>CP136871.1:22400619-25285619 GCA_033000465.1 Sciaenops ocellatus | reverse complement strand
GGATTCCCACCCGCTATCTTAGCAAATCGACACATATACAACAGGGAGTGAAGCAGCTGATTTATGTGGAAATAATGAGTTCAGATTTGAAGGCCTATAAAGTTTGTGTGCTGGTTTCATTAGCACTGAATCAGGACTCTTGTAAAATACTGTTAGCGGTGGATGAAGGTATTTGACAAGTCATAATGATGAGGCTAATGTGAATGCGTCTTTGTATGCTGGACAGTACGTGTCACTTTCAGTGTGTGTAATGGTTGCTGGTATTTTGTTTTCACTTTCAACTCTTACATTTAGTCTAGTTACTAATTGGTTTAATTTTAAGATGACAAAGTTTTAAGATATCTGATAATGTGATAGGAGTGAATAAAATGTGTTTTTTCTTGCTTAAACCAAACTCAAGAGAAAATGGAGCTCAGGTAAAACACTGAAGTTGGCCTTGCATTGGTAGCAGTGCCTCATTTATAAGCTGCTTAGCTACCAGCTGACAGAAACATCATGCAGGCAGTTTCTCACTATGACTCTGCCAATGTGCTCAACACCATTTGCTGCTGTAATTCCTTCCACCACCCAGCCGTCCTCCTTATGTGCTAATGTTCATGTATGTATTAGTTTTCCCGTACAATCCTCACTGCTGTGAGTCTTTTCCAAGAAATCTAATTGTATAAATTTGTCATAAATAGTCAATTCCTGGACACAATTGTCACAGGTCTTTTTAATTTAATGGGGGCTTGAGATGAGGATACCTGTTTCTAACAACCTTTTCTTATTTATTTATTTATTTATTTTTAAAGATATTTTTTTGGCCTTTATAAGCTCTATTTGACAGAGACAGCATGAAGAGTGAGAAGTGGGGAGAGAGAGATGGGGAATGACGCGGGAAAGAGCCACAGGTCGGATTCGAACCCCGGGCCGCCGCAGCAAGGACTGAGCCTTTGTACATGACTTGATTTTGGTCCCACAGTAGCCTTACAGTCCAATCTGGCAAGCAGTATTTCTCACAACCTGGCAACCAAAAACTTAATCAAATAAATAGCTTATAACTGATCTTAGAGCATTAATAAATACTGCTTTTACCATTAATAAAGCCATTAGTCGCTACTGTCCTGCTAAAAGTATGATTACATCTTTACATAATTTTAACATCGATCACAGGATTGGTGGAGAAGTAACACCTGAAAAGAATAAACACAAATACTTTGCCAACATTTTCTTACACTTCCATGTCCTCCCTGTTCAGGTAGACTTTGAGGACGTGATTGCTGAACCTGCAGGGACCTACAGCTTTGACGGCGTGTGGAAAGCCAGCTTCACCACCTTCACTGTCACCAAGTACTGGTGCTACCGGCTGCTGACAGCACTTGTCGGTATCCCACTGGCACTGATCTGGGGTATCTTCTTCGCCATCCTGTCCTTCATACACATCTGGGCCGTGGTGCCATGCGTCAAGAGCTACCTGATCGAGATCCACTGCGTCAGTCGTGTCTACTCCATCTGCGTGCACACCTTCTGCGACCCGCTGTTCGAGGCCATGGGCAAGTGCTTCAGCAGCATCCGAATCCGCTTGAGCAAGGAGGTGTAGCATCTGCGAGGAGGAGGAGGAGGATTAACGGAAAGAGGGGAGGGAGAATGGGAGGGCTAGAGCCACACAGATGGAGGGAAAAGTCAGAACAAAAAAAGAAGAAAAAATTGACCTCTGGAAAATGAGATGTGAGACTTTTCCAGAGCTGGGCGGAGATTGTTTGGAAGTGAAGGGGCGTGGTCATATGGCACCTGACACTGCCTTTTTTCACCAGCTGTTTTTTCTCTCCAATGTTGGTGTATCCAAAGGGGTGGGCACAGGAAATCAAAGGGTCGTTTTCCGGGGTTTTTGTTGTTTTGTTCGTGTTCTCTATTTTTTTTTTTTTTTTTATTCCTCACTGTTAACTTTGTCAAGCAAGCAATCCAGCTCCATATCTGTTTCCTGTTAGTTTTGCCACATGATGTAAATTCCTTCCACTCTTATCATGTCTGTGGAGAGCTTATCACTTTGAATGATTCATGTGAAGAGGGGATGTCAGGGTGTATCACTGTCTTCTCTCGCGCTTTTTTTGTGTTTGTGTTTTTGGAGCCGTTGGGGCAGGGTAGGATGATGGGATGTCGGGAGGGGTTGTTAAGGTCAAAGCAGAGAAAAAGAGTGAGCTCTGCCAAATTCTATCTGACTCAGCGAAAACAAAACAACCACACAAGCCGAACAGCGCAGCACCACCTCTCTCTGCCCCCCCCCCCCCCCCCCCCCCGATGACCTCCAACCCACCAAAACCAACCGCCCCATCCCCTCCCCCTTCACCCGGCTTTCCAGCAGTCTGACACACTGAACCTGCCCTTGTTCCTGCATGCACCTGCGTCGCCTTGCCAGCAACTCGCCGTCCGCCACCGCCACGCTCTGTGCATCAGCTTTTTACTCCACCTTCATCACCATTATCCTCATAATGACATGAGTGTGTGACAGAGAATGTTAGCATTTCAATTTTACAAGAACTGTGCTTTCTTTTTTTTTTAACTCCAATGTGGGTTTTGTGACCAATTTAGGCTTTTCATTTTTCAGTGAAGCTCAGTGCTTTTCAAAGCACATCACCATGTTCCACCATGTTCCACAGTGAATGCTTTTTTCCTACACTATGAATATGAAGAACTTTGAGGGGTTAACTTTCTTTTAATATCATATATGTCTTGTATGGATGCTTATGCAGAAAATGAGACTTTGCAAGCCATGGCCTCAGTCCAGTGCACTAATCTATGGGTAAGTATTGTTAGTGAACAGCACATGAAGATCTCCTTTCTATATTTTCAAAGGTAGTAGAATATTAGCCATTACTTTTGCACACTCTGCACTACAGGATGTGTAGTTACAAGCTTGTGTGGAGATTTTTCTTACGCACTGTGCTGCTTACACAGGTTAATGCATTGGAATTGGACAATGTGAGGTGAAATGTGTGATTTTAGTTGCATTTTTCTTTGTTATCTAGTCATAATTTTGCACCCTGCCCCTCTTTTGTCTTCATATTTCCCCTTATTAGTTTGTTCAGCCGCCCGGCTTCTTTACTGTGGACACGATGCTAAAAAAGCATCAAACTGATGCCTCCCACCCCAGACATGGGTGAAAGGAGAGATGGTTGGGTGGGGTTTCTTGGATGGGGTGGTTGGGTTATGTTTTATTGAGACATCGCTTTGACTCCGTCACCTTCAGTCTACCTGCTGTCTTCTCACAGGGATGGTTATATCACAGCACCTGCTCTTTGAATTGAGTGTTTTTAAGCTCTAAAGGTGATATTTTTATAAGAAAATATTTTTTTTCCTTCCTTGCTTTTACTGTACAATATCACGCTGTGCACATTAAAATTTAATATAATCCAGTGTGCATTTGTTTGTTTTTTCTATCCACTCTTTCTTTGCCAGGATGGATAAAGTGACCACTAGCACGTGCCTCTGCATGAAAGTCAGATCTTAACAGTAGATTTTTTGTTCTTTTTCTCACTTGTGATATTGAGTCATAGCAAATCTAATTGTATAACCATTCACAGTAGATACTTGGTGACTGGTTTCATTCATCTGTGCTGCAGGAACAAGCCAGTTGAAGCGGCTTGCGGAAAATATACATAAGAATGGAGCAAAAGCAGCTGAAAAATAATTTCCAGCAGCAGCGCTGTCCAACCCTTCTGTAGTATTTGTATCTGAGTGTGTGTCAGTAAGGTCTAATGCCTGTAGTGTTGCTCACAGACTTTTTTTTTCCAAGCCTGGCACAACATTTCCATGGTTACTAGAAAAACAAATAAAAGCGTTGGGCAATGCTCATGAGACTGGAGTCAAGTCTCTTGACTTTATTCAAGTTAATTTACACCAAAAGCAAGCACATAATTATGCAGCCAGAGTCAAGCCTGGACTCTCATTGTAAACTCTATTGTTCAGCAGTAACATGTTGAGAATTAAGCCGAGTCGACTTAACAGTGCTTCATTGTTTGAAACTTATGACGGTGATTTTCACTGGTACAATAGATACAATAGAAAGCTGCCTCCAGGTTTTTGTTTCAATTTATGGAGCAAATACTGGTCATGGCCTAGTCCTGTTTGTGCCTCTGATGTATAAAAATAACATTAGAGCTACATGAAGTGGCCAAAAGTATGTGGACAGCCAAACATTACAACCATGAACATTTTCAAAAACCATGAGCATCAATGTGCTATTATAACAGCCTCTGCTCTTCTGGTGGAGGGGTCATCTTGGCAAAGAAGTGCTCATTAACACAGATTTTAGTAAATTTGCGAACAAAATGAACCTTTTGTGAAGGGCAGCATGGTGGTGTAGTGGTTAGTGCTGTCACCCCACAGCAAGAAGTTTGCTTGTCATCTGGGGCCTTTCTGTGTGAACTTTGCATGTTCTCCCCGTGTCTGCGTGGGTTCTCTCCAGGTATTCCAGCTTCCTCCCAGAGTCCAAAGACATGCACTTAATTGGTTACTCTAAATTGTCTGTAGGTGTGAATGGTTGTCTTTATGTGCCCTGTGATGTGCTGGCGACTTGTCCAGGGTGTACCGTGCCTCTCGCCCCAAGTCAGCTGGGATAGGCTCCAGCCCCACTGTGACCCTGATGAGGATAAACAGTTGTGGATAATGGATGGATGGATGAAATCTCCTTTATTTTGCAGCTGAATTAATACTTTTTGATCTAGGTGGGCAGGAATAAATGACCCTCTGGGTTTTTCAAATATCACCAGCATCTAGCTGTATGATGTATAAGAGGCACAAACTGAGGCAGCCTATCCAGCATTATATAATAATGTTCTGCCAAGGTGGATTTAAATCAGAAATAAGTGAGAAAGTAAAGAACAGATAGAGAAAAACTGTATATGGAATCTTCTCAGCAAAACATGTAAACTAAAATCTGCACAGACATAAACAACTTCAACAGCCTGCACTCAGACACTCATAACAGTAGGACACTGAATCTCAAACACAACAGAAAACTTCTGTGCAGCATGCAAAAGGTCCTGGTAGAGTAAAACCTGCTCACTCGGAGGGGAAATTTCCCGTTATTGCCAGTGCAGGACCGAAGCAGACATAACAGGAGGATGACAGAACACAGAGACGGCTCTGTTACCTTCATGCAGACGAAAGGATTGACCAGTGGCACTTGTGAGCTAATAGCAGTGACCTGATACAACCAGGGTGAGAAGTTACCACCAGCTGCTGACTCAATGCTGCTCTGTGTGATGGTGCTGAATTTGCTTGTTCATCATCATGAAATATCATCTGGGGGGGGGTCTTAATCTTTACTACAAACCTCCAGGTCACCAGTGGTTCTGCTTTTTTACCATTCTTTGGTAAAAGAAGGTAGATCATATTTTATGGAGAAAATGTTTTCTGGTTTTCCCTCTAGTGTTCTCCACAATAACTCTGTGTTTTACAGTTTCCTAATGGAAGGTAAGGTAAACTGCTGAGAATTATAGCTGCTGTTAGCTAATGTTAGCTCAGTTTGTTTGCCAGGCTGCCCGAACTGTGAGCTCAGAGCGACCGAGTGAGAGTGTTAGTGTTTGTACCACAGGTGTCTTGGACCAACAAATAAAGAGTTTTTTTTAGGCCAGGTCCACAAAGGAAGGCTGATGAGGAGCAGAGCCGGTGTCTTGCCAGACCTGGAGCTGGGCAAGAGGGCAATGTAACCGGGTTCAGCAGCCTCTAAGGACACAATGGCAAAGTCGAGAGGACTATTAGAGAGGACATTGACAGAGGAAGCTAAGGAGAGAGAGTGAGCAAGCAAGAAACCCCCAGACAGGAATAAAACCGGGTCTTTAGTTGTTGGCAAAAGCTTTGTGTAATAAAAGGCTGAAAGACAGACACTGAGCTGGACTGCTTTCAGTTGGATTAGTAAGTAATATTAGCTGGCTGCTATGCCTTGCTTAATGCTGTTAAAGTTGTCAGACTCGTTTTTGATTATAAAAAATGTGATCATAACAAATTCATGTGTGAAACTGTCCATATTTACAACAGTGGTGGTATTGCATTCTGAAATTGGGGGGCACAAAATTGCAAAAAATAAAGTTGCTTTTAGGAGCTAACATTTGTATAATATGCAGATATTTTAGCTATTTGGTGGTTTAGCTGTCTGCCTTAAAAAGAGAAATTCCTGAGTTTCAGCCTGTTCTCTCCATATCTGCAGGTTTTCCTGACAGCCCAAAGGCTTCAACAGGTCAGGTGGATCAAAGACTGATAAATGTGAATATCAGGATTAAGTCTGAATATATGTGCTGAGTCTGAGGCCGGGGTAAAAGCCTATCCTAGGTCTTATTTTGCCACGTGCATGCCTGAAACGGTTCCGGTCTCCTCTGACTGAATAAAAATAATAAGAATATGATTAAGAACAAGAAGAATAATAAGGCATACAAAATATGTAGTTTGTTTTGATCTGTGTTATGTTGTCTCTTGACTCTCTTTTTAAGATACTTACCTCAGTTTTTACAATACAACATTACCATCTAGTGGCACAAATTAAGAAATGCAAATATGTGAACACCCAAACATAACATTCATGTCATAGTTTGGGGGCTTATTCCTTTACTCTTCTGGTTTCAGGTTTTCCACCATATTTTGAAACCTTGCTGCAGAGATTTGCAACAAAAGAATTAGAGAGGTCTATCACTGACGTTGGGTAATAAGGGCTGGTGCTCCAGTTCAGCCCAAAGATGGGGATGAGGTCAGTGCAGGCCAGTTCTTCCGCACCAAACTGGGTAAACTCTTTCTTTATGAAGCTGGTTTTGTGCATGAGGGCTTTGTCACGCTGAAACAGGAAACAACATTCTCCAAACTGTTGCCAGAAAGTTGTAAGCACACTATTGTCTAAAATGTCGTTGCATGGCATGGCATTTAGATTTCCCTTCAGTTCCCTTCTCACAGCCCCTGATCAGAAGTACACAAACACATGTGGACCAAACACCTTGGTCTATAAAATATACTGTACATGCTGAATTGTATGTAAATTGTAGATCTAAAGCTCATTTTTATGGACAAATCCATCTTGTTTAATGTAGAATCATGTATAATTTTCTCTTATCTTCTATTTTAATATTTGATGCCACAAGTTCTTTCCACTTTACCTCTTCCACTCCACCTCTACCTATAATAAACCGCTTTTTATTAGGGGGGAGGGATCTTTAGGGGGAAATACCATACCAACAGCATAGAAGTGGTATACATCATCTGAAATAAATGTAATATTGCCTTAAGTACGTCAAATATTTAATGTTTAGAGTTTATCAGGGTTAAGGTTAGGCACATTATTAGGCACATTATTTGATGGCCGTTCACCAGGCTAATTATGTCTCATAAGTTGTTGCAGGCATGTTTGGTTTGATACCAAATTTGGTTACAAAGATAAAAAATTCATAAATATGTTCATGCCACCAAGATAGCATGACATGTTTGGTACCAATGGATGCCTTAGGTCTTCTAGTTTCGTGTGATACCAGCATCTTCACTCTGAGCCTGCTACAGCCCCTCAAAGATAGCAATGCTGGCTGACCTCCACGTGGAGTGGAAGGGGTTAATGAGTTACGGAAAGAACTCCTAATATTCTGTGTCAACAGAACAGAACACTAAAACTGCAAAGTAAAGTGCAGATAACTCTTGCTATCTCTCTCCTTTGGTAAAAGAGAGAGACAGTAATAACAGATGTAACAAACATGAAGGTAGACATGATACTGACTCAGTCAGTGTCAGTGGTGTTCGTCAGTGGAAAGTCAGAGACCAGGTGACATACACACTGTGGCTTTTAACCACCTGGAAGGCTACAGCTGTTTCTCCTTGCAGCAGACACATCAGCGATTACAGAGAGAGAGTTGTCAATGATTCTGTGTGATTTGTTGCTGTCAAGATGCATCAAGTACAGAGACACTCACCATCCTTGAAGATGGTACTTAAGAAGATACTTTCACAGCTACGTCACTTCAGCTCTGTAAGCTTTGGTAAGCTAAAACCCTTTAATGCCTGAACCCTGACCGAACTGTTCTACAGCGGGACTGCTGCTGCTGAATTTTAGCTTTGAGTTTTTCAAGTTCACTTGGCATTCTGTGTGCACTCTGTTTGTCTTTTTTTTTTTTTTTTTTTGCATTTGTGGCTGTTTAATTGGTTTTAAAATGTTTTATTTGCCCCAGTGTTCCATGTACTCAGCCAAAAGGGCAATTCAAAAATATGAGAATAATTAAATCTGTTTTTCTTTACAAAAAAAAATATATCCTATAAAGACTGTTATAGCGGAGCAGAAGCAGAGCTGATTAAACTTGTTTTAGTGTGTTGTGATTTTTCTAAGCAAAGCTGACAAGAAAAAAAGTCTGAAAAGTTGATTGCATAATTGTCAAACCAATTTTCAAAACTGGAAGTATGAGACATTTTTAAAACTAGAAAACAGATGATGTTCAGACACAGAGTCAGCTGTGTGCTCCATCTACCAGTGGATGATATGGATAAAATCTTCTGTCACAATATTTTAGTCTATCAAAATTTAGTGTATCTTTTCTGGAAAAATCAAAACAATCTATGAATAAAACTGCCAATTTTGGGGGGTAATCAAGTAAATACCTAACAAATGAAGGCACTTGATTAAGTGAAAAATTTGATAAAAATCCATTATTACTCTGTAGTAGTCCAGCTCATTCATTTGCATCATCATACATTATGTATGCAACCAGAAATATGAAAATGAGAGCCACCATGGTACAAACAGGATGCAAGATGTTTGATGGCCAATTTGACCCTCAATGTGTCCTCACAGTGTTAAGAAACCGAATAATGATGTCTTAAAATGTCATGTTTTATTAACACTTAAAATAAAGCCAACCCCACATTATTGATTTGATATCTAAAGGTGTTTATAGATTACATACTATTTTCTATTAGTTTACAGTATATAGTCTGTTGCTGGTGGCTAACAACCATCAGTGGGTGCTGACTGACCGAACGCTTATCTGCAGTCCAGATGATGATCGCTCACTCTGGCCTTCATAATCAGACATCTGCAGCTGAAACACATTTCTGTTTTTACAAAGCTGCTTTCTTGGGTCAGATCGCACACACTGCCCTCTGTGTTCTCCAGCATGTCCTTTTTATTTGGTTTCAACAAACAAACCCTCAGGGAAGCTGCTGTCCTGGTTCACCCGACCTCACACACAACAAACTCTTAGACTGTTTGCCTGCAGGGTATCATGTGTGAATTCACACAATAGAACAATAGAATTCATAATCTTGTTTTATCTTACGTATCAGAGATGTAATTGTGGCTTGAATTTGATTAGACTCAAGTCATTGTTTTCATGACTTCAAGCTTGACTGAACAGAAAATGAATAACTTGAGACTCGACTTGGACCCCAAAGTTATAGACCTATAACTTGACTTGAGATACGATGACGGTGTCAGTGTTGTCTGTGATCATTTAATGTTTTCATTTTGAATATTAAATGTTAAATATGTTCAACGTTGTCAGTGTTCACATTATGAGTGTCTGTGTATGCAAGTGCACACTGAGAATGACATTGTCATGATTAGATGACTACCCTGTCAGTCAAGCTCCTCATAACCTGATGATCTATGGATCAGATCAGATCATTGACATCATGGTAGAATATTTTTTGAAGAAGAAATTAATGTTGTTTGTTTTGTTTTGTTTTTCTTTGATCACATTTTCAGATTTCATTTAATATCAATAGTTATAATACATATTCAATTAATTATCACACTGTTGTTACAAGGTAGATAAATTGTACAGTAATATCATTATTACACAGATACGGATAACCTCTCTTTTCTCTTTATAAAGACCGGATACTGCAGGAAAAAAAATTACCTGACTTAGGACTTGCCTTTCTTTAACTAAGAAGTTGACTTGACCTGACTTGACTTAAGGTGCCTTAACAAGGACTTGACTTGACTAAGGTCTTGACTTGACTAGACTTGATTTGACTAAGTACTTGACTCAACTTGACTTGACCTGACTTGACTTAAAGTGCCTCAACAAGGACTTGACTTGACTTGACTTGTCTTGACTAAGGTCTTGACTTGACTTGACTTGACTTGACTTGACTTGACTTGACAAAGGCCTTGACTTGACCTGACTTTACTAAGGTCTTGATTTGACTTGACTTGACTAAGGTCTTGATTTGACTTGACTTGACTTGACTTGACTTGACTTGATTTGACTTGACTTGACTTGACTAAGGTCTTGACTTGACTTGACTTGACTTGACTTGACTAAGGTCTTGATTTGACTTGACTTGACTTGACTTGACTTGACTAAGGTCTTGACTTGACTTGACTTGACTTGACTTGACTAAGGTCTTGATTTGACTTGACTTGACTTGACTTGACTTGATTTGACTTGACTTGACTTGACTAAGGTCTTGACTTGACTTGACTTGACTTGACTTGACTTGACTAAGGCCTTGACTTGACCTGACTTGACTAAGGTCTTGACTTGACTTGACTTGACTTTGATAAGGACTTGACTTGACTTGACTAAGGTCTTGACTTGACTTGACTTGACCTGACTAAGGTCTTGACTTGACTTGACTTGACTAAGGTCTTGATTTGAATTGACTTGACTTGACTTGACTTGACTAAGGCCTTGACTTGACTTGACTTGACTTTGATAAGGACTTGACTTGACTCGACTTGACTTGACTTGACTTGACTAAGGTCTTGACTTGACTTGACTTGACTTGACCTGACTAAGGTCTTGACTTGACTTGACTTGACCTGACTAAGGTCTTGACTTGACTTGACTTGACTAAGGTCTTGACTTGACTTGACTTGACTTGACTTGACTTGACTTGACTAAGGTCTTGATTTGACTTGACTTGACAAAGGTCTTGACTTGACTTGACTTGACTTGACTTGACTTTGATAAGGACTTGACTTGACTTGACTTGACTTTGATAAGGACTTGACTTGACTTGACATGACTAAGGTCTTGATTTGACTTGATTTGACTTGACTTGACCTGACTTGACTAAGGTCTTGACTTGACTTGACTTGACTTGACTTTGATAAGGACTTGACTTGACTTGATTTGACTTGACTTGACTTGACTTGACTTTGATAAGGACTTGACTACTACTACTTAGAACTTAATATTGCAGTCAATACTGCAATATATACTGAATATATATTACTGAAAAATATGAACCTTACTTTGATGAAATGGCACCTCTGATGGTTTCTAAGACCTTCTATTGAGCAGAAAAGAACAACATTTGCTTTTTTGCACACTTGCACCACATTTGTTAATCTTGAGTCTGTATTTTACTTTTCTCTCCAGTCTCTTAAATTTGTTTTGGCTAATGATAAACATACAGAAGCTCTTTTGTAACCAGATTTGTAATGAAAACAAGACTTCACACACACACACAAAGGGAAAATCCCACATGAAAAATTATCAGAGGAATGTTTTTTTGGCCTTACGCTCTGTCAGCTGTTACAGAAGTGAATAGTGAATTTGATGCAGTGTGCCATGACATCAAGCAAGAGGAAGGCTGAAGCAGATCCATCCCCTCAGGCTCAGTGCCCACCACACCGGCCCTTTACAGATGTTCCTCCCCCCGGCACACCTGGTTCTCTGTAAGTCAGTCAGTGCTCTTTTGAAAGCATACGTCACTTTTACCACATCTGTTTGGGACAACATAATACAACAAACCTCACAGGGGAAACCTGTGACATTGACCACAGGTTGACCTTGTTGACTCTGTCTACTGCTATGATGGTATCCCAGAGATCACCCATAAATCAGCCTTTGTGACGACATCTTTTTCTCCGATACTGTCTCAGTGAATTTTGCTTCTCTCTGGGTGGCGCTGTTTTCTTCATCACTGCCCATGTTCATCTTCTGTTTCACAACTGGATACGATTAAAGCACTGTAGTGTTACTGGTGAGCTAAACATACATTTATGAAAATAGCACATTAATTACCACTTCAGTCACAATATATTATATTGAAATGTGTGTTATTAACATCGTGAAGAAATCAGGACTGTGGTAGACTGTTTAGGGGCAGAGTTGAAAAGGATAAAAAAAAGGGCCCCAGCAAAGGGGGCTATGAAAGTTATGATGC
Organism: Sciaenops ocellatus; assembly: GCA_033000465.1. Lineage (NCBI taxonomy): Eukaryota > Metazoa > Chordata > Actinopteri > Sciaenidae > Sciaenops > Sciaenops ocellatus. The sequence goes on along the minus strand of CP136871.1, from coordinate 25,273,496 downwards.
ATTCATGGTGAAACAGGTTATTCATGGTTATCCAGTGCCTTTCACTGGATAATAATTGATTAAATGTTCTCACCTGTGCCCTTTGAACACTGAAAGCTGTATTGCTTTACAGAACAAAAAGCTTTAGCTCTGAAAACTGGCTGATTGTTGTCTTGACAACTGACCACATTGTGTGCTGTCCTCTTCTATTGATGTGTTTAAAGTTGACTTATGTATCTTTTGTTAATTCATAAACTCCAAACAAAGACAAGCCGGACGTATGACGACGTAAGGCTGGCTACTAAATTAAAAGAACAACATCCTCTATCCTCTCCAAGTTATGAAGATGAAGATATACAGAAATGAGGCTTTATAAAATATTACTTTATAATCACGTGTCAAAATTCAGTCTATCTTAAACTGAAGGTAACAAGAACACACCACAAAAACACTGTCAAATAAATATTAAAACTTACAGCAGATTACCGTTTGCATTGAAGGAAGAAGTTAAGCAAGAAGGGGATAGATGTATACAGTATGGGGAAATAGGCAAATGCACACACAGCATAAAGTCCAGATGTCATTGGCACTTGAGTCTGGTTTATTTTAGTCAAAGCTTCCACAGATAAACAAGGATGGGAGAGTTTAGGTTTGAGGAGCTCTTGAAGGCTTCTCATAAACAGTTTGAGATGAGAATGAAGGAAAGACTTTCATTTTGGCCAGAAAGAAATGAAAGAGTGCATTTTTATCATATTTAATTTGATAACGTAACAGAAATGAATAAAGAGGAGGAGGATTTTTCAGTAACAAGGGTCACAGAGTAAAGACATTTCTCCTGTAAATCTGTGAAGTTATTTTAGAGCAAGAGTGTATTTTTTTACAGTGTATTTTTAAAACTGATGTCTTATTACATCAAAATGATCTGTTTTATACACAATTTTAAAATATGTTTTAAGTGGGGTTTTTTTTTATTATGTAAGGTAAACAAACACATGTAAAGTTAAACATACAGACATTGATCAATTATCAATTGCAGCATTATTTATCCTTAGAGATATATAGATTTATAGATATATAGCTTTTCGGCATTTTAAGATAAAATTTTCATAAGCCACCTTTCCAACATGTATGTACCTCTCCCAATAAGAGGGAGCTTCTGTCTTTTTCCTTTTAAGTTGATTCTCTGACATTTGAAACAAACATCTACCAGTTTCAGAAATCTTTGGTGACAGTGATTCTCAGTCACATTGACACTCATCTGTCTAATAAACTGAAATTTCTAAGCTATATCTCTTGGAACATCTCATCACAGGGATATGGTGGGTCTAAAAGTCATGTGTGTACTTTCCTGAGGTGACACAGCTTCTCTTTTATTATACGTATTCCTCCAGTGATGGTGTGGATAGGAGTGTGTTATTGTTGTTGTGACTCTATCAGTGGCAGATTTTCAGATACGGACGCAGCAGCATCTTATTGACTGACAGGTTTTTGTCTGTCTGCTGCAGTAACCATTTCCTCTCATGAGATTGTAATCTTTTGATTTCCTTTTTCATTAGGAGTGTCTTTATTTAACACACAGGTAATGTAATATGTGAGCACTGATCTGTCTCTCCAGACATGAAAATATGAAGTCTAGTCTTCCAGCATGGCGTTCTGATGACTGGCAAGGTGTGAAGAGAAAGGGGGGCAAAAGGTTCAGTCTAGGCAGGAAACAATATGAGCATAAAAAACAGAACATGGCAGAAAATATTCTGTTTCACTAAAAATAAAATGAACTTCTATCAAAAACGTCCTTGAAAAAGGTGTAATTTCTATAATATGGGCCTTATTCTTTATTGTGTCTTGACTACATCCATTTCCGAAAAGTGAACCAGACTGCAGATTTATTAAATTATGTTATTCAAAATCATTTTAAAGACTGAATATGATAATTAATTATTAAGTTTTTTGCAGTGTAGTTAGCCAAGCAGACTTTTAATTTTAATTTAAGATACAAAAATGTCAATTAAACCAACCGGATAAAGACAACAATTACAAAAACAACTGAGGAAGAAACAGTCTTGTGGAGGAGTTGTGTGAACTTTATATTTCAGGATCAAAGAGAAATTGTTGACTATATTTAATATGTTGAGAAAAAGCTTCACAGTTTTATTTTCTGTTAGGGGTGGAAACATGAACTTTGCTGTGGAAGTCATGTGACTACAAAAATGGTATCAAGTATTTGATAGAACTCCAGCCATCTCTGTACTGTTTTTAGTTGTAGTCACATGGGGTTACTCTTTTTATCACATGGGAATACTATGTAAGACTGACTGAAGACAAAAAAAAAAAAAAAAAGATAGACTCAGAAATCTGACCAACCAGGAAATTTTCAATGGATTTTAAATGCATAGTTCAGCTATTACTTAAAGTGATGTAAAGAAAACTCTAAAATTCCACTGTGGGATCATTTTTGGCTGACAATCAACAATCAAATTGATCAATAAAACAGACAGAGATAACTGTCTCTATTCTCACAGTAGCAGAAAAAATCATAATGCAATGTAGCTGCAGGACATGAAGGTCTGATAAACAGGTGCAATAAGACAAATCTAATTATAGTATTGAATCTATTTTTAGCAAAAGACACACTGCAGATCTTTACTGAAATGACGCTCTCTACTTAATATCTGTCAAGTGGCAGACAGTAAATACTGAAAACACTGAACTGCTCTCGTCAGCTAAAAATCTTCCCCTGACCTACTGTTTTCATGTAACCTTTTATGAGCCACTCTGTCGTTATCTGTCATGAACCGTAAAGATCCTGCTGAAGAAGCCTATCTATGGAGATACACAGCTGAGCGATGAAGGCAGCGCGCACTTAATCACCACTCCAACCATGAGCTAAAGGATCTGCGAGAGGTAAATAAGTCCATCCGGAGAATGAAGCAGCCGGGGGCCTCTGATGGGTCAGGAGCATCAATCAGAGTTTACTGTCCCGGTCAGCAGTTAACCAGGGTTTGTATTGACCCTGCAGGTGATAAATAACCTCTGTGGGACTAGGTTTAGGTGCCCAGGAAGGGTTGACAGAAACTGTAAAATCAAGAGTGAGTGCAGCCCTGCTCCTCCCTGATAATCACTCGCTTTTGTCTGTGAGATTACTCTCTTCACTTTCCATTTGGTAGCTTGGGAATTAGCCTGACCCGAGAGTCCCATTAAGGTCTCTGAAGTGCTTGTTCATCTCAAGCCCCAGCAGATGGCGCCATACTAAGTCAGATACCTGCAACTGTAGTAGGATTTGTAGTGGGGTCAGTTCACCCAAATGACAAAACAACCCACTTAGCTTCAGTAGTATTTAGTCGTACAGATATATACAGGTTTACACTACATGACCAAAAGCGTGTGAACATATGTGATTGTTCCAAAAGCATTAATGGGCATTCATCTTGTTTATGTTTTTCTGTATTCTATGTTATATTTCTATATTAGATTTATTATTTTAAATATTGACTGTTGCGAGAGACAGGAAAGACAGGGTACAGTGTGGCAATGATGTGCAGTAAAGCCTTGTCGATCTAGGGTTGCTGCAGTAAGGACTCAATCTTGATATGCAGTACATGCTCTACCAGGTGAGTAGAGTTCTAACTTATCATCTAATCACTAACTTATCACTAACATATCTCAGAAATACTATTTTGGAGACTAATGCAGCTATTTCCAGAGGTGCTTTTGAGGGTTTTGGGGCAAGTCCAAGTTAAGCTTCAACATCTTAAGGTAATAGAGTCAGGTCTTTCATGTCTCAAGTCATAAAGTAAGACCCCATTCTTGTAACTTAAAGGTCCAGTGTGTAAGATTAAGTGTATTATCACCTGAAAATAGTAAATAAATAAGTATTGTTATGTTTTTGCACTGCCGTATTAGGTCAGAATGGACCTCTTGGAATGAGAGGGCAAGTGGAGCAGGTAGCAAATCACAACTACAGTACAACTAGATCCAACACACTGGTCCTTTGAAATTTTAACAGCAACATTTCCAGTAACAGTGTCTCTGTTTTGTTTTTTGTTTTATTTGGGTGAGCTAATTCTTTCACACAATGTCACAAACTACACAGTCGAACATTCCCCTTCGTGTTATATTCTCAGCTACTGTGCAGCCTCGACCAAAATACACACAGAAAATAGGAAGTGCATAGTTGTTGTGCTGCAGGTGTTGTGGTTACAGGATGCAGATCATTCCTGCAGCACGTGTCATACTTCAGGGTTTCCACATTCTGCATGCCAGCAGTGTGAGGTTCACCACTGAGCCAACCTTCTCCTTCTTCTCCTTCTTCTCCTTCTTCTCCTTCTTCTTCTTCTTCCTCTTCTTCCTCTTCGTCTTTCGTTCCTCGCCAAGACAAGGCCCAGAGCCAAAAAAGTTTACTACCACAGGAGCCACACAGACACACCCCTCGGGTATACAGTCAGACATACACACACCCTGCGTCAGACACACCCCTTGACAACTGCGTCAGAAATGCCCTGAGGTATGGCAAAACACAGTCCCTCTAACAAACACAGACTACATAGGGTGAAGGAGTGTGTGTTGTGAAACTTTTGGCTCTTCAAGTAAAAGGACTAAATGCAAGAACACACTTGCATTTAGTTGCTGCTCTAAGCCAGACTTCATTCAAATAAGTGCGCAGAATAGAGAGGTACGACATGCTTAATTTCTGGGCTTAAATTTGATTTTAAGTATGCTCAAAGTCTGTGAACGTAAAGGAGTAACTCAACATTTGGGGAAAGATGCTTATTCCTGGAGTCTCTGGTGGTTGCCTGGCAACTCAAAGAAATCACTGTAACGTGGAAAAAAATAGTACCGCACGTAACCCTTCATGTAACCATGACTTGTTGTTTTTACACTTCTGTTTTTGTACAGATTAAACAAACAATATGCAATGTGTTACTTAATGAGCTCATTAGTGAGGCTCTGGTGGGAAGATTCTGTTACATTGCTCCTCATTTTTAAATGTAGAAATATGTTTGTTTACTCATTTTGCTATTGGATTAAACTGTTTCTATTATGCTTGTTTTGTCACTCAGCTCTCTTGTAAATGAAGATTCCGATGAACGATGAGATACAGATTGATGATGTAAAGTAACAGTTTAAAGGCTCTCTGGTGTGATGTCAGAGGTAACTGTGTTGTCCTCTGGGAAATCAGGGAGTTTAGAGTAGAAAGGTTGATAAATTTGGGGGTTTGTCCAGAAAATGCCTCTGTGACGTCAAAGATGATCAGTTTGGATGAGACATTTAAAACCAGCTGAGCCTTGCTATTATTAAAAACTGGGGGGGAAAGAAAACAAGAGGAAGCTATTACTCTGTAATGACACTTACACTCATTGAAACACTTAGAACATCCGCATACAAAGTGATATGTCTAATTTCATGTGAAAGATATCACAGATTCCATCACATCACTCGTCTAGCCACTTGAACACACTTGTTTCCTCACACTCGTCTATCTCATTAAACCCTCACATGTCATTGTGTCTGTCAGAAAGGGAGGCAAGCAGCCACTGTGCCGCTCCTCAGCAGCTCCGTACCTATTAATTCTCCATCCACACTCTGTTATCACGGTTTCCAGTCTTCATTCCAACTGCCCTCCGTTCAGGAAGTGGGACAAAGGAATTTTTTGTGCTGGCTGGTGATTCATAGCTGTGACACACACACACAGTTGGTTTAGCCTTTATAACTTAGCTCATTATTTATGGCTGAGTGAGCCGTTTTAACATGACAACCAGTAGTCTGACTCACAGGGGTGCTGGAGTAGAGTCAGGTGGAAGTTGAAGATGAAAGAAATGCAGCCTGAGTGACTTTGTGGGTTGTTTAGATGTTAACATTAACACAGTTTTAATGGTCAGTAAAGGGCACATAATAGACTATATTGTGCTGTAAAATATGTTTCATTATTAATTGTTTAAAACCAAATCCAGAGCCCGTTTCAAGAAAAAACATGGTAAAGTGTCCTCTGGGGTCCCCTTCCAGTGGAGAAAACATGATAAAGCATGTTTTAAAGTGCCCTTCCAGTGGAGAAAACATGATAAAGCGTGTTTTAAAGTGCCCTTCCAGTGGAGAAAACATGCTCAAGGGCCTTTTAGGATGCCTTTCAGTGGAGAAAACATAGTAAAGTACCCTCTAGAGTACAAACTGTAACCCTGACTAAGCTCTTTCACCATGAATGCATCATGACTTTCTGCACACTGGTGCCCCACAGCATACAGCTGGTGTTCGTTTTATTAATTTTTTTGCCCTGACCCTGCAAACAGCCTGCGTGCCCCACTTTATGTACTACTTTGTGCATAAAAAATATACCAAACTAAAAACGGAGATAAATCAAAGTAACTTAAGTTCTATGGTGCCATTAAACATAGAAACCCCATTAAATTATATATTAAAAAACTTAAGACAGTGCTTCTTTGAAAATCTAACTGATTTTGTTGTAATTGGTGGTTCTGTGCCACATGATAATCACTAACTAGAGCTCATAATTTACTGTTTGCTCCGTTTTCCATCTCTGCTTTCCTACCTGTGGGTCCGTCTCACCTCAGCTCCACAGAGACCGAGGAGCAGCAGCACCGGCACCTGGACGCGTCACACAGTTCGAATAGAAAGAGGCGGAGCTTTTACGCGCCACGAGAGGAGCTGGAGCGAGAGCGGCGGCAGCAGCAGCGGCAGCGTGTCTGCTGGATGCAGTCACTCATTCAGTGTTTAGCCTCACAGGTTTCAGCTGGAGCGCAACGAACTTGAATTAAACTAGTGGAAAACAAAGCGAAGTCAGACTGAGACAGAAGATTGGACTTTGTTTTCCTGGATTTTTTTTTTCACGGAGAAACGAAGAGAAAATTCAAACCTATCAGTTTGGACTTGATGAGAAAGTCAAGAAGTCCCGCTCTTGGACAGACCAGTGGAATATGATTTGAATAAAAGGAACGTACAACACTGTTGCTTGCTGACAGGTGAGATTATTATCTATACATCTTCTCCCAGGTTCTTGACTTTGCTCTCTTTTGCTCTTAATCAATCTGTATTTTCATGCGTAAAAACGCAGAGACCCTGACCCTGAAACTCCTGACCCTCTTCTCCTCCACCTCCCCCTCTGGATATCACAGCTTCTTTTGAAATGTTTTTCTGGCTCCTAACACCATTTCACCAACTTCCCATTTGTGTTTTCTGAGACTTTAAGCCATGAGTCACTTTCCTTACTAAATGAAAACATTTTCTCTGTTTCCCACCGCCTTTTGTCCTCTGAAAAAACACCCGTGCTGACGAGCCTGCATATTTATTGTGTTTGGTGCAGGTGCGCGGTAATGTTCCCACTATTACTCAGAATTTTATGCCAAAACAAGACGATAATCATCTTAACATACTCTTAATAATAGAAAACTTTCTCTAATACTGTGCTTTGGGTTCTAAATCTACAGTTCTTATGTTTATTTTCTACAATATCGCTGTTATCCTCCCACATTGCTGCTCCAGACTCTTATATTATGTCTTTGTCGCTTATTAGTAATGTTTTCTGCTCCAAACTTTCAGAGGAGTTTGCTTACAAGCACCTGTTTGGTCTGTCTGTCTCCCTCAATCACTGTGATCACATGAAAAACTGAGCTTTCTTTCTCAGACTTGCTCTAAAAAACAAACAAATAAGGTGCTAACAGTGAGACATCAGTCGTAAATCAGTCAAAATGTGCACACAGGGAATCTCAGTGAGTTTATGCATCACTGTGGGCATAAATGTTAAACCAACTGTGTTGGATGTTATTGCCTTTGTTTTGGTTTACATCTGGAGATCGTGTTAAAACCACATCCAGATAGGGAGCATGCAAATGCACATTTTGCTAATTCTCTGATGTTGCTCTCCTTCCCTCCCTCCTTTCACTAAAAGCATCTCCCAGTGGACTACCATTTAGTTGCTGGGGTTATTTATCATTTTGTAGGATGGTCCCCCTTGCCTTCTCCCTCCAGCCTCTTTTGTTTTAATTGAGTTTATCTCTGCTCCCTCGGGCCCTCGCTGTCTAAACTTAGGCCTGTGGTTGTGTCGCCCTGCAGAGCGGGCTGCTCTCTGGGTGATTCACTGCTTTGCCTCTTGCTGTGGTCACTTGGGAACAGAGCCGAGCACCACAGAAGTGCTCACCCAGGTCTCACTGGTGCCTAGTCTATGGTCAGTGGAGTCAGATTAGAAGCACTGATGATTAGGAGGCTGATATTAAAGCTTTGTGTCATCATAAAGAACCCAGTCTCATCAGTATGAATGGTTTCACTGCCTGTGGTGAAGTGAGTAAACCCTGGTTTTATACCCTGACACAGTTCCAGTTATGAGTCTGTGGGCCCTATTCAACAAAGATTGGGCATTTTTTTTCACACTCACTCCAGACAAATGAGGCCACCTATTCAAAGATATCTGTGATGAATGTTTTGTGTTCTTTGTGTTCCAGCAGCGATGTTTTACCAACTCATTTGTCATGTCTCTTATTTCTGGAACAGAATGAATCCACGCTCACTACATGCTGTCATGCTGCTGTGGGCTTTGTGCCCCAGTGCGCAGGGCCAGTGTGATAAATCACCCGAGACCAACAAACTCAACCTCTCAGTCACCTACGAGCTTCCAACGTTTACTGCAGACTTCCCCATCCAGAACATGGTGACACTGGATGGGATCATCTACGTTGGAGCTGTAAACAGAATCTATGCCCTGGCCCCGAACCTCACAAAGCTGTCAGAGTACCATACAGGGCCACTGCTTCCCAACCAGACTTGTGGCCAGACACTGACCAGCGGTGGCAGGGTGGACAACAGCAACATTGCCTTGGTAGTGGAGAACATTTACGACAAGGGGTTGTACAGCTGTGGCTCGGCAGACAATGGTGTTTGCCGCCGTCACGTGCTGGATGATGACATTAGCCCGAAAACCGTAGACGAAGAGGTCTACTGTTTCGCCGACAAGGTGGTACAAGGCAAGGGTCATCCCATCGACTCAGATGTTGTGGTCAGCCCTTCAGGCTCTCAGGTGCTCAATGTGGAGAGCAACGTCATCACGTTTTTTGTTGGGAACTCTGAGATCCCAGGCATAGGAAACATAGCAGGCAGTGCAACACACCCCCATACCATTTCTCTGCGGAAGATGAAGACAAGCCAAAATGGCTTCACTTTCTTCTCCAACCACTCACACATGGACTTGATTCCATCTCTACGTGGAAACTACTACCTGAAATACGTTTACTCCTTCCACAGTGGACCATTCACCTACTTCCTCACAGTGCAGCGGGTGAGCAAGGACTCCCAGGCCTACCACACTCGCATAGTCCGTATGTGCTCCTCGGACCTTGTGATACGCCGTTACGTGGAGATGCCCCTTGAATGCATCAGTACCGATAAAAGACGACGACGCTCCACAGAAGATGTGAAGGTATTCAACATCCTCCAAGCAGCCCATGTCACCAAGGTGGGCAGTGACGCTGAGCTGCAGAGGCAGCTGAAAGTGGAGGAAGGTGATGATGTGCTGTTCGCCGCCTTTGCCCGGGGAAAGCTGAACTCTCCGGAGCCGACTCCTAACTCAGCCGTCTGCATCATGTCCCTGAAACACATCAACAACATGTTCAAGATGTACATGCAGAAGTGCAACACAGTAGACCCATATCACTTCACTGGATCAGACAAGAAGTCCTGCTACAATGTGGTAAGAGCTGGGAGGCGACTGGGGTTACTGTGGGGGGCTAGCCATTGTAGAGATTGGAGGCAAATTTAAATGCTGCTCTTTCCTCAACTGTCAAATAAGCAAATAATTTCAAAACCCACTATTTTATTTAAGAAAGATAGAAAGAAGACATTTCCCCTGCCATTTTTTTAAAATAACCAAATTCTTTCAAATAAATGGACGATATTGGTTTGTCTGTCTCGCAACACACTAAGGGCTGAAATTATATCTTCAGTTCTAAGTTCTGTTGTTCTGTCTTCTGAATAAGTTGGGGTGGCTGCAGTCACGTGTGATGGCAATCTCTACAATGGTTCCTCCTTTTATTAATCAACAGAGAATTTTTGTATTCATTTACGATGCATTTGACATGGTCTCACTATGTATCCACGTCAAATGTGTGTTTTTTTTCTGCACACTGAAGCTGATGCCAAACACAAATGCCAGCAAGTAATTGCAAAAATCTTTGCTCAACAACGGTCTGTTAGACATTGAAGTTGTAACATTTGTTGATTCAATCCAAAAGATAAAATAACAGTGTCTACAGATCAGCAACCAAGGTTGAGCATCATTACAATGTTTTACGATCTCGTCTGTCAGACCCATAAAATAAGCCTGTATCAGTCATCTGTTGTACATGCATGGCTTGTTTTTTTATCTGTTGGTTATAGAGCTTGGCTGTTTATTCACTACAGGCAGGTTGGTTTGTTGGCTGGAGAGACTGCCTCAGTGACTGGGTGGTCTCAGGTTTAGGCAGCCAGTGTGTCTACTGGATCTCTGTCCTTGTGTCATTGTGTAGAAGTGTCCTTGAGCAAGACACTGAAGCATGACCTGCTTCTGACCTCTCTGGTTAAGAGCACACATGCAAGTCTGCATCTTAGGGACATGTAAAGAAACAAATACCTGATTAGAGTGTGTTGATGCAATGTTTGATGAATTATATATCTGTTTCATGTTCTGATTTAAGTTGATGGATTGATTACAGGAAAAAGGCACATTTATTTTATTGTTTGGCTTTGTACTGCAGGGCATTGAAATGAAACAATGACTAAGAGGTTAAAGAGTATACCCTCAGCTTCCTTTTAAGCTGTTTGCATCCCTATTTGGTGAATAGTGTGTGACTCTTAGCCACGTATCAGGACAATGATCCTAAATATACAGGAAATAAAAGGACAGTGAAACGTCTTGACTGATTGGGTCAGTCACCTGACCTCAATCCAGCTGATCTTGATGTGTTTCACTTGCTTAGCAAAAAGACAGTAAAGCATGCAAAAAATGAAGGCGACTGAGCTACAAGCTTGGCATGGAAGACACCAAGTGTTTGCTGATGTATTTGAGTTGGACTTCAGATTTAATTTATTTAATATATTTTGGCCTCTAAAAGTGGATGACTATGTATATAAAGGGCTACAGTTCCTCCACAGGTGATCTGATGTGGATGAAGTCACCCTTAAATTAAACTTGAAAGGCTGCACTACCTCATAGTCATTCCTCCAATGCATTGTACTGAAGTAACCACCCCTCCCGTCCTCATGCCGCAAGCCAGTTGTTACCTTGCCTGTACTAACTCACCTCCTATCCATCAACATTGACTCAATCAATCGGTTGAATCACCTGATCAATAATGACATGAAGTTAACTGCCGACCACCCTGCCAAAGGGTCCGTCAATAAGTGTGCTAACGCTGCCCCCTCTGTGACTTCATCTTTACTTAACCTCAGCATCAGTCAGTACTGTATATCTTCAGTCAGTCAGTGGATTGCCTTAGTCGCCTTACACTGAATATGTTGTCAAAGGGCAAGCACATACAGGTGTAACTTCAGAGTCGTGTGCAAACACCCAGCACACTTCTGAGGAAGACTTTTGTCAAAACACTGGGTGGGTGTGTGTGTGTGTTTTACTGTGTAGGCTATTTTTTGTATCATGAACTAGTTCGAACACCACTGCACCTTCATGGAAGCAACATTTATTGCTGCTGTTGCTTGGCAGCAAACCACAAGCATGCACTTTAACACTGTGGGTAAAAAAGCATCACAGATTGGTTGTCTCTGTTTTCGCATGTTTTGTGCTATCCGCACTTTACGTCACGTATAATCATTTTGAACACCAGGCGCTGTTTTGTTTTGGGCCATTCCAGACATCCATTGGTTTCCATACATTTTGTATGGTATGAAAAAATCAGGAGACTCATGAAACTTCAAGTTGCATAATGAACATGAAGTCTGCATTAACATACCCTGTTGAGTTCTCTTGTTTACCTCTTGTAAACACACATTTACTTTGAGTCATAATTACCACTGTGTGTACCCTTCCATGTTGAATTTATTTCCTCACTCATAAAACATTTGCGTTCTGCCTCATGATGCATAACTTCATTCATTTTTTGGTGAGTTACCTCCACTTAATGTCCATAAGTGGAATAGCATCACCCATCTGCTCACATGTGCATATTTTGGATGTACTACTAGAGCACCAAATACAAAATAAACAGGGATTTGTGCAATACAGTATTGGTCCATAGCACCACAAGTGGTCAAAAACTCAAGTAGGTACCTTTTTAACTTTTGTCAAAGTGGTAACAGGACATTTAAAGAGGTAACTCAATCAATTTGCATCTAAACTGCATTAACATGTAACGATAATGTGGCATTAACACAATTAATGCAGACTTGATGTTCACAATGATGGATCAAGTCCACAAAGTGATTTTTATACTAGAGAATTATAGAAGCCAATTGTTGCATAAGATAGAGAAAAGAGAAAATCTGTGTAGCATGCATTGTAAAACGGTTGGCAAAAGAGAAAAGTATGCTGTCTGCTCCTTTAAGTTGGACACTGTTTGGAGCCTGCAGTGAAGAGATCAGACAGACGAATGATGAAGAATGACATGTGGTTATGTTCTTAAACCAGATTCAAACCAGCTTTGCAAATACATGCAAATACATGGTGGCTGGGGTGTTTGGGTACATCAGTGAGGTCCTGACAGCTATCAGTGGTGGAGATCCACTGGGGAAAGTGAGGAATGCTGGGAGCTGGGGGGTTCGGGGGCAGCGCATATCTGACTCTCAGCGAGCCGTGATGAATGGCTCAGGGATAACAGGGCATCAGCAGCTGGGCGGAAGATGATCCCCTGACCCACCGTGGCAGCCGGCCACGCTGGCGAAGGCCTCTTCCCCACTCCCCTCGACCCCCACCTGTTGCCAGCACCTGTGGGAAAGTGGAAGTCGCATCACTAACACCGAAGAGGCTTTTTATCTGGGACAATGTTTTCATTGGTGATAGTTCGTATTGACTTTCCGTAGTCATCATATCTTGATATGGTGACAAAATTCTCTTCTTAAATTGTTCTGTGATGAAAGTTAGAACCTGTGATTTAACTCTGGAGAAACTTTTCCGATTTGACTTCTTCCTAGAGGCCTTTTTGTCACAGAGGATGTAGAAAAAAGTTGAAAGTAGTTCAACACTTGAAGACCTTCAGATGGATCTCCTGGCTCTCTAAGGTCTTTAGTAAATAGATGTGAACTGTTTTGCATCATGTAATCTTGAACAGTAAACAAATAGTCAGAAGCAGCGCTCCTCTGTAAACCAATAACTCATAGAGCCTGTTGAGCTACTGTGCACAGGATCAAACAACTAACACTTCATGCTGCACTGGCTTTAAACTATTTAACAAGAGTTGTATTGTAGCGACTAACGAACGCTGAGAAAACTTTTCTTTCCTGAAACCCCAAACAGTAATTGTCTGTTTCTACCTCTTGACGGCGGCTGTCGGTATGAAAACTGTTGTTTTGATCGCTCTCAGTGAGAGTATAATTCCATTATTAGACATTCTTTCCTCTTGACTCACTTGATTACTGGGCCGACAAGAGGCATGACATAAGGTTTTTAAAGGGTGCAGGAGCATCTCCACCGTATAATTATCGCAGAATCATCTTGTTTCTGACTCCGCACAGTGCTCTGCGTAGTTTTGATAAGTCTGCAAACAATCTGATTTAAAAGTTGAAATTATGCTGAGTTCATTCCTTTGTAGCTGCAATACTATCCTCGCTCACAGATCCCTTTTGAGTACCCCCAACTCAAACACATGTGAGTTCAAAACCAGAACATTGACTTTTTTTCTCTCTGCAGGACTCAGCAGAGATGAATGGCACAAAAATCTGCTGTTTCAAAATGTGTTTGAGTTTGTTCCTCCAAACATGCAGACGCAGCAGGTCAAGTGCTGAGTCTCTGCAGCCAAAAGAGCTTTTATCTCGGTGCAACAGGGAAGCCGTTTTCCAATTTCTCTTTTATTGCTGACAGTCTCACTTGAATCCTATTGTCCTCAACTGCCAGGTTAAGAAACAAGCTGTAACGACAAAATACCATTGAACAACTGCCCATCTGATGCTCGTGCACTGAGCCTGGGGTTGAATGATCTAATCATAACACTGCTTAATAGATTTATGACTCATATTCAGTGGCATATGGCAGGTGGACGTCTTTGTTATCATGAGGTTTGGGAGCGATAAGCACGCTCATAAATTCATAAATGGTGTAAACACTCAGAGGAGGAACATTTGAGAGCACAGGAGGTTGTTTTTGTCGTTTGTGTCAGCAAACTGGATCTGGATGAGGTTGAAAGCCCGATGTCAGAGCATGTTTGAAGTTTTTAAGTGGTGGTTGTCAACTCGTACGTACCTCTTAACTCTAGTATATGCAGCAAGATATGATAAATGTAATGATGAGTGGCTCCCTTTTCAGTTGTCGACGTGATGGAGCCAATCTGCTGTTTTTATTGTTTCTGCGTGGCCATGTCTGTCTTCACGTCGCTCTCTGTTACACGAAGAGCATGATAGTGAGGGAATAATTACTATTCTTCACCCTGAGATTGAATATAACTACTGATTACTGTACATTTTTTATGATTATGCCACCTTTCTATGTGCAGCTTAGAATATAACAGTAGCTCCTATCAAAATGGCCTCAGTTGACTCATTGTTGATTTGTGCAAAAGGAGAACTGATATTAATGAATGGTTGAAGTGATAGCGAGTTCATTCTTTTATTTACAAAGGCCACACAGAAATGAGTCACTAATCTCAGTACACGCACTAAATTCAAACATGTTTTGGAGCCAGCACAATCCTTTAAACTCATTATTTCTCAAACATGTCTGCCAGAATTTAACCTGAGTTGAATAAAGTGCTCTTCAAGTTTGATCAGACCCTCTGAGTGTGCTGTTGCCAAGACATGGAAGGCCATTTTGCTGGGTAATGTGGTGTGCAGAGCCATGGCAGGGATTTGGAGCATCCCCAACATGCCTGGCACCCATTCCCATAAGTCTATTGAGGGAGGAGGAACATTTGAGACTAAAAATAAAGAACAGCCACGGGTCAAAATTATCATCAGATTACTATTGATTCGAGAAAACCCACCAAATGCTGATTGCTTTTAAATTGAATCTTTGGCCTGATTGATTATAGTGTGTGTAATATAATTCCAGCTCGGAGACGCTTTTGACCGACAGTCATTTTAATTAGCCCGCCTGTCTTAATGAACAAGCTTATACGCTGCCTTGAAAAGAAAAGAAAAAAAAAAGGAAAAGTCAAACAAAACAAGCAGCCAGGCTCCATTGAGTTTAGGCTATTCTTTTTCAGGAATTCCTAATAATGTCTGATTATGAAATAGAATAAAGATCCAGTTATGTGACTTCCAAGATGTTTGCCTTTGCCAGCCAGTCGTTTGGCTACTAGATTAGATATGATTTTATTATATTTGCACATGAGACACTTGCAGACAACACTGAATCAAAGAATGAGATGAGCAGAGGTTTTGGTAATTGTAGGTCATTGCTAGGACAATAAAGATTTTTACAGTGTTAATGACAAGATGCACAGCATGCACATGCTACTCTTAAACAACAAGGAGCTTATTGAGTCTGTAGTACAGTTACAAATCTGTAAAAGCCACAGCTGGTGGCTTGATGGAGGTCCAGTGGTGAAGTCAGTATGTTCAAATACTGTCTGCTGTTTTTACTTTGGCTTGTTATTATGTCTCTTCATCATGTAATTCTACCACTGCTACTTCTGTCCACTCGGTATATGTCTTACATATTGTGCGCCTGTCAGTCCTTGTTGCTTTTCCTAAAATGGCTCTCTTAGGTTGTTGTTTTATTCAAATTGGAGGTCATAATGATATTCTGTGTTTTGTGTATATACAGTAGGGACTTAAATGTATGAGTATGATGCTGGAAAAATAGAATGATCAGATTATTGACTTGAGACTCAAATAGGATTTAAAGGATCGGTGTGCAGGATTTAGTGGCATCTAGTGGTATAGCTGCTGATTGCAACTCTCTCGCCTCACCCTCCCTTTCAAAGCATGAAGAAGAAAGTAAAGTGGCTGCATAACGAATGTAAAATGTGAAATTCCAGTGTGTAATTTGTTGCTTCTGGTAGAGACATGGCATGTCAATATGGCCAACTATTTAAGCGGAACCATAGTGTATGTAGATATAAAAGGCTCATCCTAAAGCAACAAAAACATCTTATTTTCATGTGATTATACTCTAATATTCTATTCAATTTCTGCCATATTCTGTAAATAGAAAAATCTGACACACTGGACCTTTTTTAAACGAAAAAAATTTGACTTGACTTTTTAACCTTAAAGACCTTAAAACTTAACTTGGACCTGCCCCACTACCCTCAACAACACTTGAAAAAGCTGTATTAGTCTCCAAATTTGTATTTCTGTGACATAATAACTGAGTAAACTTTATTTACATTGCACTTTTCAAAACGATAATTACAAAGAACTTTATAGAAAGAGAAGAAAACATGATCCACATGATAAACATGTAGGAACATTTAGCAAACTCAGTCTATCTGCTTATAATCTACAGTATATTTAACTATGAGGTTTGACATGAAACTGTCATGTGAAGTTTATTATTCATGCTCACAGACATGTATGAGTTTGTATCAGTTGCCTTACAGCCAAAACAAACTGCGTGTCAAAGTTTTAAAATCTAGATCTCCTGCTCTAATAACAGCAATTACTGATCAATCAGTCATCAGTTTAAGTGTCCCTGATATTTTGTGCATTCTTTGTGTAGTGACAGACGATGAGACCCGCAGCAGTCTGACAATAGATGTACTTAATACTGCGAATCTCTCAGTAATGCAGCTGATTCAGTGGGTTCTGCTGTGAATGTCACAGTTTTTTACCCCCACATGCCCGAGCCTGCTCATGCCATCACTAAGCTGGTATTTGTTCACTCTCTCTCTCTCTCTCTCTCTCTCTCTCTCTCTCTCTCTCTCTCTCTCTCTCTCTCTCTCTCTCTCTCTCTCTCTCTCTCTCTGCATCTCTGCATCTCTGCATGAATCAGATGTACAGAACAGACTGCTTTTATGGACCTGGTATATATAACATCAGCATTACCATCAAGAAGTAAATTTGTTTTTTAAGATGCTGGAAAGCACATTACACCATAGAAAAGATGAAGCAGCAGATTTTTATTTTTGACCTTTGACCTTCTAACCTTTTTTTGAAAATCTCTAATGGACACCTTGTCCTTCAATACTTTGTTTGGCACCACTGAGTTGGAACGCATGTGATAAAATACATTATATAAACATTCACCACAATTGACAGCCAGAAAAAACATTATCATTCACTGGAAACCTACTGGAGCTTCTTTTGCTTTGTTTTGTTTTTATTCACTGCGGTAGATTAGGCTCTCAAACCATTTTCCATTTCACCTACACACAGTCATGCTGTCGGTGCTGCATGTACAGACATAGATTTCCAGTATGTTGTACATTGGAAATCCCAATAATTATCCACACTTTGTCTCATAAGAACTCTGAACTTTTAAAAACTGTTTGAGTATCTGATTTTCTGATTTGAAATCTGCCAGGCACATTTGTTGATAGATAGATAAAAGTTTTGTTTTGTATAATAAGGAGAACTTACCTGTCATGCCACACAAGCAGTCTTGTCAATTTTACACCACAAATCACAAATTTGCCTCAAGGGTCCCTAACCCTAAACTAATCCTTCCTAAAGTAGGATGAACAGAAACATTAAAATCATAAAAAAGACACCACTGCCCATTCCAAGTTGTTTTTACTACAGATGTCACCGATAGCGTCCCACATGCCCGAGCCTGTCCATGCCATCGCTAAAGCCTGGTGCAGAACCCAGTGGTGCTCTCAGCAGGAGGGTGGGTCTCCAACAGCGTACAGGAATCAACAAAAGAGCGAAAATACTATGTTCTTGTCCTGTCCTGTCTTCTCATTTTACTCCATTTTGATAAAGAAGACTTCATTTGTGTGTGTTTGAAATGAGAATGAGATTAGATCTGCTGTTGCTTTGGTAAGCTGCATTTATGATGATACACATTTTTACACACATCTTCACACATGTACAGTGCACAGGTCCATATGCAGCAGACAAACTGTTGATTGGGCTGTTTTTTGGAAATATTTTGTCAGCTGAGCTGAGCTAAGATTCTTGATTAAGCATTGACTGAAAGTTGGTCTGCAACTATTTTGATGCTCTATTATATAAAAATGTACAAATTTCACTGGTTTCAGCTTCTCCAACATGAATATTTGCTGATTTTCTTAATCTTCCATGATATTAAACAAAATATCTTTTAGGTTTCTAACTGATAAATATGTCAATGATTAATGAACGTCAACTTAATAATGAAAATAAATGTTACTTGCATCACTGAAATATTTATTTCAGTGTTCCTTTTAGAGTTTCATTGGAGAGTTAAAATATTAAAAGTCTCCAGCAGCCTTCAGCAGAAATCAATGAGTGTAAAATGAGGTGCAGTCTGGTGCGAGCTGTTGTTTATATGTTCTAACATCATGGAAAATGCTCCCAGCACAGAAAGACTGGACGTATGGCGATGTGTTTTTGGCGAAAGCTGGCAGCTATCCTCCCCTCCACCTTCAGGTGGGCTGTTGCGTCACCTGGCAGCCGTGTGCAGGCAGGTCCCTCTGCGTGAGGAGAGGTTTACGGTCAGCGCCCACATCACGCTGCACATCAGGGGGAAAAAAAACACAAAAACATGTACTTTATGCAACGTAATACAAAGGCTCAACCTTGTCTGACCTTATCTTGAAGTTGTGCCAACCGTGATGAGCTGCATGATGATTTGTGCTCCAACAGATCATTAAACGTCATTGATTTTGTAAAGAACGACCGCTCAATAGACAAATAGATTTCATAATTCTTAGATAGTAGAAGATAAAACTACCATACATGGATTGCAGCAACTTTATTACAACACTTCCAAATCAGTTGTATCGGGTCCATGTGAGTCTGTTCACATCTGCAGGCATTTCCTGGACGATTTTCTACATGATTTCACATTCACTCAATGTCAGTGTTTAGTTTTAAATCCATAGGGTTAATCATTAGTCCTGAAGTTTGGTTTCTTGTTTTGCTGGAAGTGTGTGTGTGTGTGTGTGTGTGTGTGTGTGTGTGTGTGTGTGTGTGTAAATCCTTTTGCATGGGTTTTTGTGTGCACATCTTATCTTTGTTCCCTTGATAAAAAGTCAAGTAGTAAATATGCAAACCGCCAGCGCCTGCAAGTTGTCTTCCATTAAACAGGGTGGGAAACTACCACCAGCCACCATCAGCCCAAATACAGTTAAATTTAGGCCACGGCTGATAAGATTTTTTTTTTTTTTGCACTAATTACAAATCTTTCAGATAAAAGTAGAAATCATTTGTTATTTTTTTCTTCTTTTCTCTCATCTTTTCTGTTTCATATCATCGAAAATGAATATCTTTGGGATTTGGAGTGTTAGTGAGACAAAACAATTGATTTAACAATGTCAAGTAGATGTCTGAGAGGTGATTCTCCTTATTTCTTTACTAATTTATAGACTAATTAATTAATCCTTTATCAAAACAAAAATCATCGGTTGCAACTCTGCAGGACGGTTTCAAACATAGCTGCTGAAATTTGAAATCTATCCTTCGCTGTGGTTGGCTGATGGATAAAATACGTTGTTTCCATCCAATTACACAAAGTGCCCTGGTGATCATTGTGGCCGACTCATGTCATCTTTCTGTTTTGATGCCGTCTTGCAAATGAGATACTTTCCTCAAATATCATCCTGCTGACAGATTCATCTCTGATTGGATTTCTTAAATGCTTTCTTTACCAGCAGGAGGCCGTTTGCCAGCAGTGCCAGAAGCCATTTGCGATACCCTTGTTTAGTCAAATATGGAGGAGCTTTGCTCCACTGAGCTTATGAGTCAAGGCCCCGGAGCTATTTCCTAATCAGTGGCATGCCTCCTACTCTTCTATTTCACCACATGGTGATATCCTGCTTTCTACTGAAAAGAGGCGTGTGGATGCTTATCTGTCAATGCTCTCAATGAAGGACCTAAAGCAATCTCCTTTCTCCTGTCCTGAGCAGCGGCCTCACCTCGACCCCGGATCACTCTCATTTCCTTGGCTCTAGATCCTTCATGCTCTGTCATGAGTCTGGCCCTTTGAAACACTCGTAATCACAAAGGTCATTAGAACAGCAAATGGTCCCTTCAGGCCCGCAGTCACAGAGGCTCGGGAGGCAGAAATGAAATCTTACATCATCTCGATATTTCTCAAGTTTTAGTACTTGGAGTAAGGAGTGCATGGCAAAGGCAATGTGTATATTGTTTGAGTACACAGTCTAGTGTACTGTATCCAAAGTACTCTCAGGAGGCACTGGCCTGGCCATCGGGAGTAAAGTGTCTTGTTCAAGGACACTTTGACATGTGGACAGGAGGAGCTGGGGATTGAACCACCAATACTGTGATTTATGGATCCTTCTGAGCCACAACCACCCCACAGACACTGGCATACAGAACAAACCAGTGTTGTAGTACTTGTGATCGGCAACCTTGGTTTCATCTTGGAATTAAACCGCATTTTTTCTCAGTCTTGTCTTGGCCTTGGACAAAGGGGACTCAGGATTTTAATTCAAGAACAATCAGTACCAACTATGGTGATCACCAGTGTTTCACATTAATTACTTAATAAAACCTAATAATGATCAAAATTTGATCATTCAAAAAAATATTTTTACACTACAGGCAGAAGTTTCATGAACTACTCTGTGAGCTACATCATTTTTGGGTTAGAATTAAGTAGAATTGAAATGGAGAAATAAGAAAAACCCTACTAGAAATGGAAATACACCCTCCTTCCCAGTTACACTGTCCTTATTTGTTAGTTTCATTTACTTGCCTTCTGCAATAAGACCATGCATGAAAACAGTCATCTCCCCCATCAGCCACATGTGCAGTCGAAGAGTCCGTTCACATTTACAGCATATTTTCTCTAATTATGGAGATGGTTTTTATCTGCCTCTGGGATTTCTGCCAATGGACACAATGGAATTTATTTTGTGGCGCTCACAGAAATAAAAAGTAACATTTTAAAAAATCAACAGCAGCATGTCTCTCTAGAATCACTGTCCTTGTTACTAAATTATCGACAGAAGTCGCTCGAGCACAGAAAAAGTAGTGCCAAAGATGTATTGCGTTGCTTTTGAGTTTTTTGCTAACTTTTTGGAACCTAATTGGAATTCACCTCAGAGTTTAAGCAGAAATTCAAAATTTGTGCAAATAAAACCAAAACCAAGTGCATATCTAGATACAGAGGTCTCAAAAGTGAGATGGTGTTTGTCATTTGGGTGAACTGAACCTTTAAGTCTCTTTTGATGTGGGCAGTCTGCTAAATTAGCAGTGACCTGTTGCCCTCTGTCTATCATCCATTTCAACATACTTCCTGAATACACAGATAACCAATGAGCTTTTTTTAACCAAATGGAAGTGGACAACAAGTCATTCAAGGGGAAGGTCTCACCTCAGATGAGGACTAATCCCTCCCATTCCATTCAACCAGTAATCCCCACACAATACAAGCAAAGGATTGTGCCTGAATGTGTACTCAAGTAATGGAGGCAAATAAGAGGAGAAACCCTCCTCTCCTTCTCCCTGTCCACACACTTATGACTTTTATCACCCTGCTGCGCTCCCAAACAATGCACCACAAACAGAGAATCTATCAAGTCAATCCCCGGGACGCTGCACATATTGTCTCCTGCAGGCTTTGATCTTATCCTCCTCATCCGTGATCCTGGCCTGAATCATATTGCAGGAGGGAGGAAGGCAAGCTCACACCTGAGAGGGCTGAGTAGCTTTTCTCGGAACTGAATGGTGTGTTTTACGGTCAAATGACTGATTTTTGTAAGCAGCTGGACTCTACTAATCTTGTTGTGGTTTAGTGAGTGAGAAGAAGGTTAGAAGTTCAACTTGCCAAAACAGCTATTGACTATTTTTAGTTTTATAGGAATATAGAATTAGTTTTTAAACCGGACTAAATTGTTGTTTTTATTGTTTTGGGGGAAAAGAATGATTACCAGTTTGCTTTTAGGTCTTGAAAGCATTGTTATTGTTAGGTTACATCACACACCTTCAAGTCTGCACATTTTTCAAAGTAAAACTTGGAACCGAGCCCTCATCATGAAGTCAGTACATTGAGATCCTCCAGTCCCGGGCATTAAAAATTCTGGCTTCGGGCCTGGTGGCTCAGTGAGTGAGTGCAATCAGATGAAGCAAAATTATTCAGAGCCTGATCCCCGAAGATCTCTTGATATATGTGTACAAGTGTATGAGAAGGGGGAGTTGAGCAACACTGCAGAGCCAGATGCCAACTTCCAGAAGTTTTGCAAGTGTGAAAAAGTAGCACAATGATGCATTGTTGCTCTCATGGTCAGCTCTCTGAGGACAGAGGCGATGCTGATTTGTCTTTTGTTTGCTTCGTCATGCAGTATAGAGAGTCTGAAGCACAGGAATGGCTGCCACCTGCAAGCTGTCACGACATGCAGTGAAATATTTTATGGTGTCTTCATAAAGATCAGCTTCTATAAAAAACCACGTCTGTTTTCTGAAGGTTTTTGATGAGGTTTTGGCTGTTTGTGTTTCCATGTGATTACACAATTATATTTAGCTCTGTCGGTTTCCATGCAAAGCTGCTGGAATATTACATTTGCCTTTCTGTGTCACTTAGTGAAAAGAGACGAATATGAAAGACCGTGCAGCTGAGCAATAAAAAGTACACTCCCCGTGAAGAACAGTTTCTTCCACGGCGCTACATTTCGGAGCTTCCGCTGTCGCCGGCACTCTGCGGTCATATTTGTTTGTTTTTCTTCATCTGGCTCTGATCTGATCTACTACGAGTACGAGCACAGTGTTTCTGCCAGCAGCCTGCCAGTGATCTCATCCCGTCCAGGACCATGCTGAGATGAGGAGGCCAGCGTGTTCAGACCTTATGTTGACCCTTGGTTGATAAGCTGCCTTGCTGCTGCTTTACAACCTGAGGTTATCTGGCTGCTCCTCAACGGCTGCTGTTGGGCTGCAAGCTCACCAGCTGCTGTTTCCCTTCCTTACCTCATGTATGAGCCCCCGCAATTCTGTCTGTCTCCAAGATAGAAAATCGCCTCTCACATCTGAGAAAAAAAAAAGAGAAGCAGAGACAGCCACTTATAGTCATGAAGGCAGTATACTTTAAATGGTAGCGAGAAGGCCTGAGGAGCTGTTTTTGGCAATTTCTGCTCACAGTGAAGTCTTCACTGTGAAGATTCTGCCAAGTGTCTGCACCAGTGGATGGATTTGATTATTCCAGACTGCTAGGACGCAGGAATTCTGGAAAAAACAAAACAAGGCTGAATAACTTAGAAAAATGTCAGTTTGTATCTTTATAGAACTTGTGTGCAAATTCTCACTTCAAACCGAATATAGCTCTCCTCGGTATAAAGGGACAATCATTTCGACATTTTCAGTGAAGCCATTACGGCTGTGCATGGTGGAACAGCTGCACTCTCAAACCCCCCTCTGACTGTAGTAATCAAAAGGAGAGGGTAATGCTAATGCTAATAAAGTCATGCGAGTAGATGATTGGTGCTAACTCTCTGAAGCAGACTCGACACTAAATCACCCCCCACCCTCCTTTACGTTCGTGTGCTTCTATAATTAAGAGCACATGTAGGAATGGCAGCTGCTTTAGTAAATACGACTGATCGCTCCGCTTAGCTGTCACATCGGAGATTGAGCTGACCTCAGAAAGACATTAATGCTCTAAATTAATGGTCTGAGTGAGTAATATGCAGGCTGAAAAAGCAAAGCATGCTGTGGCGCTCATTTGCACCCTGAAAATTACACCGGTGTCATTACTCATTCAGTTACAGTGCAGTCAAAAAGTATTAAGACAGGGTGTTTTGGGGTGTTCACTTTCATATTCACATCCACATTCATCCATTTTATACTTTATATACAATTTTTACCCGTGGGGGCTTTAAAAAGTGCCGCAAATACCTACACCATTCATCCAAAGTGAATATACTGTAAACTCCCTCAAATTAAAGGTTTGGGTTCACTCAAATGAGCCTAAACATACTTTTTCATGTACACATGGTGGTATCTATTTGTCCAGGTTAGACGTCCAGGCCTGTCTTTGGGACTACTTTCTATGAGGAAATCCTCTCACAGCGAGGACAGTTAACAGTAACAAGGACATGTTTGTACAGTTTATTGTGGCGAAGGCAGATGCATATGTATCTAAAAACCTGAAAAGATTCAACCTAAACTCCCTCTATGGCTAAATACCTCTATCATAGGCAAGAAAGTTTGAGTTTTTCCTGTGTGTTAAACCTCAAAGTCATTGTTATATTTCAAATTCAGTCTGCAGAAGCAGTGGTTCCCAACCCATGCCATTTCAGTCTATTTGTACATTAATCAGCCATCAGAATTTGGAGCAGTGTTTGTGTTCCATCTTTTCTCATCACTCTTTGTCACACCCATATCAACAGGAGACTGAATTTAAACTACGAAAGGTCACGAATGCACAAGGTTAATGTGATTCGACATCACCATCAAGCTCTTTCTTTAGGCTTCATATAGCAAATAGCTTGCTATGTAAAAATAGCAGCTAGCTTGGTATGTGAATATAGTAACTAGCTTAGCTTCCTCTATGAATATAGCAGCTTGTTATTTAAATCTTAAAAACATTGAAAGTTTGAGTTAGAGCTTCAGAGTTTCTTTGCAGGAGGCGGGAGAGGTAAAATGACTGTTTGACTTGTGTAATTACAGCCTAACCCCCCCATCCAACCCCCTCAACCACACCCCCACTCAGCATCCACATCACTGTCAATATAAATGCAGCCTACAATACAAAATAAATACATTTGGGAAGTTAGGTTGTGTGCCAGAAAGTAAAGCCAAAACTAAACTTATATCAGAATAAGCTTACTATCCTGTCTCAGTTACGTTAGAAGGAGGCAGTAATAACCGTCATGAGGGTCCCTGCCACAGCATCCTCACAGCAGATGTCACAAATATCGATGTGACCTCGGTATTTAAACAAATAAAAGTCAGGAAGGAAAGTCTGAGTCCAGTGGGGATGTTTTACTGTATGTTTCATGCGGAAAGTGCAAACCAAGCATGATCAGCCTGGCTTTATATGGTGTAATGTATCTCATGTGTCAGGAGGTTTTATGAAACACCTAGCATAAGAGCCGCATGGATGTAACCTAGTATTAATCATCAATGGAAAAACAACCCGTCTGTTATGTAAATAAAACAGACATTGGCCTTATTGAATAAATTTAGAAACATTCCCTTGTGAAAAATATTCTCTCTTCATATCTCATCTCTATTTGTGCACGTAAAAATGTATTAAGGAGTTGACCTATCTAATTCTCTTTGATCTGCAGACTGTAACTTTAGCTACTGTGTCAGTCTGACCGAAATGTAGATTTGCAGGGCAACTCTGGAAAGCTCATCTGAGGGATGAATGTGCTGTTGCCGTTTAGCAGAAGTGGAATCAAAGAGGTTCTCAGGCAGAGCAGAAATAGTGTCTTTTGGCCCCTGATCGCCAAAACTCAGCAGTCCATCACTCTCCCCCTTTTTGAATTGCATAAATCCCAGATCTCCAAGAAGAAGAGGAGAAAAATATGTTGATACATGCAAGAAAATAAGTTGCTGTGTCAAGCTGCGGTGAAAAATCATTCCTAACTGTGTTCTCAGATCTATTTGAGGCAGAGGAGACAGAGGATGCAGGATCATCATTCACCCGGCCAGGTTTCATACGGTTAGGGTGATTTAGTGACGCTGAGAGGCTGGAAGCTGCATTGTTCCTCACACAACACACAACAACAGGTTACTTAACTGTTAGAATGGACTGTGCGTGTGTGTGTGCAGGGAGGCAAAGGAAACAGAAAAAAGAGAGGAAGGTGGTCAATCAAGAGAAGAATTGAAGGGGGACAGGAGAGTGGGGGGGTGCAAAGGGACAAATTTCAACTCAGGATTGGCGGGAGGAAAAGGAGGAGAGACATAGAGGCTTTAAGACACTATTTAACAATTATTTATTTTCAGTATCTGGACTGAACAAGAGAATATCCGTCTTCCAGCAGTGCGTGAGAATTCTTGGTTTGGTCAGGAAGTGTTTTTGCACAGGAAGTGATTTGTTTTACGTATTAGAAAGAAAAAAAAATCTGTGGGCTATTTTGGTTGTAGTTTGTGGGTAGTGCATCATTGTGGGCAGCAAATAAAACAAAATTAGGCAATTAAAGGGTGTTGTTTCCCACTTCATCCCTGGGAAAGACTTCACAGGCTCAGAAATTGTCTTGAAGTTAGCCTGAACTCTGAAATGCAAATTACATGTTGTGTGCATGAATAATGTAAAGACCGCATTGCTTCATGGGAAAGGATACAATATCTCATCATGGACACCATAATTTCCCTCAGGTGAGGTAATGGTTAAGGATGGGCCACTAGAATATCTTATGAGTGTACTCCAGAAATGTACTTCTACTTCTGTGCTGGAGATTTTATTTTAGAAAAAAGTCTCAATCGATGTAGCAGAGGCTGACCTATCCTTACTCTCAGTCCCTGCTAGTGTGGTTAATCCAAAAACATCTGTACACGTTCATGCACAGAGCAAAGACCTTTCAGTAGCTGCTACGTGCAGCCTCAGATGCTGGCAAATGACAGTTGTGGAATTTTACTTGAAGGATGTCTTTTGGAAACCAGTGATTTTAGAAACCTCCAGTTTGCTGGGTCGCTGCACCGAGACAGCCCCACTAAGTGACACCACGAGGACTGTCATTTCCAGGACAGTTTCTATTTTGGATTATATTCATCCATGCTAAATGAACCCAAGATCCATTTTTTTTGGCCACACAGAGTGTCCATTATCTTTGGACATGAGAGGCTGTAAATATTGCTGTAAAATGTGGCCCGATCACTCAAGTTTTGTTATTTAGTGCGCAAGCTGGATGTCCAATTTTGGAATTAAATGTGTCAAAGGGATTTGAAATAGTGTTTCCAAGACTACAGTGTGTCTGTCACAAGTTCCCACTGTGTTGTGTGCAGTTTTCATCTGTTAAATTAAATAAATACTAAATCAGGGGTTCGGGGGCAGGCCTTACTGATGGTCATACAGCCACTGCATTTGGGGCACTTGGGATGATGAAAAATACGGAGCGATACTAAGTTAAAGGAATATGGCTTATAAATAAACAAATAAGAGTTTTGTTGATGCGGTGTTGCTGGTAAATGAATCAGCAAATGAAAATGTCAGTCATTTTCTCGTAGATGTTTCACATTTCTGGAACACACGTTGTCTAGTTTTCCTCTAATCTCCACACATTGTTCTCCATATCTTCGGTTGGACCTGTTTATGTGTGAGGCCATTTTTCGTCCCACCTCAGGGCCCCATTATAAACAAAGCTGTAGTCCTGCCTGGCGTCTTGGGGGGTGCCACTCGAGGGTGAGGCCAGCTGCGCTGTGAGTGCCAGGGTCTGTCTTTGGCTTATTGTCAGCTTCTCTCACTCCCTTAACTGTCTCTAACACCCTGACAGTCCCCTGCAGCAACACACACACACACACACACACAAACGTGCATTAACACATGGCTGCATATGCTTGGTGTGACCAGCCACCTGTGTACTGTGTAGACACAGACACACACGGCCATTACAACTACTGAGGGTCAGGTTGCAGAGTAACGTGCACCCAAAGTCCAGGTGGAGTACTGTAATATGCAACGATACACACTTGCATACACACACGCGCTCAGAGACATATATGTGCAGTCTGCATTCCTTTGCATTTCACTTTCTCTAAAAAATGCATTTCAACACACCCTGACGACAAGCAAACCTCTCTGCTGTCTGGAGCACACAATTGCACGCAATCTGGAGGTCAAAGGTCTGTTATTCCAGTGCGAGAGCCAGCTGAGCGACCAGCAACGAGACAGACTCCACAGGGTTGTGCAAGTCTGCTAACTTAGCCTAAGCCTTCGTAACACGATGTGTATTTTTGTACATTAGCAAGAGTGCCTTTACCCTATTTATGCACAGCAGTGACAGTGTTTGTATCCAAATCCTCTGCTGCCAGTAACCCAGTCCATGGTTTATAATTCAGGCATTAGTATGTCTATTCACACAAGACCCAGGGGCCACAGTGAGAGTATGAAAACGACATTAGACCGCGCGGATCACCTTTCACCCCCGTCTTCACTCTCCTCAGCAGTGCCGGAGGGTCGACGAGCTCCACGACACCGAAACCCTATCACCACGCCGTTGTTTTGGGGACAATGGCTGCTGGTTAAGTACGGGGCAAAAGGTGTACAATATTTCACATATCTGCCCCACGGTGCCTGTTCTACGGCTGAAAGACACGGTCACAAAATGGTCTGAAAGGTGTAGAACATCAGGAGCACTTGCCAAAACCGTAAATCTTCTGAAAGATGAATGGAAGAGAGAGGTGCAAAATGAGCTCAAGTTAAACTTCAGATGGAATCAGTATTAATAGACATTTATGGGGTTATTGATCAATTGCTCAGTGAGTAATCCTCCATTAGGGCTGGGTGTCAAATTTCAATACATTTCCGATACTAAAATGCATTCATAGCACCAAGGATCAAAAACTACAAGTACTGAAGGGCTGGCTCTATAGACGCCACCATTACTGCAATACCAGAGTCAAACTGAACACATTTTTACTGATGGTGAAAGCAGAGGACTGTCACCCCTCCGATAGATAAAGGTCTCAAATACTGTTGTGAAATTGGTTATGACACAGGCTTTGAATAAAAAATAATGTACTGGTTCAGTCTGACCCTCACAGTATGACATTGTAAAAATGCTATCATGATCTGGAAACATGCAGAGTAGAATACCCAGCTCGCGGGCAGGCAACAGCACATTGTAGGCAACCGCAGCCGTCATTAACACAGACTTCAGAGAATTGTGGATTTTACTTCCCATTTTTCCATCTAAAGTTGAGTTTTTTTCAGTGCATGTGGTTTCGGTGAGTTGCAGGTGAAAATATGTCTTGCCATCCATCAAAATTGGATTACAATTTATTAAAGTTGACAAGTTTCTAACATTTATTTTGATGGCAATTCGAGGTCTGCAAGTTGGCCTCTTTTTTTGGAGAGACCAAAAGCAGTGAAAAAGTGGTTCTTTGCTTCCACCTGCAAACTTGATTCTTAAATGATACATACCAACTAAACATTTCAACCTTTTGAAACTCTTGTAGCTCATACTCTGCCAGTGTTGCATGGTTTCAAAGAAAATTTTTATTTAACATTTTGTTGTATTTCTTGTCTAATTAGCGTGAAAGGTTAATCTGAAAATCTTGTACGTCTGTCCATCACGGTAAACTGCTGTTTAAATTCTGTGGTTGTCGAGAAGTTGGTTTAAACTTGTCTGTAATTACTTCATTCGTTTTTAATTAAAAATCTATATTTAAGTTCTTTATTGAACTTTATGTAAGACTTTACTTTCTCGAGGAACCCATTTGCCTCCATTGTGATGTCAGTGTGTGTTGTCCTCTAAAACGCTCCATCTCCATGCCAAGAAGCAGCCATGGATAACAGCAGCGGAGCTTCAAATGAAACTTGTCAAAACAGTCTTTCCACTGTCCAATTTCATTGCCTTGATCCTCAGGAATACCTTTCCAGAGGCAGAGGAATGCCTCCAAGACCTTTCCAGTCCTCCCTCCCATCGTCCTGCACCGCTTCAGCAAACACCCCAAAGTCCTGTTTGTTTGCTCTGAAAATAATCAGCCCCGGGCCTGTTTTTTGAGCCGCGTGGCATAATCTCTGCAGCGATGACGTCTCTCTGTCTGCTGTAGTTTTGAGAAGTGAGAAGAGGTTTTGGCAGATGTGTTTAATGCTAGCCAGTTTGTTCTGAAAGGTTATGAAGGATCATGAACTGAATTTCTGAGCAAAGATAGACATTGTAAAGGTGAACTAACACACACAAACACACACAGGTGCACACTTAAAAGGCAACCTGTCCATCATGTTTCCAGAAGAGCACATCTGCTTGCTTTCTTTTGCCTCAACTCTTAGACTTTGTTATCTTTTGCTACGTGTCCATTTCTTTATCCAATTTCAAATCAATATCACTCAATAACTGTCATTTCTTATCCGGTTTGCACTATTTCTTCTTTTAACGCCAGTAATTCGGTGCAGATCAGCTGGCAGGGCCACCTCACAGCTGTGAGTTAGGCATAAAAACATCCAACCTTTCTGCCAGCTTTCAATTTCCTCCATATTTTCCCTGGGTTTGACTTAACCATTGTATCTCTAACTGCAGCCACTGGCCTTGAGGACATTTAATTTAACCAAGGTTTGTTTCTGCGTGCTTGTCAGTTAGCCAGGTTTCTCTGCTTTCCCCCAGCTTCCCTCTGCGTGTAGTCCTGTTCTTCTCAGCTCTGTAATGTCGCCAAGAAAGAAACTTTCTTGATTTATTACTCCACCATTGTTCTCCTGATCTTCAAAGCTTGCCTTTGAGATCTACACTAAACAAATGATGCTGCATGTTTCACACAAACCACAAATAATGGCCTTATGACCCAAGCAGTGCTTTAGGTAGAGACGGAAAGGGATCATGAGTCTGTAAGTTATTAAAACCAATTTTGTTTGAGACAGTTTTTACTCTTTAGGCCACAATGAAAGGTCAAATAGAACGTCACAAACTTCTCTGTGAGGAAATTTCATGCCAAAACTGTACGCATCAGTGGCTCTGCGAGGTTCTTTGAATGAAGGCGTCCACGGGTCGTCATAATCATTCTACCTGTGCACCATCGCCCCTCCTTGTGACTCCAGTGAAGGGGTCATCATCCACTGAAGCTGAGAAAACAACAGAAAGCTCAGTCCTGGTCAGGCACCCAGGTCAAGGACCTTAAGAGCCACAAGAGGCCCGCCACCCTCTGGGTCATTAATAATTAATGAAACCTGAGGCTGGGACAGGAGGCCATGACTAAACACAAAAAGAGCCAGAGCAGTGAGAGAGTAGGGCTGGGCAGTAAAGGGAGAGGGGGGGGGGGGGGAGGCCCTGAATCCAGCTCTGGCTACAGTCCTTGCTTTCACTGTATGCTCCAAAGGCTCCAGACACAACAATCTGTACAACCCAGTGACCAAAGAGGGGAGCTGGAGTGACAGATTTTGGTTCAAAACTCAAGTGAGGTGACAGAAAAAGAGAAAGAGCAGAGTGGAGAAAGAGGGGGAAAAGTGGTATTGCCCAGTTGGAGAGAGAAAAAGCAGTTCATGGAATGAAAAACAACATGAAAGTCTACTCGCTGTTTCCCATGAAATCCTGCCGTCCTCAAACTTCTATTCAACAAAGCATGCACTTGCCCTAGAGGTACTATCACGCTGAGACCTCCATTACGAGCACGGCCTGATGAAAGAGTAGCTAATGGGGGCTTAGGAGGTTTGGCTCTTAACCCTTTCCCATCAGGCCAGATATGAAAGAAGATAGTATAACATGATATTATATAATGAGTAGTTTATAGAGAGCAAATTGTTTGTATAAAGTGATCCAGTCATGCTGGTGATTCCCAGGAAAGTATGGCTAACAGTCTATTAGCTAATATGGGTGGCAACCAGCAGTCTCCACATTTTTATTCTTATGCACGTTCACTACTTTGAAGTGGATGTTTCTTCGATGTTAAACATGACCGCACTGGTGTTGCTGACATTTTCTGGCTGCACTTTATGTCATATCAATATCATGCCTGCAACCGCAATAAGAAACATTCTCTCCACTATTATTCTCACTGCATAGTTTGTTATTCTTGGAGCACGCTGCAGAGATTTTTTTTTTCTAACCAAGCCTTTTGGTTTCTTTGCAGAGTTCATCAGACGACTGCGATGCCCATGAGGGAATCCATGAAGGTAAAGAGGGCAAGTACCACCTGCAGGTGACCCAGTTTGTCCAAAGGTTGGAGTACTGGCACAAAGTGTTGACGAACACCTTGGTTACGTCTATCACTGTGTTGCCGGTCCATGGCCGTGCAGTGGCATACCTGGGCACTGCAGACGGACGGCACATACAGGTAAAGAAGTCACATTGTTCTATCCTTAATATCTTTAAAAGACTGTCAGGAACCTAATTTGCAAGGAAAATACTAGCAGTTAGGCATAAATAGAGACCCTGAGGCTACAGTGACCAGTGTGGTTTCCCTCCCTCATTGTTCATGTAAATGTGGCAGGATGTTTGTACGTGAGGAGTGAAAGCGTTCTACCGGAGACACAACGCACAGTCAGCTGCAGGTGCCTCTGCAAGAGGCAAGTTGTGGGGAACTATGACCAAACAACCAACCTTTCTGTTTGCACAATTTGCTTACCTTTGACCTTTGCTCAGGGAGCCTCCAAAAAGCCCACGTTTCAGCCTGCCATCTGAGCAAACACGGCCCATGTTTTGTCGATCACTGTACAAACCAACAGTTGATTTCACCCTCCTGTTAGCTTGGGAGCTGCTTTCAACATCTCATATATGACCTGTCAATGCGGCTTGTAGGGGATTTTAGTCATGGGATAACTTGAATCTAGGCAGGACAGTGACTAGAGGGTCCATTTTTGCATGTTTCCTGTTTAAGAATAGCCAGGAAACCAGACGTGGGAGTTTTTTGTTAGCAATCATCAGTTGAGTTAGAATCATGTGGAGCAATGATTAGATGTAATGTTTTGTATATTTTGTTTTTCTTGGGTTTGCATGTAAATTCATCATAACGAGTAGAATGTGACTCACATCTACCATAAGATATATTTCTCTTGGTGACACTGGTTAGCACTTCACATTGGTACACACAATACAGGGACATACAAAATTGACACATGACAAAGACAGTGGACTATCTCAAGCTACTTTGTAACATGGACACAATAATAGAAACACCTAACACCCTTTAATCCTCTTGTTTTCTTCCATTTCTCTTCCATCTCCTATAAAGGTAATGTGTTTTTACATCAAGACATACATCCTCAAACACTGGTATTAATTGCAAGATGTTTTTGAATTGTAGCGCTGACATTAATACATGCTTTATGAAGACTCAGAGAAGTTTCAAGTTTTGCATACCTGCCTTTTAGCAGTCATCTGGCTTCCAATATTAGGTTGAAATCTACAGCAATTATTAGAGATCTGAAAAACATTCTTTTTTCAACCAAAAGTAGCCCAGTTTACATGTAAAGCACAAATCAGTGTTAAGTCAGAATATGTTTGCATGACTTTCCAGACTAAGTCCTGGCACATGAAATAATTTTGTAGCTTTTCGTGCCAGTGCACCTGTAGTTTAAACGTAGATTGGGCCTGTTGGAGGTCCATTAGTTATATTATTCTGAGTCATACGAGTGTTGATCATCAGGGTAAAATATAACATTTTGGCATTCAACCTAATTAACTCAGTATGACTATCCTGTGTAGCTGTATATTAGACAGTGACTCACTGTAGTCACTTTTCCTCCCATTGGTTTTTAAAAGTTATTTGGTCCATCCACTCTAACAATACAACTGTATGCATGCAACAGCTGCAGAGTAAAGTGCAGCAAGTGATGTTGTGTTGGTGCATTAGTCCAGTGCTGGACCAAAAAACCACGACGAGTGGAATGAAGCACATAAAGTAAACGCTGAATTACCTCACGTGTTTTTGAAACACAAGAATGAAAAGACACACATGGAAAAAAAAAAAACAGGCAAGAGAGACGTGGAAAAAAAGGGTCGACAGCTGCACGGAAAGGGAGGGAGGGAGGGAGGGAGGGATGGAGAGGGGGTAGAGACAGTGGTAGTGGGGTGCGAGAGGGCTTACAAGCCGAACGGCACGTTAATGGTGAACGGCGGGCTTCGTTGACACGTTCCCTCGCACGGCATTTTCTACTCGCTGAGCGTCTCGTGCAGCTGTTGCTGTGTGTTTTCTATACCACCAAACCCCCTCCACTCCCAGGCCCTCCTTCAGTTTTTTTTTGTTTTGTTTTTTGTGGTTGGCTGAATTGGCTGAAGTTCATTGTTTTAGCTGAAGGTCTGAAGAGGAGAGCAGCTGTCCGACACTGCCCATCATTGAGACTGAGATGGAGGGGAGAGAGAGATATCTGACAGAATGAGCAGCCAATAACCAACTTTACAAAGCAGGAAAGGTGTTTAAAAAATCTGCTTTCAAAGATACCAACGAGAAATTTACTGCGCAAAGAGAGAGAGAGAGAGAGAAATTAATTGTGTGGAAAAAGTTGTGGAGAGCTGAGAGAAGAAAAGAGACAGAACATTTTCAGTGACAGCCTCCTTCTCATTTATGCTCACTTTATATTTTCAAACTGCCCAAGCCAGCTACAGCTTTATTATCATTTGTAACAGTAATAATCATGCTGTACTCACCAAGATGCAGTAAGTCCTTCACTGCATGTCGTACCCTGTCTTTTTCTCCCCCCTTTCCTGTCTCTCTTCAGCTGTCGCTGTCCAATAAAGCCATAAAAAAGCTCAAACATTTCTAAAAAAAAAAAAAAACCCTGAGTTAAACTACTCCTCATTGCAACAGAAAACAGATTTTCACCCACACCTCAAGTCCAAGTCTTATGACTCAAATCCACACCTCTGGTACTTGCTGAAGATGTGGGCACACAGTCTACCTGTGAAATGAAAGATTAGTACCCACAGTTCAAATGGGCTCATGTTTGGTTTTACCTCCAGCTAAAGTAGTTGAGATATTCTGGCAAAACTTGTTTACAGCCAGTCAGACTGTGTGTTTTTGTGCTGTGCTTCCATATGAAGATGTCGGCTAGTTCCCAAAACACAGCAATTACCTGACCACAATAAACAGTTCTTAACAGCAAGCGTTAAGCACCTTGCTCAAAGGTATGTGGGTGTGCCTGTAGTGTCTCATTCACTTTCCCAGTCCTGATTTACGAGCCGTACACTTGAACTGATGACCCTCCGGCCACCTGCCCTTTCCTGAAGCCTAGCTACAGAAAGCCTCTGTGAGAGGGATGGACGTTGTTCTTTTGGCAGCACATTTCATTGTTAGAACGATAGAAAGAACTTGTCAACTTTTCATGTACTTCAGTTTCCTGGTTGCTCCCAGTGGAATAGACCAGAGGGAACATGAGGTTGAGGCAGTGAAAGAAAAAGAGCGTTGTTCCCCCCCAATGGACTCCATTCTGGCTCAGGAAGTGTTTCCCTCAGCTTCACTTGGGCCACTGTGGGAATAACACAGTGGCCGTGTTTATAGGCCAAACTTCCCCCCGCCTGCTTAATACAATAAGCTGTAATATACACCGCTATTACCTCCAGAGAGATGCCTGTTGTATGGCCTCATCTCTAGCGGAAAGTCACCCATTATACTCGCTGTTACAAAGCTAACATTGATCATGCAGCTCAAACGGTGGGAGGAATGATGCTGGAAAACAAGGCATTTGTAAGGGTGAGGCGAGGGTGAGGGGTGTGTCAGCCAACCAACAAAATCACATTTCAAATTTACAATGCAGACTTAAAGATATTTACTGGACACTCTATTTTAAGTGCATTGCACTGTGTTTTGTTGAGTAATAAAATACACACACATGCCATACCTCAAATCCTTGCAGTGTCTCCTCAGTGTGTTACAGGCAGCTAGGTGTGTGATGTCCTGTGTGTCCGTGTCTGTGCATTTGCAATAAAAATGTTGCTTTGTTTTTGGAGGTTACATCGCATTGCAACTCCATCTTGACATGGCAGAAAGAGTGTGTGTTTCCATGGATTGTATCTATTTGTGTGTGTGCGTATTTGATAGGGGGAATGGTATAATTTAGAGGGCTTCATGTAACTGGAGCAACCACACACCCCATTAGAGACCCTGTTCTGTTCTGTTTGCTCCCAGGCCTGTAATTGCACCGTAACCGCAAATGATAAATGCTGTTCCAGGTGTGTTGACTGCATGTGTGTGGGTTTATGTGTGTGTGTGTGATAGAGAACAAGTGGGAACAGTGCAAATAGTGTCTGTCTGTGTCTGTCTGTAGGGGTATGTGTAGGGGTATGTGTATGGGTATGTGTGTTTATCACGTATGACGTGTGTGTTATTGAAAGTGTTTGTGCGTTAGTGCTGAATGTGTGAGATCGTTTGCAGAGACAAACAGAGTGTGTGTGTGTGTGTGCGCGAGTGGCAGTGTATCTATGTGTGATGAAGAGTGTGTGTTGCGTGTGTGTGTGTGTGGGGGTGTGTGTGTGTGTGTGTGTGTGTGTGTGTGTGGGTGTGTAAAACACCTCCCAACATGTCAGTACACCACGTCTCCATCGCAGGCTGAATCTTTTTGTTCTGTGCCCCAAACTCTGTCGTTTCTCTCTCAAACCTCTCAGGTGTGTTGGAAGTTTAGTTTGAAAGTCTCTCGTAAAAGTTAGCTCTTAACTTAAGATATTTAGTACTTATTAGGACACAGACAGTGATGTCTTTCAGATAAAATGCAGTTAAATCAAGACATCAAGATTACGTGACTGCAGGCAGAGTACACGGTTATAAAGGCTGAAGCTAACTGATTGCCAAAACGGTTTTATGGATGTCAAATGTTTTTAATCGCAGCCAATATAACATAAACCATCAATGGTGTAGTTGCAATGAAAGGTTTTTATTCAGATATCCTTTTTTGATGTCTTATTAAGCGTTAGAGGAAGAACCACATCAAATTTGACGTCTCTAGGTATAGTTAGCTCCATGAAGTGTTTTGTACCATAGCTTAGTACAAAGACTGACGCAGAAAGAACAGCTAGCCTCCGCCAAAAGACAAAATATGCTTTTCAGCAGCTCTTTCCAACAAACTGTCTTTTTTACATGCTTCATCATGTTAGATAGAAACGTAGTCAGAATTACATCCAACAACATCAGCAGTTTTTTTTTTTTTTTTTTTTTTTTTTTTTGTAGCTAGAAAAGTTTTGCAAAATCACCAACTTCAACACCATGAGGACTTTACATGTGCTGTGCACAGAGTCCAGCTGTTGCTGGTCAAGAGATGAGTGAGCTAACTTGTCAACGCACCACAATGTCTATTTCTACATATATTAAATACATATGGAAAAAAATTCACAAAATGTCAAGTATAAAATGGTGTTCCTGGCTTTGTTTACCCATTGTAACAGACATAAAAAAGCCCAATATTAGATAAATTACATACACATTACTCTTTTAAAAGCATGTCTTGGTAACATTCACCTTCAAGTCCCAATGTTTAAGTTCAAGTTTAGTTTTTCAGTCTGCTGTAAAGTCTGACATAAACTCTTAAATGAATCAGGGCTGCTTTAAAATCAATCCCAGACCCTGTTTCATGTTCTCATGTTGATGCTTATTTTAGCATATTTTGTATTTTAATGTAAAGCACATTGACTTCTTATGTAATGAAAGTGCTCTATAAATAAAACATTTGCCATTGCCAGGGCATATATTTTGACAAACACAGGTTTAGCTTAACATCAATAATGGCTACATTCCAATTCAGTGTACAAAGAGCCCTGGCATTATATAAGCAGACTGACTTAAAGTGGTATTAGTTACCCCTGTGCTTTTCCTGCTGTGACAGCCCAAAATGTCTAGAATGACAAAGGGCTTGTAAGAATTATTCTAGACCATGAACCTGGACTAGACACTGCTAAGAGGAAACATTGGAATCACTTCAGCACAGCTCTGCTTTAAGCCAAACTCCAGTGAAGGTATCAGCCAGGAAAACATGACACAATCTGGATCGTTTTCTTGTACCAACGCCCAGTGAAGGTGTGCTGGCACAGTAGCAAAAAAAAAAAAACTTGTTGATGCCTTTCACCTTTTCATCCTCAAGGCTTCATTTGTCTTCAGGTGACGCTCCGGATCTATTGTTGTATACCCAGACTCCATATAATGTTTCCCTTTTTATCTAATTTATGGTGTGTAACAGCAACAATGAAAAACTGCGGTTACAAATGCATTAGGGCTGACTCTGTGCTGGTTGTGCTGGAAGAGGTCCCTTTTCATGGGTATTTATTGAGAAACTCAAAGGATTGACTGCAGTAGGTTATAGAATAATGAACAAATAAATAAAGTTGGGTTTCTTAGGTGGCATCTACTCCTAAATCAGAACAAATCATGTTTAAATTATACAGGTTACTATGATTTATACTTTGATTTTGTCCATTGGGAAGCAAAGTGTTTTAGAAAGTAGTATTCCTGCTATTCATGCATTTTGAATAGTATCTTGATAGCTGTTTGCCTGATGTTTCTGTTGGAGCTCATCTCTAGTTGGCTACATTTTTGTTTTATTATGTGACTGAATAGTCTTCTCAGTTACAGTCAGTCTCAGCCAATTGAAGCTTTGCCAAAGTGATGACAACTTGGCGCTGTTACATCAATAAATGCCCCTTTAGGATAACTGCAATAATGTGATGTGTCCTCCATCTTTCAGGTGCTGTTCTCCCGATTTGCCTCTCCTCACGTAAACATCCGCCTGGACTCGAGACCCGTCTCTGCCAGTGTAGCACTGCTGGACACAGAACACTCAGAGGGAGCCCTGCTAATGGCCACCGGAAACAAGGTGGGCTTGGAAAAACAAAGATAAAGGACAGTTTTGATTATTTCTGGAGCAAAATGTAAAGAGGTTCTGAACCATAACAAGAACAGAATTCTGACGAATCTCTTACATTAGTGAGATAATTCCCCAAACTCTCTTTCCCTGGAAGCAAATAAAAAAGAGCAGAGCCAGCAGATAAAATGGGGAATAAGTTCCCTAAGGATTACTACAAGGTTTTTTTGTTCCTTCTTTTAATCTATTTCTGTCTCTTTTTGTTCATGTGTCAGGCAGAAATGAAGAAACATTACATCATGTTTTCTGTCCTCTTCCTAGATCACTAAGGTCCCTCTGATTGGCCCTGGCTGTGGTCAGCTGACCACTTGTATTTCCTGTTTGCTGTCGTCACGGGTGACAGAATGTGGCTGGTGTGATGGGCGCTGCACCAGAGCCAACCAGTGTCCCTCCTCCTCCCACTGGACCCAGGACTACTGCACACCTGTCATCACTAAGGTAACCACAGTGATCAGATAAGAAGCATCTTCCACTCTCTCCTCACTCTTCACCAGCTACTTTCACTATTTTTGGAATTCTTCGTTGTTCACTGATGTTTCAACGCTGGGCAAATAACCCAAAAGTCATCTTGAGTAACTTTCAGTTTGGCTATCATGTGATCGCATCATGCTGGGTACAAACTTTGTTCAAACTGTCTCTCACTCCTCTCCTTCCAATAACGGCTCACAAAACCTGTCTGTTGAACCCGTGATCTGTGTGTTTGCACTGTATTTGCCTCTACAGTGTGGCATTCATGAAGGTCAAGGTCCCTCCTGAAACAGCAGACTTTTCATAGCAGCACTGTCCTATTTAACACTGCTCCAACACTGAGACTTTACTGAGCTTAGTGTGGGTGGTATTCATTCTTTCTGATTTTAATGCTACACCTCATGCTGTTTGGTTGTCTCCTCATAAAAAAACACAACACCAAGCTACTTCCGCTGCCCTCAATGCAACAAAATGGTTCCTCTGGGGCTGTTTTAACAGGCAGGACTTTGAAAAGAGCTTTAACTCACTGCAGAGAGGTTGCATGGATGTTTCTTACACAACACTTAAATACCTTTTCTTAAATCTGTCAGGATATATTACTTGCTCAGGATGTATTACTTAGTTTGAGTGTTGTTGATTTACTGTAACAGGTAAATCAGTTAAATGACTAAATGCGGTAATGAGATAAAGCCTCCACCCAAAAGTTAAATAGCTAAAAAGCTTAAATATATTGATTATAGCAGCTGTCAATCTGATCTAGGGAAAGTATTAATCTTTACGTGAAGAAACTCTGCCAGAGTCTTCCAAATTCTGACTCTGTAATATAACACTGTGAATTTTAGGCTTGAATTTAACTTGAGGTTGCTCCATTTAAAAAAAAACAAATACACCTGGAACGAGACCAGGGAAAGGCAGGTGGGGCAGCAACAACATCCTCTTTGAAACAGGAAGCAAAGAACTCTTGAAAAAAATGACATTAACTTGGAGAAACATTAGTTCTACTACTAGTGTAAGATAATCATGGTTTAAATCGATGATTGAAATACTGTAAAAGGTTAATAGAGTATGACAGTAAAAGGAGCAGATCACCACTGATGCTTCATTGCTTCAGGTATGATCTCAGACTGATGTCTGATGTTTAAAATGTAAATGTTCCTTGTGTGTGCATTAGATTTTTCCGACCTCTGGACCAATACGAGGCAACACATTAGTGACAATGTGCGGGCGCAACTTTGGCTTCGACAAGACGGAGAGCTTCAAGGCTTCTCTGGTAGCAGTGGAGGTGGCGGGAGCTCCGTGCAAACTGCCCAGACAAGACAATATCAACAGGTATGTGTCTGTGTTTTCCAGTTCAGGGAGCATGCAGCATCTACGTCTCGCTACATACATTTCACGCCTGAATGTGTGTATTGTAGAAAGTTGGTCATGTAGCTTTTATACGCCAATGTGCACGTTATACTGGCATACTTTGTCTGCGCATGAGCGCTGGAATGAGCGCTGTTCCTGCAGCGTATCTGAAAAGCCACCTTTGAGAGGCAGAGAGAGACAGAGTGTGTGTTAAGTGGTGGGTGTTTACAAGATAAAGGGACCCGTACACTGGCGTCCTATAGGGGCAGAGCAGGTTTAATAGGGGTTATTGTGTTGAAGAAAGAATGTTAAGAACCCCCCCCCCCCCCTCCTCTCCTGCAGCCCGCCGCATTCAACACATGACTCCTCTAACTGAAAAATTGCTGGGAAAATCGCTACATCCAGACTTTCCACTCTCCCAAATCCACTGGGGCCATGTCCCATTCAAAAGCCCCTTTCGCTACAAACAACCTCGTTACACATTGAGGGGGAAAAAAATAAAAACACTTCCCACCCGATCCCAGATGAAGATGGACTCTTTGTGCATTACTGCAGGGGCAGTAGATCATCATTGAATTAGGATAAGTGCTGGGTGGCTAGGGGTATAATGCCTTGTCTGTGTGGTGTTTGGGGGGGGTGTTTAGGTGGACTGAGATGCACTGTTCCCCAGTATTCAATGGGAACTTCACCCCATCAGGACATACAGTGAAGGTCATCAGTGGCCAAAAGGTGGCCAAGATGGAGGGCTTCACCTTTGTGGTAAGAATGACACTTTTTCTTTGTTTCGATTGCACTTTTTGGATCAATTGTGTAGTTTGCAAGTGGTTTATAACAGAAACAAATCTGAAAAATTGTATACATTGATGGTCTTGATGCATCCAGGACCCCGTGATTCACGAAATCTTCCCAACATTTGGGCCGAAGTCCGGCAACACCATGCTGACCATCAGAGGAGCCTTCCTTGATACTGGAAACAAGCGCGAGGTGATGATAGGGAAAGCAGTCTGTAAGATCCAGAGGTCAGTTCAGCCGCCTTCTTATCCTTTCTTTTTCTTTTCTTTTCCTCACCCAGTACATAACAGGAAAGGCTCAAAGGATGGTTGCATTGTGTGTAATGCTATAGAGGAATAGTTTTTGTTACATACTGTCAAATTCAAATGTCCCTTGGGATTAAAAAAATGTGTCTGTTGACTAGAAGTTCTTGTTTTTCACTCAAGCGGGAATCATCAGGAGTTATGTGCCGGACTAATGCAAGAGAAATGCATGGATAGGGGCTTGAACAATGGCTACTACTGTACATATTAATACAACAATATATCCTGTGTGTTTCCTCATTCCCCCTCAACCGCCACCATCAGCTTGTCATCGAGCATGCTGACATGCAAGACGCCTCCACACGCTGTTCCCTCCAAGCAACCCGTGAAGCTGACGGTGGATTCTGTGGAGCGCCTCGCCCCTGTGATGTTCACCTACAACCAAGACCCCATCATCAACAGCATCCAGCCCTCACGCTCCTTCGTCAGGTTAGAGTTGTGTTCATTTAGAATGGGGTCAATCTGCAGTCAGTTTTTCACTTCCAGTCCGCAGAGTGTGGTGACCAGCACTGAACTGCTTTTCAGAAGTGGTTTGGATATCACTCTTTGTCAATGTCAGCTCGACTGTATTGCTTCAAACATGAGAACATGAGCATGAGAGAAAGCGAGGCTGAGTTTGACTGAGAATATTTGTGGATGAGCGGAGACAGATTAATGCCTTAGTTTTACAGCAAGAGGAAATGAGTAGGAGGTGACGAGTAGCTAAACTGCTAACGCTAACAGCAGGTCCCTCCCAGTGGGGATCTACTGTGTCTCTGTCTGATGCTGACGCTAACATCCGTTCTCATCCCCCTCACTGTAGCGGAGGCTGTACGGTGGCCGCTCATGGCTTCTTTCTCCAGTCCGGCCTCCAACCCCAGATGGTCCTCACCACCGGTCAGGATGCTGAGGTCTTTCATGTGGTGAGTACAAGAAGGATTTCATGTCCCCAAATAAGATATCCATCATTTGGAGTTCAGTTTAAATCTTGGTTAAGAAAATAAAATAAAAACACCCATTAACAGAGTCTATTCTCTCTGAGAAATATGGCCATTTTGAGCAAAGGAACTTTTCCTGGAACTATTTTATATTTTACATTGAATGTATGTAGCTGACACTTATCCAAAGTGATGCACAATATGTGCATGCATTTGCACTGCAAGAATCTACCGCAGGCTTCAGCTCCTGCCTTTCAAAAAGTCCCTAATCCTAAGGTCAAGGGGAAAATCCTGCAGCACTGTGCAAGGCTGATAGGTCAACCACACAACAACACCTTGTCACTAGAATCAGAATCAGTATTAGCATGTGGGAGGGGAATTTCTTTTTTTTTTTTTTAAAGAAGAGACAGCTGAAGAGTGACAGGAATGCGGGGAGAGAGAGATGGGGAACGACATGCGGGAAACAGCCACAGGCCGGATTCGAACCCTGGGCTTCCGCAGCAAAGACCGAGCCTTCGCACAGGGGAATTTTTTTTAATGTTTAGTCATCTGAACTGTTTCAGTCTTAGTTGTCTAAGACAAAACCGACATCTAAATATCGCATAGTTGTAATCAACTGAATCTACAGTAACTTTGG
This sequence comes from Sciaenops ocellatus, assembly GCA_033000465.1. Taxonomy (NCBI): domain Eukaryota; kingdom Metazoa; phylum Chordata; class Actinopteri; family Sciaenidae; genus Sciaenops; species Sciaenops ocellatus. The sequence continues at coordinate 25,230,437 of CP136871.1, read as the reverse complement.
TGAATTAAATGGATTAGTTCAAATGTAAAACATTGTTTAATCATTTCTCTAGAATTTCACACTGGTTAGCTGATAAAATAAAGTTAGCTTGCATCATAGCTATGCCATCCTCCATACCCCACAAGAGATGAGCTACAACAACTGGCTCGCTGCAGTAAGGACTCAGCCTTTGCATACAGGGTGCATGTTCTGCCAGGTGAGCCACCATGACACCCAGCTACTGCTTGTTTGAAAAAAGAACCATAAAAAGCACTCAGAGATCACTGAAGACATCGTTCCTTTCTGGCATGTCAGCCTTCCTTTTGCATCTCTGTACGTCTTCTTTCCAGCACATGTTCAAACATTAAATTGACATTATTAATAAAACCATTGTTTTAATCTTTGCGGTCGCTGAGATGCAGTGGAAACGCAAATAAAAATGCGCCAAAGAAACTTCTGGTTCCTGATTTAGTTCCTGCGGCCCCTTATATCCTGGGTCTATTTGGTTAAAAAACATTCAAACATCACAAGCTGAACAACAGGCAAAATGGAATAATTCCTTTTCAAATACCTCGCTGTCACATGCATGGTATTGTCATTATGCATACTAACGCCCCCCCACAAAAAAACCTCAAGAAGAAAAAAAAGTGTTTTTGACAAAGGAAAAGAGCTAAAGTATCAGACAAATATGAGAAGAAAGGAAATGGAAAACCCACAGGCCAATCTGTACGGTCCAGCTGTCACCCCTGACTCACACACGGTAGCAGAACTTTAGGATGCTCTGGCTCTCCTCACCTCCGTCAGACTTTATTCTACTTATAGCAGGAAAATGAAACAAACACACACACACACAAATGAATGCTCAAAGCACGTCATCACTCCATTAGGCCGGCTGGCCTTTACAGCAGCAGCCTGGAGGTGTTTTAAATTATCTGACCCTGACACTCACCAGGTTTTCACAACGCTGTCTGCAGGCCATAAAAATGTCTGAAATTGATGGAGCCTAATTATTAATGTCTTAAAAAGGTGTTAAATGTGTATAACATGTCATTTATGAGCCTGTGCAGATTCTCAGTCATACAGTACGTCAAAGGCAGCAGGACCTGCTGTTTTTAGTCATGAGGTTTCAGGCAAAAGACACCTATAGATTTGTATTACCTGAACAGAAGGATCATAGATGAAGAGAAGAAAGGCTGCACATGGCGTTTTTTTCTGTCTGCAAATATTTATCAACTCGTTTTTGTCTTTTTAAAGTTTTATTTTCTCAAAGCAAGTGAACAGGATCTGCCTGTACAAGTTGATTGGTGAAAAATCCTTAATGCATTAGCTGATTTTGTAAAAAACTGGCAGAGATGACCTGACAAAATGGAGCTTCTCTCTGTCTCTGTCTCAGCAACTGAATATTAAACCCCATGGGAAGATGTAGTCTTCCACTTCATAACACAGACACAACATTCATACAATATTCCTTTGGCCATTGCTGCGCAGCACGATTAAAGTTGTCATGTTGCAGCCAGAAAAGAATCAGTGCTGTCTGAAGTAATAACACTGACCACAGAAACTACCCACCTCTGTGTGAACCAACTGACCTTCTGATCCACTCCTATAGTGAGCTTGGATAACAGTCTGACAGCTTGGGTTTCATTGCAGTTGTTGCTGAAATGATACCACATCCTTTGAAGGAAAAAAAGAGTAACAGAGCACCTTTATTATTGACCAACTCAACATCGCAGAGATCTCTGTGTGAAGAAGTCATTTAATCACTCATCAAGCCCTGCTTTACGTTAGCTGGACGCAAACAGAACCTTTTTTTTCTATAAACTATATTATATATTAGAAGGAGCTTCTTGAGAGTACATATTCTGACACATTTCTTAGGGAGTCATAACAAACAAACAGCCCTTTTTGAAAAACAAAGGTTTGTTGTCTTCCGTGTCCGTGTGTGTGAGATGTTTGCCTTAAGGATGTGGTTTGAGGACAGGCAGTGCTTTGTAATGATGTTATCTGTCATCCTGAGGCACACGCTGCTACAGGTTCAGTCAGGAGATAATAATGCGCTCAGTAAACACACACACACACACACACACACCTACACACGCATTCATGCAATAAGATTTCTATCTCAAACTTGAGTGACACAACATCCCTTTATCTTTGATCTATCTTTCTTCCTCTGTTTGTCTTTCTGTCTCCCTCTCTTTTCTCACACACACACCACCACACACACACACACACACACACACACACACACACACACACTCTCCCTGCAGTGTCTCATCTTTCAGTTTCCCTTTCTGTGGTCATTGACCTATGTTCAGGTCAGTGGTTGATGGATCTCTGGGGAACTCAGGCTTCGTTACACACAAACAGCCTGAACAGCTTGAGCGCACTGAAATTAGGCTTATGATCCAAAAATTGCTGGCAAGTATCTGGACATGCATCCAACACTGCTCCCCACACCCACACCACCTCTCCACAACGCCCTCCAGCCTCAGCAGTTGAGGGTTATTACAGTAGATGACTGTTGTTGCTGCACACAGATGTTTTCAGGTGTGAATGTGTGCGCTTGTGTCAGGTGGAGCAGGATGTTTGGCCAACTCCCTATCTATGAATAAAGAAAGGTCCAAACAAAAGGGCATTTTAAGGCGGAGAATAGACCATTCTTTTATTATTTTATGGATTTCTTATATCATAGCCACTTAAAGCTGAAGTTTTTTTGTAGCCATGGTTAGGTCTGCTTCACTAGAGAGTAACACAGGAAGAAACTCGTGCACTGTTGCTGCAGTTACACCTTGCTAACTAGTTAACAGACTGGAGCTGTGTTTTGGGTGAAACTTGCCAGACAGTCAGAAGCAAGTAATGTGTGTGATCAAGAAATAAGTTTTTAATGGATGGATACAATAATTTAAAATACCAAAAAATATGTTGTGCAGTTTGGGCATGTTGTGAAACGTTACAGCCAAGTTTACTTAATTCAACTTGTAATCTTAGATGTACAGGGTCACTCAGTGTGTTAAAATGTTCTTTATGTGTCACCTGGTGTTCTACTATTGCGAGTTTGCTCCACGGTAGTCAGGGTTCAATTCACTTTCATGTCAGTGACACATGCTGTGACTGTCTTTAAAACCATGCAAACTGGGAGTGTTATACTTTGAACACTTTTTGAAACCTCGCTGTTAAGATGTGAAGTATTAATGCCTCTAGAATGACTAAAAGACAGCGTGTTGAAGCCAACCCTTGCCCTGATAGTTTATTGTTCGTTTTAAACTGGAATAACAGACCAGAGAAGAATGGCAAAAACAAATTTCTAGCTTTTCAGAGAGCCAGAGCAAGAAGCACGCAGGCTGTACAAAATAAGGCTATCATTACTAATGATTTAGGATAGGATCATGCCCCGTAGGGCCCCAGCTGTCGCCTGTTAAATTCCTTCCAGTAAACGGGATGAGTTAAGGCTCAGCCTGGGAAGGGACAGCATAAGTGTCTTATTGTCTCAACCCTTGAAAATAGAGGCTAGGAGCTTTCACAATCAGACATCCCACAGGTTTCCAACGCCAGTGGAACGGTACCCTGGGTAATGTGAGCCAGCCTGTCATGCCTCCAGAGTTGCGTTCATTAACCTAAACGACAGCCGTGCGATCAGTTTAGTCTCCGACAAGAAGCCACAGCGGCCGAAAGATGTTGAGTTCAGTTGGCGAAATCTGTTCTCCAGACGGACATGAATCTGCGAGATCTTCATACCGAAGCAGGTTGGAGAGAGAGGAAGCAACCAAGACTTGCTAAAAGCCATCAGCAAAGGTTCAGGGCTCTCAGCTGGAGCCAAAGCATGAAAAAGAAACACAAACGTCCAGTGTTGACTTGATATCTGCCTCTCAGATCTCCAGTAAAGCCTGGTCTCAGCCAATCTCAGCTTTCCCACAAACATGAAAGAGACTTTTTTTTTTTTTACGATCCGTCATGAAAAGCTGGCATAGTCACAAAGCCAAAGGGGGCTGCAAATACACAAAAAAACAGCAAAAAAGTCGATCACATAGCTCAGGGAGTAGAGTTCTTCATGCCAGCGTTGCTTTGCCAGGCTGCACCATGGCAGATAGTTTGGTTTAACTGGAGGCTTCACCGTAGCCAGACACCTGTCGCCTGCATTCACAAACTGGCTTGTTTCGTGTCAGACTCCTCTTCCTATCTCAGCCCAGTGGGCTAAATCCCTCCAGCTGACACCTGAATGCCTCATGAAGCCTCTTTTCCTTTCCCATACCCCCCACAGCTGGGGGTTATCTGAGAGAAGGAAGTGAATGAAAGTGAGTGAGTAACGTTTTCCCCTCTGTCAACAGTCAAGGTGCTTCAAAGCGCCAACTGCTTCTAGTGGAGCTGCTCAATAACAGTATGGACTGTATGTGTGTAATGTCTGTACATTCATCAACACGAAACAGGACATGTCATATGGCATATGAACTAAGAAATGTTAAACTTTTTCAAACCCGGTCAGTAAATATTGCATTATGGTATTAATATGAAAAACAAATAACCTGTCACACACACACTGCCTATGTTACACATGCAACAAAACAAACGGTGTCCTTGTGTCGGCCACTACATTAAAAAAAACTGCTGAACATGAAATTACCTATGAAGAGGTCCTTTATTCTGGAACCTTCTGCTGTGGTGTCACATTGGCTCAGCGTCTCTTTATTTAATTAGCAGTTTAACTCTTAACATTATGATTTTTTATAATTAAAACAGATATGTTGTGTGTCGGCTCCTGGCTCGAATTACTCAGCTGGCTGGGGCCTTTTTGTGTGGAGTTTGATTGTTTTCCCTGTGCCTGCATGGGTACTCCGGCTTCTTCCTACAGTCCAAAGACATGAAGGTTAATAGTTTAATTGGTGACTCTAAACTGGCCATAGGTTAGAATGTGAGCTGAATGGCTGTGTGTCTCTACGTGTCAGCCCTGTGATGCCCTTGCCCAATGTCAGCTGGGATCAGCTCTAGCCCCCATGACCCTGTTAAGGATAAGCAGTTATGGAAAATGATGGCTGTGTGTCCCAAAGGTCCATATCTTAATATCATAATATCATTGTGATATGGTAACAATTCTGCAGTTGTGTGAATTGTGTAAATCTTTGGCATTTTTGGCAAAATTAGATAAATGCTGGCATAAATCAGTCGTACTAACTGATTTGCAAAGTTGACCACAATAGCAAAAGAGAGAGCTCATAGTAACAGTTGACAAAGTTGACCAACCAGTGGTGTTGCTGTTCCATGTAGTGGACTGGGTCCCAGAGAATTTGAGTCCCAAGTAAAATATTAAAAAGTGAATCAGAGTATTACTTATACCTTTTTAGATTTGGATGCATCAGATACACAGAAAGCGTACCTTGCAACATCACTGCCCAACAAAAAGGGTTTTGGAACAAGTTAGGCACAGTGCCTGTGTGTGGTCAGTCAAACTTAGGCCAAAGGAATGAATTACTTCTTGAGATTTTGCGTATGTTGAATTAACACGTGACAATGTGTAACTCAAATGGGCTCAATGAATTCTGATTGTAGGTTAGTGTTGGTCATTTGCAGAATGGCAAAACATAATAGTGAAGTCTAAAAAACAGGAACAGCAGGAAGCATTCAGCTACAAAAAAAGGGCATAATGCAGAACACATTGTGTGCAGGTCCAAAAACGTGATGCAAAAGAGGAAAGAGTGAAACTTACACCTAAGAAATCACGATAATAAGCAAAGACATATCTGAACTGGAGACTTTCAATCCAAAGTAAATAATAGCGCAACACAGCATGGTAGGAAACAGCAGAAAAATCCACTGGTATAAATCACTCTAGATTTGACAAGCACTTTTGTACGTGGGAGCTCCGTTATGACTTGGCTTTTTCGCAGGCTGTTACGCTAATGATCCTTCAGGGACGGCGGAGGTTTTCGGGTTCGCTGGTTCTCTCATCACCCCACAGTAAACCTCTCGGCCAGCTCACTGCCCAGCGATTGTATTTACAGCTGCTCCCAACGTACAGCCTTTCACCTCCTCTCCCTTAAATAAGAGGAGACAACCATTGAACAATGAAACTGACTGAGGTTTCCACTAATTCACAGGATATTTTTCCTTTCGTCGCACTCCTGGGAGAAGGGTGGAGAGGGGGGTTTACCCTACAGTCCCGTTCTACTCACTCCTTATTGGTGTGAGGAGGAGGGAGGTTAATTGGATTGCTTTTGTTAGGCGACCCAGCGTTACCCTCACACACATGCATGCACCCACACATGCCTCCATGTGTATGTTTTATGTTTTTATGCTTGTGTTGGAGCTTTTGCGGATGCACGTAACATTGAGTGTGTGTTCGTGTGTGTCCATCTGGGCTGCTACAGCTCACTGGGGAGTCACATTGGGAAGTGTATGAGGAAATTTCAGCAATACTTCGACAGACCTGCTGCTACTGCAGTCAGAGAGACTCTCCAGGGAGCCGGTTATCAGTCAAAGTGTTGGAAGTCAGATTTTGACCAGTTTGTTGATCTTTTTTTAGAGGGGAGCATAACGAACTTCACAGACCATAGTCCATGGTGCAACTGCACTAGTCTCAGGGTCCATGTTTACTCTTTATCATCAAGTCACGGTCCACATAGGCTGCCACTTCATCTGTCATATGCAGTTGGAGCTAAACTTAATGAAATGAACAGTATTGCAGAAAGAAAGTGAAACTTGAGTATGGATAAATACATGTATCTCATATGAGTATTGGCACAAAGTAGTGTGTACATGTCAGACCCTATCACTCACAGTCACTAATTATGGGGAAAAGGTGTTTTAAGGCTTTTATAAGAGTGTTTTAGAAGGTAACAGTAGTTTTGCTGAAAAGGGGAGAAGGTTCAGTATGACCACACTGAGGTTTTTGACCATGTGTCTTCAATGTAAGCAAAACCAAGGTACATATTTTCTTTGTCATACAAATCCAACTCTTCGACTAGAAAGGGAGACTTTGAGGGCCTACTATGACATGCAAGGCGAGGGTCCCGCAACTGCAGACAAACTGGCAACTTTTAGGCCACTTTTTGTTTGCTAGTTAAGCATCTTGTACTGTAAAGCTTGTACTGCATTCATTGGTGCACCAAGTGGTTTTTCAGGGGCACACAGCTCTTCAAAAACTATAGAAGTCTGTGACTTTGTTAAGTTGTACCGTGGCCACTATGTCCAGAAGGATCCTAAACCTGCTCTCCTCTCAGTATCCATCACGATTTGTAAATGGGTCAATTAAATGACCACATCAGCAAGCGCCCACTCACTAAACAACAGTGTGAATGCAGCATTTGTTGTGTTCAAAGGTTACAAGAGGCGCATTGATCTGAGCACTTTTTTTCCTACCTCCTGTCCTTATGGGACATCGACTCAAGGACACATCTACCCTTTGTAGCCCAAAAGATAAACACACCCTAACATCAGCCACCACAGCGCAAATATCAACATCGATCTCTGAGCATGCAGGCAAACAAGTCTGGTTTGTTCTGAGTGCACCTGTGTAGAGGGATACCATGCCGTCACACTTTTTAACGGCTTTTGTATCACTTACACTGGTATTTGTTTTGCATAAGTCGCAAACCACAATCTGTAATTATAACACACATCCACCCTTTATCTTCACCTCAGCTTACCCACAGAAATATACAAGTCTGGTTTCTGAACATAAACTAGAAATGAGAGGTGATCCAAGAATGAAACATCACATCTGACAGGGAGAAAAAAAGGGCATAATAAATCATTTTATTATCACTATTACTATACTAATCACTATTGTACTTTTAACCACTCCTATTACTGTTGCTTGTCAAGGCATATCAATAACAGCTTACAGATTAGTGTGCCCATTTATTTTCTATATCCCCTCTAGTCTCTTTCTATTGATTTGTTGTTTCTGGGAACGTTGCCCCAGATTCAGATCCCACTAACACCCCCATTTGGATGCTGTTCCCTCACAAGACCGCTCCCTCCGTAATTTCCTCCCACTCTGTTTGTAAAACTGGATGGCTCAGCAGTGACTTTACTCTTTACTGTATTGTGTAGAAGTTTAACTTTCACAACACTTGAATGTTGAATTACAAGCCACTGTATGTGGCGTTTGTGTTGGAATATGTGTCTTTATGAAACTGTAGGGAAGAACAGGGTAAAATGAGTCACATTTTACACATTTTGGCAGATCTAGAATGATCTTGATTTAAGGCAAATACCTCTCTCACCTCTCCACATGTTCTATCCTCCGGTTAAGGCTAAATATATATATAGTTCAACCTGGGAAAATGCCACAAGGAAATAAAATGCTGATAATTTAAATAATATTTGGTGACGTGCCAAAGTCAACTATATTTGTCATCATAATAAACTATCAGGAGACCATTTCTGACTAAATATCTTAATAATAGCTACTTGTAGGTATCCATCTGCTATCTGAATGTTCAGACCTCTGCCTTACTTTCTTCTGCACAAGTGATTTTCCCTAGGTGGCTCTGTGCCACCTAAACAGTGCATGCTTTATTTCCTCTCATTAATTAATAAGGCAAAACAATGTCAACAAATAAACAAATAAGGAAACACACAAAGTCCAACTCTTCTCGAGCAGCAGAAACAAGGCCAAATCAAAGTTATAGATGTCAACCTCAGCGTCTCTATCCACGTTAGATACCTGTGTTCCCTCCAGACAAGATGAAGATGAAACTCTGCCACTCCTCAATTAAAAAGGGCTTAGGGTGTTTTTCGAAGCTTTCTGTGTCTCACTGGGCGGTCTTAATGAGCACAAAAGCTGGGAGGCCTATGTGGGTTGAATCCAACATGGGACGAAACTCTGTTGTGCCCTCAGGCCACGTGTGTTCACACCGCTGTGGCTGTAAACCGGCGGTGTCTCTTTAATTGAGTATAAAAGAAGCTGCCAACCTGAGGATTACTGCATGGTTGTTGTACATTATGATGGAATGAAGACCTGCAGGGAGCTGTGTTTACTCCAAGCAGTAGGAAAGTTGAGAGGTTGAGGAGTTTAATCTCTCCATCCTCTGCTTTATGCTCGGGGAAAACGGCTAAAGATGTGTTTTAACTCTTTCAAGAGACTATTTTTAGGTGTAGGACTAGGTTAATATTAGCTCTCAACTAGGATCAGCTTAAAATTAGGCTAATGGTTGATATTCGATAGGAGCAAAGATGGTTAATTCAGGAAGAGGACAGAAAATCAGTTCAGTAGATGGTTTTCATTAGTACAGCAGTATGAATGTTAATCATTTTGTTTTTTTGACATTGCTTGAGAGTGCCTGGAGCTTTCGCAATGATACTGTAGTTTTGTCTGACTCTGGTTAGAATCCAAATCCATATAACATGAATGTTTCTTCCCAACTTGGATACATACCTAGAAATTGGACCTAATCCACTGATCCAAAATCATTTGAACTGTGATATGATGGTGCAATCAAAATGCAAAGTATAATTGTCACAAATTTGTTTGCATGTCAAGACATTATTAGTGGTATTCATGTTAGCAATAAAACAAGCAAGATATACAATGCCAATAATGTATAAGAAACAAATTCAGTAGTAGGAGATGGGTGCCCGTTGCAGCAACAGATGCAGATGTCATACTTTAGTTGTGGTGCGTGGTAGACACCTGAACTTCAATAAGGAAAGTGTTTAAAGTGTAACCTAACCTTCATTCACAGCATGTTTTTTTCCTAACCTATACATTTTGTCTGTTTCTTCTAGAGCTGTGTATATGGTGAGAACCGGACATCCATCCAGTGCACCACACCTTCTCTGGCCAAACTAGCTCTTCAGCCACCTGTTGTCACCAAGGTGGCATTCGTCCTGGACGGCTACTCCACAGAACAGTGGGACCTGATCTACGTGGAGGACCCTCTTTTCCAGGACCCCAAGCTCACCTCAAAGGACAACAAGAGCATCGTGGAGCTCAAGGTAAAATAGCATTGTTAATCCTCAGTCCATCATAATGCAAAAAAGGCTCAGTTCTTATTTGTGCCATGACAGTTAAGACTTCCTAACTTTCATTGTCTACAATGTGAAAAAAATATCACAGAACAGACAGCAGGACAGCAGAGGGGAATGTTAGTGTTTGTACCACAGGCATTTTGGACCACTGTGAAGAGGAGGTTTTTAGACATGGTTGAATGTTGATGCGGAGCAGTGCCAGTGTCGTGCCAGAACCGGAGCTGCGCAAGAGAGCAATGTGACAGGGCCTCTGCCATTTATAGTGAAGAGGATATTCAAAGAGGATGTTGACGGAAGAAGCTAAGACGAGAAAAGGAGGAAGTGACTGAGCAAGAGACCGCCAGACAAGAGTAAATCTGCGACTGACTTTTAATTGTTTGCAAGACCTTTGTGAAATAAAAGGCTGAGAGACAGACGCTGAGCTGTGCTTCTAGCTGTTGGACTAGTACGTAATATTAGCTGGCTGCTATGTCATGTGTTGTTGCACAAAGTTGTCACCTTGCTAGTTTTTCCATCATAAGTAATGTAAACATAACCAATACACGTGTACAGCTATCTATGTTTATGGTTAGTACGTTATTGCACTCTGAAACTGGGGGCACATAATTGCAGAAGCACCAATTTCTACGCAATGATAAAGAGAACTCCACCAGGGCAGACACCTACAGAAACAGGTGCAGAAACTCAAGACACCTGCAGAAACTCTAATGGTCCAGTTTATGGTTGTTAAGTAAGAAAATGTCAATTTGTGCACTGTAGTAAACTTGAAAAGCCAGAAACTAGAATACAGACATACAACACCGCTACAGAGTTCTGCTTGTAGTGTTAAGTTAATAAAATCAAGAAGCTGCACTGATTGGTTACACTCTTTTTAACTCTGCAAACAGCACGACACTTCATTGAGACTCAGAACTTTACTGAATGAGATAAATTCACAACATGGAACCAAGTTGATGTTCATCCTGCAGGTCACTGCACTTTGCCTTCCAGTTCACACATTCACATGTATAACCCACCGTGGTCCAGGTCAAGTTGGGAAGGAAACAATACTGAAAGAAAAACAGGAAGTGGAGCCTGTTTCCCATCGTTTACACCCCCCATGCCGACCTCCCCATCCCTTCTCCACTGCAATACCTCTCTATGTATTCTCTCTGTTGACTTGCATTGTTTTGCCTGCCGAGGTCAAAGCTCTTGACATATTAATGCCGCTTTTCAAACAAGCCACCACAATCCCCAGAGCCAGTTTTAGGAACACAATGAAATACATATTTCTCATCTTTTCTTTCTTTCAATTTTTTTGTTGACTGCAGTTCGACGGTTTGTGGCAGCTGTGTTGAAACTCGCTCAGGGGATCCTGGCTGGGTTCTTTTTTTGTTTTTCTCTTCTTCTTTCTCTCTTTTCCCAGACGTGACCTTGGCCCCAATGCTAAATCCACCCCCGACTCAGCCTCTACCTCCCCCCTTCATCCCTCTGACAGACCCCCAGTTTTTACCCAGGGGGGATGGTACCAGGCATTGCACCGAAACGGGCCACATTTAACGCCATCTGATAACCCTGCCTCGCAGTGGCCTCCAGTAAAGGGCAAATGCTGGGCTCATTTAGCGCCATCTGATAACTCTAGCTCCAAACTGGCCCTCAATAACAAACACAAAAAGGAATATTTAGCTCTGAATGACAGCTCCAACACCAGGCGGTTGACTTTGGCTTGTGGCCACGCTCGATCACATGGGAGACTGAGTAGCATCTTGCTTTGAATTATCACCATAAGAATTTATTTCGAGCTACTGGTATTACTGTGACAGCTTTGTTAAATCATTTTAATAACTCCTCTCTGCTGTGTGTACAGTGTCGTCAAGCCTACAGCTGGGAAACACACTAAATAAGGATAATTTTGGACGATTTTGTTACAAATTGTTGTTTGTGTTTGTCCTAATTGCAAATAATTGCATGAATTGGTGGTTTTTGTAGACTGCCAAACTGCACTGTGTGTGTGTGTGTGTGTGTGTGTGTGTGTGTGTGTGTGTGTGTGTGTGTGTGTGTGTGTGTGTGTGTGTGTGTGTGTGTGTGTGAGAGGGAGAGAGAGAGAGGGAGGGAGAGAGAGGGAGAGAGAGAGAGAGAGAGAGAGAGAGAGAGTTTAGGAACAGGTGCGAGCCTCCACTCTGTGTCAAATTGGAAAATCCCAAGCTGTCACGCAAGGAATGTGATCATTCTCTTTATTGCCTTCTGCTGCACTCAAACAAGTGTGTTTATGTGTGTGAGAGAAACACAAAGAAAGATGGAATCAGAGAAATAGAAGTGAACGAGAGGAGAAAGAAGGGGAGCAAGAGCGAGGCTGAGAGCGGAGAAACAGAACAAATTAGGCTGCGTTGTTCTTGCGCAGCTTCCCGTCAAACGACACACACTCACTAACTCAGTAACACACGCTCACGTGGACAATTGCTGTGTGTGCTTCCAGTTAGATCTCAGAGGGGGTGTTTGTTGTCATCCCACTGGAGGTCACACGAACAGAATAAGTTGCTCTGTCTTACTCATGTCAACAGCAGCAAGCGCACTTCATGCTCAGTGCTTTCAATCACTATGAATCATGATGAACACTGCCAAGAAGAGAGACCTGCACCTAATTTATTTCAGTATTTCCTCACCTCACTCCGGATAGTTTCTTCACTCTTTTCCAACACAACTGCTGCCTTCTGTTTCCAAATCCCAATTTGTCTTAAACAAACCATGGCTTCAGACTATAAAAGTTATATCATTTTGTCAACCATGCACTCATGTCACTTATTGGCCTTTTAAAAGTCCTGTAAACAGTTTATAAGCTGCACAAGAAAACTTTGAAGAGTGTTAATGTTAAGACTCAATACAAAGGCTCTGTAAATTGCAGACTTGTAAAGAGTCAGGTTAAACAAAAAAAAAATACTTTGAGCCGCTCCCAAACAGTAACCTGTCTGCAGCAGGTGGTTTGTTGCACAGAACCATCTGGGAAGTTGTCATTGGACAATGTTTGTTAAAGAGAGACAGATATTTTCAGTACCTGGCACCTGATTAGATGAATCATCCATTACAGTCTATCATGGGCAAACCTTAATTAATCAAATCAATGAACCGTGTAACATCAAACACTGTCAGTTGGAAGAACAAAAAACATCTTTCCCAACAAGCCTTCAGGGTCATTCTTTGCTCTTCTTTCATACTAGCAGCTAGTACTAACTTCTAACTGTTTTAGCAGCTGCTAAAAATAGGACGCTGATTGGTCTCTAACCACTGTGGTTCAGACACAGATTCTTAGTTTGGATTGACCTTTGACTTTAGTAATACTTGTAATGTTGCTGATCTGGAAGTTGACCTCATATGCCTCTTATTTTCTCTCCTCCTGTCTTTCTTCTCCTTCCCTTACTCCCTCCATCTCTTTTGCTGTCTTTCTGCTTCCATCTCTCTTTATTCTCTCCATCTCTTTCCCTCTTTCCTCTCCCCTTCCCTCCACTGCAGGGTGACCGGATGGACAGGGAGGCCATGAAATGTCAAGTTCTGACTGTTTCCAACCACAGCTGTGAGAGTCTGATTCTAGTTGGAAACACTCTGGAGTGCACCGTTCCCACCGAGCTCCAGGCCGCCCCCGCCAAAGAGCTACAGGTTGAGGTGAGACCGACCTTCAGTTTAGAGACATGTGAAATTTGCTTTTTTGTTTGAATTAAGCAAAAATGTGTATCTGTAGACACATACAAACATTCACATAGAACGCAAACATTCACAGGTGCATGTACACACACAGGTGTGCAAAGCTTCAGTTGGTCAACAAGGATACTTTCTTTAATTAAAACCTTTGAGAGCCTTTTATTTAGAGAGACACCCTGCTCGCCACAAGTACACATCCACACCCAACCACACACACGCACACATCCTCTTCACAACACTCAAAAAAGGTCTTGTTCAAGTGTCCCTGCATGTTGACAGCAGAGAAAAGCTTCAGTGTGTGTTTGAAGTGGTGTTTGGCTGGCGGTGCAGAGTGCCTGTGTTTGTGTCAGGGTGTGTTAAACTGTTGGTCAGGTTAATTACATTTGCATGTTAACGAATTAGCTCATTACCCTTTTGAGGTGCAAACAGTTTTAAAGATGCACCTGTGTCTAACAGAAGAAAATGTAACTTTGCCTGCAAGTCTGTATTACTGCAGTCTTAATCTTTTTAAAACCTCTTGAAACAAGTAAAAAAAAATCAGCCAGCATAATGAGATCATTCTGACCTTCATCCAATTTAAATGAGCTTGTTTCAAACGTTGAATAGGCAGTGTTAATTTCCTTTAAACCAGAGCACTACTCTGCCTTATCCTGTCTCAATTACTCCTAGAAAACAAGTGGATTTATCTCAGCGCCATTTCTTAAAGCACCTTGAGATAGCATCACTCTTTATGATGGAGGATTTTTGCACTAGATTTACCTATTATGAACACTGCTTCTATAATATTCCCAAGAATGATCATGTTCAAGAGAGGCTTTTTAAGTCTAAACAGAGACAGAATTTGTATCAAACATCTGCTCTGAGACATGTGGATGCAATACAACAGAGATCCATGAAGCCACTTATAATGCACTTATATGAAAAATTCCCCTCTGTTTGTATTATCAGGCTCATGAAAGGAATTTTAGCAATAAATGGTATCATATCATATCACAGCACCTGCTTCTGAGGAGAAAGAGGCTTACTCGCCACATAGCAACAACATTACACACTCTGATGATAGATGAATCGAGTATGTGCAAGAACCTTTTTTATTAGTCATGATTATTATTAATATGTTTCATTGAATTTGACTTAAATCCGAATAAATAACACCTTATTACTTCTGGTTTTATTCAGTTTGTTCCCTGTATTTTATTTATTTGATTCCAGGTTGATCATATTAAAACACAAAGTAAAGACAGACTTCACTGGGAGTTTTCTGAAGGCAGTAACAGAATCATTCTGCCATCGGCCATACTGAGCTCTTCATTCTGCGCTCTGGGAACTTCATGGAAAACACCACATTCCTTTAGCGTTCCAGATCATTTACAGGAGACTTCAATAACTCTCCTGTCCTAATGCAGTCCCTTATAAAACCAGCCCAGGGAGAAATTTATTACACAGTGTGTTGAGTGAAATGGCTCAGCATCCAGCTGTCTTGTCACTTGAATATAAGTCAAGCATCTTCTGAGTCGTGAGAAGGGGACATACAGTATAGAACTGTCAGAAGAAAACCCAGTCACACACACACACACACATAGACTTTTATTAAAAGGAGACTTCTGTATTTTTCACTCTGTACTGTATACTGTGACTTTTATGAGTTCAGTTCATGTGTGAAATCACCAAAGAGACACAATAACACTAACAAACTAACTAATCGAGGCATTGGTAGACCAGCAACTCTTGTGTTCTGCGATGTATAATTAATGTTTTTCTCAGTGGACTCTGGTAGTGATATAACGGCTGTTCCTCTAACAAAAATATCTCTCTGTAGGGTCCCATTTGAGCCAGTCAGTGGCAAAACAAACACATACATTGATGGTGCTCGAAAGGATTACACATTGCATGACATTAGTCACTTATACACAAAAACATGAGAAAATAGGGTCCAGATTGTATGATGAAACAGTTTAAACAAACTAAACAAATAGTGACTCATATTCTGTATAAAAAGATATCAAAGATATCATAAAGCATTTAAAAAAAAGGTTTTTATTAACTCAAGACCCCCTGAAAAGTTTCACCTTGCTGCAGTGATGTAATGGTGTACGTCAGGACCATGTGACATCAGAGGTCAGAGGTGAAACAAACTTTAAACTTTCAACCAGAAAGGGCAGTGAAACACTGCTTATCAACCTGCGAACAGAGCCATCCAACCTATTATAACCTTTATTTTAGTCAGTAAATACATATCAATATTTGTGGTTCCTTGTGCTCAATATAAAAATTCCATTTGGGGGTAAAAAAGAAAAAAAATACTACTTTATTGCCTTTTGTTTCAAAGCCCATTTCTTTATTTGGTGGATTCTAATTCTTTTTGTGGAAAATTGACCAACATGTACACATTGTAGCTCCATGTCAACATCTTTCCAGCAGTTAAAGTGGACTTTGACATCAGGAAATGTTTCTGTGAACAACAACATCAACAATGAATCAGGTTTTGCAGTCAGAAAAGAGTGGAGCTTCAAGAAAAACATTCTGGACCAATATTTAGCAATTACACAGAGAGAAATCCACCATAGAAAAAGTAGTTGAAGCACCTGAATGGAAAGATATAGCTATAAACTACATAACTCTCCAGGTGCATTGAACATCACACATTAATTTTATGCTCTCATTCTAAACCCTACATTAAAAATGCAGCTCATATTTTGTGTTCTGGTGAATTTTGCATCCTTGTTTGCAACAAACAGCCTCCAAACATCATAGTAGGCTATAAAAGGTTTGATAAGAGAATCTTTTATGATAAAAAATAATATTAGACACTGAGCTCCAGACATCCTCATGTCATCCTTAAAGATAATATCCAGCGGCCGCCTCCTGGTGAAAACGGCTGCGTGGTCCAGACTAGACGATATCAGCCTCATCACTGTTGACTTGTGAACTGGCCTTTAAGAGGAAAGCCTTTATCTCGGGGGAGGGTCAGCCAATATCTCTTAGCTCCACCAACACACACACATTCATATATCCCCTACCTCCAGACATGCCCAGATACGCACTCATGCACACACGGAGACACGCCGTCCCATCTGCAGCAGCAGACAGCAGTAGAAACCTCATTTCCACTAAACCTAATAATGGCAAAAGCAATATCACTGATGTAATCTTCCTCCAGGCTGTGGCAACAGACTCTGTCAGTGTGTGTGTGGGTGCGTGCGGTATTGCATACCATATGTCTGAATGCCAGTTGCATGCCTTTTAAATGCTTGTGGACCATATATGCCATGCATAACATACTGTATGTGTCATGTATGCAGTGGTAATGCCTTCATTTAGTGCAGTCTGTAAGAGTTAGGACATTGACAGAGTACTACAGCTTTAGGAAAACAGGCAGTAATTGGACAGGTTGACTGACTGGGTCATGTGACTTACATGACACCTCCCAAACATTACACTGTTTAGAAAATAGAACAAAATTTAAACTAAGAGCGTGTGCATTAGTTTCATAGTCACGGTTTCTTTTCAAATCCATTGTGGTGAGTACAGAGTTCAAACAATGAAAAATATGATCACATGACACACAATAATGAGATCACATGACATGTGAATCACGCTGAATAGATCCATCTAAAGATATTTGGGACAGACTCCATGAATCATGGCTTTTTACTCACGCTTGAAACTTATAACAAAGACAGCAGTCTTTTTGCAATGATACAATCTAACTCCAGCTGTAATGCACTTGCTCAAGTAGTGGTAACAACACTGGTCACTGCATTGACTGCAACCAAAGATTTATATATGATATGAAATTGTATACACTTCCTGTCTCTTTGCCACCAGTCTGCAAACCTCATTGTCTCATTGTGTGGATAGATGAAAACAGACTGTGTTGTAGCAGAGATAGTTCAGAAAGTACTTTAAGTTTTAGTTCAGCTGTTCAGATTATCTTTGGTGAAACCACACTGATGATTCAGCACCGACAGTGAAAGGAGAGATTTATGTTACCAGATCTTGCGAGAGTGTGTTGCTGCTGAGACCGAGACGGGTCTCAAACAAACTTAATTTTCCCCTGATTTGTCTGAAAAGCATAATTTTCGTGAGCATTCTCAGAAGATGTGTGACAAATAAATCCAATATTTACTTCTCGAATGGGGGCATTTCTTTTAACTGTCTCTGCTCCTGCACACCAGCTTATCAAACAGGCAACACTTTGTTGTTTCCATTAGTGATGTGACCTGCTGCTCTCATTATGTCACATTTAAAGCATTGTTTAATAGTAAGCTTTAGGGTTAAAAGTGACATTTATATTTTAGTAAACAAATCTATATTATGCACATGAAAATGTCCCTAACCCGAACCTTAATGAGCTAAGGATTCACACATACACTAATCTTTACCAGCTACCTGACCTCTGACCTATGGATGGAGGGCAGTTCAATAGTAATTATTAGTGTTGTTAAAATGTACTTCCTTCATTATGACACCTCAAACCCCTTGGCTTCTTTCAGTGGCGACAGGCGGACTCCATCAGGCACCTGGGCAAGGTGACGCTGGCTCAGGAGCAGGACTACACAGGCCTCATCGTGGGCTGCGTGTGTGTCAGCCTGCTGCTGCTGCTGCTGGGAACTCTGCTCATGTGGAGGAGGAACAAACACATTGATGGTGAGAGCAGAAATGTCACGTTTTGGTGGGGTCATAGGGTCAAAGGTCAGTTCACTTCTACGGCTGCCACATATTCAGAGATTTCTGAGATCCTAAACTCAGCTTTGATGTGAGACAGTGACCGACTGGCATTGATTTCACAGTCTTACGTAATGTTATCTGCTCTGAAATGTTATTTTAAACAGACTCTCCAGTCAAATCCTGTTAGTTTATGAAATGAAGGATGGCAGGAATTTTAAAAAGTCAGAATATGCTAAATACATGATGTGCCTGTATCATAAATAAGCGGAAAATGACGGTATGAATAGGGTGTATTGCAGTATACAGATACTGTCAATATCCTGATATGTAAAATCAAATATTGATCTCATGTTAATGATGCACCTATGATAATATCGTGTAATATAATCACCTCTTAAATCATTTCTGTTTCTGCTTTGTGTTTCACACTCCAACATAGAATGTGGTGGTGCACCTTAGTGTTGAGTAATAACAATAAATTTAACTGATAGTCTATATGTATATGTATGTATATTTGTATATACTACAAATTTTCCATACATATCACGATAATATTGTTATTGTGTAGTGAACATATGATATCATGACAGCCCTAGATATGATGTTAGTGACATATAAGTTATATATTCTATATATACAGAGAGAGAGAGAGATATTAAACTTATATAATGTACATTATGCATGTATAAATGCAGTATATTGCCCTATATCTGGTGATAAGTCAATCATAGTTTTATGTATGTGTTGAATTAAAAGTGAATTGACCCCAGCCCCAGTGTGTTAGTCGTGTGTGTGTGTAGGTGTGTGTGTATAGGTGCGTGTGCGTGTACATTGATATATGTGCATACTTGCAACTGGAGTTCAGTGTGTCTTTTCTAACCTGTGTGCACGTGTGTCTGCTGGGTTTGTTTTTGCCTGGTGGGGTTTACAGTAAGTGTTTGTGCGTGGGGCGCACTGGTGAACTGCTTTGCCTTTCTTAGTAATTCTCTCATCTCCCCCCCCTCCCCCTTTATCTTTTATCTTTTCACCCCTTCCCCTTTTCCTCCTTCACTTCCTTCACTCTCTTCCTCTCTGTCTCATCATCCTGTCTCTCCCACCCTTTCGACTTTCCTTCTACGCGCTTCTCATCCCCTGATGTCTCTATCATTCTTTCTTCTTTCCCTCCTCCCTCCACTTCTAGATCTGTCTGAGGTGTGGTATGATGGCCGGGGTCACATCCAGCATCTGGACAGGCTGGCTAACGCGAGGAGCGTCAGCCCCACTAACGAAATGGTCTCCCACGAGTCAGTCGACTATAGAACAACCCTGCTGGAGGGTACGTCAACCAGATAAGCCCCTCCCTGCCCCCACCTGACATCTTCTTCCCCACATCCCATCCCCCCCCCCCCCCCCCCCCCCTCCCTCCCTCCCTCCTACCTGCTTCCCTCCTTGTGGGGCTGAACGCTATGCTAGCAGTGCATGCCTGACATGTTCGGAACTAACACCTATAGCCTTCAGGAAATGTAAGTTTTTCAAAGATCCATCAGTCAGAATGAATGTTTTTTGAATCAGCTGATCAAAATCATCCATGTACACAGTATAGATCACTGTTGTTTGTTTTGATGTTTATACCAAATAAACATCCATAGATTTGCCTGAAATATATATATCATATTATATATTGTATTCCATATTATTATTAACATTTTTCTTCAGTATCAAAAGTAATTATTGTCTTTTCATGGTGCATATTATCTTAGTGGCCATAAAGTGAAAAGAATATACTATAAAAGGCTAAAAAGCTCCATAGAACTGCAGAATAAATAATCATCTCCGTGGGTTCTTCATATCATATTTTGTGATTTGATTCATTATTGTACGAACACTGTTAAATGGTAAATGATCCAGAGTGATCAAATAACAGGTTGTGTTTTGCATAATGTGGCCTGTTGATTCACACACTTAGACATGGAATATGTTCATATGATTTGTCTCCTGCAAAGTGATTCTGTCACTTCACATCTTTTGGAAAGGAGAAAGCCAAAAAGTCTGCCACTGAGACATGGATGATTTTGGAGTCTGTGTTGACCAACCAAACTTTGGTGGAGTCTTTAGAGGCACCTGCGGTTTTGGTTACTAAGCTTGAATCCTGAGGGCATGAGAGGGCCTCCATGTATTATGATCCTGAGTATGATGGGCAAAGCAATTTTCCTGCTGCTAAAAAGCGACTTGAAAGGCTTAAAATCTGAGAAGGTAGACTTACTAATGAACTAATGCCTGTCCTCAGGGAGAGTTGGGGTGTAGGATCAGTGGCTGCAAACGCATCTATAGTTCATATTTGAGCTCATCTTTTATGTCTGTCCTCTCTGTCTTCTGTCCTGGATAAATTTGACATATTTTTGCCTGCTGATTCTTCCCATTTATTTTCCTTCCAGAGGGGGAATCAGAAACTGTGTTTTTCCAGCTCAGCTACCCTCCATCACAGTGTCAAGTTTCTCTCTTCCTTTGTAGCTGTCCCTTTCTGATCATGTAACACACCTTGACCTCTGGAGGCCCCACTGATACAGTCGCTGAACTTTGACCCCCCCCCCATCTACTTTGCTTCTCCAGATCAGGGCACTGACAGGCCAGAGACATGTCGGGCGGCTCCTCCCATCTACGGAGGTAATGGGGAGCTGTTGTCTCCCAGACTGGGGGCACTGGGAGGTGGGATGGGTCTGGGAATGGAGGGCGAGCTGGTGTCACCCCTACTGATGGCCCCAGTCCACATCGACCCATCCTGCCTCCACCCAGACCTTCTAACAGAAGTGCAGCACGTGGTGATCGCCAGGGAGCAGCTGTTGCTCCACCTCAACCAGGTCATCGGCAGAGGTCAGTCACAGACGTACTTTGTTTACTGTTCACATCACAGGCTCTCTTCTGTGGTAATCGAGTAATTTTTTAGGCTGGACATTCCTGTCTGCTTTCATCATTTGTTGCTCAAACAGCTCATTCAGTACTGTGTGTCTTGAGTTTTTTCTAAATGGAGAAATGTAAAATGCATAATTTTCTGAGCATTTCCTGGCAAAAAAGGGTGTTTTTCTTCCAGGAAGGAGCTAATGGCTGTTAATGTGCAAAATAAAGTAGAAAAGCAGGCTTTTATGTATTTTAAAATGTCATATATAAGGACCCAGTCAATACAAACTGTAGTGTCAAAGCTTTTAAAGCATACATACAGAACTGTGGAATCATTAATCCAAGTGCCAGTGTAGCAACAATGCCAGAACCTATTTGGGGCACGACGGTGATGCAGTGCTCTGGTTGCTCTGTTATCACGGAAGAATGCATTAAAGAGCCTCACGAGGAGGGTTATGGCTTTTTATAGCAGCTAGAAATGGATGTGCATGATCATAAATAACAGTGAAAAGTAAAAGAGATAAATAATTCAATGAAGCATCAGAGATGTCTGCCTAAAAACAATTATTGTTTAAATACTGATACACACCATAAGTGTGTTCATTCACTATGGAACTATAGCTAATCTACTGATACACTCAACAGAGCTCAGATCATAACAAACACACACATCTCAATAGTAGCCAATACCTGATGTTTGTCCCTGCAGCTTGCAAAATGCCACATATGTTTGCAGAGATAAAATGAAAAAGGGTATGAAAATGCTAAGTCGCTAATACAGAAAAACAATACAGCTGAACAGATAAATACTAAATGCAAATCAGAAAAACCTTAATTCATCAATAAAACAATGATTTCATTACATGAACCTCTACTTTCACAGCTTTATTCAAAGTATACTTTTACACTCTCTCTCGTGTCAGAGTCTGTTTATGCTTTATTCGAGGACATGCAACAGATTTAGCAACCAGCGTTTTAAAAATTCATCCTTATGACTTCTTAGGTGATACAAAAAAAAAAAATAATAACGAAAAAATGTCTTTGCAAACAGTTTACGATGGAATTGTAACTGATGTGGAGTGATACTATTATCCAGCGAGCTTAGATCAAATTTGGGATTTATGTAAAGCTATACAAAAGCTTAAGTTGCCCACAAAGAGCTTAATTGCCTTCTTTATCAAACCACAAGCTTGACATGCAGACGCAAAATCACCTCATATTGTGCCGTTTAAGTAGGCGGGTCAGAGCCATGGATCAAATTTAACATCAAGAGGAGAAAGACCCCGAACCCCTCCATGTGACAGAAAACAGCCCCCGACCCCCTCGGCTGAATTATCCCCCCGAAGAAAGGAGCCTGGATTTTGAGGCAGGATTTTTAAAGTGGCGTAGGATGATTTGTTCACAGCTAGTATTCCCAGGGTCCATTGTCGGGAGTCGTAATCCAACACCCTCAGCCATCTGCGAGGACGTGATAGGAGAACGTCGCGCTCATTTTATTCTTGGGCCCCTCCCAGTCTGGGGCAAGCCCTCGTCTTAAGAGATATAATTCAATAAAATGCACAATAACTCAAGGGGGTTTGGCATTGCCTATTAGCTTGCGGGGGTATTAATGAATAAAGCTTCATACTGGGTTAGTGTGAGGGTGATTTAAGATAATCAGAATTGGCTGTTAAAAGTGTAAAAAAAAAAAAAAAAAAAAAGTCAAAACACACACAAGAGTCAGACATGCTGTTTTTTAAATACAGCTGGTTGATTTCTGTGAAACAATGTGCATAAAAATCTGAAATCACTTAATCCTTCCGCTCCAAACTTTCATTTCTATGTGTCAGCAGTGGACAGAAATATTTTGATCTGATTTCTGGAACTGCTGTTATCATGGAGCCGACTGGCAGCAGGCATGATCTTAATCACAGGGCTTTTTGTCGAGAAGAAGGCTTCAACAAGCCAAGATATAAATGAAGAATGCTGATTGCACAAAATCTCAAAATGGTCCACATTGTCTTCCTGTGTGTAAGATGGTGCCATATAGATGTTACCATTTATGGGCAAGATGTAGAAACTGCAGTTTTTTCACTTGTCTCTGAAAGATATGATCAGAATCAGATTTATTGGCCATGTTCACACATACAAGGAATTGGAATCTGGTCAATATCTCTAAGTGTCCGTCTGCGCTGTGCCAAAATAAACATGCATGTTCACATAATGTCTCTTAGTCATGGTGAAATTCAGATGGTGGTGAATGGTGAAGCATCAGATTTTATGTCTGCTGTCTATTCTGCTTGGGCCTCAGGGGTTCTTGTAAGCCATTACACAAATCAGCCAGCCAGGTTTGTGATTAAATCATCAGTTTATGAGCTGGTGCAGTGGCAAAGTTCCTCCCTATTAAAGCAAAGGAGAAGTTCTCTGGCTTGGTTGTGTTTTTCAAAGATGGTTATAGGCAGGAGGCCAGTGTGGAATCATGTCCATGTTGTTCTAGTAGTGACTTGTATTGTTTGGTTGGTAGGGAGGTTCTACCTCCTACCTCCCTCCCTTTCTCCATGTAGGTGTGTGTAAAACTCTTCACTGATGTGTGCATGTAACATGTAAGCTCAAGAAACAAATGCCCCAAAAAAGACCCTCAAGAAAGAGGTCATTGTTTAACATCCTGAAGTACTGACTGATTCCTGCCAACTCATGTACTTGGCTGCCATTCACCTGCTTCACAGCTGGACCTTATTGTCATTAGGCCTGAACGTGGTGCAGCTCATGTGTCTGTCTCTTTCAGGGAGACTTTTTTTTATTGTGTGCGTATAAAAGCATGTTATTTGTAAGGACGTCACAAGTTTGAACACGAGCTTTTCAACTCAGTGATACTGACAAATTATGACTAATGCACCCATGTTGTAACCTGCAGGTCACTTCGGTTGTGTTTTCCATGGAACTCTGCTGGAGCCAGACGGCCAAAAGCAGCACTGTGCCGTCAAGTCCCTGAACCGTGAGTACAAACTCCTTTACACGTACATAGGTTAGCCAAACTGTTTAGAAATGAGAAAAGGTTTCCCTCTAACTGATCCTAGAACAGTGTGCTAAGCATAAATCTGCTTCACATTCATATATTTTACAACACCGGCTTCTTCAGTTTTACTGGAGACTTGCCATGCTGAAGTGATGCAGATTTTTGAGTGTTACTGCTTTCATTTACAGCTGAACGATGGCAATTAGATTATTTTTGATGCCATGGATACCTATAGTTAGGTTCTGCTCAGACATTTTAGCCAACTTCTATGCTCTAACTTGTCATTATGAAGTAAATGTTGATTGCACAGTGTAATGGCTATAGAATAATGACCATGCTTGTTTTGATTGCCTCCCTATAAACTTCACTTTCACTGTGTAATTCTGTCTGCCACTAGGCATGATATTTCCTGGAAAGGCTTGATTTATGAGTTTGCTCATTCATTTAGTCTATATATATATAGACTAAATGAATGAGCAAACTCATGCTTGTTCTCCTCATGTTTTCTTCTGATGTTCATGTTTACTCTCCTGACCAACCGGCACAAAAACCCCTGCTGGAGTGTTTCTACAAACGTTGCTCAAACAATGCAATACATATCATCACAGTAGCTCTTGTCTGTTTCCAGATTTAATTTGAAATTGTGACCATTTCCATTTAGCTCTTCAGTGACCATGTTTCTTTCGTCTTTCTTATTTTAAAAGTGTTGTTCATTTCTTCACGGAGCTTGACTCTGAGGAAAATCTACTCTTTGTGATATTTTTCATTTAATGTTGCTGTGTCTCCCACTCAACACACTCCTTCTTTGTCCAAACGTATTTACATCCAGCCACAATTATTCCACCCTACATCTACTTATATTGCATACTCATTGTATGATATCACAACGCTCCAATAGCATTAAGAGATCTCATCTCATCAGAGTTGAATCCCTTTTGCTCGAGTTTATGGTGATGAATGAGCGTCGAATGGTGAGGACAGCATTAGGGTCCCCTCTAATCGTGTAACCTGTCAGTCGGACCAGTGAGATTGATGTTGGAGTAATATGGGGGAAAGCTCCGTGCAGTCACCAGAAGCTTCTAACCACAGTGGGGTGAGATGAGCTCGGCCTGCTGAGGTTGTGTCCTCTGGGATTTGGACCTTTTATTAAGTTTAGTGATTTCTCAGGGCACCTTGTCATTGTTTTTTGCATTCTTTTGTTATATTTGATGCTTTTATCCTAATAAAATACAGGACAAGGAGTTGAAAGTAGTAGAGCCAATGACACACTCTGTGTTTCCAGAATGATTAATGTATGATAGAGAAAGGAATATTCATTTTATACGCAACAATAATGTAATTTTCTTCTTCAACTTTCACATTGAACCTCTGAATGCAAATGTCATCTCTCTCCATCTTTGGGGTCTAACATCAGTTGAAGGCCAGTCAGCTGGTTTCTCCAGACATAAAGAGCTTCCATCTTTAACCAGATTACAGCAGAGTCAGTGGGGCCAAAGTGCAGGACATTACAGGCAGGGATGCAATTGGTAAATGGGAGTTTGGTGTGGGTCAGGGCTGGGTGGAGATATTCAGGGAGGATTGTTTTTTAGTATTTGTTTTTGCTTGATCTTCATCATCATCTTTTTCCATCATTCCATCATCTGGAATGACCTTCCAGCTGATGTCAGTACAGCAGAGTTACTCTCCATCTACCACTATAGTCTGAAAGATCTTCTCAAAAAATACAACACATCACCAGCTCTCCCTGCCCCTCACTTGCTCTGTGATATAAATGTTTATTCATCTCCAAAATGTTCATGTTTTTATGTTTTGTTTTTTCTATAAAGGCATCACAGATCTGGAAGAGGTGTCCCAGTTCCTGAAGGAGGGGATCATCATGAAGGACTTCAGCCACCCCAACGTTCTCTCTCTGCTGGGGATCTGCCTGCCGCCAGAGGGTTCACCACTGGTGGTTCTGCCCTACATGAAGCATGGCGACCTGCGCAACTTCATCCGCGATGAGGGACATGTATGGGCACACAAAAAACACATGCATGCGTTTCATGATTGCAGCTGAGATGTGCACCACGTTCTGCATTAAATAGAATAATGGTTCTGTTTCCTCTAGAACCCGACAGTGAAGGATCTGATGGGCTTCGGGCTGCAGGTGGCCAGAGGGATGGAGTATCTGGCCAGCAAGAAGTTTGTCCATCGAGACTTAGCTGCCAGGAACTGCATGTGAGTTCATATGTATTCATTCAATATGACGTGAGGTGAGTGTGTGTTATGTATAGAGCAAGCAACAATAGATCACACTAAATTAGAAGTATATACAGTTGGGAAGGGGAGAAAGGGGAACAAAGGAGACAGAAAAAACACAGGACTGTATAGGCTTAGAAAGAATGCTTTCAAGTAGTAACAAGTTAAAGAGAAAGGTGAGGAAAAAAGACTGAAAAGGAAAAATAACAGAAGAGGGGGGCAAAAATAAACAGAACAATAGAAAGTAATTTCTTCTTTGCCCTGACAGGCTGGATGAGAGCTACACGGTAAAGGTGGCAGACTTCGGCCTGGCTCGAGACGTTTACGATAAAGAATATTACAGTGTCCACAACAAGAGTGGAGTCAAGCTGCCTGTCAAATGGATGGCTCTGGAGAGTCTGCAGACACATAAGTTCACCACCAAGTCAGATGTGGTAAGCACATTTGTTGCCCAATTGATAAAAATATTATATGATTACACCCTTTCTTCAAACTGTGATGCGAATATGTTCATAAAAAGTTTGCTATATGGAGTTAATTCTTTTTTTTCCTATAGTGGTCATTTGGCGTGTTGCTATGGGAACTGATGACCCGCGGAGCCCCACCATATTCTGATGTGAACTCCTTCGACATCACCGTGTTCCTCCTGCAGGGGAGGAGGCTGTTGCAGCCTGAGTTCTGCCCTGATGCCCTGTAAGTGTGCACACACACACTTACACTCACATGCATATATATATGTACATATATATACATTTCACCTGTCATTCACCTCCTCCAGCAAAGTGCTATGGCTCGGTTAGCATGAGTGATATCCTGTAGAGCTGCACTCATCATGAAGCGAGAATCTGAAATCATGGGAGAGCAGCAGGGGGGAACGGTGGAGGTGAAAGAGGTGCATAAGCATTGGAAGTCATAAATAAGAACCGCTCAAGTTTAGATCATCCATCATCCACCTCAGCAAGAGTCTCAAACACGCTCACAGCTCTTCGGTCTCTTCAGTCGAGCGTTGCATCTCATCACAGCTGTGGGTCAAATGAAAGTTCTTGCTTCACCACAAGCAAGTTTTAAATCGAAATCTGATGCCAGTGTAGTATTTCTTTTTTATTTGTCTCTTTTTGTTGCTAAGCGCTCCCAAAGAGCAGCCATCATACAGAACGGTGTTGGCAGTGCTGAGCGTACCTTTAATCTTCAGTTCTGTTCAGATCCGTGCTTGCCAGGCAAAATCCACTGACATGCTGTGGTGAACACAGACCAAAAATGTATTTTTTGATGATAGAACAGTGTTACTGCCAGATGTAGCTACATCATACATACAGTTATGCTTATAAAAATGTCACATGAAATCACAGGAAAGTATTTCAGTGTCAATACATCATCTCGCTTGACACTACTGTATCTGAATTATCTTTATCCATTAAACTCTAACCCTCTGTGAAACAAAAATGCCAACTGTGATCTCATACCCTGCAGATAACATCACAAGGTTACGCTGCATGTCTATAGGATAGTGTGCATGGAAATTAGTGGGGAGTGGGAGTGTTCAGGTGAGGGAGGCAGAGGCCCAAAGTTCCCCTGGCTGTAAATTAAACAGAGACGTCAGGAGGTGATGCACGTCTGCAAACATTCCCGCAATTCTTCACTCCTGATCGTTTACTCTCTGTTTTGGTGAGCAGTCGCTGGTAGATACCTCGGTCGTGTGGTAATGGGGCCGTTTTTCTTCATTTCTAACAATGATACTGTGGTTCTGCAAAGTCGGGGAAAGAAAAATAATACTGACAAGTTCAGAGACATCAGCTTCTGACAGGGTAAAAATGATAGTGTGAAAGTCAAACTTATCTTTGAGACACAGTGAAATAATTAGCAGATCTAAGACCTTATCATTTCATATTTATAACACTGGCAATGGAGGAATAACTTACTGTCTGTTTGTGGACTACTGAGTGATGAAAGCGACTATTAATATATTTTTTCTAGCATTTTAAAATAAGTCCCTTCTGATAAAACTAAAACATAAAGTTGCCCCTCAGATTTCCAGCTTGAAATGGTGGATATAAACAATTTATTGTTCAATGGAAAAACTCTACACAAGGAGAAGAGAAGCACACATTTATGAAAAATAGCACAACTTATCACGACTAGAGAAACTATACTATATGACCGTGAAAGTCAACAAGAGAAAAAACAACAAACTAAAGTAGCTTAAGCAGGTAAGCAGTTACCTGGTAGAGCATGCACCCCACTAACTAGGTTAAAAGTTCTTGCCGCAGCAGCCACGGATCGATTCCAACTTGCAGCTCTTTGGTGCATGACACCCCACTCACTCTCCCCCATTTCCTGTCTGCCTTCAGCTTTCAACTGTCAAATAAAGGCGAGAAAATCCAAAAGAAAATTCTTTATTCTATATAATTAACAGAAAAAAAGATAAAAATCAGAATATCCATAAATATTTAAATTTGAGAAGCTGGAAAAAGCTGCAAAAAAAGCTTGAAAAGTAGCTTGGTAAAGGATTTGAATTATTCATTCGAATATCAGAAATAGTTGTTGTTGTTTTGGATCAAATGAAGCTAGAACAGTTATCTCTTTTTCTTTATCTGGTTTAATTATTGAGATATGGTCAGTTCTGACTCCTCTCTCCTCCTCTCCCTCCAGCTACACGGTGATGATCGAGTGCTGGCATCCAAAGCCAGAGCGGCGTCCCTCCTTCTCCGAGCTGGTGGCGCGCATCTCCGCCATCTTCTCCAGCTTCAGCGGGGAGCACTACGTGCTGCTCAACACCACCTACGTCAACATCGACAAGATGAGCCCCTACCCCTCCCTCCTCGCCTCCTCCTCCACCGGCACCACCGCTTCCTTCTCTTCGTCTTCCTCATCGGACCCCACCACCTCCACGTCCCTGCCCACCCAATCCCCCCTCTTTTGCCATGTGGAGCGAGAGTGCTGCACCTGAGAGAGGGATGAATGGCAGGTGGAGAAAAGACTCAGAAATTGAGAAAAAGAGCGAGGAAGAAAAGCAGTGAAGTGATGAAGAACTACTGTATGTACTTGCCAAACACTGGACACTGTATGCTGAGGAAAAACACAGTTTTTTGCAGCTTTGACTGTTCACTCAATGTACATAGATCATCGACCTTTGACCTTCTAAAGCATCCCCAAACGACTGGGTCCTCCATGAACTATAGGTCTGACCTTTCATCGACCCCGGGGAGCATGAGGTCAGCCTTTCTGCGTCCTCGACAAGACGATTACAAGACCCGGGAGCTCCTCCTCAAAGACTCCCACCGGACAAAGCCACTGTCGCAGAAGCACAAAACTATTCGTCAAACACCCACAAAGTCTGATTGACTGCTGTACCCACACAGGGAGAGGATAGATTTTATGTTTCTGTTCTCCCCTGGGTGGCATGTGCTTCGATACGCGGATGTGGCTTGGACCTATTTTCACCGTCTGTAATGTGAATGTCTGACAAATGGCCATGTATTGTGTCGTGTAGAAAATGTCACACCTCCACACACCATAAACAAGACTATGTGCCACCCTATATGCATGCCCTGCGTCTGCACTCAGAGAATGAAGCCTGTTTTTGATAGATTGTGGCGCCTTGGGTATGTAAACCAAGGCTCTCTGGAGGTCGGTAACAGGGGAAGGGCAGTGTAGGTGTGAGGTGGGATGTGAAAAAAGAAAATCTGCTGCCTGCGTGCAGTTCACTGGATGCTTTATTTGTAAAATCATCTTTGGACGATTAGCTTTTGATGTGCTTGGAAAAAAAGAAATCTGTCTCGCAGCCTCGCCGTGACTCACCTGTGTTAAAACCCCAGATGTTTTCAAGTGAAAAGGGTTAGAAACGCCTCTTATTTCCTTCTTTCTGCTGTTTTTAAACCTTAAATGTCCCGTCATGTCAAAACAGTACAACTCCAACAACATGCACACGCCTGAAAGCTTTGAGGTTTCCTTGGACGGGAGAAGGAGAGCAAATAAGAACCATGTCCTGTTTTTTTTTTTTCTGTCAGTTGATGGACTGCTCAAGTTGCTTACTGTGTGTCATATCTGTGTCTGTTTTCTATAACTTCCATTTTATTGACGGAGAACATTTACTACATATACTTTTGTTGACCAATTTTCAAAGCATGCTTTACAGTTTGACACCGGCTTCCATTCATTTCTGTGCAGTATGAAAATTGTAGTTTTGAAACTTGCTTGAGACTGTAATCCATCACAGTTAACACGACGTCTACATAATGTTTTGTCAATGATATATTATTGTTGTGCATCTAAAGTGCAGATAGATTTTGATTACATCATACTGTAATGTAGAGATGTGCCAATTGATCATATCAACTACTGACAATTTCATCATATCATGAATAGATGAATGCCAATTTTGAGGATTTCTTTTGGCAGAGGTGGAGCAACATGTATTTTTAAAAAAATGTATAAAAATCCTTGTCAGTTTGCTGTAGTAATCTACTACTAATTTCGTAAATATGAATTTTACATTTCTGGCTAATAGAAAATAGCCAAACATGAGCTTCATTCAGTTAATTTTCTATATGCATGGATGGATTGCACAGATAAAGCAAGTTTCCAGAGTCCGATTTTGTACAGAAATGAACGAAAGCTAACGGCTAAAATACATCAAATTCTCTATAATACATTAGCATGTTTTACAAAGTGGTTAGCTGTGATGCAAAGTAAACTATTTGTTGTGAATGGGTTAAAACTTGTAAACCTCTGATGTGATCAATGCCCCCTTTTTTCTTTGCTTTGTGTAGCAGATTATGTTTTTGTTTTTTTTGTTTTTTATCTGAATGGCTGCTGATATGACTGGGCCATTGACGGACAGGTATGAATGTTTGCTATGACAAGAAAATTGCTGTACTATATTTTTGTATTGATGATGAGCCTCGTCTTTAAATCTGGTCCAATCGGAAGACCAGTTGTGAGTGAATAGTGCCACGAACAATGAACAAAGCCTGATTGACCGTTTGTTTTCAAGAGGAACCACTGCCATTTTGTAAATACAGAGAAGGGATCGTGGGGGTCTATGTGGGTGTGCAGCATGCGGATGTGCTGCACATCTGTCTGATAAATGTGAGTGGATGCTCATACAGCTTGTGATTTATGACTGCGAGATCAGTGTGCAAACAACTTACACCCCACGCGATACTCAAAGACTGCTGTCACTTTGATCATATGATTCTCCACCACTTTGTCTGTGTTTAACACTGTCTGTTCTGTGTGGGTGTATGTATGAAAAAAAAAAATATATCCTGAAGGTACATGTTCCTATGTGACGTCAAATCAACTTTGTCAGTGTAATAAAGCTATACTATCAGAGCTGACTCTTGTCCTTTGTTTTACAAGACAAACAGCTGTAACCTCCATGTTTATCTTCTTTATTGACCAAACCTGCCCTCGAGGCAAACATAAAGCACGGCTATATGAACCTGTAATTACAAGTACCCATTGTTTAAATTACTGCCTGCTCGCGTAGTTTGTTCCTGAATCATACTTTCCATATGGTGGATATTGTACAGCTGATGTGCAGTCACTTCAAAAACCCATCAGTGTCATTAACAATAAGACAAGATGTTGTAGGTAATGCATAGTTAGATTTTCAAACAAATGTAGCATAAATTTTCACCAATTTTCAAGAAGATTGACAGATGAAAAATGCAAATGAATGTTGACATCGACTATAATTATGCGATTATTACAAGTTTCACTTCTGGAAGTGCTAATTCCTCAGTCAAAGGCTATTAATGGTCTGGCGGTCAGCGGTGTAGTTTGGATTGCAGCCTCCTCCATTCACCACTTGTCCCTTCTGGGCTACTGTAAAAACATGGTGGTTCAACATGGAGAGAGAAGTACAGAGTCTGTACATATAAAAGGCTCATTCTAAGTTAAAAAAAATAATAATAATGACTCCTATTTTCAGTTGATTATAAACTAATAAAAACATATTGTATTTGATATCTGCCATATTCCTTCAATGGAGCCTGTTAAATCTTACACACTGGACCTTTAAACCATTGTAGAAGAAGATATCGCCACTAATTATATGAGCACCAGCCATACGGTGAAAAACATTGAGAAAGAAATATGGCATTTTATATTTCTTCTGTGTGACAAGCTTCATTTAATTTCGTAAAAGATTTTTTTTTTTTATGTGCAAATTAAATATGCATAAAAACAGGTGGGTGGAAACCTACTTGATAATGCACTCATGTAACTTTTGGGAAGCCTCTAAATGCCCTTAAACCTTCAACCCCTAAAAGTTTAAAGGCCTAAAAACCACCCTTTAGACAAAGATGGATGAGTATTTGTCCTCACACTCGCTCAATACACTTCAAGCTTGCACAACATTTTGAGTGCAGTCCTTGTCTTTTGTGTCCGCTTTTGTTCACAGAAATTCACCCTTTTTTGTTTCCATTGGTTGGTGGTGACTCCTGACCCTTCACCTGCAGCTCCCCTCTCTTCTTTTGACCCCAATAAGCACTGTGGTCTAGACTTTCCCCCTCTCTCTGTTGAACTGAGCCATGACCGTGGCTTTCAGGACAAGTTGTCCTTTCCCAGTTGCTTAGTGACAAGGGAGTTCTGTAAAGTCACACCATTCAGTATATAGTCTTTCAAGAACCTCATCTATAAATAAATGAGAGAACTCAGACTTTTGAGTAATATTTTAATAAATTCCTACTCTTGAAAGAGTGAACTCTGAGGCCTCTCTGCTGCCCTGTTTCCACTGACCCTTCTAAACTGTTGTAAAAAATAAAAAGGAATTTTAAAAGTGTTACTTGTTGCATGTTAGCATCAATAAAACACTACAACATACAGGGGAGAAGATAAATTATAAATTTGGTCCATTTTAAAATAGTGTGCCAACTATGGTTCCTTTTGTGGCAAAAAAGGGCTGCCACTGTCTTGCCATAATGCTATAAAGCATTATGGCATTAAGATAGTGGCAGACAAAGGCCGAAAACCAAGGAAACAATTGTTTGAACTGAACTGAAGTTTGTATCTTAAAGAGCAATAGTTGTACAATGTAATAAAATTAAAATATAACCGAACAGTGGAATCAACCAAAGTTTTAGAGGGCAAAGCTCAGGGTCCCAATGTTTTTATAATATCTCTCATGACTTGAATAATCACTCGACACATGATAAATGGTGTTATTAGACATTATTCTATTTTCAGACAAACAGAGCAATAGTTGCTTCATTGCAGTTGAACCTGATGATCTTTGGTGTTTTTAAAATTAAACGTCTTGATCCCAGGGGCCTTTTAAAACCTCAATCGCATGCTATCAAAACAATGTGACTAAGAGCATTTGAATTATTTTCTTAATTTGAGGCTTTTTGAAAACCTGCAGTGTTATAGAAGGCGTGGCCCAGAGTGTCTCTTTTGAAAAACAGAGTAAGAGCCTCAGGTCAAAAACAGCAAATAATTATCTAATGTATTGATTTTTTTTTAATGTCATGGTTATCAGGCTGACAGCATCTGCTGACATGTTTTGGCATGCAGCAGTCAGCTCTGTTTTTGAAGGTCACATCATGTAATTACCAATCAAGAGAAAGCAACAGCACCTGTATACCTGAGAGAAGATTCTCCACTATGATCTTCTTTCATAACATTGTCATTGTCTTTTTTATTTCTAGAGAGCATTTACCATCCCCAAAACTTTTAGATTTGGTTCATAGACCTGAAGGTCCTGCCAGTTTCAACTCAATTCAATTTGTTTGTAACACACAATCCAAAAAGAACTATTATGACTATTATTACTATCATGAAAAGACGGTAGCTAGACGGAAAGGAACAGACAAAGCTAAGAAGGCTGAGGTGGAATTTTCCAGGCCATCAAGACAATATGGACTATCAGACAGAGTTATCTTCCAGCTCGCTGAAGCATCTTTGTCCAAAGGCTTAAATTATTCTGCTAAAATCCATGTTAAGCCCCAGCTAACACGAGCATGAGGCATGTCTGTCTTTGCATCTCACTCTGAAGCATCAATCTCGGCTGCCACACCAGGCTTGTCTTGTCTGTCATCCCCCTTAACTCTCAGTCTTTTACTTGGCCGCCTCCAGTGCTACTGGTCTCTGATCTGCAGTTTAAGACTGTGTTTTGACACAGTGAAGCTTTTTGCACGTATGTGAAAGACATTTTACGTTATTCGACAAGGTCACTTTAGTAACTTCTGCTTCAAAACAATGCTGCTGTGTTAAAAATACACTGGAAGACGGCTTTTTATATGTTTTTAATAATCACTTCTTTTCTAAAATTGTTCTAAAAACGCACGAGAATATGAAAATGTTACAAAATGTTATAGCACTTTAATGTAAAAGGTGACTATTACTAACAGATAATAAACTTTTAATAATGAATACATAGAAGTTAATGTAATCTGTATATTCATTACAAACACTCAACCTCTCAACCAAGTCAACCTCTTCACTCCCTCTTCCTTAATCCCCTCTAAAGTCAACACCAGCCACCTTTAATTCTTCACCCCCCTGTTCTCCACCTGTGTCGGTTTGGGTATTTGTGTCTGTGTGTTTGCCTGTCTCCTATTGTAAGTGATAGACACTAAAAACATGGCCACACGTGTGTTCAAAGAAAAGACAGGTGTGGCTGTTGAGGGGATACCAGTAAAAAGTTAAACTGGATGCAGGTTTTTGTACAGGAGTCATCAGGTGATTCAGCAGCGTTGGTATGCATGTCAGAGGGACTGCTGAAACCAAACACACACACCTCTCATGGGCTCACTTTACACACTTCTATGTAAGCAAATGTTCACACATGTATTTGTAATTTTGTTGTTAAAGTAGTTCATGTATCAGTGAGCCCCTGTAGGTCTGAAAGGTGGCTTGCAAACGTTTCTAGTTTCCTCATTGATGGAAGTCAATGACTGTGGCCACTTTTATCTGACAGCTGTAGGAACTGTAGCAACTTTGGGTAGTCCCATTTGTTGAAAAAGGAAGTTGTGAGAGACGTATAAAAAAAGTATTGTCAAAATCGATGCAGCAGAAGCAGAAATATCCTCACTTTTAGTGTCTAGTATGGATCAAGATCCCAAACCATTGGATACTACCCTATCCTATTACCATATTCTTTCCCATTTTTTCCCATAATGCAACTCAATAGCGTCTTTTGTTAGACACTCCCTGGCAGATAAATGTCAAAATTGTTTAAACTCCATTTCTCCAGTTTGTAACAAAGGCTTTCTGTCATAAATTAGTAGTCCCCAAGCTCAAACTACAATGTCATCATGGTTATTTTTGCATTTTTTTCCAATTTGTTTTTTTGGAAAGCTTCCTCATAGCTACAGTCACAGAAGATATTGTGCAGCTGTTTTCACAGGCTTTGTAGCACTCCTCCTGATAAGGAAACTGAACTCAGTGTGTAAAATGTGTGGAGTTCCCCTGATTTGATTACTCAGACTTTGCTTTACTTTGACCAACCACAACCATAAAAAGCTGCATACACATTCATTAATTATTAATAATATTCTCACAATGTAACTTCCTCTTGATACTTTAGATACATTTGCAGTTAAATTTTGTATTTCTGTTCTTTTTTATTTGTGCAATCAATTGTGTAATTCAGAAGTTTTATATTGTGTTTTTTTATGTAAAGATCTAATGTGTAACATTAGGAGGATCTACTCAGAAATGAAATATAATATGCGTCACTATGTTTTTATTGGTGTATAATCACCTCAAAATTTGAATCACTGTCTTTTTGCTGCCTTATATAAACTTTTTTTTTACATCTACAGATGCTGCAGGTCCTCTTCTATAGAGTCTGCCATGTTTAACCACCATGTTTCTACAGTGGCCTAGAACAGACAAAGTAAAGACTGGCTCTAGATATGGCTTTTTGTATTTCTTTTTTTTTTCTGAGTTCTTCCTACAGTACATGCTTGGAAGGGAAGGTGGTATTCAGTTAACTTCAACCGCTAGATGCCACTAAATCCTGGACGCTGGACCTTTAAAGTTGCTGCTGATCGCAATGCTGGCGCCTCACCCTGTCCGTCCTAGCGTGAAGGAGAAACTATAGCAGCCTTGAAACACATGAAAAACTTCAAAGGTCCTATCTAAAGCCAGTGTTTAGTTTGTCTGTTCTGGGCTACTGTAGAAACAGCAACAATGATTCCTATTTTCAGCACACTGAGTTCACAGACAGGCAGTGGAGACTTGGATTATGTTTCAGGAGTGAAAGTTTTCTGTAGATATTGTCATATTTTGTTCTGCAAAGCTAACAGTAACTTTTCAAACCTACAGGAGGTGGGTGCATGGTACTTGAAAGACCTTGGGTGAGTATCACTGTGACATGCATGCACACACACACAACCTTATTATCTGATAAAGCAGCTAAAGCCTGTCAGTACCATTCTGCCATTCTGATCTGCTGAGTCAACTCTCACTCATTAAAATGTTAATGAGTTTTTGCCCATGCAAATCCAGGGAGGTAGATGGCACCGGATGGTCAAGTACGCCCACCACCTCCCAAACACACACACACACACACACAGAGAGAGAGAGAGAGAGAGGGAGAGAAAGAGAGATATACTTTTACCTTATTAAGGATTCTCATTAGATATTATATGGCTGAAACTTTACAGCAGATGGACTTGTTTTTTTTAGATTGTTGGCACCCCCTATTGATACTGCATTGCTCCTGCACCTACATGGACACCTAATCCTCCAGTATATGGGTGCTGGAAAAAATAATGGGAGCACCACATGAAAGAGAAGTACTTTAACTTTGAAGTATTGTTGCATGGCAGCTGGAACACTGAGCCACTGATTGGCTGCCAACTAGCAGCACTGTATCAGTTATAAAAGATTACAATTAGCAGTTGACTTGATATGTTAGTTCATAAAACAACATTGGGGCGAATTACAGGGTAAAGAGTCTGAAGTCAGTGTTGACAGGTGAGGAATCAGATCCAAGCCCTGTAGCAGTGTTCTACTGTGTTTTAAAGTTGACAAAATAAGTGCAGCAATCAAACAACCATCCTTGTTGCTGCAAAATGTGGCTTTTCCGTGAGTGGAAAAAATGTGCCTATCTCCAGGTAATTACTAATAACAATAAATTACAAGAGGAACATTCTCTAAATGAGGGGCAGAATAAGCCACAGAAACTACATCAGCTCACTAACGGAGATATGTGAGACAGCTAACAACATAATTTCTAAATGCCACAGAAGCCACAGTAATCATGACAGGATTGGATCAGCACCTCTGTGAATCATAAACCCCCTCCCGCTCATAAACTTCATGAACATGGGGCTTGAATTTATGGCACGGCTTCCATTTGGAAGCCACTTCTATCCAAGAACATCACACAGAGACATGTGACCTGGTGTATAGAACACAAAAACTGGAGCCTCGAGGAATGGAGGAAAGTCTGATGATTCATCCTTCAGCCTCTTTACGGATACATTCATACTGGGATAAAGCCAATGGATGCGCTCAACCTGTAATATCTGATAAAAAATCTCTTCCCCCCTTATACTTCCATATTCCAAGTGATGATATTGCTCCTCATGTTCACATCTAAACAATTTGGTGTATGGATTAAATAGGATTAAACTAGGATTAAATCAAAGGCCTTCAATTGTCCGATCTGAACATTTCCACTACTGTGGAAAAAAACCTGAGCAACAAGTGTAGATTCTTACCTCCTGTGTCCCTGCAACAACTGAAAACATGTTCTTCTTGAAGATCCGTACAGCTAGTAATGCAGTTCATAAACAGTATGATAACATTTGAATTAACATTAGTGCTTTTCTGAAGGCTCCGTGTAGGAATTTTCCTCATTACATCATCTCAGTGCAAGAGAAGAAAAATAACATTTCATCCTTTGAGTCAGGCGGTTTTCTCTCATGTGATCCTGATGTCGTCTGGTACATGCATATTTTATTTCATACATTTTGTTTAAAAATATTACCTTCATGTCAGTATTTCTAGACTAACAAAGATCAAGTGGCTTTGAACGCTACAACAAATGTTTTAGTCGGCCAACATGATTTCTGTATTTTCCTTCACTATGAATCATCCCAGTGTGTGTTTACAGTTGCCACATATCTTCTTTCTTTTCCTTCCACTATTCATCACACATGTACTTGTTTCTTCTTTCAACAGCTCAAATGTGAGCTCCTTCTCACATTTGTCACCTTTAGCTGCAACACGTGTGTGTGTGTGTGTGTGTGTGTGTGTGTGTGTGTGTGTACGTGCGTGTGTGTGTGAGGCCTAAATCCATAATTCAACATGTGGTGCAGGTACTCATCTTGAATTCAGACCTACAGGCTTGTTGGCTGAAAATGTTCATTCCAGCATCTCAATCTTCTCCAAGGTTAGCAGATCTTACTGTGTGACCCTATAGTTGAGCTAAGAAAAAGTTTTCTTTTTCACTTGCTGAGACTGTAGCTGTTGCAATTTCACATTCTTGAAGGTAAGAGAAGAAATCTTAAGCATACAGTATTGGATAGAGGAGGAATTATCAAGCAGTCATTTCATCATGGTTTGCAAGTTTCTGAGAAGCTAATCTAGAAATGTAAACTTCAATTCTCAAAATTCTCACTGACTAACCACTTTGGTTTGAAGCCTCTTTGCCAGAATAACTCAACAATCATTCATACAGAAATGTAATCACTGTGAAAGGGCCAATAATCAGGACTGGGAGTGCTGGTGTTCCCGAGGAATTCCAGGGGAGTGTGATCACAGCCAGACTGGCGTTGAAAGCTCATATCTGTGGCTTAGTGGGGCACCAAAGTCCCAGAAGGCTATGGAGGGTTTGAGGTGGTGGTGGTGGTGGTGTTGGTATGTTTGAAAACCAATGGGTCTCAACATTTTCAGCCAGCAAAGAAGTTTAAGTCCTTTTCTACCCACACATGGCAGGTGATAACAGTGTCTTCAAGGGAACCAATAACTAAAAAACACAAAATGTGATACCTCCAGAACAAGCGAACATTTGGAGATTTTGTTGACTGCAATTCTGAGGTCAAGACTAAGAGTCTACATCCATGTGTGAGACTGTACAGTAGTGCTTTGAGTTAAAGGCTAAATCTAAAATCTATTTACCTGTGTGTCAGTAGGATTGTCTGGGAACCAAGAATATAAACTATAAACTATAAAAACTTTGTGCAGAACCATAGATAATTAAAAACTTTGACCTGCTGGTCGTCAAACTGAAAGGTCAGAGGATTAACAAAGTCTTGGATTCCTCCTCTAGGAACCATGAATGTCTGCACTAAACTTCATGACAGTTCATCCAATAGTTTTTGAGATATTTTAGTCAGGACCAAAGTGCTCGGCCAACAGAGCAACACATTCAGTGTGGCTATAAAAACAGCTTGCATATATGATCTCACAATACCTAAAAACCACATCCTGACTTCACACGGTGTTTCCTACCTGCAGGTTTAAACCATGTTTAGCTCAACTGTGCAAACACTCATCCATCTGCATTACTGCTGCCCACATTTCAACACAGCAGCTATTGAATTGGCACATAGCAGACTACATCAGATACTGTCAGGAGGTGTGGAAATACAGTCTCACTCGCCCCCATGGCACTGCCTCCTCTGACTTTGATGCACATCCAAGAAGACATTTCTCACACTGATACTAAGATGGCTGGAGAACAGAGAGGGACACAATCACTCAGCGTGGTATAACCAAAATGATACTGGAGCACAAAAGTTGTGCTACTTTTTTTTTTTATCATACCATTTCATCATTCTGCATCTTTAATACCTCAACGTTTGTGTCTTTTCAAACTTCTGGGTGATTATTGTCTAGGTGGGAACAGTGTAATGTTTATCCGAGGTGACTAACCAGTGGCTGAGGGTGAGTCACAGAGCTGCCCCCTTTTCAGATACAGAGAGTTCTCAATGCCCTTTTTAGTCCCCAGAGGTGATAAGTAGCTCCAGTGTCGACACAATGGCGGCACTGCGGGCCATTCAACTTCTCGGCAGATTACAGGGCTTTTAAAATCTCCGGGTATGATTCTCCAGTGTGCCTCATCGTCCCAAGCAGCACAATTATTCAGCCACTTGTGCTGATGGTGGGGCCCCTTAAGGAGGGAGATAAAGACTCAGTGATCATCAATCACAATTTGAGTTTCTGTGTGAAAAGTACAAGATATGTAAAGAATAACAAAGTTTTGACAACGACTACTTAGATCTGTATTTGATGGGACTTTGTCTGAAACTACATGAACAGAGTAATGCATCGAAAAAATAGTACTGAAATGATTGGAAATGTGTCAGACAGATTGAGTGCCGTACGTCTGCAATGATAGTTACAATCATGGTTTATGAGAGTACTCATGGATGAGAGAGAAGGTGACGGAAGGACAGACTTGTTGTAAGACATAGATTATGAACTTCATTTCACTGCTGTTAAGCTGTGGTGGTATAATACAGTTGCAACATGAGTACTGAAGTGACCCCACCTAAACAAACACTGAGCTACTGCTAGGCATCACACGCACATGGAGTCTTCTCAAAGGAGGTATAAATTACAGTCTTGAAGGAATCAGGAAAGGGCAAGGCATTGGGGAAGAACTAAGCCGTGAGGCAGTAGTTTAGTTTGAAGTGTTCATTTTGTAGCTAAATGGAGGCTTAACAGTTACCTCACAAATCTGCCTGTTGTTGTGATATGGCTGTAGGCGTTGTAATGTTACAGTAGAGGTGAACGGTCTAATAAGATAGCTTTCACTAAAAGGTTACTGTTTTACAGCACTGTCTTGCTCTGTAGTCTGGACTCCAAAACACCCTGAGTTGTAGCTTGAAAGAATTCAGCTCAGGTAACAAGCTAATTGACCCTTCCTAAATCCTTGCTCTGACTTTGCTCTGTGCTCCAATAACAGCTGAGCAAGCCTCTGTCAACTTTGTCCCTTCTTGTTAATAGATACACTATGTGCTAGCAAGCCTATGTTATTCTATGTGTTAGCTAGTCCATGTTGAAAAGACAACCACACACATACACACATACATATACATACATATACCACAGTCACCTTAACGTATCCGCTGTTATCAGAATGCTAGCTATCTAGATAACTAATCTATATCAATCATTAGTTAGGTATTGCTTTAGCTATACACACACACACACACACACACACACACATATACATCTATCTATCTATCTATCTATCTATACACACATACATATACATACACATAGGATATCTAACATAGATGTTTCACCGAAGCTTTCTCAATGTTATTAGAGCAGTCCGAAGTGGCGGGACAATCAATATAATAAATTAATTGTTTCTATTTTATGTAACTTCATCATTTTATTTCACTACATTCATTTCATTACATTACTTTTACCAAGTAAGTAAAG
Organism: Sciaenops ocellatus; assembly: GCA_033000465.1. Lineage (NCBI taxonomy): Eukaryota > Metazoa > Chordata > Actinopteri > Sciaenidae > Sciaenops > Sciaenops ocellatus. Next base: position 25,188,682 of record CP136871.1, on the reverse strand, counting down.
TACACAGATCTTTTACTCGTGTTTTATTCATTGCGGTATTAGTACTTTTACTGAAGGATCTGAAAATTTCTTACAGGACTGAAGGCAGCGAATACTGATTAACATCCAACTACATTGAAACAAGATTTGCGTGTTTCTGCACATGTAGATTTGTTATACTGAATGGATAAGAAAGGAGCAATGAACAAGACTTCAGTGACCAAAAGAATCCTTTCAACCAGACTTCCTTCCCCTTATTATTTCACCATCTGTGATAATATTTAACAAACCTCTCTCTCTGTTTCCCTCTCTGTCTCACCCGTCTCTGCATGTCACCCGTCTCTGTGTTGTTTTTTTATTGAGAGTTAAGTTACATGTTTTTTTCTGGCAGTGTGAAAGACAATGCGTCTCCTCTTACAAGCAGACGAGTCTTTAAAAAACTGTTGGGTCTAGACATCAGTCTTAGCTCGCCATCTAGTGGTGTAAAACAAGTCATACACAGTGTGACAGCATTTCTGGGTAACCACAGGGCTTTCCCAGAATTTTGTGATGATGATGATCAAATTTTCGTTGTTGACAGAAGAGATATGCTTTTTTTTCAACAGCTCAATTACATCTGATTCAAGATTCAAGATTTCTTTGACATTTCACAGTGCACTGTAAAATGAAATTCCGAGCAAAAACTGACAGATTAAAACACCAATTATAAAGAGATAATAAATAAATAAGCAGAATAAGGAAATGTGCTAACATGAAGGATTGAAACCGTACATGCTCTGTAACTCTATTGTAATAAACTCACTGAATACTACAAATGGGAAGCACAGACAAAAGTGTTCTTTGTTTTATATCTATAAGTTGTACCATGAGGAAGACTTTGCATTACAGCAGCAACCCCAAGAAACAGACCAGCAGATGATAGGAACAGGATATAAATAAAAAGAATAAAGCTACAGTACATTACCCTAGACTAGTGTACATAAATGAAATGTTAGTGCAAAACCAATGGTGCAGTTATTATTTTTTCAATATACATGCTTGAATTAATTACTGAATTATGCAAATACCTAGGCTTTAATTATTTATTTATTTTCAATTGTGCAATAAAGTGGTGACAAGACAAGTGACAAGTGCAGGAATACATAAACAGTCATTGTCAGAAATTATATAAAAACAAAAATAAAGTGAGGATAACAACATGAGTTCAAGTTGGTGGGTATGTAGTAAACAAAAGACAAAGGTCTAACAAATAGTAATAATATATAGTAATTTGTAGTAATAATAGAAATCAGGATGATGGGTGGGATTTGAATGGGGCTAGGTGGCAATAAAATATGTACATGTACATATACATAAATGTGTACACAGATTCATTTTCTTTCCTTTGAGCTAGAGAGAAAAAGAAAATAGAAACTAAAATGACTTCAAATAAGTGGACCAGAACTGCCACTCCTCCAGCTCCAGTGAGTGAGGGCAGGCAGAGACAGTGACGGAGCATCAATCAAAGCTATGAAGACTGAGCTCTGCCGAGCTGGGAATCCACCCATGTGGTGACGTCACGGGGCTCTGACAAGCTGGTGGTGCCGGAAGAAAAGATGGCGGATCATGACGAGCAGCTATCCGAAGAGGAAAAGGTAAGATACCAAATTTAAACATAGATTAAGTCCAGCTTGGGGCGCTTGCTCTCGAATTTTGAGTCACATTTGAGTCGGTGTCTCCGTGCATCCCGGCCTCGACCGGCGGAATGAATTTGGGAGAAAAGCCGAGGCCTCAGCACAGCCGCTGCTGCTTCTGCTCTTATTATTTTTAGCTCAACTTCCGCTCATTTGCGAATCTCAAACGGAGGCTCCTTGTACGGTCCTGACTGAAAATAGGAGCCGTGTACATATTATAAATCGACCTAAGCTTACCCCCCCACACCATTTTAGTGTTGTGGACGTGTTGTTTGTCCCCCGGGTCTCTGGTTGCTCGTGTTGTGGAAGTTTTCGTACACCAAACATCGCTAGCTAGTTAGTTTAGCATAGCCGCAGCCTGCTAACATAGCTCGACTTACTAACACGCCCTTTTCGCCGTTTCACACCGCTTTCCTGTCGTTACACAAACATGTTGAAAGTGGCGGGTTGTCTGAATAATATATGCATGATTTAATTCGCCCTATGACAGCAACCTTTGGCTTTCTGCAGGCTAGCTTGCTAACTACTGTACCTCTAATAAGTAGCGCTTCACTAAGTAAAAAGATCTGGGCTCAGCGACATGATGGAGACGACCCAACATGTAACGCTACACTAAGCAGTTATAGGCTAGAATCTGTGTTCAAACGTGCTTTATCCATTTAAAAGTGCATAACACCGCTCACCAACATTTATTATGTTTAAAACAGCATAATCACAGCACTGTTATGCAAATAAGGTAGTCAGGCTCATACTGTAAGCACATTTTATACCCCTACACATACACACCTTCTAGTGTCTGGGAGTGCTAGCACTGTTCATTTTCTCATTTCCTTAAAAGACCACAAACACACACACACACCCTGAAACAACAGAGTGTTTAACAGTAAGTGTCTGAACTGTCTGCACGACTCCTAGCTTGTGCTTAATTTTAATGATCTGCTTGATTTCAGTTATTTCATAACCTTAGATCTATTTCACATTTTAGTATCTGCTCGGCTTTGTGTGCCTTTTTGTTTCTGGCACGTTGGAAAGCAGATTTGAGAGAGGCAGATCAATTGGATAACTGCTGCTTGAAGCACTATTGCTAAAACTGTTAATCAGTTAATTGATCATTTGATAATTGTAGTTTCAGTCAGTTGGTTAATATGCTAAGAATTTAAGGGTTACAATAGTTTTTAGTCAGTGTAAATTTAACACTTGGTGTTTTTTACTGCAAACTTTAGACATCTCTACTGGAAACTTGTAATGTGTCTTTAACATTTTCTTAAATGTTTTGTATATTAAATAACTCGACAGTTAAATTCAAAAATAGCCAGTAAGTGATGAAATCCTAAAAACAAGCTGTGGTCGCAGCCTTTCTCTCATTATTGATGGGTTTACATACATGGAGGCATGTGTATACATGTGTACCCATGACCTTCCCTTGCCTAGTCAGAATTCCTGCCAAGCTTATTATTATCACTGTTAAACCACGATGAGGACTCTTCTTAATAAACGGTTGTGAACTCTTCAGTTGTTATGTAATAGACCATTCAGAGTTAGAACAAGGCCTGGATTTATTTTGTTCTGTTCCACAGGCGTCTGAGTCAGAAGTTTTTTAGAGTTTAGGCAGCTCATTGACCCGCGGGTGTGACTGCGTCATGCTCATCAACACACAGGCATCAGCTGTTAGCTAAGCATTTTATTACAGGGCTAGGGTGTGTAGGTGACTAAAGCCACCTTGGACTTTGTTATGTATTAGGCTTCCCTTCGGGTATGTGCTTATGATGTGAAGCTGGGGTAAAACTGTGAACAGATTTAGATGTAGGTGCTGTCAAGAGGATAGGAACTCGTTTCATCCCCTTCACCAGACAGTTTGATTTTGTAGAACTGAAAGAATTGATGGTTGGCTGCTTGCCCGACTGACTGGTAGAGAAGCAGACACAGCCAATATGCAGTATATAGCTGGTGGAAGTCGTTCATTTCCTTCTCTGAATATGATTGGTGTGTGGCCAAGTGGGTTGCATAATGCATCCATCCACTGTATGTTGCACTGTTGAAATCAGAGCAGTTCTGCGCAAACACCGCAGTTACATATTGTACTTTCGAAGGCCGTCTCTCCAGCGCATTAGCTTAGAGCAGTCGGCCATCTGCTCCAGCCCCTCAGCCTGTTTTGTGCTGCTCAGAGGGAAGAAATGAGCATTTTCACCTGCCTGACACAGTGACAGTGGGTAATATTTTCCAAAACTCATTCACTAGCCAGTCATAATTCGTAGAATAAAAGACAAACTCAAATGATGTTTGGTGACCTGCCAGAAACAAACGATCAGCCGCAGCCAGAACCTCCCAGCAGCTGATGGTACTTTCCCACGTTGAAAGACAAATCTTCAAAGTTGCTCCTGAATTGCTATGATCTGACATTACTGTGATGGCTGTTTAATCTATTGTGGAAGAAGAAGCTTGGAGACACTGTTTTGATGAGAAAAGTTAACCCGGAGGACATTTGTTTTTGATGGGAGGACTGGGTCTGTGTCGAACACAATAAATAGTTTGTCTCTGTGAAATCTTCCTAAATGTCTCCCAGGGGATTGGGAAATTTGTGTCCTGTTGCCGTCAGCGCCACTTTGCCATTCCGAAAAAGGACCTGAGAGCTCCCCAATCGTGACTTACTAGAGTCTCTTCCATTTGTAAATGATTAAACAGTAAGAAGAGTCTCGCTTGTGCCACACATACCAAGTACTGCTCAAAGACTTTTTGAGTCATTCGGGAACCGTCCTGCCAGCTTCCTGATTACAGCACAGAAACCACACAAGGGTATTACAGGAAACTGCTGTTTCAATGTGCTCGCAGTCAGTTTGGGTACACAAGTGACTGGGCTGATACCAGATCCTGAAAACTAATCACATAACATGTTACCTGTCAACCTGATTGTTTGTCACTGTAAGAACAGACCTGAAATAAGGATCTGGGAAATAACAAACTGATCGACAGCACAGACAAACGTACTCTCCACAGCCTAAATTTGTAATCAGTTGGCAGCCGCCCACCTTGTTTCGATATTGCTTACCCTTCTATGAAACAGTCTACATTTCATCTTTACACAAGAGGTCCATTTTCTGCTAGCCTTGTTGACGTTGCAATATGTTTAACTTAGAGAGAACGAGATGTCTGCTGTGGTTCCTGTTTCAGAAAGGGGTGGACCTCAGTCAGCAAAAAGTGGTTTGGTAAGAATGCATAATCTCGTCGCAAAAGGCTATTATTCAAAAGGAGAAATGCGATAGTATATTTATAGGCTTCTCGTTCTCCCAAACTTTATTGACGTGCTGTTCATACTGAAGGGCTGTTAATGGTATTCATACTCATGCTGATGGGATAAGACGTAGATAAATGAGCTGTGAATTTACCGTAGAGCTATCGGCATGTTTGTAACTCGAGATTTTTTTTTAATACTATAGCCATGTTTTCATCCAAATGTTTTGCAAATTTTTACAGAATTTCAAGTAATTCGGCAAATGACACTTGTTTCTGTCCACTACTGTTTTGAATATTAGGAGCCGGTTCACGAAATGAGTAATAAAGAAGTAGATGGAACCAGTCCTCCAGTCTGAAAACCAGAAGAAGAGGGTGTAATTAAAATAGCACAAGTAAAACCTCAACCCGTGAAAAGCAATGCAGAAAACAGGATGGAGAGTGAGTGAGGTTATGTCAGATCTGTGTGGAGCGATCATAGCTGTATTATGGAGCCACGGGAGCAGTCGAAACAGCTGATCATTCATGCGACTTCACCTCAAGTGAGCGTAAAACCTTTTTCTTGTAAAATTCAGGATGACGAGGAAGTTTTTGAGGATGTTTCAACGCTGAGCTGGCAAATATTATATCAGTTGTTAGCACATATTGACCACAGGCACTTGTGTTGCGCGTGTGAATGTTTGTGTGATCGAGACTGTTGATTACATACATGAGAAATGACAAAGGATTTCTGTGTCAGCAGCAATGTCGTAATACATGTGATAAGACGGTTGCTGAAGAAAGAGTAAGGACAACTCTTTGAAGCCAGCGGCACATAGTGATCTTCATTTTAATTATCTGGATGTGTCCTGCATACATTTAAGAGCGTCAGTTGGTTCTTTTTCACTGTAAGAGGAGCGCTGGACAACAGCGGCCAACTGGCACTGCTGCTGGTGAAGTTAGCATAACAAGTCAGTTAACACAGAGCGTAGTGCTGACGCTACCAGGGATAGTGGCTTGAATGCTACAGGGGGCACCAATGTAAATAATGCATGTAATCACGCTACAGGAAGGCATTATAGATGATAGCATCCACTAAATCCCATGTAGGTATTTAGACGTGTTCTAACATCTGAATGGATGTGTACAAAGATTAGGATGGCAGAAAAATCCATGTTGTATAAATCACACACAGTTGCAGTGCAAAGTGATTTTACAGAACACAATAAAACAGAAATAGAGATAAAATTCATTGTCTTTGTGATGCGAGATGGAAAAAATATATGTTCTTGTGTAAAGCAACAAGCGTAATGACTCTCGAGGCCACAGGACCTCATGTGATAAAGTTATTTGCTCAGTTTTTCCAGTTTGAAAATTTTATTGCTGTCTGGGTAAGAAGGGTCATAAAGAAACCTTCCTCCTCCGTTGTTTGAGTAGACGGCCATTGGAAACTCCCAACAGCCCCATATGTCTCCTTCAGCTGGGCTTGTGAACAGCTGCTTCAGACCATAGGGATAGAGCATAGTCCAATGCTGAAAAACTTAGTGCATCTCACTCTAACAGAAGAATGAAAAGAGAGAGGAATGCTGCCTGCACAGGCCTGCTGCAGCAATGCAAGAGATCAAGAGATGAACACTCAGGTAGACAACCACGCCTTGAGGGACACAAACCAGCACCCGTTTTAACCTGCTTGGCGGATTTTTGGGGTAGAAAGCTCACCTTTTTCTCCAGAAGACAGACATTTTAAGGGCTTTTGTTGATATGTTTTATTAAAAGCTTTAAAAACTCATAAGATTTGTAAGGAAATTTAAGAAATGAGCGTTAAACAAGACTACAACCTAGTTGACTCTGGAATTTCCTATAAAATGTTAATGTTGATTTGTTAAGACCAGTGGCTTTACACTGTGGTGTCCACATACTGGAGGTGGTAATGCAAGCCGGTGATATTCCATATATTGCATAGCTGGCTGCTTGGGGTAAAATGACACTACTTTTACTGGCACAGTGTAAGGAGAAGTCATTGCGGTGTAGGCTGAAGGTGACACACGTGCACATCTGAAGTAGACAAGGCAGCATTATTCACGTTTAATATTTATCCAGCACAGTGAGAGTCCGTCCAGTTACTGCAAAGTCAGGTTTAATCTCTGCCAAAGTATCCAGCATGCATGTTTCAATTTTGTGTCATATAGTTAGATGATTGGTTCTCAAACTATGGTTCGTGTACCACTAGTGGTATGTGGCCTCCTTTTTATGTGGAGAAATATTTTTTAAAAAATAAAATAAATTGAAAACATGATACTATCAAATCTCTAATGCAATTTTTAAAAATAAGTTTAGCAGTTCCTGTAATATTTTGGTTTAATAGCTGACTGTTAGTGTGCATACATCCATGATTAGTTATAAGCTAAAATGTGACTGCAGTCATGGTTTCAAATAGGAAGTATTTGGAAGAGAAATGCAAATCACAAGTACGTCTTTTCCACCAACCGAGAACCAGCTACGTTCAAGATTCAACTGCAGTCAACAAGAAATAAACCTGCCTCCTGTGTAAACTGTCTGTAGCTGAAGAGGGTCGGCCTACATTACTGTATTTTAACGTCTGTCATAGCGGTGATACTTGGAGAGCAAACTAACCCTAACACTTTCTGAGGTGGGTGTAAAAAGTTGAGTTAGGTGATTCATCGGTTATTACTTATATTTTGTGACTGGAATCTGTCACCAAGTGAGTTTGAAGTCTCTACAAGTTAACATTAATGCTCAACTGAGATGAACTGAAACTGGTGGCCACCGCCAGAAGGAAGGTAATTAATCTGAAAACTTGAAAAGGTCATTAGTCATGGCAACAGAGCAGGTGACATTGTGTGAACCTGAGTATATATGAAGCACATGCTGGTATACATGATAAAAAAGTCATTATATTTACTGTTGGGAACCCCCTCTGAATAAATATACTTCTGGCTCTGTATTTATGTATTTATATGTCACAGATGTTGGACCTTTTTTCTTCAATTTAATCTTGAGCCGACCACCTCCTCATTTTGATTAGCATAGGAACATTTCTAGTTAGCCTACGGCCGCCTGACAGTCGTCCTGCTCTCTGCTACCACGCTCTAGATTTATAATCCATAAATTATCCCACCCACAACCCCTGCTCATCACCCACCCACCCCCAATATTCACCCACATCAGACTAGTTTTTCTCTAAACCGGGCCCTGTCTCTGCTGTCGCATTTTAAGATTTTCTTTCGATCTAGGATATTGAAATGGAGCCATGCCAGGGAAGGGGATCAAACTCAGAGAGATGATGCAGCTTAACATGCCTGTGGGCCAAAATATTGCCTCAGTTTATTCCTGCTGTGCTTTTTTACTATTATGGTTATTTTCATGCCTCTGAATTGGAGTGATAAGGCGATTTTGATGCCCGGATTAGGATAAATGTGTTTTCAGTGTCAGCGGGTGTCGTTTGGGATTAAGAAAGGGTGCTTTCGAAGAGTGTGCAGGGTGGGGTTGGTGTTGGGACAGTGGAAGTGTCTGTTGCAAGAAAAGAAGGGGTCACTGAGTAATATGAGGATGAATATACAGTGAGCAAGTTGAAAGAAAAGCCAGCTGGTGTCTAGGCCAAGAGTGCACAAAGACGCGAGGATCCCACACTGCGGGGGGCGACTGTCCCGTGCTCTTTGTGTTTGTTAGCTCCAGTGTAATTATTCCAGCTCTGCGGTTAGCTCACGCCTGCGTGACAGCTTCAGGCAATTTAGGAAAGTAAAAGTTCTTTATTTCAGGATGACGATGTCTGTGATTAAATCATACTTCGATAACACGCAGTCAGCCTCGCTTGCTGTGTCTCTGTTCCTGTGAAATGACCGGACTGTAGTCAGCCCTTCTGTTTCCCCCAACTTCACTTAGCTATGTGGAAGTTTAAGTGTGTCACTTCAGAGAGGTCTCAACCACAGTGCATCCTCTGTAAGATGTGCTTCATTATTTCTCTTCCACCACTGTTTGTCTGTGACATTTAGTGCATCTAAACACAACTCATCTTCTCTTATGAAAGTCTCAGATACAGATTTTAGACTACTAGCACTGACCCGAGACCAATTATTTTTTTAATAAATTATTTTATTTTTTTCATAAACAGCACAAAACAAAACAGCTTAGCCATGAAAACTATAATGAGTAGAATTCAAATTAAGCAGGATTTAAAAAAAGCAAAAATAATCGATCTCTAACCCCCATCAACTCCTACCACATAGAAATGCAATGTCAAATAAATAAATAAATAATGTAAAAGTTACAGGTTTCTAGTAGAAAAAGTACAGAGACATGCATGCTTCATTGGGAATGGCGCCCTTTTTAAGATTGTGTCACAACTTTTTTGTCATAGCAACATCCTCAGTCCAAAAGAGCACAGCGTTCTTCCTAGCAGAAAAAGTAAATCCAAGAAAATTCCAAGTAATTGTCACAAAAAACCAGAGAAAAATGCCCATCGCAAGTTCCCAGAGTCCAAACAAGCGTCTTCATCTCCACATAGCTTATGTTGTCCCAGTAACTATCCCCAGTTCATAACTCAAAGCTATTTCATTTATCATTAGAACAGAACAAACAGCTGTAAATCCTCACATTGTGGAAGCTGCAGCCAGTCGTTTAAATCACTTCAAAGATACTCCAATGGTTTGACAAGTTGCAGAGCATTCGTATCAAATGTTTTGGGGCTTAGTCAGACTACTTGGGGAAGTTTATCTGATAGCACAGCAAGCATGAAGAACTTTTGAGTTATTTAATAAAATTCCCCACAGAGACTCTTTGCCTCGAGCTCGGCCCTTCATGTACCACGGTGGCAGTCATTGCTCAAAACTAGGTCTCAGAGCACCAGAGTGTCCCAGTAGCCTTTGTCCCAGCGTAGCAGACTGCCATTTGAAGGAACACTTAACCTTGCAGCTCAGCGTTCAAACTGCTGCTCTGTGGTAATTACCTTGGCAAAAGGAGGTCATGACTTTGGTTCAGTTTGTCTGCTAGTTAAGATATTCAAAGTTTTATAGATTAGAAGTGAAGTTTCAGTTATTCATTTCTTTGCTGCGGTTTTACATTTACATTCATCTTCTTTGACTCTGGGAAAGCTCTGCATAGGTTGCTTTGAGGTTGCAAGCTGATGAAGTCTTTCTTCCTGTTTGCAAAATATGATTGTGGTTTTGCCACTTGGTGTAGCGGCAGCATCTTACAGTCACTACAGCATTAGAATATTACAACCTCAGTCCGTAACAGTACGGGCAACCAGTATAACCAAATATGGCTAAAGCCATGATCCTCAAACAGTATTTATATTTAGGCCCTGTAAACACAGAGAGACAATGCTTATCATGTAAATAACCTGCAAGAAAAGGTGGGAAAACGAGTGCAGCTCTTTTTATTTCATGTTTAAACTCGTGTATTGTCAGAGGGGGATGTAGACTGTTGTCTCAGCGTTCTAGTAGAACTGGTTTGAGGTACTTAAAGGAAGAGGAAGTATTACCCTGTTTTTATCTAGCTTTTAACAGCCAATGCCTTCCTCATAATCTGTTAATGGACTATCCCTCTACTCCTCCTCCCGTCAGTGATTCATTTTTAACCACATCAGGTTCCCTCGGCTTCTCCTCTCCTCTCATCTCCACGCACCTTAAAACGGTTAGCGTGATTTTGCTGTCAGATGTGATTGTAAAATCATCCCTGTCTGTTCCTTTGCAGTCTTTAGCAGTCTCTCCCTAGTTGTAGGCGCTGCACATTTAGTTGTGCAAGTTCACACAGTCGTTCACCGTTGCTCAGTGGCATTAAAATATCTGTGGTTAGCAGTTAACAAATCCAGTGTTCAATGTGTTCATATCAGTTTTACGCTAAACCGCCCAACCCTTTACACAGACCTTTTATTCTTGCCAGGGTGGACAAAAATATCTGAAATGTCATCTCGCTCCACGCTCAGATTTCTTGATGCAGGTGTATTGAAAACTAAATTTACCCGAAGGCGTGACTTTGTTTGTCTTTTTGTTTGCGTCTGTAACAAGACTGGCTTTACCTGTAATGGGTGGAGCCTGCAAGGCATGCTGGGTTATCCCCCAGTGACCTTGTTTGGGATAAGAGGCTAAGAAAACAGATTTCTAGATATCATTACGGTATTACATTACATTCAGAGAGAAAGACAAGACACAGTGAAAAGCACAGCGTAATGCTGTTATTTCTGAGCAGCTGAGTCACAGTAGCAAGAGAACTTGTCACAGATCTGAGAAGATTTCACTGAGCTCGAATCCGATAAATGGTCTGGATAACTTTGCCTCACTAATATGTAAACCTGCTTCTTTGGGAGATTTGTTCTGAATATGGAAAGTCTGTGTAAACTGCCATCCAGAGTAATGAGGGAAGACCCAATGCAAATGACTCTTCCCACAGGGATTCCAAGTCACAAACACAAACAAACACAATCTTCCTCCAGCTGACACAACGTGTGTCGCACACTCACACAAACGCACATGCCTCCATTGTGTTATGAATTGTAGACATAAGTGGGTCATGATTGTCTCATGACAGGATTAAACAAATGCAGATAAACTTTGATGTCAACATCTCACACACACACACACACACACACACACACACACACACACACACGCACACACACGTTCCTCCCCAAGTGTCTTCTTTTATCTCTGCGTCGCTCATTAGCAAGAATCAATCTGCAGCTCTGCGCCAGTGCCAGAGCACTTGTATACACACACTGCTAATATGGGCCCAGGGGACAGATATACGCACAATACACACGCACACTTTCACACACACATGCATATGAGCACCTTCCCTGATACACCAGCTTGTGAGGCCGGGGGGGGAACCTGGCTGAGCCGCTGTACCCTGCCAGCGACAGAGAGAGGTGGAGAAATACAGAGGTAGGGCGAGAGAGAGAATATGTACTAGAGTCCTCAGCACATTTTTATGACCTTATATGGTTGTGAACCATGCGGGGGAGGGAGGGGCCGTTGTCTCGCTGTCAGTTTGACATGTGACCTGGAAACAGGAAGTGTTGTGGTGCAGCAGCAGAAGGGAAGTGAGGAAGGGGGAAAATGACTGTTCAGATGCGTCGTAGACTGAAAGACACTGAAGCTTGCCGCTCCACCCTCCAGACCAGTGACACAGTAACATTACACCCTCTGTTGGCCACGTTACATACATATATTTAGTGTTTACATTGTTTGTTAAGGCATTAAATAAGTGTGCTTACAGTGAGCCCAGCTCTAAGGTGAACTAAAACTTCAGCAGGCTTAAAAAGGAGTCAGAACTTAATTTCTACGATTAAAACGTGTTCAGTGGGAATTGTAAGAATTGTCTATAAATCATTAGAAATAAAAAACATAATAAAAAAAACGTGTTTTTGCTGATATTGTGTCTGATGATTGACCTTGTTGTTTTTTGCCTGCAGGTACGCATAGCAGCTAACTTTGTCATCCATGCCCCGCCTGGAGAGTTCAACGAAGTTTTCAATGGTGAGCACTCTGTTTCTTATCCTCTAAATAATGTGCGTTTTTAATGTTTGAATTACTGGCATGTAAGATGTGATCTTATTGCTCAGAGCTGGCTCTGTTTTAAATGTCCTGGTAGTCAGCATCGTAGACCCTAGGCCAGGGGGCAGTAAAGGACCAGCTGGTGACCTTTTGTTGTATGTCACCCCTCTTCCCTTCATTACATATCTATACCGTCCACCATCTAAGGCTAAATGCCCGAAGATACACAGACATGTAACGTGATGATACAGGTCACTGTAGTTAAAAGAAATTGAGCCTTTTTAAAAAAAGTTAGTTAGATAGACTTTTGTTTTTCACTAGGGCTGCATTAAATTTATGAAAAAAGATTCTATAATGTCATGTCAAGGATTGCATGTATGTTCATAGCATAGCCTGTTCCAAAGGTATGCTGGTGACAATGTAATTTTAATTTGGGGGATTTAATTAGTTTTGCAGCTTGATTACTCCTGGATTCTCTGCCCCACTAGACTGTTTAGGATGCTGTCAGACACAGCTGTGCGTTAAACTGAGCGTATGAATACAGGGTTTAATCTCTATCATCCCTCTCGAGGAAGAGTTCGACATGGAAACAAAGCTCGAGCTTAATTAACTTGTCATAACCCCAAAACAGTGCTTTGTTGTAGACTGGAGTTTATCCGTATGTCAACATAACGAACAGCCTGACACCGGCGCAGCAAAGTTAATCAGAGGAATACACAGTTTACTTGTCAAACACAGGTGAAACTACAAACATTGATTCATTCACTGGGACACCTGAACAGAATGAAGCCATTGTTGGTGCTATTATTTACTTACTTTCTCATTTTCATTTTCTCAACTACCAAGCAGTCATCGTTGTTTTGACCCCACAGGTTTTGAACTTTTATTACATAATAATTCACAAACCATGTTAACTACTACACGGAGTAGTTTTTGTATTAATAAAGTACCGGGTTGTACACATTGATTAGGTGAATTGGATAGGTTTTTAGACTTTTGTTTTTTCTAGTGACCCTTGGCATTTGAACCGTATTTTTGTCACTGGAGACGTATGGAAATAGACATACTGACTACAGCAGTTTCAAACACACACACACACATACACACACACACACACACACACACACACACACACAGAAAGATAATTCAGACTGATTCCTCCTGTGGAAACAAATGCTTCACCTCTTCAAATTTCTGAGCTGAAAAAAAAAATAAGCAAGGAAGAATACAACATTTTAGTCAGGGAAGCAATGACTACTTGATGCAATAATAATAATGCAATATTGTAGCATAGGTTTCCATGGTGTCTAATTTGATACTGCCAAAGGGTGGAGCCAAAGCTGAAGATGTACAAAGTGGTTTTAAGGCACAAGATGAAATACACAAATTCTCATATACTTTTTCCTTATCCTCATTTTTCACAACACTCTCTCTAGAATAGTTTTTGCAGCTGCTAAACAGGAGCTGAAATGGAAACTGTTTCTGTTCATATGTTACTCATCACAGCGCCGTGGCCACTCGGACAGCAAAATAAGACTATGATGTTTTGGCCAAACCGTAGCTCACCCTCCAGCGCCAGTGTTGACACCACGCTGTTTAAATAGTGCCCCTTGAGTGAATGTGCGTATGCATTTTGGCATCGTTAAAACCTCGTCCTGCCTCAGTAAATGTTGTCACCTCGGAGGAGTGCCGGCGGGTCGTCTGTCTGCCTCTTATCACAGCCTGACAGCTACACGCTAAAACACAGTCCCCTCTCGCCACTTTGTCCCCTTTCATCTCTGTGTGATTTTACAGCCTTTTCCACTGAGATCATTTACCATGTCTGCTTCATCCCCCTGGCATAAATGCTGCAAAGACAAACTGCAGGAAGCTTTGTCTTTTGTTCTGGGGTGTACGTCATCTTCCTCTCCTCTCCTCTCCTCTCCTCTCCTCTTCACTTTCCTCTCCTTCTGCCTCTCATTATTTTATTGTTTTTCTTCTCAGATGTGCGATTGCTGCTCAACAATGACAATCTTCTCAGGGAAGGTGCTGCGCAGTAAGTCTTGCACTATTTTCTGGTCTTGAGAAATGTTTTTGGAAGACTGATGAGAAACACGGGTCACAGTTCAACAAACTAACCCACGGCATTTTAAAAAAATTAGAATAGTAATATTACATCTTAAAACCCAGCTGATTGTCAGTTGGAAGTAGGAGCAGTCCTCTGCTACAGACTTATTATGGCTTCAGTCTACATCCATATTGCCCAAACACTGTCAGCCATATAGACAGAGTTTGAAGTGTATGAAGTAACTCTTTGTCTCTACCCCACAGTGCATTTGCACAGTACAACTTGGACCAGTTTACCCCGGTGAAAATCGAGGGCTACGATGATCAGGTGAGTTTGTTCCGACAGTTGTATGTCTCCCAGTTCTCCTGCTGCTACGTCTGTCACTATTTTATATTGTGACATTTCACTAATAGTTTTGGCACACTTTAAATGTCAAAAAATATATAACAAAAAAGGTCATACATGCCATTGTGTGTTGTTCAACACAACAGATTTCTATGTGAAAACAGTATAAAGTGGAGTAAACGCAAACACGGTAGTAATTGAAATGATTCATATAACTCCAAACTCATCATTTCAGCTGTGATTCTATATTGCTATAGCTGATGCACATCAATGCAAAGTGTAACGCTATCTGAGATAAATGTGTAGTTTAGAAACTATATCCATATTGGTCAAAGTCAAATATATCACTGGACCTGCCAGAAATACATAAAAACAGTTTTATGGAGAACTATAATGTCTGTTTGTGCACTTTCTGCAATTGTGCAGTATCACAGTATGAAAAAAGTAAAAAGAAGCGAAACAGAGTAGTCTAAGTCCTTATTGTAAACCACGGTTTACCTGAAACTGAACATAACAAGGCAAAAGGATGTTTTGACAGACCAGTATAGCAATACAGTGTGGTATAAATTTTCTTTACACATGTTAAATCAGTGAAAAGAAGAGCCAGTAAAAAAAGAATCATAAAGGGGCACAGAATCAAGCAAAGCAACAGGCTTATTCAGTTTGTATTATTATTGGACTAATATTATGGTCTCATGAGCTTTAATTCAGAGGAGGGGGATTGGATTAAAGGACCAAACGAGTCCCCAATGTTCTCCTTCACAAGATCACAAACTCGTATTTATTCTAATGTCTGAGTTTCTGTGATGGTTCAACGTGGTGGTGAATGAATGTGGCTGTGTTCACTTCCGTAATGATTGCAGCGCCTTACATAAATATGTCATCATGTCCCTCTGTTCCCACATCACGGGTTGAAATTCCCCCGTCTGATACCCAGCAGGCTGAGCAAAGTGTTGAGGAGGAAGACAGGCGATGGAAAGTTCAGGCTGACGTCTTTTTCCTTTTCCTTTATTTCCCCTCATTAATTAATCTCCTGATTTTTCTCTCTCTGTCTTGTTCTTTTCTTCACTTGTGTTACTGTTGTTTATTCATATCCTTTTTGTTCACTTTTTCTTTCTGCCTGTCTGTCATTCATCTATTTTTGCTCTTTCCTCCATCTCTCTCTCTCTCTCTCTCTCTCTCTCTCTCTCTCTCTCTCTCTCTCTCTCTCTCTCTCTCTCTCTCTCTTTCACTCTCTTCATACCTCTCAGGTCTTAATCACAGAGCATGGTGACCTTGGGAACGGCCGGGTCCTGGACCCCAAGAACAAGATCTCCTTCAAGTTCGACCACCTGAGGAAGGAGGCCAGCGACCCCCGGCCCCAGGACGTCGAAGGCTCCCTGGAAGGCTGGAGAAGCGCTGTGGACTCTGCTGTCAGGGCCTATGTCAAGGAGCACTATCCCAATGGAGTCTGCACCGTACGTCCAAACCTACTCCCTTAATACAATGATATACCTTTAGTCAATTACAGGAATATTCTCCACCCAAAGTGAAAGTAGGTCAGTTTGTAAGACCATTAACAATATATATTAAGTAGACAGAGCTTCCTGGTCTTAAAATTGAAGACATTGCTTAAGTGTCTTAAACATGCATTCTTTATGATGGCCAGCAGGGGGCAGCTCCATCGGCTGCAATAAAGAAGTCCTTTTGCACCAATGACTGCTGAGTCTACTTCTCACTTGATTTATTACTTCAGTAAACAGTTCCTCATGAGTTTATAGTATCAGTCACTAGTTTCAAGTCTACACAGCATGATGTTCTTGTAAATTTTGGTCCCATTTAGAGTAAAATAAACGATAAAGCAGGGTATGCTTCAGGGTGTGGCTACCTGTAGCTGATCTTTTTAATGAGAGGAGAATTTAGCTGTAGAGATGTTTGAATATTACAAGGACATGCTTAGCTAAAAAAAAGTATTTTGATTGAGTGTGCGACAACTGCTTGACTTTTGACCAAGACCTGAACATACCAGTGCATTTATTTATCTAATGTGATCATGAGCAACAAGAACAAGTCATTATTTCAACCCACCCAGCACAGAGCAGGAAGTTACGGTTGGCCGGTAATGTAAAATGTTGCAGTCAGCTTGATAACGCTTCTGTTTTGCTACTTATTTTATTAATGCAAAGTGAACTCTACAGCTGCAGCTGTGAATTTGTTGTGCGTGGTTTTCCAAATTTACACGGAACGTGTTGTGTATATAGAACAGTCTCTCACATGCAGGTCAGCTTCATTTTAGAGCTCTTAACCACAAACCACTCGCTCATACAGTTGCATCACATGTGCAGCTGAGAAGCTTGCAATGAAATGATCCTTGCATATGAAATGTTTTTTTTCTCTTCACCCTTCAGATTTATGGGAAAACCATCGACGGAAATCAAACCATCATTGTGTGCATCGAGTGCCATCAGTTTCAACCAAAAAACTTCTGGTATGTTTGAGACGTTTCTGTGACATTCAATGTACAGATTTCTCTGAGAAGAAAGGCATCACAAAGTGGTACAATGTTCGATTCCAGAAGAGCCCCTCCAGTTTTAGGATGGAGTAAAGATGACAGCCTAGATTGGCACTTTTACTTAGAAGCAAGACTTTTCATAAAGTTTAACAGAGCTTGTAGAATTCCCACTGATGGTATTTAAATCAAACATTATTTTAAAAAAGATGTTGAAATACTGAATAAGCCTGTTTGATATGTACAAGACGCTTCAAAGGCATTACTTTAATTGGCACTTAACTCTGGAACGTTACACTGTTGGACCTCATAAGCGTTTCTGATCGGGTTAATCTAATTGGATAACAACTGCATCAATCCTCTTTGCTGTGGAGTCTTACTGGGCTTATGGGTTGTTGGGTGTAATGATCCTAAACCTTTTGTATGTGACTGCCACTGTTATCTGCAAAATTTGAAGTAATGAGAACCCTGAAAGGCAGATTTGAGATAAAATTATGAAACTGAAGATGACAAAGACACAATATACTCTGAGCAGTAGAGTTTTGAATTCACATTAACTCTACCTTTTTGGTGGATAGCGAGTATAGCTGAATGACAAATTACAGGAGAAACCGACAGGTGTCTTAGTGAGGTGTTGGGGCCAAAATCAGCCCCCAGATGAGCCTCACTGCTCCTTGCTGTAGAGTCTGAAACGTTACTGTAAGGCTAAAACGCCACCATCCAAAAGATTCATTTGTGTCATAAAGGAACTCAACGAGAACACCCTAACGTGTTTCTTATCTCTTAGTTGCAGATTCAGTTAATTCTTACATGATGGTACATTTCTGTAAAGCAGTTAGGGGAGTTTATAGCTAATCTCCTGGTATGCGAGCGCGTGTGTGCGCGTGTGTGTGCGTGTGTGCGTGTGTCTGTGTGCGTGTCTGTGTGCGTGTCTGTGTGTGTGTCTGTGTGTGTGTCTGTGTGTGTGTCTGCGTGCGTGCGTGAGTGATATTGTCATAATGGTATTAAAAGATGTGACCTCTCTGCACAGGAATGGACGCTGGAGGTCAGAATGGAAGTTCACCATCTCCCCCTCCTCCACTCAAGTGGCAGGAATCATGAAAATCCAGGTATTTGTTTAAATGTTCCACTCTGTGGAGTAAAAAAAAAAAAAAAAAACAGGTTCACTTTCTGAACAAGACATATTTTAAGCATCTGGTTCCTAATTTACCATGATATTATTTTCTCAGTATGTTTTGTAATGTTCTTATAGAGCCCTTGGGATTTCATTTAGTCTCCCACACACCTTTTCTTCATTATTTTTATTATTTCCAGTTACAGAATGAATTTTATGTTGACAATGAAGAGAAAAACTAAACCTGTAATCGTTCCAGGTTCATTACTATGAAGATGGCAACGTCCAGCTGGTGAGCCACAAAGAGGTCAAGGAGTCCATGTCAATTTCTGTGAGTATAACTGAACACACTTTTTTGTGCACACAGACAAATGAGGAAATGAAATGTGGTTTGACCTTTATCTTTGATCTTTTGCCGTGTTAGTTTGTGTATTGCCTCAAGTTTTGGGCACACAACTACTATGTCTTTTCCCCCTCTACTCTTGTAATTGATTATGTATCGTGTCATCTTTCAGAACGAGGCTTCAACTGCAAAGGAGTTTGTTAAGAAAATGGAGGCTGCAGAGAGTGACTACCAGGTATGCAAATTATTTTAAAGACCTTATTTGGCTCTCCTAGGCTGTTTTTTAAAGTATTATCTGAAAAGCAGATTAAAACTTCTTCAAAAAACAAAAGTTAATATTTTAGCTTATTTTTCTGTTTCTGGCAGGGAAATCACCCAGACCGTTCAAAACCTGGACATCATTTAAATGTATTTAAATGAATTCTGCATAAACTCTTATCTACCTTCTACTCACCCCCCTCTCTCTCTGTCTGTCTGTTATTCCTTGCAGAAGGCCATCAACGAGAATTACCAGACCATGTCGGACACTACCTTCAAAGCCTTACGCCGCCAGCTTCCTGTGACACGTACCAAGATCGATTGGAACAAGATCCTGAGCTACAAGATTGGCAAAGAGATGCAGAACGCTTAAAAAAACATCGGAGAACATAACAGACAACTCCCCCTCACACACACTCCCCCTCCCCCTCCCAAACAACGTTGCATGACTGGATAGTTGTATCGTCTTTGTACAGAAATTAGAGAAACGGGGACAAAGAAAGGTTTGGTCTCACAACCAGATGTCACATTACACATTGGATGTCTACTTTTAGCAATGTTATTTTGTTTTTATACAGACACTGATAACTCCTCTGTATATTGAATCTAAGATAAAGATAATCATATTTGGGAAAATATAAGTCGAGGAAATATTAAAAGACATAGGAAAGGGAGCGGACACTTGTATGCAAAAACATCCTTTATAAAATACAATATCACGTGTGCAATATTTATTGTATCAGTGAGACCACACCTTTTATTTGACCTGCTGTAAAACGGTTTGAATTTGCAATGATGGTGAAACAAAATAATTTCTTGGGAGAATTTTGTGCGCATTTACAAAAGAGCTCAGATATTTGGCTGAAAAGTACGCTTCCCTTCACATCGCGGTCAATGTCCCATACAGTCAACGAGAGAGAAAAAAAAAGGAGTTCCTTGTGTTTATTGACTGGTATCTTCGGCACAAGCAGTCACCACTGTCAGCCACTCAATGTTCTTGTTCCCTCATTTTGGTACTTCCCTCACCGTTTGTCCTGTATGTGAGTTCTCAAGCTCACTGTGCTCCTAGCTAAATTGCCTTTTTGACTGGACATTGTCTGAACTCTCACACAGCGCGGGGAGTTCTGTGACCACTTAACAAGCTTAATTAACAAGTCATCAGTCGCTAAGTAATGTGCATAATGTCCAATTTACAATAAAATCAAAACGTACCACTTTCTCCTCCAGTGCTTATTTTTATTAAAAACAGAACCTGACTGTATTATATAACAAGGCACATTGTAATATATACCTGTATGAAACATCCTGTCTGTCAGTTTGGTGATTTATTTCCATGAGATTAATTGTAATTCAGTCACAATTATGTTGCATTAAATGACAAATTTTCTATTTACTGACTCACTCATAATTTCTGATACCTCTTTATTGTGATACAGAAAAAAACAATAGACTTTAACTTGAGTTCTTCAAGGTCCCAAACCTTCTCACACCTGCATTACACTAGGAGAATTCATTCACTGCAGTTTGTGCTTAAAAAACATGGACGTTGTTAGATAGAACTACACAGAAACATTGAGAGAACAGATAACAGTGAAATTAAAGTATCCCTTTGATGGTGGAGACTGAAAGGTCCTGAACCACACTTTGGGAAATAATTAGGATGATTTTGTTTTACACTTTGACTCACTTGCCAACTGTAATTTACCAGTAAAAATGTCAACGCCTGTTCCAATTTATCAAACTATCATGATTATATATGGGAAATAGAACATTATAAAATACCCATATGAGAAACTGAGAAAGACCTTCTGTGTGTGGTTTTATGTATGCATTAATTACTGATGTTGTAGCGTAAGAGGATGTTAGGAGACTACATGTAAGTTGGTTCTGATTCCTATTCTTCAAGGTATGACCATTTTAAAGCATGTTAAGGACATCATAATGCCATAGCCTTAAAAATAAATAAGTTCATAAATCCATCTAATGACTTTTGTTCCTATAAACATGTACTAAGATAGCCTTACATTTATGCATAATCTGTATCTATGAGGAGAGATTTAATCATCACAGCAGACATAGAACCTGATGGACTAAAATGAACTTAAGAGCAACAAGTCATTCTTGGTGTGGTGGAGAAAAAGTGTGAAGAAAGAGGTTGCTGCCATTAATTCATAATGCATTTGTCTGAAGTCTTCATGGTAGACCTGGCACTGTAAAACCATGACAAATGTGGCCTCATATATCAGGGCAAATAAAAACAAGTTAGATTTATCATTGAAGTTTATAGAAAATACTCCCTTGGGTGACATAACATTTAGAAACATTGATCCTGTAGAAATATGGCATAATATATAGAAATACGGTAACATAAAAGGTCCAGTGTGCAGAATGAGAGCGCATGCGCACTAGGATAAAGTTTTACATTTACAGTTGAACACTCGGCGGTCTTGACGGTCGTGTATGTGTGTGTTTTCTCATTTTTAATATCGCTAAAAAGTGTGACACTAGACTATATGATCCATTTTGAGCGGCTGAACTCGCTATGACATACAGGTAAACCAGTGACAGCGACATCTCGAGGCGGCGGGAGCTAACTGTCCAGGTTAGCGAGCCGGTGGCTAACTGGTAAGGGGAAGCTAACGTTAGCCAGGCAGGCAGGCAGCACAGTTTGCGTGCAGACACGTCTACACACAGCCCGCCGCCGCTTGTCGTGGTTACTTCACACATGTTGAACTGCTGGTAGGAGAAATGCTAGCTACGAATAAGGATTTAACTGGCTTCCACGCGTACACGAATTGAGGTAAGCTCACAGACACACGCGTCGCACTTTAGCAGCGCCTCGACTCGACTCAGGGAAAGTTTGTGTTTTGCAAACGTTAGCCACTTAGCACTCAGCTAGCCGGGCGAGTGGCTAACACACTTGGCCAAGTTTAAATGGAAACCCTCATCTGTGGAAACGTGCGTGGCTAATGTCAAATGCATAGTTGAGCAGTAATAGGATGTTCCGAGCTACTGTGTTATTGGTTTTCCCTTGCCAGGCATTTATAAGCCAGCTCAGGCAGGACAGAGCAGCGCGTTGTGTTCGCTTTAATCGTCTCCAAAATAAGTCAAACCAATATCTCTTATCTGGTATTGCAGAGTTTACAATGTCAACCGTGTCCCGGTGTTATTAGTCCATGCTGTCAGTGTCTGTTTGCCAAGTTTCCTCTCTTGTCACAGAGGGAAGTCTCCTCTGAGAGGGATGCAAAGTTAGTGACTTTTAAAATGAACGTAAGCCCCCGACTTCGATCCTAAGTTTACCAGTGCTTGTTAGCCTTGTGGACCTCAAGCGTTTACCTCTGCTGGGCATTTAGTGTCGGCTCTGTTGGCATTGTGTGTCTCCCTGCGCTCACAGCAGCCAGTGATGAGTCTCCTGTGACTGTGTGCTGAGCAGCAGATGGAAGAATGTGCTCTTTCAGAAAGCCAGCTGGCTCCAACTGGAGAGGGCAAGAGAGCCTTTAGGCACATATAGGATGGTTGAGGAGTCCTAATAGTAGTGTGTGTGTGTGTGTGTGTGTGTGTGTGTGCGCGTGCCTGCGTGCGTTGGAAATGCACAGTTCTAACTAAAAGCATGGGTGTTGGAGTTTTATGTGTCAGGTCTAATGTGCTGCTGCCTCTCACTATGACACTTCTTGCACAGAAAGGTGTTAATGCACAGTGTGTATGTTACAGTTGTCTTCTGAATTTGCGGTCGCACAAACCCAGACCTCTTACACAAGTCTGGATTTTCTTCAAAATTAATAAAAATCACTCATAAATATGATCGCCGGCTTCTTGAGATATCATATTGCCTAACCTCTAACAGCACACGTCACTGTTATTAGCCGTTTCCTAACTATGGACAAAAGTCTACGAGTGGGAAAACACAGCATTTCTAAATGGAAAATATGTGCAAGCCCTCAAATCATAATAACCTCTCTTCCTCTTTGTTGATTTATGGCTGAAGTGATTGGCTTTATCCAGTGTGGATGATACCACCATAAAAACTGTCATCAAAACATTCAAAATAGTACTCACTGAAATGATTCACCTTCAGTTTATGTTGAATTCTAAACTTCATGAAGTCATCTTTCAATGAGCAAACTGAACAAAGCTTCTGAAGCGTGAATTACTACACCGTTAAAGCAAAATATTATTTCTTTTCTGACCTTGCTTGTGTTTACTTTCAGCATGGCCTCTCTTATCAGATTTGACTAATGTCATGCAGGCAGTTGCTCTCTGCTGCAAGTATTATTGCGTGATACTTCATAGTGGGATGTTGGATGGAACTGAAAAGCCACAGCTACTCCTGTACCCGGACTGACCTCAACATACTTCCTCTTCCTCACTAACGGCTATATTTTAATTTTTTTTATTGTGCACTAAAGCAAGACTTGCGTCCTTCACTACCAACATATTTCAGGGCTTCTTTGTTTACATGAAATATTAAGGCTTAGTTAGTTGCTCTTTTTGGTTGATGGGATAGCTGCTGCAGCTGAAACTTTTTGACAGATGACCTTCTTTCAGACTGAAGTTTTGAACCAGTATAAACTTCATGTGTCATCTGACTGAATGGATGTGTTTGTATTATCTGAACCAGATCACGAGTTTGATATGAAACGGTAACGGGCACATTTAGCCTTATCCAGAGAAATAACCAAAGCATCGCGATTCTCACATCTGCAGTGACCTCAAACTCTCTCAGCCACAGTTTGAGATGTTGCAATGAACTTTCTGTACGGTTACTTTACTAACCCACCAAATAAATAAATCACGTAAATTTAGAGGACTGAGCTAATTGCCAAAGGTTGCAATAACATAGTAAGAGCAAGATGGTGAACATCATCATCATCCCTAACTGAATGTGCAGCATATTTCATATCTATTTCATCTATGTTTGGATAGTTAACTTATGTTATAACTCTATTCTGGTCCAGAAATACATCGCACAATCCTCACAAGATGTACACATGACATCTATTGCATGTCTGTCCGGCCTGGGACAGGGATCCCTTCTCTGCTGCTCTTCCTGAGGATCGAGGTTGTTGTCAGCTGCACAGATTGCAAAGCCCCTTGAGGCAAGTTGTGATCTGTTATATTTGGCTCCAGTGTATATAAGATAAATGAGATTAATATCTGCTGGTAGGGAGCTGCTCACATCAAAACAATAACAAAAGCTGACATTGTGAAGTAGAGATCATGGGAGTTTCATCATTGTTAAAGAACGACCATTGCTAATGAAGATCTATCTGACATGACTCAGGAAGAAATAGTTCATGGACAATATTTTTATTCGCATTATGTTTTGTCACGTCCGCTGACTTCCTCCTCACTCGCTGATGTGTTTACCTGCTTGACGTTATAGCAGCTAGAGGCAAGCAAGGAAACGCGCTGTTACAGGAATAAAGTCAGACAGTTTTCTGGATTGTTGGAAGCACTTAGGAGAATGTAAGTACACTGCTCAACAAAATATATATTATAGGTTTAGCTTTTTTAGTCCTTTTAATGTGGGAATGTTACATATTATAGCTTTAAATCATTAATATGGAGTGGACAACACACAGTGCTGCACATATGTGCTGTGTGCCACCATCATTACTTACAAAATGGTGTGAAACTTCATGTTTTCATGTTGTTTTAGCTGACGTAAAAGATTTTGGCAGTACATTTCTGATTACACCATTGTCAAGCAAAAAGATATGTCGCACAACTCTTATCAGGCTTGTTCACAAGCGTTTTCAGATATCCTGCTTCATCAGAGCAGTGTCTGAAGTTGTTTCCAGTTTCCTTTCATACAAACCACCCATCAATTGTGTCACTTATAGACAATGCATGCATGTAGCATGTTTTGTGATCTTTAAGTCCCACCACTCTGGTAAAGCCAAAAATGGATGGAGAAATCATGGTGTACAGAAAAAGAGTTGTCAGACACAAAGCTCACACACGCCTGCGCCTCGCTGCACATTTAAACACTATCATCAAACACGTGATTTGCCAATATAGATATAACTTCAACAACATATCTGCATCCTGTACGCTTACAATGCAGAGTTTGCTTTATGTAAATGAGAATCCATCTAGCAAACATACACCAGCATTTACATCTCTTCGGTCAGTTGGCGATCACATAGAATTTGGAGGTTGAGCTGAGCTCAGTTGCAGAAATGGTAGTGGTCCTGGATGTTGGAATAAGCATTATAAATTGATGCACCGCCATAACCCAAAAGGTCAGAGCGTAAAGAGAGATTTACGGACCATTTTGTGGTTCCGTATCAACTGCTAGTAGCCCTCAGTGGCCATTGGAGCTGTGCTGTAATTGAAGAAATGGCACATGACGTGTCTTTTTTTTTTTTTTGGCCTTTTGAGCTTTATTTGACAGAGACAGCTTGAAGAGTGACAGGAAATGTGGGGAGAGAGAGATGGGGAATGACACGCGGGAAAGAGCCACAGGTCGGATTCGAACCCTGGGTCGCCGCGGCAAGGACTGAGCCTTTGTACATGGGGCGGATGCTCTACTGACTGAGCTAAACCACGCCCCACATGACGTGTCTTTATGTTTTTGTGGAGAATGGTGGCTCTGGCTTGAAGACCAGTGATGATTACTTAGATGTGAGTCCAGACTGCAGAAGCAGGGACATGTTTTCCCAGGCTTCATATTCCCCAGAGAATGAATTCATGCATCAGAAATAAAAATCTCTTTGAAAACTGGACTTTCTTTTTTGTTTTTACTGGAAAAAGATTTCAACATTGTCAGCCTGGCAGTGACACCTATGCTCTGGGGACAAATAATGTTCTTTGAAAATACACAAATAAATCCAAAAAAGGCAAAACACTTTTTAAACATGCCACGGTGCTGTAAGACAAACATTTCCACACATCACACTGAACACTGACCTAAGTGTTACAATCCAATCCAAAATCAAGGTGCAGTGCAAAAGTCTGATTTTAAAAAATGGAGAATATAAAGAAGCCCTGTGAGTTAGTAAATGATGTGGCACACACAGCACACATTCACCACAAAGCCAGATCAGACCGGTCAAGAACCTTTATTTAGAACCTGTGCACCGCTTTGGTAATGTGATCTCAGCCAGAAATGTTTGCCCTACCTTTGACAGGGCAGACTGCCCTGCCCTGCCCGCCGTGCCGTGCCTGGAAAAAGAAGTCCACAATCAAAGTCTGTTTTTTCGTCCACTTTCTGTCTGCATTCAATCAGCTGTACCCGCTGAGAACATCCACATCAGAAAACCCGGATCACCCTTTAGCCTTTTGCGCCTTGAAGCACCCAAAGTGGTAATTCAAGGCAAACACTCCAAAGCTCTCACAGCTGGCTCTCCCAATATCTGACCCGCCGTGCCAGTGAGGGCTCTGGCCAAGTGAGGGAAAGGTCACAGTTGCTACACAGGCACCCAGACCATATGAAATGTCAAAGACACTCTGCTAGTGAAGTACAGCGATGAGGTGAGTCCAGGTAAAAGCCACTATCTAATATAGATTCCACTCACTAAATCTATGAGGATGAGAGGTTAAGGAGAAGCTTAGAGACTTAGAAACATAACATAGTTGAGATGTGGGCTGTAGCTGAGTAAGAGGACGTGTGACCTGAATGTGTTTTAAGGTTGAAGAATACAGACCAGCTAATTAGATGATGTTTTGCTTCAATCTGAAAGCCTTGTCAAGCACCAACTCATCAACCATGACCACATGCAGTCAACAAGTGTTTCACAATGTTTGTGAAACTAACCTCTCTGTCTGCAGAACCAGCTGAACATTTCAAACAGATTGGACTTTTAGAAGACCACGACTTGCGACTAAATTGACCAGCAATGTGCATCTCACATTTATACTTTGTGGCAATTTCTTCCACCATATACAAGTTACCATGGGAATTTTGGCAAAGGAGCTGTTAGCCGGCTATTCTGTACCTAACGAGGAATGCAATTTAGCATCAAAGGCGTGACCTGTGTAATTCCACCACAGAAGAACACTGACTTCAGGTGCTGCCCCAGTAACAAAATGGAAAATAAACTCTGCACAGCCACTGGTTGGTTACATGCCAAAGAGATTAGTTAATCAGACAAGGCTAGCACCCACAGTCAGGTGGTTGTTATTTCCCCAGCCTCTGTTCCTCATCGAGGCTTCCTACTTTACATACAGAGACAGTTTGATGAATGACACATCCAGTGGCTCTTATTCAAATGTCCTTGGGATTCTCCAGATTTGAATGCCTGCACACATTTGAATCTATGCAAACTGTATGATAAAATTGACAAGAATCTGCGTACTACCAGGCAGTCTACCTGAAGCACCCATCAGGTATGTTCTGTTACATTTCATTACAGTGAGGACACATTTAAATGTATAGTAGCACTAGATAACATCTTTGGTTTGAAGTTGTATTTTGCATGCTGCAGTTAGTGATTTGCACTTTATTTTTCAAAGGTAAACCTGTAGTTACAACAGCCGGTGTTGGTCTTTTTTTGTGTGTGTGTGTGTAATTTTGTAATTCTACCAAACTTCTAGTCCAGAAGTTACTTATTACTTCAGACTCCCTCAGGCAGTAAAACCTGAGCAACGCTGCATTCTAATATACTCATCCAATTAGATCAGTACGTCACTAGTCTTTTGGAAGAGTGGTTTCTCTTCTTGGTACACTATGTTGTTCATAGTGGGACAGAGAAAAATATTCAAAGGGAAAGAGGAACTGACAAATAGTGGAACTGGTTAGTTGCAGCAGGGAAACACCGATTGCAATAGACACTCCTGAGTGTGAATGGGTGAAAGGAAAGTAGTTTTGAAATTAAATTTGGCATGTGTCAGAGAGGCTGGGTGAAAATTAGAGCCTGGCCAATATTGCCCTATTGCAGACATATCAATATCGGTGCATATGTTTTCTGATATGCAGCAATATGAAAACTTTCTTTTCTTTCTGGTATATAATGGAGAAAAAATGCTTGCGTAATATATTGGTGTCACTGTAAAGTTTATAGTAAACTGTAACTTACAATACTGTGGCAGCAGCACAGAGTCAGAGAAAAGAAGCAGCTCTTGGCAATGTCAACTAGAATTGGTTGACAGTGTATATGTTAAATTATTTAAAGTCTGTGTAAAGTAAGAATACATGTGTTCTGAGTTCATCAGACCAAAGAAGAAAGTGTTATGAACCACCCAGCCAAATTTGAATGATTAAAGATATGAACAAGTTTATGAAATTAGGTGTCAAAATCGGGTAAAAATGACACAATGCCACACGCGGGAGGAGTCAAGCAGCAATTTTGAAGCAACTGAAACGTGTCAGATGAGTTCAGAAATGACATGTCTAACTTTGAAACACTCTGAGTGAGATGAATTAATCTCTATCTCTCTGCTAGGGGTGCAGGGGTATGCTCAGGGTGGCCTCAGTGTGTCATCGAGCCACCCTTTAGGACCGCCCACAAAATCCTGCACTGAAAACTGGTGAAAAACTGTTTGAACCTCTAACTCCACATTTCAGTAATATATGTTCAGTCTTTTCACATGTTTTCAGCAACTATTTTCCAACATATTTAATGTATTTTGAAAGAAATCTCATTACAAGCCATTACAAAAATCCCATATCAGTCAGACTCTAGTGAAAATATGAGTATGTTTACTGCCCATCTATACCAGAAGGTTTGGGCATGCAGTAAAAGAAGACAGCTTTTAAGAACACCAATACTATCTGTGATCTTAATGAAGAAAATGCTGTCCGAGTTCCCTAAACTCGTAGACAGAATTGCAATATTATTCTTTCCTATGTTCAGTTTCCTTTTTAGCCTGCTACCACGTTAACTGTGTGAGTATGAAGCAGGAAAAAGAGAAGATGTGCTTTAAACGTATCCTCGATAAAGATTCAGAATATATGAATTCGTCCTTCCTGCATCATCCGCCATGACTGAGCTGAGCTGAGCTTGTCTGGACCTATTCAGATTAGTTCTACCATTCAAAGGAACTGCTGAAGAAGAAGTGACAGCCCACTGCCCCAGTCTCTTATCAAGTGTTTTTTCTTTGTGCATTCACTTCAGTGGGTTTTTGTCTTTGAAGCCACTTATTGATGGTGCAGACCCAACTTGCACTAATGCATTTCTATTGCTGTAAAGCAGTTTTTTTTTATGATAAAGGAAATTTAGTCTTCAGTTTCAGCTGTAATAGATAGGTTCCATTCATGTAGACGATAATTCTTCTGTTTTCATTGGTTGTCCGTGCATCATTGAGCTAGTAACAGGAGCTCTGGGTGTCTGGAGACACACAGTTCCCCATTTTGACCAGCTGGTGTCAGCAACGACAGTCACGGCATTCCTGACCAAGTTAGCTGAATGGTGCTGCTGCGTTTGAATTGTGACCCGGTCGAGGTAATCAAAGCCTCACTGACCTTTCTGTTGTGGTAGACTCTAGTTATTCTGAAAAGAAAATGGCGTGTGTGTGGTTGGGTGATTGTGTGGTTATTCAAAGACTGCCAATACCTGCTGGTGGATGTGGTGGGCACAATCCATTTTTCATTCCGACTGGATCAAGAAATGACCACCAGTTAAATTTTAAATCTGACCACTGGCAAATACGCCTCTGGCTGGGTTGCTTGTCAATTCTTAACAGAAACACTGTTGGGCAACCTGCCATGATTTTCAGATCCTGGCCTTCTCCTGAAATCTATTAAGCTGCCAGAAATTTTGAGGCTGGTGAATTTAAGGACACAGTGAAAAGGGCAAAATGGCTTTCTTCTTCTTCTTCTATCTTCTGTGATTCCTCCATTTTAATATGTTGGTATATTCACTTCAATTCAGTGCTCAGTCTTTTTCAAGTCAAGGATGGGATGACGCGTAGCTGATGGCACAGCAGCCAGATGGCTCATTTCAACATTGAATAGTTTGCTTCTTTGGGATGTTCTGCTTTTAAAGCTCGCACCTCATCTCAAGTCTTCATCAACACACTCTTGCCAGCATCAAGTCTTGTGGAAGATCTCAGCTTGGCTTTCTCTAATAGACTGTCCTTACCTCCTCCTCTTTTATCCTTCTCCTCATTTTTTTTTTTTTTCCTGTTGGCGAAGGGTGGCCACACTCCTCTCACGCTTATTTTCAGTTTCCTAGCAACCAGGAGGAGATGCTTTTTCGGGGTGGTACTTTGTGATGGAAGCGGGGGCGGGGTGAGGTGTGCATTGTTCAGGAATAAATGGCTCATGAATGCAGTTCCACTGAAGAGAGGCGGTGAGGAGCACTGTTTTAAGTAAGGCATTCATTGAACGACAGCGTTGTTCCATTACTCAGTGTCTGACTTAATTAGTAGCCCCGTTCACCTGGGCTTCACTGCTGTTAGGGCAATGGGTTTGCAGCCTAATTCTCAGTGTGGCAGTGAGAGAGCAAGGTGTGTAACCGTAGGTCATGTGTGACTGAAACACTGAAGAGAAGGAGGCTGAAGTTGACAGTGAGGAGCTCTTCTCTCTCAGCCTCTTTAGTCACTTTCTGTGTTCTCGTTCTGCAGCTCGTCCTGACAGATCTCAGCAGGGCTGTCCTGAAGAAGTTTGTTTTGTCCCTGATCGGAGTCATTTATTATTGAATATCTGCCAATACTGAGTCCTGATCCGATACTTCTAATACAGGTGCACAGGGCACACTTCAAGTACAGTGAAGTTATTAAAATCAATCGAATGTATGCTTGACAATTGAAAAACTCTGCATTAAAGCCTGCACCCAAGCTGTTCCTTAGCTTCCTCAGTGCAGCACCATTGGTTTTCATTTATTTATTTAAAATAAACAAGTAAAAAATTGAAATACGTCTTTATAAATAGCTCTTATCACTTCCACTTAGTTCAACATTGTACTATAACTGAACACTCAAAATCAAAAACAAACAAAATCAAGGCGAAAACGTCCACATTCTGCAAGGTACATGCTTTTGTCAATGGAGTCTGGTGGCGAGTGACAGAAAAATATAAAAAGGATCTTACTGTTCAACAAAAAGGTCTGTCTCTGTTGGGATACTTTCCATAATGTTGTCAGACACGTATTCGAACACCAATCTGAGTCTGTGGCAAGCACTTGTAGTGGATGTACTCTGACAGGTGCATTACCCCACCAAAGGATTACATTGCAGCCGTTGCAGCCCGTTTTTGGCTGCCTGCTACGGTGATCAGCTGGATCAATTCCAGAACTTTTTGTGCTATATAAACAAAGGATCAGGCTTAGTTTGGTGCTTAATATTTCTGATACCGATCAGTTAAATAAGGCCATGATCTGCCGTGATCCTGATGTTTGACATTGGTTCCAGACATCTCTAGATTTTACAGTTGTCTTATGGAACAAATACAATAAACATACAAGAGGTTTTGGGTGACATTGATGCAGGATATGTGATTCCATTCGGTGATTATGCATGTTCCAACCCCTGAATTGTCAAGCACACTCTGCACTTTCAGATCAGATGTCCAATTAGTTTATTCAATTACTAAATTAGTTTAGATCAGAAAAATACTTCTATCAAAATGTGGTTGTGTGTGGGCGCTTGTTCAGCCTCAAAATGTTTCCTCAGTGAAGCATGTGGTGTTTTGGCAGAAGCTGCATTGACAGGTAGTGTAGCAGCAGTACGAGCATATTTTCTGTCTATTTATTCAGTTACCAGTAAGAAGAATTTGCCAGCACAGACCATCACATTCTCTGGTTAAAATGACCAACATCCCCAGTGACGGATCATATCAGCTGTCGCTAATTAATATTAATTCCATGAGCACCTTGCTAGGATAAAACGTAGGCTAACTTGTCTGTTGTATGGTTGTGCTCTTTGGAAGCAGGTGTCTGATCACATCATGCCAATTTCAGGAGTGGCGTTCTCCCAGTGAATTCATATATCAATAATTTAAACTTTATTTCAAAATCTAAATTAAAGATTTTTTAACCAGGACCTTCATTATTTGGAACAAGTAACTTCATAAAGGAAAAAAAATAAGACAGATTAAGTAGCTGTTGTTTTTTTTAATGTGTCAGATACTTATTTAAGTGACTTTAAGAATTGACAGATCGTCAACATATCACAGCCAAAAAACTTCCCTCCTTTACATATTTGAAATGTTTCTTGAGACAAACATTTTTTTTTTGCAGTGTAGCAGGAGTAGAAAAGGGGTCTCTTGCCTGTGCTTGCAGGACAAAGACGTGGTGAGAAGAAGAGGAGGAGGAGGGCGGCCGTGTATGAGACACAAAAGAACAGTGGCCTCGGCCGGTGCACACTCCTCTATTCAGCGGCTGAGCTAATCCACATGCTAGCTAGCTTCAATCCATTCACAGTGGGGGACAGAAGGACGTCTGGCTGACCTCCCATCTATTTAGGTTACCAGACTGTTCGAAAGGTTCACCACTGTACTCATTCATCCACTGAAAGCAGGCCCAGTCTGCACCACTGGTGCACAGACACTGGGTTATGCGTGCACTTAACTTACTATATTTAAAGCTCCACACTCCAGGCTTCATTAAAGTTTTACAGTATGCATCAATAATGAGACTTATCACTTGCAGCGTGTTCACTACAAGCACATCAGGGTATCCATGCAACCTGAAAGAGGGAGAAAAACTTGAATCATTTAGAGTTAGAGCTCTGAAACAGATTCATATGTCCTGAATACAGAGGCCGTCCAACAAACAATGATTTGTGTACAGTAGGAGAGCTGCAATGATTGGCTGATTGTAAAAAAGCTTCATCAGCAAGAAAAAACATCTTCAATTCAACATTTTCAAGCTACGTTCTCTTCTCATATGAGTCGATTTGACTTTGAATTGAATATTATAGGGTTCTAGTGTTAATCAGTCAAACTGAAGGCATCACTGTGTCCTAAAAGATTGATTGAAAATAATCTTTGGATCATTCCATAATAAACGTAATCGTTAGTTGCAGTCCTATACTAGTTCAGTTAATGTCTATATGCTTGTTCACTCTGAGCTTAATGCAGCGCAGCTTGTAGAAATGGCTTTCTTATTATTTTTGGTTGATTATTCTGATTTGAATTCAGCAGAAGGCCTCATACACAAATGGTGGAAAGAAGCGTGCAGATACAGGATAGACAATAAATGGTTGAGATATTCTTTAACTCTGTATGCATCATGTGGATGGAAACCTATTCAAACGCGCCACAGTACATTAATATATTTTGCTTATGCGTGAGGTATTAAAAGATTTGAAGGTTGCAGCTTTTAGTCATTTTAACACCTCACAAGGATTTTTCTGTGAGCAGCGCAGATGAGATATGATATGACATATATGAGTGAATGTGTTTTTTATTCCATATTTTTATGCAGTATTTTTACAGTATTACATGTTAGGTTCATGCAGGCGTGATAGATGATGTTATGATTACAGCAGAAGATGTGTTGCTTGGCTCCCTGATGGCCAGGTGTGTGTGTGCGTTGCATTAACAGCGGTTAAACACACAGCAGCCTCCAGTGCTCTGCTTCATACTCGTTTCAATTTGTCGAACTGACAGACTGCGGCCCCGTGCCCCCCACTCATTACGCCGTCCACTGTGTGTGTGTGTGTGTGTGTGTCTCGCTTTATCTCTCTTTTTTTTTTTTTTTCCTCCGAAGTAGACAAACCATTTTGATTGGCCTGGTTCCCTCTTCTTCCCTCCAGTGCCCCCTCAGCCCCAGCTGCCTTCCTCCTCCCCCTCTGTATCTCTTTATCTTCCCCCCACTTCTCTTCTCTATCTTGCCCTCCCTCTTTCGCTTTTTCTATCATTCCCTCTGTTTTGTCACCTTTTGCTTTCACCTCCTCCTTCCTTCCCTTACTGTACCTCCTCTCCTCCTTTTACTCACATCTTTTCTTGCCCTCCTTCCTTCCTTTATTCGCCCCCTTTTGCTTCTGCCCTCCCGTCTCTCCTTCTCTACTCTCTTGCACTTCGCTCTCCTCCATCATCCCCTCCCCTTTCCTCCCGTTTCTCCTTGTTTCTTACCCCTTCTCCCTGCTTGCCCCCCCCCCCCCCCCCCCCCCCCCTCTCTCTCCCTCTCTCTCTCTCTCTCTCTCTCTCTCTGTTCTGACGTCACTCTCTGTTTGCATAGCTATTGTCTTACAGCGGCTGCAGCAGCAGCGGCAGCAGCTCTTCACCAGATTTTTTGTCTCTTACTCCCCCCCACCCCCCTATCCTTCTCTCTTCTCTCCCCGGGAAAGCCTCTCTCTCTCTCCCTCTCTCTCTCTCTCGCCCGTCTCTCTCTCCATTAGTAAATCCTACAGTGGAATGAGAAGTGAGAGAGTGACAGAGAGGAGAGGATGAGAAGCAGGATATAGACTGCAGAAAGAGGAGAGATGCGATAGCTCACCACAACCACATCTCTGTGTCTGGATTTGACCACAGTTTGCCTTTGCTGTGAAGGTTCCCTGCTTGGTTTTATTTTCTATTTATGTATTATTTATTGATTTAATCCTCCACAAGGCCTTTTTTTTTTTTTTTTTTTTTTTGCTGCGGCCAACAGAGCGCGCGCGTGTGTGGAGGAGGGCTTTTAAAGCAGCGACGGATAGCGGGAGCCGGGGCATCTGGCCGTCTGGGAGGCAGCGACGGACGGCTGGCTGCATTGTGTTGCTTTGATGAACCCCACTGTGTAGCTGCCTGCTCATCAACCTCCCCTCTCTCCCTCTCTCTCTCTCTTTCTCGCTCTCTCACCCTCCCTTTTCTCTCTCCTCTCTTTCCTCCTTCTCCTTCTCCTCCTGCTCCTCCTCCTCCTCCTCTCCATCACAGCTCCCGGCCCAGCCATGTTCGGCACAGAGTCCTCATGTAAGTACCACCAACATCCTCCCGCCTCCTCTGTGTTTGTCTCTGTTTATGTGTCTTTTTATGTTAATGCGTGCGCTCTTATCACAGGGAGAGGTGGAAAAGGAAATGGCTAGGTTTTCTCTGCTCTTGCATTCCTCCTTTGCTATCCTCTCTAGTTCCTGTTTTGCCTCCGTGGTTGCTGGTGGCAGATTGCATGGGGAGAAATCTGGGATCTACCATTTTAGCACGGAGGGTCGGCACAACAAGCTAGCTGGTCACGCTGAGCTTACTGCCTGCCTTGCATTCTCTCACTCTTAGCTTTACTGTGTATCTGTGTGTGACTGTGTGTATGTGCTATCGTCTCCTCTCTGTATGTATTCCAGTCCTCTTGAGTGTAATGGCGTGCTGGTTGAATGCTGTTTCAGCGTGTCTTTGTGCATCTTTGCCTATGTGCAAGTGTCAGAAGATGGATGCTTTCGCTGGAGTTGCATCGTTTCCAGAAGCATCAGCCTCCCCTGTCTTCTGTCTCCAGCTCAGTCAGATTGCTGTAAGGTGTGAGCGAAGCATTTCCATCCATAGATGCTCTCTAAGCTAACATAGCATACTGCTGTGGTGTATGTATGTGTGCACGTGTACATTTTTTGGGCACCGTGCAGCTCCTAACCTCCCCCAAAAGAGTTGTAGTGTTGATCTGTTGGTGGGCCGACGTGTCCAGGCAAACCCGTTCTCCCCCTCTACCCCACCCTGTCAAGAAAACCTTTCACTTTGATCAATAACATGATGCCTCCCTCCACTACCTGCTCAATGCTTCATGGAAGTCTGAGCTGATTTAATTGATTCTGTCATGGCCACGCAGTCAGTGCCTAAAGTAACTTGTTTTTTGACGTCAGATCAGAGCTAGCATGCACGCTGGCAGCAGCACAGACTGTGGTGTGTTAGCATCCTGGCTGTTGTAGTGATGGAAAGCTGTCATGTAGAAGCTCTCCTCTGAGCTGCATTCTTTGTTTATGAAACATACAGCTCAGTGGACGGCACGGTGGAGTATTCTGGAAGTACAGCCTGGTACAACTCACATCTTGCATTTCACCAAAGCCTGGCTGAGGTTGTCTTGTCCTTGTGGTCTGAGATTCTAAATTCTTGCCAAAATCTGAGGGTCATTTGAGGGTCAGCCTTAATGCTTTCACTCAGTCAGTTTGACAGCAGCTTGTCCTCAATGTTTTCACCTTGTTGGGTCTGTTGTTTTCTGCAAACTCTCCTTTCTTTTGATTGAATTCAATAAATCTAGGGATCATGTCATGTTAAAAGTTGTCGTTCTTTAGTAATTAATGAATTTAGACAATAAGCGTGCAGGGTGAGCCCTCAAATTTTGCTCATGCTTATATTTTAAAACTTGCTTAGATGTTTCTGTTTTAGCTGCCACTTTCTTTAGCATAGAATCGAATAATAAAAAATTGAATGGAAGAAAGGTGTAAGAAGAATCGCTTCACTAAAATACTTTAAGTAGAGTGGAGCTCATTCTCATTTTATTTCACCTAAAAATCAAACAATAATTTGCAGTTATGTGTTCATACAGTATTAATTATTAGAGATGTCAAGATTATATATACAGGACGTATAGTTAATGGACACATCAGCCGTAGCAGAGATGGAAGCTGTGACATTTTGTCATGTGTGCAGTTTGATACAGGTATGCTAGAAAAAACTGTGCAGCATCTTAATGCAAAACTAACTTGTGGTGCTGCACCAAGGCCACAGTGAAATCCAGAGGAAATTAATGAATTTGAACCAATGCGTCACAGTTTTTTTTTTGGCCTTTTCAAGCTTTTATTGGATAGAGACAGTTGAAGAGTGACAGGAATGTGGGAGAGAGAGACGGGGAATGACATGTAGCAAAGGGCCACGGGTGGGAATTGAACCCGGGCCGCTACCAAGCCTTCGTGCATGGGGCGGACGCTCTACCAACTGAGCTAATCAACGCCCCGCCAATGAGTCACAGTTCACGGGATCTGATTTAAAGGAG
This sequence comes from Sciaenops ocellatus, assembly GCA_033000465.1. Taxonomy (NCBI): domain Eukaryota; kingdom Metazoa; phylum Chordata; class Actinopteri; family Sciaenidae; genus Sciaenops; species Sciaenops ocellatus. The sequence continues at coordinate 25,151,937 of CP136871.1, read as the reverse complement.
TGTTTAAAAACACAACCAAAGTTGATCGTATTGCCTTTTGTAATGCTGCGTTTCAGAGAAATTGGATTGACTGTTTGTGGCAGATGAACACTAGCTATAAGCAACTTTTCACAGCTCAGCTTGTTGACTGTCAACATGTCAGTTTCCATGATTATTCAGCTCTATGATAAACTAACTTGCTGATTGTGGTGTTTTCAGTGTGACCACAACAATACTGTGTACTAAACCACGCAAATTAGAGGGTGGTATATACAGTGCACGTCGTAGGTTCAGTACAATATTATTTGAAACATAGTCACACCCACAGTTTTAGCTTGATCACACCTAGTTTGTGCTGCTGCCGCCGCCGCCACCACCAATCTTGTAAATGCCCCTTTGTTGTTGGATTTTCATGGAAAATAAGCAGTTTCTTTCTTCCCCACAGTTTTGTGCAAATTCATTCATAGCTTTTTGAGACTTCTCTGGTAATAGACACAGACAGAAAAGGGCAAAAGCATATAACCTATTCAACTCTTAGGTTTAGGTAATAAACTCACCAGCATTTGTAGAAACACTGAAAGGTAAGTGGGGCCCCTTTTTATAGGCTATTTCATTGTAATTGCTTCCCTAGGAAACAGCTTGGGTCCAAGTTTATTTTCAAGCAGCAAACAGTGCATCAGCAAACACTGCAACAGGAAATGAATTTGGACACATTTAGAAAGTTTATTTAGTACGAGACAGTGAAAATGTCTCAGGAAATGGAGCCCGTGTGAAAGATTTATTTATGAAAGTGAAATGTCTTACACTGTATGAGCTGCTAATCATCTGCAATCTTCATGTTATTTTTTCATATTTTTTTTATACAATTGTCCAAATCGAGATTTTTTGACATCATCACAATCACATAGATCAAGCTGGCTATGGATTCTCTGGATGATCTTTCACATCAGATGTTTCATTGATGAAGACACTCAACCTGCACCCCAGGGTTGTCAGATCTGCGTCTTTAATAAACCAACTCTAGTCTCAAATATTTCCAGATCGAGAGTAACAAAAAAATCTGGCAAGAGTAACAAAAACCTGGCGAGCACTCACACCCACAGCTGGTGTTCCCAAGCACTGCCCTTCTGCTCAGCCCCGCTCTGCAGTGCTAGATAGTAGAATGATCTGAATATCTAAAATATGAAAGCTTTTACATATTTGCTTACATCACAGGGTCTTAAAATAAGCCATAACCACATTCATTTTTGGGACAATAGTGTAATTACTGTGAGCCGTCGATTGCCAAAACTGTCAAAGTAGAAAGAAAATGGCAGCCTCTATCAACCTCTGTGTGGCATTTGACATTGTGGGTCAGTGTTCAGGTTTGGTGGGTGAATTGCTTCCTGGCAACAAATGCAGACGACTCTAATGGAAGATGGTAGAGAGAGTAAAAAGCTAGGATGATCACTTCCAACGTAAGAACAGCTGATGAGACAAAGACAAGACAAAACAAATGTAAAACATGTTTGATTGCTACTATATTTATTATATATATAAAACAATACACATTGGATAGTTTAGACTTCAGCTACAATCAACCTAATCTCTATAAACAGATATCTCCATATGAATGCAGTGTCTGTAGGCAAGGGACCATTTTGGCATTGGAAGCGTTCTGCTTTCTGTTCGTAGTCCAAGTAGTATTGACCAATCACGTTTGAGCGGGCTTTAGTTGCATGCAGTCCATTTGCAGAGAAAAAAAGGAATGCAATCTCGGAACACAACGGCTGTTGTCTTTGCATCCATATGCAGATATGTGCTTATAGAGATTAGCAGAAGTGTCTTTTTCATCATTTTTGCATATCAAGTTGTTAATTGGACTGCAGAGGAAGTACCTGTTATCCAGATATATGCAGCCTCCAGTGGAAACCCTGAAACCCCTGATACACTGGCCATTGTCCCCAGAGGCTAAATTGTTGTCAGACGATAGATGATAAGTTCCAAGATTGCAATTATTACCAAAACATATCGACTTTTCCTAACCATTACAAAAAAGTTAAACATTAATTTAAAACAATAGAACAAATCTAAAGATGTACAAACTGTACTTTTTTGTATTTTATAGATATTTAATGTATAGCTTTTACTAAGGCCTTTTAGAAGTGGTATCATCCCAGGTGTTAATTCATATCAGACTTGAAAAAGTGTCTCTTTATTAACCATTTCCTTCCATTTTCAAGACACCACTGTGAGCAGTAACATTATCCACTGCACACACTTCTGGACAAATGCAATTACCTTGCCACACAGTCAGAGGTCCTTTCAAGACATTTGACCTCATCAGCTGTCACCTCCATGCCCCCCATCTCTCTTTTCAGCAAATCAATCCAGCACAGGTTTGGGTAAATGGCGACTGCATTCTATCTTGCTTGCTCTCCTTTGGCCTGTGTGTTATAGGATGTTGTCAGGAAAGAGTAGATGATTCAGTAAGTCTACACTTTATCAAACTAGATGTTAGAACTTGTAGATTTAGATTTATATTATTATAGATTTTTTCCTTATTAAAGTCATTTAAAGTTTATCATTAGCACACAACAAACACTGACAAAGTGAGAGAGAGTGGAACTACATAACTCACTACAAAAACTTCAGGTTGAATTCAAACCAGTGACGTGTAGTTAAAATGAAATGCATCTCAGCCCATTCAATCAGTGCTGCAGCCTCAGGGCTATTGATTGTCTGATGTCAAATTGTCTTGGAGGAAAAGAGATCTTACTATCACTGATGTGAACTGAAAGGACCAACAGTGACATAGCACTCTTTTGTTAGCCTTACTATCAGTGCTGTTTTTAGATGTTGAGGTGGAGGGGTCCATTGGCGTTTGTGAACCCATGATGGCAAAATGCTGAATGAAAATCTAGCCTCTAGTTCATTCCTGTGTTGATTTTGTTGCCACAGTTTGTTGTATACGTGTACAAGCTGTTAGCTCACCAAGGAGTGCACATGTCAAAATGCACTACACATGAATGAAGGAAGAAGGCAAATGCTTCTTGCCAGAGTTCATGGTCAGTTTTAGAACATCTTTCTTGGAGCTTGTAACTAGTGTTCTTTTGTAGCAACACCTCACCGTGGTAGATGCTAGAAAATGTTTTGAAGCCCAGTCCTCCACTTTTCTTAGTGGCCTTCGTACACTCTGGCCTGTTTAAGATTGTCTAGACGGTGCCCCGGCTCTAGGGAAATTATGAGTAAGGTTTAGTCCTGGACAAGGGCTTGAAATAAATATCAGTTAGTGTGTGATGAATGCGAAGAATCAGTCTGAACTGACACATTTTAAGTATTCTTTGGGCATTTTATGCCTTCATTAGGGAGGCAGCAGTAGAGAGATGCCAGGAAATGAAAAGGCAAAGACTCTCAAAAGCCAGGAAAATATAAGTTTACTGTGACGTGAACTGGCTTAGCTGTATTAAAGATGGGGTAAACGATTCAGGAGAAATCCAGTTCCACGAAAAGAACCATGATATAGTGCAAATTTGCACTGTGTGCCACTAGTCGATTAAACATTGCCACCCTTGCTAGTCAACACCACACATACTAGTTGGATAAATTATAAAATAAATATTTTATCAATGTACAACACCGGTTAACTGTTGCATCTAGCTGCCTACCACTAACCTGGCTGCAGCCAGGCAGATGGCATCCACCTCCCCTTACTGTTGCCCATTCTGGCTCTAGATTCTACCAGCTGATTTCACTCTTTCTGTGGCTGAAGTACTGGCAGCTAATGTTTAGAGAAGATGGGACATTTTCCCAGAGCCAGCACACCAGCTCCAGACAGCGATACTCACAACTCTAGCTAACATGAACAACAACAGTATATCTTAGCATATATGAAGTAAGCTGAAGGTCTGTGGGCAGTTCATTCAACTTTACCTGACACACACAAATCCTGGCTGGAATAAGTTTGTGTTGTGGTGGCTCGGTCCAATCCACTGTTTGTTTCCCATTTACGGAGCCAGGGCTGCGTACAAGCACACGGAGCGGAAATCTAGCAGACCATGAGGAGCTATTCGCTGAATTTCACAAAAAGTGTAATGGATTTGAATTGCATTACCCAGAATCGCTTACCCCACCTTTAACATTGATAATAATGCAGGGAGAACGGTTTGAGGTTTCTGTCCTGCAATAAATATAAGCTTTTAAAATTCACTATTGGCTCCACTGTAACTAGTACCACGATATTGGCCACATCTCTGCTCCAGCCCTGGTCTATACAATAACCTTTTTTCTTTTTTTCTAAATCCATATTAATCCATAACCACGTTGCATTGACATGCAACTTATTAATACTGATCCACTGGTTTGCGTGACTCCCTGTGTGATTACAATTCCTAACATCAGCAGGATTATATATGTGAAATCATTATTTCCTGATCATCTGTTGTGAGAATATTTACAGATTAGTGCCTAAAGGATCTAATATGCACCATTACATGTGGAAAGCAATGCAGTTTTAATCAATGAGGACTTTGAAGGTCTTCTGGGGTGTCCCCAACCTAAAGTAGAGTGATGTTACTCCACAAACTTTGTCGGAAACCTGAACACTACACTAATTGTAGGCCAGGCTATTCCTGTGTGAGATTAATGTTAGATCACCAACACTATGATAATAATGAGCTCGGGGAAATGCAATTGGCAAATGGAGGCATGTTTTGATTGTGGGAGGATTGCTTTAGGCCATACCTTAGTCATATCAATCAAACGTTGTATAAGTGCTATTTTATCAGTGGCCATTATGTTTTCTTTTTGTTGCTTATTGCCTTTACAAGATCACATCATCTTTCAATGCAGTGATAAGCCACTAATGGGCTTTGAATTGTCTTGCTGAGGTAGCTTCAGGTTGTGTGTTGTTCTTTGTTGCACCGTCAGTGCCCATGAGCAGAATAAGGTGCTTACTGAAAATTGCCATTTGATGAAAGCCAAACAGCACTCTGGCAGCAACCAGTTGTCTCTGTTGCTGTGGTAACCCCTGTATGAACGGCAAAACGGCAGAGCGATCAGGTTTCTGTGGTAACTTCTGCTATTTTTGTCTCTTGAGCTCATACGTTGGCTAGAAGTTGAGTGAGCCAAGAAGGAGGCTTAATTTAGATAAAGGATCTTCAAGTAAGGACTTTACCTCACATTCCATGAAAGAGACACTGATGTAGTCCCACGGATTATAACCTCTGACCTTAAATCCTCACCCAACAGATGCAAGATCTGGAAACATCTTTCCATAAAGCTTGGGCACTCTGTTGTGATGCTGATGTTGTTTACATGTGGTTGCTCGGTCACCAGCGCTGCTGGGATTATGGTTTCCATTCTGATTGGAGACATCCGTACTCAAGACATACAAAATCTTGATACTGTATGGCATGCTATTGGAAAGGGTGTTGCTCATTGACAGTTTTGTATTTATTGCCAAATTCATTGAGAATTTAATTAATTGGGAATTACCCCAGGTATGACTGTAGCAGACATTGTTTCCTCTTGGCTTTATTGTGTAATACTTGTATGATGATTAATTTACTTCTTTTCATTGTTTGTAAATGAAGATGGTCCGTTGCCTTGTTCATTCATAGCCGTTCACTGATGTAGGATTAATCCAAGCTCAGTGTGTTCAAATAAGACCTCAACTGTTTAATAGAAAAACCTGGGAACATTTTTACATCATTTATAGTCATTTTAGTGGCATTCAAAATCTCCATATATGGATCTAACACTGCTTGTGAAACTATTCAGCAAACAGGAGCAGCTCCCAGGCCATTTGCCGCTGCCATCCATAACTTCAGCGGTCCACGGCCCGTGCCAACAGTAACAGAGCCGAGACTTTTAATGATCATAGGCTTGGCCAGATCCAGGGGAGGTGAGGTCATTCTGTTGCTCTTTAATTCAATCTCGGCACGCTCACCCCACTTGCTATGAATATAGTTCAATTTCTTTGAGACTACAATACAGTAAGTTCTTTTCCTGTAGATCAGCATATTGAGCATAGGGCAACCATTTCTGGAATTTCAGTGGGGCTGGTTCCCACCCTTTCAGCTGTAAAATTCCTGCTTGCCTGCATAATAACACTTGCTGATAACATAGCAAGTAAGAGGCCTGACCATAGAATTGATAAAAGATTAGAGAACTCATTGCGACTAACCACATAAACCAGAGTGCAGTGAACCGGTGTCAATTAGTCAGTTGGATAAGTTGGACCCTCTGCTGTGGATGGCAGAGGTAAGGAATGAAAACATCACTGTTCTTGGCATACTCCCTCAGCCATAATCATTATGTGTGCTTGGCAACCGATGAAAAGGCAGTTTTTGGGCTAGCTTGCAAAATGAGTTTGAATACGATTAACACCCGGGGCTGCATGGTATGGACAGAATATTACTTGGCTGATACAGGCCTGTATGATTGGAGAGTATTTGATGGTGGATTTAAGGGCCGGGACACTCATGTTGGAGTTTGTTAGAGAAACCTCTTCCTCCCTGCCTGACAAAACAAAAAAAACTGTCTAATTTCTCTGTTGAGTGATTGTATTCAAATTATAGGCCTTCTGAAAAGGGAGGAATGAATTATGGAGACTGTGATTTGACAAATCTTTACTGTTATTTTCAGTCTGTCATTATGTTGCTGTTTGCACTCTCCAAGAACCACCGTTCAGATGTTAATGTAGCAGCTGTACGCCTGCCTATTAAATTTCTAGTGAAGTTGTAAGCGTGAACACCTGGATGAACACTCCTCACGCGCTGGGATAACATTTAACAACACAGGAATTACCGGTCATATTATTTAGCAAATCTTAGCTTTTAAGGAAGCCATGTCCTTAAAATCGTCTCATTTTAACTGATTGTACTGTAGAAATGTGAATTTGCTTGATCAGAACTGTGCTCTCAGCCCTACTTATTATAATATTGTTGCTCGTGCCTTCTAGAAAAGGCGTTTATTGCGGGTCTGTCGGTAAAGACTGCTGCATGATAATTCTTCATGGTTGATCTTCAAGGAAGCGCAGTGATAATTAAATCGGTTCAGTGGGATCTCGTAGAGGAAATCACCGCATTTGTCATCATCACGTTCAAACGCTAACATAGAGATGGAGCTAACCTTGTCAGCCATTTAATTTCACTGGACTCTCCTCCATCCTCCTTCTCTAGTATCTCAGCAGGCTAAAAAAAAAAAGTGCAAAAAGAAAAGTGCCTTGTGACCAGAAGGTCACTGGATCTAATCAATGGATCAAGTGGCAAATTCTGTGTCCGGTGAAAGCAAATGATAATGTTTCACCCTCCCCCTAACAACTGCTGCTGAGGGGCTCGAGAGCAAGGCACGTAAGGCCCAGTTACTCCACTGAAGCCGATCAGTGGCCTTGTGGAAAACTGGAGCGGCGCAGGGCTGATACCAGGAGTAAATGAGTGTCAAGAAAAGCTGCCTAAAAGCAGGATTAATTCTTTTCAAGGCTGTCTGGATAAATAAAAAATATTTCCATTACAATAATCACAGGACTGAAGGAGTGAGCCTCGGCTCTCTGTAAATCTACACTGAGGAGGCTCCTTCATCAATTCTGCTGTAGGGTCATTTACGGGTTGTCATGGTTACCTCTGCAGGAGGAGGCTAAGGAGCACCTGCTCCCGCCCCCTTTCATTAAAATCCATCCTATTGATTGGCTGGACTTGTATCCACAGACCCCCCATACACCCCTCCCCACTCCTGTACTTATTCTGCTGGGTTACTAGCAGGAGAGCAGGACAGAGCTGTGTTACAATTGTGCCGGCCCGCTGTCACTCACGGACAGCGGCCAATCAAGGAAAACAAACCAGAACTGGGGCCCCCACTAGTAAACGTCCTGTATGAAAGACAGCTAGCTGCTACTGCTGTATGAATGTAGACAGCCAGGGGAGACACATAATCTAGAGTTCTGTTGGAAGAAGGACAAAATCTCACTTTGACTGAATCACTGGGTGATTTTCTTTTAAAGGAGAAAAGGCTGCGTGTTGCCGGCGTGTTGGCGGCTCTAGTGGATGTTTCAGTGGAATGGAGGGTAAGTAATGTGGTGTTGCTTCATTTGGTTTGCTGTGTGTGTAGTCAGGGACTCGATGGTAGCTGTGTTTCTGATCTTTTCCCTTGTAAATGGCCTTTGTATTGTGTACAGCAGGTGGCCCTGTACATTTTGTATTGATATTCATGAAGTGGACGGTTTGCTCAGCGCGTGGGCGAGGGCCTGTTGGCTCTTTTTGTGTGTGTGTGTGTGTGTGTGTGTGTGTGTGTGTGTGTGTGTGTGTGTGTGTGTGTGTGTGTGTGTGTGTGTGTGTGTGTGTGTGTGCGTGCGTGCGTGCGCTGTATGGGGGATGCACTAGTGGAAGCAGATATCTGTGTTTACATAGTGTCTTGTTGAGCAGAGCTAGATTAAACCCAGGTAGAGGGAATGTCATTCAATCTTTGTATCTATTTTCCGTTGATGTGCCATATGTTTGTTTTCTTTGTTTGCTTCTCTGTGGTTCTGGAAAATAATTAAAAATTAAAGGTTGTTTGACAGATTGTGTCAGCCATCACAGCCTCCCGCCCATTATCATAGTTTTTGTTTGAAAGTAATACAGCCAGGGAACTTCCTTATCCACCAGCCAGCAAGTAAAGCAAAGAAAACTAATAAATGAATCTCTCTCTCTCTCTCTCTCTCTCTCTCTCTCTCTCTCTCTCTCTCTCTCTCTCTCTCTCTCTCTCTGTATTCTCTCTTTTCCAGTTGCTTTGTTGACATAAAGGGAAAATGATGATAATAATAAAACATTTCAGGGCTCCAAAAAGCAATTTGTCCAGTGCATTTAATTTAGAATCAATGCATCACAGACATTGAAAAATCAGAACAAAACAGAGAAAACACAATTGTTAATCCTGGAGAACAGTTACATTATGTTATGTTGCTATTTTCTGGCAAATTTAATACAAATCAATAAAATGAATAAAAAGCCTTACCGCCGCAGCAAACGCAACATTCCTGCACTTCCATCAGCATCACACTGAAGACATCTTGGAACATTTTATTACAAAATTAGGACAATATTCTCTCTTGTTGAGTCAAACACAAAATAACATTTAAAAGCAGTGACAGCTTAACAAAATCTCTTTTCTCTTGGCAGCCAGTTGTTTTTATCTCTTTGTTTGTGTCTGACTGCCAAATCTTCATTTAGATAATGCTTTCTTTGGGTTTTGAATACTTGGGTACCACTTTGCAAGAAGAGCCCAGCATAAAATTAAAGTTTTGAACTGATATCTAATGTTGTCATTCTCTTTCAAGTGGACATCTTGTAATTTAAGGAACATTTTGTTAAACAGCTGTGACTAATTTTTCGAAATGTGGACCAGGTTCTGTATTTGTAGGTTATAGGATGTTTAGCATTGCCTAATTTGACTGTGCGTTTGATCGATTTCCTGGTCTGTGGAGTTTTTGCTGGTACTTTTTCAGTGTTTCTGCACACAAGGGAAAAAGTACCATTTCGGCTCTACCTCTGTTGTTTGGAAGTACTTCCACTGGCTCCCAAAATAGATTGCCAGAATTTCAAATGAGCGATTTTGAGGTAGTCCTTTATCTTTCTCTGTCCTTGAAAGACACACTAACACTCTCTTTCTGTCTATTTCCTTCTCATGTTCAAGATGAGGTTGAGTAGCATGAGCAGTGTCAGTACCCCAGAGTATCATTTTCTGCCACAAACCTCAGCTACAAGTCCACGGTTAACACCAGATAGTGATCAATCTGTATGTTGTTCATATAGCTGGTCAATTCTTCTGCATGGCTTGCAGTGTTTACACACTCTTGCAGATACATACTTACCCTACTAACCTACACAACACCAAATCTTCTAAACACACGCAGGAACACTGTATATCCATACACATTACGCACACTCAGACTACCTGCTGCTGCCGGTGTGACAGATGCTGACTACATGCCGCCTTGCTCAAAGGTCAACGGAGGTAGTTAGACCCAGACAGGCTCTGCTAGCAGCCCCATCAGTCAGGGCCGGCCACACGAGCCAGGCTATGAAATGCTCCCTAATCGGCCCTGCCAACAAACATTTCAGGCATGAGCAGCCGAGCTAGAGTGACTTACAACTCAGGTTAGGATGCAGCAGCCTGTAGGAGCTCCCAAGTTTGTCTCATGTTACTCACACGTGCTTATGATAATGTCTGATATTATTGTGTTTTCATAAGCAAAGTTGTCTTATCAGGGCTCTCTGCCGTGGCTGCTCTCTGCTCTGAAGCTTGCTCTCAAAGGTCGTAAAGAAGTTTTAGACCAAACAAAAAAATATATTCTGAAAATAGCTCAGTACCACTTTCTCATGTCTGATAACAGTCCAATACACATTTGCCCATCTTAACATCTATTAAGTTGTTCTGAAACCATTCAAATGCACTTTTCAATCAAAAACATGAAACCAAAACTGTCAAAGACTCTAGCCCACAAGTGAAGTACATGACTCACATCCTAGAGGAAGCTACGTTGTTGTTGAGTCATTCTGCCTTTAACACTGATGTCCTTCAGCCATGTCTGCAAACTTTTGGCTTTTTGTTTTCAGTCACTGTTTCACTATTTTGTCCAGCACACTGGACTTAAAGTAAAACGATAATTATTAAACGTTTCAGAGTGTCTGAGGACAATCACATCCACAGACAGTATAGCACTCAAAATTTTAATTCACAGACATTTAAAACAAGGGGATCCGATCTGAACGTACAGTTTCACTTGTTGAAGACCATACTGAAGACAGTAAGCCACCAAAACACAAGAAGTGAAACTGCAGACAGGCCTGTCAGAGCATTACCATCAAAGTATCTGCTGATGTCCGTGGGTTAGAGACCTCACACGCAACCACTGACGGCAAAGTATTTGTAAATATTAAAAATGAGTTAATTTTGTGTTAAAGTGAAAAGAATAAAATGGAAATAAATTATAAATAAATTGACTTCTTTTGACTTACTTCTGATCGAAAACTAGTGAGTCGACAACCAGCCAAACATCAAGCAACAACACAAGAGCGTTGTGTTGGGGCGGCTGTGGCTTGGAGGTAGAGCGGGTCATCCACAAATCAGAAGATCAGCGGTTCGACCCCCAGTTCAATCCCCTCCAGTCTGCATGTCGAAGTGTCCTTGGGCAAGATACTGAACCCCAAATTGCTCCCGAAGGCTGCGCCATCGGTGTGTGAATGTGTATGAATGGTTAGCTCCTCAAACTGATGAGCAGTTGGCACCTTGCATGGCAGCCAATGCCATCAGTGTATGAATGTGTGTGAATGGGTGAATGAGATTCGTACTGTAAAAGCGCTTTGAGTGGTCGGAAGACTAGAAAGGCGCTATATAAGTACAAGTCCATTTACCATTTACCATTTTACAAGACATAGCAGCCAGCTAATATAATTTGCTAGCTAGTCCATGAACAAGAAGCCCAGCTCGGCGTCTGGCTTTCAGCCTTTTATTATATATCAATATATATATACAAAGCTCTCACCTGAAAGTCATTCCCAGATTTTCTCTTGTATGACAGTTTCTCACTCGGTCACATCCTCTTCACCTCTGCCATTATGTCTGTAGACGCTGCTATGCTCCCAGCTCCGGTTCTGCGCAACAACGCCGTCATTCTCCGCCAGTTTTGTAAGGCAGAATATGCTTCAGCCTTTTTAGACATATGGTGGGATATTAAAAACAGAAGAGTTTTTCATGAATACATAATGAAATAGACATTTCTTTTGTTCTCTTTTGAAGTTAAAGGACATGGATCCATGTGTGTGTGACTGTGCATTAATGAGAGTCATTGTATGTCTGAATGTGTGCATGTTCATGTGCATCTCAGTGTGTGTCTTTTATCATTCCGGTCATGCCAGCAGTCTGCCGTCCGTCCCCTCTTCAGTAAAGGTCACATCTCCCGTTGTCTCCGGTGACATTTAGTCCCGAGTCTGTCTGTTAGAATTTGTCCCTTCAATTCATCACGTTATCTTCCCAACATGCTCTCTGGCTGCCTCCTAATATTATATGAACTCACAAGAGTGATATCAGCTAAAGAGGTAGAGAAGTGAACTTTTGACATAAACAGGGTCATCAGTTTGATTTATAGTCCATGAATGAGAAATTTGTGAATGAGAAATTGTCGTCTCCTTTTTTTTTTAGAAAAAAAAGCTGTTGGACTTACAAATCAAATGACAGCAAATTAATTGACTGAATTTTTACTAATTGATTGTTAAAGCATTTATCAGGCAATATTTTGCTGCTGTTCAAATGTGAGGATTTTCTGCTTATAATATTGTAAATGGATTAGTTTGTACAAGAGAGGCAATTTAAAGATTCTACTTAAGGTTCTTGGCAAACGTGAAGAGTGTTTTTCACTGTTTTTTTTTTTTTTTTTTTTGGCATTTTATTGATTTAAAAGATGATTCGAAAAAGAACAGAGTGATTAAGAAATGATGACTTGTTGGATGGTTGAATAGCTCTGAAAAGCCCCTCCCCCCATCCCTTTCTGATGTTGGGGGCTTTGTCTGACAATATCTCTTACTTTCTGATCCATGATCCAGCCTTCACACCCACTGGGTTTGAACTTGTCTGTCTAGCTCTTTTTAAAATTTATTTTACAACCATTTCTGTAACCTTTCATTCAAACAAATGAGTGCAGCACTAAGAATCCTGGACGAGCCCCCAATTTGTGACAGACCAGCTCAAGGCCGGACAACTGAGGGGCGAACATGAGTTATACGTAAAAAGGAGTGTATTTTACAATGACCAAAAAAAGAAATTAGGAGATTACTTAACCAAACAGGGTGGAAAATGAGCGGAGAGAGACTGTGTGACCAGTTTATGTGGTATGTTCTTGCCACTGGACCAGATGAGCTGAATCTCCCTGACAACCTGACTGCTCATCAGGTTCCATGGAGGGAGAGGCCTCCTTAGAGGGGCGTCTCAGCCTTCCAGTGGAGACAGCCTGAAAATATGCCTCTTTTCCAATATTTAATGATAACACGTCTCTCGCCTCTATCAGCTTTTCACTCTGCCTTTGAGTGCGGCCGTTTGGAAAAGCTATAAGCACTCTTGGTTTCCGATGTGGTCGGACAGCACATCTTACAAACTAGGTCTGACTGAGCATACGCTGACACTTACTCCATGACAGCAGGACACATGAACACACAGTCAGTGTTTGAAGCAGTGGGCTTTCAGACAAATCAACAAGGCACCCTTTTAGCACGGTACTGAACCCCAGTTGCACAGTTGTAGCTGAAGTGGAGCTGTATGAATGTGAGGATATTCTTCTGCACATCTGTTATTGTGCAGAACCAAATAAATGACAGTTATAAAGGAGTTTTTGTATTATTTTTACATATTTACTGAGAAATGTCCTGAGGAACAAGTCCCACTCCTCCTGGCGAAACACACTCCTGATTCTTTCCACTGGCTCGATTGATGATGCAAGCCAGGAGGGAACAGGAACATTGAGTCTTCGTGACCTTGTTATATACATGGCGCAAGTACAGCCGAGTCACTAGTCTATAATGTGTGTGTGCATGCGTACAAGCCAGGTGTCCGGCAGTAGTTGAACAAACTATCACGCAATAAAAGAAGCCAGAAGAGGACAAGTGTATTTGCCATTATGCTGTTCAGACCATTACCTCAAAGTTAGGTCAAAGAAATTCCTAGAAAATCACATAAAAAGGACTCTCTAAATCCACGTTGCCATGACACCTGAGCATCTGTTTTGGCATCAGACTTATTCTGATTCTAAAGTTAATTGTGTGACATTGAGGCTTGATTACATTTTAGTTTAATTTAGTTTGATACTCAGTTGATCTCCAAATGGGAAATTCATGTTAGATAATTGAATTACACAAGAGGGATGAATGATTTTTGTCTGTGGGGCTTGCTGCCAGGACATCCAGTCAGGAGTACTAATCATGTGACCCTGTTAAAGGTGTCCTGCCTAAAGAGAAATCAAGTAGTGCTGATTGTTTTATATGTCGATTCATCAGCTGATTATTTATTTTGTTGAACTGTTGTGTCTGTTAAATGTCTCCAGATGGGGAAGAGAGCTGAAGTTGATATATACATTGTTTGCCAGTAAGTCTATCTCACCAAAGATACATTTAAATCAATGATGTCAATGAAATTGTTTGATTAATCATTTCATCACTTGCTCAGGAAATTAACTGTGTCTTTTTTGCCCACCCTGCTGTAGTTGTTTTGAATGTTAATTGAGCATATGTCAATTATAGCTGAACTTTTTTGGCTTTACAAAGATGAGAACATTCATTGCCAGCCAGACAGCAGTATCTTCTCATCAGTGCAGGCTGACAGCAGCTGTTAGGCCTGTTTGACCACAGGCCAATCTGAAAGACCCTTCTCTGCTTGGACGAGAGCCTGCACTTCACAGCAATGAATAGCAGGCCAGCTGCACTTAGTTTATGCACGTGTGTGTTTCTGTGTGGGTATGAGGCTGGGGTTCATATGAGTGGGGCCTCTGTCCCACCCTCCCCTTACTCAATGTGACTTCTAGGGAATTAACATGACAACTCAGCACCCGCCCCACCCAAATGCAATGATCTGTCAGTCTAACATCCTTTGCTACGGCATGGTGAAGCCCTGAACTTTTAGCCAGATGTAGGAGGGGAAGGTCACCTGTAGCCACCAGCAGGACCAAACATCAGTTGAATCAGTCCCTCTTTATTAATAAAGAAACTTTGTTCTTGCTCCTTTCTGTTGTGACATTTGAGGATGCAGTGACTGCAGGAGAAATTCATCTGGTTTTAAACACTTTAACCACATTATCTAAATAACTTATTTTAGAAGTAAAAGCATTTATGAGTATTTTGGTTAGGTGGAATGTACACACAACTTCACACACACTATATAACTTATTCTTTTGAGTAATTAAGGTTACTTATTAAGGTACTATGCAGTTATAAATCAGCTTAATACTGAAAATATGAGTTTTTTATTACAAATAACAGTGCAAAATTCTTGTAGTTTGTGTTGTTTTATGGTTAAAAGCTTTTAGTACCATATGCTCTGGAATATATACAGCAGCTATACACAGGGCTCTACACTGACTTTTAACAGTGATTGCCAGGCATCAGCTTTCTGTTGCCAAAACTGAAAATATGCTTGTTTTTAGTCACCTTTTATATTTGCGTAATTAAGGAACCATGCCTTTTATTACAGTAACTGAATAAAATTCTTTGTAGTGTGTGCTACTAGTGTGTGTATGCTTCAGAGAATTTGAATATTAAGTGTTTTCAGTTAACGGGTCCACCCTCAGTTCCTGAAAAACCAGCTGTGCAGCTGTTATGTTCTTCACACATCCATCAAAAACAAATTGAATGCGAAGTGAACGCACCAACGCACATACAGCCTTGCTTGGTTCCACAAATTTTAAAAATGTGTTTATTTTGGTACCGTGTTTTGTTGTTTGCCACTTATGGCAAGAATTGGTTGCCGATTTCTCAAAATGGTTGCCAATGGTAACCTAGCAACTGTTACCATTGAGTGTGTGTGTGTTATAAGTCAGTTATCAGTTAATCTCTCTAAACAGATCTTTATTTATATGATTGCTTGTGACCAATATGAAAGCATCAAAGCAGTCCTTCAGAATCATAATCCACCAAAGACTGAAAAACAGTCCAGTGTTGTATTTATCTTAAACTGCGTACAGTTATCAGATAATGAACAGAAAAGGTCACAGCTCTCCTTTTATAGTCAGTGATTTATTTTTCTCGAAGATGTTTGCGAAATTGAAAACACAAATTGGAAACAGATGGCAGAGGAGTACTCTGTGACTTTGTTTTGTTGCTTCATCCTGTGAGGATAATGTCACTAGTATTACAGCTAAAACACCTTAGTCACACTTGTTCCTTTTGACAAGAAGCTAACATGCAACAATCACTCTAAAAGCTGATACTATATTACACTGCACTGTATTATTGTTTACTGCATTATGTACTACGTTAAATCTCCATGTTAATACACTCCAAATATAACTACATAATCGCATTATATGATACCATTTATTTCTATAGCTCATGTGCTATAGAAATAAATTAAACCTGACTGTTCTATATTTTGCTGACTCTGCTGCTGCTAATCACACCACTCTGTTACTTTGCTTGAGGCAGCATCGCACTCTTAGTTCAAGTACTACACTGGTTGTGGGAGATGTAGGTGCCTGTAATTTTGTGTTTTGTGTCTAATTGCTCTCGTATAGTTTCCATCTTCTAGTCTTACTTTATAAACAGTTAATGATTAATTCTCTTTAAGCTTCTCTATTTATCTTTGCTTATTCTTTCCATCTGCTGCTGCAGCACCTGAATGTACCCTACGGAGGTCAATAAAGGATAACATTATCTTAAATGTAGTCCACAGAAGTGCAAAGAAAACCGTCCAATAATTTACTACATAAACTATAAATACATTGCCTTTTGACACTGCTGGTAGAATCCATTCTAACTATGGCTAAAATGTATCATAATAATGGTGGTGGTTGGTGTTTAAGAGCAGCATGGACCAGCTCGATCTTTAAGGCTTGAATTGGTATGGATCATTGACTCAGTGTTGTAATTTTCCAGTTCACAGAATCTTGGATAACCGGCACCAGAAAATGAATCTTATAAAAACCTGACTTTGCTGTCAAGGGATTGAAGGGTGATGAGCAATACAAGCCGGTTTGGCATTTGGGATGTGACATTTTTATTTTCAGTTCAACCTATAATACTACACTGCATTTTTTAAAAGTTCATTCTTCATGGCTGTTTGCTTAGCTGATAATGAGAACAAACAAAAAAAATAACTACCTGGGAAGTGAAATGCTGGTAAATTGATAACTGTTTCCACTCTATCAGCCCCATTGCAGCCATCAAGACACCCTCTAGATGACGTTATTCCACACTAAAAGTCGCATTTGCATGGTGAAATTTTATATATTGCCTTGTGAATATTGTATTTCAGTTGAGCTCTGTTTCCTTCATGGTTTTCTACTCAGTGCATCTCTATAGTAAAGGCTCACCTTGGCCCCTTGCTGTTGCTTAATGTCACATCATGATGTGTTTTTAGCACGAAATGTTTCATGTCTTGAAATCACAAATGTCCTCGAATCGTCTGAGTCTTTTTGATGTTTTCTTTACTAGCTGTCTGTGCAGACATGACCTAGTTTTATATCGACATTTGATGCTTCAAGTATCCTCCGCTGGTGTAGAAGAGGTTTTCTTGTATCTCATAGTAAGCTCTAACCCATTTTTTCTTTTTGTGTCTTCTCTGCAGTAAGCATGTTTCTCAACACCTTGACGCCCAAGTTTTACGTGGCTCTGACGGGCACTTCCTCCCTCATATCAGGACTTATATTGGTAAGAAACACTTATTTTGGCAACAATAAAAAGAAAAAGTTTAATGCTTAATATGACCCGTTGAAAATAATTATTCTTTGATTCACTGTACACACCCAGTGTGTGTGACTTTTGTCTTATAACTCCAGTACTTACACTTCCTGCTGATATACTCATTGCACAGTGTTCTCGTGCATCAGCTAAATGTAAAAAATTGCACTTTAAGGTTGATGACTGTGTGCTCTTACATGACATTTTCATTCGTAATGTTAAAAAGAGAAATTAATTTCCAGAGCCGGCTCCCTAGGTGACTTAATGAACCCAGGATGTAATTTGTTGGACTATAATCGCAGGTTTAGAGTTCACGAGGAGCTGAAGAGAGAGGAAATCTATACTCGTTTGGTCTCACATAAGATGAGCTGCAAAAAAAAATGGCAGCCTCTGGCGCTGTCTCTGTGTATCCTCCTGGCTTATCACACCAAGTGCTTTCCAAACTACCAAAAACATATTTTGGGGTGTATTTGTGTGGAATATGGATCAAGATATCTAGAGCTCTCCATCTCTGTGCATTAAACACTCATTTAGCACCCAACTGGTGACCAGTGGATACTGAGCTGCCCCTGAGAAAGAGAAATAAAGAAGGCAAACAGTGCAAAAATGTTAACTGCATTTGTATCCCTCAGTCTCCAGCTTGGCAAAGGATTCCTTGCCTGCTTACGTCAGTATTCAAAAATAAATAGAAGAAATAGAGAAGCAGTGTAATGGAAATGTTGGAAAGGCTGTTCCTACTCATGCAGGTATTTTATCTCTCTTTCAAGTTGTTCACAGAGAGACGGCAAACTGTGCAACAGTGTTTGGTCTGTATTTTAAAATAGCTCCTCTCATAATTAACTCGCTCTCTCTTCCCTGCAGGCTATCGGCCAATATGTGTAGGCTGCTTAGAAAAAGCTGTTGAGCTCTGCACATGCTCTGTGAGATGATTAAGAAATGAGGAAGCCATTTGGTTTCACAGAAGCGACACTGGTCATTTCTCTGTAATTGGAATAGATGTTTATGCACCAATTAGGTGGGTTTCCACTGAAGATAAGATCTAGATAAGCCTCATCAGAATGTGATATCACTTCCTTCCTCAAGCAGAGGCTGACAGTGTAACGGCTTAACCAGATGGAAGTCTGCGCACTGCTTTAGCTCTCGCATTAGTCTCATTCAAACTGTTACCATGAATGTTTCTTATATCAGTATGTTTTCCAACCCTTACTTTGTCTCTTTTCCTGTATTCTAAGAGCAACATTCTTTCTACTCACAGTCTTTCAGTCTCACAGTCACCACAGCTGGGTGTGCCGAGCTAAAAAAGCAATTTGGTTGTAATTGTTAAAGATACAGAGTTGTGTACTTTATGTTTTTGTGCTGCTCCGGAGCTCCCAGCAAGCTTCATGCATCGTTGAAATGGTTGTATTTTGCGTCGGGTGATGGGGCAGATGTCGTGTTTGAAACTAGTGTGTACAAATTTATTTTTATATTTTGTTTGACAACGCTATTTAACGGAGAGTGCTGCTGAAAACCCAATACAGGGGCAAGACATGAAGGTAAATGGACTGCACTCACAGCATGCGGTGCTTTTAACCTGAGAGTGCAGCAGAGCACATACTCAACATAGTGCAGCTGCCGTGCAAGGCGTCATCAGGAGCGGTCTGGGGTTCAGCGTCTTGCTCTGGGACTCTTGATCATGCAGATTAATGGACGACCCTCTCCGCCATCTGAGTGTGGGTCTCAGACATCATGACCCAGCTAGTCTGCAGATTTTCAGTCCAACCCAACAGCAGGTCTCACTGATTAGTTCCTCCTCTCTCGCTGAAGGTGCTAATTGGTAAAATACAGCAGAAGCACTCTCTTGGACCTTTGTGGTACAAGGCTGAGACCCACCGATGCAGTTAATCGCTGAAGTAGCTTAGTCCACATTGTGATTAAAATTATAAATGTGTGATAAAAGCAGATGGGGAATAGCAACTAGCTAAGCACAAGTAAAGTTCTTCAGATGACGAGGTGTTTTTCTCAGGTAGCAAGTTGTTTTTATATGCACATGTTGTTTTATCTGGAAAGTCTGATGGTCTTATAGGTTTACTCCCACTCTGTTTACTGGACTTGAATTACTTAAGAATGAGACAAAATGCTAATGTAAGAGAAGGAAAGAGAAACATGTATGTGCTCATCATGAGTCATATGAACTGTTCAGTTAAACTCTCTCTCTCTCTCTCTCTCTCTCTCTCTCTCTCTCTCTCTCTCTCTCTCTCAGATATTTGAGTGGTGGTATTTCAGGAAATATGGGACTTCCTTCATAGAGCAGGTGTCCGTGAGCCACCTGCGCCCCCTGCTGGGCGGAGTGGACAGCAGCTCCCCCAGCAACTCCAACACCAGTAATGGGGAGGCCGATTCCAATCGACAAAGTGTGTCCGGTAAGAGCTGATAGATGGAATATCCACCAGAGACAAAAGAGCGCTTTATAGTGCTGCATGCAGCATCAGTGCAAAAAAAAAAAAAAATGCAGCTGATTTCATCAGCAGTGTGGTGGCAGCGGATCAGAACTTCGGCTCTGTTTTGTTTTTTTGACATCATGGTCGACATTTCCCATCGCTCACACCAGAGTAAATTTAAGTAAAAACATGTTAATATATGGCACAGCTTCAGTTCACGTTCTACCAGCAAGATGAGCAAAGTAAGTCTCCACAAGATCAATAAACAGGATTTGTCCAATGAGAAATGTTTTGATGCTGTTATTTTACCTTATCCCACTGTTTTTCACATCAAACAACAGAAAATGAGAACCACACAAACACAAGAAGAGCATGAACAGACAAACGGATGCTTTAAATGTTAATTCTCTTTGTGGGTCTTGTGATGGTCATCATGATCATCACCATCTATTTATTAAATTGCTGCAAAGGGCTGGCTCGGAGTCCCTGCTCACTTAAAATGTTCCACTCTAGATCTCATTCCTTTGCAGGTCACTGTTGCAGCATTACAGAGAGCCCTTCAGTTGGGTTCTGCTGTGTTAACTTCAAAAAGGAGAACTAAACAGCCAAAGTGTTGTAAAATGTCAAAGCAATTTTTCAGCCGTGCTGACACAAATCCCACCGGCCTGCTGAAGGCAATGAAAGCATTTCAATGTGTAGTCTTTGGGAAAGGCTTTCACCCTATCAAAATAATGTTTGGGCTTCATATAAAAACAACAATTCAATTCAGAGACATCAAGAATTGACACTTAATTAGAGAGTGTCTATGTGGACACATGGAAGGTGTGTTTGAGACGCTTCATCTAGGCGTGTTTTTGTTTGAACGTGTAGCTCCCAGCTGTGACTCAGAAAATATATCTTCACCGAGAGCTGTCACACTGTTCAAAGGGCTGCTCTGTTCGTTATGAAGCAGAGAGGATTTGTCTCTAGATGACACATCGATCTCCCCGCTGCTTCACGCTCACAAATTCAAACTAATTAATACAACCTCCCAAACTGTGGAAATGGTGTCATATTTTCTTCTCTTTCTTTTTTTAAGACACATTCTCAAACATGTTTGCAGCTTTCAGGCTGTATACAGGGCTCAACAGTAATGGTTACCATTGGCAACCAGTTTGAGAAACTGGCCACCAATTCTTGGCCTTGGGTTGCCATCAGTGGCATCCACTTTTTAACATATAGAAATGGGGACAGCAAAACATGCATCCAAAATAAATACATTTTTATATTTGTTGTGTAAATGATATTTAAATATTGCTGCATGTGCGTTGGTGCGTTCACTTTTGAGGAATCTGTGAAGAACATGACAACAGCTGCACTGCTTGTATTTTATGGAAATAATATGTAAATAACTTTATGTCACATTGAGCTGGCATAACAGCATAGTTTCTTAATTGCTCAAAATATAAGGTGACATATTATATAAGGTGGCATATTTTCAGTTTTGGCAACCAAAAACTGACACTTGGCAAGCACTTTTAAAAGTTAGTGTAGAGCCCTGTGTATAGTAGCTGTATATATTACCAAGCATATAGTATTAATAAGCTTTAAACCAAAAATGAATTGATAACTAAGTTTTAGTATCTAACATCACCATTAATAAACAAAATAAAAATAAAAAGATGAGTGTTACCAAGCAGGATGTGCTTTATGTACTGATAAAAGTTTTAGGAAGAGATCTATGTTTAAGTGCTGTACTCCATATATATACATGTATGCAGTTACACACTAATTCAAGCCATCAACCTTGACAGTGCACTTGTTGAACTACAGTAGAGAGGACATCCAAGAAGTTCAAGTCTGTCCAGCAACATCCTCCACAGTCACTCTGTGAGCTCTGCTTAGTGGCTTCTTGGCGTCCGTTCTACATCAGTGACGCTTTGATCATAGTTAATCCTTTGAATGTGTTTTCACTCGCCCGTGGAAATTCACTCATTTCAAATGAGGAAATGTCTCAGTGCTGAAGATTTCCTTTGGGTCCATTGTGGGTGATAAAAGAAGACATTAATTCTACATATGCATATAATGCACATAATGCAGTATACATTAAATGGCTCCTTTTTTATAGCATTTTTATGTAAAAATAAAAATCATATTGGGAAGAAACTGAGGGTAAAGTTCAGATGGTAATAGACCGTGATGTACATTTCTTTCAAAGCATCCTGTTGTTGACGTCTTTGTGAAAGCTTGATGCAGCCTGCTTTTGTTTTCAGCCAAACAACTTTGAATTGAAAAGGATTATGTGAGCTGTATTAAATCAACAAGCTACGATTGAGAGAAGAAAGGCAGTCTAATTATTTCGACTGTACTAATCCTCAGTTTTCTGGCTAATAATCTACTCTGTGTAAATCCCAGCATTCAAATCAGAGCTGCACGGTGTAACACATTCTCTTCCTTTGTTATAACAGAAGGCGAAGTCAGACAGTTGAAACAAAGTCGCTTGATTGATTGATTAGTCACAGGTCTGCACAGATGAAAGACAGCATGAATTCAATAGATGTGTGGATTGATTCTAATGTGGCTTCACATCTTCATGATATATATTTTCACATTTATTGGTGGGCTTTAGTATTTCTCCTGAAAGCTTTTTTTGTCGAGTAAAAAGTTGGCTATCCTTGGTATGATTTCGACATAACTGTTGCATTTAAAGATTGTGGCGAGTGCTACAAGGATTCAATTATTTATTGAATAGTTGTTGATTTAGTTTATCAAGTTTATCATTGTTGGTTGAAGCCTTTAAAATGCTTTTCTCTTTTATTTCATTGTAATTGAACATTTTTGGGATTTCCGGTTGTTGGCTTCACAAAACAGTGTTACTCTGGGATCTTTTCAATATTTTGTGACATTTTATAAATGAAACAATTAAAGGGATGGTTCTGGTTTTATGATGTACTTACCTACAGTCAGTGTATGACCTACAGATGGCGATAGGGCGTACATAGTTTGGAGAAGACAGGAGGACTAGCCCAGAAGCTAAGCAATGTTGCGTGTGATTTTTATGAGACAGGGGCAGCCTACCTAATTCAAATTCATTCAAATTCAGGATTGCAATTCCAATTAAGTTTGCGACTTGCTGGATCCCACAATGTATCTGGATTGTGTCTTGTATGCGAATCTTTCCCTTTTGGCCAACGTTCAGGTTTAAAACTCTACACCACAAGTATGGGACACAGGTTTTCTGTTATACATTTTCCCCCTAGCCAAAGCTGGTGACCCCGATTACATCATTGTGTATCTGAGAACACATTATACAGCAGTTTTTGCAGACAGTCGTGCTCCTCATGATAAATGAGTGAGTTCCCCAGTCTGTTAGGAAACACAGCACAAGTCCAGAATTATTTCTGGTATCATTCCATATTGTTAAATCCTGCACTCTGCGTTCGTCTGTTCAGTGCTGTTAGCCAAAACATGAGTTTTGTGCCTGTTTTCTGACAGCAGTGAGAGTCTGTGTAGAAGTATGTCTGGTCACTGAGGCCTTTTCCCTGTCAGCTTGTGCTCCCAAAGAGGTCGATGCGCCAGTCGGGGAGCTGCAGGGAGGATGGTAGAATGCGCAGCCGAGCTCTTTGATGTGCGCCGAGGAGGCTCAGTGTCGACTTTACCCTTGACACTCATCAGCACTGTTGTTCTCTCTCTGTCTCTCTCCTACAGAATGTAAAGTATGGAGAAATCCGCTGAATTTATTTCGAGGAGCTGAATATAATCGGTAAGTGACAGCAGCTAAGCTACCTGCATCTGAAAAGCCCTCGGCCAGTCGAGGACTTGAGTTTGCCTCCAGGCCTCCTCCGTCTCTCTGTCTTGTTCACTCTCCTGTCTCTGATATAGGCCGTTTCTTTTCCTTCTCTTTCTTTTCACCTCATTCTGTCATCTGTTTGGTGTTTTCTTCTCTGTAACAGTGCATTTTCTGTCTTCTTCCTCATGTTTCATTTATTTTCCCCTCTGACCATCCTGTTTTTCATTCCTCATAAACTACTTCCTCCTCCTTTTCCTCTTTCTGATTTCTTTTTTATTTCTCCCTTATGATTTCTTCTCATCACTCTCTTACACTCCTCCTCTAGTCTCTCTCTCTTTGATGTGTCTGCCTGCTGTTCCTACCGTTCAGTCATCCTCCAATTTTCCATTTCTCATCTTATAATTATCCTGTCATTTTCTCCACCTATCAACCCACGCGCTGAGCTCCAGCTCTTAACTTTGGCCAATCTCTGTCAAGTACAATTCCCATTAAGTCGGCACAGTCCATTAACAGTTATCCGAGCAAGTAAATCAGCTTGGCTCTTTCATCTCCTCATTGGGATGCTTTCATTTTCCATCTCATCATTTGTGTTTGGACACTTTATTAGTTGCTAATTATAAACGTGTGTCTGTTGTGGTGTTCAGGTATACGTGGGTAACGGGTCGAGAGCCGCTGACATACTATGACATGAACCTGTCAGCGCAAGACCATCAGACCTTCTTTACCTGCGACTCAGACCACCTCCGGCCTGCTGACGCCAGTAAGCTAATGCACGGTCATGTAAACAGTACATTTTGGTGTGTGTGTGTGTGTGTGTGTGTGTGTGTGTGTGTGTGTGTGTGTGTGTGTGTGTGTGTGTGTGTGTGTGTGTGTGTGTGTGTGTGTGTACAGCAGTGTTGGGCTCATGACTAAAAAATTCTCACTTATTAGTCATTCATTTTTCAAAAGTAATATTATTTTACTTATTGCTCCTGCCAACAGTAATTTGTTACACTACTTTACATGACACCCCTCAAAAATCAGACTTCACTTGTTCTCCCGTGTTAATGTCAGGGAAATCGACCGGTAAGAGCTATTAAAGCTTCAGACTAGTAATTTTTCTGTAGCCTATGAATGTATAAAAGTTACAAGCTTGGATGAAAAGCATTCATTTTCAGCTATTGTTTGACTACAGCTAATCTCTGCGGCCATAGATGGCTCGTCTTTGGCGAGCTTTATGTTGTTGTGCTGTTGTAGTCGACACTTCAGCAGCTTTGAGGGTGTGTTTTTTTTTTTTTACAGTGGAAAGAGTAACATTACCACAACGGGCACACCATTTACATTTGACAATTTTTCCCTTTCGATTAAATGTTTAAAGATTTAATCCATACTAAATCTAAGTGTTTACCAATTACTAAAATGAATCTGGGGATGTGATGAGACAACAAAAGTAAGATTGTAAGTTATTTTGAGGAAGAGAAACACTGAAATGTTATAACTATAATTAGTTAGTTCCACTACAAGTTACTGGTGAAAGTAATAAATTACTGCCAATCGCTGGTGCACAGGTGGTGATGTCTGACGTGTTAAATCTGTTTGTTTGGTGGCAGTTATGCAGAAGGCGTGGAGAGAGAGGAACCCACAGGCTCGTATCTCTGCAGCACATGAAGCTCTGGAGCTCGAAGAGTGAGTTCACTTCCTCTTTATTTTCCCTCACTTCCTCTCTCGCTCCATCTCTGTTTTACAGCTGTCTTCTTTGAGGCTAGCAGTTAGGAGTGTTGTCATTTAAAAAAGAACAATTAAAATAAATGTGTCTGTCAAATCATCTGTGTTAATAAACGTGATAATTAATCTTAATGGTGATACCCAGTAAAACAGTCAGGCAGTCCTTGGAGAACATGACATGCTAAATTGGAAATGGAGAAATATGATTCCTGTCAAAATGATTGAAAACGCCTCGTCAATATTTAATTTTCCTATTAAAACTTTTTATTCATCCAGAAAACACAGATTGATTTGTGTCCTCTTTTTCCACCTCTGACCTGCTTTATATTCATGAAGTTCAATATATTCATATATCACTGACCGGCAGTGGAGAAAGTGTTTAACTGGAACTTGTTCGAAGGCACAGGGACAGCAGTTTCTTGCCAACGTAACACGTAACAGATTTTCTCTGCTGGTTATCTCAAACCGGGTCATCAAATTGGGATGTGACTGGTACACAAAACTGACAAAAATGGAGGGGTGGTCACTCATTGTCGCTGTGATCTAATGTCAAAAACATAATGAAGGGGGATCTTAAATTATTTTAATATTATGTTTTTTGTTTTGATCATGGCCCTTTCAAAATGAAATGATGTCTTCTCCTGATTGCTTGTTACGGTTTCTGGCTTTAAAGGTTCAGTCTGTCAGATTTTGGGGGCTCTATTTACAGAACATGGCAGACATGGAATATAATATTCATAACTGTGTTTTCATTAGTGTATAATCACCTGAAAGTAAGAATCATTATGATTTTGTTGCCTTAGAATAAGCCCTGCATGTTCTTTTTTCATGTTAGGAAGGAGAGAGTGAGACGAGGGGGCTGAATTCACCAACTACACTGCTGCATATCATTAAATCCTTATTATATATTCATTTTTCAGTCCCTCAAGATGTGAAACTATCCAGTATTTTACACAGAATTGATTGGTCCTCTGGGTGGCTGCATCTTTCATAGGGGAGAGCATTGTTACTTGTTTTCATGGCAGTGTGGGTTTATTTTTAGGAGCGCCTGTGACTACAAAGGCAGCACAGATGAATTGTGGCAGCGTTGTATGTTGCTCTTATCAAGGCCGTGACAGCAGGTTGACTCAGAGGAAAACTTCTTTGATCAGTGCTCTGTGAGATGCTGCTTACAAATACATGAGGCGTAAAAGCTGTTTTGTAGCACAGAGATGTCATACGGTGCAGACAAACACTACGCTCGCTGAGTTCTGAAATAAAGTAATAAATGAAACCATAACAATATGACAAAAAAATGACTTTCTTGCTCCTCTCCTCTCCTCCTATAGTTGTGCGACAGCATACATCCTGCTGGCAGAGGAAGAGGCTACAACCATCATGGAGGCTGAACGTTTGTTTAAACAGGCCTTAAAAGCTGGAGAGAGCTGCTATCGCCGCAGCCAACAGCTCCAACATCACGGTACACAGTATGAAGCTCAGCACAGTGAGTAATAGACGCTGCTAATAATCAGAATCATTTTTCCGTTGGCTTTAGCTTTGAATGAGAATGTTTTTTAAAATGTCAGACTGCAGCAGGAGAATTGATTTCTCCTTTCTTTTGTAAATGTCTGATAAGTAGCTTCGGAGATATTAAGTGCTGCCGGTGGAAACTGTTGCATCATGCTCATAGTTTAATTTCAACAGTAGACAATAAAAGTGAACGGGATGTGTTACACCTTGTGTTTGCGTGTCTCCACCAGGAAGAGACACCAACGTATTGGTGTACATAAAGAGAAGACTGGCCATGTGCTCCAGAAAGCTTGGCCGAACACGAGAAGCAGTTAAAATGATGAGAGATGTAAGTCCATTACACACACACACACACACACACACACACACACACACACACACATACTCACAAACAAAAAGACACACAGACAAAAAAAAACCGACACAGTTTAGAAAAATTCACACAAAACCACATTTCATTTTCACATTCACTCAGATTTCAAGGTTTAAATTTGACAGTGTAACTGCATAGTGATGACCCAAAGCTCTTTTCTGCTGACTGTGCATGTGTCGCCCCCTGTCCGGTATTACATGTAACAACAGTTGTGTGTTTTCCAGTTAATGAAGGAGTTCCCTCTCCTCAGTATGTTCAACATCCACGAGAACCTGCTGGAGTCGCTACTAGAGCTCCAGAACTACGCCGACGTCCAGGCCGTTCTGGCCAAGTACGACGGTGAGAGAGAGACACACACACATACACATAGCTTAATGCTTTATTTTCATATGAATGTGATGTGATGTCATGATACAAAGCCACACCCAAGGGTGTTGGTGCAATAGCCTCATCTTGCTGCCAGTGATTATAGGGACAAAGCAGTCAATTAACGAGTAATTTAACTCTTTTTGAGTAATTATGTGTACATTCACCTCATTACAATATAAATTGAACCTGGTGCCAGTCTGTAGTGTTCATTTTTCATGAGAAGATTCTGTTCTTTAGACCACCAAAAATCAGGGATGTTTTCTTTTTGAAATGATACTTAAAAATGAAGGATGCAAAAATCAGCCAGCTGACATTATACTTCAACCATCAATGACTGTCTATCCAGGGCCTCAAATGTTTATTAATGCTTTCCCATTTAATGGTACACTGTTTTTTAATGTAATCATGTAGACCCAATAGATTTTAGCAGCAAAATTGTTCTTAAATTTGACTCTGAATTGCACAAAATGTTCATGTAATGGCCTGGATTTCCTCGTGAAACTCTGCACACAAATAATAAAAACACTGTGTACCAAGTAGAGCTGAAACAATTAGCTGATTAATCAATTAGTCAATTGGGAGGAAATTAATCAGAAAATCAATAAATGTTTTTCCTCATTCAGTCATTTTTCAAGCGTAAATGCCAAACGTCCTATTTCCTGTGTGATGGTCAATTTCAGTCTTTAGTTTTAGGTTATTGGTGATAAGTATATAGCTACAGTGGTCGTGAGAGCTCAGCACACTGCAGCAGTGGAACATCAGATGTAAACTGATAAAACACCTCCACCATGTCTACAACACAGAGGAAAAGAAAGTGAGAAAACAAAACCCAAGTACATAAAAAGCTGCAAGTAGCGCAGACAACTGACGCACACGGCTGGGACTTATTGATAGTTATTTGAAAGTGATGTTAAAAATGTAAGCGTTTCTGTATTTGGTTATGTTTTCTGCATATTTCTAAATGCTGTGCACATGTTGTCAAATTTGTGAAGATGTTTTCTTAAACGTACAATGAGGCAATTTTAACTGTTTAAATGAAATGCAACAGTCTTAATTTAATACTGATGCCTCCATGTGACTTTCATACACAAATAAGACCATCAGCGAGATGATTGTTTTTTCCATATGCTGGATTAGGTTTTATTCCCCATGAAACAGACAAAATGAGGAGGTGGAGTCATTTCCAACTTTGTCCACAGGGGCTGCCAGAATCAACAAAACAACAAAATGAATGCTCCTTGCTGCTTTAATTAGTTTGTGTTTTGTTTATTTGAATGTGGTTTTTTTTAAAGTTATTTTGAACACTCAGGGCTGCCGTATTCATGTTCTGACCAAACAATGAAGCCAGGATATGGGATTCATTTTTAAAAAGTATAATCTGTAGTTGCAACACCATCTTGAACTGGTGAAACAGCCTTATCATTGGTTTCATGTTTACAGGTTATATCAGTGAAAAAAAGCGGATCACACACACACACACACACACACACACAAACACACACACACACACACACACACACACACACATACTTACAGTAACTGGTGGATAAGTGAAAAATAAGACTTGATAACAAAACGCGCAAAAGCTTTGAAACCCAAACTCATTATCTTCATTCACAAACGCCTCTGGGCGGCTGCACTGTTATTAAACGCAGTCCCCCGCCCCTCTCTAACTATCACCTGTAATTCCAAACTTCTGCTGTGTTCACTAAACACCCTCTGTCCATGTCTGCTTTGTGTCTCCACAGATATTAGCTTACCTAAATCTGCAACAATATGCTACACAGCAGCCTTGCTCAAAGCCAGGGCGGTATCGGACAAGTGAGTATCTCTTTTCATCGTCCACAATGCTCATACGTGGGCTCGACATACTTGCTCTGCTATTTAAGAGTTTAAAATAGAGCTGAAAATAGCCCGGGGAGCTGGTTAGTGTGAATGAGAGAATAGGGCTGAGCGCTGGTGTAGTAACAGCGGGTTAGCAGTAATTGTGCTCTTTGGTACAGGGCTGCCTTGAGGGTTGATCAGTGAGACGTGAGTGTTTCTGTCTCGCCAGAGGTACAGATGATAAAGCATAATACAACATACTGGTGGTGCAGTGATAAAAGCGTACAGTACCCATGAATACATGCATGTACATGCATACACAGAGTACTTCTATTTCATGTTCATTGATTTATTGTTCTGTGCCTTTTTAGTGTCAAAATTACTCTCATAGCCCATCTATGAATCTACTTCCTGTTCACTGTTCAGTCCATGATTTTATATTCAGATTCATCCTATAAAAGAAGAAACATCATACTATTAGTCACGTACTGGAGTATTCTCCCGCTCTGGCTGTCACATGTATGTTAATCTGAGTACACCCAAGTGTCCCCTCACTTCATCTTTTACGTGTCCGGGATTTATGTGATGTTCTTACACACAGTAGCTAGTCAGTGACAAGTGAGTAGCCCGGATTTCAGCGTCTTTATTCGTCACTATGGGAGTCATTTTCAGAAACACTTTGATCATACAGTGACGAGAAATCCCAAGTCAGATTACTGATGAGAGTGTGTGTGTGTGTGTGCGTGCGTGCAGATTCTCTCCGGAGGCAGCATCCAGACGAGGGCTGAGCACAGCAGAGATGAACGCAGTAGAAGCCATCCACAGAGCGGTGGAGTTCAACCCTCACGTCCCCAAAGTGAGACTCGGACGAACGCTGCATACACCACATGCATCCTGACGTCGTACTGTGATCACACGCGCACCGTGTAACGCAGCTACCAGCCAGAGAAAGTGTCGAACTGTGTGACAAGTTAGAAGAAGCTGATAATAACAATGCTGATGAATGTTTTAGGCTTGTTTTTAGACATGTTGGGCACCAAGTACTAAATGGAGCAAAATAAAAAATGATAAAATAAGCTGTAGCCAACCAAAGAAAATCTTGGTCACCCACTTGTCAACAGATGAGTTGGGTCATGGAGGGAAAAACACATCATCTCTGCTTAAACTGGCCACAGTGCACTGAACGCACTGAAGCAAATGAATCCCTGCAGTTTGACTCTATCAAGTTCATTTACATACAGCAATTATGTACACACTATGTCACATAAGTCATTGTTCTCTGAGCTGCTCTCTTCTGTCAAACACACACACACCGAACGAGATCATAGAGCAAAACAGACTTCTGTAAAATGACAAAGCTAACGCAGTAAGAAAGCACTGTGTCTCTCGACTGTCTCTCAATATTACAACATGACTCCAACCTAGTTCAACTATACATAATTATACATATGCATTATGGATTAAGAAGCACTTTTCTCCTCATGAAATTAGCGCCATTGATTGTCCAACTCATAAGAGTTTGGTCAGATGAGTATATCGAGGTGTCTGCCCACATCTGTTGGTGGCTTTTTAATAACACTGAGCTAATGCATGTAATCTACCACGAGGGCAGTGGAGCATTGTTGACAAACTCACTTCCATTATCAGTATTAATACAGCAGAAATTCATAATTTCATGATACATTCTAATGATTATTACTGTGAATGTGATCACAGAGAAAGAAAAAAACAAATCTTTTCTGCACTCATTTAACATTTGTGTCAAATTCCGATTTACTGCCATCACTTAACCCTGTTCATGGTCTGTCTTTGTCCTCCTCCTCCTCCTCAGTATCTGCTGGAGATGAAGAGTCTGATTCTTCCTCCAGAACACATCCTGAAGAGAGGAGACAGCGAGGCCATCGCCTACGCCTTCTTTCACCTGCAGCACTGGAAAAGGGTAGAGGGGGCGCTCAACCTGCTGCACTGCACCTGGGAGGGCAGTGAGTACACACATGCGCGCACACACACACACACTGTGTTGGTCATTAGATATCTCAAGGTCTCATTCCAAATAGAAATACTATGAAACGACTGTCTGCATGAAAACATTCTCTGTGTGTGTGTACGTGTTTGCAGCATTCAGAATGATCCCATATCCTCTGGAGAAGGGTCACCTGTTCTATCCCTACCCCATCTGCACAGAGACAGCCGACAGAGAGCTACTACCCAGTAAGAGACGCCCTGACACACACACATTTATACACACACACACGCACACACACACACTGTGTATTATGTCGTAGAAGCTTCAGGTCGTTGAAATCAGGTTCTTTTGGGGGAAAACTGTGATTATTGTCCATATTAATGAGGCTGATGTTGATTTGGTGTTTTCATTTGGAATAATTATGCTCATTTGAAAGCCTGGCACACAAACTGAGCGCTTTCATTTTTCATTAACAATTATGATGATGAGACAAATTCCTTAACAGAGCGCTCGTGTGTGTGTGTGTGTGTGTTTGTGTGGATGATTGTGAGCTGATGCAGAGTGTGCGTGCGTGCGTGCGTGTGTGCGTGCGTGCGTGCGTGCGTGCGTGCGTGCGTGTGTGTGTGTGTGTGTGTGTGTGTGTGTGTGTGTGTGTGTGTCGTCCTGCTGTCTGCTCAGCAGCTCGTCTGTCTTCACACACAAACCTTCACTTGATTAAGTTGGCTTCTAGCCACCAGCAGCAGCACACTGTGCTGTGGTTGTGTGTGTGTGGTATGTGTGTGTGTGTGTGTGTGTGTGTGTGTGTGTGTGTCTGTGTGTTGCTGGGTGGATGTATGTATACACACTGTACATTACATCCCGTTACTGCTGCTCAAACCCTGAAGTTGCACTGACGTTCATGTCTGAAGAGATCAAATTGAGGTTTTAAAGGTACAGTGTGTAAGATTTGGGGGCTCTATTTTCAGAATAAGACAAACATGGAATATAATATTCATAACTATGTTTTGATGCATGTATAATCACCTGAAAATAAGAATCTTTTTATGTTTGTTACTTAAAAAATATCCTTTTATATCTACAGTGGGAGAGGGTCCCCTTTCATGGAGGCCGCCATGTTGAAACACCTTATTTATACAGTAGTCCAGAACAGACAAACTAAATACTGACTCTAAACAGGGTCCTTAAAGTGTTGTTTCTCCTTTACACTAGGAAGGTGAGGGTGATGTGAGGAGATCACAATGCAGTGATTGGACCACTAAATGCAGCTAAATTCTACACACTGGACCTTTAACTAATTCTAACAGCCTCATTAAACACGACAACACATTAACGAGAGCAGCTCTGCAGCAGCAGTGTGCTTCACGTGTTTATATGTGAGACTGTATAGAGCTGTATGTGTTAGCAGTGACCTGGTCAGTCATGTCTGTGCGTTAGCATACGGCCTCACTGCTGCCTCCAGTCTGACACCACAGAGGAAGAGTTTGGGACTGAAGCTGCATCAACCTGAAGTTTAAATAGTTTATTCTTTTTTTTCTTTTTAAAGTATAGACGACTTTTATGTTTTAACTTATTATAGAGTAAATGTTGATTGCACTGTGTAATGGCTGTAGAGTATTAACACCATATAAACCTCGCTTTCACTGTTCAGTATCAGCCTACTACAGTCACCTTCATTCACGTAGCGCAAACATACATGCATAATTAGTTACGAGCTAAAATGTGACATCAGGTCAGTAAGTGGAGGTACAATGAACGGTTCAAAAACACTGTGATCACGGCTGCAAATGGAAAGTATCAGGAAGAGAAGTGCAGATCACGAGTACCCTTTTTCCACCAAATTAGCTTGTTCTTTGCTGAGGAAGGTCAGCCTATGCTGCTGTATTTTAATGTCAGTCCTGAAAGTGGTAACTTGGAGACCCTAATATTTTCTGATAGTACACGGTGTAAAAAGTTTGAGAAACACTGGACTAACTTGGCGTTAGTTGTTTGTGCCAAGGAAAACTCTATGTTATTACAGCACCTTTCATCTGTTCTCAGATTCAATATAAAATTGAGACAATTTTAACGTTTAACTTCAGTTAGCGTGCTGCTTTCTTCTCTGTGATTTTGGTCATTTCTTCAGCTCTGAGAAAATCAGACTTTTTTTTTTACCACTTCAAAACGCTGGGGGAGAAAGTTAAAAACTCCACCCTAAAAAAATCTGATCAGAAAATGTGTTGATGGTCAGTTTGTTAGTTTGAGGAATTTTCAGAGATCAGACGTCAGCCCACGTTATATTCAGGAGGTGTATTCAAATTTGTATGTATTTATGTGATGTTAATGTTTTGCTCTAAAGTAACATTGTGTTGTGTGTGTGTTTGTGTGTGTGTGTGTGTGTGTGTGTGTGTGTCTGTCTGTCCCACGTGGAAGCAGTGTTTCACGAGGTGTCAGTCTACCCTAAGAAGGAGCTGCCCTTCTTCATCCTCTTCACAGCCGGTCTCTGCTCCTTCACCGCCATGTTGGCTCTGCTCACACACCAGTTTCCCGAACTCATGGGAGTGTTTGCTAAAGCTGTGAGTATGCACACACACACACACATGCACACATGCAGAGTAACTTTGGAAAGTTTTAGGCGGATTGAAAATGTAGAACTTTAATATTTTTGCTGCAGGATAAGGCAGAAAAAAATCAATCAAAACAGAAAATTTGACCTTTTCTATCGCGGGGAACTTTGCTCCACTTTGGTTGACGACGAGGGATCTTAAAAGTTAATGGCTTCATTTCCATAAAAATCTGCTGCGTAGAATAAAATATCTGGTGACCCCCAGACGGTTTTCGTGTGCCGCCCTCGGGTCAAAATGTCCGGTTGGCACACATCATGACCTAACGGGCAGATTGCTGTAGAAGTTGCTCCACAGAGGTGAAGCTCATTTGATTTTAATGACGGCGTGACCTTTCCTGTGCCATTAACGTTCTGTTTTCAACCCCTCTGTCAGTACGACTGAATAGTCTCACATTTACTTCTTTATTTGTCTTTAATAATCCTTACATCCTGGTCTTTTGTGAACTCTGTTGTGTATTTTTAACTTCTGGTTGCGTGGCATATTTGACGCCCTTCAACTTGATTCATTTAATTTGCTGCCTCAGTGCTTTTATTATTGTTCGCTTTAATCTGGTTGCTCTGCGTCTCCCCCCGTGGCTTCACACCAGGAGATAACCTCGCCCCAGAGGAACGTTTTATTAATGATTAGAAGCTTCGGTCATTAATTTCTACGGAACCCGCTGAGGTTGAGCGTCCTCTTCCAGCCTCGGTACTGAACACAGCCTCCGTCAACCTTTTCCTCCTCTATTCTCAGCAGCCAGTGGAGGGCGCTGCCTCCTCCACTCCGCCCCTCCCTGCAGCCTGCAGTGCTGTGCTGCTCACCTGGAATGCGGCTGAGCTCATCGCTCCCCCCCGATGTGACACTATCAGCAGATACCATCTACCTGCTGAGCGCTCCAGCCCTGCACACACGCAAAGAAACCATTTACATAGAAAATATCAAATATTTCATGAGTGTGGCTGTTGTTTAGGCCGTCATCCACTACCTGAAGACAGAACACGTGGTGTAATTCAGTAAAGCAGAGTTCAGACTGCAGGAGTTTTGGATTTTATTCCAGATTCACCCCGTAGATCCAGCCTGAAGCGTCCCGCCCCGCATGGCCGCCCCGTTAACATCAAACATGTTTGATATTTAAAATCTGGATGATTACGTCACTACTTTCTGAGCGGGACCACATCAACTAACGACAGAGACTAGTTTACAAGGAGACAAAGCAGGTGACGTGTTGCCGAGCAACATAAACACTCTGTCCCTTAAGGCCGGTGTGTGCTAGCATACTGTCATTGACAGATATTAAAAGTCTCACCGCGAGGTCTCGCTGAAGAATAGAAACCTCGCGTTGTCTTCATCTCCCCAAACGTTGTCTCATCCAGACTGCCGCCTGCTGCTTGTGTCTGTTTACACCTGCTTCCCCATGAGATCACACAAGGTGGTGCATCAGTGCATTGCTTCATCCTAATAACATCCCGCAGTCTCTGATGTGCCCTTATTAAAATCTTGTAGTGTGTTTGTTTGAGATTACTCATGTGTCTTTAGTACATTTAGACAGTTTTTAAAGGCCCTGCAGGTGATTTAGGAACTCCTCTGACTGTGTGTCACTCTGTTAGCTTTACTGCACCTGCAGGTGTACGACAAATTACAGCTGTAATATTATCGGCACATTACTTCACGTCACCCCAGCAGAGCTCCGTCCAACTTTAAAGCCAGTCACTAAACATATTCCACTCGGCAGATTGAGTGGAAATGTGGACCAGAAGGAGTTCACGTCATACTGACATCCTGATCCGCTTCATAAGGTCAGTACCGACACAGATCTGGCGTACCGACGTGCTCCGTCCGTACTTTTTGGCCTACTTTTTTTTGGTCTCTGCCCGCCGCCCACATACTTCAAACACATGGAACACACACCTTTACTTTGAAGTGCTCTTTGAAGCTGGAACAGAGATACGATGTGTGAGGCCGACGTCGACAACCAGGCAGATACATGCAGGTGGAGAGGAGAGGGCGGCACAGATAGACTCTTCTTTCTCTCTCCTCAGACCCTGTCATGGTTTTTATCTGCCATCTGACAAAGTGGGAACCTCTATGACCCGCCGCTGCTCTGGTGGAGCCCCTATTACCCCCCCAACACCCCTTCCTCTTCACCTCCTCTTCACTGGTTGTTGCCAAAACACACTAGAGGACGAGGCCCGACAGCGAGCTGCTCTGTGCTCACAGGCAGAGCTGCTGCAGTCAGGCATGAAGAGGAAATGTAGATTTAATGGAAACCAATGTTCCCGCCATTAAAACTTTTTCAGAGCTTTCAACCCCGTCACACTGTCTTCATCAGCAGATGGAGTTTGATCTGTTTACATCCTTTTAAGTCACACAGCTCTTTAACAACTTGTTATCCATGTTTGTTCGAAGTAATCTCCTTTCGAGGTGCATTTACTGGCTTTTTTCTGCATTACATGGACTTCATCAGCAATCCTTTCTGTTAATAGTCTTCTTTTCAGCTGTGTTGAGGCATAAAGTAATGTAAAAATGTACGTCCTCGGGTTTCCTTCTGGTGGACACTTGTAGCTTTTCTGTTTTATATCATAGTTCATTTATTATCTCTGAGTTTTTGACTTCGGTAGTTGACCGATTTTTGTAGTTTGTGATCAGATTTCAAATAAACATAATCTCTATGCGGATAGCCAACATTAGTAACAGCAGGTTCAGTTTTAAAACTAGAGTAATGATAATGGTATCATATGAATCTAGCTGACCTAAGGCACGCATTGGCACCAACCATGTCATGTTAGCATGCTGGGCTCACCTCAAGATATCTGAATGAACGTTGGTTCTATGGAAACCCACAAGTCTGCCCTGTACAGATAATGTGGTGTTTTGGAGGGAAATGTGACCATTTTTATCAATTTTCAAGTGGTCAAAAAAGGTTAAAATTTTCACCAAATCTTTGTAACAACGGAAAAACTCAAATTGCAACAACTTACGAGACATAGTAGAGCATGTGCATGGGCATCATACACTTTTATCACAATGTGCTCAGCCCTCATACACTGTAAACTTTGAATATTTGAATAGGCACCTAAACAAAACAATGTTTATTACAGTTTTATGCCTGGAAAATGCTGAGCTTAACCTTGATGTGTACCACTTTGTATATACTGTAGGCCTGCTGTCTCCCCCTGGAGTGGAAGAGGTTAATTACTTCATTTTCAAATAATCGTGTTATTTTAAAATACAACTTATTTAAATTACAGTATTTTATAATGGAAGAGTCATGAGTGTGACACAAAGTAAAGATGGTGGTTCATCCGTCAAACGTGCATTTCATTTTGTTTTTCTTTGTCTCGCTGCAGTTTCTCAGCACGCTGTTTGCTCCTCTGAACTTCATCATGGAGAAGGTGGAGAGCATCCTGCCGTCCAGCCTCTGGCACCAACTCACCCGCATCTGACCCCCGACCGGACCGGACCAGAATCAGACCCAGGACTAGGAGCTGACCTCCATCCAGACAGAAACAGCTGAACTGAAACCCAGAACGCTGCATTGGACTGGACTGACACACCTTTGTGCCAAGATTACCGAGTTCAAACCAAACTGAGAACAGACGAGGACGATGGGAGGAGGCATGAAACAAAAAGGCAAAACAATGGAATCCAGAATTGGTTTTGACTTTATTTGATATGTTTGCATTTTTTGGGTTTTCAATCATTTAAAGCTGTTCTTTTGTTGTACAAAAAGAGGTGATCAATTGCCATCATTAAAAAAAGTGAGAAGACAAAAAAATACAATAAAGGACTTTTTGTGTATTGCTGCAAGACGGCTTCTTCCCGCCATTTTGATTCACACGGGCAGCGCTGCAGTTTAACTGCCTCGACCAGAGTGAAGTCTGAACACAGCCGAGCTTCCTGTGGAGCCGCTCGGCTTTTAAAGTGGCTGTTGAAGCAGCAGCCTGGTAGGTTTTTACTGTTTATCTGAGGACTCCTGCTCTGATCTTCTGCTGTGTGTTTACATCTCTCTCCACAGGGAGAGGAAGAGTGTTACCTGCATCCACCAGGTGCTTTGTCTCAAGTGTCGCCGAGGGGAACGAGGATCTTAACTTTGATTAAAAAAACAAACATGAAATTTAAGGAGCAGAGATTTTTAGATTTTAAGCCTGTTTACTACAACACATGTATACTTTATCCCGGCTACTTTTCCCGGCTGCTGTTGGTTTTCAGACATCTCTGTTTGCAGGGTTGGGTCAGAACACATTTCGAAATGTTACTGAGTACAAAGTACACAGCATTTTTTGGAATTAGGAATGCAATCTATTGGACTACAGAAAAACTAATCTGATTACTTCAAAATTGAAAAATCGTGCACCTGCATGACATATGTTTTTTGTGTATAGACTTTCTTGTGCTGCTGCTTGAATCTTCCATCTTGACTCAACGGCATTCGTTTTTCTCCCACCAGGTCCACCACAAAGGGGAGCGCTTGTTTATCGTGCTTGTTTTAAATCAAGTGATAACTATATTACTTGATTGACTATATATATAACTATATATTATATATATAAATTAGGGATAACTATAGTTACACATAATCCATTACTACCCAACCCTGCTGTATGATATGAAAACCTGAGCAGACTCTGAAACAGAAACAGTGAACTCAGTCTGCATTGATGTTGTGAGCTGATGCACGCTTTACAAATTAATCAAACTGCATCAAATGATGATGTCATCTTGGCAAACATTAATGCAGACTTCACTAAAGTTTCAACCGTTCAACTGATTTTCATGCCACACAGAAATGAATAGAAAACAATGGCTGCATGGAAATCCATCCAAACATCTAAGACTGTCTAAGTATACATGATTTGTAGGTGGAGAGCTCAGCCGTGAGAACACACCTGTATGGTGCTTTTTAACGGGATTTGAAGCGGTAATAATAAAATGTTCCTCACTCATTTATTAGCTCAGTTCAGGGAACATCACTAAATATGTCAACAGGAAACAAGCAGTCCAACTTTTGGACTGTTGTTTACCTGTTGAACATCTTAACCCGGTGAGTATGAGTAATATTAAAGCCAAGTCTACAGTCAACTCTGTGATCTGAAGGTTCACTATGGTAGATTCTGTCCTATGACTGGCTCGCATGGCAGGAGGAAGTGAGGCATGTTAATTAGTTAATTAGACTATTGGTTACAGATACACTATACATCTGATTTTAATTTACACAACCACATATTTACATAGAAACAAAGGCCTGTCTGGATTAACTTGCAGAGACAGTTGGAACGTGTTTAAATACGGATGCAGTTTGTGACATAGTGAGTGATTTATTTTAGTGTGTGCAGTTGTACAGGTTATAGTTTCATGTCAGGTAAGTTGGTTACACACTCGGGGGGTCAGTGATCTTTTTCAGGCAGGACTTCACAAACACACTTTAGGGTAAATAAATACAGTGGAACAGCTTTGGATGACGTGACAGCAGGTTGTAACAGTGAACTGAATGTGTTTTCAAACTGGTCTTCAGGCTGCAGTTTCCCTTCAAAGTCAGATTCAAGAACTGTTTGTTAATTGTACCCTCCAGTTCCATCGAGCGCACAGTGACTGAGTGTGTTTACATGCACAGAATATTGTCTTAGCAACAGGACAGGCTCATCCCAAATCACAAAGCCTGAAATGTAACGCCATGGAGTGTATTCATTTATTAATTTAGAGGATTTTTTAAGAAACAATTTAGAAAACAAGCCAACGTAGAGCCACCATTTCTGCACCTCTCAGGTATATAAGACTGAACAGCTGCAGATGAAGATGGTAATGTCACCACCTACAGGCAAAGAAAGTAACAGCTGCTGCAATTTTAACATTGTTTCATTTGTTTTAGCTGATTTTGAGTCAGTTATTCATCTCATGCAGTCAATCATTACAGCTCTCTCCACTCTGAGGAGTGTTACATGTAAATGAAAACAAATAACAATATACAATATGTAACAATCGTGCGGTTGAATGAGCGAACTGGAAGTATGATAGTGATAGCCATGATGAGAGCTGCTCGAAATTCTCTAAATGTCGAGGAAAGAGGCTTCAATTCTTCCTTTTTTATCTCTTTTAGCATCCATCACCGTGTACCACCCCAGAAAACATCCGTCGCTCCGAGTACCACAGATAACGACAGACGTTAAAATACAGCAGTGTAAGTCGACACTATTCAGCTACAGACAGTTTACACAGGACACCATTCATTTACCTCATTTTACTATTTTAATGTCACGTTTAGGACGTAACTAATCATGGATGTCTGTGAACGCTACAACGTATTCTAAATCACATTCCAGCGATCTCATATTTTTATTTGAAAGTTTGTAACATTTTGACAGTAAAGTGAATTTAAGTTATTTTAAAATAATATTTGAGATTCCTCCACGTACCACTAGAGGGAGCTTGTGTAGCACAGTTGGCATTTGAGCCACATAAATATGTAGCCTTAGCAAGGTGATAGCCTTCAGTTCTCCTTCACGTCTTTCTCATGACGTTTCCCATCAAGGTCAAGGAAGTGTTTAGAAAAATATATACAAAGTAATTATTTAGATTTTTCATCAACATCGAAGACTGCAGCAGTTATTAGTTGCTTTTCCTCTAGGAGGCGACATCGACCCAACTAAACCTGCAGGTCTGAACTGGTGCTTTAACTTGCCTGTAGGTGGTGCAGTTCAGCAAGTGTCCAACTAGTCAAGAGTGGCTCCATGTGGAGAATGTGGAGCTCTCCAAATATTAACATGAGTTAGATGGCAGCTCCGTGAAGCTGACTTGTTTTGAACACATTTTGCATTGAACGATGCCAAAGAATAAAGAATTTTTCTTTATAGATTACCGATACAGATTTCTTAACTCTGGTTTTAGCTAATCTGAGTAAAGCATGTAATCACACTCACTAAATCACCACTAAGTGATCAACAGAAAGCCTCAAACCAGCAGACAGTCCAAATAAAATCCTAAATTTAAATCATACAGGAGAAAACTCTCCACGCTGATCTTACAGTGATGTTTGTTATGAACGGGCC
This sequence comes from Sciaenops ocellatus, assembly GCA_033000465.1. Classification (NCBI taxonomy): domain Eukaryota; kingdom Metazoa; phylum Chordata; class Actinopteri; family Sciaenidae; genus Sciaenops; species Sciaenops ocellatus. Next base: position 25,111,003 of record CP136871.1, on the reverse strand, counting down.
ACTATGACAAAGTGGAAAACATCCTACAGTCATCAAAACAAAATCTGTCAAACGATAATGAATGATGTGAGCAGACTTACAGTCCCCGATGACTGGCTTATGTTCAGAGTTCAAAGTTCTGCTTTGCATTAAATGGTGAAAACAGCACAGGGAACCAGGTACTCCCTCTGCCTGTCGGGAGATTTGACAACACAACACTACAATAGATTATATAACTTAAGATATATTTTCAGTGTATTTTTGTTCAGACCTCTGTACTTTACCTCCAAACCACAGTCAGTCATCAGGATCTCTTTCTGACGTCGGTTCAGCAGGAGCCCAAAGTGGCTTTTAAGATTACAAACTGGAGGAGATATCTGCCCAGAGAGGACTTTTTACTACTGATTAAGCCAGTCAGCCTTTGAGAACAAGGTTTCGCTGTAGAAAGTAGTTGCAGCATGAACTAGTTTGTTGATTGATATATATTTTTTTTTAAATAAATGTACAGCTCGCCACTCGTTTAGCCTATGACATGCTGATGAATGCTTCTCCATTCCATCCTGCTCTAATCATGAAAGCTCTTTCAGAAACATCCTCTATCAGACAGAAGTGATTCTTGTTGGGAATAAACAGAAGAGTTGAGTAATTAGCATGAGCAGCAAAGAAAAGAGCGCCACCTACAGATAGGCAGACTACCTACTGTTTGATTGACAGGTGATCTTTGAGAAGTGCAGTGAACTGAGGGCTTAGCACCGAGGATGGAGTTAAATATATCCTTACAGCTTGATGACAGATGGGAAATCTGCAGCCCAGCACAAAAGCAGTAGTTTTTACATGGTGACCAGTGCGACTTGCTGGTTTTCATATGAGCGCTCAGTAGTGTTCAGTCACGTCTGGCCCTTACAGGTGTGCACGTCGACCTGCTGGTGGCAGTCTCGGCAGTGCACGGCGCAGCACCAGTGGAACTTGCACTCGCACTTGGTTGTGCGACTGACCCGTGACGTGTCGTAGCCTCGACCGCAGCACATCACCTCACAGCTGTCGACGCCGCGAGACGTCCGGTTGCATACCCGCCCTCCCGTTCCCATCGACCCTGAGGAGAGAGAGAGAAGGTCAGTGAGCTTTTTACTGGAGCAGTTACATTGCCCTCTTGAAGGGCGCCAGACTTCATTGACAAAAACTGTAATTTTACCTTGCAAAACATGGAAGTTGCTGGTCTAAGCCTGTCTCAATCCGCAGCAACTAATGTTAGTTTGGTACCTCATGATTTACAAGTTTTTGCAGCACAAAACATATTTTGGGGGCAATATGCAAAATACAAGGACCTCTTATGATCTGCTAAAAAGCTCAAAATCAAATCTGTGAAGCATCTCTAAAGTTAAGACATTGCCACAGCTTTTAACATGGCAAATTATAAATGTTAATCACTGAATTTTAACTCATCTATTCTGCTCCTCTGTATATCTAAAAAAAAGTCCTTAAGTAATTAATTAAGTCTGAGAGACAGACACAGGCCGTTTTTTTAGCAGTAATATTATTGTGCCACCAGACTCCATTGACAAAAACATTCATCATTTAGTCATTTTATCTCATAACATCAAAGTTCCCCTTTAAAAATCCAAAAGAAAAAGTGCTTAAACAGTCCTTACATAACATCACTGGACATTTTGAAGTTGGTTTTAAAATCAGAGAAATGTATAAAAAGTTCCATTTTGATAAATGTAAGTGTGTTGGTGTTGGATTACATTTATGACCCAGTTCTGACCCACAAAAAATCTGTCATAAAAATCTGTTGTTTTTTTTTCAGTAGTAAATTGGGACATAATGAGAACTATGAGCTTCATCCATAACAAACTGTGTTCTTCACTTTGTTGTGTGAGAGTCAACATCTTTCTGTTCCCTGACTGAAGTCTGAGAGAGGGTGAACTTAATTGCTTCTTGAAGTTGAATCATTTCACTGCAGCACTTGGAGTTCTTTTTCCACTGAACAAACATTCGATTTATTCTCTAAATGCAAAAACACATTTCAGTAGTTTCCTTCCAAAATGAGATTTCCTGGTGACACCTACACTGACAGTTATTCCAGGCTGACAAAGGTGTGAAGCATCATGGGAAATCACTCAGGATTTAAGACACTCCACCGATAAGTGCCCCTTTAACACAGCTGCTCCGATGTGGAATGAGGATGTGACTTGGCGGGTAGATCTGCCACAATGTGGCCAATCAGGATAGTTTTATTGGTAATTAAGAGCCAATGGGAGCGCAGTATAAAGCTGGCACTACACTTCAGATGAGACAGAGGGGTTTGTAGGTGAGTAAGATGATGAACGTTGGACGGAGGAGAGATGAGAGATTGATGATAGGAGCCGTCAGCCTGCACTCCCACTCTTCATCAGCTGTTCATTTTGGAGGAGACAGCCATCGCACACACACACACGCACACACACACACACACACCACCATCTCCTCAGTCTGGCCACACTGATCGTGTGCACACTTCTCCTGAATGTTGCTTTGAGCCGCCCACACACACCTCTACGTACTGTATCTATGTTTTCAGGTGTGTATCTGTACTGAAGGAACGGCTTCATTTATAATAAAGCTAAGGAAGCCTGCAATGATCATAGTTTTTGTTTCATTATTAATTATCTCAATTTAAAGTGACAGTTGTGGTTATTTGAAGTGTGGTTGTATGAGGTAATGAGTAGTCAGTGGACTGTGACGAAGCACGGGACCAGTGCTGGTCCCCCTTCTCCAAACTGGGGATGTGCTGACTGCAGACTACCATAGACACACTGAATATGTACTTCATACCACTCCACTTCAAATAACTTGTTTTACTGTGATATCTACAGAAAAACTGATAGTCATCAACTCCTTTGAAAATATTTTAAAGTACGAGTATATTTGATCGTTCTACAAATGTGTGCAGCTCTGATATGATCCTGATCTCGTGTCAGTAGAATCTGTCAGCGATTGCTTCAAACTACCTGCTGACACACCATCAGTTCTCCACAGGGACTTTTTCCAGTGCCAATCAGCCACTTTCATCTACTGATATTAAATACAAGCAGCATCACAGCCAGCAGAGAGTGTCTGCTGATAACGTTTGAGATGAAAAACCACATCAGAAACTTCACGTGTTTTTATCTTGGTGATGGTGACAAGACAGTTTGGGTTATCATGTTGGGATTTCCAGATAATTATTCTTTTATCTCAGAGAAAACAAACCTTGTTATGTCCAGTTGAAGACAGAATCATTGCGTGATTACGACAGCAATAAAACACAGTCTCAACAACAAGTGACTCCTCGTGGAGCTTCACAGCTTCTGACAGTGACACTGTCCTGCAGCTGCAGAGCGGTGAAATGTCATAATGAAGGCAGGCTCAGTGCTGATTAATCAAAACACAGAAAAATATGTAAATAACATGAACGACTATTCAACAGACGCCAGCATGTGACAGAGAGGAAAAACTAATATCTGCTCTTGAATTATTAAACTGTTTTGTCACATTAATAATTGAGTGAGCACAACTGAGCAGAACAGAAAAACAATATTGTTTACATTTTTACATTTGTTCAGAGCTGATAAATCATGATAATGGTAAATTAATTTTATTATGTATGATCCAATAATGACATTATAGCTGACAAATTATTGGTCTGCAGAATGATTACTTAATTTGAATTCTTGTGCAAAATGTTTTGTAGGCTTTATGTTTTATGAAATTCAAAGTGAATATGAACTTTTTTGATACTATAAAAAAAAAAAAAAATATTGAAGAGTCAGATCTGTTTTTTTTTTAACAACACTGATGTCAGTCATATCAGGGTTGTGGAATATTACATCATCCATCTTTGTTCACTACCCTCAGGTGTGAATAAACTATTATAATACTATTATAAACTATTATATATTTATCGGTTTATTGCATCGCCAAAAGTCCACATCATGCATCCCCGCGTCTTACCACTTTCAGCCTGTCTGTGCAGAACAGTCATGACACATGCTGTGCTGTGTCAGCAGAGAGATTACAGTCAATGCGTTATAATGCTGACTGTGAGAATCTCACACATAAAGACCACACCTCATTACAATCATCATAATTCAGCCAAATCGTTTTCTTATTACATCACCAGACACAGAGACGTGTACCGAGCTAACGAACAGCAGCAAACTGTGGGCTTCAGCAAAGCATAGTGATTGGTCAAATACGCATTTCAGCGATCTGAGCATTTAGTTAGTTATTTTTGTTAGTTTAGTACATTATTAGTACGTTGTTTTTTGTTTTTGTTGCATTTTTCTTTGTTAGACAGTGAAGAGCTGACAGATGAAGACAAAGCTGGGAAATTTCATGCAACACGGTCCCGAGCTGGACCTGAACCAAGGACGTCACAATTACACCCCAATCAACGACAATCAGCTTCAGTCATTTATCATAACTGAAAAAATGGTCAAGCCTTTGCTTGTTTGGACTTTTTTGAAATAGAAATTTAATCTCTTTGGATTGTGGACTGTTGTTTGAACAAAACATATCAACTGAAGACATGTGATGGTCATTTTTCACTATATCCTAAAAGACGTGATGGGTAATTTGACATTTCATGGATCAATGAATGAATCGACTACAATGAATTGAAAAGTCTTGACTGATAAAAAACAAAAGAACACAGCACTAAGTCTGCAGTCTTTTCTGGCTGAATCTAATCTTGAAGATGTTTGAATCTTAAATCTGAGAACTTGATGAACCCCGCCCTGGAGCTGCTGTGGTGCAGATGTTCTGTGCAGGCGTGACTGACTGTTACTGTCTGACTGTGAAGCACAAGTGTTACTGAAGAAGAACATGTGTGTCTCCTGTATAAATAAAGGTTTAGAAAAAATGATGCGCTGGCTTCAAGTACCATCTCGAACATTGTTCTGGAATTTGCTCATGTTTACATTCTGCTTCGCTCTGCGAGTACACTGTCTGTGCGCCATTCCATCGCCAGGTAATATGTCTGGACATGACCTGAAGCCCCGCCCCTCTTTGGCAGTGTGCCCGCCCGTCATCTGCGGTATGCTGCCCCGTTAGGGATGACATCACGGCCAGAGTCTACCTCACAGTCTTCGCTCTCCCTGCGTCTGCTTATTGAATTAAGATGAGGGGGCGCCGAGAGATGAGTTTAGCACCTGAGCCTCGCCGAGGCCGAGGGAAATTGATTTCACACTTTAAAGAGGCACAGAGGGGCCGTCTCACTATCTCTGTGGGCTCTGAGCCTGTGTGTGTGTGTGTGTGTGTGTGTGTGTGTGTGTGTGTGTGTGTGTGTGTGTGTGTGTGTGTGTGTGTGTGTGTGTGTGTGTGTGTGTGTGTGTCCATCTATCTGTGAGAATAGATTCAGTCTGTGTTTCCAGAATGATTGAGGGTGAGTTTGCATGTCTTTGAGAGGTTTTTCAGTGCGTGTGTATGATGTGAGAAAGAACAAGAGTGAATAACTCAAAGTGTGTGTTTCAAGAATGATTGTGCTTCGTGTGTGTGTGTGTATGTGTGTGTAAAAGAGAGAGAGGGTGATTCAATGTACAGTAGGTGTCATGATTGAGGGTTAGTATGCATGCCTGTCTTTCTCTTTGTGTCCCAGAGGAGTTGCGGGGGAGCGAGTTAAGTTCTCATGAGAGGCCCAGAGTGATCGCTCTGTGTGTGTGTGTGTGTGTGTGTGTGTGTGTGTGTGTGTGTGTGTGTGTGTGTGTGTGTGTGTGTGTGTGTGTGTGTGTGTGTGTGTGTGTGTTCGTGTGTTACCTCACCCCGCTTACATGTACACAGCACATGAAACCCTCATGTCCGCTGTGAAGCCTCTACTTATTCCCAAAAGGGGGCCCAAGACCTCCAGAGGTCCATCGGGAGGTTACAGGGTTTGCATTAGGATTTAGGGAGCTCAGTGAGGCCGTGTTCACACAATATTTTTTTCATTGAATCAGTAATCGTTTGGTCTCATAGGGCTGCATGATATGGTAAGAAAAAAATTTTTTTGTAATTATTTTGACAGATATTACGATGATTCACGATTAGTGGGAATGATCATTTTTGCATTGCATAGTAGATTGTGATGATAGATCATGATGATGGAACATTTGTTGAGGTTTGTACCAAAGAAACATTAATAAATTAATAACTGTATTAATAAATGTCAACGTGTCCTCTACCCAGAGTTTTTGTGCTTTGTGTTCTCGCAGGTTTTCATGGATCAGGGCTTCGCCTAGATCACGGATTGTGATTGCGCCTGCTGCCATGGTCCTGCTTGACGCCCACTACTACTTTAGTATATATTAATACAAATATTTTAGTATTATAGTACTATTGATATTATATTATCAACATTTTTACTAAATTTTCATATTTCTATTAAACATATAGTTGTAGTTATTGTTAGTACTATGTTGCTGTGTATCTGTCTCTCTCTCCCACTCTAAACTGGGTTTCTGCCTCTTAAAGGAAGTTTTTCCTTGCCACTGTCACCAAATGCTTGCTCATGGTGGGAATTGTTGGGCCTCTGTAGATAATATTATAAAAAGTACGGACTAGACCTGCTCTATCAGGTGTATAAATAGTCATTAGATAAGTTTTGTTATGATTTGGCGCTATATAAATTAAATTGAATTGACTTGAACTGAATTATAACTGTTTTGTCACACATTTTATGTTTATGTCTTTAAAGCTGGGAGAGAGAGGGGATGACACACAGCAAAGGACTACAGGACAAAATTCACACCAAGGTTTCTGCTGAAGGACTCAGCCTTTTGTACATGGGGCGCACCTTCTAACAGCTGAGCCACCATGTTGCGTCTTGGTTTATCTGACAGTCCAAAAGCAAAATAACAAAAAGTAAATAAATTGTTGAACTTCAGATCTGACACTACAGAGCTCCAGAAGACAGTGCAAGGCAGTTGAAAGTTCCCAAAGATCAAGAATTGACACTCTCATAGCTTTTATCTTCACACATCAAACAGCCCTGCCCTCGAAATTCTCCATGCTTCTTCAGGTCATAAAACTCTCTTTGCACCTAAAACACCATGACGGTGCCTGATAACTTCTACTACTGTGCACAGAATACACGACTCTCTCCCATGACAGACAGTTCCCAGGTTTGAGTCTCTACAAAAGCCAACGTTTCCTTTGACTCCTAAGTGTCCATGAGCAAGAAACGTGCAAACATCTGCAGCTCTATCACACCATAAAGTCCAAATCCAACCCCTCGTTTTGTGTCAGGTTGGGTTACGACTGGTTACCCACAATACTGCAGTGCAACACAGAAGACTGAACAAAGTTTTACACATGAATGTAACTTGCATTTTAAACCTTTTTTTTTTTTAAATAACTGATAAAAGCATCAAAGTACATTCAGGTGAGGCTTATCTGGGCTGCCTACGTTTATTTCAAGTGTTCAGTCATGAAGGAAAAACACACTGTAAACTCATCCACTGCGTGTGTGTGTGTGTGTTGTGTGATCCAACCTGCCCCTGAAATATGCCTCTCTTTGCAGGCCAATCGTGCCCTCAGGCGTGTGTGTGTGTGTGTGTTTCCAGTGGTGATGATTTATAGTGATCTGTGGTGTTCTAAGGTTTCAGCCTACAGAAGTGTGTAATGGGTCTTAAACTGGCCGACACCCGATCGCCACGGATCATCTGCTGCCTGACAGGCATCCACCTCCTCTGGAACACACACACATACACACACACTCATGCTCTTGTCTTTCTCTCACACAGTTTCATACACAAACATTTTCCTTCTCACACTGTCTCGCTCTAAGCCTCACACACATGCAAAAACACAGATTTCACTCACTTAGATACACATTTCTTTAACGGCTTATCTGTCCTGTCACCAGTGTCAATATTGGAGGTAAAGTAACACTGTAGTCTCATTACCTGCTCAGTGATGCATCTTTTCCTGATGAAAACTGTCCCACAAATGAAACTTCAGGTTGAGATACTGTAAGGTGTGTAATATGTGAGGGGCAGAGGGAGTTTCACAAGCTCATACTGGAGCTGCAACATCTACTTTCTAATGTCAGGAGCTCAGTTTGATGGAAGTTATCGCATCAGAAAGAACCAGACAATTGCGATCCAACAGCTGGAATTTTGACTGATACAAACACACCGACACTATGTATCTGCAGGACAGAGAACTGTCGCAGGGACACTGTTAATACGAGCTGGACCCACTGACTCCATAATTACACTATCAGGGTGTCCACTCTTCTGAAGAAATCATTTACCAGGACTTTTCCAGGACATAAGAGTCAAGGAGCTTTTCTTGACAATACAGAACACTTGCTCAAAACAGTCATATAATTTAGCGGCAGATTTATTATTGACACATTTAACCCCAGTTATATAACACCTCTTTAAAGATGGCAGGGTTTATGATTTAGTGTCTCAGGTTCATTACAGGTTTACATTACAGCGTTTATGGGACGCTCTGTGTTGGCTCGCTTTCGTGGAATGCTCGTCTGTTCTCACCACAGCCGAATGAAACTGACTATAGTTTACTGCAATCTTCCACTAACTAACATTCATTTGGGCAACAGTGCAAATCACATAAATTTATTTTAATTTACAGAAAATCTATATTTAAAAGGTCCAGCGTGTGATTTAGGTGGCTTATAAATCCACTTTGAAGCTAATCCTACCATTGAGTTGTAAACTGAATACACACTAAGGTTTATGTAGGTGATCTGATTAAAGGGCTAAAGTACAGGACAGCATAGATTATAGAGCATAGATTTACAGGATACTTGTTAATTTTAAGCAATTTCCAGGTAGTTCCATAACTGGAAAACTTCTAAATTTACAGCCTTTCCATGATCTGTAGAAATTAAAAATTATTTGCCAACTGAAACGTTTGAGAGACATCTGCAGACGCAGTCCACTAAATCCCTGTTTACACACTGGAGACAACCAAACAATGCCACTCATTTGGGCTGAACCACAGAAAACATGCTGGCAACAACAATGCCCGCTCAAAGACTCAAAAGTCACCCAGTGCTGTGATGTTGGAGGTTCAACTTTATGCAAACAGTGCTTGTTTCAATTCCCTCATGAAACAGAAGCACGAGACCCCCTTAAATTATGAATGACTAAAATAAGCTGAGAATGTAAAATACCGGCTCAACCCTTGACTGCAAACATCAGCTTTCTGTGTCTGTGATTCACTGGGCCTCCCTGGCGATTAGTTGCTAAACTAATTATCCCCGCTGCCTCCCACTGAACTGACATGGCACGAGAACAACACTGCAAGATGATGAAACATATTGGAACCAGTTCTGTCACGTGTTACGAGAGTAGACATTGGGCAGGTCTGAGATGCCAAGAATGTTTAATCTGCTGGAGGTTTTGTTTGTTTAATTCAACCAAATGTTTGTGATCAAGCATTTGATAACCCCCTTGATAAATCTGTTCACACCTTTCTTCTTATTGAAGGGCACTTTCACACCAACCAACCATGTTAGTTGAAGTGGTTCAGTTAAACTCTGGAGCTTTGGTTCATTTGGTGAGAATAATGCCCTTTCAACTCAGCTGGAACCAAATAAAATGACAAATCTCAGACCTTTTGTCACAAGAACAAATGTCAGGGTGTCTTCACATCTTTTGACCTGCGATCACCAGATCAATGCTTGCTGGAAACTGATTCATTTAGTCAGCACAGCGTTAAATGTTGGGTGGTGTTTACCTGACTCGTGGTCCCGTATGCAGTAGTCTGGTGAGTCCTCAAAGTACACCAGGTCATTCTTGCTGGGTCGCTTGAAGTGTGTGTGCGCGGCAGTGAACCCAGTGCCATACTGGTTAACGGCCACCTGCACGGCGCCGTTATACCTCTTGCGAAGGTGGTCGCCAGTGCGCCTGAAGTCGGCCATGGCCAACCAACAGGTCCGAACGCTGCACGACCCGCTGACGCCGTGACACTTACACTCCAGAGTCATGAAGCGCTTCACCGCCTGGCAAGAAGAGACAGAGAGAACAGGAAGTGAGTCTCAAAGACATTTGTGTGTGGATAGTGTTCAATGATCATGATTTTCATCCATTTCCCCACAAAAAAAGCACATTTTAATACGGCAGTTCCTTTTTAGTTCAGAGATTGTTTTTCAAGCTTGAATCCCTTAATTCATACAAGTTCTTTCTAACCTTTCTGCCAGCTCGGTTGTTGTGCAAGTTCATGAGTGCCCGGGCATCCCTCTCCTTCCTCTCCTTGGCATCCACAAAAGCCTGGCTGAAGCGCATGGCGTGATCCACGTGGTCACTGCAGCCGCCCCAGTCAAAAGAGCCCTTGGCGTCCCGTGACGAGCCCTTCTTGGTGGGATCGCAGGAGCAGGAATCCAGCTCACCTTGGCTGCAGGCTCGGGCCAGCGTGTAAACCACACCAGCCGAGGAGATGGCGTACATGAAGGCCACCTCGCGGCTGCCTGAGGGGAGAGGATGAAATGTTGTAAACAGGTAAGCAAACACCTGTAACAAAAGCAGGACTTTTCTAGATTTCCACGCCGTGCGCACAAAAATCTGATTTATCTGAAACAAATTACGTATTCGATAAAACCCTTGATGCTTTAAGAATAAAGTTAGAAACATCTTTTCTTTGTATTTCTCAAAATCTTCTCAATTCTACTTACAAAAGAACAATACCAACTATTACAGTAAAATTGCAACACAGCTTTAAGTTCAGGTCATGTCTTTTGTTGAAGTCAGGTGTCTGAATGCTGACCATTCAAATGACAGTAATTTAACATGTTCTATCTGAGACTGTTTTGTTTGCGCTGTTTTAACTTGAATTAGTTGCTTTTGAGGCTTTAGGAAGTCATGTTTCCAGCAAATTAAATTTTACAGCAGTCCAAGTCCAACTTTAGTCCACATCAAGTGTACAACTCACTCAGCCCTGAACAAACACATAAAGAACCTTTTTCTTTGATTAAATAAGATTATCTTCAGTAGAAATAATGCTACTGTCAGCTACAAGATCCACAATCCTGAGTCAACCTTGTGTAGATGGTTTTTGGGTTCATATAAGTCACCAAAACCCATCAAAATGTAAAGATGGAGCACAGTGGTGGACTACATGAGCAGAAAAGGCAAAAAAAAAAAAAAAATGAAGCTATATGCAGTGGGCCACCAGTATGTACAAAGTCATGATGCATTTATTGTAAATGAGTTCCAAACATTTGGAACGTTTGGATTTAAATTGTTTCACAATGTGACTTAAAATAAAACCATGAAACCATTACACCACTGTAATAAAAACTAATTCAGCTAAAAGTAAAGTCTTTATTGGAGATATATAAAGGACCTATATATGGAACTTCATCACATTTTCTCCTGTAGAAGGCATCCTAGAGGACATCAGCCATGTTTTATTTTTCTTAGGGATGGAAGGGGCAAACACTTGACCAAGAAGAGAACTATTCTACAGGCATGTGGTGGTGCTTTGAGTTAAATGCTGATGTCAGCATGCTAACATGCTCACAATGACAATACTAAAATGCTGATGCTAAGCAGGTTCAATGCTTACCATTTTCCATTTACCATTATTGAAATGTGGACCTGATGATGGTTATGACTTGAGGATTACCCAAGTTATTACAATTCATGAATATCTCCACCACGTATTTGGCAATTAATCCAGTAGTTGCTGAGATATTTCACTTAAAAGCACAAATGTGAACTTTACAGTGGAGCTAGAGGAAAAGTCAGCAGGGTTCATCCTCTGGGGAAAATAAATATCTGTACCAGATTATTTAATGGCAATCCATCCAATAGTTGTTGAGATATTTCAGTCTGGACCCAAGTATTAGACCCACAAACAGACATTACCATCACTGGAGCCAATGAGCAAGAGCTACACGGTGAGGTCAGAGGCTGACACCAAAGTCTTTGTTCAAATACTGAAAACCAGAAGATAAAAAAACAAAACATCAACACAGTTACTGGTACGCTTCTCGACATCAATAAACTCCACTGATGTGAGATGCGAACCAAACATAAAGGTTTTATCTCTCATCGATCTGGATCTGGCGTTTTCCAATACAGGCTGGCTGACGACACAATTAAGCCATGACAAACAGAGAGATCCTTCAAATGTTTGGCCACCGCTGCTACCTGTATGACCCGTGTTTGTTGTTGTCTGCTAGAAGCTTTTATTCCATGCAAGGCATGAAATGAAAAACGCTTCATCTACCTCCAAGATGGATAAACAGCGAACGTTTACCAGCAATGCCCTGATAGAGCGCCCTTATCTCACTCCACATGTAACTGATGAGAGATCAGAGAGATCAAAGGCTGAGGGAAAGGGTGTGTGTGTGTGTGTGTGTGTGTGTTTGTCTCCAACCTCTGCATCAGAGCTGACACGTATGCACACAGTGACGGCAGTGAAAGAAGTGACATGTTTGAGTGATAAACCGCTCAATTCACTTGTGTCATATAAATCAACCATTGGCTGTCAGCTTACTGTCAAGTCATCGTAACCCAGACGAGAGAGGAGTTACTAAAAATGCTCATACACTCTCAGCTATTAGCATGCACTCAGAGCAAGAAGCTTTGATAGAAACAGTAAGTCTCTTTTGGACTATTTTTGCCCAGGGTTTTTCCTGTCAGATCACATACAGGCGGCCCTCAACATCTAATTGATAGAGCTCGTTTGGGATGCTGAGCAACTTGAGAAGAATACCTGAAGACCCAGCTGAGGGCCAGAAAAAACAAATGCAAGCATGTTCATCAGGGGAAGAAAAATAATTCATTGTGTACGACAGAAATGACAGTGGAAAAACACACAAAATGTCCTATCTCGAGCCAGTGTTTAGTTTGTCTGCTGTGGGTTACTGTAGAAACATGGCATTTCAACATGGCGACTCCCACTCACACTGTGGATGTAAAAGGCTCATTTTAAAGTAACAAAAACAAAAAGCTTATCATTTTCAGGTCATTATACACTAATGACAACATAGTTATACATAATATGTTCCAACTGCCAATGTTAGACTATTTTATTTAGGCTAAGTTCTTAGCCTAAATAAAGTTCAGATGAAATTTAACATTTGTTTTGAGGGGGTGTGTATCTAATGTAAGAAGTAAGGGGATAAACATTTTGGTATCGATATTGCAACTCTGGTATTGTATTAACACTAGTATTAAAAAAAAAAGTACAAATAGTAATATCAGTGTGTGTGTGTGTGTGTGTGTGTGTGTGTGTGTGTGTGTGTGTGTGTGTGTGTGTGTGCCCTAGTCCAGCAGCTAAGTTGAGCGTGCCTAATGAGGTTAATGAGGAGAACGCTGAGAGAACACGACACCAGGGAGAGAGAGAACTCCTGTGTAATTGTTTGAAATTAGCCTGCTGACATTGACAATAAGGAGCTTCTGACGGGGGGCTTGATGTGCCGTGATAACGCTGTGTGACACGGCCGGGGCCTGGCTGGGAGGTCCAAATACCACATGGCTGATTAGAGGCCCCGACATGAAACGGACTAAGTCGAAGGATCCACCTCGCAGGTTAAATCTTAGGGCATGGGAGCGGAACATCAGGCCGCTGGGTCCTGGTGATCCTCCAGTGGCAATAAAAAAAGATTATGACTTGTTATAACACGTTGCACACAGGAGATACACATCGAGTTTAGCTGCTGTGATGAACAGTGACACGTCAAATATGACAGGATGCTATCCAGAGCTCACATCTGTCAGGCTTATTGTTACTCATTAATCATCTCTCATGTTACTAATTGCATTAACTAATTACTGCATGGGGGGAGTCATTTGTCACACTCTTCCTAACATTTATTTTCTCCTGCACCCCCCCACCGAAAAAATATGTGCCCGTCTCTTCTCTTGACTTTGAAAAAGCTCATTAAATCAAGTCTCTTGACTGATGATCACTGAAGATAAACAGTGCTAATGACCCGACGTGGATCTTGAAAGTGGTGGGATTACTTTTATTTGGAAGAAGTCAAAATTTCGACAATCTCTCATTTGAACGAGCTGAGTGGAGAGTTATTCAAGACAGTAGCAAGTGGATCTAACATAAACATGAAGATCATTAGAATGAAACTGAGTCACTCTTATATAAAGTAACATATTTTAATTTATAATATAAATATAATTCTGCAACTAATCATCTTCATAATTGAATAATCTGTGTTTATTTTCAATGATGACATGTCAGAAAATGGTGGTCCAACCAACAGTCCAAAGCCCAAACATATTCAAGTAAAACTAAAAGTTATTTATTATTTTTTCTTCCTTTGATGAATCTTTTCAGCACACCAGAAGTCATAATATTGCTATAACAAAACAGCATGTTAGCCCCCAACACCAGAACAGACTGAAGAGAAACCAGTCGGCTGCACCGGCGTGATAAATGCACAACTGTAAAACGAGACGAGGTGTGGAATGTGATCCAACCTCTGTGCAAAAGAGAATATATCTGCGAGGGAACTATCCGTTTCCCAGAAAGCCTCAGAGTCGCAATAAATCTACACGCTAACACTTTGAAAAGCGACTGATTGTTTAGGTTTGTCAGCATTAAGTACAGGCATATGGTCGAACATGTTAGTCGCTGCAAACAGGTCGCTGTGCTGAGGCACACATGATCACGCAGGGATTCAATTCCAAAGGTGCTAGCAGCACACAATGACCTGGAAACACAAGCCAGCAGAGTGTATACTGTTGCAGGCAATATAGTCTGTAACCTTCTATTCTTAGCCGTGCAGAGTTTAAGGCACCTGAAGTCATCATATCATGAATAAGATGCTTTATGCACACTCGCACACCTACACCGTATAGCTTACTGCAGGGGTGAGCAATACAGACAAACATAATACAGCTGTAATTATCACAGAGCTGCCTCGATACGGACATGCTGGGGTTATGCTCATGTCACTGAGTCAAATCATTGTTCGTATTTTCCTACAACAGAATCTTATAATTTTCAGTTAACTTCTTATCATTTAAATAGCCTTAATTTACTAATTAATCTAATAACTTTCTGATGACTAAAGATCAGAAATCATGGGGACAAAGTGAAGCAGGTATTTAAAGTGAATACAATATCATTTAAAGAAACAGACTACTTTATAACAGCTCATATGGAAAACTAAGTGATGTGATTCTCAGTCAGAGGTCAACCACAGAACAGCAGCACTGGAGTTCAGAAAGGCTCAGTGACTTGCTTAAGGACACTTCAGCAGGCAGGTTGCTTGCTGGACATTTCAGATCCTCTAGATTAAGAACAGTTCCTCCCTGCTGTCCCAAATTTTCCAGGATAATGATTTTTAAATAGACTTTTTACAGACTTAAATAAGATAAGTGCCCCCCTCCCAGTTCTAACTGCACTCACTGCGTAGCAGCAGGCGTCCAAACAGGTTGTGGTCCCTGGCCGTGGTGTTGCAGTTCCAGCGGTGGTTGCGGAATTGGTGCTGGCACTCTGAGATCCAGTCCTTCATCCCAGCCCCGATGGCCTGCATCACTTTCGGGTGCTGGCGGCACAGTTGGCGCTGCTTGTTCACCAGACCAGGGATGTTGTCGCACATCACCTGGGAGCCCAGGGTGCCCATGTACCTGCAGAGTGGAAGAGCAGACAGGGAGAAAGGCAAACAGTTGTGAACATCTGGGAAAACATTTTAACCATTAATCGAGGAAAGGAAAGCTGTGAAATGGAAACTATTGTGTGCAAAAACATGTGATCAGTCATCTGATAATGAAAGACTAGTACATAGTTTGGTCACTGGATTCTGTCACTGATCTCCAAGACAGAAAATGTTGAAGCTATTCTATCAATTTATTTATTTATTTATTGTACACTGCTGTAACAAGAGAATTTCCCCGTTGTGGGATAAATAAAGTATAATCTAATCTAATCAACAAAAGTGCAAATAACTCAATATCTGTCTGCCCCTCCAGGTAGCTGCAGCAAAGAATAGACATTAAAGTATTGTAGGGTGGTGGGACACTTAAAAAGATAATGAAATAACAAGGCAAAAACATGTCTCCTTGAGAAACGTGTGTTGAAATCACTCCCAACAAGTCCACACTCCCACCTGCAGAACAAGGTGATGAAAGACTGGCAGAGAATTTGAACACTTGCAGGCTGCAGGGATTTTCTCCAGCAATTAAAGAAAAGAGCAGAGCAGCAAGAAAAAAAAGAACTGAGGAGAATTATCTGTCCAAACAGCATCTCAGTATCACAGGCTGTATGAAACAGAACCTTTGCAAATATTCATTAAAAGATTGAAGAGAAAGACAGCAAATAAAGAGAAATGAAATGATATCGAATGACTTTATTTTGGAAACGTATCTGTCCAGATATTCAGTCTTCAACTTCAGTATTTCTAAAAACAGTTATGAAATCCGTGGAGAGATTATTAGCCACTAAATCTCTGGAAAATTTCTCATTAGGAAAAGGAAAATTATGCGACATGTTTTCTGCGTGTTACGGATAAATTAAACAACGTTTAACCGTATTTGTGCGCATTTTGCGCGTCTCAACCGCACCAGTTTAATAAGAAAGTCATGCATCCAGCTTAAACAACTGCATTTAAATAAAGTTGTACTTACCACCAGGACGCATCGACCTCCGCCGTCCGCCAGCAGATTGCTACCGATAAATAAAAACATATTCCACTTGGCATTAAGTTCATATTAACCAAACTTTGGTCCTTTATGGATCTGGACGGAGCATTTCCATGGATGAAAGAAAAATATAAAACATTAGAGAAGAAAGAACGTGTCGAATCTCCAAATCAAACTTTGGATTAAAAATGTATCATCAGAGGACAGTCGGAGAACGGAGGTTTGCGCGTAAAAGCCATGACCGGCTCGGGTTCTGCACGGTGGCAAAGTGCTTATGAGGAAAAAAGTAAAGAGCGACTGTCTAATAGTGCAGCAAATATTTTCAGTGGAGATGATGAGCTATCAGGTTTAAATTGCTTTACACAAGGGGTGGGCAGAGTCCCGTCTCAGGAATGAGGTGAAGAAATGAGATGTCTGAGAGTATCTGTTCAGGCTGGTTTGACACCAGACAGGCTTGGCCCGCGTCCAGACCGGAGCTCCACTGCTCTGAGATGTGGTCCAAGCTGATGGGCTCTTCACTCCAACTGCACCGACGCGTTGAGGGAGAATTCAGCCTGCGCACTCAGCCAATGTCAGTCACCAAAAAAAACGCATATGAACCGCAGAATGGAGCAGATAAAGATGAACTGGGAGGGTTTGACTTTTACGCACAAGACACAGGCCTCAGAGACCGATATATTATTTTGTGATTTGATAAATAATACGATATCAAACTATACACCCACATAACAGAGTCACCTTTGTGCTTCCCCTGAGATCCCATGTGTACTCTGTGGGCGTTTATTTTCTCATTTTAAGCATAAAACTTTGAATACATTTTGGTTTTACCTCCATTGACGCACAGGTACCAAATATTTCTGATCCCCAAAGTATGACACATTGTTATTTTACAGCCTTAGACAAACCATCACTCAGTCTAACTAATAACTCAGGAATGATGGTCTAAAAAAAAGTGGTGAGGGAAGAAAAATTACGCACGGATTCTTCCAAACCAGCACCTAAAGGTGATGTGTCCATTTCAATTGGATTATCTATCACGGCCTTTTTGAAGTCTCTTGGGGAAATCTGTACTACTGTCACACGCTATTTCCTCCATCTTTGATCTGGCCCGGGTGTATCTGGAGGTCCGGAGACCCTGGCCAGATGAGATTAATGGGCAAATTGGATTTTTCCCATGATCCCCGTGGAAGAAAACCGAGATTTAGAGCGCTCGCTCTGCTCCACTCAGCCCATCGAACACGACTTTGTTGTTGCAGTGGCTGCAGTTGTAATACGTCTGTATTATAAATCCAATTTAATTGGCGCATTTTGTTCACTTCCATACCAAATAGCATTAAGGCTGGTCGCGGCATGATGGTTTCGCTGCATGTTTTATGAACAGGAAGACTGGTCATTTCTGATCATTTAACATTACAGGTCAAGCCCTGAGGAGTGACTCTAATTGATCTGGTCACCTGAGTTAAATTCACCTGAAAACTCCCAAACAACCAAAACTCTTTAACAAATTTTGTTTCACCACTTGAATACAAAAAACAAAAAACAAATTAAAAAGTATTTCAGTTCAACATTTTTTTAAAATATTGTTATTGTATTTCTGAGTTAGATGAGAAGATCAGTATCACTCATGTCAGTGGGTTAAGGAGCATAATTAGCTTAGCTTAGCATAAAGACTGAAAGCAGAGGGAAACAGCTAGCCTGAATTCAAAAATACACCTAACATCTCTACAGCTCACTTATTGACATGTTGTATTGCCTTTTGATTAATACATACCTCAACCTAAATGTAATGATTGCTGGTTGCTCGGCAACTTCACTGTGACAACAAACTCTAGCCAGTCATTGTTTCTGCAGCTGCTGTTTGCCAAAAAATAGTTCCAGCAAGCAAAGTCCCCTAAAATGAGTTTATACATCACTTTTTAACTCTAGAGAGAGACTGGCTAGCTGTTTCTTTACTGGAAACTACAGCTCAATTCAATGTTTGCTGTTTGCATGTTTGATCAATCTGCTCATCTCACTCTGTGAAATAACTATCTTTCCCAAAATGCTGAAGTATTTAAGTATACAAGAACTTCAATCTTTTTGCAGGCATTGGAAACACAAAACAACACTATGATTCAAATCTTAATTTGACTATGCAATTAGAAGCTTTTACTTTAACCCCTTAAAACATAAAACAACTTAAAAGAATTCAGAACTAAACTCAAAGACAGGTCAGAGCAAAGTATAAAACAAGTGATACTGCAGCAAAAATAAAAAAGACCTGTCTCATTAAACTTCTTCCTAAAACTTATCAGTCCTTCTATAATCCAACTTATCTCCTACAGTCATCAAAAACTAAACACTCTGTTGAGCTCATTAACTAACTGATTTGACACAATCTCCCCAATCTTTAGCAGACATTCCTCTACAGGTAAACTTTTCCACTGGCAGCTTTGTAGAGGAGCAGGAGGAGGGTGGCTCCGAGAGCGCTCAATGCAACTCCGGTCAGGGACTGCATCCTCCCGTTGCTGTGGGAACCGGGTTGAGGAGGCTTAGAGCAATCTCCAGCCTCGTCCATCTAAGGGAGGAGAACGGGAGATTCACATGAGAAACACAAACACAATCCTGTGGTCAGAGCAACGTGGCCTCGTGCAGGAAGTAAAAGGGCTGCAGGGCATTTTAATTTAATCCAGTCTGGATTACAGCAGTTTACTGGTTAGACAGTTTCAGGCAAGTTAAACCTTGAATGGGTGGGAAATATCGGTTCAGTTACTGTTGGGTGGGAATCAAACTGGAGACCAGCTCATTTGGAGTATGAGGGCATGTCTGGTCCCATCGTACTGCCACAGCATGACTCGCAAACCTGAGTCACCAAAACTTCCTGTGCCAAATCCTCAAAGATTCATCAGCCAAGTGGAGAGTCGGGTCTTGGTCATGGTCAAGTCACGGAGGGATAATGCCGCTCATAAACTCTCAAGTCACAGGGTGACACAGTGTCATACTGAATTCCTGTCATATGAGAAATTTTGAAGATACGTGTGCAAGTTCAGCCTTCTTCTGGTAAATGTGATTTGGAAACTTGTGGTTTGGCAATGAACCCAGATTTCTACAACTTCCTGAATTCTAACATAAACATACAAACAAGGAATTTCTTGTATTGAGTGCCAGGAAAATTTTATTCCCACAGGACCAAAATAGTAACAATATTTAAAATTTTCAACTTCAACTTGTTGATCTATGTTAAAAAAGTTCCAAACACACAGATAGGCACTCACAATAACTAAACTGAAGTGAATTATGGTGGCAAGAATTTTCTAACCTATTTTGAAAGATTGATACTTTTTTGCTTTATGATTCTGGATCACCTTCAATATCTACTGTAACTGCCAGGTCACTGACTCAGTATTCACAATACCCAGATTTTTGGGTCAGGCTCATTTCTTTTTTGTCTCTTCAGTCTACCCCTTTTAAAGACATAAATGCCCCCAAATACCTCAAGATACCAAAAATCAAAATCAGGAGCATGCATACAGTGGAAAAATGTGAAGCTTAAAACATTTCAATTTGTACAATCTTCAAATCAACTCAAAATAAGGAAGCCACTACAAAAAAAAAGAGAAAAAAAGCCACTCCAAGCAGAATTTGAACATTTTTGACTTTGGTGCCTCCTGCTGTATCAAAAAGACACCTTTGCGGACAAAGTAGTCATAATTACATACAGCGTCAACATATAGTGACTTTAAGTGTGACACTGAATTACAACAAGTTAAAGTGCCGCAGGATTAAGTCCTTAAACCCGGAAATGACTTTGCATTTTTGCACTTCCGGCCCCCTTGTCTTGAACTGAATGTTTTTTTAATTAGATACCTAAAATGCCTTAAAATATTTCAATGTTTTGTTCTGCAGCATAAAATATGACATGTGAATTTTTAAGCTTTTATGTGTCTTAAAAAGGCTTTTGCTAACAAGTGGCTAAATAACACTACTGAGGTTGTTGTTCGGGACATTAAACGTTATCACACCGAACACTTAAAGCTTAGTGGTGGTGATGTTAAAGTCATTGGTGTAGCTGGTTAATAGCCTTGCGTTACGTTTTTTACTTCGGGCGATTGCATTTACGCTTCAAATATCATACAAATCGTGTTAATTCTCAGATTATCTTGCTGTTTAAAACTTTTGTTCACCACAGAATGACCAAAATTTATTGAGGGAACCAGGGTGATGCTAACCTTCAGGTTGGCAGAAATATGTCAGCTGATGGCGTGACCAGAAATAATGAAATGCTTCACTGGAAACTTCCAAGACAAACTGAACTGGAACAGTGACATTTAAGTGTCTCCTAACCCACTAAATAATCGGAATATCTCTACAGATGGTTGATATGGTTGTTGAAATCAAAACAAATTTTCCAGCCTGTGCTCTGTTTTGGATGAACAACCTCCCACATACTGCAATATACTAGTCATAATTTCAACAGCTCAACAATAGATAGATGGTGCTACGACTCAGGCACCAGCATTGCAAGTCAAATTTTTAAGGCAATGATGTGAATGGAGAACCAGCATTATCAGGTGTTCAGGGGCAACCAGGCCCAGTGGTTCATTTGTTTATGATCAGGGCTTTGGGTGAATTACAGTATGCAATGTTGCGTTAACTGACGTAGAGCCTCAAGAGTCCTGCATGAGGGAAACCAGTGTGTGTGTTCACACCTGACAGGTCGGTCACAGTCAAACTACCCACAACCAACTGGAACTTGGTGCTCTGCATATTCACATTCCAGGAAGTAGATCAGGGGTTTTCAAACTACATTAGTCAAGTCATCACAAGAACTTTTGATTTGGGTCAATGACTCTTACCTCTACTCTGCCAGAGCACTGAATAGTGTTTCTATAGCTTCACAACTATCTGAAAAACACACACCACTGGCATTATTACAGGTACCTTGTGCAGTGTTTGACATCTAGTAGAGCTGTGGAGCAACTTTTGCATGAGTGGGTCCTCATTTTGTCTTTTGCACATGCACAAGGGCACCCACAAGTGATGCAATACATAGTCCCACCAATAGCTTCACAATGTGCCACTGATCCAAGAAGTCTCTTTATAAAAATAAGTTCCACTTTATTCACCAGTTGGTCTGTCTGCGTGGTACTGGGCAGGTAGTGTACTGTGGACTTATCAAAGGTTGCTTGCTGACAACAGCTTCCTGCTGCTGCAGGAAACAAGTGTG
The DNA here is from genome assembly GCA_033000465.1 of Sciaenops ocellatus. Classification (NCBI taxonomy): domain Eukaryota; kingdom Metazoa; phylum Chordata; class Actinopteri; family Sciaenidae; genus Sciaenops; species Sciaenops ocellatus. Next base: position 25,089,241 of record CP136871.1, on the reverse strand, counting down.
ATTAAAGTGCTGAGACTTACAATATAGAGGTTCAGAGTTAGTGATAATTCCCTGTGTGGTGACACAAAGTCATGTGATCCAACGTTCAATGATTTGTGCAGCTTTATGCTGGGGACACACAGGAGGTGGAAGAGTCGCCCTCTTTCATTCAGCTTTTCAGACAGAGCACAGTGCAGAGTTCTGCAGCCAGCTTGTGATCGTTTTGCCATCTGTTCTACTTTATTCTGTCTGTTATAAACAATATAACTGAAATATTAGAATTGATATAAATGAAATGATTCTGATAAATGATGAAATATGCATCACATGCTTGCCAACCCTTTTGATTTTTCAGCCCCTCTCCCTTTAATTCCCTTGATTTTCACCCCCTAACATGATGAAATATCAAAATCTGCGCATCCACTATATTTATTAGAAATAATATCACTGCTGTTTATAAATGTTTTTTTGAAAAATATGTGGAATAAGTATGTCATGAAAGAACACAGTGAGAGACGAGCAGCCACTCCCCACAGATCACACAAGACGATGGTCCTTTTAACTTCAGTGTAGCAGTAGACACCTCGCTTATCCAAGAACACATAAATTCATGAGGTTATTATAAAGATCAGCTTGACGAGAAGCAGAATCTCTTGTTGACCGGCCCTAAGAAATATGATTCTGATGCGAGAATTGACCCTTGACCATAAGTTGCGCTGGGAGCCTGTTAATGTGGTATTTTCCTGTTGGTCACTGATAAAGGTTGATAAAAGGTAGTTAAAGTATTTGAATTCTGCATATTGTGCTATAAATATACAAAGTCACCTCCCTCTAGTGGTTAAAACCCGGCTATTGCAATTGAATTTTGCTATTGGCAGATCTTGGGGCAGGTGACGTATATGGTGGCAACTCCTGTCCTTTCCTATCAAACCAATGTCTTCCTGGCCTGCTAGGTAGCCATACTGACACTCCCAGACAGTCCAGAAATATAGCCTACCTGAGTTGCTACAACACATTTACTATACAGAGACATTTACAAACAAATGTGCTTCAGTGACTGTCAAAGCTCTAGCATACTCTGTATGTGTCCAAAGTGGACACAGAGAGTCTGACAGCAGCTGCTCATTGCTGATAATCATGGTTAGCTCTGACTACTGGTGCATCACACCCTACATAGCCACAAGGCCACCATAGTGATTGTCCTCTGTTGCACTTTCTAAATTTGATGGGTGAGAGGAAGCTAGTAGAGTTTAAGAGTGAAGTTACACTTCAATAACTTTTTAAATGCCCACTGCTGCTTTTCAATTTGGTTTCATATTCTTACTAATTTACACAATATCACATATTTATCAAAGCCAACAGTAGATGGCAGTGATAAGCAACATTCATATTCACCTTACTGGTTCTGGTTTAGATGTTACTCTTTAGTATTTACTTTAAGTTACTATACTAACTTTATTCAAAAAAGTTATCAAATTCAACCAAAGTGTTTGTCACAGTTTGTGGCCCGAGAGCTCCAGCTGATACAGTGATGGTGTGTTTTATGATTCAAGACGTGTGTGTGTGTTTTTTTAAGCTTCCATAGATAAGGTTAGATTGTGTGTGTGTGTAGGACCATTTCTCCCCGGGCTGGGAGCCAGTGGGTCCAAATGTGCTCCATTGGCCGTCAGATTCTTGTCTGACACAACCGAGGACCCCCTCCAACCAACCATATCAACACACACAAATATCTACCTACACTATAAACATACTCACACACCGTCTGCTGCTTACCCACCTACTTTGCTCGCCCTGTATCCCCCGCCTCTTCCCATCCCCTTTCTCCCCTCTTAAACTCCCTCACCCCGCCAACCTGCGTCCTCTGCTTGCTTCCCTCTGCCCCCACCCTTGCCTTCCCATCAGCCCCCTCATCCCTCCGCCTCATCGTCTGTGTGCTGACAGGTCGATGTCACAGTGGTGCTGACTTATGGGCTGTGAGGATTCTGCCCTGTCAGGAACGACTCTCTCCTCTTGGAATACAAATGCAAACACACACATGCACACACAGAGTCAGGTGCACACATGCAAGCACTCCCGCACATACCTGTTGGAGCTCGCCAGAATTCATACACACCAACATGTAACACACACACACTGTGTTCTGTTCAGGTTGCTTTTAATCCTCAGTAGTAAGAGGAAAGCTCTCAGAATAACAGTCAACAGAGAAAGGAATTTAGATTGACTTCCATGAAGTATGAATGTGTTTGAGCCCGAATTATATTATCAGCAGCTGCAGTTTATTACACATATATCACCATCAGAGTCAATGTTGACAGATGCAAAAATAAATTATAATACATGAATATTTCATTTGCTGTATTTATATGCTGTTTTTATGTATATCCATATTCCTTATTTTGATTATTTAAGTATCAAATTTCCAGCTACATTTACTGTTCATTTTTTATTTATTGTTACATTATTGGTATTAAACATTATTGTCATTTTTATAGACACGCACACGTTTTTACAGCTTTTTCACAACCAAATATGAGCCCAGAAATCCATTTCTTTCTGCATGAGAGGTAAAGGAGGTAAAGGCAACAAAGGCTGTGGCATTGTGTATGGTGGGGTGTGTAGAAGGCTGTGCTTTAATCTAATCAATCACTGCTTGGAAAATAAATAAATAGAGATTGTACACTACAATACTAGTGGGCTCATATTTCAGTGTCTGAAAACACAAACATGGTGTGATGTGGTTTGTGTTTTTTTAGTGTTACATGTAGTTGTAAAATGAGATTACAGGTATCAGCTTCAAGATTTAAAAAAAAGTATGAACCCAGCAATGTATGAGTTTGTGTACTGACCGGGTATAGCAGACTGCGGAGGCAGGTGACTTCCTTCTGCAGGTCTTTAGTCTGGACCACCAGCTGGTTGCAGACTGTCAGGGCCTCTTTCTTTGGGTCCAGTGAGAAGACCAGCTACATGGAGGACCAAAGAGACAGAGACCAAATTTTTGTTTATGAATCCAGCTGGATAGCAGGTGAGATAGAAAGAGCAACTAACAAAGACATTAGTAGACAGAGGATGCATTTATAAAAAGTATTTGGCCTCAGCAGTCAGGTGACAGGAGGGGACAGTGTCTGGCGTACAACCTTAACTTTGCAATACATATGCAATTGAATGTAATTTATTTTAGGTTTATCCGTTCGAAATATTATTCCTGCTCTACATGTTGTGCTTCCTTTAACAGTGCAACTATATTACATCAACATGTCCTAATTATAGGCTCCTTTATCGAAAAAAATTCTAAACTCAATTCAAAACGAGGGCTTTCATATAGTTTACCACATTTGGCAAACAAATTGCCCAAAAGTGCTACTGTTGCCAAAATGTCAGCAAGCTAGCACAAACTGGCAGCTAATGCGTCAACACCTGACTGGTAAGCCCTAAATGAGTGCACCACCAAAGACGACATGTACCTGAGAGGTTTGGCGGGGGAAGCGGCTGATGACATCCTGAATCGCCTCTGTCAGATAGCAGCACTGCTGCCTGACACTTATCAAGAAGTTATGCAGGTCCTCACTCCTGCAAAACACAAGCAAAATATTGAGAAGGAATGAAACATACAAAAACAAATTAAATAGATATACAGTGTATTTATATTTATTTTTGTATAGATAATATTTAAACACCTACAATTATCATTTATCGTTACATACTGCATGTACATGTGCATTTTTACAGTGCAGTGAGAGTATCAGTCGATTACTTGTTGATTCCAGCTTCTCAAACATGATGACTTCTCTGGGTTTTAGAATGATAGTTTGGATAAAACAAGTCATTTAAAGATGTGACCTTGGGCTCTGGGAACTTGTGATGGGCATTTGTCACAATTCCCTGACATCTTATACTAAACAATTGATAGATTAATCATTAAAAGAATCCACAGATTGACAATGGATATAATCATTAGTTACATCACTAAAGTTTTTAAAATGCAACTACTATTCAGTAATTACAGCTTTTCAAATTGGGATTACAATTTTAAATGCCCAATCTCAGTCCAACGCTGTAATTTACATAACTGAATAAGGGTGATGAGGCTTGTTGATGTAATCCACTGGTCATGTGCTTTTTAAAGGATACAGATGATGCCATTGTAGCTTTAAAGTTGAGGTCAGCAGCTTTACCTCTCTAAAATGTGAGCCCTAAGGAGTTGTAAAATAAAAAAACAAGGAAAGGCCTACTGAAGATGCCGAGCATTGGCAGGGCAGACAGATTGATAGTTCAGACCAAACTTTGTGTTAACATTCTCCATGCATTTTCCTTGAGACCACCTCACCAAACTCTATAGAAAATTGAGCAGGTGGCCAAGCCTTCCCCCCACCTCCTCTTCATGCTAACCCATGCTGTCATCCCTCCCTGAAAACATCCACCTTAAATGATTAGTTATTTATATTCATCAACCCCTCTGTCCCTATCTTCCCATCCCGTGGTCCTGTGGGATATTGATAGCTCTTATCTTAATGGTACATTTCCCTTGGTGAGGGGACTGGGCAGCCAGCCGTCCTGGCCCTCCTCACACTCTGTCAGAGGGGCGAGTAAACACTGTCAGTCAGCCTGTGCTGCACCCTCACCTCCCTTCTCCTGGCTGTTAGTTTATCTAGAGAGCAGAGAGTGATGATGGGCCCCCAGTGGGAACATCGTTGAAGGGATTGTAGATGGAAAGGACATTATGTTATGTTATGTGGTAATACTGATAGAGGATGCATGTGTGCCACTTTGTGGTGAACTTAATTTTTCCCAAGGAAAATCAATTGGACATACCTGTCATTTTCTAGCAACTCCTGGGAGAAGAGTGATACACATTTACTTTCACTGCACACGTTTTCCTAGAATCAGACCAAGCCTCCAGGAAGCGCAGTGGGCTTTGAAACCAATTTGCCATAGTGGCCAAACCGTGTAATGACAGCAAGGGCTTCCATCACGTGATACACACTGACCAAAAAAGACTTCTTCTCATAAGCTTTAGTAGATAGATCTTTTTAACCAAGACAATCCCCACAAAAGTACCCAGCCATTCGGCCCAAAAGCATTAGGAAAGTCTAGAAAAGCTGCATGATTAAATCCATTCATGTTAGCTCATTGCTAAACTGGAGGTTAGCAGCTCTGCCGTGCTCTCCTGGCTCAACCTGATGTGTCCCAATGAGTATCCAAGTCAGGTAGGATATATGATCCATCTGGCATGTTCCTATCTGCCTATTATTGAAACAAAACAAACTGGCTGAAGCGCTTTGAGATTTGGTCAACAAATACCAGAGAACAGAATCTGTGACAAAGCAATACATCACCAACTAAAAACACAACTAATTACTGAGAATTCAATCTCAGTGGACTGGATCGTCCATCTGTCAGTCAATGGGCAGTGTTCTCAACATAGCACACGTGGCTCCCATCAACAAAGACAACCCAACAACATCCAGAATCGGAATTAACCTAGGCAACTCTCATCCACAACTGGTAAACCAGAGAGATGGAAAAAGCATCCTCTTGAGTCTTTTAACACTGGCTATACCAAGTGTGGTCTATCAGTTGGATTCGGGAGCTTCTAACACTTAACCTTCCCAAGTCAAGGTCAGCAGTTCTTCTCCAATAGCCTGGGCAAGGTCCTGTCTCCCCTTTCTGAGTTGTCTGATAGTTTGTCAGAATGTCTTTAAGGCCAAACACAAGTCATTCTTATTGGCTACCGAATCTCTTCCCACACCCATTTCTTTTTTTTTTTTTTTGCAAACCCAGTAACTGCATTTCATATGGTCTTCCATTCATAAGTCCCCTTGGATAATCAAGCCTGAAGTGATGTGTTTTTAGCTTTAGCTTCACCTGTCGGCTCTTCGGTTTCTGTCCTGATAGGCACCACTGACTTTATTGCCAGAATTCCAAGTAGCTGGCTTTGAACATGGCCCACAAATTACAAGTCCCCAACCTGCCCTGAGATTCTAATGCAGCAGCCCTAGGTTAGTTCTTCGGGCTTAGTGTGACCAACATCAACAGGCCCCACCATTAAGTGCTCAGCTACAAGGTGACAATGCTTGAATTGCTGCTAAATCGTATTTAACTATGAATACACAGATCATCTACAGTCTTGTGCCGCAGTCCTTTCTACCAGTTTTATGGTACCAGGTGTGTTTTGTATATTCTAGAGAAAATTCTAGAGCACAAGTTTTACCCTGTATGTTTTGGCAGTGCGCCAGTTGTTGTGTATCAGCTGTACCATGCTAGTTGACTAAGGTGATGAAGTATTGCTCAACCACTGTATGGGAGCATTTCCCCCTGGCCCTTATGACTACTCTAAGTCTAATTTTCTTCCTGTTGTGTTCTCTACAGGAAGGATAGGAGAGGAAATGTTCTTAAGACTAATTTTCTACTATTTTCCATTTTTTGCGTGAAATAAGGATCCTGAAGGAGCTCTTAAGGAGGTTTGGCACTGATCAGGCCTTCCATCACTCTCAATAACCATCCCCTCTCTCTATTGGACTGTCTCTCATCCGGCAGGCGAGGGTGGGTGAAACCACTAGAGCCTAGTTCTGCTGAGGATTCATGAAGTGATGGGGTGTGGTGCGATGGCTTTGTTTGGCCCCTGCCGCTGGCTCTCCTTTGCTCATTGCAACCTCCCATCGCCTCTCACCTTACAAATCATTACAGCTCCGCTTAAACCATTAAGGCCTGGTTCAGGGCTCAGCTACGGAGATTTGGGGGAGGGGGCTATGGAGCTGGGACAGTGAGATGCTCATGGACTGCTCATGGGCTGATGGATGACTTCCAGTGGAGGAGGACAGACGGAGTATTACGAGGAGATGGAGGAGGGCTGGATGTGGGGGAGGGTTTAAGGTGTGTGGCTGACAAGTGTTTAAATTTTTGCTACTACAGTCAACTTTGTTTCTGGCTTTGTGCAGTGTTTGTGGAATACCTTTTTTTTTTGCAACTGACAGGTTATCAGACATTTCTAGTGGACTGAAACAAAGGTTTTCAAATACTGTAAGGATTCTTAAACACCTTTTGACAGGTTTTCTGTCAGACACCACAATCTACAATAATTTTTCTAATATTTGGACTGTACTCCAGATAGGAAAGTTAAAGTGCTGAGAATGAAGCCTCTGATCAGGTTATTACTCATTCTAATCTTATAATACTCCCTTCCTAAAAGTAATGCTCAAACTAACACAGTTTTCCCTTGAACAGTTCAAGAGCATTTTGAATGTCCTAAGCCTTCTGGGAATAAAGATGTCGTACCCTACCCACTGCCTGCAGCTCCCAGTTGGCTGATTTTGTCTAGGTCCACTTTGTCCAGTTGCATCTGCTGTATAGCGCTCAACAGCTTCTGCACGTCCACCGGGTCTGTGATACCAACCTGACAAATGGAAGAAAACTATTTCTCTTTCTTCTTTTGATATATGTTCAAAAATCATTCATCTGTATCATCATTCTTCAGCTACTTGCTCCAGGAATTCTCTGAAGATATACCATGCTTTATCCATATTTAAGTTAAACCCAATATATTTTCATTACTGCACCACCTACACATTTATCTGTAATTCACAGTGAAGTATGTTTCATGTCTGGAAGTCTAGAACATTAAGTTCTGTCAGCTATTACAAACGCAATATTCCAGATGAAGTGCACCAGGTGCAATAATTTTACATTTTTATGACAGATGTGAGAACTATCCAGGTTTACAGAGATATAATTGAAAAAATGATCCTGGAATACACAGGCTACCAGTTTAATCTCTCACCACCTTATTTTTACTGAACTTGTGGCCTTAAACAGCTATGACATCAGTAGCTACCCTCGTCTCTTTATGGGTCACCCCGGAGGCTGGCAGTGAGCAAAAGAGCTGACAGACAAACAGATTAGAGTCATCCTCTACCTTCTCCAGGTCCTCCTTCTCCATGGTCAACAGGTAGTTCCAGGTGATGTCATGTTCCTGTGAATATATGTGTGTGTGTGTGTGTGTGAAAAAACAGAGTAAGAAAGAGAAAACATCACTCGGCATTTACCGAACCAAGACTTCTACAGCTGCTCCAGAACCCAGCACCTGAAACAGATGCACCTGCATACGGCTTTGCCATATTGTGACGACTTGAGCTGACCCTTTTAATTCTAAATCGGGCCAAGAGAATCCAGTACAGTAGATCCATTATGAAGCACTAAGTAAAATATGTAAACTACTCACCTCATGACATGTTCCCAACCATGTAAATGTCATTCTGTTAATAATGCAGCTGTGCTTGACACATTTGGAATCACTGTATCTCACCCATAGTTCTAATACTATATTGTACTGTGTAGCAACATGTTATCACTGCTAACTATCTTGGCATCATTGAGATAAGAGAAATAAAAAAGGCACTGTGCATACAAAGATATACAAAATTGAATCAGTACTTACAGTCATGATGTCAGTGAGGTAGCTGAGATCGAGGCCGTGTAGGAGGAGCTCAAGTTCATCAAGCTTGGTTACACTGAAGGGGCAGAGACCTGGCCTTTAAGGACTATTGACCTTTTCCATGTTATTAACCCAAACTGAGACTAGAGTTGGATTAATCTGGATTAATAGAGCATCCTGAGTAGTGCATGGTTGTAATAATGCTAATTTGTTCAAAACCTTACAGCATACTGAAAAAGGAGGTTATCCTTTAAGTCTTGTTTTAAGCATCAGCAGTAAATCTACCCTACTAAGGTGCCCTTAAGCAAAAACTACACACCTTCCACTCCCAGTGTTCTTGAATTGAACCTTTGACCTCCCTCCCTTTATGTCCCCTGGAAATAACTGGGCAAAAGGAAACTCTTTTGTTCTTTTTGGGATCAAATCTGTGCAACCAAAGTGTCACTGAGTTCAGACACATCAGAGTAACCACAGTGTACACGCAGCTTCAGTTTGACTGTTGATATGACAAGCTTTATGAACAAGCATGCGTCTCTTCTCACGACGTTCAAAATATGTGAAATGCCTTACTTGGGTTTAACGTCTTTGTATCTGACAGCTAAAATGATTACAGGCTGTGATTCCTGGTGCCAGACATGCTGGAATACAATGTTTTTGGCTGATGATAATTGCCCAGCTGTGCCCGAACGGACTAAACACTCACGCAAGTGGTTTATTATTGTTTATGTCTGGTTGAATGATGGTTCAACAACACCTGCTGCACAGGCACTGGTTTGCAGAGAATCCAATAGGGGGCAACAAGCATGCAGGCTACAGTGACTGATGGGATGCTGCGTTGACAACAGAAGAGTAAATGGATGTAAAATCACTGATACATTACAATTTAATCTCTGAATAATCTACATTTACATTTAGTCATTTAGCAGACGCTTTTATCCAAAGCGACTTACAGAAAAGGGAACAATCAAGGTATAGTGCGATAAGAAGCGTTAGTGCAGTAATAAGTGCTAGTGACAATTCTTTAAGGTGTAGATTTGTCAAGTGCTAGGGGAGAAGGTACTCTCTGAAGAGGTGGGTCTTCAGGAGTTTTTTAAAGGTAGAGAGGGACGCCCCTGCTCTGGTAGGAACTGGTAGTGCATTCCACCAGCGGGGAACAACAAACGAGAAGAGTTTGGATTGCCTTGAGCGAACGGGTGGCAGAGCCAGGCGTCGTTCATTGGAGGAGCGCAAGGATCGTGAGGTAGCATATGCCTGTATAAGGGCGTTCAAGTAGGTAGGTGCAGTACCGGAGACAACTTTGTAGGCAAGCATTAGAGATTTGAATTTAATGCGGGCTGCGACAGGTAGCCAGTGGAGCTCGATGAGCAGCGGGGTGACATGTGACCTTTTCGGTTGGTTGTAGACCAGGCGCGCTGCCGCGTTCTGGATCATATGAAGAGGTTTCACTGAGCAGGCTGGCAGGCCCGTCAGGAGGGCATTACAGTAATCTAGTCTTGAGATAACGACAGCTTGTGTCAGGAGTTGAGTAGCATGTTGAGTTAAGTAAGGTCTGATTCTTCTGATGTTGTAAAGTGCAAAATGGCATGACTGGGCAACTGAGGCGACATGATTGGAAAAGGTTAGTTGGTCATCAATCATAACCCCTAAGTTTCTCACCACCCTGGTGGGTGCGAGACATAGGGAATCAATTTTGATGTTGATGTCGTGGTGTATAGTAGGTTTGGCTGGGAGGACCAGTAGTTCAGTTTTAGAGAGGTTCAGCTGGAGGTGATATGCCTTCATCCATGTGGCAATGTCTGAGAGGCAATCAGAGACCCGTGCAGAGATCGAGGGGTCATCAGGAGGAAATGACAGATAGAGCTGAGTGTCATCTGCATAGCAGTGATAGGAAAAGCCATGTGAGTGGATAATCGGACCCAGGGAGGTGGTGCAGATAGCAAATAGCAGGGGCCCCAGCACTGAGCCCTGTGGTGAGGTGATGCGAAGTGGACAGCTGTCCAAGCCAGGATACACTGAATGAGCGTCCTGTCAGGTAGGATTCAAACCAGGAAAGAGCCAAGCCAGAGATGCCCATGTTTGAGAGAGTAGAGAGTAGGAAGCGATGGTCAACTGTGTCAAAGGCAGCTGATAAGTCGAGTAGAATGAGGACAGAGGACTTTGCTGCTGCTCTTGCTTCTTTTAAGGCTTCTGTCACAGATAGTAGAGCAGTTTCAGTCGAGTGACCGCTCTTGAAACCAGATTGATTTGGATCAAGAAGATTGTTCTGTAGGAGGAATTCTGAAAGTTGTTTAGCGACCGCCCGTTCAATAGTTTTGGATAAGAATGGAAGAAGTGAGACAGGACGATAGTTCTCGACCTGGGCAGGGTTGAAAGAGGGTTTCTTGAGAAGAGGTGTTACCCGAGCTGCTTTGAATGCGGTGGGAAAAGTGCCGGAGGTCAGTGACTCATTTATCACGTGTGATAGCTGGAGTGATGGTTGGGCTAATTGATTGAAGTAGGTTTGTTGGTATAGGGTCCAACGAGCATGTAGTAGGACGGCTACATGTCAGCAGTTTGGATACCTCACTCTCAGAGAGGGGTGTAAAGCCAGAAAATGAAGTGCTAGCAACTGTGCTAGGTTGCAGATGAAGAGAGAGCTGGTCAGAGAATTGGCTGCTGATTGCTGCCACTTTGCCTGTAAAGAATGGTGCAAATGTTTTGGCGGTAAGGCTAGTAGGAGGAGGAGGAGGAGGCGGAGGGTTGAGTAGTGATTTGAAGGTGGAGAAAAGTTTCCGGGTGTCAGTGACACTGTTGACTTTATCGTTGTAAAAAGCAGTCTTTGCAGCAGTGACGCTGGTTGAGAAGGAGGATAAGAGTGACTGGTAGCTTTTGAGGTCATCGGCTAGTTTGGATTTAAGCCATTTTCTTTCAGCAGCTCTGAGTTTGGTGCGCTGTGATCGGAGGGTATCATTCAACCATGGGTGGGATTGGTTGGATTGAGCAGGTCTCGTAGATAAAGGACATAGTCTGTTCAGACATGAATTCAGAGCAAAGCAGAGTGAATCGGTGGCATCATTAACCTTCAGAGAGGAGAATGTGCTGAGTGGTGGTAGAGTAGAAGTGGGTTGGAGATAAGTTACGGAGGTTGCGGCGGAACGTAACCATTGATGGAGGAGCAGAGGGTTGCTCTGACAGAGTGACATTAAACTGGATAAGGAAGTGATCTGATAGGTGGAGAGGCGTTACCACCAGTGCATCTGTGGCACAGTTTCGGGTGAGAATCAGGTCAAGGTTTTTGCCAGCTTTGTGAGTAGGAGGACTGTGGACCAGCTGGAGGTCAAAGGAATGTATTAATGACATAAAGTTATCAGAGTCTGGACTGTCTAAGTGGATGTTCATGTCACCCAGGACAAGCAACGGACAGTCATGATCAGGTATGGATGACAGCAGGGTATCTAGCTCGTCTGTAAAGCCACCCAGTTGGCCTGGTGGACAGTAAATGACAACAACGTAGGCCTTAACAGGAGCCGTTACTGCAATGGCATGGTATTCGAAAGTGTCATAATTGGTGGAATGCAACAGCGGAGTGTATTTCCACTTGTTGGAGATTAGCAGGCCAGTCCCTCCTCCTCGACCAGAGGGACGGGGGGTGTGGGAGAGGGTGTAATTAGTGGAGAGTGCAGCTGGTGTTGCTGTGTTCTCTGGTTTGATCCAGGTCTCAGTGAGAGCAAGGAGCTCAAGAGAGAGGTGGTTGGTGTAAGCCGTAATAAAATCAGTTTTGTTTAATGCAGATTGGCAGTTCCATAAGCCCATGGAGAAGGAGGCAACAGTGTGTGAGGACTGTTTTAGAAGCCGGAGGTTAGTTAGATTTCTGCACCTTTTGACAAAATGTTTTCTGTGTGGACTGGAGACAACAACAGGTATGGAGTGGCACATGCTGTAATATTCTAAGACTGTGCCAGGGAGTAGGACTGGTTCCCTTTGCTCGGTGAACTTGCACAGGTAAACTTGCTTGTCTTAACCTCGTCTTAACCCTCGCAATTAAACGCGGCTGTTCTCGCGTTTAGGCTGATTGCGACTAGCGTAGACCGCCCTCTGTCGTTGCCATGAATGGTTTTTCAATTGAGATGCAAATTGCTCACACCTGAGTGTTCTGATCACCCGTAGACGACCGAAACTCGCAGCTCTTATTGTTCACTTGCCCTCAGTTGTTTACAACGCACAGAGTTGAATTCTGAATGATTTCAGAATTCAGAAGGATTCAGATTCAGACCGCCACAGAAATATTCAGACCGTCCCAGTAGTGTAATGCTTACACTTTGCTGAATACTCTGACCACCCCAGTCAGTATAGTGAAATGTTTACTCTTTGCTTAATAATCTGACCGCCCCAGTCAGTATAGTGTAATGCTTACACTTTCACTTGCTCAACGCACCAGAGGACCTTGTACATTAAACTGCTGACTATCAGTGACTTAGAAGAACTGTTTAGTGCAGAGAATGTTTAGCACCATTACATTCACTCTACAGATTTAGACTTAGAGAGCAGCCTAGTACGACCACAGTTTCTGCTGTTATTCATTTTAGTACTGAAGCGTATCAGTAATGTAGTTACTCAGTGACTGAAATGTCTACTCTGGGGCCTGTATCACAAAGAGAGTTCAAATCTTTGGGCTACCTGGCTTTAATTAACCACCCATGACCCTGCATAACTTTATGGTACCATAAAGCAGACTCTGTTAACGGTTGCTTTTTTCTCTTACTCTGTGCTGCTGCCACAGAATTGTAAATCGCAGTGCACTCTGCTGGATAAACTTTGCAGTAACACCAATATTACACTGAGCATTTTTTTTTTTTGCATCATATACCAGAAAAAAATGTTGTTGATAACTGAATGTTATCAGTTGGCTGAAGTACATTTGTCAGAACCAGGCAGAAGAGTCTGTGGTGCACTACGACTTTAAGACCAGGATGCACACTTTTAATAGCACTGTGTGCAAAAGTGATGTTTTCATACTGTACATCATGATAAAACCTAGTTTAAGCTTAAGTCTTTGAGTTAAACACAACACCTAGCACGTATAGGAGTTAGGAGGTGATGAACTGGACTAACTAAAATCAAGTAAAGAGTAAATACTACATTTCTCATAATCGGAGGTAAGATATATTTAAGAAAAGTGAAGTTGAACAGCAGTACAATCAAGCAATTATTTGTTTCTGCTGCCAAAGTAAGAGTGGAAAATTACATAACATCTAACTGCATCAGGCTTGAAGAATAAATAGTAGTCGTAGATCTGGATAGTGGTGAGCATGTTAACACATTGTATGTCAAACCTGCTCAAATCCTGAAGGTGCTAGGTGCAAGTCTTAGATCGCCTTACCTTTCGTTGGAGGGTACCAGTTCAGAATTGATCTTGAACAACTTTGAGAGGGTTTCCTCCATGGAGCTGATAGCCTCGACAGTAGAGACATGAGATGGAGAGGCCAGGATCTTGCTGATCTGTAAAGAGACACTGGGGTGAGTATACTAATGTCGAAAATGTCTTCATCAGTCCAGCACAGCAAAAGTACTGATCACTAATGTCACAATGGACTCATGTAATGCAAAAAATATTTTAAATGGCAATTTCTTACTCAAATAAAGTAAAACTTTTTAGTGAATAAATTGAACAAAAAACAAGTGTAGATATGCAGTGTCCATAAATGACCGTTAGGTACCTGTGTGTGTTTGTATGTCACAGCCAGGTCAGCAGGGCTCTTGCCAGTATTGGTCCTTATGGTTTTGTCTGCTCCCAGCTGGAGGAGTTTCAGCACTGCCTCCACTCTGCCATACTGCACTGCTATAGACAAAGCCTGAGGGGAAGTATGAGCATTACATACAAAAATGTCAAATGTATCAAAGGTTAACAATATGAAAAGCATCAAACAAATCATCAAATTGTACTTTGTGACTTCCAAGCAAGAGTACACTCCAACTGAAGGGACCTACTATGAAAAAAAAAGAAAAAGTGTGACACACCGTGTATCCATTGCTATCCTGGACATTGATTTCTGCCCCATGGGAGACCAACAAGTTGATGACTTTACTGTAGCCCTCCCTAGCTGCCAGCATCAGGCAGGTCAACTGAGACCTGACAAGGACAAGTGACAAGAAAGTAAGGAAGAGATTAAGATAAAAGACAATAAAAGAGGAGTTAATTGAAGAGAAAACAGAAGACATGTAACTACTCTAGAGGAATGGAGGAAAAGTTAATGAGCTGAGGAAAGATAAGGAGCAATATTTATAAAATATATATTTTTTAAAAGTATAGGTAAAACAAAAGAGGTTATTGGTGAGATGAGAACATTAAATGAGATGTGATGAACTGGGGACATGACTGAACAGAAGCAATGATGAAAGAAACCACCAGGGGGAAGCAAACACTAGATTATTCACCCACTTCAACTTGGACTTCCAGCCGAGTTGAAGACACACATAAGTGGTGTGTGATTCTGTAATTCCTACAGGATCTGATTAAAAAGGGTAAGGCTTTCTCAGCCATCAAGGTGCACCTGGCAGTTATTTCAGCCTGCCATATTGGCTTTGATGGAGGGGAGAAGGGAGAATGTTAAAGAATGTCTACATCACTAGCTACTGTGAATTAGTATTAAAAAGTTTTAATATTTGGATATTTTACAGGAATCACTTATCTTCTCAGAAACCCCCTTATTGTCATCATGCACAGGAAAACTAGACATCCTAGATACACATATATTACATGCCAAAAAAAAAAAAACTAAAGTAGGCATGTCTGTAAAGGGGAGACTCATTAGTATCCATAGAACCCATTTTCAATCAGAAGTCTTGATATATAGTTACCTTTTCCCCAAAAGAATGATATGATGCCAATGTATGTCTTCATCTAGATTCACATAGTACTAGTATCTTCACTCTAACTTTAAAACCAAGCCCACTATACTAAGAGATACTTTATTAATTCCTCATGGGGGAAATTCTTTTTTCACTCAATTTTTTTTACATGCATTTAACCCCAAAATACAACCACACACACACACAAAGCTCATAGACGTGCAATGTGGAGAGAGATGGGCAGCCACCCAGAGCAGCGCCCTGCAAGCAGTTGGGGGGGTTCGGTGCCTTGCTCAAGGGTACCTATACAGCCTCTTAAAGAGGACATTGGCATCTTGATGGAGTTTAAGTTGAGTTCAACTGAGTAAATCATCCTCTGGTTCTAGCTTGTTAACTGTCAGGAGTCATCTATCCAAACTTTTTAAACCACTCCTCTTCCAATTGGACTTCTTCCGCAACTGAGCTTAATAAAGAACTTGTGTGTTGCACTACCATCTCCTCATATTGTCGCTATGAACCTCAGTCCAAGGTAGTGTATTAGCTATTTGTTTGCAAAGGGACAATAGTTTGGAACATACGGATCAATAGTGTAGAGGTGGTTTATGCTTCAGGAGTAGTTTGAAAAGTTTTCTGGCTTGACTCTTTCTCTTTGCTGTCTTCAGTGAATGAGCTACAAACTTCCGAACCATGTTTTGAGTATTTGATGAATCTGATTTCCATCCGAGTATTCCTTTAAGCACAATATACATAAGTAATTCCATCCATCCATCCATTTTCTCCCGCTTATCCGTTGCCGGGTCGCGGGGGCAGCAGTCTAAGCAGGGAAGCCCAAACTTCCCTCTCCCCAGACACCTCGGCCAGCTCCTCGGGAGGGACACCGAGGCGTTCCCAGGCCAGCCGAGAGACATAGTCCCTCCAGCGTGTCCTGGGTCTTCCCCGGGGCCTCCTCCCGGGGGGACATGCCTGGAACACCTCCCTAGGGAGGCGTCCAGGAGGCATCCGGAACAGATGCCCGAGCCACCTCAACTGACTCCTCTCGATGTGAAGGAGCAGTGGCTCTACTCCGAGCTCCTCCCGAGTGACTGAGCTTCTCACCCTATCTCTAAGGGAGCGCCCAGCCACCCTGCGGAGGAAACTCATTTCGGCCGCTTGTATCCGCGACCTTGTTCTTTCGGTCATTACCCAAAGCTCATGACCATAGGTACATACATAAGTAATTAAAGTGAGTTAATATACTGAAGTGGTTACAGAGCATCCTGTAATCAAACACAAACACACACACACCTCCAACAGCCAAAAGTTGTTGAATGGAAGACTTGAATAGACCTTTTCCCACACATAAACTGGTAGTCATAAAAGAAGAATCTGTGAAAATGCGTAAACCTCACCCACACTTCAGACCAGGCATACACACAGTTTTCACACAATAGCTGCAGGCGACATGATGAGATGGCATGAAATATAAGGTGAGAGATGTAACCCTAGATTAAAACATTGTTCAGGCTGGCCAATTTCACTAAAGGTTACCATTTTCGCAGGGACCACAGAGTTCTGTAAAATGTCACTCAAAGATGCATTTAAAATCAATATTTATGAGTGATGAACTTTATCTTTTTATTTACATTGTATCCTTCCTTATGTAGTGATCTTTTCCTTTGATCCTGAATTGCAAAACACTTTGTAAGGTCTGCTTCAATACAAGCCGAGCTCTAGAAATGAATCATTGATCATCTTTCTGATGTTTAATAATAATGGCAATATAACCAACAACGTTTATAGGTACATATGATGAATTAGTGGCATGGGTGTTATAAATAGCCACAGCCGTGCATGATGGTTGCATGTAATGACTTGTACAATACAATGACTGTAATGAATGTTGTTCTGATACTGTTGGAGAACCAGTTAAATTGTATTTTGTATTCTTTGTTGTTGTTCTCAGTGACCGGTATGATGAGTGACGGACTGATATGATTAAGGGTGTTTCTATATCCATTTATGGATAATTGTGGTAGTGGAAATATAGTTTGTGTGCATGTGTGCCTGTTTCCACAATGTCTGAGATTTATAAACCAGAACCAGACATACAAAAAGAATGCTTATGCATATTTCTGTCTTTGTGCATACACACAGTTTTAGTCACACAGAGTTTTATGCATGTGGTCCTTGGTTTTAACAACTCTGACCTTTCTAACGAGCCATTCCTCTGTTGCCTTCATTGTTTGCTTCTATCAGAACAAGGGCTGTATATAAGTAACCTCTGTACCTCCGTATCTTATCACCTCTGACTCAAACACAGCAAGTGAGAAAAATACATCAATCTAGAGGGGTGGGAGAGACCAGGGGTAATTCATCATTTCACTACATAGTGAGTGAGTCAACAAAACAACAAATGCCTATCACTCTCATATTGATTGACAGGTATTGGACATTTAATACATGGACTAACACTGGATAGCTAGTAAAGTTAATGGTATCTGTTGCAGTAAAGGCTTAATTACAATACATCTTGTAAACATTGGAAGTCAAAAAATAATAACTGGCTGAAGATTGGTTAGTCTTTTTTTTTTTTATGTTTCTGCTGGGTAATGGTAATGGATTGCTCGCTCCAGGTTGGGAGTGAGTTCGTGCCCAAAGTGAAATAGTTTAAGTATCTCGGGATTTTCTCCACAAGCATGATATGGATATGGATTATGTGGCCTCAGCAGTAACCCGTACATTGTACCGGACTGTTATGATGAAGAGGGGGCTAAGCCACAGGGCAAAGCTTTCGATTTACCAGTCATGGTCATTTGGAAGCATATAAACCAGGAAAATGACCATATCTGAGCAAGTAAACAAAGTCTGGCGGGCTAAACGCTCTGCTTCTGAAACTCTCCCGGTGGGGTTTGCAGTCGCGTGTAGGACGGACCAAAACAGCGTCTCAGCCGCGACGTGACAGAGACGTGCCCGGTGGGGTTTCAGGGTTAGAGATAGGTGAGGAGCTCAGACATCCAGAGAGAGCTTAGAGTAGAGCCACTCCTTCAAGTCGAATGGAGCTAGCTGACATGGTTCAATTATCTGATTAGGATGGCTCCTGGGCACCTTCCTTTGGAGGTTTTCCAGGTTCATCCAGCTGTGAGGAGACTCCAGGGTAGACCCATAACTTGCTGGAGGGATTAACTGTGACCCCTATGCAGAAGAAAATGGATGGATGGATGGATGGATGGACGGACGGACGGACGGACGGACGGACAGATGAATTCTGATTTGCATGTGACTATGAAGCTGACAAATTAAAACTAATCTTTCTAGTTGAATACAGATAAAAACATGACACTTTCCAGAAATGAATTTCAAAAGCATTTAAAATAAACAGAAGATATCATCGATATACAGATGAAAGAAAACACTATATCAGTATCTGATTGTTGTACAGCCCAATCATAAATTCTATTTACAATACTTCCTTTTTTGCTTTGTCACTCTGAGTTCAGCTGTACTGCCAATAAATTACCTTTGACAGGTGGGAATCTGTGTGTGTTTTGAACACCATTATCCTTTAACAACTTTCAAATTCCAAGAAATCAAAAGTTAATGATCTATGTGAATTCAAACAAATGAACCAATGGCTATGACGTGTATGACCATTTCTTAACTGACATTCTTCAACGCCCACTAATCAGGCCATTTCTCTCTGACCCAGAGAACAGGTTGGGTAATGTTCTTCATTTCTGCTTTCATGTGCCTACTTTTGTATTTTCCCAAGGGCCTTTTGCTGTGAGACAGTTACCAAGGTCACTCACATACTGTTTCAGTGTTCTTTGTGTCTCTGTGTGAGTGTCCTTCAGACTGTGACATATTGCCCAGTCTCCAAACAAACGACTGATCAATATGCAGACAATTCACAGTAAACAGTGTTCCTGGCTTCAGGACACTATGAAGAATTACTTCTAAAAACACCTGACACATATATGCAGGCCTAAAAATATGATAATTTGACAAACTTGTACTAATGAGAAAAGTATGCAATGACTGGCTGGTTTTCTTATTACTTTTGTATTTTCCAGTGAAAACTTTTTTAATGTTTAAACCTAAGATTTTAAGTCAAGTCTTTTGGGAGTCTAATCTCAAATACGTTAAATCTCACAATACTCAAATCCAAGTTAAGTCTATGCGCTTTCACCTACTGTATATGGAGCCCAGAGAAACATGTTCCAGCCTTAACACATCGATGTCAACACAGATAAAAAAAAAATTTTAAAAAAGGGACACATGGAGACATCGTGCTCCTGCAAAACTTTGAGAGACGACAGACAATACTTGTTTACACTACAACGGAGGGACGAGCAGCTGGTGTTAATCAATGGTTTGATATTCAGACGTAAGAGGCGATGAGGAGGAGGAGGAGGAGGTTTATCCTCTGCAACCACATGAACCTCATATTCTTCTTTTCGATCTGGATGTTAGAGGGTGTTGGTCCCTCCTCCTCACCACCTCCCCTCATCTGCATCATCCTGTGTCTTGTTACCTTGCTTCAAATATTTTGTCTGGGAAGAAACCAATCAATTTCTTAACGCTCCAGCGTGTCCATGTGTATCATCAGGGGGTTTCAGGCGGTGTGTGTCGTGCCTGTAATGGCATGCTGGCAGTGACAGAGTGGCAGGGTATTAGGAAAAGCTAAACAAGAAAGCCACTGGGGGCTGAATACTCCCTTTGACACAGCAGAAATCCACAGATGGTAACAGTAAAAGTGCTTCAAGAGTGACCTCTCTTCATTCCTTTCCACGAGATGGAATTTTTCATGTTCCTCAAAAGGACAGGGAACCAGATTTTATATTCACTGGCTGCGATGGCTGAAACTTTCCCTGTTTCCCTACTAATTTATGTAGTGAAATAATATCCAAAATGCAAAAGAAACCTCTAGCTTACCTGTCAACATGGCTGCTTCAGTGCGTGGGTAGTGTACTGTAGGGCAATTCACACCATCTGTGTGTGTGTGTGTGTGTGTGTGTTTCTGGAGCATCACTCATTTCCCTTTTATTACAGAGGTTACAGATTTTTCAATCTACACAAACACAGAGAGTATGGCTCAGGTTCTATCTATCTGGCAACACCTGAAGTTGCTCAATGCCCTCCTGGATCCATAGTCTTGACTTATATTTTAAAACCTACATATATTTGCATTTTTGGCATCATAATTTACATCCATCCATTATCTGTAACTGTTTATCCTCATCAGGGTCACGGTGGGGCTTGAGGCTATGCCAGCTGACTTTGGGCAAGAGTCACCACAGTCATCACAGGGCGCATAGAGACAACCATTCACACTTACATTCACACCTATGGATAATTTAGAGTCACCAATTAACCTGTTAAGTGCATGTCTTTGGACTGTGGGAGGAAGCCGAAGTACCCGGAGAGAACCCATGGAGAAACGGGGAGAACATGCAAAGTCCACACAGAAAGGCCCCAGCTGAGGTTCAGACTACGAACGTTCTTGCTGTGAGGACCTAGGCTTCTTATAAAAAAGCTTCTAGAATCCTCCTCCTGCCCACCCCTTACACTCTGTGTGTTTGTTTGTCTGTCTGTCTGATAGCCGTCCGTACATGCACATGCCATAACAGGACATTCCAAACAAAACACACAAATATACACACACTGTATGGAGCACTGTGGTGCATAATGCAACCACATGGCAGCTAAACATAACGAGAACCATCAAAGGAAATCTGATCCAGCGCCTCTGTTTTTTTCCTCCCTCGTTCAAGACAAGTCTAGAGTGTTTTTATTTGGCCTGCATCAATAGGGGTGTGACAGTGCGCACGCTGCTGAAAATCCTATAAACATTTTGGCCTGAAACACATCTGTAAACCCCCCCCCCTCACCTGTCCACCATGTTGGGATCAGCGTTTCTGGTTAGCAGAAGCTCCACACAGCGAGCAATTTTGTCTTCACTTGCAGATGCTGTGGTGCTGGCCATGAGCACCGTCCAATGATCTGTGGACAAGAACGCATTGATGCGGAAGATTCAATTATATTCAAATATTTAGCTTAGCACCAACCACTGAAAAATCCACTTTTAAAATGACATAGAAAAGGGTAAAATGCCAGCATCAATTCAAGAGGATATGAAGAGATCTTGATAGAAAGAGTTTACCATTAACAATCAAAGTAAGTGTGTGTTTTATGCATTTTGGTCAAAAATAACTGTCTGACAGTCACACTGCAGGAAGACGTGTGGATGTGTGCATCATGTCTCTATCACCTAACACCTGGGAGATAGTCCAGTGATGGTTAAGAGGGGAATTTTTTATGTAGGTAGTAAAAATCAACAGGATGCTTTAAGAAGTGTCCAATAAAACAGGAGGACATTTTTTGTTTGAATGTAGCCTGTGCTTCTACAAACAGATCTTGAGGGGGTTCTTTTGTTCAGTTTGGAGCAGCTTCATGGTGTTCCGTGGATTTAGACAGAAGCCCATTCTCCATTACAGATATGCCACTGTGATGTAAAAACTTAATGATGCAACTGGGTCAACTACAAAACCATCAGCTACCGCACACTGCACAGCTCCAAGCTTTTTTGTCTAAACGGAAAAGTGTCTCCCCTATTATTTACTGTCCACATTCATGTTTGTTTCTGCAGAATGATTTAGTTTGGTTGCTGTAGTTACTTCACAGATACAAATAAAAGGTATGAAATCATTATTGGTAAACGTCAGTACACTATTGAGCAAAACAAATTAGAGGAAAGAGAAGTAGTATTTTTTAGCACAATGAAGTCATACATCATGCTGTAATAAGGATAAGAAAAAAAATCTGGACGATAACCCAGTGATGGAGATGGATAGCCGTTTATCTGGCATCAGGAAGTGTGGCAGCCTTTGTGGGACTGAGCGACTTCAGAGGAGTTGTCTCCTTATCTTATCCTGATAAGAGCGGTCTGACCCATGGCAATGCACTCCAATCCTGTTTTGTTCCACCAATGACTGAGTCCCCAACCTGTCTGTATCACAGCTTGTATCTAAGTGTGTATTTGTGTGTGTGCATGCATACCTGGGCCTCTACATCTGTATGTGGGTTCCTGTGTCTTTGCGGCTTGTGCATGTTTGGCTCTATATCTGTGTGTGAGTGTGAGTGTGTGTGTGTGTGTGTGTGTTTATATTATGTGTGTGTGGGTGTAAACCAGACAGCCTGGTTTGCGTCTAGAGAGGACTGGAGTAAATAAATCTGAAGCCTGAGAATTGGTGAGAGGGTATGATAGCAGCATGGTGACCGTTATCAATCACTCATGCATTCCTCCGCTCAGACATCAGGACGTGACCACACGTCATCCTCCTGTTTAATTGCTTCCTTCACCTGCCTCGAGCATCAGATGCTGAGACCATGTGAAATCAGTCACACACACAGTTTAAATGGACATTCTGGACTGAGAATTAATTGACATCAGATATCGACAGCATGACTAGAGCTGCGGTTCCAAACTTAGGTCTGGGGGACATGCTGGAGCTGCAGGAGGGTTTTCTAACAGAAAACATAAAGACTGCAAAATAATTTATTATAACGGCAGCGGCAACAGTGACTGGACTGCAGAGGATAAAAGACTTTACTGTCACCACTGTTATTTAAACTTTAACATATTAGTCATATTGAGAGTTGTGTCCTTAATGACTAAGCAAATTTCTCATTGTGTGGATGATTTATTGAGGCTGCTGCTATGTATGATGTGGAAATTTTGAGGAAGTACACCAGCTCTTATCAAGTGTAAATGGCAGATACATTCATATGGAATTTTCTGTCACTGATTTGCACTAAACCACAACAGATATCCCTACAGACTTTCCTCCACACCTTATTCATTTGAACGAATTCACTCTAAGTACAAATAGACACAGCAGGAGGTGACAACAGCTACAATCAGCTGTGATTGACCTAGACATGTTATTACTGTTGTTGTCACCCATTAATATTTTTATTTTGTTAAACTGGAGTGCAAATCTTTTCTTTTTAAACAAATATGTTACATTCATTCCTCACCAAGCAAGTTCACTCAATGCTGATTAAGGCTATCACTGCCAGGTAAATCTCTCTGTATTTCGCAGTATACAGAGTGACACCAGTATTGATTCTTTTAAACTGAAAAGGGTTCCTCTATTCACAAGTGAAAGAGGCTTAGTCTCTCCTGAGAGTGATGACTGATTAGCTTGCCAACTACTGGCAACAAACCAAAAAGTATTTCATAGCCCCGTTCTACAAAATCAGATTATACTCCAACTCTTATTACTCAGTGGAGCCACCATCAAACTGCCCGGCACCCGTAATGGCCATTCCCTGGAGACAGCACCGCACTGGCTGGACACCTGTCGGACAGTCTGAGAATCACTAAGCTTGTGTATAATACACAAGAGGCTTCACTTGCGTTTATTTTTTATTGGCCAACAGTCGTACTAAGTATTTTTGTTTGCTTCCTTGGATCCTTTGAAGTTGAGATAAGGATTAATTCATTGTTAGCTGAACTGTGGGTTTAGCTCATTTCATCTATAAAATGTCACAAAATAGTAATGTATCAATCATATGTTCCCAAAGTTCAATGTAACAACTTCAGATCGCTCATTTGTCCTCAGGATCAGTAACAGACGCTGCTTCACTCATTTCTGGTTGTCACTGCTCATTTTCGTGGACAGTAACAGTGACTGTAACAGCAGATGTAAATGTTACTAACATTACCATCTGCCAAGAGCTCAAAGGTCAAAAACAGTTCCCTGATAATATTCCTGTGATCTCAGACTGATCATTCAGTGTGATTCAGTGAGAGAAGGCCACAAAATAAAACTTGAAGACCCATTCTGACTGGAGTAGAGTCATTTAACCATAATTTTCCTCCACAGATTAGACTTTGTGTGTTACTGAACAAACTCTTATCTACTGACAAAACATTAAATGTTCCTGATGGATCTGTAACTGCATTTTTCCAACAGGATCCATGGTTTTATGTGTATATAACCGCAGACTTGTTAACATGGAAGAGCTCTTCCCCCATGCTTATTTTACCCAGACTGACCTCGATCCAACAGATGCCTTCAATTTCTGTTGCTTTGGGATGAGGGTGCAGTGTGCATAAACTAAAAACAACTCAAAGGATCAGTGGTGTGTTTCTGCAAGAGTTCCTCTTTGGCGTCATCGCCATTAAGTAATGTCAGATGAAGCGTATTGGTGCAGAGGCCTGATTGGTCCCCTGTTCTTTGGCTGCAGCAGGTGAGGAAATTGAAAAAAGGTGCCACGGGGAAGGATAGCTTGACACCAACGCAACAGGGACTGTCAGGAGGATTAGGTATGGCTGTTTGATATCCAGGCCTGGAAGGCAGCAGTGTAATGGTGTTGCCTAATCAAACTATCTGTCCTAGTTGTTTTTCTGAGGGGGTGAGTGAGGGATCACAGAGAGATCAGTGGAGCCTTCATGTGTATATCATAATTATACCGATCCAAAAAAGAATGAATTTGATTAATTTCTTTTTTTCAGTTTTGGTTTTGGACGAAAGAACCAGGAAGAAAGGTCTAAACATACTTCAGTTTGAAGGTAATTCTCCATATTTAGTGTTTTTCAAAATGTTTTGAGTGATTGGTTACAGATGCCAGAATCCTCTATACAGTGATTAAAAGGTTTGCTGTAAAACTTTGGGGTGATACTTCTTTCTTTTTCAAAGATATGGATTGTATGTTTGGCATCATTTTTAGGGTTTGGTTTCACAAGATTCACAATTGTTCATTTTTAAGGATTCATTCTATATTTACTGTCCATGTTTACAGGTCAATCACTTATGGTTGGCCTTTTATTTATTAACTGTATTAAATATTGTTCTTTTGTTATATTTGTTGGTTTGGTGACCTCCTGAGCTACTGTATTGTAGCTGTATGTACAGTACTGTATACTGTATTGTACTGTACATCTTTCATATTTTGTGATCTTTCTGACTTGTATCTCTTTGGTCAATTGTCACTGCATTATTAATGAATAGGGATGCATCAATTGGGATATTTTGGGCTGATACAATGTTTAAAGTAACAATTTGGCCAATAACCGACACCAGTGTTTTTGTGCCAAAGAAAAAAGAAATCTACAATTTGCATTGATGCAGCTCAAGTCTGTTTCTCTTCTCATCCAAGATGTGAGGCGCAACAGCCACTCACTGTTTGTGCTAGTGCATGGAGCACATTGGAATTTGCAAGCAATTTGTGCCAGTGCTGGAAAACAGAGGCTATTTCTCCAAAAGCTACAAACATACTTTGAATATCATGGACTGGAATAAGGGGCAGTGGATGAGGAAATAAGAAATATTTTGAGTTGGATTGTCCTGGTCTTAGGTTGGAGATCCTTTATAAGCATTTCCTTTTCCTGTCAGCGGACTGTGCTAAATTGTACATACATCTCATAAGAGATGCTTACTGTAAATACTGCATTTTCCCAATGAAGAAATTATAAAATACCAAGAGTTGTTTATGCATCAAATGTCCAAGTTATACAAGGTTTTCCTTGAATAGTTACAAATAAATAGTTGTAGTCAGTGGTGTCACCCTGACATGGTATTGAAGCACTGTCAGCTCACATTATACTACAAAGTAAACAAACAAAAAAAATCAATGGAGAACAAAAGCTAAGAGGTTCCCACCCCAAACACAGTGATTGGTCTGACCTTTGCTGAAGCTGGCATTGGCACCTCTGTTCAATAGCATTTTGGCCAGGTCGTAATTAGCCACACTAACAGCACACATCAGAGGAGTCCATTCAAAGCCAAGCCTGGTCTCGATGTCCATGCCTGTCCACACCAAAAGGATCAAATTAAGCAAGTCAATGAAATGATTACATAAACAGCAAATGTGCTTAATGCCCTCCAGCACACACACACACATACACACACAAAATGACATCCTGTTTTTTTGTTTTCACTATTCCACTTGATTTTTGCAAATCACTTTCTGGCAAACTGCTTACATTGGGGTGAGGAATCACTACCAGCCACCTGACAAATGTTGATAAATTTCTACTGTGATCAGTAAGTTTATCCGCTTCCACCAATTCAACCAGTCAGACATCCTCATCTATGATGTTGGTCTCCGTACCACACAAGAACCCTGAGTGTCACATGCAAGAACATTTTCTTTTTGTTATTCTCCTCTCAAACCTCACTCAAAACTGCAGTTCCTCAAACGGCCAATTTTTAGATTGGCGAGGAGGCAGCAGAGGCAGGACTGCCAACATGGCGGCATCCAGCTCCACATATTTTGAACTTTAAAACAGCTCTTTGGAAACCAATGAGTGACGTCATGTATATGCTGTCCACTCATTATACTCCCCGTGTATAATAGCAATACGGAACAAATTAACAGTATTAGGTCGATACAACAAATGAATAAATAAATGAACAGTCCATTCAAGTCTGATTCAATAAACGCTCTTAACTGGAGAAACTTGTCCTAAATTGATCTTTTCAGCCTGATCCTAATGTATGCACCTAAAATTGCCATATAAGGTCACCTGTTCCTCCTGCAGAATAGTGGTGTAGCTTTTTTTGGTATTAGAGGACCCAAAACAATTAATACTGCTACTATCAGTGAGTAGCACTATCTGGCATCTGTTTGTATTGAGTTCTTGCATGAGGCAAAATATCTTTTAATTGCTATTTAAAGCCAACTGTGAAGTTGCTGTAGCTAAAGCAATAAAAGTGTTAAATAAAAACACAAGTCACAAGTGGATAAATGCCCACACAGTGAAGAAATTAAGTGCTAAAGTGTTGTACAGGTAATGAAGAGTACTTGCCATTGTCCAACAGCTGTTCAACAGCCCCAATGTTTCCTTTACTGATGGCTCTTTTCAACATCGACACATTATCTGTTGCATCTGGTACAGCAGCATCCAGATCCTGTAACAATGGGGAAGGATCAGAATGAACTCACAAAAAACAAATCACTCCAAGAGAGAAAAAATAAAGGAATCAAACACAAACACATAACTCCAAAATATGTTTCAATGTATTTAAACTGTCTGAGGATATAGCAATACAGACATATTACCCTTTTTAGGTGCCAAATTTGAAAGCAAAGAAGATACTGTGCAACTACCAAGGTATTACACTACTATATTACCAGTGCTATGTCCCCGTTTCATACTACACATTGTGTGCTAAGCTTAGGACTGTAAATAACAACATTTTCAGAATGGATTAATCTTTTGATAACTTTTTTTTAATCTTTTGATTTCTTGATTACTCCATCAATAATTTATTTAAAACAATTTAATGTCAAAAGTATTTCCTGCTGTGATGTGATCAGCTCCTCCATTTCCACTGCATTTAGGAACAACTGTATCCCAAATAACATTCTGACTATTTATTTTATCGACATACTATTTATATGTAGAACGGGATTAGGAAACAGCATTATAGTTCACTATCGCAATGTGATGAATCAGAAAGAATGGGGGAACCATTTCAGGCAGAGGTTTTCAAAGTGGGAGGTGGGCCTCTCCAGGGGGGCCTCTAAACTGTTTCAAGGGAGGCTCAGTGAATGGAAGTGATAAAATATTACATTAGTTATCAAAAGCAGATTGCATAGAATAGCCTAAATGTGTGTCATTTAGTTAAAGAGATACTTCAGTGATACAGTAGTTTTGTGGAATTGATTGTTTTTTCTTCTTTAACAGAGACAGAATCTAATAAATACCTTAGGTACAATCTTTTTATGAATTTGGTATTAGGCTTAACTTGGCTCAATTGTTGAGTGTCTATGGGATCAAATAACAGAACCATGATCCCACAGGCATCCAGGAATTGAGAGAAACTAAGCACGTAAACGTGTGAGGGCCTTTTCCCAAGCTTTGTCTGAGAGGAGGCTCACAGTCTCAGACCCCTAGTGGTTTAGGTTGTTTATTTTTTGAGTTTAGCTCACATGGCTCCAAATTCTGACATTCAAATGGAAACCAGAGATATCCTTGTAGTTGAAATATGGTAAGATTGTTCAGTGTTAAGATTTATTTTTGTAACACAAGGGAGAGCCATAGGGAGGTCCATTTAACAGACATCTTAACGTAACTAAGAGGCCATTTTCACGGCAAACATTTTGACTTGTCATGGACAGCAACAGGTGTAACTCCTAACATCAATGATGGCTCCATTCCATTAAGTTTTCCAGTAAGCTATGTTAGTGAGTGCAAAATGCAGGACTTGCAGGCATTTTAATTGCATAGAAAATTTCCATCCATTTGAATTACTTAGTTTTAATATAAATTAACTAATAAACTTAATGTGACGCAAGTAATGCGATTTATGTAATAGTACTAATAAACTTAATGTGTTTCCACTACACAGTAGTGTAGTAGTAGGCAGGTTTATGCATTCAATATTAATAAAGCCAATTTGTTTGCCCAAACCCAACAGCAAAAATGAACGCAGTCATTTTGAGTTTATTAGTCCTACTACGTAAGTCTTATTACTTGCGTCACATTACGTTTGTTAGTTTATTTATATTAAAACTATGTAATTTATCTGGATGGAAATTTTCTATGCAATTGAAGTACATAAGTGGCCTAAAATTATTTTTGAGTGTGAGCACACACTATACCATAGCCCTGGAAGTGGCTCAGCTGAATGTGATGCGGCCATATTTAATTATTAGATATAAAATGCACCTGTACTTCTTGTCTGCTGTGAAAAGGCTCTATGGCGCACCTGGACTTCGCCTTACAAACGGCTAAATGGTGAAGGGTAAAAAGAGCGGCATCCTCAACATTTTCACTACAATTATGTAGGTATATAAATTTAACTACTTGAATATAACTAGTCTGTGTCAACCTCTGGGTTTTCTCCTGTGTCTATTTAGTCACAAAACAAGAAATAAAGCAGAATTTGGCGGCTTGCTAGGCACCTAAAATGGAAAACTAAAGCTAAGTTAATTTTAGCATTTTTATTGCTGCTAGCCAATGTTGTCACCCAGTTCACGTAGCATTAAGATGGAGGTTTTCTTTGGTAACCTTGTTGCCGGAAGCCTTTTCGGGAGGCCAGTTATCCCACTCATCATTGCTGGCGTCGCTTTCTTCTCCAGCTGGAAAGGCATAATCTATGAAGCTGCTGCACATAATTCAGTTTAGCCGCAAGCTAACTTTACCGAACGGCACACCTGCGACAATCAACCGAAAGGTGTCTGTGCATCTCAGTGCAGCCCGCGGGTGGGCGGAGTTTGACAGCACCAGCCAAGCCAACCGGACGATTTAGCGGTTCCGAGGGTTTAAGTGTACTCGTTGTTGTAAATGAAGGTTTACCTTGTTGCTATGGCATTACAGAGCGTGGTAAAGATAAATGCTAACATTTGTTGTATAGTTAAATTAGGCTAATATTAACTTGTAAATACGTCACGCATAGTTCATAATGCTCAGCGCTATGTGTCTGACTATTTAATGCTAACTTATATTAGCTACATAGCTAATATGATTGGTTAGCCGGTTTCCTGCCAGTGAATGGATACAAGCTGTAAATGCTTACATGCTAGCTTATTCTAGCTAGATAGTTAGTCTTACCATTTGTTTTTTCTGGTGATTCCGCTCATGTAACACTAATGCTTTTGTCTTGTTTATTTAAAAGCTACTCTGGAAAAGGAAGAGGGGAATTCACGTGTTGGCTTCTACCTCTAATTTTGAGGTTGTTGCTGAAATGCCAGGTGAATGGTGCTATGTTTAGTTTAAATTAATATTTACCAATTAAACATTTAACACTAATGGGTTGATTTCAATATTATTTAAAAAATATTAAATGTGTAGTTAGTTGTGTGAGCTCTTTTTAAAGCTCCTGTGGTGCACAGGTGTTTTCGCTTATGTTCCTGATTAGACTTTCTCAGCACTGTGGGTGCTGAATGACATGTCCCTCACTTACCTGTATAGTTTTCTTAAATATACCTAACTATACTAACTAATGTGTGTATTTATATAACTAACTAATGAATAGTCAATTCACCGAGTTTAAGTCTTACGGAGGCTCAAAATAGAAGATACTTGGATAAAAGCCATCCTGATCCATAATTGTATATAAGTGAAAATCTCATGATAAGTGCATGCTTTGATCAAATCTGGTTGCAAAGACAGTAAATGTCCAGCAGAGGTCCCTCTTTCCCCTAAATAATGGGCAAATAATCTTTGTGTCTCTTAGCAATAATGATTCGAAGGTTCAACATCAAGCAACCATCAATCTCACTTCATGTGATTAGATTATTAGAAAGCTCAGGCTCAGCTTTGTCCTGGCTGTCACACACAGATAATTCCAAGGTCCAGAAAACCCATTTAAACACACAGGAAAGAGACACAGCTCTCTGCTGAATTCATTCCATCCTCACTGACCCAGCTGTTGGTTAGATATGGGAGATGGGGAGAACATGTCCTATTCAGTATTAGAACAGGGACTAATTGTTCCCTTTCATTTTATTGTCTCAATTAAATATTCTGTATTCAGATTTTTTATAGGCACTGTTAAGTTTTATTGAAGCACATTTAGCTGGTTTCTTGTATAACACCCCTTCTCCTTCCAAACCAGAACTCTCCTTATTTTTATTTTTTTTACTGTCTTTAAATGCATTTCAACAACAAACAAGTTTGACTGCATCTTGAATATTCTGATTCATGTTTGCCCTACAGATCAGTTCAGCAATATTTATATTTATATTTTTCAAATAAATGTGTGCATTTTTGTTTTCAATAAAATCAGTTCAGCCTATTCAATGCCACACAGCATACCAGTGTCACCTTCTGTGTAGAGTTTGTTCATGTGCACTCCTAACCACTGTGTCACTTTAATACAAAATACTCATGTAGATCTTCACATTATACCATGCCTATTCAAACACAAACCTGATTGGATTATTGCATTACCTGCTAGCACTACATTTATTTCTTTTTATCTTGGACATGGCTGGGGAGGGAATCAGTCTCATGCTAATATAGCACAGTTTCTAAAGCTAGAAGGCTGCCCTGCTTCACAGTCAAACAGCTGATAGTGATGGGGACCAACATGAACATAATATATAGTGTGTTTCTTCCAAGAGATTTACCCAGCCTGTGTCTAACAGCTGAAGTGCTGACCGTAAAGAAAATACACAGTGTGTTGAGATTTTCAGGAACCAAAAGCTTACCACATCTTCACATTTTATCTCTGTTCCTTTATGGAATGTCTGCAGGTTTTGATCCTCCCTCTCCAGAAACTGTGCACAACCGAAACTGATAAAAGGAAAAGTTTCAAGTTCTTTTAGATGTCCTGGACTGTTTCTGCTATTTTGTGAATGATAGTGAAGCAGCTGCTGGGAACATTCAGGAGTAGACCCGCAGCAGCTTCTGGGGTGAGATTCAACTACAAAGCGTTTATGTGATTATTTATATTGACACAGAAACCTGGAGAAGACCTCCTACACACTGTATGAGCAAGTCAAGTCATGGGGTTTTATTGTCATTTCAACCATATACACAGTATACAGTGAAACGAGACAGTGTTTCACCAAGGACCACAGTGCTACATGAAACAAAACATAGTGCAGACAGGACTACATAAAGACAAAATAATTTGACAAGGAACAACAGACGGACAGAGCGTAATATATATATATATATATATATATATATATATATATATATATATATATATATATATATATATATATATATATAGTATGACTTTATATACAGTAGTTAGGTAGATACTGAGTAGCAGCAGAGATAAAAGGTGTGCATGGATATACTTTTAAAAGTGGTTGCCAAGCTGACAACCAGACTTCAGAGAATCAGCTTTTGGTTGCATAAACTAATGATATAGTTGTCATTTTTATTCTATGTACAGTAAATTGGAAATTGCACACTATGAATGAGATGAAATGTGAGAAACTTGTGAAAAAAATCATTTCTATGATCAGTCTCAAAAATTTTAGGGAGATAAAATCAAAGACAACCCTACAAAAGAGAGTGGGTTTCCTCATAAATGAAGTTTAAAGTGAAACAAAATCTTCCATATTGGCCCCTGGACTCTCATTCTCTCCTGCATTTCCCGGTGTTGTATATGGATCAATATCTATCTACTAAAATGGCCTCATTGGCATCAGCTGGCTTTACCTCCTCAGCTTGTTGCCACAATATACAACCTGAGGCTCGTTGGCGTGGAAATGACGTGCTCCGTAGGTTTTGGCGAGCCCATAAAGGATGGACTGTCCTCAGTGTCTCACTGAACCACAGAGCAAGACGACAGGAGCCGACACAGCAAGAGGGACCAGAGAAGACCAGGCGAGACGCACACTGGATAGAGATACCGGTCTCGATTTTTTGGGGGGAGGAAGATAACTAAACAGTGAGATCATATTTACTGGAGGCACAAAGTGGAGGATAAAAGGCGAGCACCCTCTGTTTGTGTGTGTTTGGGGGGGGACTGCGCCGTTCAGGGGACACAAATGTGAGCGACGCGCACGAAAACGACTCAGGTGCAGAGAAACCAAACTGGCGGCGCACTTAGGATGCAGAAGTCACCAGTGGAAGATGCAAACTTCTTCTCCAAATATTTCTTCTGGTAAGACATGCTTTAAGCTTAGCAGCTGTGGCTGTTTTTTTCTCTGGATGACCATGTGCAGATTACCTCAGCATGCTACATTTTAATGAGTAAACGAAGCTACAAATCAAACATTTGGTGACTTGAGTGTGAGAAAACTCATAGGAATCAGGTAATACTGTCACTAACTTTAGAGGTCTCCCCTTGCTCCAATTGTTATTTTGTCTAAGCGTGTTTGGAGATCCCGAAAGAACTTTGAAAGAAACTTTGTGTCTCATTGGGCAGGTGAGGCAGGGCACAGGCTGTGAGGAGATTAAAGTAA
Organism: Sciaenops ocellatus; assembly: GCA_033000465.1. Lineage (NCBI taxonomy): Eukaryota > Metazoa > Chordata > Actinopteri > Sciaenidae > Sciaenops > Sciaenops ocellatus. Next base: position 25,056,144 of record CP136871.1, on the reverse strand, counting down.
CATAAATCCAAAGAAAACAACTGTATTCTGAAATGCTGATATACCACCATGCACCCTGCTCGTGTCCTTTTTCTTTACTAAGAAATGCGTAAAACGGTCAGCTGATTTAAAACTGTGGGCGACATGCGAGTTGTGGTCCGATGAGGTTACTGTTCTAGAAAAGGGTGTCAGGTGGAGGTAGAGCTTTCGAGGCTTGCTAAGTCGAGAGAGAGCGGTCATTTACATGAAGTACAATATTATTATTAACAATAAAAACTTTAATGTGGGGTTTAAAGTCAAACTATGCTGATCATTATTATATTTTTTAAAGATGTGCTGCTCTCAGAAATTCCCTGGTTCAAAACGTATTTTTCTTTTAATATTTTTTTGTGAATATACTCCCATAAAATTATAATACAACATTCAGTTTGAGCGGATATGTGTGTACTGATATGTCCTCTGTCCACTAATGAGAGGTTCCAAAGAAAGAAGCAGACAGAAAAGGTCAGATGATGTAAACTATTGTATGTCACAGCCTTTCTTTAAATGATTCAGTCACAGGGACTAGCAAACATCTGACTTTATCCCCCCTCTCTGTCATTAGTGTGACTGTGAAACCTCAGGGATTACTTCTATTACAACTAACACCAGTTTACATTAAAGCTTCCAGACACTCCAACACCGGCTTTTATGCAAAGCTTTTCCTCTAATCAAACACACATACATTTAATATAATCTTTCAAATATCTTCCCCTAACTATAAATTGTATTTTATAGGTGTTTCATACTATGTGTGTATGCAATGTACCAATGCATTCCTAGTGCACCAGTGCACTTTGACTCTATGAATACAAATAGATTTTATAGCCAGTTTTTGTACATGTTGGACCATATCTTCTCACATATTCCCAAGTGCACAGCAATTATTTGACCTAGGTTTAAACAGCTGATACCCAACAATCTGTCTGTGGTTTTCGTGCAGGTGGACGTCACCGCTGCTGAGGAAGGGCTTCAGAAAGAAGTTGGAGCTGACAGATGTTTATAAGGCTCCTTCTTTTGATCTGGCAGACAACCTCTCTGAGAGACTCGAAAGGTTTGTGCACAAGTTTGTGTCTCTGACTATAGGAGAACAGATCAGAAGTAGTCTTCTCCCCTGATTCAGTGATTATGACATTTGTGTAAAGTGGATTCTAAGACCTCTCACTGTGGTGTGGTTCTTTGTGCTTTTCAGCATGATATAGTTAAGAAGCCTTGTTTTCAGTTAGTTATCAAGTAACTGATCTGTCTTTCATAAGTATACAGAAGAAAATGTCAGCCACAATGGAATGCTGAATTACCTGATCGATATGTAAGTCAAATTCCACCATTATGTAAGAGGGACATGACACTGTTAACCTGTTTGGTGGTTGGAGATCATGTAATAATGAAGAACAGTGACATTTCTGTACTTTAAGATACCCTAAAGTTATTAGTAAGGTGATATCTTAAAGGGAAACAAATCCATCCAGACCCATATTAACATGTTAAAGGCTGAAGTGGCTCCATTCCATTGTTTGGTGTGGCACTTTTCACACAGACTGCTTCCTGAATACAAACATTAACATCAACAATGACTTCATTCCAGTTAAGTAGCCCAATAAGCCAGTGAAAAGGAAGGTAAGTCAGCAAGGAACACCCAAGTGAACTGTAGCCATCATTAATGTGATTATTTACACCTGTGCTCTTCCTGCTAAGATGAGTCAAAATGTCTGCTCTGAAAAATGTCTTTTTATACAACTCACAGCTCAGTTTAGAAGGTTCAAGCCTATTTATGGGAGTTCGTTATAAGACATTCTGGGAAATGCATGAAATCGCTGATTGAACTGCATTTGCAAATAATAAAAACAGACAGTAACAATTTACTGTAACAACTACATCCATCCACCTCATCATAATAGAGCTGGAACAATTAGTCAGCTAATCAATAAGTTGCCAACTGTAAATCGGCAACTATAGTTTCAATGTACTAATCATGTTGAGTCTATGAAAAATGCTAATTTTTTTCTGATTTCAGCCTGTCAAATGTAAATATTTTCTAGTTTCTTTACTCCTCTATGACAGCAAACTGGATTACTTTCATTTGAGGACGTTATCTTGGGCTTGAACATTCTTCAGAATTTTCTGACATTTTATGGACCAAACAACTAATCATTAATCTAGAAAATGTTCAACAGATTAATCGATAATGAAAATAATCATTATTGTAGCCATACACCATAAACACAGGTGTACCCAGCACACTGTATCTGCTATGTTCATAATCATTAAATTAAAATCCTTGAAAGATGAATTTGTAGAAAAAACTGTAACCTAGAAGTCTGCACCCTTGTGATGTTCTTCATGCGTGCCCTTTACAAATGTTTACAGTAGCCATCTTTCCCTCAGAGTCAGGTTAAAGTATATGGGCTGGCATTTAAGCAGGACTAGACATAAACCGAACGTCTGTGTGCCAAACAAACAACCAGGCAATAGATGATGGGCAAGGTTAACTCTTCTTCCTACTTTCAAGTCTCTCTTACTTGGTTTATCTTTCTCTCACTGTATTTCCCTTTTCACCAAGCCACTCTTTCTTTCTCCTCTCTTTCTCATCTCTATGACTATCAGTTTTTTTGCTTTCTCCACCCCCTTAACCATGAGGCAGCCGTACACCCCTGTTTCACTCTTTTCATTTACTCTTGACGGTATTGGCTGGTCATTAAGAATCTTGATAGAAATCATGTAAATTTAAGGATGTTTGTATCCTTCGCTCCCTCCCTGCTTTTTTGTTTGTTTCTGAAAAATGCAAATGCCTTTTTGTCGTCCTTTTTGCATCACTATGTTACTTTCTTCCATTTCTTTCTTTCACTTCTTTCTCCTCTCCATTCTTTCTTTTACTGTTCTTATCTCACTGAGCAAATACCACATCTTAGTTAGATGTTAACCCAAAGATTAAATACCCATGTCTCTTCTTTCTTTCTTTTATTTTAATTTTTTACCTCGCCTGACAACCACAGCACTGTCACACTGGCCTTGCCTCTTGGTTACCCAGGGGCCCCGCGTCACGCTGAATGGTGCCAACAAGCCGGTTAATGTACATGGGTGTTAAAAAGTCGACCTTTAGAAAGGGCCTGGTGCCCACCGGGTGATGAATGAGCAGTGGTGGGTGATTTTGCTTTCATTATTCCGATCAGGCAAACAGTGAAGGCTTCTGGGAATGTGAACTTTACCTTCCATTAAAGCATGCTGTGTACCGTCAGCCCCTTCATCACCCGCTCAGTTCAATTCAATGAGTTTTTTTTCTGGCTTGGAAAAGATGTCATTATGCTGCAAAAGCTGATAACGTATAAGAAGAAATCTAAGTATCTAAGTAAGTCAGGTTTCAGTCCAGAAGCATCTTGTTTAAAGGGGACATTGTTAACCATTAAAGCCACCAATAATATACTAGCAGTATGATTCAGGGATTAAGTCAAGGAGGCACCAATCTAACTTCTACTCTCATGATATAAATTCCATTACCTCAACTCTGATCTGAGTATATATTCAATTATGAAGTGATGATGAACATGCCATCATGTACACTCAGCTAATGTGGCTGAGTGTACAGTCTTTAGGCAAAGTTCCTGTTAAGGACTCTGACATTGTTGGGATGGTTGGTGTCTCTAACAACTTCCCCTGCTTTTATCTTTTCTGGTGTGTGTATGTACCGACACCAGTTCCTTTTTTTGACAACCAAATATGTATTCCTTACTGGACGGCACTACAGTTACCAGCTGGTCATGAGTAAATAAATGTAACAGAACATATAAATGCTCAATGATCGGTCATCTCATGGTTAATCCTCTTAAATTGAGATAAATATACTGTACAAAAGTATACAACTTTACCTTCAGTTTTTCAGGCTTGGTAGTGCACATTGTTATTCAGCTTCAGGATATCAATACTTCAAGACTTTCTCCTCATACTCTAACTCTAACTCTAACCCTAACCCTACCTTATTGGTCTCCCCTCCTTCCTTTTCCACTTTTTCTCCCATTACTCACCATTGAACTGGTCAGCCAAATCACCCTGGTTATAAATGACCCTCAGAGAACAATGCAGCTACTTACTGTAGCTGTAACTGCTTGCCAGGGCAGTTGTGGGAAGTTAATCCAACAGGGTTGTAACAAGGCAACAAACTCAAACCTACAATAGCCAATACCTAAAGTATTTTTAGAAAAATCACTAAAACCTGTATAATACACATCACAATGTTGAGATTCGACTGTTCTACCAAAATATAGATTTGCCATATTTCTCTGAATTAAATTCCAAAAATACAAATACTGAACACTGATAAATGAGCAGAGAAATTAACAAATACATTTTCTTTTTCACAAGTCATTTTTACTCCTGATATGTTTTTCTGTGTCACATTCCAAACAAACTACTGATGGCCAAAGAATCGAAAGTCAACATACTACTGCCTCTCTGCAACTGAATTATCAGCCAAAGTTTAAGAAAGGACTCTTAAAAACTGGACAGCTGGATTGTTGCCAAAGTAGTAGTAGTCAAATAGAACAGCCACAGCCAAACCTTTGCTGGCATTTGGCTGGTGGACGTGTTATTCTCCCACCCTGCCTGCTGGTGTTTAACTGTGTTGTAACTCTGTCCTCCCTGCAGAGAATGGGACAGAGAGGTGGTTTCAGCCAAGAAGCAGCCCAGGCTGATGAGAGCGCTGGCCCGCTGCTTCCTCGGCCCTTTCGCCTTCTTTGGTATCCTCCTCTACCTCGGGGTGAGTCTGTCAGTCTGTCATCTGTGGAGGAAGCAGATCTGACTTAATTTGACTTGTGTCATAACTTGAAGTGTGGTATTAATTCTGCCATGATGGATTATACCATTGAGTTGCAGATATACATTTATGATTCTTATGTATTGTACAATGTGATGTTTGTATATTTTATAAATAAAAGTAGAGAGAATAAAATTTTAGTTTGAGCCAGTGACTATGGAAAACGTTTTTAGCGGTGCTGGATTTTAAGGTAACAATCCCTGTTATTAGTGACAAATGTATGTAACTGTAATAATTGTATTATTTTGTAGATTACAGAGCTATGGTTGTGGCCGTGTTCCAGAGCAAGAAGGTTAAGCAATTTCAGTGCGATTGGCTGTACACATCGTAGATATGCATTTCCATTTCCTGTGACATTTGCAGGATTTTGGTGGAAAGGAGAAAGAAATCATGATCCTTAAAACACTTGAGAATGACCATTTATACATTCATACAGAAATCAAATTAGTTTTTTTGTTTTGTTTTATTTACTCTTAACACAAGTATCAGGTCATGATTACATTAGTTTTAAGACATCCCAGAGTTACCACCAATCCTTGTCACACACAGCTATTACTCCACCTGTATGTCTAACAGTGTTTAAAGTGTTGGGTGATGGTGAGTGCCTATAGAGCTACAGTGCCGTGACGCACAAACATCACAAGCATGTCGCACCATAGTGTCGCAAACCTATCTCACTGTCCCAGACTTCTGGGAAGGTGGTGACAGCAGCCATTGCGTCAGTTAGTACAGTTGGAGGAGGTTGTCATGACGATCAGAATGCCCATTATATGTTAAAGAGGCTCTGTGGGGAAAACAGAAACGTTTTGGGGAAGGTTCTCCTTTTGGTTGTTTGATGTTCTTAAATACAGCATTTACAACAACAGTTTACAACAGTGTTTATGTAAAGCTAGTTTTCACACCTTAAAAACTGACAGGGACTTGACTTCTACCTTCTACACTGGCAACAGATAAGATGACTATTTGTTTCTTAACCAGAAAGAAAAAAAAGTTATTATTATTATTATCAAATTGATTCATCTTTTATTGTCCCATCTTTTGGTGTAGGAGGCCTCCAAGACGGTGCAGCCTCAGCTTCTGGGTCGCATCATCGCCTCCTTCGACCCGTTTCATGCTCCGGAGCGGAGCCAGGGATACTTCCTGGCCCTGGGCCTCTGCCTTCTCTTTACTGCCCGCTTCCTCCTGCTGCAACCTGCCATCTTCGGCCTACATCACCTGGGCATGCAGATCCGCATCGCCCTTTTCAGTCTTATATACAAGAAGGTATGGGATACAAAGGGTGTACTTATGGAACTAAGACTCACTTGTTTCTTTATTGGTGAATCATTGATTCTAAAAAGTTGATATTTTTAAGGTTTTGACAACGGTGATAATTCTATCTTTTCTCATTCTCAAATGCATTTTTAATGACAGTTAAGTACAATATTTGCCTCTGAAATGTAGAGTGTACAATCACTGAAAACTTGTAGTCCATGACACTGTGGGTCTTCTTCCCAGATTGTATATGAATTGAACACTTACTACTTAAAGTCACTGCTGTAACAACCAGTTGTTGGTACAAAACATCCCAGCTGATAAGATAGACTTGTGTGTAAGCATTTGTCAGCTTTTTTCTTGCGATTGTTTTTAAGATTGGACAGAATGATCAGCTGAATGCTTCCATTTTGTTTATTCATGACATGACAACATTCCCAGAAAGCCTCTCACATGTGGAAATCCAGGAGATGCGTTCCACGGGCAGCCGAGAGGGGCGTGGCAGCCTGGTGTCACCAGGTTCCTTTCAACCTATTCACTTTCTTCCTTTGTGCTTCCACTGAACCCTGATCTTTGACCGTTTCAGACCCTGAAGCTGTCCAGCAGAGTCTTGGATAAGATCAGCACCGGTCAGCTGGTTAGTCTGATGTCTGCCCACCTCAACAAGCTGGATGAGGTGAGGAATCCCAAGCTTTTTGTTCGTTAACTTACCTATACTGTACTGTGTATTTCGCTATCCCATAAAGCACTGATCTCTGTAATTTCTGACAATATAGATGCTCCAAATTCAAGTGTCAGGTACCGGTCGTATACTGGCCTAAACTTGTCTTCCACCAGAATCAAAAACTTTCAGTTTAAAACCAGTGTAGCATCAAAACGTATTTGTAGTTAAAGCTCTGGCCTTCATGTGCTATTGAAGTGAAACTAATAGAAATAAAGAATCCTTAACACTTGTTTATAATTGTGTTTTTAAAGTTTTCAAGCACATATGCAATTCACATTCAAATTGTGTGGACTATGATGCATCCCATTGTGTGGGTGAAAAAATCACTTCACTTTTTAAAGTCAAACAGACAGCACAGTAGTTTTCCACTCACACTGTAAGTAGCTGGGAGGATGAAAGACAATAGGATTGACCGATCACACCCTCATTGACTCTGTTTGAGTATGTTTTATGACCCAACACCTTTACACTGAGGGACCATTTAGAGGACAATAGATCTGGAACAATACAAACAAACACACACAATTACATACATGTTCCTAACAGAGTATTCTGTAGCTGTGAATCAGTTTTGAAAAACGTTGGTGTTTATATACGACAATAAAGCTGGAGGGTGTGTGTGTGTGTAGACTGAACTCAGTCTTGCCTTGGGTCTCACTGAGGCGTTGAATGTGGAAACACTCTGCAACCTGCTTTGAGACAATTATCACCTGGCTTGGATGCACCACTCTGTCCTTATAATGCCCAGTTGGAGTTACCTAATCTGTTCAGAGTAGAATAGAAATAGAAATTGAAGTTGCATAATTATACACACATCATTATGTAGATGCAATGCTATTGGCAAACAGCTTAGATGATGGGCATGAGTACTCGATTGGAGAATACTTGCATTTTTCAGTGTAGCAAGTATGATAGATCTACACAGTAGATGATCATGTCAAGTCATACCTCACTCTATCTTTTCACCCAGATTGTGTTTGGCTCATTTACATAAATGTGAGAATCTTCATATACCAGTCTAGGACTGGACTAGGAAAATACGTGCTATGCTGTCAGTATACGTATGTACTCAGTGTTGCAAACCCTCATGTTTTCACAAAAATATGGCTCAATACAGAGTTTCTGTTTGTTGCTGTTTGTGTAGTTAACTGTTTACCTTTGTTGCACATGAATGCGTTTCCAAATTTTGTTTGTCGATTTTAAGCAGAGTCCTGCTATCTATTCAGTTGATACTGAGACAACATTTTCAGCAGTCTTGAAACCTGACCTTTGAATTATTTATGACTTATTGAAAAGATTTTCACTTTTGCTCCTGTAATAGATGGTATTTTCCAGTTACCCAATGTACACTACTGTCGTCTGTGTGTGTGTTTGTTCCAGAGCTTGGGTCTGGCCCACTTTGTATGGATCACCCCACTGCAGTGTATACTGTGCGTGGGTCTGATTTGGGAGCTGATCGAGGTGAACGGCTTTTGCGCACTGGCAGCTCTGACTTTGCTGGGCATCATCCAAGCCTGGCTCTCACAGAAGATGGGACCACACCGGTGGGGAAACTCTACCACAAATACACTTATATTATAGAATATATATCAGTACGTTACAACCATACAAACGTGTTGTTTTATGCAGTATGTATTTTGTCTGCTCTCAGAAGATAAAAACACCTAGTACCTATTTAATTTTTTTTTCTCTGATAAGCACTTTATTACATTGTTACATCAATACATTTTATGCTGTTGCTTTCATATTCACATACTGTACACATTCTGTCCATAAATTTAAAGCAGTATGTGGGCACATAATGGACGAATGTACACTATATATAGTACAAGTGCATACATTAATGTTTGTGCAGGTATAACTGCATGTTGTGATATGCATGGTTATGCTTGCATCTATGCATTGATCCATGCCTGTACACTTGTGATCTGTGTGTGTGTATCTACCTGTGCATCTGCACAGTACATCTGCTTCTATGCATGTATTATGTAATTGTAAGTTTGTTCATGTAAAACCGCGTCTTGTAAACAGGGTGAAGCGAGCAGGGATGATCAACCGGCGCCTGGCTCTCACCTCAGAGATTGTGGAGAACATCCACTCTGTGAAAGCATATGGTTGGGAGGAGGTGATGGAGACCATCATCAAAAACATCAGGCAGTAAGACACTAAAACACACAGCAGCTATATCACAAAAGGAGAATCACTACAGTTATTCTTTTATTAACCAAGTTTATCAATGTTTACTCATGTTTGCTTCATGCTGACTGTAACAATACATCTGCTGGTCGATTATAGATGCTGGAAATCCTCTTGTCCTCAAGACAAACTAAACACTAGATAGTGCCTTTTGTTCATTCTGTGGTCACCGTAGTTTCTCCTTCACATTAGAAAGGAGAGGGTGAAATGAGGGGGTTGCAGTTTGCAACTGTACTGCTAGACGCCACTAAATCCTACACACTGGACCTTATAAAATTATGAAACAGCCTTTAAATAACAGGAAGTGATAAATGCCTAAAGTCCAGTATTGGTAGGTTCTTTTACAGTTGTGGTAAAGGAAAGAAACCTTTATTGTCATCATCTATAGTATACAACTCATAATCTTTGAAGTCATTTAAGCCATTTTTGTATACTATATGTGTATTGATAATCTCATTGATAGACTGTAATAAATAAAACTGAGCAGGAAAAAGAATCCAGAGAAAGAGAGTCAGCCGACGTCACACTCAAAAGTCTTCGATTGTACAGTAGAAATTGAATCAACCTGGTGCTAAAATTGAGAGAGAGATGTTACAGCATGTGGTCAACCAACAGAACCACACTGACATCGCTGTTGGCAGTTGGAGCCAGGATCACTGTAATTGACAAGAACAATAAACGTACGGGAAAGAGTTTTGGTGTCATGGTGCAGAAATATGTTGATATGTATCAGAGCTAACACGGAGCCACCCAGACTTCACGTTTACCTGATAATAGCAGCATGAAAAACCGACGTGGTGTTAACCAAAAGGCCATTTTGAGTTGGTGGTTGCTCTCTTTTGGGTTGTTTATCTTTCTGGTATGAATTACTAAATGACAAATGTATAATCACTTGTGGAATAATGAAATGGTGTCCTCCTTTCAGTCAGTCAATAAATCAGCAAAACTGATCCCATATGCCAGGTTCATTAAAGTTCCTCTGCTAAATAAAAGCTTTCTTGTACTAGTATTATGTCAATATATTTACTTATGAAATGTAAAAGTCACTCAAAGAATGATCTTCTCTGTTCTCTTTCCTCTTCTCACTTCCCTCCATCCTCAGGGACGAGATGACACTGACAAGAAAGATCGGGTCTCTGCGTTATTTCTACAGCGCCTCATACTTCTTCTCCGCCATCTTGGTCATCGTGTCTGCCATCGTGCCGCATGCACTCAGTAAAGGCATCATCCTCCGTCGTATCTTCACAACAGCCTCCTACTGCATGGTGCTGCGAATGACACTGACCCGCCAGCTGCCAGGATCCATCCAGATGTGGTATGACACACTGGCACTGGTCAAGAAGATCGAGGTGGGTTCAGAGGGGGGTTGAGATATGCATCCCTGCTAAAATGTCAAGACTGCCAACAGATTTAGTCTTAAAATGTCAGTTTTGGTGTTGGCCTTAAACAGAATTAAGCAGTACACAATAAAAGTAAAATACTGATGTACCTGCCTGTGTTTTGCTGTCTCCAGGAATTCTTGATGAAAGAAGAGTACAGAGTGTTAGAATACAACCTGACCACCACTGAACTGGAGCTGGTTAATGTGTCTGCATCCTGGGACGAGGTTAGTTCATCTGATCTCTGTGTCAGAACTGAATGAGACTTAAAAATAACAGTAATTGAACATTTATATCAAGAACTGTATGTTTAGTGTTACATTTCCTCCACCAGGTGAGAAATATGTTTTCTATATCAAGAAGAAAATACAGGCTCCTTGCATCTCTTGACAGCATTTCTTGATTGATCAAATTCTTAATGTTGATTAATCAGTCATTAATATCTTTTAGGTTGGAGTGACAATGATACAATAATATATAATAAGTTATGTAGGTTCTGTTTTAAGTAGTTGTATGTCTGTATTGTCTAGTAAGCTGAGCATAACAAATTTAAAGCCTGAACTAGTTGTAATATTTCTTTGTGTGCCTTTAAATGGATCAGCCAGGTTGATATATTGGTTTATTATAACCTGACTGCATCAAATGGTTTGTTTGTCATTGTAAGAAACTGTTTGTTAAAGCGCAGGCACTTACATACAGGCCAGGTGATCAGATACATTTGTCTATTACCATCTATTGTGGGCAAACCTCAACCAATCAGATCTATGTTCTATATAATATAGTCCAACTCTTACCAAAGTCAGCAAATCAGTGCTCATCTTTCAACGCAAAGGTACTCTCCAGTTCTGAGCAGCATCTATGCTAACCTCTTTACTAGCTACCATTGTTGTTTTTGAGCAAACGTCTCACACATATCGTCACACACACTTAGACATAATTGCCAGCATTTCCTCATAGGACGCTGATTGGTCCGTAACCACTATGTTTGGAAATAAGCACATAGCTCGAAGCCCGGCGAGATCGCTTCTTACACGATTTTGTGATCTTACAAGTTTAGCTGCCTTTCAAACATAGGCTTATTGAAAGTACTCATGTAAATGAGTACTAATTACTGATGCTTGGTTATGTAATGTATTTATGTAAAAACAAAAAAAAAGCTGTCAGCTTATAAATCCTCATTTGACTCTTGTGTCAATATTGGTATCAGCCCCAGATATCCAGTACTGGTCAGGCTATAGGACATTTACAGCAAGAGTGTGAGTGATGTTTAAAGACGTTTAAAACTTTCACAACCACTAAATCCACCATGCACTACAGGTATAATAGTTAATTCCTCACCATCACTGGGAGTGGGTAGTATAATCTTATCTATAGGCAGAGACTGTAAACTTAGTCTAACAGGTGTGATTCATTGACCACCCAATACCGTGAGAAAACCAACATCCAGCTGTGTTTTTTTCTGTCACTTTGCATAATTAATTATCCAAGTGTCGTCACCAAACTTTGCCTTTGCTGGGAACACTCTGAATCTCCCTTTGAGATTCAGAGTCGTGTTGATCACCTAATTCCCAGATTCTCCTCTTGCCTTCTCCTCTTCCTGGAATGTGCCATTCGCAGATGAATGGGAGGGGTGTTGCCTTTCTTTACTGCTGACAGCATGTACGTCAGCTCATTAGAATGAGAATCGCACAGTCAAACGTATACAAACTGCGGCAAGTCCTGGCATTAGAGGAACGGTGACCCATAAAATGTCACAAGGGTCAATGATTAAGCTGGCAAGTCAAGCAGAGTTCCCCTTTTCTACCAGTGAGATGTGTCACCCATTAATCTTTACAGAGGCGGTGACAGATGAGGTGAAATAAGGCCATTGTGAGAGTCTTCTGTCTTTGGAGAATCTCATGTTTCTCACAGCAGTTTGGCCCTGTGTCACTGAAAGCACAGCATGACGGACACACTCACTCAGCCCTGAAGCAGGCAGTTATGTAAACTAAACAAAAAACACTAATCAGGTACATGCCATGCACACGTACACACACAGAATGATGCACACTTAGGCATAGTATATAGTAAAATCTGTCATACAAATAAAGTGAATTTCTGATTATAAAGATGCCATTACAATTTCACACATTTTATAATGTGTTTCAGTCTACCTGTTTTATGCACACAAAAGCTAAAGAAAACTCCCCAAACTTGGATAACTGCTAAATAAACTAACGCTGTTATGATCATCTCACACCACATCTCTGCTCACATTTATTTCTAGAAGTAGAGCTGTCACAAAATCAGATTTTATTGATGAAGAATTCATGGAAATCATATCACAATATCAATTTCACAATGTCTTATTACTGCCACATATAATATTGGACAGTGAACCACAAAGAGGCACTTGATTATTTACTTGATATTATCATATTGTGTGTTCTTAACACAATAACAACATTTCACTTGTAACTATCACGATTGTCGTCAGTATTGGTATATTGTGACACTGCTAACTGGAGATATATTCTGACCTGTTTGTTTCAAACTGCAGTGAACAGTGTAGACTGGAAGCAGGAAACAGAACATGTTGATATATGTGAATGTAAATTCCAGGTAAACTACCAACTACCTACTTCCTTAAAAAAACAAAACAACAAAACTAAACTGTGTGCCTTTTTAGATTATAGTAAAGAATGTTTTAACGCACTAATATGCTTGTTTCATTCAGTCCATACAAAACAGAAAAGACACTGATTTTGAACTCTTCTGCAGGGCATTGGTGAGCTGTTTGAGAAGATCAAGCAGGAGAACAAAGCAAACGGACACCTGAACGGTGATGCTGGCCTCTTCTTCACTAACCTCTACGTCACACCTGTCCTCAGAAACATCAGCCTGTACCTGGAAAAGGGAAAGATGCTGGCGGTGGCTGGATCCACTGGTTCAGGGAAGGTACGTCAAAGACATCTTGTCATGCAAATGAAATTTTGTTTTTTTTAGAGACTAAAGTTGCAAGTGTTAATGAATCCATCTACTTTTGGTTTAAGTGACCTCAAGCAAGGCATGGAACCTTACATGCTGACTCATTGCTGCAACAGCTTAATGCTTTAGAATAAAACTGTAGTAGGATAAAGTGTAACCACGTTTTTCCCTCTTTACTATAGAGTTCCCTGCTCATGATGATCCTGGGAGAGTTAGTGCCATCGGAGGGTAAAATCAAACACAGCGGTCGCATCTCCTTCTCATCGCAGACTGCCTGGATCATGCCAGGGACAATTCGGGACAACATCTTGTTTGGCCTGACCTATGATGAGTACCGCTACACCTCTGTCATCAAGGCCTGCCAGCTGGAAGAGGTACCTTTTCATATCATATTATTTATTCTTTTTCCCTCCCTTCCTCTTTATATCTTCTGATCTGCAGATGTAATGGATTTCTGTAGGTAAGTTCAACCATGGTGGTCTTTATTTATTGTTATTTATTTTATTTTATTTTATTTTAAGCTCACCGGAAATTGTTATTTTTTTAAAGTGGTAAATGGTGCAGTTGGTCAGTGTTTTGTATCAGCAGCAGCAATTTTGTTAATCCCCTCAAAACACTATTACAGGATAATCTACTAAACAAAATGAATATGAATACTCATATTGTGGTAAAACACACGCATTTGGAACATACAGACCATACAGATAGACCACATGAGTGTTCAAAACACAAACACAAACAAAATACGACCTAACACAGGTTCAGTGTTGTTCAACAGGCTCACGAATCACGATTTGGGTGGAAGCAGTGTCTTTTAACCATATTCTTGGAAAATATGGATGTTTGGCAAAGAGGGGAAAACAGGGATGTGCACAGACATTTTGAGGTGCTGTTGCACTAACCTGGAAAGATAACCCTCCCTGCTGCCATTATGTCAGCCAACTAGTTAAGGTTGGTCCATGTGGTAGCATAATATGAGCCAGTATGGTGCGATGTAATGCAAACATTGCTCCATTCAGAGGCATATGTGAAGATTTTATTGTTAATCATTTCCACAATATCAAAAGATTAACTCAGTGTCACATGACAGAGGGCACTGAACATTGCTTTATCGCTTCTCATGCCTGTGAAAAAAAGTAATAGAAGATGGGATGATATGGTGATTTGGTATAACTTTAGAAATTGTAGCCTACCCATTTTCATGCAGCTGCAACAGAAAACAATTATTATTTTCCTCCAGAGGGGCAGTTCAGCCAAAGAGAGCAAACTTTATCCCAGCCTCCACATCCTTGTGGACAAACAACCAAAGTGGATCACACTGCAGTAAAAGTTTGCTGGATATTTGGATACTTTTGTGCTGCCATAAAAACATCACCACTGGAATCCATTGTAACTGACATGAACTGAAGCTGACCACAGCCATGTTCTCAATGAAAAACAGTAAAAACAAAGCTAAAAGTGTCACTGCAAAGAGAATGCATGTTGACTCACTATGAATCAGTGACACAGAGTAGCAACATTGCTATTAAATGTCACTCAACAGTACTAGTTACAGATAACTCGTAAATTCATTTTTGCCAGCTTCCTTCAAGTTTGTTTCTCTTTTGTTGGACTGATGCTCTCTGCTCAGTTGTCTGTTTGGAGCCTCTGCAAGGCATCAAGAAGGTTCAGGTTTCCCCAGTCCACATTTACACCCATTATATCTCACACACACACAAAGACACACATGGTTGCACATTCTCTGCCTCTTACACTGATACACATACGCACACACTCGCACGCTCATCAGCCACAGCGTTGAGTGACGGTCCCTCAGCAGAATAATGTCTCCTCTGTTGCCATGGAAATCTCTCGTTATGTCACTGGGATGGAATATGAGCTTGTTGGTTCCCAGTGACAGACGTTCCAACACAGACGAGCTGTATGGGCAAACCATCAGACCTGTGGAGGAAAACAGAACCCATAAGTGAGATCATATTTTTTATATACTGTACATACATTTTATGCACTTATGCACAATTATAAAAAAAAAAGTGTGTAGAAGCTACAGTACATTACAGTCATACTATAAAGTACAGAACTGTTAGATACTGTATATCTGGACTACCACAACCATTAAAAAATGTCTATAGTCAAATCTATGTAAATGTAAAATTTATGCGGTGTGGATAAATGTGTAACAATTGTTATTATGTTGATATTTTAAATATAGCTTATTAGTACTATTTATACTGAAATCATTGCAGCAGCATTTATTTACTACCACGCCTCATCTCCTGTGGCCCTGACAGTGGTTTTGACAAAAACATGACATGTTGTCACAGCAAACAGAGCTGGCATGCAATAGTCTCTCCAAGTCTCCACATACTGTAAAAACCAGCCTCCATTTTGTCTTTCAGCAGAGGCGTCAAACGCTAACATGAAACTTTAATAACGAAAACAGTACTGAGCGGAGTCACACTGTCAGTTCTGCTGTGTATTGTATGGAAATGACAAATAAGTCTTCCAGTGTGCTTTGATTGTGAGTGTTGAGGAGATTCCTCTGAAGTTTTGTTAAACGGAGACAGAATGTTAAAAAGCAGCTCACCTTCACACAGTGTTGAGGCTGATGCATTGTTTGTTTGTAGTCACTTGTGGTAATTAGCCATGTTAAGCGATGTCTTATATTAGTCTTAATTATTAGTTAGTTAATTAGTAAAAATACCAGTTCTGAACACTATTTCTTAATGGTTTCCCTTACAAATCATTCAAGAGGCTAAAGATGACTTAAAATGAGGAGAGAAAGTGTGCAGATGATTTTCTACTCTAGGTAAAATCCCCAAGGCAACCCTGACAGCCAGGAGTGAAAACTAGAGCAGATTTCTCCAGACAGAGACCTGACCTTTAGTGGGATTGTGCCTGTAATTCCTGACTATTGTTGCCCCCTGAAGCATCAGACAGACTGCCATGGGTGGTCTTCCCTCTGTAAACTCATCTTTTGCCTCCAGCCTCTCGCTGCTGGCCCGGCAGGTGCTTTTTGTTCCCAGTGAGACACACAACATGTCTTTTCATTATGTTGCCTTATTTTACAAGCTGTTAAACAACATGTTAACTTGATTCCCCTATGCGCCCCTGTCAGGATAGCGGAAGCTGCCGTTAAAAAGGTAGGAAGTTTTAACAATGATAAACTTGTGCTGTCACCTCATCCTTATTGGTGTGGGCGTCCGTTTTCATTATCAATTACCACCGAATGCACCATATGTCTCCACTTGTGATACCCTTCATGTGTGGTTTGTGCCTTTTGTGTGGTTTGAACTTTGTGATCATGTGAACATGAATTATTAGACTGCCAGGTTAAAAAAAAAGAAATTGAAGAGAAATGAACCTTATTTAATTTGTGCAGTACACTGTGAAATAATACATATGTTGTGCATATTAGTAAAGAGAGACTCATATAGGATCACTAAAATGTCTTTTAATTTCTTTAAAGTGCTTGAAATAGCAACTGCCCTTGCAGAAATGATTATGTAATTCAGCCTTTGTTTTGTAGGTAGAAACTGTATTTTCTTCTGACTGCATGGTGCCAAAAGTTTGGACTGTTTCAAACTGCTACTGGTGTATTTTGTAGTCAAATACTGTTGCATTTCATTACCCAGAACACATAGAAAGAAATCACTCAATCACCCAAAAATAATCTATGCACAAAACATTTGCACAAACAACACTTAAAACTGCAGAGGGTAGCCATTTTCTGCCCCCTGAAAAAGATTTAGGTGGCAGAGAACAATCTGTTAGCGCTTAAAATAGTGCGATACTCTGAACAAGGATGTTGTGCGAGGACAACAGGCCCTCATACAGTGCAAAGGGGTTCAGTTCAAAATATGTGAACAGAAGATTGCCTGAGACACACTCAACCATTCAAGTGGTCAAAGTAGCAGACACAAACAAAGCTTCTCTTTTTGCTGTTTTCAATGTAGCAGCCTTGCATATTTAATCTTTAAGCTTTAATCTTTATTTTCTAATTAAAGAAGACCGTTGCCATGTGTACAACTGCTTCAAGACCATCAACCTTTATCCTAGCGTCACAGTATTAATGTTGTGTTTTCATTCCAAAGTTATCAGAAATAGTAGATAAACTTTTGCTTACAGAATATCTTGAAACCATTGACCTAGTTGCAGGAACTGTGGCATTTAACACACTGGTGGTGCACCTCACCTCCCTATTTAGTCATTTAACTTGACATATTTAGACAGTACAAAGGGGTCAGATTAAAAACCATGGTCGCCATGTAGAAAAAGAACTGAAGAAATAAGAAGTAGAAGTTGATATGGAAGAGGTGAATGTGATATATTAAATGTTAAGTAACAGATAGTTTGACTACTTTGACTACTGTTTTGTGAAGCCTTCTGCTCTCACACAATCCCTGATGCATGTTTTCTCCTCTCTAGGACTTTGCCTATCTGCCTGAGAAAGACAAGACAATGCTCATCGAAGGAGGGGTGACCCTCAGCGGCGGTCAAAGGGCTCGCCTCAGCCTGGCCAGGTACTCCCTGTCACACCTAAGCATCTGTCAACACGCCTCATTCAGCCCCTGTATCTGTTTAGTGCAGACTACCTCTGCTGAGAGTCATAATTACAGTCTTTGTCCAACCTTTATGTGACCATGTTGTTTTGCAATGGATAAAACTAGAACATGATTTAGGACTTGAGTAGTTCAAAGGAGTCAAAATATCAATGAGTCAAGGAGAGGGCCTCATGAAAAATAGCTAAAAAATACACTAACATGCCAACATGTTGACTTCTGCAACCTTTGTCAACATTAGAGGTCTGTAAACACACTGTAATTCACAATGAATAAGTTCAAACATCAATTTCAGGGCCATAAACTAATCATCGCTATCAATATCATCATCACTGGCACTTCCAAAGTAAGAGGTTCCATTCCTAGTAAGCCAATAAAAATATCCACTAAATGACATGTGCAAATATCTCAGATTTTACATATTTGGCAATGCTTTAAGTTTTAGTACTAGTTCCCAACAGTGTAGAGAATTGAGCATTTTCTATACATAATCATAAACTGCCAAAGCTGTTAACAATCACCTATCTATCTACTATCTTATCTGTTTGTCTGTTTGCACTAACTATTGTCTTTATGGTCTCACATTGTAAGTGCTTCCTCCCTCGGCCTCAGTAGGGCTTTATTACTGCATTAAATCTATGTCCTGATTACACTTGTCAGACACACTCATATTCCCATGCATTATTTATTGGCTAAGTGTCCTGGCATCAATTTGTTGCCACTTATTGGTTTTTGGCTCCGGCCTTCACTGTAAACACTCACCGGAACTGATTTATCCCCAACTATACCTGACTTCCTCATTTATTCTATGTTGATAGAGTTTTCCGTAACACTTTTTATGTAGACCACATCTATATGTCTGTAGTGCATTATATGTTATAATGCGTTCATAATGCTTTATGACGATACTCAAAGACATAATGTTTTCTGATGCACGTTGTAGACCTCAACTGTCTTCTGAATGCTCTTGACTAGTCATAAACTACAGGTTGACTGGTTGGGCTTATAACACATTATGACTACCTATACTCACCTATACACACACCTCAATCAACTGTAGTAAGAATGCATAGTATGCTGTAACAGTTGATGCAGTGTCATAAGTTATCATTGTCTATAATAATTCATGCTTCATCATAACGTTTCATTGGTTCATTGTTGGTGTTAAGTAAAGTGTGATACATCATGGTAAATGGACTGTACTTATATAGCGCCTTTCTAGTCTTCCGACCACTCAAAGCACTTTTACATTACATATCTCATTCATCCATTCACACACATTCATACACTGATGGCCTTGGCTACCATGTATCAATTTTAGGAGCTAACCATTCATACACATTCACACACTGATGGTGCACCCTTCAGAAGCAATTTGGGGTTCAGTTCAGCCCAAGGACACTTCGACATGCAGACTGGAGGATCGAACCGCCGATCATCTGATTAGTGGACGACCCGCTCTACCTCCTGAATTTATGCTGCATTATAAGTGATTATTATGTAAGAAGGAAAACTGCAGAGAATTAAAAATAAAATGTGTCTGCTTAAGGAAGAGCAATGAGCTGTGGTGTTCTAACAAACCAATACCAACAAAGTTTTCTTCTCTTTCTCTTTCTGTGTGTATTCCAGTTTTCCTTATTTTCTCTTACCTTAACATTTTTATTTCCTCAGTACAGGTCATTGTTTCTCACACATTCTTTTGGCCTTTCTGTTTCCCTCTGACTCACTGTGTTTTTTTGCCCTCAGGGCTGTGTATAAAGATGCAGACCTCTACCTACTGGATGCACCTTTCACCCACCTGGACATCGTGACAGAGAAAGAGATCTTTGAGAAGTGTGTATCCAAACAGAGAGTCTTTCATGTGAAGGAGGTGGGGGTGGCTGAGCTACAGTTTTAAGTTCAAGGTCAAGGTTGTCTCTTGTTGTGACAGACTGGGGTTGGTGAGTTACGGCTGCCTCGTCCCACTGTAACCTTCTCAGGAAATGGGATTTTTTTTTAAGCTGAGCAAAAGGGGATTATGCTTTGATGAAATGTGGACTTTGGCAATCTTTCAAAGGGAAGAAGAAGGCAAAATCATTGTTGAATGGATCTTCTCGTTGTGTAGTCTAAAGTTAAACATAACTATGGTAACAAACACATACATTAGTATGTTCATTTTGAGCGCTGGTTATTCTTTAATGACTTGATTACTCACACTTTTATGTTTTTTTTATATAAGCAGTAGTGATACAGCAATTAATTGATTAATTAATTTCACTATTAACCCCAGTTTAAAATATTACTGTTTTAAAACCATTAAGGCTCCAGAGGTTTCTGTCACTTACAATCAACAAAGTAGTGGTAGTGAGTTAACAGTTGGACTCTGAGCGCAATGTAAACCAGCAGCAATAAAGCATATTCTAAATCTATAATCATTGCATCCCAAATAAGAAGCAAGTTGTCAGCTGATTTTTTTACAATCTCAGTTTTCTGTGTCACTGCACAGGTGTGTCTGTAAACTTATGGCCTCCAAGACACGTATTGTCGTCACCAGCAAGTTGGAGCATCTGAAACGAGCAGACAAAATCCTCCTCCTGCACAATGGAGACTGCTACTTCTACGGCACCTTCTCAGAGCTGCAGGCCCAGCGGCCTGACTTCAGCTCGCTCCTCCTCGGCCTGCAGGCTTATGACAACATCAATGCCGAGCGACGCAGCTCCATCCTCACAGAAACCCTCCGCAGGGTCTCCATCGATGAAACTGCTGGCTTCCGGAGTCCGGACCAAATGCGCCAGTCGTTCCGCCAGCCACCACCCCCACTAATCGTCCCTGGACCCCAAGGCAATTCTGGAGGCGATGGCTACCCAGAAAAACGCAAACAGTCCCTCATCCTCAATCCTTTGGCTGCTGCTCGCAAGTTCTCCTTCATTGGGAATTCCCAGCAGACTACAAATACTCCCCAGTCCATGACGATAGAGGACAGTGTTCGTGAACTTTCTGACAGGAAATTCTCTGTAGTACCCGAGGATGATCAAGTAGAGGAAGTGCTCCCTAGGGGGAACTTGTACCATCATGGGCTGCAGCACTTCAACGGCCAGCGGCGCCAGTCTGTCCTGGCGTTCATCACCAACTCTCAGGGTCAGGAGCGCAGAGAGCAGATGCAGTCCTCCTTCAGAAAAAAGCTGTCCATCACACCGCAGTGCGATCTGGCGTCTGAGCTGGACATTTACGCCCGGCGCCTGTCCAAGGACAGTGTCTATGACATTAGTGAGGAAGTGGATGAAGAAGACATGGAGGTAGAGCAGCCCCTTTTTCAGGGCACAAAAATGTATCTACCTGTGTACTCAAATATGTTTAGACTATCAGAAGAATTAAACGGTTTTCTTCACCTGAAAAGATATCTGGATGTACAGAGTAGTTGATTTTAGGCATTTCTGTTTCTTCACAGCAATGCTTCGCAGATGAACGTGAGAACATCTTTGAAACTACCTCATGGAGCACTTATCTGCGCTACATCACCACCAACAAGAGCTTAGTCTACGTCTTGATTTTCATCGTCTTTGTCTTCATCATTGAGGTAAAATCACCATTTTTTCCCTTTGTTTTTTAAATTATGTGAATTCATACAACAAAAATGTTTGTTTTCTTTCCACCAACAGGTTGCTGGGTCAGTCATTGGCATTTTCCTCATTACTGAGTAAGTGTCGTTATTCAGTCTGTACTGAACTGTCTGCATTTACAGTATTTGCCCCAAACAGAAATACTAAATATTAAATATTAAATATGTCAGTCTGCCCCAGGGCAGCTGTGGCTACAAAATGTAGTTCACCACCACCGGTGAGAATGTGTATGAATGAATAATGGTTTCTGTAAAGCGCTTTGGGTGCCTTGAAAAGCGCTATATAAATCCAAGCCATTATTATCATTATTTATGTATTGAGAGAAGTATCTGGTGGTTGAAGTAGTTTTTAACATACATGTTTAATAAGGAACATATAGATATTTTTCATACAAAGTACGTAGTTTTTTCTCTCTTCTACAAGACTTATATTTAAACAACAATGTACAGTATGTTTAAATATATGAATGTTATATATGTTAAAATACGTTTAAATGGTCAAGTAAATTCTGATTTGTTGTTTTTCTGAGGAACCCGTGATTTTGAATCTTAGATTTTCTAAGTTGTGAGCAGTTAAGTGCTTGATGTATCATAAACTTCAAAGACTACTTTGCATTTTATGCATGCATATCTAAATCATTTAGCCGTTTTGGGAACTGTCACATTAAACAGTGCTTAAAAATCAGATTTATATGCATATCCTGCCCAGTAGCAGTAGTAGTAGTCCATGTTTTATTCACGATCTTTATTCTACCAGCACAATCTGGAGGGACAGCGCCAACCCTTCATCACCCAACTACATTGACGAGCAGCATGTGAACGCCTCATCGCCCCCCGTCCACCTGGCAGTCATCGTCACACCAACCAGTGCTTACTATATCATCTACATCTATGTGGCCACATCGGAGAGCGTGCTGGCCTTGGGAATCTTCAGGGGTCTCCCATTAGTGCACACGTTACTCACAGTGTCCAAAAGACTGCATGAACAGATGCTTAGCGCTGTAATACGAGCCCCCATGGCTGTGCTCAACACCATGAAGACAGGTGATTTTGTTTCGTTTAATATTTCTCAAGGCTTTACTGTTCTGACTGACTTTCAGATCTGAGGCCTCGACTTACAAATGGAATATAATATGCATAGCTATGTTTCCTTTAGTGTATAATCACCTGAAAATAAGAATCCTGTTTTTGTTACCTTAGAATGAACCTTTTATCTATAGAGGCCACGTGTCCTCTTCCACAGTCCTTTATGTGTCTACAGTAACCCAGAATGGACAAACTAAACACTGGCTCTAGATAAGGCCTTTCGCTTGTAGTTTTTCCTTCACGTTAGGAAGGGGAGGATGAATGTAGGGGGTTGCAATCAGCAAATCCTATACACTGATCCTTTTAAAAAGAACTAGCTATAAATATAAATGTTGTGAATATTGTGGAACAGCGTCCTTGAATTCAATTGTTTTTGTTTGTTTGTCTACCTGTAGAACTACATGTGTTTAGCCGTAATGAATCCCATACAAATGTAGTCATTCACTACAATGATAGTTTTCATGAAATATTTCAGGCCGCATCATGAACAGATTCACCAAGGACATGGCCACCATAGATGACATGCTGCCTCTGGTGCTGTTTGACCAAATACAGGTATTTAACCAACACAATGAATGACATGACCTACTGTAACATTCTACTGAATTTTATTCGTTGTACATCCTTTAAACATGTGTGAGGCACGTATCTCTGCCGCTGATTGTTGTCTTTCTTCCGCTCACACCAGCTGACATTAATTGTTTTGGGGGCCATCTTCACTGTGTCCATCATGCGGCCTTACATCTTCATCGCTGCCATCCCATTGGCTGTCATCTTCGTTATCCTCAGAAAGTACTTCTTAAGAACTGGAGAGCAGCTCAAGCTACTGGAGGCTGAAGGTGAGAGTGGGGAGAAATTTGTGTCATGGCACTATTATTTTTTTGTACCAGAGAGGAGAAGCAAAGAACATGCTGCCTCCCATCATAGCATTGCGTGGGAAGTTAAGTGCTGAGTAAGGAGACTGACATTCTCTTAAACAAAAATATACATTTGGTGTCTGAATCATACTGCTTCGATCCAAATCTTTTGAGCGGAAGCGTATATTTGTAAGGTTAGTTCTACAATATATTTTGTCTATGAATACATCAAAATGCTCTCTAAGCTTAATCCCTACCGGCATTATAGATGTTGGTCATTGGCTCGAGTTTTAAATGTTTATCTTTAATCTGACAATATTGAGAGTGAGAGTTAAGGAGGACAGCATGCAGAGAAGGGATTGACGAGAGTTCAAATGTTCAGGAATAAAAGTGAGAATGTCATAGGAAAACCAATAGAGAACAGAGGAAGCGAAACTCGGGGGCAGACCCCACTGTTGTCGTAACTGCCCGTCAGCAGGCAGAGCTACTGGATGGCCCAGGGCCAAGGGGACAAAGTTCAGGATGAAGAACAAAAACATGACAGAGGAAGGGTTGAAGGAGAGGATGAATGGGCTGCCACAGAGGGGTGGGAACAGTTAAAGGAAGTGAGGCAAGGTGAATAATAATAAGCACTGTCCTCCAATTAGCAAAGAGTTTGGTATCCAACATTCTTAAAAGCTTTTATCCATTAGTTTGAGCTCCTCGTAACATTATGGAGTTTGTTGGGGGGGTTAATGTTTGGCTCTACATTTTCAGGACAATCTCTGAAACTACTAAACATCTTGTAATCAGTGGTATGTTACAAAAATGGTCAGTCTGCTGACATTGTTTTGGCAATGATGAGGAGCATGGAAGGAAGCTGCTTTGGCCAGTTTTCCTACAGTTCAAACCACCAAAATCTACATTTGTATCTTTTTTTATAGTCCAGGATATCTGTAAGTCATAAAGTCATAAATAGAACTGAATTCAGTTTCCTCAATCTGATTGCGGGCTGTTGGGAGACATTACACACTGAAACGAAACATAAACAATTGTTGCAACAGTGGATTGTACTGGACAAAGTGGCAAACGCTGTCTCTACTGCTGGCTACAATAGACACAGTGCAATTAACAACAGCAACAGAAAAATGCCTTAGTTAATATACCTTTTCCTCTCTTGGTGATAAAATAATCCTTTAACATGCTGAAGACTAATGTTTTTAGCTAGCTACAAGCATTTTGTTGGTGTTTCAGCCATTGGTTGCCAGTTGTGGCGCCCCTGTGGTGGGTGTGGCTTGTATGTGACAAGTTGGGTTCGTAATCTTGTAATGGGCAATTTTAAAATCCATTTTTAAAACACAATTCAAATTATTTTTGATAGTTAATGTATTCATCTATTTATGACACTTATCTGGAACTTTATTGTTAGGATTTATGTGTTATCCTGCCATAATAGTTCCAGGCTATATCATATCAGATTAAGAAGTCATTGTGTGTTAGCTAGCAGTGTAGCTCTGCTCAACCAGAGGATGAGAAAACAGATCACTGGACTGCTGACAGAGATGCCACTCTGTGTTTTTTGGACGTCCCTGCTCTGCTCTCAAATCTGTTGTTAAATGTGTGTTTCGGTGATGACAGTGGGGTCTTTCCGGAGCACTGACAGCACATCTGGGTTAGACAGATGAGCCGAGCTGGGATTTCCTCCAACCCCATCCTGATGTATCACAAGCAGCATGTCAGACAATATACAGTGGAAACTATGTGTTTTAGTCACTCACATGATTATTACAGTGTTTTTGTTTTTTGGCAGCCTTGTTTTATTTACTTTATGAAAGATATCCTGCAAAAGACCAATTATAAAGGATTATTGAAAGCAAGAAGAGGTTTGAAACTTACAAAAAACAGCAAAAATCTGTACCTGTCCCAATATAACACGTGTCCCTGCTCCTCTCCTGCAGCTCGTAGCCCCATCTTCTCCCACCTCATTATCTCACTGAAGGGTTTATGGACAATTCGGGCATTTGGGCGTCAGACCTACTTCGAGACGCTCTTCCACAAGGCGCTGAACACTCACACAGCCACCTGGTTCCACTACCTGGCCACACTGCGCTGGTTCCTCTTCCGTTGTGACATGATCTTCGTTCTGTTCTTTACCGCCGCTGCCTTCATCGCCGTGGGAACCAACAGTAAGTGATGGGATCACATGTATGGATTTAGGAGAGATCTCAGGACTCTCTGGTGATAATAGACTTGTCAGACTAATAGACTTATCAGGTTTATAGAATATATTTTGAAGGAGGTTAGAAGATTTAGGTATTGCAGACTTTTCTCAACCTATAATATAATTAACACCCCCTTAAAATCTTGTCTTGGCTGACCTCAAATGGTTTACCTTCTCACCTGCTACAGTACAGCACAGGTTTACTTCAAGACCTGATGAGATCACTGTTTGGTGTGATTTTAGGTTCATCAGAGCACACTGACCACACCCAGACACACCAATCACTATGTGGAGTCTGAGGTGAAACTGATGTGACAGTTTTGAGCAGAGAGGGCAGCAAATGAAAAACGATCAAATGGCTAATCAGCATGGCTAAAAACCAGTATGAGTACAAGAAGAAAGTGTGTTTTTGTGGAATTTGGTAACAACTGATTTGAAACAGTGATTTATGCTGCAAATGAGGTCAAACTGAAAAAAACTGCATAAGGACGAATCTGCATAACAACGTTTTTGTGAGTGGAGCCTTTTAAGAAAGGGGAGTCAAACCCGTGGGACCACATGTTGCATTAGACTTCAATTTCAATAACAATAACATTTTATATATTCAGAAATGACTGATTATATATTTTATAAGGGCATGGAAAGAAAAAATGAATAGAGAGACCAACCGTGCAGTCACTTTTCATGAAGCTGATGACTTTGATGATTTTTTCTCTCTTTGCTGCCACATGCTTCCCCTGTGCCTGATTAACGTTATCGGTATTACTTAATGTCTTTCATCCTTTACCTCATCGATGCCTCTTTTTTTATCTACTTTATCAGCCACATTACAACTATTGTGCTTTCTAAAGAAACTTCAGACACTCAGCTGCTGTGACACTTTGCGATAGCTAGTCTATGTCAACCAATGTAATGCTAAAGCCTGCAAAACAACAAGGTCATGAGTGTGAGATCAAAGACAAGACTGCTTAACAATAGCTAATTAGCATATTAATGAGCTACTCACCTCCAACTGGACAGGGGGGTCTACTACAGGTGGTTATTGACAGTGTTGCATGTGAATTACTGACACAGTAGATCACCCTCAGTGTTAATCTGTCAAAATGACAGAGGGCCTTCAGATTTCTCTCTCAATGTTAATTCAGTCAATGACTGAAAATATTTGATTAATGCGACCCCTTTGCGGGATAGAACCAGCTTTCCAAAGGGTCCAGTTTTGCCCACTAGATGACTTTGTAAGGTGTGAAAATTGCGGATAAGTCATTAATTTGAATTGTCCAATAAAATCCACAGCTGTTTCTGATTTCTCACTGTCCAAATAAGAGTAGCAGGGCCTACGCTGGATATGCTATTATAGATCCCACGTGCTTACAAACAGGCTATATGACACAACACTGCCAACTGTCGGCTACTGTTAATGCAGGAACCACTGGTGGAAAATGTTTTTGTCAAATAGAAGAAATGTTAACACAAAAAATGGGCCAGTTCCAATTTATTCACTGAGGTAAAAGAGAAGGGAAATGAGCATGGTGTGTTCACAGCACTTTTTAGGGCTCAAGGCATGTAATATTCCTCACTATCAGACTCATCATGGGAAAAAATACAAGAACAAGAACAACTGAGAGCAGAGAAGATAATGAATTGTTGGCAGGTTTGAGGAAACAGCAGTCTGTTTTTTACCAGACAGATCAGCCATGCAGCTTTGAAAGCTAGCCACCTAATTGCTTTCACTTTAGTTGGCGTGGTTTGGTGATGCCAGCATTACTACACAGGAGTGGAAACATTTGAAAAATTAAAAGAATTTCTGGATAAGTTACTTCATAAAGAAGTCAAATATTGTTATATATCATATTGTTCAGTTCCAAAATACATAAACGTTACTTGTAATACTCATGTAATGACAGTAGTCTGAATGTGGAAAAACTGCACTTATGTTTTTTATGTAGGATTCGAGCTGCTCACCATCTGTTGGATGGATGGGTCCTTAATTCTGAACGTTTTCAGAATGTACGTGTACTTTACACCAAAAGAAAAGGGAGATTTGGAGGTAGTGTTATTTATAGTAATTATGCAGTGCCCATGCAGAAGAGTTTGACATCTCTACTTCAAGGGAACAAGAGCAGCAGCAGCAGTAGTTTGTACACATGAATCCCAGGGTCGAGGAAGGAACATTTTGAAATTCCAGTCAGTTAGTTAGTAAACAACATCTTATTTTCCACCGGGCCTGTGAAGTGAAGAGGCCTCTGTCTTATCTGTGTGTTACAGTGTGTGGAGTCAGATATCAGGATCATGACAGACAGTTTGTCTGTGAAAACTGATCAAAACTGTTGGAATGCCACCGGATAAAATGTCATGTACAAAAGGAAGCGTGTGTGTCTTTGATTAAATGAATGGGATGTACATGGACATACATGAACACACACACACCCACGCACGCACGCACACACACACACACACACACACACACACACACACAAACAAACATGTGTTGTTGCGTCATACCCTGTGTTTATGTTGAGAGCAAATTAAAGGATCATTTCACAGCTCATTAGTTTCTAATAGAGCCAGTAGGAGAACTGCAATACCTGAGTGCTGCTCTGACATCAGAGAGGGCAGCTTTGATTGGACAGCACTAATGAGAGTGTGTGTGTGTACTCTACAGAGGACAAACCAGGGGAGGTTGGCATTATCGTTGCCCTGGCCATGCTCATACTGGGGACTTTCCAATGGGCTGTCATCACCAGCATCACTGTAGACGGACTGGTATGTGGTTCTCTCTCACACACACACACACACACACACACACACACACACACACACACACACACACACACACAAATCTATCATTGTTTGCATCATAGCAACGCCTGACTTGCATCAAAATACCACACAATCAGTGGCCAGTCAAAAGTGTGTCAAGCGTTACAAAGACACACATCAGAAGTTTTTCTGAACATGTATGGGTTCGTTTTTTAACACCTGTGTCAGCAACCAGATCTCTGCAGGCAGTTCACAATGTTTCTGCCCATCTGGTCTTCAACCTTCCCACATTTTCCCACAGTGCTCCACTTCACCGATCATTACACTGAAGTTCACATGAAATTCAAAACTCTAGCGTTAGCCTTCTTTCCTCAAAAAACAAAATCTACCGTCTGGACAAGGGATGGCCCCGTCACAACGAGGATCCCTCTGTCACTCACCTCAGTCCTGGCCCCTATTGAAGTTAGTCCAGCAGAATCACTGCACATCTTCCGCTGCAGACTGGGAACCCACTCTTCAACTCCATTGCTACCCTCGCTGTCTCATTTCCTAAAAGAGATGAAGACATTTTTATTTGTTTATTTTAGTTTTAGTTTTAGTATGAGCATTGAACAGACCAGATCTTGGACTATACTAACTTGATTACACCAGATGGTTTGTTGCACAGAACCAGTCATTGTTGGAAACCTGGCCAGTGAACCATCTCTCCATCACAGTCTATCATTGTGAGTCCTTCCTCTGAAGCAGCTGTCATTTAGACATTTTACATTGTTCCTAAACTTTTACACAGTTTGGAAACCTAATCCTCTCCACTCTGCAGTCACTTGTCACCGCTAATCCAACTGTGGGCCTTACAGCCAGACATGCGCTACCCCAGTGAGACAGGATTTTACCGGCCTCTTCTATTCAACAGCAAAAATAGGATTCACCAAGCAGGTGTAACATGTGGGAGGTTCAAGCCTGAACCAGTCTGTGCCCATCAGCAGCTGTTTTCACCCACATTATGGTTGGTGGAACTGCTTATCACAGCGCAGGACATTTTGTTCAGTACACACACACACAATGGTGGTAGTGGTGTGTGTGTGTGTGTATGTACATGTGTGTGTGTTTGAGGGAGTGTTCTTCACAGTGTAACTGATATTATAATAAAAGAAAAAACATTACAGCAACTCCACATAATATAATACTTTCAGTGATGGTAAGAGTAGGTACTACTTTGTTTTGGCTGAAACATTGCTTGACTTAAGAAAACCAAAAATACTGGCTAACTCCAAGCAAATCCACAGCATCCACACATCTTTGCTCTCATCCTTTCAGATGCGTTCAGTGGATCGGGTGTTCAAGTTCATTGATCTTCCATCAGAGGAGCCTCTGCCTGGGAAATCCGGTGGTAAAGGAGGCTCCGACCTTGTCATCGACAACCCTCACGCCCAAGACTGCTGGCCCAACCGTGGCCAGATGGACGTCCAGGGCCTCACCGTGAAATACACAGAGGCTGGACGCTCCGTCCTCAAAGACATCTCCTTCTCTGTGGAGGGTGGACAGAGCGTAAGTCCTGAATGATGGTGAAGGGTGTGTGTGACTGGGTTTTAATGAAACTTGGCAGAGTGATGCGTGTTAGCTCTGCTTTATTGGATTTTAAAACATCAGAACACTAATTAGCCCAAGAGGGGTGCTGCCATTAAAGGGTCATAGAGAGGTTATAGCATGGTGACATTCATGACAGCAGAATGGCAGTCTCACATGTGTGCTGACATGTTTCACCTGTTTAAAGCTAATATAATCATTATTCTTATATTAATACTGGATCAAATTGGGGTCATTTGTTGTGGCAGTTGTTGGCACCTCTGCAGTTGTCTTTTGCTCCACTTTAAGCTCATTATTTTGTTATCTAACTTTACTGTTTTGTGTCAGTCTCATTGCGCTCACGATTGTCATTTCCAGATGCAGCCATTGTTGGTAAATAACTGTATCTGGGTTTCATTGCCTTATGCTGTTTAATTAGACAGAGGACCTCCGGCAGTATTGGCCAAATAGCTTTGAGTAGAAAGAGAGAAGACATGTAATATTTGACTACTCTCTCTCTCTGACAGTGATTATAGTCTGTATGAGCCCCTCATAATGAATCCTGGAGGACAGCAGAGCTCAGTAAGTGTCAGTCACTTTAGCCTCGTCCCATTAGATTCTCTGTGGCCTCCTGATAAATGGACTAATTGTTGCTGCGAGGCTGCAGGAGAGAAGAGACAATGCTTTTAGACTCCTAAACACCTCAAGGCAGTTTATTTCACAATGCCATGAGTATACAGTATGTACTGCACTCTGTACAGTATTTGTACATATGTACAGTAAGTGTGCATACTTATATAGATGCGTGCTCAGAAGGAAAACAGAATTTCTTGAAAATGGGGACTGGAGTTAATCAAGCTTTTTTTAATTAACTGAAGACCTTAAAATGCTGGTGTGTGTGTGTTTGTATGTGTGTGTTTGTGTGTGTAGGTGGGTCTGCTGGGTCGAACAGGTTCAGGTAAGAGCACCCTGCTCTCTGCTCTGCTGCGCCTCGCCTCCACTGATGGAGAAATTTCAATTGACGGCGTCTCCTGGAGCTCCGTCTCTCTGCACACATGGAGGAAGGCCTTTGGAGTGGTGCCGCAGGTACGCTTATGACTCCCGATCTGCTTTTCACCAATCAAACTATTTCAAACAAATCAAATGCAATTCCAAGTGTTTCACAAGTGACTGACAGATCATAAGATTTAGAGGCTAACACAATAAAACAACCAAAAGTAAAGTCATTAAGACAACAATAAAAGATTAGATAATAAATATAAAAATGATGAAATGTTACTCAAAGTCAATTGATAACAGTGTATCAGTGAAGAAAAACAACATTAAATAAAATAAATGTTAATTATGATAATAAATAAGTATAAATAATAAAACAATAAAATTATAAAACACTGCATACACTGAATAAATGGGACATCAAGACACATGGCGCAACATAAACAGGTCACTGACCAAGTTGAGATAATTTCTGACTCTGAGAAAAGTAGATTTTATTATCACCACAAAGCATCTCCCTGCCTTTGTAATTAATCCAAATTATTGTCATTACAGGACTACACTTTTCAAGTTCCTAATGCAATCCTTTGACTATGTGATTGAAATGTTTTCAACAGAGAATCTTTATTCTGACTGGAACATTTCGGATGAACTTAGACCCACACGGACGTTACAGCGACGATGAGCTGTGGAGTGTAGCTGAGGAGGTGAGGCTCGCTGTCTGATAGAATAAACTGATATACTGATCATCACAGTACAGAAAAAGTGACAGTTTGATGTTTCCCTCCACGATGGTCAGTGGAGTGAATTCTTAAATCAAACCTGTTGTGTGTCCTCAGGTGGGTTTGAAGTCGGTCATCGAGCAGTTTCCAGACAAGCTGGACTTTCAGCTGGAAGACGGAGGCAACGTGTTGAGCAACGGGCACAAACAGCTGCTGTGTCTCGCCCGTTCCATCCTCAGCAAGGCCCGCATCCTGCTGCTGGACGAACCCTCCGCCTACCTTGACCCAATGTCAGTATTAACACCAAAACACTCTAACCTGTGTGTGTGTGTCTCAGTTTATGTGATTTTGTTTTTCTATATTTTGGGGGTCCCGACATGAGGAGCTCACTCACTGTGTGCTGGCCAACTTTATTATGAGTCCAGAGAATTTTAAATGAGGCAAAAATGATTTTCATCACAAAGACACAAGATGGGCTTCTTGTTTCTGATGTCCTAATGTAAATCCAATAATCACAATATTGTATCAAATACTATTACACCTATATATTAGATTTAATATAAACCTTTGCTACTTGTGCTGTCAGACCCTTATTACAGTGCATTGTAATGGTATAATGGTAGTGTGATGGTAATGTTTGAAAACATCATTGGACAAGATAAAGCTGCAGTCAGGCCTCTGCACACACTGACTGCTCAAAACAGACACAATGTTTTTTAGATAAAGTGAGGAACAATTTAAGGATTTGCCAATTTTATAAGAAATTAAGAATTTATCGTGGACAGTGTTTCACAAAGTTTATGAAGTTTCTCCAAACTCAACAAGTCATAAAATTACATAAAAATTCAATTAAATTGCATACTTGGGGTGGCACATTGTGTCTTACAAGGGAAAAAAACAAATGAATGTATTGCATGTAATGCTGAATTTACAAGAAGGTGAGAATGGTTGAGAATCTTAACCTTTTCACAAAGTTTATGAAGTTTCTCCTCTTAAGGGAGTCTGAGGATATTGGGTTAGTAGTTCAATGGTAAAATCAGCTGAAAGTTCACAAACATCTGCTGCTTATCTTGGCAGGTAAGAGAATCCAAACACATAATTTTCATTATAAATGAACCAAATGGAAATCAGACAGCATTTTTCATGTGTACTTGCAGGAGTTCAGTTGAGTACATACAGCTGAAAGACTGACCCTGAATGTGGCCTGAGCGATCAGATCTGAGTGCATCCTCAATGTGTCTTAGATTCATTCATACCTGAAAGTGGCTTGTGTGTGTGTGTGTTTGCATGCATGCGTGTGTGTGTGTGTGTGCATACTGAGGTCACAGTGCAGCAGAAGTCACCCAGATCCAACATGTTTGGTGTTCCTGTCACTGCATATGGTGACAATCTGAAGTGCTTACAGTAATTCAGATTGTATGTGGGAGTGTGTGTGTGTGTGTGTGTGTGCACAACCATATGTGCAGATGGTAAATGAAGCCTATAATGAGCAACTTAGTTTAACCTGAGGCCATCGCTGATGGTTCTTTCATGTCGGCCTCAACAGGAACAGAACGCTAAGCTAATGTGTTAGCAGTAGAGAGAGACGGCCTTTGATGATGATGATGGGTGTGTGTGTGTGTGTGTGTGAGCAGAACGTTACAGGTCCTGAGGAAGACACTGAAGCAGGCATTCTCTGGCTGTACCGTCATCCTATCAGAACACAGAGTGGAGCCGCTGCTGGAGTGTCAATCATTCCTGGTAAGATTTGACTCATAAACATTGAACTTCTTTAACATTTTAAAGCTCATGTGCTGGTGAAAAAACATGAAACATAATCAGCCTGTTATGAAACTTTATCAGTCTGTTATGAAGTGATACAAGATTAAACTCTGTTCCCTTGTGTTGGATGTGGGTCGCTCACGTGTGTTGGAGTGTTCGTTTGCATGTTAGTAATAAGGGTTTGTGTTGGAACAGCAGTCGGCGTGACGGTAACATGAGGGAAGTGACCTCAATGTTACTAGAGAGACAGGAACCAGGACTAAGAGTAGGTTTTGTATTTATATGATAGATATATGAATATAGATTCAAACTAAGTAATATGGATGACTGAATGAATGGTTTAAAACCAAGAAAAAAAAGAGTGAGACAGTTTGTCACAAACACCTGCAGCCATCAGACTTGCAGTACATATAAGTTGGAGTTCAAGATGATACTATTTAACATTTTTACACCCAGAAAGAATCACTATATGAAAAACATTTTGATTAACAATGTCTCAGCTCGGTTCATCTTTCTGTGTTTGGTGGAGCAGAGTAAACTTTGTTTGTCCCTGAGGGAAAATCTGTGGGGGCACAGAGCTGCAGTCGATTGCTTCATGTAAAAAAAAATGTGTTAAAAAACATGATGCTAGACAGTCACTTGACATGATTACTCAGTTTTGCCTGAACTGAACCTGGCATTGAGTTTGCAGCTTCCTTTTTTACTGAAAGATGTTCGTCAACAGAGAACATTTCATTTCATTTCACTGAGGAGACAGTTGAAGACAATCATAGACCAGCCGCTGGGTGTGTTTGTTGTTGACTGTGGTTGTAGAGTGGACCTAATGTAGGTTAGTACTGAGACAAGGTTCACTTTCACAATAACCGAACAGAACAACTGTTTGTGTAAAATGAGCGATATGCATGAATTTTGAGCAGATTATCGCAAATATCAGTTTTCCTTTTTTGGAACTTCTGTGTTATATATATTTCTGTTATTTTTAGCAATCATACATACATAATAGTCTTTTGTTTTTTGTCATTGTTCCATGAGCCTGCTTTAGAGTATGCAGATAAAACAACCAGTGAAGTTGTCTAGTTATAGTCATCTTCACAGAAATGAGTAAAATCTGGAGATAGAGGCCAACTGTATATTTTTATTCTTAAACCTGTTTAAAATGAAGAAGCCCTCGAGACCCCCAAGTTGGGAACCAGTGGTTTTATCCAGTCATGAAGTTGTTACAGCCCAGTTAAACACATCTTCCCCCTCTCTCCTGTTTGTCCAGATGATCGAGGACAGCTCCATGAAAAGCTACGACTCCATCCAGAAGCTGCTGAATGAGACGAGTCACCTGAAACAGGCCATGAGCCCCGCCGACCGGCTCCGCCTCTTCCCAACGCTCCACCGCCTCAACTCCAGCAAGAGGACGGCACCGCCCGCCACCAAGATCTCATCTCTGCCAGAGGAAGCTGAGGACGAAGTTCACGACACTCGTCTCTAATCGGGCAGGCACCCAAACGCACACACAGACATACACACACACACCTACAGGACAAAAAACAGGATTGAGTGTTCCGGCACTGACGATTTTTTAATAAACATTTCTGAGCCATTACGCCTTCAAATTATCAAACAGCCTCTCACTCACTGTGGGACACTAAAACTCTCCACCAGAAACCAGACAAACTATTTTATTCAACAAGAGGAGAAATGTGCAAGGAAATAAAAATTCAAGTCATCAAAGTGACATGAAACAAAACTGAAAATAAAACAACGCATTTAGACTGATATGTTGATCGAACCCTCATACACATACAGTGTATTATACACATGTAAAGACCGATCACACACACTGACTACACACACAGATGCTGACGCCCATTTTACTGTCGCGTAACGAGGCTGATGTATGGAGCTCACAAGTGGTGGAGGATGTTTTGCACACAGGACAAATAAAATGAGAGTGTTCAGTGCAGAATGTGGAGGCTGAAGTTACAGAAACTTCACATTACAAGTATGCAACATGTTGACCAACGCGGTGCAACATAGTTAGAGAAGATACGAGTACATTTGTATGTA
This sequence comes from Sciaenops ocellatus, assembly GCA_033000465.1. Lineage (NCBI taxonomy): Eukaryota > Metazoa > Chordata > Actinopteri > Sciaenidae > Sciaenops > Sciaenops ocellatus. The sequence goes on along the minus strand of CP136871.1, from coordinate 25,020,633 downwards.
GGTCAACTGGAATAAAAAACGAGGCTGTGTAACAGATACAGAAATCTGCAGGATCCAAAATTGAAGATTTTGTTGTAAATATGTTTCTAAATTAGAAAAATAATAAACCTGTGTGTGTGTGTGTGTGCTGCAGGGAATATCTTACTTCCAGAAGCATGGAAGAAAAGGTCATCCATGTAACAGGGACCACTGGGAGCAAAGCGAGAGGTGCCACTGACATGTAAATGAAGCACACCCTCAAAAATCTATGGTTCAGTCTGGTTGACAGGACACTTTAAAGTGTCTTCACAGGCTTCAGTCAGTCAGGTGGACAAACAGTGTGAGGCTTCCTTCAGTTCAAAAAGTTTCTCCTCTGAAGCAAAAAAGGAAAAAAAGAAGTATTTGCTTTGAAAAAGCACCAATCACGTCACAGATTTTTGCAGGATTGTTTGAAAAACATTTTCATTGGTTTGAACAAACGGATTACTTTCCAGCTAGTTTTCACTGGAGCCCTCAGAGCCTTCAGTGTTTGTTTGAACTCAGACTGAACAGCAGCCACTGCACAAGTCTGACTCACCATGTTATCTTCCATAAGGGTGAGATCAGATTGGAGCGTTTTACTCCTGTATGAATACAAAGTGTAACTATGAGAGAGCAAACAGGCAGTAAGAGCTCAGAAAGCACAATGTTAACTCCTCATATGCACCTCAGTGAACTAGCTTCAGATAGCTAACAGGAAAGAACAATGCAGATAACGTTGTACAAAGTAAGAATAAAACGACCATGTGAACACTAAGACACATCAAAACACTCAAACACATCTTTTGCTTTCCGCACCAAAGGGCGTCCACAGCAGGAGAGTTTCTCATAGTTCAATTTAGTTCAAATGTACGAATCGACAGCAACTCCCACACTGCCAAATCACACAAACCTCCTGTGGTGCACATGATATATAGATCATACAGTTGTGAACTACATCTTTTATGATGGAAGCACCCAGCTGCTTGTGGAGGCTTGTAAAACAGAATTTGAAGATCAGGAACATGTTAGAATCACTGCACATTAAACAGAAAGATGCTTCAGTAGTGCTAACTGGACAGTTTGAATAAATCTGAAAACACTGTCACATTTTAGTGTGGACAAATTTCATGTCAAAAAAACTGTCATTGAATCAATACAGGTGTTGTCATAAGAAGCACCTCTGTTGGCATGTGTTGTAAGCTGTCCACAATGACTTCACCCAGACTTTCACCCAGTAAAACAAAGTGTGGTAACAGCCAGACTGTCCAGAACAAGACACAAATCAAGCACCGTATTGGCCTACATATTCTGCAGTCTACACAAACTTAGATCAGAGTTTTGTGAAACTCGTGCAGTGAATGAAGGCAAACTGCAGCTAAGAGTACGACTTCTACAGTGGTTCATGTGTTCATCTGAATATTTGTTTGAATATTTTTAGTTAGTCGGTGTGACGCTGCAGTAACCTGACTGCCGTCAACACACACATCAACAGGAACCATGACGCTGTTGGCCGACTCTGCTAATGAGCGATGACTCAGATACCCTTATTTTTCGATCTGAATGCACTTTAGAGACACCCTGAGGTACTCATCAGCTTTCACAGCAAGGAAACAGTCAATCCATTAAATGCTGTACACGTTTTTTCCCCAGTTCCTCCATGAAATGAAGTGTAGACTTTGATAACAATTGTGCTTTTTACTTTCACTTTTACTCGATGAAGATGGTAATTCATCAAGACATTTTCTATGTGACATAAAGTCTATTTTTTCAGAGCCACTGCTGTACAAACGCAAACATTTAGCATTTCTTTTTTAAATCTTTTTCCAAGTTCTGTCTGTACCTCCCTTGGAAACTGGAAACTGTTGTGACTCTTCTAACATCACTTTATCTTCTTTGGTTGAGGGAAGAGTGTGTTGCTCCTTTCATACTGAATAATAGTTTTGTAATGCAGCGATGCAGAAAATTAAGGTACCGTGGAGAAATGCCTTGATGTGTTAACTGTGACGACAGATTTTTTTTTTACTGCGTAAATTAAGAACAGAGTTGTTTCTTACTCATAGGAAAGGACACACGTCCAAAAATGTATAAATGTATTTGTTCAATCAACTATATTTCCAGTAAAACTAAAGATTTTGAAAATTTCACTGTGGTCATGTCATTTTTGTTGTGAGCTCCAATTATGTTGAAAGAAAATTGATAAATTTGATCGCATTCAGACGTCAGTGAGCTTCGGAACCGAGGAGTACCATGGAGTTGAGGTCCGGGCTCTGTGCAGGCTGGTCGAGTTCTTCCACAGTGAACTGTGAAAACTTTCTTCATTGGAAGTGAGGGGCTTAAACCAAACCAGGAACAACAGCCCGAGGCCAGGAGGACACAAATGTGTGACAGGGCTGTACACAGTTTACACATTTGCCATTTGATACCGACATGAAAGATAAAAATACATACACACTTAAGGATGACAAACTTCAGAGGTTCAATGCTTATCAACTTCACAAAATGAAGTAAAATATTTATTTTAAAAGGCATATATATCTGTTTAGTTTTTTTAAGAACGGTCTCACCACCATCTGCAATTTTTTTTTAAATGTTCAAGCTGCGAGTAGCTCCTTCATTTCCTTAGTGCATGACAGCAACAGTGTATAATCATCAGCAACACCTAAGTCCCTTTTTAAATACCCAATGAGTGTTGAAATGTCATATGGAATTAGGATGTAGCTAATGTTTCGAGAAATGAAATTCAGAGCTGGATGTAAAAACTGCATATTCCTTCTTTGCAGATGTGGTGAAGCTGGGTAGAGGGAAAAAACTGGGACCACAGATGAATGTATCTGAATACAAGACAGAAGACATGGAAAAGTCATCTTTTTGAACTTTTGGGGGCTCCGTACGGTCCTCTGTGTGTGTGTGTGTGTGTGTGTGTGTGTGTGTGTGTGTGTGTGTGTGTTGTTAAAAATGAAAACTCTGCTGGGGATTTTTAACAGTGCCATTTTAATGTTTGTGCTTGAAAGACAATTCTTTAAACCTCAAACAGCTATCGTACAGATCAAAATCATAGGTTGACTAAAATCTCTCCTGTACATATGTATAGATATATTTATATATATATATAAACAATGTCCGCTTAAAATAAAACTTGTCCTTTTTAAAAGTAAAAACATACGAAGAACACAGTGATAATGGAAAGCAAAAAGAAAAGTATGACTTACACCGTCGGGCTCAGCTGGGGTCAAACTGAACATGACTCGGGGAAATGATGGGCGTTTAAAATATTTATTATGGCTTACAGTTGATTGAGGACATCCTGTGTTTATACAGTTCTATTACTTATTGCCACAGCCCCTTCCACTTTGAAACAAGTGAAGGGTTCAGAAACAAACTCGTCTTACAAACACTATATACAAGTTGTCTTTTTTTCAGCAGTTTTGCTTTAAGGTTTCATCACTGTACAAGCGTCATACCACATACACCAATCTATAGAGCATTTAAACTTACTAATTCTTATTTACAAATATATTTGGTAAAACCCTGATTAATTTCAACAGTATTTAATCCAACCTTGCAACTATTTAAAGATAAAACACTTGAATATCTCAAAATACTTAATAGCAAAAACAACAAAAAAGAAAAGAAAAAACCTGCACGTTTCTTTCTTTGATCCAAAAACACTTTTCTCTGAAGGTAACACCTGTAAGTACCTTCAGTTACTCTTCGATGGCCTTATACCAGGAGGAGGAGTACAGTATTTCACTTCAAGTACACAAAAATACTGTGTCAGCACTGTTTTGAGGCAGTCAAATACATACTTCAGTAAATTCTTCCACTGTTTGTCTGTTCTACTGAATACTGTCCCATAATCTGCAGGTTGATCACTGGAATAAGGCGACAGTAAAGTAACCTGCTGCATTACCTTCTGTTGGTTTTTTTCTTTCCCCACGTTAAATCTTACCAAACCAAACGATCAAATACTTCAAATACTGTAATAGCATAAAACTATGGTCCCCAAGTACACAACTGTAGTACAGTGTAACAAGTACGGATAACAAGTACAAATACTAAGAGTCAAAGGTCGTCAGGTACCTAGTCTTTACATTATGGAGGGAAGTTCACAGCGGAATCATGGGGGGGGTGTCTACTTGCTGTTGTTGTTGTTTTCATGCAGGTCTCTGTGGAGGATCCAGATGTCCTCGTGTGATTGGTTGTTGTCGTTGATGTTGTTGCGGTAGTAAATATTGTTGCTGCTGCTGCTGCTGCTGCTGCTACTGCTGGGGGGAACCTGCTTTGTTCTGCTGCTGCTGCTGCTGTTGTTGGTGGTTCTGCTGCGGCTTGGGGGTGTCTGGGTTCGGCTGGGGCTGCTGCTGCTGTTATTATTGCTGCTGCTGGTGGCAGCAGTGGAGGCTCGTGTCTGCTGCCCCCTGCTGCTGGGGACGGGGAGCTGCGATTTAGCACGAGGGCCCGAACGCCGGTCGCTGCTCTGGACGGCTGCCTGGGTGGAGCTGCGGCTGGACTGACGGACGACGGCCTGTACAAAGAAACAGTTTGAAGCAATTTTGATTTAATCGTTTTAGTCACCACGTCTGTATATGCCAACTAGCCAGTTTTGCACCTACACCCAATCTCTGAACCCATCGGCTATCATCTGACAATGACTTTGCCTGTGGGGGCAGCAGAAATCGCTGTGAAAATCTTGGTCCCTTGTCTACTTCTGTTCATAAAGATTAGACATAACCCGACCAAATTTTAATTGCTAGCTTTTTTCAGGCTGTTCGATATGAAGAATGATGATTGAACAAAGTACTTTAGTAAAAATCACAGTAGAGTGCAGGTTTAAAGAAAGAAAAGACTTTTTTTTTAAAAACTTTTTCCCGGTGGTCAGCGTCCTGAAAGTTTAATGTCCAGTTCAAGTCATATTCTACGCTAGGAGTTGAACTGATTGTGTTAAACAAGCTGAATCATAACATCAATTTGCCGCAACACTGAAACAAGGAGCTAAAAGAGACAAAAAGGCTCCATTGAGCAGCTATGTATCAACTTTACAGCTGCAACTAAACCTGCAGTAATGACGCGTCGCACAGGTCAGTTATGTGTGAGGTAATGCAAAACGCAGCAGACACATGACTAAACAATCACACAACGTTCATTTTACATTTGAGTCAGCAGTTTGTGGCTCAGTGTGGTCACTTAATGGACTGATGATTAGCACAGATTATTGAAGGGTGCTGTTTTTTTTTTTCCAAACAGACCTGAAAATAACCAAAAGAGCTGCTGCAGACAAAAATATAGTGAAGTGTGTGTGTGTGTGTGTGTGTGTGTGTGTGTGCAGCCACACAGTAATGTACTAACACAACAATAATGATGATGTTTAAATCGACTTAGGTTTTATTCTTGTTCACAATCTTATCTGCCGTATTCTCTCATTGTTTGCTGGCATATTTCTCCACACAGACTAAATACAGTTATTAGTTATTTACAGTCATCGATGTACTCGCACTCTCTTTCGTTCTCACCGTCTGTGGTCGCTGCTGGATGGCGGTTTCCTGCTCGGCCTTGTGGGGGGGCGTCGCTTCACTGGGAGAACTGGAGAACAGGATCAAGTCATCTTTGGCCTGAGAGATCTGTGTGGGATGAACGAGGGCGAGCGTTAAACGGCAGGTCAAACTTCGACTGAATGTGAGTAACAACAACACACAGCTTAAGAAGTGTGGCCGGCCGCGCTGTGAGGACTCTGTCCTCGCAGCAGGTCATTATTTGAATGAAATTACTGGGTGGGATGTTGGTGGAGAGGTGTCATCAGTATCTTTGATTAGGGGGATTACTTTTTAAAAGGTCAATTCTGGTACCAATCATTTCAAAACAAAGCTGTCGAGATGTTTTTGACATAGTTTGTAAAGTATGTCTTTTTCAAGAATTGCCAGAACATATTTCTGAACTTTAAACACTCCCAAGGTCAGACTACTTTCAGATCAGATTTTAGGGCAGCTTTTAAAGACTCACACTGCCTGAAGCTGTTGAGGAACTACACCAGTATCATTTCTTGTTTAGTCATTTTTAAAATCTCATGAGTCAAAGAGCAAACTCAACCCGATAAACAGTTTTAGCCATCACCTCAAACAGCCCAGGAGCTAGATTAAGGTGAGTGTCATTACCAAGCCAGTGAAGGGCTGCAGTGCCACACGAGGTCTCTCTATATTTGGAGGGATGACAGCGACGAATTAAAGAGTCAGGAATGAGTCAAAACATGTGAGCTAAAAGCAGGGTGTTTGGAAATGTCTGTGTAATTAAGAGCTGAGTGGCTTCTGAACACAAAAACAGTTTTCTGAGGTTTCTTTTGTATTTTACTGGATGACAGAAACACAGTGACAGTCAGAGGTCCGTCTATATGTATTTATCATGTATTATGAGGGGAACAGCTCACGTAGGAGGAATCTACTTATGTGAATTTGTATTAGAGAAACATGAGTATTAGATTAATAAATAAAACTGTCTACACTGCTTTAATGATGGGGAATACTCCAACACTCTCTCCATAAATTGTTAGTCTGATTAATTTAAACCTTCGAACATTTTTTGGCCAGTCTATGAACACAACACTGACACATCATCAACACCTTTATGTTAATGTGCTAAATTTGTTTGCAGACATCCAGAATTGGAACAACAGTCTTCCATCCAGTTCTGTGGACGTGGCCTATACTCCAGATATTCCCTCAGGAGTTAAGCTGATCTGTGTTAACTAGTTGATGCTATGAGAGCTGTGAACCAAAACAGTGAAGTCATGGTCCGGACAGATAAACGATGAGCTGAAACTCACTATAAAGTGACCTTTATAGACACATTATAAAAATGATGATTCTAAGTGTTTTAATAATGTTTTTAATACACAAGAACGTCATTTAATTCTCATGCTGTACTGCTGTAATGCTTGTGTTTGTGCTACATTGCTGTTCTGAAGATGAACTGAATAACTGCCTGTTGGTTAGACTTCTGTTTGGTTGTCATTAGTTATTGTAGCTACTCTCCATCACATTTCAAACACATCCGATTTTGTTCTGTAGGACACTCACTACATCTGTAAAATGATACTTGTTCATTAAAATGGCAGTGCTTTTCAAAGTCTGACACTGTATCTGAACTCGAACTTGAACCAAATCCCCTAAAACTATTTGTAGCATCCCACTTCAAAAACCTCTGATTTAAATCAACAGTATGACACCCACAGATATCTCTGAGGTTTGAAAGACTGAATCACACACAGAGCAGAGAGCTGCTGATAGTGGTGTGTAAGGTGTGTGTGTGTGTGTGTGTGTGTGTGTGTGTGTGTGTGTGTGGTTCTGAGTGACAGTACCTTGCTGATGTCTGGCTCTGACTTGCTGGAGCACATAGTCTGCAGCTCTCTGATTAAATCCGTCTCGTCATCAGAGAACACAGACAGGCCTACGGGCTCCCTACAAACACAGTGAAATTTAATTTAGTGTCACAGTTTAAGCTTTTAACACAGGGACATGTCACAGAATAACTAATTAACTCTGCTATTTAACATCCTTATTATTATGCTGTCTGACTCCTGTTCTGCTACAGTTAGACCAGTACTACTGCTGCTATTAATACTGCATCATAATACTACACAGACAATACAAACCTCTGATCTTTGCCATTGGCCATGAAGCTAACATCAGTGCTCGACAGTGAACCTGCAACACAAGAACATGTGAACAAAGTTATAAAACATGACTTCAAGTTCAGGTCACTCAAATCACAAAAACATATCTTCACTCTCACTCCTACTGGACTCTAATCATGCAAAAATATTTGATTTTCAAATTTCTGCCTCCACCCCAATATAAGATAAAGATAACAGGAATATTGTTTATCTTAAGACACATAGCAACCAATGCTGTGAGTACAAACCGTGTCCTCATCACTCAGAATCATCCACAGAGCTTTCTGTCAATTATTGAAGCTGAAATATGGTGGAGACGCTCCATTCACAGCAGCATGCAGCATGTTAAGGCTGATAAACAGCGCCCCCTTGTGGATACAGCTGACACAAAGCCATTGTCCCATGTTCTGACTGGACCCTCTGAAAGCCACATTTTCTTAATTTCTTGCAGCCATGGGCCCCTTAACAAGACAGAATATATACAGGGACCCTCCTTTAGTGAATCCCTTGGAATAACTTGTGACTCCACTCTCAGTCATAGCTCTAATTATGTTCGTACGTGCAACACCTAGTCGGTAAAAGTAAAAGTATAAGTCAGTATTACTGTTTGGAAAATGTTTACATCAACCCAACCTTACTACGATTTTTTGGACAAATTAACTGGGAGTGGCTGAATACACCATTAGTTCTGGTCTCTGCAAGGCTAGACTAATTCATCTGGGGAGAAGAAGCAGTGAGTTCAGCGTGACTTTAAGGTGATCTGAAGGACACAGGTGGCATCACTGCTGGCAGAGCAGCTGTCTTACCCTCTCTGAAGGAACCGCCACAGCTCCAGTTTAAGGCGGGGCTCCCCTTCTTCCGAGGGCTGGTGTTGGACCGTCTCAACTTGCCGCTGTCACGTCCTTTTCTACCTCCTCCACCGCCGCCGCTTCCTTTATAGGAGCCGATGGCTGACAGAGGGAAGGTCCCGCCTCTGAACTCCAGCAGGTATCTGTCAATCTCTGCAGGAAACCAAAGCAAAACCACACGTCAGTATCTCATGTCCCGACTGAAATGTTGGTGAAACATGTGCATGAACCCTCCTCATTGCCTGTATCGCCCACACACACACACACACACACCATGTCGAGGCAGAGGGCAGCCCAGGAGAACGGCCTTGTTGACCAGGATGCTGAGGGCGGCTTTCACCACAGCCTGCTGGCCGGCACTCAGCCCACAGTTGCTAAGAGACGGTCGCTGCAACAAAGGCGATGAGGAAGAGGAGGTGGTGGTGGAGGAGGAGGAGGAGGAGGAGGAGGAGCGCTTGGCTGTTACCCGGGAGATGATGGCTTCTTCCACGCGGGGGACAACCACAGCGTTCCAGAGTCGAGCCAGCCACCTGAATGAACACACACACACACACACACACACACACACACACACACACACACACACACACACACAGAGGTAGAGCTAAATACAATAAGCAGGTTTACAGAGAAAGAATGTAGATGTTTGAAAAAACTAGTTTCTGGTTGTAAACTATAAACTATTTGATTAAATTACTAGCTAAGCTAACATGGTAGCTACAGTCACAAGCCTGCTCCTGTCCAGATGTAACTATTAACTCAGGTTATCGTCAGTATAGTTGCAGCTCCACTGTATTTATCAAGATTAATGAGTGAGACAACCAAAAAGATGTTAGCATGGGGTGTTGGTTAGCTCCCCTTTGCCGCGGCGGCCCAGGGTTCGAATCCGACCTGCGGCCCTTTGCTGCATGTCATTCCCCATCTCTCTCTCCCCACATTCCTGTCACTCTTCAGCTGTCTCTGTCAAAAAAAGCTAAAAAGGCCAAAAAATAATATCTTAAAAAAAAAAAAAAAAAGATGTTAGCAAAGTCGCTAAGTAGCTAAGTTGAATTGCTAACATTCGTAAAGTAGCTAGATAAGAAAGCGGCACTAGCTTCCACACAAAGTCCAATATTTTCTTCACACCTGTCATGTTCTACTTCAAGGAGCAGGTTAATTTTCACTCTGATAAAATAAGAGAAATGGTTTGGTCCAGAAAGGAGCGGGCTTTTGACAGTACTGTCAAAAGCCCGCTCCTTTCCGGACCAAACCATTTTAGCTAATGTAGCTCGCTAGTGTTTTCACGGCAGCCATTTTGACATGAAACAGTAGTAAACACAGGTGCTTCCAAAGATACAAATTAAGGTTCTGTTCCATTTATTGCAGCAGAGTCTTTCCACTGAGCCAACACGCACCACAGCAGCACCCTGACTCTGTTTGACCTGAATGGAATGGGACCATAATCAGTATTATTTATTCTATGGCAACATGCAGTCTAACCTATAATGAGCAGTTCTATGACACACTTACACACCTGACAATTGCCTGTGTGTTGTTTGGGACCACAGGGCAGGACAGGAAGAGCTGTGGGCCCAGTAAAGCCTCATGGGTACCCAGACGGGACAGACAGGCATTGAGCTGCTGCCAAACCTGGCTCACCCACAACACCGAGCGCTCCATGACGCCCTCAGGTGACCAAACTCCAGTCCCCATCTGCAGGAGGAGGAGTGGTGGAGGAAGGGATTAAGGCGAGAGAGTGATGGAGCAAAAAGGAGCGTAATCATTGATTTCTATGACAGTTGAATCAATTAAAACAGTCAGTGCTGTCTGAGATGTTCTTAACAGTTCTTGACTCTAGTAAAAAAAATGTAAATCCAGAAAAATCATACACTATAGTTGCCAAAATGAAACTTCAAAGTTCATATTTATGTTTTTAAAAAAGGACAGATTCATCATAGATATTAACCACTGAAGCAAGTCCAGTGATTTCTCCTATCACTGTCCACTAAGTCAGCAGGTCACTTGAACACAAAGTCCCCTTACTGACCTTATGAAGCAGCTTCCTGCGGAGGTGCCTTGCCAGCAGGCCGTGCAGCGGCTCCTGGTCCCAACGCAGCGTTACCCAGCGGAAATGCTGCTGTAGCCGGAGCTCTGATCCCTGAAGGCGAGGCTTTGACAGCGTGGCTATCAGGAAGCTGCCTTCATGGAAGTGGTGGGGACCTGAGGGACGAATAAAAAAGGAGGAACAGGAAGGAGATTATGTTTCCATTATTCTGTCCGTGAACCATTCTTCATGGTGGTCATCTGGTTTCATGAGAGGGAACTCAGTTTTACCCAGTCACATCTGTCACAGGAGGACAGTTTATCTGAACACTAAGCCAGATTCTGGCTGCACTTGTTGGACAAAATTATTCTGATTTTAAAATATAAATATGAAATACTAATCCTGGATAGAACCTGCATAAACATGACATCCCGTGTCTGAAAGGCTTAACAGGAGATATTGCTGTGATCTTGATATGATATTGATATAATTTCGATTCCCCCTTATCGTAATCACTGACAACATGCTAAAATCATTATAGCACACCAAGGCTTTAAACTGTGTATTTGATTATGGCTCAAGTCGAGGCCTGGCTGCAGTGAGTCATACCGGTGTTGAGAACCAGCGGTGAGGCAGAGCCCCTGTTGTCCAGACTGTGGCAGAGGTCTCCCAGCAGGCCTGTCAGGGATGAGGCCCTCTCCAGTCCCTCCAGCAGCACGACCACACAGTGACCCGTGTGACCCGCAGACCCCACCGCCGGCACCAGGAAACCTGAAACGGGCAGAGTCATGAGCCAGCAGCAAGATTTCTAATAATAACTCCTGAACTAAAACTTAAAAGTGTGTCAGTTATGTTGGGACGGTCATGTGGTTGTTAGCACAGTGGACATGCTGCATATTGTTTTCAAGAGAGTGACGTTTACAGTGCTATGATATGTAATTCATTATGTAAAATAGGAGGGTGTGCCCTCGATAACAATAATAAAACAACAACCTCCTCTCCTGACTGATGTTAAAATCGTCTCCCCAAAAATAATCACCATGGAACAAGAAGGCAGTTTGACAAGTTGGCAGTTATGGACTGGCACATCACAACCGCCAGTCACTTCTTCAGATTTCAAAAGGTACCCTGAGGAACATTTAATTCAGACAGACTTGATTTATTCTTAGCTGTTGCACATAATAATATTATTTCTGACAACTTGGTGCTGCAGACCCTTTTGTGTAAGGACCTCACGAGTGCCATTAAGGCCTGCTGGTTTTTCTTTTAATGTACTAATTACCATGTAGGGATGCACTGTTGAGGGACTGTCAAGTCGGAAAACTGGCTGTTATTATTAACGCCCACACACACTTTTTTTAAAACAAAAAAAACACGAGTGCTCCTTCACAACATAAGTCGACTGTATTCTTACTGACACTGCTCTATACCAGTTGAACTGGCAGTCTTACATCCACCATTTAGTCAGATTGTGACCAAGCAAATATTAACAGGCATATTTTATCTACCCTTGCCCCTGTTGGAGTCCGATTGTTAACAGCCAAAGCTAACCATTTTACTATCTGAGGTAAATGTGTCGCCATTACAACATTCTTACTAACATGTGAAAATATTCTGGTTCTCCTTGCTGCCTTTCCGATGCCCAACCTCTCTCTCGCTCCTCTCCCAATATTTTCACACGTTTATTTCGACCAAACCAGAGCAGTGCAAAGACAAACCAACGTTTTGGAGAGTTTTATTTTGTTTCTGTCGAGTCTGAATTGAGTGTTCCGATGTTTGACGTAAAATTACTGTTGTGTCAGTGGAGCTTTGAACACAGCAACATAACTGCTGTTTCTGGTTGAACAAAAAAAGGATTTCACAAACAGGTTTATAGCTGTAGGGATCCTTTCCATAATGTTTTCAGACCCTTCTGAGCCTGCCGGTGGCAAAAACAAGCACTCTAGTCGACAGACTTTGACAGCGCGCAATTGCCCATTATGACTAGATTGCAGTCAGTTTCGTGTCTGCCATCTGCAGCGCTCTCATCAATACAGGACCAATTTCAAAAATTGTTGTCCCTGTGCGTCATTGGGACACAAAAACATGGAAGAATAGGTTTGAAAACAAATTATAATCAAAGAAATCCAGCAAATATCCACATCTGAACCAGAAGAGATGCTGGAACCAGTGAATTCTTGATATTTTAGGCAAATGATTGGATCTATTATCAAAATTGTTGCAGATTAACTTTCAGACGATCTACTGATTGATTAATCTCCTCACTGTTTCAGCTCTAAATGAATGCATCCAAAAATAAACAGAAAAATCCTGTTGCTGTCACTCTGTGACACCTGTATATGCTGTGCATGTACTATATGTGTGTGTCGTGTGCGAGTGTGTGCACCTCCGTACCACAGGTGATGAAAGTCTCCAGCAGCTGCTCTTTGGTCAGGCTCTCCTCCACCTCCACCCTGACCACGTCACAGCCGAGCCCCCCCATCTCCTGCTTTGACTGGTGGAGAGAGAAAGAGAGAGAGAGAGGGGTGGTGGAGACGAGCGATGAGACGGAGAGGTGAGAAGGGAGCACGTTGTCATGGAAACAAAGGAAATCTACTACTACTACTGTGCGGCAAGAGAAATGGAGCAAGAGGAGAATCTGAATGAGCAGAAAGGGCTTTTCCTTCCATTAGAGAGAGCACGATTTCCCTTCCTTTATTTCCTTTTAAATTCTATCAGTATGATCCACACGTTAACTGTAACAAGTGAACGACGGCTCTCTCTGCCTCGCCTTTATTAGTGTGCAGCACTTCTCAGACTGAATTCATATTAAACAACAATGATCAGTTTAAGAGGAGGTCAGTGTGCATCAATCAAACCTGTTTCCCTGCATAAATGTTCAATCTTTCATTTTCTTTATCTGCTCATATCAGACGTTTGGTCCACTGCAGTAAAACACCACTGATGCCTTCATCAAGGAACCACTTCAGTGATTCTGACAGGATTTCATGAAAACATGACCAGACCTGCTCGATAGTTACCAGCGCGTCAGACTAATTCTAAAATGATCAAATCATCACTGATGGTTTGATGGTGAGATACATATTATAGTGGTTAACATCCAATTTCTGCTTCATTGCATCACACTGTGCGACAGAGTCAATCTGAACTTTCCCGAACCTTTCTATTGTCAGAAACCTCTGAGATGAAAAAAGCTCACAGCTTCACCTCTCTCACTGCAGTGTGGAACGCTGAAGAGGCGTCAGTAGGGTTGCATTGTTCAACAAATGAACCACTCACTGGTATGTCACTGGTATTTGTGTTGCAACACTTGAGATCTCAGACAAAGAGGACTCTGGGTTTTATTTAAAGACTGGTCAAGACCACAACTGCAGGGATATCACTAAATTGTCTGATCTATGACTAACATCATGACTGTGATTGGATGTAACAATTGCATCAAACATAAACAATAACTTGACTCTTTTTTTTAAATTTGAGTCAGGAGAAGAATTTGTGTCTGTCTGGGAGGAGATGTCAGTTAAATCTCCTGTTATAATATTTGCATATTTAAACCACAAAGAGTTCATGTGCATCCCAAAGAAAACACACAGCAGCCTGTAAATGCAGCGTTTGCTGATACAGCTGTGACCACGCCTCACCCAAACAGATTTGGTGAATATTAGCTATCCAAGGGGGCTATATACTGTCTGGTCTGAGCCGTTTGTTCTGGATTCTTTATTCCTCTATTGGAGCTGCAGAGGGAGCAATGAATGTTTCTCTTCAACATTCCACGTTTACAGCTTGTAGCTTTCTGCATTGGTGTTTGTGTACTGGTGGACGTACCTTGATGCAGCGAGCGACCAGATTGGCGATGTACTCCTGACAGCTGCCTTCAAGCCCATGAAAGATGAGGTTCCCATACTGTTCCACCTGGACACAGACACACAGGTAGATGAATACAAAAGTGAGAATAATGTGACATTCATTGTCACCATTTTCTGATATTTTATGGACCAAACAACAAACAACATTCACTCGAATCGAGCGAATGTTGTTTGTTGTTTTTTCACTCGATTGATTAATCGAGCGAATGTTTGTTGTTTGGTGAAAATATTCCATGGTTGGAGGATAAAAAATCTCTGCCCTGAAATTCTTCAGTTTCTTTGTGTGTACTGTCATTGATGTTTCTTTTGTCTACATGTGCCATCGTGTGTTTTACTGCTTGTAAAATGTCAGTTTTTGATGACAAAATCTTGCCTCGATTCCCTTCAGCTCTTACGTCTTCACCTTGACACAGCCAGCAGGGGGCACTGCAGCTGTTAGAAAACACCAAACCCTTTAATCCTCTCTCTCTCTCTGTTTCCTTTCATCTGTCCATCACTTCACCTCCCTCTCCTCTGCCTTTCTTACTTGCTGCAGTCTTCTAGCTTCCTCCCTATTTTTCAACATCTTACTCATCTAATCCCTCAATCCCTCGCAGTCCTTTGTGTACGTTTGCTTGAGTGTGCGTTTTGCATGAGTGTGTGTACCAGGCGGACGTAGTTGTGCAGCAGCGGCAGGGGGAAGAGGTATTCCAGAGCCAATTCATCCAGACACGACTCAGACAGACCTGTCAGAAACACACACACAAAATTCGCACATTAAATCCTCAAATCTGCTCTGGTTTACACGCTCGGTGTCAGCAGCTGACAACAGCGAGCTTCAACTCTTCAATTACATCACACAGCTGCAGACCTCAAGGTGCCCTTGTAGTTAGGATGTCCTGAAACTTGAAAATGCCACAGGTTCAATGCACAGCATTCAACAGTGGTGCTTTACAACTAAGAAAATGAGAGCACTACTGTCGATTAATTAGAAGAAAATGGAGCGGCCACTGTGGCCGATTACTCACTTTAAAACTCTAAATATTTTATATCATCGAGTAGGATGAATTACAGCTGGGAGGTTTTAAACTGCTTCGTGAAGAAATAAGCACTAATTGAAAAACACCCACTCATCTTCCCACAAAGTCTTCCATTAAACATGTTTTCAGAGCCTCACAATCATGTCGGAACATTGATTTTAAAAGCTTCTCTAATTATCGCTGTTAAACATCAGTTTGAGACATCAATCAATCTACCACTGCCTCAAATCTTCCATGTAATTATCCAATATGACAATGTGACGTGTTCACGTGCTTCAAACGCACATAATGTTTGTCGCTAGAATCAAGTAGAATTCTCCTGATACCAGAGGAGTCCACATTTCCTTATTCCAGTTCGTCTCAGTCCATCTTTACAGATACTGAAGCACATAAACACACCAGAAGTTTTGATTGTATTTAACGGGATAGTTCTGGTATGTTAAAGTGGGTTTGTATGTGAAGATGAAGCAGAGAGAAGCCCTAATACAAAAGCAGAGTTATGCATTCAAGTGGACAGGGTCAGCAGAAATATGTATTTTGGCCACATAAAAAGGCGCATCTCCTAAAAATCAATATCCATTAAAGTGGACACTATATTAAGAATATTATCACCACTTTACCTGACTGTCAGCCTTTTTCATTTGCCACTAACTGTAGAACTTATTCCAAATTATATGCCCCACCTATGTAAGCGCCCATCTGTGCTGTACTCTGCATTACACCACAGATCAGCTGTTTGGATCAGAATCAACTTTAAAATGTAAACTTTGGTTTCTGTCTGATCTTGCTGCTCTCTGACCCAAACAGCTGATCTGCAGCGTAATGCAGCGCATGGTGCAGTTGGAAGTTAGTGCCAAGAAAGAAGCTGTCTGGCAGCAAGGTACTCTTAATGTAGCGTACACTCAAATGGATATTGATTGTTTTGAGGTGTGTAGACACTCTCTACAGCAATGCATAGTTGTGTTTCTGTGCTGGGATCCTTGTCTGCACCTCTGAACTGGGGGCTGTAGGTAATGCACAAATCCCAGAACCCGTCGGCTATTGTCTGACGATGTTTTAGCCTTTGAGGGCAGCCAATGTTTCAAGGCTTCCGGCGTAGCCCGCGGATATCCAGGCCAAGACTTCCTCTGCAGTCAGATCAACAACTTCATATGCAGGAAAGACACATTTCTAATCTCTATGAACAAGCATCTGCATATGAATGCAGATAACTTTGACAAAATAGGCAATAAAAAGCTACATTGTGGTCAGACAACAGCCGATGGCCTCCGAGATTACATTTCAGCCAATGCTTTCCTCTTTCCCTCTTTTGCCTCTTGGTCCCTCACCTACAGATTCTGCATTTATATGCAGATATCAGTTTGTAGAGATTAATAATACACTGAATATGGTTAACTACCTCATACAACCCCACTTCAAAATACCCGGACCATCCCTTTAAGTAAAATAAGACTCCACACGACACTAACGTCTCACGTGTGTCAAATCATCCATTGTTTTCTATGACAGGCTGCATGCCTACAGCTCCTTGAAATGTGTCATAATGGCTTGACGCACGTCACTGTTCCATTTCCCACCAGTGACACTTGTCAGCTCTCCAGATAAGCAGTAATTTGATCAAATTTGTCCCAATGCCGACACCCTGACTACTTCTTTCTCGTAACGTGCTGCAAAAAGTCTTCATCAAATTTGACGGTAATGTTTTATTTTACACGTCTGTAATTTCCTGCCAAGTTTTCTGGAGGGAACTATTTCTTTTTTCACTCATTCCTTTGAAAATGCAGACAAATTATGATTAATCAGTTGTGTTGAATTTATAAGCCATTGTGGATTGTTTGTGTATTGCAAACTTTGTCCTCCCTATATGTTCAATGTGTACTTGTAGACAAATAAGACATTTGTTCATGTTCAGCTGCTGTGCACTTAATAAAAGGTTCTCCAGCTTAAGCTAGCAATTAATCTTAATTAATTAATTGGAGGCGAATACTGTCTTTATTTCCTTGTAATTAGTTCTGAATTACATAGTTCTTTCCAGGAGCCGCCACATGAATTTAAAGTTAGCTGCTTTCTGGGAAATCTGGTGAAACTGAGAGACGAAGAAGACGAAAATGCAGAAGACAGCATCTTCATCAAATGTCTCAATTTATTACGGCTGTTATAGCATTTACTAATAGATTCTTTTCCCCCTGAAGCCTGTGAGCATCTTCGCAGTGATGGTGGGTGGACGGACAGGCAGGTCGATCTGGATCTCTGAGTCAGGACTTCACACTCCACTACATACAGATAACCACCCTCCCTCCCCATCACTTCATGAGATGTCGTCTCATCAGAAAGACGAAGGCAGAGATGGAGAAAGACGCCAAGAGAGGCAGAAGAGAGGAGGTGGAGAGAGATGGAAAGCTTCACCATCACCGCCAGACTATTGTTCTCTCTAGTCTTTTTTTTTTTTTTTTTTGGTCTCCTGACTCACTGAGATGAGAAATACAGCAGATAAAGCAATTCAAGGAACGGAGACAGCAAAACAGAAGCAGCAGCAGCAGACAGTAAGAAAGATTATTTCAATATCTGTAGAGCGAGACTGTCTGCTGCTCGGGGCTGGTGCTGTGACTCATCTATAATCATTAGCAGTGGTGTCGTCTGAGGAGCCATTCGGGTTCCATCTCTGGCCCAGTTCTGGTCCCTGTTACGTCTTTAAAAATGATGTAAAACAAAGATTGTTTTCATGTGATAAGGCCAATACAAATATCCCTGCACACCATCACGCAATATTACAGATGACTCCCAAGAGATAACACAGTGTAGTCTCCAGTGCATCATTATCAGATATCGAAGCAGGGTGGTTGCAATAACTTGGTTTGATTGTTGAATCAGAGCTTTGCAGTCTGGATTAAGAATGAAGAAGTCATCTTTATACACAGTATGCAACCAAGCTGCATCCAGCTGTACAGGTTAGTCGAACTACAGAAATAATAACCTGAAAATTGACATATGTTTGATCATGGTGAAAGACATTAACTTAAATGCTCCTAGCAATGGCTGACATAGCTTCCTTATTGACTGACAACCTAATCTAATCTAGTCTAATTATCAGGATAGGTTGCCTCCACAAGTAAGAAGTCTCAAACTGCAAACAAGTCATCTGTTTAAACTGTACTGTTTTAAATTCTGTTTTACTTCTGTTGAATTATCTGTAATCGCATGTTTTTCCTGTTACGACCGATTTCCACCAATACAGTCATTAAACTTTCAGGATTCTGCTCTTCCACATAATGTTTGGCAGTCACAGGTCTACGTGTAGCAATTAAACATGTGAGGCACCAAGAGGAAGATGAAGCCTGCAAGTTATTTTTCAGCAGCCTGATACTATGATAATATAAGTGTAGTAAATCGTGCATGTATAAACTCATACAGTCATACTTCTGACAAACATGATTGATCGTAATGATTTCCTCTGAATCAGACCCTTTTTCCTCATGCTCCCTGAGGCTTTTTTAAAAAAATACTTTTATAGATTTATAGTTTGTTTTATTGTGTTGTTTATATTCTAATCTGTTTATATACAAGTTCTGTGTCTGTAGCATGGACACAGCTACAACTGCATTTCATTCTTCAATCCTGTGTTGTGTTAACCTGACTGCGCCAGCTTGTTACACAGAAAGTCCAGCTGTCTCACAAGGTTAGTATAATGTCAAAAAATAAAACCTTGAACCTTGAAAATATGTCATTATGATGATACTGGGCTTGTGGATCAGCTTTTTTCCCCAAAGGTATATATACACATACATGCAGCATTTATTTTGAAATACTGATTTTTCGTGCAGTGATAATTTTTCAGAATAAAAGCATTTTTGTTTTCGTTTTGCGAAATTAAACTGAATTGGCTGTTCATTCCTTATGTGTGTGGATTATGACTGACCTGAGGACAAACCTGCTCTATGTCACATGACTGACACTGTTAGTGCTGGCCAATCATTATTTTTGATATAGTTCAGATTCAGACTGATTATTCTTTAGTCAAATTACATGACAAAAGGCTTAAATTGTCCTACATGTGGTGTGGCTCAGCAGGCAGATCATCTCTGCCCACGCTACAAATGCCTCCAAACTGATTTTCAAAGCCCTTTTCATCCACCAAATGCCACTTGTTATCAGTGATGGTAGCTGTGATTCTGGTTTTGGCTGCAGGAGCTGCAAACCAAGCACAGACTCTGGTTGCCAGGTTTGTACCTTTGAGGCGGATGGTGATGCACTGGCTGAGAGGCTTTCTGACCAGATCCCAGGGGGATAAAGGCAGCTCCTGACCTGGCAACCACTCGGTATCGCCTGGAAGAGAGAAGAAGAGGCAGAGACGCATTAGAATAGTACGACTGTACACACACACACACACACTTGTACAAATAAGTTTACATACATAAACAAACACACATGATAAACAAGGAAATGCCAACGGATGCTGTTGGTTTAAAAAAACAAAAACAAAATAATATACAGTACATACATAAATTATATGCCCGACAATGTATAATTTATCTGTGTGTTATCTCTATAGATCTAGTCTATTTCTGCCACACTCGCATTAATACCCAAAAGCATACATACACAGAACATCCCCCTCTAATATATGAAGCAAGAGAAACAGTATGACTACTTCTCTCACAGGATCTCATTAGAGCAAATACACATCACATTAGGACGTGGAAGATGGTGCCTCATAAGAGGCGTTTTAGCAATTAAAATGTATAATACACTTCCTGGAGAGTGGCACAGGTCCCTACACTACAATAGAGTAGAACCAGTATGAAACTGGAGGATAGAGTTTGAGAAAACAAACACAAATTATATATTTACTTTGTTTTCTTCGTGTTTTTACCATGAAACTTACCAAACAGTCTCTTTAATGAGAGCGCTGCACCTGAAATTAAATCATAGGTAGAAGTTTGTTTTTCTGCTTTCCCGTGAGCACCTGAATGCGTCGGCAGCAGTTTTCAGGACCGTTCCTGCTTTCAGCTGCATCGCCATGCAACAACTAAACAAAACATATTCATAGTAATGGATTCTAGAGCCAGTTTCCACTCTCTGTAAGTGAGTATGTGTTTAATATCATACTGACATGATTGGAAACCAGAGGCTTCCTGGAGGAACAATATTAACTAAATCGCTCTAAAACCCAAATGTCTGTTTTGAAAAGCAGTTCGGCTGTTTAGATTCTGAAACATTTTGCTTGTATATGAGACAAAGACTTTAAGGCTAAACTCAACATCCCATGCTAATCAGTAGATGTCCGTGCAGCTTCTTTTGGGCCACATCATTCCCTCCACAGAAAAACAAGTGAGTCAGCTCACACTGCTGCCCATGGGATGATGTGAAACAAGCTGCCAGGTGCTCGCAGGTCACAGAAGATGAGAAACATGCTGTGCTGACTACAATTCAGTCTTCCTAAGTCCCGGCCCTTTACGGTCTGTGCTCCAATAACCGTTGAGCAACCTTGGTCAATTTCCTCCTTTCAATTTGCTTTCCCTACAAGATTTTAGCGATAGAATGACCCAACAATGGCTACTCTGCCATTGACTGGCGTGTATTCGTTGCCTTTGTTGGGTTGGTTAGGTTTATGATGAGTGAGAATATTATATCATATATCATTCCATCCCTAGCCTATGAAAAGAAATATCACTTCCAGAACCTATAACAGCGTGCTAGGCTCGTCTATGTTGAAAAGAAAACCACATTTTGAAAATAGTTAGAGACGTTAATGTGGGATCTGCAACAGCAACATAAGTTACTGAATATTAGCAAAACACTAGCTAACTAGACAGCTAATCTACATGAGTCATTAGCTATCTAGCTTAATCTGATAGCCAATTAATTTAATAGACAAGTCTAGCACATGGCATATCAGTACAGGAAAGGAGAAAGTTGGTTCCTTTGGGTAAATTGCTCAACTATTATTAGAACACAGAGCCAAAAAGACGGGACTTAGGAAGGGTCAATTCTAGTATTATCCAGATCACCTTAGATCAGAGCAGGAAACATTGTCTGGGTTTGAATGAATCTAATTGCTCTGAAGGATGTTTTTTAACTAGAACACTAACTGAATAAAAAATAAAAGAAGTTTCTGCTTGACCTGAAAGCTGAACAGAGAGAAATGTCACAGTGTGACAGTATGCAGTTGTACTTTAACACACCAGGAACATATTCAACTTTTGCAGAGATAGGTTTCAATATATTGCTGCATACAGTAACACAAATTAACTTTAACGGTTCTTATTCTCAAACCAGCAGTTTTAAAAAAAGGGTGGACAGCTCCAGACTCTACAGCAAGGTCATAAAACCTCCACAAGACTGGGTTCAATTCCACAGAGGTGAATTACAGCAGTGCTTCTGTGGAAGTCCCCATTTGTCCTGAAAAGTTACCAAACTATTGCACTTTTGTTTCATCCCCAAGAGAGGCTGTTAAAGAAAATGTTTTTTCTCACTAATTGAACCTCCAACTTTTTGAAAAATGAACCCTCACAATGAACTTTCTACAAAGAACTAAATCTTCATCTACTGAAAGAAGTGAGCGCAGAGTAAAAATGTCATTAAAGCAGAAGTTGCTGCCTGTATTCCCACTGGAACCAACCGTGTAGACTGGGCTGAATAATCAATGCCCATCAGAACTTCTAGAGGCCAATCTGACATTTTCAAATTGCTTGTTTTATCCAACCAACAGTCCAGTAAAAAACGGTAAAGTAGAGCTGCAACGACCAATTATTTTCATTATAAATGAATCATTTCCTGAATAAATAAAGCTATAAATCAAAGCTGTTGTTTACTATTTTGCTGATCGACTAATTGATTCATTGACTACGGGGTTAAGCACTAGTTGAAACACTGTGTAAGACGCTGTACTAGGTTGTCATCAAACAGCATGGATCAAGTGAGAATTCCCACTGAGAGTCCTGAGCATCACACACACTGAGGATATTTGGAAATATATGCAGAAAAGCAGAGGCAAATGAGACGCACATGCAGACACACACAGACAGACACAAGCCAGACACCAAAGAGTGTCTGGCTTGTGTCTGCAGTTTGATCCCAGTTGATACAGCAGACAGACATTTTCTCCTAAATTGGCATCTTCCTCTTCTTCCCCCCCATCCCCCTCATCCATTATGCATCCCTCCTACGCTAGTGCTTTCTTTTATTATCAACCCCAAAACACACACACATAAACACACACACACCAGTCTCTTTACTTGTTGTGTGTAAAAGACAGTAACAGTGTGAGAGAGAGAGTAAATGTGACACAAAATGGAATAATGGACAAACAGGAGGAAGAGAGAGAAGTAGTCGTTGCCATTTGAGGCAGGGGACATTGATTTCCTTTTTATCAGTCTGTGACTCAGACAGACCTGCACTGCAACACACACACACACACACACACACACACACACACACACACACACACACACACACACACACACACACACACACACACACACACACACACGTACGTAATTCTAACCCTAAAGCATCCTCGAGATGAAGAGAACAACCACACACTGATGACATTTGATCATCAGACAAAGAAAAAAAAAAAAAGACCCCGGAGAAACATATGCACCGACAGATTAATTATTCATCCATTCAAAGAGAAAGAAAAACAGTATCATGTGTGAAGCTCTGACCAGCAGCCAAACACACACCGTCTCATCTGACACCACACGTCTTGTTCCAGCTGAACAGACGGGAAGCAGCGACACATCAAACTGTAGAACTCAAACTGGTTACAACCAGTCAGTAATGTTCAATAACAGTCTGAGACAGAGTTGAGGGACATTAAGAAAACAACATTTCACAGTGGTTTTGACTCAATATATTAATATGCGGATGACTTCACTGAAAGGTTCAGTGTGTCAGATTTAGGGAAGTATGGCAGAAATGGAATATAATATGCATAACTATGTTTTGTTGTTGTTAATGGTTATGTTTTTTGTTACTTCAGAATGAGCCACATTATACCATCAAGTTTCTACAGTAGCCCAGAACGTTCAAAACAACTGGCTCTAGACTGGACCTTTCACGTTTTTTGTGCCTGTTACAGCCGCCATAGGTTCTCCTTTGCACTAGGAAGGAGAGAGTGATTTGCGGGAGTTGCAATCAGCAACTGTCCACTAGATGGCACAAAGTCCTGCAAACTGGACCTTTAATAAAAGAAGAATGACTGACAATGTATTATTATGATTACTTTTTGAAAAGAGGTAAATTATTCTTTAATGATTACTGAGCCACAGGAACTCTTTTTCTGTCGGAGATGTGTTTTTGTAATGTGAAAAGGGTTGGATTGGACTTCTGTCTCATTTTTTCTTGCCTAGAGGACAACATAAGTTACACTTGGCTCAGTCTATCCCACTCTCACTCAGTTTCCAGTTTATGAAGAACACGTAGTTAATACTAATGCACTTTAATACAACAGCTTCAGTCCTGCATTCATGAAGTTTAGTTGTTCAAACTGTTTCAGAGAGGCTTCAAGTGATGCTGGTTTCTAAAATGTTGAGCCCATATTTATTATTAAAGCCAAATAATTAAGCATCAACACATCAACTTATGGCTATGATTTTCTGAATAGGTATAACGACTTGTCTTGTTTTGTCCACAACACAAAGAAATGTAGTTTACCATCATAGGAGGACTAAAGACAGTTGGATATTTTTTCTGTAAAAATTGTTAGGATTAACAACTAGTCAATTAATGGATTAATTGTTATGTGACAGCCACAAACACGTAAACACGGCTGTTTACAAGCACTGTTTACAAGAGCTGTCCAAAATGGCCGCTGCAGGCTACCTTATATGAAGCAGGCTCCTATATGTTACGGACCATTAATTTAAAAAGAGTGTTCAGTTCTCACTGTACAAACAGGAGCTGGCAACATAAACCTGTAGGTAAACAGAGCGAGAGACAACAGCGGACTGCTGCCAGCAAGAAGTATCCTTCTCTTTATCACATTTAGGTGCCATCAGCTACAGTAAGTGAACAGGTACATGCTCAGAGTAAACAAGGAGTTGCAGCTTAAACATCAACAGATAGATGTACTTAATCTCTTAAGCCTCTGTCTCAATCTGTCCTTTCTGCCCACTGAGGTCACTTAGGAAGGAGGGAGGATTATCAGGAAGATAATAAAAGTAATATATAATGAAGGAGAGACACAAGGAAGAAAGGATTCCAGAAAGGTAGAAAGAAAACAAAGAGATTAGGAGGGAAGGATGAGGGCAACAAGATAAGGGAAGGTATGAGTGACAGAGATATGAGAAAGTAGGAAAGCAAGAGATAGGAGTAAAGGGTGGAGAAGGGACAGAAAGGGTCAAGTAAGAGAAGAAAGAGACTCCTCACCTATAAGAATGGAGGCAATACTGGTGGGGCTGAGGCCTAGCGGTGGGCGTTGCGCCTCCTCCCTGGCAGTCTGAGATTCTCCACAGAGGGTCTGGAGGTAGGAAGTGAAGGTGTGGCTGAGGGTGGAGCTCAGCTGAGACCAACGCATCGACCGGTCCACTGACACTCTGCCCAGCACCAACTGGCTGCTGGTGACGCCCTTCGCCTCGTCCTCCAGGGCCTCCACGGGACACATGGACCCCGCCCCGCCTCCACCGGAGCACTGGAGGTGCACCAGGACCCGGTACAAGTCTGGAGGAAGAGGGAAGGAAGGAAGGAACGGAGGGGGAGAGGAAAAGTCTTCAGAATCATAAAATAATGTCAGTGTAACAGTGATTTAGTGTTAAACTTTGCAATTATTGGAGCCAGTTTGGAGCCAATCAAGGCTTTTTTAAATGGATCAATACAGGAACTGATTGTCTTATATAGAATAATCTCAAGATTTTATAAGGGACTTCAAGTGGTTAAAACAACAACAAGAAGTAGTACCTACATTAAACAAAAATAGGAAAGGGAAGCTAACAGTTGCAATACAGAGGAAGTCTGGACAAAACACTGCAAATTTCAATGGAAGAGAGTGTTGGAGAGTGTTTGGCTGGAAGAGTCACAGCAGATTTTATTACACCGGTTCAGCAGACTCATCACTCAGGCTCCTCCAGCTGCTGGAGAAAATGTGGCTCCCAGGAAGCGAACCATTATCACCTGTTCTGGGCCTGTCCAAATGTAAATGTTTTCTGGCACAAGATCTACACAAAATTAGTGACAATGTTTGGGACGAAAATTGCTTTCAGTTGGGATGAACTAATGTTTGGGTTTCTACATTCAACATCTGCAAATATTAAGACACCTGTTTGGTATACTGAGAGTAGCTGCTAGAAAAGCAATTACAAAATAATGGCTTAAGCCAGACAGCCCATCTGTGGTGGAATGGTATGATATTATCTATGAAATCTGTAATGGAAAGAATCACCTTCTCTGTGAGACTGCAGAAACCTAAATTTGAGAAAATTTACCCCGAAACATCCCTCTTATGCTCAACTTTTTGTCTCTTTCTCCATCTTATTTTTTGTGTTAAATAACGACCCATGTTCTGTTTATATTTGTTTGTTTTATAAAAATTTATAAAGTTGGATCAACATGTATTATCAAGTAATACTAACTGTGTAAAGTGCTGATAATATGTGATTCCAAAAAAATAAAAAAAATAAAAATAAATAACAGCTGCATGTTTTTCACCCAACACCAGTAATTTCTGCTAATTTACGCTCAATCTAAGGAAACAAAATCATAACATTTCAGCTATATTCTATAAAGAGAGCCCTTAAATAGCCTTAAATACAATAGACCTTTAAGTTATGATAATAAAATTGATATTGAAGTTGTAGATAGTTATATAACAGTAATTACCTTGTTAATTACAGTGATCAGTAGTTTACAAAAGATGAGGCCTGTTTTAATTGTGTAATAAATCTCTATGTTGCACTTTATTAAATATTTCATGCTGTATTTGTTGAAAGAAAACAAAATGACTGAGCGGTGCTTCAATGAACTACAGTTTAGAGAGAAATGAAAACAGTGTCGATGACTGACACATCTAACAAACCACTGTGAAAGATTTCACCGTCCCTGATTTATATTGGTAATGTCACTACGTCCATGACTCAAACACTCTGATCTCAGCATGTGGACATCCATCCCAACCTGTCTGATCGGTTTGACTGCTCGTGTTACAGATGTTGTTACAAAGTTGGACTGCATTCAATTATTTCATCAGCGTCATGTCCCCAACTCAACAAAGGTCAGTAAAGTTATATTGTGACCCAGAAGACTGACAGCAAAATGATAAAATAAGACCTAAAATTCAAAAGCGTAAATTTGCTATTTTTCAACATGGACAAAGGACTAATGGGGACGAGTTTTGAATCTGGTTCAGTATTGAGTGAGAGCACTGCAGTCTGCAGCCACGAAACAGGCTACAAAATAATCCTTGTGGGCAATTACACACTGTCAAATAGGTCCATTAAAAGTGCTTGTTTTTTTTGTTTTTTTTGTTTTTGTTTTTTTTTTTCTTCTTCTTTTTTTTTAGCTCAGTTGGTAGAGCAGCCGCCCCATGTGCGAAGGCTCAGTCCTCGCTGCGGGAGCCCAGGGTTTGAGTCCGGCCTGTGGCTCTTTCCCACATGTCATTCCCCATCTCTCTCTCCCCACATTTCCTGTCACTCTTCAGCTGTCTCTATCGCAATAAAGCTTGAAAAGGCCAAAAAATAATCTTAAAAAAAAAAAAAAAAAGTGCTTGTTTTTTCTTCTGACCAGCTCAGATTATTATACGTGTCTGACCACACGACCCTGCAGAGAAATGAAAGGTTTTCTGTTCCTTTCACTTGATTCACTCTGTGTCTAGCCAGGTCTCGCTCAAGGAGATGTCTTTGTTATTAAATCTCGGGAGAGGTGAGGTAAGAGTTTGTTGTGCTGGGGTACAAAAAGTGTAGCTTAGTGTTATGTAAAAGATTTTCAATGTCATGGCTGAATATTTAGATGATTTCATAATGGGAATGAGGACATTTAATTTGATTTTGTTTTTTGTTTTGTTTTTTCAACTGGAGCATACAGATAAGACTACAAAGTGAAGATCCAAAAAGGACAGAGAGAGAAAGAGAGAGACGGTTCCTGTGGGTGGAAGGAGATTTCACAGACCGGATCAAGCAAAAGCTACAGAAAATGTTACATTTCTCTGTAGGGTCCTTTCCATAATCTTATCAGACACTGTCACACATCGCAAGGTTTACATTGAAGCCTGTTCTGTGGCTTCAAGCTGCAGCATTTTCACTCAATACTGAACCAAATTCAAAACTTGTTGTCCCCATTTGTCACTTTGACATGAAAACACAGGAAAATAAGGTTGGAAAATACAGAAGTTCAAATCCACGTGCAAACACACACATACACACAGACACACTCACTCACGGAGGTTTTCAAGTAGATCTTTGCAGTCATCAGTTGCCACGTCATGAATAGTGCGATTGCACTTATCCCTCCTCTCGATGTCCTGTTCACTGTGGCTGCACAGCACCTCCAGACACTCCTACACAAACACACATAACACACTCATACAGATCACACAACAATTTGATAACAAGACAGAAAGACAGGATATTTACCTTTATAAACATGTACAATATGAACATAAAGGATGTGTAACCATACACATCAAGTATTTCTGCAACAAAAGCTTGCTTGTGTGTGTGTGTGTGTGTGTGTGTGTGTGTTGTGAAAGCATGTATCCACGAGTGCTCTTCATTTATATTCAAGTCACACTCTCAGTCTAGTCTGGTGTCTCCTGCATTCGTTAAAGCTGAGTGGGGCGTTTCAGCCACCAAGGTCAGCTGTCCCATTAGCCTGCCACTGTGGAGACTGATGGCAGGGCTGGACATAGTGGAAGACAGAATGGACTCATGATAAGTGTATATAAAGAGTCAGTGTAGTGTACACATATACACAGACACAGTTCTGTTAGATATGTAGTGAAAACAGTAGCTTGACCTAATGTAGAACCACTGGCATTAAAGCCGCTAAACAATGTTTGTCCACAAGGGGACAGGAGACACACACTAGGCCACAGAGCAACATTAGCTTTAATTTAGAGCTTCTCCATTTGATGAATGTGAAGCCAGTATTCTGCCTGCTTTTTGGTAGGTACAGTATCAGGGCTAAAACCACACAGTAAATGTGCACTGAAGCCAAAACAATGCGCTAAAAGAGGCTGAACAGCTTTGCAGTTTTGCACAGTGTAAGTGTTAAAATCCTGCAACTGACACGTAAAATGAACAGTCAGTGAATTCATTGTAAATCGCATGTTTTGGTGGCTCATTCGCACCTTGAGGCCCAGGGCGGCAGCCATGTGTGCAGCAGTCCAGCCGTCATTGTTGGCCTGGTTCAGCAGGGCAGCGGGCAGAGCCAGGGTGGCGGGGGGGCCAGGGGTCACAGTGGGGTCACCCCGAGTCGGGTGGCAGAGGAGGAGGCGTAGCGTGTCCACGTGTCCCGAGCGCACCGCCGCGTGGAGAGGCATGCAGCCGTCCTGCAGAAAGGTAAAGGTGAATTTATGACCTTCTCAGCTGTGTCCATCAACTTACAACACACGTGATATTTATACTGCAGGTGTCAGTGTTCTCAGCACACATTTTCACAGAATATTTTGAGCACTGTTTCTGTGCTGCACATTCAGCCTGTCCTCTCTTAAACCAGCTCCTCTGTGTTAAATCATTACGTTTGACTCAACACACTGGCCAACATTTTCTGCGGTCTAAAAATAAACCCGTGCTCAAGAGGTCAGATATGCTATAGAGACTCTGGCAGCTCTTTGGCTCAGCAGGGAAGCCAGGCTAAATGTAGAACAAAGCAGGTAACTAAATATAGGGTCTCATCACATGCTGCTATGGCAACTAACTAATGGGTTCCTATGGTTACCATGGAGACCCCAGGAAGCCCATGAATCAATTAGCTCACACCAATCAAGACAACTTGAACCCTTAACAGGAAGCAGGGTAAGTGTGAAACAATGACGAGTGACACAGTGCAGGAAACACCACGGCAAAGCCCTCAGTTCACTTTTATCAACGTATTACATTAATTACCTAGTATTTGCGCATATAGTCTAACAAAATGCATTCAAAGTCATAATAATAAAATAAAAATAGTGAAAATCAGTAAAAGGCTCGAGCATGTGACAGTGACTAATGTAAGAGCCAAAAAAATCTTAATTGCAAAGTTACATTCATGTGTCTCTATTCCATTTTATTCTCTCTATTTTATTATAAAAATATCAAATGAAAATACACAATCATCAAGAAATTATTTTCAAAATAAAAGATCAAATCTGTAATACCTCTGTGGCACAGACTTACTGTGGTGGTGCGCGAGCGATCGGCTCCGGCGTTCAGCAGGACCCGGACACAGTCCAGCCTACCCGCCTCACAGGCAAGGAAGAGGGGAGTCTGTCCCCCTGCCGCCGCAAAATCCACAGCAGCTCCTGCAGCCAGCAGCACCTCCACACAGCTGGAGGACAGAGACAATGTTACCAAACACATGTACAAACAAACTTATAATGATGTACAATATTAAGTCATAGGGACATATGGAAGCCTGAACAATACACTGGTTTTGGAGATATCACTGGTCAATAATGTTTGTGATTTTAACTGTTAGCTTATGCTATATGTCCTGACATGACCCAATATTATAATGCAGTAAACACCTGAGTAGACATGTTTTTCAACTTTATCTTACTGAAGTCAAGGATTAAAATTAGGTGCACGATAATTAAAGATATTGGTGTCATCTATATCAGTGTGCATGTGGGCTGATGCCAAAGCCATAAAAGCGCTATAAACTGCAGAAATAGATGTTTTAGTCATGCATTTTCATCTTAATCTACCTTCAAGTTTCATATATTTTGCTGAATTTGTCAATTATAACAGTAATAATAATAATATTATACTTAGTTTCCAGTATTTGCAGTCATCTAACAATAATAATAACTTTCTTTAACAAGTTGAAGTGCTTTACAAAGGCAACGAGAAATCATTAGAAAAATAATAATAAGGTGGGTAAATATAAATAATAATAATAACAACAATAACATTAAATAAACAATTACAATTACAACTGATACAGAAATAATGAGAAGCAAGCTATGAATCACTAAAACACTGTAAAAAACAGAAGAAATAAAGAGAAACTGACTGAAAAAGTGTGATGTGTGTACTATAACTTATCTTTGGCAATAAAGTTTATTTTTCAGTTGGAAACACTTAATTTAAATAAACAGAAATCTTTCCAAAACGCTCATTTGCTGATGTTAAAAATAGAAATATGAGCTCTTAAACTGGCATCTGTATGTCTTTCTTAAAATATTTATTCAGGTTTTGGAATAAAAACAAAAATTAATTCAAGTTGAAGCTCCCATTATGCAAAACTAGAAACAAAGAAATACATGAAATGATTACGTGCGCACAAACACACACACACACACACACACTCTGAGCAGCACCTGTTCAGAGACAAGGGAAGACATCAATCAGCCCTCAGAGAGCAGACCATCTGAGGAAAACTGAGCCCGACTGCTAATGCGACCACTGAGTCACGACCACCGCAAAAACTGTTAACCCCATAAAATAAACTCTCAGTGTGGGTGTGTGTGTGTGTCTGTGTGGGGGTGTGTGTTTGCGAATGTGTGTGTGTGTCAGCATGCCATCTGGATATTCCCTCTCTATTAATAACACTGTGATCAGATATTACAACACTGCACATTCCCCAGCTGGTCCTGGGCATCGTGTTTTTGGCAACACGTACACACAAACACACAGCTGACAGAGCCTCTCTGAGGTTCGTCCCGCCGATACATCAGGATCAATACGTGTGATCAGAAGTAGTGTAGGAGCAGATGCTTCCCTCGTTGTAAATAATTAATAATGAGAGCTCTGGTGACGTTTGAGGAGAGGAAATGAAGTCAATGACAGCGGCCCAGTTGAAGTCATGAACTGGGATTATTTTAGCTGTGGGAAATCACCCCATAAAGCCTCACAAGTGATGCAGAACTAGTCTCGACCTGACAGTCTGCACTGTAAGCCACAAAGCCACCAGTTGATACCACGCAGACATGCTGGCACTGCTTTTGGCACCGAAACCCAATATCGTTACCAGCATCAGTCTAGCGGTCGCATTTCACACATGGGGGGTTCCAGCTGTGCTCGGCTCGCAGTGAAATATGATGAGTCACTAACATCATCAGAATCACTAACATTTACTGTGATACACGAAAACAGAGGTCAAGTGCCCGAAATGTGAGTCAGGAACTGTATCCAGCTAACACTTAGCCTGTTGGAACATGACACCATGATACCTGGTTATCTGTGTATTCTGGGGACGAGACTTGTTTTTAGTTAAAGATTGAATTACTGGTAAAACAAATTATTGGTGAGTCTAAAATTAAGAAAACAAAACTTTGTTAATTGATGAACAGTTTACAGTTTCTCAAATGTGATAATGACTTTCTGTTTTATGTCATTATGATAAAACAAAGACAAAACAAACAAATCTGAAGATGCTAGTTTAAGCTATTGGAAGATTGAAATGACATTTTTCATTCACTATTTCACTATCAATGCCAGCGCTCACTCACTCTCATTTGCTGTCTATGTCTCTCAATCAAAGCTTGCTTTCTCCCTCTCTCAAACGATTGGACATACAGCAAATTAAACTTCTTCGTGTCTCTATTTTGCAGCGTAAATTGCGAGTCAGACTCGGATTTAGAAGCTGGGTACATGAAATGAAGAAAGCCAGAACACAACAGGTAGAGTATCAGAGTTTAGTCCATAAATCCACCTGGACAGTCTCAGTTTCAGAGACATTTCAGGCTGACTGTGGAGGTTTGACCGGTCTGGCGGCCGCAGTGTGACGTCTGGCTGCATTTTTTTTTTTTTCTTCCAAAAGTTGGATCCGGTTCAACTTCTTCACTGCAGGTCGCTCCGCTTTTGGCAGACACTCCTGATGCAGTCAAAACGCACTACCCACAATGATGAAACAGTTAGCTCATTATTTGATGAGTCGATCGGTGGAAAAAAATATGCAAAACTAAATTTTGATAATGAATTACATTTAGCAGTTCCCGCCTCTCAAATGTGATGATTTTCTTTCTGTTTTATGTCGTTCTGAACTAAATATCTTTTGGACTGCTGGTCTGAAGATGCTAGTTTAGACTCTGGGAAATTTTAATTGGCATCTTTTACTATTTGGACGAATCTGACATTTTAAAGTCTAAATAATTCACCACTGAAGTGAAAACTGAGGTTGGTCAGGTCAGGATATGCTCCAACTCCATCTCATGGATTAACTACATCCCTAGGATCATTATAAAATATTTAAAAGATGCAGGTTAGGCCTTGGGGAAGGGGAGAATAAAAGTGTTATTCTAGTCCATCATACTCCATATATTTTTCTGCATTCTCCCAGCGTAGATCAAGGTTAGGCTCAGAGCTGTGGGTTGGTCATGTAGTGGTTTCAGTTAGTGTAAGCCTCTGGGGAATGACAGGAAGTAGGAAGGGAAATAAAAAAAGTGGAGCGCGCGTGTGTGTGTGTGTGTGTGTGTGTGTGTGTGTGTGTGTGTGTGTGTGTGTGTGTGTGTGTTTTAGGTGAGGACAGAGGAGTTCCAGCACAAGAGGGAGATGCTCATGAGCTCACCTGCTGTGGCCGTGGGCGGCAGCAAAGTGTAAAGGTGTGAATCCATTTTCATCCGTTACATCAGCAGGTGATCCTGAAGACAGCAGCAGCTTCACACATTCTGACAGAAAAAGACAGATAATAATGTTGAAGGCGTCTGAAAATTAACTGCGACAGCAGATGTGAAAACTACCAGAAACATCTCAGAGAGAATGGACACAAACACACACTCACACATAGCAGAGCAGAGTAACCCATTTATCCTGTTGCCATGGATACTGTAAGTAGTGTAGTAGATATAGTACTGTAGGCAAAATTCTCCAAAATCTGTGTAAGTCGATTTATGAAAGAGCTTTCTATGAATCACGTCGTAGCATACGCCGCCATCAAAGATCATGTGTTGTTTTTGAAAAGTGCCATCTTGTTAATGTAGCTTCTGTTCCAGCTGCCCCAGCCTGGATTTGATTTCATTGGTGCTTCTAAAAAGATGAAACATGAAACAGTGCGGCTTTTTTATCTGTTCAATATCCTGAAATAAATAAATATCTGCTTCTCAACTGGAGAGCAAAATTTCAAGCTTCTCGTATCAACAATAATAGTCTCAACTACTATGTTTCACATGAGTTATAGCCACGGTCTTTTATCTTTTTTAATATGACAACTTGTCTAAACTTTAATCTCCAGTACATTCATCTTAGAATATGAACAGAAATCCCCAAGAACATCTTTCAGCTTTTCAGAAAAAAAAACCTTTTATGAAAAATTACACTCAACATTAAAAGAAGTGGGGCAGGGCTTCAGCTCTGTGTTGCATGTGACATCAGCCCAGACAGGAATAGTTTCATATGTACACTCCATTAGGTACAATCTAATGTGCTTCAATACAACAGCTCTGCTATGAAATATAATAATGTTGAGGTATAAATTTAACCATGCTTCATTACTGAGGTTGTGGTTTGCAGTGGTGTTAAACTGGACACCGTTATATTAAGAGGTGGTTTTAATATTTTGGCCACCCTATTTACATACATAAGTGGGCCATAATATTAGAAACACCTGTCAATACAATGCACTCCAGTACAACACCACCACACACTACAACCTCATTGATGAAGAATTGTTTCTTTCTTACAGTGTCATCAAAAACTGAAAAATTATAAGCGTCATTAAAAAATTCACATCAGAGCTGTTGTATTGAATCACATTACATATGTAACTAATGAAGTGGCCAGTGAGTGTATACATCAGTGTACAGCACATCAGGAATGACGAACCCACCAGAACATGACACAGAATCAGTACAGAGAGAAGTTAGTGTGATACAAGAATTCATTTTTTTGCTTGAAA
Organism: Sciaenops ocellatus; assembly: GCA_033000465.1. Classification (NCBI taxonomy): domain Eukaryota; kingdom Metazoa; phylum Chordata; class Actinopteri; family Sciaenidae; genus Sciaenops; species Sciaenops ocellatus. The sequence continues at coordinate 24,986,248 of CP136871.1, read as the reverse complement.
ATAATTAGTTAACATTTTGTAGTTGTACTGTTAGACAACCATTGCCCAGTAAAAATAAAAATGCATTTCTCTATCATTATGCGAATCTTTGAGGTTTTTAATGTTTTCATCTGCGTGGGGGTGAACGGGGCTCAGACAATCAGATCAGATGAGAAGAAAAACTCTTGGGAAAAGCAGAGGACGATGAAATATTGATGGGAGAAAGACTACACTGTGAGTGTGTGTATGTGTGTGTATGTCCTCGCTATGTACATCCACCTATTACCCTTCAGCACAGCTGTCCTTCAGCTGCATTAGTCATGTTCATGGATCAACGCTCCTCGACTGACATAGTGTTACTAAACATCTCAGCAGGGATGCAGATCCTGACAGACCTGCAGTGTGTATGTGTGTACATGTGTGTGTGTGTGCTTCATGAGTCTACATGCATTAATTATTCTGTGCGTGACTGTATGCTCAGCACTGTCGGTGTGGGTAATTTTGTGTGTGTGTGTGTGTCTTGTAGTCGAGATCCGTGCTGAGGTTACAGCCCTGACATGACAGTCCATCTCATTTAATGGCAGCCAACATAATGGGATCAGCCACAGCTCATACAATTACAGGAGTTACAACAGCACATAGAGAGTGTTTACCAACATCTTTGTCCTCTCAATGCATCTTCATCAGTGGCAAAAGACACATTCAGGTAACCGCCTGGCAATGCTGCTGTATGCCAAGCCTAATGGTGTTTTAGCTTTACGAATTAGCAGAATTAAACAGTTCAAGTCAAAAACCACCAAATCTTCCGAGGTAAACATGTATTACACATCCCTCTAAACAAGATATGACGATGACTACACCATAACATGAGCAATAAACATACAAGTTTTCAAGTGGTCTCATAAATCATGAAACAATGAACATTTTTGCAGGTGTGCAAGATAACTGAATCTTTTTGTTTGTGCCTATGAATGGTGATATAAAGCTGCTATAAAGCAACATTAAATATTAACACTGGATCACATGACTGCCTCTGTGTGAAAGGTGGTGCTCCTCGGCCCACATCTGTACTGTTTTGGTCCACTCTCACAGTGTTGTTTCTGGCCACAGCAGCTCAATTAATCAAACAAATCTCCAGAAACCTGCTGCATGAGCATCCATCTGTTAGAGTCAGATATTTCACTCAAGTGTTGGTGAAGACCAAAACAGAGCTAAAACTACGGACTTGGATTTTTCAGGTGGACACAATGTGACTCCAAATGGATTCTGTATCTGCTGCATATGTAAATAAGCTAATATTAGCAAACCATATCAATTTTCCAAGGTCATAAAATGTTAATGCTGTTACCGCTGCCAACAAAGTAACAAAAAACACAGTTGCTTCAGATTTAAGATGATTTGAGTTAAACTCAATGTTTAACAAATAAATAAATGAATATCAGTACATGCCAACATTTTGACTGGTACTGTACATTATTGCCTTGGCCTGAATTTTCTTCACTAAAGCGGCATGTAATACAAATCAAGCTGCACAAAAGGGGAAATTTTCTTCTCACTGAACGCCAACAAAATCCTAAAAATCACGTCTGACTTAGCTGAAATAACAACGTCAGACCGCGTTCTGCTGAGACTGTTTTGGTTGTGGTGAGGAATCAGGTGGTACGCAGTGGTTTGTGGGGGGGTTTGTGGTTAGAATGTCTCTTAAAAAACAGAAATGTCACAGGTTTGAGGTCTGGAACATCTGAGTCATGTTCCTTCTGAATGTTTCTTTGCAGTATTCAACCTTGTATCACTCAGCATGAGCTGTTCTAGAAAAGCACAACAACTAAATGACAGAAACAGAAAAATCTCCTGTGTGGAGGCGTGTAGTGTCTAACCATCGAGTCTATTCTCTAATCAATTTAAACCTCCTTCCTACTCTTCATTTAATAAGTAGTCTGAGAAACTGTTTCTTCTTCAGCAATGACCTACTTTATATTCATGCAGTTTTACATCATCATACTTCATTCAAATGCCTGGTGAAGTATGGAAGCCTTAAACAGTCATGGAGTCAAAATGTTATTTCCTCTGTATTCAGGTGATAAGTTCATTTTATTTGTATTCTCAAGGTCACCAAATATTTAAGCCATTATCTCAAAAAATAAATATTTTCCTGAGATAACAGGATTTTTTTTCTTCGTTACATGACATCCTTCAGTGTGGAGGAAACACAACAGCCTAGGCATATTACTCTTAATTTACAAAACATTGATACACATTTATATATATATATATATATATATATATATATATATATATATATATATATATATATATATATATATATATATATATATATATATATACATTGACTTTAAAATTAGTATTATGGTGGTGTCTTGTGATCCTGTAAGGAATGCATCATATATTTCATTCAGTCATGAAACCTTTGTTTGTATTTTGATGCAACACTCTTATCAGTCAATACAAGTCAATACGAGCCTCTGGGCTTTGCTTGACCAACACTCTCCAAATCAACCAGCCAACCACTGACTGCAACCACAGACAGCGATTCCATTCCCACCGGCTTCACCTACACTTTAAAATGTACATACACGCATGTGTGTGTGTGAACTCGAACAGAGAAGCACCTGATTCAGCTGATACACGGAGAACTAAAGAGGCCCTGAGGGCAAAGGACCAAAAAAAAAAAAAAAGTTCTGGTGATCCAATTTTCAAGTCTGATCTTAATTGTTTTCTCTCTCGTCTTTATGACCCAAGAACAGGTGAAAAGAGTGTTACTTTTTTCCATTTGTGAAAACTGGTGAACATTTAATTTCTCCATGCACTCTACACACATTACACAGTACATAAACTGTGTGTTAGCAAGTTATCTAACATCTCTGTCATGTTTTTCTTTTGTCTTTAAATCAGTGCTAAGAGAAATTAAAACTCAACTGGAAGAAAACGCAAATTTTTCTAGTCCTATTTAGAACAAGAGGTAGTCAAAATTATGTAAGTATTAGAACAACAAACACTTCTTGATTGGCTTTTATGGATGGAAAAAAAAATAAGGAACTTAGAAAATGATCCCAGCAAACTTGTGAAGTCATAAAAGAGAAAACAACTTAGTTCAGACTTAGAAAATGGATCACCGCATTTTTTTCCCCTCACTTGTCTCTCTGGACTTCCGTAGAGAACCCTTTTGCAACCGCAAAATGTCATTCAACCAGACGTTATGTATACAAGAGTTTGAAAAATTATGTCTTTGTGAGGGGTATAATCTTTGCTTACTTTAGCAAATAGAAAAAGTTCCACTGCACTCACCCTCCTAGAAGATTTTGAGTGTGTGCCATGTTTTTATTATGTGAAATGTTAATATTTTCCATTTTCCTGACTTGATGAAGATCTAAAACATTCAGATTGAGCTCTCTTCAATATGTCAGGAATGAAATTCTGATGCGAAAAATGCTGAATCATTTATTTAACTTCTGTTGGTCTAAAAGATTTAAACACAATAAAGAGACTAAAAATAGCAGCATCCGCCTTTAAAACTGTAAACCACAAATAAAAAGCCCAAAGGCCAGAACAAATCCAGAGGACATGACCTCACTGTGGTCTCTACAGGCTTCTCTGCATCATGACGGCAACAATCCTTTGTCCATTTCTAGCTTTATGTTCGATACATACAGTATCTTGAATTTTAACACCTCAAGTCAACCAGTATTGATCAATCAAGTGTCATTTACCTGTGTGTCCATTCTGAGCAGCAGCAAACAAGGCAGAGGTTTGGTTGTGGTTGTGGTACAGGTGGTGGTCTTGGTCAAGATGATTGGGTTTGTTCTCCATGGCGGTGGTAGAGGTGGTGTTGGTGGACGTGGAGGTGGTGGTAGTGGTGGTGGTGGTGATGATGGTGGTGGTCGGGTCTGGTTGGTTAAGCAGCATTGACAATAAAGTGACATTTCCCTGGGAAGCAGCTTGGGGGAGCAGGGGGCGCCCGCCGTCCAGGGCAGCAGGCCCACCGCCGCTTAGAGAGGAGACTACGGAGGGACACCAGCCTGCAAGGGGAAGGAGGAGCAGGAGCAGCACAGGTTAAAACTAGGAGGAGGAAGAGCAGGAGGAAGCTTCTAGAAGTGCTGAGCGTGGGAGAGGAAGGGTGTAAGGAGGTGGACGGGTTGGAGGGGGAGGAGAGCACAGTTCAGTTCACACATACTGTAGTCCAGTCTCTTTCGTCTGAGCAGCAGGCTGGAGTAAAGTAATAGACTGAAGATGCAGTTAAATTGAGATTTACAAGTCATGTTGTGCAGCCAAACATTGTTTAGACCCCCATAATTTTATTTTAAATTGTCATGAACATCCCAAAGTTTGAAAGACACCAGATATATCAGGCCGGATTTGGGTGTTTATAAAATGAGGAAAGAGATATCTACAATGTGATAGAGCCATAAGAAACAAGCAGTTGGGTTTGATCTAAAACTCACTGTAAACACCACATAGTGTTAGCGTAGCAGCAGAGCAAGAAATTTCACATATTGTCAGACATCTTTAAAGATATTTATGGAGAAAAAAACTGAACTGCTCTGCTAATGAGGGGAGGTGTGTCACAAAAATATCAAAGCTCTAAAAAGAAGCTATCCAGTCTGTTTCTGTTGCTGTAGCCTGAAGCTATTCTGAGCTAAATCCCACTTGGTGGTTGGTTATGTTATGAACAAATCAGTAGGATTATGGGAGGATTATGAGAAAACAGGCAGACAGGTTAAGCGACACACTGAGGTATTGTTTCAGCTTCAGCCGGAAGTCATCCAGCAGCGCTGCGGTCGAGATTTTACTCACTTTACCCAGTCAATGAGATTATCTCTCCCCTTCAGATCTGCTGCTAGAAATATGTGTTTAACCAAAACTCTAAACTCCAGCAAAACAATATCCAAATGACTAACTCTGGTTCCCTTCTTATTCAACCTCTTTAATTACCTCCTTAAAAGTTCCTTAAATGCTTAGTATCTTTAAATCTCACATTGAATCGTAGTACCATGTATGTTGGGCACTAAATGTCATTTTTCAATGAAGTAAAATGCTGCGTACATTCAAACCTTTTATGACATGTTTTTTCACGGCTGACTATTTAACAGATATTTAAGATATGTTATTCATTATTTTATAAACATTTCTATGAAATTGAGCCTGACATATCTGGTATCCTTTGGACATTTTGGGATCACCACTAAAAAAAACAAAAAAACATTGATTTGTCACACAACACCAGCTTGAGTTTCAACTGTTAAATGAATTTGAAGTGTTAGAACACTACAAAACATCCCAAAAACAAATAGTTTACTTTGGTAATGGATCATATTTGTACTTTCCATCTACATATTTTCGAACTTTGGAATATGCACATTTTCATTCCATGCTCTGGAAAATCACACTTAAATGCAAAGCTTTTCCAGCGGTTTCTCAATACGCAGGAACCCTCTGATAAAATGTCTTTAATTTATTCAACATGTGAAGTGTGCTGCTGACAAAAGAGTCTGTCATCGCATCCTATTAAAAGCAAGATGAATACATAGCACTCATCTTTCAGTCCAATCATTCATCCACAATATTCACTGAGTGGACAAATAAAAATACATACATTATTCAGAAGGATACGGCTGCAATTATACGGCATTATTAGAAATGATTAAACACAAAAAACAGACGAACTGATGAAGTACAGAACAGACAAGAAGACCTAATTACCAAATCCAACTACTTTGCTAAAACTGCTAACTAACTAGACAGCTTTGGCTCTACTGACAGGTGTCATGCTAAATGCTAGACATGCTACTTTTAACCATGGTTTTATGCTGAACTGGGAAGGAAAGTCAAAAATGAATTACAAAAAGGCAGAATTGAGAATTTCAGTGCAGTGGCTCATAGACTGAAAAGAGTGACACTAGAGAAAGAAAGAGTGAAAAAAAAAGTGGAGAAGTGAATCTCAAGGATACACTGTAGATAATGATAATGGCAGCCATTATGGCTGCACTTTCTCTATGAGTGGGTGGTGGTGGTGGTGGTGAGGAATAGGAAAAGTACAAAGGCTACAAAAAACATTTCTAGCTGCTGGCAGGTTAGATTGTGGACCTGCTTTGAAACTGTGATAAATAAGTCTGGGAAGGAGCAGAATTCCCAGAAAACTCTGTGCAGCTTTATCGGATTTGTAAGAGGGACTCTGCAATGAAATCCAAAAACATGAGCTCAATGTGCAATAACAAAAAATATTTTGGTCGTACAGAGGGTTACATCTAAAATATCAAAATCTTTAAAATGTCAGTAAATAACACAACAAAGTATGCGGTTTTCCCTCTGATGTCCTCTGGCTGCTGCACATCAACTCTCTGTGATTCAGGAGTTTCCTGATAGCAGACAATAGATGACAGTAAAGTAACTGCTGCAAACTGTAGCTGCTGTTAGCTGGTTAGCTTTTATCTGTACTGCCAGGACTGGGTGTATTGACCACCGGGGGAGTGTTTATGTTTACACTGGTAGCACGAAGAAGAGGAGCTGGGTGAGTGGGCAATGTAACCAGGCTCATCAGCCTCTATGGACATAATGGCAGAGGGTAAGAGACTGAAGAGGACATTAACGGAGGAATCAGAGGGGAAAAGGAAAGTGACTGTGCAAGACGCCGAGCTGGGCTTCTTGCTGTTGGACTAATATATTAGCTGGCTGCTGTGTCTTGTGTTGTTGTACTTGATGATCTTGCTAGTTTTTGATCAGAAGTAATATAATCATCACAAATACACATGTGCAGCTGTCCTTATTTATGACAGAGGTGTAAGTAAATTACACTGAAACAGGGGAACCAAAATGCAAAAAATTGTTTTGTTCTTGGTCATGTGGCTATATAGAGCAGCTATATATTTTTAAATCATGACATATCTGCATGCAAAGAACAGGATTTACAGAAATGTAAATCTATTTTGTCACATTTCAGAGGAACGTTTAAGGATAATTCCACTTTATTACAACTTAGTCTTGTTGTCCCAAGTTTTATGATGATTTCTTTCAGATATAATAACTAGGAGTGCAGCACCATTACTAACAATAAGTTAGACTGGACAACAAACATGAGCAGCCAGATGATAGGCAGCTGACTGTTAAATGAGTGCAACTAATAATCCCTCATGTAATTTAGTAAACTGTGTTGGAAGTTTGCAACAAACAGTTTGGTGCTTGCTGTTGACCTTTGTTTTCTCTTCCAAACCTGTCAGACCATCTGACTGCCCATGTTTCCTTCCTGTTGTTGCCATGGTTCCTGGTCTTAGAAATTCACTTGCTGATATGTGGGAGATCATCGTGAGCACAACATTATTACAGACTTGGCCAAAACTATGGGAACAAAACCACAGTTGTCATAAACTGGAATTATTATTATTATTCATTCATCCTACACAGTACAACCGAGCATATCACTAAAAGCTCATCCCAAGATATAAACACCAACATTAACATGAAAACAACAGTTACGTACAGACAGCTGTCAATGTAACAGGAAGCAGAATGGACAGGACAAGTCAGTAGAAGCTGAAACAGGAAGAATGCAGGGAGTAGAAGAGTGATGGTGGCATGCTACTGGAGGATGGAAAAGGGAAGGGGAGGAGAGTGCAGCCTCTGGCATCAGCTTCAGAGAGGAGGATAGGGGGGGTTACTGGTAGGAAGGCCTACAAACCAATCTGTATACACGAGAGGGGAAAACATCTGCTCTGCCTCTGTTCACCCTGACATGGCTAACCTCTAGTTTCTGAGCAACAGTCAGGTATGTGTTAGTGACATGTTGCCACTGCTGTTGATACAGATGACAGGGCTAAAGTGACAACATGGGAGATAGAAGGTGCCCAGAGGGAGGACATATTAAGGGCAGAGAAAGTGAGACGAGCAGAGAGAGAGAATGCAGTGAGCGACATCGGATCTTGTGAGGTAATTTAAGGTTGAGGGACAGAGTCAGTGACATAAACTGAATTGATGTGCTACTCTGCATTACATTGTTGTGGTTACACTAGTTTCCCTGTGACCTGATCGCTATGCTAGGCTAGGCTAGGCTAGTGCTGTGGAAAGACAGTTGAAGAAAAGAGGCAGTGGGGAGAACTGGAGGGAGATGGAGCATGGAGGAGCCCCTTTACCTGATGCTGTTGCCAGGGGGCTGCCTGCTGAGGCACGGGAACTACGGGAGGATGGAGCACTAATGGAAGAGGAGGTGGAGGGGGGGTTTATGGAGGAGGGGCTACTGACAGTGGCGGCAGGGCTGATGACTGGGGGGCACTCTGCACATGCTGCTGCCGGCTGCCGCTGAGGGCCCCGGCCAGGCCCCGGGGAGCGGGAGGGGGAGCAGGCACCCACCTGAGAGGCCGTCAGGGCTGGGACCAGGTCCAGGGCGGGTTTTGGCGGCAGCTGGGGCGTGGCCGGTTTTAGCCCTGCCCCAGGAGAGCGGCTGCTGTCCCCCACCACCTTGATGGGTGGATGAGGAGGAGAGGGGGTCTGGGAAAGCCCTGGCTTTTTGGGAGGGATAGGGGGAGGGTTTCCCCGGTCGATCCTGGCCACCGTGGGCGACTTGATGCCAATGGGATGGCTCAGGCGACCGGGAAAAGGGCCTCCCTCTGAGGCAGAGTGGGGCAGGCCTGGACGCAGAGGTCCAGCGCCTCCTGCGGGAGGGCTGGTGAAGCGTGAGAGGACCTGTGTGACGGTGTTGCGTGCTTGCTGCTTAGCCGCAAAGTTGTCCCGGTTGGTGGGGGAGAGGTCACGGGCCGGAGGACTCTGGGAAGCCGTGCCATTTTGGTCCTGTTCTTGGAACTTGTAGCGGGCCGCCTGGACACGGGGGCTGACTCCGCTGGGTAAGCCATGAGGGGTTTGGCCGTCTGAGCCATTCTCTGTCTGTGCCAGTCCTCCTGAGCTGCTGTGGACGATCCCGCGGCCAGTCGTCTTTGGCAGACTCAGGCCCACATAGTTGGCAGGGGTTGGTTTGACGGGTATAGTGAGGGGGGTCTTCTTGGGACCCTCTACCTCAGTGGGGGGCATGTCCGTTTGGCAAGACGCTGTTCGAGAGCTAATGGGCTCTGTGGCTACAGAAACAGACGTCAAAGCTTTAGGTTTGGGTGGTGGGCTGGTGGCAGGTTCTGCTACAGCAGCAGCAGCACCTGCACGCTGGGCGACAGCAGCACCATCCTTCCCATCGCCCTGTTCAGTCCTGAGCTGCTCCACCTGCTGCCGCAGACTCTGGCTCTCGGCCTCCTCACGGCCCAGTCTGGCACGCAGCTGTTCCCGCTCTGTGTCAAACTCCGACAGCTGCTTTTCCATCTTGGCCTCCATCTGTTGGCTACGCTGCCGCTCCGTGCTCAGCTCCTCCTGCAGCCGGCCAGAGGTGCGACTCTCCTCATCCAGCCGGGCCTGGAGCTCGTCAAAGCGCTGCGACTCCTCTACCACTCGTGTGGCAAGCTGCTTGCACTCGCGCACCAACATCATGACAATGTGTTTGTTCTTCTCGCGCTCGTCCTTCAGCTGTGCCGTCAGTTTGCGGTGCTCCTGTTCCAGACTCTGGAGCTGCAGCTTCTCCATCTCCAGCTGGTAGAAAGAAAGAAATTAGAACATTGGTTATCTGAGTTGGGCTTGGTAGACACAAACACACAGCTACTACTGCACAGCTGCAACTACGTATTATTTTCATTATTGATTCATCTGTGGATTGTTTTCTAGATTAATCAATTATTTGTTCCATAAAATATCAGGAAAGTGTGAAAAATGTCCATTCCAGTTTTTCTACACTCCCATGGTACACCCAGTCCCGGGTACAGCTAAAAGCTAACTAGCTAACAGCAGCTACAATTTGCAGCAATTTGCTTTTCTATGTGTCAAGATGTTCAGTTTAATATGATCAACCAGATCAAGCAGGTAAAAAAAACACAATTGGCTAAAAAGAATATTTTCTGCCTTTTTTGCACGAAAAAAAATCTATTTAATGACTGTCAATCTTTTATTACAATATTCAGATTTTATCCACTAAACAATTAATTCATAAAACTAACTGCCCTAGCTTTAGCATTATATGTGAGCACATACATAAATAATTAACCACCCTGCACGACTACACATAACGTACAAGCTCTATGAAGCTCGCATGTATGTGAAACATCTCTCACAGTCATATTTCATACATTTCAACACCAACAGCAAGGTGCCGATTATAGCGCACTGGGCATCACATGAATCCTGAGAATATCGTCAGTCAATTGAACTGAATAACACAGAACTTTGGGTACACAGTGTTTCAACTTCGTTTGGAATTTAGTTATTAGATAGAAAATACAAATGCTTTTTGTGGTGATGGAATCATCCAAATTTGAGTACAGAGTCATTTGTTAGTCACAAAGCTGAAATGAGCCGGAACAATTTTCTCAAGAAGACCATAGAGGGGCCAGATTAATCGAATGAGCCAGACAAAATAGCTTGATTAAATAGACAGGCGAGATAGATGGGTACACAAATAGACACTTTCTTAATCCATGAGGTGGCTTGGGGAATAAGTTTAATTTGTGTATTCAGAGAGACACAGTATCTGTGCATACGATTGAATTTCGATGACTTGTCAAAGCCCTGGCTTCTAAATCTGGAGTGTTGCTGCTATTGTTAGCTCAGAGCTGGCTTCACAGAGGGTAACAAGGCTTAACCGGGGCTCTCCACCCAATTGCCAAGACCCCATCGCTCTAACGAGCCTCAAACGAAAAGAGTCGACAACCCCTGCCTCCACTGTCCCAAATGAGACCACCTCCCCTTCCCTTCCGCACTCCCCCTATTCCAACACCATCAGGGAGTTTATATCACCACCAGCTGATGCTGAGGAGGAGCGAGGGGTTAATAAGCAATGGGAAGCACCAAGGGAACGCCAGTCGCTACTCAAAAGGAGGTGCTACAAACGAGCTGCTAATTGGGTGAGGATTATATATGTTGTAAGTCAGCCTAATGCCTCGGAAGAACAAGTTTAGGGATGTTGTAGAGGTGGTGACACACTGGGCAGTGTAAATTTAAACCAGGCAGGAATAAGACAAGTTTAAATTATATATGGCAATTAAGTATAACGAATGCCACCACTGATACACACTATGACTCAAATGCAGTGCTGGAAAAGCTTTCAACTTCTTAACCTCTAATAGGGACCAGTATACTTGAACAAAATTGCCTGTTGGATGGCCAAACAGCACCCAAGAACAACAATTTGTGGAGTAAGTGCAGTCGTTTTTGTAACTTTCCAAAATTGATAATCGACAATCAACCCACGTCACACAGTGATTGGTCTTGTGTGTGGCGGTGAGGAAGTAAGCAGGGCATGAACTTTTTTCACAGCAGAGGTCATCTGAACTCCATCTTGACACTTTTTTGTTCTACCTGCCCTACGTTTCTGGATCAGCTCCGCTGCGGCAAAATTTGAGCCAGGATTAGCTCTTTTTGCTGGATGACCCTGAGATTTAATTCTTCGTGTCAACCCAGTGATCTCATTGAAATGAACAAACTGACAAACCTCTTCTGAGACTTCTTTCTTGTGCAGACTTGTTCTGAAGTGCAGAGTGTGTAAAATCTTTGCTTGTACTTATTATCCATAAGCTCGTTCTGCCATCATCTACACAGTGAAATAATAATGATATTAAACTCATTTGTATGGAGATACCTTGCAGGCACCTCAGGTAGCACCGGAGCTCCCTGGACCTGAGATCCCCCACCGCTTAATGAAATATTTAAATAAAGCTTACAAGTAGAATCTTTACTTAGAGGTCCAACCTTACACCTGATAAACTGCAGCGGGGTTATCAGCCAGTACAAAGCAGCCTATTCAGCTACTGTGGAGGATTGGGGATGTGAGAAAAAGGAAGGCCTGAGGACTATTTTAAGATAAAGGAATTTCAGCACCGGCGGTCATGACTTTGCCTCCAATTTCAGCTTCATAGCACAACATCAACAACACTTTGGCAGCATGTTTACCCACAAAACCTTACAAATACAGGGTTTTTTCGTCACTGCTGAAGGGGGGGTTCCTCCAACGTCATGACTGATTCATGGAGGAGGAGGTGAGGGAGCGGGGGTGGCTTCATTATGCCTATAAACCGATTCAGAGTGACTTACATAGAGCTGACTGCCTGCCTTCAGCTTGCCTAAGCCCTCATGGATAATTCAACAACTTACTCACAGGAGAACGACAAGAGTGGAAACGGATGGTGGGGATAAAGATAGCACGGACAATCCTGGTGAAATTCACTCTACCCAGCAACCAGAAGATCCCTCTGAGCACCCTGAGCCTGTGTCTTTGGCAGTGTTGGTGTGTTGTTGTGTCTTCAGTCATTTTAAAAAGGTTCCAAAAAAACCATTTATCCCTGCCTGACAGGTTTGTACCCTGTTGTTGACAATTTAGGTACAACTGTGTAATCAGTGGTGACATGGTGATTTATTCTGTCCTAAAGAGAGTAAAATGTTGTTTTGTGGTTGCTGCCTCTCTGTTTATGCACATTTTCAGGGTCAAATGAAGCAAAACCTCCCAAAGTCAAAGTCGCCTTGCATAGCTGTGATTCTGATCCCTGCTGAGAGTGATTGTAGATTAAGAGTGGGGCTAAGATCTGTGATGAGGGCCCTGAATAATCCTAACAACAAACATGTGACTCAGGATTTCAGGCTTTTGTTTTCAGTGTCCCTAAGTGGCTCTTTGTAGATATTCTCCAAATCAAAAATGCTGGTCTCAAGTTGTAGTTTTGAAAAGAAAAAAACATAAAGTGTTTCCAAAATGACAATACATAATTTTCACAGACATGGTGAAGTGCCAGAAATATGCTGTCTCTGTGATCACTTGCTTCTGTTTGGAGATCATAAAGACAAGACAGAATTTTCCTATTGTGTTGTCACTGTGTGAGCAATAATCAAAAGAGAAAATCCAGACGTAGACAAGAACACAGTTGTTGGACACGGTTAAATCAGGTCGTATGGCTTAGGTCAAGTCATGCCTTTGTTGAGCCATGTCTGCAAACATAAAACATACAGTATAATGTATGGCTCAGTGTCTTTTTTAGCTTTTTGATACAAGATACTATGCACAACACTTTATTTTATGTTATTTTTCATATTCTCTTGTGTTTTTTCCCCATTTGTGAAGTCATTTGAATTGCCTCTGAGTTGAAAGTGATTCACAATGGGCCAAAACCATTTTAGAAGTTTTTGGGGACGGTATGAACCGGCCTTTTCTCTGCCTGATTCGAGCCAGTGAATGGCGTTGCATGCAACTCAGCTTGTCAGATTTCCATTGGTTGGTTTTACAACGCAAGGCACCTTTTTCAAACAGCTAGACATCTTGTAGTGAAGTCATCTGATTGAGTCAGTTACAAAATGTCAGCTGGCTGAAATGGCAATCAATTAGTTTGAGGATAAATAAATCGCCTAGTAAAAGCACTGCCCAAACCCAAGTTAAATGGTTGAAATGGCACTTTTTTGTATTCGCTTCTTGTTGGATTGACCACCAAGTCCAAATGGCCTGTTTTGTTTTGGGAACATTTCTGAATTCTCGGCCCTCTCATTTCATCAATGCTACAAATACAACAACAAAAAAAACAGTCATTTCTATGGAGACAACACATCGTCTTGGCTGGTCACATTGGTGTAAACTGGCAGGCTTTCAGAATGCAGGTTCAAGTACTTGCAAGTTTCAATTTGTCTCATCGTGAATCTTTGGTCTGAACTGGCCTTGAGATGCACCTCATCCAGCCAACCTTCAAAATATAACGGTTGATTTTTCATATCCAAAAATGTCTTTGTGTGTTTGTATCAGATCGCTTATTGTGATTTAAACACCTGAACACAGTCCAACTGCAGCATTCCTCTAATAACACTGGCAGTATCGATTGAGATGTGTCTGTAGAACAGAAAGTACTGAAAAGATTTAAAAGCTGGCATCAAATAATTTGTCAGATTCTTGTTTACTTATTATTGAGCATATTTCCTAATCAAAATAACTTTTTGATTAGGAAATATGGAGCATCCGCCCATGTACAAAGGCTCAGTCCTTGCAGCGGCAGCCAAGGGTTCGAATCCGACCTGTAGCTCTTTCCCGCATGTCATTCCCCATCTCTCTCTCTCTCTCCCCATATTCCTGTCACTCTTCAGCTGTCTCTGTCAAATAAAGCTAAAAAGGCAAAAAAATATATATATATCTTTAATTAGGCTAACTTCTTTAATGCTGATGCACTGAGCACATTTTGATAAATGAAAAAGGGAAGGCTATGTTATGAAAAAGGTTGTTAACAAAACATGTTGATAGTGAAAAGAACCATGATACGTGGTCACACTCAGGCCGGAAGTCGCTGAAATAAAAAGCTGAGATATTGTACGTCCACATTTGATGGATGAAAGCAAACACACACCAAACCACAGCACCAAAATCTGTTTAACCAGCTTTCCTGTCAAAACAGCCACTTCCTACCTCTCCCTTCCTTCTCCCATACCTCCTCCTCATCTGTGTGTAAGAGTGTGTCTGTGTGTGTGTGCGTGGTTAAAGGTTCCACTTGGCTCAAAACTATATCATCTTTGTTATTATTACAGAGTTCAGGGACGGGACACACACACACACACACACATACACACAGTGTTTTCTTTTCTATTACTCAGCCACATTCATTCTGCCAGCCTCTCATCCAAACACTTTCACACATCCATATTCTTCAACACAGAGGGGTGGAGGAAGAGTGAAGAAATGAGACATGGGGCAGAGCTGACATCTGGCTGTCCAGTTAATCATGGCCACATAATCCTAAAGAGACCTGGAACAAACACACACACACACACGCTCATACAAACACTGGCTATCTTCCCAATTCAAATAAGGCCCATTCAGTCACTAAAAACACGAATGCAGACAAACAAACGTGCTCTTTTGTCTTTCCCACATCGTCCTCTGGAGAATTTCCGCCACAGAGATTTGACTTGTGCGTAAATAAACACAATCCGTGGTCAAACAGAGGAAATCCCTGCTGATGTAAACACCGACATGTCTTTTATGTATGTCAGTTCAGTCATGTCTTATTTACATTCATTTAATCAGACTCTGCAATTAAGCTTAATTTACATAAACACAAGGTCATAATCATCCATTTGGTAAAATGTAATGCATTTTTTAGTTGAACCGTTGTAGCTGTATGGCTCTAAATAATAGAGTGAAAAATCTATTGTGGATTCTCAAGCTACAGACATTCACGGTCAACAGGGGATGATTCTAATTATTTCGGTGACTCACTGACTTTCCTCTAGCGCCACCTCCTGTCAGCCTCCCCTGCACTTATACATTAACTTGACTTACTAGCTCAGCAGTCTGGTGTATTGTGTACGTGAGTTCAGAGGTTGTCAAAGAATATCTGAATCTTTATGTGCTTCAGACAGTAACCCCCTGTGTCCCCTGTCCATTTGTACCCATCATTCATCTTCCATAAAGTGATGTCAGTGGTGCACATGTCATTCAGAAATGTTTTTTTTTTTTTAGACCTGGACACAACTCAGAATTTTGTCAGTTGAATCAGATTTGAATGATTTCAATACGAATATTCAACTATTCGTTCCCATTTTTCCCATACAGACTATCAAGCAACTCTATAGTAAACATGCCAAGTTATGTTGGGTGAGCTACACTTACAAAAGATCAGAAATGTGCAACAATTACAATAGTAAATCATTTGACAATAGAAATCAAACAAAAGAGTCTATATCACAGGAAGTTATTGAGCTGTAACTTCATCGTTTCTAAGCAGAAGACAGAAGATAATGTTATCTCTGTGCTTGACTGGACAAGGCCTCTGTTCCACTGGGCTGCTGCCAGGAGAGGACAACCTGATGTTACCCAGAGGGCAGAGCAAAAAGCGATGAGCGCTCACTCTGCAGCTACTAATAGGGACTGAAGTATGCCCCTGGTAGCTCACCTGGTAGAGTGTGCACCCCAAGATTTTAAAATATCTTAAAAAAAAAAAAAAACACGGCTCCACTTGAAGAATCTCAGTCGATTGACAGGTCTTCAACTGATGATTCAAATTTTCGACTTTCAAAAAGGGCCATTTGTACTTTATATACATTTAAAATTATTTGATAAGGATGCTGGGCAGTGACTGGATCAGATGGCAGGGATCACTCGACGAATGACAATTTAAATACAATATCAATGTGTGAATTGTCTTTCGTTCACAAATCAAAGTAACATGCACCAATAGAAACCCTCCTCCTCCTCTCTCCTCCCTCCTCCTCAGGGTCTTACCCTCTTCTGGCGGCTCTCGGCAGCGGCCAGCTGGGCTGACATGCGTTCCTGCATCTTCCTGCAGTGGGCCATGACAGCCTCCAGGACAGAGATAGGGCTGGAGCCCAGGGGTCGCCGCTCTTTGTCTCCTCCGGGGACCCCGCATTCAAAGTCCCTCTGTAGCGCCAGGAAGGGGTCGGTCAGGCTGTAGTGGCCGTATCGCTCTTGGAGGAACACCTCCTTCCTCTGAGCCTAGAGAGGAGAGAGGAGGGGAGAATCAAACAGGGTTCAAGTGTTTGCGTGATATACTGCAACTGAACTTTCTCCAATTATTCCATTTTTCTTGTGAAATGGATGGATTGTTTTATCTGCAGAACTCTAAAAATGATTTAAATTAGATGAACTGCCCACGACTAATCAAAGCATATTGTCAATGAGGAATAACAAGGCAAGACATTGCTGCGTTTTATAGCCCCAGAAAATGTGTTTTCAGGATTTAAATATTCATGGCAACAATAATGTTAAATCTTTAAGAAGTATTCAAACTTTGCTTAATTCTGACTGAACCTTGCAAACTACAAATCAGTGAGACGACCATAGACAAATGCCTCTAATTTAAAATAACTAAAACTATGCGAACTTCGACAGAGATGTGTGTTCATGTTGGATCGCATCGCTCATAGTACAGAAGGTATTTAAAACAGTCAATACATTTCAGTTTCTGGACTTCACCCAGCTCAAGAAAGGTTCAGGTTCCCAAACAGCTGCAGAAGAGCGTCTCCTGATATCAAACAACCGATAATGACAGAGCGAGCACATATTTGTGGCTATAATCAGGCTTTAACTGTGCTACTACTCTACTTTAAGTCCCTGCAGCATCAGCACCCTGCCTCGCCTTCATGCCCCAGGCCTCAACTCCCTCCCAATGCTTTGTAGTTCAAGAGGAAGTCCGGTCCATCAGACCATGCTGTGGACCCTGAACGCCCCCCCCCCCCCCCCCCCCACCACCACCACCACCACCACTCGCCTCTGACCGCTGTGAGACCGCCTGCCTGACTCCACAACCACTCAACACTGCAGAAGGCAGGGCTGCTCTCAGGTTACACAGACAGATGGCGATGGGAGATGGAGTCCTCAGAGCTGGTCAGAGGTGGTGTGATCACAGCAAAATGTTCAAAATGGAGATCACAGCCAGACCGGGTATCATGGTTTTTTCATATTAAGCCTCAACTGAGCACCTGCAAAATGCTTAATTTAACTAGAAAGGTCTCGGCTGACTGTAAACCTCCACCATGGCTGAAAAATCTTGAGCTGCACAGCTGCAGCCTCTGATGTTTATCATTCATCTTCTTGCTTTGACTTCCAAGAGAATGTAAATAGAACGATGTTCAGCAGATGAACCGGAAGCACGGGATGGCAAACTTTCCAAACAGCAAATGGCACACACAACTTTTAGTGGAAAATCAGACTTCATTTTAACTTTCTTGCATTCATATGTCTTTATACAGAATACTTATTATCAACCACACTGGTTGATATTCAGAGCCTTTTGGTTTTACACTTTCACTGGGCTGAACAACATGAGCCGCGCAAAGCAGTGGCATCAAAGCTCATGCAGACTTTCCCTCGTCTTCCTCAGATGACTGGATGCTGCCGTTTGGGTGAAAGTTTACATCATCTCCATGCGGCGATGCGCAGCAGGTGTTCCACCGTCAAAATACAAACATGACAAAGATAAACAGACAAAAGAAGATGAAAACCAACATCCACTGTGTGGATCAAATGAGCATGTTTAACCTTAAAGCTGATCTACTCTAGTTTAAATAGATCATAACATATCGGGTATGGAATTAATAAGCAGATACCTTAGTTCAAGATGAGACCAAATGTTTCTTTGGATGTCAGTTCTGAGCCACGACAAAGGCCAAAATGACTAGTTAAGACTTGTTCCAGCCTAGTAGCTATTGAAGACCGGCAGGTTAGGGAGGACTGAAGATTCAGCAGTCTGTATAAAAGTCAAAGTTAAAAGCCAGAACTAGAACAATGAATTTCCATTTCCTGGCATGTTTCGTTTTGGGTGACGGGCTCATCGAGGCGAGGAAGAAAAGAGAGATTTTGTTAAAAAAGGAGCTACTGTCAAGGTAATCCAGTGCTTGATTTATGTATTGGCAGAGTATCGGCTGACGTGTCTCATAGATGATCAGAAATTGGTGTCAAAAAAACATGACTGGGACATCCCAAACTGATGGATTTTAGAATAACCATTGCTTTGACTTGAAGCAGTAGTAATTTAATATTTTTTGTCTTTTAAAAATCCCTTCTTGTCTTATTTGAAGATAAAAGTATTAAAATAGGTGAATTATTTTGCCCTGCTGGTTGGATACCACAACAACATATTCACTCTCCACCAACCTTCGACACTTCCAACACCCCAGCCGGGTTCCTAGATAGGTACCTGCCGTAAACAGCTGGAGGGATCGTTTTTATCAGATCCTGTGGATTAGTAAATGGGATAAAGCCGTCGTAAAGTCCAGTGTTATCCAAACTGCTGCTCCAAACTGGCATCGGTTGGCCCCATGAGTACAGCTACAGTAACATTAGCCTCGTCAAACCTCCGCTCTTAATCATTCTGACCACAACCTGATGACCACTCGCAGTAATCCAACGGTCAAATAATACCAGACCAAAACCCACTTGGCTGCGGCACAGCAGCTGCACTGAGACCAAACCCTCTGACCATAAGTGGTGAGAGAGACAGAGTGTGATGAGTCTGAAATATCCAGAACAGAAATGCACAATTTATATGAGAGTATGAGAAGAATAATATACTGAAATGAACTGGCTACAAACCTGCAGGAAACACTTCACATACCTTTGATATGGAGATAAAGTGTCTATATTATAAATGTAAATGAATAACAATACTGTCAGAGAAGGGTGAAATCTTTCACTTGTAAAACACGTATTTAATCTTTGAGCTGCTTTCTCTTTTACAATGTCCACTGCAGGCGTGGATATTAAACGGTTTTAGAGGGTTGTATTTAAAGAGTCATGATTCATATCTATCAGTGGCAGAAGGTTGGTGAGGGAGGAATATTTAATAACTGGGAGAGAGACGTTTTAAATTAAATGTGGAGGCGAGAAAAAAAAAGACAAAGAGCCAGAGAGTGTGAGAGACAGAAGAACAGACAGCAGGGACAAAGAGAGGAACGGACAGGAAGGTGTTTCGAGATGCTTTGCCAAAGAAGGAGATGGAGTCAGGAGAGTCAAACAACGCACACACAGACACACACACACACACACACACACACACACACACACACACACACACACACACACACACAGAGCAGAAAGATTGATGGTGAATCCAGAGAAGACTGAGGCAGCTCTTTGATGCAGATGGCTGTGAGCAGACCAACATAAACACACCACAGAGGAAAGGTGTGCATGTGTGAGTGAGAGAGAGGAACAGCAGAAAGATAGAAAGCCTTTCCGAAGATGTTGAGAAAGTTGGTGTTGAAAGATCGGCAGGAATTCAAGTGAAATATTCCTCACGAGTAAACACACACACACCTTTGTCTGTCCATTTAAAAAACACTTCACAAGCTGAAAAAAAAATCAATAATTACCAATATTTTTTAAAGAAAAAAAGATCAGTGTTGAATTTTGGTGAAACAAAGCTCAGCAGAACGACATTAAAACACTTATGTTTGTTTATTTTCCCAACATAAGTCATATTCATCCAACTTACTATCACTGCATAATATTTTGTTTGCCCCACCTGCCTCCACCACTGTGGCTGACCCCACATTTTGAGAACCTCTGCGTTAAACCAAGAAAAACAGTGAATCCTCAAAACTAAAAAGGAGCTGAAATGTTGTCTTACTTACACGAATATTAGATTATCAAAATACTCGTCAACTTCTCAGCTCTAAACTCAACAGATAGATCCCTTAACAAGTACCCTGAAGGCACCATCTGAAGGAAATCTGGGAATCTCTGGAGTAAATAATGAGGTGACATCTTTAAACTGCCCTTCACCTCCCGGGATCTTCACATAAATATTTACAACGGACCAGAGACCATTACAGCTCTCAGTCAGCCAGCTGCTGCTCTTCAACTTCAACATTAGGATGAACACTTATCAGATTGAAGGTTTTTGGTTGTTTGAGTGTATTCCTGAGTGAATATACAAAGAGAAAACATTCAAAATCCTACAGGCCTCAACTCGTCATCCTGGCCCACTCCTTTTTCTTTCTTTCATGTTTTCATGTTATGCAGATCTAATTATTAAAAGTTTAACCTCTATGTTATCCACTGCTATTACAGTAATCCCTTCTGATCCTCCATTCTATATGCACAACTAAACCTCTCCATTTGTTTAGCTTGGCTTGTTTGGCGCTATGGAAAGGTCCGTCAATATTTCCTGGTTGCGAGGCTCAGGGTCATGGGTCATCCTATTACAGCGTCCGGGTTACAGATAAATCCTTTGAGACCTCATCAGCTGTCAGACGCCGAGATCCCCTGAGGCTCTATAGATCCCATAGATCCATTGGTTGTTGTTAGAAGAAAGCTACAGCACAGAGTGGAGTTTAACCAGTACAGCCTCTGTAGAGTGATACTGATGGCTTCCAAATGAAAACATTTGTGCTTTTATTCTTCTTTAGATTTGATCTTACTGACATGTGTGTAGGATCACTTATACTATGTTAATTAAATTATCTTATAATATCCATGTACTCTTTTTGTCCTGAGATTCTCACAGGTGAATTGAGACATTTTAATGAAAACAAAGCTAGACAAACGGACCATGACATTCTATTTTTTTATTCATTTTAGAAAACCACACTTCATCTATCAGGTAAATTCAATTCTTTGTCAGTCATTTGTGCTCAACTTTATTAACTGACTTCCCCATTCATCAATTTAAAAATCCCTAAATTTGACTGACTTTTCCCCCTTTTTTGCAGTATTTTACAGTTTCAGGACGTCTGAAACAACTTGAGAAAGGATACGTTGGCGTGAACACATCTGATTTATTATGTGTGAAAACACACTACTGTCTTCTTCTCCCAGTTTTATCACATTCGCTCGTCTTGACTATAAAATCTGTCCGTGTAACGTGTCCGCTACGGGTGTCACATAACACTGTGTAATCACATGAGGCAGGTGCTTTGCCGTTTAGACTTGGCATTAACATACAAAATGACTATTTCAAGGATGCTAGGACTTGGGTGCCACGACCAGAGTCTTCTATCACAGTATACGTACTTTTCTATTGTGATAATTGCATCGCAAGACAGTAACTGCTCTTTAAATTCAATAAATAAGTAACATACGTACATCAACACATTTGATTTTTTTTTCTTTTTTCCTTGGAACTTCCATACAAACAAAAACAACTACCTCACATGAGACAACACTGCACTGCCAAACCTCCACCGTTACATGATATATACAGTTATATTACCCGCCGCCTTATCAGCACAATTTCAAACAGACATACTAAACATTACATTTCTTTGGCCCACAGATTTTAAGAGAGAGGATTGAAGTTCAACATAGCCACGTTTCAGTTTCACTGCAGGCCTCCAGCAATAACAGATTTAAAAAGATGTTTACCTACTCGTTTGGAGGGAAGGTACTGTATTACAAGAGGAGCAACGGTGATACTATAGTAATACTATAGTATTTACAAGTGCAGCAGTGGTTCTGAGGCTTCTGAGAGAGACCTAAGTATTATTAGCATCAACCTTTACAGGCATGCTGCACTCAGTGGGTGAGAGGGTTCAGGGAACGCAGCCAGAAATGCAGAGTTTGTCTTTGCAGAGAAGCAGAGATAAATCGCTGCAGGAGGAAATGGAAGAAAGTGGAAGACGGATGAGAGAGGTGGAGAAATGACAAACGCTGCGAGGAAGGACGGCAGCAACAAACAAAATCAGAGAGAAAGGAAAGAGAGAGCAGCGGAGCAGAAAAATGCCTAGCAACCGAAAGGCACAGAGAAGCCCTCATCAGAAAGAAGCAGAGGGTACTCCAAACTTTACATGGCAGAGAAAAGAGCAGCATGTATTCAAGTGTCTCATTTGACTCCATTCAGGACTGCGTGAATGTCAAGTCAGTGGCCATGTGCCAATACAGCTCAGTTACAGATACAGAAATCATCAGATCAAACAGAGGAGCCGTTCATGTCCGGGAAAACACACAAGCAAACATCAGATCAGAAGAGAAGGATGCGCTCGAGGGGGCTCGATTCAAGTGGTCTGATGCTTGGTTCAGTGTCCAACAGCAGAGCTGGAACATTTCGGGAAATCCTTGAAATGAGGAGAACACCTGACCTCGAAGTGATGAGAGGAACACTGCCAACAGTGAGTGTTCACGGTCAGCTGGCTCTGCTTCGACTGATTAAAGAGAAAATAATTAAGAAATGAGGTGAGGAAGTAAAACTTGCTCTTACTGTCGTGTGTCATGTATGCAGGAAGCATAAAGACGGTCGGAACTTGAGATGCACTCAGTCTAATAGGTGTTTCGTTCCAAACAGACGCTCTGATGAATCACACCTCGACATCAGTTTCCTGCTTCTCTCTGCCAGCAGCCGGTAGTTCATCACACAAGTGTTTTTTTTTTTGTTTTTTTTTATTCACTCAGGCTGAGAAATGTTCGGAACTTGATCTTAGGGACATTGGTACAAATATCCTGAAAGCTCATGTGTTAACGTGTGTGTAGCGGTTCGTCATCGTCATCATGGTATATCTACAAGTGCAAAGTAATCTAAACATCACATCTATACATGTACATAGAATAGAAGAGATTTCTCATTTTTTTAAATGTCCTGTAGACTATAACCAGAATTTAGCCTTCAAATGTCTTCATTTGCACCAATTAGACTGGAATTATTGTCCAAACTTAAACTTTTATTCTGTTAAAGAGCCGGTAAATGTCCTGAATATGCCTGAATATTTTGGGAATGTCTGGAACAATCAAAGTGCCCCGAGAAGCCTAATCACAGCGACTAAAGCTTAAGTGTTTTTTCATAAGCAGTGCCAGTTTCCTGCCGCTGGGCTTTTTTAATCAACACTTCCTGTCAGTCGCTGTGCTGCCGGTCGCTTTTGTGCCGAGCCTCGCTGTGCTGCCGGTCGCGTCAATATATCGACCTTTCCCTCTGTGGGTTCTTGTTTCAGCCGCACAGGGGTTGGGTCAGTGTGACGAGGTTGTCAACCGTTCAGCCTAACCCCTACCTTCAAGCTGGAGCAGCTCTCACATCTGTCTTTTTTTTTGTGATGTGTTGTGACTGATGGAGTGTGTGTCTGCGGGGCTCGCCTTGCTCAAGGACACTTGGCATTTGAACATTCACTCAAGTGCTACTATTGAGTTTATTCAGTTATTGCTGGGTGATTTTTTTTACTCGTGTTCAAATACACTTGACTCAACTAAAGAATACAGATACTGTGAGAGGTGCAGAGATAGAATCATGCAAATTTATAACCTTGTATCACAAGTTAAACTTTTGTTTGATAGTTCAAAATGTCCTCAAGTTCCTGACTTAATAAAAACGTTTGTTTCTTTCAGTTGAAAAAAAAAAGACAAAGTGAATAATCTGTTTCGCCTAACATATACAGGGAACAATTCAGTGCACCCTCTTAATGCTCAACTTACAGACTTCCACTTGGCCTTAAGCCATCTTTCACATACTCGCAAACATAAATCTGTGCCATCGCTACCACGAGAAATTTCAGGGTACAAATGTGAGAAATTACACCTCAGAGCATCAACACTCTGCAGCTTCTCTGCATGATAACCGACCTGATTTACGTTGCACTGCTAAGGTGCCTCCTCATTGACTCCAATCCCGATTTGGTTTTCTAGGTCAGGGCAGCGACAAGCTGACAAACAGCATCGAGCGAGGAGCGAATTAAGAGCAGGGATTGGCTGAGGTGCGGGGGAAGGGGGGGTGGGGTGATCATTTTGGATCCATTTCTGGTCTCTAGAGATATAAAAGCCTTCAAAACACTGGAGGACTCTCTCGGTCTGTGCGTGTGTGTCTTAGCAGGGGGTGGTTAGTCCCGCAGGATGCTCTGACCCTGAGGATGGTGGCAACCATCCTCAGCCCCCATCTGTCATTTACACACATGCGCACACACCAATTAACCCCTCTTCGCTTCAACGCGCATTTTCCCAAATTATCAGTCAATGAGCTGTGATCCCCCAGTGACATTTAAACTGAATAAACATAAAACATAAAAACAAACCTCTGACACAGGACTAAGAAGTGGTTAAGTGGTTCACATGGTAAAAACTCAAGTTAAAGGTCAAGGTTGTTTCTAACCAATCAGATGGACCCACTTCCTAAAAAAGGCACAGCACGTTTGAGTTATCTCAACACCAACATGTTGTTTTGGTATCAAAAGTTGGAGAATTAATGTTGAGTTATAGTTGTGCGTAGGCTCTTGTTGTGAGCATTTATACTTGTGTGCTGGTGTGTCTGTGTCGCTCTGCAATTTATGCTGCCACTGTGTTGAAACAGATTTAGTAAAAATGAAAGAAGGAAATTGGTGCTATATATTGTTAACTAATCCTGAAAAACAGGGCCTTGAATTACCACACACAAAGTGCTACAGGCCCCCTAATTTGTTTCTCTGAGCAATCAGCAGGTCAAACTACAATACAGTAACTAAGTTGTAGTAGTTTTTAGAAAACCTGCACAGAGTGAGCGCATGAATTAGTTACAAAGCATAACATTACTACACGCTCCTGCGTAGAGCTGCTAAAATTAGTTGTCCACTATTAAATTAATCCACACACACAGACTTTGGAAAACACTGATCAACATTTTTCACCAATTTATGACATTTTATGGACCAGAGAACTAATCGATTTATCCAAAAATGATCTTCAGATTCATTGATAATTAAAAGAGTGGTTAGTTACAGCTCTATTTCTCAGTCAGCGTGATCAATTTAGTTCCAGGTGCCACTAGCAGGTAAATCTGGCAACATATCATCACAGTGCAAAGCAACTACAACAAAAGTCAATATATATTTGATGAGTTATTCCTAAGCTGTTCTTTGTATATGACTTTAGTATTTCAACAGCTTAGTAAATATATAAATAGTATTTACTAAAATATACAATGACATTCATTTACAGATTTTTACAATATAGAGAAATAATAGAGAAATAGTGTTATTTAACAGTTGTTTCATGTATGATAACAGCAGTAGGCAATACGTAGGTGCAGAGCACACTGTGTGTTTAAATGTGAGGGATGCCTCTCAAACACGTCACATAAATCTCCATCAGTATGCAGAGTGATGATGGCTGGTGGTTACTGTAACAGTGAATCAGATATCTATCTATCCATCCATCTGAGTGAAAAAGAGCATCTGACACTCAATGACCTGCAATCACGAGGGATTTCACTCTGCTGGAAGGATCAATAACAGCAAAAGGATTTGATTTGACAAAGAGAAACGGATAACCAAGCGTGAGCTACAGTATGGGCGAGGGAGGGGGAGGCACGGTATTAATTAGATTAAGATAAAAGAGAAGAACAGAGGTTCAGAGAGGAGAAAAAAAGAGGGGGGGAAGCAGGAAGAAAAAGGCCAGGAGAGACTGTCAGAGAGCGGGGGAGATGGATGAGCGAGAGAAAGGGGGAATGAAAGATGAGAAAGGGCAGAACAGACAGTTACTGCCTCCTCTGCCAAGCAGCATTCACACACGACCCTCTCAGAGTTACGCAACGTGTTGACGGTTCAAAGTGTCACCGAGCCTGAACGCCATCATCTTTTTATCACCCAAAACTCGTCCAACACGCAGATCATGTTTCATTTCATCTGAGGGAAAGGAAGCAGTCTGGACGTGGCAGTCTGGAGACCGTGTGCAACTTCACTCCTCTGTGGCGCTGCGACTGATTAATTTTGATCCATATTTCTGATGAGTCAGAAAAATTAAAACTGCTCAACCTGATTTAAAGTGACATCTTCAGATTGCTTGTTTTGTCACAGTCTAAAACCTAAAAATAACTCAGGTTCAAGAAGCTGTAATCTGTTCCAATGTGGCGTTTTTGCTTCATACATAATTAACTTTATTCATTGATTGATTACTAAAATTCAATTAATTGACTCCACTACCACAGTTATTGAGATGCCAGAGGCATGCCACCCCCATTAATAGACAGGTTTAACTACACACATACAATGATACACAGGGTTCAACACTAACTTCTAAAAATGGTTGCCAGGCATCAGCTTTTGGTTGCCAAAACAGAAAATATGACACTTTTAGTCAACTTATAAATATTTTTATACTATATTATACTATATTATATATTTTATTTATTTTGTGGGAATTTCCTGCTTTTTATTAGAGAGCGACAATTAGAGAGATAGACAGGAAATCGAAGACAGGTGATAGAGAAGGGATGACATGGAGGAAAGGACCCAGGCTGGAATCAAACCCGGGTCACTGCGGCAAGGATTCTGAATAAAATTCTTTAGTTTGTGTTCAGTTAACAGGTCCCCCCCCTCAGTTCCTGAAAAACCAGCGGTGCAGCTGTTGTCATGGTCTTCACACATCTCAGAGAAATGCTTGTTCATCCGTTCTCTCCTTTTCTTTCAAATATGATCAATTTGCACATCACGTCATCTGTGATGCTGATGGGTCAGTCAAACGTTTCACTCCACAGTTTAACTCAATTCACTTGGTCATTGTCTCTAAAACAGATGCTTGACCAAGTAAACACACCAACACATGTAACATTTTGTAGTTCTGGTTCACTCACCAATGCAACAATAAAAATTATATATAATAAAAAATATATTGTTGGGCGCACATTTTGCTGTTGGATATATGATCATACAGATTGCCTGCATGCTACCTACTGTACTATATTTACTTTCCGCCCACTGTAGTTGAATGTGAATAGTGAATAGCCTTTGGCTTTTAATTGCAGTGCTCACTTTTGGCTGCTATAAATAAAGTGCGAGTTTAGAGCTGCGTACGACATGTCAAAAACCAAAACATAATTGTGTGTACTGCTGCAACAATTATGGAGGTCTGAGGTTCACCAAAACCACAGTCAGTGCCTGCAGCTCCATCTGTGTGTATCACACAGTTCAGCTTAGGTATATACTTGAATTCATCCCCCGTCACGACAAATCAAAACAACCTTCACCTGCTTCACAATAAAAGAAAAGTCATGTCTTTGCAACTCTGCAAAAACCCAAAACTCTGCTACTCTCCCGTGATACACAGCACATGTATTTCTCTTTCACCAGACTGACTCAATAAACTAAACCCCACCCTGACCTTAGACTAAACAGGATGCGAAAACTCACGATAATATCCACCAAACTCTCCTTGTAGTGAACGCAGTGGATTAGTATTGACAGAATGTTCTCAGTGAGGGTGGAAAAGCGGTATTGATGGATCCCCAATGAGTGTGTGACCTTTTGGGAAACAGATGTGTGTAGTCGATGCTCAGGCGTTGAGACGTAGCACTCAGTGTGTCTAGCTCAAGAAATTCAGCTTCAGGACACAAATATTAAGTTTTTCTAGATTAAGTAAACGTTGTAGCCAGAAGTTGAACTGCTTTTCTAAAAAAAAGAAGGAAAAAAAGCAGTATACTGTAAAATAGTTGCTTTTCCTTCACGCTGGTGGTCGGGCTGTACAGACTAAAACCTCAGTGCCTGCTTGTGGCATCACGTCTGCAAACTATTAAACTTGATCGCCCCCATTAGTGGTCAGTCATTTATCTTTCTGTGTCTGTGGTTGGAGGCGGAGGAATCGGTTGGTGTGTAGCCCCCGAAGTGTTGGTGCTGTAGAGGCACAGACATCACTCTGACATCAGTGAGGAACCAGGACATTTGTTATATAACCAACCCAACAACAGGACAGGAAGGGTTCACTGCTGATGTTTCCAGCTGTAATTCAGCTTTGGAGGCCATCAAAGTGTGAATGATGTGTTTTCAATATTTTATTCACAGGCGCAAAAGGTGTTTTCTCCGTTCAGGCTATCGTACCTGAAGGGTTACTAGACGCAGAATAGAGACAGCGATTCCTGTTCATTTCACAGAGAATCATTTAAAAAGATAGTGGCTTCACCTGTGATATTTAATAGTTGAGGGAAAAACATGATTTGGTTCATTTCTTAGCAAAGAAAGAGTGTTGGATTTAGTGGCATCTAGCGGTGTAGTTGCCCCCTCCACTCACACTACAAATCCAAAAGTGGAAAGAGAAAATACAGTGTCTACAAAACACACAAGTCAGTGTTAAGTTTGTCCGTTCTGGACTACAAAATGTGACAATGATTCTTTTTCAAGGTGAAAAGCAGTGACATCTCCTCAACTTGGAGGGGAAAGAAACTGTTTTTATATTAAAAAATGAAATCAAAGTTCAAAGTTGATAAATGTCAAACATTCTTTGGTTGCAGCTTCTCAGCTGAGAATTTGCAGGTTTTCTCTGGTTTCTGTCATTGTAAATAGAATACTTTTGTTTGTTTTTTTTACATTTTACAGACAAAATCATGACATGATTAATCAAGAAAATGACCCTTCATTGAAGTTCATACTAAAGACACATATTGTATGGTTGCTTCATTCCATAAAATAAAAGAAGAAATCAAACAAACTTATATCTAGACACATTTCCCCTAAAATTCAGCCCTGGATGTCTGATATCAGTGGAAACTTTGGGATCTCAAGGCAAAGTTTGTTTTAACTGTGCAGGTCTGTGAGGGTTAAGGAGTTTATCAAGAATATGATTCTGGGGTGGTGTTTAGCTCAGTTGGTAGAGCAGGCGCCCCATGTGCGAAGGCTCAGTCCTCGCTGCGGGAGCCCAGGGTTCGAGTCCGGCCTGTGGCTCTTTCCCGCATGTCACTCCCCATCTCTCTCTCCCCACATTTCCTGTCACTCTTCAGCTGTCTCTATCACAATAAAGCTTGAAAAGGCCAAAAAAATAATCTTAAAAAAAAAAAAAAGAATATGATTCTGCGTCAGAAATATGAAAAATTAATTAATTTTCTAAGTGAGAAGCTGCCAGATGTCCTCAACTTGGAGGATTTTCCTTCCCTCCTTCCATAAAGACACTGGCTTAAAAACAGAAATACAAACACACACACCTCTACTGATTATGTGTTACTATGCAGACTAGAGGCTGAGAGAGGCCTAATGTGGTGATATTTTTACCCAGAATCCCACGCTGTGACAGTTTTCTCCACTCATGTTTAATGAGCTCAGCTGACAGCCTCAATGAAAGTTTGATGAAGCCCCAGATACTGTATGCCCACACACACACATACATACAGTATAGACACACATATATACACACACAGGAAAACATAACACAATTCAAAGACCCACAGGGGACAGAAACACACACACACACACACACACACACACACACACACACACACACACACACACACACACACACACACACACACACACACACACACACACAGCTTGATGCTGAGTTATCTGCTGTGTGAAAAAGTAGCTTACGATCTAATGATAAGTAATCCTCATGTGAATGAGCACAGAGACCCACTTTATACTGTCATGTGATGTTTCATCTGTCACACCAAGCCTCTCTCTCCTACACACAGTAACAGACAATGAAAATCACCATTCAACATTCCCAGGACTTCCTAACCCTCCTATCCTAAATCTCTCGCTCACACACAATGCAACACACACAATAAATCTGAATGGTTCAGGGTTCCTATGAGACATTGGATATCAGCCAATCACCCACTGATGCAGACGGAGGTTCCTCCTTCAACTCTTTACTTTTTACTGGTCATGCTCTTTAAACCAGAGAGGAGGGAAAAGCAGACGAATCGTCAGTTAGCATGGGCATGGGCTTTAGCTTGATTAACTAAACTGAGCAAGGCTTTTATATCAAAGTTCAAAATTTTAGGGAATATGCTTTCAGCAGTGGACATGAGACAACATGTTATTTAAACAGCTTTAAAATGTTAGCTGTATTTTTGAACTTTGAACCACTGAAGGAACGAACGGACAGCGTATGCGTGACATCGCCCACAGGTTTCTGAAGAGTCCTAGCTCTTCTGCCTCCCGGCTAATCTAATAATCGGCAAAGACGTGGATTATCGGTGGACCTGAGGCGGCCGAATAACTGGGTGCTCAAACAAGCCATTTGTAATGGCATCTACCTGTCAATAAAAGTGACCACGTTGTTAATTATGTATAACTTTAAGCCTTAATATAATTTGAACAGATGAGTTCTATATATTAAAAATATATACATTCCTCAGTGTATTTGTCATGAACAGGTAAATTAGCTATAGAGACCAAAACTGTTTTTTGTACCAGGCATGTTTATTTCTGTTGTGAAGTTGTGAAGTTAGACATTTTAACATGGAGGCTTATGGAGATTGATTAGTTTTGCAGCCAGCCTCAAGTGGCCATTCAAGGAACTGCGCTGCACTTCCACACAGGCTTCACAGCCACAGAGGTTGCCGCTCAGTTTGAACAGAAGCAGGCTAGCAGTTTGCCCCTGCTTCCAGGCTTTATGCTAAGCTAGGCTAAATGTGTCCCAACTCACAGATATTATTATTACCTCTCACCCCACACTCAGAAGTGGGATGTGCTCAAAATGGTAAACAAATTCTATTTAAAAGTCCAGTATGTAGGATTTCGTGACATCTAGCAGTGTAGTTGCTGAATGCAACCCCATCGCCTCACTATGGTGGCTAAGTAAGGTGCACAAACACAACAGGCTCTCTCTAGAGTTAGTCTTTAGTTTGTCCGTCCATTCTGGGCTACTGTAGAAACATAGTGGCTCTGTGAGAAGAGGACACACAGATATGAAAAATCAAATGATACCCTATACTCTAACAGTAAATAAAAGAACAGCTTCATTAAACGTTAAATAGACAAATATAGAATCACATAAAGTAAGATATAGATCTCTTCATGCATATCTGCCCTTCAGGCTCTACAACAAACCGCCTACACACAAACATGCACTACCACAAACACAAAGACACAAACGCAAACACAGACAAACACAAAAATACACAGAGACCAACAAACACATTAAGAACTTTTCAGTCTCAGCTACATGCTAATATTTTTATTATTATTATTAAATACACAATGTTGGAAAGACTTCAGACACAACACACTGAGACAAACGCTTCAGAGTAAGCACATAAACATACATTTCAGTCAATACACACAAACACAAACACACACACAGAGCATGACTTGCAGCTGTGTGGCTGTGCTGTCCAGTAGAGTCAGCTCGTTGCAGCCTATTTTTAGCCTTAATGCCACAGTAAACCAACACGGGCCCGCTGCTTGATTAAACCTCATAGTCCCTGTGGGCAGAGACACAAAAAGCCCCCAACATCTGATAAGGCTGAAAGTGTGTTTATGACTTACTCTGAAGCTAGTGTGTGTGTGTGTGTGTGTGTGTGTGTGTGTGTGTGTGTGTGTGTGTGTGTGTGCGCGTGCACGCACATGTCTCAGGCTGTGCTGTGCAGTCATGCAAATGCATATCTATTTTTCTGATTAAATGTGTGTCAGCACTTTATATCTGGCTGATTTAACCCCATGCTGGAAGAAAAATCCTGCAAGCAAAAACGGACACACACACACACACACACACACACACATACACATACACATACACATACACACACACACACATACACACACATACACACACATACACACACATACACACACACACACACATACACACACACACATATACGCACACACACACACACACTGACATGAACACACAACTCTAAAACAACTCTAAAAACGGTGGATACCCCCTGCTAGCATGGACGCACACAGTAACATGCAAATGCATGCAGCGATTGGACAAAAAATTAAGAGAATGTTTCATGGCTGGATTGAGAATAAATATGAAATTTAAGGTACTAAGCAGGAGCTAGATGCACAAACACACACACCTCAGTAGATGTAAACACACACACAGAACCTGAATGTGTGTGTTACCACTGGCTTGGCAAGAGAGGGGAGATGAAAAAGGCAGAAGTACAAGCCAAAAGGGCTCGCATCCAACAGCTCCTCTGATATCACACATCAGTTAAAAATCACAGAGCTCAGCAACTCTGGACACCTGACCACACACATGCGCGCACACACACACACACACACACACAGTCAAAGTTGAAAACTTTCCATGGGAATTAATGGGAATTTATGGGAATTAACAGGAATAAACCATGAATTTACAAAACTGAAGGCTGGCCTTTACCAGGAAACTTAAATATAGTTGGGGAAAATGTATTTTAGCATAATTTTGACTAAAACAAACAGATTTCATGCAAGTACACTTATTGGGCGGCTGTGGCTCAGGAGGTAGAGCAGGTCGTGTACTAATCATATGATCGGGGGTTCGATCCCCGGCTCCTCCAGTCTGCATGTCGAAGTGTCCTTGGGCAAGATACGGAACCCCAAATTGCTCCCTGTAAGTCGCTTTGGATAAAAGCGTCAGCTAAATGACTGAATGAAATGATGTATACTGTTCCTCAATGACATGCACATAGCACAGTGCTTACTGCAGGGCCATTTAGGCCATGCCCTGTACATGCACTGTGCATTCCTCCATCACATGCACAGATGATTTCTAAACCCTGGATCAGAGCACAAGACTATTGGAGCACCCGGATAGAACCCATGTAGACACGGAGATGACATGTGCCGCCTAAAGTTTTTTTGGATTTGCCAACACGTGAAGATTATTCATGTGGCTCAAAGTCTTTTAATTGAACCGTGGGAGCCAGAGCACCCGGTGAGAACCCACGCAGACACGGAGATGACATGTGCCTAATTTAGTTTTTTTTTGTTTTGACCCAGACTCAGATGACAGACGGGTCCCCAGACCAAACTCTCTAAGATGACGAGGAGAGACTCCACTTGGGAAGAAACCTCGGGAAAGGCAATTCAAAGAGAGACGGCTGGGTGTACGCAAGAATGTGCATTGATGTTTGTGTACGACTCTGTTCATGATGGTAGAATTGTAAATCTGGGTATTAGAAAATGTTCTCCACCACTACTTCTTTTTGGCAATACAGTCCGGGAGCTTCTGAATATCAGTCCTCAGGGCAACTTCCTTATCTACCCTCCACCCTGCCTCCTTTTCCTGAAGACTCTTCATGAGAGCGTCTGAGGCCAGAATGATTGAAGTCTTGTCATTCTGCCACTCATTACGGTAACTATCTAATTGCTGCTCAGCCTTTTTCAGAGCAGCCACAACAGTGTTGTTCACCTGTTCCTGCTCCTCAAGCTGAGCCACAAAAATAGCTTTCGATTTTTCAGCCTCTTCCAGGAGGATTGTCTTTTCCTGTAGACAGAGGCGCTCCGTTTCCGGGAGATCCTCTGCCTTTTTCAGGGTGATCCACAAGCCGCTGGATCTCTGCTTGGTGCTCCTCCAGTTGGGCTCGGTGGGATGTCTAGGTCAGCTGTAGAGTCTTTTTGGTCTCCTGTTCCTTCTGAATTAGAGTTTTCTGAAGGGTTTCGGTAGCCTGAATCAGGGAGGCCTTGTCCTTCTGCCACTCATTACAGAAACTGTCCAACCGCTGCTCAGCTTTTTTCAGAGCAGCCATGATGGTGTTGTTCATCCGTTTCTGCTCCTCACGCTGAGACGCAAAGACAGATTTTGATCTCTGAGTCTCTTCGGGAACGAGGGTCTTTTCCTGTAGACAGAGGAGCTCAGTTTCCAGGAGATCTTCTGCCCTTTTCAGGCCAAACGCGATCTTCCTGGTCTCTGTTTTGTGCTCCTCCAGCTGAGCTTCGGAAAGCTTCCTCCACTGTGCTCAATTTCTCCCCCGGCTTCTTGACGTGATTCCTCTCA
Organism: Sciaenops ocellatus; assembly: GCA_033000465.1. Taxonomy (NCBI): domain Eukaryota; kingdom Metazoa; phylum Chordata; class Actinopteri; family Sciaenidae; genus Sciaenops; species Sciaenops ocellatus. Next base: position 24,952,158 of record CP136871.1, on the reverse strand, counting down.
AATGCCAGATCATTTTGAAGGGCCTCGTTCTCTGTCTTCAGTTTGTCCAGTTTGCTGTCAAAATCCTTGCCATTAGAGGTCTGCTGCTCAAGCTCACGCTGCGCTTTCTGCAGCAACACTGACAGATCTTCAAGTTGTGATTTCAGATGGCCAGTCTCCTCTAATGACCAGACATTTTTTACCTGAGCCTCATTAAGTTTAGCTTTCAGGCTATGTATTCCTCTTTTCATCTGTTTTTTGTTCCAATACTGACCGATCTAGATATTGCTTCAGTGAAGCTTTGCTCATTTCAATGGTGACTCTATCATTAGGTCTATGGGTAAGCCTTAACATGTCATCTCCTAGTTTCATGTTTACCCATTTTTCCAGATCAAAATCCGGTAAATAATTGTCTTGGACGTTGAAATCTGAAACATTGGGTCATTGTTTCAAATATAAAATTAGGATGTTATGATACATTATAAGCCAGTAAATTATCCAACAATCACTCACTCTTCAACCGGGGGTCCGCAACCACTAGCGGGGTCCGCAGAGGTACTGCAGGGGGTCCGCCAATTGTGACCAGCTGCTATAGGAAAAGAAAAAAAGGTGTTGGCTGTAACACCTGCCTGCTCTGCGCAGGAAGTGAAATAGTTAGTCAAACTTGAGTGTTTACAGAGGCCTTTTGACAATTCCAGCAGAAAACAGGGCGTCTGAATGACGCGTTACCTGCCAAAGGGATTACTAAATGCCACAGCCACAACCGACCTCTTTTTATAGAACATTTTGGTTATGGCTAGTGGTCACTTCTCACCCTGGGAATCACTGCTGTGTGTTCAAAACTGCTCTGAGGCCTGAGTGTGTTTTCACTGTTGGATTCCCAGCAGGAGGGCCGTGAACATCAACTTTTTAAGTACAGATCAGAAAGTGTCTACAGCAGCAAATAACAGCAGGATGGTTGGTGAGATTCTTCGAGGGGCAGCGAGTAATGATTGTTTCCAATAGTGATCTGCTGATTCATTTGTTTATGAATCATTTAGTCTATAATTTACAAGAGTTTCCTGCAGAGTTTTGTAGTCAAGGTTTATTCATCACCTCTCTGACAAACACCATGTATTTATCAGAGAGGTGATGAATCAATTACCAAAATAAATTTAAACTCAAGACTAATTCTTAGTCTTTTTGCTAATTATTTATGTAACATTTTCTGAATTAATTCAGTAAATCACAACAATCTTCACCAGCACACACACAAATCTGGACTTTAAGAGCCTGTTATAAAAAGAGAGTCTTTTATAAAACCTTTCCTTTGTGCTTTGTGCAGTATTTAATCAGCAAGTTCCCAATGACAGACAGCCCTGAACAGACACCGACTCTACAGAACCTGCCTGCTCTCATGTGGACTGACGGGATAATCCACCAGCCTTTTACATTCCAGCCATTTCACTGCTTTTTTCTGAAGTAGCTCGCGAGGAAGAGAATTCAGATTATTGGCTCAGAGGAGTTTGCAGTTCTTTGGTGATGAAATGAAAACCAGAGGAACTGACAGATCATTACGCTGCCTGTTAAACATAGTCAATGAGTTACAAGTCAGAGAAAAGAGCAGCAGTGTATCGTGGGCTGAAGACTGAGATAATGACTGAAATCACAGCAACACTTTGAACTGACTGTGTCCATAACTCCTCTGCCCACTCACATAAATCAAGCAGGTTGGGAATGAGAGCACTCACAAAGACATCACTTTGGTAGAATATTTGTCTTTTAGTTATACGCATAAACACATTTGCAGGAGTTCAGGAGATGTCTGCCTGCCTCACAGGGTTTGTTGCCCCAGGATCATAGCTGGGAAGAAGCTCTACAGCTCTATATATATTTCCCCGCAGAGTTTCTATTTATCTCACTCATTCAAATTATAGTAAGGCTTCAAGTTGTGCACAATTAACAGCAGGGCCGCTTTCACTGACAGCTAAGTGCCGTTATAGATGGCTTGTTTGAGCACCCAGATGTCATTCAGCCCGCCTCAGGTCCACCGATGATCCACGTTTTGGCTGATTCTTAGATTAGCCGGGAGGTGGAAGAAGCAAGGCTACCAACGTGGCGGCAGCCAGAGCCACAGATTCTGAGCTTTAAACGGCTCTTCAGAAACCTGTGGGTGACATCACATATGCTGTCCATTCTTTCTGCTGTCATTTGTGGAAACAAACTATTAGCTGCTGACTTCACAGTGCTAACTCAATCTGCTTATTTTAGCAAACCAGCTAGCCAGCGACAAGTGAAGTGAGACAGCCGTTGTAAAGGATACAGAAAGTCTCAATAAAATTAGTTTATAGTTTGAGAGTTAGATTTCTTAAGATAGGACACTGCTACAACTTTAGGAATTACTTTTGGAATTCTGTCTTTGAAACTGGAGTTATGATAGGTCAAGCAATTATGATGTTTTTTTCTGTAATGAGGCCTCTGATCTGTAAAAAAATGTGAACGATTCTTAAGCGAGGACGTGTAAGAAAGAAAACAGCTGACTGCAGCTCACTAAAATGGCAAATAAAGGTGGTTGATCATTTGCAAACTGAATCAGTACTTGCGCTTAAAAAGGTTAATGCTCAACCGATCTTTAAAAGCAGGATTTTCTGCAGCTTTGTGTGTCCTCAGCATGAAAGAGACTAGACCATCACTTCTACACACCACTGCACTGTTCAGTGGACCCCAATGTCCCTTCCAGCTTCTCAGAAAATGTCAAATATTACTGATTAGCCCAGAGGACACCTATAAAACAAAACGTCACGGCACTAAGTAGAGAAGTAGAGACTTTTCCAATAAGATATACAATCTGTGAGGAAAAAGATGAATCATTAAGGTTAATTAACAGATTAATTCATGATAACTGTTAGTGCCACAGCAGAAAATGCTTCCATCACTAGATTGAAGTCAGGACATAAGACTAGACTGAAATGACCATGCAAGATAAAGCGGTACAAGGACAAGGGATAAGAGCAAGAACAGCAGCGGAGAAAGGTGGACTGGATTCTTTATTTTCAGATAAGAGGTTATTAGAGTCAGAAGAGAGGAAGTACGAGAGATGAAGTGTGCAGACAGAGGAACATTTTTCATCCTCAGGAGAGGTCACTCTGTCAGATTCTCCTCAAGTGTGAAAGGGCTCAAAACTGGGGAGGATTTTTTGCTGGGCAAGAAGTTTGGTTTGGTCAGCCAAGTGTGACTGAGCTGAAATCTGAACGCAACACAAAAGGAGAGAAAAGAAGAATGGATGAGTGAGAGGATGCTTCTTAAACTTACATCACATATCAGCTGAATATTTAAGCAGGATACAAGATAATAAAATCAATAGAAAGGTTCTGCAATGATCACATTTTGTTTGTGTCAGAAAGACAGAGTTTTGACACCTTATACTGTAATAAAATTAGAGCTGTATATAGGTGATTAACTGATTAGTTGTCAGGTATTAAGTAATTGCCCACTATTCCTATAGCCAAATAATCTTTGAGTCTTTTTGAGTTTTTTAAGAAGAAAAAATGTCCAAATTTTCTGATTTCATCTTATCAAATGTTAATATGTATATAATATCATTTTTTTGTTCGTTTTTTTTGGTCACCAGCTGATTTCTCAAGTAGGGAATAAGAAAAAACTGAATAATTCCAAATCATATACCAGATTTCACTGCTATTCTTTGCTTTTTTTTGCAGATAAAGACTGTAGTTTCACCTCTTCAGGCCCCTACAAAAATGAAAGAGGGCATCCATCTTGGATATCCTCCCTAGATACAAATGTAGGTAAAGCCAAACACGAGTCCATATGGGGAAAGATTTTGTAGTTGGAGATGCACTGGACACATTCAAACCATTTCAACAGGTAGCTAGAGTGCTGTGGTTTCTACACTGGTTAGAAATCCAACCAGAAGTGATGTATGAAGTCTAAATGTGACACCACCTGAATATGACCTTGCTTCAAACTGAGCAGTGAGATCACGTGACGTTATGCTGAAAACTATTCTTCAAATGAAGTGATTCGTATGTGATGTCTTGTTTTAGCAGTGACGTGTGTGGAACTACATTTCTACATGATGACTTGCCGCAGCTGTCACATATGAAAAAGGTCAAAGGAGGGTTAAACACATTCAGTAAAGTGCATCATCTTCAGGGAAAGACTAATTAGTACATGCTGTATGAGTGTGTTCTGTGTCACCACACTCTTCATCATCCATACATAACACACACATTTTTATGACCACAACTCTGAAAACTCACTCTCTGGCAACTTTCATTCTTTTACTTACAACCACAACTTTACATTATGTACCTCCACCTAAGCTAATAGGAATACTGGAACACACACACACACACATGCAGAAGACAACCCTTGGTGACTCAATATTAGCTCAATATGAGCTCCAGACACCCCCTCATCCCTTTCTAATGCCTCCTCCCTTCACAAAACCTCTAATGTACATACCAGGGCTTCCCATAAAGAGGCCGCGCTGTAATGACGCGGTGCCTCCTGGCTCTGTTAAAAACAACATCTCACAGAGCTGAATTAAAACAGCCTGGGAAGGGCAGAATGAAACCAACCCACCGATGAAGGCCTGCGGTGTAAACGGAGCAGTAAAAAGGCGTTGGCTTGACCATAAACTGGTTTTAACGTCTTCTCCAGAATTCAGCTCGATGGAAAACAGTAAACATGGAGAACAATTTGATTAAATCTGGGTCTGTTAAATCATAAATGTTTCATATTACCTTGAATGTACATTATAGATAGAAAGGCATTTGGTGCGTTGCTGTGAGAAACTTTTACATTCCGACTGTCAAAACAGAAAATTCTCACATTTGAGATGAAAACACTGCTTCATAAATGACAAACTATTAATAAATTATTAAAGTTGTTTGATAAAAGTTCCATATATTTACATAAACATACATGAATGTTAATCTACCATCATTTCAGCACTAATTTGGTACTTTTACCACATTGACTCCCATTGATATACAGTTTATTTTCATAGACATCTCCTGTATTAATACTTGATCACTGGTGCCAACTGTTCCATTAAGAATGAACCTTTAATATCAGCAGTATTAGATTATTTTATCTCTAAAAATGTCCTGAGGTGATTTCTGATTCTTAAAAGCAAACCCAAAATATGTCTTATCTGCCCTTTTTCTGCCAAAAAGTGTGTCTCATCTCATTTTGGGTTCAAACTGTTCCCGTAGGATGAAGGACTTCTTTCACACTACCGCCAGGACCTGGGAATCTAAACAACTCTGGCACAGTCCGGTCCTGCCACGTGTCCGGTTGGCGAGGTGAGAACCGGCTTTGGTGTGAAACAGAGGGTCACTGGCACGCCGGCAGGGCAGCAGCAGCAGGGACGCCCTCTACTCTGCGTCTGTCGTACGGAGAAGAGCTGGCACTCTCTAAAACAATTATTTTGTGCCATTAAGGCCCTCGGAGTCTGCAGGTTTTCATTCCAACAAACCACCACAGTGGCTGATTCTGCTGATTAGCGAGTCCTCATCCAGGGAGGAAGAACTAATTAGTGAAATGAGTTGGATGGGATAAAAGCCAGTGCACAGTCAGGCCTCAATGACACCAGGACGAGAACGACTGCCTTAAAGAACTGAAGCACAGAGATTGGATGATTTTGCAAAAATGTCACATTTTAACTGATTTCTGTTTTATTTTACGCAAGTGTTGAACAAAGATTGTATTAATTGATTCACTGATGAGCAGAATATCAACAACTTTCCAAACTGATTCATCATTTAAAGTCAAGTATCATGCAAAAAGTCCAACGTGCACCAATTCCAGCATGAGGCTCTGCTAGTTTTATTCATTTCACGCCAGAGCATTTATTTGTATTTCAATTGTTTTGGGTGAAAATGTAACTAAGAAGCCAAACCCAGGTCTTAACAGTCCAACAGGTGTGACCCGCTGCCCCCTATCTCTGATGTCAGGTACAAATACTTCAAGATGTTAAGCTACAGTTACGTAGGAGTGCATTTTTTCCGCGCACAAACCTCGTTTTCTGCCGATTTTGTCCAGAAATTGCTGTCAAGGGCGTAAACAGAACAGCCAGTGTTTCTCAGGAACTTGACGTCTAGACAAAGCAGTAGCTGTGTTGAAACAGACCTCACAACCCCCTCGACAGCACTTTCTTCACCCACATCAGTCACGACCTCCAGCCCCCCTTCCCAGAGCGAAGCACTCCGGTTCACCCTGAACAGAATAGCACAGACATCGCACCACGAAAAAAAAAGTGGAGATGGAGAGGAGGGCAGGGTGTTTTGTTGTTGCTGTTGCCTTGGAGAGGCCTGGCGAATATGAGAGCAAAGAAACGCAGATGGAGTGCTGTAGTAGCTGCTGAATGCTTGTAAATTTAATTGCTTTCGCTACAATGCATTACTGTGAAGCCAACAGGGAGAGAGTAAGCCGTGCTGGAGGGAGGTGTAATCGATTAATGGCTGAAAAGGAAAAGGAGGTAGAGGCCCTTATTCCCATACTGACTCAACTAAAACTCAGGATTCGATGGTGGTTAAAACAACGGCGAGTATCCTAGAAACTGAACATGCTTCCAACATTTAGTTGTCTGTTTTACTTTGACTGAGTACTCTTTGTAAACCACAGCTCATGTCATATTTCAACAGATTCACTCAACCAGATTTTTATCAGGTTACATGCTTTACTTGAGTCATTTAGTATTTGTGTGCATTATATGGAAGTTTGGTACAATAACATGGCACTGTACCAAAGTGACCACAGTGGGTGGGACTTTGTACTGCTCTAACAAATTTCTGGATTATAATAAGTGACACACATTTATTTTGTGGCCATATGGCCATATGTTGGGGCCAAAGTTTGGCATCACAAATGTGAAACCAGATATGGGAATTTGATGTTGCTTTAACAAATTTTGGGATTCTAATGTTTTGGTTCAGTTCAGTTTTGGAAAATCCAGTTGTATTTTCAACACAGATGAGTCTTGCACACAGCATATCCAAGTACAGAAAAGGAGAAAGTTGACAGAGGTTCATGCCGTGGCTTGCTCCACTGTGATTGGAGCACTGAGCAAAAATGGGCGGGACTTAGGAAGGGTCAATTGTGGGATTTGGAGCTGCTATAACATATATCGGGGGGAAATATACCAGAGGTGGGATTTTGATGCTTAAACAGGAATGCTCTGTGAGGCTAATGCTAACATGCTGATGTCACCATCTTAGTTCAGCATGTTAACATGCTAAGATATGCTAATACATGAATATCTGTACTAAATTTCATGACTATCCACTCAACAGCTGCTGTGATATTTCACCCTGAAGTGATGGATCCCTTCAGCCATGCTGCTTGCATTGCTTAAAGACTTCATATTATTGGTGCCATCCAACATCCTGTGTTCACCTGGCTTCAGCCCACTATCCCACACCAGTGACATCCTCCATTTTGAAATGAATCAGAGCCGGTCTTTGACATTTAGATTACAGCATCTCTTCCTCTCGCAGCCACACACACACATGCACACGCGCGCACGCACACACACACACACACACACACACACACAGCCGCCATCTCGCACACAAACTCGACGAATCTGCTTCTTGGCAAACCGCTCTGTGACACACACATAAACAGTACATTCACCTGAGGTGTTAGACTACTTCTGGGTGGGCAGTTCAGGTTATTTGTGCTCAAAGGCACTTTAACAGGGATGATGCAGGCTGAGAGCCACTGAAGTATACCTTTCACACAACTCTTTCATTTCCCTGTCTATTTTAAGACTCTACCAATTGCACAAGAAACATCACTACATCATTGAGATGATTTTTTGCTAAACAAAACCAAGAATCCAGTCCTCATTTAGGTTTGCAAAAATGAGGTCATTATTGAAAGAGTTGAGCCATAAAAAGATGCTAACTACTCCTTGTCTGACAACCATTTTCACATTAATTGTGATATTATCTGTGATATCATTTAAAGAAACAGTGTGTAAACAGCAATCAAGTAACAAAACAAAATTAATTATGATAGCTTCCAGTGAGGTAAAATTACATACCCAAAGCATGTTTATCTTAATACAGTGATTAGAACAAATGTTGTACTTGAACAAATGACAGATTATCTAACAAGTTCAAGCGTATTTTGTTTTGAAAAAAAAATCAAAATCAAACACGGCATTTTGATTTTAATTACAGCTACACGTCTAATGTGTGTTAGGGGTGACAAATCAGTACTTTCTGAGTACTAACACAACTCCCCAAAAGAATGCCTTGTTATGCCCTTGCACATTTCCCATAATCTTACTGAAAAAGTTATGTGTATACCGATGTTGTATATCGGCTTTATGACTTCTTCGGCCAAACTTTACTTAAGAAAGGCCTCCTCTTACTGTTTGGTGCCATAAAGCAATCCAGAGATTTGAGATGGTGATTTGCAGTAAAATGTAGAGGCTGAAAATGTATTTATTTATGATAAATACACCCAGACTGATCCTTATTTATTATCAGTAAATAATCAGGCTGAATAGTTACTGAGAGTTTCTTAAATTTGTTCATTGAATAACTATAACAAAGACACTTGTACATCGGCCGAATCATCAGATTAGCTCTATGGCAATTATTCTAATTCATAGAACATATAATACATAATTAGAACATAAATGTTGAATAACCCTCCAAACTAATCTGGGAATGTGTTTATAAATACATTTAATTGGAAACGGGATGTTGAGCTGAAAAGATTCAATCAGACATACAGTCACGCTGCATTTTAGGTGCATTAAACCTCACTCGTGTCACCAGTGACACCACTACAGACAGACATAGTGTCACAGTAGGTTTTATTTTGCGATTTTATATTAATTGCATCTGTTCTCATTTCTGCCATGACTAACAGCAGTCAAGTTTTATCTGCCGTGTTCCGTTTGAGCTGCTCCTGCTGCAGCTGGAAAACTCCCACGCTCCTCTCTGCTGCCTCTGGCAAGATCGGCAACATCAGCAGCAGGTGAACAGGCCGAGCGGATAACCACAAATATTATTTCATGTGCAGAAATCATGAAAAGAAGAAAAGAGGATCGCACTGAAAAGATTAAAAAAACAAAAAAATTGAACAACGGGGTCCCTCACATTTTTAGCGTTCACCTCTCTCTCGCTCTCTCTGGTAACCTGAAGTCCGCCACTCACAGCTGCTGCTCTCATTCTGCTCCAGCTGAACACCCACACTCTATTAGTGCGTGACACACACACACACACACACACACACACACACACACACACACACACACACACACACACACTTAAAAGGCACTGTGTACTAGTGTGTTTGTGTGAAGGAGTGAGTGTAAATGGATGTGAGAGTGAAATTTTTACACTGTGTGTGTTCACTCAGTCTAACATTTTTATTCCTGTATACCAGTCAGTCACACAGCAGCAACATGTACAGTAGCTAAAACTGAAATAGGACCTGCTGGGCTTGAGCTATGGGACAGATATACATTCAGTGGCCTTAAATTCTCCCTTTCCAGAGATACTGTTCTAAACCCATTTAGAAACATGAAGGGGGTCAATATTAGAAACACAATTGTAGTCCAGTTCAACACCACAACAAACTTGAACCTCAGTTATAAACTAGTTGAAATATCACCTCTCAGAAAGTTCTAACAAAGACTGAACAATATAAGCTTCATAAAGAAAGAACAGGCTATGTGGCACGCTCGTGGCTAGATGGTCTTGCGCATGTGCGCTTGATTCGGCACAGAAACGCTCGACTCTGGATTGGCGGTACCAGGAGCTGCTTCAAAATATTCATCTCACCGAGTCTGAAGCGCCTCTGCAGTCATACCAGGAGAAAACTCAAGGCTAAATTTGTTTGTTTTTGAAGAGCAACAAAATGTTTTAACCAGGATTGTCCCTTACTTTGTAATTTGTATATAGTGTTCTTTTTTGTTTGATAAGTGCCTGCCTTGTTTAGGTATTTATTATTTATCTGATCTTTTGCACTGACGGGAGAGCTGTGCCTCAATTTCGTTGTGCTAACGTATTCTGTACTACCGTGCAATGACAATAAAGACTCTTATCTTATAGACTCAGGTTCATGCCCCGATGAAGCCAAAAGTTACTGAGGATTTCTTTTGTTAAACTTAAAGTTGACTTATTTTGATCAGAACAGTTATGTTCATTCAGAATTATTTTTATTTTTTAGTTGCGGTTTGGTTGAGGCACCAAAACTACTTGTTGGTTTGTGTTTTAAAGTTGATTTGCACACGAGACACGAACAGCAGCTTTCTGGCAGTAAGCGCTGAAAGCAGACTTCTCCCACATGCAGAAATAATGTGTACAAATCTATGGTTACCATCGAGATACGACCTTGAGGCAGTGCTGTTGTACTGGACTGCGTTACATTGTACAGGTGTACCTAATAAAGTGGTTAGATCAGGTCAGATCTTCCAAATTCAGTTTCATGCCTCTCGCAGGAGTGCAAATTCTTTCCACAACTTTTTAAACTCTATTGTACGAGTACTCAGAGGTTTTGCTCCAATAATACAGGATCAGGTAAGGCAAGCAGAGCTGACTATTTCTGTGTTTGTGTTACCATCTCCCGTTTCATTCCCACCCTCATCACGTGGAGCTGCAGTGTGTGTGTGTAAGTTTGAGTGTTCATGGCGCTTTCAGCCCACATCAAACAGCAGCCATGTCATTAAATCAACTGGCCGAGAGACCCTGAGAGAGAAGCGGGGAGGGGGGGGGAGTTACAGAGAGTGGTAGAGGATGAAAGAGGAAGACGAGAAAGAAAAGTGGAACCGATTTAGGACTGCACTGCTTCATGAAATAAATCCAAAAAAAAAAATCAAATATCGGCTATGTAAAGATGAGGAGAAAGAGCTGAGCAGAATGACAAAATAAGACAATATTTAAGATACTATATCACAAACATTTTTTTAAATTAATGGTCTCTCTAACAAGCATTACTCAGTGCAGTTCAGGTTTCAGGATATACAGATGTAAGACTTTAAATTAAACCGTGTTACTTCCAAGTTATTAATCCTGTACTAGATTCAAATGTAGGGTACTTTCAAGACCAGCAGAAAATATAATTAACAATCAAATATGCAATCAAAACTACCTTCAGGAAAATGGGCCAAATAATGTTGTATCAACTCTGTCCCGAAATAGGTTCCCCTGTGTTAATCCTATTTTATCAACGCCTGTATGTACAGGGAGGCAATATGCTACCTGATCCGTTCAGGTTTCATTTAGTTGATACAGCTCTTACTATCAAGATTTTTTTTAAAAAGAAATGATGCACCTGACAAATTGGTGCTCTCACGTCCTTTCTATTATCACGTTCTTCCATAGAGATGCTCAAAATAGCAACTTTCAACTTGATTATTAAAGGAAAGAATGAGTTGATTAATCAATTAGTTAATCAACAGGATGGTATTTATCAATTATCACTCATTTGTTGTTGATTTTTTTTTCAAGCTTGTTCCGACTTGAACTGTTTTTCTGTTTCATGCCTTTGGACAACACAAGCAATTTAAAGACGTCATGTTGGGTTCTGGGAACTTGTGACGAGCGTTTTTTTACGATTTTCTGACAATTACTTAAAGTAGTAATCAACAGATTTATTGATACTGAATATAATTGTCAGTTTCAGCTCTAAACATGACAAATCACATTACTGCCTCCTCCTCCTCCTCCTCATCCTCCTGCTCTCCCTCCAACAGTAAATAACCAACAATGCTGTGAACGTTTTTCTGAAAGAACTAACTGGCCAGAAAAACTGTGCTTCATTTTATTTTTGACCCAGAAACACAGAAACATACAGTCAGGTGCCACAGATTCCCCGTGTGAGGAATCACGCAGAGCAAAAGCGTTGATTGCTGTCGGGGTTGGGGGTTCGATTCCCACCGGGGCCACACATGTTTATAGACGTATGCACTCGCAGCATCGTGAGGCACTTAAGATAAAAGCTTCCACCTAACGGCACATGTTATATAATTATGTCAGCAATGAGGAGAGAGAGAGGGGAGGCTGAAGAGTGAAATATAGGCCTCTATAAAAAGGGGAGAGGAGGGGGGTTTACAGTCAGAGAGAGAGGATTAAGAGAGATGGCTGCTATGACCTACTTCCTAAGCACTTCACCAATGTCTTTGACTCATGGTGAAGATTTTTGCACAGGACACATACATACACACATACATACACACACACATACACACACACATACATACACACATACATACACACATACATACACACACACATACATACACACATACATACACACATACATACACACATACATACACACATACATACATACATACATACGGGTCTTTCAGAACCTTAGGGTGCTCTCTAAGACGAAAAATGAGTCACTGGAAACATTCTTCAGGCACTCGTACGCTGAGCGAAGAGAAAGTCAATTATGTCGAAGCTTTTATTCAGTTGAGCAGGTTAATGGTTTAAAATGCCATCCAGTGTCGAACACACCGAGTCCTTGTCAAGGTGTTGATGATTTAAACAGATGGATTGCACATTAATGCAATGAGCATCATAAATAAATAGCCATTACCACTTAATATCATACAGTATGATGCCATCCCGTAAACAGGTGCAATAGCAATTGCTGTTCATAATAATTATAGATAATAATCTATTTCTTGCTTCAAACATACCCACATATGAGGCATCAAAATTGTTTGGCTCCCTGGGCAACAGATTTAATAAAGACTTTATAGTATACCTTTTCTCCTACCTCTGAGGGAGCGCCGATATCGCGAAAGTCTGTGAAAATCTGAGAAATAGTTATTTTCTCATTGTTTCATAGCAGTTACGTTCATCACAAATAAAATTTAAAAAAACACCCACAACCCAGCATCCCCCACGCCACCACCACACAACCCTGTGGAGAATCAGTTTGTTCTGAATACGGCCATACTTCATTTTTTAACTATTGACATTTGCCAAATAAAATAAATAAAAAATAAATAAATAAATCTATTTAAAAAATGCTAAATACATTTAATATGTCATCTCTAAGAACTTGTAATTAATTTCCATGTATTTTATAGATGAAGTGTTTAACTGATTGAGCAAAAATAACTGACAGATTTATCAATGAAAATATTCCTTGCAGCCCAACATGCATTATACATGTATCAAACACACACACACTCTCACACACACATTCAGACATACTCTTTCAACTCTGAGACAGTCAACCCCTCTGGGACTGATCCCGTCTTCTGAATTGACTGACAGCACTTCAAAAACAACCCCACCGAAAAAAAAAAAAGACTGTCATAAGAAAACGGGTTCTCCAGAGACGTCTACTAACGGCTCGTACCACTCCCCCTGAAATGGGGGGGTGGTGGTGCTGGTGGTGGTGGCTTGAAAGTAAAAGCCTGACTCTCTGAGTCTTTGTAGCCTCATTCCTTAGTGTCATGTCAGTGGGTGGCAGTGAAACACGAGCCTAGGAGCTTGTGAAGGCTGAGGGGGGGGTCTGGTTGCTAGGCAGCCGACCGATCAGAGCAAGATGCTGATTGGCCTGTGTGTGTGTCTGGAGAGAGGGTTAATCCAAGAAGTGAAGACTTGGTTTTGGACCATAATGACGACAGAAAGAGAAGGCCAGACAAAGACGCACATAAATGTGTGCAAAGGTCGTCCTTTATGTCCTTACTGAATTTAGAAGAATTTGCAGATATTACAGATATTGATAGTTGTGAGCTCTTAAGTGTCAGGTTTTCAAAACAAATAATTATTCCAAACTGTCAAACAGTAAAAATCTACTTGGCAACCTACCTTGACAATAGTTTGACTAGAAATCATAACACACTCCGTTCCAGGGAGCTGACATAAGGTCTCGGTTGAAGGGCTTTCTCATCCCAATTTCATTTCCAAGATCTACAAAATCTCCCCAAAAGGTGGGTCAGGTGTGGATGATGATAACATTGCTCAGTATTATGTTTGAATAAAATGAGAAGATTTTTTTCTGGAGGGTCACAGATTTTGCACAGCACATGACTGAACTCTCTAAAGCATCCCTCTCTACAAGGGTGAAAAAAAAAAATGGCAGCGTTTTGTGGTTCAGGGAGTGCACTGATTTTTTTTAATATATTTCGGATTAGCTGTGCAGCCCGGAGAAAGGGAGAGAGGTACAGCAAGAGAAGATTCAAAAGATTTATGTGGAAGAAGAGAGGCCGCAAGAAAGACAGTAATGATGAGCAATGAGCTGCCACGCTGTCTGCCCGAAGAGATAAGACAGACACACAGAAAGAAAGAAGGAGTAAGCAACAGGGAGGAACGCTGAGTGAAAGCACGGAGCCCAAAAAACAAAGACTTACGGGAACAAAAAGAGATGAACAAGAGATATAGAAGAAGGCAAACATTGCTGAGTGTGTGTTTGCTGGGAGGGGGTGGTAGAGCTGGAAAAGCCCAGCAACAGGGCATGCCTTAAATAGCTAGATGGTCGGAGATAACGTGACGCTGGAGAAAGCCTGATGGCTCGGGGCATGTGTTGTGTTGTGCTACGCGTGTACAAGCCCTGTGCTGACAGCAGCTCCATAGGCTCTTTGAGTCGTCATATAGCGGATCACATGACCTCCCGTGGAGGCCTGCCCGCTGGTGGGCATAAACACTGACCTGGACCATCTGGATTCCCAGTCTGTGGGGATGTTACCCCAATGTACCTCAAGACAGAGAAAACACATTTGTTTATGGTTTATTCAGGAGTAAAAACACTGGGTGTTTAGAGTATTTCAAGCATGCACTTGCAACAGGAATGCTACCGCCAACCATTGCGAAGTTACCACTACTTTATATAGTCAATACAGTGTTGCTGAAAGTACTTATTGCTACTTATCAAGCTGAACAGAACCTTTAATGTACTGAAAATGCAACAAGATGCCATTCATTATGAATCAGACACATCATTACTCAAGGACATGAGGGGCATGGGATGTTCTCAAGAAAGATTCGATTTTAGAGAAACAGCGCGGCAACAACCAACTGAGTGAATTTAAAGACGTCATGTTGGGTTCTGGCAACTTGTGATGAGCGTTTTTTCTGACAATTAATTAAAGTAATAATCAACAGATTTATTGATACTGAATATAATTGTCAGTTTCAGCTCTAAACATGACAAATCATATTACTGCCTCCTCCTCCGAATTCTACGTCTAAAGGTCTAAAAAACAAAATGGTGGAAAGCCTGATCGTCTAATGGCCTCCAAATCTAATCAACTACTTCATGGTGCGCCAGCATATAGGCAAAGTCAGAAAATAACTGCACCATGTATGTAAATAAGTATCGAAATGATGTGCTCAACACAAAGCTTCAAGCTCATGCAAGGCAGGAGGCTGCCTCTTTGTATCTCATCTAGTGCTTGTCCACAGATAGTTTTAACGGCTGGGCACCAATATGATTTCCACTGGCCTTCCACTGAACACTCCCCGCCAGTGAAATCATCCCATCAGGTCATTTTCACAAAAGCACAGACATCCAATCTGGACACCTCCGTCTGTACGGTTCTCCTCTCCTACTGAGACCAAGGCTCACAGAACATAACTGCCCAACACCTACAAACTGTCCAACTGTGCAGGATGTCTTAGAGCAGAGTTTGTGTTTTGGTTTGCTTAGATCATTTGTTATACCTCCCTTAAGTTTCATTTTTATATATTACAATTCAATTAAATGATTGGAATCCTGACCTCAATGGGAATTAACGCCAATTTTTGCAGCCCTATCTGGCTTTTAGTATCTTTTAGCTTCTGTTAGCTTGTTGTTTTGGTTCTCCATCTGCACACCGACTGTTTGGTTGAACCTCAAAGCTTTCAACCCTCCATTACAGAATCAGAGGGGGACATCTCAATCATGCCAGGCCAGACAACTCAACTACCTGCCCTGCAAGAACAAAGCCGATAGCAGAAGTAAAGAGTTAACTGGTGAAGAAAAGGACAAATGTTTGTGCGGAGCAGAACACTACTTGACTGGTGGCCATTTTTCCCCAGTGGCTTACAAAGATTTATTTCTCGTCTGTGTGGGAATGGCAGAGGGTCTTTGAAATATCAAGGACATGAAAAAAAGAGCTTTAATGACCTTGAGATTTTCTCCTTTCATTCTCTGCACAACATCAACACTGAAGAGGCTTTACACACAGTGTCTTTATTAAACTATTTTTTTGTGTAACTGGCCACCAGCCAAAGGCTTAATCTTCTGGCTGGCGAGTTTATCCACTGAGACTCAGGCGGGTAATCGGCCGTCATTCAATCAAAATCTGCATCTGAATCATGCATTTTGAAAATGCACCTCAAAACTATGACTTGTTGATACAAGTTAAACTGATCTGAGCACAGGGTGAAGATGCTTTCTCTTGGCACAGAAGAATGGGTGACTTGTGTAGCCGTTGGCCACGCTAATCATGTGATATCGCTGTCGTTGTGGCTAATCTGCTTACAGGCTCCTTTCTTTTTTCTCTAGGATGAGACCTGATACGGTAGCTCAGCTTTAGCCACACGCTAATTAATCAGCAGCACCAAAGCCTACTAATAAAAACCCCCACAAAAACACCACAAACAATCGTTGCGGTCATGCCAAGCCATGAAAGTTTGGTCCAAGCTTTTGGTGTGGGGGGAAGTAAAGTGGTACGGTGGGGGAACTGGTCGTTTACAGATTGAGGACCTGCAATAAAACTGTCAGGCCTGGAGGTTCGGTTCACCATGTAGCTCTGTGCAACTGTGCCACTGCAAGGTGCTTTGGAAATGCTGACTAATAAAGCTGTATGGCTTGATTTGTGGTTTTGATTTGTATTATATTAAAAGGAACAGCACTGTGCAGTGACAGTGATAGGCCTGCAGCTGGTGGCCAGATGATGCTTTCCTTTTGGCTATTTGGGGGTGGTGGTGGATAGAGAACTGGAAAGCGAATGGATGAGGGAGTCTGCTTAATCCTCTCTGACACACTGTCCCGCTTTGTCAGAGACAATATCAGGCCTCCATTTTTCACCCTCTCGTTCTGGATCTCACCCGCCCCTCCATCGCCTTTGCTCTGATTTGAACCGACGATCTGGCCATCCCACTCTAGATATACATAATTCTCAACTCAACTTTTTTTTTATTTTTATTTCATTTCTCTCCCCCTTCTTCATCCCCTGTCCCTCCTCCTGCCTGCCTGCCTCTGTCTCTCTCGCTTTCAGATGGGGCTTATCAGCGACAGAACAAACAGGCTCATTGTGTTTGTGAGAGCCGTCAGGGCACAGAGAGGAGGCTTATTTCTTTGAAACCTGGATAGGATATCCATTCACAGGGGAGATGAGGCCTGCAGGGATTCTTAATGCCGGCAGAAAACATGGGTGAAGTGGCGCTGAGGGTGGAACAGAAAAACAACCAATACCAGAAACACAAAGGGACCCGAAAGAGGTGACATCAGGGCGCAGACTGTCCTAAATCTAAAGAAAGCGAGGCAGCGAAAAGGACAGACAGATAAACCTGAGTGAAAAAAGAAGGGCGAGCAAACGAGTGAGAAAGAAAGATTTAATTCACTGCCTGAAGCAGACGCTGCGATCGAGCAACGTAGAAAGAAAGTGCTGTTCAATATCAGCAAGATCGATGACTATAAAGCCACACATGGGCTCAATATCAAGAAAACTGTAATAAAATGTCTGCAAGGCAGGGACAGCTTTGGACTGCTGTTATGCAACCAAAAGGTCACCGGTTCGACCCCTCAAACATGTGTATAGTGGTTAAAGTGAAGACAATGAGGCAGCAATCCTTCACACAGAAGGTGTACGTTTGATAAGAACGTTTCTCTGAACGAGTGCACATTAACAGCCTATTAAAAAAAGCCTGAGAGGACAGCCTTAAAGTAGAGCGTGGACAAACTGAGGCGCAGATCCTGACCTAAATACAGATCTGCAGAGAGAGAGGAGACATGCAAGAGTTTGTTCGGAAATAACTCGGCATTCCCGCCCCTCGGAGAACGTGCAACCTCTAACACGAGGCCGACGCAGGTTCTCCAGGACGCCACGGAGTCATCCTCTGTGCGACATCAGCATTCACAGATCGATACATCATCCATCTAAACTCATCCCAACCTTCATCGCTCTGCCAATGTGTAGGTCGTTTAATATACACACACAGCAGAATGGCTTCAGTCACCAAAGACAGTAAATGTTCAGACACTCTCATAATGTCGCAGTCTGACAGCACTAACAGCAGGTCATGTCTTATTTCACACGTTTTAAACGAAGTGCAGAACGCGCCACGCAGAGCAGACTACAGCATAATGAGAGGAAGTCCACCTGCCGACTGTCAGCTGCTTAGTTCAACACTCACCGCAGCTCACCTCGGCCTGCAATGTGTGACCACTGGAAGCTCTGATGACACCATCTGCTTCAATTTCTTATTTGTCCTACAGGTCCTGCAGGTTCTACTGCTGCAGGCGGGACTAAAGACTGGTGTCTGTACTTAAGAACATTTATAAGGTTTAGAGGTTTGGAGATCGGCCTGGGACCAAGAATAAGTGATTATGGATGGTGACTGAAAAGATGTGACACTGGGGCAGGATGTGGGATTTCTGCATTAAAGCCATGACTGAAGTTATTTCATCATCATACACCAAGAGGCAAATACTGTGTATGTGAAAATGTAATTGGCAATAAACCTGATTCTAATCATCCTACGTCCTACAGGCGTTTCTGCAACTTCAACTAATTAAAAGTAGGAATGTTGTCTTGGTAATCTTGATAAGATTATGTGATTGGACAGAATTGGACATTTTATTAGTACTATCTGCTGTAGTTCAAAATACTTAGTGTACCACCTGGTATAAGACTTAAGATGTTCTGCAAGTCATCCTCAAACAACTAAGACAGGTCAAACTGGCTAAAAAATTTAGAAACATGCATGGACCCCACGTACAAAGGTTCAATTCCAACCTGTGGCCCTTTGCTGCATGTCATCCCCCCTCTCTCCCTACCTTCCTGTCACTATCTAAATTAAAAAGGTTCAAACGCCCCAAAAGTAATCTTTAAAACATTAAGAAACCAGAATTGTCACACACAAAAACAAATAAATAAATGTATTACTAGGGTAAAAAAGTAAACCTTACGGATCAGCTGCTGCAGCTTCTCCAAACTCACTGTTTTGCATCAACTTACCATCCTCAGAATTCTCTAAACACAGAGTTTAGCAGTGATCACAGTGTTAATAACTTTCCTTGTTTATCAGACAAACATTTGCAGCAAATAAACACGATTTCACCTTCTAGCATCACCTCCCTAATTGGTTTTCAATAGTCACAGAGGAACAACAAGAGCCAGGACCAGTGACATCAATCATTTCTATTTATCGCTGCTATCTAAGCAGGTGGTGCGGGGTGGACACGAGGATTTGATCACACTGGCCTCTCTGGCAAGAAACTAAATGCTAACCAGTCGCTCAGCCAGCTCCCATTCAACAAAGGCAATTACAGAGACTGCTTATCAGCGGGTAATTACAAAGGGAAGAAAGAAACAGTGGGACAGAGCCTTTCATCGTGATCACACAAGTGTTTTGCACATTTCTGGGGAAAAGCCAGCAACTCAGATTTTCTGATATCATTCATTTAGCGGCAGTCGTGACCGTTCATCATTCATTAAACCAAGTGATACCAACTCAATTCTGGGTCACAATTGCAGCTAATCATCTCATCTCAAACGTTTCACAAAAGGCAGGCTGCTCAAATGGCTTGTGTTTGACTTAACAAAACAAAAGCCGAAGATGGTGGAGGCTGAGCTAATGAGTACACGAGTGTGTTAGTGTGTTGTGTGGACTCACCCTCAGGGCCTCTATGACCAGGTCGCGGGCCTCCAGCTCTCCTTCCATGATACTCAGCAGGGTGAGCAGCTCTGGCTTGCTCAGGTTATCCATGTTGAACTCACATTTCTGCAAAACCAACCAGAAACAAATAGTCAGGATCATACAGTACAATACAGGACAACCAACAGTTCATTTCTAATTGGATATAGCTTGAGTTAAATCATAGTGATGTCTCTATATGACCTAAATGAACAAACAAGACCATCAACAAGAAGCTTGGCTATTTCTACGTAGTTATTCTAACTGCCACCACCATAGCCGCCTGCCGGTGGGATTCGGTCAAAAATCAGACAAAACAAGGTGGATGAAACACTTTTGTTTACAGGGGCTGCCAGAATCATTGGCATGCTAAAATTAGCATGTTAATATGCTTACAGTTGCATGAATTATTAGAATAAGATCATTACTGTTACTGAGTGTACAATATGAAACATATGTGCTGAAGGCACCTGAGTAAAATGTTTGCACACAAGAACCCAACGCAGACTAAACAGTACTCTGTCATAACATGACTTCTGTGTGTTTGCTTTAGTTTTTGAATAAAGGTTGAATTTATTTCTACTCATTAAGTATTTTTACAGTAGTTTTGCTACTTTTATTTCAATACTGAACCTAGATACTTTTGTCACTGATGTGGGGCATTTAACACGCTAACATTAGATGAACGTCATTTCAAAAAATATCACGGCCTATATTTTTTTATAACATACATACACATAGCTCTCTTATAGCTTATAGTTGACATTTTGAACTTTTGGTGGCTCTAGACAAAAAGCCATTGGATCATCCTCTGCTGATCATGAATGCTGACAAAATGTCATGGCAATCCAGTAGTAGTTTCAAAGATATTTCCTTTTGGACCAAAATGTAAGACCATCAAATTAACTATGGACTATGTCATCAACCGACTAACCAACCCATAGGCCTGCAGCCATGACACTTGCTAAAAATTACGTCCTATTTAGAGGCTAGTTTGTAAATGTGACGCTGTTTTACAGACATCTCTCAAGTGTTAAAAGGATTTGCCCACCACTCTTAAAATTCTTATACACTGTACACAATGATTGTACAACTAAAAATACTGCACCCATGATGGGTAGCCTCCACCAGCAAGCACAAAGAAAATTTGCTTACATGCACCACATACTCTCCACCAGTCTCACTTGCTCCCTCAGATTTGGCTAGATGTCCCGTCCTTCCTCGAAGCTATTAAGGTCTAATTACATTAAGCTAGGTCATTAAGCACCTATTTGGTCAGTTGCAACCACAGGGCTAACGGGTGGAGATGAGTGTAATTGGGAGTGACCAGACCACTTCGTGCTTCCCCTCATGTCAATTAAAAGCTTTTTCCGGTCTACTTATAAAAAGCAAAATGGCTGTGTTGCCTCTGGTGTGTGTGTCACAGGACAAAGGCATGACTTCTTTCGGGTAAAGTCAATTTCATCTCCAACTTTCTTTTCGTCTGACTTTGCATGTTGACTCTGCAATAACAATACAGTAAATGTTATTTATAGAATTAGATTTTGAGGGGCTTATTAAAATGAAAAAAAGAACAAGGACTTCCTCCACTTTGTCAATCATTGAGACATTTTTTAAACGTCTCTATGGCTGCCAATTTTGTGTGTAATAGTGTGTGACAATTTAAGTCAGTAGTTATTTTGCAAATTACGATTTTACATAACAAACATGTGGTTAGCTTATAAGAATGCTGCATTATTGTAGTTTGAACTCTCAAATGTATATAGTGATACATGAGAAATTGCTCCATCTCCACTGAAATGCTTCTTACATGTTAATTTAAGTTTCATTTTAGTAACAATAATTACTCAAGAAGTAGACTTGAAACCTCCAGTTTATCAATAACAGCTGATAATGACAATCATTTAATGTCAGTGTAAAGTAAGAATAAATATGTGTTCTGAGTTTGTCAGACCAAAGAAGAAAGTGTTATTAACCACCCAGACAAATTTGAATGATCAAAAAATATTGACAAGTTTGTGTCAAAAATCAGTAAAAATG
Source organism: Sciaenops ocellatus (assembly GCA_033000465.1). Classification (NCBI taxonomy): domain Eukaryota; kingdom Metazoa; phylum Chordata; class Actinopteri; family Sciaenidae; genus Sciaenops; species Sciaenops ocellatus. The sequence continues at coordinate 24,930,304 of CP136871.1, read as the reverse complement.
TGTTTTACTGACGTGGGAGCAGTCAAGCAGCCATTTTGAAGCGACTGAAACGTGTCAGATGAGTTCAAAAATGACATGACTAACTTTGAAACACTGAGCGAGATGAATTAATCTCTATCTCTCTGCTAGGGGTGCAGTGGTATGTAAAACTGTTTGAACCTCTAACTCCACGTTTCAGTAATATACATTCAAAGTCTTTTCACATGTTTTCAGCAACTATATAACGATATAATGTTTTGGTATTGCTACCTTCAATTAAATCTGCAACTGAGTACTTCCAATACCAAGTTGTTGTTTAAGTGTTTAGTTGTTAATTTAAAGAATAAGATTAGAGTTTAAAATGGCGTGTATGGGTCTAAGAATAGACAAAGAGAGTTTAGTGACTAACTCAAAACAATAGAAATTTGACAGAAGCTTGGCTTTTCTAGAGTTAAGATGTAAAATTCAACAATAAACCAAGAGGGAATTTTTCTCAAGACAGCATGACTTTGGGACAATGCAGTGAGTCTTATTCATCTCAGAATCCTCAGAGTGAGACAGCTTTTTCTCCCCCTGTCACATCCCTGAACATCTCACAACAGCGTCTGGTTAGTCAGCACTCCAAAGCACGCTGTCAAATTGTTGTGTTAAGGGACCTTTAAAAGGGACTGTACTCATTCAAAGCAAAACCTAAGTGAGGAAAATGAGTGAAATTCTTGGCTGTACAGTAGAAAAAAAATGATGTAACTTCACATAGAGAAGCCAAAAGATAACAGCTGAAGAAGAATTTCCAATTACTGTGTTGGCGACTACTGCAGCCATCTGCTGGGAAAGCCATATCCAGCTGCATTACCAATATCTGGAAGCTTTTCACCAGGCTATTTGTTCAATAAAACCTTAATAAACCAAAGATGGGAGAAGCAAATGGAGGAGGCGAAGAGCGGCCCGGCCTCTGGTGCACATCAGCCGGATTGCTACCTGCTCGTTCTGGTAACATTCACTTGTCAGACGGCCATTTAGGTCTGATTTACAAGCCTACATCAAAACCTCAGCCAAGATTATTCCATTTCATCAAGGAGTCCTGCATGTCTCTAGAGGTCCAAGGCAGAGAATATGACTTTAAACAGTCCGCTGTGAGAATTCACCAAGCTGCTGCCTTCTACATGTCCTTTATATGCTCCTGTGACGTCTCACAGCGAGGGGGGAAAAGTTCATGCTCAAACAACAAGAACACGGGTAATAAATCCATATGAATAAACAGGCTGACACTCTCTACTTTAAAAGCTTTTCTTTAAAAATTGAATTTGGCCGGAGCTGGAGACAGGTGTTCAAAAATCACTTCAGGTTTTTACCTTGAAATCAGACTCATACAAAGGAAGATTTGTGTCTGTCTCAAACATGGACCTTTTTCTTTTCAGAAGAAGGAGCTGGAAAGTGTTGCGTCAATCACATGTTTCAGTTTAGTCAAACCACGTTTTTATTCTGATGCCATCACGCCGAGTCTGGAAATAAAAGCAGGATAGATTCCAAGGGATTGATTCATTCGCATCGAGCCTTCCAATCGATCCCTGAGCCCCCTCTTTTTCCCGGCAGCATTTTCACCACTCAGAGAATTAGACGACTCAGGGAGCCTTGATGGACGGCAACCCTGAGCTACGCTGTCCTGTCATGGGGCCTCGGGTGGTGGGTGAGGTGAGGTGAGGTGAATGGAGGGTGGGGGGTGGGTGGTGGAGGGCTGCTTCTCTCTGGCATTTCTGCACAGTGAGCAGGTGAGGGAAGCGAGCACTAATTTGTTCCATGAGCCATGTGCTGTGCGCCAAGGGCACGAACAGCCTGGCCGGCAATCAGAGGCTCGCTGTTAGCCCCGGTCCACTTAATAAGGCCTGTGTCATTTCACTCTGAGCCACGAGGGAAGGGAACCGCTCGCTCTGTGCAAGTTCCTCCTCTACTGTGCTCTGCTGGCAAAAGCTTTCTTTGGCCTGTAAGTTCCCCACACACTCGTCCTGCTACTGCGAGCACAAAACTGTGTGATATGACAGCCTGGAAATAGACGCCTGTGAGGTGTTATCAGTGGTTACGAGGGAAATGCCACCAAGTTCAGTTCAGTTCAACTAAATTACCATGAAATATATTGTCTTCTTTAAAGGCCAGTGTGGTGCAGGCAGTCTTGATTTAATTTGTCCAGGTTTTGAGACACTTTCCCGCCATTGTTTCTCGAATAACACACACAAATGTAAATACCTCATGAGAGCAATTTTGACGTAAGGAACATGAGACCAGGGATTGCTGCAGCACTAGGGTTGAAGGGGTTGAAAATTTTCGGTAAATTTCCAGAAACTTTCCATGGGAATTATGGAAATTAATGGGAATTTATGGGAATTAACTGGAAATTGGGGGTAATTTAGTAATTGGTGGTAAGATAGCATCATGATAAAATAAGATTATAAATGGTCAATGAAATAATGCTAGCTACAGCTTATAGCAGGTAGCTATCTACATTTTCATGTGCTATTTGCAAGTTAAACATTAATACTATACATCAAATATATTTACCCCATAATATCATCAAAACTTACTTCACTTTATGTAGTCCACGGGCTCAAATGTGTGGCTTCAATAGTCTTGTGCTCTGAGCTCAAAGTGTGGTCCAGGGTTGTGCATGTGATGGAGGAATGCACAGTGCATGTAGGGGGCATGGCCTCAATAGCCCTGCAGTAAGCACTGTGCTATGTGCATGTGATTGAGGAATAGTATAGATATTCAAGTGTACTTATATGAAATCTGGTTGTTTTAGTCAAGATTATGCTAAAATATATTTTTATATAAGGGCCAACCTTCAATTTTGTAAATTCCCAGTTTATTCCTGTTTATTCCCATAAATTCCCGTTAATTCCCATAGAAGGTTTTTTGCAACCCTACAAAAAAACTAAAGTCCTCTCTGACTGACTGAATGAACGAATGCAACTGATCAGTTACATCATGGCCGATACCCAAGCCACTTAATCTGATTAGTATCAGCACCAACACCAATCCATTGTATAAGAGCAAATAAAACCCCATTCACCTCCATTGTATTGAGGTGGCAGTGTGACTATCAGAGACGCATCTCAAAATCTGGACATATTAAAGCAAAAATTGTTCTGCAAGGTTAGATAGCACGAGGGGTGAATTTGAAAAGACGTATTTTCTTTAATTTGGGTAACTGACCTTTAATTAACTTGTTCAATTATACTTAATCTTCTCCAATGACCTCTCCAACTTGTTTACACGGTCATTTGAACCCCTCTGTATCTGGGCACAGAAACTTTGTTGTCAGGAAGATGAAGCAGTGACATTACAGCCACTCATGTTAATGGCACTCCTCCAACATGGCAGCATAGCCCACATAACCACTGGTGACCACTCTCAGGCTTCCATTACACAATAGTCCTGCCAGACATTAAAGAAAGGTCTGAAGATGGAGCAGAGCGAGAAGCTCAGCGACATTTAAAGGTCTGGTTTTTTACCCATCATTCCTATCCATTATGATAGTGTTTTACTGATGAAGTCAAATAGAGAGCAAACAGGAAAACTGTTAGTTACCCTGTCTTGCTGTGGTTGTGTGCACACACAGATTGACCCAACTGGGGCAGCTCACTTGTAGTTTCACCTAAATATGGCTAAACTTGGTGACTGTTTACACTAAGGAATGGTTCCAATATCCAGTTCCATTTTGGATCCAGCATGATACATGGACTTGTTAGGCAACAACACTTTAATCAAGCATTTTCTCTCTTGTCACTCTTTTTATGAGCAAAGGGCAATGGAAAACAGAGGTAGCAGCTTCATATTTTAGCTGTTGCTGACAGATATCAGTGACCTTGTTCAGACTGTCAGGCCAAATCTGTTTTGTTTTTCTGGTTTTTGGCATTGATTGATTTTTAGAAAGAACACATGAAATGGGATTTCTGCAAATTAAAGCCACGTTTAGAGTTGAAATGTGATTCCAGACAGATTCCCAAAAGATCATTCTCAGTCCTGACACTCAAATCGACACTTGCAATGCAACACACAACTGCAATACGAAATCCAGAGTGACAGAAGTGCATCAGAGTGCCGTAGTTATTGACACCTATGTCGTAACCACCCATGCTGAGGTTGGTGATGCCTGGATACACAAATCCGATGTGACCGCACTCACAGTGATAACGGTGTGGACGGTCTGCAGGCAAATAAGATTTGTTTCCCAAATCAGATCTTCAAGACGGTCTGAACAAAGCCTTTGTCTGTTCTCTTTCAGCAGTGTTCTGCCAAAGAGCGTTAGTGAGTGAAAAGACACGGCACTCTGTAACACGAATGTAAGACTGTGTGTTTTTGTAGTTCAACAGGGACCAACTTCTCTAGGGATTCATATCAGATCTTGAATCAAGATCTTCAGTATTTGGAGTAAGTAGCTGGTGAAGTACAGTTGTTATTCGAATGTGGCAGATACATTTAATTAACGTTCCTACATCTTTAAGTTATAGGAACAGTGAACATTACATTAAAAACCGTTTCTGCCTTCTCATCCAACAACAGATGAACAGACCTCTTTGAGTAACGTTGTAAACAGCGATGTTGCCATGTAATGCCATCAAACCCATCCCTAACTCGAGCCTTGTTTACACCTTGTTTCATCATCTTGTTGCCGCATCCTCGGGTCTCAAATCTCAAAACTAATATCCAGGTTGTTTCCCTTTAACTTGAACAGAACAGCCTGCAAACATGCTGGGTGGCACACACACATGTATTATGGTAAATGGATGGGAGGTGACAAGCTGAGTGCCTTTCATTGACCTGTGACCCCCCCCCCCCCTCCCTGGACCATGAGTGGTCGGTCCTTCAGAGTCCTCACAAACGAGAAACTTCCCCCCACCTCGGGCCAACAACAGTGAGTCTGACAGGGGTGAGCAAAGAGCAAAGTGCTTTATTTAACCACTGCAGGCATGATGGTAGGGGGGTGGGTGGCCATGGAGGCAGAAGCCCCCTTTCGTTTGGAGAAGGAAGAGTGCACTGGCAGAGCGACGGGTGAGATGAGGAGGCTGCCCAGCTCCCATGTCTCTGGAGCACCTGTTCACCTCGACGCTAAATGTAAAGCAGCCTCAAGGCACTTCTGAGCGCGCTCAGGAAAGAGCGCGGCTGGCTGACACGGTACTCCCAGCTATGCCAGCTGAGTCACTGAAATTAAGACCAATTTAGAAAGGTGTCTGGTGAACAGGGCCTCCACCCCCCAACCCTCCTCCACCATTCTGCCTCTGCCCTCCATCCACCCCCGCAGCTCTTCTCCCACCTCTTTCTCTACCATCTCCTCAGCTCACCGCTCAAACCTACCCCCCCACCTCAACACCCACACTACCACCACCCACCTACTTCAGGGACCGTGGCTGCTTTCTACTCCAGCCTCCACCTCGCAGTTACACCAGCCTACCTCTTCAACCTCACATCCAAACTAGTGCTTTTTTGTTGTTGTTGTTGTTGTTATTTCAGGGATGCAGAGGTTAAGTTCAATAAAGCAGAGCAGGGACAAAAACTCAAAAGCGCCACAGCCCACTTTGCATTCGGTTTACGGGTCGATAACAACAGTGTGACAGGTTGCATCATGGGTGCCGGCCACAGGAAGGGAAAGGTTTCGTGACCTCCCGGCGATTTGGGCAACAGATTGATCAATTTGCACAGAGGAGTGGCGAGCACAGAGGCTGCAACCTGCGAAAGGTCAAAGTGTGAGACATCACAAGTAGGTGTGTATAAACAAGTGAAGTCAACCAAGTTAGTGACCACAATAGGATTCATTTGAAAGAAATACTGACCATCAGTGTAAACCTGTGGAAGGACTCCCATATAAGATTCAATGATGGAGGTGGACCACCTAACCATTTTAATGCCACCATCAGCCCCGCAGGCCAGGTGAATATCATTTACAACATTTAAAAAAAGAAGCTGGAATAAACTGTTTTGACCTTTAGGGTGCAAACATCAACCAGCAGCCTTCAGAAATCCTCTGTCAGATTTAAGCCCCCTGCAGCCGGCTCGCTTTAAGTCTGCGTATTAACCCATTTACTGTAATACATATGAGCTACAACCTGTGTGTAGCCAGCGACGGTTTCTCTCCAACCAGGCGCAGGATAAACGCTTACAACGGCGGGATGAATACTCAAAGCAGCCGGTGGAGGCGAACAAAAGAATTAACAGTGATGTTCATGTTTAAGAAAACACCTCAGTCTGTCTGTTTGGGAGCCGTGGCAGCGCATTTCTGAGTCATTTATCAGCCCCAAAAAAAACGAACACGAGCCTCTTGTTTTTCTCCAGACAGTGTCGCGAGGCTCCCGCTGGCCACCGCTGTTGCTTCACGAGCGAAATAGATGCGCACTGCATTTCTCCCGCTTCCCCCTCGAGACTACATCACCGCCACACCGATAAAAAACACCCGCACCGCTTTTGTATTTTATTGAACCCTCATGTCTTACCGTGTCGACACTTCCCAGCACGGCGGTTGCCAGTGTTTGTACCGGAGGAGGCTGCTCCCCGCTGGCTCCCTCCGACGCCATCTTCGTACTGTAGCGGTCTGCTGGAGTGAGGGCGCATCCGGCACTCATTAACTATTGCGCTGCTGAATGCAAATCACGCCACGGACGGCCATTGAACGGAAAGAGAGACGAGATTTGACAAATTAAAGGAGATGTAGGGAAAAAAGGAGGAGGAGGGGGAGAGGACGACAGGTCTCCGCCGTGAAAAAGCCCAGAGCCGAGTGTGCGGGCTTGCAGCGGGGGAGGCGACAAGTCTTTGTAGGCGTGGACCGACCGACGCGTAAAATCCAGATGCGAAGCCCCGGTGCGCTCCCAACTGGAAAGGAGGTGCGTCTCGACAGGCTGATTGACAACAGCATTTGTCGGCTTCTGTAGCTATAAAATAAGCCGGTGAGTGGTTTCAAAACTGGGACTCAGGGGCCTTCAGGGACCGATGCACCGATAACATGACAAAGGTGAATAATGTGATTTCAAAGTATGTGAATAAAACATATTTAAAGGGCGTTGTTTGAATGTCTTGGACCCCTCTATTGTAAATCACACACTCACTGTTATTTCTGTTTTATTTAATTTCATTTGGTTTATTAAAGCAATCATGCAAGGTCGTAGTCAGTATTTTAGAAATACTGAAGTCAGGAAAAACAAACTGCTTACTCCTTTCTCTACAAATATCTACGCCTTGAATACATACGTTCCACAGAATGGCACCAGTATAAAATGACAAGCAACTGACTGAATTCTAGGCTTTTGAAGGCCAACATCCTTTTAAAGGAGGAATTCACGTTTTTCATTTAGGTAAAAATAGTCCAATACAAATAAGCATCACCATGAGAATTTATTTCAAAATAAAAGTACATCCCTTTCAGAGTGTTTCTGTATATTCATGTTGCAGTATATCAGTTCATAGTAAAGTTGTTGTTGCTGATGCATTAATTGTAACCTGTAAGAAATAATTATAGCCTACATTATTTTAATTTACTTGAGGTGGAACTCTTTTTAATACTGAAGACATGGACTAGAACTAGAAGTAGAAGGAGCTCTTTGAATACTTACTACGTTGCTTATTCCATCTTGTGAAAGGCTGATTACATGGGTAAAATATGGTGTCACTAAAAAAAATTAAATTTCAAGTCTCCTTTAAAAACAATACAAGACATACTGTAAGGTTTGGACAAAATTAAAATACCTTTATTTTACGCTGTAGTATGTATTTAAAATTACCTACATGTTGCAACCAACAAACGTGTTTATCAGGGTCAGTGTCAACACCTCCAGTAGAAGATTAACTTTATTAATCCTCTTTTTTACATGCATATAAACAAAATATGACCACACACACACACACACACACACACAGGGATTATAGACATCCCAATGTGGAGAGATGCTGGAGTGATGGGCTGCCATGTAGAGGCGCCCTGTGAGCAGTTACCTGTAGGCAGTGCCCGGGAGGTGAACTGGCACATCTGCGGCTACAACATGTTCCATGCTGTGGTCAGAGCGCCCATCCTCCGGCTCCCCAAACCCCAAGTCCCTGCAGACTGAGCTATTGTGTTTTACTAATCAATTGAGTGGGAGGACGGTTACTTATCAGTGGCACACCATCATCATCAATAAATGTGAGAAAGAAAGAATTAAGAGGAAAAGGATGAGACTGAAGAAAAGAGAGAGAAGATGAGATAAGAGGTAAATCTAAATGAATAAAACAAGGACAGACATAAAGTGGCTGCAAATCAAGGTGGACCTAATGTTTTTAACACTGTTGGATTGTTTAAGCTTTAACAATGCATCATATTTTAATAGCTGATTATATGTTTTATGTGTAGAATCTTAATCTTCAAAACAAAATAGCCACAGCAATTTTCCAGTGGAGTAGAAGTATTACTCACAAATCAAATCATTATTTTGTGTCTGAAATACCAGCCACTCTCACATTTTACCATTTAGCTGGTGGCTGATTTCCCATCCTGCTAACAACTGAATAATCAATTGATTTGACCTCAACGTTTTACTGAAGTATGCGCTCAGTTACATTCCCCCATTGTCGTCTTTTCTGTCAATGTAGGCAGTTTTACTGGGCACCTTCATCACAATAAAAAACACAGGTGTTTCACTGTTTTCTTCATGTCTGAGAGCCTTTCCTCATCTGTGGTTTCATAGAAACTTAAAACCTTACATCACATATCTCATCAGATGGTATCTAACCTGGTCAAACTATGACTGGCACCTCCTGTCATAACCCAGTATAGCTAAACATTCATGTAGGTTTTTAATGGATATCTGAAAATGCATCCTTCAACAAGACTTGACAAGTCTTTTTGTAACTCACATTGCAGGTCATGTTATGGGACAACCTACATGTATAAACCGAGACCAAAAAGCAAAGGATTCAAGCCAAAAGCCCAATGTTAATCTTACACGAGTCAATGCTCATATTCAAATCTCTCAGCTCTGGGTCTGTTTATCCCAGAAAAGCAGAGCGAGGATAGGGGCCCTCTCTGCTCCCAGATGTGGCATTTAGGATTAACTGACGCTGATCCGGCCTGGTCATTCAGAATGAGGTTATTAAGTCCCTATTTAGGTCAAACATTGCATGGTCCACATTCACTGGCAACAATGAGAGAACAAAACTGCATGATGATTTAAAGGTCCAGTGTGTAGAATTTAGTTGCATCTAGTGGTCTAATCGCTGCATTGCAATCTCCTCACATCACCCTCACCTTCTTAGTGTGAAGGAGAAACAAACACTTTAAGGACCCTGTTTAGAGTCACTATTTAGTTTAGTCTGTAGAAACATGGTGTTTCAATATGGCGGCCTCCATGAAGGAGGACCACTGTAAATATAATAGGATCATTTTTAAATAACAAAAATAATACGATTCTTATTTTCAGCTGATCATACATGCATGAAAACATAGTTATGAATGTTATATTCCATGTCTGCCTTATTCTGAAAATAAAGTCCCCAAATCTTACACACTGCACCTTTAAGGCAACATTGTTCAACTCTATGCCATAAAATAACAGATTTTAAGTCATTTTGATGTTAGACTGACATGTAATCAGGTGAGTGTTGTCATATCCACTCTGTCTTACTCTATGTCTTCCAGCTGGTTAGAGTTTTCTGATAGACAGTAAAGAAAACTGCTGTGAATTACAGCTGCTGTTAGCTAATGTTAGCTCAGTTTGTTATCTGGGCTGCCCTGACTGCTTAGAGCAGCAGTGACAGTTAGTGTTTGTGTGTAGCACAGGCATTTAGGACCACAGGGAGAGAAGGTTTTCAGGCCTTGGGCACAGGGAAATACTGACGGGCAGCAGAGCTGGTTCTGGCATGACACCGGAAGAGGCATGATGGAGGGGAAAGAGAAAAAGAGAAAAAGAGAGAGTGACCAAGAACAGACCATCAGACAAGAGTAAATCTGGGACTGACTTTTAGTTGTTGTCAAGAGCTTGGTGAAATAAAAGGCTGAAAGACAGACGCCGAGCTGGGCTTCTTGCTGTTGGACTAGTAAATAATATTAGCTGGCTGCTATGTCTTGTGTTGTTGACCTTGCTTCATGTTAGCAGAGTTGTTAACATACCAGTTTTTTTATTCATAAATAATGTAATCATGACAAATACACGTGCACAGCAGCCCATATTTACGACAGTAGTACTGTACTCTGGAATTGGGGATAATAAAGTCTATGTCTAAGTCATTGTGGCTTTAAGGGATGTGTAATAGCAACATGTGGTTGACCTGAATGCATTTTCAATAAAATGTGCTGTTTTATAGTGTTTTTTTAGCTTTCTGAGGGTTAATGAAAACAACTTTCCCAACATTCATGAAGATGTTTCTGACTTAGAAATCCACAGCAGTTAGTACAAGGACAAATCAGCGTTCTTGCTTCCTGACCTTTTTACATCTTTGACCTACAGGATTATCACCTAACGACAGCTGTATTGTAGCACCAATGGAAAAATTAGACACACAGATGTGTTGAAATATGTCTCTTTTAAGTGTAAACAGCTCGAAGCTTTCAAAAGCTCTTCTTATACTGTTACGTTCCCTTGATCCCACACTTTTAAAATTTAAAGTCTTAAATTAAAATCTCAGTTTTCCGTTATCCACAGAAATTTCATCCATTTCAGATGTGAATTCCCGTCTTTCCCACAGCGATCTGTTTTTCTTACTGTCTTATCATGTGTCAAATCCCAAACCCGTGTCTAAATTTGAGTCAGATCGGCGGAGATGGAGCTGTCATGTGGAGATAATCCCCCCCTCTGAAAGGAAGCTTGTCATTAGCCGGTGATTATGGGGGGACTCCGGAGATGTAGCTTGGAAACAGTCTCCTCCTCCCCTCCTCAGCTGAAGTTGGCTGTGACCTTAAAAGAAAAAGTTTCCCCCTGAGATACATTCATTCAGTGACTTCCAGGAAGTTTTCTGATTATCCATAGTAATTTGCTGTTTTGGTGAAAACAGTCTCCTGAGAAATTCCCGGAGAAAGAGTCTCTCTGTGCAACAGTAAAAGCGATGAGAGGAGAGAAAGCTGAGAAAAAGCGAGTCATGCCCCTTTGCTGAATACAGTACATGTCTTGAGGCTGTGTTGCATTCTGGCCTTTTTTTCTCATGCCGTGAATGAAGAAATTGGTCTCTAACGGCATCTATTTTACAATTGATTTCTCACTGCGACTGTGACTCAAACATCTGCAGAAAAATTGAAGCTCTAAAAAGAAACTCTTTGCTTTTTGTCACTGAGGGACTGATACCAAAACATGAAAATAATGTCTTCTATCAAACTGCATGGTAGTTAGGACTGGAAATACATTAATTCATTGTCTGCCTGTGCAAAGGCAAGAAATATATACACCAACATGGGATACCAACTGTCCTGGGGGACAATGTATAATATGTGCTGTAAAAATCAGTTTAAAGATTCATTCTTTAGATTGATGAGATTCGTATTGATTTTGGTCCCTTCGACCCCTTTCACACATGCAGTCTATCCATGAAATGTTAAGGAACATTTTCTGTAAAGGGTAGTCTGTGAATAGGGACATTGATCAATATTCAGTGGAATCTGTACTTCCAATTTTCCACCTTAAGACCTTGTAACATTTCGGGTCATTCAGGTTATGAATGAATGCAATAACATTGGAGGGACAAGCATGTAAAGGCCAGTGGTGGAAGAAGTATTCAGACCCTTTATTTTAGTAACTCACTGGCTAATACTAATCTCTAATACTTATTCACTGGAGTAACAGTGTGTAAGTATTCGTAGAAAATGGTCCCTACAGTGTTTGACTATTCTATCTGATATTTTTGGAATAATTTTACTGCTGCATTTATGTGTATGTTGTATTTTGCTGCTGTAGATGTAAAGGTTGAGATCATTTTAACTACTTTATATACTGTTGGCTAGTTTAATATACAGCAGTGCATCATGGTCTATAAGATCATCATATTTGAAGCATCGCTGCCCTGTGAGAACCACGTATCTCTAAAAAGTCTTTGAAAACTCTCTCTAAAAGCGTTTTGAGGGTGTTTCACATGGTTAAATGGAAATGGGCAAATAAGGTTGAATAAATGTTTTATAGTTATTATAAAATTCAATAAAATTACTGAAAAAGATGAAATAAAAGCTGATATTCTGCCGGTACGCTGCTTTGAAAGACTAATGTTTCTAATGTTTGAAAATGATGTTATCTTTTGTTGAATCGCACAAAGGATACAACCTGATATGATGTCAGTAAGAAATGCTTCTTTTAAAAAGGGACATTGGAAATGAAAAGCTATTTTTCCAGATGCATGGGAGTTCAGGAAGGGGACATTGTGTCACTAAGAAGTGGATGATTAGTAGTGTTATTTGTTATTACTATTTTCCTTTGTACAAAGGAAACTATTGTACAGTTCCCATGAAACAGCTAGCAAGGTTTACTGCTTCCACATTTTTATGTTTCCTCTGAAAACAGGCAGTGAATGGGGTACCTATTGTGCATATTGATTAGCAGCACTTGGCACTTGGCAAGTGTGTGTTACCCCCCTACCGCCATGTATCAATAGCGGTCCCACTGATTGTAGAGTGGTCTTATTAGCTCCTCTCTGACTTTCTTAAAAAAAGGAAGATATATATATATATATATATAGTTAGTTAGTTAGTTTGTTTGTTTGTTTGTTTGTTTGTTTGTTTTGGGGTTTTTTTTGTTGTACTTTTGCATTTTTTTTTTTTTTTTTTTGCATTTTCTTGCATTTTTCATTTTCTAGGAAATTACTCTCTCTAAAACACCATTAAGAATACCCAAAAATGCCCTTTTGTCATTGTTGTGCCAGATATTGGTGTATAGGTGACATATAGCACAAGACACATGTGATTAAAAACATTTAAACATCTATTCTGAGTTCATGGGGACCATGTTAGAGTGAAAAGTGTCAGAATGAACTTAAAGCTCTACTACACAACTGCTTTTGTATGGATTAACTTAATTGTGCTTTGGATTGTTACTGGGCTCTTCTTTGACTTCTTTGCACTTCGAAAATCAACAAGCACTGACTTGACACTAGTGTGAGATTGACAGTTCACCACAGTTAACCGTTTCAGCCATTTTATCCAAGTCACATTGCTGTTGGGAGTATTACTGATACTTGTGCAACATAGTAGATTCTTGGCAGGCACTAAAGTCAACCCTACACAGAAATATAAATGAGCAGTTGGGCCGGAAACACAAGTTGGCATGCCAGCTGTCTAATGTTTGATGTCATGCTGAACACTGTTAACACACCTGAAACAAAAAGAAATGTGAAGGTCTTTCCTGTGTTACTGCATTCTGATCATTGGGGTAAAAGCGTCTGCTGAGGGCTTTGACTGTATTCAAAGGTCCTCAGGTCCAACCATGAAGAACGGAAAGTCATATTTCTATTTTTTAAACACGTATTTCTTATGATCTAACTCTGTAATATGTTGTGAGTACAGGACTGTATTACCTGTAAATATACTTGGTTTCTGTACAGTAACTTGAGCTGGGCTGAACCTTATCTCCAGTGTAGGCTCAGGTTTCTCTACCTGCCTGGTCCTGTTCACACAGTCAGTGGGCTGGAGCCAACAGTAACAATCATGACAAGTTGCTCATAAACACAGACAGAGGGAAACTCTCAGACCTACATTATGGACACAGTCCTATGAAAACTAACTAAATGAACTGATTCCAGGTATTGCTGGGCTGGGTGACATGTTTATATGTTACCATGAACACAAACAAATTCCTCTTATGTAATTAAAATTCTTATGTAATTAGTATGTGAATATGAACAGTTGTACAAACTCTGACCAATGACTATAAGTCAGTGCAAGAGTTAGTCTTGTTTGGGGGCTTCTTGCTTAGTCACTCTATCCTTTTCTCATCTTAACTTACTCCGTCCTCTTTGGTGTCTTTGCCTCTGTCATTATGTCTATACCGCCTGCTTAGTCAGATTACATTCCCAAGCTTTGGTTCTGGCTCCATTTCCGGTCAGCATTCCCCTGCACCCCAGCCCTGAAAGCCTCTTCTACCCGATGGCCCAAAACACCTGTAGTACAAACACGAACACTCCCCTGGTGAACTGTCCGGACAGCCTGGCTAACAAACTGAGCTAACAGCAGCTATAGTTTGCAGCAGTTTATTTTACTGTCTATCAGGAAACTCTGTAGAGAGCTGAGGCACGGTTTCAGGAGGACATTAGAGGAAAAACCAAAAAACATTTTCTCCAAATATGATCCAGTTTCACCAAAACCAGTGAAGGAAGTCAGTGTAAGATCAAAATGATTTAAAATCTGTTTTTTATGTAAGAAAGTTACACAAAGGAGCTTTAAGACCCATTTTAAAGATTTATGTCTTTTTGCATGATGTGACTTGGGAAAATATTGAGAGATGGGCAAACACATCATTTGTTTTGGTCTTTTAATGCCTTTTTCTCTTAATACTGAGCCTCTTAGCTTTCTGCCACACTTCTGCCATACTCTGTACTCACTCCATTATTAGACCACATCATGACAGTGTCCTTCTGTTGTCAAAGTCAGCATACACTGTCAGTGACCTCCGATGCAGACTGTACTATTTACAATCAGCTGAGGGGAAGTACTGATCTCACTCACTTGATCTAACCGAACACCAAATGTGGTTAATTATGTTTGCTGTAATTGGCCTGACTGCTGATCTACGCAGTCACAGGACAAACTATTGATTCGAGAAGGATGATGATGGATAACACTGCCTCTAAAATCAGCATCTCAAATGATGTTAAGATTTGAGGAACATTTGCGGCATATGAAACCATGTGAATACAAGCAAGACTCATGCACATGATGAACATGCGATTCAGCCTAGAAAGAATATCGTGAAGATGGGAAACTTTTACCTCTAGGGGGTTTCACATTCAGTTTTTTTTAAGCACGTGGGCAGACATTTCTGTTGTTAGATGGTTCTTCTTCAGGGCACATGAACTGATTGAATATGTGCCTTTTACATAAGTAGAATTAACAGTATTTCAATTTAAAAATACTCCTGCATTAAAAATATTACTGAAATGTAATGAAAATTAAAAATAACAGTGCTCATGCAGGTGTTGTAGCTGGTGGAGGTGAAGCTAAAATTAAGTACTTCATATTCAGTTGATCATTTTAAAGGAGCTCTCCACTTATTATACACATTAGGGTCATTTCTAGTGAGTACTAGTCAGCCTGTGGAAACAGTTGTTTAATACACTCTGTAGCTCTGAGAAAATAACTCTGATGATGCCTTCAGGAAAGGAAGTTAATGCCTACAATATGCAAAATGCAGGATACATTTTTTTTGGAGCTTGCTCTCTGCCTCTGTTGATTACAATTTTTAAAAATTACTTTTGAAATACGTCTCCTGTGAATCCTTTCATTTTGCGTAAGTGCAGCGACTGTACAACAAAGTTGTAGAAAGAAGAATGACAGCGTCATCATGTCAGCAAGCATCGCAGTACAACATAACGTTTACGTTCAAGTGACAAACACCTCTAGTGGCTGTAGCATGTGTCAAGAAAGTTGAGACACGTAACTAATCTATTCATTGTTTCAGAGCCATGAAGTCCATGTAGAGAGGAGGTTGAGATGGATGGACGGGTCAGCAAAACAGATGATTTTAAGACTGAAGAAGTTATCTGTTTTCTGTTTCCAAATGACAGCCATCTTATTTTTTCTCTATTATTGCAACCATGACAATGGAATTCCCCTAACCTGAACAAAGTACTTATTTTAAGTAAAACCATGTTTACCGAAATCTAAACCAGTTGATTTTGTGCGAGTTGTCAGATTCTAAAACAGACTTGTAACTGTTTTGGATGCACAGAAAAAGTATGTCATACCTGCTGATTCTTTCTCATTCTGGAGGACATGGAGTAAAAGTATAAAGCAGCACTGAAATACTCAAGTACGGTACTATACTTTGGTAAATCTACTTATGTAACATTCTATCACTGGGAATACATTATTATAGTTGTAGTTAGCTGTACAGTGTTTCCCACATGTGTTGGAAACAATCCATAGATGACCCATAAACCATGTCCACAGGGTCCATTGCAAGGAGGGCAAGCAGGTATGTGAGGACAGCCCTGAGCTGAAATGATGACCATCACAGGAGGACCAGGAGAAAGTGGTGCAACCGGAGACGACGGGACAGACACTGATGGATGGAGCTGGGGAGCAGCAGCAGGGTCTCTGAGCCAGAGCCCCCCTCCCTTCCTCAGTCCTGTGGGAATACTTGGCTCATATTAACTCGCTCATTGTTGGAACACACAGCAGGCACAATGACTCCCTTTTTGTCGACGAGGGCATAGTGGACCGAGAGGCCAGCCGGGCGGCCAGTCGGTCATCACTGGATCCTGTGTGCTGCGGCTCTGAAGCTGTGTCGGCCAGCAAGCAGACAGGAAAGAAATAAAGAGAGTGAGACAGCGAGCCCCGGATCCCATATCCTGGCCAGAGCTTCAAATGGGAGGACATGGAAGTCTAGATAGTGACTCTACTGACGAAAGGGAGGAAATAGAGAGAAGGAGGAGGAGGAGGAGAGCTGGGATCTGGGCCACATCTCTGTCTGATTGTCCCTGCAGGGGCTGCTCGTAGCTGAACCAGACCTCTGTTCAGTCACCATCCCTGCTGATCTGAAGTCAGCGCTGCTCTGTTTTCTGCTTTTCTCCCTCTAATCTCTCTCCCTCTCAGTTGAGCTCGCTGTCTTCCCTTCACTTTCTCCCTCACAATGTCTCCCTCTGTCTAAACACCATCCCATCACTGTGGAGTGGAGCGAACAGGTGCTCTTACTAAACAGTCAAAGGCAGCAGTCACGGTTTATTTTTCTTAAATTCAAGGATTCAGGCAATGAAACCAACCCAGAGAGGAAAAGTATAAATGCTACCATTTTGAAGGTTTTTATGACAGCAGTGAACAGTGCCCCTGTGAAAGAAATATAAAGTTCACCCGGTTTTGCTCATTTATTCTTCATTTGAGTGTTTGTGCTTCACTGAGCAGAATGATGCATGTGCAGTTTGACACTAAAAAATTCCTTTCACTTTTAATGGTTCAATGTGTAACATTGAGGAAAACCTTTTTAATAATCACACATTTGGCTGTTAAATACTGCAGCCAGTGTTGTTAGTGCAAGCATCATCCTGGGCCAAAACCACCAGGTATAGAATAATGTTCCTATATTTTATTTGTACTACTGGCTCCATGACACTAACTAGTTTGGCATTTGCAAATCATCCTATCAGCCAACACCACAAAACAACCAACGCCAGACCCACGCCATGCAGGCAAGCTACAGTCAACCCCATCTTAGTTCAGGTAACTTGTAGCTCATTGGCAATTTATCTATGTTAGCAAGCAAACTAGTGTTAGCCAACAAAAACCACATATCACAATATATATCACATATACTGTATCACACACACAATCGATGTACACAATACACTTCATTAGCAAGCTAAGATTATCTAGTGTTTCACATGTTAGCGAGCAAATAAGCTGAGGTTACCCAGCTTTAGCCAGCTAAAACTCAGACATGCTGCATTCATACTTGTACGTTCCTTATGTTTTTCCATTTTGTGCTATTTTATACCTCTACTTCACAGTTATCACGGATTTCACCGTGAAATCTGCAATTTGCCAACCTCAGTGTCATTGAAAACAGTACTGAACATTCATACAGTGCTTGTCCTGATGTCTCCTTGTTCTGAAGGATTTAAGGAATTAGTAGCATGTATCCACCACAATGCACAGTGTACTGAGGAATCTGTTTCTTCTCCTTCTCTGAGAAACCTCTTATGTACTCATTTTGAAAGAATGGCCAGAATGCTCATTGACGTAATGCTCACCTTGTCATGTTATTTATTTGAAAGGTGGATAAACATTTGAGGAATGTAAACACGCATACAAGGAAATGAGCTAAAGAGAAACAATAAGAGGCTTCTGTCTGCAGAAAACCCAATCTCTCTTTAGGCTGGGGTACATGAGAGAGTTGCACCCTCACCCCTCTCTGTTTCACTGTCCCATTTGGTCCAGCCAGCATGTGGTCGGGGTCACAACCCTGATACTTGGCACCCAGCTTCAGGGAGAATGGCACTCTTGTTCAGAACCTGCCCTGACTTAAGATGCCAAGATGAGTCATCCAGAAACTTGACGACTTCAGCGTTGCATGGAGCTGTCATCTCTTCTAGCACATTCTCCTTTCCAAACGTTACAGTCTACTTGTCTCCCGAGTGTCACCCTGATTAAACATCAGCAGCGTTTTGGATGAGATGTTTTGTTTTCAAAAATTTTCATACATATAAAGATTCACTTTTGGTATTTTAGACATTCATATCCAGGATGAACATTTTCTAACATCCACTGGAAAACTGCCCACTAATAACTAACCAACTACCGCTTCTATTCTATTATATATAGTAATACATATGCAATTCACAGAGAGTAAGAAGTACAGAACTGTTAATATGCTGTTAGCTTTACCTTGCTATTTCAACTAAAACTATTATTGCCACAACTGCTACTACTTGTTGTGCTGCTGCTTCTATAAATACCACTACTATGACTATCATAACTTTCTATGAAGTGTACAATGTATTCCAATAAAAAGACTGAGTGTGGAGAAGAAGGCGAGATTGATTCTTCATCAGTCAAAATGTGTGGTGCGTTTTACAACCTTGTGTGAATTTTCTTTATTTTAAGAATTTTATTTTTCTTTATTTATTTTAACTGCATTATAACTAACTAATATTGTAGTGCTGTATGTGAGAAACAATATTAAAAACATTATATATTTTACTTATATATTCATACTCATATATCAGAATCTGAATCAGAATGAGATTTATTGTCAATTAGGCTTGCCTTGTGTGTCTTGTTGTTTTGGTGCATAGTAATGATATAAATATAAAGAAGATTAAAAAAAAAGAAGTACTAACAATTCAAGAAATAGAAAATAGAAAATAAAAAATAAAATCTGAAAAACAATGTACAATATGTACTATATATTACAATATATGTGCTATTGGTACTGTTGCTTTCACTGCTGCTACTGCTGCTACCTCTATTAATATCTAATCTATAGTGAATTTGAAACAATACACACATTTATTATACACATTAATACATATCATGCGTACATAGACTACATATGCTGAATTTCTTCTGGCTGGCATTAAATGTTGACAATACTGGATATTAATACTCAAATGCAGGACCAAGTAAGCACATTATACAGTATTATCTGCGTGTACATGAACAGAATACTAACTGTGCACTTCCCCTCAGAGTGACTGACATTACACTCCATGCCTCAGGGTGACTCTGCCAGGATAACAGACTGCCATTGATTTCAGACGACCTGTCAATCATCGCTCAGTCACTGAAGAATGTTGGAGATCCACTTTAAGACGGTTGACTTCAGATGATATTCACTGAGAGTCATCTATCTATAGTCTAAAACTACAGCCTGAGTAAACAATCCAAAAGAGAACTCACCTCACGTCGTTTGACTGTTTCAAGACTTTCCCTGACTCAAATACAACAAATCGCGCCACAGATTTATTTTTGCATTCAAAATATTTTGTACTTAAGCACAAAGGCATCAAAATATTCTTAAAAAAGCACCTAAAGTACTAATTTTCATTTATATTTTACTGGATTATAATTTGTGAGGCATCAATTTAATGTTGCAGCTGGTAAAGGTAGCTAATACTATAATAATACATCATTATTTTCATTGATTGATTATTTTTATATATAGATAATATGAATCTGGGGCTGCCCCAGTAGCTCACCTGGTAGAGCATGCACTAAGTTCTTACAGGTTCAATTCAAACCTACTATCCAGAGTTGCACTATCAAATAAAAAAAGCAGATGTGTTTAATTAAATTTAATCAAAGTATTGTAAAGTAATTGTGAAGTATTTTAAGGTGTTAAGATCCTTACAAAAGGAGTCTGAAACTAACCAGGGTAGGTTTGCTGAAAGCCATCTACACACTCACACAATCACACATATCCACTACTGGAACCTGCCCAGTACAAGATTGATTTTCTATGTTATATATTCATATATTTTACACACACACACACACACACACACACACACACACACACACACACACACACACACACACACAACATAAATATATACACTATATATGTTTATGTGGATGAGAAGTTGTAGCAGTGGATCGCTGCATGTTTAGTATTTAGAACTGTGGTGATGTGTCGCCTCCTAGTGGAGAAAAGGGAAGTAGGTTCAAGAAAGCAGCAGGTCACTGTTTCACACACACTAACAACGCTAGTATTTCAGTGCAGCTATGTCACATAAAACATCCTGAGCCCTGAATCCATGTTCACAAATCACAGATGGAAGTTTCTTAGACTAAAGCTGTCATGGCCCTGTACTCTTTAAAGAGGCTAATCTACAGGAGAGGTTAGGGATACCACAAAATTTGGTTTTATTCCGATACCAATAACAATACTGGGGCCACAATCACTGACATTCATATCATTGATACTTTCATAATTAACTACTATTCTACTTATAATATATTACCACCAAAATAAGAGCTTTTGATAAATAAAGAAAATGTTCGTCATGTGAATGATCCCTGTGTGCATGCACACAAAAGCAACATGGATGCAAATATTTTGATATATATTATATATATATATATTTCTTTTATTTTGATCTTCATTGGCTTATTACAAATAGTACATTACTACAGTGCATGCTTAAATATCATTGTACTGTATGAATTTTTATGTGTCTTAATAATTCATTTAATCATATATATCTATAATAAACATGAATAAAAATATGTACAAACTGATCAGCATTAAAATAAACATGTTAAATTGGTTTGAATATGAATACAGCTGGGAAATGCAGTCACCACTGCTGAGCAAATCTGCAGGAAGCTCATTTATCAAAAACAGACACTCACTGACAAACACACAGATGTTTACCTATTAGTATTTTATCATTTTTGACATGTGTGAAGAGATTAACTCTTAAATAGCAATGTCTTCCCCCCTCTGGTTATCTCTGGTATATTCTATTCATTTCCTGGAGACTCAGATTTCTCACCTGTCTCTCACATGTTGACTTTAGATCACGATCATTTTTATCTTCATCAGCATAAGGAATAAAATATTATCAGTAAATACAGAGATCAAATATTGGGCCTGTCTTATCAGTTTATGATATATCATGTTGGACATGTGCCAAGATGTTTCAGCCTCAAGGATGTATAAGCTGTTATATAATTCATCACATTTTGACATTTACACAGGTTGTAGTCTGGGTGGTATATTTATTTAAATGTGAAGTAACATCAGGCAAGGTTAACAAGGATGTGAACATACAAATGGAAAATGAATGGTGCAATCCCAGTAAAAACTTAAAAACTGGCATGTTTTTTTTTAGTCTTTGTTCAACAGAATTGAAAAAGCCTTAAACATTTTCAGGGCTATGATTTCAGTCCAGTGGATTACTCACTTCGTCTCGACAGAGAAACACAAACACAGAAAGTAAAAAAAAAGAGCCCCATGCATTACAAAGAAAACAACACTTATAGGAATGAATGCACTAGTAAGGATTGTTCGAGTACCGATAAGATCGAAAGTCCAACTAACGGTTTGAAACAGCTAAAACTCGATTGTAGCCCAAAATATGAAAGGCAGTACAAAATATACTCTCCAAGCCTTAACAGTAGTGTTGTTAAAAGCTCTGAAAACTCAATTCGATCCTTTCTATGTATGAGTGATGGCGCTACTTGGAAGGCCAAAGGGTGTTTAAATCAAAAGCTTTCATTGATTTGGATTTTTATACATGTTCAGTAGTTGAACGTGTATTAAAAGGAGTGAAAACCACACTGTAGAAATACTTAATTACAAGTGAAACTACAAAAGTATTGCGTATAGTATAGTGGTATTACAGGAGCATTATTATTGATGCGCTCACATGGACACGTGTTACAGCTGGTTGACGTGGAGCAAATTTTAAAACCTTTATAGACTCTTGGATAGTTAGATGTATATACAACATTGTAGTGAAGTCGTATGAAATGAAAATACTACAGTAAAGTACAAGTAGGCTACTTCAAAACAACACAGTACTTAAGAACATGTACTTCATATTTCACAACAACATTGATATTTCTTGTGTACAACTGTAACGTTTTGGCCAGGTGGTGGTACCAGAGGAAAGGTATCAGGGCCACCAAAAACTCTGGGAAAAAAATCTGGATTCATCCTCTGTTTTCCATAAGTATCCACAATGAATTTCACGGTAATCGTGCCTTTAGTTGTTGGGATATTTGCTCTGGACCAAAGTACTGACAGTTGATGCATTCCTAACATCGGAGCACCTCAGGGCTGTGTTTTCAGTCCCCTGCTGTACTCACTATACACATGACAGTGTAGCCACTTTTGACTCCAACACCATTGTCAAGTTTGCTGACAACACAGCTGTGGAGGGTCTGATAGAGTTCTATGAGAACAAAGTAGTGAACCTGACCTGCTGGTGGCAAAAACCTTCTTCTGAATGTCAAAAAATGAGGTTTAATATTAAACATTGAATTATACTTCATATACTGATGTTTATATAAAATTCTAATCTGAAGAGTATATAACAAATACATGTAATGTAAAAGTTACATTAAAGGTTCTGCAATACAATAAGCAGTTATAGATGCATGGTAGCCTAAACTGGAACTGCCTAAGTAGCACAAGTACCTCTAAATTGTACTAAAGTTTAGTATTTAAGTAAACATATTTTCTATTTCCATACCAACAGATCAGTCATAGGAATAGTAGTGATATCAGTAGCATTGCTTGTAGTTGTAGACATTGATGGTATTATTGGTTGAAGCAGTAGCAGTTTACAACAATGGTGGTGGAGGCACTAATAAAGCTTAAAAGTAACAGCTATCGACATAGTGGCATAAATAGCAGCAATAGTAGTGTTAAGTAAATAATCCTTATCTGAGCAGAAAAGGCCTGATCCTCGTTCACTGTCAGGGTCAACTATGTACAAGGCCACCATTGTTCATTCATAAAGTCAACTGAGGTTTATTAAGGACAAATACACAGAAGGGACACCTTTAAATCTGAGGGATTGATCTGGCAGCGTTTCAGTGACCTGCTGTCAGCCTCTGTGACCTCTTCAAGAACACTTCCACAGCATCTATACCGTCCTATACGTTACCACAGGGTGAACACTTAATCTCAGAGCAGTTAGGTCGCTTAGTCAAGATCAATATGAACATTAAACACTTCCAACACCTTCTTTGTTTTCCTGCATTAGGACAGTCATATATCTGCTAAGGGTGGACTTGAAAGATGTGAAAAATTAACTTCAGGTTTATTGAGGTTTAACAAGGTCAATATCCTTATTTGCAGGATTATGGAGACAATGCTCTGTGTACAGTGGACCTCTATATGTTTTGCTATAAAAGAAGAAGATGCCTTCACAGAGCATCACATTTCATACCTGAAGTAAAGAGGTAAAGGTAAGGGAACAATACTGCTGAATGCTCACTAATGCCGTTTTGTGTTTTGGTCTGACTGGTGGTTTGTTTCAGCCCGCAGGTTTCTCGGTAACATGGTCGCAATGAAGTGCATCTTGGGTCTCCTAGCCCTGCTTGCAGTCTCAGCCTGGACCGAGGCGGGGGTAAGTCTCAAAGCTGGAGCTTTTTAGTCAGGTGGCTGCTTCTCAGGTCTCTTATTCTATATGACCTCTTATATCACCTCTAAACCTTTGAAACATATAGCAAAGGGTTCTCTACTTTGTTTGTACAGATAGAGGTCGCTCAGTATAAATGATTATTAATTATAACTTTTAGTTTTCTGAGCATTTCAGAGACATCTTGTTGTTAGATTTAAAGTTGATGTTAGAAGTTTACTCTTGATCTTGTTTGGAGTTGACCAGAAATATCTCACCCGAATATTAAGTGCATTTTTGATATGATAGATAGATAGGTATTTAATGATTTTGTAGTAAATATCTAAGTCTAAGCTCCAGAGTAAAGTCACTTGGGCAAGACAATTAACACAATTCATACACCACACTCAATTTAACGGACCTCATGAAAATAAATCAACCAATTAAAAAGAATTAAACAAATGAAACTGTGTGCAATCTGTCCAGATTTCTGTTTCCACGGTAAAAGTGCTTTACAAACAACTGGCTACTGCCATACGAAACATTTACATCAGATGTAAGATAGTAATATTTTCTCCTCTGCTGGTTGCTTGATAATTAAAATAAAATGACTGTCACTCTGTTTGCAGGTTGTAAAGAAAGTTAGCAGTGACAAAAACGGTGAAGATGAAGGAGACCTGACCGTCACAGAGCAGCTGGAGAAAGCCAACAGCAAACTCAGTGAGACGCAGAGAATGCATCATACGGACACAAACACATTACTCTTTAGTATAACAAGAGGGAGAAGATTTGATTAGCTAAGAAGTTTGGAGTCTGAGCTCAGCCAACAAACACCCCTAAACTTCTACTCATGTTTGAGCTTCTTGACTCAAATAAATGTTTTATATAATTTCATAATTTGTGTGTGGTTAACAGGCAGAATCAGTTGAAGCCATTGTTGGATACAGTTTGGTTGTTCAGTGTTTCAAATCCTAATACTTCATATACAGGACCAGGGTCTCTGAAGGCATCACATATTGTAATATCTGATTGTCATTGCTATTTCTTCTTCTCACATTCTCTGCAGACCGTCTTCGTGATGGTATCGAGATAAACGGCGACATTGCCACGTCTCGTCTTCCCACCCTGAGGAATGCCGACCCCTGTGTCCTAAATGGTTGTATGTGGCCTAAAGCCACAGATGGCAAGGTTTATATTCCCTATGTCATCGCTAACCACTACTGTAAGTATCACCACATATTGCCCTGTACACTGTTGCATGGATACATTTTAAAGTTTACCTTTAAAGGATAAGGTTCATGAAATTTTACGTATATTTTTTGGTTACAAATCTGAATGCAACGACCAAAACAAACAATGAATTGAGAAGCATTGTGTATGCATCTAATTCCTGATTCTTTCTCTGTGCTATAGCGCTGCAGTATTGTTCAAAAACTTTTAAAAACACAACTATGAGCCACACTGTTCTTAGCTTAATTACGCATCATTCTGCTGTTGGAAATACTAAAGTGCCAAATGTGGATTCATCCACTCCTGAAAATAGTCCCAAACAACTGTTTCCTCCTGTTTGAATAGCAATAGCTAAAAACTACAGTACCCAGGAAATTACTGAACCTTCTTTAAAATAAAAATATACATTTGTGCCCCCTTTTTTTAAGACTGGCCTCTTCAGGGATGAAAGACAGTATTGAGAGACATTATGGGATTTGTTGGCAAGCTTTTGACTGATTTTTCAACCAATGGTTCTCGTTGCTGTGTTTTGCCCTCCAGCTTCTCAGGAGCTGGATCTCATCAAACGAGGCATCAACTCCTTCTCTTACTCCACCTGCATTCGCTTCTTCCCCCGCACTAACCAGAGGGACTACCTCCATATCCAGTCTCTGGATGGGTACGTAGAGGATGAGCCTTTTTTGTTAATGTAATAGTCTTCAGTAGGTGGTACATTTTTATGTGTCAGTGCCAATCGTACCCTTAACAACATAGAGTAAGAAAGCAACAAGTGTCTTGCTGAGGGACGGACTGTCATATCCAACATCTATCCAGATGCTACTCCTTCGTGGGTCGCCAGGGCAACGGACAGACAGTGTCTCTGAGCCGTCGGGGCTGCATTTATTATGGAACGGTCCAGCATGAGCTGCTCCACGCCCTGGGCTTCAACCATGAGCAGTGTCGCTCCGACAGGGACCAGCACATCCGGGTCTTGCTGCAGAATGTCATCAAAGGTAGGCTGCAGTGATAAGGGAGGCAAAGAAAGTTAATTCCTCACAGCTCTCTGTCATTGTTTCAAAACTAAAACATCAGCAGTGAACTGTGGATGTGACATTTGTTTGCTGACTTATTAGCAAAATACCAGTGGTACATACATTTAATTTAAAGTACTCTACTTAAGTACATTTTGATGTTAAAAAACTTTAAATTTACTTCAATTTAAACTGAACTGTTACTTGTAATACAATGTTTTCACACAGTGTTATTGCTCATTACTTAAGTAAAGGACATTAATACTTCTTCCAACACTACAGATCAGCAATACAACTTTAACAAGATCAACACTCTGAACCAGGGGACTCCATACGACTACGACTCTGTGATGCACTACGGCAGGTCAGTTTAACTAGACTAATCCATGTTAAATTATCTTTCCATCTGCAGTTTAATTGTGTTATGCTCACTATCATCCATCTGTTGTGTTGAGTCTCTGAAACTGGACTTATCCTTCATTGTACAGAACATCACTTAGCAGGATAATTTCAGTTTAAATAACATAAATAAAATTACTCTGGTTGTCTCTTCCTTTAAGGCTCGCTTTCTCCAAAGACAACTACAACCCCTCCATGGTGGCTGTTCCAAACCCCAACGCTGTGTTTGGTATGGCCAGACAAATGAGCCAGAATGACATCAACCGCATCAACCTGCTGTACTGCAGAAACTAGTCCTCCAGTCCAGAACATGTGACGCTGAAGTTTCTTTGACCATTATTCATTCACTAATGTAACCTCTGTAGTGGAGGAATCTGGAGAAGTCTGTTCATGAGGATAAATCATTTAAAATAACTATGCAGATAATCATTTATTCTGTTCACTTAATGACAGAATATCTATCCAATATCCATCAGTCGATTTTTTTCTTCCTAAACACGGAAATTCTGGATTTATGAGTGAAGGATTTTCCCCTGTGTGCTCAAAGGTGGTGGGAATCACATTTCCAATTCACATTAATCAATAAATATTCATCAAAAAATATCTGATCATTGTCTCATTATTTAAAAAGCAATTTTAAAATGTCAGAAAAATATGATTTATAGTTTTCTTAGTTTCTACACTCAAAATTTTTTTTGGCCAAAATGCAGGACTTCATGCATTTTAATTACATAGAAAATTTCCATCCACTTGAATTACATAGATTTAATATAAATTAACTAATAAACTTAATGTGACGCAAGTAAAGCGATTTATGTAATAGTACTAATAAACTCAATGTGCTTCCACTACACAGTCGTGTAGTAGTAGGCAGGTTTATGCATTCAATATTAATAAAGACAATTTGTTTGCCCAAACCCAACAGTGAAAAAGAATGCAGTCATTTTGAGTTTATTAGTACTATTACATAAATCTTATTACTTTATTATTCACATTATTTATTTTTTTTAGTTTATTTATATTAAAACCATGTAATTCAAATGGATGGAAATTTTCTATGTAATTGAAATGCATAAGTGGCCGAAATATTTTTTTGAGTGTACACTCAGTGGCCACAAAATTTCCATCCATTTGAATTACAAAGTTTTAATACAAATAAACTAACAAACTTAATGTGAAGCAAGTAATAAGATTTATGTAATAGTACTAATAAACTCAAAATGACTGCATTCATTTTCACTGTTGGGTTTGGGCAAACAAATTGTCTTTATTAATATTGAATGCATAAACCTGGTTACTACTACACTACTGTGTAGTGTAATCACATTGAGTTTATTAGTACTATTACATAAATGTTATTACTTGCTTCACATTGAATTTATTAGTTGATTTATATTAATCCTATGTAATTCAAATGGATGGAAATTTCTGTCATGCATTTTGGCCAAAACATTTTTTGAGTGTATGTGTCACTTTCAGAAATTCCTTGTTATTAGATGGTGGCACTTTCAGAAATGCAGATTTTTGAACCATGAAGCCCTCTGATCCACTGGTTCTTCTCTTCCAGCTGTTCCACCAAGCAGAACAAAGACATCTGGTGATGTTGCTTTCAGTCATTAAGCTCCAAACAGCTGGACGAGCCTTCCAGAGGATCTGAAAGCTTTTTAAAACTGCAAACTATTCAGTCTGGCTTTTATGTAGTTTTCTAATTTTATGGTTTTATTCTTTACATTTATGTATTTATTATCATCATACTATTTTTTATATTTTGTTCTATCTAAATAACATTTTAGTATCGATCATTATTATTTATCTATTCTATTATTTTATTCTCTATCAGAATATTCTATTCTATTTTATTAAAATTTTAGTTTTACTATAATCTTGCTTGATTTACCTTTTCTTGTCTTAACTGCACATTTTCTTATTAAATTAATTATTATAATTATTATTTCTTTATGGTGTGCATTAGTCTCCACATCCATTTTTAACATTCCACATTTTTCAATCACTTGTGAAGCACTTAGAATAGCATTTGATTTGTTTGAAAAGTGCTATATAAATAAAGACTGATTGATTGATTGAAGTCAACTGAGGTTTATTAAGGACAAATACACAGAAGGGACACCTTTAACTCTGAGGACTGATCTGGCAGCGTTTCAGTGACCTGCTGTCAGCCTCTGTGACCTCTTCAAGAACACTTCCACAGCATCTATACCGTCCTATACGTTACCACAGGGTGAACACTTAATCTCAGAGCAGTTAGGTCGCTTAGTCAAGATCAATATGAACATTAAACACTTCAACAACTTCTTTGCTTTCCTGCATTAGGATCATATCATAATAGTCATATATTTGCTAAGGGTGGACCTGCAACATGAGAAATATTACTTCACATTTATTGAGGTTTAATAAGGTAAATATCCTCCTTATTTGCAGGATTAGGGAGACAATGATCTGTCTGGGGTCTGCTGACGGTGGGTCTCTGCATGTTTTGGTATAAAAGGTGAAGACTTCTTCAGCATCACATTTCCTACTTTCCTATCCGCGCTAAAGGTAAGGGAATAATACTGCCTGCCTGCTCCTAACACTCTAAACACTGACGCTGCTTTGTGTTTTGTGTCTGAGTGATGGTTTGTTTCAGCCTGCAGGTGTTTTTGGTAACATCCTGGGTCTCCTGACCTTGTTTGCAGCCTCAGCCTGAAACCAGTACAGCACTGCAGTAGTCAAGCATGCAGTATTTTTCTGTGTTGGTCTGAGAGAGGAATGCTCTGGCAATGTTTCTAAGACAATAAAATAGTCTTTTGGTGACATTTCTAATATGAGCTTCAAAACTGAAGTCCAAACTCAAGGTTTTTGACCTGGAGGTTGTGTGACATACATATATTTATGTCATATACACAACACACTAACAAATGAATGGGACTGAAGTCATGAGGGGATACAGAAATACATAGCTGGGTGTCATCAGCGTGGCTATGAAACTCAGTGTTGTGTTTTCTGATGACAGCATATAAAGGCAAAAAAGACTGGACCTTAACAGAGCCTTGACACCAAAACTTATGTCTTTTCTCTGAGGAAAAATCACCCAGAGAAATAAAGAAATCCGGTCAGAGTGAAGGATGCAACCTAAGTCACTCTAGAATCATTCCTAAGAGACCAACCCATTTTTCAAGTCTGTGCAGAAGCATTTCTGTGACATTATTGACTGTGTACTGAACTACAGTCTTTAAGTAGTCACAGCAGTCACAGATCATATAGCTATATTTAAACTGGACAGAAACAATGTAAAAGTCACCAATAAGACCTTGGTCACCAACTCTGCTTTGGTCAAAATAAATCCTGAATGCACTGAGTAAGATGAGATAAGAAACAGGTGCTATATGTCTATCCTCACACAGTTGGCACACACAACTGGATCAGCTATGTAAACAAAGCACAGGGAGGCACACACACAGAGGCCGTGTGACGTCATACTCTGCTCACGATGACATGACTTCACTATATCTTTACATAAGAAATCAATCAGGGTCAACTGTATGTCAGAGTGTGTCAGTAGAAGTTCATTAAGGACAAATAATGAATCAGACTTTTATATGTTGTCTGTACCAAATATTCGTACAGAATCTTTTCTAAATATAACAGATATTAAAGTTATTAAACTTCATGATCTGATTTGTCTGAATGTTTTTAAATAAATTTTGACCTGGAGACTGAATAATTGGGGATTCACAGTTTGTACTGCACTTTTATATTTTGGGATGTTATGTGCTGTAATCAGTGAAAGTGAATGGACAGAGCCTGAGTCACCCAAGTTTGCGAGGCGCCGTTTCGAAGCTGATATTGGATGTACTGCTTCTTCCGCCTCCCGGTTAATCTAAATATTGACAAAGACATGGATCATCAGTGGACATGAGGCAGGCCGAATGACACCTGGGAGCTCTAATAAGCCATCTGTAACGGCACTTACCTGTCAAACTCTGCTGAAAACGAGGCTTTTAATCCCAATAGGACCTTTCCTGGTTAAATAATAGTTAAATAAAAAATAAATACACAGAACAGATACTTCTGGCAGTGTTTCAGTGATCTGCTGTCAACCTCTGCGACCTTTTTAAGGACACTACCACAGGATCCTTAAATGACTCTATATGTTTCCACAGAGTGAAGTCAAAGCAGTAACGACACTTAATCAATATCAATGTCAACCTTAAACATGATCTTTGTCTTCCTGGATTAGGACACTCATACAGTGTATCTGCTAAGGGTGGACCTCAGAGTCAGCAAGAAAGATGTGAAAAATTAACTTCACGTTTATTGAGGCTTAACAAGGTAAATAGCATCTTTATTTGCAGGATTAGAGAGGCGATGCTCTGGGAATGTTCTGCTGAAGGTGGATCTCTGAATGTTATGCTATAAAAAAAGAAGACACCCTCACAGACCATCACATTTCTAAAGGTAAGGGAATAATACTGCCTACCTGCTTCTAACGCTCCAAACAGTAATACCGCTTTGTGATTCGGTCTGACTGGTGGTTTGTTTCAGCCTGCGGGTTTTTCGGTAACATGGCCGCGATAAAGTGCATCCTGGCTCTCCTGGCCTTGTTTGCGGTCTCAGCCTGGACTGAGGCGGGGGTAAGTCCCACAGCTGGAGCTTTCAGGAAGGTGTTGGATCTTCATGTTTCTCCAGTATCACTTTTAAAGTAATTTCACCAGGAAACTTTGACTGCAGGCATATTTGCATAAAGTTTTTAATTTTTTAATCGTACCACAGGGTCTTACTATTACAAATTGTATTTTTTTTCTGTCTGCAATATTACCAACCCAGATCCTTCAGATTAAAGTCACTCTATTAATCTTTCTAAATCATCGTTTGCAATGAGACAATAGCCAATGGGTTCTGAGATTGCTCAACAGTCAGTCCAGATTTCAGTTTCCAAGGTAAAAATACTTCACAAACACTTGACCTGACTGTTGCCATAGAAAACATTTCCATCAGATGTCAGTATTATTTTCTCCTCCGCTGGTTGCTTTATAACACGACAGAAATGTTGTCACTCTGTTTGCAGGTTGTGAGGAAAGTGAGTGGAGATAATAATGATGAAGATGAGGGAGACCTGACTGTCACAGAGCAACTGGAGAAAGTCAACAACAACCTCAGTGAGACCCAGTGAACGCATGATAGAGGCACAAACTGTAAAAATATGATTGTGTCATTTTACACTATAAGCTTTTAAGGAGACACAAAAACTACATTTTCTAGCTTGATCATCCTATATTTGTGACTTTACTGAATTACCCAGAGTTTCTTGTGCTCAAGGTAGAGCCGAGTTACATAGTTAAAGTCATCATTCTCTTTTTTTTTATAAACAGATGTTTTTACTCGTCATAGTAGAAAAAGCATTGGTGTTACTAATTAGTTAACTCAGTAAGCCACGAGGGAGCACTGAACCAGCATGCACAACACCACGACCCTGAAGGAACAGAGTGGGAATTCTTTTCCTGAAATTCATTTGCACTACCTCACAATACTTTTGAGTTCTCTCGCATAAAATTTTGCAATTCCCATGATCCATAGAGGAGGGCTGAGCTGTATTCTGGTATAGCATTATGTACTATATAGTAGTTTGCCAATGTGACCACATAGCAACTGCGCGCACGCTCAGCTAAGACTCAAGTCTGTACCACTGTCGCAATCAAACAGCTAGGAAGTGCGCTAGGCTTTGATAGCAATTTCAACATAGTGGCAAACTGTAATGACAACATCACATGATGCACATTGGCCCAGAGTGACTTTTGACTTATCCGTAGATTTTGAAAGAAGTGGCTGTAAAATGCTGGATAGATTTTTTTTTGTGCATGACAACTCCCGCAAAATGACTCTTTCCAGAATCAGAATTTTTAACCATTTGGTCAGATAACATTTGGAAAGTCTAGAAGCTGTCTGAAACTCGCACACAATCCCCGGTGTGCTCCATGTATTCCCATCCGTAACAATACCTACATGCAGGGTGTGTGCTGTGAATTGTAATAGTAACTGAGTAGGCTATTTAGCTTAAAAACTGTCGTTACTGGATACAGTTTGGCTCTTGTGTGCTTTAAACTCTAATAATTTAAATGCAGTACCACTGTCTCTGTAACATATTATTATTTCTGATGGCTTTGTCGCCACTGCCATTTCTTTTTCTCACATTCTCTGCAGGCCATAACCAAGATGGTATGACGATAAAGTGTGACATTGGTGCATCTCGCCGTCGCATGACGAGGAACGTCAGACAGTGCATCATGCCTGGTCCTAGGTGGCCTAAATCTACCGATGGCAATGTTTATATTCCCTATGTCATCGCTAACCACTACTGTAAGTACCTCCTAATAGTCAGTTTGAAATAGACTGAAATAGACATAACAGCTAAGAACAAAGACAACAAAGCTGAACAAATAATAAAGGTATAGAACAGACAAGACTGTGGTAACATATGACTTTGAGACAATCATCAAGATAGGCAATGGTCACTCAGCACTTAGTAAGCTCTTCCTGCTGACTCAGTTACCTGGCTGGTCAAGCATTGCAGTAAACACTGACGGAAACACCAGCTATGACCCTGACTGCACAGACAAGCAAGACCATCTCTGCATCCATCTCAACACTGGAGAACAACCTCAGTGGAGGGATTTTAACCAACTGTGTGCATGGCCACATGGATCTTTGGCAAGCGTCCTGCAAGCCAACATATAGGAGCTGGATAATAAACAGGACATCTGAAATATCAGGAGCTATAATAATTATACTGAACAGCGGCATTCAACCAGGCGACTCTTTTTCTGGATATTAATCTGACAAAACAGAGGACTCTGCAGACCACACATTCTACCAAGGGAATGTACATCAGTCGTCATCACAGCAGACTACCTCCCACTCCTAAGCTCTGCCAGGTCTTTACAAAGACTTGGACTGCTCACAGTTCTTCAGAAGAACTAATGGGCTTGGGGCTAAGAGCCACAGACAGGGCAGAAATGTTTGACAGTACTGAGACACATTGTTGGTTTCAGTCTTTTAATGGGATTTGTTGACAGTAAGAAAAATATTCAATGATGTCCATCTCAGGCTTTTTTTCAACCTATGGTTCTCATTGCCGTGTTTTGTCCTCCAGCTTCTCAGGAGCTGGATGTCATCAAAAGAGGCATCGACTCCTTCTCTTACTCCACCTGCATTCGCTTCATCCCCCACACCAACCAGAGGGACTACCTCTACATCCAGTCTCTGGATGGGTACGTAGAGTCTTAACTGTTAATGTAATATAGTCTTCAGTGGGTGTCCCATCCAACATCTCTGCAGATGCTATTCCTGTGTAGGTCTCCAGGGCAACGGTCAGACAGTGTCTCTGAGCCGTCGGGGCTGCATTTATTATGCAACGGTCCAGCATGAGCTGCTCCACGCCCTGGGCTTCACCCATGAGCAGTGTCGCTCCGACAGGGACCAGCACATCCAGGTCCTCTTACAGAATGTCATCAAAGGTAGGCTGCAGTGATGAGAATAGTAAAACATCAACAGTGAACTGTGGATTTTGAACTGTAGAAATTAGAGTTGGAAAATGGCTGTTAATGTTAATACTTCTTCCACGACTGCAGGTGAGGAATACAACTTTAACAAGATCAACACTCTGAACCAGGGGACTCCATACGACTACAACTCTGTGATGCACTACGGCAGGTCAGTTTAACTAGATTAATCCATGTTAAATTATCTTTCCATCTGCAGTTTAATTGTGTTATGCTCACTATCATCCATCTGTTGTGTTGAGTATCTGAAACTGGACTTTATTGTACAGAACATCACTTACCTGCTAACAAAAAACGGTAATATGGTGCCATTAATGGGGTAATGACCTGATAATGAGGTAATATAGATTGATGTTTTTACAATATTATAGGTTGTTATCAGCATAATAACTAAATATAAATGAAATATTGGAATAGTTATTACTATATTGTAATGCTGATATTCATCCCCATTTTTGCTTCAAGATAATGCTAAACAAATTATATTTTTAATGCTGTGACTTGTTACCTGGAAACACTAGTCATTTCAGTGTAATAACCCTGAATCTGGACTGCAAAATTCTAAACTACCTGTTTCTATTTAACATTTAAGAACATAACTTAAAGGGAAAGTTTCTGTGTAATATAACATAAATAAAATGACTCTGGTTGTCTCTTCCTTTAAGGCTCGCGTTCTCCAAAGACAACTACAACCCCACCATGGTGGCTGTTCCAAACCCCAACGCTGTGTTTGGTATTGCCAGACAGATGAGCCAGAATGACATCAACCGCATCAACCTGCTGTACTGCAGCAACTAGTCCTCCAGTCCAGAACATGTAACCCTAACTTCTGTAGGAGGAGAGGTCTGTTTACACCATTACAGAGTGTTCAACAGCATACCAACACACTGGGATGAATCATTTAAGAAAACTATACTGATAAAGAGTTTAGTTCCACTTCAGGACAAATACAAACTATTCTATCCTAAAATGCTGACATGCTCCTGAACAGTGATCCTATAAATGAAATGTAGAGCTTACTGACTAAATGATGAAGCAGGAGTTATGGATTTATTCTGGCGATCACTGAAAGACGATTTGGCAAACACACACTCAGCTCTACACACAGCTGAATGGTTGTTCTTGGAGAAGGTGTACCTCAATTTAAACACACTATACTCTGAAAGTGGCTGGTGGCTGATATAAGGTGCAGGTATGTGCGGCATTGTGGGTCAGATTCAGACACACAGTAGCTGAAATGTTGTTGAATATATAAATAAATCAGACTTTATGTTGTTTTGGTTCTGTCTGGCCTGAGGATAATTCACTAACGGTAGGACTAACGGTAAATAAAGATGTGGTATGTACAGGAAAAAGAAACTAAGTTAAAACACATGGCTCATGATGTCTCACTTGATGTACTGCATGACATAGTTATAGTTATAGTTATAGTTGTAGGGTGTTCCCTGGTTCAGAGTGTTGACCTTGTCGAAGACGCCCTTCCAACCTGAGAAGAGATCAAACAAGCAAAGCACTGTATTTGTGTCCGTGTATTGCTGTGTTTCCATAGCTTTAATTGCACTGAGCTGTGCCAAGTCTTTATCACATGCTTTTCCATTGCGTCCATCGCTGAAGCCAACCTACGACACCCAATCTCCTTTGTGTCTGTACTTCTGTAACCTTCTATCTGAATCTTTGTGGTTTGGAGTGGATCTCACGCCTGTCTATACCACCATATATCAGCCTTAGTTTACTGATTCCTGCTGCTGCTTCACATGAAAAGCTTTTTATTAGCAAACCTTTAATTGTAAACCAACTATAGCAAATGCAATGTGTTCATTTATGTCATGTGAACTACTGGCCCCACAATTTTGGCAGACTGTGTTTGTTTTGTGAAGCCAACTTGGAAGTGCTAAGTTCCTCAGACAGCTACTTGAGGCTGGCTACAAAATGGGTCAATCTCCATAAGCCCCCTTGTTAAAATGCCCAACTTGACAGCAGAAAAAGACAGCAGTTAAAGTTATGCATAATTAAGAGCGTGGCTGCTTTGATTGACAGATAAGTGCCGTCATGTATGCCAGATGTTTATTGCCATAATTCTGTTTCCAAAAAAAATTGGAGCATGTCACATAGAAAATCATAATCCAGTCTTTTCTCTGTAAATATAATCAGTTTTTAATCATAAACAAAGTAAATAATTTAAGATATCCATACATGGCAACTACAAGTAAGGGTAGACAACTTAAACACTGTTCCAGTATTGTCACAATGTTGGCAATGGATGAGTGTGATTCCTTCCAGGATACTCAGCTGTAATAAGACATCCAGACCGTTGCCACAGAACACAAACACCAAACATAATACGGAGAACCAGACCAGTTCTGTGTTTGTTTAACAGAGTTCAGTTAATATAATTATTAATTAATAATCATTAATAATTATTATAAAACTATATTCTGTCATTTTTCTCTTTAGTTGTGAGTGCTGAGTGTTTGTGATTTTGCATCCTAAAAACTATAAACACTAACCAGACTTGACTTGGTGAAAACTCATTATCATAAATCCAGTGCTTTTACAATATTCATCTAAATCACTGTGTGTGAAATTTTGCTTCAGATAAAAATGAAAATAATTAAAAGTGGATGAGAGAGGAGATGTGATCATTGCAGCAGCATCAGTGGGAATGTAAAAGATACAACTAACAAGACAATGTCAAATACAAAAATACATGAATAGATATAAAGAATATATATATATATATATATATAATCTTGATGGTACTTTTCAGTGGTGGATAAAGGTATTCAGATCCTTCAAAAGTGAGAATTGTGAACAGAGTCTGGCACCCTAAGCAGTCAGAGGTTTGGTGTCTTGCTCAAGGGCACCTTGACAGTGCCCAGGATGTGAACTGACACCTCTATGATACAGTAGTCACAGTATTTATCAGTATCCCTGCTCTACATCATTTAAGTGAAGACATTGTCAAGTTTGACTGACAAGACAAAGCAAGTTTTACAAAGCAAGTACACAAGTGAGACGAGTAACACTTAGGAACTGTATGTTTAAATGCACATTTATTGATGTTAATTAAATCATATAGATTTTATCGTTGGCCTTGTGATTAAAGACAGTGATGAAGTATACTTTGTCTCATTCACCTGCGTAAAAAGAGAATGTTAAAGTTGTTGATTATCAGTTCAGCACTGGTACAGCCTGTTGAGCCTGATGATGTCCTTCTGGCTCATCTCAGTAGCCTTGCCGAACTCAACGCTTGAATCAGGAATGGCCACCAAGGTGGGCTGGTTGTTCTTAGAGAAAGCGTACCTGACACCACAAAAAGCAAAACATTATTGAACCTTGATAAAAGGAGGTGGGCAAAACAAAAGAATGCCAAAAAATTAAACAAACAAAACAAACTGTCAAACCCAAACCACTAAAATATCAGGACATTGAAAGAAAATTTACTTTTAACTCCTCTTCCTGATCACCAGCCCATATCCTTTAATAACTAAATTACTGTTCATCACAAAAAGATAGATAGAAATAGAAAAGATAGAAAAGATTATGGAGGAGAGAATAGACACATCCACTTCTCTGAGGCCATAATCAGACTGACTTTAACACTGTGTGAAAAAAAATGCAGCCCTATTAATTATTCGAAATAAAAAAAGTTGAACCTGGTTCCAGTTTTGACAAATGTTCAACTTCGCCTGAAACAACACACCAAGACCATCCTACCCACTTGCATTTTCTTAACACAGGACTGTTTTTAGTCCCACTTATGTTCTCCATCACAACGATAGCAGCCACTGTCGTAACAGAGTGGCTTTTGTTTTACCTACTTGTGGTAGTGCATAACAGAGCCGTAGTCGTAGGTGGTTTCCTGGTTCAGAGTATTGACTTTGTCAAAGTTATGCTCCTTTCCTATAAAAGTGAAAAGAAAAGAGAATTATCATAATTCCATGTGTCTATCTGTGTCTTTATCTACTTGTGATGACATATATTGTTGATAAAGGAATAGTTTCACATTTTGCATATTTGCTTTCCTGCAGAGAATCTCACTGCGTCAGATTATAATTATTTTTATTGCTTCTTGCCTCAGAGAAGGAAAACTTAGCTTTTGAAGTGAGATATGAGTATCAGTTGGAGGATTTTTCGTTACCAGTGTCAGACAGTCTTTGTGCTAAGCTAAGCTAATATTTACTTTATATATAAAGGACAAGATGAGAGTGGTATCAATTTTCTCACCTGACTCTTGGTAAGAAATGTTATCAATCTTTGTAAGTTATTCTATCTTTCATTAAATAAAGTGCAAATATATATTTTGCATCTGTTCAGTTATTAAATTACTAACCAGGGGTGACATTGTCTAGCACGATGCGGATGTACTGGTCGCGGTCAGAGCGTTTCTGCTCATGGTGGAAGCCCAGTGCATGGAGCACCTCATGCTGGACAGTGTCGTAGTAAACGCAGCCTGAACGCTTAAGGGACAGATCCTGTCCGTTGTCACGACGGCCGATGAAGGACCAGCACCTGTGACGATTCAGGACAGATGTCAGTCTATTCACTGACAGCAGGTTAACCATGTTGTTTCAAGTACAGTTGTCATGATATACCATTATTGATGATTATTGAAATATTGATATTTTGACCTTATATCACAATCTAACAAGCAAAATCAGGATGACATGCGAAGTGTTTTCTGTGCTTTTACCCATCTAAAGACTGGATGTTCAGGTAGTCTTTCTGGCCATTGCGCCTGACAAAGTGTATACAAGAGACCTCTTGGAAGGACTGCAGACCACGCTCGATGACTGACACCTCGCGAGGGGCTGAAAGAAACATAACTTTGAAACTGATGCAACACGAGACATGATACTGATATTAAATTATTAATAGGACATTTTATAATTAATGTACAGTATGTTGGTAGATTAGAGGATACAATGTTGTTGTTGTTTGTTTGTTTTTAATCTTGGACGTGTAAGAACCAAAGTATGAGCTACTCACAAAACTCATTGGAAATGGTGTAGGCGACATAGACGTTCCCGTCAGCGGACTTGGGCCACTTGCAGTAACGAGATGTGCAGGGGTCAGCGTTTCTCTGAGCCTCAGAATCATAGGCAACATCGTCCTCTATATACGGCTCATCACGAGAACGGACTGAGGCACACGAGAGGATCAGTATAAGAACATTTTTTGATAATTCATGCTCTGCATCCGTCAATAAAATACGATTTGTGGTTTGTGCTGGGTCGCAAGAAGACTGAGGTCATATCTTCTGTATCAGGGATGATTAAATAAGCAACCAAATAATAATTTATTATAATATAGACATAAAAAAAGATTCAGGATTTTTCTTCCTGTGTGCACGATTTATAACTTAAAAAACATAACTGAACAAATAACTGAACAACATATGAATAAAATAACTTATACATGTACATCAATTAAAATGGTACATGGGGGAATTCATTTCCTCATAATTTCTCAAACCATGGCGATGTTTGAAGAGGGCGGGGAAAGAGAAAAATCTCATCTTGGATTAGATTTAAATAAAAATCGGAACTAAACTTGATAAAAAATCCTCACCAATACCCCTGTTGACTCTCTCGATCCGCTCGGAAGCACTCAAAGTCTCAACGACCTACGAGAGATTGATTGAGATTTCAGCTTAGTTACTGTTTTTAGCTATGGCACAAAATGACACTTTGACACTTATTGTCATATTTTGTTATATATAATGTTATATTTGGATCAAAAAAGAAAGCAAACTTACAGAATCAGGAGTTTTCAAGAAATTATAGATGAAAAGAAAAAGAAAAAAAAATTTAGAAACTAGAATACTAAATACATTCAGACTTAACCTTTGTACAATTTTGAGGTATTTTACTTAAGCCTTTAAATTTTGTGCTATTTTATATTTCTATCATCTCCATTTATCCATTTCAGAGGGAAATGCCGTACTTTGTACTGCAATTATATCTCACATAGTTACACATTGTCAAAGATTAAATCTGTGTTTTAACCTGTTTGACTTCTTACAAAATATTACTTTTGGAGGTCCCTGACCCCAAGGATGGGAACCAGTGGATTAAACTCCACCTTGAGCAGCTATCACAGTTAAATGCTGTATAATAATCAGCTACAGGAACATTTTACACATCAATACATTTGAACGATAATACTTCTGTACTTTTAATCACAGTAAATATAACTTTAAAGGCACATGCTTTTACATGAATGTATCTGTACTTTTACTTAAGAAAAACATGTCAGGACTGACAAATAGTGTAGTTGTGGAACATTTGGAGCAAAACTCACCTCCTGCTCAGCCCAAGCTGAGACAGCCACCAGGACCACAAGACCCAGAATGCACTTCATTTTCATGTCAACAAATAACCTGAGGCAAGACATACAACATACAACAAACTATCTAACTATCCATGACTCCATATTCCTGTAATAACAAATCAGTTTTCTTGTTCAGTGTAAAAACATTTAACATAATGAGACTTTAGAAATGATACTCACTGCTATTCCTGAGGCGAGGGAAACACAGCAAGTGAGCGGTGCAACATCACACTTTAAAGTTTCAGCTACACCGGAATGAAATCCTTTTAAGGATACTGAGGAAGAAACAGAGTGGAAACTGATAAGAATATTTCACCTTGATGCCACACTGCAGATTCCTGCAATAAGAGCCCAGATCTTGTTTGATTTGGAGCAGATACTCAAAGATTTCCAGTCAACAGTCAGCATGTTTTTTCCACATTTTACTGAAGCACTAAAAATAGTACAAAAGTAGCACACAGTCTGTTTTAACAGGTCTGTTGTTTTTATGAATGAAAATGACATTATATGAATCTGACCCTGTTTTATTCATATTTCTTTAGCTCTCAATCTAACCAGAGACAGGGGCTGCAATTTGACTTCAACTATTGCATTTATTCTACAGTGTTTATCTGTGCTGTCTTTATTAAGTAAGTTCAAGGATTAAAATAAAAAAATCTTTTGACTGAAAAATTTTCAGAGCTGCAGCCAAGTCATATTCCCCATTTGTAATTTGCGAACCACGTTTAAATACTTGATCAACAGAGTTTTACAGGAGGATGATTTGGACAGATGTTCAGTTGACACTTTTCTTTTTTGTATTTTCAATACAATTTTCAATCTATGAAATGAAACTGATGCTACAAAGCCTGTCTCATGTTTTACTCTTTCAAATAATGGACAGGACATGGTTAGCGTAGCTTAGATTGGCATGGAGTAAGTTTACCAGCCCACCTGAGCTTTACTGACGATCCACATCTTTGGCAGGCGCCAGAGGCAGGACTGACCTTTCCATCGCTGGATTCGCCCCACATGCAGCTGCTTGAGGTGCAGGCATCAGCGTTTCTCTCACTTGTATTGTCATAAACAATGTCATCCACGATGAGGGGCTCTTCCTCTGTATGTACTGTAGGAGGGGGGTATTAAAGGCTCAATCAGTAATTTGACAATTTGACCATAGTCCATCTCTTATCAGGCTACAAGTGAAGTTTTATTTTGAGGGTAGTGGTGTACAATTAATCTGCCTTAATTTCATGGAAATCTACCCATTAAATTTTGACATATTCCGTGTGCAAAGCTGACGGTTTGGTCTACATGTGATGCTAAAAGGAAGTAAAGTACACATTAATGTACACTAAATAACGTGCATAGTGTCTTACCACCATCCTTGTTTTCCCTCCACAGAAGCTCAGAGACAGACAGTTCCTACAACAGGGAGATGATGTCACTATAAATACAGTATATTCATGTAAAATGGCTGTCTGGAACTGGCATTGGGTGAGAGGCGGGATACACCTTGGACAATTTGTAAATTCATCCCAGATTAAACTGATGTGTGCACATATTATATTGTTCACTGCAATTCAATATTGATAGATATAGTTATAATTTATACTAGTTCTATCTATAGATTTTATATATTTATATAAATATAAAGAAACTAAGTTTCATTCGAAAAACGATCAAAAAATTGATTTACAGCAAAAAAGGTTAGTTTGGATGAAGCATTTTCAAGCTGCAGTAATAGTGTGAATTCCACATAATGACCAATTTAGTGGAGTGATGTGTAGAGATATATATCTCCTATATTACTCCTTAGTTGTTACTTGATCATATCAATTTTTATTTAACAGTAAAAGTCAAATTATAGAAGGACTGGCAAGAGTTTCTGCCAGCCATCGTTTTCAGAAATGTTTGTTTGACTTACAACAGCTGACCAGTGGGTGGCAGTATATAACATTATGCACTGCTACTGTGGTGGCTGATGTGCAAATACACCATCAAATCATCACCATATGCAAGAGTGTACAAGGCTTTTGAATAACTTTCCACTGTAGTGTCCAAGGGGTAACTTAACAGAAGGTGCACAGAGACTCAAAGTGTTCGAAATTAAATAAATACTAAATAATAAAAACTCAAATCAATGTTAAAACTCAGCAAATTTTTATGAAATGTTATTTCATGGTGCTTCTTTTCACAATAATGGATTTATTTCAGGTCATTTTTGTCTTTCTGCAGTTTCATGTTGAAAAGCAGCCCAGGAGCGATCAAAGACCACAAAGAGGACAAAGAGGACGAGCATCCGCATGAAGGAAGCCATGTTAGCAGCCTGCAGGTGTACAGTGTTAACGCCTGGCTGCTGCTGCTGCAGCGGCTGTTTATATCCTTCATTATCTATTAACTGCTTTGCTTAGTGATAAGATGCACATTGCCTTGAAAACATGCTGCCCATTCCCACCTTAACTAAGCTAA
Organism: Sciaenops ocellatus; assembly: GCA_033000465.1. NCBI lineage: Eukaryota > Metazoa > Chordata > Actinopteri > Sciaenidae > Sciaenops > Sciaenops ocellatus. The sequence continues at coordinate 24,887,634 of CP136871.1, read as the reverse complement.
ATGACATCAGCTGGTGTTTGCAAAAATCATTCTGGAAAAACCCCATGTGTCCTTGTGAGACTTGTGGCCCTCTGGACACCTGCTGTTGTATGCTGCGAAAGTTATTTCATCTGGTACTGCCGAAGCCCATTTTCTTAATAAAAGATGAGATCAAAACTAAATATCTTCTCTGTGTTCACATTAGGATTTACGGTGCTTTGTTCACAGAATATGGCAGAAATTTAATATAATATTCATAAGTATGTTTTCATTAGTCTGTAATCAGATGAAAATAAGAACTGTTATGTTTTTGTTACCTGAGCCTTCACACTTCACTGCCCATTTTCTTTCCCAGGGCATCCAACTCCTGGTTCCTTCCCAGGGACCAACTCTTCACTCCATAAAAAAAGATCAAATGACTGTCAGCTGCTGTCAAACAAAAACTATAAATTTAATTAAATCTAAAACTAAAATAATAATATAATTCAAATAAATTATTTAATTATTCAAATAATATTATTTATTGTCAGTCACGGTTTTGCAGAGAAACAGTCATTTTACAGATTTTCCCTGAATTATTGTGATCCAACACATTCAATAAAGTGATGATACTTATAGTTCTGCAGAGAAACATTGTTATTTTACAGATATTTCCTGAATTATGATCTAGTGAAGGCTCAATGAGCTTTTACAAAAGGCGTCACATTCACACATTAATTCTTACACAAATGACACAGGTACCACCAGGGTTCACTATTTCATTCAAGGACACTTTGACTGGATGGGAGGAGATGGAAATTAAACCACCAACTTTTTGACTGGCAAGTGGCAAGTGAACGTTTGTGTTTTACTCACTGGATGAGGCTTAACATGCCTGAAAGTTTCACCTTCAAGGGAGCAGTGCACTACTTTTTTTTGTTTTGTTTTTTTATTATATATTTGATGTCATGAAAAAATGCCATGGGTGAGTGCACGTGTGCCGCTTAGAACATTTAATTATTTTCAATATTTAAAGTTACTATCAAAACAGTGATACAGACAAGAGCATTCCAACAGTGCAAAAAAAAAGCTTGACAGGATTGTACAGCTCGAGTTTTAAGTGGAAAAACGTTTGGAAGTTGCAACACAATAGAAGCAGATTGTTTCACTTCCAGTGGCTATCATACAGGAAAGCACATTAATGTCGACACTGCTGTTTACACTGTGACCACTGCGAAAGTGAAAGTAAAAAAAAGTTATGACTCCTCACATATGTGAGTGCAAAACTGAACTGCAGACAGCTGGAAACTCTGAGGTGGTCTGAATCTCTCACAGTGAAATTTAATCCTACAGACAAACACAAGGATAAAAGCTCATCAAACTGATTTGGACGTAAATATAAACTTTTCACTTATCAAAGCTACAAAACACAAAAATCCCAGTGCAGTAAATATAAATGTTCCAAAGACAGCTTGACTCTTCCTTCTTTATTCCAAATTATTTGCGTAATGTAATGAAGCATTTACACGTGTGTTCTCTTTGGTATGGATAGACATTGATAAGAAATGTGTTTAAAATTTTTGTTTATTAAATTATTTTTTAATAAATTTATTGAAACACGGAGCAGTGAAATTTCAGTGCAGGAAGTTCACACACACACACACACACACACATATATCTATATATATATAGCTATAATTTTTATTTGACACATTCATGTGTATATGCAAGCGTCAGACAGTGTTTGGCATTGATTACTACAAAGTTTACACTTCAAAGACAACACACTGGATTTTCAAAATAAAGCTCAGAAAAATATATTTGTGGGTTTTCTTGTGACCTTTCTGGCCCTGTTATATCACTTTAAAAGCAGAGCAAATAAGTTGTAGTTGTTTATTTCATATACTTTGCATGGACTAAAGGCAACACACCCACTGGAATTTCAAAATAAGGCTCAGGAAAATATATTTGTGGGTTTTCTTGCCCTGTTAGACCTCTTTCAACAGAAGTCCATAAGGACGGATGGCCCTTTCGACAAACTCCTGCTCTTCTTCCTTCGATGTTCCCTCAGGGATGCGAACCAGCCAGTACTTGTCTTTGTTGTGTTTCTCCCTGTACTTCGGGTTGATACGATTCTGCAGAATCACTTGGTACGTCTTGCCCGTCTTATCAGACTTGAATGTCTTGGAGTAAAAAAGTGCTTCAGAGATGTATGGAGTAGAATAAACCCCCGGGCCATAAAGATTTCTTGGGCCTTTCTGTTAAATACAAATAAGAATTTGATTAGGCAATTAGATCATTTGTAATGAGATTCTAACATACTCACGCTTTTTCATGGTAGTGGAGTCAATTTTAACCACATAATGATTTCTTTAATTTGTTTCAAAATAAATGTAATATATAATATATAAGCTGTCATAATAATGAATATGAAAACCTTGTAGTTTTTTACGATGATGCCTTCAGCAGATTTGATTAATGTTCCATGGTAGGACACGGGCCACTCGCCTGGCACTGACCCTGTGGTACGGTCATTGTTTCCCAGCCAGGTGTTGTCATCATACTTGTTCCTGACCTGTGACAAAACAAAATCTTGTACTAATAATAAATAGCTAGATGTGTAACCACTGTCATTGTAACCACATCCAACAGTGATGTCAGAGTGCACAGGACTACACCTTTACTTACACCTTTAAAACAATGGAAGTTCACAAAGTCAACATTTTCAGGGGGTGTTAAAGGATAACTTGTGGGAATTAAAAAAACATTTTAAAGTAAATTTAAGGTAAAAGTAAATGTTACATGAGTTCCTGTGCCCTGAATCCTGGTTATGGTACCTGGTTATGTTATATCTTTCCGTATTGCAGAATATAGCGGCTTGATACTGATTTAAAGTCAAATAAAAATAAAAACATATTCATCTTGAGGGCAAAACGGTGCCAGCCACATGGGCGTTCATACACCTCTTCACCTCTGTAGTAAGTCCTTGAGTCTTTTAAATTGGTGAAATCATAGTCGTATATCGGGTCAAAGAATTCATTCTCGTCAATAATGTGAAGCCTTCCACTTGTATCTTCAATGTATATGGATGGGCTCGTCAGTCCCCTTTTAAGAAGAAGAGATACAATTCCGGGGCACATCTCTGAATGACATCCTGCACATATGTAAGATATGGACTGCATTCTGTTATGAAGTTTTGGGATTAAGATCTGGGGCTAAGTCTTATTTTGCAACAAAAGTAACCACAAACTTCTCGAACTGAGTGCAATTAAAGTTTAAAATTAAAATTAAATATTGAAAATACAAAGTCACTATGGGTAAGGTGAACTTTTCAGTGACATCTCAGGTGAACAGTTTAGTAATTTGACAATAAAGAATTCATATTTCCAGAACAAAATCAAAAGTGTATGACACATTTGTAGTAATAAAATTTTTTTAATACTCATCGTAATAAAGAACCAAGTGAGTGAAGTGGATAATCTTAAATTCTAGGTTTCACTCAGGACTACTGTATATTATCAGAGAGTTTATGGTATTGATATTAAATCAGTTACTATAAAAAATATATGACTAAATAACCAAACGTGTTTTTAGGCAATTTCTTAATTATATCAAACTTAATCAAAGTCTACCTGTCATCAGTGTTCTGCTGGTAATATCCCATTCAGAGCAACACAGTGAGCTTCCTCTGACAGACACTACACCCCATTAGGCACTCTGTGGCCTGCAAACCTCGCTTTACATGATGGAGCTTTGGATGGAGCATTGTCTCTGAGTAAACCCAAGATTACACAAATTTTCTTTGTCACAGAGTGGAGAGCAGTGGTGCGTTTCATTGTTCCCTTCGCAATGCCCTTGTTACCTTCCCCTCAGAGGTAGTGAGCTGATGTGTATCTCTATGAAAATTATTGATGAAAATGCTTTCAGTTTTCCTAATATATCTTATAAGTCTAGGCTACATGTGTACAGCTTCACTCACATAGTTAGCATATAGTTTCATAAGAAAATATCATTGATAGCTCGATATTTTACTGAACGATGTCATAATCATATTTGATTGTTGTTCTGTTCAGCCTGTTTTTCAAGATATCAGAAACAAAGAAAGGAAGAAAAGAGAAAGCAGGGTATCAGGATGGATCAGTGTTACAGGAGGTTTTCTATTATTATTAATTCTCATATCACAGCAAAAAAAAAAAAAAAAAAAACGGTCTCCCTGAAATTACATGGCTTCACTGAATCTCGATACATATTTTGGTTGCATCATAGATTTGGGCAAAAGAAAGAAAAGGTATTCAGCACAGATGTTAACAGAAATATGAATATTGAATAATTACCAGATTCCTTCACCACCCAGGACTACAGAGATGAACCTGTTGATGTTCATCCATGACAGAAATCCAGTATCTGATGCCTGCGTTTGAACAGAAGTTACTTTGGAATTGCAGACTGTGCCCAAAGCTTCAAGTAGAACTGCTCGGTCGACCATCTTGAAGTTATTGTATTAATGTTCTGACTTCTTAGTTTGCCTCTTCCTGCAAATATAAACACATGTGGAACTGGGCTCATATTCATATTATAGAATATGTGTAACTATAAAGGCAACTCCGTCATTAGTTTAGTTTACACAGTGATCAAAAGGTGTAATTCTGTTCAGACACTAGTCTCTGTTAATAAGATGATTTTATTTTATCTCACGGTTCACAGTTGTCTATAATCTTTCCTCTATCGGCCATTGCTGACGGGGGTCACATTGAGTTCTTTATCCCCAGAGATGGTGAAAAGTATTTGGATTTGAACGATACCTTGCTGCATCTCTGCGTACCCGTACAGAGCCATGATCGAAACCCTACTCAATTACTCTAAAAATACGCTCAAGAGTCAATTCAGCGGGGGTCTTTTTTTCAAAGATACAGCGGGAGCTATGGACTCCATTGTGACCAACAACGGTCCTAACTGAGGATTTAACTCCCGAGCAGCCCTCTCTGCCAATTCCTGGGAAGTACACCTGTTTGGCTCCCTCCACGGGGACGTTTTTTTCTGCGAGAGACTCCTTCTGAAGTCGGTGGATATGAGAATCAAGCTGACCCGAGCCAGCGATGCCTTCTGCCTCATGGGAGATTGCGCCTCTGATTATTGCCTGAGAATATTAGGGGCCTTGCTGTTTGTTAAAAAAAGTTTCAGAATCCCCCGTGGACCGCCTGGGTCACGCAGCAGCCCTGCTGAAGGGTAACGCGCCGTACCCCCTGTCGCGCGTCAATGTAAAAACCTACTCCATACTGGAGAATTCCAGAATATGTAACCAAGAGAACCTCTTTCTGGGTGCTATGCCCAAATATGTGGTTTTGGGTATATTACACCACGAAGCCTTCACAGGAAGAAGAGACCTGTCGCCCTTCAATTTTACCCACAACGACGTGGAATGTCTGGCCCTCTGTCAGGCTGACAGACAGGTTCTGGCTAAGGCTTTCCAGCCCCAGTTTAATCACAGCATTTCAGTCAGAGAGTTTTACAACATGTTTATCGCCACGGGAAGACACCTGAAGGATCTACCTCTGAGCATCAACCATCAGGAATTTGACAAAGGATACTCTCTGTTTATGTTTAATCTCAATCCAGGTGACGACAATGACGCTCTGTCCCGTTTCCAGCGGGAATTTAAGATTACGATAGTTTATCGTCAACACACACCCCGCGCACCTGCCTGGTGAGCACTGGCTCTCTTTGACTCTGGAAGAGGACGGGGTAGCCACCTTTTTTGACTCTTACGGTTTCCCTCTGGACTTTGCTCATTACCCCTCAAGCATCTTACAGTTTTTGGGGCAGCGTTCTGACCAGACCACAGTCGTCAGCTTCAACATACCCTGTCCAACGCTGTATCAGAAATCGAAGCTCCGGATGTTTTAACCATGGAACTTGTTCTTTACACATATTTAATCAATGTTACAACCTGTGAATTATCTGAAATAATTATTAGGCATAATGTATCTCATGAAAATAACTCTCTGTAGACTGAATGTGATCAACAAAGCCTTTATTGAGAAAAACAATTTTTCTATGTTAACATTCAGTTAGGGAGAAAAGGGGATCCAAGGAGATTTATTCTTTTTACGCCGTCTATGTTTGAGTTCTTTTGGGATTTCTGTGGGTGTAGTCCAGTGTGGGGATAGGGTTACTGTCTGATTGGAGATTCGTTTGGCTTCTGGAGGAGATACTATGTGTTGGTGTTGTTCTTCTTCTTCTTCATTATTATCTTGCCCCTCTGGTCTGCTCCAATGTGGGGAGAGGGTTATTTTTCACTTTTCAAACCACCCTGGGCTTCACCCGTTTTGAGGCAACATTATTGATCGCGAGCTCGAGGGTTATTCACAGAGGATAAGGGGATGTTGAGGTCCATCAGAGTATTTAAGAAACTCATCCAGCCTCTAGGTGCCGTGGTTTGGGATTTTTTATAAGGGAGGGAGAGGTTTTTAAATAAATCAATCATATGAGACCCTTTGACGATTTGTACTTTATAAATAAATTCACCTTTTGAACTCCATCCCGCGTTGCTCTTGGATAATTTCTTCATGATGTACTCGGCATTCTTGCGGTCGCGTGGGGGAAGGCTTTTTACTACCTCACACAGTGTGTCATCCGGATCGGCCTGCTCCGTTTCAGGAAGATGGTCGACATGGTTCGGCTTGGTCCGCCGGGTCGTCTCTCGGGTCGCGTTGCAGAGTTAAAAGTCACCCGATGCTCGTCCTTTTGACCTTGTTTCATCAGGGTGAGACATTCCTGCAGCAGGGTGTTGTATTTTTTAATTTTTTCATAAGAACTCAGCCCCGACTCATTTAATATCGCTTTCATTTTCGCGTCTAGATCGTCTTCGGCCGTTTGTCTGATCGAGGATTCTGGTTGAGTCAGGCGGTTTAACTGATGGGGTGCGACAAGAAACTGTTTTTGTGACATTCTCAGAGACATGTCTTTTTCTTTCACTTTCTACTAACGAGTCCTCCTATAAGATTTCTGAGGATGGGCACCGCAGCCGAAAGCAGAGGTAAAATAAAACCTTCCGACTGTTTCATCAAGGTTCGGCATTTCTGATTTAAGCCATTCTTTTTATCAGCCTGTAGTTTGTCAATTTTTCATCGTCTTTTCAGTTTTTTGTATTGAGGGGAAGACAAAGGAATGTTCCCTTTAAAAGATTAAAAGTAATCTCGCACAGAGCTTGGAGAAAGTCCAGGGAAGAGTGGGCAAGAATGTCTTTATGTTAACGAGGCGTGGCGTGGTACAGAGCCTTAAGTAAGGGTGCATTTCTTCTTACACGCGCTGACATGCTGGTGATGATGATGATAATGGTGAAGATGACGATGACTTACTTTGATCTGGGAACATATATGACCGGCCACTGTGGAGGCAGTATACCCGTCCTCAGCCTTTACGGTTCTGGGCAGGAGGGTGTGAGAGCAACGATTAAATACCCGCGGGAGTCTTTGGTGGCGTCTTCAAAACTTTCTAAAAAGAAGGCTTTTTGTGAGGGGGAGATTTGATGTGCCAATATATTCATCTGTAATTTGTCCCGAGGGTTTTCAAACAGCACCAAATAATTACTGTTCAAACTCATGGTACAGCTGTGTTTACCCCAGTGAAATACATTCTGCGTCAGCATAAACACGCTCATATTTCTGATGTCTGTACTGAGTAAAAATTTTGACCACTTCAGGATGGTCAGAGGCTTGAAAAATAACATCATCCAGAATGATTAAATGGTTCTGATCAGGAGGAAACAGCTCTGTGTCGTCAAAAGAATCAGGCAGTCCTTCTGTTCTGACTCCTGTGTAATTGTTATTATGCAGTGACTAGTCCCCTTTAGTGCTAAGTCCTGCACCTATACAGATGCAAGGGAAGTACTAAGTGTGTGTGCCAGAAATATCTTTAACAGAAAGACAAAAAGCATACCTTGGCTAGACATCGTCATTCATGGAGCAAGTGCGGGGTTGGGAGCGCACGAGGCAAAACCAACTGCTGGCTGCAGCTACGTTTAAAAGAGAACCAGGAAGTGATCTAGTGCTGTGTTGAGAATCACTGATTGAGGGGGCGTAGCCGAACAGGCAGGAGGAAGGGGGAGCTCTACCCATCACATAAACAACATGTCTAGCCACTCTGTGTATTGCTAACTAGTAGCCTAGCAACCAAGTAACGTTATGTTTTAAAATCGCTGCACTGGCTCCCCGTACGCTTCAGGATCAATTTTAAGGTTCTCTCGTTTTTAGATGTCTTAACGGCCTCCTTATTTATCGGACTTACTTTTACCATATCAACCCCCCACGGACCCTGAGGTCTTCGGCTCTGGCCTTTTAACCATACCACAAGTTTGATCGAAAACACACGGGGAGGCGGCTTTTAGTTATTATGGCTCCCGATTGTGGAACAGCCTGCTGGAGAACCTCAGGGCCGCAGAGACTGTTGATGTTTTTAAAAAGAGGCTGAAGACTCACCTTTTTACTCAGGCTTTTATTTGATATTACTGATTTCCTTTATTCTTTTCTATCTAACTCTCATCATAATCAATTTTTATTCTATACTGTTTTAGTTATGTCTCAACTACATGTTTTAGTTATATATTTTAACTACATGTTTTAGTTATGTTTTTACTACATGTGTCAGTTATATATTTTAACTACATGTTTTAGTTATGTGTTTTTAGCTACATGTCTTAGTTATATATTTTAACTACATGTTTTAGCTAGATTTTATCTATTTTGTTTATTTTATACCATTTTATCTTATCTTTACCGTTTTAGTCTCTCTTAGTTTTTTAGCTCCAGTGTTTCCTCATGGGGGCCAGCCACACTGGGAGCTGCTTTTGGCCTACTGACGGGGGTGCTGTCCTGTGGACTGCTCTGGCCTGGGTGGCTGGAGAGCTCTGCACCTTAGGTGTGGGGCCTCTTGTCTGCCTGGGTTGGGCTGTCTTTGTGGCGGCGCTCCCTGTAGTCGTGGGCCGGGCCCTCCCGACGTGGTCGGCCCCCCAAAGGTGGCTTTTTCCTTGCCGTAGGTCTCGGCACTTGGCCATGTCTCTCTCTAGTGTGTGCAGCGGGTGTGTGTGGGTGTGGGTGTATCTGTATGTCTACGTGTCTCTCTGGGTATCTGTATCTATGGGGGTGGGAGGGTTGGGTTTTTTTTTTTTTTTTGTCATTGTTGTCTTTAGCCTCTGTGAGGCACTTTGTGTTGCTTTTAAGTATGAAAAGTGCCATACAAATAAAGTTTGATTTGATGTATGAGATTGTCAAATCTGATAACAGTCGTTTACATTTATGTGAATATGTCTGACAGCTTAAAGAGGTGTCACTTAGTGACTTTCTGTATTTTTATGTCTCTTTTTTTTTTTTTTGAACAATTTATTTATTGAAATTTTCAAACAAAGTACCACACTTCAGAGTCAGTACAATTAACATTAGGTATTAAACCCAAAATAAAATAAAATAAAAAATAAAAAAGATCAAAAATGATAACAACGACAACAATAATAATAAAAACAATAAAGATGAGGAAAAGATAAATAAATAAACACAAATAAAATAACAATAAAACAAATTAACTTACAAAAACAGTAATAACCCATACTAACATCCGTAGAAAGCGCACTACAGAGGTAAAACAAAACAGGACGTACAGAGGTTGGTACAGGAGATAGAAATAACAGCAGGAGGCCTGGATAAGGTTATATCATTCTCACACATAATGTTACAGTACACCTAACCTTTTAGGCTATTTACCCAAACATTGAGTGAATTCCAGAATCAAGCCCTATTTCAATTCTGACCATGAACGTCACCTATAGGAGCAGCTCTATTATGTAAAAAGGTTACAAATCCTCCCCAACATTTATCAAAGACTGATGGTTTTTTCCTAAGATTAAACATAATCTTTTCTGTTGGCAAGTATGACGACAGCTCTTTAAGCCACAAAGAAACACCAGGGGGGTCCTCGCTCTTCCAGTTGATAGGTATACATTTTTAGCTGCAATTAGGGCTAATCTGATGAAGCGAGTGTTGATTCTCATATTAACTGGTAAAACCAACAGGTCCCCCAATAGTGTCAGCCGTGGATTGGCTGGGATTTCCACACCTCTCAAAATCCTCTAAGGGGATGAGTTTCCCACCTTGCTGTACCCTAATAAAATCTCTGACTTGCAAATATTTCAAAATATGTGCAGAGGGGAGCCCGAAAGAGAGCCTCAGTTGCTCAAAGGATCTTAGATTATTGTGCTCATATAAATGTCCAAAAGTGCATATACCTCTGTTATACCAGTCTTTAGTAATACCGTCTCTCAGTGACCCAGGTGAAACCGGATTAAAATGGAATGGAGTGGAACCGTACAGTGTGCGGACACTATGGAACTTTGCCCTAGTTTCATCCCAGATTTTTGATGTAAGTTTTATCATTGGATTTGAAGTTACATTTTTTTGCTTGTGATAAGAGTAAATAAATGGAATACTAGACAACACTTGGACTGTTCGATCTGTTTCCAAGCTGGAGGGTGCTCCAGGTCTTTAATCCAAATCCAGATAGCTCTGGATTGAGCAGCTAAATAGTATAACTGAAAATCTGGTAAGTTTAGCCCTCCCTGTTCAGTGGGCCGACAGAGGGTTTTGAGCTTGACTCTGGGAATTTTACCGTTCCATAGAAATCTAGATATCAGTTTGTCCAGGTTTTTAAAGAAAGTTTTTGGAATTGGTGTTGGCAGTGCTTGAAACAAATAAAGAAATTTGGTTAAAATATTCATTTTAATACAATTTATTCTTCCAATTAGGGATATAGGAAGAGACTTCCATTTGTCCAAATCTGCTTCAGCTTTTTTAAACAGAGATACATAGTTGAGAGAGTGAATCCGACGTAGCTGGTTGGGTATTTGCAGACCAAGATAACAAAGCTTACAGGGGTCCCAATAGAAGGGGATGTTTCCCCTTGATAATCCTTGAGCAGCTGGGTTAAGAGGCATCATCACACTTTTCTGTTTATTTATCTTGTACCCAGAGATGCAGCTATATTCCTCTAACAAGGTGCAGAGGGCGGGGAGTGACGTCTCCATATTAGTCAGATACAGCATAATGTCAGCATAGAGCGAAATGATGTGCTTCTCGTCTTTGACCATAACGCCCTCTATTACAGGATGTGCTCTAACAGCAATTGCGAGGGGCTCAACCGCCAATGAGAAGAGGAGCGGAGACAGGGGACAGCCCTGGCGAGTGCCGCGTGACAAGGGGAAAAGAGATGAGATTTGTTCGAATCATTGCTGATGGATTGAGATAGAGTATCTTTATCATTTGTATCAAATTTGGACCAAAATTCATTTTTTCTAAAACTGCAAAGAGAAAGGGCCATTCTAAACGATCGAATGCCTTTTCAGCATCTAATGAAAGGGCAACTACCGGTGTGTTGATGTTTTTATTTTTATGTCTCTTGTAGTTTTACAGATTTGAATGGAATGAAAGTGAGAGATGGAAAAGAAGTGAAATGAGTTCAAGTAAAATTTCATGGAAGAAAAGTCCCACTCCCACACAACTGCCAGGACAGAATACCTTCAACAAACGTAAATCTTTTTATTCATCTTTTGCAGATCAGCATACATTGGTTGAAAGGAAGTGTAAATCCATACAATATTCTCAGGTACAGCATTCATCACATGTTCACAATTTTTCAATTACACTTTTTACAAAATAGGTTTTCTCGCACCCACTGGGTCCCACAATCATACATGAAAAGGGTGCTGCAAGTCTGGGATCAAAATTAACTTCCTCCATGTGTGACATTTTTTTTTTTTTTTTTTGTCTGTTTGTTTTTTCTCCTCCTCCTATTCTACACTAATAACAATAAGGCAGAGTTGTCCTGTCGCTAAAGAGGCGTCTCTTGTCATACACCACTCTAAACTTTTTTTGAAATGTGGAGTTTTTCGAGAGAAAGCCCTTTGTCTGATGTTATGCTGAAGGGTCTCAATCACACCCGCTTGAGACCCCTTGAGGTAACCATCCACCAACTCCCTGGCGCCGTCAAAGTTGACTTGCTCACAGCATTCTCTGGTCTGGGTGATACTCTTGACATGCAATACTACTTTTTTCTTCTGTCTAGTTTGGTACGCGTAACTTTTGGGACCAGCGGCCGCAAATTCCTGAATGTTGTCACCATACAGCTCATCAGTCAAATCCCCCAGATAGTTCCCCAATTTCAGAGGGGTTTCCCCTTCTTTCACCACATATATCAGACTGTCAGTATCCATATAGAGAACATTTTCTTGCATCTGTTCCAGATAACTGTACAGTTTGAGACAAGCATAAGCGGTAGTGAATGCAGTGATGAACACATTATTGGCTCTACCGGGAGGCACAACACACTGCTCGTGGTAATTCCACTGAATCGTAGCGGTTTTGTCGTTCAGAAAACTTAAGTATTTCACTTTGTACTGAACAGAAAACATGAAACGGAGAAATTGTTCAGGATCGCTGACCAGGGTGGTCTGAGGCAGATTGCTTCTCTGTGCAAACTTTCCCCAGAAGCTGTTGAGACACAATTTAGACATCTGTCTCTTTGCAGGGTTCACCTCAATTTTGTCAGCATCTAGCTGCATGCCCTGATGCAGCTTATAGTCCCTAATGTACTTTTCTCTGCTTTCCTGATCAGCGGCCTCAGGTGGGTAGCCTGAAGCTTCCTGTTTACCTTTTAGGAAGGTGTGCATGTAGCCGACAAAAATGGAATCGCTACACCGGTCAAAGTGCCACACTTCAATGATCCTGCCAACTCTATACCCCAGCTCAATGCTCTAGCCTGCTTGTTGTGTCTACATCGACCCATCAAAATGTTGATTTCAGTGCAGGTAAGGCAGAGGGTGAACACCAATTTACCTTGAGAAGTTTTGTATGGTAACACAGGGAACAAGAGCCCTCTAGGAGGGTGGATGGTGGCTTTGATGAACCCAAAGTAGTTTTGAGGGGCATCAAAGTCTTTGTGGATGATGGTGGGGTGACCTAGCGGGTAGGGAAAGCTACAGTTCACGTATGGGTACAGAAAGGTGACGTCTACATAGTGCACGGTCTTGTTAGGCCCAGCCGTGTACCTCAGCCTCACCGCGCTCGTTCTACCTCCAAAAAGAGTGTCAAGGGGGAACAGAGGTTCAGGAGGGAGGAAGGCCCCAAGAAAAGCTTTAACGCCTGCGTGCGCATTTTTCATAGCCATCAATTTGTGTTCCCACATGACAACCATCTGGATGCCGTGAACAGATTTTAACGCCTACATTTTCTCCTCACTAGCCACATACAACTCCTCAAAGGGGATGCGCCTCAGAGGGCAGGTGTTGTGGGGATTAAAACAAGATGGGCAACCGTGATAAAAGAACCCCAGAAACTCCCAAGCACACGCAACACCATCTATTTCGGCATAACCGTCAACAAAGTAAGGTCCTATTGCTGTGCGCTACCCACTCTAACCACTGGATGGAGGCGTGGATGTAACTTTTGGTCTGGCATCTGTAGTTATGTGATGAAGGTATGGCTAGGGTTTTAGGAGGGAGGAAATTGGTGAGAAATACCTTCATGCAGGCCGAGGCACTGGTGATACAGCTGAAAGGGTCTACACCTGTGTCACAGAGGAACTGATTTCTGAGCATGATACAGCCCTTGGCAAGAATGTCAACATCATTTTCACAGTACTGCAGAGCTTCCCTCTCAAAGTGAGATGTACCCTGACTCACCTCTCTGTAAAACTCTTCCTGCTGAGGAGGAGTCATGCGCTCCACGCCGTAATCATGCGGCAGAGGGTAGGCCCCCATGTACTGTAAATTCTTCTCTGAACTGAAACCGTGAGGGAAATGATCCTTGGTCTGATCAGAAACCTAACGCCTCGGGCATGGCGCTAAGACGCATGTTGAGGAAAGACAGAGAGTCAATGAATTTTAAGTTATAACCGAGGTCTTGGAAACAGAGAATTTTACTACCTTGGATGATAAAAGAAGATTGCATTCCCATCTCTATCATGGTGTTGAGGATCAAATAGCTGTCAAAACCTTTAGCATTGTGGTCTACAAACACACTGCTCTGGTACATGGGCCTCCTGAAATGCAGGAGAAAGTCCCTGACACAGTTTAATCCATAAGACGACCACCGTACGCCACTTCTAAAGGTTGAAAATAGTTCTCAGCAGTCAGTGATGACGGTTTTTACTCTATTTTAAATGTCACACCACACTTTTAGAGCCTTTAACACAAAGCCAACAGGGAGTTCAAAACTAGTTGTAACAATTTGAACCTTTCGTGCCTCTCAAGACTGTCTGCAGTCAGCGAGTGCAAGTCGTCTCCTTCGTCCGTTGTGTCTCTGTCACCCGGTTGTTCTTGCTCCGGTTGTGCTTCCGGCTGTGCTTCTGGCTTGTGTCCCACAGCTCCTTTGTTCCGCATTTGTGACAAAAAGAAAAGGATATTTTAATTCATAAGACAATTAAATAAATTATTTAAAAAGATCGTTTTATATTTAGAAAACATTGCCTACCTTGATGACGGATGCAAGGTTTTTTCTGGCCTAGGTGGCTCTGTCACAGGCCTCCCGAGAGTAGAAACTGAAGGCCTGGGCTCGTCAGAAGTCACTTCAAGAAATGAATAAGATATTAAATGTAGAAAACAAAACAAAAACCCGGATAGATACAACAACCCAAAAGCACCCAAAATGTCTTATAACACAGAAAACATTGTTTTAAAAACAATTGTTTTAAAGTCACATATGACATGTTAACATTACTGGCAAGTTTCTAAAATGTGTGTCCCTGTAACCTATTAGTGGTAGTAAAATATTGACTTAGCAGAAAGGTATATTAATAGCATTAATAGACGAATGCAGCAATGAATAAGCAATCTTTCAGAAGTTACACATAGAAAAGACAATTGTTGCAAAACCATACAAAAAAATGTTAAATCACTTACCGGGAAATTCAAATTCTTGGCCAGAAGGAGTAGGAGAAAAAGGAGGCTGAACCTCTGATGAAATGTTATTTTCTAAAATAAAATCAATACTATAGTTTACTTCTTCTTTTTTTTGTAGTAAATGTAGTAACACTTTTACAGCAGGAATGTGTTTTTAAAAAAAATGCAGTAGGAACCATCTATGGTCTAATGGTGTAACAAAAATGAGAGTAGGGGTGCTAGACAAAAACCATAGGCAAAGTAAGCGGGCCTCTAATGATGTCATCTTGAAAGAAGGTCAGCAAAGGAGAGAGGCATAGTGAAGGTAGTAGAGTATTAGGGCCTGCAGCCTGTAAATCATGCTGGAAGACAGGCACAAGGCCTGACAGTGCGGGAGTGGCACAGGTCGAACAGTGTGAGAAACTGACGTTACAAAACAGGCATAGTAAAACGACAGGGTGATACGGCCTGAAAAATTTAGATGCCATGAAGCAGGAAAAAATCTCATGTTTCATGGAGGCACCTGAGAGTTGCACTATGTTGCATTATGTCATAGATGGAAGATAAAAAATGGGCTGATTTTATGCCATGGGCGCATACCTTTTGGGGGTATAAAAGGAGATGTTTGGGGACAGACAAATCAGTCTTTCCGCGGGAGACTCTGCCTTTGTTTGTCTGTGAAGATAATAAAGCTCATCTACAGCCAACTTTGACGAATCCTGCGTCTTCTTGAAGACTTATACAATTGAGTTATTCAATCAACTGATTGAAGCAGAAATCGGACTTGGTCTCTGGCGGGGACCAAGACATCTAATCTGACCGATTTTTGACCCGTCAGAACTATAATTATTGTTGAGGGTTACAGTGGTAGTTTGGTTGAACTGAGCTGTGTTGAATAAATGTAAAGCAACATGAGTTACGTTGTCATGGCGGCTGTGGCTTGGAGGTAGAGCGGGTCGTCCACAAATCAGAAGATCGGCGGTTCGATCCCCAGTTCAATCCCCTCCAGTCTGCATGTCGAAGTGTCCTTGGGCAAGATACTGAACCCCAAATTGCTCCCGAAGGCTGTGCCATCGGTGTGTGAATGTGTATGAATGGTTAGCTCTTCAAACTGATGAGCAGTTGGGACCTTGCATGGCAGCCAATGCCATCAGTGTATGAATGTGTGTGAATGGGTGAATGAGATACGTACTGTAAAAGCGCTTTGAGTGGTCGGAAGACTAGAAAGGCGCTATATAAGTACAAGTCCATTTACCATTTGTCTGTGTTACATATATTTACGTATATTAATGAAATTAATTGAATCTTTGAGTGAACCATACTGAGCTGTATGAGCTTTAATAAAACCTCATAATATTGTTTTATGATAATCATAATTATTTAGTGATAAATGTGAGGTGTCTTTTAGAGGAAGGAAAGTAAAATACTACGAGAAAACATAGAAATAACAATAAAAATGTAATAAATAATAATAAATAATAAAATAAAACTTGTTTAAACAGCAAGAATAGAATTACAAATAATAGATAAAATTACAGTATCAAGATTTCTAAAGAACTCCTAGATGTTATGACATGAAATGTCCTAAAATGGCCACTGTACACAGTGGACAAATCCTTTAAATGTGACTGTTTCTCAGATGCCACCACCAAAACAAACTTGACATTTTTTGCACCATTAGTGGTGAGGACCTAAGACTGACTGTTTTGTTTCTCAGTTTCTTATTCACTGAACTTCATTCATTATTCAACTTCATTTTTTTCATTTTCATTTTCCAACATCAAAATGCATACCTAACTGCCTTGTATGCTGTACCGATGGAATGCTTTAATACTCCAGTCCCAATGCCTGCAGCAATTTTAATGGCCATTCCCAGTTTCCACAGTAGTGCATAAACTGGGCGAGCACTCACTGGCAGAAAGTACTCCTGATTTTTGGAAACATGAATACCATACCGTACTTCTTATTGTTTATTTGTACCTGATTAAAGAGTCACTAAAAAGCTAATAAAGCAAAATGTGAACAGAGCATAAATCGTCGTTGAAACTGATAAAAAAGGAGTTCAGCTAATACTGCAGACTTCCTGTATGTCAACCGTTGGTGTTTGCTGCAGTTCAAATTAAGACTACAGGTCGAGCCATAAGTGGTAACATTGAGTTTTTGTCCAACTAACAGGTTCTAACAGGAGCCTGTTATCAAGAAGAAATGATTACTCACTGTGAAGTGGTTGCTGAGTTGTTTGTCTCAATGCGGGTGAGGGAAAGAAGAAAACGAAACAAAAGATGGGATATCCTCCAATAATGGTTTACTTATCAGTTATCCTTGCCTCCTCAGCTCACAGATAATTTGAATTTTATTGGTCAGTGGAACAAATTACTGTATGCATAAAACAGTGGTTCTCAACCTGGGAACATCAAAAAACTGTAAACAGCTACTGCAAATTCTCACCAAATAAATCCAATGTTCATAAATATAAATGGCAGTTGTAGAATTCTATCCTTGTGTAAACTATTGCAGTCAATAAAAATAGAGCAACTCTAAACGTCAGTTTATCATTTATAGAACAATCAAAGAAATTACAGGCATATCTGTGTTGTCTAGATGAAGTTCATAAATTGTGTCTTGATAACTGAATTGAATGCCTTTACATGCATGGACAGATGTTATCTGCATCTCTTGCCCTATCGTTGTTAATCATAACGACGGGGGTTATTTTTTCTGCCTTTATGTGAACACAGAAAAGATGAGGTCTGGAGTTTTATTACATAAATAAAAAAAGGGATAAGCAAATAAAAAAGGCACAGGTATAGGTTGGTGATCCTCAGGTGTCTAGTTAGAAAAAAAATACATGTAAGTCATTTTCTCCATAACGCAAATAGAGTTGATTATGTTGATAAGAAGGGTGATGGTACGACGGTTCCTCTGGAGCCAGCATTTTGTAACTGTCGTTTTACTTGCATCCAAACAGATCTTCAAGAGGTATGAGATCCTTAGGAATATGTCCAAGGTACATCAAGGTAAAAGAGAGGTCAAATCTCAGGTCCATGATCTCTGAGACCAATTAGCCCACTTCTTTCCAGAAAGGCCTAACATAAGGGCATGTCCAGAAAATGTGAGCATACCGGAAGAAATCCGAGAACCACTGGTTTAAGTTGTTGTATCGATTTATTGGCAGCTGCTTTTTGATGGCCCCAGTTTGAGAACCACTGCTGTTATGGTTATTATAGTTATTTATGCCAGAGGTTACACCCAGAAGGATGATTGCTTATCAGCTGACCTGAATTAGAGGACAATAAATGACTGCCAATAAAACCATACAATTTTATGAAGTCAAGTATGCATCTATCCAACTCAGATTTTGTTTACAGGCTTTGTTCACAACTGTCTTGTTGATCTGCTGACAAACAATAAATGCACTTGTACTGTGGTATCATCATCCATTATTAAATAAATACAATAGCATTGTGCAAGTCAAACCTTTGTGTTGTTTGTCCAAGTAACTTATTATATATTTAAGTTAGGATGAGAAAGAAATGAGAACATCATAATACATTTTATTCTTACAAAACTGTACACTAATACCAGTGTTAAATAGCACTAGTTTGCAACACTATAACAATAGTGCTCTGTATTCCTAATGTTATATAATATCAATGACTATGCTCTTTACTTATTGTTTGCTATGAAACACCAAGGCAAATTCCTTGGGTGTTTCACATGAGACCAGCCAGCCTGACAGATCATCAATATAATAGTTTGTCAAGAAGCCTCCAGATTAAATCTACTCTGCGCTTCCATCCGCCAGCGATGAGTAATGCTTCTGCTTCAAGGATAACATAAATAAATTCTGGGTGTGTCAGTGCAGAGCATGAACAGGGGGGAGGGGGAAAGACTGCAGCTATCAGGGAGGAACAGGAAGTGTTGAGCAGCAGAGAGGAGGAGCTGAAGGCTACAGAAGCTGTTTCATTTTTATCACCGCTTTCTCCGACAACCACTTAGAGGTAAATAATCTTTATATTTTTGTTCATGTCTACAGTAAACTGCTCTGCTGACAGCTTTTTGTGTGTCCTCTTGTTGTTCACTCTGTGAGTAGGTAAGTCTGCTACAGATGCTTGTAGATCAGGAGCACAACAACCTACAACATGCTTTCGTGTAACGCTTGTTCGCAGTTTTGTAAAACAGAAACTTTTCATACATTAACCCACCCTGAGGTCTGATCCTGAAATAAACCAGGCATGTGATTCCAGGAGCAAAGAGTGATAATTATGCTCTCACCTTCCAACATGCTGTGGGTTAAAGGTGGAGTTTTCCTACTCAAAGAAAGAACATCAGATTGAACCAAGACCGTATACATGCCAAACAAATACAGAACAAATCTCATGTTTGTGAGTCTTATGAAGCTCAGGATTTGCAGACAAAGAGGAAATCCCTTTCTGCTGAGTCATTACAGAGGTTTTCCACAGTGCTACATTTGCAACATACAATCCAAAGAATGCTTTGTTAAGAAGAAAAGGAATAGGAAGTTAGAATATTGTCAGTGCAACCCACCACATTTTCCTCTATACCTTTGTATTTGTTTGATACTGTGAAATTTTAAAAAGGTGTATATGCTACAGATCATCTTCTAACGCCTTAGGCGTACGTCCCCTGTGTAAATTAGGCGTTACGCCTAATTTACACAGCCAGTTCAGAGTACCAGTTGCTGATAATTATAGTGAACCTGTCTGTCATGAAAACAGGTATTTGACAGACTGAGCTGCATTACAATACTTGTTTGAGCCCGCATCTTCTTCCCTTCAGTCAACAGAAAACAGGGTTAGACAAGTTCCACCAATTTGATGCTCACCAATTACTTCCTGTCGAGTGGACATTTAATCATTCTTTGGCTTGGCTTCTGCTTCAAGGATAACATATATAAATTCCAGGCATGTCAGAGCAGAGTTCTTCCCACCCAGAGGGTGGGGAGAGAGAAACGGGAAGTGTTGAGCACTTCAGATTGCTTATACCAAGACCCGGAGAAGGTCACTTTAACCTGACACTGTTTGAGAGGGTGAATAACAATTCAGGTATTTCTGGGAAATGGTTTTATACTATTTATTATTAGAATAAACACATGTTCAGATCATGACAGGGCAGGTTCATATAAGAATGAACAAGTTGAGGTCATAAACTAATTCCTCAACATATTTGTGCTCAGATATATTACCACATTGAAGTAGTATTAACTTAATATCACATACACGTACTGTACATTTAAAACATTTCACATGGCATTAGCACTTCATAGCATCATAAGTTAATCAAGATAGGGTTACAATAAAGTGCATCATTTATCACACATAGTTCCTAAATATCTTAAATTATTTCAAATTTATTAAGCTGTCTACTGTAACTGTATGTAAGAGTCAACAGCGCTGTTTTTACCTGTGTAAATATATCAAGAGTATAATCATTTAAACTGAATTTTTAAGCAGAATAGATACAGTAAATAAGTGTGACTCCTGTGGCCATTGTGGGGATCAAATACCCTGAACATGAAAAATGTCCAGAGGCTTTCAAAGAAATGGGCAAAAGGGTTGGACCCTTCCTGGCCAGAAGAGGGCACATTTGACAAGTTCAGAATAAAGAATTATAAACCAAAAGATAAAAGTAAAGAGCGTTTGTAGAAAAGAAAAACAAAAGAAAATTATTGTTCAAGGTTGAAGGTAACAAAAAGAAGATAAAAAAATATAAGACAACCAAGCTGTGCTAAAAGAAAGGAGCAAACAAAACACAACTGCTGCCGAATAATTCCAAAGCAGGACTTTATCCATTGGTGGCAGAAATTGTTAACATTAATGGAGACTTTGAATTTAAGGACAGTATTAGGCCTGCTAGTACTTCCACTCCTCCTCCTAAACCAAACTTCAAATTGAATCTGGATCAAACTTCCTCGTCAAGTGACACATCAAAAGATCCAATCCCAAAATATTGTAGAACCAGGAACAGGTAAATGAACTGAAAGGGCCACAAATATTGAAATGAGACAACTAGAGGGAGGTCAAAGGGAGACTCTTACTAGCTAACTCTTGATCAGTCCGGAGAAGACATGAGTTAATTCGGACCATGATTCAGGTAATGGAGGAGGAAGCAGATCAATGCCATGATCATGATAGAGGAAATGGAAAAAGATATATACAGACATCATAATGAGATATGTGAAGCAGAGGTGACAGTAAGGGGCCAGCAGAAACAATAAATGCACACTGAAAAGAAATGCTATTTTTATGTGATATACAACGTGACTGACTCCAAGTCTGGGTAGTTCCCGAAAAAAGGCCAAGCAATGCTGAAAGCAAATCTGGCGTCATAAGCCAAGCCAAAGAATGATTAAATATCCACTTGACCAGAAGTAACTTGTATGGCTCATTGGCGTGCATCAGATTGGTGCAAGTTACTTCACCCTGTTTTCTGTTGATTATAAATGTAAGGATGTTTCCACATATCTGCGATCTTTTTCTTGGATTTCTACAAGAATAAACGATCCCACTGGGCTACCCTCTCTTTAGATCATCTCGTCTTCTTGTTTTCGCCACAACAGTTCTCAAACCATATCAACTATAACAGTAGTTAACTATTGCTCACTTAAACTATTTGCAAATCAGATAAATTATTCTCTGTCTCTCCAGCTGGTCATGGACTGCATAGAGCCTATCCTGTCTATCGCCTCAGAGATCTACACCCTGGTTGAGAAAGTGAAGGCAAATCATGAGCGCTGCCAGCGTCTTTCTCACCGAGTCAAAGCTCTGGAAGACCTGGTGAAGGCCATCAAACAGACAGGGCAGAGAGAAACCTCTGGTGAGGTAGAACAAGCTCTCAGGGAACTCCGCATCACTCTGAAATCAGCAAAGGAATTCATTGAGAAATTCACTTCGGCCAATTGGATGAAGCGCTTTGTGAGCTCCAGAAGCCATGAAGGCGAGTTCGACAGCTTGAACGAACGCCTCAATGATGCCTTCCAGGTTCTGTCTGGATTTCTGCAGGTGGAGCACCGGAACGTGTTGTACCAGGTGTTTGATCAGACCACCAGACAGAAAGAAGATGAGGTGGATGGGAGAAAGGACAACGAAGAGCTGAAGAAATGTGAGATAATCTGAAGTTTGTAGAGTATACTGAGTAAAGAGTCCATGTGTATGAGCTTTGATCTGATCTTCTCTTTGATTTGATCTTGTACTTCCTTTTAAAAAAAGGGTGTTTGAAGGAATCAGAAGCATCGGGATAAATTATATGCACATTTTTTGTATGATTAAAATGCAAAAACTTTAGTAATAGCTTAAGACCACTGCAGGACCTTTTTCCAGAACTCTGGAATCTTAGTTTCAACTTGCAAGTGTTCACAACATTGGACAACTAACAATAATGCTCATCCATTTTATTTTTACCCATCTCGTTTTTAACAACAGACTTGAGGTAGGTAACATTTGTAGTTCCTGAACTTTGTTCTTTTTGTAACGCCAGCATAACACAGGCAAACTTTGGTCCTGTCACCAAACACAACTAAGATAAAGATATTAATTCTGGAGGTAATCAATAAAAGGACATCCATGTAACATCTGGTGAGAAATCAGAGCAGAGAAATTGGACAGGATTAAGTGTCTGTTTGGATTTGTTTCATTAGTGTTTATTTGATCTTCAGTGCTGCAGGACTACATTAAGGACCAGGAGGAGCAGTTCGAACAACTCAGAATCAACGTGGAAAAGCTCATGGAGTCCTGTGAGTACACCAAAGCACTCGTCAGCATGTATGTCAGTATGTTGGAAATTCAAAATAGATTTCCTTTCTCTAGTTTGCATGTGAAATTGGCGTTACGTCGAGCTTTAAAGTGAGATTCAGCTATTTTTTTTATATATCAGAATGATAATTTTGCTGTTTTGGTTTATTCTTGCCACTGTCATAGCATTTATCTCTAAAAACAACTGTACAGCAGACAGACATGGTTAGAGACTAGCTTGTGAACATAATGGAGCCTTTAACAGCCAGATATTCCCTGCTGGTGTTGGTGGAGACCAGAAACAGAGCTAAAAGGGACTTCGAGTCGTGGTGACCCAAACACAACTTCAAATGAATGATCATGTTGATCTGAATACTGGTGAACTGGTGAATATAGAAATAAGGAACTGTTTGATGACAAGTTCATCATATCAATTTTAAAAGCAACGATTTTGTGTTCACAACTTGTTTACTATGTGTCCCCTACCCTCAGGTGGCCCAAAAATCAGTTATTGCAGATTTAAAGAACACAATGACATTTCACATAGCTGTTAGTGAGAAAATAATGAATATAATGGGGTATCAAACCTTTGCCCTTTTTACAGTGAACAAGCCCAGCATCACTGAGGTAACCACACGGATGATCAAATCAGACGAGCTGAAATATGACCATCCCAAAAAGCCTTTCATGACAACACCATCCTCAGAGGTCTACAGAGGAGAATACCATGGATTCCCTGTGGCAATCAAGCGATACATCGACATTTTAAACACCAGCTTAAGGTCTGTGTCACATTTCAGGACAATATTGAATTAAAATAAAAAGTTTTTTTTTTTAGTATTTTTTTACTTTTTCATTTCTGTCTTTATTAAGTTTAATGTCTGGATTTGTCACAATCAGAAATCCCATTATCTGTTTTTCTGGAGCCTTGAATTTATGTAGACAAAAGACAAACTGAGAAGAGAGGTTCTTCCTGATGTTGCTTCAGAAGGTATTGGATGCTTTATCGATAGTAAAGCTGAGGTTATTATTTTTTCAATATGGGGATAACAGGGCACGTTTTAAGACTTTAGGGTATTCATAGTGTTGCATTCGGCTGTTCTCTTGAAAAATAAGTAATATACGTTCAAACCTTGGCCTCTTTCTCAGCTCCATACGACTGACCAATCACTGCCTCAAGTGTGCGTGAATGTCCTCATAACCCAACCTTTGCTACTCGTGTCTCAAATAAAAATTTTCTCCATCCAAGATGTAGAAGTTCTGTTTTGGAGCCACATTGGGGCATTAGACACATCTACATGAAACCCCACATTTGTGACTGTAATTCTTCTAAAACAGTACTCCTGATGGGGAAAATCAAATGTAAAGAATTTATTAGGGATTACTTAATAAAATAAATGACTGCCATGTTTGTTTGGATTAAAAAACAGTGTATAGTGGCATTTAATCAAGTATTATACTTGAAGTTTCTCTATGTAACATTCAGAAATCCCTTATGGCCATTATGTGAACCGCATTGCATCCGTTTTGGCTAGTAGAAAGCAATCATTAGTTACACCTTTGCTTTGTACCATTACATCATTTATTGTTGTACCAACACTGTTTGTACTAGTACATAAGTTAGCATCATTGACCACTCAGATTTGCTAGCAATAACGTTAACGTAACACTAGAAAGTTGTGGAAGCTCTCATTTTTCAGTTATGTTATGTCTTGTTCACAAATTGGCAGTGAAAAAGTGATTAATACATAAAATTAATACGTAAATTCCTCAGAATCCTACATCTGGCACCTTTGAGTAATATTTTGAGGTACTTTTTACTGCAATGGAATTAAATTGATGAAACAAAATATAATTATATCCACCACTGCCAGTGACTACTGAATTAAATATTGAGCTAAATCTTTGTATTGGTTTTCATAGGGAAGTGAAGTCTATTTTCAATAAGGAAGTCGAAACCATGAAACGGTTTGAGTCTCCCAACATCCTGCGAATGTTTGGGATCTGTGTCAAGGATGAGGAAGGTGAGCAAACTGCAGCATGTGAATTACAGAATATTATTGCACCTTTAAAATGATAGCAATGTAACGTGTTCTTGTGACTGCCTGTAGGACCCAGCCCTCAGTTCCTCATCATAATGGAGTACTGTGAGAAGGGAAGTCTCCGTCAGGTTCTGGACTCTGACTGCGGACTGTCCTGGACCAGGAAAGCACGTATGTGTCTGGATGCAGCCAAAGGACTCTACCGGTCAGTCCTCAATGATTAATGCGTAACATTTTGTTGCATCACTCAGTACTGATATGTGAATGAGCCAGATTTTACGAGTGGAAGATGTATAGTTAAAGTCCTTAAATTAAATTTATTTTACTTTTACCTTAATTAAAGTCCCAGGATGTATAATTTATGTGGTGATATTAATATACAGTATAATCTTAAGTTGTAAATTTTCCACCACCAGAGTTTCTCCTTCACACTAGGAAGCAGAGGATAAGGTGATTGGGTTGCAATCAGCAACTACACCTAGATGTGGCTAGATGCCACAAAATCCTACACATTGGTCCTTTAAATTAACCTGACTGTGGAAGTCGGTGTTAGAAATTGTCTGGAAGAGGGCAGGCACTTTCAAAAAATACGTGGCAGTTGATTGGATGAACCACCTGTCTATCACTGTCTATCATGGGCAAACTTCAATCAATCAAACCAAGTACCATATAACATAGTCAAACTCCAACTCTTAACTCTTTCTTCAGAAGAAGAGCAAAACATCTTTTCCGTTGAGAAAAGCCTTCAGTGCTGTTTGTTTGCTGTTTGTCTTCAGTGCATTTGTTCTTCTTCCACTAACAGCATCTACGCTAGCCAGTCACTTTTCACTTGTCATCGCAAACCCCTAGTGGTGAAGTTCATGTTGTAGTTGTCAGTAGCTCCTCGTAGGAAACTGACTGGTCCGAACCACTGTGGTTCGGACACAAGCACATAGCTTAAAGTCTGGCAGGGCAAGGATTCTCACTGGATCTTGCAATTTCATGATCTCGCAAGTCCAGTTGCCTTGCAAGGTTAGCTTTAAAGGACGTAGCATGTATGATTTAGTGACATACAGTGTTGTAGTTGGAGATGCAACCACCTTAACCCTCTTCTTCCTACCGCAAAGGAGAAACTAAACTGTGCCTTTAAATTGGATTTGTTTGAGTTATTTTTCATGATAAAAGGAAGGTACTATCATGATGATTATCACTGTTGTCTCTTAGCCTGCACCAGACAGAGGAAAAATCTAAGGTTCATGGATGCATCAACAGCAGCAAGTTCCTAGTGGATAAAGGCTACACTGTCAAGGTACTGAGGCTGGGACTGCTGTTGGCCCATTGAATGGTGGGATATAAGGAGTTGGTGAAAATGAATAAAGTCTTGACATCATTGGTGCTTTTTTTAGCTGGGAGGGTTTGAGCTGTCAAAAACGGAGACTTCGCTGAAGAAGTCGATAAAGACGTCAACACACGAAGAGGAGGGCCACTGCTACTACACTCCTCAAAAGCTCAGCAACATCAACCACAAGTACAGCAAAGAGTGTGAGATATACAGGTCAGACACCAACAACGAATTACACCCGATCAACACCTACACTACATGATTTTTAAAACGACATGTATTAATATTTACTGTTCACAAGTTGTTGCTAACAGCTTTATAAATGGCTGTTGCAAATACGAAAGCTTCAAAGAAGTTTTTATAATCAAGTTTGCAGTTATGAAGTTGCTAAATAATAAATTATTTTTTTGTTCTTGATGCTCTGCATCTTCCTATTGAACAAAAGAGCTTCAAAGACAAAATAAGTATTCTGAAGGAGGAGGGTAACACCAGTCTGGCAACTGAAATGTTCTTCTGATTAATCATTTATATCAGGAGTGTCAAAGATATAGTCCATGGGCCAAAATGGACTGACAGTTTCCAATCTGGCATCTGCAGAGAAGTAATTAATTCTCTCATGATTTTTGTTGACATTCGTGGCTTAAATGTTAGAGAAGTGAGCTTCAGTGGAAGGACCAGCAGTATGAATCAGGCCCTGTCATTACCACCACTGAGGCGCCCTTGAGCAAGGTCCTTAACCCCTTAGGTTGTTCCTGAAAAAGAGAGCATTGCTCTCAGTTAAACCTCCCTAAATAAATTAAGGTTAAAACGTTAAAAATAAAATTTATTTTAAATGTACTGCTGGAAACAGGATGTCTCGTACTTCACTGAAAAGTACGTTCTCTTCAAGTTTCCATATCACACCTGTACCTTTAAGTAACTTGGACTGGATTGGTTCCAGACTAGTTGTGATCTCACAAAATCCTGCAGGTACATCCAGGTGTTGAGAAACTGAGAAACTTTTCTCCTTCACAGACGAATGTGAACAGCTCTCTAGCTTTAAATTCGGCACATACATCACAATGCACTGTACAACATAACTTTTAGGGGAGTGGGACTTCTATCCTCACTAATTTGGAAATGTTGTCTTTCAGCTTTGGAATCGTCTTGTGGGAAATTGCAACCCGTAAGAAACCTTTTGAAGGTGTGTATCTGCAGAACACAATAATCAACATCCAACACTAAACTTACTGTTTTCTGCATAAATGTAATGTCTTAGACCTGAGTGACAGCTGCTAAAAGATTAAAGTTTCCTCTTTCACAGAGAACAGTGGCTGTGGTTAGTAGGAAGTCATGATAAATGGACTGTACTTATATAGCGCCTTTCTAGTCTTCCAACCACTCAAAGCGCTTTTACAGTATGTATCTCATTCACCCATTCATACACTGATGGCATTGGCTGCCATGCAAGACTGCCAAGTGCTCATCACTTTGAGGAGCTAACCATTCACACACCGATGGCGCAGCCTTTGGGATGGGATCGAACCGCCGATCTTCTGATTAGTGGACGACCCGCTCTACCTCCAAGCCACAGCTGCCCTGATGATGCCTGAAATAGTTTCTGAGTGACATATTTTCCATCTACTACATCTAACTCTTGCATTCTGTTTCTAAATAATTACAAGCGCAAACATAACTATACAATTAACAACTGACATACCACACATATAGATATATATACAATATATATACACACATATACATACAATGCCAGTCAAAAGGTTGGAAACACCTTCTCCTTCAATGGTGGGAGCTGAACATTGGCTCCCTCAACAAGAAAACACAGCAGAGGATGTACTTCGACACTCTCTCATTTAAGGTCCTCTTCTGACCCTGATCCTATACTTATCTTAAGGTGACAGGAACAACAGCAATATATCTGTTGTGGACCTCCTCCAACAGTTGTACCATGACAAAATGATTCAGGCATACCAACATACTACACAGAAATATAAAGATTAAAATTAACTTTATAGCAAGCACCAAAGCACCCAGGCAAAGAACCTACCTGGCAATAGACCTGATTCTGATTCTTGATGTGTTTTCACTTTTCTTCTAGGCTTGACGATTCAGGATGTGTATCAGAAAGTGTGCATAGAGAAATATCAGGAACCACTCCCTGATGACTGTCCTGAACCACTTGGACGTCTGATCAATGACTGTCGGGCCTATGATAGCTTCCAAAGACCATTTGCTGGAGGTACTTGAAAATCACATTTTCCAGCCCATAAACACCAATTGTTTTCATACAGAATTTCAAATTCACACAAAAAATATATATTCACATGCATTCCCTATTATTCATTCATAAATTGTCTTTTTCTTCTACAGTGCTGGTGGATAAACTGCGCATCGTGGTGGCACAGTTAGAGGAGTAATAAAACTTCATCCCTCTGCCTGTCTGTCAGCAGTACTCAGGGTTTCTTGTCATCCTCAGGACAAGAAATACAAAAAGTCTGAAAACAGGCTGGTAGCTTGCTGAAAACTTCTCTAGAATCCACAGGATGGTTTACAAGGCATTATCCTTTACCTGTTACTCTTCTAACCAGGAACCTGTTTCCAATAAACCTTATGGATTTGCTTATACGTGTGTTGTTTAAACAGCATTATAACTCCAAATGTTTTTTAAATGGTTGTCCTAAACAACTGGGTTGTTTTAGAGATTTTGATATAGGCATATAAATGATTATATTGTTTTATGTGATTGTATTGTTTTATAGCACAGAACCTACATTGACAGCATATACTGTAACTGTCACACATCTAAAGGATGTTATGAATGTTACCTCTGGTGACTGTTGTAACTCTCTCTCATCAAACTTAAAAAGGCCTTTACCTGATGGTGCAACTCAACATTTCAACAAAATACTATTTTCAAACTGTGTTATGTTTTACATAAAGTCATTTGTGTGTACCATGACCATGAATCCTCTTGGCAAGTAACATGGGTGCTGATGTTTAAATATGAATAAAATATGAATCATGAAACCATCAAACTTTTCTTCTTTTACACTAAATCTTAAATGAAATTGTTGACTTGAGCCATGTGGCTATGATTCCTAACTTATTTTTCTCCTTAACTTTACTCTTTTAGATAGATAGATAGATAGATAGATAGATAGATAGATAGATAGATAGATAGATAGATAGATAGATTTAGATTTATTCATCCCTGGAAATTAGGTCATCATAGCAGTCCAGTATATTTGAATACAATAAAAATACAATAGAATAAAATACTGAGGTAGAAAAAATAAAATAAAAACACAGAATGGGACAAGGACACTTAAAAAACACAAGATACATAGGTAGATAAGGTGCAGTGGCAAGATGATGGTAATAGTACTGATGGTATGATGGTAATGTTATTGTTAATAACAGTATATAATAATGATAATGATAATAATAATAATAATAATAATAATACGAAGAAGAAGAATAACAGTATATAATAATAATAACAGTATATAGAAGTATCTCTTCTTCTTCTTCTTATATACTAAAAATGGCCGCAACAGTATATAATAATAATAATAATAATAATAATAATAATAATAATAATAATAATAGTAATATACGTATGTACACATAGAAATGTGTCATTATATTTAGCCTGTGCAAGTTGTGCATACATACATAACTGCAATATATAATATGTACACATTTTCAATGTTCCCTTGAAATCGAGGATTTTTGCTTTATAGTTTTTACTTTATTATTATTAAATTCTTGCTGCAAGAACTTCTTTAAATTCAAGTGTGAGTATATAGGCTAAAAACAGGTTTCCCTCTTACTTTAAACGCTAAATCTATCTATCTATCTATCTATCTATCTATCTATCTATCTATCTATCTATCTATCTATCTAAATACTCCAGGTTCAAAGAAACCCTCCATCACAGAATGAAATGACAACAGTCATGTCACCCTTCAAAAGATTGGTTTTAGGGACATCACAGACCCCCTGCAGTTTGCTTAACAGATAATTGGCTGTCACAGTCAACACAGGACTGATCTACATCCTGTAACACCTTGACTCCTCAGGGACACACATAAAGATGTTTGTGGATTTCAGCTCAGTGTTTAACACCATCACCCCAGAAGGCTTCCACTCCAAACCATTGATAATATAAAGAATGGACGTGTGATGTCACCCACAGGTTTTTCCAAGAGCTTGTTTTGAAGTTGCCATGTTGGCAGTCCTGCCTCTTCCACCTCCTGACCTCCTGGCGTGGATCATTGGTGGGCCTGAGGCGGGTCGAATAACGCCTGGGTGCTCAAATAAGCCATCTGTAATGGCACCAACCTGTAAATCAAAGTGACCACACTGTTAATTCTTCATAACTTTAAGCCTTAATATAATTTAAACAGGTGAGTTATAAAGAAATGCAGACTCAGTATATTTGTCATGAATGGGAAAATTAGCTATAGAGACCAAAACTGTTTTTGTGCTAGGCTGTAAGCATGTTTATTTCTGCTGTGAAGTTGGACACTTTAACATGGGGGCTTATGGAGATTAACTTGTTCTGTAACCAGCCTCAAGTGGACATTTGAGGAACTGCAGTTTTTGGCACTTCTGCATTGACTTCACTTCACAGCCACAGTTTGCCGCTTGTGTTTATCCCAGAAGATAGCTAGATCAATCGATAGATAGATAGATAGATAGATAGATAGATAGATAGATAGATAGATAGATAGATAGATAGATGACTTTATTCATCCCCGAAGGGAAATTAGGTTGTCATAGCAGTCCGGTATATCTGAATACAATAAAAATACAATAGAATAAAATACTGAGGTAGAAAAAATAAAAACAAAAAACACAGAATAGAACAAGGACACTTTAAAAACACAGGATACATAGGTAGATAAGGTGCAGTGGCAAGATGATGGTAATAGTACTGATGGTATGATGGTAATGTTATTGTAAATAACAGTATATAATAATAGTAGCAGTGTATAATAATAGTAGAGTATATATAGTATATAATAGTATATAATAATAAATAATAATAATAATAATACCAGTATAATAACAGTATATAATAATGATAACAGTATATAGTAATAATTGCAGCAACCGTATATAATAATAGTAGCAGTATATAATAATAGTAGAGTATATATAGTATATAATAAAATAATAATAATATATAATAATAATAACAGTATAACAGTATATAGTAATAATGGCAGCAACAGTATATAATAATAATAAAAAATAATAATAATATAGATACACATGGAAATGTGTCATACTGTATTTAGCCAGTGCAAGGTGTGCATACATACATAACAGCAATATATAATATGTACGCATGTATAAATATGTGTGTATATACACAAGATATAATATGATATATAGTAGTATATAGTATATAGTATATGTATAATATAATATATGCATAATAATACTTGACTATACAGGATATACACACTATAGATCATGTAATATGAATATAAAAATATGTAAATAGCATGTGCAAAAAGATAAGAATATTGTATAAATATGATATATAATATCAATATGGTTTATATTAACACATATCACATATGATGTGAAGTATATGTTCCAGTATTTGGAGTGGATTGTTGTACAGGGTACAGAGTGCAAAAGGTGACAGGTAGATTTAGTCCAGTTCTGTGATAGTGGCTCTGACAGAGGTAGATGAGTTATAAAGTCTTATTGCGGTTGGGAGGAACGATTTCCTGTATCGTTCCTTAGAGCAGCGGGGGTTGAATGAGTCTGTTGCTGAAGCTGCTCTTTAGTTTGTCCAGTGTTTTGTGGAGGGGGTGAGAGGGATTGTCCATGATTGCCAGCAGTTTTGCCAGCATCCTGTCCTCCACCACCTCCTCCAGGGTGACAAGCTTAGAGCCAACAACAGACTCTGCTTTCCTGATAAGTTTGTTCAGTCTGTTGGCGTCCTTTGCCTTGATGCCCGCACCCCAGGACACCGCAGCAAAGAAGATTGTGCTCACCACAACAGACTGATAAAACATCTGCAGCATCTTGTTGCAGACGTTAAAGGACCTGAGCCTCCTCAGGAAGTAAAGCTGGCTCAGGCCCTTTTTGTAGATGGCCTCTGTGTTGGTGGACCAGTCCAGTTTATTGTCCAGTGTGACACCCAGGTACCTGTATGCTGGTACCATCTCCACATCCATCCCACTGATGCAGACAGGAGAGGGTGGGGGCTTGTTCCTCCTGAAGTCCACCACCATCTCCTTTGTCTTCGCCATGTTCAGCTGCAGGTGGTTCTCCCCACACCACTTCACAAAGCGGTCAACCAGGTCCCTGTACTCAGCCTCCCTCCCGTCCTCAACACACCCCACAATGGCCGTGTCATCAGAGAATTTCTGCAGATGACACAACTCAGTGCAGTACTTAAAGTCAGCAGTGTATGTGGTGAAGAGGAAGGGGGACAGTACAGTTCCCTGGGGGGCCCCGATGTTACTAATCAGACGACCAGACACACATTTCTGTAATCTCACAAACTGCAGTCTGCCCGTCAGATCGTCATCGACCCAAGTGACGAGGGGAGCACCCTGTGTGTTCTCCAGTTTGGCCTTCAGCAGTCTGGGCTGGATGGTGTTGAAGGCGCTGGAGAAGTCGAAGAACATGATCCGGACTGAGGTGTTGGGTCTGTCCAGGGAGGAGTAAGCCTTCTGCAGCAGGTAGATGATTGCATCATCAACCCCAACATGGGGCTGATATGCGAACTGCA
Organism: Sciaenops ocellatus; assembly: GCA_033000465.1. Taxonomy (NCBI): domain Eukaryota; kingdom Metazoa; phylum Chordata; class Actinopteri; family Sciaenidae; genus Sciaenops; species Sciaenops ocellatus. Next base: position 24,854,882 of record CP136871.1, on the reverse strand, counting down.
GGGGGTCTTGTGATGGGCACGCCAGCGGTCTGAGGTGTGCCAGGACCAGTCTCTCCATGACCTTCATGATGTGAGAGGTCAGTGCCACCGGCCTGTCAGTCCTCAGTGCAGCAGGACGTCCTTTTTTGGGCACTGGGACCAGGCAGGATGTTTCCCAGAGCACTGGCACTCTCTGAAGGTGTAGGCTCAGGTTGAAAAGGTGCTGGAGAACTCCACAGAGCTGTCTGGAACATGCCTTGAACATGCACACGAGGGCTGATGCGGTCCGGTCCAGCAGCTTTCCTCTGTTTGAGCCTCTCCAGCTCTCTCCTCACCTGGCTGGCTGTGATGTGGAGTCCAGACTTGGGGGGTGGGGGATGTGGCAAGGTCTGAGGTGGGTGTCAGCAGTGGGTTGGAGGGTGGAGGTGACGAGGGTGGTGCAGAGAGGTGTCTGCTGCAGGAAGTGGTGGGGGGCTGTGGAGGATGTGAGGAAGTCCTAGGAGTGGGAGGTGTGAAAAGGTCCGTGGTGAGAGTCAGCGGGGTGGTGTGGGGCAGGGGGTGATGGAGGGAGGTGGGGGGTTGTTGCTTGGAGAAGCAGTAGAGGGGCCGCAGGGGGTGGAGGGGCAGGAGGAGGAGAGGAGAGGAGAAGTCCTCCACTTCAAACCCATCCAGCTCTCTGCACCAGCGTCCACGTGTTAACTTAATTGAGCAAATATAGTTAATTCAATATTCCATATATCAAATGAAATGTATGCGTATGTAAGTCTCTGCATCATCTTTTCAACATACGATCTTTGGCGGTGACGTCGTGGCAGGATGGGGCGGGCAGAGTGAACTGGCGCCGGGAGATTCGAGCCCTGACCGCGGTCCCGACTGCGTTAACACTCGTGAGTGAACTGGATGTGACCCATAAACCCAACACAACCAGACCCTGTTCGATTAGCTCCTCTGGAGCCATGCTGTTGTTACCCTGTGTGTCCTTCCAGAGCAGGATCAGCGGCCGGTAAACCCTCACATCCACACAGGTAGGTGTCTGCTTCTTCACCGCGCTGCTACGACCCGAGCACAGTCTGTTACCTAACGAGCTAGCAGCGCTAACGGGACAAGCAAGCGGACTCATTTTCTGCGGGTATATACAGCAGCAACACCATAGTTAATATCAGCAGTAGGTAGTTATGCACTGACTTCGATAAAAGCGGTATTTAAGATATTAAAAGCACGCTGGAAGCATCACAACCTCTCAGAAGCTAGCTCATTTTAGCTTAAGCGTCTGTGGTTACCAGGGGACCAGAACAGAGACCTTATTGTTTTTATTGTATTATTCTATAGCGTTGCTAACACACTAAGAAGATACACGATAAATCACTAGTTTGAACTGAGTACAAGGAGCTATTGATAGCTGTGTTTTGCCCGGAGGCCTCTTCGACCTCGGGCTCTAGTTAGGTGCTTTAGCTGAAGACCACACGACCTGGCCCCGGAGAAGACAACGGAGGGTGTTTACCATCACAGATAAAAGGTAGATTTATGAAATGTAAAGGTAATTTGTTGGACAGGTCACAGTTAGAGTGTTACATTTCGCGGGGAGAAAATGCTGTGCCAATCAACGTCAGCTAACTCGTTAGCTCAACATTCAGGTTGTGTAACTTTCGACTTTGTGGAGCCACTTGGAGCATAAGTTTGGCTCCACCGTGAGAGTGCCTCTTAGTCCAGTATACAGAGATAAACCAGCATAAATGTGTCCCAGTTCTGTAGAGATGCTCCTGCAGCTTCATGGTACACTGAGTGCATTCCTTTCATTTATAATGGAGGAGGAGGAACTTCGTGTCTTCAGGACTACAACATGTGGATGGATGTGGGATCAACTAGTGGAGCAGAAAAAAGTGTGACATTATCATTTTGGCATTAAAAACCAAGATTACAGCTTCAGTAGTGTTTGAAAAGCGCAGCAAGAGTAGCAGGTAAATGTAGTAAGACTGTAATATTTTTATGTCGCTTAGCAAGGCTACAAAGTGCAAACAGACATTTAGATTCATACAAAGTAAAAGTGTAAAATGCATTAATTTAACATGAGATCATGTAAATATCATGCGCATGAGTTGCAATACTTGGAAGTGTGTTTTTAATTGCCAGCACACAGCGAGCTAACCTGTGATTCTCAGGTGAGCTCTTGAACTCTATGAACAGGAATATGTGGGGTAAGAGGCTGATATACAGTTGGATGTATGCTCTGTCTGGAGTCTACACCATAGCCTATGCAAGTGACCTACGGCGTTGTGAGCATGTATACTTGTGCGCCTGTGTGTGTTTGTGTGTTCTGCAATAAGTCAAAATGTTGGGCTTCAGTTTTTTTCACTTCCTCATTTCTGTCCTCCGTCAGTTTTTTCTTGTGTGTTTTCCTTATTTCCATTTCCCCCCCTGCCGCTTGTGAAACGAAAACACGAGGGGACAGATGAGAAGTTGTCGTGCAGCGAGGCAGCGTCCCACATGTGCCTGTTTGTCTGTAAATGTGTGCATGTTTTGAAGAGGGATTTCCAAACAGCGTCATCACTTGCTGCATGCAGTTAAGAGCAGGGTTGGGTCATCTTTTCTGGGGTTATGATTGGAGCCTTTCCCAGCATCACTAGGCTGTAGATGACTCTGTGGCCCAGCTAGAATGAAATCTTCATTCATACTTGTAAAACACACTGTGAGAAGACTTAACATGCAATCTTGCTGATGTGGTTTGCTGGCAGAGCCTGGGCTCTAACGTTAAACTGTCTAACCTGTGTCTTTTCCCCACCGTGCTGCTGTGCAGATGGAGGCCATGGAGGTCGACTCCCCTATGGAGATGCAGGGAAGAGGCGGTGTACAGCCAGTGGTTGCTGCTGCAGGTGAAGACACTAACGCGCCACTAGTCATCTCGGACTCTGGCAGCAGCACTGAGGTGGACGATGATGACGACGATGACAATGAAGGACGACAGACGGCAGCTCGTGTGCCGCCCAGACTTCCTGCGACCTGGGCGTTCAGTCAGAGAGCGGTTGGCGGCTCTGCCACCACACCTTCAGCTGCTCAGGGGGCGCCCATACGAAGGAGACTCAGGTACCCAGAACCAAAGCACAAAAAAGGCTTGTTTTATGTCTTTTGTGCTTTAATTTAGTATGCCGCTTGTATAAAATACCATTGTAAATAGCTGTGTCCAAGTAGTTGTTTAAATTCAGCTCTATTTACCTGTAAATTTTCTATACATGGTTCAGACCCTCCTGTCTCCAGTGTTTTCCTGATATGTTAAACCTGTATGTTGTGCTTCAGGCAGGGTCTCAGGGTGCACTACCCCAGCCAGACTGCAGCGCCCTCCAGGGGCTTTCCAGACTTCCTGCTCCGAGCACCGGCCGCCAGTGTGGCTCAACCGGGGTCTGGCAGCACCACAGAGGTCAGTGAGTCTGACGAGGACGAGGAAGCGGAGGACGAGGGAGATGAAGGTGGCACATCTGCTGCCGTGGAGCCTGTCGACCCCGTGCTGCCGCCTGCTAGTCCTCGCCTCAATGCCTCCATCCAGCACACACAACCACAAGAAGCCGGTCCAACCAGTGAGTGTGACCAGAATGTGCTATTCACAGACCAGTGCAGAGTCTGTGTGTTGTGTTCTCAGAGTGCATTATAATTTCTTTATGTTTTTCACTGTGTTCAGACTCCAGTTCAGCTGCAGATGGTGAGAGGACAGAAGCTCAAAATCAGGTCGTCCAGGTAACGTTCAGACCTTTTCCATCACTTTTCTTTCTAGTAGCAGTTATCAGAGTTGTGTTTTCATGCAGAGATCAGATTTAATTATTTTTTAACTCTTCATAGATTAAACACTAGCCTTAATACTGGAATATAAGGTGAACCTGTCACTTAGCTTGTTGTCCGTTGTCATCTGTTGGTTTAGAGTTCCCATGAAACCTCATATTTATATGTTTCATATAAAATCAGGCAGCCAGGGACCGCTGAGCATGAGTTACACCCATACCACTATGCTGCAATAGCGGAACTTCCAGTCAGTGCAGTGCTAAAAGTGTAGGTACTGGAAAGTAATAGACAACAATGAATAGAGTTTTGTAAAAAAAATAAATGAATAAAATTCAGACATGGAATGTTAACAAATAAAAGTGTGATTTTCACAACATTTTACTGCAACAATAAAAACAGTGAAATGTAAAAAATAAGTGACCTTGGTACTGTATTCCTACCGTATAGACTGTCTCGTCTGGTTGTGTTAACTGGGAGATTGCTGAGCTGGGTTCTACTGCCCCCTAACAGCTTTACTTACTACTCCTCACCTGTACCAGTGCACCACCTTGTGGTTGCCAGTCATTGTCAGTCTGAATGCCAAAATGTCTTTCTGACCTCGTTTTGAATGTGTAGTTTATGATGTTTAGTTTCCATGTAGCTTGAAACTCTTTCATGTCCACCTCTAGTCGGTGTCTGTGGCCTCGGCTTCTCTCCAGCTGTCACATGGTGAGGAGGGCGAAGGCGACAACTGCACAATCTGCTTTGAGGCATGGACAACAGCGGGCGAACACAGGCTGTCTGCTCTGCGTTGCGGTCACCTCTTTGGCTTTACCTGCATCCAGCGCTGGCTGAAAGCTCAGGGCCCGGCCGCTAAATGTCCACAGGTCAGCAGAGTTGCTGTATTTTAACACGAAGTCTTGATTTCATATCCGGCATCACACTTGACCTTGTATGTCTATGTTGTTTCTCTTAAGTGCAACAAGAAAGCGAAGCGTTCAGATATTGTTCTGCTGTACGCTCCAAAGCTGAGGGCACTCGACAACTCGGAGCAGGAGATTCTAAAGAAGTGAGTCGTGTTTTCTCCGCTTCACTGCCAACACACAACACACCTGATCTGTAGAAATGATATAAACTGATGAGGTGTGACTGTTAAAGGAATGTTTCACCCCAGATTTGCTATTTTAGTGTCAAACACTCATCTCCTGTAAGATTGAAAGGTAGCTGGCAGACGTTTTACGTTTGGTCTCACCTATCCAAACATTTGAGTCCCTATGTTGTCTGAAACCCACTTAGTTTAGTGGTTGGCTATTATCACATCACAATTCACACACGCAGATTTTTGCTGTATTTATTAGCCCCTCTGGTGCAGATGCACAGAATGTGAGCAGATCATCAACAGATCTGTTGAAAACACAGTAAATTTATTAGCAATATTTATTCTTTATTTTTTTCTTGTCCCCATGCTAACTATTCTGTCTACCACAACAAAATCTCACCTTTGTTCCAGGTTACCTGTTAATGACATTTAGGTTACCTTACAAAGCATTTAATGTGTGTGTGCATGCAGGTCTCTGGAGCAGGAGCAGTCTCTGAGAAGGAAAGCTGAACTGGAATCAGCTCAATACAAACTGAAACTGCAGGTCGTCACCAACAAATATGGACAAGCACAACAAGAGCTGCAGGTATCAGCGACGACTAACTCTTTTCACATTTCTTGAAACTTTGTACAGTTTCATGTTTGCTATCTTAGAGGTCACAAATGGTCTAACTACAATAAAATGGATACTTTAACACAATCACACATAAACTGGCCTCATTGAATACATGAGAGTCTTAGCTTTCCAGTCACACCCAAATGTTTTTTAAATACTGCTTTTAGGGAAACCAGTGTACAAAAGTTTTCAAATACACTAGGCCCAAATAACACATTTACACTGTATGCAACAATTTGCACATAGTTTTTGCTCAAAGTGGCGTGGGAAAAAGTGGGAACGTCTGTCAATGGGGAAACATGCGGGTTGGCATGTTGTGTGACAAGCTACCATGACATGGTTGGTACCAATTGATGCCTCAGGTCCTTTAGATTCATCATCTTTCTAGTTTTAAAACCAAACCTGTTACAGCCTCAGGAAGGCACTAATGCTGGCTGAGGACGTCGGTGTCCCAGTAAAGTGAAATAGATTCTTTTTTTTTCTTTAGTTGTGGCATATTATGTTTCAGGGATTTCTAATGAATTAACTGTTTATAACTAACTACTGTCTGGTGAATCTGATATTGTCCAGGATTGTAGTTTCAGTCAGGAGATGAATCTCTTGATGTCTTCCCGGTTAAAACCTCAACTCATCTCTTGCTGTCTGTGTAGGAGCTGAAGGCTTTGATGGCTCAGGCCGGTAGAAGCTCAGTTCCCTCCTCGTCCTCCTCGGCCTCCTCAGCGTCAACCTCGCTCTTCCTCAGTCTATCTCAGAGGGCGGACGGCTCCAGAACAGCCCAGTACAGCTTCTCCAAGGCAGTGCTGGTGTCTCAGGCTGGAGGCTCCAGGGTTTTATCCTACTGTGAACCTTTGAGCTGCCTGCTGGCCTCGCAGCCTTCCCCTCACTCCACACTGGTGCCTGGTGAGATGCCCTTCTTTCTTCCTTTTGTTCAATTAGCAGTGTGGCCTAAAGATGGTAGCATTGTTCAATCCATCTGTAAGTGCAGCACTTTGGACCAGAGTAAAATGTCTAGACAGAGTGATGTGAAACTTGAGGTATGATCACGTTACACTTCTATGACAGACTGATTCAAGCATGCACTTCCTGTTTTGGCCCAATCTCAGACCACATTCATAAGTCAGAGTTGACATTTGTTTTTAACTTGGACCTGGCCGATGTCCTCAGTCAGCCAATAGAAAGACTGATGTCTGATGTCTTTGGAAATTTAGAACATTACCACAATTCCAGCGTGCCCTGCCAGGAGTGTTTCAGGAGTGGAGGTATTTGGACGCATTGTCGAGAATGGTAGGATGAGCTCTAGCGGCCACGCTGTAGCCAGAACTGGGCCACGTTCACATTTTGTCCTTAATCGGATGCAGGTCTGATCAGCGTCTGTCTTTCAGCCTTTTATTTCACCAAGCTCTCTTGGTTAGAGGCTTCTTGCTTGGTCACTCTCTCCCTTTCTCTTTTCTTAGCTTCCTCCGTCAACTTCCTCTTTGGTTTCTTTGCCTCTGCCATTACGTCCATAGGTGCTGCTGAAGCTTGCTTGCTCAGCTCCGGTTCTGGCACAACTCCGCTTGCCATCAGCATTCTTCACCCTGTATGGATGCTGAAAAACTCCTCTTTCCTGTGGTACAAATACGAACACTCCCCCAGTGCTCTGAGCTCACAGTCTGAGCAGCCTGTCTAACTGAGCTAACATAAGCTAACAGCAGCCTCAGTTCACACCTGTGAGAGAAAGCAGAAAAGACTTTCTCCATAAAATATGATCCAGTTTCACTAAAAAGTGAAATAGTTGGTGGTGTGTGACTTGGTGCTGCGAAGCGTTACATGCTGAGATACCTGATTACACGTCAGTGTAATGATTTTATAGTAGGAACACAACTGGTGGAACTTTTTAAGGAAATCTGTGGGTTGTACTTTAAATTTCCCAGCAGGTATTTGATCAGGGCTTGTAGCATTGCTTGTCTATAACTTGGTCAGGACCTCATGACCTTTCTTAGGGCACACTGTGAAACACTTGATGTAGACAGACAGAAAAAAACTCAGATCATGGTGTGATTCCTTAGAAAGCTTTGATTTGACTCTCACCAGTGACGTTTGTGTCTCCTCCTTCAGGCTGCGGGGTGAAGAAGGTGAGTGTTGTCAACATGAAGGCGAGTCAGTACGTTCCCATCCACAGTAAACAGATCCGAGGTCTGTCCTTCAACAGGCAGAATGACAGTCTGCTGCTGTCTGCTGCTCTGGACAACACCATCAAACTGACCAGGTGTGCACACACACACACACACACACACACACACACACACACACACACACACACACACACACACACACACACAGATGGAAAAACCTGTGACAGCACAGTGTGTTTTTGTTGTTGTTGTTGTTTTTTTTAACTGTGTGTGTGTGTGTGTGTGTGTGTGTGTGTGTGTGTGTGTGTGTGTGTGTGTGTGTGTGTGTGTGTGTGTGTGTGTGTGTGTGTGTGTGTGTTGTTTGGTTGGTTGCAGTCTGCTGACAAACACGGTGGTTCAGACCTATAATGCAGGTAAACCCGTGTGGAGCTGCTGCTGGTGTTTGGACAACAGTAACTACGTCTATGCAGGTCTGAGCAACGGCTCTGTGCTCATCTACGACACCAGAGACACCAGCACACACGTCCAGGAGCTGCATCCGCTACGCTCCAGGTACGTACACACACACACACACACACACACACACACACACACACACACACACACACACACACACCAGCCTTGCAGCAACTTGTTCACCTGCACCGCTTCTTGCTTTCTTTCCTTTCTCTCTCTTCTTGTCTGCTATCAGCTGTGACATTGAAAATCTTTTACGTAACTCCAAGTTACACTTTTTGTGATGCATTACTACACGCACATTTCTACTGTTGACTTCCGAGACTTGTTTAGACACAGCAGATCAAGTGAAGGGACAGAAAATGCATTTTGCAAAACTCTTAATGATTATGTTGTAGCCTATTTTATAGCTGCAGGTTGCCCTTTGACACTAAAACATGCGAATCAGGTAAAAAAAAAAAAATACTGAAGTTACTCTTTAACCACATCTTGTTTGTACTGAAAGCTATCACTTGTTAAACTCTGGCTGTTTCCAGGTGTCCAGTGGCATCTCTGTGCTACATCCCGCGGGCGGCGTCCAGCTCGTTCCCCTGTGGCGGCCTGATCGCCGGCTCTCTGGAGGGTGGATGTTTCTGGGAGCAGGTCAACGAGACCACATATAGGCCGCATGTCCTGCCACTGGAGACCGCCGGCTGCACTGACATCCAAGTGGAGACAGAGAGCCGACATTGTCTGGTCACCTATAGGCCAGGTGAGACCCTGAACCCTCAAAGAGGGCTGACCTACACGCCTGCCTGAATGTAACACATGATGATGAACAGACAAAGCAAACTGCTTAAAAGGAACATACATGTTATATGTATTTTCATAAATAACATAAACTAACCTGCACACACATAAATTCATACATACACCCAGACATTAACCCATATGCATTAAGGTTATACAGAAGGTTTAGGATGAAAATACATTTTCCAGAAGCAATGTAAAAGATGAAAACCAACTAACAGGTTGATGAGAAGAGGATTTTTCCTCACTTCCATGTGAAAGATCAGCTGAGATTCCTTTCAAAATAATCTTAAAATCCCTTCAAGAAAAAAGGAATCCACACAAGTTGGATTTTTTAAGCCATCTTTTAAAGAAAATATTAATGCTAGGCATGCCATCGTCATGGTTCTTTGCCATCTATACCGATGAAGGGTCATATCAGCTGATGTGTTTTATTGGAGCAGCTGGTATAGCAGTGTTTGGTACTGGAATGCCTTGAAAATAGCTTAAAAAGTGCTTAAAAAGTCCTTGAAATTCAAATGATTTGCATCATCAATAGATTTTTGTGTTTAGTCCTGGTCTCCTGATCACATATCTTTACTGAATATTGGCCGATGGTTCTGGGCATCCTTTGTTACTGCACTTTTTTTTCTTAACAAAATGAGTCCCCTGTGAACCACACAAAATAAAATGCTGCTATGACAATTCTGTCGCTAAACACAGCAAGGCCTCTGCAATGAAAATAATCACAACGACCATCAAACTGAAACATGAGTAGCAGGAAAAAATGCTGAGTCATAAGCAGCTTGTTGTATATACAAGAAACTCAGGTGTTACTCACAACTCTGAAATTTTGCACGTTTTGTTGCTCACATCTCAACATCCTCCACAACCGTCCATGTGCACCACACCAGCTTTTCAACTTGAGTGTCTTGGAAGCCTCTTTTTTGTCTTTTTGAGGTTTTGTTTGTTGTATTATTGATTTGTTCACCGGATGAAATCAAAAATTCTCTGTACATATTCCTGAATATTTTTTTCTTCTGTGGAAGATCCACAAACACATGTCTGAAGTGTTGTGTGGCTGCATACAGATGATTTTTGCCTGGACTTTGCCTGGACTTTTTGCCTGGATTTTTGCCTGGAGCACAGATTTATCTGAATGTTAAGTGAGTGTCCTGTATGTCTCTCCTGCAGGGCGCTCCAACCCGTCTCTGCGGTGTGTCCTCATGGCTCTGAACAGGACCCCCCAGCAGGACTCGAGTCAGCTGCCCAGCTGCTCCTGCTCTCCCGTGCAGACGTTCAGCGCCGGCTCCTCCTGCAAACTGCTCACCAAGAACACTGTCTTCAAGAGTCCAGACGGAGGCGGGATGCTGGTCTGCGCCGGGGATGAGGCCTCCAACTCTACCATGGTCAGTCGTGTGTGTGTGTGCGTGCGTGCGTGCGTGCGGGGGGGTGGGAGATCAGGAGCCGTCTTCACTAAGCTTTATTTTATTTTAAATAGCCCGAAGCTGCCTAAAGATTTCTAATAAATTAAATTATAGTGTTTGGTTTTTTGCCATGTCATTTAAAAAAAAAAAAAAAAAAGCTGCCTAGTTGATTTTTAATGTTTTATCAATTTACTGTATTTGTTTTTCATTTCATCTCATTTGCTCTTGTTCCTCTCCCTCCTGCTCATCTTCTTCTGCCTCTTTCTACTGTATCTGGCTCCTCCTCAGGTGTGGGATGCCGGCTCTGGTTCTCTGCTCCAGAAGCTTCCAGCTGACCTTCCGGTGTTGGACATCAGCCCATTCACAGTGAACGGCGAGCACTTCCTAGCCTCACTCACTGAGAAGATGCTGAAGCTCTACAAGTGGGAGTGAATGAAGAGAAAAGAGAACTAAAAACCACACTGAGAAAGACGGGACGACGTGGTCTGTGTGGAAATGTGGAAACTCGAATGCTCCTGAACTTTTAGACACGCAAAAAAAAAACAGATTACTGGGAGTGCTCGACCTGAGGAAACCTTTCAGATTCACAAATATCATTTCTAGTTGTTTCATTTGAAAACAAACATCCACGTGACTGCGTCTGGTGACCTTTGACCTGCACAGGAAGAGTCAGCTGTGTCGTAATTGGATGTTGTGCTAACACCATGCTCCCAGTGATAAGATGTGTTTACACGAGTCAAAGGGCAAATTATAACCGTGTACGTGAGAGCGCTCGTCATGTGGTCAGTCTGTCCACTGATGTGATGTCAGGTTATCTGCTCAGTTACTAACAGTCGATGAAGCTCGGCTGAGTTAACAGAAGGTGATTTTTTTTTTTTTTTTTTTTTTTTTTTTCTGACCTGTTGGTGGATGTCGGCTCTGAGCTGGTGTTTTTTAGTCTGATAGAAGTGATGCTTTAGTGGAGGAAAATGGTGTCAGGCCTGCAGTCAAAGCATAGACATACCAGTGTGTGTGTGTGTGTGTGTGTGTGTGTGCTGGTTGTAGCTCTTCAACAACAAATCATGTGTATTTAACATTTTTTGGACAATTTTCGGGCTTTCCTTAGTTTTTCCTACGCGTCTACGCAGTCTCTGGTGCTCATTCATTTCTGTATAGTGTGAAAATCAGTGAGCAGACTCATAAAACCATTGTCTAAATTGTCTTACATGATTTATTGAGTATAAAAATAGTTGATTCATCTTTAATCAAGCCTGAATTTTCATAATTTCTATATTAAAGTTTCATGATAATGCAGATTCATTTAAAAAGTCTGCATTGCATTACTTCCCAACTAAAGCCTAATCAATATAGTGGCAGTGCTGATACTATGAGCCACTTCTCACAGATACATTGATTGTCACTGTGCAGTATATATCTGTGACAAGGAATGACAAAGATTTGTTAATGGTCATTTAAATCACTCTGTTAACCAGAGTCTGCTGACAAGCTTATTTTACACTGCTGGTCAGTACTTCTTTTTCTTTAGTACAATTTTTTTAACAACCACGTTTAAAGGATCCTTGTTGAAAATGTTTGAAGGATTCTGCTTAAAATAATCCAGCATTGTCTGCTTATAGATTTTCAAACCGTCCAGAAATGAATAGAAACTATTGGTTGCCTGAAAAAGCAGAAAACAGCCACGTTGAACATTGCTACTGATCATTTTCCAATTCATATCATCACTTTTTAGATCAGTTTCCCTCCTTCTAGACACCAGTTCATCTGTACGAAAGAATAAACCTGAAGATACTTGAATGACTGCGATAATAAGCCGATAAGCCTATAGCTGCCATGCCACGAAAAAAAAAGATCACGTAATAACATGAAAGGTTTATCATTAGAACAAGATATTTTTCAAGATATAAACCTGTGGCGTTAGAAAAGGAAGTTTTCTTGTTATAACAATATACTATTTATCTTGTGAAACGTTTTAGATTATAACATGATAACATTTTAATTTTTTACATATAGCAATATAAGTTATTATAAGATAAATAGTATCTTGTTATAAGAAAGGTGTCTCACTCTAACGTGATAAGTTTGTGTGTAACATTTAAAATAACCCAACTTTTCATAATACTGATCCATCTTTCTTTGTCTGGCATGGCAGCCTTAGTGCGAAGACAACAAAAATCTTTTAACAATGTTCAATTTTCCTGGATTTGATTTATTGACAAAATAAGCTGTGCCTTTCTGCAGTTACCTAACTGAAGTTTGCAATGTCTGAGTTTTCTTGAATCCACCATGAACAAGAGATTAGATAATGATCTGTTTGCCTCAAGAACCGTACTGAAATGAACTGAGGTCAATGACTCTCTGAAAGATATGAAGTCAATGTAAAAAGTGATGATGTGTGTTTGGAATGATAGTGATGTAAAATGATTTGTAGTTAAGGGGTTAAAACATCAAACTCCACTGGATTCCTTTCAAAATAATTCCATCAGGTCAAAGATACCAAACTTTTCTCCTCATTTAGCAAAATAGTGTTACAGAAGCAAGGTGCTGGGAGGGAAGTCCAAGTTATAAATCAGCACCAGCCACATGAAGGTCAAGAGTTTTTCTGCCGTGACCTAAAAGTGAAAGTTCCCGTTGAATTTTGAACCGATGGACAAAAACCCAAGTTGCCTGCTCTCCAGATCCTCAAAAACTGGTTTACAGAATCAATTAAAACAACTTTCTACACTTTGATTTAAACCTGACTGAAACCCCTGACTCAAGATGCCCTGGATGACCACGCATTTTCGGTATTTACCCCCTGAAAAACAAAGAACACGTACCCCAAGTTCATTTTTTTCTCTTTTTACGCCAGCCCTCATTTTGAACATGTTCAGACAACAACGCCTCATCTTCTGTCTGATTCTTTTTAACTTCAGTCCCCTCTGAACTCGAACATTAAGTGCCAAAAGACTCTGTCGTTGTAAATTTTACTTTCCTTGTTTTCTTTCTAAAGGAAGTTGTATATATGTATATTTGCTACCAACTGTTTGTGTACAACTTTGAAGTTAATAAAAATTCTGAGTTATTTTTAATTAAAGTAATCGGAGTGAACTGTTCTGATGTTGTTGGAGATATCTTGTGAGGTTAGCACACAGTGCAGGATAAACAAACTGTGAACTGTCAAACAGTCAATGTCCCTGTAGTAACAGAAAATACTGTAGAAACATGACTTGTGGTAGAAAGGGTGGGTTCCAATTAAAGCAGCTTTTAAAAATACTGACAGAAAAACAGAGGAGTGCCCCAACTCGTGAGTACTTCTCTATCATAAAATGTAATTTATTTATATATATATATATATATATATATATGGCTCTAGTTGCTACAACTTCCGCATAACCACAGGATACATTTCCTTGTCCGTGAACAGTTAAACAGTTCACATACAATGATTTGATGCTGTTTGATATGGAGGCCAGCTACTAACTACGTTGTCTGACCAATTGACCCTTCCTATAAGCCCCGCCCCCTTGTGCTCTGTGCTCCAATCACAGTTGAGTAAACCTCAGCGAAAAACCTCCGTCAACTTTCCTCTTTCGTAAAAGAACAACATTCAGCTAACACGTTTCCCGAGTCTTACAGTTCAAAGTGCAACACTTCCGCTGATATGTCACTAAAGTGACATGCGGTGTTATTGAATATTATTCAAACCATCATTTGTAATACTTTATTATACTGCAGATCAGTCACCATACAATGTTTCAGTCTAGAAATATATTTCTCCAACTAGATGCTGCTTTCAAGGCATGCTCGTAAATTCCTATATTACAGAAGCAGCAAACACAGTCCATGACATGTACTGCTCTTAGGAGTCAATCAGAATTGGTATGTCTATGTCTAGATTGACTGTACATTTCCGTTAATTGTTATATTGACAAAGAATAAATGTAATTCATTCATGTTTGAAATCTAATTTATTTATTTATTTATTTTTTGGCTGCAGCAAGCTGTTTTAAAGTAAAACACAGTACTAAAGTTTTGGCAATATGGCCATATTCAAAGGGGTCCCATGACTCCTTACTTTCTAGCATGCTGTATAAATGTGCATTTGCATTTATAGATTTTTGCATGCTGATGGTCCCTAAGCAGTACTGGAATTGCATAAATGTGGTCTGACTGTAAAGCTGAGACTCTCACAGATTCAATGAGCCTAACTGTATTCATGTGTGATAATGTTAGTCCCCATAGTAGCAATTTCATTGTAGTGAGAGTATTTATTGAAACTTGACCTCGTTGTATAAAACGACCTATTGTGATCACGAGGATAACCACAGCCTCATGAAACCACAAAGACCTCGTGCATTCAGGGGATGAATGGCTTTTGTTTATATATTGGCTATAAGGGGGTTTCTGAGCAAGAGAAGTGCTTGACATCCAATTTCTGAAAATTGCAATTAGATTTTACCCCAAATCTGTAACAAATGGTGTCAACTCAAAAACTGCTGCAACAACTTATGACACAAAATATAGCATGGTAATATCCATCATTTACTTCTATCACAATGTATTAAGACCTCTAAAACAAACATTGCACCTTGCAATATTTGAACAGGAGCCTAAACAAAACTTTATTAAAGACTGCATCTCAGTTTAATCTTCAGGTTCTCAGCTTTCAGGTGATGTGTACTTCTTCTATCGTTGACCTACTGTCTCCACCTGAAGATCCAACAAATGGGCTGATGGTAAGGAGGGGTGGAGTGGAAGAGTGTGCTTTTATTCATGTGTATTTAGTACTTTAATACTCACATCCTTGTCACTTGGCATATCATGCTGTAGCTCTGTTTAATTGACTAACCACAAGGTAAACACCACAGTAAGTTTCCAATTTCCCTGTTCGTTATCTGGAGAAAGGCAAAGAGGAAGGCGATAAGGAGATACACACCGATACGTTGTGTGCGTGAAAGTATTTTGTTAAGACCCAGTTCCTTTGCTTGTCAAACAAACACTGGTTCCTCTTTTGTTTGTTTTTATGCAAACTCTGCGTTGAATTCCAGCTCCATATGGTTGATGGCCGTGTCCCAGTTCCATACTAGTAGCCGATCGACAGAAAACAAGTCAACAATTTTTTTGTATCAATTAATCCTTTAATTAATTCATCAGTCTGTTCTCTCGGGTAAACAAATTATGTAATGAAGTTTCTAAATCACCACAAACATCTCTGGCATTTACTGACATTTCTTGTTTCTTATGAGCTGACATATACACAGATACCAAATCTTTTCATCATTAGAATTCATTCTGCACTAATAGGAGATGATACAAGAAAGGTCTTTACTCTGGAATCACATGAAAAAACCCCAAACCAGCAGTGAATATTTCTACTAACAAGTATTGTGCCTGTATCAAAGCCTGATGTATCTTCTTCCTTTAAGCCATAGAGCCCCATTGTTGTTAAAAACACATCAGTGACCCACACTGTTGTTCCTTTATTACTATGAAAACACTGTATTTCATTTTGACTCAGTCACTGTCCTGTGGAAAAGTGGCACTCCTCATCTGCAGCTCAACACCACGATTGCAGTGTTTTCAAACCATTCATTTGACCTCCACTGACTATTTCCCCATCACATTTTAGCTCTTTACTAATCATCGATGTATGTGCATGCAACATGCATAAATGTGACTGTAGTAGGCTGATATTCAAACAAAATATTACAGGAAATGTAATCATTCATTGTTCACTTTGTAGTATTTTAATCAGAGATTCCTCCACATACCACTAGAAGGACCCATAAGTGCACTGGAGCAACAAATGTGGAATTATCCACAGCTGAAAATAGTCCCTAACAAATACACTATTACCTCCTGTTTCAGTCATTTGATGACAAAGACTACAGTGACTAGATATTTCAGGAGATTACTAACTAAGCCTTATTTTAAAAATGAAACATCTATGAGTCCTTAAAAGGGTTTACATCTTTAGAAGAAACCAATGGTCTTGGAGAGCCATAGACTGGAAGTCAGAAAGAACTGAGAGACATGTTTTTGGTTTAAGTCTTTTAATAATAATAATAATAATAATAATAAGAAGAAAAGAATAACACCATGCTTATGCTTTAAACACATTCATGATTATGTATTACATCTATTATGTATTATAATATTTTATGGGTGAGTTTATACATCATTCAGTCATTCATTTAGTGTTTTGGAACCCTGATTTCTTAAATCAGTAATAATAATAACAACGTGTTTTGTAGAAAAGCATATTTATGTTTCTTGTGGTAAGGTGAAAGATATTATACTGTTATCTGTACCCACGTTTTCACGGTGTGAATTGTGTGATTGGATGACTCAGAGCATGAACCCACACGCACTCATTAAATATTCATGAGCTGTTCACTGCCATCCTAGAAAGAAAAAAACGCCTGCAACTTTACTCCGAGATCCCATATTTCCGACAGCGCCTGAATGCAGCAGCAGGCTGACTGGCTCTGTGAAGATGGCGGACTGTATACGTGTTCCTCTGCTCCTGCTTTTGATGTGCATCTTGTCGTTTGTGCATCCAATTCGAGGAGAAAACGTTAATGCCATCAGACCTGCTGTTAGACCTGATAACGCACAGAATCCAGCCGGGGGTCTGGGGGCGGCTGCGGTGAACCCGGGAGCAGCTGAGAGGAACCCGGGCGCCGGGGCCTCGCTGCCTCGGAGGCGCTCTGCCGGCTGGAAGTTGGCTGAGGAGGCGGTGTGCAGGGAAGACCTGACCCGGCTTTGCCCCAAACATTCGTGGAACAACAACCTGGCGGTGCTGGAGTGTCTCCAGGACAAGAAAGAGGTAAAGCAGTGGAGCAGGGTTGTGTGGTCGCAGGGAAAGAAGCAGGGTGTGCCTGCCGAACGAACCAGCTAACGTTAGCTGCCACTGTTAGCCAGCCGCTAGCCCTCGTATTGAGAGAACGTCACGCTAAATGTCGGTCAGAAAATCAGCAATTTATAACCTATGATAGCATCTTCAGTTTGTCAAGCATTGTAGAAAAATAATGAAAACATATCCAGAGTCTCCATGCTCCACTTCTCAGTTCGGCATCTTGCAATGCAACAAACGACGCTCGCCTTTTTTTAAGACTGTCAAGTTCTTTAATGGTGTCTGCTCATATTTCTTCAGTTTAGCGTCTTAAATACACCAAAATTGGACCAGCGTGACGCTGATTAGCAGAAAAACAAAGGGGCCACCCTGAAATGAATGTTGCTTTGTGGAAAACCTGTGAGCCGAATTTATCAGACGACTCAGTGGTTAAAGATTTTTCTGTCAAAGTTTCGCTCTGCTTGTTGGTGATTTAACAGTGAGATGTGTCGATAAACTGGCAGGTTATGAGCGCAGTTCGGAGTTATAAGACGTCTTCCATCCGGACCAAGTTAGCTAGCGGCTACGTGTAAAATTGGCCAACGTACAGACGTAACAGTTCATAACCACAGTTCACCATGAGATGGTTCAGACACCTCAGTGACCTGGTAACTTTTTAAACCAGGTTAGTTGCCATGAAGGCAGCTAACTACCTGCTAACCGTTGTCGTAACTGTGCTAGCAGTTGTAGCCTCGACGAGATGTTAGCTCATATATAACCATTACCCAGCCTGTCGCTGGTTGACGTTTGGCTTCGTGAATTATCGATAATTACAACGTTTGATTTAATTTCAGACCCCGACGTTCAGTTACACAGCAATAAGCTCTAATGACTGTAATGACTGACAGCTAACTGAAGTGCTTGATGATGGTATGATATGTGGGTCCAGTCTGGTCCTTTTTTTTCTCTCTTGCTAACATTAATGTGAGGCAAACAGGACAGTTTAAAATCCATTTTGTTCGCAGACTCCACTTTTTCCCCTGGGAAAGGCTGTCAGTGGCCTCCCACTTCAGCCCGGGGCAACACCAGGATTAGTAGTCACTGTGGTTTTGGGGCAGTGACTGTTGTCCCGACATGTTTAAGCAAAACATCATCACCAGAAAACGACAAGAAGGATACAGCACCTCTTGCGCCTTTGATAGCAGTGGCAATAAAATGCATTTTGGATATCTATGTTCTGCAAAACCTGCAAATAATAATGCAGATATTTTAATTTAGTTCTTCCTTAATGGAAAAGATGGTTAACAAAAGTATTATTTGACAAAAATATCACCAAACACAGCACAGCTAATCAATAAATCAATAATTTAGTCAATATAAGGCCACAAAAGTGAAAAATGATCCATCACTGGGACATGGTGATGTCTTCAAATGTCTTGTTTTGTTTAGTCCAACAGTCCAAAACGTCATCATATCCACATTACAATAGTATGAAACAGAAAGAAGCATCAAATCCTCACATTTGAGAAGCCAGAGCCAACAAATTTCTGGCATTTTTAGTTGACAAATGAACGGAACAAAAAGAAATACCACTATGAATAAACGTTTTTTTTTGTCTGTTGGATAACCATTTTATTGAGACCTGCTCAACTAATTTCTAAACTGAATTTAAGGGGGTTGAAGTTGAAGATCTGTGGTTTTGGTTTTGCAGGCTGGAGAAGGTGTTGTTCACACCCTGACTAGAGAGACTACTGTATATTGTCTTCCTGATAAACAATAAGATTAGATAGCATTTATTTACCCCGGGCCGTATCGGTGAAAGATAGGCAGAGTTTACCAGCGGTTAGGTGGTTTGTTCATTTTGTTTGTTTGCTCAGTCCACAAGTAGTTATTCAAGGAAGTGGAGGATTACTCATTACCTACTCACACACACTCAGACTCCCAGTTCCCAAGTTTGCCAGCTAGTTAAACTTGTGTGATGATTTTTTTTTTTTTTTCCTCTAGGTTGCTTTTGTGACCTTTAAGCCCATTCAAGTGCGACCCAAGAGATCAGCTCAGGATGGAGCCTGTTGACTGGGTGGCGACTGACTGCTCACTCGCTTCTTTAAGCTCATTAGCTGCTTGTCAACAGCAGGCCTACAGCAGACTGAGAGATCTCTATACGCTACAACAGGAGCTTACAGCAGCTAAGACAAGCTTCAGTTTGTGCCCATTATCTGCTTATTCACAGTCGCAACACAGTATCCCTTCTGGTGGTAGAAGTCATCATGATATACTGTGTCTTCCTATAGAAAATGCAGGACAGTAGCTGCTGGGGAAAAGAGAGATTTTAGAAGGAGCATGCTCAGATGCTCATAATGTTTCCACCACTTCACAACCATACTTTGGCTTTCATAGAACAGGATTCAAGGATTTAGAATAAATTATTATTTTTTTTATTATTGGAATAATACATAATAATATAAGTTTCTCATTATCGACTGATAAATTTGTTCCTGATGTATGCCACAAACAGTTGTTTCCTGTCTGCCATTTTAAATGTAGGGATAAAAAAGAGGAAAATTACAGTGGAAAGGTAAATCAGATGCAGCTCTCTTGTTTTAAATTTCCTCATTCATCACACACAGTGGCAGGTCCATGTTGTATTCAACTTGACATTTCAGTGTACCAGTTTCAGGTAGCTGGCTGATTACTATCAAGACCTCTGAAGACCCCTTTAACGCCTCTGTGAATGAAGCGAACTGAAAACGCTTTTATGTCATTTTTGTTTCCTTTTTTTAAATTATTATTATTTTCTGCCGAGGTTTTGGCTGTGTGAGTGTTTACGGTTAATTATGACACCGCTGTCAACTGAGGTGCTCTGTCAGCAAACATGCCCCGCGTTTTTCGACTTCCTGCAGACTTTTATCCCACCTTCTGCTACTGAGACCCAAGAAGAGCTTCCTCATTCTTGTTTTTATTGCAGAGTAAAGTTTATGTCTGAATGGCCGGGCTGAGTTCTCGCTGGAGAGTGCAACAATAATCATTTACCACTATGATACACTTTTAAAGCTTCACTCAGAAAATCAAATTCCAGACATCTCAAAATCGTAAATACTATAACCAACCTGTGTTTTCTTAGAGAATTCAACATATTTCCTTCTTCTGTGTCCTGAAAAAAGCAACTGGACTTCATTCAGTTTGCAACATCCTTGTAAAATATATACTATACAGGAATAACTGAATAAGAGATTTGCCTGAAATTAATTCTAAAATACTTGTCTACAAGCTACAAGATGGCACAAAATATCCAAATGCTTCCACTACATAATATCCACAATCTTAAAGTATGTTCTGTTGCTTCAACAAGGAAAAGAAAATCTGCCAAAACATACTAAAAAGAAGCCAGTGGGCTGAGAAATCAACCATCCCCAACCACTTCATTATATCTACTTTTAATTAATTGCTTATTCATTTTCAAACTCAAGCAGATATTGTAATACATGTTGGCCATGTTATATCATCAAGTTGTCTAGCCTCGTCCTGATTATAACATTTGGTTCCTCACTTGTCACTCAGATGTAAAAGGAAAATCATTCACCCTTTGTGAGCTGTATTTTCTAGCAAAAGGCTCGATTCTATTGTTTTTACAAAATGACATGACTGCAGCTTAAGACTCAGTGAACCAGGCTTTTGGGTGTGACGTCTTGCCTCTCAACGCCCATGACGAACGTTGTGTGCTACCGTAGAGCTCGTCCACCTTCTGTGTGAAGGCCCCGAGCTGCCCAGCTGGCACTCTGCTGCTGCTGCTGTTCTCTGGTTCGAGGGTAAGATTAGGAGCTGCTTTTAGACTGGTAGCATTTTTGTGTGTCTCCGTCCTGCCCGCTGTCAGTCCTGCTGGTGGCTGTGGTTTTGTGTACGTGGTGCAGAGACTCAGAGTCCAGAGGGAGGAGGAGGCTCTGGAGATTGAAGGTTTTGCTCTGGCCTGTTGGCTGCATGAAACCTCCATGCGCCTGTATCTGTCACAGCCTCCCTGTCGTATCCAGCTTGTTCTGAGTTTGATAATTGCCAATTAGCATATTAAGACAACAGGACATTATCTTAAAAAAAAGCTGCTGTTGAGCAACACAAGGAATGAACCTCGAACCCAGACAGTGTTTTGGCTAAATACCACAAACTTACTTAAATACAGTTGGCTTTCTCCATTTTGGGAGACTTTCATCTTTTGTTTGACTCCGTATCAAAGGTACTTTTTTCTCCTCTCAACTTATCTGATGGATTTAGATGCTGGGTGCAGGACGGATGTTGGGAGATAAATTCGTCATTCCAGATGATTCCAAAGGTTTCTGATAGGGTTGAGGTCAGGGCTTTCTGCAGGCCAGTCAAGTTCTGTCTCATCAAATTGGGAAAACTTTATGGAGTTTGGCTTTCTGCATGGGGCCATTGTCATGTTGAAACAGGAAAGAGCCTTCCCGTAACTCTTGCCAACAAGTTGTAAGACACTATTGTCTAAAATATCACGGCTGTAGCATTAAGATTTCCCTTCATTGAAACAACAGAGCCCAAAACAGAAAAACAGCTGCAGACCAGAAGCACACAAATGGACGAGTCAGATGTGCACATACTTATGGCAGTTAAATATATTACCACCTAAATTACAACAATAATAACAGCTTGACATTTTTATTTATAATAAACACTCTCAAGGTGATAAAGTACATTCTAGCTCTGTTTTTATTTTTATTTAAACTATTAACATGTGTACTTTATGGGGTGTTTTCCCATTACTGTGTTACTGCTGCTTCTATTAAAGTACAGGGCTTGATTACTTGTTCCACCGCTGCTGTCAGAACAGCTGCAGTGAGAAAACACCTGAATTTTTAACAGCAGCATGTCAGAGGAGGTTGTCTGTGTCCTGATGATAAAACAATAATAGAAACATCTGAGTACTGAATCCCTGCTGCTTTTATAGGCTCATCTTGCATTATCCTAAACAAAGACAGGAGCTTTTAGTTAGTTTTGACGCATTTATTTTGGTACCGTACCCGTAGAAGAAACAAGTATTCCTGGTTGCTAAGCAACATCCTTTTGTATCCTTCCAGTGTCTGGCGGTCTGTTCAGGCTTATTGTTGACATTTATCCGAAAGTGTTAATGCAACTGCAGCTCTGCTTCTGTTATGCATGTAGAAACAGTGACGTCATTCGAAAATGGCTCATTTGCATGTTCCTGGTGATGTCTACTAGTTCAAATTTTGACCCTATTCACCTGTAGTGTCTCAAAATTTATGGAATTTTACAACACACATCTTTTAAAGACCGTGTAAAGTGAATTCAGTCATTTTCTTCTAAACACATTAAATAGGTAATAAATGTATTTCTCAATGTGTAAAAAGCATTTCAACCATTTAGATTTGAATTGTGGAGCTAGGCTTCACAAACTGTGTTTCAACATTTCTGTGTCAGGTTTTAGTGGGCGGGTCTGAAAATCACCGCCGCTTTACATAACTCTGCGGTGATTAGCATAAACTCGCCCCTGCTGCTGTAGCGGTATAAATACATTCAGCAACACCAACAACTCTCCACCCCCTCATTTTTCAATTGCAACACTTATACGTACAGCCGTTGCTAGCTAGCTCTGCCCTCAGCATCCCAAAAATGCATCAACAACAACAGCTCCATTACTTTATTTCAATTTAAAAAAAACAAGTGATGAAGAAGAAGTGGATTGTGAAGGGCCATATTAATGGAGACCTGAAAATAATACAGTAATTACAGTAACGTTAGGTGACTTAGTGCACAGTAACGTGATTTTACATTGTGTACTAACACTAACATAATCACTGCCGGTCACCCTCCCCCACTCAGATCTGAGTTTACGGGTGCCGTAACGAACCCCCCCGCCACCGCTTAATCAAAACACCGCAATGGACCAATAACCGCAAAGTGACGACAGACAGCGTTTCACTGAGATACATGACTTATGTATGTTTGGACAGAGAGAGAACGACACAGAGAGACAGAGAGTGGTTCAGCGGACACGCCCCCACAGTCCTGGAGCTGAGCTGCCCATTGTTACCTGATTTTGACACCTAATTTAATAAACTTGTCGTTATTTTTAATCATACAAATTTGGCTGGGTGGTTAATAACACTTTCTTCTTTAGTCTGACAAACTCAAAACATATATTTATTTTAACTTTACACGGACTTTAAAGGCTGTTTGCTCAAAATTAGTTGTTTCTGAACCAGAAATCTCCACCTCAGTAGCACTCACATCCTCCAAACCTTTCAGCTTTATTCTTATCTGCATTCTGAAGATTTTTACAGACGGCTTTGCTCATATATCATTCATAGTCTGATTCATGCAACATTTTATTCCTAGAACAAGTGGAACATTTATTTCTTTTGACTGTTGAAAGGATTTTCTGATTTATGGGAGTGATAAAAATAGAGATCCAGATATCCCTCTGTAAAAAAAATCTTTGACTGTAATATAGAGGTGTGAATATTCACTGGCTTGATGATTCAATTAGAATTCATCTGTCAACAATTCGATCTGTAGATTTAAAATACTAGGTAACAAGAACATAATGATCCTTTTTATCAGCTGATTATACACTAATGAAAACGTAGTTATGAATGTCATATTCAATTTCTGCTATTCTGTAAATAGAGCCCCCTAAATCTGACACACTGGACCTTTTTAGGGGACAAACCAACAAACCCACATGGGAAGGCATCACATGGAACTAAACTCAATCTCTCACTGAATTGTGAGTTCTGTGTAAATCTATAATTGTCTTTGACCTGATCTTTATATTGTTTTAGTTTGTATATCTCTGTTTCAGCCTGGCTGTTCAAATCAAACCTCCAGAGCAAACATGAATCAGAAGTAGAACACACCCATGCCACAAAGATTAGTTAACGTATCACTGCCAGGTGAATGTGGTGACATGTTAGAGGAACCAAAGTATTTAGATAAAAAAGTATTCTTATTAAAAGGCTTCATTTGTTACACGTGTTTCCTTCTCCTGCGGCCCACAGTTTGATTAAATGTCAGTGTCACCAGCTGTTTTCAGTCTTTTCTGTGTGTTGTCAGCTGGTCGGTAAGAAAAAAAGCACACATGTTCTCTGGGTGGAGCGTCAAATAAAACCAACAAAGAAATCAGCTGGAGCTAAAGAGCGGTTCTAGCTGACCTCAGCCAGGGGAAAAATGTTTAAGCAGCTACTGTTTGCTGACGTGCTGCCACAAGGCATCCATGATTAGTTTTTAATTGGCTGATTTATAAGTGCAGCATGCATTTCTCACTGTAACCTCCAATGTTACAAGATGCGGCAGCATCAAGTTCTGGCTTTGATCTGCTGCCTTTCTTTCGCTGTGCTGTCGTCCACTGGAGACGCTCATTTTCTCTGCTCCATAATCTACTGCACTGGCTCTGTTTTTAGACCAGAAGCTCGTGAATGTATTTAAATGTTAGAGCTAAAAGGATTAGTGGATTTATTATTTAGTTGACGGGCAGAAAAGCATTGAAACTATGAATACACAGCCGATAGCAATGTGTTTTTGTTAAGTTCTAGGAGCTGGTATAGCAGTGTTAAAAAAATGAAGTACTGAATCCTTTGAAAATGTTCACTTTTATAGCAACGTGCTTTAAAAAGTCCTTGAAATTCAGATGAACCACATTACACTCTTATGTTTCGAGTAGCAGAGAAGTTTTGTTCATCATGTCATTATAATTAAATCACTCAAATCGCTTTAAAGGCTCACTTTTTTCTTCTTCGTTTGATGGGCTTGTTACTGAAAACTAAATGATCCAGGGAAGTGTACATTTAATCCAGCATGGCTGGAAATTCATCTTTTATAGCAGTTGGTTCTTGACTGCTCTGTTTTATACAGACTCCTGACTCTTTACTGCTAACTGCTAGGCTAAAAACAAAGCTTCCCCGGTCTGCTGGAGGCCACATTCTGACATCCATAGAAATGTTTGGTGTCAACTTGACCCGCATTATCTGTAGATTAGTACCATACCTGATATGTTAAGATCCACTAAAGTTAAGACATGACACAAGATCAATAAATCCCTGTATTCGTTGGCTTCGCCACCATCCTGACTGAAACGGATCCTGCTGTATATTGATGCTCTGCGCCTGAGGGCTCACTATATTAGAGAGCTTAAGATCTAGAACACATAACACATATTGCATATTGCATTTATCAGACGATCTGGACATATAATTGTAAATAATACGAATTATATCTTGTGAATCACTCAAAACATGGGAACAAGTCAACCTTTTCCCTCTACGGCCAGTCAAGGCCTCTATATATGAGGGCCTCTCGATATGCTGATATATTGAATATCTTTAGGTTTGGACATTTTCAAGAAATTGTGATGGCCATTTTTCACTCAGCATTGATTAATCAATAAAATAATGGTGAGATGCTAATATACACTCTTCACGTGTGCTTGGGTTTATGTATTGTGAGCCTGCTTGAAAACTTTACAGCTGATTTAATGTCAAATTATGTTCAATATTAAATTCTGCAGCTTTTCAAAGGATTTGATTTCAGTTTTCTAATCATTGGTGACAGCTTTAGGAATCAGGACTTTATGAACCCCAACACCCAGCTGCTGTGCTCTGTGCTTCATGACTCAGAAGGTGTTGGAAATGGCTGGTTTCCCTCTGGATTCTCTCCTCTTTCTATCACTCCATGTGTCATTTTCTCTCTGAATATCTTCCTCTCACCTCCTCTCTTCCAATTATAGCTCATCCTCATGCCGGTTTTTCCCAAGACAAAATGAGGAGAACTGATTAAGTTTAATTTAGCTGCAGCTATTAAACGGAGATGGAGGTTTCACAGTTTTCACTCTCAGCAAGTGGAGCAGGAACATCTGTAAACAAAGAGCCTGAATGCCTCAGTCTGACTAAAGTATGTGAATGGGTGTGTTGGCTCTATTGGTTTTATTTCCTCCTGTTGTGTTAGATTTCTGCTCTAACAGTAGGTTACATTGTGTTGGACATGTATGCAAAAGAGCCAAATTAATACGACAGTCGATCCCGATTCACCTGAACAGGTAATATCCTGTTTGGTCAGAAAAAGGCTGGTTTCGTCAGTGCTGGTTTATTTTGGCTTTTAAATTAACACAGGATTAAAGAGATGAGACATTTTTGGCTTTCTGAACATGCAGATCTCCTGACAGAGCTGGATAGATGCCCACATGAGTCACATTGTGCTCTGCAGCAGAGTGATGTGATGTTTGGCTGTACAGTCCAGAAGTCGACTTGAGTGTGTGCAGAGGTGGGGTTTTCCCCGGTGGCTGGTCTAGAAACACAGAAAATAAAATAAATGTCCTATGCTGTTTGATGATCAGACTGGCCGGCTCCATCTAGGATTACACCCCCCCCCCATCAGCAGCAGAATTACAGGATTCGCCTCCATAACTAAAAAGTCAAGGCAGTGAATATGGGAACAAACTGTATTTTCGATGTTTGGCTTTGTTTTGTTAGAAAAGCTAGTCTCATTTTTGTTTTTAATGGTAAATAAATACTGTGAGATGTGATATCTTAACTGTCACAGGCCTGTAATTAATTTATTTTTATGGTAAGGCCACCACGGCCAAAACTAGCCAACAGTATATAAAGTATCTACTGCAGTAAAATGCAACATACACATTCATGTAGCAGTAATATTAATCCAAAAACATGAGTGCTTTAAGTACATTTTGCTATAATGCTTATGTACTTTTACTTAGAGTGGAGTATTTTCACAGGGCGGTTGGTGTTGCCTCTCACCCAATGCCAGCTGGGATAGGCTCCAGCCACCAGCGACCCTGATAAGGATAAGCGGTTACAGGAAATGGATGGTTGGTATTAGTACTTTTGCCTCCCTCTCTCGTTAGCACGCCTGAAGCTTAACTGCTGCTGTGTTACTAGCCTCCCATTTAGGGAAGGTGGCTTAATGGGTTAGGCTAGGGCCGATGTAAAAATGTTCAAATCTACAAGTCATCGCATCGCAAGGGATCAATCATTTGATTGCGTGTGACCCGTGACTTCCAGCTCCGAAACATCTTCAGGAGGCCTCCGGTGTTAAGATATTTAATTGCGTTTCACCTGAATGGTCACTTCTGACTAGCTGTGGCTTTTCAGTCAAAACAGGAAGATCCAGAGTAATGTTACATAAGGCATTTTTTTCTTTGTTTTAATTGCGAAAGTTCACAACTTGGGGCACAACGACCAGTTCAAAATGGGTGACGAGAAAGCAGACTTCTTTTTTTGGCTGCGTCCACAGAAACCGCACATGGCAATAGATAAGTGTTTCTTTGCCATCACTGACATGCTCAGCTGTGGTGCTGGCTTACCCGTTCGGCTTACATCGCAGTCTGGAAAACACTGACGATGATTGTGTTAGATGTGACAAAAGGTGCAATTTGATATGTCTAATTAAGACTTAGCCTAAATATATAATGTAAATAATCCAAAGTAAGATGTTTTGATGAAAATTCATCATTAATAATGTTGAAAACAAAACAGTGTCTGTCAGGTATGTAACAAAAACACTAAAATAACTTAAAGAAGCCGTTTCATGTCAAGACACACCTCCTGAAATATTCAAATAAGAACCGTTACTTCCGAAATTTAAAAAGCAAAACAAAAACCAAGAGGGTCCATATCTAAGCTAGTTCTACTTTTCTGCTCTGGTGGTGGGTGTGTCAGCGGTGACGGGTCAGCTTGGGTCACATTCCAGGACCATTTATTTATTTTTCCATCCCAGTTGACCACTGAGTCAGCTCTGTGCTGTTTATAACATCTGTCAGTCTTCTACCCACCGTACCGTCATCTTCCTCTGTACGACCAGGCTGAGACCCTCCACCACTGCCACCACCACACTACATTTACTGTCTGTGTGAAGAGCATTGTGACACTTGACTGTAAATAGAACACACACACACACACACAAGTATTCAAACACACAGTTGGCCTATTCCTGGCTCGTTGTGTGGCTGCCATGTGGTAAACAGTCAGAAAGTCTTCAGCCATCTGCAGAGCTGTGATTTCAAAGATACACACGCAGTCAGTCCTCCGTTGGGACTGATTTGTGTTTTTTTTTCTGGTTAAAGAGGAGGGGCGGCTACTGGTCGA
The DNA here is from genome assembly GCA_033000465.1 of Sciaenops ocellatus. NCBI lineage: Eukaryota > Metazoa > Chordata > Actinopteri > Sciaenidae > Sciaenops > Sciaenops ocellatus. The sequence continues at coordinate 24,826,742 of CP136871.1, read as the reverse complement.
GGCGGGAAGTCAAACAGGTCACCTCAGGTCAATGCAGCACAGCAGCAAAATAACTCGTTAGCCATATTGGCCCCAGAAGCTGAATCCTGAGTCGGAGGCTGCCTCATTGGAAGGAGGCCACCTATGAAGGTGTGTCCTTCTGAGAGCTAGTGGGCCAAAACTGCTTCTCTTCCATCCACAGAGATTTAACCATAATGTCAGCACCTCTGCTAGGCTCATCAACAGCCGCCTGAGCGCACCGTTACACCACAGACAAGCTTGCAATGGACTATGGGAAGTTATGGGTTGACAAGGACACATGGTTGTATTGTCCAACTTTCTGGCAAAAGCCGCATTACAGCCTTGAGAAATGTCAGTGTGGTCGGCCCTCTGTGGTATACTTAATCTTGAGCTCATGAATCACTGGAGAAATGATCTAAAACCTCTGAAGTTTCCTCTCTCACCTCTCCTTTTTCTACTTCTCTTTCAGGAAACAGAGATTGCTGCTGAATGCAACCATGTAAGTATCCTGTTCACATGTTTTTACTTCCTGAAACCACATCCCAGCATGGACAACATTATCCTTTAAATCCATGTAGTGTATGTTTAGCACAGACCACCAGAGATAAAGATTTTCCATAGATATATAGACATATACATGAGCTTGGTACCTACATTTACTTAGATAACCAAAATTATACATTGATTTGGTGAATTAACTTTCTAAGTTTCGCCTCTTTTTGCTCTGTTCTTGAATGTTATTAGAACGGTGGTTGTATGTAACCTAGATGTCTAAAAAAAACTTGACTTTTTAACCAAATTTAGGTCAGTTTTTACCCTCAATAGATGTGACGCAAATCAAACCCATGTTTGCTAAGAACTAGACTGAACAATTTTCCATTAACACATCAAACTCTGTTACCTTCTGCTGTATGTAGTTGCCAGTTTTTTCTTCTTTTTGTTGGTAGGTTTATTTTGGGATCTTGGAGTGTTCTGTTGACGATCTGTACAGGCTTCTGTATGATTTGGCTTAGCAGGAAAACCACAACAGAGTGGGAACAAAAGGTCAATGTACTGTATATTCAGTCAAAACAAGACTGGACAGCACAGCATCCACAATGACAAAAAAGCCAAGCCAAGAATTAAATGTAGACTTTAATACACGCTGTATTAAAGTCTACATTTTATTCTTTTACTGCATTTGATATAATTTGATTGTGTACAGTGAAAGAAAAGTACAAATTCAAGTAAAACCCAAAAACCTACAGTAGAAATATAAAAAAATATATAATATTATCATCAATTGTTCAAATGAAGGTCTTAGTGATGGAAACAGACAGACACTAGTAGCATGATGATCCAGTTTGTTAGTCTCTGCCAGTATCTGAATACGGTGTAAACCTCTGTAATACAGATGTTTTATCTTCTCTCCTCAGCTCCTGTGGAACTACAAGCTCAACCTGACCACCGACCCAAAGTTTGAGTCTGTAGCTGTTGAAGTCTGCAAGACCACCATCTCTGAGGTCAGTCATTAAAACCAAACCTCTACAGCATAACTGCAGGATTTATATTGTCTACTGTCAACTCTATTGTAATGTTAAACCTCACCTCTGACCTTAGTGATCACCTAACAGTTACTTCACGTTCCACAGTTAGTGTTGTACATTTTTGTATATAGTGTTTTTAGCATTTTGGTCATCACATCAGTGCCTTTTTAAATAGTGAGGTTAGCTGATCAGCTAGCCTGGCTGGCTACTAAAATAGCAGTGCTGCTGAGTTTTGCTCAGTCCCTCTTTGCTCTTCATCAGCTTTCACTCATTTTCTAGCTAATGCTGAACTTAGAGAAGTGCAAAGAGGGAAGTTATTGGTGAAGCAGACAACTTTTGAACTAGCTGGTGTGCTTATGTTGTATAAAGTGCATTTCAGTTGGTTTCCCGTAAGCTTCACTTTTACTAATTCTCTCCAGCAGTCTCCAACTGGGTATGAGTCTGGTAGAGTGAAGGCTGGCAGCCAAAACAGATGTCTATGTTTGATCATCTAAACACAGAACATGTTTTCTTGCAGTGGACTTTCTAAAATGAGCAGTGGTGAATGACACCACATTCTCTTTTAATCAAGGAGGTGATAAGATGGTCAAAGCTAATGTAACTAATTGAAAAGTTGTTAAAGTTATAATAGCTGAACACATAATTTAAGCCCATCAAACCATGAGGACGTTCCAGGAGCTTTTCTGCTTGCTTTTACAAGACAGCGAATGGCAGACACTTTCATTTTTAGCTCTTTAAGCACCTTAGAGTTAAAAAAAAACCAAAAAAAAAAACCGACTTAACATTAGCTAAACTGTAAAAATCAGGTTGTGAATAGCAAATGTTGCTAATGGTTATCTAAAACACTGAGGTCATTATCAAAATGATTAAAAACACTATGAACGAACAGTAAATATGATTTTTAAAAATAAGCTGAAAATCGAAAGGGGACTAAATAAAATAAATTCAGTATCATAAATTTAGGATGAAAAAACTAGTAAAGTAAACAGACTCTTACTCTAGAATTTAGTCGAAACATCGAGGAGGGCAGTGCTCAAGGTGTGAAAGAATTCTCCCCGATCTCATCCGTGTTTCGTCTTCGCCCTCTTCTATCAGCCTGCTTGTTTGTTGTCACACAGCTGCTGTTGTGGCCTCACAAGAACAGCCCTGCTCCTCTTCACTGCCACAGAAATGTTTGAAACATTATTTGGATTTCTATCAGTATGAAACAAGATTTAGCAGATATTCAATATTTCTAGAAACTGACAGAAAAACAGAAAAACACCCTTTTTAAATAAAACCTCGATCCATTTAGAGTCTATAGTCTGTTATTTCAGCCTGATTCCTCTATTTATGCCAACTTAATTATGTTAATATCTTCTAATTGAATGTGGCTTATTTTTATCAATTTATAATCAATTTTAACTATTTGGCACATCAACATTTTCAAGTACACACAAAAGTCTAATATACAGGAAGACGTAATCTTTTAAGATCAGTATGAAGTGTCTTCATCAGTGTCAGTGTCAGTATCAGTATCAGCCATCAAGCCGCAGGTTATTATTAAACATGAGACGCTTCCTGAAGCTGCTTTCCACTCTAAAAGATAAGCTCACCATGTTTTATTAATCTTCAGTCCTTTGTTTCATATATGATTGTGGTCTAATCTGCTTTATAGTAGTAATCAAGTAATAAAACCATAAAATGATCTGATGTTCTCCTCGTCCTGATGGGGAGTCTTAACAGCTTAATTTGAAGCAGGTGTTCCTTCATTTCCTTCACAGATTGCGTGATAGTGGCTCAGCCTGCTTCTTTTAAAAGTATGAATGCATCTCTTTGTGCACTAGAACAAAAACACATTCATATAGACAAAACATAACCTCCTCAACAGCAGACACAAATTGTTTGAGACGTTGGTAATTTAGCATGATTCACGATTTTTCTCATGATTTGGTGAAGACCAAACCAGAGCTTAAAGGAGAGCGAATATTGGACATTGATTGTCAGGTGGACACAAATACGACTATCGGAATGAAAAGGTTACTCTGTCTGTTTAATGTATAAATGGACTACAGTCTAACACAGTCGCCATAACAACTTTATAAGGTGATAAAATGTCATATGATGCATTTATAGCTTGTTGCTCTGACTCCAAGTGTCCAAAAAGTGAATTCTTGCAGCTTTAAATTATATGTGTTTAGCTCTCTCAGCAAACCAAAGTGTTTTATTGGACTAAAAGAAGAGTTTGACTTTTTTTCAAGTACACTCAAAATTTAAATGCTACATTTTTGTTTTTGATCCCATTTTATTATCTTGGCAAAGAAGTGCTCACTTAAACAGTTTTTAACAAATTCTTGTGCAGAAAATATTCATGGAAAAATGGGAGCAAATATTGTTGTGTTGTGTAGTTCAGACACTTGGAGGTTTGTTTGTGCATTTGTTTATGTATTTCACATAAAAAATACAGGGATTATAAGTTGGCAAGAAGAAAAGTGCAGTAGAGATAAGAAGACAAATGCTTTTACAAAATCCTCTCATACAACACACATTTTAGAGGAGAAAGTAAAGAACAGTTTGGATAAATAAAGACTGTATTTGTCAAAGTTTAAGAATGATTGACAGGATGCAAATTTGAATTTTGACCTCATTATCTGATCATGAAAAAGAAGATACTTCAGAGTAAGAGATTACCAGTATAAGTAAAATGTTAGAGATGTGTTTATTCAGACAAATGTAAATAGTAAAAATATTTAATTGCCTGATCTGTTTAGACATTCAGACGTCAGATGATTTTAGTTCTGCTCAGACATGTGACTTAAGTCATTTGGTGTAAAGACACTTGTCACGTCAGCATTATGTCTCAAGTCCAACTTCCAAGTCAAGTCGTGAGTCATTTATTTTCAAGTTGAAAGTCAAGTCACGTTTGTAGTCACGGCGCTGGCTGTGCTCTTTGTCCAGATTAAAGAATGTGCAGCGGAGGAGCTGGGGAAGGGCTACCTGGTGTCCTGCCTGGTGGATCACCGTGGGAACATCAGCGACTACCAGTGCAATCAATACATCACCAAGATGACCAGCATCGTCTTCAGCGACTACCGGCTGATCTGCGGCTTCATGGACAAGTGTCGCGAGGACATCAACGCTCTGCACTGCGGCAGCATCAGCATCGGAGAGAAGGTGAGGCGCAAGATAAAACTCCAACTGGTTACTGCGTTTAAAAAAAAAAAAAAAAACACTTTTATATTTGGCAGATTTATACTACCAAAAACATTATTTCTCATAAATGGTGAAGTGATTCTTTTTGAATAATAGGACAAATAAAGAATAAATATGAATATTCTTGGTTAAATGGTGTTGAATTCCTCCCTGTAAGTGAAGTGATGGTTCATGTATGTTGACTGTCTGACATAGACAAAAGCTTAGTCATAGAAGAAGAAGTAACTGACCCATCTGACAGGATACTCTGAGATGTCATCTGCTACTTGAATACAGTTGTAAGGGATAAGTCAAATGTTACTTATTATTGTCCACAAATTACTACTGCGTTCACCGCCTCCTGTAACTACCTATAGAAATCTTGTGCTAGCCACCTTAGAAGTCAGTCAGATTTGGGAGTGCTAAGAGAAACTACCGATCTACCAAAGCTCATTTAACCAGCAATGTTCCTGTTTATGTGAGACCCCTGTCACTGTTTGCTGTTAACACAGCAACACTGTAAATGAAGAATCAAGGCTGGCAGAGTACAGTACTTTTAAACCTCAAAAAAAATAGAACAAGCTCTAGTTATAGAGTTCTAGATATATGTCATTATTAGATCTATAACTAAATCACATTTCCTCTTGTATCAATGTCCTATATATGTTACTGTACATGACAGTAATTGCAGTTACCTTATGTAATCTAGCTGTAGCTGGCTGACCATCTGCCCTGATGTCTGTGGTCCCTTTGATTCAGTGGGACTTTAAACTCTCTAAAACACCTCAATATGCTCATGTGTGATCGACATATTATCGATACACAATAAATAATAAACAGTCAAACCTCTACCACAGATACTAGTACACAACATACAAACAGTAAATCACAGTAAAAGGAGAAAGTCATTATAAGTTTGACTGATGGGTTTTATTCTGCCTGATTTTAAGGGGTGCTGCAGCCCCTTCTTCACCCCTACTTCCCATGTCTATGAGCTAGTGATTGATTATTGATGAGTGAGTAGTTAGTCTCAGCATCTGTGGGCATCTGAACATGTTGGTTGTCTGCATTTAAAGGTAGTATCAACAACAGTACATGCAAGCCCTGTCAAACACCCGAAGTTTCCCAGATTTGTGGTGGGTCTTATGAACCTTCATCACTGCTTCCACTCCGCAGCAGCTGTGTTCAAAGTGTGACTCAGCTGGAATAAGAAAAGAGAAGTTTGACAGCAGTTTGTCAGCGAGCAGAGCAAATCGATCTTCTCTGAATGTGTTTTCCTGCTGCTGAGCCAAGCTGAACCTCATAAGCCTGTTAGACATGCATTTATTATGGGATATCAGGTCAGCACAATTATAACTTGGAGGTTTCATTATCAGGAATTTGTTATGGTGGCTCGTTTCAGTGTTTGGAGCTGCTCCGGGTGGAGATTAGACTGACCATGTTTACTCTGACAGAGTTCGCTTCCAAAGCGTTGTCTCGTACGACACTGAAAGGATACAAGACACACTCTGACAAAATGATTTATGGAGCAAGAGGAAAGCTCACTCTACATGGGATTAGTGATGTTATAATACACAGTCATTACTTTCAAATTGGGAGCATTTTAGGGTGAATAATGTTATAATGGTTTCTTTTTTCTCCCTTGGGTTTCACATTAAAAGCTTTCACTTGTACCTGGACAAGGAAAGGACATTCAGCTTAAGTTCGGCATTTAATAGACACATTTGCAAGATGTTTCTAATGTATTTGTGAATAATCAGGCGATAGTTGCTGTTGTGCCAGGCCAGATGGTGAAATTCTACCCCATAAGCTGCAGCAACATGTTGACACATTAATGTGTTGACAGTAGGGGTGTAACATACACAGAAGTCACGGTTCGGTTCATATCCTGGTTTAGGACTCACAGTTTGGTGCAAGTTTGGTACAGGAAAAGAAATCCCAACGTAATGTAGGTGCCAGGTTTTGACAGTGAAGAAGAATGTGTAGAATAAAACAATGTCTCAGATTCTGCTCCATTTATTTGGATCTTTTTGCAACTGTCTATCATGAGTTAGACAGTGTTATAGGAGTGAACTACTACCCTTTTTAAAAGGTCAGTCCTGTTGATAATCCACACGTAAGACAACAGTTTTCATTGGGACAGTTTTGTACTGAAGAATTGTCCCTTGAAAGTGTTGGTGTGTTTTTATAAAGTAACAAGGACACACTGGATTTAAAAGAGCAGATTTATTTGAATGAACTAACCAAAAAAAAAAAAAAAAAAAAAAAAAAACGAAAAACATCAAAACACAGAATCAGTAACTATGTGGCCTCTTGTTCTCTGTGCAGGACATTCATTCTCAAGGCGAGGTGATCGCCTGTCTGGAGAAAGGTTTGGTGCGGGAGGCCGAGGAGCAGCCGGGGGCGCACGCCATCAGGGAAGAATGTAAAAAGTCCATTATGAGAGTCGCCGAGCTCTCATCAGACGACTTCCACCTGGACCGCTACCTGTACTTTTCCTGCCGCGACGACCGAGAACGCTTCTGTGAAAATGTGAGGATTGAGTCCATCTTATTCTTGTTATGACTGAAAGTGTGTGTGTGTGTGTGTGTGTGTGTGTGTGTGTGTGTGTGTGTGTGTGTGTGTGTGTGTGTGTGTGTGTGTGTGTGTGTGTGTGTGTGTGTGTGTGTGTGTGTGTGTGTGTGTGTGTGTGTGTGTGTGTGTGTGTGTGTGTGTTTCATAATATGTTTTGACTGATTTCTTGATAAATTGAAGAAAGTGTCATCCTCATTCTTTGTAATCTGATTGATATGAATGTAACTTCCCCTTCTGCCCATTTTATGTTTCTCTAATGTCCATCAGATCTCTAAATTGAGACACATGTTTGTTTTATCAGCTTGGTTACTTTTTATTGGTCTGTAAATTGTCCCTCACTTCAATTTTCAGGGTTGAAAACATCGAGATCCCCTCGCAGGAACCTGTAATAAATGTGGTGCTATCGCATTAACACGGTGGCAACAGAGGAATCTCTCCTAATTATTAACAACTCACGTTAATAATGATGCAGGCATACTTTAGGCTAATCAGTGACAGATGCATTTACAGCCCTGCAGAGAAAGCTGTACAGTGTACTTTCTGTTTTAGTGCCTCCATAAGGCCAATCAGGCAATTTTGTGAATGAGAAAATCTGTGCAAAGCAGCGTTTCACTGTCTGATTTCAGCAGGTTGGAGCTTCATGTTGAGGCTGTCGGTTCATTTCTAAATTGGATTTTGTCCACCTGTAATTAAATGTTTGATATCAGAGGAGAGTACATTAATGATACGGGAGGGGTCATTTCAGGATCAGTCTTTCTCAGGAGTTGAATGGAAACATAATGTACATCTTTCTGCTGTTGACAGATATGTTTGTATTTATTTTTTCAGACACTGGCCGGGGAGGGACGGGTTTATAAATGTCTCTTCAATCACAAGTTTGAGGAGGCGATGTCTGAGAGGGTGAGTGCTCTTTACCGTCATGTTTTTTTAATCTTCTTCAAGAGAAACAGGTTTTCATTTTCAGTGAGTGAGTCTAATGCATTTACTGAAGCATCTCTAATGACGTTTAAAAAAAAAAAAAAAAAAACTGGCCTTGATAGAAGCTGTAGTTCTGCTTTTTATTTTCAAAATGTCTTCTTTGATATTTCAATTCAAGGAGTGACTGATATGGTAAAGCTGAAGGTCATGTTGTCACGTTGAAAACTGAACACAAACAGCATCCTGTGAGGGAACAAGGTCTTGTTACCTATATTATCTGGCATTCTGCCACTAAGGAGTAGAAACCAGGCTAAAAATTGACGACCACATACTGTGACTGTCTGTTGTCATGCTGATGTCGGCTGTGTATCCACAGTGCCGTGAGGCGTTGACCACCAGGCAGAAGCTGATCGCCCAGGACTACAAGGTGAGCTACTCACTGGCCAAAGCCTGCAAGTCAGACCTGCGAAAATACCGCTGCAGCGCCGACTCCAACATGCCCCGAGCCCGAGAAGCTCGTCTGTCCTACCTGCTGCTCTGTCTGGAGTCTGCTGTGCACAGAGGTAAGCAGCTCCACCGCCTGTCAATCACTCTCATCCCTGCACAACTTAATGTCCCCAGCTTGACAGTCAGAGTCCACTATTAGCTGAATTATCTGTCTTGTCTGTTCCCATGGCTAGTTTATTGACCTCTCAGCTACACAATGAACCTCCAACATGCCTCAGTCTGGCTCTACTCCACAGTAAAAAAAGAGAAAAGGAACTACATTTCAGTTTGGGGAAAAATGGAGAATAAGAAGCAATAAGGTTGCATCAGTGAGGTTGTCTTAATGCTACAGAGTCATATAATTGCAGTAATAAGGCAACCAGGTTCCTGTTTCATGATTTTAGTGGTTTCTTTTTTCTTTTTTTTTCTTTTTAAATGCATCTTGTTGCTGCAAAGTCTCATGATTAAGTCTGCATTATTTGAATCTCCTCCTACTCCTACTCTATCGACTTCTTTAAGTTGTTTTAAAATAAGGTTGTGTGTCTTTGTGTGTGTATTTCAGGTCGTGTGGTCAGTGGTGAATGTCAGGGTGAGATGATGGACTACAGGCGGATGCTGATGGAGGATTTCTCTCTGAGTCCAGAGATAGTACTGCACTGTCGGAGCGAAATCGAGGGTCACTGCTCCGGCCTGCACCGCAAAGGACGAACGCTGCACTGCCTGATGAGGGTCGGCCGAGGAGACATGGGAGCCATCGACCCCAACTGTCAGAGGGCGGTAAGTCAGCTTTAATATTAGCTATATGTAAATGAACCAAAAATAAGCTTTATTATCATGAAGTAAATATTCTCCATCTTACCATGAAAACATTGATATGAAGCCTTAAGACTACGACTGGGGCCATGAAAAGGAAGTGCTTTGTCATGTTACACAACATGTTGATGCAGTCATTACATTTTGCTGTGTCACTTCTGCTCTGTTTTAAGATAACACATGCATAACTGTTGTGGCACCAGTTCCAAGTTTGTACCATTGGGGGAGGGGGAAAGGCATTTCTAGTAATAGATAAGCAGAAGTGAAAAGCGGATTAGTCAACGAATTCCCATAGGGCAGTTCGATATGATCATATATATGTATTGTAAGATGATAGATGGATGCATTTAATTCATTTCAGTGTAGAGAACTAAATGAAAGTGTTGTGTTATTATTTAAGATAAAATGTGACAGGATAAGATCACGGTGAAGACCTGAACACAGACTATATTCACGGAGTGAATATACTCTCTGCTAAACAGCCTAATCCAGCAACCAAAGAGCTCATGGAGAAGGAAACACTGAATTTGTCAAAAAGGAAGCTTGTGTATGTATGATTGTTAAAAATAAAATAGAGACACAGAATTGTATGAAATGTTCCCCAATAACTCATCTGTGATGAAATATTGCTCAGAGATCACTGCTCTGAGCTTGTATCTCTAAAAGAGCGGCTACCCTGTCACATGGTCTAGTCTGACACGGAGCAGAAAACCTACTTAATCATTACTTTGTAAATTATGCTGCAGTCCAGTCTCCACACAGGCTCAAACAGCACTACCCCGTTTCACCACCTCCGCAAAAATTATGTCAAACATTACAGAGAGAGTTTATGGATGAGACACACAAAAGTACCATTAAGTGCTCAAAAAAAACAAAACAAATGTAGAGAGGCTTTTGCCTTGAAGATGGAAATAATAATGGAGATGATGGCTGAAAAGACTGAAGTGTAAAATGGAATAAGAATGATGTCTTTCCATGTGGTCTTTTATATAAACTATTTCAAATTAGATATACCTTATTGTACCCTGAGAGGAAATTTGTCTTGGGTAATGGTGCTACACACAGCTGCAATCAACTTTAATACAACAAAAGCCAACAAAACCGTAATATATTACACACAACAAATAGAAAGGTGTGTGAAATATTACACATGCTTCTTGAGATAAAAGATATAAATAATATATATATATATATATATATATATATATATATACACACATACATACATACATACATACATACATACATACATACATACATACACACACACACACACACACACACATATAAAATACATATTATAAATAAATATTACATACGATTCTTTATTGATGATGTTATGTCTTCTGTCCTCAGCTCCAGACTCTGATCCAGGAAGCCGACCCCGGAGCGGACTACCGCATCGACCGAGCACTCAACGAGGCCTGTGAGTCCGTCATCCAGACTGCCTGCAAACACATCCGCAACGGAGACCCCATGTGAGTCCCCCCTAAAGCTGATGCAGCATTACAAGATGATCTCCATCACACAAGCTGTCTTTCTCTTCAGTTTACTGCTTTAGCTCATGTTTCTGGTACATTTCAGTACATTACAAAATTTTCATTTTCTGTCTAAATGTTTCTTTGGTGGGATTTTTGTCATTCTGTATTGATAAATGTAAAACCTTTTACTCAGAAGGTGGACAAAATAGCATGAACATGTCACTAAAAACAAAAATATAAGGAAGTTCAAGTTGTATTTTTCTTATTTCCTTTGCACTGTATTTAGATTATATATTGGTTATTTATAGTAATTATCTCATTTACACTTCTTCTGGTTGCATGTTTTAATCTTGATCATGAAAGACCACATATTTTAATGTCTCAGAAACTGTTATACTGTGTGTGTTTGTATGTGGCAAATGTCTGTAACAGCCTAAATAAAGATTGAACTGTATGTGTTGCTCTTCCTGCAGGATCCTGTCCTGTCTGATGGAGCATCTGTACACTGAGAAGATGGTGGAGGACTGTGAACACAGACTGCTGGAGCTGCAGTACTTTATCGCCAGAGACTGGAAGTAAGTCCTGCTAATCCCAACAGCTAAAAACCTGCGACTAAAAACAAGTTTACGAGCTGCTTCACAATCCAGACATATGACAGCAAAACCTAAAACATGAGACTTGAAACTTTTGTGAAACGGTATGATGTGTTACTAATAGACCGTGTACTTCCATTTCCTTTCTCCTTGTGTTGTTGTCCAGGTTGGACCCCGTCTTGTATAAGAAATGTCAGGGCGATGCTGCCCGGCTCTGCCACACTCGCGGCTGGAACGAGACCAGTGAAATGATGCCGCCTGGCGCAATTTTCTCCTGCCTCTACCGCCATGCCTATCGCTCTGTGGAGCAGGGACGGAGGGTGAGTCACCTTTTCTCTTTGGGACACCATGACAACCCCACAACCACAGGAAGATATTTGATCTGATCTCCGAGCATTCAGATGATCAGTTCACTCAAATTAGGGATACTGATACTACTTATTGATACCAATGTCTGTCAATACTCTTATTGATACTACTCGCCATAGTTTGGTGCAAAATTAAAGACATGACATGAAAACATGTTTCAACAGTTTTGCAGAAATAAGTGAAGTTGTTCCCTGAGTTGTTGCATTTAGCTGCATTTTAATTAATTTTACTGAGGTGAGTCCCCACCTTTGAATACTTTGCCCTGTCCACTGTACATGTAACGTTACATAAATACTGATTGTAGATTTGTTTGTCCAGAAGCTTATCCATATTTCAGTACTGACCAATCAGTAACCTGTAAGAGTTTAGTACCATTTCTCAATATTCCTCATATTATATATAAGCACTATGTCCCACTTGTGTCTGTCAGGATCACTTGAAATAATCTTCAGACCTTCTTTAAATCAACAGTTTACATTTTGAACTATTTTCTCCTAAATGTGGGGAGAAAAAAAACTAAATCTGTTCACACTGTGGTACGGGGATTATTTTACAGCTTACATGGACACTCTTTCTCTCAAAATAATTGTTGCTGTTCAATCCTTCAAAAGTATTTTTGCAAATATTGTCAGCACCACAAGGCCGTTCACTTCCACCACACCGGGGTGGTGTCTGAAATCTAAGCTGCAGAAATTCTAATAATCTGGATGACTTAACGCAGCTACCAGTGAGTGAGAAAACTTGTGTGGATGTACCGACCTTAGACCACTTCGAGTGTTGATCTAAGTTTTCACTGGAAGTCACACTAGAGCATCAGCTGCAGTTAGTGTCAGTAGATTATCAGTAAGTAGAAGCAATAAAAACTTGAGTAAATATACAGGAAGTCTGTGAACCTTCGCACTGACCAGAGAATATCCTCATAGCTCCACAGTGGGTCGTCTGAAGAAGAAAACCCCAGTTTGACTGTGAGTACGTTCTGCTGCTGAATTGGTTCTGAGAATCACAGGAAACTGGACATGTCATGTCATGATGACTGTTTATAGTCATCTGTTTATTGGGGAAGTGATTCTGTAATTCTTGCCTGTTTTTGGTGCATGTGGGGGCTGATTTTGAGGAGTAATTTGCTGAAGTGAAGTGAGCTGCTGAACTGTGATGTGAAGAATTGATTCAAATCTAATCAACTGGAGCAAATGAGGTTTTTGATAAAATCAGAAGTGCGAACTGTTCTTAAAGTGATACTCACTAACAATCCGGAGTGGAGTGTCACTTTAAGGCCTCTTGGTGAGGCGTTCCTCTTGTGTCCTCTAACCTAATGTTGATCGTCCTCCTGCAGCTCTCCAGGGACTGTAAGGTGGAGGTGCAGAGGATTCTCCACCAGAGGGCGTTGGATGTGAAGCTGGACCCTGAGCTCCAGAGACGATGTATGACGGACCTGGGGAAGTGGTGCAGTGAGAAGACTGAGGCCGGACAGGAGCTGGAGTGCCTGCAGGATCACCTGGAAGATCTGGTTTCTGACTGCAGAGATGTGGTGGGAAACCTGACGGAGCTGGAGTCAGAGGTAACTACCACACCTGCTGATGCTATGCTACCCATAATGTAACACTAACTGGCTCAGGAGCCAAGCTAAAGCCAAGCCAAAAAATGTTTTGTATTAACTGCGCCTGTTTGTTCTGTCGTCAGGATATTCAGATCGAGGCGCTGCTAATGAGAGCCTGTGACCCTGTCATCCAGAACCACTGCCACGTAAGTCTGCACCGAGAAATCCACCGTTTTAGACTTCTCTTGAAATCCAGCTTTAACTGAGTTAGTGGAGGAATTTTCAGAATTTTTGGCTCTGCTGCTCAAAGCAAGTTGAGATCTGTTGATCTGATGTAAGTAGAGTGCAAAATTGCAAAAACTGGCCTCCAACGCAGAATTATTTCTGAAAAAGAAGAAAGCAGGGAGGGTTCATGTCAAACTGATGAAGTGTTAATACATCAAACTCTAGACTGTAAGGCAAACAGGAAGTTTGTGTTGTGAAGAGCTGCCTTTCCTCTTCCTGTTTTATCTGAACTTGAAGCATTTTCTCTGAATCTGTTGAGTCTATGTAACGCCCTCTGTTTTGCAGTGTTGAAAATGTTTTGCCATATTTATTGATCTGTATTTGCCCAGGAGAGGTTCCTTTGTCGTTAGAAACAAAGGCGTAATATTCAGTTGTTGAAAATTATTATTATTTTTTTAAATTTTTTAATTGAACACCAAATTCCCTCCCCTTTCTCTTTTTGTCTGTCAGGAGGTGGCTGATAATCAGATCGACACTGGTGATCTGATGGACTGTTTGGTTCAGAACAAACACCAGAAGGAGATGACTGAGAAGTGTGCGGTGGGAGTGACGCACTTCCAGCTGGTGAGCAGACTGATGGAAATGTGTTCTCACGACGTTTTAGCATTACGACTTCAGCATGCAGTAATGAGTCTGCAGTGACAATTTGTTAGTAACAATCTGCTGTCTGTCTGTCTGTCTCTCCCTCGTTTCTCTTTCTGTCTGTCTACAGATTCAGATCAAAGATTTCCGTTTCTCCTACAAGTTCAAGACTGCCTGCAAGGAGGATGTTCTGAAACTGTGTCCTAATATCAAGAAGAAGTAAGAAACACGGTCGATACAACTGGCTGTCCTTCAAATCTTCAGCAGATTGTGTGAATCTCCCAAAACTAACTGGTTTTGGTAGCTTTCACTCCTTATTCTTTTCTCTCTGGGCGTAGCATTTTTCTAATTGCTACAGACGGTCAAAAATGAACTTCCATGCTCACATTTTTTTCAGGTGTTTTGGTAAATGATGGTTGGTTGGTCAGTTCCCTTTCCTAAAACACCTCCTGAGGTTTTCAGCTTTGTGTTTCAGAGGACGACTGGTGACTGAATTATAATGTTTGCTGCCAGCAGACTGTTTCCATCCAGCAGTCCAGCAAATACCGAGCAAAGTTTCGAAACGTGTGACCGAGGTTGAAAAAAAAAAATCTGTCTTCTCGAATGTTAAAAACACTTCAGGCAGTGATCTATGATCCGTTTAGAGAAACCGGTGCTCTAGTATTTTACAGAAAATATTTAGTCCATATTAAAAATGACTTTTAGATGAGACACCATAAGTACTGTATGACTTCATCCAGTGGCTTCCAGCCCGAGGAGTCACGAGATAATAACAAAGATATTTCAGTCACACAGAGTTCTGCTTTTTCCCTCTCTGCTATACCAGATAGTTTTACCTCTCCACACATAAAATTATCACAGTGAAACTTCTCACATCTCATAGACAGGTGAAACCTGAGCCAAAGGGTTGGGAACTGACACACCATAAATTATCATAGCATTTACCTCAGTGGCAGAGAAGAAGCAGGCCTTTCTGAATGCATGTGTTTCCCGGTTAATGCAAACTCAACACTTCCTCCATGTGTACCTGTTGTCTTGATGAAGTCAGTGTCATTTTCACATGCACCCCAAATGTAGACATTCATGAATGAAATGAAACTTGTAGGCTTCTTTTCATACATAGATTTTTAATGTGAAAATCTTAGCCTAGTTTAATATGCTTATTAGTTGTAGCCACATTTTTATTTTAATCCTTGTAGTCCTTTTTGCTCTTTATATATGTATATATATCTATATATATATAGATAGATATCTATATCTATATCTATCTATCTATCGATAGAGATAGAGATATAGAGATAGACAGTTTTGGGTTTTTTTGTGTGTGAGAGAGTACTGAGTACTGTGAGCAGGGAGAAAAGAAAAGAGAGGCTCTGGACAACTTCTAGCTGTTACCAGTAATAGGTTCAGCCCCTTTGAGAGTGCCATGGCGCTCAATCCAGACAGTTGTGATGCTATAATGCATAAAGTTGGCAGTTTGGGGGTCAACTCAGTTTGTTAATTAACGGATATTTTTGCGTGTTGGGTGCAGGGCTTAAAAAACCCTGATCTGTGCATCACTGTATCTGCGTTTTCTCTTAATTATTGGAGTAAAATACAGGTTTTTTTAAGTCGAACATTTTAGTCTCCTCATCATTGAACATGGTTCTTATAACACATTTTTCTGTCTGCTTGTCAGTCTCGTCTTCATCATGAAAATAGCTTCACTTACAGTGTTTTCTTTACCCACCCTTTATCAGCAAACCGCCTTTATTTGTTCAGATATTAGAGACTTATTTAATTTTCAAGCATGAAGAAAAAACACATCCACACCTGATCACCAAACAGACATCGCTCTTCAGTGAAGCGTAAAAATAATGTTGGCATGGTATAAGATGTAAGTGAGACTGGGTGTGACCTCTTGTCTTCCTGACATTTAGGGTGGACGTTGTGATCTGCCTCAGCACCACGGTGAGGAACGACACCCTGCAGGACGCCAAGGAGCAGCGAGTGTCCGTCAAATGTCGTAAACAGCTGCGGGTGGAGGAGGTGGAGATGGTATGTTCACTGACACAGTCAGTCAGCGGTCCAGTCTAACATCTGCTAGTTTAGATTTTAAAAGTTGAAAAAAACATACACTGTGAGGCCAAAATTAAGTGGACAACTGAACAGGTCTAGTTATATTCAATTTTTCAACATGTGTTTCTGACACCATGAGGATTAATGTGCTGCTATAACAGCTTCCACTCCTACAGTTTCAGTCTTTCCATCAGATCTGTAGTGTTCAGTTGTGTCACCATCCATTGAAAACCAAATTCTAAAGTTGATTGTTTTTAAGGACCAGTTTGTCAAATTTAGGGACTCTATTTACAGAATATGGCAGAAATGGCATATAATCATATAATTACCTGAAAATAAGAATCATTTTTGTTACCTACAGACACTGCAGATCTTCTTTCATGCAGTCTGTCATTTTAAACTGACATGTTTCTACAGTAGCCCAGAATGGATCCAGATAGGGACTTTGGTCCTACACACTGGACGATTAACTGTAGATGTACTGAAGATAAAACGTTTCTGTAATGGGCTGAGAAATTCTTCCTGCTTATGTTATGAAAGAGACAAACACTAGAAGAACACTGTTGTCTAAAATCTCATTGTATGCTGGTGCATTAAGATTTTCCTACTTTGGAATTAAAGGGTCTAAAGGTCCGAACCAAACTAGGATATCACCAGGAAAAACATTCTCAGACACCCATGGCTTTATACTTTTGGTCATATAGTGTATTAACAACATTCAAAGCTTATTTAAGACACTAAATTTGAAAGGTTGCATTGTCGCTTCCTCCGGCTGTGACTATAAGGAAAGATTTCGATGATCACAGAAAAAAATTGAAGCAGTGAGAAATACAAGAGCATCAGCCAAATACAACTCTAGACTGGATCTGGAAATCAATGAATTATATGTCAGACAGGATGTGTGGGTACATTTCAGCTTCACAAGAACAATAGTACCAGTTCTCGGAGCAGATGTTCAGTAGATTTGTATAACAGAATGACTAAATTACCATTCAAATGTTTATAAAATGTTCTTGTTCTGAAGGTTTCATCTTTCTCAATGTTTCATTTAGCCGCTCTGAGTTTAGTTTTTCTCACTTTGCACAGATTAGCCGTTTCTGTTTTCTGTAAATCAACTAAATCCTCTCTCTGCAGTCGGAGGACATCCGCCTGGAGCCGGAGCTGTACGACTCCTGTAAGCAGGACATCAACAGACTGTGTCAGAGTGTACCCTTTGGCAACGCACAGGTCAGCAACTACACACACACACACAAACTTCTGTCTCTGTTTATCAGTATACCTCTACACTGAAAGGACTGCAGAGTATGTCTAAAAGTCTAAAGATTTAATAAACAGTCGGTGTGACTGCATAATGTAACTTCGGCTGAAGTGTAAAATGGTGTTCTGGTCAACAGATGAAATGATTAATTAAAAGTTTCTGCAGAAATGAACTGTGCAGTATACACAACATCTGTGGGGGTCTTAAAGGTCCAGCAGGTGGCAGGTTTTCCAGTGAAGTGAAGTGAAGATTAATGATGCTGTTTTTACTTGGCAGGAGACACCACATCTACTCTACGAAGACACAAACTCAATGTTAATTACTAAAAAACATTAAATTAAAAGAGCTATAATAGAAAATGAAGTATTTTTCCTGCTTTTGCAACAAAAAGTGTAAACATACCAAAGTATCCCACACTCTGTTGATCACTTGTACTAATTTTTTAAAAGGTACAGTGTGTAGAATTTAGTTGCATTTAGTGGTCCAATCACTGCATTGTGATCTCCTCACATCACCCTCACCTTCCTAGTGTAAAGGAGAAACAACACTTTAAGGACCCTGTTTAGAGTCAGTATTTAGTTTGTCTGTTCTGGACTACTGTATAAATAAGGTGTTTCAACATGGCGGCCTCCATGAAAGGGGACCCTCTCCCACTGTAGATGTAAAAGGATATTTTTTAAGTAACAAACATAAAAAGATTCTTATTTTCAGGTGATTATACATGCATCAAAACATAGTTATGAATATTATATTACATGTTTGCCTTATTCTGAAATAGAGGCCCCATATCTTACACACTGGACCTTTAACAGCACACCTGTATCAGGTAAAATCCCTGATGATCATGAGTAATGACTTTATTATGTGCAAGAACTTTGTGTAAACCTGAAACAGAAAACATTAAAACATTTTAGAGTTGGTTGTAAGTCAGTTCATTTGTAAAGCACATTCAAATGCTTTATATGAGACAGAAAGGCATTAAGAATTAAAAGACACTCTTAACTATGATTTAAAATAAACTAATAGAAGATAAAAACAAGCCAAAATAAATTACAGTGCAGTGAAAAATATGAATAAATAGTTCTAAGTTTAACTTCATAAAATGATCTACTGCAGCTAACATTAATAACTTAAAGCCAAATTCCTCATAAAGGTCTTAATTTTACATGATGAAGGTGTAATGAGATGTTTTTCCAAAGGTGATCAACAGTTACTTTGGTTTGTTCATAGTTAAGAACTCTGTGTTAATCTGAAAAACCAAAAACATTTTCGAGTTGGTTGTAGCTGTGACCTCTGTCTGCTTTCTCTGCTGTGTTAAATGTAAGTTTCTTTGTACAGAACGTTCAGATGTGTTCGTCTGTCTCTCTCTGTAGGTTATCGAGTGTCTGAAGGAGAACAAGCGTCAGCTGACACAGCGCTGCCACCAGCGGATCTTCAAGCTGCAGGAGGTGGAGATGGTTGATCCTGAACTGGACTACCAGCTAATGAGGGTCTGCAAGCACATGATCAGGGTAAACCAGTAAAACCAAGATCACTTTCACAGATAGGGTTCAAACATGTTGTGTGATTTTTCTTTTGACAGCGACATAAAATTTGCAGAAATGGAATATGATGTGTGTTGCTTCTGTTTAGGGCTGCAAATAGTCATTATTTTCATAATCGATTAATCGGTCAGTTATTTACTCGATTAATCAATTAATTGTTTGGTCTATAAACTGTCAGAAAATTGCAAAAAATGTTGATCAGTGTCTCCCAAAGATGATGTCCTCAAATGTCTTGTTTTGTTCACAACCTGAAAATAGTTTACTAGACTAAAGAAACTGTACTCGAAACAATAGTTGGGAATTATTTAATTCATGGACTAATCATTGCAGCTCTACTGTTTAACAGTAATTTTATGTGATTGTGTGTTTCAGCGGTTCTGCACAGAGTCCGAGGCAAAGAACGTTCTTCAGTGTCTGAAACAGAACAAGAACAGCGAGCTGATGGATCCTAAATGCAAACAGATGATCACCAAGAGACAGATCACCCAGAACACAGGTACACACACACACACACACACAGTCTTCCTCTGTGACGATTATTCCCACTCAGTATTACAAATGTTAGAAAAGTCAAAGAATTTTACATCACGACTGCAAGTACAACTGCTGAAACTGTGTGTGTGTCTGTGTGTAGACTACAGGCTGAACCCGGTGCTGAGGAAGGCCTGTAAAGCCGACATCCCAAAGTTCTGTCAGCCCATCCTGAACAAAGCGACGCCCGACAGCGAGCTGGAGGGTCAGGTCATCTCCTGCCTCAAACTCAAATATGCCGACCAGGTCAGAGACTTTGATGGTCTTTACTAGAAACTGTCTGTATTCTACCACTGCACTGGGCCATGACATTTGAACAGTTTTAAACTTTAAAAGATAAAAGTATAACTTTGTTGGCATTTATCGATTAGTGCTTCCATGAGGCGTTGATAGTGCATCTACAGCTAAGACTCATGGGAGCTGGGTGGTGTCCTGTTGGTCTCAACTATAAGCTAATAATTTAGAGGATGGTCCTTCAGATTTGTGTACATATGCTGCAGAAGAATCATCAGATTTGTGGTTTTGTACTCCATGAACCATTCAGTGTCTCTAATATAAAGAAGACTATAAATAAGTCTGGAGAGTTCTTAACGTCATTATTTAGGCCATTAAAAATGTTCATGTGTTTCTTGTGACAGCGTTTGTCTCCAGACTGTGAGGATCAGATCCGAGTCATCCTGCAGGAGTCAGCGTTGGACTACAGACTGGACCCTCAGCTGCAAATGCACTGCACACAAGAGGTTCGTACACTTTCTTATGAACATGCTCCATCTCATTATTTAGCTACATACCATGAATTATGTATGTGAGTATTAAGCCAAAAATATCCAGAACTTTTAGTCCCAGGAACTACTTTTCATGGCAAAAGGTTCCTTCAGCCTGCTGACGGTCTAAAGGCATACAAAGATTAGGAAAAATAACTTATTTTAGCCACCATTTTTGAAAATCTGCAGCTGCAAAACAAAGCGCTATGAATATTCAACCAATCAGAAATGTTCTGCGCTGTAAGCCCCACCCCTTCCTGTGATTTTGGAAAGCACTGAGTAGGGTGGTAAAATAAGGCCCCTGAACTTAATGTAAACCCTGTCCCTGCCGTGGAATCGCAGAAGTTCCTCCAAAGGTTACACTTCATAAACAAACAATAACTGCTGAGAAAATGACGTTTCTTCAGATGTTTTGATCGTGGCACAGCAAACATTTCCGATCATGGAAAATTGAAGATACTGTGTGTTTTTGTGCATCTAGAAAGAAACTTTTTTAACATTGCCATGAGGCCTGATTGAGGCACTGCGTCGAAAAATTGATTTTAATAGGTTACTGTGTTTAGGCTGCGACAGTCTGACGACACTTTGGCAGAGAAGCTGAATCACATTTAACATGCAACCTGACATCATACTGTGCTGTCCAATCAGATGATCAGACTGATCAAACCCCTTCCACAGTTAACCTGAAATGACACTGAAATCAAGAGCTGTCCAGGTGGAGTTCAGGGACTAAACTATGATATTTCCCTAGCTGTCCTTGTTTGGTTTACTTCTTTTTATAAGTAAACAGTATTATGGAGCAGGTACGCAGTGTGAGAAACTGCACTCCCCTGGAATCATTTGTTGTAATGTGGTGGTCTGGCCAGCAGGGTGTGATGATGACATACTTTTCATTGGTAGTTTAGGTAAAACTAGTGGGTGTGATTTCACCCAAAATCATGAAAACAAAAATATACAAACAGGAAGAATATGAAATTACATTTAAATTAGACCCAGAATTCATTCTGTCAGACATGAAAAGATGTCAAATTAATACAGATGGATCTTGCCGAGTGTAAATATAGCTGATACCTCTAATATGCAAATGATCACAAGATGTGATCCGGCTCTGTGTGGAACACAATGAGCTGTTGAGATGTCTGTATTTGACAACAGCTCAGTATGAAAATTAAAATAACACAGATCCACAGAGGCATGGTGAGAAATGACCGTGTGTTTGTGTTCAGATTTCCAGGCTGTGTCCGGAAGAAGCAGCAGCTCAGGAGCAGACAGGGCAGGTGGAGGAGTGTCTGAAGGTGAACCTGCTGAAGATCAAACAGGAAGGATGTAAGAAGGTAAACAAACTCACTGCTGCCTTCACTGACCACTGAGGGGAAAGTAAATCACAGTGTCAAGACATAGTCTGTACAAGCACTCATTAATTTTCATTTCCAGACAAAGCTTCCTTCACTGGCATAAAAATGATAATAATGATAATAAATTTACAGAGAAAAACATATATATATATATATATTTTTTTTAAACATCCAACATGAGCCATTCTGACATATGAAACCCTCTTCTTCTTTCTGTCCTCATCCTCTTTATTCTGTTCTCATTTACCCCCTCTTCCTCCTCCTATCCTTTATCCTTCCTGCCATGTTCCCCTTTTCTTGTTATTTACTTCAATATTCCCTCCTTTCTTATCTTCTTCTTCTTCCTCTTCCTCCTGCAGGAAGTTTTGAATATGCTGAAGGAAAGTAAGGCAGACATCTTTGTCGACCCCGTCCTCCACACAGCCTGCGCTCTGGACATCAAACACCAGTGTGCAGCCATCCCACCTGGCAAAGGGCGACGTGAGTCCACAAACAAACACAACCCATCTGTGACTAAAAATCAAAAGACATTTTTATCATCATAAATTTAACACAGGACATTAGATATGTATTTTTGAGAAGGAATAATTGAGTATTGAGTTCATTCTTTCGAATTGGAACTACAAGACCTAACATGCAGGACCACTCAAAAGTTTGGTCTCGCCTGCCACAAAAGCTTGATTTGGTACAGTCAGATGTCTGAGAGGACTACTCTGAATTTCTGAAAGGTCTTTAATGCTTTTAGGTTGTAAAAAATAAATTTCTTTTTATTTTGTTATTTAATTAGTTATGTTATTTACTATGAAGAATTTGTTCTATATGTGGAGGACAAAACACTGCACAAGAGTTCAACCAGACTGACAATTAAAGGGTAGAAAGAAAGAGGTACAAAGAACCTCTGAGCAAGAGTCATTGGTTAAAGAAACTGGAAGTTTAGCCTCAAAATCTGTGCAGAAACAGTTTCCTGTTTCCGTGTCGAGTCCACAGTAATGATTATAACAAGCTGTAATGAAACGGTTTGTTGTTTTGGCAAAGCTATTAAAACTTCAAAATAGAAGTAGAAGATTAGTCTAGGAAACTGACAAATCATCTTCATTTAAACCTTCTGTTTTTTCCTCAGAGATGTCGTGCCTGATGGAGGCGCTGCAGGACAAGCGTGTTCGTCTGCAGCCGGAGTGCAAGAAGAGACTTCAGGATCGCATCGACATGTGGAGCTACGCTGCCAAGGTACATGAACCACAACTGTCAGTAGAAACCCTGTGAACAGTGTGAAAACACAGCTGGAGGTGAGGTGATGGAGCAGGAGACACACTGAGCTCCTCACAGCACAGAACCAACCAAGACAGTTCAGCTTCCTAAACCTTCATCTGAGGAGGTCTGGAAATGTTTTCTTAAAGTGAAAAATATTATTCAACTTTAGCAAACATTTGGTTATGATTTATTTTTAAAAAGATTGTAGAATCAATGAGCTTGTTAGACTTACATTTGCATTTAATTGCAATTGAGCAAATCTACATTCAATTGTTTTATTATTGATTGAATGACCTACATAACATCACTTAATAGGGGGCCTTTTATTTTGAAATGGACTGAATAAGCTGCAAAAAAAGGATGCTTTTTAATGAGTTTAAAGGGAGTTGTGTTCGCTATTCGCTAGATTCTGTAATTTCCGATTGCGTTTGAACGCTGTTCGCTAGATTCTGTAATGTCCGATTACGTTTGAACGCAACACTCCTCGCTTCGGAGAAGCTACGGTGGCTCACGAGACAAACAGGTTTTTCACAACAACAAGTGGCCCCTGAAGGCTAGTGTTAGAAAGCTGGTCCGCATGCTAATAAAAGCTAATAAACTAATATATTATCAGTTTAGTCTGATAATATAGCCATGATGCGCTGATGCTCTGATGCACCAGCACAGACATTATATACACACACATATTTAGTCTAGAATTATAATATTGAAATATGTTGGTGTTCATGAACAGTCATTAATAAAAGATGATCAACAGATGTATTTGCTGTATTTATTTCAATGACATATGAACATGCACTTCCCAGCAGTGTCATTATGTTACTACTTCAGGTTATAGTGACTTGTATTGTGTATATTTATATGTATATTTACATAACAGGGCAGCTGCAGCCTAATTTACAAGTTCAACCCAAAAAAAGCTAAATCTGAAAAACAACAAGACTTTGTAGATATATTTCTTCTTTTAGATTGACATCGCTGGCTGTCCATTTCAGTCTGAACGTAGAATGAGAATTGCTGGCCACGATCATATAAACAACTTTTTTGAGCAGTAGAAACTGTGAGTGTATCGGTGTGCTGCAGCTCTCTCATTCTATGATCCTGACAGACATGAGCACCATGATTCAGAGATGTATTGTTGGAAGAAGCCCGGTGAACTTCTGTGTGGATCTTTACAAATCATCAGGAAACTGGTCCTGTTGAAGACAGTGACATCACACATAAAGTTAATATGCTTTATTATAGTTCTCTGCAGTGCTTTGTGTGTGTGTGACTTACCTCGCCCTCTCCTGACTTGGTGCTGGTGTTCAGGGCACCACACTGAGCCCTCTGCGGTCATCTGTTTTTTCAGGTTTCAGGGTGTATACGCTGTATCTTCTGGCATCTCTCTTGTACAGCCTTCTGAAACTGTAATTACACAAATTTCAATCATTGATTGAAATGTCAGCAACGTTACTGATTGATCATATAAATATCAGACATCATGCAGCAACGTTTTCACGTCTTTAGACATGTTGATCAGACACTGGTCAGCCTACAAACTAATCTACAGTAATACGTGTGTGACGGTAGAAAAAAGCACTAAAACAAATACACTGCACGTTTCTGTACAAGAGTTGAGAAAGCAAACAATGCTGTGCACTGCATCGGGTTTACCTTTCATCATTTCGTTACACTAAATAAACATTTTCCACCAAGACTGTAAAATATCATCTCTATGTCTGGCTGATGTCAGCTTCAAAACTTTTTTCTATCACGTTACACTTTGACTGAGATCAGCAACATCGTGGCATAACTGCTGTCCAAATAACAAAAGCTAAATTCGACACACAGACACACAGAGAGACATTACTCTTGGTGATTGTGTTCTGGCTAAAGCTTTCAAACAACAGTTTTCATTTACACACGTAACTTTAGGTTGAATTACCTTTCCAGATGAAAACAGAAAACTTAGGCATCACGTTGAAAACATTAATCCGTCATCAGTGATATCTGTGAGAGAAAGTCCACGGCGAAATTTATCCTTGTTTTCTGCCGTCCTCAGTCCTGATTTTATTTTTCTTCATGTTTTCTCTTCTTTGATGCACAGACTCCTGCTCTCTTGGCCCTTCTTGTGCTGAATAATAAATGTGTTCCTCCATTTGTCTAAATGTAACTTCTCAAACTAACGAAACACAACAAAGTTAGCCGTTAGCCGTTTGCGACTAGTAAACACGGCTTCCTCCGCCTCCTCTACATCACATCTGCCTTTTTCTTCGCTTGGCAGAGTAGCGGCAAATCGCGATTGCGCCACCTTTTGTCCATTCTAGGCCACTGTCAGCAATATGGCGGCGCAAGATTGTGGCCTCCGTGTAGGGGGACCCGCGGTATATGTACATAAAAAGGCGAAATCTAAAGTAATAAAAACATAACGACTCGTTTCATAGGGCCACTATATAGCACTAACAACATAGTTATATGTATTATATTCCATTTCTGTTAATAAATCACTATAAATACTACACACTGGTCCTTTAAGCTGCACAAAATCTAGTTTAAAGTGACTTTTAGTTTGAAATTGATTTAATAAACTGTAAAAAGTACTGCAAAATTCAGCTTTAAATGGACTTTTAATTTGAAATTAATAGGACGAGCTGTATAAATGTTTTGAAATAGTAGTTATATAATAATAGTAACATTGGTGGAAAAATGAATGAACAAGCTCTATAAATCCATCTTTTGTTTTGAAATAGTTGTGATAATATTAATATTGGTGGTAATATGCTGCATAAAGTAGAATAATGTGAGTTCACTCTGTCCTGTCCTCACTTCCTGTCAGGTGGCTCCCGCTGAAGGTTTCTCAGACCTGGCCATGCAGGTGATGACATCACCATCCAAGAACTATATCCTGACTGTGATTGGTGCAGGTGTGGCGCTGCTCTTCCTGGTTGGGCTGCTCTGCGGCAGATTCACCAAACGCGTCACTCAGGAGCTGAAGGACAGGTAGACCCCGCCCACTCCGGGGTCAGGACACACCCACAGGAGAAACGACCACGGCTAAAAGAACCTCCCCCCTTCATTTACCCCGCCTCTCCTCCACCTGCCTCCCCTAATTCGCCACTTCAGTCCCCCTCCCCTCCCCGCTTAACCCCCCCTTCTCCCTTCGCTGGAATGACATTACCCACAATCCTACAGGCAAAAGTGGGCTTGATCAGTGACTCACCTGCTCTTCTTCTACACGAGCCCCGCCCACTCTCAGAGGCCACGCGCACAGTTGCCTCTTTGTCTTTATTTATTTTATTTTTTCCCCCCGTTCATCTCTTCCTGAGCTTTGATAGAGTTTCACCCAGCACTCACCTGATGTAGATTCAGTATTACTCCACTTTTTTTCCCCTCCCCCTTTTACTGTGGGGTGGAGGGGTGAGGAGAGGGAGGGTGAAAGGTCGCGGTTGTAAGGATTTGGGGTCAGAGGTCAAGATTTAGGGCGAGGGAGGTGAATGAAATCATTAAGTGTAAATGTGTAGAAAGTGGGATGGGAAATGCTCATGTATAGAGCAGTTTAATGACTCCAGTATTTTAATGACTACAGCACGTGTGTGTGAGTGTGTGAGTGTGTGAGTGTATAAGTAAGAAAGTGTGTGTGTGTGAGAAACTGTCTTTTTACCACCATATTGTTCTTGTTTGTCCTCCTGCTAAAGGGGTTTCGGGGGGTGTTTGGCTCTGGATATATCTTTTTTTTTTTTTTGATGTGTGTTAGTTAGATTTTATCGCCATGGGACTGCCAGGCGGGCGGTGCCAACCAGCCAGCCCTCCACCAAGCCACAGATGAAGAGGGGAGGGGGGGAGGGGGGGCAAACACATCACAAACACTCCTAGCCGTCTCGCTCAAAGCTCTTCCTACAACAGGACTATTATTTGTGGTTATTTTTAACTTTTTTTTAAATTTTTGAAATGGCAGACCTGGCAACCTCAGCTCTCGTCTAATGCAGTCAGAATTTTTTTTTTTTTTTTTTTCCTCCCATTCTTTTTTTTTATTTTTTTTTTTTATCCCCAGCCCAACCTGTGCCGTAAATGTACCACGTCCACCTACTGCTCCCAGTTCAGCCAATTTCACCGTTGCAGCAGCTGGTCAGGTCGTTTGTTTGGCATCACGCTCGCCGTCTTGGAGACACTGTGGCTGGTTTCCACCATGCCGTGACCGCCCCAGTCTGATCCAGGCCTGGGTGGAGCAGACAGAATGGGCAAACTGGCTCTTTTTTTTTTTTTTCTTGAACTCTGCTGCTGATTTCACGCTGGTTGGTACAGAAAAGCTGAGAGCAATGCAGGAAAAAAACAAAACCGAATAAAGAAATGAAAAGATTCTAGATAATTATAGAGATGTGAACATTTTTGTGTAAAGATACTGGAATCATTGCACATTTTTCGTTCTTTTTTTTTTTTTTATATCTATAAATATATATATATTGTTTTGTCATAGCCTTATTTATTTGTTTACTAATGGTCAAAGTTTTGTTTCTTTTTTCTTTTCTATGATTTGAATGTTCTCTGGTTGCCTTTTCTAGCGAGCGTCCCTCCTTCCTACGGGGCGGGGGAGGGTGGGATTGAGGGGGGAAACTGGGGAGGATGCAGGCAGCGGTTTGGCCTCCTCAGGCATCAACCTGCTCCAGCAGCTGGCTGATTTTTCACGTAGGCAGCGAGCGCATCTCTGGTAGAGAGTGCGTTTGAGATTTCTGCTGCAGTGACGTTAAAGACAGCTGCACAGGTGATGAACTTGAGTGTCCTGAATATTTTAGTGACTCCAAACACTGCTGATGCTTCGTTCAAGATCAGACCGATCAGAAAGTCCAGTAACCTGAGAAGAGACGAGACGGTACATCGATATCTTTAATGTGATGATACTTTGGGGAAGGCCACTGATGATTTCATACCTGATCAGTAATGTAGATGTGAACACTGAACAGGAAAAACATTTGATTTCCATTAAAGAATTTAATTTTATCACGATATTAGGCTGTCAGTTTAACTCTTCCAATTATTTCCTCAATTAATCGTTTATCCGGTAAAATATCAGAAAAGGCTGAAAAAAAATCATGCATCCACGGTGAGGTCTTCAGATGTAATCTTAATGTAGGACAAACAGAAGCAGCTAATTCTCACACATGATACGCTGGAACATTTTATTGGGAAGTTTTTCGATTGACGGCCTTTCAGCAACAGTTTTGATAATGAAATAATCGCCGCAGACCTCTGAGACCTCTGGTGCTGTTTGTTTGTTGTGTGAAAGCAAAGCAGACCAGCCACAGTATTGTTTGAGAATAGATCTGTGATTGTAGCGTGAATTCAAAAGTGATGCATAGCTGACATTTATGCAGGATCATGCGGTAACCATGGCAACGCTTAAGCGCGTAACCATGTGTGTACGGGGCTGGAAAGGAACGGGCGTGTTGCGGATTTTATCAATTTTCCAATAACCAGTGTAGCAGCCAAACAGTCTGTCCACCAACATGATGTTACCAAATATTAACTGTCATTAAGACTGCAGTCTGGACTGATGATGATCACGACCATTTCATAATTAGTTCTTGGTGACACCAGAGAATCAACACATCAGGTTCAGTAAAGTGTTGCGTGATCTGTTGTCAAGTCACCAGAATCTTGAATTTCTCACGTGGGTCAAAATTTGACACAGTGGCCAAACTGTGTAATGACATAACGTGATGCACAGCAGCAAGAGTTTTTCTCACAAGCTTACATTGTGAAAGAAGTGACTGTAAAATGGTGGATACACTTCTTTTAGTGTCACAATCTCCGCAAAATGAGTCGAACGTTGAAATAATATTTTCCCCATTCAAGTTAGCCGAGGGATAAACTGGAAGTAAGCAGCTCATTGCCACTCAACAACTTAAACGGAATAAACAGAGACCGCCTCCAACACATGACATCACCAAAACTGTCCAATCAATGGACCGATGGATCATTTTTCCTTCTAGTCCAGATTAAATGAAACGAAAACAAAGGTGTGAATTCAACATGTTCTCATGTTGTATCATGTCACAATATTCAGTCTTTGTAGTTTGTCTTACAGAGGAAAGAGAAACAGTTGAAACCAGTAAATAAACCAGAAGCAACCCAAACTAGACAGCAAACAACAAGGAAAGTTCAGATTAGTTGAGTGAGTTCTGGATGTTTGGACTGCATCTCCCAGTATTCTTCTGTGAATGGAGCTGGCTGCCGGAGGAAGAAGGTGGTCGAGGTTTTGGTGTAATCGTGCGTCAGAAAGTGACAGTGTTGTCGAGCTTTTTGGTCTCGGTGTGAAGAAAAAAAGTCTTGTTTGAAAAAATGGTCTTGATGTGAAAACACTAAATGAGACTCTCTCCTCTCTCCCAGCTCGAGCCCATCATGTGTACATGTGTACTATACTGAGTGATGACATACTGTAAACTACGTACCGTGCAGTTAGCCTGTGCTCTTTCTTTTTTTTTTTTCTAATTGTTGAAGCTTGCTGTGGTGAGCGCTGCCCTCCTGCTTGTAAATGAGACGTCCTGATTCGTTGAACTGCCTTCACTTTTTTTGTTTCTCCATCTGACGTCGGTTTTATCAAAGTGTGCCTACTCACCATCCCGCCGAGGGATCCCGCTGTACAGAACATCCCAGAATCCCTTGCAGCACCCAGCAGAGGAGCATGTGGGCTATGTGAGTGGGTGTTTGTGTGTGATGGATGACGTGCGTGCGTGCGTGCGTGTGTGTGTGTGTGTTGCCCGCAGGATGCTGTGTGATCTCCGGTCGGTTTTCTCGCTGTTCTTGTTGTCCCGAGCAATGATGACTAGAACATTTTGACTTTAAGTTTGTGATGATAAAGATCTTTTTGTAAACAATATTTTGTGTCTGAATCCATGGAGCTCCTGATCATCTGATTTATTTTTTCCTGTCCATTTTCTTATTTTGCTTTCTTTTTGTTGTTCTGTACAGATAAAAATTGGACAGTTTGTTAATAATAATAAAGTCTGCAAGGTTTCTATTCTGTTGTCCACTCTGTTCATTTCAAAACCAACTTAAAACACAACAAAATATTCTTTTATGCATGAATTACAACATTAGTGTAGTTTTTTTTTTCCACTTTGGACAGATGAACCTTAATTTTTAAGATTAATGTCACAGTAACCTTATGAGAATTGTAGTTAAAATATAACCAATGACTGTATGATGTCCAGATGAATATATTGCATAGACTCAAGTCCTACCATGAGCAAACACACGGCGTCAGTTGCATTGAAAAACTTTCTTCTAACATTAATTTTAATTTCCTCCAAATATAAAATGAATACTTTGAAATTATAAAAATGAATATATTCCTCTTCAGTTGTTACTTGATCTTCTTGACTTTTATTTACCTGCAACATGCTCTACTATAGAAGGACTGGCAAGATGTTCCTGAGCTGCTCAGTGAATCAGTATTTCTTTTTGCCTTTACCACACCTGGCCAGTGGGTGGCAGTGGACACATTAGTGTCAACTGGTGGCTGATGTGCGATTCATCCATCAAACCTATGCAATATACAAGAAGGCAGCTTTTTTTTTGGCCTGTACACTGGTGACCAGTATCATGAAAGGGTTTAAAAACGTGTTATCCCACTGTAATATGGACATTTGTTCTGATTACTGATTACTTATGATCAAAAACAAAGCTCTCGCCAGCGACTATAAGTCATACCCAGATTTACTCTTGTCCAGCGGCTTCTTACTCGGTCACTTCCTCCGCCAACATCCTCTTCAGTCTCTTGGCCTCTGCCATGTCCACAAAGGCTGCTGAACCCAGCTACATTACCTGCTTGCCCAGATACAGTACTGACATGACACTGGCTCTGCTCCCCATCAGAATTCCCCATTGGCTCCCCCTCGCCCCAGGCCTGAAAACCTCCTCCTCCTCCCAGCGGTCCAATGCTCCTTTGTTAGCACTGTAAATACCAACACTCTCCTGGTGCGTTGAGCTCCTATTCTGGGCAGCACCGACTGAGCTACCTATCTTACTTTAGAAACAAGTAGATCTGTCTATCAGGAAACTCTGTAAATCACAAAGACTCGAGACAAAACATCAGAGGAAAAACCAGAAAACATTTTCTCCATAAAACCAGCTTCACCAAAATCAGTGAAATAGCTGGTGGAGTGTGACTTCAAAGCTGTAAGGCGTTACACACTTCTCCCAACCCAGAGCCCAAAGTTAAATTAAGTGTAAGAACAAGCTGAACGCTGAACGAATGATACATTATCACCTGACTACAGGTCAGTGTAACATCAAAGTGATAGTGAAGCTGATATTTTTTGGTAGAAAAGTGATGCAATGCTGCTTTAAGTAAAGAGTGCTCTTCTTTTAAACCCCAATTTGGGATCTGTGGAGCAAATGTTGATAAAATTCTTGACTTGTTTCCAGACTTGTGAATTGTTCTCCACATCCCAGTTTGTTAGCCATTCAAAAGAGTCTGTATTCCATGAAGATAAACGCCTGAAAACAAAATATCATTCAGTCTGATTATCTGATCTATGTTTTTGTCTCAAGTTAGAACTTGTCAGTGGTAGTAAAACACAGCGTGCAGACTGTTTGATTCATTCTCAGCTACAAATAGTTCTAACTTTAGAAACATGCCTGTGCAGTACACTACAATACAACTGTAACCATGGAAACATGAATAAATCCTGTCAGACTCTCTTTATGCGCTGAATGAATTAGAGAACACATCTGTGGTTTTACATGTTTAGTCTCTTAACTACACACAGTGCGCTGTAGGTTACAGCCCACCATTGTTTCAGGTTGTTTTTAAACGTTGTGGTTTCAGTATATTTAGGTATGAACATCATCTTGTGCTCCATCCATCACAATCAGTGTCTGCTTTGATTTCTTTTTGTTTAACACCACCACATTGGCAGAAATCAATCAGTACTTCTGCATTATCGCATGCGTCATCAGTGTAATATGTGACTTGATGCTTCATTCGGGGTTTTGCAGAAAATGATTGTCATCATCGAATAATGGGCAGATATTTTTTTGATTAATGGATTGTCTATAGGTATCTATAAAAAGTCATTAGAGAAAATTCAAACTGATGCCATCAAATTTTGTTTTTTGTTCGATATAAAAGAGAAAAATCTGAAAATTTTGACTTTTAAGAAGCTGGAATATTTCATATCTTTGCTTTATAGATTATTTAGAAATTTCCAAAATGTCAGCACACGGTGTAAAATGTAAACTAAATGTGATGATGTGCAAAACATGAAACCTCATATTTAATTGAAAATGGCACAACTTATCAAATGTTGTTTTTGGAAAATGATATGCCCATTTGGAACAACAAACAAACAAAAAAGGTTAGGATAGTGAGTGGCAACAAAAGAAAGGAAAAGTTGTGAAATGCTGAAAGAAAAAACAGATGGAACATCTCACAATTGATGAGGTTAACTGGCAACAGGTTAGTGACATGATCGGGTATAAAGAGAGCATCCCAGAGAGTCTTTGTTCACCAGGGTTCATCAGTCTGTGAAAGACTGCACAGGCAAATAGTGCAACAATTTAAGGATAATGTTTCTTAACATGAAATTGCAAATAATTGGAGGATTTTATTGTCTACAGTACATAACATCTTTAAAAGATTCAGAGAATCAAAAGAAATCTCTGTACACAAAGGACACTGTCTGCAGCACAGCCATGTCACCTACTGAAAATGTTTGGTCTATTATGAAACGTCAAATACGACAACAACATGATTTCATTCTGATGAATTTTCTATCGGCATAAAGGTTGTCAGTCAACGCAACAAAAACAGTTAACAGTTCTGTGGATGAGCCAGAGTAAAGGAGACACTGTTTCTGCTGCTGAATTATTTTAAAAAATATATTTAAAATTATTTTATTTTTCAGCACTGTGAGCAGCACAAACTAAATTCAGTTCACCTCCATTGTATTGTGATGAACAGGCTTTATCTCAAAAGCAGGACACATGAAACCAAAAGCAATGCTAGTAGCATGCCTCTATGAGGCAATGTTGATCCATCGATCCACAACTTTGGCCTGAAATATCTCACATTTTGTTCATTTACATTCAGATAATGAATCCTACTGACTTTGGTGATCTCCTGACTTTTCTTCTAGCACCACCGTGAGAACTCACATTTGTAGTTTTGAGTGAAATGTCTCAACATCTGTTGGATGGATTGTCACATATTCCTGTTCCTCTGAGGATGAATTGCAGGAACTTTGGTGATTTTCTGACTCTTCATCTAGCATCTTCATCAGATCAAGATTAACTCCAACTGAAATTTAGTTTAGTTTTTGTGACCATTGAACAGAGCTTATGTCATTCTGGATAACACACTGATGAGTATCTGTGTTTGTCTGTGTGTGCTCCTCATGTAGACATATATTTGTGTGTTTTCTGTCTTATACACGTGTGTGAGAATGTGTGTGCAGACATACAGTGTAAACATACAGTATATGACTGTATGTCTGTGTGTGCATTTTTATGTGTGTGTTCTGTCTGGTCTGTGGAGGCTTCAGGCTGTCTGACAGAGCTGTGTTAAATTCCAAAACATGTCGACGTCGAAGCTTCCACAGAACAAAACTACAGTTAACAACTCAGATGTCTCAAAACATCCCAAATATACCTTTATGGATGATTTACAGACAGTATAAACCTGCTCCTCCCACGATGTTGGGGTAAACATGTTTATTGTTGTACAGAGTAATTTAGAAATATAATCAGGATAAAGACAAAGTACAGTCACAGAAACAAACAGAGCAAATATACTGACTCATACATAGCCCCAAATATGCTTCATTATTACAGTCAACTCACTGAGATGAGCATCCGTTTCTGAAAGATAAATCTTGATAATTGTTTAAAGATCCAGAAGGTCATCAAAGAATATATTCAGAGTACTGCAGAATAATGATTTTTAACGTCTTTACCAAGTGACGCTATTCTAAGCTTTGGTTGTGCCCTTGTTCCAAGCTACAACTAACTCTCTAGTATGCACGAAATTACAATGTGATTTGTTCTGCACACGGTAGATCTGTGTTTCCATTTACTGTGACAACTGTGGGAAATGAAAAATGGTAGAACAGAGAAAAAAATTGTGTTCCAATCGCCTGCGCAAAAGTCCTTTGTTTGTCCCAACTCGACCTCCTCCCTACGCATAGTTTTTCACTCTTCATAGTATGTTCATCCTCTGGTTGGTATGTACATTTGTTGCCTAAACCTAAAAAATTGTTTTGTTGCCTAAACTCAAAAATGGTAAATGGATTGTACTTATATAGCGCCTTTCTAGTCTTCCGACCACTCAAAGCTTTACTTTTTTTTTTTTTTTTTTTTTTTACCTATACTGATCTTTTCACCTATGTAACATACTTACATTTACATCACATACACAATATTGGTGCACCAATGAATCAGTTCCTTCTTAACATGTTGTCAGAAATGGTCAAAAAAGGTGATAATTTCTGAAATTGATATTTTGCTTGTTACAAAAATACAATAAACTGATGCTTAGCTCTGGGACTTGACTGTCATGATCATGCATTAGAGGCATAAACTATAAACTATAAAAAATCTCTCATAACTAAACAGCAAACTTAAGATGTCAGTTCTTCTGACCAACATTGAAAACCTTCCTTTGGGTTCAGTTACACTCCTAAACACTAAATATTGATGATCTACTTGAACATGGCTACATTATATACAGAATTCATAGTTTTACAGAAGAAGTTCAACAGATACAGTAAGTCACCTACAAAGAGGCCAAAAACACTCAGTGGTTTGACACCCCCTCCCACCCTCCCCTCTTTAATCCCACACAGACACAAGTCAATGATTATTTCAGTCAGGTTCTGCTTCCTTCTCTCACATTCATTACATAACTTTCTTCACAATCAATTTCCACCTGACATTTCTGACCTGAGTTTCCTGCCAGTATTTCCCACAAAAATTACATCTTGGTAAAATCCCTGACATAGATAAAAGAATGGTAGACTGACTAGTTTTGGGAAATTGAGTTGAGTACAAAAGTCTAAATTTATCCTTTGGGTCAACAATTGACACTATTAGACGTATGTAATGCTTTATTGCACTAAGTCACACACGATTAATTATTGAACTTGTGAAACTGGATCATATTTTAAGGAGAAAATGTTTTTTGGTTTTCGCTCTGATGTCCTCCGGCTGCTCTGCCTCAACTCTCCGTGATTTACAGAGTTTCCTGATGGACATTAAAGTAAACTGCTGTGAACTATAGTTGCTGTTAGTTAATGTTAGCTCAGTTTGTTAGCTGGGCTGCCCAGAATGTGAGCTCAGAGCACCGGGGGAGTGTTAGTGTTTGTACCATAGATGTTTTGGACCAGAACGAGTTGGGCAAATGGGCTCAGCAGCTTCTATGGACATATTGACAGAGGCAGAGAAACTGAAGAGGACAACAGAGTTAGAAAAAAACAACAACAAAAAAAACAGAGCAAGAGACTGCCAAACAACAAGCTGGGCTTCTTTCTGTTGAACTAGTAAGTAATATTAGCTGGCTGCTATGTATTGTGTTGTTGCACTTAATTGATGTTTGGCTATGAGAAAACTTGGCAACTTGCTAGTTTTTGATCATAAATAATGTAATCATAACAAATACACATGTACAGCTGTCCATATTTACGACACTCTAAATTACAGATTGCAAATTGCTAAATTACAAAAATACCAATTTCTGTGTACTTAAGTGCAGTTGTTTGTTCTTCTTTTAGACCAAATATACTGTCCAGTTTGTTTAATACTGACATGAAAGCAGATTCAATAGAAACAGTTCCACATCAGCGGCAGCCATCTTAGTTGTTTACGAAAATGCACCAAGGCCAATAAGGTAGAGCTGCTCTGTACAGTCAATGTATCAAACCTACTCCACATTAGATAAATAGTTGTGACTGGCCCGGGACAAGACACATCCGCCAGAGCAAATAAAACATGAGCTTGCAGATTTGTCTGGGTTCCAGCATAGCAATACCTCATGCAGCCACTAAAATTGCTTCATAGCCCAGCTCGGTTTCTGGGACAAACAACACAAACTGGGGCCACTGACAATCAAGCATGTAAAGGAGCATTTCTGATGTATTTACGTAAGAACTTTTTTCTTCCTCTCAATAATCAAAAATCCTAACAATATATTTAAAAATCACTTTGGCATGATTTTTCACTTCTTAAAAAAATGTGATTTCAGTTGGACTAGTCATTAGTTAGGCTTTCTTTCGTTCTTTCTTTCGTTCTTTCTTTCTTACTTTCTTTCTTTGCGAACTGTTATAACTCAAAAATTAAATTGGCACCAAATGCTGTTAAACCCTGACAAACCTTGAACCCCTGCACCTATAATTCCTCCCCCTAAAACTCATATGGAGAAACAAACAGGGTGACCTTGGTGAGGTAGCGCCCCAGCAGTGAGTTGTGCTCCAGCTCGCTCATCTCCACCTCAGCCTCCAGAGCAGCAGGACCCTTGATTGGCGTCACCAGGAGGAGGGTGCCAGTTTGGCGTCCGGAGCGTTGGACGCTAAAATGGCCCCGTCCACGGCCACCAGCCAGACCAAAGCGTAGCGTATCACCCAGTACTCGAGCCGCCGACACCCGGAACAGGACGCGGGGGGCTGACATGTTAGACACCACAGACAGGAAGTGGAAGGAGATAGAGTTTGGTGCCTGAGTGCATCCTTTGTCTCCCAGCATGCACGGGTTCCTCTCACAGCGCCTGGGGAAAAACAAAGTGGGTGAATATTGTGGTCAATATATCAGTGAAATCTTACCTCAAGGGGTTCTTTCATTGGTCTTTCTGAAACATGTTACTTGAGTTTAATGAGTAACTACAGCATCTGGTTTTAAGTTCACTTATGGTAAATTTACACTTCTCTTCTGATGTAATCTTTCCAGCTTTTTTGCTGTAATCTCTGCTGATTGTCTTTTTACGGGCAGGATAAACCTGTGTGGTGAAAATTAGACGCTGTGGATTGTGTAGTAGTGTGTTGAATGTAGCCGCTGTGAAGCTATCACAAAAAAACCTTTTATCGGCAATCCCGCTCCTCATTGACGCTCTACATTGCCCGACCACCTCTGTCTCTTTCTGTCTCTCCTTCACAGACCAAAAAAAGTTTCTTGATGTTGCCATTTTGAAGGGTAGACTGCAAACCAAACACAGCCATGGAAGCTCAGTGCATCAAATAAGCCAACCCAGGACACAACTGGGAGAGTATTTTGGTTTGGTCCATTAATGCCTGGATAATGCCTGGATAGCGAAATTCCTGACTGACTGCAATGGATTGACTCTGGTGCTGATTGCTGAATTGGGAGTGTGACGTCAGGTTTCTCCAAAAATGTATTCTGTTTCAACTTCTCTTTTCAGTCCCCCCAGGTTGCTGCATTTTTTTCGAGATCCCCTGTCAGTCCCACTCAAATGAACCCCGACTAAAATGAACAGGACAACTGGTGTTTTCACCACAGCGCCTGATTTGGTCACTGGTGCACTTGGAGGGTAAACTGCCATGATAAACTGCCGTCCCCAGTGTCCAAATGTGCAAGAAAACATGATAAAGTGCCCTCTAGGGTGCCCTTCCAGTAAAGAAAACACAATGTGTTATATGTGTTATGTGCAATATAGGCTGGCCTACATGCTCCCATGCTTATATAAAACTGCACTTGATGGGTTGTATTATCTTGTCAAGTGATATCATAGTTTGGAAATCAGTCAGCAAAAACTGTATTTACATCTTCATCTTCAATTTGTGGTTGCGGTCTAAGGGCTGGAATATATTCTTCTATTCTTCCTCCTCTACCTCTACCACTCCTCCTGTCAACTAGAGGCTGGTTGCCAGCACTGAATCGCTGAAGTCCTCCAGAGACTCCATGCTTGTTTTCAGTCATGCCCAGTTTGGAATCAATTCTCTGAGTGATTTTGAACAAATCATTGTCTCCTGAAATTACATCCTGCTCACATATTGTGTTATAAGGGCCTGCTATTCTCCAGAAGAGACATCTTTATGATTCTGTTTATTCTAGACTGCATGTCTGCATAGTTGGATGTTTGTTGGCTGCATTGTGAACCTTCTTGCATATGGGCACATAACGCTGCAGTCGTGGAAAGTAAAATTCACTCTTTGCTCAAAATAAGTTTAATTAATCCAAGCAAGAGGCTGCCGTGATCCTTCAAGTGCCATTTAAACTGGTCTTGAATGCCAAAGTGCCTTTTTATCTTAAAATCTTTAATAAGCAGCATATCAAGATTTTTTTGGAGCAGCAGGCAAAGATCCTTTCTGGAAGAACAAACACTATACATAACCCTTAACCTAAAGCTAACCCTGCAAGTGGTAGAGATGCGCCCTTGGAGAGTCTGTCCACCACAACACTGTCCTCCCTGAATCACTGAAACATGCAATTATGATTCAGCTGCAGAAATAAATCAAAAACCTCTTTGGTAAACACATTTAGTTTCTGGCTGCTGCCATAAACATGTTTCATGCCTCTTGATTGCCATCAGCTGATCAGCTGACTGGAGCCTGAAAACCTCAGCAGGGCTTCTGAAGCCAAACCTCAGTCCGACTCTCGGCCCAGTTACTGTTAGAGGAGGGACGCTAAATGTCGGGTGGAGAAAGGAAGTGGGTGACATGGAGGTAAAACGTATTGTTTTCAAATCTCTCTTCATCGCTGTCCCTGTCATTTGCATTTCATCTGAGTCTTTGTCTTTTGAGGTGAGAAATTTTATGGCTCTCTCTGTTTCATCTGCCCAGTTTTCATTCCTTCTTGGCTACTTGCTTTGTTTGCAATTTCATTGTGGTCTTGAGATGTGATTTCACTCTTTAAGGCAGTTAGTCTGTTAGCTGGTTAGCAAGCTACCAGTGAACAAAAACAAAAACCCAACAACATCCAATCAGTGGACTTTAAATTGCAGCTTTGAAAGATTGCAGCTAGTTAAAGACAAATGTTAACTATCTTAGCTATTGTATATGCCAATTGGCACATTCCTTGTCATGGTTACCAGAGGTTGGATCGTAATAAGTTTAGTGATCCCTCAACGTTACTCTAACACCACCATGAGGTTCACATTTTGAGTGAAACAATTGTGTACATACATTCATGTTCCCCTCAGGATGAATTACAGTAACAATAATGGTGGACTCAAATCATGACTTGCAACTTGACTTGAGACATGATGGCTCAAATGACTTGTTGTGTTCATCTTATGTTTTCAGTTGGAAAATTCACATTGGGATGATTTCAGTCAAGCCTCTTAAAACGCTACCTGATGGTCTAGATCAGATCAGATACATACTTTGTCTTTTCTTTTTATGAATCCAGAATGCAGATAAGATTGCTGTATGCTCTTACATTGGTGATGTCTTGATGTACGTGGCATTTTTCATCTGAGGACATCCCACCGTCACGCATTGGAAACCTCCGTAGGTGTTCACACACACCTGCTCTGGTGTGCAGTTGTGCATCCGGTTTTCACACTCATCGATGTCTGAACACAGAAGGACAGAGGCGTTACGAACACAAAGTCCATATGTCTGTAAACATTCCACTAACAGGTAGGATGACCTTTGAACTCTGACCTGTGCAGCTGCGGCCGTCTCTGGCGAGGTCATAGCCGGCTGGACAGAAGCAGTGGAAGCTGCCAGGAGTGTTTACACACTGATGGACGCAGAGGCGGCCGGGCTGACCGAGAGGAAACAGACGACACTCATCGATATCTGAAACAGACAGAATCCTTAGTAGAAGTACTCAAAGTTATATAAAAAAAACAGTAATTGGTAAGAAATATTACCTGTGCAAATGTTGTTGTCACGACCTGATATGGTGAAACCCACGTCACAGGTGCAGCGGGTGGAACCCAGAAAGTGAGTGCAGTGAGATGGACGGACGGATGAGGAGGGGGGTGGGGGTGTGGGTAAGGATGAGGAGAGGGGAGAAGGTGGAGATGATGAAGAGGAAGAGGAGGAGGATGCTGACAGAGCAGCAGAGGCAGGGAAGGAGGAGGAGGAGGAAGTGGATGGAGAAGACCGAGCCACAGGAGAGAAGGAGGCCAGGGAATTGTCAGTGCTGTTGAGGCCTGAAAAGAGAAAGTGACTTCGTTAAACCACTGGTGCTGAACCAGTATCAGGATTATGGTCCAGTATCAGTACTTACGTCTGCACATTGGCTGCTGGCCGCTCCACTTAAGAGAATCCAGACACACTCGGGTTCGTGGGCCAATCAGCTCGTAGCCAGGTTTGCACAAGAAGTGGACCTCGTGCCCGATACCAAACACCCTGCCCAGTCTGCGGCCATGAGTGGGGGGCTCTGGTTTGGGGCAGGTCGCTGGAAGCAGATAGAGATTATCTTATCTAATCTTACACTTTCTTCTAGCCCGGGGTTCATTTTATACATTCAAAGAGTTATTCTATGTGTTGTGAAGTTGTGAGATAAAGTTTTATCTCTCACCACCAGCCTTAAAGATGGCCATGGTGCTGTTGTGCAGAGCACTGATCTTCTTCCTGAGTGAGCGCAGACCCTGCTGGTACGATGCCTCATGGACTGCCAACATCTTCTCCACCTGCCGGAGCGAGTTCACCAGGTCGTGGGTGGATGGACACTCCTGTGGACGGGATGAGGCGAGGAGAGGTTAGAGGACAGGCTCTGATGCTGCTGGAGAACATCATAACTCCTTTTTTTTGTGAACCCACTTTCCCTTTTATCCTTGTAAGGCTGTTAAATATCAGTTCCAAAATCAAATCTTTCATCATATCCTGATGATTA
Source organism: Sciaenops ocellatus (assembly GCA_033000465.1). Lineage (NCBI taxonomy): Eukaryota > Metazoa > Chordata > Actinopteri > Sciaenidae > Sciaenops > Sciaenops ocellatus. Next base: position 24,785,874 of record CP136871.1, on the reverse strand, counting down.
TCTGTTTTACATAGCTAAAACATTAGCTGGTATTTTGAAAGATCTGTTTATTAAAACAGTTTGAAGAATAAAGTAAAAAGGAGAAGAGGAAACTGCTAGACTATCTCCATCAGAAGTTAAACTAAAAATCCAACTGCCAACAACCTCAACTTTGTCTGAATCACATGTACATTGTTTACTGAACATGCAGAAAGCATGAACGCTAGGCTAAATGCATCCTGGACCTACAATTTCTGTATTGAATGCACAGAGACTGTGGCAGACTGTGGGGAAGATGTCAATGGACATATTTTGAAAATGCCATAACAGTAATCAATAAATGTCCAAACAGAAGAAGAAGAAGAAGAAGAAGAAAAAGAAGAAGAGTACACCAGCCAGCAGTCTGTCTCCTGTCTGCAGTGTGTTTCAGGTGTCAGGTCTATACATAGAGGTGAGGTTTTCAGAGCCGCGGCCTGCTGCAGTAACACCTCGGTGAAAATTGGACGCGAGACTGCCGCTGACCTCACACTGACGGCTAAAACACTGCGCTCCGAACAACACAACACGATGCTGTTGCCACATAATGATCCTCTGGGTTTGTGTGGTGCTCTGTGGTTTGTTACATGCAGTGACTCAGCGGATACGGAGGGTGAACTTGAGTTCAGCATGTTGAACTCACAGTACGTTCAAAAATGTATTAAATATTCCAATATTAAATGTTAAGCTAAATTGAACCTTATTTCATTTGAATGTAATGTTTTAAATTTAATGCAAACATCTGCTGTAATTATTGAAATACAGACATGTTTTACGTGAAACAAAAAAGAAATACTACAACTAAATAAAGTTAAAATTTCAACATAAAACAATCTGATGTAAACTTTAGGACACTAAAAACAGTGGTTAGTCATCATGGACATAATTAAGATTTCTAATGACATGTTCACAATTTTCAAGGGTATATATCTGGTATCCCTTGACACCAGTTGAGTTTCATTCAGTTTTAGGTATCTACATTGTTTTGTATTTAATTTGTGTGCTAATCATAAAAGAACAATCATAGTTAAAGTATATATATTTGTTTTGTCTTCCCTGGCTCTGCATTTTGAAAAATGTATTTTTATCCTCTCAGAAAATGAATTTACAGTGACCTGTGACTTTTTTATTAAACGGGGAAAGAAACAATAACAGCAGCAATAACAATGAGCTAGAAACATAAATTAGAAACGTCACAAAGCAGGATGGGAACTTTTGCCTTTTGACCTCTGTAAAGAAAAAGCAAAGTCTACTTGTGACCCTCCATCATAAATTGTGGCCTCAGTGTGGACATGAGTTATGAGCAGATCAATCAAATGGGATGTTTTTCCTTCAAAAAATTGTTTCATTTAAAGGATTTTAGTCCAGTTAGGCCTGGAGAAGTGAAAGTTTCCAGGATTTCACAAAAAACATTAACAAATTGGGAAAAGGAAGAAAAAAGTAATCTAATAAATTTCTGTGATGCCATATTTTGACAAGAAATATATATTTTTGTCTTTTTAACAGCTGACCTGTGCATATTTTTGGGTAAAAACACCATAAAGAGTGAAATAAACTCACAGTAACACAACCATGTCACCTGTACTCACCTGAGCAGAAGAAAAAGACATCTGATAAAGACACAGCACCAACATAACGACCACAGCAGTTTTCATCCTGAACAAAACCTCCATCCTCATCCTGATAAACCTGCTCTTGATGAAGTCTCAGCAGACTAAAGATCAGCTTTGTTTGACTCCTCAGCTCCTCCGCTGCTTCTCAAAAACTAAATCATCTCCTCTCCTTCTGTTTCTTTTCGAGGGCACTTGCCAAATTTCTCCTTCACTCACTCACAAGCACCCCTCCTCCTCTTCCTCCTCCTCCTCCCAATCAGATAAGGGGAGGAGGAGGAGAGCAGCTCCCACATCTGGAACACACTTTCACTTTGTGATCCATCAGCATCCCTAGAAATAGACCCTCAAATTATAAGGAGAAGTCAGCTGGCTGTGGCGTCTTTTAATCATCATCCGCACAACAAAGCAGCTACATTTTGGTGACTATTTCAATTTCACTCAGCCGCTCAGGAATGTGACTTCTGCTCCAATTACAGCGACTATAGTCCCACTGTTTTTTTGAAACCCTAAACCTGCCGTCTCACAGGATGATGTGGTGTGGCTGCTAAATGAAAGGGCAGCCATATCTGCTGATAGCCCCTGCCTGGATTATCCCCCACCAGAAAAAGAGCTGTAGGGGATCCTGAAGGAAATGTTAGAAAGACCCTGAAAGCACCCTTCAGCTGTTACAAGTCCAAACGTTCACTCATATAAACTCATATATAAAGTATGATAATGGCACGCTTTAAACATACGCTATAATCTCCTATAGGACTGTCTTCTAAATCGCCTAAAGCAAATGAAAAGTGGTGCCTCTGAATGTACTGAAAAGGATCACAACTTTTACTCTTTCACCTATTTGAGTAGAGAGTACTGCATGATTATATATTCTACCAAACAAGGCCTTGAATGTCATTGAAGTCTCCTTGAATTTGATCTGCAGTGAGGTAGGTAGCCTGCTCAAGAAGATGCCACGTGATATCTAATCAAGACTAAGACTTCAGCTATGTTAGCAGCTCTGTGACCCTGTACTTAGGTATGTGTTAGCCAAACGCTAATTAGTATTACAGGAACAACAACTGAGGCTGATGGGAATTTCATTGCTCGATGGAAGAGGATCAGAGACATTAAAATGCATCCTCAGGAGAACATGAACGTTGGGTTCAAGAACCAGAGCTAATTTGGTGGAAAAGTACTTCTCTTCATCTGCGCTTCTCTTCCTGATGTTTTCTGTTTGGTGTCATGATTGCATTGTTTTTGAACCATTCATTTTACCTCTGCTCGCTATCTCACCATCACATCTTAGCTCACAACTACTCATGGATGTATGCACATGCTACATACATGAACGTGACTACGTTGTCGGCTGATATTAAACAAAACATTGCAGGAAATGCAAAACTTGTTTTAAATTACATTACATAGGTCTCAGAGCTTATTTACATTTGAAATGTTGTAGTATTTTGATAGAATAAAGTTTTTAATTTTTTTTTTATTTCATCTTTTAAAAATATTCCTCCACCACTAGAGGGAGGTGGCGTACCACAGTTTGAGAACAAGTGCATTAGATCATTAGGATTTAGGATCTTACTGTTGTAGTTGGTTGATGTGGAAATCATTTGGAACTGTAACTAATATTATTTTCTACATTAATTAATTGATAAATTGATTTTCTGTTTTGTCAAAATTCTGAAACTAGTGAGAAATGCCTTCATTGTTACCCAGAGCCCAAAGTGACACCTTCACAGTGTTTGTTGTGTCCAACCAACTGTCCAAACCTCAACGATATCACAAACACATTCAAAATATTCAAAAGAAAGCTGCAGAAGTGGAATGAAATGTTTTTACATGAAAAATGAATTTAATTGTTATTAATTATCAACCGTTGTAATGAGAGGTGGAGGAGTAGAAGCAGAAAGTGTCATGAAAAGAAAAGATTTAGATTAAGTACAAACACCTAAAGTTTGTACTTAAGTACAGTGTGTCTTCAAATGAACCTATTCCACCTCCAGATTAAGGTCACTATCGAGATCCAAAAAGACCCATGAAGGCCCCATGTTATAAATCTTTTCAAGGCCTTTCAACTGCTTGAAAAACTTGAAACAACTTTAAAATGCACCATCTTCTTGACAGATCGGGATTAAAAAACTTGTTTTTGAACTGTTTCTTCACCACACAAAAAAAAGACAATTCAGAATCTGAATTTTACCTGAGACATTAGACTAAAAGTCTGACAGGTTGGGACCTGTATGATAATAACTAGGGGATTTAATCTTTTTATTTATTTAATAAAAAATACTGTAGAATTGAGATCCTGCATATGATCTCATGTTACATTTTCCTCTGAGCGGTTTTAAGATGTCTAATGTTTGAATGTAACTTAAAGTTTTTAACTTCAGCTTAAGTTTGATGCCTTTGATTTGTGTCGTATCGCTGCAGTGTTCCTGATGTCCACCAGGCGGTGCTTCAGTATGTCTATTCAACCTTCGTGTTGCAGACAAGAAGTTTTTGTATTTTCAAACATGCAGCGAAAGATTAAATTAGAAATCCAAAGAATGTGCTTTCACAGATGTTTCTTTACATGTGGCTGAGTTGCATTTTGGGAAATGATTGTTTATGTTGGTTAAGTCACTAATTATGATATGAAGCTTTGATCCTCGGAAAACCACATGAAGGCCTAGAGCTGATTTTCAGACAGAAACAAAAAACAGAAACTGAGAGCAGCTTCTCTTTGTTCCTTTGTGTTGATTTACTGATGCTTCTGTAAAAATATAAAACTGTAAAAGTAAATGCAGTAGTGGAAGATGTTGACATTTTACTTAAGTAAAATTACCACTATAACAATGTATGAATACTTCAAAGTGAAGGTCCTGCATTCAAAATCTTAAAAGTATTATCAGCAAAATGTAGTTAAAGTATCAAAGTATATTGAGTATCATGGTTAAGTGACTGTTATACTATATGGAAGAGGGTGAAGCCAGCAACTGCACCACAAGATGCCTCTACATCCTACACACTGGACTTGAATACAGTTTTTCCAGAAGTGTGTAGATGTAGAAGTTTGTTGGGAGTTCCCACCAAAGAGACATTTCACCTCTAAACTTCTCACAAGATCTTATTTTAACTTATTTTATGTGCCCAAAGATGTAAATGGTCCAGTGTACTGTCAGAGCAGATACTGAATACAGATTTGAGTATTGTTTTTTCTTCTTTTCTCTCCCATTAATCATCTCACAGCCCTTCAGGCTGAGCACAAATCCACTGAGATTCTTCAAATCAGCCAGTTTTTCTTAACATCTTTCTTTCAATCAGTAGTCACAAAAAACAACGTGTTAGTGCTTAAATCTTCATATTTTTATACACCACAGGCTGTTATTAAACAAGAAAGAAAGATTTAAAAAGAAAAGTGAAAATGTGTTCCTTCTCTTGGTCCAGTGTCCACATTTTACAGACCTAAGGTATATTTTATGATGTATTCTTACAGAAATGGCTGCATCTCAAAAAAAGTTCTTAACAGTGGATTCAAAAGAAATCCAGTGTCAATAACATGACCTTGGATCCAGTGTAAATCTAATATTTAACATGTCAAATGAATATTAATTATGAACTTATTTTTGTGATTTTGTGCGCTTTTAAAAGACAGATTGTCTGTGTGAAATCAAACAATTTGGTTTTGTCTCAACAGTTTCCACAGTAAATTTTGTGTTTCTACCTCTAATAGGGTCACTATGACTACTAATAGTTATTAGTGATTAATGGATTAAAAACCTAATGATGGGCTGCAACAAGTACTTTTAATTGCATACTTTACGTACATTTTAATACTTGTAACAGAGTATTTTTGCATCACTGTATTGGTACTTGTACCATAGTAAACAGTCCAAATACTTCTTCCACCGCTGGTCTAAACAGTATTTTACTGTTGTAGTGGCTCCAGGTGGAGCTAGTAGTAGTAACTGGAGCTGTCAGATAAATGTAGTGGAGAAAAAGTATTTCAAATTTCTACCAAAGCACAGTACTTTAGTAATGTTACATTCCTCTGCTGAGTTACTTTGTGTGCATTTTTCTTTACTTTGTTGTTTATTTTTTCAACAACAGAAACTTTCTCAACTGAAAAAGTGGTCAGAAGTCTTTAAATGGATACTTATCTTCTATGACAGACCTCCTTTCTGTGTGTGTGTCCATACAGGTGTGTTTCTCTGCATATTTCTGTGTGTATGTGGTTGTCTGCGTGTGTGTGTGTGAGTGACTGAAAACCCCTGTAAGCCTCCATTAAGCGGAGGGATTAGCAGCTGGGACAGTGACAGTTGGATTAAACTGAACTGCTTTGTGTGGAAAAGCAGAATACACCTCTGTCACTGACTGCAGGTGGTTACCACGGCAACAAGGTGGACGGTTCAACTTCTTGGACTCTGTACAGGAACACAGTGAGCTTCTGCTACATCATCCTGTTGGAAACATCGCTGATATTATTAATTTAGATTTGATTCAACTTTACGGCTCAGTGTGCAGCAGCTGCTAAATCCAGCAGAATACAACAGAAATACAAATCAGAATGAAACGGGTACACACAATACAAATATAGGAGGGTATAGGATGTGTATGTGTGTGTATATATGTATATACAGTATATGGTCTGACATACAGGGTTTATTAGACCCTCCTCCACTTTGTGATGCAGCTGGCAGAAGAAAAAGGTAGAGTCACAAAGAAAGAGAAAAAAATGTTGTGGTATAAGGTGCAATATTTTCAGTGTTTAATTCTGAAGTAATTCAAAAGTATTCAGATTACATTTTTTTTTCTAATCCAGTAGATTATGTCAGTAATTACTAAAATTGCCATGTAATTGTACATTAAAATGTATTCAGTAACTGACTACAGTTGAAGGTTTGTCGAATCTGTTCACACTTGAAAAGTGTCACAGTAAAGCATAAGTTAGCATCTTTAGCTTCAGTAATGTGATATATTGATTTTGTGTGCTGTGTAGCTCAAGCAGTAACCTCTGCGGCTGTGACATGAATCCAACATGAAAGTACCAAAAACTGCCTCCACTTGAGGCTGGCTACAAAACAAGTCAGTCTCCATAAGTCCCCATGTTAAAATGTCAAACTCCACAGCAGAAATAAACATGTTTACAGCCTGGTACAAAAAACTGTTTTGGTCTCTATACCTAATTTCCTTGTTCATCACAACTGTACTGAGGGTGAATTTTTATATAACTCCCCTGTTCAAATTATAGTATAGAATAAGAGCTGTGTGAGTGTTGTGAGTGTGGCTGCTTTGATTGACGGGTGCTTTCACAGGTGACTGAGCAAGAGTTTGAGCAACCAGGCTTCATTCAGTCCGCCTCAGCTCCACCCATGCGCCACGTCTTTGCCCATTTTTGGATTAGCCCGGAGCTGGCAGAGGCAGGACTGCCAAGATGGCTTCCTCTTTGTTAATTTTACATCGTCAGCAGCAGCTTTCAAGTTTGACTGACATCTTCCTTGTATCACTTCCTGTTAATACAAAACAGTAAAGTCTGTTCATTTCATGCATACATCTTGTCATAATGGTGCACTGTGTAAATTATACTGTAATATGTGTGTGTTGCACTGACCACTGATGGATAAACCCTCATTAAGATGCATGCTGAGACGCTGTTGGCCAGCTGCTGACTGAGGGTTAACTCCAAGATAAATACAGAAGCCCAGGAGACACCTTAGCTCTCCTCATCATCATATCTTAATTAGATAGGACAGCTTTAATTAAAATGAAATCACTTCATGGATTTTGTAATTAAAACAGAGTTAGATGATGGCGGGCTGGTCGGGGCCGGCAGAGGCTCCGCTCCATCTGATCCAGGTCAATTTATTAACACTGATTAAACTTTTATCAATCTATCAAAGCTTCCTGAATTCTGGAGGTAAACATCCCGTTTATCTAGCAGAAAATGTGTGTGTGAAGAAGTGAACTGGCTCTGAGATGATCACGACTTTATAACTTGAGCTACATTTAAAGGGTCAGTCCAGTCAGATAGGTTTTGTTTTATTTGTCAGATATTTGTCTCTGAGATTTTTGCCTCCATCCCAATATGAGGGAAATGTAAGGATTTTGCAAAAGAGGACATTTCTTTTCAGAAACAATGTCTGACTATTTTCTGCTAAAATAATAGTGCTTTGAGTTAAGAAATAGTCCATAGATTTAAGACAAATATCTCAACACAAGAACTACCTGCATGGTTGATACCAGCAGGGGAACATGTGTCATAGTTTTGAGTTTGTTGTTCTGTGTTCCTGTTTTATTTTGTAATTCTCCCCTCTCTGTGTCTTGTGTATCTTTACTTCCTGCCTTTGTTGGGTTTCCCACCAGTTTTTATTCTATTCCACCATGGTTGGTCTCACCTGTCTTTGTTAGTTTCACTTGTGTCTAGTTGTCCTGCCTTGTGTATTTAGTCTCTGTGTTCCCTTGTCAGTACTGTGTCTGTTGGCCTGTACTGTTCACTGTGGATTCTGTCTGAGTGCTGTGTTGTTCTGATGGGTTCTGTTTATGGGGCTTTTGTTGGACTTATTTATTCTTGCACTCAGTTTGTTTTTTTCCTGGACTCACCAGCCACCATTAGTCATTAAAATACTTTTGTTCACTTCACCCTCAGTCTGCATTTGGGTCCACTCCTTAAACTCAACTGTGACAATGTGGGAAAATATTAACTGAGAGGACATAATGTGCTGTAAATCTCCTCCAAATCCTCCTGTGCTATACAAGTACATTCACTCAAGTACTGTACTCTTCTAGTTCAATGCTATTTTATACTTCTACTCCACTACATTCAGAGACAAATATTGAACTTCATACTTATTTGTCTGGGAGATTTAATTTATTTTTCAACCCTAGTGAACTCCAGTGAAACCATGTGTCTCCAAACATGATCATTTTTGAATGTTTGTGATAAACTGAAGGTTAAAGTGTTCCTTTATGTATTGAAAAAATTCTTCTTACGCTAAATAAACTATTTAAAGCCCCATTGTGTAACTTAATCATAAAATGACTTAATATTATTTGATATTATTTCGATGCTACACTGGTGTGTAATCAGGTGAATCTCTATCATTCGTGTGTCTGTTTCTGCATGTATGTAACTTTGTGCTCTGGGTATGATCACCCATGAGAAGTACACAACGCTTTACAGCACTAAGTCACACACCACCAACTGAAACTCGATAATGTTATAAAATATTTCTGAAAATATGACCCAGTTTCACCAAAATCAGTGAATAAAGTTGTTTTGTACAGTAATCACTGAGACCAGAACTGTGGCAAAACACCGGCCCTCGAAAACACTCTGCTCTGGTGTCAAAAGAAAAAAATGTTTAATTGGATGCAAAATTAGTATACGCCCCCGAGTGCAGGATGAGTCATCAACAGTTTTAGAGTTTTCCAGGAAACTCCTTTTACTTACTTACCATTATTATTAAGAATATAACTACAAAAGGACTTTTTTGTCACTGTTAGGCCAGATACTGGAGCATAGAAACTTAAACAACAATGTTTTCATCCATTAGGGGGCGTGGCACCTCCACAAGACAAAAACCTGACTGTTATTAATGTACAGGATAAACGGAAAATCATCATGAACAAAGGTTCAGTGTCGTGTTACCTGTATTATTAAAAGAACTTCACTTCTTTTCTGTTTTTTTTCCTATTAATTCCACTTTACCTACTTCACACCACCTCCACCAGTCACACCTCACTCCCTCAAACTCACCCACATGCACACTCACCCTTCCTCCTCCCCTGCTCACCAGATAAACGAACCGGTCATCCCTCCTGCACCCCTCTCAGTGGAGTGTTAGATGGTACGACCCACTGCCATACTCAGCGGTCACCCCTCTCTCTCTCAGTGTGGGAAGCATCAGTTCACATTCACACTCTGAGTCGTCAGGTTTTATCTCTCTTTTTCTCCTCCTCCTCCTCTTCTTCTTCTCTTGTTATGACCCATTTCAGGAGCGACTGCCACAGAGACAGACGTGAGTATACCATACACACACACACACACACACACACACACACACACACACCCACACACACACACACACACACACACACACACACACACACATTATGATCAGTGTAAGACACATGTGGGGATGCCTGTTAAGACCCAACAAGGCAAGTGCAGGTGTGTGTGTGTTGTGATGTGATTATGAGTTTTTCTTTGTGTGTGTAGCAGATTAAAGATGCTCCGAGTTTACTATAGTGACTTCAGCTTCGTCACACAGTTCATGTGATCATGTGAATTAGTGAAATAAGAGCAGGACTGACAGAATTGTCCTTTAAGCTGTCAGCTGTTGACTGTGCAGGAAGAGGATCAGCTCACATGAGGACGATGTTCTCAGTGTGATGTTTCATTCATCGTAACTGAGCTTGAGGGGATTGCACTGCATGTTAACATTGTAGGCAGCTGTGTGCAATACTCTCTGGCTTTACTGTCTTACTCTCTTCTCAAAGACCAGTTTGAGTTTCACACCTGGACGGCTAGAGGTAGTCGTCCACTAATCCTCCTGTCCACATGTTGAAGTGTCCTCAAGATACTGAATTTGTCCCGATGATGGTACCTCGCTACTATTGATGTGTTCGAGAGTGTGTGTTGTAAAGCACAAACCTTGAGAGGAGAATACTAAAATTTCCTCTGGTCCTCTTCAAAGTTTGAGCTGTTTTAGTGTTGAGACTTGGCCGTAGGATTAGAATTAGAGTTAGAAAGAGCTGAAAGGATCATTTAAATGTCGAGTGTGTCAGATTTAGTCAACTCTATTTACAGAATATGGCAGAAATTAAACATTATAGTTTTTAATAATCACCAAGTCCGCAAGTCCTCTTCCACAGAGTCCACCATGTTGAACTGCTGTGTTTGTACGGTAGCCCAGAACGGACAAACTAAACACTGATAATAGGTTCTGTAAAAAAAAAAAAAAAGATGTGTGTTTCTATCATAGATTGTATAAAACATGGACGTAGTCTCCATGACGTCAATCACAGGTTTAGGAAGAGCTTTTGTGAAGAGTGTGGTGGCTCTGCCTGCCTGATCTTTCATGTCATCATTTATTCACATTGAAGTCTGTTTCCCTTGCACTTTGTTTCATTTTGTTTTTATCAATACACCAACTTTTCCACTTCCACCAAACATCAAATCTTTTTTGCGATATTTTGACTTTTTTCATGTTTAATTTCCACTCAGGTGTTTTTAATGCAGGAAATGAAAATGTGCATGAAAATCTCTCAAATCTGTAAGTTTGTTGACCACCTGTCTGGCTACTCGTGTTAGAGATATTCAGAAGTTATTCTGAAAAAAGAGCAATGAGCCTCATGCCTCACCTCCCAACAACAACATAGACTCACAAATCAGCCACTAAACACTTTGTCTCCTGGCTTTTGTTTGGTGGAAGCACTTAGAGAGTTAAAAGAAACCAATCTTTATTCTTTAGGACTGCCCTACAGATTGGGTTGGTGACATACAAGGGGAGAGCATTGTTTCCTGTCCTTGAAAAAATGAAAGGGCTGTTGCTTTTGTTAGCATCTTTCAAGCAACTTCCTTGAATTTAGAAATCCCCAGATCATTGGCAAGACTAGTGTCGACAACATTCACTTCCTGGATTGGATTGTCTCACCTGAAGCAAAACTAACACTGTTGTGTCTGGATCATAACAACTCATTTGATAGAAGTGAGCTGGTGTTTGTGGTTCATTGTGATTCTGAACGTTTGAGCTGTTATTGTGTCTCTTTTAAGCATTTATCTCAGAAAACTCTCAGGTCTTTTCTTTGATAAAAACAGTGCTAGCCCTGATGAAAATCAGAATCCACTGCAGCCTCCACACTCATTAGTTGTGAGTCAAGTTCAAGGTTTTGCTTATTCATCCATAAAATCATGGAAATGTCAGCGCTCACATCCTCACCAGCATCCACGGTCACGGATGAAAAACAACATCAGTGTTACAGTTTCTAAAACTGGTTTGAATGTGGCTACATTTCAGTAGAGGCTGTGATCATCAGGGTGTGAAGAAATGACCCTGAAACTCTAATATATTATTTTACTGCTGTAAGAATGAGAGGAACTGGAAAGCAAAACTGACAAGAGACTCTTTTGACTGCACACAGCCGGTAGACTGTAATGTTGTGTTTTTGTACTTCCAACATTGAGATTGTTTAACTGAGTGAGAAGAGTGAGGGTTGTCCTTTGCTTACAGACAAGACTGATTGACTAACAAACTCAATCAATCCCAAAATGCAACAGAAGTCACAGCAACAAACACGTTGAATCAATAATGGCGATGCAGTACACAAAGGCAGCAGTGAACACGTCTGAAATGAGCTGTGAGATGGATCATTTCCTCCAGTTTCATGGTACATCCAGTGATCCATTTCTTGCACAGACAATACTGAATCAGGTCAAATTGAGAGTTAAAAAGTCAGTGCCAGTGAAGAGAAGAAACAAAGAAATGTTTCTGTGCTGGTGTACAAATATTTTATTTAACCTGTGCTCTGTGTTCATATTTCCTTTTGGGTGTGTTGCTAATGTGCAACTGTCTTCCCAAGAAAAAAATGCCCCAAAATGGCATATGTTTATCTACAGTAAGTGACAAAGTCCTCTAGTGACTGAAGGAATTGATCCCTCGTAAGTCTCGTCCCTTTTCACTCTGTGCTCCAATCACAGTTGGTTGGTCAATTTTCTCCCAGATATGCTCAGTGCTAGTCTCGTCTATATTGAAAGGACAGCCACATTTTGAAAATGGTCAAAAGATTTTGCTGGGGGACTTTTGATACCCATTACACCTTGACAGACATATTGTGTATTTTCTGGTTGGTCACGTAAAGCGATTTGGACAGGTAGGCTGGTTGGTGACATATATTTAAGATGACATGACAATCAAGTCTGATGTTCCTTTGTTCATTTTATCTCTGTAAAGCTATGTATCGCATTACAGTATTTTTGGTGTTTAATTTATTTATTTAGATATCTACAATGTACTGTACTAGATATACGTAAGAGTACTTTGCTGATTCCCAGAAGGGGAAAAGGAGAGTCACACCCAGTAGTGCAGAAGCAAAGTTAGTCTTGTCATTGTCTGTGTCGAATCTGTGCAAAGACTGTTTTGGCTTCTCCCTTTTTCACTGACACTGAAATCTGCAGTTTCTGGCTTGTGTTGTGGTTGTATGGTTGAAGTTAAATTAATTTAATGTAACCAAGATCAGATCATTCTTCCATTAGGAGCATCATGTCAGAAAACACTAATAGCTGTTGTTTGGGTTTGCACCTGATGTGACCTGATAGGACCACACTCAACCAATCCCAAAATCCAACAGAAGGGACGTTTAAGTCACATTTCTTTCCACACACCAATGTTTCCTCTGTAGCCGAGCTTTCGTGCAATATTTCTGTTTTTTTTCCAGGTATTTTCACTCAGGTGTTATAAATACACAAACTGAAAACCCTCATAAAAGCTGCTGTTTGGAAACCCGCTAATTGATGACAAGGCAGCAGTAAACACGTCATCCATCCTCCAAAATGAGCTGTGAGGCGCATCGTTTCCTGTTTCAGAGTGATTGTGTGTCAGAGCTTTACTGCAGAACATTTCAACAGGATCAGACAACTTTGCTCTGAGACATCATTTGGGTGAACAGACAGACAGATAGAGAGAAAATAATGAAACCAGGATGTGGAGGAGATGAAAAGAGTTCTGCAATAGGAAACTAAATGGGTCTGTTATTTCCACTCTCATTATCCAAATGATAAGCTCTGACTTTATTTCTTTAATTCAATTTATATGTCACATATGATCAAAAGAGAAATGACAGTCAAATGTAATTATGTGAGCTACTATTGGTTCTTAATGGAAAAAAATAAGTAATATTAATAGCTAATATGTAATAATAATAGTATAATAACAGCCAGAGCAATAAGGAATAAGTCCTAGACAGTGTCCTTGTTTAGGATCCTTTTGGTCTGAGGATGGAAGCTTTCCTGAACCTCTCAGTTCTGGTCTGGTATATCCTGGACCTTCTTCCTGATTGTAGCAGTAAAAAAAGGCAGTTATCTGGGTGGTTGGGTCCTTAAAGATTATCTTTGCCTTATTTTGGCAGGATAGAGCGCCACCTGAATGAAGCAGTCTTTGTAGGACCTTGTGGTCTTGTTTGGTACTGTTTCTGTGCCAGACCATGATGTTCCCTGTCTGGATGCTCTTGGTGTTGCAGCAGTGTAAATTCCTCCGTATTTGAGGGGATACACAGGTCAGACCCTCGGTGATGTGGACTTGGAACTGTCAACTCTGTCCACTGAAGACGTGTTGATATTAAGGGGGCATAATTCCTCGTCTGTTTCTCTGTCAGTCCACTATTGTCCCCTTAGCCTGGCTGATGTTCAGGAGGAGGTTGTTACCTTGACACTAGTGGGTCAGGTTCTCTCAGATAGGCACTTTCCTTGTTTTCAGTGATCAGGCCACTGCAGCTGAGTCGTCAGCAAACTTGATGACAGTTTTGGAGTCAATATAATATAACACAGCAAAGAAAGTCTTCAACAATCAACATTTAACAGAAAATGTTCTGTTTGTACGAAATCAAAACAAACTTTTGTCCAAAGCTTTTGTCCTGATGCTTGATTTTGACCACATGATGAGACCTCTGAGACCAATCCATTCGCTGTGACCTTTTCTGTGCGTCAAAACTGACAAATCTGGTGAGGGGGACAAATCACCATTGTCACTGCACAGCAAACAGATCACCTGACAGTTAAGAACATGCAAAAATGGACTGAAGTGTTGTGGCTTCATCCAAACGCCAGCAGCTGGCCTCTGCTCTGCACTGGATTTCCTGCCAAACTTTGAATAGCCTGTCCCTGAAAACTAATAACCATGAGGGTGTGAAATTGTCCTGTCATCACTCTTTCTTCCCTCCTCTCTCATTTTCCTCTTCTCTTTCTCCTCCAACCCCCTCCATCCATCCCCACCGCTCTCTAAACCTGATGTGTCGTCCAAACAATGCGAAGCAATAAGCAAGCAAATAGCTGTAATCACTCAGTCGATGATGCACAATCACCAGCTCAGCACGCGGCAGGAGTCGTGCGACCTGGCAGCCTTATCGATCTCGGGGGGGGGGGGGGGTGGACAATTAAAGGCACCCCGGCAGTTAACAGATGGTGAGTGACGGCGCTCATAAACCTTGCACTAAAAGACTAATGTCCTACAAGCTGCAGCCAGTGTGGAAGCCATAAACAACCCTGCTGCCGACTGTCAGCGCTGCGGGTGGGGAGAGGGAGATGATGGCAGGCAAAGGGCCAGCTGCTGCCTATCCGAACACGGCTTGACATGTGGGGGGTCCTCGGAGCCGTGCACCGAGCTCTGATGGAGGTCGTGGAGAGACAGACTGCGCTCAGCTTTCAATCACAAAATCCAAATGGTGACTGGGCAGTTCAGTCTGACTGACGGGATGGAGGGAAAGAGAAAGCCAGAGAGGACATTGGTATAAGTTTTTGATTTATTTTTTGTGACTAAAAGGAACATACTTTTGATCTCAACTAAGACATTTCTTGTCTTAATGTAACAAAAAAATGCTCTGAACCATTCGTCATCTTATTTGTTTTGATTTTAGGGATGAAAATGTTGACTGGTTGGCTGGTGTGTTATTGAATAGATTGACATTAAATTTTGTACAGACATTTATGATCCCCAGAGGATGAATCCTACTGACTTTGGTGATCCTCTGACTTTTCCTTTAGCGCCACCATATATTTTTGAGACAAACAGCTCAACAATTTTTGGATGGATTGCCCTGAGATTGGGTTCAGACATTCATGTTCATCTCAGGATGAACTTTGCTCCTTTTCAGAATCAGAATCAGAATCAGAATCGCTTTATTGGCCAGGTCTGTGTACACAGACGAGGAATTTGACTCCGGTTCATTTTGCTCTCAGTCGTACATACAGGTATAGACATAAGTACAGCTTAAAAGACAAGAGACATGACAAGTAGATGCAAAAACATAACATAAAAACATGAAACACAAAACATAAACATAGACATAAAAACTAACTATATACATATTTAAAAGGTATATATATTTGCATAAATGCATAAATGCTTTTCATCCAGTTCCATCATCAGTTCTTTATTTCCCGCAAAACTATTGACATTCCCATCGGCCACATCAGCACCATATATTTAGTGTCAAGTAGCAATTGTTAGCATTCTAATATAATAGACTAAGATTGTGAACGTTATACCTGCTAAACATTAGCATTCTTAGCATTGTCATTACATGCTGATACCTCAAAGCATGACATCAGCAACTCCGCTCTCAAATCAAAGTTTCACATAAATGCCTTTGCCAACCATGGGCGCTACCTGGCCGGCCATGTGGCACCAAAAGTCATCGTTGACTTGTTTTTAAGTTACATTATGTACTTATTTTAACCAAACCCATGGTAATTTTCTATACCTTTATTGTGAAACTCTAAATGGACGTTGCATAGTTGTTGGCAACTTGACTGCCCTACACATTCAAAACCAAAGCTGGAGTGGTACTTATAGTGTCCAAGTCTGAAGCAGAGGTCCACTGAAACAAGCTGCCAGCCTATTTGATGAGCTGGAAGTGATAAAGCATTGAGATTACACTTGAGTTTGGAGCAAAATGCATGCTGGCATACTTTTCTACCCAAAATCTCCACACTTACAGGCATTTGTGCCACACTTGACTACTGTAAATGTGGACTTGGAACAGTACTTGGGCTTTTGTGCTGTGACTGATGGCGTTTTACAAGAGATGTAGAAAAGGGGTAGTATTGGTGAAGTATTATTCATTTAAGTGAGAGCGAGTGAGTGTTCCTTTGCTGATCAATATACTTGTCTCTGCTGCTGATCAATGAACCCCTCACAGATTATGGAAATAACAGTCTGGCACTGTTTCTTTATATAAATAGCACCAGAGTAAAAATTCTTCAGTTTGATGGTGAGATACAAGAAACGGCACAGATATATCAACGTCTCTGCAACACTACAGGGAATTTTAGCCTCTTTTAGCTCCTGGTTTTGGTTTTACAGCTGATTTCCTGTCTGGTTCAGTCTCAGTGTTTCCAGTAGCAGGTGTGTCCATCAAATAAGCTCTGATGAACCTGCTGTACACTACCTGTCCAGCACCGAACAGAAAACAGACAGAGTTAGAGACTAGCTGGTGAATATAGTGTAACATTTAGCACTTCAAGAGCCAAATATGTTTCTCAGGAGTCAGTGGAGACCAAACGAGAGCTAAGAGGAGAGTGAATATTGGACTTAGATTCCTCAGTTGAACTACATGGTCGTGTTGCTCTATGTCTACTGGATGTATTACCAGGAAGCTGTTTGCTTTGTGTCTGTCAGCTTGTTGTGGAGTTGTATAGCCACCTAGTTGTCAGTAACAGTAACTATTGCAGATTCAAACCTTTTTGAATAACACGCATATCAGAACAGAAATAATTTTCTGATCTTACATCTATAGTTCATGCATAAATGACTTGCATAGAGTTAGGGAAAGATCATGATCTGGGTTAAAAGAAGTACTTTATTCAATAATAACCATGTGACTAAGTTTAGGGCAGTGATTCTTAACCATTTGGCCGTAGCCCAATAGTGGGCCGTGAGCGCCACCTAGAGGGCCGCAAAAAACTTTCAGTTTTGCACCTGCGCATAGACAATTACGATACAGCTTCCCACAACTTGGTGGCGGTAATGCGTCAGTCAGTTGTTTAGCAAGCTCCAATAAGCAGAAGAAAACAGTCAGTCAGCCGCTAGCCTGTAGCGAAAGTAGTTTAAACGAAAACTGAAGACGACAGTGGCGCCAAACCCCCAAAAGGCTCATTTTTTTGCGCACGTACAATCGTGACTTCATTACGTGTAACTTTGTGAACGGAGGTAACAAGGCAGAGCGCAGTGTGTGGAGTGTGGGCGAACATATAAAGGTAGCTGTAGCTAGTCAAAAAATGGATGTTGTGAGACTGCTGGAGCAGTTGTCAGATTCATTCGCAGATTATAAGGTTATATTTTCATTTGCAGTTTATTTAAATTTTATTTACAGTGAATTTAGTTTGAAAATTTTATTATTTTAAATGTATTTATTTTATCACCACATAAAAAAAATGATGAGAAAAATTAGAAATTTGATAAATGAAAAATCAAACAAATCAACAGCACAGCCAACAGACCTAGCCTGTTCAGCGTCTTGTTGTATGTGTAGGTTTGCGTCCACATGATAAATAAATGTCTTTGTGATGATCACATTGTATCATGTCATTTATTTGACAAGGTTTTTGCTTGTTATACTGTAAGTGGATTTGATTTAGTTACTGAATACAAATGAAACTAAGAGTGAGATCAATTAGTTAAACCAGTACAGTGTTAATATTTGAATGGACCCCGGGCCACTTTGTACTTGAAAAGTTGGGCCCCAAGGTCAAAAAGGTTAAGAACCCCTGGGTTGGGGAACGATTGTAGTAATGTTTAAAAGAAACTTGAAAAGAGAAATGAACAACAGTTACCTGTGAAAAAGATGTTTTGTTGACCCATCCATCCACCCTGTCCTTCTCCAACTGTTGATTTATATAACATCGTCAAACTTCCATCTTTTCTTCAGACAGACAGAGGTCATTATTACTATGGCTGCTAGAGGTTTTTTGTCATTGTCAGTGCTGTTGTTTGTCTTCTGAACTAACACAAGCTCAGGATTTTATGAAGGCAGCATGCAGTCACAATTCTGAGTTCAGTTGCTTTGTAAGACTTCATGGTGTTTCCTAAAATTATTCTCAGAGGTCAAAAGAGTATTTCTCCATCCCTCTCATGCTGACAGGTACATGTCTGTTGTTGAAAGCATCATGAATGTGAGAGGAAATTAATTCTAGTCTGACAGATGGGAGCCAATTAGATTCTCAGGCCGCTCGTTAAGATGGCCGGCTGAGCCCGCTGTGTGTGTGTGTATGTCTGTGTGTTTGTAGCTCTGCAGGATGTGTGCTTTTGTTGTTTTTTCTGCTCAATTCATTTAGTTTTGTGAGGTTGTGTAAACCAGAGTGGGGTGGTGTATAGGGGTAGTTTGTTTACTGTGCAGTATCTGTCTACTTTCAGCGCTGTCTCCCTTGGGTCATGCGGTGAGACAGTTGTCAGTCAGTATCTAACCTGATCTGACAGTTTGTTTTTGGTTTTCAGACACCGGGATGAACGGTGAGCTGAGAGCCGGTCGCACCACGACAGCGAAGAGAGGAAGCAGTGCTCCTGACAGGTGAGTCTGCCCTGCGACACTGCATGACTATATAGCTCAGGTGGTAGAGCTGGTGGAGGAGTAATAGTATTCTTCCTCAGAACTGCCTGTTGGATGGTTGAACAGCTTCAGAAAGCTTTCCAGTGTCAGATCAGAGGCTGCTGTATCCGACAAATTCTGTAACTTTCCTAACCAATAATCTAACACTCACGCCCATTGTATGCTGTGATTGGTCAGTTGTGTGGAGCTGAGAAAGTTGACTGGGTTAGAACTTTCCTCTCCAACTCTCTTCTTTCATTCTTTACACTTTCTGTGTCATGTAAAGAAACAAGTTCAACACTATGAATGTCTTCCAGTCTGTCTTCCAAACATTTCATTGTTTCAGTCCCATTGTTGTTGTTTTTAATGTATTTTCAAAAGAATCTGTATTTTGGGTTCTGAGTAATGGGGGAACAGTTTTTATTTACTTTGTTAACAGCTGAAAATAATGTTTTTAGTTAGTGTTTAATTCTGATCCACCAATATGCGCTTATTTGAGTGAGAAAACATTCGCCTCATCCCCAGTAGTGCAGCTAACTAAAGGAGGCTGGTAGAAAATTTTTTAAGTTGTTGAGGCGACAAAATCCAAAATGTGAAGTTTGTACAGAAATACTGTTTATCTTTATGGATTATATTGATGTCATATTTTTTAAAGGGAGTTTGGTACCATATTTTCCATGGACTGTGCAGGGAGCTTTAGTTTAATTCAAACTGCTAATATGTTTATGTTTTAACGTTTTGTCAACACTACAGAAAAATTAGGTAACTGTTAAGTATGATAAGGTTGTCTGACGTTGACTGCTGTTAGTATTAGTTTGATTAATGGTTGTGTATTGATTACTGGTGGTGGCTAATCAGGTTTATTATCAGCTAATCGTATTCAGTTTCTAATGGCAGTATGCAGTACTGTGAGTAGTTTCAGATCTGATGTCTGTGTTTGTGTGAAGCTGACAGTGAGTGACGGTCCAGCTGTCCTCAGCTTTAACCTTGTTCTCTGTTTACATGGAAACTAAAGCCAAATTGTCCTCCAAATCCCTCCGCCGCCCGCTGCTGGACAGATTAAAACCGGGACAAATACCACTCTGCGTCGGCCAGAGCTGGGATTTACAGCCAGGCAGCCCCACAGAGACTCTGAGGATCTGTGGAGAGAACCAGTGGGAGTAGTTCACTCTGCATGGACTTCCACATATTTCACTTCCTGCAGCTCTGTGAGAGAGGAGGCTTAAATAAGCTTCATAAGTGTTTTAATCATTTGTTTTTTTCAGTGCAGCATTGGTATTTTTCTCTCTGTGCTGGATTGAGAATTATTGTGGCTGCAGAGGATCTTTTGACTGAGAGCTCTGAGAGCATTTTGGGCAGAAATTCAGGATATTCATCAAGCTGCTCGTCGTATAGAGACCAGTTCAGAGAAGGAGAATGCTCAAATCCATCAGAATAGAAAAACTGATAAGAGAAAGAGATGGATGATGTGTGAGCACATTGGGAATGATATGTGATGATTTTAACAGGCTCATTACAAACTTCTTTGTGATGCTAATATTTTACCTTTCAGCTTTTTTTTTTTTTCCAGAGATAACAGTTGGCATTTGGTCAGTAGTGAAACACAGACTTTAAGTGCAAAGTCTAGTCCAGTAGAGGTACTTTAGGCAGTCTTTAGACTTGAGCTTTGTTTGAAGGTATGAAGCTTTCACGTGCTGATGTGTTGAAGAAACAGCAGGATTTTTCTCAGGTCCTAAATGTGACATTTGTCAACAAGATATAGGTGTAGATAGGATGGTGTATAAATATCACGCCAATGTTAAGAATATTTTGCGTGTCAGTTAATGTCTTAAAAGCTTTTCACAGGTCATTTCAAACAATTGCGACATTCTTGCAATTTGGTTAGGTTTAGGAAGACGAAAGCTATGTCTGTAACTTAAAATAAATCAGTGTAGAACTTGGGGCTGACACAGGACATGAACAATGATCTCCTGGGTGAACGTCCTGTGTTTGTATAACCCATATGTTCACCCCAACCCCCTCATGATGTGGACTTTATCACTTTTTCTGTCTATGACATTTGCGTGTAAAATGACATGCCGTCTTACACTGTCAGCAAACACTGGCATGAACATGCAAAATTACTTAACACATCATTATTCATGCACCATTTGGTGAAACCATGATGTATTTGTAGGCGAGCAGATCATCTTTTTCTCTTCAAGGAAACTTTGTAAAGCCAGCGAGATCTGACTTTGGTGAAACTTGGAACAACATGTTGTTCTCTTGTAACTTTCTCTTGTGAATACTTTTGTCATTGATAAATGTTGGAGCCACACTGAGCTCCTGGATGTTTTCAGGCGGGTTTTCTGCTGCTCAGAGCAGGTTTAGTGTCGTTAGTTTTGATTAGGAGACAGAGAAGGAGGCCGAACCCATCTGGAACACAACCTGGTGTGTACAGTTACAGTGGAAATACTGCAGAAAACACACACACTAATTAGAAGAGGTGTGTGTGTGTGTGTGTGTGTGTGTGTGTGTGTAGTAAATGTTCGTGCCAGCATCACTTGATGATGTTTGATATTGATTGATATTTGTATGTTTGCAGGAATAGCTTTGTTGTTTGCTGTGCAGTTGCCAGCGGCTGTTGAACGTTTGGATGAATTTTTGATACATAAGAAGTTTTGATCGGCCGATGTCAGGCTCTCACACAGTTGAAGCAGAGTCACGAGTCGATTCCCCAAAATCTGTGCTTTTTTCCTCACTGTGCTGGTGCACCATAACGTGTCATGCAGATGAAAAATATGGAGGCTGGTTAAGCTGTGGTAACAGCATGCATTTGACGTTTCCTCCTCCATATACGCTGGCACCTATTTTTCAACACAGAATCAAACAAAACTTTATTGACAATAGTCAATAGCCAGAACAGTCCACAGGGAATTTAGAATTAGAAAACATTTTTAAAATTGTGCCTAACTTCTGCAGCTGTGAAGTGAAGACAACGCAGAAGTGCCAAAAACTGCAATTTCTGGAATGGCCACTTGAGGCTGGGGCTGAGTCAGTCTCCATAATTGCCCATAATAAAATGTCCAACTTCACAGCAGAAATAATCATGTTTCAAAGTGCTATATTGTATTAAGGCTTTAAGTTATGGATAATTAAGAGCGTGGCTGCTTTGACTGACAGGTGGGTGCCGTCACATGTAGCTGCTTTCAGCATCCAGGCTTCATTTGGGCCGCGTCAGCTCCACCTTTGCTTTGGGTTAGCCCGAGGCTGGCGAGGTATGACTGCCAAGATGGCGACAATCAGAGCCACCACGTTCTGAGCTTCAAAACGGCTCTTCAGAAACCTGTGGGTGAGGTCACAGATAAGATGTCCATTTTTAGTCTTCAGTCTTTGGAGTGAGCACATAAATCATGAGCTTTGGCTTTAGACTGGACACATTGGGATGGAACAAAATATCAATATGATGTATTTGATACTTTAGTGATATTCTTGCACCAGTATTGAGACACCAAAGTATTTTCTATCCTGCAGACTTTTTAGTCTGAGCTGTTTTTTTTTGTCAGATTATTGGTTTTAGTTGATGCGACTGCTCAAGACCTAGACCTCTGCACGTACTGTTCTGATATCAGGTCTGAAACACATAAATGAATTCATGAGTTCAGTATGATTGATTTCTTCTCCAAGTACTCAGATGCTGTCTTGTAGTGTGGATGATTTTCTTGTAAGATAATGTCATAATAGTGTATATATCTCAGAATCACCTGTACCATAACGCAGACCAAACTGCTGCATAATATAGTCTCATGATTTACCATTTGATTCCTCGCTCTGTCCCTGATCCTCCACAGCTTGGTCTCTCCGGCTGTCGCCCTCAGAGAGCCTGCGGTCGTTCTGTCCTGCATTTAAATTATTTTTTCTCCCTGCAGACGTCCTTTTATGTTTTAAAGAGAAGATTTTTAAAGCAGCGCCTGCTTCGCTGAGCTTCAGTCTGACCCTGAGCTTCAGGGACACAGACACTTTGGGAAATCTCTGACCTGTGGTCTGAGGTGAAGGAAACAGACCCGTGTGGGTGTGTTTTACACTTTATCAATGCTTAACTGCTCTGGTGTTCATCATGCCTTTCAGCCCGTCTCCCCTGTGGCATCACTGTGATGGCTTAAAGCTTCCACAGGCTGCTTGACATTTGGTAATAAATTAGATTGTTGTTAATCAGATAAGATGATTAACTGCTAAGGGGATAGCACGCTAGCAATTACTTATGTTGGGGAATAAATGTGACATTAGTTAACAAAGAAAAAAACAAACATTTCCACAGGGTGTCATTGTCTACAATGTCACAATGAGCTGAGAAGACTGTTAATTGATCCTGATCCGGTTCGTGATGCTTACCTCTCTCTTGGATTGGCTCTTATATTTCTGATTTTGGTCAAATGGCAGATCATTTTACCTTCCAATAGTCAAGTTTCCATCTGAATATAGCACAAATGTTAACTGAATTTCCATAAAACCATCAAAAGATACTAATACAGAAACTAAGAACTATTTTCTTTTGATATTTTCACTTCCCTAGCATGTCCACTTCACATAAAAAAATAGGTGGGCAGGAGTTTAATGGCACATAATGAGACTTATTTTGTTTTAGAAATAATTAAAAGACCACAGCAGAAGAGACTAATTTAATAAGTGAAAGGAAATATTGAATAAAAACAAGTTATTATGTGAAGACTGTTCCAGTCTCTCTCCATGTGCTTGTTTAGTCAGAGCTGGAGTCAAGTGAAGCTGTTTATCATCATGTTGGATGATCTGTGTCACAGAGTCCAGCAGCTGTTAGTTTAACATGACATGATGTCTTCAGTCAGAGCTGCTGTCCTGCTGAGAGCACACACACACACACACACAGACACACACACACACACACACACACACACACACACATGCACACACACACGCCCACACACACACATGCACACACGCACAGGCATTGTTGTGCAATTATGCAGCTCCTCTCCGGGGCTCCACTAAATCACTCCAGTATGATCGATGGCCGCATCCTCACCGTGTTTGGTATGCATACAGACACACAAACACGTTTGTACTTCTATACTTGAGAGGACTCTCCTTCTTAAAGGTCCATTATTTGGGATTTAATAGCATCTAACGCTTGTCTCAGCTTTCTCTACCAGAAACTAGGTGGATCTAGTGCTTCATCAGTTTAATTAGTGGACAGAGCTTGCAGATTTGAGAAGTGAGACCACTGTGGCATCAAAACACTTGTCCACAAACCAGTTGGTAACATTATGGTGGGGTTTACATTTGATCTAAAGTCAGTGTTTAGTTTGTTTATTCTACTACTACTGTAGAAACATGGAGTTTCAAAATGGCAGACTTCGTGGAAGTGGATCTACAGTATCTGTAGATATACAATCTTCATTCTAAGGTACAAAAAACAATTCTTAATAAAAACATAGATATAAATATTCTATTCAATTTCTGCCAATAAATCTTACATACTGGACCCTTGAGTAACTGGGTTACATTTTGTTTTCACCAGTAAGCTGATTTCTTAAAAGTCGCTGAACCTAAACTTCATTCTGCCCTTAAACCTCAAACCACGTCTTAATCCTCAAACAGACTTCAGGACAAAACAAAATGTGGTCATGAAAACTCAAATTGGACCTTACAGTGGTAGAAGTATAACACACACATGCACAGATTGGGTCAGATGTTCTCTGTCTCCCAGAAATTATGTTCACAAGACACATAAGAACACTGTTTTTATTTAATCTAATTTTAATTAGTACCTGTTAAAGATAACACTGTCATGTGAGCTGCAGTTTAGTCAGACACAGCTATGTTTACACACACTGTATTACAGTCACTGTAATCAACCAAAAGCTCATGAACTAAATCAAACTGAGGTAGCTTTAGCTTCAGGTCTTAGCTAATGGGAAATATTACAGTAGGAAGAGAAGTACAGATCAGGAGTACCCATTTTCCAGTGAATGATCGCCGGTTCTTGAACTACTTCCATCCAGGATTCAACAACAGTCAAGGATAAATCATCATCTTATCAGGAATAGACCTGCCTCCTGCATGAACTATCTGTGGTTGAATAGGGTGAGCCTAAGCTACAGCATTTTACCATCTGAAATGATAGTGGTACTTGCAAGGCCTAAAATTTTCTGAGATGTACACAATGTAAAAAGAGAAACACTGGTTTACTGTGATTCTAAAACTTTCTTTATTGATTTTTTGCACAAATCAACAAAAAATATTACAGGTGGTATTGCTCAGCAATCAAAAGAAACAATAGTTCCATGACTTTACTTCCATTACTTCATACCCATGCTATCCCAGGCCCACCCACCCTGAAACTGCCATACGTTCACTCCATTCACTTTTACCACAGACACACACAAGATGCAAGTTGTGCAAAAGCTCAGTCACTTTCTGCAACAATAGTCAGTAAGTCAATGTATGTTAGGAAGGGCTTCCATAGCTTGTAGAAGGTGTTTAATGAACCTTTGTGATTCTAAAATATTTACCATTGTGCCCGTCAAGCAGCAGGGCTGCTGGGGGTGTGTCCATTTGTGCTGAATGTAACCTCTGTGAAACAATTAAGAAATAACTTTTTATTTCTCAGATTTTATTTATAGAGGCCGGAGCTCACTCAGTCTCTCTCTCTCTCTCTCTCTTTCTTTCTCATACCATCAGACACAAATCATAATAAACTACTTCGTGTCACTACTTTGCAAACTGCGAGCCACACACAGACAGAGAAGCTGGGTACACGAAATAAACAAAGTCAGAACACAACAGGTAGAGTATCATAGTTCAGTCCCTGAATCCACCTGGATGGTCTCAGTTTCAGAGACATTTCAGACTGTGGAGTGTGTTCGCCCAATCTGAGCTGATTGGTGGCCGCAGCGTGACGTTGGGCTGTGTTTTTTCCAAAAACATAATACTTTCTGATGCACTATATCAACAGAGGAACTTCAAGTGTTCTCTGGATGCACTTGACTTGGGGCTTATAACACATTAGGACTACCTATACTGACCTTTACACACACCTCGACAATCAACTATAGGACGAATTCATAGTTATTATTGTATGTGTTAAGTAAAATAAAGCACATATTAATGCATCTATAATAATGCTTGCTTCATCATAACGTTTCATTGTTGGTGGAAAGGACAATGAAAGGAAAAACTAAGGGTTTTGCATTTTTTACTGGTATCGGCATCCGCCGATGCGCGGGTGCGTTCGCCGATTTATTTATTTTTTCTGGCCTGATTTACAGACAGGCGCATCCACAGGCAGCCCTGTGTTGTTGGAGACGCTGGAGAGCAATTGCAGCACATACATTGCCCCTCCCTCGCTGGCAGCGTGCAGCTGTAAGTTTTGGAAACCTGTCTCTCTCTCTCTCACTTCGACTGAGCGGAGCAGCCATCACAGCGGTGTGTGTGTTTGTCTCTCTCTCTCTCTCTGACTGAGAGCGGGACAGAGCAGCCATCACAGCAGTCTGTGTGTGCGCTGCTCCACCTCAAGAAGAGCTTTTAGAAGTATGATGGGAGAAGTGGTTTATGCGTGGTTGAATATTTATTCGCACTAACGGTGATAATGCACCAAACATAGGTGCAACATGTTGCTTGTTTTTAGAGCAGAAACTTCAACAATTTGTTGCTTAAAGTACATTTGTTAATTTTGTAAATAAATGTTTCTTATTTTGGTTAAATTGAGACGTGTAATATTTGTTATCATTGTGTCATTTTTATCAGGTAAATGGAGGGAGAAAAAGCAATATCGGCTCATAATATCGGCTCAAAAAAATCGGCAGCACATATCAGTCATCGGCTAAGGCTGTGTCAAAAAAATTGGTATCGGCATCGGCCATAAAAAATCCGTATCGATCGACCTCTAGGAAAAACTGCAGAGAATTACATAATAAAGCAAAATGTGTCTGTTTTAGGAATAAAACCTAAATGATATATCCAAAAGAAAAAGACTAAATATGTTTAATCAACGGCTTGATTTTTTTTTTTATTATGGGGTGAAAGCAATGACTTGTGACTTGTTTAACAGACCATCAATAACTGTATGCAGCCACTGTTACACCCATTACACACAGTTTGGATGATCTGATCTTGGCTGAGCAGTTTGTCTCTCATCAGCTCAGAGACGGCTGCCATCAAGTCGGCCGCTCAGCATCCAAACACACAACAAGAAGGAGTCACGGTGACTCGGTCACTGTGCAACCTTTGACCTTTACATCACATTTCAGCTGCTTCAGTGAATTAACAAGCTGTCTGAAAATATAAATGAAAAGCTTTTTAAACTTAAACCACAGTACTACTACTGATATTACAGACAGAGTAAGAGTGGTACTACTACTACTTAACTCATACTGTTAGTGCTGTTGTTTCTACTACTACTGCAAGAATTACCAATCAATACTACTACTTCAGCTACTGCTACTCTTCTATACTCTTCATACTACTTGTACACTTGTTGTACTTGTACTTCACATGAGATCGCTAGCAGCATGAACACAACACTTATGTAACTGAAAAACTGGATGTTTTTGCTCTTTATACACTACCCAACTCTGACGGCACATAAAACCATTAAACTACACGGGTGCATTTGAAAGAGAGACCTTTGGTTTAGCTCATCCCGCTCATGTAGTAACTGCATGTGAGCTGAGAAAGAAAACCTTGTATCAGTAAGGGTTGGATGATAATTATTATTGTTGCTTTTTATTATTAGAACACTTGAGGACTGATTTGAGTTTTGTAATTCTACTTTGACTACCACAACAACTGCAGCTTCACCAACTGTCTCACATTTTTGTGTTTTATTCTTGTTGCTGAAGTCTCAGAGACGAGCAGCATCCCTGAAGCCCTCCCGCTCCGACACGCATGGCATGCTGTGACGCTTGTGGGTTGCTTCCCGCCGAATACGTGTGAATCAGCGTTTAATTAACTGATGGGGACGCTTCCCAGACTCCCAGCAGGTTTCAGTTTGTACAGTTTTCACATTGATCTGTGGGTTTTGTTAGAGGTTAGAGTCCCAGACTGCATAAACTGTGTTTTTACCACCTTCTGATTAACTGAGCGAGGAGGCAGACGCAGAAAAATCAAAGGAAAGACAGAGACCAGAGGGAGATAGAGAGAGATAACGTGGTGAATGGAGAGAGAGAGAGCGGGAGAGAGAGAGAGGGGGAGCACTGTGCAGAACACTGTAATTATGTCTTCTTGTCCCTCGATCGCCCTGCTGAGATGAGCTTTTAGTGGAAAGAGATGAATCAGCGTTTCCTTTGAGGAGAAAAATAACAGCTCGATAAAGAGGCCGCACAAGAAAACAAGAAAACAAAAACCATTTAACCTACCACACACACACACACACACACACACTGTGAAGATAAACTGAGAGAAAGCTAAACAGCCTTCTGTTTAAATTTAAATGTCGCCCTTGATGGAGCTGTGATGGCAGATGCTGTTCCCCGTTTCACCTCGTCATCTCTGAAATGATCAAACGTGCAATTTAAATATAATTAAGATAACAACGCAGATAATGGTTGACCAGCAGATGCACCATACTGTTGTTGTTTTGCTCTTATATGGAGCTCAGAGGATAAGAATATTTCAAGGACCTTCTACAGTACATTTTCTGTTTCTAGAATTATTTTTCTGTTTTTATTCTATTGACTCAATCATAAATAAGGAAAATAAATGTAATGAAATTAGATCTGTTCTTTGTATCATTGCTCAAGTATAGTAAAAAATCTAACAGATATCCCTGTAGGCCTATAAATTGATATTAAAATTAAACAAACAAACAAGAAAAGTCTGCAAGAACTGAGGGCATGATCAGTCTGTTTGCCTCGAAAATACTTTTATTTAAGAAGGAACGTTCCTTAAAGAGATTAAAATTTTGTTTTAAAATGTTTTTCTCCATTCTGTGTTTTTCTTTAAAACTCTTCTCGATGTTACTGTTGATGATCATATAGTTATATTTTACAGCCACCAGTGTTAACATTTTCTGATGGGTTTAAATACTACAATACCCATGAGCATCAGCTGCCATTGCCATGGAGGAGAAGTGAATTGTAGCTGTTGCAAATCCAAAATGCTTTGTTGTAGCTGTTGTTAATAAAATACAGTGCCATGGTGACTGAATTCATCAAAAAAAAGAAAAAAAGAAAAGTAAATTAAGCTGCAGTAAAAATGTTTAACATGTGGACACTTATTGTTGAAATGCAACTTGGGAGAAAGGTGCAGGAAAAAACAACAACAGCCGTGTTTCCATCCAAATGTATTGCAAACTTTAACGAGATTTCTTGTTTGTTTTCATCCACTACCATTTTGTGAATATTACGATAGTTAACGAGATAAGCGTACCACAAAATGACATTAGCGCCTGTGAACGCTCAACCAGTAAGAAACAGAAAACTGGATGTAAATATAACATTTACGTTTGTTTCATTAAACATGAGGAAGGTTACATCAGATCTGTGTGGAGCGACCACGGATGGATCATAGAGCCTTGAGGAGACTGTCAGAGCTGAAACAGCTAATCTTGAACTTGAACTTAAAATAAGTCGACATGACTTTTGGCTTAACGTGAAATGCAAAATTGGATTAAAGTCTTGTATTTGTTTGACCCATCCATCCACTGCACATCCTCCTCGCTCTTCACCTGATCACCTGACATCAACAGCACATTCTTATGTTAGGCTAGAGGAGCCCGTCAAGGAATAACACTAAAGAGGAACCTGCAGCATCGTACATACTGGTGTCAGGCCAAGCTGCTGTATTTGACTATAGGCAGACCTTTCTCTGAACACCGAGCTTTGGCTGATGTGAGGTGTCCATGTTTGTTTGCTTTTACAGGCACTTACAACTGGACTGTTGACTTTATTTACAAGGCAGAAGCAGATAATTGCAGTTACATTAATGTGGCCTAAGTTCACAGATATCCACAGTCTCAGTGGATCTCCGAGCTCACAGCAGCCTGAGGTCACCTCCTGACACGCCCTTTGGTCCAAGCTGAGCCTGCTGAGGTGGCAGGAACACGGCTGAAAGGCCCATTAACCGCTGCCTCACCACGCCACGCTACGGTACGCCGAAGCTGATTTATGACACTGCAGCAGGCTGGTGAGGGTGAACGGTAAATCAGAATAAATGGATGTGGCAGTGTGTGTGTGTGTGTGTGCGTGCGTGCGTGCGTGCATGCGTGTGCGTGTGCTCGTGTGCTTGAGGATACACACAAATGCTGCAAGGGTGACGGAACCAAACAGCTCAGCATGGTCTCACCTGCAGCCAGACACTCACCCAGGAAGACATGAATATGTATGAACACAAACACACACATACACTTTGCTATTTGGTGTGTTAGGGCGCAGGCAGGAGGGGGTTACTGAGGCTGAATGCTATCATTAGTGTTGGAGGGGGTGAGCGTTAAGTAGCAGCTATATAAATGCAAATTCCTCATCATTTCCTCACCATGTCTCCTCTCATTGTGCTGCGTTTGAGTTCAGTTCAGTTTACTCCTCCGCTCCCCTCACCCTGTAAATACTCAGCTTTCCTCTCTGCTCACAGAGACGACTCTGCTGCTTTAAAGAAAAAAACAAAGCAGACTTCTCATATCACTCGCTGCAAAATAAAGATATTTGAACAGATCATTGATTTCTCCCTCTCCACTAACACGCTCACTAAATGTGTTTGTCCGCGATGTTTATTGAAGTTCTTTGCTGCTGTGTAATTATTCCCATCAGGAGAACAGCCACTGAGTTCTCTAATAACACCATTAGGGTTTGCAGCAGTACAACGCAGAGCAAATTAAAAGCCTTATTAACACCTGAAAGGGCTCCTTCGCTGTGATTATGAGCACAATACTGACGCAACTTCACAGCTAAAGTATTCTGGATTTCATACAGCAGCAGCAGCGACACTGTACTCTAATACATTTATTCATGTACTGTATTTAAGTACAATTTTGAATTATTTGTACTTTACATGAGTATTCCCAAATACTTTATACTGTTCCACCACATTTGAGAGGGAATTGTTGTACTTAACTGCATTTATTTGACAACTTTCATCAATTCTGATTTTACATAAGATGCACAAAATTTACTTGGTCAGTTTCATGCTTTTGGTTAAAATAAGTACATTAGTTATGTCACTTGTGATACGGTCAAATCAAATAAATCACTGAGTTTTAGTTTCACCAACGATCCATACAAACAGTATTCTCCTTGGTGAAAGTCCTGTATTTGTTTAACCCATCCATCCATCCATCCATCCATCCATCCATCCATATATCCATCCATATGTGGACGTTCTTACTCTTTGTACTACGTCACTTCAAAAGACTACACCCTTACATTAGTGCCAGATGGGCACCTCCAGAAATGACGCTTGACGGGTACCTACACCGTCATACTTTAAAGTGTAAGGCCTCTGACCAACCCATTGTATTTGCCTGCAGAATGACCCTAACCAAATCACAGTGGTTCAGACCAATCAATGCCTTTGAGGAACTATGGCATGCACTCCAGGCGTGGTTTAAGTTACTGTTTGCTCAAAAAACAACAATGGTGTCAGCATAGATGCTGTTAGCATTACTTTTATCAGAACACCTTCAGTGACTCCAAAAGAAAATCATTTTTAATAGTTTACATAACATAAAGTGATAAAAATACTCTAGATAATTATGCCGTGACTGTGTTTGACACACGTTTACTTGAGTGCAGTACACTCTGGACCAACATGAGATGGCGGATCTGAACGTGTGTCTGATTGTAACTGTGCCTGTTCATGTTTGTAAAATACTGTTTCGACTTCAACTGTTTATTTGCCAAGAAAATCAAATTACGACCTTATAATTCATCTGTGTAAACCTTCACAGACATTGTTATTGTACTCCCAAATGCATACTTTCTGTCACTTTTAATTGAATTAAAATTCATCACTTGACCCTGCAAACATCCAATCAGGATCAGAACTGAAATCTGAAAAAAATCTAATTAGCTCCTTGTGGCTTGAGGCTTATCTGTCCTCCAGATCTGAGTGAAAGCTGTAATGGTTTGCGAGAAATCCTGCTGAAAGACAGACAGGAGCTTAACCTCACAGAGGTGATGAATTTTTCCCCAAAATGACCAGAATACCCTTAAAACCAGGGGGGAAAAGAGGTAAACCTGCTGAATAGATGCTTTCTGTTTGTAATGCTGCAAACTGATTGGAGGGATTTTAATAATTGAATGAGGCCCAGCTGTGGTGTTTTTTATGGAGATAAACCCTTTTTATGTGGTGTTACCTCAGATCCTCTTGTGATTTGTAATAACTGCAGAGGTCGCGTGAATCTGCCGTGTCCACAGTCTGGAAAGTAAATAGGTCATCACAAATTATTTTACCAAACAGGCTTTTGAATCAGTCCCTAAAACATGTTTAATTCTTGGGTGACCATTAGTGACCAGTTTTTGGTTTTGAGTGAAATGTCTCAACAACTGTATGGATGTAGTATAGTTAGTATTGTTGTTGATCAAATCAGGTCTAACTCTTTACAGTTAGTGTAAAGTATAGCTTGATTTCCACATGTTGGAAGCCTAGCTGTGAGTGTGAATGGTTGTTTGTCTCTATGCGCCCTGTGATGAGCTGGTGACTCCAGGGTACCCCGCCTCTCGCCCAAAGTCTGTTAGGATAGGCTCCAGCCCCACCATGACCCTGATGAGGATAAACAGTTGTAGATAATGGATGGATGGAAGCCTGGCTGTTGCAGTTGAATTTTGCTATTGGCTGATCTGGAGGCAGGTGACATATACGGTGGCTGCTTTCGTCACCAAACGCAAAAAAACAAAACAAAACACAAAACCTGACTCGACACACTGTGGCTTGCTATGTAGCAGTACTGGAAATTCCTGAGCTGCTAGTTTAGCTACTGTTACAACACAGATACTACACAGAAACTTGTACAAACAGCTATGAATGTGCTTAGAGTGACTGTCAAAGCTCCAGTGGACTCTGTGTGTTCAAAGCTGGCACAGAGAGTCTGACACCAGCTGCTCATTGCTCATAACTCGCTTAGCTCTCACCAGTGGCAGCTGTATTCCTGCTACATGTGCGGTGGTCAGCCTGTCACTCTGATCAGCATTACCTCCCACGTTACACACTGTGTAGCTCCGAGGCTACAATGTCTAAACTAAGAAGGTGAACATGGTAAACATTACCACTGCTTGACATTATCACTGCATGTTAAATATTAGTTAGTTATTGCTTGCTTGCTTATATGTTAGCATGCTGAAGTACAGGTCACTGTAGACTCTTAGTTAGCGTTCAGAATGAAATCAGCCCTGAATTAAAAAATAACAGAAAGAAAGAATACAGAATAATTCACTCCCTGTTATGAACAAATGTTCATTAGTTTTAATTCACTGAATCTTTTGCATTTAAAAATGTGTCATAAATTGAGAGAAATATGGGAGAACTGTGACCCAGAGAGGAAACTGGGGGAGGGATATGAAAAACAGGAGTGTCTCTCAACAATCGAGAGGGTTGGCAAGTATGGCATTATGTGCAAACTCACAGTATTACACTATCCATTGATCCTGGAAAAATCAGTGAACCCCATGTGAATCAGTTTTTACTCTCTAACTGCCTGGAGAAAATGGGTTTTTAAAATGCAATAACTTTAAACTTACTCACTCAAACAAAATCAAAGTTAAACAACATCTTCATTGAATTCCTATAACGTGAGGCCCTTTAAATGCTCATGGAGCTGCTGTGTAATTAGTCAGGTGAATTGAAATCAATTGAATGGGGAAAGTGCTCCAGCAGCCTTCAGTGATGATGAGGAGAAAGAAACAAAGGATCTTAAATTGATGGCGTGTTAATTTTCCTAAAGGCACTTCAGCGGACACGAGCCCCGACTGTTATTCATAAAATCCAAAACAGCCTGAAGGACATTTTTACAGGGATTATGAGGACTTCAGCCGCTTGTGTTGTGTGTTATGTGCCCATAATCAGAGCGTCCTCTCAGGTGTTGCTGCTGCTGTAATATCTAATTACACAGATAAACCAGCAGTGTGAGCCATAAAAGAGTCATTTAGGGTGATCTTGGCTGAGAGGAGTGGAGCTGTCCTGCAGATCAATAGTCATGTTTAAAGGTTTGCTCCTACACAGCTCAATAGGAAACGCATGGCCGAGCTAAAGCTCTGAGTTTGCCGCTGGATCAATACTATCGTTAAACGCTGATACCCATCTGGTCTGGTGAAGATGAATGATGGCAGCAGCAGGAGCGATGGTACGACTGCTTACAAAAAAGTGGAAGGATATGAATTCGGCACCAAATCACCTGTTTCTTTATCAGACTCATTGCTTTTTTTATCTGTCCCTGCCTTTATCTGTCTCTCTCTGGCTCTATCTCATCCTGGCTTCTCTTTATTAGACCAAGTCCTCAGTTAGAGGCTTGTCGCTGCTGTGTGTGTGTATGTGTGTGTTGGATGGTTATTGATTCTGTGTCCTCAGTGGATAAATAGTGCCACGCTTTGGAGTTCAGTCTCCATTTTTCTTTCATTATCTATCTAGCTGAGAAAATGAGCATTTATTCTTCTGTCTTTGGATATTTTATCCATAAAAGTATATATATATACTGTAGGAATGAAACATCAAGACAATGAGACTATCTTCGAATGCCTCAAAAGATCCATCTCTGTCATCACATGTTGATATTGATATGAACCATAAAGTAAGGACCAACCAGTAATTGTACAGTTCTACAAATACTGTACCATTTTAGGGAATTTAAAATTCCTTATTATAAGTATGTAATACATTATGGTAAAGGTTAAGTAAGGTTGAATCCAAATGCAGACACAGCACAGGCAGGTATGGTGAAACCAGATATACCAGCAGGAATGGAGAGATGTGGCTGGCTGAGGAGAAATCCTGGTAGAGGCTCAGGGGCAAGTGGTTTGAGAGATGATGGATAAAACGCTGGACCTCAGGCAGGCTTGGGGCTGGACCAAGGCAGAGCAGGAGACTTCAGGCAGAGTCTGGGGTCAAGGCAGATCGTTAGGGTAGATCCGGATGGCGACCAGGAGACCAGAGACATAGGTAGGACCAGTTTGGAGGTCTGCAAAGGCAAGACCATTCAGGAGGCGCATGTTGCTTAGGGTACGAGGCTCCGGGTGGGTGTGGAGATACACACAAACTTTTGACTGAGTGCTGCTGTGTTGGATCTCCCCCCAGAGAACAAGAGGGGCAGGGGGCGCTGCTGGACACTTCAGGTCAACACAAACGTGGAGGCCCCTGTCCATGAGGTATTCAACTCCCACCTCCAGAAGAATTTTTCAGGCAACCCAGTGGAGGTTGTTCAGGCTGTGTCCAGCCAGGGATATTGGTCGAGGACTGGGGATATAGATGAGCGGGGTAAGAGCACTTTGAGGAGCTCCTGAGCCCGACTAACATGCCCTCTATGAAGGAGGCAGAGCCTAAAGACTCGGGGGAAGCCTCGACCATATCCATGGCAGAAGACTGACAGTGTGTGTCACTGATGTAGTCAGAAAGCTCCTCTACAGCAAAGCTCCAGGTGCTCTTGGTCAGATTTGGACATTGTTGTGTTTAGAGTTGTTCCCATTCCGATACCAGTATCGGAAATTGCTCCGATACTGCTGAAAATGCTGGCATCGGTATCAGCAACTTCTGGAGTCCAGGCACCGATCCGATACCACGTAATGTATTAAATTAGTAATCTATTTACTGGTTAGCTCCGTTAAGCTCTGGCACAGTTTTTCTTTGCTGCTCATAAAACAGTGGCGCTGTGCTGCAACCTGCAGCCTGCTGTTTTAGAGGTACGAGGAAGAGTTGATCACGTGACACAGACACAACAGACACACCTGTGTCTGAGCCGGTTGACGCGAGGCTTGGAGCTAAGCTAACTAGCAGCTAACTAGTACTAGCATATCATGTCGGCGGTGTGGCAGTATTTCACGCTGGATGATGCTCCCACCAGTAAGACTGCGACATGCAACATATGCAAAGAAATGCCTTTTTTTTTTTAAAATATTGTGGCTGCACTTGAATTTTTTTTTAAATAATTATTCCTGGATTTATTTAGTCAATTGCATTTGCACTACTGATTTTTATACTGTGCTATTTAAAAATAAATGGCTTGAATTTGCTGTATTTATTCATGTTTTACAAAGGGTTTGTGGTAAGGCCTGAGCCAGGCCTTACCACAATGATAATCATATCACAGTCATGCAGGCGTAGTATGATATTTTTTTTATAACATACTGGTATCGGATCAGTACTCGGTAGCGGCCGATACCCACAACACAAGTATCGGAATCGGTATCGGGAGGGAAAAAATGGTATCGGAACATCTCTAGTTGTGTTGTCTTGGCTGAGACACCTCTTCAGTGTAGCATGGAGGTCAGGGACAGTACTTGTGGAGTGGCAGACCGGGGTGGTGTTTCCCATTTTCAAAAAGTGGGACTGGAAAGAGTGCTCCAATTATCAAGCTATCACATTTTTCAGCCTCCCTGGGAAAGTTTATTCCTTGGTGCTTGAAAAGAGGCTCTGAGCAATTGTCAAACCACAGATTCAGTAGGAATGTACGAAACACAACTACAAATACTCAAATATTTTAGGAGAGAGCTGGTACGAAAGAAACACTTTGCAGCTAAATGTCATTATAAAAGATAACATTACAGACAGAAACAAATTTTTGCCATTTTTATTGTGTTCCCTTCACTGTAGCTTTAGGATGGTAATTATTTCTTTATATATAATTAGCTTATTTGCCTATTATTTGAAGAAAGTAAAAAAGAAAATCTGTATAAAACAAAAAACAGGCACCAGCACATCCCTAAATAATAAGAAAAAAAAGTTATATTTAACTTAGAGTTGTTATTATCCAAGTGGAACTTTGTCCGACACCAGAACCACCTCTCTGACCTCTCTCTCACCTCGCCAAATAGCATTAGCCTGAAAGTGTGAAGTGAGAACTTGTACCAGCCCTCTGTGGTTTTATTGACCCAATAAAATGGTTTCTGGGTGAGTAGAGTTGCCAGTTTTAGTGCAGGCACTGCTGCTGTGTGCTGCCTTGCCCACAGGCTCTTTGGCACTGTGATAAGTAGGTCTGAAAGCCATCTGCTCAGATCAGCTTCAGCCTGTGGAGCTGCTCCAGAGCCACCAGACTGCTGCAGCGTGACACTGCACAGAGAATATGATTTGATTACATGTTGCATTATGCAAATGATTATTTTCTCAAATAATCATGTAACATCTTTGTCTATTCTCTTCTAGCTTTATTTTACTTGTAGTTAATGTTTCTTCTGCTGGTAGAGTACAGCAGAATTAACTTTCACATATTCTATTTTTTACATTTTCTACAGTTTTTGGGAACACTTACTTTAAGTCCTCTTCTTTAACATTTATAATTAATGCAGTTATTAAATGGTTTACTAATGAATCTCTGAACCCATCGGCTATCATCTGGGGGCAACTGCCAATGATGTGCTTCCATTGTAACCAGTAGATACCTGTAAAATGGAGAACGAACATCTGGGCCACAGTCTGATTAGCAACTTGGTACATCAGAATGACGATTAAGACAAGTTTCTGCCAACCTCTATCAACATATATGTACATATGAATGCAGATAATTGTAAAAAAAAAGCTAATAAAACGCTAAATCATCACGAGATCCGTGATTGCATTTTGGCCAATATGTTCCACCTCTTTTGCTTTCCACACCAACTGTTGCAACCATAGCCCGCTCAAATGTGACAAAAAATACAAGAATGCTTCCAATCCCAAACTCTTGGCCCCTTGCCTACAGATTCTACATTCATATGCAGATATTTTTTTTTAGCAACATGTCCACATAACTAAACAAATGAACAGGTTGATTGCCATGCCAGTGATTCTCAAGACAGCACAGGAGTGCCAGACGTCTGGCATCCCATGGTTAAGATTGTGAAATGGTCCCAGTTTGGTTTGATGTAGGCACCAAAATGATTTGGTGAGGTTTAGGAAAAGATCACAGGTATGTTAAACTATATGTAACTTAAGTCACTTAACCTAAGCCAAGGTGAAATAAGTCATCCCTGACTTTTGGTCTTATGAGGACGGGCTGGTATAAACAGAAGGAAAAGTTACAATAGTTGACATATACTGTATATTAATTGAATAGCTGCATAAAACGATATTATATTGTGTTTATTTATTTATTAAATGTTTATATGCTGATTATGAATGATAAATGAGGGGACTTTAACTTCTTGTTGCTGATCATCATTAAATTATCATCATCATTATCACCTTCCACACAGTCTTTTCATCTCCTTCAGGAAACACAGATGTGTTTGTGTTATTCTAATAGATCATTTTTCATGCACAGTCTGTTATTTGAGGTTTTAATGCAGCTCAGTTTGCAGCTCAGACAGGAAGAGCTGTCATGTTTCACGTGACTGAACAATACTGACGTTCCCTGAGCTTGGTCTCATCTTTAAAGTTATTTTAATTATTGTCTAATCTGGGTCTTCTGCGTCTTGCCCTTGTCTGACTTTTTCAGCAATAAATTATAACTGATGCGATATCAACAGGTTCATTTATTCTGTTGACACACAAGACTGGTGTGATTTTATCTGACTATTTTGATCTTTTATTGATTCCACCAACTACAGCTGTTTCTCTGTCTCATTCTAACCTTTCTATCTCTCCTCTCCACAGATCTGACTATGAGACGGAGTATGACAGATACCCTGATGAACACTATAATAGGTACTGAACATCAGTTGACCTCATTGTTTGTTCAGTTTGTTTAACTTCTTTTTGCTAAAGTCAAAAGTCACTGTCCTGATTGGTTCACCGCAAATACAGTGTCAGATTAAAGGTCCAGTGTGTAAGATTTAGTGCCACCTTCAGCAGTGAAGTTGCAGATTGCAACCAAATGAATTGTCTCACATGTCTCACCCTCTCCTTCCAAGCATGTAGAAAAACTTTGCCTGAAAAATTTACATAAAAAGCAAAAGGCCATTTCTAGATCAGGGTTAGGATTGTCTGTTCCAGACTACTGTAGAAAAATGGCGGTTCAA
Organism: Sciaenops ocellatus; assembly: GCA_033000465.1. Classification (NCBI taxonomy): domain Eukaryota; kingdom Metazoa; phylum Chordata; class Actinopteri; family Sciaenidae; genus Sciaenops; species Sciaenops ocellatus. Next base: position 24,746,894 of record CP136871.1, on the reverse strand, counting down.
CATGGCGGACTCAGTTGAAGAGGACCCGCTTTTTGATTTATGCAAATTTGATCCATTAACAGTACCTCACCACATCAATTCAAACAAGAGGACAGCATCATGAAACCATAAACCATAACATAACATTTCTTCCATTTGGTTTCTGATTTTTTTCAACAAGGAGAGATGCGTTGCTGTAGCAGAATAATAAAAACACACTGTAGAGGCAACAAAATCCCATTCATTGTGATTTGTACCTTGAAAAACATGACAGAGCTTCCCGCCACTACTCAAAGACTCAAAAGATGCCAGCAGGGCAATATGTAGAAGTTGACATGCAAGAGTGACTACCTTGAAACCAGTCATGTCTGATTCCCTGTGGAAACAAAAGAAACAAAAGTATCACAAATAACAGCCCTTGAATAAGAGATGAAATATGTTGTTGTGATTTAGAAAATACTGTCCAATCAGAGTACATGATTTTGTGCTGCATGCACCACAAGGCGACTGACAAACAGATAAGTTGTCTGACAGGGAAAGACAGAGCAGATATTCATATGAAAGCTTCCTGGAAACTGAACAGATATTTTCAGTCCTGACCATATCAAACATTTCAGGCAGCAGCTCTCGACGACCTCAGATGTCATTTCAACTTTACAGTGTTTCACCAGCTTCTAAATGTATTTTCTTGAGTGACTCAGACTGCACATTTTCAGCTGAGACAAGGAAATTGGTTGCCCTCTCCGAGAACATGAACTGAACCTCAACTTTCCATTTGTGTCTGGTGTGCAGTGGCAAGCCGATTTCCTGTTTGATGGCAACGTGTGCTTAGACTCTGAGGTTAGGAAACGATCCTCCTGTCTCAGAGGGCTGTTTATAGTTCCAGCAAAAGATGAAAACTGTGGGTGGAGCCCAGTTTGACCTTGTTGTGTTCAGCTTTTAGCCAGCTGAAGAGGCATTTTGTGAGGATGTGAGGATGAATGCTGCTGGCCTCTCCTCCGCAGATTATTCTGCACAACGATAAAAGACAAAATACAGTCATGTAATCCAAAATATATCCAATGATAGACCTGAGTTGGGAAGATTAAAATCAGATCACTAGGATTTATTGAAAAAGAATAAAGTAAGAATGAGGTAGATACTGAGATAAAGAGAAATAGAGAGATAAAGACAGCAAGATTTAAAAAGGAGAAAGGAAGAGGGGAATTTTTATCATCATCATATTTTTTTCTACCAACAACCCAAGAGGACTAAATGAAGATAATATAATACTTAAAGAAAAACAACAATAATATTGATAAATAAAGTATTTAAATTTTTTTAAAGAAGAAAAAGTAGTGAATATCTGAGATATTTAGATATTCATATATTCAGCATGCACATAATATAATAATACTAATAATAACAATGGCAATGTTTAACAAGTGAAGAGATGATATTATGGCATGATGACAAATGTAGGATCCAATGTTTTTGGAGCTTGAGTGTATTGAACTGTTAGCCCTGTACACTCTCACAAACTGGGAAAACAAAGTTTAGATGAGAGTTTAAATGAGTGCAGAACAATTTGTTAAGGAAAATGGGAAATAACAACAACATTTGAACTCTTTAATCTGAATTAAATTTGCTCTGATGCAGAAAATAAATACGCAACTAAACCTTTTTTAACTAAATTACATTCAATTAAAATAGCCCTGATGCAGAAAATGGGAAATGAGAATGTGTGTGTGCGTGTGTGTGTGTGTGTGTGTGTGTGTGTGTGTGTGTGTGTGTGTGTGTGTGTGTTTTCAGTTTTTACTTTGTTTTATTTACTTTGTTTTTCATTTAACTTCATTTTCACATTTTTCTTCTTATTAATGTAACATTCAGATTACAGAGCAGATTGGCTGCACTGATGGAGTGATTTAAGAGAGAAGTAAGTATGAGACAACAAGGAGGTGGAAAAAAAGGAGGGAAAGTTAAAAAAGAGGGAAAATGGAAAAACACGGTGCTAATTCTACAGTCAAGCGCGATTAAAGCACTGCAGTCAGTCAAACCTCAAATGATGGAAAACATGATGTTAGCTTTATGTATTAATGTGAGGAAGGTTACACTTTCTCATCAGTCTTTTGTCATTGCATCATCTCTTTCCATTTTGCTTTCATCAATACACAAGCATAAATTGCAACTATTCTAGTTTTCTTCTAACTTTATGCTGTTATGCAAAAATTGAAAGACGAGCATAAAAACTGGTGAATGGAAACGGTCAAGTGAGGTTAGATCAGTGAAGGAGAGAGAGCAGTTTGCAAAAATGTTTCAGTGAGTCTGCCAGTTTTTGTTATCTATTGGGGACCTCTTCTGGTGTAAGCACTGACCTTGTTGGCACCAGTAGTCCTCACGGGGACCAAAGAACAGCCCTAAAGAAAAACATCATTTCTAAGGTCCTGGTTGGGGATAGGGTTAAGGTGTGAACTGAGGTTCAGATAAGGGTTTGGGATAGGTTGTCAGTAGAATGTCCTAACAAAATTAGCTGCGCAAATTTGTGTGTGATGAGTGTGTGTGTGTGTGTGTGTGTGTGTGTGTGTGTGTGTGTGTGTGAGATGAAGGCATAAGAATAGTATATTGTTATACTCAGTACTTTCCTCAGTGCAGCTTTACATGAACCTTGATGCGTCCTTGTGTCTTCTGTAGCAGAACCACTGCAGTGTTTCCTGCTGTCAGCTGCCCAGTTTAAGGATCTGGACATCAATGGACTGAATATAAGACTATTGTGTTTTCTGGAACTGTTTCACAAAAGTCAGCTTCATTTTATATTTGAGGGCTAAACATTTAGGTATTCACAACAGCAGATTGTTTGGCTCTTTCAGTGGAGCAAGAGTGAGTGTGTTACCTTAAAAGAGTGTTGTGTTATGCATTGTTTGTTGCTTTAATGTAGCTAGGCTATCAAGTTTCTAGCCTGATAAACTGAAACTGGATTTCATTTAAATTTCACTTCATTCAGTCTGATGTTGCATTAATGTTAACTAATCTTTGTGTTTTTGTTGTCTTAAAATGAGCCTATCATCTACAGTTAGAGCAGGTCCTCCCCCATGGAGTCCACCACCTATATATATATATATATATATATATATATATATATATATATATATATATATATATATATATATATATATATATATATATATATATATAAGAGAGGGTGAGGTGTGGGAGAGTATTCATTCAAGTTCACTGCTAGGTGGCACTTAATCCTACACACTGCACCTTTAAAAGAGCTTTCCACTGATTTACCACTTCACTTCTATAACACTGTCAGACTCTGAATGGACAGTTTGAAAAATGTACCAAAATCAATACAGCGGAAAAATATAATTTGTTCCACACATTCTTTTTCCTTGTCAAAACCTGGTGCCTACATTACCCACAATGCAAATCAAAGGCTTACAATTCAGTCTGAGATGCTTTCAGTCTGTTTTGCTAGTAGCGGCTCACCTAGCCTGGAGCCTCTCGTGTGCAGCAGCAGCTACAGACGTCTGTCCAGCTCACTTATTTCTAACTTGTAGTCCTTAAATGATAGACTGTATAAGTAAGAATGGATGTAGTCTCTGTGATGTCACTCAAAGGTTGATGAAGAGCTGTTGTGAAACAACAGAGTGTGGTGCAAACGTGGAGTGTGAGTGGAGTTGAGGAGGGCTGAATGGAGTGTGATTTCTGAAACAAACAGCTATGTCCTTAATTCTTTACTTTAATCCCTACTATATCTCAAACGGTAAGTTATATAGAAATTCAGCCTCAGTACATTTGTTATGAACGGGGACTAAGACCAAAATAGTTTGTACCAGGCTGTAAACATGTTTATTTCTGCAGTGAAGTTGGTCATTTCATATGGAGATTGACTCATTCTGTAGCCACCCCCAAGTAGCTGTTCAAGGAACTGCAGTTTTTGGCACTTTCACATTGGCTTCATTGTTCAGCCATGTGGGTTGCAACTTGCTTTAGTCCCAGACAACGATGTAAACTCACATGACATCACTTGAGGACATTTCTCAGGCTTGACTCCCTCTGGAGACGCTACAGGCTTTCTACAACCTTTATCACATATGCAGTAGTACTCTCCTGGAAGTACTGGAAACACACTGATGTGAGAAGGCTTTTAAGAAGGGGAAACATCCTGCCACTTTTAGACCTAAACTCTTTGTTTTGATGTTTTGTATCAGTATATGCTGAATCTTCTGTCTGCACAACATCCTCCTTAAATTATCTGTCTGACTGAAGCAGATTCAGCTCAAAAGAAGTGGTATGGACTGTAGAATCAGGGAGTGGATATGCTAAATCAGGCAGTAGACTTTGATGTTTATTTCCCTTCATCAACATGTTTTTTTTCATTACTACATTTGTTAGTCTTCATTTAAGTTCTAGTTAATTGCATTATTCTCAGTAACAGCACGCTCAGTGAACACTGGAGTGAGGAAATAATCTGCTGTGCTTGAAACACATTTTTATAGGAGCTTATTCACAGCCTATAAAACAACCTGACAGCACTGAAGGTGACACGGCTCTTATTTGTGCACACAGAGGACTCAGCAAAGTCTAGACAACAGAGGAAAACCAACAAACATTCTGTTGCTGTTTGTCGGGGAAAAATGTGCCACTATGGCAATTTAGCGTGAAAGAGTTGACAATTCAGTGAAAGCAGGCGTTGAGATGGTTATAAATCATTTCCTCTCTCTCAACCTGTAATTCCTCCTCCATCAGCTGCCCTGAACTCATCTGAGCTACTCGCCGTGTGCAGCTGAAACTACAGCAAGGCTGCAGAAAAATGCACACTGAGAGGCAGAGCGATTTTTAAAACTACGGATCAGTTTACTGCACAGCACCCATGAGACACTCATACTTTTCTCACAGAGAGTTTATGCTGGGTAATGAATGCAACAAAAAAAAACACCCATTTACTGATTGATGAAGTAGAAGACAGCTTCACCTCTGTAGAATTTGTCTTAAAAATACATAAATGTTTCCAGTGTTTTCTGATATTTGTCTTTGGATTATATCAAAGTATTTGTCTCTTCAGTGGGACACAATCTCATACTTGTTGTAATTTTCCTCAGGACTCTCCCCGCTACTCACAGGAGCAAGATAAATGATAAAGACATTACACCACAGATTACTTTGCTTTGTTTCAGCAGGTTTATATGTAGGAGTTCACACCAAAAAAGTCCTGCATTGAAACAACACAGGTGGCAATATGTTGCTTCATGCACCTCTGTGACATGGAATATGATCCAGGTATCCCAGTTTGAGTAAACAGTCGCCAATGGCGTCTGTCACATGATGCACAGGGGTCCAAAATACTTTTTCCTATAAACTTACATTGTAAAAGAAGTGGCTGTAAAATGGTGAATATATTCTTTTGAGCATTAAAACACCAAGAAATGATTTGTCTCACTGTCAGAATTTGATCTGTTCGGGCCAATAACATTTTGAAAGTCTAGAAGAGCCGCTTGATTAAATCATTTCATGCCCAGATTTGCCCAGTCAAACTTTTTTGGCTTTATGCACCACTGAGCAGCTTCCATTGGAATGAATAGAGCCCATCCTCCAACACTGTATCCAGTTTATATGTACATCCAGGATGACAAAGCTAAGAGGAGAAAAGAAGAGATTGTAAATCTGAGATTGACTTTTGGTCATTGTGAAATCAAAAGCTAAAAGACAGACGCTGAGCTGGGCTTTTTGCCGGCTGCTATCTCTTGTGTTGTTGCACTTGCTTGATGTTTGGCTGTTTGACTCACTAGTTTTGATCATAAGTAATATAATAATAACAAATGCATGTGTACGACTGTCCATATTTACCACAGTGGTATTGCATTCTGAAACTTATGCTCCTCTAATGAGAAAGCTAATAAATCTCTAATAAAGTCAAAAGTAAAAACAAACTTGAAAATAACACCAAAGAAAAGGAAAATATGATTGATGATGATAATAATAGAGCAAGGCACGTACATTTCAAAGAAAGTGGAGATTTCAGTAGTGTACATGACAATTTTTTACTTAAAAGTCTTTACAGACCGTCCTTAGAAGCTACATTTGGCAACAAGCAACATTGACAGAACAGACCAACATATCCAGCATAGAATGATAAACAAATAGTTTGGTTATAAACACATATGAAGAATATGAATCATGGTAACTTCCAGGTATAGCCAAACAGAAGTTTGCTCTAAGACCGTCCCCTCTGTCTGCAGTAAAAAAGCCTTTAAACGTTGTGAATCTAAAAAACAGCAAGCGTGCATACTCACTTGACTTTCCCCAGATAAAGGTTAAAAAGAATAAACGGCTAACTAAAGTGAAAAAAACTGGAAACAGCATTGGACTGACAGCATCTGACCGCCCCACCACAGGCTGAAAACCCAGAGCACTGCAGGCAGCCAAGGACAGGTGGAGGAGGAGGTGGAGGATAACTGTATGTTAAAATAAGAGACAGAAAATGAAAGAGAGGAGCAGAGGACAGCGAGAACAACAAAAAAAGAGGCTGACAGCATGAAAAACGAGTGTGTTGGCAGCCGGCAACCACTCAGATAAAAGCTCCACTCAGTTTCCATCCACGCTCCCTCTCTCTGGTCACTCATCTGCATCATCATTTTTGTATTTTCAAAACTTATTTCCCTACACATGTCCCCATTTCACACCAACAGAGAAGCCCACATGATTCATTTATATCGTGCAGCTCTGGTTGTGGTTCATTTACTGCAGGACAACCTCAGGATGGGAGTAAAAGTCAGTTTTCATACATAAGAGAATCTGCCTTATTTTACAATAAAGATAGTAAGAGAAAAGTACTGTGATGAATCATAAATATAAAATAAAATTTATAATACCACTGTATAACCAGATCGTCCTCCAGATTCGTCCTCTCAAGACAACTGACACATCAGTCGTTTCAACAAACGCTCAAAAAATAGATTTATATACACTGAACCCCCCGAGTGCCCAGAGGAATTATGACTACTGTCTGTTGAGAGCAAAGGAGTTAACCAACATGATAAAGGCACGTCTTTCTCTGATCCTAACCAAGGTGTTTTTGTGCATAGACTTAATCAAAACCTTAACGATAGCATTGTTATTCCAAATTAAACAATAAATAACTAAATGAAACATTTGTACCTGCCCTTTAGAACAACATAGAAATGTTTTGTGATCTAACACGTCTAAAATCCTTGGCATTCCAAAACCATAAAATAAATCTGGATAACATTGTGGTTAAGGTTTAGTTGGTCAGGGTCAATGAAAAGTGGATTGGGTTAAAATTACTACTTCATTTCGGGTAGAGACATTTTTAATGTGTGGTTAGTACTGCAGTCACAGACAGCCAACCAGATATCGTCTTAGTGGATGAGGGCAGCACGGTAAAATTAGGTGAGGCTGGCAGAAAATACTGTCACGGGTAACGGTAGAAAGCATTGCTGTCCAAAGTTAAATATTTAACTTATAGCAGTCCTCTGTGAAGGAATTGACAACTGGATGTTATGTTGCTCCCTCACACAGGAAGAAAACATGGTTGATATGGACAGCATGAAGCTAATAATTGATGACATTAAATATTAACAACACAAAAATATTTGTTATATTTTATTCCATTCATTGCAAACAATACGAGATCACTATGGCAGCATATTGTTATCTGTGTTGCACTTTGCTGTCCTGCCATCCCACTAGACTGTTGGACCGGGAGACATTGTCCATATGACGAATCCATGTGAATTCAGCACAAGGTTCGAGAACACTGGCAGTCATGGTTTAAAAAAAAAAATGCAACGTTAACTGTCAATAAAAAATGAGAAACAAACGGTCTCCTCCCTTTTAAGTCTGAAGTTTTGTTGGATCATGTATCCAACAGACTTCCTCCCTCCATGGCTCGCAATATTTCTTTTCCTAGAATGGCAAAGGAATGACCCATCCTACTCCTATGTCCTGCAGTTGGCTTAACCTGATATTCCTTCCCTAACCGAAACCAATCCCACTGTTAAAGCCTAAACCTAAACTAACCCAACCGATAAAGGCTGACTTGTGAGTCTATTTTTTACTGAAGTAAAAGATTTGAGTATTTCTTCTAACCCCTGAGTCCTGGATGACCAGTGAGTCTGTGAGAGTGTACTACCGTACTTCACTAAGCGTTCCATTAGAAACTTGAATGTGACTTCTGATGCAGAAGTTTACAAGTGCAAGACTTCCACTTTGTTGACAGTTGTTGGTCACGGTCACCAAGTGTCCGTGATGCTGTGGGAGCAGTGCACTGTGGGATTAGAAGATGTCAAATGTTACTTTGTGCCAAACACCTCAACAGTGTTTGTCCGGATGTAACAGAATATTTTACCCCTGCAGGCAGCAGAAGGACAATATTTCATGCACACTGCCTTCTCTGAAAAGCCTCCAGGAATGATCTGGAGAGTATTTTATTTTTTCCTGGAGAATTAAACAGCTTCAGCGCGTGAGGGTAACTCCACAGCCGAGCCACCTCGCTCTGTATGAAGGATGTAAAGCCGTGGAGCCCGGCCGTGTCAACACTGCCGTCCTGTAAATATTTATAGGTGTTTATCTGCTGGGCTGCGGATTATCAGCTTAGTGAGGTACAGTAGCCCCCATCGACCAACACATTATTCACACACTCATTTGTTGAGGCTTCAGGGACAAACATAGCAGGAGGTCTGAATGTGTGTGTGCTGATCATACCACCTCACAAATCAAAAAGTAGCTGATCATATGTTAATCCCCTGCTGTGCTGCTGTCTCTCCCTGTCACTGCAGTCAACTGTTTGTGTGACACTTAAAGAGCAGCAGAGCTCACAACGTGTTTTACAGAAAGACATAAAAATAAGAAAACGGAGCTCTATAAGGAGATAAAAATAAATTCTCTATAAGGAAAGTCAGATCTCTGAGGCACCATCAGACCTGCAGGTTGTACGTTTGTGACTAACGAGACAAACCTTCTGTTCTCTTTGAACGAGCTGTTTTTCTGTATTTTTAGCTTTTCTTTCACCTGGAATCTGTTTTCACATCTCCACTACCTTTTACCTTTTACTGAACTTTTAAATGTTAATAACTTTCTTTTTAAACTGTCTTTTTTGACAAGAAGTGACTTTTTTTTTGCATAACTGGTTAGTCCTGCAAAGCCTGGAATCCGTCAATTCAGCCCAGTAATAAATGGATGGGAGTGATGGTTCTAAGGCTGCCAACTGAGTCATGAGTTATGACCAAACCATTCTTTTAAATGTGAGAGCTACAGTATCTATTGAATAAAATCAGTTGATTAATGTGTCTTGAATTCTGCAGCCCCCACCACTGCAGCCTAAACACAGTTCCCCAGTTCAAATTAATGTTCAAACCTGCGTTTTTTCGCAACACTTGATTTGGTCTGAATCTGTCCTTAGAGCCGAGAAAACTGAGACACATTGTTGAAATTGAAAGAGATCTCATCTGTTTTGGGTGATTCATTAAAGTTGAACTTTTTCCGAATGTACTTGTACTTCTTTAGAAAAAAAAAAAGAAAGAAAAGGATTTTTAGGTTAATTATGCAATGGTTTTACTGGTCCAGTCCAGTCTTAAAACTTTTCATGAGCTCAGAAAAACAGCTCTCTTTTCTACTTTGTAACAACACATTTTTCAGAACACTCAGGAAAGTTTTAAAATTGTACGAGAATTTTCTCGACACATGAAGCCTCTGAGATGTAGTGACAGTGTGGTGTAGCATGAAGTACCTTGAATTTGTAGTTAAGTACGTGAATGTACCTCTGCAGACCATGCAGTAGATGTACAGTACTTATACTGTACATCTACTGCATGATCTAACCAGTTTAATTAGGCTAGTAACTGTGAGTGAATCCAGATTTGATTTAGCTTGTCAAAATACTTGTTTCATAAGAAGAACGTGGAGAATTTCCTGCAGGCTTTGATTCCAGGTGAAAACATGAAAATCCCCTGCACATTATTACATGTTTTTTGTGCCACATGTGGTATCATTTTCTTTAGGCCCTTTGAAGTGTAAATGTATTTTTTCCGTGCCACTGAAGCAGCTTTTGAAATGAGCTGAAGGGGTGCATGCAGGTGTGTGTTTGTGCATGTTTACTTGTGTGTGTGCGTGAGAGACGGTGAAAGAGATGAAGTGTATTCATGTTCCCCATGCAGTCAATCCTCCTCCAGCTGTAGATGGCTGCTGTGATAGACAGCAGAGGTTGACAGGGAGAGGAAAGGCTGCTCGTCGTCCTCCCCATCGCCTCCTCTATCGCTCTCTGCATCAAATTGGAGCTGTCAGTCAATTCTCACCCGCAGCACAACACACTATCAGTCCGCAACAACCGCCGGAGAAAACATGGTGGCGGCGTCAGCGTCTCTGCAACAAGCAGAGCAACTGTTAGAAAAAGGAGGAAAAGTGGGATTATTTGATGAAATGAAATCAGTTATCTGTTTTTATAGGATAAATTGCTCTGTCCTTCAGAAAGTTTCAACTCCTCGAGCAGGGGAACAGCTGTGCGCCAGGTTTAAGACCAAATTCACTTTCACTTGACTTTCAGCTGCGGCTACATTATAATGTTGGAGCTTTCATTCTCAATTAATTTCCTTATAGATCATTTTAGTACTTTCATAAGAATTAAGGGGTATTTTTCTAGATTAGCAGGTTAGTGGATGAGGCAGAGAGAACGTCCTTCAGGCAGAGCTCCTGCCTTTAAACACCTCTGTTTCCCTGCCGAAGAGTTTTTAAAAGGATGCGGCTGATGCTATTTTATCTTATACTTAATGCGAGATTACATTAAAAGACAAGAATGTGTTAGTCTCTCAATGCTTTCTGACTTCCTTACTCTTTATTGTAAACTGCATATCTTTGTGTTTTAGACAGTCAGAAGAAAACTTTTAAGACACTGGACATTTCATATACCAAATAATTGACTGATCAAGTGAGAAGAATTGCTGCCGTAATATCTGTCATCCCAGATCTAGTTATTACTTGGTAGTGAATTTTTAGGCATTGCCCATAATTAAAGATTATTTCAGTTTTTCACCAACAGCTGAATGAAATATTTATGTCACTTCTCTTCGGGTCAAAAGCATTCAGGGAAATGCATAAAATCCTTGACTGATGGAGAAAGTATAGAGAGAAAGTCGGTTTAATAAAAAGGAAATTACAGCAGTCCGTTGTGAAGCTCTCACACTGCTGCCTTGTCTTCCTCCAGCTAAAACTTGGACATGCTAATCAAACTAATGGAGGAGGAAGTTTAATATACATAAATATGCAGCTCTTAGAGCCCCAATATGAATGTGATTCAATTACATTGGACCTAAAGGCCTGAATATTAAAGAGCAGTGACGACAAGACAGTCCGAGTCTCTCTGTGTGAACAGACAGGTCATCATTCATCCTCCACTCTCTCTCATTCATCTTCTTACAAGCGTCGCTACTGATACACCTGATACCTGCTGATAGTGTGTGTCACATTATGGTGATGTTTGTCAGTTTATACACTGACTTTGTGGGGACTTGTCTTCTACATAAGGACAAAAAATAAATCAGTCCCCATGAGGATAAAAGTTAAATATATTATTATATTCTACATTTTTCTTATTGTCTAAAAAAACTCCATTAAAAAACAACAACTGTGAATGTAACTAAAGTGTTGTATCCATGTCAGAGCCTGATTTATCTTCTTCCTCTGTGCCATAGAGATCCATAGAGAGCCACACTGTTGTTCCTTCATTGCCATTTACACACACTGTAGTTTATTTTGACTCAGTCACACATAAACATACTGCTGCCACAGATACTCACTACAGCTACAAATATGGATTAATCTGCTGCTGAAAATAGTTCCCAACAAATACACTATTTAATATTGCTGGCTGAAACAGATGAAGTCAGAGTATTGAGAGACGGAATAACACATTGTTGGTTTTGGTCTTTTCATGGGACTTGTTCCCAAAGAGAAAAGAATAGAATAAAAATAACCAGATCTCTGCCAAAATCAGAATCATTTTGTCTCATTATCATGATACATAACTAAAGAAGTGAAAAACATCTGCAAGAACATGGGATATAGTCTATTAATTTTATAGCTTCAACATTTAAAAATAAAGAAAATATCAGCTTTTGTGAATGTTGCAAGTGTCAGAAGCAAAAGTTCAAGTTGAAGTTCTTATTTTTGATCGATCTCTTGATTTATTTTTCCATGGGAAAGACAAAAATCTAATAAATGAGACTGATTCGGTCCATTTCAGTTAATGGATAATAATAAGTAAGACCACCAGAATTTACTTCCTCCAACCTACCCATCCCCAAGCTCCTTTCTCAACCTCTGGCTTCTAAAGTAAACAGACATAAAATGTTGACAGACAAACAACATATGGAGAAAATAAATGAATGAGAATAAGGGGGAAAAAATATATAAATATAAATTACCTCAGAGACTAAACTGCTCTTCAGTTTGTTACGAACATAAAGATTAAATCTGTTCATGACATAAATTACACCCCACTTCATTACAGTAATAAAACAGTCAAGGCACAAACGAGCAGCAACACGCTAGACCTTCAGGCAGTGGTGCATCATGGGACTCTGTCTGTGCTGTGTGTGTGTGTGTTCTTAGCTTGTGTGTTTGTGTGTTTTGCAGGGTGTCTGACTACCAACGTGTCCCCTCCTCAGTCCCGGTGGATCGCAGTCCTGTCAAACGGCCCCGCCCTTCATCTTCCTCCTCCTCTTCCTCCTCCACAGTAGCTCTGAGGATGAAGAGCAGTAGAGTGTCCAGCAGGAGCAACAACACACACACCTCCTCCTCTGACAGCAAATGTAAGAGAGATGCTGTGCTGTTTTATGTTACTGAAGCTTTGAGACCCTGGCTCCTAAACAGCCAGTGTCTCTCCTAATGCCTCTTTAGGACAAACTTCATCTGACTCACTCTCAGGTTTTAATAATATTCTGTCACAAGTCAAGGAGCAGGGCCTGAGGATGGTCTGCTGTCTGTCCAACAACTTATTTACATTAGCAAATATGTTTTGTGGGAAACGTTGCTTGTAAAAAGGAACTGTTTAAACTAAACTGTTCACTAATAATGCAAAATGTTCTTACTGAATGTAGCTGAACTTGTTTGAGATTGGAAACATTTAGCACTTAAAAAGCCAAATGTTTTTCTCAGGAGTTGGTTGAAACCAAAGCAGAGCTAAAAGGAGAGTAAATATTGTACTTTAAAATTAAAATGTAAAATGTATTAATCAGTTGGACACGAACAAAACTCAAAACAAATGATAATGTACAAAACGCATCCTCTGACTGAAGACAGGACTTGCAGTGACAGGTTGACTTGCAGTGGTGGAAGAAGAAGTATTCAGATCCTTTACTTAAGTAAAAGTACCACTACCACAGTGTAAAAATACTCTGTCACAAGGAAAAGTCCTGACTGAAAAATCTTACTTATACTTCGAGAAGTTACTAGTAAAAGTATACAAGTATAAGCAGTAAGTGTACTTACCCTCATCCTACCAAAATATTGGACTACCTAGTCAAGAAGGAATGTTGATGTTTCAAATCATTATTAGTTACATAATTAATGTTATCTGAATAAAAAAACAAAAAAGCAACAGATAATGTTTTTTTTATGAAAGTTAAAGTTCATTTTCAGTTTATGTAAAATGAAAATAAACAGAGCAAAGAGTTCTGCTGCCCCATCTGATAGTGTCCATTAAATTAGGACCCGTGGCAAACATAGACTCAATACATCGTTACAGAAACAAAAAAATAATTGTTATTATGAACCTACTGACTGACACAGTTATGAAAAACTGTAATGAAAGGTTAAAGCAACAGTGATATGACAAAGAAAAATTGTAAGGTAAGATTAACATTAGAAAGTCACCTGTAGTTAAACCTAAAACTATCTGCAGTGATGGAAAACAGTGAGGAAAGAACGTTTTTTAACTAACATCAGAAAATAACGTACCAAAATAAACATACTGTTCTGAAGCTTTTATCCACTTCTTGTCAAGGGATTATTAAGAGGCATCAAGTCCATTCTTCTTTCATTACAATATTTTTGAACTAGAATGATAATTGTACATTGTATCTTTTCGCCTGCAAACCTACGTGTTCGACTTTGGATGTTTTATTTAGACAAAGCTTTCCAAGGACTCAAAATCCACTGAGATCCACATGAAACAGATGAATACATCCAAATTCATGATGACTGGGGTTATGACCGCAATACTTCAAGTGTAAAGGACAAAAACGAGTATAAATATATAAATATTAAACTGTGAGTGCATTCTGCGAGTGTGGCAGAAATAGTTCAGGCAGTTGTATAGGTTTGAATATTAAAAAGCTTTTAACTAGAGAGGGCAGAGACACCAACACCCTGCGGCTGGCAGAGGTTGATACACAGGGGTGTTTAACGCCTCAACCCCTCTCCAATTAAAGCCTTTTAAATTTCAGACTCACACAAGAACCTCAACCAGCGTTTTCACATTTGTACACATTTGTGGCTGTAATGTTTTTTATTATTATTTTTTAAATCTGTAGATCTGCAGCTCACATGAACTCGTGTGGAAACCTGGAGCACTCGGAGGATCTTTCCTTTGCTAAAACCTTGCTCATGTTATCTCCAGCCTGTGTGATGGCTCGTCTCGGTGGAGGGGGCCCCAGGGTGCTCGAGAGAAGGCGGGTAGGGGGGCTGCCAGATGGTCTCTTCATTAAAGGCTTCTGTACCGCAGGGCTCTCCTTCCTGCTATAACCCAGCTGAGCCTATCAGCACTCGCAATTAGACCGAGTTAATAGTGCATGGCAAATAAGAATTGTTTATACTAGTTTATTACAAGCCTTAATAGTTTTTACTTCGCCCCATCACAAGAAAATTAGATTGTCTTTGCAAGCTTCCGAGGTCGAAAAGCTTTCAGGAGTGAAGTAGTTTTCAGGGTCGTTTGATGAGCGGTTGGTGGCGCCAGCGGTCCATTACAGAGCACAGTGAGGGTAAAGGCTCATGCAGTGGAAGAAGGTAGGAGGGCAGCGCTGAGAGTAGTTGATGGTGCAGGACCACAGGCCTGATGACTGTAGGGGTCACTAGATGACATTTGCATTTGCATGGAGCTGTAAAGCCAGACTCATGCCCAAATTATGTTTTTAGCAAACTTGTAAAGGGAAAATCATCCAAAAACACATCAACAAGCTTGGTCCATGTTGGGTTTGGGTGTATTTGTCCTGTTCCCATGGATAACAGTTGGTTCCACGTACTTTTGCTCACTTTTTATTGTATTCGTTTTGTCCCCATTCACCCATCTCTCTGTTTATCTGCAGTGAAGATGGCGGAGCTACTTGCCATAAAGAGGGAGCTGACGGTGATCAAGGTTCAGATCGACGGCCTGTTGGACTGTGTAGACAAGATGGACAGACAGAGGAAGGATTGCTCAGGTACAGACAACAAGCAGTTAGGCAGCTTAATGTTCCTCACTACTGTTTAGCTGTCTAATAAAATGTTGACAGACATTTTTACACCTGTACTGAAGCCATGCATATGTTTTGCGATTTATTAAACTTCCAGGACCACCTTAACCACAGGCCGGTCTTCCATTTTACCATATGTATTATAATTTTAGGAAAAAAATATTTTTAATATAAGAACACACATTTGCTCAGAAGACTAGAAAGATGCTATAAAAGTACAGTGCATTTACCGCACTGTACGAAAGGGGAGGGAAATGATGGGAAACACTGGGAAGGAGGAGGCAAAACAGCCTCCATCATATTCATTCAATATTGAATGTTCAAACTGATACACTTCTTTTTCTGAAAACTAATTTTGAATATGATGCCTGCAACAGTTTCCAAAAACATGAAAGGTCTGAAACATTCAATGGACAAACAGTTTAAATGGTAACAGGTACATACTATCATGATTGGGAATGAAAGGGGAATCCTGGAAAAGCTCAGTCACTGACATGGAAGGATACAAGGTTCACCACTTTGTGAAAAAGTGCAAATAACACAGAGGTTTGAGAACGTTTGTGAACACACAGTTATGCAAATATATTCATGAAGCCAGAACAATGAAATGTTTTTATATGAAACCATTCAACCTTTATCAAAATAGCTGCCAGTTAATTTTCTGTCTATGGATTAATCCATGAATTGTTTCCATTGTCCTTGCATAAACTGTTGGGTAGTTTAAGTTATCACAAAATATATTTTATAAGCTCTTTGTATGTCCTGTGTATTAAAAAAAAATATTTAAGCAACCAAAGCTGTCAGATAAATGGAGTGAAGTAAAAAGAAGAAGAAAAAAACTCAAGTAAGAATAATGTACCAGTGTCTCAAATTTGTACTTCACACACCAGAGGTTTCAGATATATAATGTTAAATCAGACCTGTCAATGTGAATCAAGTCCTTCATATCACAGGTGGATGTCACTCACTGGTGCAGATCCCAATTTTATTAAAAAGAACAATATTGACCTCAAACATCAGTCTGATCCAGGTTTGATTCACCCAGAGACAGAACTCTGAACTGAAGTTTATTATTGCAAATGATCTGTGAGGGACTGGTGATGAAGAGAGAGTTGGTGTGTTTACCATCAGATGTGATCCGCTATCATGCTGCATCTGTGAGTAATGGTTCAATGACAAAACTGCCGCCAGCAGAGCGTGGATTATGACAGTGAGGTAAACAGCGATAAACACCGGCCTCATAACCTTTCATAAGCTCCCCTTCAGTGCTCAGCAGTTATCTTGTCGTCGACCAACTCTGTGTGTGTGTGTGTGTGTGTGTGTGTTGGTTTTATTTCTCTACCTTGGAATAAGAAAATTTTCTTGCGAGGATAAAAAGATGAGGAAATTATCCAAAGTGACATGTTGACAGTCTTCACTTCTTTAGATGATTTTTCCCAACATAAATATTAGAAAACGTCTCTCCCTCACTGCTGATGATGAGGTAAAAAGATGGTTTAGTGGAAATCTGTGTGTGAAAACCAGCAGTGTGCTGTACATAAGTACAAATGTGAGGTGCTTGTACTTCGCCTGTGACTTTTACTATCACTATCTACTTCTACTCCACTACATCTCAGAGGGATATATTGTTTTTTATACTGCGCTACGTTTATCTGACAGCTTTAGTTACATTACAATTTAAGATTTTTACACGCAAAACATATGAAAAGTTTATGAAATATGATGTTTTGTCAACTACCTAACAGTTTCTACAAGTACAGTGAAACAAAAACAGAAACAGAAAATTAATAATGGTTGAAGTCATTTTTTCATTTTTCATGTAAACACATTTCATTGTTCCAGATTTTCTGCTTTTCCTTTGAATGGTTTGAATAATTTGAATGTGTTTATGATAATCTATAATAATAATGTTATAACAACCAGTAGCATGCATCAAAGAAGTGAAGTTACATCGCGTCCATAAAGACACTGTAGGATGGAAATTTGCCAACAGGTTTGTAGTTTGGAGTCCTAAACATGTCAGACGAAACACCCACCCATATGTTTTTAAAATAAACCTGAGCGAACACATCTTGTCAGACATGTTGTCTTCTTCTGTGATCTTTTAGATGTCACAATGGATGAAAAGAAAATAATTGTTTTTTAGGGCCTTTATTAGGCAGGAGACTGACAGCCTCCAGACCTCCAGGATACTCCAAAAACTCAAAGGTATAAAAAAAAAAATATGCAGAGCTCTGTGAGCCATACTCCTGGCTTAATAAAGATAACATAAAAAACAGACTCTGTGAAGCATAAGAGGAAAGCTCAGCTCTTCCGGTGAGGAATAAGGTGATATAACAGAGAGAGAGCAGTTTGTATTCAGATCAGATCAACACTTCGAACATCTATTCATGGCCAGAACACAAAACATTTTGTAGTCTGGTATAAAACCTTTCTATTTCAGTCAGACATAATGTCATTGATGGTACTTCCAAATGTGTGTGTGTGTGTGTGTGTGTGTGTGTGTGTGTGTCTGTGTGTCTGTGTGTGTGTGTGTGTCTGTGTGTCTGTGTGTGTGTGTGTGTCAGAGTGTCCTCAGAGCAGGGAGCCCAGTGTGTCTCCTCACCGAGGTTCAGTCAGCAGTCTGGAGAGAGAAAGTCCTGAACCAGGAGAGGCCAGTGAGGACGAGCCACTGCACTACCAGCACTACTACCCCCACAGCTACCCCCACCGGGTAAATATATACCACTACTACCTCAACAGCTTCCACCATAGGGTAAATATATAAAACTGATGCCCCATAGGTACCAATACTACCCCAGCAGGCTAAATATGTACTACTACTTCCCTCAGAGTTACCCCCACATGGTGAATACTGCATATATACCACTGCCATCCCCACAGGATATATAAATATCCCAACTACCTCTCAAAGTATCAACACCCACACAATATCTACCCCAACTACAACCACATCTAACTTCTACAAGGGAAATGAGTATCTCAACTTCTGTCCCCCTTCTCCTGAGCTCCATTAAAGAAGGTAATGTAATACTGCCCTCTTGTGGAAAATCTATGATTAACACCAATCTCTGTCATCTCCAGTATAACTGATGTGAGTCTGTTAGTTGGTTTATAAAATTTGTATTTTAGCTGAGTTTTTGATTGAAAAACAATCCAAAGTTTTGTCTCTTTGGGATATACAACGATATGAAACTGAAAAAAGAAGAACTGAAAATATATGTGATGGACTGACCTTTATTTTGTCATTTTGTTTGTTACTAGTAGTTAAGAATCAGAAATGACTAGACAAATGAACGACAAATTAATCTCATTATATAGCTGACATAAAACTAAAATTAGGAAACAGATTATTTACCTGCCTCAGTCCATTTCTTCGCCTGTTTTTTTTTTTACGTCTACTGTATTCTTGTAAAATATATCTCAGACTGCCACTTTAATTTGAAACAGTAATTGTGTATCATTGCTCCACACTGCACAGAGCAGCCCACAGATAATGTGCATAATCTGTGGTGGACGGTGTGTTTACTGTCGCCTTGCGTGTCTTTTTTATTCAGCACCTCACCGGTGTGAAGCAGATCAGCCGCTTGGTGGAACGGTGCTTTCAGTGTTTCTGTTTCTTTACAGGGAAACATAATGATATAGAATTAGCCTGTAGGCTTCCTACCTGCCTGACAGAGCGAAGCTGCCTCATTAATCTGAGCAGAGGCAGAGAGAACAGACCGGCCCTTAATCTGCTGCATTGTTCTACTGACAGGAAGTGTGTGTGTGTGTGTGTGTGTGTTTCTGTGTGCAACTAACTGTAAGAACAGGAGATATTTTGTGGACCATGGTTATAGATGACATGAAAAATAAATGTACAGTGTGTGTACAACATCAGTGATGTCGTTGTTGATGACGATGATGACGATGATGATGATCCTTCCTCTGTGTTTCCAGATAAAGCAGCATCAGTCTGATCTGGAGGACGATCTGTGATTCTGTAGCTCAGGTATGAATTCTCACACTGAGACACTTTGTAGAACCAGACCTTTGGGTTTAGATGTTTCATCCCATTAAAGGATGAGGCTGGTGTTTTATTTTATAGTGTTTTTACTGTTAAAAAAACAACATCTGTCAGTGCATCTCTCAAACCTTTTTGACTTTCTGTAGCATTTCCAAGTCCATTGGTCCTACTGAAGAAGAGATTGTAAAGTTTCATCACAATAATGGATCTATGGATGCCAATGTTGGTCTTGAAACTGTTAAATGGTTTGCTGTGAAAGTTTAGTAAAGTAAATGAAGACTTTGGGGATCTCCTGACATCTCCTCGAGCACTACACCAGCAGTTTTTCATAACTCAATAAAATTTTGACATCTACCACATGGCACAAAATTGGATGCAGACATTCAGACATTCATGGTCCAGAGAGGATAGATAAATTCTAATGACTCTGGTTAGCTATGGTTGTGAGCTAAGCTATGTACTTGTTACAATCAACATTGACTGTTGGTTTACACATGAACCACAGTCAGTGTTTCGCTGTGTAAGAAAACTGTGTTTGTACTTGAGTTACGTTACATACGTAGCATGAAACATAGCAATGCTCAAGCACAAACTGTGTGCCTGTGAAAGAGCTCCATGCTGATAAACTCATATTGACCTACTGAGCTCTTTATTTACTACCTAACAGACTTAGAAAAGTGTCAGAACTTCTTGGTTAAACTTATTTGGTTGATGGGATAAATTATTTTAAAAAATAAACCTATGTTCCCTGATGTGATTTTTAAATGCATGTCAGGTGGTCTACCTGATGAATTTTCCTATTTCATAGACTCTCTTATTCTCCTTCCAGATTCTTCCAGATCCAGTCATTAGCTCAGATGGGTATAAGCTAGGATGGAAGATGCTTCAGAGAGGCGTTTGCAACACGAAATGCACTGGACTGACTCTCCTCCACTAACTCCTAAATCTGTCTTACAGTATATCTTTCCGTCACTCTCACTTTGATTTTTAATATGTTGCCCTATCTCCAGTCCACAATGACTATAAAATCCCCAAGGTGTTCCTGATACGTCGCTGACCCTTATGCGCCATGCTAACATATTGACACATGGGATATTATAGCTTACTTCTGTGTTTTTAATAAAGTACCATTCTGGTGTTTCGCATATTTTTCGAGAATGTCCTACGTTTCATTTACAATAATTCCAGTGAAAAAAAATACATTTTCTTTACTTGATGTAAGATGTAGCATTGGCCCCATTCTCATCCTAACCTTACTCCCCATGTTGAACTTCATTCTGTTTGATGTTAATTAAAGTGATTAATTTTAATGAACTGACTTTACTTAACTGACCTTATTAAAGTCAGTGTAGCCGCAGCTGGCAGCTCGTTGTCACGCAATTTATTTTCATCAGGTGTGTTGTTACTATGTGTAACCAGATGTGTACAGAAGAGCATTATGGTTCTGTGTTTAAGGCTCAGTGAGCACAATTTTACAAGTCTCTGGGTGAATTACAGTGTAATTCATAATGAGATACCCTATAGACTGAAACATTTCCTGCAATGGGCATTAACTCTGAATAAAAATGGCTAAATAGTGGATATAAATGGGTATGATTACATTTCCCATGTTTAGCATAGAAATAGATCAGTTCAGGTTAGTTAAAAGTTCAGCTAAAACAGTTTGCTACATGTAAGCTAACTGAGCATAAACGGTTGATTGTGGTTTGCTCAGGTTAGCAGCTAAGACAGCTTGATCCAGGTTAGCATGAGGGTTTATTCTAGGGTCAACAATTAAGGTTTTAGTTCTTGTTCAATCAATGAACTCTGAGGTCTAATTTGAAAAGTTGTCATCAGATGAACGTTGAACTGAAGCCATCAGGATTCATGTAGAAGGTCTGTTTTCCAGGCAGGGAAACAGAACATTTGATACTCATATGGCATGATAACAATGTGTTTACTGTGTAGCATTCCCGTGGAGGTCCATTCAATGAAAACAAAAACTCTACAGCACTGTATTTGGGTTTGCATTATAACTGCGTTTTAACTGGAATGTTGGATATACTATTTGTTTCTCACTTTTCCTTATTGTCAAAATTGAAGTAATCCGTACATACACGTTGGCACAATTTACTGTTCATCCACCCTACCATCCATCTACTGGTCTGTGTTATCCTGCCTACTATTGACTGATTGACTGCCGTGAAATTTGAATGAATCTTGAATGGTATTGATACCACATTCCCTGTTTGTGTGTTTACACCATGTCTTTCAACCACAACAGTCCATTATCATGTAGTCATGCTGCATCCATCTAATTTGACTTGCATTTTATGACATCATGTTTGCTTTATGGCCTTGTGGGTGGAGAGCAAAGCCATCAACCTGTTGTCAAGTCAAACACATAAAGACTTTTCCTCTATCATGTTTACCCAGCTGGACAAGATGGACAACTGTGACTGACTGTAAAATGACATGTAAAATATTTGTCAGTTTAAAAAATGAAAATATCATGTGTACAGTAGTGGCTCTTTATACTCAAATATTATTTCAAACATTCTAAAAATGATAGGAAAATGTTTTAATAAGAAATCCTGTAACTTGCAGGTACAGATGAATCATTTTGGAAATATGACGACACTTCATTTGGCTTCACTGTAGTCTCTGCTGTTTGTGCTTTTGTGTTTGTCCTCAGTGCTAAATGTATGTAATCTATTTCAGTGTGGGTGTAGTAAAGGTATTTTTCATAAACAAGACGTGTGGCTGGTGCTTTGTGTGTGTGTAATAATCACAAGATTGCCTATTTATGTATGTACTACTTTAATTTAAATTGCTTCATGGACTCCAATAGTTCCTCCTCTTCTTCGCCTCCAAAGGGAGACCACAGGTCAAAGTTTTTTGTTTGTTTTTTAGCGCTTAGGTATCTATTAACCTTTCTGCCTGTTTCCAGTTTTTGTGTTAAACTAAGCTTACTGGCTGCTCGTTGCACCCTTTTAACAGACAGAAATGAGAGTGGTATCGATCTAACTCTTGGCAAGAAGGCAAATGATTTTCTTCCAGCTCACTATGTTTGAACTGTGTTAAGTTTGAAAACCTTGAAACCAGCTGAGTGTACCTGACTCCACTTGCAGGTGGATCAGAAAGTTCCTGTAGCAGCACATAAAGTTGTGAAAACATGTCTTTGACTCCTAGACCATTGGCACCATTCAAGTTCCCAGACGGCACCACCCTCATTGGACTCCTGGAGTCCACCTACTTGTGAAGGATTGACCATCTGGTGACCTGATGCAGTCAGACTAACTTGGAGCTCAGTGCTCCAAAGACAGCAGAGATGGTTGTGGACTTCAGAGAGGACTCAGCCTCATCTGCCCCGATCACCCTCTGTGACTCCCCAGTGGAGTCCTTATGCTTCCTGGGAACCATAATCACCAAAGGCCCCAAAAGCAGCTGGCCTCATCAACAACTGACACGTTTGCACATAATCTGGTGAATACTCTGCACATTCCAGCTCTTTTTATTAAAAACTTAACATATTGTACATATATTAGTAATATCTGCTTATGCTTCTTGACATGTTCGTACTTGATTGTTTATCTTCTTCGTTTGTTATGCACCAAAAAGGCAAATTGCTTACATGTGAAAACTTACTTGGCAATAAACCTGTTTCTCACTCTGATTCTAAAATATAAGAAAAAGTATAGAAATTTTTCACAGCTACCAGAATATTAAAACAACAGTTGCTACAATAAAAAAGTCTAATCATATGACAACACTATAATTAAAGATTAACTTTCTATTCAGGTTTTATAGCATATTACATTGTGTGTGTTTTAATTAAATCAGTTGGACCTTATCATGTACAAACAGTTTAATGAATGTCAATCAAACACTGGAGCACATGTTGTTGACTTGTTTTAATGATTCATTAGAGTCAGGACAACCTTTGGTTTAAGGACTGTTTGCAGTGCATGCTGGGTAAGAGTGTTGGAGCAGCGGGCGTGTGCAGTGATGATACAACTGGTTGGATGAGTTTTCAGATCTGAATGAACACGCTGCAGCAGAGAGGCACGCTCACACAGAGGTAAGGCTTCTCCTACAACAAACTGAAACTCACTGAGACGCGAGGTTTCTTCACACTAACACTCTCCAGAAGGTGGATTTAAAACACTTCACACGTGTTTTGTCACCATTTGTTCAAGATTTATCTCTGATCTTTTTAAGCTCAAGCTTTTTAAGGTTTTTTTCTGTACTTTATAATCTTCATGTGCATGTTGCTAATTACTCTTCCCAGTTTTCCTGCAGAGGCATGAGCTCAGAGTTTCTCAGTCTTTTGGGTTGAGGCTCATTTACAGACAAAAATCTGTTTTTTTCATGGACTGGTTCGTCTTCTGTCAGACTGGTGGAAAGAAAACACCCAATATACACACTTCACTTTGCCTATGTATGTCTATTCACCAGAAGTTCACATTGAGTAAAGCCTCTTGTGCATATTTAAACATAAGTAATGTAAGTCATTAACTGGAAGTTTTATGGTGATATCTGTTAATTTATTTATTTTTTTATTCTGCAGTATCTCAAAATGTCAAAATTTACAACACATACCTTTGAAAGCTGTTTTCTCAAAATGAAGTTTTTCAGTAGCACTTCCTTCATGGTTGATTCCTGTATTATGAAAGCTTTCACAGAGGAATTTGTTCAAATATCATTCATAGATAGATTATATAACATTTTATTCCTAAAAACATAGAAAATTGATATTTTTTCATGGATGTTGACAGTATCTAATGCTGCTACACTTTGAATATCATGAGATTTTAAAAAGAAAGGAAGAGAAGAGGGTCAATTGGCTTAAAGTCCTGGTTTGTTGGTCCAATATTGATTTATTTTAAATTCCTGAAATAGATTCCTTTCACGTGACTCAAATATATGTGTTGTTCCATATTGTGGTAACATGAAACCCACTGAGAATGTAAATATAATTTGAAGGTCCTACAGCTGAAGTTTACCTGTGCACACCGATGCATCAGATCATGGCAGCAGCGGAGTCTAGCCCTCTGACTACTCATGTGCTCAACACTGGAGATGGAGTCCCGGCTGCCAGGATGGCTCTCAGCCTGCACCGACTTGATTCTAAGCTGATGATCTGGAACATGCTGAGTGTCGGGTAGGGTTTGAACCCGTGGACAAAATATATCTCTGCACTGCTGAAGCTTTAGACAAGGAAACAGATAACATCTGTATCTGTGATTTTGAGAATTTTGTATTAAGTAATATTAAGTATTATTATAAAAACCTTAATTGTACCAGCTTGTATTTCTGAAGACATTTGGAGGGTATTCCATTAACTTTAATGCAGGTGTAGTTTTCTTTTGTCAAATAAATACCTGGTGGCCAGATGAGGATGATTGTGCCAAACTAAGTCGTAGTAAATATTCCAGACACCACAGAGCTAAATGTGACAAAAACGGAGGAGAAGATACTGAATTTTAATATTAAAAATGACCATGAATTCTTTGTCAGAGAAACTGAAGGCAACTAGTGGAGAGTTTGTCTGAGATAAAGACTGAAGTTAATTTAAAACAGTCCTTTTGAGCTGTAATGAAACTTTTCAACTCAGCAGTTTAATGATTTATAGGACAACAAATCAAGATGGCCGCTGCCCAGGACTCATCAACCGACAAGCTTTTACTCCTGGCATGTACAAGCTGCGCTTTGAGACGGGTTCATACTGGGAGAATCTGGGTCAGACGTCATTTTACCCATACGTAGAGGTGAGCCTTCACTATAACGCAATATGTTTTAAATAACTCAACTGAAATTTCTTGTATTTAGACATACAGTAATAGATTGTCAAACCAAATTCATGTGTGTGTGTGTGTGTGTGTGTGTGTGTGTGTTTCCAGGTTGTGTTTACCATCAGTGACCCTGAGCAGAGGTTCCACCTCCCCCTGCTGATGAGTCGGTTCTCCTACAGCACCTACAGAGGAAGCTGAGAGCTCCGAGGACGACAAGCTGCAGACAGAGCTCGACAGAGATGGTTTCTGTTGTCTCAGAGTAGATTTTATGACTCAGACTCATCAGTCATATCTTGTCTTTGGCCCGGTTGCAAATTTTTGTTACACTTGTTGACTGTTGAGTTTACTTGAGTAATACTTGAGTATAGAGTACAATGTGTATACACAATATATATACACATAAATGTACAGTGCCTATCATAAGTATTCACCCCCTTGGATGTTTTACCCCTTTATTGCTTTCATGAATCATTCATGGTCAGTAAAATTTGGCTTTTTTCACACAAAAATTTATTGGAAAAAACTCTTTAATGTCGAAGTGAAAACAGATTTCTACAAAGTAATGTTAATGAAACAAAAATATATAAAGAAATATAATTGTTTGCATAATTATTCACCCCCTTTTAAATTTAATGGTCAAATTTAATAGAGGTCCATCCAATTGGTGCCAATAGTCTCATAATTAGTGAAATGAAGATCACCTGAGTGGTGTAGGTGTGTCTCAAGTGATTGAGGTATAAAACACCTGTGTCTGAAGGGTCCAGAGACTGGTTGATCAGTATTCCTGGCTACCATTACACCATGAAGACAGAAGAACACTCCAAGCAACTCAGGGAAAGGGTTATTGAAAAGTAAAATTCAGGGGATGGATACCAAAAAATTTCCAAGGCATTGAACATCCCCCGGAGTTCAGTGAAATCAATCATCAAGAAATGGAAGGAATATGGCACATGTATGAATCTGCCTAGATAAGGGCCGCCCTCGTAAACTGAGTGACCGTGCAAGTAGGAGACTAGTGAGAGAAGCCACCAAGACCTCTGCGACTACTCTGAAGGAGTTACAAGCTTCAGCTGCTGAGATGGGAGAGACTGTGCATATAGCAACTGCTGCCTGGGTTCTTCACCGGTCAAAGCTTTATGGGAGAGTGGCAATGAGAAAGCCACTGTCGAAGAAAATTCATATTAGATCTTGACTAGAGTTCGCCAAAAGGCATGTGGAAGACTCCATGGTCAAGTGGAAGAAGATTCTTTGGTCTGATGAGACCAAAATTGAGCTTTTTGGCCATCAGACAAGACGTTATGTTTGACGGAAACCAAACACTGCACATCACCAAAAACACACCATCCCCACTGTGAAGCATGGTGGTGGCAGCATCATGCTGTGGGGATGCAGCCGGCCCTGGAAGGCTTGTAAAGACAGAGGGCAGAATGAATGCTGCAAAATACACCGAAATCCTGGGGGACAATCTTATTCAGTCTGCAAGAGAACTACAGCTTGGGAGAAGATTTATTTTCCAGCAAGACAATGATCAAAAGCATACTGCAAAAGCTACACAGGAATGGTTTAAAAAGAACCAGGTAAATGTTCTGGAGTGGCCGAGTCAAAGCCCAGATCTCAATCCTATAGAGAATTTGTGGCTGGACTTGAAAAGAGCTGTTCATGCCCGATACCCGTGCAACCTGACAGAGCTTGAGCAGTTTTGCAAAGAAGAATGGAGCAAAATTGCAGAGTGCAGATGTACAACACTGACTGAGACTTATCCACACAGACTCAGTGCTGTGATTGCAGCCAAAGGTGCATCTACTAAATACTGACTTGAAGGGGGTGAATAATTATGCAAACAATTATTTTTCTTTATATAATTTTGTTTCATTAACATTACTTTATAGAAATCTGTTTTCACTTCGACATTAAAGAGTTTTTTCCAATAAATTTTTGTGTGAAAAAAGCCAAATTTTATTGACCATGATTGATTTATGAAAGCAATAAAAGGGTAAAACATCCAAGGGGGTGAATACTTATGATAGGCACTGTACATTTGTTGTGGCATTTTAAAGATCATCATAACTGCAGACAACATTTAAGTCTTTACTAAAGATGAAGTGAAATTGTTACTTACTGTATATTTAACATTTATATCTTTTTGATGTTATTTCTAATAACACCGCAAACCAAACTATTCTTTTGAAATAAAATATGCATCCAAACCTCTGATTTATCTATTTCTGTCATCACTGTAAAGACCTATGAAGCAGCTTTTGATTTCTATATCTGGTTTTCTGATTTTCTATCTCAAATTATTTTAATAATTTAATAATCTTTATTATCAGAAATGTGAAACATTTACTGGTATATAGCGCAGCAATAAGCGATAAATTGAAAAAATTTCCTGCAGATCAATAATAAAAATAATAATAATAAAAATAAAAATAACTCTTACGGCAGCAAGTAAAAAGGCAATAACTAGAGAACCTCCCACCTTGAACCAATGGAAATATAATAAATAACATATACAGTATGGAACGCATAACAGTTCAGTTTAGTTTGAAATTACAGAAGGAAAAGGGAAAAGAGTACTGGGCTGAATGGATTACATATTTAGCTGATGCAGAGTGTGACAGCTGAAACTGTAGTAAACATAATTGTGAATGAAAGTGTATCATCCTGTGACTAATATTCCTATGTGTGTTATTCAATGTGACTGAATGACATCATGTTTGTGTTATGAAACGAAAAAAAATAAAGTAAAAAAAAAAAAGATACTTTAATTTAATGTCCACTTACTATTAAATTGTTTTTAATCTTGTATTTACTTTATTTCTTCTCACAGACTGTGATATGTATTTATATGTATCAGTTTCTACATGTAACATTAGAAATATCTGAGGAAAACGCACAGTCACGTTGTGCCATGTCATGCTTTGAGTCAGTCACATGATGCTCTGGTCACTGTTACATGAGGTTGAAGAAAGTGCCTTTCAGTCTCAGCCAATCAGAGAGAAGGTTCACTGTGAGGACCCCGTGTTGGCTTTTATGATGCCTGAATGTAATAATCTAATTCTAAACGAAATGAAATACGTTTACGCGTTTTTCGATTAATGTTATACCTGTTTTTGCACTAAAGTTACAATTTTGTGACCAAATGCATTTTATACTTATTAAATATTTTGCTTTTTACAATTATTTCCGACTGGCATCTGAGAAGAGTGTTTCGGGCCTTTACATCATCCTCCCGTTGACATTACATGCCGTTGCTGTTGTTCAATAACATTTGTAGTCCTGTAGTTCTGTAACGATGAAGCTCAGCGGAGGAAATTAAACCAAAACTTTGTGTTTCTGACTGAAGGACTGGGCACGGGTCTGGTGGAGGATGTCTCAGCTGCTGAGGCTTCTCTCGGCGGCCGCTCTGCCTCTCTGCCGGGCTGGAGGAGCCCAGGCTCGGTTCTCCGCGGTGACGGTGGGTCGACTCTTCACAGCCGGATACCGAAGCTCCGCTGCCTCGGTAAGTAGTGGAGGTTTTCTGGACTAACTGTTGCTTATGACATGTACGAGTCTATCTGTGAGCTGAATGTAGAGTTAAAAGTTATACTTAAACTAAAATGTGTTTGTGTAGAGGGACAGAGACCGACTGCTAACCAAATCCCACCTAAAAAACGTTTAACTCTCTGGTCTTCTGCTTCATAATGAAATAACATACCATCTAAAGCTTAATGTAAGACCTCGCCTGCCTTGTTATGATCTACCTTTTAATTCGGCACAGATCAAATTCAGCAAATAACATTAATTACAAGAGAAAACAACTTTATTTGTGTGGAGAAAATGCTATAATAAACGTTTAAGAAGCTACTACTACTAATAAGCCTGCTAGCTTAATAAACTAGGGAAATGCAGGTAAAGGTCAGATTTTAGAGTATAGTGACATTTTGTGAGTATGCCAATAAATACATTAGAATAACTTGCAGAAGTTGTTTATGAGTCGACCTTTTTGTTAGCTAACCCTAGCATGAACTCGTTTAATAAACAAGTGTAGTTTGGAGCAGTCAGAGCAATTCTGCCTTTAAAAACTACAAATGGCTCCTCACTAGTTCAGTTTGTATTTGTATAACCTGTCAATGTCAAGTCTTATAGCAGTTTTAATCATCACTAACTTTCCTCTATTTTACTCAGCTCTAATCTAATTTGGGCAATGATTCAAGGATAAGTTTACATTTGTAAGGACAAGCCTTAATACAGTCAGTCACATGGCGCGCTTTTAGGCTGAAAGGCTCGTTGGTAGCTGTGATAGTTTACTTTATCCATACTTATGTATTTCTTCTTAAGGTGCATTTAATGTTCAAAGTTGAGCTGAAGTTCATGAGTTAAACTGTATCTTCACACTCATCTTCCAAAATTACAGTGTCTTATAACCAAATTTCAGCTTACTGTCCATTTATTGAAGGTCAGAGAGGAAACATTGTATGTGACACAGAGGGAATTTGTCACTGAAGTGACTAATTTAGGAAGATACCCACTTTAATTTGCCTAAATCAGAAAGCTGAATATATCAGCTTTAGATGAATTACATTTTATTCATGGCCAGTACAGACAGGAGGAATGAGTAAACAATAACTCTTTCAATGCACAAGTGGACTTTTGTATTAAGATATAGTTTAAAAAGTGACACTATCCTTTACTTGAATATAAAGTACTACTACTGCATGAAATATCAAGATGTGTGTATATATATATATATATATATATATATTGGAATGAGGAGTCATGAGTTGTTTTTCAGCAGATCCTCTCAGGTTGTCGGTGTGTATTCAGCGGACTCACTCTGGTTTTGTGGTCTTTTCCAGAAGGCCTGTTGGACTCCAGCTAACTTCCTGTCCTGTCGCAGATTCCAGGCAGCTCAGCGACGACTTTACTCCACTGAACCCAAAGGTGAGAGCAGCTGTGTATCTAAAGCAGTAAAAGTGGATGTTGTACAGATACGGGGCAAAAAGCAGCAAACAAAGTAAAAGAAGTTTTTTCTTTTTTTTTTGACTTACGAAAACATCCATGTGAACAAAAAGCAGCTCCTTCTACATCCAGGAGATCACATGACACTAGAAAAAAGTAACAGTTTGTCTGAGCCAGGGTAATAGGTTAATATATGTGAAATATTTTGATGAGTTTGGAATTTCACTGAAAGCAGAAGACTGTTGCTGACAGATGTGTGATCTAAAAATCATCTGTGAGTTTCAGATGGTA
This sequence comes from Sciaenops ocellatus, assembly GCA_033000465.1. Lineage (NCBI taxonomy): Eukaryota > Metazoa > Chordata > Actinopteri > Sciaenidae > Sciaenops > Sciaenops ocellatus. Next base: position 24,716,454 of record CP136871.1, on the reverse strand, counting down.
AAGGAGGAGCACCAGGAGGGGGGAAGAGAGGAGGAGGTAAAGGAGGTGGAGGAGGAAAAGACTGGTGGAGCCGAATGCAAAAGGTATGTCAAACCTCTAGGAATTGTTTGAGAAAGTGAGATGTTTGTCAGTGTAGTTGAACTGAAAGGAGAATTAAAGCTCTAATTTATAACAACCTCTACTTTTTTTTAAAGTTTCTGTTTTTCGTTTTTGTGACATTAGACTGTTGGAAAACGGACAGGTATTTTAGGGAGTTCAGGAATTTGCCTTCAGCCAAGTGGAGTAAAGAAAAGTGAAAATAGTTTGTTGCCAAGCAAAATTTTAACTTACAACACATTTGTTTTGGTATTTGGTGCAAATTTGCATTAAAAATAAATATTTCTGTTCTAAAATGGAGAGCTCCAGGAAATGCCCTGCGTGTCTTCATCACCTGACTGTTTGTGTCTGCTGGTCTTCAGGGTGACTTCCCCTGGGATGAGAAGGATTTCCGTTACTTGGCGATCACCATGGCCGGAGTCAGTTCAGTTCTGCTCTTCTTGTACTTCAGAGACAACGGCAGAGAGATCAGCTGGAAGGACTTCGTCCACCGCTACGTGAGCAGAGGAATGGTGAGGAGCACTTTTACACGGAGATATTAAAGATGTATCAGCCACTGTAGACCTGAGCCCTTCTAACATCAGGAGGTTGGACCTTTGCTGCTAACTGTCCTGCATTTACTAAAAATGTTGAGCAGGAGACGTGAATAGAAAGATTTTTTTTTTTCCTGTCCAGGTGGAGCGATTAGAGGTCGTCAACAAACAGTACGTCAGAGTCATCCTAGTGCCGGGAGCTGACACTGAAACGGTGAGAAAAACAACTGAAATCTCTTATTGTCTCTTCAAACCTAAAACCTCATTTTTACAAAGAGTTCTTACAGACTGAAAACATGTTGGATAATCTTTTTATGATGCATTTATTTGACGTTTCATTTAATCATGAAATCACTTGTGACCTGTAGAGCTATGTTTGGTTCAACATTGGGAGCGTCGACACATTTGAGAGGAACCTTGAGGCGGCACACTTGGAGCTTGGCCTGGAGCCGTCACACAGACCCGCCGTCGTCTACAGCACTGAGAGCGACGGGTTGGTTTAATATGCAACAAACACATGTCCACTGTCCTCGTCAGTGTCTGTGTTATGAAAACCATTGTCAACAGTGGTCATGGTGTGATATCAAAGAAGGACGTATGTTTCCTTCCTCCCCTCAATGGTAACCTTCCTCTGTCTTCCCAGCTCTTTTCTCATCAGCATGGTTCCCACCTTGCTGCTCATTGGCTTCCTGCTATTTACCCTGCGGCGAGGACCAATGGGAGGAGGCCCTGGAGGCGGGAGGGGCGGGCCCTTCAGCATGAGCGAGTCGACAGCGAAGATGATGAAGGATAACATTGAGGTGAAGTTCAAGGACGTGGCCGGCTGTGAGGAGGCCAAGCTGGAGATCCTGGAGTTTGTCAACTTCCTGAAGAACCCACAGCAGTACCAGGACCTCGGAGCCAAGATTCCCAAGGTGAGCACAGGGCTCCAATCTTTGTCCACCTATTAGTATTTTTAAATAACTTGTATTAAGATCATTTACTGCAACTTTAATCAACATATCTGTGCCTGTCCTGTCCACAGATATCTTGATACATACACAGACACCAAAACATATAAGTACTAAGAAAAACTAGGACAGAAACTTTAAATTTTAAATGTGTTTGAAGTAAGAAACAGTCTACATTACACACATTTCTGCACCAGATATTTATTAAAGCTTGTCACAGTTCTTTAAAAACCAAATCTTAACTCTCAGATGTTGAAAATAAACCTCAAACAGTCAGCATATACTGTCTATTATCTATACTATATCTATATATCTATAGCTATCTTTCAGACAGTGACATTTTTGACTATTTTCCTGTCATTGAATACCATCACAGGGCTCAACAGTAATAATTGCCAGGTTGCTATTGGCAACCTTTTTGAGAACGTGGGAACCAATTCTTGGCCTTTAGTTTCCATCAGTGTAAACGACTCTTTAACATAAAAAAGTGACCGTAACCAGCAAAACGTTGACCCAAAATAACAGTTTGGAATAGTTTGGAATGTTTTGAAACTTATTTTGTCCTTTGATGGGCTCACATGAGAGTTTGAGCGTTTCGGAGAGGTGATTAAATCATTCAGGCAAGCAGAGAGAGTGGAGCCACCTCTCTCTCTATCTCTCTTTTTCTATGTAACGATGATATTATGTTAGAAGTGGATATGGCTTTTGTTTTGTACAGATTTATTGTCTTCAAAGTAAAGAATTTAACTTTATGAGTAGTCTTGTGGATTTCTTGGATAAGAATACAGACAAGAGGGACGATTACAGCGTCAAGCTATGGCTTTGTTGAGTGGAAACCTACATAGGGGAGGGGTGCTTTACCTCCTGACATTATACATACACTTGTCTTGTGGTGTTTCAGGGTGCTGTGCTGTCCGGACCTCCGGGGACGGGGAAGACTCTTCTGGCCAAAGCCACAGCCGGAGAGGCCAACGTCCCGTTCATCACTGTTAATGGCTCTGAGTTTCTGGAGATGTTTGTGGGCGTCGGTCCTGCCAGGGTGAGTGAAGGAAACCAGATCGGACATCAGCCAGACCACCAAGTCTTCTCTGATCTGTGGAGAATCGACTTTGATGGACAATTTGAGGAGAAATTTGAACACATTTCCAGAACGGCTGTTATGATTTCACACAGAATGGAAGCAGAATTGTTGATGAAGTTTTGTCATTCACAGGTGAGGGACATGTTCTCCATGGCGAGGAAGAACGCCCCCTGCATCCTCTTCATCGACGAGATCGACGCTGTCGGGAGGAAGAGGGGTGGAGGGAACTTTGGAGGCCAGAGTGAGCAGGAGAACACCTTGAACCAGCTGCTGGTGGAGATGGACGGTGAGCTGGAGAGAAACTGAAGTCTGATTCTTCAGGATTTAGATTGTTGACATTTTAGGTCTTAAATGTGTTAAATAATTGTTTGTTTGTTTTTCAGGTTTTAACACAGCTACTAACGTGGTGGTCCTGGCTGGAACTAACAGACCTGATATCCTGGATCCTGCACTGATGAGACCGGGACGATTCGACAGACAGATCTACATAGGTAGAGTTTGATTAACATGATCTTTAAAACATCAGAAAAAAGTTTGATTGCAATAAAAATCGGTAGAAGACTGAGAGCTTTTCTTTTCTAATGTATGAATGTCTCGTCTCCTCTCAGGTCCTCCAGACATCAAGGGCAGGGCGTCCATCTTTAAAGTCCACCTGAGACCGATCAAACTGGACCCCAACATGGACAAAGACGTTCTCGCCCGGAAGATGGCTGCTGCCACACCGGGATTCACGGGTACGTTATCATCTGTCTCAGTGTAGTGTTTTCATCATTCAAACTGTTAGAGACTTGTAAGTCAGTTTGTCTGAAGCTCAGTGAACTCCATGTGACAGCAGAGAAACAAACATCTGTGGAGGAAACCGAAAGAAAAGAACCAGATTACATTTTGTACAGTTTACTTTATAGTTATAGCTTAACCTCTACCATTCTACCAACATCTGTGGCCAACACTAGTGTCGTTCAGAGGTTGTAGCAGCCTCAGTTTTAGACCTCAGGCATCCACTGGTACCATCATGATAGTTTGTTGGGGAAGGCGACTAAATAACGCTTCAAAGTCTGGTTAAACTTTGGTGAGGGAAAACCCTGCGATTGCCATTCTCAAGGGGGTCAGTTGACATCTCCCCTCAAGATATCTGAATAAAAATCTTCTGCAGTACACAGGAGTCTCCTCTTTACAGACATGCACATTTCATTCTAATCCATTGCCACTCTGGAGGAAAAAAGCATGCAGTCTTTTGTTATTTTTTAGTGTATTTGAATATTCCTCCATATCCTAAACAGTATTGGAATTGCATAAATTTGGGTCTGACTGGAAAGCAGATTCTTGTGGATTCAATGAGTCCAGTCCATATAGTAGCCATTTCATTGTAGATTTATGACTAGAACAACGTGACACAGTGCTGAGCTGCATCTCAAATGGCTCATGGATTATGTATTTTAATTTGTATTCTCTGTGAATGATTAGGTGCTGACATCGCTAACGTCTGTAACGAGGCAGCACTGATCGCTGCCAGACACCTGAACCCGTCTGTCAACGCCAAACACTTCGAACAGGCCATCGACCGAGTCATCGGAGGTCAGTGTTTTTATGAATTCTCACCAGTTTCCAGTCATCATAACTTTCCCTGTTTCAAAGCATTTCATAGTCTTAGACAACTGTATCATTGTGATACCATCAGAGTCTCAGAGTCTCAGTCCTGTTTGTGTTTTCAGGTCTGGAGAAGAAGACTCAGGTCCTGCAGCCCACAGAGAAGAAGACTGTAGCGTATCACGAGGCCGGTCACGCCATCGTGGGCTGGTTCCTGCAGCACGCCGACCCCCTGCTGAAGGTACAACTTCTGTCTGTAACTACTGACACTACTGTCTGGACTGTCTGTGTTCACACATGTTCTTCTCATGACAAAACTCGATGTGTCAGGATGAAACTTTTAATTAACAGAAAAAAAAGTCTTTTTTTCCTTCTTTATGTTTTTTATTAAATATGACCTAATTTCATTCATGTTCATGAAAACATCATGAATCTTTGGCGACCCCTAGTTGGGATCAGGGCCCCCAGGTTGGGAACCAGTGCCTTAAACACATGTTGTGTGTCCAGGTGTCGATCATCCCGCGGGGGAAGGGTCTGGGTTACGCTCAGTACCTGCCCAGAGAGCAGTACCTGTACAGCAGGGAGCAGCTGTTCGACAGGATGTGCATGATGCTGGGAGGACGCGTGGCCGAGCACGTCTTCTTTGGCAGGATCACCACCGGAGCTCAGGACGACCTGAAGAAAGTCACACAGTCCGCCTACGCTCAGGTACGCGACACACACACACCTGCTGCAGGTCCTGTTTGATTCTCGAGTTGTTTTTCCTGTTGTGACCCCTGGTTCTCCACCCTGACTCCCCCAGGTGGTGCAGTTTGGCATGAGCGAGAAGGTGGGGCAGGTGTCGTTCGACCTTCCCCGGCAGGGCGAGATGGTGATGGAGAAGCCGTACAGCGAGGCCACGGCCGAGCTGATCGACGAGGAGGTCAGAGAACTGGTGGAGCGAGCGTACCAGAGAACATTGCAGCTCATTGAGGACAAGAAGGAGCTGGTAGAGATGGTGAGAGTCTGATACAGCATGTGGTTTCCACGGGTTACAGGTCCAAGTCTCCTGGTCCTGGAGCTCCTGCGATATCATAGATATTGAACGGGTGTGTGTGTTTGAATTATTTTAGAAATGGAAAAAAGTTCCAGGGAAGAGGGTGATTGATAGACTGACAGATAACTCACTGTCAGCATCGATGAATAATCAGATATTTTACTACATCTGTGTCTAGTGAATCTTAGCTATTGGTCTTAAAGAGTAACTCTCAGTGTGGACCTGATTCTCTAATGGTTTCATGTCTGAGTGACTAATGCGGACAACATTGGACATTGGTCCAGTATTGAGTGAGAGGGCTGCAGCCACAAAACTATCGGCAACTTAATCCTCCTGGAAAATCGAGTGCGCTTTAGAATCAACCGTCTCTCTGGACGCTGCTCTTTACTCTTTACTTTACTGACTGGCCGGATGGAGGTGTGCCCACTCATGTTACAGTAATAACAGCATTTTAAGGATAATCAAAGGATGTTATTTTAATATTTTCCCACGACAATCAGAAGTATTTTTATGAGGAAATTTCCAGTATTGATTGTAGATTTTGCCCTCAGGTTGGACAGCGTCTCCTGGAGAAGGAGGTCCTGGACAAGGCAGACATGCTGGAGCTGCTTGGCCCGCGGCCGTTTGAAGAAAAGTCGACGTACGAGGAGTTTGTGGAGGGGACGGGGAGCTTCGAGGAGGACACGAGTCTGCCAGAGGGCCTCCGAGACTGGAACCAGGAGAGAGGAGGGGAGGCCGAGGAGTCGAGCCCCTCTCAGGACAAGCAGCAGGCCGTGTAGAGAAGAGAAAAACAGACGCTTCACATCCCAGCTGCAAAAAAAAAACAAACCTCGGTGCTGACTCAGTTTCACAGAGCCTGGGAGGTGTTGGGGGGGTTGTTTTATAAATTATTTCCATGAATTAATAATTCATGCCCACAATTTACTTTGTGTTTCCCAGGTTAATAATTCAAACACTCAAATGACTAAAGTCATTACAAATTATCAGCAGCAATTCTCAGTTTCATCCAATTTGAGTCATTTTGTGGACATATTTCAGTTTTTCCTTTTCAGATAGATTTACAAAAGAGACGAGGGGTCAGATCAAGTCATTTAAGAGCAGTGATTGTTAATTCAAGAAATGTAAACTTATAAATAACTAATTTGAGGGAATGTTTGGTCAGAAGTTTTCCACCAGGCTCTGTACAGTCTCCTGTCGATGAGACTGAGGCTGCGATCAGTTTGTTTTTTCACCGTTCGGACAGGAAGACTCCAAACCGCCTTAAACAGGAGACCAGCCAACACCAGACTGTTTTTATTATTCCTGTACTGAGTGTAAATGATGCACATTTAGTGTGCAGACGGGCTGATTCTTATTATTTATTTAATAAAAAGGGAGTTCTGCTCCCTGACTGACATTCTCATGAAGAAGAGAGTCTGAAGAACGTCTCTGCAGCCAAATGAAAAAAATTCTATAGGTTTAAATATTTTGAGAATTGATGTGAAGTTTATTTTGTTTTTAGAATATTTCAAGGTTCCTGCTGAACGTCTCACTCTGTCCACAGCGCCACATCGATGCTGGAATAATGACGACTCAACAGGAAGCTGCTACATTACTAGCCCACTGACTGATGGGAAATATTTCAGTTTTCATACGGAAGGATTCCTGCTGAGAAAACTCTTTATTTATTTAAAGGAAAAATCCCCCGTAAACATTTATACAAGATCTTTAGCCTCAGCACAGCTTTCCCAAACTGAATTCTGCCCATAGAAAAGTTTCATTTTATAATTATTATTAATCAACCAATTAAATTAATTCAATTAAATTATCTTACTAACCAGGACAACTCTGCGTGGCATCAGGCGGATATCACTTCTGCCTCTGTGCAAAAATGATAAACATAAATGATGCTTGTTCCACTTTATTACAGCGTGACTTCCTCTCCTAAATGTCTGTAAATGTAAAAAAAATAGAGATAAAATACAACATCATAACATCATATGTGAGACTGAGTCAGTGGGTAAAAAAGATTTTTTATAAAAGCCATTTGGAATTTAAGATTTCTTTCCAATTTAACAGAAACTGACATTTCAGTGTAATTGGACAAAATTTAAGACATTTTATTTACATTAATTTAGACTTTTCAGGACTTGTAGAAACATGTTATTGATAAATAATAAAAATCACACAAGCCAAAGTTCAAACAATATTAAGAATTAAGACAAGGCTTCCATTTAATCACTATATTATCATTGAGAGTATCCATGGGGGATTTTGTTATTAGTACAGTTGTCCAGCAGGTGGCGTCCTCACTGTCTGTCAACAGCAGGAGGGTTGGACTGACTGAAACTAAGAAGCTGCTTAATCTGAACGGACTCTGGGCTTTACTCGCTGTAGATTTTAGTAACTAAGTGAAAATATTATAAACAGTCATAAACAGGTTATAAACAGTCTGTACATGAACTGTGTGTTTAACGTGTATTTGCTGCTGAAGCCCCGCACACTCCTGTGACCTCATGTTATGACACAAGCATAGAAAGTTGGATAAATATATATGAAACTTCAGTTTTCTGTGCTGTTTAGCAGCTGTCAGTGATGTGGTAAAGTAAGTCTTCACCTCTTGTGGTCAAAGTTTGAAAGTTGTCAGAAAGCTGCAGATAATAATACCCAGCTTTGTTGGAGAGATTTGGGAAACAGCTCAGAGGTGAAACAATAAATAATGAATGTTTAATTACTGCAAAAGAAATAAATAAAAGGCAAGCTACTCTGGAAGTGCAGTTAGCTACAGTTAATCTTTATTACTTTCAGTCGGACTGAAGTGATTTATACAAATTGAAGTGAATTAAGAGGCTGCAGGTCTCCGTTTGTTGGATGCTGTTTTACTGGAGTCACATTTCCTGAATCTCTACAACGTCAGCAGGACACAATCAGAGAGACACAATATGTAAATAAGGTTAACGACGAGCTCACCTCGCTGCAGTGTCCTGGAGTACAGGTGTGACATCACTGTTGGATGTGTTTACAGGTACGACAGAGCACATTTCAGAGGTGGAACAGGGTTGAAACTTATTTATTTTCTTACAGTTTGATTGACAATATGTTCACAGTTATTACGAGTGTTTAATTGGACATTCTTCCTTCAAGCAAAACAACTAAACTTTACTTGTAATTTGACTATAGAAAATAATTGCAATTTAAATTGTAATTTCTGACTGAACGCTCCATCAGGTCACCATGAGGAAGGTCGTGGACCTGATGATGGATCTCTGAATCTTCTGCAGTGTGTTCTGTGTTTTTTTTTTTTTAAATTGGAGGAGGTTGTCAAGGCAACCAGAGACTAAAACTAAGAGACCTGACAGATGTGTAAAAGGTCTCCTGAAGTCAGCACATGGAACACTGTACAAGCAGTTTGTATTAAAGTGTTTCTTTTATCAGAACAGATGCTGGTAAGTTTTCTTTTCTGTGAATTTGATCTGCGGGCAGAAATTTTCAGCAACTCTGAGATGACAATAAAAATGAAATACAAACGTACGGACATGCAGAAGTGAAGAGAGTTACATTTATTCATGTTTTTTGTTTTGGATGATTGGATGAAGTTTTTTTTTTTTATCCACTGAAACCAATCAGACTTCAGGAGCGGTCACATGACACATTTCATTCATGGAAGCATGCTCAGTCGACCAATAGAAACTGTGCTTGGAAGTGGAAACATTCAGTATTACAAACTGCTTCACGGAGCATTTGTAAAAAAGATGCTGTTGGTAACTTCACCTGAACATTTTCAACCTTGAGCTGAGACAGTCACTACAACAAGATCTGTCATTTCCATGTCAAGAACTTTTTTAGAGAAGCTGAAACAGAAAACGTCAAACTGCAAACAGGACTTCAGCCCAACTGAGCAGTTTAGTGTTTAAACACGTTGAACACGCTGGGTGTCTCAGAGACCAGAGATGGTCAGTAAGAATTATTTCCAGATAATGATATATGTAACTCAGATATCTGGTTACATACAGTGTAACCATTTATAATCGTTGTTTCATTCATATCTTCTTTTGATGATTTACTCAAAATTCCGTTAAAATGTGCGACACATTTGGATGGAAACATGACTGTCACCTGCTGAAACGAGTGGAAGTCTAAATCTTCTTGTAGACCAACCAGATTCATTTTGACCAGTCACACGTCTACAACACGCAGTAGTGCTTCAGTCTAAAATGCACCTGCATGTTGATATGTATGTGACACGACCTGTCCTGTAACATTTGCTCTCTGGGAACATTGGGTTTAAAGTTCAACCCTTATTTTTCATTTCTATGTTTTTAAATAGTAAATCACTTGAATGTAAAACTCTACTCGTATACAATATTTCTGTATCAAAAAGCTACAAAGATGCTACATTCTTTGAGTGTAATGGCAACATTTCTCCATAAGCTGCACGGTTTACAGTTTCTGTCCATCAGACTCTTGTTTCTCCTGCAGCTCACGAGCTACTTCAGAGTTTTCATCCACGTTCATTTTCTTTCAGGAAGGAGAAATTAGTCTTGATTCAGTAAAAAGTAAAAGTTTTCAGTAAAAAGAATCACATAGCCCTTTAATCTCCTCTGCAGAGCGAGCCGAAGCTCGTCAGAACAGCAGGAAAGAAAATCTGAGATATCCCGTTGTCTCTTGTGGGAAACTACAAAAACATCCTTTGGTCACCTGCTCCATGTTTTTTTTGTTTTAAATCCTCTGTGTCGCCTCCCTCAGAGCGTCCTGATTGGTCATTTTTTTACGTCCAGCGGTGGAGGAGCAGCGACACGAGCAGAGAGGAAGAGAAGAGCGACAGTGACAGGGAGATGACCGTCGCCCCGCCGCACTCCTTTGCATCTTCCTGTTGGAGAATTTTAACATATCAGCGTTAAAAACAATACATATATTATTATTGGCAGCAGATGAACTTCTTTATTAATTATTAATGTACAGTTTATTTGTACTTACTTGTACTTTCATACAGTTTAGAATGGATGAGAAATTTTATTCATTCATTTAGTCTGAAGTTATTAGAATATATTTGTAATTTTTGTGGAATGTCATTTAATTTAGGGCCACCTAAATCTGACACACTGGACCTTTAAGTTAATTAGTTAAATTTGTCGTAAATATTTAGTGACAGTAAATTTATCCAGAGCAGTTTATGTGGAGGAATTCTTTTATATCTGCACTGGGACAAGCTTGAACCTTTCATCAACACTTCACCACTTCATACAGCTGTCTGAATGTCTTCTGAGCTCAGCTCTCACCTTTGGGTGGTAGGCGTGGCAGGACTCCGGACGCCGCCGCACCTTTTGAGATTTCATCCTGTTGCACTTTACCGTGGCGTTATGTTCACTGACATTAAGGAAAACACACCACCCACTGCTGAGGATTATGACTTACACCTGTATGTCAGCACTGATGCCAAACTAACCAGTTTTTGTTCAGAAACGCTCTAAAACTAAAATTAAAAATACAGAGCAAAACTGAAAAAAATCATGTTTTACAGGAACTCTCTGATCGAAGAATAAAACTACAAATCAAATCATACGATACAAAAAGTTCTGAGGTTTGACGTCCAGCACATGATCAATAAAAATATCAATAAAAGATGAAAATTGCTGTTATTGTTCGTCAGTCAGTGAAGGATATATTTGATCTCTTTGGGCTCCAGCAGGATCGATCCATACTGACGAGAACAGTCACAGTCGGCCTGAGTCACGACCAGAACCAGGTTACTGTCGGGAATCTGCTGCACCACGAACATCCTGAAACACAATTAATGAACAACCAGTGAATCAATACACAACCATGGCCTCATTAACTCTTGCTGTCTGTTACCTCTGAAGTATCATCAATGATTAACAGACATCAAAAGAGCCAATTAATTATTAATTATAGCGAATAAATGCTACAATTAACTGTTTAAATTATAAATCCATGTTAGGATGAGTACAAATCCAGCATGAAGCGGCAGTTGTCATTTGAGCCTGAACGTTTGTGGACAGCAGAATTTAAACTCTGTTTCAGGATGAATTTGTCCTGTAACTCATCAAACATTTTATATTTTTTCACCAATGAAGACAAGAACCTTGATGCACTAGAAGGTCACATGTTCTGACCACAAGATGGAGCTGTAGGTGTGTGTATTTATACTCTCCTGAGAGCGAACACAAACACTGAACTGAAGGGACAGTTGAGTTTGTTGACTGCTGCATGTTGAGTTTAAAAAGTGAGCAGGACGAATTCATTCAGGTCACATCTGTCAGTAAAATGCAACGTAAGCATGAATGCAGCAGTGATATGACATCAGATATGATGTAAAACACTGACAGGGAACATGTCACTGCACTATGAGTGCTTTTTATTATTAACACTTTAAGTACACGTCAGAAATAATGTAATCATAACAGATACATGTGTACAACTCACCACATTTACGACAGTGGTATTGCACTCTGAAGTCGCAAAAATACTAATTTCTACATGTTTGCTAACTAGCTAAAAAGTTAGCTGATTGATGACAGCTCAGCAGAGAAGCTCTGATTTATAAAGTTGTTGGCTCAGTTAATGGAGCGATATGACCAACTAACAGAAGATAAAAAACTTCTTCAGCAGCACCATAAAACTTTATTTCTTTGCTCCATCCATCTCAAAAAGGCAGCCATGTTAAAAATCCAAGTTTAAAGTTAATACTGGATCAAAATTCAAATTGGAGTTTAATGTTTTAATTAAATTTAATCAGGATCAGAGTAAAAACTAAACTTAAGTTTAAGTTAAAATCCTTGTTGGTGCAACGCAGCCTTACTTAAGTAAAGATCTGAGTGTGTATGTGTGTGTGTGTGTGTGTGTGTTTGTGTCGTACTTCTGGCAGCGTCCACACTTGATGAGACTGTTGGCTTCTCTGACAGATGAGTCGTACATGAAGCCGGGATATGCCGTGTCGCAGGGCTGCAGAGCCTCCACCTTCTTCTGCTTGTGACCTGTGTGTGTGACACACACACATGCATTATTAGACTATGTACACACTACACTCATTTTAATTCAAACTCATCTAATGAATACAAAAAAGGCCGTCAAAGTGTGGAGAGTTTTTATCGTCTTTCTGTCTCTGTGAGGATGTTTCCTCTTTCTAAACACACACACACACACACACACACACACACACACACACATTGTACTCACTTGTATGGTAGCCAGCCTTGGCTGAATGGATGAAGATGGGTCATGGTGGAGACACAGAAAACACACCCAGGCGATGATGATGATGGTAATGGTGATGATAGTGAAGATGAAGATGGAGATGATGATGATGATGAAGGCAGCCATTTTGAAACAGAATGTTTGTAAATGAGGCACAAAGCAGTGATGAAGCAAACAAACACACCACCTGTCTGTCTGCTCATGTCTCTATTGATTCTGTTTATTGATCTTTGTTCTGATGTGCTGCGGTATGATTGGATATTTTAGTAAATGTATCATGTCTGAGTCTGTTTACCATCTGTGATGTGTATCCCGGCTCTAAACTCTCAATGAAATCTATGAACTGCTGAGATATGATTCTACTACCAACAAAAAACGAGGACCAACGAGGAGTAAATGTCCCCGGGGTTTACTTTCCAGCCAAAGACGCATTCAAATACAATTGAGAGATTACAGTCAGTCAGTCGGTCAGTCAGTCAGTCAGCTCTGTGAGGCTGTACTCAGGCACAGCTGCTACTCTCAGCATGCTAACTTGCATGCTAACAACATGCTACAACAACATGAACAACATGCTAGTGACAATGCTAAGATTTTTATGTTTAGCCGGCAGAATACTGACGAAGTTCACCATCTTTGTTTTAGTGTGGTAGCATGTTTGCTAATTAGCACTAAATATAGTGCATAGCATTGGACAAAGTAAATATTCAATCTGATGGCGTTAGATGAAAAATGACATGATCACCAACGTTATTACAACTGAACCTTCCTAAGTCCCGCCTCTCTTTGCTCTCTGCTCCAATCACGGTTGAGCAAGCCTTGTTCTGAACCTCTTCCTCCTTTCCTGTACTTATATAAGCTGTGTTAGCTTGTCTGTGTTGAAAAGACAACCAAATTTTGAAGATGGTTAAAAGATAAAAGCAACATATATAGTCACATCTTATGGTCACAGTACCAATTGGGGCAGAAGGTACAGATAAGGCATGGACAGCTGTGAAGCTAAACACTAGCTAACTATCTAGCTAGCTAATGACTGATGCAGATTAATTAAATAACATTTTTAACATAGACGAGCTAGCACATAGCAAGTCTAAGTACTGGAAAAGAGAAATTTGGAGGAAAGAAGAAAGTGAGGGGCTTGCTCAACTGTGATTGGAGCACAGATCAAAAATGGGTGTGGCTTATGAAGGGTCGGTTCATCCTGAGGGGAACATGAACGACTGTAACATTTCATGGCAATCTTCTTTAGCGCAGTTGAGATATTTCAGTGGTGACCAACATTTCCCTCCTTCCCATCACTGTGCAGTGAACAGACTTCAGTCTGATGATCATCAGAACTTCTTACCATCCACAAAATAATCAGAGTGCCAGAGACCACAGAGATTAAAGTCCAGCAAGAACCTGACAGGAGACACAAACGCCTCATTAAAGACAAAAAGCACATTTAACATATAAAACGGTTTAATATCCTGAAGCTCACACACATTAAACTGAGCTGTAGCCACACAGCAGATCTGTACTTTAATATCTGTGAACTGTGAAAGTCTTTCTCAGTGACCCAAGAACTGATCTTTAAGAACTGTAAACCTTTTCTCAGAGGCGGTGAATTTTATTTTACATTTAGTCTCTATTTGATTTATGCTTATTAAAAAACATTAAATCCAGCACACTGACTCATTAATATTAAATACGTTCACAGGACATATTTCACATCCATTTAAGGTTTGAAATGGCCCAAATCCAAACTCTCACTGCAGCTCTAACACTACCTGCAGCTTTCTCCACCTGTATCCTCTCTAATATTAGACACGGGTCTCTGTCAGTGTTTAAGTAAATCAATATATATTTTTAAACATGCTCATAAACATAAAGTCTGTGCTGGTTTAAATCACACAGCTATAGAAGTATTTCAGAACAGAGTAATCGTTCTTCTTATCCTTTAAACTTTAATCTTGAAAAATCTCAATCTCACCTTCAGATGGCTGGGATGAGTTTATGTGTTTTATTGGTGTTAATTAAGTTATAAAAAAGTATTTTGGACACTGTTAAATCATCTTAAATCCCCTGGATGGCTGTAGGTTCAGCCTTTTTACCTTTAGTTCTCGTCACTGATAAACTGCTGAATGAAACAGCTGTTGACACTTACATGAGCGCGTTGGAGAAGAACCATCTTATCAACGCTGTGATGACATAGAACGGCTGCAGGAGAAAAAAGAAGTTAAATAAGTATTGAACGAGTTCTTCCACAATCTGAGAAAATGAGCTTCTCTGGGTTTTTTTTTAACGCTGTGGATCTATACTTATGTCAAAATGCAGAAAAGTATCATTTTTATGTCTGTTCAAATTGACTAAAAGCAAATGATTTAACATTATTTTAACCTGTGAGTGTGACAGTGATGGAAGAAGGATTCAGATGCAGTAAAAGTACTAAAACCACACTGAAAATATTCCACAACAAGCATGATGTTTTTGGATTATTAATGTGTGTGTTACATTTCACTCCTGTAGATGTTAAAGGTTGAGCTCATTTGAACTACTTTTCATACTCTTGGCTAGTTTAATCTACAGCAATGCATCATGGTTTATAAGATCATCATATGTTTGTAGCGTCCTTAAGTCAATATTTAAACATACTTGGTTATATTCCATCAGAGAACTGATGCATATCTACTTGGTAACTAAACCTAGAGATGTAACTAACAGAAGTACTCTGTGGTTAGTAACTATAGTGAGACTCACGCTGAGCATTGGTCGAGCACTGTTGTGGTGATGATGACTGTTCTTACACATCGCCTGGTAGTCATACAACGACACTCTGCAAACAAACATTCACATTAACTTCATGAGTCATCAATGGAGAAAGCTAAAACTACTTCAAATGTTTTTAACATCAGTCAAAACTATGTTTGTCAGAAAAGCTTTTACGTGCGTCATCATACTTTTTGTACATTCCCATCTTGATCAGTGACGCCATGACAGACCCGTCCACCTCGCCAAAGAAACGACCGACCTGGAAAGCACATGAACAAAAATGTTTTTACAGTTCAGCAACATAAACACGACAAATCCAGACGGACAGTGTGTGACTGAAGCAAAGACACATGTTAAATCATTGAGTGGAATCCAACTTCAGAGGGCATTTCCATTAACACAGACATGAGACTGATGTCCATCTGCATTTGCATATGCCTCCACCTTCCTCTTCCTACTAGCGTGACCTCTTGCTGAATATATTTTATTTTGTCTTTATTGTTTTTCTGATCAATAATATTTTGATCTGTTTTTTTGCTGTGCTTCCCAGCTGCTGTGACTGTGATTCAATTTTTTCTTGTTTTTCTTGCCAGTATTTATTTCTGAATCCCAAAACAGAGCAAACGCTTTGATATCATAAGTAGCTCTTACAAATATTAAAATGTTGCCAGTAAAGACAGAGACAGAACTCCCCCAAAGAATAATATCTGAACTCATAAATTGAATTATCCTCACTGCAATACATTTCTGCAGTAGACTGTCTCTTTGACGTCTCCTCCAGTCTACTACTCATAGGAAAGACCAAAAACAGATAGATGTAAATAAAAAATAACAGATCAGCTTGTTAGGTAAAAACATTGGGCATGAAACAAATGGTGTAAAGTGTTGAACTGTGATTCAAAGTCCTTCCTGTGTGTCTGCAGTGTCGGTCCACTCTGGCCCTCAGCAGCAGCAGCAGCAGAGTCTCTGAATTATTCAGGGCGTTTTGTCTCAGCAGCTCTGTTCACGTTTACAAGCTGCTCTCTGCCCACACTTTATGGCCGTCTGGACGGGATTTTCCCAGCACCCTCGGAGGACTCGCAGGTTGCTGAGCGTTAGCAGTTGGACGCTGCTTACACTGAGACTTGACCCTCTGTTTATCTGACAGCAGCAGCAGCAGAGGGTAAACGTGCTGGAACAAACAAAAAAACTATGGACAGTAAAAGTGCCAAGAGTCAAACTCCTGCTAGGAACTCTGCGGACATACAGGTTTGGTTCTGCTTTCAGTGTATAGAAAGTTTTGAGCAGAACTGCTGTATTACACTCAGGACTGCAGCAGCACAGTGAAAGTATAGCTATTAGTATAAAACATCATTAAATCAAAGATGACCAGCACGGATTGGATCAGCCACCATGTGCAGTAAAGCTAGCTCTAAGGATTACAGGTCTGTTACACTTTGGTCTAGAGTAAAATATCTCAACAACTACTGGACAGATTGTCTTGAAATCAGGTTCACCTCTCAGTTCATTTCTGCCTTCCAACTTATCAAAGTTATCAGTGGGTGCAGACCAAAATACCTCTAGATGCAACTAGACAGACCTTCACCCAATCAGAGCAACAAAACGTGTGACGCAGCATTGACTGACAGCCGCTTGTTGGGATAGAGAATGGCCTTTTTTCAAGCAGGAAAAACATGGCGTCCAGTCATAGCCGGACAGCTGAACAGAAACTAAAATAAGTTTCAGGAAAAGAGAAACAAACAATGCAGAAACAAAGTCTAGATTCTGTTCAAGGAAAAAAGTTTATCTGATAAATTCAGTCAGCTTCAAGCCTCATGCTAATGTTTACCACGTTGGCGTGGTAGCATGTTAGCATACACAAGCATTACATTTTTAATTACTTTAATTTGATGTTGAGCTGAGCCTGACAAAGTCAGTCTGATATGACTTAGACAAAAGTTTGTGTTATCGTCAGTTGTACTGTCCATTATCATCATGTCAACATTGTTGGTGACGTGTACAATACTGCAGCCATTTTGGCATGCTAACATTAAGTTCAGCTGCTAACTGTTTTAACATTTAGCATGTTAATGCATGTCACATTCAAACGTTCAAAGTGAGCATCTTAACTATCATGTTAACTTATCAGTGAGAGTTGCTTCCTCCTTTCACTGATTTTCTAATCACTAACATGTATATTAAAATGCTAACTGTGTAGTACAGCTGAGGCTCACAATGTCCAACGCAGAATGAGCTGATCATGCTCAGTCTGAGACGTAAATAAATAATAGTTATCGTAGTTATTATGGTGTCAGTGAGTGTAGATTCACATTTATTTGGAGCCTATGCTAAATTATTTTGACATAGAGGATTTAACATACAGTATCTTAACATGTCTTGTATGTTATCTACAACATGCTAACATTAGCATCCAGCAGAACCTCAGCACAGCTGAGACAAAAATCCAGATTCACCAGTGAAAGTAAAGCTGAGGCTGATCAAGTCTATCTTAGACTGAAAGTTAAGCCAAGTCTGACTGAGCTGAGCCTGACAAGCTGAGTCTAAGATGTACTAAAATGGAGACCGTACAGATGATGCAACCTTTTAATATAGTAATTAGAAATAATAATATCGACAGTAACAAAAGAAGACTTTCTATCCATCCTGTAATTTAGTTTTCTGGTGTGACTGATATGAATTTCTGGACGTTAATGGACATAATAAGTTGTGTTTATCAGTCTAACCTCTTTCAGCCCTGAGGATGAACAGTGGAGTTCTGCAGCAGCTTCTCAGACAGGATCATTGATCAAACAGACATTTCTTCTGCATACGGCCAACACGACCAATAACAAGCCCTGAGTTTTGCACTGTCACCCTGCTCACTACACTTCCTCACTCTGACCCATTTCTTTTAGTCAGCAACGACTTAATTTCTCTACTGATTAAATATTTACTGTGCCCTGCAACACGCTACGAGCTGCACCTTTCACACCGTGGAGGTTTCTGGGTGTTTCCACCAACTTCCTGTAAAGTCCAGAGCTCAGCAAAACATCGAGGAAGCACTTTATCATAATATCTGCTTAGTAAGGCCACTGGGAACGCAGCAGACATGCAAATAATGAAAAATGAGCTTCTACACTAAATGCTTCTTGCTTTAAGGTTACTCTACACCGGAACATTTTGCTGCTGTCTGTAGAAGCTGTACTTCATGTCAGGGCTTGTGTTAGAGTTACAGACATTTACAAAGAAAAGGTAATTAAAGATTTCCTGGTGATTTAGCTCTGCCCTCTGGCAGCCATATTAGATATTTTTGTTCACTCGATGTTATTGCTCAGATATAATTCATTTTCTAAAAAAACTGTTGCACCAATGCACCAAACAATGAAAATGAAGGTAACGATGTTCAGCTTTTGTTCAAACTGTTTTAGAGACATGTTTTATGAACTGATCTGGTCGTTTTGGAGGCTGTAGTTTGTGGTGCTGTTCAACTCTTTTACATTATTAAACACATCTCTGTTACTTGCCCATATTGCTTTAAGAAGTTCTGTATGGTATCACATCAAGTGGCAGCTGCCATGGCTGTGAAGTGAAGCCAACATGGAAGTGCCAAAAACTGGTCTCCATAAGCTCCCATATTGGTCAACTTCACAGCAGAAATAAACATGTTTACAGCCTGGTACAAAAAACTGTTTTGATCTCTATAGATAATTTCGCTGTTCATGACAACTGTACTGAATTAGAAATGTTATGGAACTGACCTGTTTAAATGATATCAAAGCTTAAAGTTATGCTGCTTTGATTGACAGGTGGGTGCTATTTCAGATGGCTTGTTGGAGTCCACCAATGATTCACGTCTTTGTCCATTTTTAGACGTCACAGATACGATGTCCATTCTTTATACTGTCTATGTATCACACAACTTGTGTTGTGTTGTTTTTGTCCTGTCTTGGACTCTGGCATTTATCAAGTCCCATTTGATTTGGCCATTGGTCTTGCAAATAATTTTAGTTGGTCATGACAGTAAGTCAAAGTAACTTCCTCGTTCATAACACTGACATCTGTGTTGACAGAAGCCCATAATTTGTTACATTTTCATTGGCAGTCCAGGAGAATGAGGCAGCATCATTTATTTTCATAATTTTTCATTTCAGATGATCACACATTAGCTTAATGAATTAGTGTGTGTAATGAAGGGAAATGCACGTGAAGGGACATTTTGTTTGAAAATGAGATTTTTTTTGTTATTTTTCTGCATACAGAATGTTATTTTTACACCATAATAAAGAGATATTAAAATGTCAAGCTGCACTCCAGCTTTATGTGACTATGATCCTATTTTGTGCCACTGCATTTATATTTTAATTGATTCGAATAATAGTGCAAAAAGATCCTGTCTTTCTAGCATCACAAAAATGATGTGTCTCTCTCATTTGGACCCAGTCTTGACTAGTCCTGGCTTTCAGTAATAACACTGAATACATTTACAAGGTCAACAGTTGAACGAATCCTCCTGATCACACAGCTGGATCCACAGACACAACAAAGTG
Organism: Sciaenops ocellatus; assembly: GCA_033000465.1. Lineage (NCBI taxonomy): Eukaryota > Metazoa > Chordata > Actinopteri > Sciaenidae > Sciaenops > Sciaenops ocellatus. The sequence goes on along the minus strand of CP136871.1, from coordinate 24,696,703 downwards.
CTTCAGCTCTGTTTACATCCTGGTCACACTGACACAGTATTATGTAATTATACATCATTATTATATAACAGACAATTCTAAAGTTCCTCTGTCACCGTGACTGTGAACTTCACATACATTCATCCAGCTGCAGGTCCATCTGACCCTGACAGAAGTCATAGGTCAACAGCTAAACCTCATCTGGTCTCAGCAGAGCCAGCTGCTGCGGCACAGCTGGCAGCGTCGCAGTCACTGGGACCGTCCTGTGACGCAAACATCACAGGTTCGCTCCTGGTAACAAGTCGTGAAGCAAACAACAAGACCTGAGGCTCTGGGAAGAAATGAAACAACTGAAATAGAAGGAAATATGTCAGCAGAGGCGATGTGGGGCATGAAGTGTGCGTGGCTGCTCAGCTGACTGTGTGTGTGTGTGTGTGTGTGTGTGTGTGTGTGTTTATTTATGGTCTCATGGTGGGCTCGGGATTAATCCTCAGTAATATGGCTCTTAACAAGCTGAGTTAATCCGCAGCTAACGAGCAGCTGTCAGATGGACAGCAGGCTCTGCACACGACCGCACACATAAAGACACTTAAAGCCTTCAGCATGACGTCTGCAATGTACAGAAGCCCGGTTTGGCCAAGACAAAAAAAAAAAAAATCAGATAAAAAATAAAAGAAATGAGTAAAAACTTGAAGACACCAAGACAATTTTGATGTTTGAAGTTAGAAAGTCAAAGTTAGATAATTATAACTATTGGACAGCAGGAAGATTCCTGGTTTAAACTTTTCTGTGTGGGTTCTTGCCAGATACATTTAATATATTTGGGTTTGTAGCGGTGACTGCCATTTGTTATTTATTTTATCATGTTTTATCGACTAAATAATTAACAGAGAAAATATTGACCAATAATAAAACTACTTCTTTGGCGCCACTTTTGCTACCGTCAGCTATGTCAGAAAAATCCATGTTTGTCTCACACACACATGCTTATAGATTGAATCTGGCCGTACAGCCAATCATAATGTGTTAATGACACTCATGGGGGGAACTGTCCTAGTCCCAGTAAATATTATAAAGAGTTGTTGTTGTTCTTGACTTGCTCTCTATGGACAGTGTCATGAGATAACTTCTGTTTCGATTTGGTGCTATATAAAAAATAACTGAATTGAACTATATTATATCCGTGGCAGGCCAAGCACATGTCATACCTACACCAGCAGCTCACACCGCTCTGGTTAAGCTCTGAACACGGTCAGATGATGTCAACAGGTGCAGCAGCTGCTGCTAATACACCCCACACACAGATTAAGAGCAGAACTGTCCTTAAATCCTGTGAGGCATCCAGATGTTGTTTATGAGCATATTAAAAAAAAGTCACATCCACGACACCAAAACTCACCCTGATCTTTTAAATAATCAACTTCCTGACTCCAAGTCGGTTAAACCAAGTAAGAAAAAGTATTCCCATTTCATCAGACAAGGAATTAGTTTTCCAAATCTCATCAGAGCCAGACAAGGTCGGGAATCTTACCTCGTTTCTCTCTTTGGACAGCAGGATGAAGCCGTTGTTGTCGACCAGGAAGCAGTTCAGATCCTGAACAGGAAGCAGAACAAAAAGAAATGTGTTTGGGTTTTTAAACATGGAGGACTGATGATTGATAATGAGCAAACAGAGAGGGCAGAATACTTACAACACTCTCACAGCTGAGAGGACACACGCCTTCGATGTCCGAACACTGAAAGAGAGAGAGAGAGAGGAGGCAGGGTCAAAGGTCATCAGGAGGAGCTGCTTTACAGTCCGGCTTAAACTCAAGAAGAAGGGGAAGGTAACCTTGAGGGAATGAATGTTTTCATGAAACAAAGGACGATGATATCTGTGTCTGAAGTGAGGGACCGTCTACAAATAGTTGAATTTCTACTAGAGGAACATCTACAGCACTGGATCTCAAACTTTCGCTGCCACATTCATTTCAGAAGCTAAAAAAAGCTGACTAATGATTAAAGTTGATTTTTAGTGAAATGATATGATAGAATTATGTACACAACACTACATAAGTCATATTAATTCAACTTAGTATAACTCCATATTTTCCCCTCTTCATCCGCACCCCACCTGCACTCAGTGACCCCACAGTTTGAGAACCACTGATCTAAAGAAGATCTTCTTAACCAAGCTGTGAACTGCTGCAGAAAATTACTGTAAACTGGTCTGCACAAAGACAAATCTATTAATTAAGTTTAATGTAAACTGAAGTAATCAAGATGCAGGCATGTGAAGGTCGTGATTTTTGAGATGATTTTTTTAATTAACATACTTAAAAATGGCAGAATATGACTATTACAAACATATAGTCGACACTAGTGCCAAACAAACTAAGCTCGACTTTCAGTTCAGACGTAACATCAGCTTCAAACACTTAAAACACAGCTTTAAATCAGTCAGTGTTTACTTACGTCTGTGTCGCTGGGCTGAAGAGGGTGATGAGTCGAGGGAAAAAAAACATAAAAAAGATAATTGTATGAATATCATTAACACAGTATAAATATTTTAAAGGACCAGTGTGTAGCATTCAGTGGCATCTAGAGGTCTAGTTGTGACCCCTTTGTCTCGTCTGTAGATATAAAAGGTTAATTCTAATGAGAATGAACTAATGAGTTGTGAATATTATGTTCAATATCAGGCATTTTCTAATGTCACATAAATTTGGCACACCAGATCTTTAATATCATAACAACATTTTAAAAATGACTTCATGTTTCATGCAGTAGACTCAAAACCAGGGTTAAGTATATTTTTACTGTACTATTGTTGTCTGTCACTTGAGGAAAGTGAAGATCACAGCGCTAAAGAAGGATTTCTCTTTGACATTTAAAACATTCATTTTCAGTCTGTGTAATACCAAAAAATAATTAAAACAACATAAAACATTTGAGTGCTTCATCATTTTTTCTGTTTGGTGCTATTTTACAGTCGAGGCACATTTAACTAGAGATATTGAGCTTTTATCAAATGTGCTTGTTTTTCAAAAACAGATCCATTTTAAATGAGTGCTGACAGCTTTAGTTTCTTCAGGCAGGAAAACAAATGTAACAGGCCACAAATACAGATGATAAATATACTTAAGTCCTGTTTCAGGACAAAGCACGGAGACAGAGCAGAGTTAATGTGAGATAAGAACCTCCAAACACAAAGCGGCTGAGAGACGCAGCCTCGTTTCACACTGACTTTTAGTTTTTCACTGAATGGGAGAAACATTATATAAACTGTGAAACTGTAAATCAGTTGCGACAGGATGTAAATGTGGTCTGTGGTGAATATATTAAGGCAGCCCGTCACAGCTGCCAGCTCTCATTAATAATGTTATCTGCACCATCAACCTCTACAGGACATCTGCACACGTTCAGCTGCAGCTCTGCTTCACTGAACTGCAGGAGACGTTCACAAGGTCAAAGACCTGAAAAGAGTGTGTGTGAGAGAGAGTGTGTGTGTGAATGCTGTCTGCCTTATGTCATATCTGGGGAGACATTTTGTAATAGGATTAAAGTCTGCAGCCAAACTAGGGTCCCCTGGAGGCTATAATGCTCGTTACACCGGAAAAATCCAAAAATGTTGGATAAAAGTGAAGAAATAAGTTTCCTTTATTAGATCCTGACCACCAGCGGGGAGACAATGACAAGTAGTAAAGTTTGTCCTGAGGAGGGCACCAGAGGAAAGATCAAGTTGGGACCTAAATCTAAAGCATTTCACCTCATTTTAAGACATCATCAAACTCTGAACTGATCTGACAATGTTTTAGCTTCTGGAGGCAACGGCCGATGATTCAGGGCTTTCGACGTAGCCAGCAGATATCCTGAAAACGGATAACGAATATCCAGGAAAAGACTTTGTCCATAGTCTGATTAGCAACATGATACACAAGAGCGATGACAAAGACAGATTTCAGCTAATCTCTATAAAAGATATCTGCATTCATATGCAAATAACTTTAAAAGAGCTAATAAAAAGCTAAATCTTAGTCAGACGATAGCTGATGGGTTCTAAGATTGCATTTCAGTAAATGGTGGAGCACCACTCTGGTCAATACTCCACAACGTTTCTGAAACCAAAATCTTGTTCCATTGTCTACAGATTACATTCACATGACCATTTATGCCTAATATGCCTCCAGTCAGCAACTATTGGATGTTAAGCTACATTTAGCATTTACATGTAACGTTAAAAAAAAATGTTGTAAAAATGTTTTGATTTTTATTTCTTTTATTTTAAATGTCAGCTTTCCTTTAAAATCATAATGTAGACTGAAGTACATGAGAAACATCTTAACTTCGCTCTTTTAAGGGTCACATGCAGTTGTTTTAAATCTTAATGGGACCTTATTCTTTCACTTTCTGCTTTAATCTGAATATGAAAAGTCTTAATGAATACAATTAATGGACTGCTCCCTGCTGAAGGAAATGGAAAATTGAAAAATTGACCTCTGAATCCAGAGGATTATCATTGGACCATCACAGCCAAAATCATTTGTTCGTCCTTGGGAACTTGTTGTTGCTTGAAACTTGGAGATGCACTTAATATTAACTTGTAGACTTCTGTCTGACTGCAGATCATGCTGCATCAGTTTATACTCTGACAGAACAGGAAGCTACACGGCTAATACCTTCTTTCGTTTTGGACTCCCAGGCTCTCTGTTCCCTCAAAGCTCAGCACTTTCAGACCAAACCTGCAGATAGTTTGTTTAGAATACGAAAAACTACACAAGAGTTTTATCTTTTAACAGATAAAATTAACTTGCTAACCAACTCTAGTCTTCTTTGCAGTAAAACTGTACACCATAATACACACCATAAACAGCTAAAGTTTAATTTTGTTGGACTTTGGTCACGAAATCTGCAAAAAAACAAATGCAGTGTGTATCACTATAGCTAGCAAAACCGCTCGAGAGCACAGACAGCCATTTTATTAGGAATAACTCGACGTGTGAAATGTGTGCTTTTGGGGTCACACGATTTGACTTTACATGTTAAACGGACAGCTGAGGTTATTTAAGGTGTGGTTGTATGAGGTGTTTATCCATAATAAGTGTGTAACCTATAATAGATGGTCAGCATGTCCCCAGTTTGGAGAATCAGACATGTGGAAGGGGGCAGCAACAAAACATATTTTATCCACATAAAAAAAGTAAAGTTTAAAAGTGTAAACTATATTTTGAATATTTTACCTCGCCACCAGAGAGCCCTTTATGATGGGAAACTGAAGCTTGTATATCGATCTAAGCTTTCTTCAAAGCCACCAGACTTCACTGACAGAAAATATCCTTTTACCTCGCCGAACACAGGAGTTGCTGCTTTCTGCTGCCTTGACTGGTCAGTTTGTTTGTGTTACTGTGTCACTAACCAACACACAGGTTCTGAACTAAGGTTAGCTGCTGCAGACTGAGGCATGCACCAGACCAGAAACACCCGTGTTCTGCGAGGTAAGTTCAACGTTTTGCCAGTGAAGTCTGGTTGCTTTGAGGAGAATGATGTACCTGCTTTAGTGTCTTGTTAGAAAAAGCTATCTGATAGTGAAGTAAAGCGGTCAAAATATAAAATATAGACTACACTTTGACTGATATTGATTTTTTTTATGTTGCTAAAATATGTTTTATTGCTGCCTCTGTCCTCAGCACTACATTGCTGAGATACACCTCGTTCAATTGTACGTTTACATTTAACCCTCTGGGGTCCCAGCAGTTGCCCACAACCGCAAAAGCAGTTGGTAGGGCCACTGATAGGAACCATGAGGGTTAAATAACCCAACATATCCCTTTAAAAGTACCCAACTGTGCATCAAAGCACCACGTAATTTACCACATCATTTGTCCGTTTACAAGATAACTCCTCTAACAGCTTTGTGTCATTATGTTCAGGTTCATGTTTCAGGAATAAGAGTTTGTTATCGGTTCAGGTTAGTGTCCCCAAAAATGACATCAGCCAACATGTGTGAGAGTGAGTCCTCAGGTCACCTGTTTGGCGATGGCCCAGAACCTCTTTTCCAGCCAATCCAAGGACATCTGCAACCCGATAGCTAAAAATAGAAAACACATACACACATTAAAGACAGATGCAGAACAAGATGGACTCTGCAGAGGTGACAGTGAACAGTTTGCTGTGTTGCATTGTTGGAGGAAAGGAGGAGGACAGGAAATCAATTCAACCCTGGGTTCACCTCTGTGGTGTCCTGACGCTAATGAAGGGATGTAAACACTGATGAGCCTGGTGGTGTGTGTGCTCCCTGCAGACTCCGTAATGACGCCTGCAGTCCCACAGTAATGCACTGTAGCAGCTTTATTACTCTGAGTATCAAAATGAAGTGCACAGCAAGCATTTAGGAGCAAGCTGAAGGGCTGATACTTTGTTGACAGTCTGATAGAAATAAGAAGCCTGTACCATGAAGCAGGATTTGGGATTAGCAATGTAACTTGAGTTTCCCTAACTTTCCTCAGAGCAGGTTATGTTCAAGCATGAACATGAAAGCACTGCCTGCTGACCAATCACTTCTCCTGAAAAATGGCATCACCATTTGTAAAACATTCCATGGAGCTCGTGCGCTGATCATGAGAGGCTCTCTTAAGAGTGTCTAGAGACCAGCATTTGGCTTTCCCTGATGATTTCTGATATGTGAGATACAGACTCGTTGGAGGGAGTCTTGTGCTTACACTCCCTGACTCTAACAACAAGATGATGTATGCCCCAAAGGGTGGCTTGATGACACACTGAGGCCACCCTGAGCGTACCCCTGCACCCCTAGCAGGGAGACGGAGATCAATTCATCTCGCTCAGTGTTTCAAAGTTAGTCATGTCATTTTCTGAACTCATCCGACATGTTTCAGTCGCTTCAAAATTGCTGTTTGACTCCTCCCGCAGTCCTGGAGCACTTGTCGATATTTTTAATCATTCAAATTTGGCTGGGTGGTTCATAACACTTTCTTCTTTGGTCTGATGAACTCAGAACACATTTATTCTTACTTTACACTGACTTAAACTCAGTCTATGGAAACATGGTTACTGTTCTTGTAAACTGCATTATGTTCTGTGCGAGAATGCAGGCACTTAATCTAGAAGGCCAAAAGTTTTCTGATCTAATACAATAAATAATTAATGAATTAAATAATTACCATTAATAAGGATTTTTTTAGAAATTGGTACCAGAGGTGTTGATCTTTTGATGAAAGTCAAAAAACTGAACCGTTGATATTCACTTATCACAGATTTGTCATTATCAGCAATATATGTTGGCTGATAAGAACTGGCGACTTGTCCAGGATGTACCCCGCCTCTCGCCCAGTGTCAGCTGGGATCAGCTCCAGCCCCCCGTGACCCTGATAAGGATAAGCGTCTACAGAAAATGGATGGATGGATGAATGCTGGCTAAACTAAACTAAACTAAAATACTTCAAAGAAATGTTTGAGGTTATTTAGAAACAGATTCTCCTTCACATAGTTTGTCCACCAGACAAGCTCCCAACTGTTAAATGTCCTGAACATATCTTGGGCACGTTAAAAAATACATAAGGGTTCCTTATCATAAAAGATAACCAGATCTAATCTAATCTAAACAACCTCAAATATTCTGTTACAGTCGGACTGTACTTTAGACTTTTCTTGCTACCTCATGATTAGCACATTCCAGTTACATTCACTTACAAAATCACTACCAGAGAAAATGGAAAACACCGTCATCCTGCTGAGACGCAAAGATCCAATCTAATTCAGTGGCACCGTCACTCAGTGACAGCAGCCTTACAGGACCGGTGGGGGTCATTTCCACTCACCACAATATAATAACTGCAACTGTTTTTGTCACTTCGATAATGAAAACTCTTCTTCACGCAGACAGCTGGACTGCAACCTCACACACACACACAGACGCACACACAGACACACTCACAGATGAGTGATACAAGGCGACATGTCGAGCCTCCTGTGTACTGGTATTATTGGAAAAGCAGAGCAGCTATAAAACATTTTATTTCTGGTCATTTCTGGCTATTGAGCTTCTAGTTATTGAACTTTTCACAGACTGCAGATTCTCCTGTGATGCTGCAGCACAGGAAAAACAACTACTGCTGTCTGTTTAGAGGATGTGGGAATTCAGGTGTGACCAAGTCAAGGATATTAACTCTGTCACCTTGATGTCGTTCTGAGAGATTTTTCATCCTTTTTGACTGAACTTTAAATCTAAAATATTGAATTCATTTTACTGGCGAACAAAACATTTGATTTATTCCTCTAAAATTAGTCTGAACTTGTCGTCTAAACACTGGAGAAAAAAACTGGAAACTTAGTCATTAATAATAGATGATTGGCTGTGTGGAGGTGATTAGCTTCCACATCATGCACTATCTTTCAATAATCAAATAGCTTATTATTTATTACCTTTCACTGCCTTCTACTGTTCAGTCCAAAGCTCTCAAGCAAACTGTTTGTCTTTCTCACTGAAGTACAGCTTGTCTGTGTGTATGCAAGTTGTTTATTGGTTTCTTTGTCTACTTGGCGTGGACTCAGTCATCCTCTGTACTGACATTACTGTCTTTCAGAGGTTGTAGCAGGGTGAAGATATTGGTAAGGTGGCTAAATAAGTAACCCTCAAAGTTAGGCTAAATTTTGGTGATGTAAAACCCTAACTCATTTTTCGCAGATGCTCCCTTGAGGCCTCACCTCAAGATATCTGAATGAAAATGGGTCTTTACAGGCGTGCCTACTTCATGCTAATCCAATGCAGCTTTGGGCAAAAAACATGCAGTATAAATGTGTTATTTTTCACCTCATGTTCTTGAATATTTCTGCATACTGGGGTCTCTAAACACTATTGGAATTACATAAATTGGAACTCTATTGCGACCTTGATTATAGCCAGAAACTGTACAACCACAAACTAGAGACCTCGTGCATTCAGAGATAGATGGCCTTCCTACATATACTGACAATACGTACGTAGCAACTGAGCAACCTACACAAGAGAAGTGTTCCCCATCCAATCCCAGAAAAATATAAGTCAGCCAAAATTTGACACAGCATCATTATCTTGCCTTACCCCTCTGGTTATTCCTTGCATAGGAGTTCAACACTTGCTCTTCTGTGTTGTCCTTGATGCTAAGGTGATAAATCCCTGTTTGCACCATGAAGAACTAAACAGTCATTTAACAGAGTCATGTTTGAACTGGGACACGTCTACAAGCTCGGAGTGAAGCAGGAGGGTGTAGTAGAGGGAAGAAATGTGATGCTGCATTTGTGAGTTGTGACCTTTGGGTACTTTAAACCTCTTAAGGCATTGCTCTCCCTCATTCTTTTAAAATAGCCTCTCTGCAGGCTCAGTAGTCTGCGGCTTTGCTCTGCTGTTTGATTTCATTTTTCTGTTTTTTTTTTCTTTCCCCTTTCCTGTCAGCAGCGTCCTTATCGCCGCCCTTCAGCGCTGCAGCTGCACAGTTTCTGCTGCAGTCTGCAGTCTCAACAAGGACGATCTGCGATGGGACAAAACACATCATTTATTCTACTTTTCAACCCCAACATCAATAACTCAAAAAGGTTTCACGCTCTCGGGACAGGTGTCTTTTTATGGACTTTGTCTTGCCTCGTGCAGTTAAAGACGACAAACTGAGAGAATCTACAGCTGCATTATTATTCACATTACACATGTGCATTATATTTTATAAGTTGACCCAAATTCACACGTAACTGTGTGTCGAGTGTTGGAATAAACTCTTTTTAAGCTGCAGAACTGAGTGCACCCCTGAGAACATAAACATTTCACAGTCCAATTTTCTACTGGGACTGTTAAGACGTTTTGGGTGTTTTAATTCAGATCTTTTCTTTGTGTGCCATCACGTCTGCTGCTGATTCATATTCTTTTTCTTTCTAAGTCTTTCTGTGATTTTTCATAAATCTCATCGTCTCTGTCGTTAATTGCAGATGTCATTTTCTGGCTCTTGCTACAAAAAAGATGAGGCAATTTCGGCGCAGTGATTAATACATTTTCATTTTCATCTAATCCAGTTTTATCTCATCTAAAACAATGTGGTGATGGAAACGCATGCAGACTGACCTGGACAATATCTCTTGACTTGTAAAATAATTGAGATTTTTCTTCCTGGCTGATGATACTGAAGTCTGGATACACACATCTGTCAGCTGTTTTGAAAAGTTTTTCACTGTGATCAAGGAACACTCATCACTTCTAGTTTTAGACTAGTTTTTTACAGAATCAGCTAAAATTTGGGTTATTCTCATTTGGATTTTATGTCCGAATGAGACCAAAAGTTGTTTAACCTCCTGCTGTGATAACATCGTGTTGGCCAGAGTTTACACAACATAAGATAATAAAAAGTAAACAAAAAAAATGAGGAGAAAACACAAAATGGGTTTAGTTATCAGATTCAGTGGTGAAGTAGCTTTCACTGCTATGAAACTGAAGTTAAGACATGAAGGTAGTTGAGTTTAGCTTCCGTTTACAGATCATTGCCTGTCCGTGGCAAAACAAAGATAAGAATAATGTTACTGCCTGATTTTTGCTGTCTGTTTCAAAAATGATTGTTCCTATTCGCTCAGGGTGGACCACCACTTTAAATGGACTACAGCTTGTTCCCTTGGACAGTCTGCTTTGTTTGGGCAGGTGTGAAAGCTCATCCGAAACAAGCAAACTCTAGTCCGCATGAAAACGTGGGTCTCGGTTCGTCGTAGTCTCTCGCTCTTCATCGTCTTTTTCAGTACTGCTTCATTTGTCTCATGCACAGAGCATGCTGCTTCGCCTGCTGCTCATACTGGGCAGCTACTTATGAAAACCAATTAGGTTTGAACACCAAAGTAACGTCAGAAACCCCAAGACTGTATAAATTTAGTGTTGCTCCATTGTTTGTTTTTGTTGTGAACAAGCTGGCTGAAGGGGATGGATTTCCATTCTCGGTCCTGGCCAATCAATGAGCCGGGTTTTCTTCCTCAGCTGTTGTAACTGCACGACGTTGTCCAGGCGGCCGCTTTTAAGAGTGCAGTGTGAAAGTGAACTAAACCAAATGAAGGCGTGAAATTTTTCGGCATTCCCCGCCCAATTGAAGCGATCCTGGTGTGAGAGTGCCCTTAGACACAAACACATGGAAAAATACAGTCTATGTGGTAAAATACTTTAACTGTTGTTTTAGAAATGCTGTTTGTTAACTAATGCCAAAAAAGTACTTCAGTTGAATGATCTTTCTATCTCTCATAGTTAGTCAATTTAATCTAATTCACTTCAGTGGAATGAACATTGTGAAAACAATACTGCCAGAGTATTGAAAAAGAACAGAGGTAAAAAACACGAAATAATTCTTACCAATGTAAAAACATTAGTTAATGAAACAATACATTTAAAGACAAACATTTAGATAATTAAATCTACAGATAAAACAGTAAAGTAAAATGAAATCAATAATAAGTGATGGTCGCAGAGGATTTAATCAGGTTTGGGGTTATTTAGGGAGGTTTGTCCCTCAGTCACTTATTGTGCTTCTAATTATGCTGCAAACATTGTTTGTCTTGTGTTAATTATAGTGACGTCAGTTGGATTAAGTTAGATCAGAGCTAGAATATTAAATCATCTTTGCTCACTAAATCTGAGGCTTTCTCACCCTCTGGTGTGAATAAACTCCAGGTCATTTTTAAAATACAAAAATGGGAAATTATCAGTTATTTTATTGGTATCGGCCATGAGAAGTAGGTCATTATTGGTTGTCGTATTGATTGAAAGAAATCCATATTTCGCATTTGAATAAATACCATAAATACCATCAACTATAGCCTTGTGCATAGTTCTGTCTATTACAGTCTCTCTCGCTTCATTCATTCAGAGCCTGCAGCTGCAACACACTCTGCCGTTACTATTTCTGTCAAACTCTGCTTTAATGCACGTTACACACTCAGTACAGCACAAAGAGTACGAGTGCTCCAGCACGCACACACACACACACACATACACACACACACACCATTAGTGGCAGCTCAGCAGCAGCATGTGGCTTCTCTAGCTCACCCTCCTTCTCCCTCTCTCTCTTCCTCCCTCTCTAAAACACACAGAAGCTCGCTCGTCCTCAGTCGGTGTGCTGGACTGAGCTCTGAGACGATCAGAGCTGAGAGAGCGGTGATGTGGATGAAGAGTAGGAGGATGGCGACGAGCAGCATTTGATCCGGAATAAAACTCCAGTCCATCTTCTGGTTTGAAGACGCTCTCAGATTCTAGTTTTTTAACGAGGAATCGTTTTACGCCCAGACCAGTTTCTGTCCATGAAGGCAAGTCCAGTCTCTGGACTCAGATTTAAAAGACAAATCCAGATTTTGGTTTTAAGACAGAAGACCTTTGGTTATTTTTCAGGCCAGATTTTCTGCTTTTTCTCTGAATGCTGCAGATGAAGGAGAAGAACAGTTTCTGTTTTCTCTCTCTGTTTGAAGGCTGAAGCAGCAGAGCAGATGGTGAGCGGTGTGTGTGTCTGTGTGTGTGTGTGTGTCTAAATGTACAGCAATGTGCATGTGCCTTTGAAAGTGAGAAAGAGTGTTTTCTGTGTGTATGTGCATGTACGCTATATGGCCAGAAATAAGTGGACACTCCTGTCTTCATACTTTAGTGTACTTTTGGTCTGTTTTTCCTCAGTGAAATCTTAATGCTACGGCATTTGGCTAATGATAACTTCATTTTCAATAAATTCTGATGATTTTTATGATTAATATGATGATGATGATTTATGGTTTGCAATACAATATGTCTATCCTTGTTTCCAAGAGCCCAAGGTGAAGTCTTCAAATGTCTTGTTTTGTCCAATAGTTAAAAGTTGCTTTAAAACGACTTTAACAATGAGCTGTTTATCAAAGCAGTTGCACATTAATTTTACTGTCAGTTGACTAATTGTTACAGCTAATTGCTGTACAGTGCACAATACATCACACAGAAGTGTCTCAGCAGTTTGACCCCTGTGCACAAAGCTCCATAGATAAATGGTTTTCCCAGTTTGGTGTGGAAGAACTCGTAGAGAACTTGGAAGCCCTGAACATAACCCCATCCAACAACTTTGGGATGAATTGGAACTGTGCCTGTGAGCCAGACCTCATCACCCAACATCAGTGTTGGGCCTCACTGATGCTCTCGTGGCTGAATGGGAACAAATCCCAGCAGTCAGGTTTAACATCTGGTGGAAAAACTGAAACCAGAAGAGTGGAGTCTGTCAGAACAGCACATTAATGCTCATGGTGTCGGAATAAGACGTCCAACAAACATCTTCTGCTGTCCACACACTTTTGGCCATGTTGAGTACAAGTGCATATCTGTGCTTTTAATAGAGAGAGTCTAAAAGCATGTAGGAGTGAGCTTGTGTGTGTGTTCTGGCGTGCTGTCAGTGTGTTATTGTTTACTCGCTCGTGCTGCCTCAGTGTGGATGCTGCAGTGTGTTTGTGCTCTCGGCCTTTTGGACCAAACGCTCAGCTGCCTTGTTCTCAGGCTGTTTGGAGGAAAAGTGCAGCCACGGGGGGTGGGGAGAGACTGCCTGTCAGAGGCCATTAAGCAGCCAGTGGGACGCCACGTTAAAGCCCAGAAAACCGAAGCAATGCACTGCAGATGAAGCAGGGAATATTACATCGACTTCAATGACAAAATCCAAATGGCAGAGTTTTAACAATACGCCACTTCTCCACATACAAAAACAGCTGTTTTGCAGCTTTTTGTACCCACAAACATGAACTGAGAGGCTGAAAAGGTGAACTTGAGGCTAGGTGGCTGCTGGTTTGAATCCTTGGATCGCCATGAAAATGATAGAAAAACAAAGCTGCAGCATCAGTGAGTTTTCTGAGAGTTTACTGATCAAATTTCCCATTTACTGCCATCTTGGAGTCTATTGTCTAATCTACTGACCAGACATGTTGTCGGCCATGCTAACTAAACTATGTAGCACTCTCTGTATAAAGGCGTGAGCACTAGTATGGACAAACAAAAGAACACAAGCTAAAGAAACTCACACTGCATTAACAAAAAATCTAAAAGGAAAACAGGGTCTCAGTCAGGTTTAAAGATGCTCGGGTGACCATATATTCAAACCACCATACCGGAATCCTTCAGTGTACCATGTATGTGCCTAACGGGAAAACCTTTCAACACCATGGATGTAACCATGAGCATACTGACAGGTTTGGCCTATGACACTTGCTATGACTCATAGACTAGCGACAGCCTTGATAACAACTTGATTGATTGGTGGACTGACTGACTGACTGACTGACATAAATACAGACAAATCAGTGTTCTGGGTTAGGTAATAATTAACTGGACAGAACATGATGAATGTCTATGTTGGCATTATAATGTTGAAAACCGGACATTTTTGTGTTTTAGGAACAATCCCGGTCTCCTGAGTTTTGTTGTCTGTTAGCCTGTAAGTACATCAACTGATGTCAATATTTAAAATTATGCAATAGAAGTACTGGTTGGATGGTGAACAAAGTCCATTTCTCTATACAAACAACCAATCAGATCTATCAGTGATGAACAGATCAGTTCAGAGTCAGAAAAGGAAAATGTACCATTTCTGTTCAACTCTGCTGAAACATAGAGAAACTCAGCTGTTCAGAGCCACTGTTGGAGCTCCAATAATGGCCGCCACAAAGTGCGTCATGCGATCATCTGTTTCTGGTCTCGAGTAGCTTCACTGTTTATGAGGTTATCAGCAAACAGAAGCGTGCACTGTTTATTTACTACAGGTCTTGTGGAAAGTGCTTTAAATGAAAGTCTCAGCAGCAGATGTGTGATGATGACACAACAGTAAAAACACAAAACAGAGTGAGCATAATGGTGGCGGGGAGGGGAGGTTTCTATCGGACGAGTTGTTCCAACACCATCTGGACTCCCGAATAGGCATCTGTCTAGCTCAGGGATTGAAAACTACAGTTTTAATCTGTGACCCGTTGCTGCTGTGTGGGTGGTGCCTAATCTGGTTGATGGTGCTTTTGACAAGATGTTTTAACAGCTGTTTGTGCCTAAAAAAAAAAATCAATGACTGAAGGAACTTTTCTACTCACTTTCCAAAACAGTGGAAACATTTTCTATCTGTCATCGCTCGAGGATCCTCATATTTCTGTAAAGTTAGCTGAACGGTGTTCTTCTGGAGAAGAAGTTCAACTTTTGGATGTGGGGTGACAAAAAATTCACAATGAAAATTAATTTAAAAAAAAGCATGAAGCGATGAGCCTGAACCACAAAAAAACAATAATTTTGAAAGTGCTGCTTTTACAAGGAATCTTAAAAAGCAGGATGTTTAACTTCAATACATTTGGGCACCAACAAAACGTTGTTGCATGGTTGTACTATTATAAATGAACACATCCTTCTTCAGCCTGCATCTAAGCGAACATGCACGGTGCTCCTCCTGCCAGGAAGTTTGATCAGCCAATTGGTATGGCTTATGTGCTGGGCTGGATAAGCATTATAGAGATTTGGAAGGTGTCCACGTCGACTCCTTCTGCTTATGAATGTGAATCTTGGCAGAACTGATTAGATATATCTTGATTTAAATAATAATTTAGCAAATTTTAGACTATTCTATTTAGGGAGGGTTTTTTTATGGCAGGATTGTGTTAAAAGGAAAATTTGCCACAATTTACGTGGCATCCAATCAGTGTTAATGATAAACATAGTCAACTGAAGCAATAAATTCCTCATTGCATGCTGTAATGACTGGGAAAGCCAAGTTCTCCTGCTCACAGAGCCATGCCAGCAGTGCATACATGTACCAGGATGCATTGCACACAAGTGTCTGATGCCCACGTCCACGGAGCAAGCTATGTTAGGTAGCTATGACAACACTGGTGCTAGAAGCACAGATTTTATAGGTATTTCTCCGTCAATATAGGATACACAGAGGAATTTATTGCTTCAGTTGACAGTTACCATCAATTTTTCATGATTGAAAACTACGTAAAACACAAAATTAAGCACTATAATTTGATAAGTTTAGCTTATTGTGTTTAATAAAACTAAATAAAGGAGTCAACAGTCTTGTTAATGACTGTACTTCACTACAGTGGTGCTTTGAGCTAAATGCTAACATGCTGATAATGACGATACAACCATGCTTATGGTAAGCTGTATAATGTTTACCATGTTCAACATTACATGATGTATGATGTATACAATAGTCTATGATTTCATTGGCCAAGAAAGATTGGTAGACTATGTTTTACAGATAAATATGCTAGGTCAAATTTGAGTTTAGGTGAATTTGACGTCCTCGACCTACAGCCAGCAGCCTCTATGCTCTCTGTGGTGTCCTTAAAAATCACGTGTCCGAAGAAAGAGATGCCAAGTATCGCAGAGAGGAGGACACGCTCAAAGTGACAGATGTATGAGGAGATATGTAATAGCAGAACAGCAGCCAGGAGCAAATTCAGCTCTCGATAAACAAAGAATGACATACCAAACTCTACGTTTGCTTTAGTTTCGGTCCTTGGCTTGCAGCTTTATATGTGTTTGAGTGTGTGTAAGCATGCAACAGTGGGTGTGGGGAGTGTTTTGATGGTTTACAGTGCTGTACATTGTACAAGTGTAAGTCTTTACATGAAGATGCCACAATGGACTTTGTGATGTTATTATTCGACCCCATCTGCAGGATTTACCTAAGGTGAGATCATGTTTTTCTGTAAATCCTTTCTCCTGTCTTCACATTATGTGACATGGTTCAACATCCATCTGTTGTTACGATCAATACCATCAGACAGCGAGAGGGGTCAGAGGTCATCTTCTCCATAAGATCTGGGATCTGATAAAGACCCTGCTCATCCTCTTATAGGCTTCTGCAGTAGACCTAATGTGACTGACA
Source organism: Sciaenops ocellatus (assembly GCA_033000465.1). NCBI lineage: Eukaryota > Metazoa > Chordata > Actinopteri > Sciaenidae > Sciaenops > Sciaenops ocellatus. The sequence goes on along the minus strand of CP136871.1, from coordinate 24,679,862 downwards.
GTTGTCACTCAAAGTCTGACCTGAGTTACTGAGTTTTCTTTCTCTACGTGTTGATATAATAACCCACACTGGACCTGAAACCAGCAAACGAGTCCTCATACTTTAAGGACAAGAAAGGTCGGGAAACAGTCCATACTGCAGAAATGATTGATGTTGCTGACTCATGTGTCTGATGTTGACTCACGTTAACATTTTCTAAAGCACATATTTGGTGTAATTGTACACATTTGCAGCTCAGGCTCTGACTGATCTCACTCCATTTGTCCTTGTGTCTCTAAAGATTTGAACAATTACAGACTTTGTACTATGTAAAATTATTTTTAACATGCTGGTGCAATTTTGTACGTTGTATGTATGTTTGTTCCTACTTCTTTACTTTCCATTGATCTCCATTGCTGCTGAACTGCTAATAATTGATATAATATAAAATATTCTAATTTATTTGATAGAAAAAAAGAGTCTTGAATGAATTGTATCTGCTTACTGTGCATTTCACATTCGTTGTAAACCCCCTCCTTGAGAGTTTTTGGGGTAGTATAACAATATCTCGCTGCTTCTGCCTTGGTTGCTTCGATAGTCATTGCGTGCATGACTGGAAGAGGTCACATGAGAAAATGTGCTGTAGTTTTTTATAGTGGAAAAATGTCCAAACCAGCAGAGACCCTGAGCATCAGCACTGACTGTACATTATCCTGTATGTATATGTAGAGAATTTGCTTATGATTATCATCTGGGAGCCAACGGTCTGACTTTGCAATTCTATTTCTATTCGGCCTCTTGATGATGAAATGACGTCAAATATTTTATGGGAGTCACATTTGCCTCTTCATGTGTCCTCCCATTATCTCCCTCCTCTACCTGCATTGTAATTTCTCCTGTTTTCTAATGTCAGTTGTGGCCTGAAGGCACTTTCCTGCCTCACGCAGTCCGCAGCAGAGTGACTGGCATCTTTGTGCCAACTTAACAAAAGAAAGACCTGCAACAAAAGAAAGACCTTGAGGCAGTGTTTCTCCGGCTCTTTATAGCAGTTACAGACAGATGATGGAGTGACAGCACTTTTCTTTTCCTCTGCAGCTTTATCTCTCATGCAGACTTCCCTCCCATACATATCTGAGTACGTCAAACTGCCAGAGATATCAAGAGGAGGAAAAAGAGTGAATTAAAAATGAAAAAATCATCAAAAAATACAAAACATTTCTCTTGATTGTACATGTGAAACAATGCTGACGCTGTACTGTATCTGCAGCATACAGGAATTGTGAGTGGGTGTTCAGAAGACAGAAGTTGGCATCGACTTTTCCTCCGGTGTTGGTGTTGCTGGATGAAAACACAGAGGATTATTTCACTTCATTATGAAGCTCCTCGTGTGTTCTTTGAGTGAGAAAGACAAAGAATGAAGAGGATTGAGGACAAGTGAAATGCTGCACAACTACAGCACTACAGCCTGTAATGCCAATATGCTGTACATCAGCTCTGCCAGGGACTAAGCTGCTGATGTTTTTTTAAATCAGCACACACAAAATACTCCCTTTAATCTCCTATATCAGGTTGTACTCTTTCTGGTGGCTGAGAGGTTTAAGAAATGGGCTCAGGAATAGAAAATCATCAGTCTGAATCCCTGGACCAGATGTGAAGTGCAAAGCATGGAATGTGAACGAGCAGATCCATCATTTGCAGTGAGATGAATGAAAGTCCAGGCATGTGTGATAGCTGAAAGAGAGCAACGTAAATCTAAATAAAACTCACCAAGGATTATCCTTTAGAGTACAGTTGTCCAGGAATTTAAGTAAGTGTTCATTTTCTCCTTTCTGACAGTAGGAGCATTTCAGGGCTTAGATGAAAATGAAAGTCTCCTGATTTTAATCAGTACAAATCAAAAGAACAATTGCATTATCTGTTTTTTTTAAATAAAAAAGTACAAACCTGCAGACATAAAAAACTGATTATAAACTTCTCAATCTTGGAGCTTAACATTCTGCTATGTGCTCTGCTAACAGCGAGCTGAAGCTAATGATTACAATTTGTAGAAACCTGGACAAAATTCAGCATTTTAAATCAGTTCACTGATGTCTTTATTGTTGAAAGACAGTCCAACTGCACTTTTCACTTTCCAGAAGTAACATTTCCTCTTCTGTCTACATTTTCTGTTTTCCCAGGACATTCTCATCAGCTGGACGCTGCTGTGAACCTGCAAAGACCGGATGTTGGCTGAGAGCCTAAATCTGCAGTAGAGTCGATGTGACAGACATGAAGAACCTGGACCAGTATGGACGAAGGTACCTGGAGAGTCTGGGTGAGTCCGATCAGAAGCTTTATCCTTCACACTGTAGACATTTAACTAATGCTTTTATCCACGTATAGAGCTTGAAGAATGCTGCTTCCGTAAAGACTCCACAGGTGTTAAAGCAGCCAAAGAACCATTTTTATGGAGGGTTATTGTTGCTTTCTTTTTTTTTGCCTTCATATTTTCTCAAATATCGGTGCTGCAGTGTTACTTTATTTTTTTATTTGAATGAATATTCCCCAACAGCTCATTCAAATGATTAGCTCAGCTCTGTATCTCATCACTTGAGCTTGAGTTACTCTAAACCTCCATGACCTTGAAGAATAAGAGGTCTGGTTGCAAGAGATCAGGTTCATCGACCAACAGCAGTACAAACAAGGAGGTCAGACGTCACTGCAAGATGAAAATTGATGTTTTAGTATAGCGTTGAGTTTTGGCAGTTCATGATGTTGCTGTTCTGTTTGCTTGTCATGTCTTCCAGTCTGTGCAGGTCTGCCCAGTCTGATGTTGGTTCTACTGGGACTGATGGACTCGGTCCACGGCTGTCCTGGTGTCTGCACCTGTTATGGTAACACTACTGACTGCTCCGCTCTAGGTCTTCTCTCTCTTACACCCATCCTAGCACTGTTGGACCATGACTCTCAGATCCTCCGCCTACCCCAGAACAACCTCTCCTCTTTGGGAACGACTGAGCTGTCCAACCTCAGCAACCTGGAGCTCCTAGATCTTTCCCAGAACCACTTTTCTGCCCTGCAGCCTGGAGCTTTCTCAGGCCTGAGCGGCCTGCGCTGGCTCAACCTCTCTGCTAACTACCTTGGGGTGCACCTGGCAGCCTTTGACCCCAACAACAACACAGAGATCCTCCAGGGTTTAAATGGAAGTCAAGGGAACATTGGTCTAAGCAAGGAAGCTTTCCAGGGGCTGTGGCGGCTGCGAGGGCTTGACCTGTCTTCCAATGGCCTCCTGTGGCTGCCCAAGGGCCTGCTGGATGCACTTCCGAGACTTGCCTGGCTGTCTTTGGCCAGCAACCGGCTGGTGGCCCTTGACAGGGTCACCTTCGAGCCCCTGGTGGGGCTACAGCAGCTCCAGCTGGCGGGAAATCCCTGGGAGTGCGACTGCAAGCTAAGGGACTTCAAGCACTGGATGGAGTGGTTGATTTACAGGGGTGAGCAGAGCTGTTAGCAAGCCTCTCGCAATCTCAAATACTGTGAAGTTGATAGTTCTGGCAGTTGGCTTGCAGTGCTTTAAGACTGTACCGGAGCAAATCACTTTGTATTTTGAGTCTGTACTTCAAAAGCTGTCTAATCGAAGCAATTAATCTCCGCTCTGTAGGATGGATGTATGCTGAGCAAAGACATCTAAGAATATAATGACCTCCATCTCTTTCAATCCTCCCCTGTCTCTCCCTGTTTCTTTCTTCATCCTTTCCCTCCCTGTTCTTCATTTTTATGTTTCCCCTCTCTGTCTGTTTATAGATGGGCAGATAGATGCAATGCAGTGCAGTCTCCCAGGGGATTTGAAGGGCAGGGACATCCGCAGCGTGCCAGCAGAGATGTTCAGCTACTGCCTGCAGAGTCCGACCAAAGAGGGTGCGTCAGGTTATGCCACCCGACCTCCTTGCCCACCCGGCCGGGTCAGCAGCAACGACGAATGTGTTCGCCAACGCTACCGGCCCGTCAGTGTCCGCCGAGCGCACGGAACGCAAATAGTTGCAGGTGTGATTTGTGGCACAGTGTGTGTCATGATGGTAGTTGCAGCAACTTACGGTTGCGTCTACGCTTCGCTCATGGCACGGTACCAAAGGGAGATGAAGAACCGCGGCCAGCCTCTGATGGCCGAGTCAGGTGCTGAGACGGACCTGGAGGACGGACAAATGTCATCCTCGACCTCAGCAGAAGAGACGCCGCCCAAAGAGACCTGCGGCATTGTGCATGGGTATCGAATCAGCAGCTTCTGACCCACTGCTTCTTACTGATTTTAGATCCTTCCAGGACGCTCTGGCTGCTTCTGCTCCTCAGCTCTCATCATTGATGAGACAACGCCTGGAGAGAGAAACCCTGCAGCTCTGCGATTGTGCAGGAAATCTCTGGGCGGGGACTGATTGTACAGCTAATGGAGCGAACTAGATTCAGTGAAAATGGAATGCTGCAGCACTTCTTTTAATGTATGGATGCTCTGTGAATTGTTATTCCCCGCGCTGCATCTCTCAGCCAGCTTTTGAACTCCTCTGAAGCTGCTGTTTGGCACTTCTGCACCTTGACTTCTCTTCATCTGTGTTTTGGTTTCTTCTTTATAAATATAAAATTACCTTTTTGTTCCAGCCGTCTGTCTTTGTATCTGAGCCCAACAAGCACAAGCACCAAAAGTACAAAAGTCTGTGACTCTGTGAAAAATTCTCCTGTTGTTTGCTGCGCAAAATGTCTGTTTTTTTCATCAGTTATGTGTATTTTATGTTATCTTTAACATCCCCACTTTTAGAAATAGTTCTTTGTTCCTCTGAACAGATGAATGCCCTGTTAAATTCCCTCCAAAAACAGACACTTTAAACCATGTTAGAGTCCTGCTGCTGTCAGGGACATGCTGCTTTAAGCTTCATCACTGAGGTAAAATGCATTCAGACAATGCTAGAGCTGCACTGCCACCCGGAGGGCAAGCTTTGAGCTACAACGGCTTTCAATCCAGCACAAACAAACTCTCAAGCTCTGTGACAAACAGTCAATTATTCCCAGCGTAGCAAGGTACGAGATACTGACTGGAAGTGTGTGAGGGTGTCAACCCACATGCACTGTGACCTCCATGTGTTTTAATTTATTTTGTCCATACTGTCTGTGATAAGCACATAGTCTCAAATTCAACTCAAGGACTGTTAATCATGCTGAAGATAATAAACTCTATATTTATCTAAACTGTATTGTTTTTCTTCTTGAAAATATAACAGAACAAGACAACACAGATCACATGACAACGGATTTGATCTTTGCCACAAATCCCATAACAGATTCATCAAACCATTAAAAACTGCCACACTCAAAGTAAACCACACTCACAAGATGAAATGAATGAACATGTTCTGGGAGTAAGACAACAACATGATCAACTTCAAGTCAAGAAAAACTGCGGAAATCCTAAAAAACAACTTACAAAGCCTTCCATTCATTTTCTCTTTGTTTGATTTGATTCTTCTCAGATCTTCAAAAATCTTGAATAACTTGCTACCACAGTGACATCACAGTCTGTGCAGCGATAAATGCAGCATCTCTGCTGTATGTCTGCATGTTTGAATCACTAGACTGCTGACATTATAGATAGATCAACTATTCAAAAAAATATTTGCGTATGTACTCGAATAGTAAAAGGTGGGTCAGTACATGACCTGCGCACAAATTCTGAACACTCCTAGAGACCCTCACGATGCACGCAATGCTCCACGCAATCTTCTCATGGATATATTAGATTTTACGTCTTAATAATTAATACAAGCCCGGGATTTTCTATGAGTGGTGATGTCATTTTCCAGGTGAATTAATTGGTTGGTAGGTGACACTTTCACACGATTGAGCATTGCTCCAGAGCACGTTAAGTTACAGCATAAATTACAGTTCAGCATAAGCTACAATCGCGATGCAACCTGGTAAAGAGTAAACCGCCACCGTAAGACTCAAAACCCAGGGTTAATCCTGAACTTACCACTTGATTACCACTCCTGCTTTGTAGTGCAGGTCCCTGGTTAGACATCCGAAATTTTGTTTTACTTTTAGTCAAACTCAGGCTCCATCTGATCGTCCAGCTCTAATATGACAAATGTTTCTTGTTTTCTTTGTCATGTTATTTAGATCTGGATGTTTCTTGTTTAACACATTTTCACATGGTTTAACTAGATGGTTTAATTAGATTTCTGCAGGGTTCACCCTGTTTAATTTGTAACCTTTTTAATACCACTCAGAACGCCATTTAATAAACGGTTCACTGTCATACTGGCCAAAGTATGAAAGCATGATGGAAACCCAGTAGGGATGGTGGGGCCTGGAATTCTTTATTTTAATATCACACATTTATCCGGACTTCGCAGCAGTATTTAAAAATAACTCCTAATGATTGAATTAATTAAATCAATGTGACCCGAATCTGGATAAGCGGCAAGGATCAAGGTAATAAAGATACCTTAAACCTTGAAAGCGGATTAATGGATTAACCAATTAAAAATGATTAGTAATTCGGTCTGCAACCTGCAAAATAAAGGCTCGATTTACAAGACTGGGTGAACAAACTCAATCTTTTTCTGCTGATGTTTTCTTGTAACATTAACGTTACTCCCCGGTCTTTGTGACAGCGGGACAAACCACTAAAAAACACCAGGGAACATTTTCACTAGAGTTTCCTTCACTTGATGAGCTGCAGCTTCTGTATCTGCAGTCATGGCACTGTTTTCTGCAGGTCTTGTGGTTCTAACTGAAACATCACCCTGGAGAAGGACGTCTGCTAAGACTTTCAGATACAAAAATCATTGAGAACTAACAGTACAGACTTTTTCAGACGATTTAAAGTCCTTTTTGAGGAGTCAACAGAAAATGTACTTATTTTCAAGACCTGTCAATACCCTGTGTAGTGTTTGTGTATCACCACAGTTGATGAAAAATAGGCAAATTAAAAAAAAAAAAAAAACAGTGAATGAATGAGCGAAATCGATAATAAAACAGCCACAACATATCCAAGACGTCCCACAGACGAGATAAATAGCAGCACTGCAGCAGAGTGACTCACCTCCAGCCATGGCCGTCTTTCCTTTAGAGGACACCGTCACTGCTGTCGTCGCTATGATGTACTTTACTCCTGTGGAGAGAAGATCTACCTCAGGATCGACTGATCAAAACACAAAAATGTGGAGAGCTGAAGATACAGACCTTTGTCGTTGACGGGGTAGTAGTAGAAGCTTCCAGGAGTGTTTTCCACGGCCAGGCGGTACCACAGAGGGAAGTGATCAATGGTGTACAGGTTGTCTTTATCAGCCGGAGTCAGAAACTTTCTGTCGAGGGAAAGGTCAACTTTAGACATTTTACTCTGAAACCTGAACCTGCACTGTATTGATCAGCTCTGAATGTAAGTTGGACTGAATGAATGAATGAGAGGCAGCAGAGAGAGACATCCCTGCATGAATATTAATAATTGTTATGATATTAATAAACCAAAGGAAATAAGGCAGGCTGCTTCTTGTTTTCTGGTTCTTTTTGCTGCATGATGAGGCAGACGTGAAGACGTGGTTTAAGTCTCACTTTGCCACTCTGGACTCCACTCCTGCATATCTCACGATCCTCATCAGGCCTGAACGAGTACCAAGGAAGACTGTCTCAACTCCTGGCTCCACCCTGCACGCACGCACGCACGCACGCACACACGCACACACACACACACACACACACACACAGAGGATAGAGGTCAGTTATCTGTGGAAAAGTGTATTTTGTCTCTCCTGCAGTGACCTACAAGTTCAGACAAACTAAACGTCTACCAGTGATGGAATGTAAGTAATCTAAGTAAATTTACTTCAACTGAAGAACTTAAGTACAAATTTCAGATATTTGGACTTTACTTGAGTCTTTTATTTTCATGCCACTTTCTACTCCACTACATCTTAGAGAGAAATATTGTACTTTTTACTTCACTACATTTACCTGATTTACTTCACAAAATAATTATTTGTATAAAAAACATACAAAGAGTTTGTTAAATATGAAGTCACATTGTCTGTTTTCAGGCCTTTTCTGGGCGTGTGCTGACGGGGAGCGGAGCCGGTGTCAGAACCGGAGTGGATCTCAAGTCTCACCTGTCGTTGAGCATCAGGGCGTTCCAGTAGGCTTCTAGTGGAGCCGTAACCACGGCGTCAAACAGCGTCTGCTGCAGCAACACCTCATCACCTAGGCAACGGATAGGCCGCATCAAACACAGGTGACTTTTAAAACCAGGTCAGACAAACACTCGTAACTCTGAACGTGAACTTCTTAAATGCTGTGATGAAATATTCTCAGTTATGGAGCTAATACGAACGCACTGAGCGAGAAATAGGTTTTTAATTTCAGTGTAAAAGTCTTACACTCCAGGTCGGGCTCCTTCCCCAGCAGATAGCGGATTGCGGCCTGAAGCTGAGTGTATTTTCGGTGGCCGGGGTCGATGTCCGTCTCACAGTAAGTCCTGAGGAAAGGAGGTTTATTAAACCACACAGAATCTGCCTACATGCTGCCGTGAGTTCAGTATGTTTTTGGATGATTCTAGATACAGAGTTTAATGAAAAAACTGATTATTTGATATACAGGAAGATTTTAGGGAGACACTTTAATTGTACAAATCCTGACCTTTACTTGGACTCCCATAAACATGAATAAACCTTACTCTATTCCTGCTCTCACTACACACTTATACTGTAAAGTATAATACTACAACAACATTATTTGTTGTTTGCTGATCACTGACATATTACATGTTTACATACCACTCAGAGGCGATGGTGAGGTCTGGGGAGGTGAGATCATGGAGGCCTGCGGAGGAAGACAAACACTTTAAATGTCCTCAAGTTAGCTGAAATTAAACACACAGATTTACTTCCTGACACGTCATTTAAAGAAAGTGCTGTGTTGCCGTGGAGATGTGGTGAAGTCGTGTGTGTGAGGTTGTATTTTTGTACGCATGAATGAAGTTTTGCTTTAGAGGCTTCAGCACACATTGCCTTCTAGGGGTGGGAGAAAAAAATCGATTCATATAAGAATCACGATTTTTTTTGTTTTATGATTTTTAAATCGATTTTTTTGCTCAAAAATATTTTTTTTTTTTCCCCAAACTTAAATGCTTCATTTTAGTTTATGTTTATAAGCTTAGGTGGGAAAAAGTTACCACTTTTCTCCAGCGGAGGGCAAAATGTTTTACTTTGACTACCTAGTAACGTGACGTCATATCCGTTTGCGGGAAAAACCTAAACAGAAAGCGAAGAAGAAAAAAAACAGAAAGCGGAGAATGGCGGACAACTTGCAAAAAGGCTCACATTTGAGTTTTCAGGGGCTCTATTCATTTTGGCCTGACATTTGTTTTCTTATAGCACTGACTGAGCAGGAACAGCTAAATAAGCTAAATAAATACTTGAGAATTTTTTTTTTTTTATATTGTACATTTGTTTGCCTCTTTTACATGCAGTCCAGGCTTTGAAAAGAGAGTTTAAGTTCACTTTATTATGCAGTATGTTAATTTAAAGGCTCCTATTTGTGTTGTGTGCAGATAAATGTAGCAGTTTACATCAGAAAGTCTATACTTTTAATTCATTCTGTTAGAAAGGTTTCAGATGTGGAAAGTATAACCCTCGGAAAAGTATATATTTTTTATATACAATTTTTTTTTTACCTCTTTTATACGCAGTCCAGGCTTTTGAAAAGAGAGTGTAAGTAATGGAAATATAGCAGTTAAAATGGTTCAAATATATTGCTGCTAAATAAATCTTAAAAACTGACTCACATGTGATGTGCATTTTTTTGGGAAATTTGGCTCCTGATATAGTCTGTAGACATCATCATCATTCAACTCTTTCACATGGTTTGGTGTTAAAAAAAGCAAACTAAAAATCGCCAATATCGAAGAATCGCATTTTAAATTGAATCGGCACCCAAAAAATTGTAAAAGAATTGAATCGGGAGAAAAGCATATCGTCCCAGCCCTATCGCCTAGGTTGTATTTTTCTAACCAACTGCAGCACTTGATACAGTAGCTTGTTTAAGGGCTGAAGGGAATTGTGGGGAATCCTACCTTCCTCCACAGACACATTTCCTATAAACATCAGCCCTCCATGACCCCTCGTCAGCACCATGCCGAAGCTGCAGAGACACAGAGAAGAGGTGAGATCATTAAAACTGTCAATATTCTCAGTAAACTGCTGCCCTCTGGAGGCCAAATCACACAGATACAACCAAATGTATCAACAGTCGAAAATAACTGTGGGACTTGTGCTGTTCTTTCGTTTTGGTCAAAGGTCCCACACCTCCTATCAAATTCAAGGGCTTTTAAAGACCTTCCCAAGTCCAATTCTCTCAAATTCAAGGACCCAACAGACATGGATCAAGTCTATTGCTGTTACAACACTTTTAAAACGAGAACTAACAGGCTTTACAGAAGCTCACAGACAATCAAAGACAGACTCATTAAAGAGAGAGAGGCATGAATGTGTGACTACTTCTAAATTAAGCCGTGCGACACTGACGGCAGACAGTGTGCTCTCCTGTCTTTTTTTTTTTTGTTTTTCCAACAACACAAACATTGTCTTGGCTACACTAGCACAGAAGTATCTGTGGATATACAGATACAAAACCTCAATATTATTTTATTATATTTGTTTTAGATTTGCCAAGAAAAAAACCCTCTATGAAAAAATAATGATGATAAGTTGACAATGTGGAGAAACTAGTGATCTGTTCTGTGTCCATGTCTAAACAGGACTGTTTGACAGTTAACTGAGCAGGTACAGATGGAATAAAACATCATTTAGTGTCTTTTAAAGGTGTTTAAAATGCTACAGGAACATCCAGCTGATTTACCTGAAAGGTGTTTCATCAATGTTTGTGTAGTAGTAGTCATTGATGAGGTACAGAGGTCTTTTCTGATGAGGGAGAAGGGAACCACGTTATGATGAGTCATTAATCAAACATCCTGTATAGAGCTGAAGCATATTGATGTGTCTACATTTGTTCGGTCTGATCAGGTAGATTTGATCTAAAGTTACTGTGATTGGCCTGTACTACAAAACAAAACCAATCAGAGTTCTTCTTCTTGAATTAGGCTCAGGTTTGCAATCAACATTAACAAAGCATCACTGCCACCTACTGAACTGGTGGGAAACAACAGGTTTGTCCTATATACTCCTGTCTATAACTAAGTACATTTACTCAAGTACTGTCTTGTAATTCAAGCAAACCAGAGCTTTAATTAAACTTGTTTGAATGTTGGAATACTTTATTGATCCCGGGGGGTAAACTGGGTTATGTTACAGTTGTTCCAATTCTGGAATAGAAATATATCCAAATAAAGAGAAACTATATAAAAAAAAAAAAAAAAAGAAAAAAAAAGAAAAGAAAAAAATTGTAAAAGTCTCGCTACTAGCATGTTCAGAGAGGGCACATCTTAAATAAGTTACCAGAAAAAGTTAAACAAGTAAGATGAAGAAGAGAGTTGCTCAGGTGAAACTGCAACAGTGTGCAAGTCAGCACATGTGAACTATGATGCAAAATAATGTAAACAATGCTTCAAATCAACACAGAGATTCCAACATTTAATTCTAATTACTTTAAAACCTTTTTCAGCTCCAGGATTGTATCATCCCTTCGACTGTGGATATCAAGTCAAAACTGTTTGTGATAGAAACTAAGTTACTATAGTAATAGTAATCGTATAAAGTAATAATATAGTCATTTTAATATTTAGATACTGTGATTAACACTATATACAGTGATTGATACACTCACCCCTTTATCCACTGATGCTCTGATGCTCAGGCTGCTGCTGCCTGTCTCTCCCCTCACCATAGCTGTTCTCAGCTACAGTAGAAGTGTGAGACAAGAACAAGTTGAATATCAAGTCAGTTTTTTCCTCTAACATCAGGTTCAAACTACACAATGATTTAAGATGGTCACTGTGTCAGACGTGATTATAGAGTCCAGAGCCTTTGAAAATGTTTTTATTACCACTTATTTGATATTATTGATTGTATTGTGTTTACTTCCTCTTTGCTTATGTTCTTCAGCATTTTCTTTGTATCAGGTTGCATTTATTTTTGCAAAGCACTTTGTTGTCACTCAGTGAGTCCTAAGACTACACTGAGGGAGGAGGTACTGAAGCAGTATATGAAGCAGTGTGTATGACACTGGCTGTCTTGTGTTCAGAAAAGTCTAAAAAATAAATAAAAGACGTGATCTTCCACCTCGCAGCATCAATAACATTATTCCTCTTTCACTTCATGTTTACAGTTGAAGAGAGCTGTGCTCCCATTGGTCAACAACACTGAACACGTCATGGACTTTGTCAAACTATGCGAGAGAACAAAAACACACTTTCGGTCGGGACGTAAAACATTCGCTGGCTAGCTAGCATTTTGCTAACCTTAGTTATTACTGTAGATGTAACTAGCAAGCTAACAATTCATGTAGACTAGCTTGCTAGTTTACTAGCACTCTGCTCTGCAGCAAAATGCTACTGAACGACCTCACTAAATATAAAATAGCTGGCAATTTCGATAGCATTTTGCTAACATTAGCTAAGCTAAGATGTGACTGTATATGTCCCTTTAATCTTTTAACCATCTTCATTTGGTTGTCATATCTCAGTAGAGGAAAGAAGATAGTGGACCAAGGTGCTGACCAAGGCTGAATTATGATTGGAGCACAGAGCAAAAAGGGGTGGGACTATTTATATTTGCGACGCCCTCTGTCTGTCAGATATCGTGTTGTCTGGAAGCAGCATTAGACTATGACACCAGATTACAATATGTGGAAGGTTTTACTCAATGCACCGAAACATTTATTATTCTGTCCTCAAATGGTGTGTGTGCATGTGTGTGTGTGTGTGTGTGTGTGTGTGTGTAAGAGTTTATGTAGTTACCTTTTCCTCTGTATCCTCCCACTCCACCTCAGACAGATCAACACTGTTGTAGTTTGGCTTCGGCTTCAATTTCTTTCCATCTTTATACTGTAGGACAGAGGACACACTGTTACTGTGTATCTGTGTGTGTGAGTGAGTGTGTCAGTAGTGAAATACTGTATAACTGTCCTTATAAATACTTAATACCTTTTCCCCTTAATGTACCCTTCAGGACATCTGCCACACTGTAATACTACAGCTCTTACTTTAAATAGACATCTAGTAAATCAGAGCTGCAGCAGCTCTGGAGCTACATTTGAAGCAGGACGCACCAGAGGTCGAAGGTCAGGGTGAGCCAGGATGTAACCGTTGTTGGTGATGAGGAAGGCGTAGCCATGAGCGCCCAGCTGTGAAGAAGAAGAAGAAACACATGGAAGGATGCTCAAGGAATTTAAACAGGACATTTAAAGCTTTTAGTCTGAATAAAAAACAAATAAAATACAAGTCTGATCTCACCATGTATCTAGGCGCAAGCTTCATCACCTCCATCAGTGGGACATCAGAGCCGACCACACCCAGTAGGATACCGTGGGAGAGCTGGAGAGACAGGCAGCAGAGTCAAAACTAGACATGATAATACTAATTTATTATACACAATTTAGATTAAAAAAACTCTCAACATAATAACAGATAACAGATACGAATGGATCTCATCCATCTGTGAAGTTTAACACAACAGTGTGTGATTTAAAGTACAATTAAAAACCTTTACAGTAGTTTCCTACAAATATTTTACATGTTAACATTTATTACACAACGCGTACCATTTAGAATGTTTACAAGTTTTAGACAAATGGTAAAAAGTGAGATATACACTATATTGCCAAAAGTATTCACTCACCTGCCTTGACTCGCATATGAACTTAAGTGACATCCAATTCTTAATCCATAGGGTTTAATATGACGTCGGTCCACCCTTTGCAGCTATAACAGCTTCAACTCTTTTGGGAAGGCTGTCCACAAGGTTTAGGAGTGTGTTTATGGGAATTTTTGACCATTCTTCTTCTAGAAGTGCATTTGTGAGGTCACACACTGATGTTGGACGAGAAGGCCTGGCTCTCAGTCTCCGCTCTAATTCATCCCAAAGGTGTTCTATCGGGTTGAGTCAGGACTCTGTGCAGGCCAGTCAAGTTCATCCACACCAAACTCTCTCATCCATGTCTTTATGGACCTTGCTTTGTGCACTGGTGCACAGTCATGTTGGAAGAGTTGGGAGCATGGAATTGTCCAAAATCTCTTGGTATGCTGAAGCATTCAGAGTTCCTTTCACTGGAACTAAGGGGCCAAGCCCAGCTCCTGAAAAACAACCCCACAACATAATCCCCCCTCCACCAAACTTTACACTTGGCACAATGCAGTCAGACAGGTACCGTTTTCCTGGCAACCGCCAAAACCAGACTAGTCCATCAGATTGCCAGATGGAGAAGTGCGATTCATCACTCCAGAGAACGCGTCTCCACTGCTCTAGAGTCCAGTGGCGGCATGCTTTACACCACTGCATGCAGTGTGTGACCTCACAAATGCGCTTCTGGAAGAATGGTCAAAAATTCCCATAAACACACTCCTAAACCTTGTGGACAGCCTTCCCAGAAGAGTTGACGCTCTTATAGCTGCAAAGGGTGGACTGACGTCATATTAAACCCTATGGATTAAGAATGGGATGTCAATTAAGTTCATGTGCGAGTCAAGGCAGGTGACCAAATACTTTTGGCAATATAGTGTATATAGTCACATCTTAAGTAAATGAATGTTAACGCCAATTGCTAGCTAACTACTTTTAGCTGACTAGTTAGGTAGCATTTTTCTAATATTAGCTACCAGGTGTAACGTAATGTAGTTTAGCTTGTTAACTAGTGTTTTGCCAAGATCGGCTAAATGAAGAAAAAAAAGTTTATTTTGAGAGCAAATTCCCCCAAAATATGAAAATATTTTGATTATATCTTTTACTTAGGGTTGGTAATTGATGTATAATTGCAATAAAGTAAGATACATATATATGAATGGTCTTCATTCTTTGATAAATGTGCACTGAAGTTGACACTGACCGTTTCCTTCTTCTTGCTGAAGACCGGCATGGCCACAGAGGTCATCAGCAGCAGACTCTGAGCTTTGGTGGTGAAGAGCTGAGACAGAAAAACATTCAACACACACAGTGGGATTATTTTCATAAACACATAAATGATGGTTGAAGAACTGATCCCATGTTCGAACAATGTCACTGTGGTGGACAAAATAACAGGAACACCTGACAATCGTGCTGTCTAATACCCAGTAACACACCGTACACTCATCTATACAAAAATATAATGTTTAATAATATATTATAGGACCGCTGCAGTTCTGTCTAGTTTTACAACTACTACAATCTAATTTGGTGGTTCTCAACATGAGGGCCGGGACACTCCAGAAGGTCATGAAATAACTTTGAGGGAGTCAATAACATGTTACACGTCAAAAAACAAAACAAATAAAATCTGAATAGAGTTTCAGGTGACTCAACCAACGAAACCTTCAGATGATAAGGAAACACTTCAGGTATTTTAAAACTCGTGTGAAATGTGTTAACTTTAAAAACTTTGCTGTGTGAAAACATGAACAGTCCTCAGTGTCTGTCACTCTATGTCCTGTCTTCTTTTGAACTCTTAAATGTGAAGTAAAACCACGAGCACAAACATTTATCTCAGGATTAAAACCATTAACAAGAACTTTGAGGGAGTTTGAAGCCAAACAGGTTGAGAACCGTCCTGTCCTACATGTTAACTCCCGACCGTTTATCTAAAACTACAACCTCTTCTCCTTCTTTACCTCCTTGGTGTTGGGAAGCTGCCAGAGCGATGGAGGGAAAGGCCCAGAGGATCATGGGAGAATGATGCGAAACACAGGGAGGAAGTAAACAGACAGATGAAGGTGAAGTGATGATGATGATGATGATGAAGAACACTGTACAGTATGTGAATTTAAAGGAGCAGTTCATTCCAAATCAAAAATACTTCATATCTGATCAAATTAGACAGTTGCCCCTTGCATAAATAATGAGCTGCTTCTTTAAGCTCTCCGATCGGTCAGCTCGGCTCACCACAGTGTCCATGTAGGCTTCCGTCCAAATGATGTCATGGTCGTGGTTGATGACCATTGGTCGGCTGAGCACGTGCAGGTACTCCATGACGTTCTCCTGCACGTCGGCCAGCGTGGAGATGTGTGTGTAGTAACCTGAGAAAACACACAAAAACACGCAGTGCATGAATACACAGGGGAACACACACGCACACATGCGTGGTGCACACACGCACACACACACACACACACACACACAACACACACACACACACACACACACACACACACACACACACACACACACACACACACACACACACACACAGACCGCTGACCTTTGTTGTTGCAGGCGATCCACTTGGTGTTCTGAGCGAAGGTCATCTCTCTGCCAATCAGGTAGGTGAAGACTCGCACCTGAACAGAGAAACACACCTCTTTATACCTGTTCACACCTGTTCACACCTGGTCTCTCACAGGTGAAGGTGTAAGTGTTTGTGTGTCATGAACTACAGTTTCAGGACTTCCTCGTCCTGGTTCTCACCCTCCGCTCAGGCCAGTTGAACTCCTCAAAGACGGACTCAAAGTCCTCCATGGCTCCATCTGTGATCAGCATGATGGCCTGGTTACACATGCTGCCCTGACCGTTCGCCCTTGCCTGCACACACACGCACACACGCACACACACACACAGGTCATACAGAGCAACAACTTCAAATGACTTTATTCTTTATTCACAACACAACATAAGAACCAGATATACTCCTGTCTGTCTGTCTGCATCACATTCAGTTCAGGATCTCAGACTTAGCGTTCCTGTCAATCCTGTCTAGATTACCTATGGAAGCTCTGAGCCGACATGCAATCATACATGTTATTTCCTCCGCTTCTTGTGATAACTAGATAATTTTCTCGAGATCTCTAAAATAACGAATCAAATATGATCTACGAGACGTCATGCTGTGCTGACCTGAAGTTGACTGATGTGACATGCTGATAGATAAACTCCTGCTCCCGGTGTTATAAGAGTAGTGTAGTTCCCTTGGGGAATAGAGCAGTGTGTAAGGTGTGAATGGTCAAGCAAGAGCGAGCAGCAGGGACGAGCGGAGTGAATGTGTGTGTTTGAGCAACAGAGCAGGTTAGCGGTAGGAGTTTGGTTAGAAAGAAATGTACAGTGTATGTTGCAGCACATGATTGAATAAAAGGCTACTGTGTCTCTAAGTCAACTTTAAAGCTCCCGTGTGTCATTTCACTGCTGTGGGAAGTGAAAGGGGGTTAACCCTGAAGTCGGTACAAACAGCATCTCCCCTGTGCTGCTCGACCATGGTCTGACAGCCGAGCCGGAAAGGTTAACACCAGGCAAACAAAGTCTTGTTATCCCAATGTTGTGAGATTTAACTCGTTATCATGAGAAAATGGAGGCAATAAAATGTATGAATGCATGACTGCTTAGGTCGTTATTACCCACCAGCCAAAGTGGAGAGAGTCACAGGCCCACAAAGTCCACAATCACTATCAGCTGGTTTTACAAACTGCAAATTTGTCACAGATATCCACATGCAGTAAACACATCCAGCATCTTCTTCAGCTCAATCCTTCAGGAGTCAACAGGAACAGTGCTAACAAATGAAGTTAATACTTGAGAATTTTACTCTGATCCTGTTCTGTTTGTTTGTTTAATGAAGAGTCGAGCAGGCCGACTCTCCTGTGATTATTGGGGAGACACAAACCTCGTTGAGGATTTTGAAGGATTCCTTCATGGCGTGTTTGATCTTGGCTTCTCCTTTAACATGCAGGTCCTCCACCAGCTGCTTAAAGTGCTGCGAGACGGAGAGAAAGATTCATCAACACTGTTCTGAAATCACATGAAGGGGAGACCCTACAGGTGGAAAATGTTACCTAATAGACATCACCATGAAACTTCCAAAATTGTTTTTTCCATTAAGACTATTTTTTGTCCTTCAAGTACAAAATTTTGTAATTTTTCTTTCTGCTACTCTTCCAAACATGGTTTGAAAGCAAAAAAGCCAAAACTCTCAAAATTGACTAACGCATGAAACAAAATGTAATTTTTTGCCTGTCGTGTCTTGCGTTAAGATATTTGTCTTCTACAAACATTGGATGTGAGCGAAGCACTGAGAAGACTTCAACAGCTGCTGTCTAAAAACAATGTCCTGCATTCTCACAGACATCACTGCAGGTTTTATTGTCACTGTTGTGGGTAAACTCCCACAACCATTTAAAGACAGAAAGTGTTCAGAAATATGACTGCTCATTCTGAAGGTCTCAAACTCACATTGGTCGTCATGAAGATGAAAGTTTTGTCAAAGAAAAAAAACACAACATACACACACAGAGCTTTGGATTGACTTGCTTTGGTTTCTGATGTCACTCCAGGAAGTAGGCCAACATGTTGATCTGGCGATGAAGCTGAGGGTTTTCCTCTGTGAGTGTGTGTGTGCCTGTGTGTGTGTTTGCTGCTAAGACGACTCATCAGCTCTATAACCCTCCATGAAGCAGATAATGGTCTTACCTCTCTGTTGTCCAAGTCAGCCTGGACCAGAGTTCCTTTGAAGCACGGCTCCACGTACCGAACATAGTCTGTATACTGCACACAGGAGGAGACAGGTTCAGTGCCTGGACCAGCACCAGACCAGAACCCCCAATGCATGTAATGCAGTGGTGGAATGTAACTAAGTACATTAACTCAAGTTTTGTCTTCATGCCACCTCTATATTACCCACATAAACAAATATGAAATATGTGTATGTGTTTTCTCACAGCGATGACGTTGACGAAGTCGTTCTCTCCCAGTGTGTCCAGGATGGTGTTGATGGTGTGTTTGGCGATGGTCATCTTCAGCCCCTTCATGCTGCCGCTGATGTCCACCATGATGATGATGTCTTTGGGAGACGTGGCCGCCTGGATGTACCTGAACACACCTCACTGATTAATTATTCATGTTACACCTTTTATTGCGTCTATTATACAGTTATTTAAACAGAGTAAATGCCTAGAGACCTCCCAAATGTAATAATCAATCAAAGGAGTACACACAGTAAAATGTTTAATAAGCTAACTTATCAAACATGTTTTCATCATCTTTTATTAGACTTCATTTTCTTTCTTTTTTTCCTTTTTTTGTGGCTATTTTGCAGACTTGTGGAAAGAAACCCCCCCAAATCCTTATTTAGGTGTTTATTTTACTTCACTTTGTGTTTGTGTCTGTATATTTCATCAAAAGTTAGATATGTTTCATTTGCATATTTAGATATAAAATTTCATAAAACTTGTAATACTAAAGAAAAAAAGTCTTCAATCAGCTGGGGAAACTGAGATTCATGAGATTCACGCAGCAGCTCAGCTGCAGTAATGCGGCGTGACGAGGCGTTCAGGGACATATGCAGCTAACTCTCTGGTATTATTTCAGATGCATGAACAGTCACATATGGTGCCATGTGGGCTGCAGTGACCCGGCTAAGGAGCAGCTTATCGTCTTTTCCAGAGGATCAGGACTCTGCTCAGCCAACATACAGTCAGCAGGACGCCTGCCTGAGACTCACTGAAACCCTCCCTTTTTATTGGACTAATTTCTGTTGTAATACAGGGAAGAGACAGAGACTGTTTACAACACTTAATGTTGTGTTTTTACTGACACAGCTCTCGACTTAATTTGATTTGAATTTCATTTGTGAGGTTGTAGTTGTTAATTTGTCATTTATAAAATAAGTTCTGTCTTATTCAGTCTGTGTTTTTTGAGGGTTTACTCGTGATCTGTTTCTTTAATGCACGTCCAGTTACCTTGGGTTTGATATCACGACTTTTCTTCTTCCATTAATTTACTTTTTTTTTTTTTTTTTTTAAAGATATTTTTTGGGGCTTTTTTCAAGCTTTATTTTTCATAGAGACAGCTGAAGAGTGACAGGAATGTGGGGAGAGAGAGATGGGGAATGACATGCAGCAAAGGGCCGCAGTTCGTATTCAAACCCTGGGCCACTGCGGCAAGGCTTTGTACATGGGGCGGATGCTCTACCAACTGAGCCAGTCAACAACCCTCTTTACTTTATTTTTACTTTGTGCTAAAGATCAATAAATAAATGACAAATGTTGCATTTTTAAAGAGGACTATCTTCATGTCCATCGGGTTCAAACTGAAGCTGCTTTAGTGGTGTTGGCAGGCTGAAGGTAGTAAAATATTTTGTAGATGTCTTTTGTAAAACTTATAAATTTACTTCCAGCCTTATTTGTTACTGGTCTTTATGTTCCTGTTTCAGGTTCTGCTGACGAGTTGAAACCTTTATCAACAGACTGCACTTAGAAACCTGTCTGTCTCTCTCTGTATACATCTCACCACCAATGTTCTCTGCCTTGGTGGTATCAAAATGCCACTTGCTAACACTGCTAGCAAATGAGGTGCTGAGAGGTTGCCTGTTATCAGTCTCTGCTGTTTTCTGCTTGTGCTTGATGCACAGATACTTAATCATTAAAATGGTTGTTCTATAATACATGATAATTTATTGTTACGCAGCTACACTGCACATTCATTTTGTGTATTTTGTCAAAATAATTCAAACATCGCTCTTTTGCCTGATCACTATTCTGCCTGTAACACAGCTTGAGTGATGTGTGGCTGAAAACCGTGAACATGGAGGTTATCCTTTTTTCCTTGGCTTGCTAGTTGCTAAAATTTCTACCTTTATTAACATTTTCAATGTATTTTTGATCTGCTGTGATCTTTGTGTACACATGGGTGTGTTTTGGACTTTGCAGCTGTTTTACCTCCACAGCTTACATGTGTGGTGTGGTTTGTAAGGGGCCGTAGGTTTGTAGTGTTTGCAAGGCTGCAGCTGGATGTTTCTCTGAAAAGGACCATCTGCACAGCACTGATATCTGTGCTAAATGTCACAACAGTATATCTGCTAATTGCTGAGATATTTTGGTCCGACCCAAAGCAAAGGATTGACCGACTGCATCGCTGTTTAATCGTTTAGATTAAGAACTGAACCGAACTCACCAGTTTCTGTTCCTGCAGTCAAAAGCTGCCACACCGTTGGAGTCTGGAGTCCATTTAATACCTGACAGAGACAAATGGAGTCAGTCACAGCTCTACAGTTAAAGTGTTGACAAAAAGAGATACAACATCTACCAACATTTCAACACATCATGTGAACTATAGATTATACTGTGGATTCATTAATTCTGTGGAGTTTTATTTTGTTTTCTCGTGATCGTAACTGTTGGTATTTGCCATTTTTGTGTTATTAGGTTGTTTGGTTGGTGTTGTTTGTCGAGGGTCATTTAGAATAAGTAAAACTCTTCAAAGCCCTCATGGAAGTGATTTTAAATGTATTGTTAATAACTGTAATAATGGTGTGTAGTGTGTAGAAATCAGTTCTCCTCTCTGGGACGACTCCTAAACTCACCAGGGTAGATTCTGAAGAAGCCGGTGGAGCTGCCGAAGTACTGCCAGGTGAGCGTCGGGTCCTTCTGGAAGTTACTGATGAAGACGTCGTTTAATGCCTCAGAGTTGTAGATGGCGTTGAGGATGTTCGGATCTGCACACAGAAACACGCTGAGTCAGACAGAAGCTATTGTGCACTGAAGACACAGTTGTGATGGAAGCTGTTCACAGGGAGAAGCTAAATCATTGTTGAGGTCGACCTCTGACCTTTGTTGTAGACGTTGGTGGGAATCTGGATGTCGCTCTGCTGCGTGTTCACCGCCATGTTGTTGAAGTGCTCGTTCTCCTCTAGTGGAAACTCTCCACCCAGGTCCACGTTGTTCCCATCCTCGTCCACCGTGTTGATCAGCATGGAGTTAAAGTAATCAAACTGTCAGGGGACAGGAAAAGGACATTGAGAGGGTCCTTTCAGAATAAGATGCTATTAAAGTTTTAGATTAGAGTATTAGAGAAAATATTCCAGTAAGTTTTCTGGATCTTGACAGAGACCTAAAACATTACAACGGGGTGTCTCTACAGCATAAGCACAACAGAGAACATAAATCAAGATGAAAGATTAAAAGAATATGTATGAATTAACTTTTAAATGATTTTATACCGATAGACCTCAGAATTTACTGTAAAAACAGGGGGTTAGAGGCACCCTGAATGTATATTTCATATATTATATATTTATTCTGGTGTATGCTGCAGATGATATCGTATTATTACTATATGTGCTTTCACAACTTTACTGCTGCTAATCAAACACACCTATTGAGAGAGTACTTCACTATTAGTTTTAGGAGGTACTGTGTTTATGTTTAATGTTTGCATTGTAATCTTTATACATCCTCATGTCCTTTTTATTCCTCTGTATTTATTTGGACTTGTTTCTGTCTTTGTGCTGCTGTATAACCTGGATTTACCCTCAGAGGATCACTGCACATTAGCTTTTTTATCTTTAATTCTTGTATAAAGTAAGAAAAATACTAATAAGAGTTTGATGTATTTTAAATTCCTAAAAATCACATGAAATATGTTATTAGTCAGTAGTGTAACTGTATGTGATTTCTACATGTTTAAAAGTCTTTGAATGTTCATTTGAGACATTCATTTCAGACAGTCAGGACAAGCCTTACAGGTAAAAAGTTAAACTTTACTTTTACACCATTAAAGTACCTGAAGATATTACATGGTCATTTATATTGGTAGTTAAACAGTTAAATGCAGGCAGTTTGTTATTGATTAGCTCCAATGGGCCATTTAGTTACATACAGCTTTAACAAGTTGTGTCTCAACAAATACAACTGAATTTCCCTCGGGATCACTAAAGTATCTATCTATCTATCTATCTATCTATCTATCTATCTATCTATCTATCTATCTACAGATATTGATTTGTATAGTTTGTAACTGGTGAGAAAATCTGTGTTTGTGTCACACTGTGTGGATGAGGTGAGATTGCGCTGACTCATCAAATGAAAGACTAAAAACATCAGACAGCCAGATCCACTCGCTGCTTCTACTGATTTCTTCTTTTAGACATTTAATAACATTATCAGTTTCCCAGCATAGCTTACAGCACCACTGTAATAAATAAACAAGTATCATGCGCTGCAGGGTATTCCTCTCCTGTTTTTATTCTCTGTGTGTTGTTTCGATGCGGCAGTGTCGACCCAGTTTCCTTACAGGATCAGTGATCTAGATTCAGGTGTCAGCTGAAGCTTTAAAGCTTCAGTCTGCTGCAGCGTCCACTGCTGACTGGCCGACAATTACCTCTGATCTACATGCAGCTAGCATGCTAGAGTCAGCATTCAGCTGAGACTTACAAATAACATCTCAGACCAGTTAAACTGTTGATTGTTCATTTCTCCGCCTGAACTGAACATAAACATTTAGAAATCAGAACAAGAGCACCAACCTGTAACGAAGCGTTGAAGTCATGGTAGAGATCAGCATCCTCTGCAGACTCTGCTAACCTCTGAGACAAGAAACAGACAAGAACGACAGAAAACAAAATGTGTGTGAGTTGTACCAAGTGAAACAAAAACAATGTGAACCACGTGAAGGATAATCTATCTGTGTGGACTGTTAAAGTAATGCAGCAGGTCCCAACCCTTTTATCATCATCGTCACACGTTACATAAGACTAACTAGAACAGTTAAATCCAAAAAACGTCTCAGATTGTTTCATTTGAAAATGTTGAGTCAGGTCACAAGTAAAAAAGCAAGAGGGGAACCAACACATACTGACAGAGTGAGTTACCGTTTGTCTTAAAGGGACTCTAGAGGAGAAAATAACCCAGATGATGTCATAGTGATGTCATCAGAGTTATCTCAGATCAGGTTTGGAGACCATACATTTATAAATGTTTGTTTTACAAACTGGGTCTGTGGAGTTTGAATATTAAGAACAAAGAACTACCTTTGAATTGCATTATGGTAAATGTGTTTTTTCAGTTTGATCCACAGTGGGGACTAATGCCACATTCATGTTGTGACGGAATAACTGGAAAAATTTGTGCCCAACTGGCAAAACATACATGAGCACCCCTTTAAGTCAGAATATCAACTTGGAAAATTGGTGAAAATTGCGGTACACGACTCGCCAAGTTGATTTTATATTACACCAAGTAAAGCAATATTTTAGTTTTCCTTGCTCTTTGCTGCCTTATACAGCTATCAACATGTTGTTAACACTTCATCAAACTTCTTTGTAGAGCCATGTTTCTTCTACATTATAACCTAAAGCTCATAAACACACTGAGGCTGGACAAACAACATACAAGTCTGCAAATGGAACATGTGAATGCAACATTCAGCACTGTGTCAATTAGGACTGATCACATTAAGTTGAAGAAACCTCTTTGTCCTCACCTTCACTGACTTCATCTTGCTTCCCAACATTCGTTCAATTTCATCAGAGTAATCCTTCACCAAGTCGTTTCCGTCCACCTCCACGATCTTAATGACGGACTCAACATCCTTCAGTTTCTGCAAGGAAACAAAAACAAGCTTTGGACGACTTTAAGGGTACGAGAACTTTCTTTCCTCAGTCCAGCTCAAGTCATGAAACTCAGATCAAACTGTCAAACTAGGCAGTGCTGATCAAATATAAATCAAGATTATGTTACTGCATTGACTATTTATCTCCTCAGATGATTTCAGAAACATATTTTAGTTTGTGTTTAGCTGTAATGCATGAATGTTTGTGACCAGGCAGGACACCATTTTTTCCTGCTCAGCACTGAGCGCAGCCAGCTACACAGTCTAGTCCAAGTAAGGTCACTTCTGGCTCCAAAATGCGTGATGTCACTCTGGTTTTACACTTGGTGCCAACGAGTTATAAAGTATTATTTCTTGTTTGTAACATACATTAAGTTGTTTTCGGTCCAGGCTGTGATGTTGATTTGCTCTGCTTTATTTCAGGATGTTTCCACACAGAAACTGGAACATGTGAAAGAGTGAAAGTGTTCTAAAGCTGTTGGCAGACTGGTTTGTTTTGAACAGATTAAAGTAGCTGCTAATGTGGTGATGTGTGTTTTTGTTTTTACAGTAAAGCTCTTGAGGTAATTAGGTCACTTTCTCTGGATCAACCGAGCCAGGAGGGACAACCCAGCCTGGTTATTTACACTCCGAATCACTCGATTAAGTCATTCATTAATTCCAGTTTGTCCAAGCAAACCTCCTACTAAGGTGAATACATGAGCAGAGAGCACTCTAACAGCCACGTTTCATGTTGGCCTGTCATCGTATTACACACTGAATTAACATTAAAGGTGGTGTATGTGATTCTGGAGAGAGATTGCTGAAAGATTAGAACATAAAACGCCATGAGAAGAATGACATGCAAGCACACAAGCACAGCCCCAAAATAAATGTTACACACTAGTTAGCTGTTTAGATTGTGTTTATAAAACTTCACTGAGCACTGTGCCTTTGTAGCTACGCTAAAAAGGAAGCTAACATTAGCTTCTATATATCTATGGTAATAAAACCAACATATAGAGCAAACAACAACACAGCAAGTAATGTTCCTAATGTTAGCCAGGTTGCTACAGTTGCTGCTACAAAGCTAACATGCAAAGACAGATACTCACAACTCTCCTGCAACTATAGCTATCATTACAACAAACTGGGAAAGTAAGCTGAGTGTCTGTAAGCAAGCAATGTAATGTTGCTAGACACACAAATCATCGCGTGAATAGTGTTGTGTGCCTCGGTCCGAGTCACGCTGTGTGTTTCCCAAGCACAGAACGGACAGCTAGCAGACCGTGAAGAGATCTTTTACTAAATTTGATCAAACTATATTGAGTCACTGTCTTTGATTATTCACAGTATATAAGATGCTGCTGGTGACGTTTGTCATTTTAACCAGTGAAGTGATGTCAGCTCTGGCTGAAAATGAGAAGCTGCTACCTGAGCTGGGAGGCAGAGTTTACTGTAGCAAGTTTGTAAAATGTTATTTTGTCATTCTGGGTGTCAGAGTCCCTCACACCTGTGTGCACATGATATATCCACATTCACAAACTCTAAATTTGACAGGTTTGAAAGTGAAATTCTGCACTGTGGAGCCTGACTGTTAAAGGAGAGCAGCGCTGCAACAAACAGGCTGAGGATTCTGATCAGATTTTAAAATATGCCTTGATCAGTCCCAGTCCTGTTCCTGAGGATCAGAAATCTCTAGATTTGTTTTTTTCAAATGAGAAATTTTTGTGTTTTGTTTTGTTTGTGCTCTGTCAAATCTGTCAAGAGAGAACACACATGAAAACAGCTGCCAGGAAGTCAAAATACAACAATCACAAGTCATTATGTGGTGGTTTCTGGGCTGTTTCTCCTAACCACAGGAGGTGGCTGTGTTTTTGAAAGCAGACAAACTGCAGACTGCCTGTGATGAATCTAAATCTGACAGATAAATGGATGAATGTCTAAAATCAGAACAGGCCACAAATCCTGACGCCGGTAAAGAGGGCTTGGTCCTCAATCTGGGCATTACCATGATCCCTGTGTGTGTCTGTGTGTGTGTGTGTGTGTGTGTCTGTGTGTGTGAGCGAGTGTCTGGTAAACACACATAAATGGGAAGACAGACTCTCTCACACACTCAAACACAGACAAACACGAACACATTATTCTGGTGGCATTTGGACCAGTTTCAGGGTTCAGAGTGGCTTTGATCCCAAACACACTGTCATCCTGCTGTAATATTTAAAGGAGAAGTTTCCCCCCAGAAAAAAAATAGCTATATATTGTATATAATGTTTATTTATTATTATATTATTTGTCTTGTCCAGTGTATAACTGCATCTTTCTAGAGCCTCTATTAGCAAGATAAGACATCCAACAATCAGTAAAAGAAGTAAAAGTGACCTGAGACCCACAAGAGCAGGAAATAAACCAAACTGAAATAAAGCTTCAGGAATAGTTGGTTGAATCGAACTCTCTCTGACTTGATGAATTTGTTTCTAAAAAAATCTTTATTTTCCATCACGATGGCTGCAGTTACTGCTGGATTATTGTTAGTGAAATGCTCTTTGGGAGTTTAGTTCAGTAGTTATTCGATTTTATGTTATATTTTCATTAAGTCTTTTTTTTTTTTACCAAAGAACCAGAACACACTTCTTTATCTTTTGTAGTGATGAAGTTTTATGACATCGTCTTTGACAAAAGATTTTTTTACTGCTAGAACCAAAGACACTGAAAACTTTCATTGCTTAACTGTTTCTTGGGAAATATAGTAAAGCACTAATTGAAACTAAAATGATAGTATCATTACTACATATGATGGTCCACATGGTAACAACATGCACTCTGTATGTTTGTACTCTTTCCTATTTTATACTGAAACTGCTACACAAATGTCTCACTGACGTTCTGTCTTTATTTACCTTCTGCAGCAGCAGAGAGCCGGAGTATTTGGTGGTGAACTCTCGAAGCTCAACAGAGAACACAGACGCCCACTGCTGCACCCTGAAACACAGACAGACAAATGTAAATCATTAAAAAACATTTAAGAATAACATTCACATTTAGTCATTTAGCAGACGCTTTTATCCAAAGCGGCTTACAGAGAAGGGAACAATCAAGGTATAGTGCGATAAGAAGCGTTAGTGCAACAATAAGTGCTTGTGACCATTCTTTAAGGTGTAGATTTGTCGTGTAGTGCTAGGGGAGAAGGTACTCTCTGAAGAGGTGGGTCTTCAGGAGTTTTTTAAAGGTAGAGAGGGACGCCCCTGCTCTGGCAGGAACTGGTAGTGCGTTCCAACAACGGGGAACAACAAACGAGAAGAGTTTGGATTGCCTTGAACGAACGGGTGGCAGAGCCAGGCGTCGTTCATTGGAGGAGCGCAATTGTCATGAGGTAGCATATGCCTGTATAAGGGCGTTCAGGTAGGTAGGTGCAGTACCGGTGACAACTTTGTAGGCGAGCATTAGCGATTTGAATTTAATGCGGGCTGCAACAGGTAGAGTGGAGCTCGATGAGCAGCGGGGTGACATGTGACCTTTTCGGTTGGTTGTAGACCAGGCGCGCCGCCGCGTTCTGGATCATCTGAAGAGGTTTCACTGTGCAGGCTGGCAGGCCCGTCAGGAGGACGTTACAGTAATCTAGTCTTGAGATGACCACAGCTTGTGTCAGGAGTTGAGTAGCATGTTGAGTTAAGTAAGGTCTGATTCTTCTGATGTTGTAAAGTGCAAAATGGCATGACCGGGCAACTGAGGCGACATGATTGGAAAAGGTTAGTTGGTCATCAATCATAACCCCTAAGTTTCTCACCACCCTGGTGGGGGCGAGACACAGGGAGTCAATTTTGATGTTGATGTCATGGTGTATCGTAGGTTTGGCTGGGAGGACCAGTAGTTCAGTTTTAGAGAGGTTCAGCTGGAGGTGATGTGCCTTCATCCATGTGGCGATGTCTGAGAGGCAATCAGAGACCCGTGCAGAGATCGAGGGGTCATCAGGAGGAAATGACAGATAGAGCTGAGTGTCATCTGCATAGCAGTGATAGGAATAAGTATCAGAACTACATAACAGTCATGACAGTTAGATTTGGATTGGTTGGAATATTAAATCATCTTTGCTCATTATATTACCCTCAGGTGTCCATAAACTGCAGTTACAAATGTCTTTTTAAAATGCATGAATGTAAATTCATGAATCAATGTTTTGAAGTTTTAAGTTACACCTTTTTTTATGGAAGTTTCCTTCAAAAACAAAACATTGTCTCTTGTGTCTAGAGCTGCAATGATTAGTTAATTAATCAATTAGTTGTCAACTAGCAAATCGTTAACTATCTGGATAACTGATTAGTTCATCTGACATTTTCTGAACTAAACACGTAATTGATTATATGTCAACAGATTCATTGATAATGAAATTAATCATGAGTTGCAGCCTTAGTAACAACAGTAGTAAAAAGGGTTAAAGGAGTATCGTAATTTCAGCACTTCCTCCAGTGGCCACAGCCTCTGGGCCTGCCGCTCCTCTGCCACATCCACATATGTATTAGCACGAGAAGGGCACTCCTGGAACAGGTGCCCTGCTGCCCCACAAACATGGCAGCACCATGCCCAGGGCGAACCTGTGCACAGCCAGCTGCCAGGTGTCTGAAGCTGCGGCACAGCTGACAGAAGCCTGTTTGCCCTGAATAAAACAGGAAACCCCTGTCTGCTCCAATCTAGAAGGAGCCACAAGGGAAGTCAAACATTACTGTCTGGATCCTCCCCAAGGATAACAGGAACTACCGTGTACTAGCTGTCTCATACTTGATTGGCCTGTCAAGCATTTTTGTACCTTCCCAGAAACAGAGCCACTAAAAATCTATTTAATTTATTATATATTATTACTTTTATATATTATTGTTTTTACTGTGTTTATATATCTCATATGTACCTTGCTGTTTGTTAATGAGTTTAAGAAAGTTCTGTGGCAAAAAACATGTAAACAGGTAACAGCACCAGCATCAAACAGGAAAAAAAAAAAAAATTAACAAACAACTAAAATGTATGACAGTTTGGCTGTCTGTTGCCGTGGTGATGTAGTGCAGCAGTGGCAGGTTACGGCAGAAAAAGGCCGTTAAACATGACAGTGATGAAAGAGATTTAGATAATCTGTTCTTCATCTGGGTCACAGCAGAGAGCTGCAGGTGTCTGCTCAGCACAAACTCACAATGACACAAAAACACAACAGAAACAACACACACACACACACACACACACACACACACACACACACACAGCCAGTTTTTGAAACACAGCAGAGCTGGAGGGAGCTCTGAGTTCTATTATTAGAAATTAGATAAAAAAGTTTTGATACATAAAAATGACAAATAATCCATTATATCATTATTTTAAAGCATTTCTGATCCTGATGATTTAAAAAACACCTGAAGGTGTGACAGCTGTGGAACAGATTGTTTTAACCCCCCTGCTGTCTGAATTTCAGTTCATTTTTTAGCTTTGATTTTATGGTTTATTTAATGCTTTCATCATCATCCCTTTTTAAAAAAGATACTTACAGTTATTTGTTAATGGAATTATCACCAATACTGTTTTATAGTTTTTATAGCCTCTCGTATCTTCTGTGTGTGTGTTAATCTGGGTGATGAGCTGCTGCATGGGAGATAAATAAAGTTGTATTGAATTGAATTGAATAAAACTCCTGCACGGTCTCACTTGTCACAGCTTTATTTCATATTTATTTGGGTGTTCACAATATGTGAGAGTTTTTATAAAATATTTCTAAAACTAATAATATAATATAAACTAATGTAAACTACAACGTAAAACTAAATAAAAAGTCAGTTTGGCAGTTTTTGTATCTAACTTTATCTTCTGTCAGTAAGGTTGATAACTGATTTAAACACGTGGCAGGGTGTGTTTTAATGTATTATGACTGCGTGTGGCTTTAATATTGAAATTCCATGTCGTTAAATTGACTTAACCAAGTTAAAGTCATCCTGTCAGTGGTTCAGAAGAGAAAAGTGTAGAAAAATAAACATTAACAATGGAGTTCATTCATGAACTTAAAGCTCTGAAGATACAAAGCACTAACGAAGTGATGTCAGTTATCAATGTTTTTGTTCCGCTTGTATTTATTTTATCAATTTAATTTTTCACATTTGTGTTTCGTGTACAGACTGAATGCACAATCAATGTTAGAGCTGATCAAGAGACATAAAATTAAAGCAATGATGCATCAGAGTGAGCTAAATTTAGTATGAATAATGGTTAAAAAAAACAAATAAACATTCAAACCAATATGTGCCGCGTGTACCAGTGTACCGTAATCTTGCAATTATAAGCCCGTTATTACTTATTAAGACATCAGTGAATTTACACTAAAACACAGGCTGGTGTGCAGCATTCAGCACTCTGATTGGATGATGGAAACACAGGAGCATCTCCTCCACCTGCAGGCTCACAGTTCAGGTTTGTCACATTTAAGCTGTTTGGGTGACGTGAGGATAAAAAGATGCCCCCATGGGGACACAAACTCATCCCGGTTACATAAATGTTAGATTAAACGGCTCGAGGGTAAAATGTTTTCACAACTGAAAATTCCATGTTGTATTTAGGATCATTTCTGCTGTTCTAAAGATTAAAATGATCCGATCTTTTTAGTCCAGGTGGCAAATAATTACACAGGATACAGGATGAAGACAGTGTGAAGTCAGCAGAGAGTTCACACACACACTGCCAATTTACTGCGCTGAAACAAGACTCTGTGTGTGTGCGTGTGTGTGTGTGTGTGTGTGTGTTTACTCGGCATGTGTTGAACAACAGAGGAGTTTATCGATCCATCTGTTCTGGACATTAATCCTCTCAGTGCAGACTTACACTGGACTACACACACACTCACACATTGTGGGTTTTTCCAGGTTTCACAATATTTAGTCTATATAAGTCTAATAACATTTCAGGAAATTCAACCATCAGTTTGGTCTCATTAGTCATAAGCAGAACATTTATTCACAAAATATTTTTGTACAATTTGGTTTTCAATGTGTAACAACCACAGAATTATGTAATCAGCCTCCTGTGTTAATATTCCCCAAATATGAGTTGTGTGACTCAGAGATACTGTTAGTCCAGCACTCTGGGGACAAGATTTACACAATATAATAAGATTTAATTGCTTTTAGGCCGAAATGGTCAAGGTATTGTTTTTGTTTTGAAAATATCTGGAGGGTCATTAAAACAATTACATGCCGATTTAAAGCAGAACTAATGACTCATTGAGTAGTTTTATCTGGTGACGTGTTGCCAGCTCAATATACTATAAGGAGTTCAGTCCAAGGACGTAGAACTGATGAACTTGGGATCGAATCAGTTTTACTGTCAGGACGACTTCCCCAACCGCTGGTAAGCCCGAAGCAACAGTCCTTCATACTGTAAATCCCTCTGTGGCCTCCAGCTCTCTACAGATTTACTTTTTAGTCTTTTATCTCAAGCTCTTAACAAAAGAGCTTCAAACATCACATCCCACGCAAAAATGCACTAGTAGTTCAGCGTTCAGACTACACTGAGCACAGAGATATTTATTTATATAGACTATGAGTTCTGGACTTTAGATATAAATCTATATGAGCAGTCAGTCATTGACATGAATGAGCCACGTTGACTCTTTGGTCAAAGGTGCAGATCTTTTCATCTATATTTTCATTTGTCACCAATTTCAACTCCAAATGCCCCCAAAATTCTGTTCACCTCTAAAATCTAATCAGCTGACCCTGATCCTGCTGAGGCTGATCCGTCCACCAGAGTGAAGCCAAGTCTGACTAACAGAAGAGAAATTTCATCTAATTTTCCAAGTTACAACCAACAGAAAGGAGGTCAAACAATCAGGAGTCAAGACGACACTGCAGTGAATAAAATAAATGTTGGTAAGTTGTAAAATCATATCTGACATTATTATACACCTCTGTTTTATCTAAAAATCTTCTCATGGATCTGTTACCTGAAGAAACCAAAACAATTTTGTGGTTGTTTTTGGTCTGAATACACACCAACAATAAATATCAAGACTGAAACACACAAATCCTTCAAGTGACCCAAGTGAGTTGGTCAATAGGCACGCTTGGTTAGGGTTACAACTGGCTGCAGTCAAAGTTAAAAAGAATGTTGTCTTGCTTTGTTGACCCAAACATCCGACAAACCTTCTGTCGCAGTGGTTTAACAATGTAACTTCTGACAAACACATTATACTAGTTAGATCCAGTATTTCTATCAGGTACAAAAAGCTTTTGGGGCCACCTGAAACCATTTCATACCCATTTCTTTCCCCAGAATGGCAATGTCATGACCTGCCCTGTGCTGACCCTGAGTGGCTTATCCTGATATTCTTGTTCTAACAAAAAATAGTCTCATTCGTCATGCCTAAACCCAACCAACACAAACCAACAAAGGCAACAAGACTCGGTATAGAAGTAAAGAAATGGTATCGGAACATTTCTACAGGTCATTTCAGGCATTTGAACAAATGATCAGTTCTGTTTTTTTCTTGTGAGGACTGTTTAAAAAAACATAGCTAAACTTGTCTCGTCTTTGTAGGGCTGATTATGAACAAATTATTTTAACTTTGTATGTTTGTAACCAGGTGACATGGTGGCCTCTGTCTAGGCCTACAGTGGTCAGTTGGGTGGGGAATGTGGGTCAGGGTAGAAGGTGACCGGGTCGACAGAGAGGGGTGGGGGTGGGGGGCGGTGTCCGGTGAGCCATGCTGGCCACACAGATGGTGGTGGAGGAGGGAGTGTGTGTCCTCTAGGAGGAGGCAGCGCTGAACGTATTGCTGTTTTACTCTAATACTGCCTGACGGGTCCATGCTAATGAGGTTGTTAGTATGAGCAACTACAACAGGAAGAAAACAACGGTACCACCCGGACCGTCTCACAGTGTCCGGTTCCAACCTCTTCAAAGAGCTGTCTTTGTTGGCGTCTAGGGTTAAAGTTGAAGGTTGAACATGTAGTTGTGCTGATTAATGTTTTGAAGTAGACAGCCGCTATGAGATGATTCAAAGCAGTTGTAACCCCAGCAGGAATAATCCCTCTGCTCAGAGTTGTGAACAGAAACATGGGAGAGCAGATTTCAGTATGTTTTCATAAAGATCCTGAGGGAGTATGTTTGTGTCAGCTGACTGCAGTTTTCCCTCAGGATCTTTGTGAACAGTGCACTCTGGGAGTTTGTTGTGCAAGGCTTAATTTATCTGGAACAAGTCCAATCAGGACTATTTCCTCTAAGATTCACATCCACACAGATCATTCAGACCGAGAGCTGCCCAGTACAATGTCTCACAAACTGTTAACAACATTTTCCACATTGTGCTGTGTTATGGACCAACTGCTGCATGGAGAAATGCAGTAATGTAAGTTAGAGAGAAGTCAACTTTGACTTTTGGTTTCACACAGGACATGAACAGCAGTCTCATGACGTGGAAGTCCTGTGTTTGTTTGACTCCATCCAACCCAACCTCCTCCATATGAGAATATTCTCAGTTTTCATGTCACCTGACTTCAACAGCACATCAAAACATTACACCAGATGTCAGCATGCAAGAATTATGCTACAGGGCTACCTAGAGCATCATAGTTTGAAGTGTAGAGCCTGCTGTATTTGATAACTAAAATGAGGATGGGCTGCCCTTTTTGCAGTCCAAATTAATGTCAACATGTAACTGTCAGCTGCTTTCATTGATTGATAGCAACTGGCAGGCTGAGCTCCAGCAGGGGAACGAGATACAAAATTAACAAACTTGTGCTGTAACGTTAGCGTTAACAAGCCATGGGCAGACAATGTGTTGTTAGTGGTAGTGAAAAGGACCACACCAGTGATGAACAAAGTTGTATTTGCTGGTACTTTTACATAAATGCAGTTTAATGTCCTGCAGCTGAGTAGTTAGCATTACTGGCTATCTTGCCTGTAAACTGATGTCAGCAGTGTACTTTTCACCAGCAAACCGAAATTTTCAAAGAATACAAAAATAAAACAAAAATAAAAATTTGTCAGTATGGTAGGTTTATTCCACTTTCAGGGTTTAAGGTCTGTAAAACGTCTAAACCTTCAAAACCTGTGCATCTGCATTACAAACTGTTCATTGTTCAAACCAACAGCTTTATTTCAAAACTCTTTGAACCTAAAAGTACTTCCGGGTGAAAAATGTGACTCAGTTTGTGTCTTTGCACATGTAATATTGTAAACAGAGGAAGCTGAGATCCAGTAGAAGAAGTGAAGGTTACTTACGTCTCCGGTGGGATCTTCATCTGAGCCTGAGCTGTAATCCACATGCATAAAAATCCCAGAATCCCCAGGAGCTTCCTCCTTCTGGGCACGCTGCCCTCCATCCTGCTTTCAACTCCCAACATCAACCAAGTTGAATTCTAAAATTTTGGAGGTGGTTTCACAAACTGGGATCAGCTCTGAAACTTCAAGAGGGTCATAAAGAGTTTGTAGGAAACGGCTTCCTCATGGTGGCTAAAGCGAGTAGAAGACGGTGGTCACGGCAGTGGGCTTTGGACCCTGAATTCCTTCCATTGTGTCTGCATAAACATGTCCTGCCACCAGCATCTTCTTGCCGGTTGCTGTTTTAGTTTCAAGAAATTTCCAGAAGATCTTTAATGGCTGTAAAGTCGTCCAGGACAAACTGTCAGAAAGGTGAAATCTAGGTTTGATGTAAGAAGAAACTCTTGAGTTTAAAGATGAAAACTGATCCTTCTCAGAGACTCCATCGGAGAAAAGTGACAGAAAGAAGTTTCCTCCACACCTGTTCCAGGTTCTTCCTAGTTTTACCAGGTTTTCCCAGGTTGCCCCTCACGAAACCAGGACCAATAAGTGGGTTAATTTCTCTACCGTGCATATATTTAGGAAGACATAAAGCCGGCAGTCTGCAGAAGATTTTGCAGCCGCTCGCCTCCACTGTCACCCAATTTGCAACGTAATCCACTTGGATTAAAAACTCCTCTTCCCCATGGAGAGAGAGAGGGAGAGAACGAGAGAGAGGGAGATGACGGTGGAGTGAGGGGAGGGATTGGAGCAGGGGATTGGACGAGGGCTCTGTTTTATCTAAGAGGATTAGAGAGATTTCTGGAGACAGACTCTCTTACGACCAATCAGAGCAGCCGGAAGGAAAGAAACCCCGAGGTTCAGTTTGGCTGCTGAAAAAGAGAGAGGGCGAGCGGCCAACAATGACATGATGCCCTGACACACACACACACACACACACACACACACACACACACA
Organism: Sciaenops ocellatus; assembly: GCA_033000465.1. Classification (NCBI taxonomy): domain Eukaryota; kingdom Metazoa; phylum Chordata; class Actinopteri; family Sciaenidae; genus Sciaenops; species Sciaenops ocellatus. Next base: position 24,644,190 of record CP136871.1, on the reverse strand, counting down.
CACACACACACACACAGAAATAACTGAGCGAAAACACACACGCACTCCTGTGTTCATATTTACTTCACTTCACTGACCTCTGTGGGGGGATTCTGTGTTTGACTCATCTGAGTGGACCAGCAGATCTGAGGTCAGTGCCTGGCTCAGGGGCAGTGGCAGGTAGATATCTAAAGATCTGAAAATAAACACAGAACCACAACATCATTTTTTGAGGCTTAAAGAAACACACACACACACACACACACACACACACACACACACACACACACACTCCCAGGCTTCAGTCTGCCAGACCAGATCAACTGAGACTTTAAATCTAATCTGATAAAAACTAATCAGAGTCAAAGCTGTTGACCAATTACAGCTCACCATCATCTCTGTATCATCCCTGCTCCTTACCTTATCCTTATAATCAGCAGCAGCTGCAGAGAAACACGACTCAGCACTAAATACAAGTGTAAACCACCAAGACGCATTGTGGTCTGGGACGGTGTTGTCCACATATCTTTCGTAGTGTAACTGCTGTTGACAGGAAAATACGTCATCAGTGCAGGACGTGGTGGTTGTTTCTGTGACAGCGCGGCAACATCCTCTCAAATGACTTTGTCCTGCCAGGTTCAGCAGTTAGTATAGCCTGTACATGTATTGTTCTTGTAGTTCTTCAAAGTATCTTAGGTACCCCATGTGAAACTTCTCTGATGACAGACTGACCTTTGACGTTCTATTACAGTGGTACTCAACTTGGCCTGTGATGTTTTTTTTTGCAGCTAACAATTGTCTCCATTATCGGTTAATCTGTCAGTGATTTATTCGATTAGTTGTTCATTGGTGACATGAAGTTCAAATAATTAAGAGGCTATTTTTGGAAAAATATCAAATCACGTTTTGTTTCTTTATATTGATTCTGTGTTAAATACAAGACAGTTTACTTCTGAAATAGTCTGACCTTCACAGTATATCTGAAATTCAAATCCATCCATTGAGTGCAGATTGTCAAACACCTTACCTGTAAAGGTCTAAGAACCTACAGAACCTCACAAGTTTTCATTAATCTACATCATCTCATCACAGCGGCTGTCTGAACTCCACATGTGCTCCTCACACTTCATATTCATCCAACCAACCACGCTACGGTCATCAGGCATTCAGACATAAAACTCAAAGTGCAGGTCTGCTGGCAGCAGTTTGGTGGTTTCACCGTTCATTAATTATTGATCAGAGTCACAGGAATAACCACAGAGTGATCAATAGATCAGAGTGTCAGAGAAGATCTGATCCTTCACCGCTGTGACCGACTGCATCATTACATCCACGCTGTGTCCTATTTTGAATCATACTAATTGTAGTATATTGATACAGCACAAAACATTATAGAAGCTGAAATTGATCAATTAATTCTAAACATAACTCTTAAATAAAACTCCAAAATAAAAATAACATGGAGAATGAAAAGGATTATTGGATTATTACAACTCTTTACACCAACACTAAACGTTCAGTCTGCAGAGAAAATGGGTCAACAGCTCCCTCTAGCGTTTAAAGTCATAAGATACAACTATGATCTACAGCAACACACACCGAGAGGACAAAATGGCTCCAACTCAAACTTCCAAACCAAGTCTTAACCTTCTAATAAAAAGAAGTGCCAACAAGTCAAACCATCTCAAAGAGAGAGGGACAAGAGGACACAATGAATAAACAGAAATACTATAATGAATCTAGTACAACATCATCATCTCGGTATTATCAACACAAATTATAATTCTCTAATGTGATCAGACTGATACTGGTTACCAAGATGACTGCAAGAATAGTGAAATTTTTTGGAATGAAAACCGACCTTTTCTATGTCGATTCTGAACCGATATTGTTATGGAATTTTCTATCCTTAGGTTACACGAGGTCACGTGTGGGCCTTGAGGTCCTCAGCAGTATTAGTTGTTTGGCTTTGATTGGGAACAGGAGGTGCCAGTCTATCTCAACACTGTGGTGGCCAGGGTCGAAGAGACCTATTGCTGCCTTCATAGACATAATAGATAGCTGGCTGTTGACGTTCCAATCTGTGTAAACAGACATCTGTGTCTTCAGACTAGAATATGTTGACAATAACACCTCCATGGGTAAAGACATTCTCTTTGACTAATTCTGGGCGTATAGTATTTGTGGTGTTATCTTGGGGTTTAAAGTCTATCCACCAGCATGAGTTCAGCAGAATGTGAGACCGACTCAGGCACTTCTGATGTACTTTGAGAGTGTCTCTAATTCTCCTTGGCCAAGCGTCAATAAATATTACAGCATAAGACATCAGAGGCTCCTGAACACTTTCTTCCCTCCTGACCTCACCATTGACCTTTGACTTCAGCAATTTCTCCACCACAGATATGACTGTGCTAAAGGACGGCTGCTTTCTTAAACAAATGACTTAAATATTCTCCAATATTAAGGTTAAATATTCTTCAACATGTTAAATAATTTTAAACATTTTTTTATCAATTCTAGTTAAAATTGCTGAGAGCTGCTTTTTCTCCTTAACTCTGTACTGCTGCTACACTTTTGTAAATCACAGTTCACTCTGGTGGATAAAGTTTGCAGACAAAAATATAACACAAGCATTTTTGATGGATTATATACCAGAAAACAAAAAAGTTTTCATATTGGGGTGATGCGTCTGCAAACAATATATCAGCTCTTCTTAAAACTCTTGTGGTTCCTGACACATCTGATTTTAGAACAGCTATGGGGCGTTAGCTAAAAATCACTTAGCTGTTCAAACATGTGCTTAAGATATCTATACACACATGTAAGGAATCTCATGTATAGGCACATGTAGGTTTTGAACATGTGTGTAAAATATCATATATCATAAACATCTTATTCACATGTGCTACGGACGAAAGTCTGTCAGGAACACGGTGTTCATACACATGTAAGGAACTGCTTTTATACAGCAAATACATATGAATAACTATTTTAAATCTATAGGTGACGTGTGTATATTTACATTCACTCCTCAAAGGTTATGAAACGGCTGTCATCATTTTTATGATCTTGGTCATGAAGTTCAGTTGTCCTTTGACCACCGGCTGAATCGCCACACCAGCACATTCTTCACTTCTCAGAACTGTGTGTGTGTGTGTGTGTGTGTGTGTCAGTGAAGCGCTCTAACTGTGTGATTTACTCACACTGCTCTGACACCGAGACCATACTGTTACCAGATCCTCCACGACACCCCGTGTACCTGGAAACCACCTCATCAGCACCTTACAAAACACACACACACAAATGTACGCATACACACGGACTGTTCTGAGAAGTCTAAAAGTGAAGAATGTTCTGGTGTGAAGATTAAGCCACCCCTGGCTTAATTGACTATTGATCAAAGTTGGATTCAGTTTGTTACAATTAAATACTTTATTTTGTGTTTTCAGTTATCACTACAGATATCACACAATTTGTTCTTTGTTCTTTTTCCACATGTAAGCAGTTTTTGGTGCATTTTATTATAGACAGTGAACATAAACACCACATCAAACTTTTGGTCTGCATGCTGCCATTTTTTCTGAGACACAACTTAAAGGGTTAGTTCACTTAAATAACATAAAAAGCCATGTTTCCTCACTGTAGTGGTATCAAGCCAAATCAAACATATCTATCTGAATGGATGGTTTCAAAATGGGGAAAAGACTGAGTGTAAAGTGCCTTTTAAAGATCCCTCCAATCAGGAAGATCAATCAGAAATTTGTAGGGCTTAAAAATGGTGATTTCATCTTTGTGTATTAGAGCCAGAAACATGGCAACACGCCAACCTTTCACCAAAATCAGTTCAGAGAATCAGAGAAATATGTCGTCAGCTGCAGAATCTTCATTTTAAATCTACACAACATCTAAAAGTAATGTTATTGTTCAGAGCTAATGCAGCCTCAGTCTGTTACTAACTTCTACACATGTCTAGTACAGCCCCCCCTCACCCCAAAGTGCAGTTGTACATAACTGTGACACCTGAGTTGTGTGACTCATAACGTGACATGCCAGTCACCGCTGGAGCGTCATCAGGGATCCTCTTGACACCCACCCCAGGGTCAGAGGTCAGGTGGTGTCCATAGCTACATGCCAGTTACATAACCTGCTTCACACACACACGTTCATTTTCGGTAAATACTGATCAGTTTCACAGTGAAGTTAACTGTGGTCTTCCTGAAAGTTTTATTTTAGCTGCTGATTGTGCTTCATTCACAGATACAAACAGTTCCAAACTGTTTACTGCAGTCTGAGACAAACATGTTCAACAGAGAGCATTTATAACAATGCTAATATCTAAAAATACAGCCATGGGACGCAGCCTTGTCCTTTGGCTCAACTTATACTGTAGATTTTTAAAAGGAACACCTTAATATTCATTGTTCATTTGTTTTAGCTGCCTTTAATGAACACCATTTCCCATAAGCCCTAGACATTCACAGGGTAAACATCATGGCTCAACAGACACTCTAGACTGAGATACGTTGCGACTTACAGGAACTAGTGGACCAGAGGCTAGACAGGAAGTGATGTCATGACTTCAGCTCATTAAAAGACCTATAAAACAATAAATCCAATAAATTTCTTATAACATTTGTTTGGAAACTTACACATCTGTAGAGACTGTATTGACAGTCAGTCAGAGAGTAGGTGCCATCTTGATTGGTGGTAAAAAGAAGAGAGAAGTACAGAACTCACTCCTGATAACCTCTCTGTGAATGTTCATGTAAGAAGAGGAGAAAATACAACAAAAGCCGGACTACTTATGCTGAAATCTCTAAATATTTGGAAATTTACATTGTTCTTAAATTGCTGGACTATTTGTCCGCACAGTTTTTCACAGTGGTGAACCTCACCACCTTCCTTGTACAACTGAGGCTTTCGTGGATGTCTCTTTCTCACCCAATTATGAAACTATGACCTAAGGATGTGCGTTGTTTAAACTTAACTATTAGAGAATACTTTTCTACCTCTCTTTTTCAACTTATGTAGCAGGATCCAAGTCACATTTATCTAATCGCATGCTCAGTACTTCCAAAACTAGTAACTGTCCTTGTCTGGTTTAACACTGTTGTGTTGTGAGATTTGTTGCTGTTGTTAACGGAAAAAAACCTTAAAAAGTTTGATTTTTTTTTGGTTCTTTATTTATGTCATACTACAGAGTCACACAGCATGTAAAGTCTAGGTTATGCTGCCATCTGGTGGAAATCCAACTACACTACAAAGCAGTCAAACTGACAACACTGCTATACCGTCTACTATTGTAGCCTACACTGTGTATCAGCTGAAGATCAGTGCCAAAACGTGATCAGGGCATCCCTAATCGTCACCTGTTGATGATACAACTTTGACAAAAGACTAAAGCAGAATCGGCTTGGCTCTGATGGATTATATATCTTCAGCAGGTTTTTGAGCCTTTGCCAGTGACAAAAAAAAAAGTTCCTCAGCGATGTAAAATAATCTGTAACAGGACCAGCACACAGAACCAACAGTGTGATCCTCTGGACTTTAATGTCAATGTCGTTTCTTCTTCTCTGCAGTATTTTGTGTGTTTTGAACGGTGGATTTTCATTCCTACATCTCGACACAGCAAACAGCTGCCGAGCTATCAAAGTCCAGTCCATCATCCTCAGCCTCGTGTTAACACACCACCACACTCATGACCACTGCTCTGTGTGTGTGTGTGTGTGTGTTGAAGAGGGGGTTTCACCCCTCTGATATGGAGGGCTTAGCTGGCCCAGAGCACAACAATGGTCGTATTGAGAAAGACATTGCCCCGCGTGGCCTGGCGTGGATGCAGGGTTATGGAGGGGTTTCGAGGGGTTGATGAGGATGTTTTTTTTGGGGGGAGGTTGTTATGCGTAGAGACCCTGAGCCCTGCAGCTGTCGCCTGGCACGCTCCGGCCTCGGGGAGAACCGACAGCTCACGTCAGTGCCAAGTGTCCTGCAGCGGCCGATGGCGGGGGCCTCTGTCATCGTGGGGCATCTGGAAGGGGGGTTAAGGTGGGAGGTGGGGAGACCAACGACCACTACAACACCACCCGAGTTCTCCCCACAGTCCTCTCCCTCACCCCTGGGCTGCATGTCACCCAGCTGCTTCACCCTCTGATGCCCCGTTAAGATGGAACGTGTCACAGTTGGAGCGTCAAGCCGTTTATGCCGCTCACACATGATCTGCTGTTGAGTCAGGACATCGAAACCAGCAGCTGTCAATCACTCTCACAAAGTAGGTGACTCACCAACCAGCTCATTTACAGAAAATACATTGTATGGGTTCAGACCGTAACATTCTTTGTGACTGCAGTCACAATGAGCAGCAAAAGTCAAAACTGTGAACGACACAGTCCAGATTCATCACCACAGATAATTCTTTCCACAGGTGGCCGTCTTAAACTACCCACAAGAATAAAGTGTGATACTTTTCAAGCTGAGGAGTCTCGACTTCGGAGGTAAAAACATTGATTCATTTTCATAAAAAGAAAAACAAATGCCAGCACCACAAATGGCAAAATTGTGAGAATTCAGAGATTTTGAGACCAATTATTAATGTATTTTCTCAGATAATGGTTTATACTGAGGGGTTTTGCCACAAACATAAATTAGAAAATTCTACGTTTGATTAAAAGTTTATTTTAGACTAAAGACTAAACTTCATTTATACGTCTGTGTTGAGGTGTTATGTTGCACCTACGGTGCCTACATGTGTAGGTCCTGAAGTTACGCGATTGTCAAACTGTGACTACATATCAGAGTGACAGAGACACCACAAGGAGGCTGCAGGTCTGCTTCTGCTGGTTGTGTTTTCTCCTACAGGTTTCCGATGCCAGTGGAGATTGTACAGAGTGAATACAACATTATGGAAGTTGAAGAACGACTCTAGTCTTCTCCTTGATGACGTAAACTGTTGACACTGTCTGCTGTTGGCCGACTATTTCAGTGCTCAGTTCGATCAACAACCTTCGAGCTAACAACCCACACACTGAAAATGGCAAGAGCAGTTTTTTCTCCCATATGGCAGAATGAGAATGACCACAGTCAGACCTTTCTCCAGCGCTGACACAGGGCTGTGGAGGTGCGTCTGGCTATGTGAGTCGACCTGCTCAGTAATGGAGAATAACTTGGTCATAAACCAAAAAATTCTGACCTGATGATGTCGCTAGATAAAAAGTTAGTGGATCACCAATGGCTGTGCCAACAGCCTCGTGGCTAGCATGGCTAAAACCATTGCTGCAGGTAGCACATACGTGAACATGTATGTATGTAATATGAGGACACTGGTAAACAGTAAACGTGCAGGATGAGTTAAACATGAGTTGTGTGTCACCGTGGACTTCATCACGCCCAGACTGGTTCCTGACTGGATTTAGCCTGCTCCCTCTCTTACACACTTACACACACACCCACCCACAACCACATACACACACACAGGTTTACTGAGGTTTGGATAAAAATAACCAGGGGAGTCAAGTTGAGTCAAATGTTTTTATAGGACAAATTTCACACAATGACACAATAAGTGAGCAGCGTTCAACAAAACAACATGTTAAGAACGATGAATAAAAGAAATTTAAGTACTAGCTAGTAAATATCTCACACAACGTGTTTGTGGGTCATTATCACATGATCTCACAAAAAAAGAGTAAACCAGTTAAAACCAGTATTGTAATATAACTAATAATAATAGTAAAAGTTTCTTCCCATTTAGATGTCCGAATAAGCTACACCAGGCAGCCAAAATGCACATTAAGGACCTGAAACTGAAAAAAAGGTGTCTATGTCTTTTAGCCGTTTTTCAATCAATCCTTGCCAAGTAACACTAACTGAAAACCTCTTCCTCCTTCACAGAGGACAGCTGCCGTCAGCTTGGATAGCAAAAACCTCTTAAACGTCTCCTGCTGATCTGTACGCTCAGTATGTTCCAAATTCTTCAAAAACGTGTCTAAAAGCAGTTTTCTGTTGACATTTTGAGCAGAACACAAAGTTATTTTGTACCAAGAGCCTCGGCCACTGTTGCTATGGAGAAGAAGCCAGCCAGAGGTGTGAATCAGAGAGACAAATTCAAAATGCTTTGTCGTTGAATCTGAAAGTAATTTAAGCTGCTGCTTATTGTCAGTTTTGTCATTGTTATTGTCAGAAATGCACATTGGGAGTCATTGTCAACTTATTACTCAGAGTTTTTATGTACACTTTCGACTTTTGAATCAAATAAGCAGATACTTTTGAATGCCATAACTTTGTGAAAATAAATGGTACTTTTACGAAATTGCTCCCCCCAATTTGGACACTATGAAGGACACTTAGGGCACTTCCTAACCAGAATGCATTGTGATCTTTCATTATTTCTGTATCTGTGACTAAAAGAAATGAAAAACTAGAGGAGAATATCTTCCTACATTCGGGGTTTCTGCAGTAGTGTAACTTCGCTGTGGTCACTGGCCTTTTGTACATGCTCCTCGCATTGTTGGCTGATCCCTCCACATATTACATCACCCCTGTCCATATCATGTTGCTCAAAAGTTGAAATATTCATGGTGACATCTGTTTAATTAAAAATCCAGGCCTGATCGATCTGTGCCAAACCGCAAGTGCAGAGGTTTAGACTGCTGCCCTCCTCCCTCTGCATCACTTCTTGTTCTCTGTTCTTGCTGTGGAGCAGCGCTCAGCTCACAGTTGGTTTATTATTTATCTGCCGGCAATGAGCCAACAGTTGCTGTTCAGCCTCTTGTCCTATCTGAAGCCCTGCGCCGCCACCTGGAGCTGTCACTTCACTTCACTACTGCTGCTGCCTCAGAGCTCAGAGACCGTCAGGCAGAAAACCACTTCACCCTGAAAACACGATGGATCTGCAGGTTTTAGGACAACGTCAAAATGTTCTGAGTGACAGCAACAAAGTTTCCTTTATGGGTTTCTTGATTTTGGCTGGAGAGAAGTCTGACGGATCATCAGGTAGAACTGGACATCCAGAAAAGTCTAACCTCATCGCAAATTCATACTGGATTTACATACTGGACCATGTAGGCACTGCTTTTACATCAGAAGTCAATAAAACACAAAACCTCACACCAACTTTGAGCAAAATATTTCAGGCACTCATTAAGCATAGCATCTATCCAGATGTCCAGAGTGAAAACTATTCTAAATTTGGTTGAAAATTATTTCAGCAGCATTTAAATAATCATATTTCATTGGGTAGCAGGTCCTAATCTTCAAAATGTTGCACATGACTTCAATGTATAGCAAACTTTCACTTTTTAACTGATTACCAATTACCAAAAACATGCTACTGCAACATCCAGGAGATCCAGATGTAAATCTCAGAACCACATCGCTGCAGCAATAACTAACAGCAAGACTATATCTCAATTTGAAGCAGGTCCTAACCAAGCAGCAACCTCTGTGGCTGTGAAATTAAGCCAATGCAAAGTGCCAAAAACTGCAGTTCCTCAAACGGCCACTTGAGGCTGATACCAAGGTGTTATTCAGCTCACCTCAGGTCCACCGATGATCAAAAGTCTTTGCGGATTTTTAGATAAGCCGTGAGGCGGAAGAGGTGGCAGCGGTCAGTGCTGCTTCAGAATGGCAGTGGCACGGCCAGTACCCTCCATTTTGAGCTTCAAAATGGCTCTTCAGAAACCTACGGGTGACATCACACATACACGGCCCATTCTTTATACTATCAGTGGTCCTAACTATATTGTCAAATGGAGACATCAAAATCTTTCTAAAGAGAGGTTGTGTGGAACCTGGATGTTTAAAAAAGTTTACTTTTCAACCAATTTTTCATCCTTGACGTCTAGAAATGTTCTTTCACTTTTCAAAATCAAATCAAATCACAATCACTCTTTTTAACATAAAGTTTTCTTTTAGCGCATTTCCACTAGCACAGTATGGCACGGCACAGCACGGCACGGTGCGGTTCGGGTCTGTTTCCATTACAACTGAGTACCATATAGTACCTCCTCGACGTGGGCGGGGTCGTCATAATACGGTTGCGTGAAACTGCCGTGACATCATTTACACCGTGCCAAGACACGCACAAAACCGGAAGACCAGAACAACAACACCAGCAACACAACAACCGACCATGACGTGGATTTTTTCTGCGAAGCCATTTTCTCGTGTTCGAGTGTAGTCGAAGAGCAGCGGGGTTTTAAAAAGTGGTGTGGTTGAGTCTTGTGTTTATTTACAGTCTGGTCGGTCGTCGCGCGCTTATGATGCTTCCAGTGGAAGGCAGTCGGCTGACGTCACGTTTTAGTATCGCTTCGGCTCGCTTGAAACCAGGGCCGAGGCGATACCAAAGTAGTACCTGATACCAGGTACTATGTGCTAGTGGAAACACGCAAATACCACGCCGTGCCGTGTCGTGCCGTGTCGTACCGTGCCGGTGGAAACGCGGCATTTGATCAAGTGGTTGAGAGATAAATCTCACCAGAGGGTCCATTTCGAAGGTGCTCTGGACCTTTTGATAACATCACATGATCGTCCTCAGCAAGTGAAGTTTAACCGTTGTTGAGTCTTGCCCATTGACTTTCTTGTCCATGCTAGCTTAAAAGCTGAGGTATGATCAATATTTCTAGTTGCCTAAACTGATGTAGGTCATTTTGATATTTTCTGGAGGCCTCGGGGGAGGTGGGAGTTTTGGAAAAGCCTAAATAGATAGATGTAGAACCAACAGGTATAAGGACCTTAGGAAGTTCTTTGTCAGACTTTAATGTCGTCTGTTTGAAGAAGCAGCTTCAAGCCTCAGGCAGTATGTTGAGTCTTTGCCTTAAACTTACAAAACAGAAAAATAGCTGGCAGAGTTGGCAGATCAGAAAAATGCTACAAGTATTTTTAGAAGACAAAAAAAAAAAAAAACCTTTTCCTGGTCTGAGCATGAGGATTTGTTAGGACTCATTCTGACGAAAGGTCATTCCAGAGCTGACGATCTAATGCGTTTCAACATCTATAACTGCAGCAGTTGTTCGCCTGTTAAACCTTAAATATCATCTCCGAGACGCCAATACCTCTTCACTCAGTCTACCTGATCCTCATATCCACCACTTCTCTGTGTGTTTTCAAAGGCTGTAAAGCCTCCAAACAGACTCGCAGTAAAGATCGGGGCCCTCCATCAAACCGAAGCCGCTTGCCGCTCGCCTCCCTGTGTGGTCACTCATAAACTCGTCCTCGTGGCGACCCACAACGCTGCCACTTGCCTTATGCATAAAAACACCTTGTTAAAGCACCCATTACCTTTGGGCGGCGTGGTGCTCCGAGAAGACAACAGCTCACACACACACACACACACACACACACACACACACACACACACACACACACAGATGGTTTTTCACTTCTGAAGCAAGTTCTCGACAAACAAATCCACCGAAAACAAAGAGCTTTCACTGCTGATCGGCCCCCAGATGCAGTTTCATTCACCTATTAAAGGAAGCAAAGGGTAGTGTTGTGTTACAGACAGGTCACAAACTGTCTTCACATCTTCACAGCAGAAGAGTCTTTTTCTGTGGTGTTTTCATTTTAATGGAAGCCACACGAGTGTGGAGGTAGGAGTGACCAAATCACTCCATCATGCCATGCCTGTTAACCAACACAAATGAAAGTTCTGTGGTTTTGAACAATAAATACGTTGAAGCCTCTGACCACATGTTGTTCATTCTCTGTGTGTTTTACAGAAGGTAGGACACGGATTCCTCCAAACTGAATCAGTGGTCAGTTACTCATGGCAGCGTTCAGAGGTGATGATTCACTTTCACCATTAAAATCTTTCTTGTGTTTGTCAGACCGTCTGAATGTTAAAACCAGATACTGAATGACTCATCAACAATGTAATATTTGGCACACAGATGCCAGTTATAGTGTTTATTCCACAGTTTTCTCAAATTATATCATATACTGTATATTATGAAGCGTTAACAGGATTGACACCAAATTACAAAATCTGAGGACTTTGCTCAGTATTGAAAGTTTGACTGAACTGGTTCATATGTGCCATTACTGTGAAGGAAGATAAAACCTGCTTTAAATATTGTGCAGTTAGTCTCTGTAAATCATTTTTTTATGCAAACTAAAGTGTGTTTCGAAATGTTTTCCCACACGAGTTTGCTATCAACACTGATTATTGCTAGAGTTACTTCTTAAAAGTCGATTTTTATTGTCTTGTAATGTGATAATGTAGTTGAGTTGTATTTGTGTTTACTGGTGTGTGTGCTTATACTTTAGGATGATTAAGGATACATTTCAGAAGTTAAAATTAATTTAATATATAATAACTCATATTTTATGTATTTATAAACACTGAATGCCCAGTGAGAGCCAATTTTGATTTGTCACTATAGCCCGACTAAGTGTAAAAGAAAAAAATGGCGGCCTGTCTGGTCACAAATGTTCTTGTAGTCCACCTAAACAGTGACTAAAATATGTTTCTGAAAAGTTTTTCCTTGCCACTGTCGCCATATCCTTGTTCATGGTGGGAATTGTTGAGTCTCTGTAAATAACATTATAAAGAGTACAGTCTACACCTGCTCTATATGGAAGTGTCAAGAGATAACTACTGTTATGATTTGGCGCTATATAAATAAAATTGAATTAAATTTAAGGAGAGAACTTGTCAACAGAATCTTGATTCATATTTGATCAGCACTGCCTAGTTTGACAGTTTGATCTGAGTTTCATGAGCCTGGTGTGTTGAGCTAGATGGACTCACTAAGAATGTCAATCACAGGGTAGCCAAACTCTGAAGCATACCCTGCTTTATTGTTTATTTTACTCTAAATGGCATCATAATTTACATGCTGTTTGGAAGAAGACTTGAAACTAGAGATTGAGACCATAAACTCATGAGGAAACTGTTAATAAATCAAGTGACAAGTAGTCATTTCTTCATAAGTCTTAATATAATCACTTCCTTTCGGACCCAGAGGAGTCGCCCCCTCTTGGCCATTAGAAAAAATTACAGGTTTAACGCACTTCCGCAGTGGTTTCAATTTTCAGACCTAAAAGCTCTGTCCACTAAAATACTGTATTTTTTTGGCCAATTTTGATATTGAACAATATATCTGCCGTAGATAATTTTTTTAGCACAACAAACAATCTTGATACGAAATGTTTTTTGTTGTCTCTCCCATTACAATAATGTTATCAAGGCAACTGAACCTCTAACCCTGGATTCAATCTTGACCTTTTCCCTCAGAGGTCCAAGGTCATTTCCAGCAGAACTAACCCAGCTCCAGACCTGCTTTAAACCTCTGGCATGGCCGTGGCCTCCCGCTCTGCCCCTTCAAACTATCAATAAAAGGATTCCAACTTGGCACGATGCTCAGATTCTGCAGATTGAGCGGACGATTAACACACAAGAGGCTCTCAGAGCGGCAGAAATCCCTTCTCTGCTGCGTGGTGTCCTGTTACCCAGCGCAATTTTCAGGGGTTTTAGCGTCTTCCTGTGGAAATCAATATATTCTCTGTGGTAAAAATGATTCACGGTGAAGGTCTGACCAAAGCGAATCCTAAGCTGAGTGGCCGCCCACTGCTGCTGCTGAAAGGCCATACTTCAAAGTGCTCATCCACAGACCTTCAGATTAACCCCTGAACTACTCAGCCAGCAGGCAGCCAAGTTTCTTTACTGTTACAGTGCAGATGTGATATTATGTGATTTGTCGGAAGGTATAAATTTAATCCTAAAGAAGAAGCAACATCGTTGCAGCAGCAAAAAGGCCCATAAAGACACAGATAGAAGAGGCAGAAGATGATCAGCTATTTACTTTATGCTGCTCTCATGTCTGAGTTCAGTCTTTACATTTCAGATATTACTGCCACTCAGAAGCAGTTTAAAGGTCTGTAAGTGTTTCTGCCATATTCTTAAAGTTATAAGACGGTGATAGACAGGTGGCACATCCAATCACCTGGCTTATATTTTTTGAAACTGTCTGTTTCGGATCCTGATTAGAGCTCTTCTTTTCAGAGGAAACAGTAATCACATACTTGTTTTTTTTTCTTTCAAGATTTTTATGTAGCACACAAATTTAATCATATCTTACTCGGACCATAGACAGTATAAAATATGGATGTTGTATCCAGACCAACAGGTTTCTGAAGAGTTGTCGTTAAGTGTGTGGTGGCTGCAGAATTCTTGGCAGTCCTGCCTCTTCTGCCTGCTGGCTAATACAAAAATGGGCAAAGACATGGATCATCGATGGACCTTAGTCAGGCTGAAAGATGTCTGGTTGTTCAAACAAGCCATCTGTAACACCCAGCTGTCAATCAAAGCGGCCACACTCTTAATTCTACATAATTTAAGCTTTAATATAGTTTGAATGGGTGAGTTAAAAAAAATCTTCCTCAGTACAGTTGTCAGAAATGGGGAGATTAGCTGCAGAGAACAAAACAGTTTTCTGTACCAGGCTGTAAACATGTTTATTTCTGCTGTGAAGTTGGACATTTTAACATGGGGGCTTATGGAGATTAACTTAACTTGTTCTGTAGCCAACCTCAAGTGGACGTTTGAGGAGCTGCAGTGTTTGGCACTTCCACATTGGCTTCACTTCACAGCCACGGAGGTTGCCGCTTGGTTTAAACATAATAATACTAAAATAAAACAAATACATATCTGACAAATACAATTTTCCCTGAACTTGCCACAGCTGTTAGATTCACTCTTTAGTTTTGTTAGTGCAGACCTCTGCCAAAGCCAACAGTTCAGTTTTCTTTGGTTTGCAAATCTACAAGTGCAACCACATTGTCTGTATTACAGCTGATCAGTGTTCACAAAATAATAATTCAGATTCATAATTCATGATTCAGATCGGTCAAAATTATTGGTTCTTCCTTGGTCCATGCTGCACTCTTCCACCAAGTTCCATAATAAATAAACTGAACCAGCCAGGTTGACAGTTTGTCAGTTTTGGTCCATGTAGTCACGAAAAAAGAGTTTTATCTCTCTAAATGTGAACGTAGAGATCTTGAGACAGTCTTCTCTAGCAGCTACCTGAGCAGGTCAGTTTGGTAAAAACATGAAAGTAAAGTGCTAGAGAGACAGTAAAAGTCCAGATCCCAGTCCAGGACCTGAAGGACCTCTGACTGCACAGGGTTAACATGTCCCAGGAGACACACACACAGTGCACCAGCCTAATCCCCCCAAAGCAGCAGCTTTAGTGTAATTCACGCCGCAGCTGTCCACTGCTGGAAGAATCGAGAAATTGTCCTGCACATGTTCAGCTGCAAGAACAAATGTCACGGAGCACGGCAAATGAAAAAACAAGATGGACTCCTGAACCACACACACACATGCACGCACGCATGCACGCACACATACAGTATAAACATGAACATGCCAGTGATGGTATGATGTGTCGTCGGGTAGAAGGGCAGGTGGAGGCTGCCAGAGGTTTTATAGCAGAGATCAGTGTGTGTGCCTGTGAGTGTGTTGGGGTTGATGAACTTGTGTGGCGTGTTGTACGTTGATGCTGAAGGCTCAGGGCACATGACTGCTGATTAAAAGTTATGACCAATCATATGACTGGATTTTAATTTATACCGCAAATGTTGACAGGTTTAACTTAAAGGTGTAGTTTAGAGCTGGGCAACATGTCGGCACACTCCAGTGGCCCACATGTGAGCCGCCTTTGGTTCACATAAGAAAACTTTTACATCACTGAGAATGAAGTTCATTTTTTGTTGGGAGGCACTTCTTAGTAAAATGTCGTCTGTTTATGCTGATTTCTTTTGGCTGGATGATTATGAAAAATTTGAGTAGTGCTTCATGAAGGGAACTTTTTTTGCTGCAAATTTTATTTGTCTGGGTAAGGAGGCAGAATATTTTGTTTTATTTTGTTTTGTTAAATGTTTGACCACTGCAACTGTCCTTTAGGCATCTTGTAAAGCCATGAGGGTTGGAAATGTCGTGTGTATGACGTGAAGAATGAACAATAAAGTCTAATATGTTCACAGTGTCAGTGCCGAGATGCAAATGTAATGTCTTCCATGTTCGCCATCTTAGTTTAGCGTGTTAGCATGCTAATATTTGCTAATTAGCAGTAAACACAAAGTACAGCTGGCTGCTGGGATGTGATTAGTTTTGTAGCACATTGGGCATTTAGTAACATAGGAAAACGATGTTTTCGCTGATGACACGTTTCTAGCAATGAATCTCGATGTGATGGCCTGCAAAGCTCATAGACAAGACAAAATATGTGCATTTTACAGTCGAGTCCTTCAGATAATCCTCAGTGTATTTCTCTAGTCTAGTCTAACGAAAGACCAGATTATAAAGTGCTCCTAAAAATTCTCAGGAAAAAGTAAATTTGACTTGACTTACTAAATTCATATAGAGGAAAAATTCCTTTACTTAAGAAAAAGTACTAATGTAATGCTGTGAAAATACGCACACATACAAAATAAGTTACATTTAAAGTTTACCTTAAACCCAAGTAAACGTGTACTACCATCGAAATGTACTTAAAGTATGAAATGTAAAATTACTCATAATGCAGTGAAGTGCTCCCTGTCAATGTCTTTGGGTTATTATTACTGCTTCATTATTGTGTATGTTGCATTTTACTGCTGCAGATGTTAAAGTGGAGCTCATTTGAACTACTTTATAAAGTTCTACAGTCAATTTACAGCAGTGCATCACGGTCTATAAGATCATCATATGTTTTTTTTAGCATTGCTGTCCTGTGAGAACCTCTAAAAAGTGTTCAGATCAGGATTTTTTCCCAGCTTATCCAAGAGAGTTTTTAAGCATTCACTTAAAAAGTCGAACTGACAAGTGATATGGAGAAAATCTCAGGTAGGAAGTCTTTGTACTGTGTTACTTCACGCCTCTGAATGTCGCTGCAAAAAACATCCCGGCTGGTTAAAATGCTTCAGCTCTGGTCACGCCTTGTCGTATTTTTGGCTCAGGAGCTGCTCCGTGCTAAAAGAGATGGTACGGACTGTTAAGATGAAAAGAAGATACGATGAGAGGCTCTAAACACGATTCATGACCATGATAGAGTAAAACGTTACTGTTGGCTCCAAGTCAGAACCCAGCAGACAAAGAGAAGAAAGGACCTGAGAAATGAGATTCTCATGGTGTCCTCGAACACTCTGAAACCTCATTAAACAAATGAGATACTGTCCTTTTAGCCCTGCTGACTAACTGCTCAAGTTAAGAACAAATACTTCAAAATTGTACTTACAATAAGTACAGTACATGTACTGGAAGTAAATGTCTTTTTAACAGTCAGGAGGAATTCATAACTTATAGATTCATTTCAGCCACTGGTGGTTGGGCACTGAGATACGTATCGTATCATAACTTCAGATCAGGTGCCAGAGGAAGAGCGATGAGACGTTCAGGTGTCTCAGCTCAGATGGGATTCTTTAAATTTAGACAGAACATTTTTCTCCTCGCGTCTCAGACTGATAAATCGAGAGCGAAGCCTGCAGTGTGTGCGTGATACATTCCCAGCGTGTCCGCGGTCTTACTGAGCATTAGTGGACACATTTACCAACATGCCAGACGACTCAGGAAACACAGTGCAGTGTTCGCCTCCTCCTCGGGGGGGAAACACTCAGCTGACAGAGTATCTGCAGGTTCAAACTGAGACTGAAGTCTTAAAGACTAAACAAAGATTCTTTTTAGAAAAAGTTCTTCTTGGTTACTGCAGCTCAGCCTGATAGGACAGTTGTATATCTTCTGAAGGGAAGTTGGAAAATAACCCTGACCCTAACCCAAGTCTTCAAAGTTCCCAGTAAGGCTGGGTGATTAATTGAATTCTATTTTCAGCTACAATTTTGCCTTCCAACAATTATGAAAGCAAGATAAAAGTGCTACATTGCGTTTGCAAATTAAGCTCTCATTACGTCTTGTGTCATAAATCCAGCGCACCTCTTCCCTTCATAGCAGTATCTCCCTAAAAGTCAGACTGCAGCATGTTTAGTTCAGCTCAAGCCAAGATGACAGAGAGAGAGAGAGAACGGGAAAGTTAAAACCAATTCAGCTGCTAGACACACATGTTGTGTGTGGTGTGCACACAAGCTCATACACAAACAGACACAGTTGTACACACCGTGTTGGGAGAGCAGCAGGGACGGACTCCGACAAATAAGAAGAGAGCCTGAACAATTGACAGCAGTACCGATGTGTCACGCAGACAAAACTGAATAAAGACAGAGTGATGACCATTATTTTTATGTTTTTCAGTTAAATTATAGTTTAAATTTGAGTATAATATAGTACAATACAGGGCATGATGTTTCCAAAGTCTGAGTAATTAATTGTCATCATCTCATGATCTCAATATTGACCAGAACAATCGTGATCATGACTCGATGAAGCGTCCCAAATTTCCAGATATTACACAACAGCTTTCTGGCATTTTCTGGCTTTGATTAAAGTAAAAAAGTGACTTCTACTCTCATGAAACAAACTGCTTCTTGTTAAATATCAACACTTACTAACAGGACAAACATATATTTAGAGAATTAACTCCCTCTGTGAAATATCATCCAACACAAACACTGCAGCGTCCTGCTGTACGAGCAGCACGTAAACGTCTCTCAGAAAGATGATTTGTGACGCTGTAAGTTGGCTCTGATACGATCTGCTCTCTCATTTCACATCTCAGGCATTTCGCTGACACTGTTTATCCAAAACGACTCCCCAGCAGGGCAACAGGAGAATTATGAAAACACATGTCATGTTGTACTGTGAACGCTGGAGGATTTTATCCCTGAGATGTCTTACAGTATCTGGAGCAGATACAGTTTTAGCAGTGGGACGATCCAACGGGAATACAGGCACGCAGAAGTCATCCCACAGTCCTCTGGCGGCCATGTTGGAAGACATACGTGAGATCGTGGCGGATCTGGCTGTAATCTGACTTCATCAACTTTTCATACGCCACTTCTGCTGTATGACCGGCTGATAGAATAACAGCAGGGAATGAGTCAAAGCTATGGAAGCTCATTAATGACAAAATTATCAAGGCACTAACTTCATCTGTGAGCAGTGCTGTGTTTTTTTTGGTGTCATTATTTCAGGTCACTTATTCACTAAAACTGCTAATGAGCACCAAGCTTACATAAATTATATATCATATTAGATATAATTGAACTATGCGAAAAACGGGGCCAAAAACTGAGCAGGACACTGAAACCTTGTATCTCCACTTTAGTTTGTCGAGACAGGTCAAGGTTTGTAACTCCTGCACAACACAGGAAAAGCTGACCTAGCTAATGGCAAGACGGAGCCAAAACACAGCTCCACATGTGTGTGGAGCCAGTGGGTGGCCCTTGGCTCCAGATTTTAATGTGAGCTAAACATAGTTTTAAACCTCAGTGCTTTTACCATATGAAATACCCAAGAATCCAAAACTGTCAAGTAAAACTTATTAAAACTTAAAAGCTTCTAAAATACGTAACATTATAATCTGAATCCAAACATTGCCACTTTACTGTATTTGTTCAGTTAAAGCTTTTGTTTGAATGGTTGCTTGTGCTCAGAGGATATTTTGTCAAGTTGGGCTTTTTTGTTAATTGAAGAAAAATAGTTTTGAAAAGAAAAAGATTAGAAGATAAAAAAGTTTTACTCTCCAAAATACAGTTTTGCTTTGGTGACAAATTTTTAATCAACACTCGCTGCAGTCGGCACCATCTCAACTTGATTTTCAGAGAACTATATATAATTTTATCTTATAGTACTATGTTATAGTATTTCATATTTGTTTTCAATAACTTGGGGACAGTCTTCACCCTGCTCTCCTCCTGCCATGACGTTTACTGACAATCACACACAGAGAGAGACGTTATCTGGTGTTACGTTGAAGACGCGGACACAGTGTTTATTTTACAAGCATGGGCCGCAGCAGTAAACAGTGAACACACCTGGTTGGTGCCGATGTCATTAATTACCGGCTACGTCATTAACAACAAGGCTCCTCCACACATGGGTCACCTGCTGCTGTGAGAATCAAGGGTGACGGATGGGCGACTTTATAAAAATACTGCTGTTATTGTTTGATACAAAGAGAGTAAGAAATAGAGATGTAGGTTCTGACATAAGAAAATAACCTATTAGAAATACAGCACTATGTATGTATGTACTGTATGGTTTAATGTACTCAAATAAAATGTAAAACCCACCTTAGACTGTTGTTCTGTGGGGAACAACTGGTCCTCAATGTGTTCAGTGACTTTGTACTAGACTATGCGCCGCCAGTTTATTTTTAAAAAAGAAAAATATGATCCTGTTTGGTTTGACTAGACTTCTTTTTTTTTTTTTAGTTTTTTTTAATACTAGTATTGTGTCTAAGTTTAAAATTCTGGTATCATGACATAATCAAACAAATAATGATATATAAAACATTTTAATTATTTTCACACTCAAATGATCAGAGTGATGAGAAGATAGATTATTGTTTAAATCTCTTATTTCTGACTGTGATTGAAAGAGAAAATGTTGCATATTATACACTAAAAATATAATGAAAGGTGCACCATTTGTTACTTCAAGCACTGGTGCAAAAAGATAATAAATATTTCTGTCACATGATGGAGTGTGAAATGTTCTGGAGAGAAACAAAACCTGTATAACTTGTTTTTTTCTGCAGTTTCTGGATGACGTAGTTCTGGTCCAGTGGAACGTTCTGGACTCCTCCTGCGTTCTCAACATGATCTTGTGGATTAAACTCGTCCTGACGTCTTTTCCTGTAAAGACATACCCAGAGAAAGGTCTCATACCCTGGGCACAGGCAGCCTGGCCCTCAGTGACGCTCCGGACTAAAATAGTCTCATAAAGTCATCCATCAAACAAGTAGGCCAAGGGTGAGTAACGAGCCGGCAGCCGAGGGAAACCACAGAGATAAAACTGAACCCAGCGGGAACATCCCAGAATATTCCTGAATTCATACTCTACAATTTTTAGACTGTAAAGTATTTCTCCTTCCTTCCTTCCTTCCTTCCACACTTTCTTTTTCCAGTTCCTTCCAATAAAGGTCTAGCTGCAGAGACTCGCAGCAGACAGCCGATGAGACATTTATTAACTTACTTATTAACGTCTACATTTGTTATCAATCTGGTGCATTCAAGAACACTCAGATTTATGAAAAATAATACCTGTCCCTTTAAAATCAATGTATCAGTGACATCAGAAAAATCAAACCCAGATGACAGATAATAAGTAAACATGGATGTTTTGACATGAATGTAAATTTGAATGTTCTGTTTCTTGCATATGAAACAGCCTGACAACTCAGATATTGGTATGCTCCTTGTAATGATGATGGAAGTGGAAAAAAATGAAAACTGAAACCACCCAGTGCAAAAAAACTCACTGTCACTTGTGTCACTCAGTTCATTTCAGCGTGCTATAATAATCATCTTACAGAGATTTTAATACAGAGGTGGACAAGTACTATTTCTGGAGGTGTGTTCAAAGACACTCTGACATCAGATATTTCAGGCTCCTACTGAACAGTGACCTTTGCAATCCCAGGAAAAAAGAAACATTATTTAAATCATAATGTCAATGTTAGCCTGATCTTTGCTAGTTATTTCCCCAGCCATGATGAAGAACCCAAAATACTTTCACACACTACTTCCCGGACTTCTTGGTGTCATGACTGTCCTCTCGGGACACACTAGTGTCCTCCATTTTTTGATATTGAATTTTTAAAGCGCCCTCTGCTGAAACAAAACTACTTGCAATAGTTAGTTGCCCCCACGTTCAAAGTAAAACCCAAGCGATATATCGATAGCCCAATTTTATCAGCCCATACTGGCATATCACACATATATCACTACCAGCATACGTATAGTCTGATCTGTGCCGATATGAAAACTTTTTTTACTAATGCAGAAAAAGATGCTTGGGGTATTTTAGGTCAGCCCTAATACAGAATGCTAAAAATATAAAAATGTCATTATCTTGGATGGTAAAGTCATTACAGTCACATCCTCTACTTAATTCATCATCAGAATTGTTGACAGTTATTGTTCTGCTGATTGACTAATTTTTATTTTGGCTTATCATTTCAGCACTACAGTGGACAGCAGTGTTATAAAATACACTCCTGTAGGAATAAAATATGCAAAACCAGGGAAATGACTCAGTGTTAGATGAATGATGTGAGGCCTCAGTAGCACTTCCATCAAATCATATCAACTCTAAAAAGAAAAACACTGAACTCTGTCTGTGAGAATCAATCCTGACGTCCATCTTTAATCAGACTTCAGATACACAGAGAAGGTACAGCGCTTCAGCCCGAGCCTAAAGTCCATCCAGTCTGGGAAAAGCCTCCCACTGTGTCTGTACAGGGAGACAAAGAGCAGACACGTCTCCGTCTGTAACTGATCTCCAGTTTGAACCCAAAACAAAATGAAAACAAAACAAATCACAACCCACTTCCCATGCTCCCCTCTATTCATATTCATCCCATAAGAAAATAACAAACCTATTAGTGCTGATCATCAACCATAAATATCAAACAATCGCCAGGCCCAGATGGGGAGGATTATCTCGCCTTAAAGTCATTACCATCACATCCTCTCCTTAAGCTTCCAATTCCCTCTCTCAGCTGCATTGTAATACCCCACCTCGGATCACTTTCCCATATTAAACTCACTGTTTGCCGATGAGCTTATTAATGCTTTTGTTTCGGAGTGCCAAAACAAATGCCCTCCACCCCAGCAGATAAAAGTCAAGAGCGTGATTAATCGTATTTAGTCTGAAATGGGTCAGAACGCCATGGAAACAGGCAGAACGTGGCTGCAGTGGGGTTCTTCCTAGGTGGTGGTGGGACGTTTTTTTCTCCATGCCTGCCTCCTTTGAAGTGAGGACAGTGCATGTTTCACGCCAAAAGTGGCTGTCAGAAGTCGGGCCGGGCTTATTACAGGCCGTAACCTGAGAACACAGAGAGGCTTAGGCTTCCCCCGCCAGAGTTTTGATATCAATTAGATTTGTGGTCACCTGATACTGTGAGGGCTCGGCACTGAACATCTGCACGGGATAATGAGAGGAGGAGGAGGAGGAGGAGGAGAAGGGCCTGTAACTGTGCTGTGGTACCTTGGCATTGGAGCACACACATGAAACATCAGTCCACACTGGTAAAACAGATCCAGGATCTATTCTCACAGAGCTGGAAATAAACCACCTGCAGACACTTTCCCCAGTAACCAAACAGCAACACAAACATTATTTAGAGCTTCAACTTATATTTTCATTATAAGAAACCTGTCAATGATTTTCTCAATTAATCACACAGCAGAGTAAACACACTCAAGTATGGTCCAAAACAACTGAACCAGGACCCTTAAGAGGAGGTGTTCTTTGTCTGACCCAACTACCAGGTAAACGCCTCCTGCAGCCAGGAGTGCTTACTGAACACATCTTCAGTTTTACATGTTGATGGTTAGCATGTTGTTGTACCTGCATGATGTTCTCTCTAAATTATGCTCAAATGACTTAATATTATCATCTAAACATGTATATGGTGCCTTTATACAGTGTCATTTGTTAGCCTGAATGTCTACAAAGCCAGTAAAACTGGCACAAATAAAGCAACATGATGCCAGAAATTAGAAACTGCTGTTTGATGTAAACTACAAACGTATGTCGCAAAAACCTTTTCAGGCCACAATAGGAGCCAACGATACAGTATACTATGTCCATCTGGATGCGTGGAATAAACTTCCTAATACGGTCACATACAGTCAAACATGACCTGAAGATGTAGCTTCCATTACAAGAAAACATAATATCGTATAAACTTACATGTTTAAAAGAATACAACAATCGTCTCAACCAGGGCCGGCTCTTGGCATAGGCGATACAGGTGGTCGCCTAGAGCGCCATCTGCTGGAGGGGCGCCGCGAGGCACCCTTGGCCTCGAGGACAAAAAAAAAAAAATTAAAAACAATAAAAATAAAAATAATTTTCTATGCCCAGTCGCCCTCCTTTGTGTGTTCTCTCTTGAAAATAATAAATAAACAAATAAATGAATAAACAATTATGTTCCTAAAATGTGGTGCTGCTGATTCACATGACGGGTGCGCAGTGCGCACCTCAGGGTCAGAGGGATCAGAGGTCAGGTCACAGACAGGTGATGGTTTTGTTATTTACGAGATGAAAAGGCCGTCCAAGCCCTCGGGTGCGCAGAACCAAAAGAGAAGAAAAGAGGAGGAGAAGAGGAAGTTGCAATATAAGGGTAACATATAAAGGTAGCCTGTACCATTTTTTTTAATTATGCCGTTTTGTGTGAAGATGTTTTATTTGTGCTAGATCGCTAGCACATATTTCTGCTTGCTAGCTACATCGTGTTTAATGTGAAATACGCACTGCATCGGCGCTGTTTATGTTTGTGATGAGTTTTCATTAGTTTTCTACACAGTTATCATCTCTGCCTGTATGTCCGGTCTGATTTGGTATTTTATTTCAGTTTCATCACGTCATCATTATGTTTGGTCGAGTTGAAAATTAATTTTTCCATAGTCATCACTAGTATATTAACAACTGTGTGCCCACTGACACAGTTGCTGCTGCTGGTGCTTAGTTCTCCTACTGTCTTATCACGTTTGATATTGTGCTGAAATTCAGTAGCCAAGTGATGAAAATGCAAGCTGCAGCAGGTTATTATTTTTTTTATTTTTCTTCTTATTACTTGTTTTTGCTTGTAATGTAATACATTTACTCTGTCTGTCTAGATGCACTCAGAAAATATTTACAGACACCTCAAACAGCTTCTGGAGAGGGGCCTTCTGATCACACATCCACAGGAACACCACTCTCTGAAGCATGTAAGTTTATCCAATTGTTTGTGGTCTCTGACACACTACTATGTTATTGTTGTTGTTACTGAATGGTACAACCTTGTTAGTAATGCCAGTAAATGTAATTTTTAGTCAATTAAAATTAAGTGATTTATTAAGTGAAATAGAATGATACAACAAACTTAATGCAGTGGTGTGACAGTATGGATGTGCTCTGTTTGAATACAGCTACAAGTCAGGCATCATGCAGCAGCAGCAGCAGCACTACCACGTCAACCATACCACCCACCTCTGCAAGTCAGCATGAAGCAGGTGAGTTCTGCAATTAAATGTTGCAGTCACAATTCTGAACAATACAACTGTTATTTCTAATTCATGCTTAAGATGTATTTATTGCCTGATGTCCTGTAATTTGTAAATCATTGTGTGACTTTACTAATACTGAAGGATTAATATTTATATTTGCATGTGTGTTTGATTTTCTTGCAGGTGAAGGTACAAGCGCAGCGTGCACTGTTCCACAGCCTGAGGACACCCCAGGCCCGTCAACACATCCTGAAGTCCATGAAAAATCTCTCAAGGCAGCACCATTAGACACTGCTGACTGGCCTTCCCTGTCTGATAAGGTGAGGGTGGAGTTAGTCCACAGAGGGCCATATCAGCTGAAATCTGACTTTGAATTCCCAAAAAGAGGAGATGGGAGAAGTTTCCATCACCACTACTTCCATAGACAGTTAATCAATGGAGAAAAGATCAAGAGAAGTTGGATGGTATATTCCATTAAAAACAACAGTTTGTACTGCTTCTGTTGCAAGCTCTTCTCACAGAAAACATATAAACTAATCAGTGATGGACTACATGACTGGAAGAATTGCAGCGATGTAACAGTCCAGAACATTGGAAACACATGACCTCATGGAAGGAGCTTGAAACTCGTCTTGACAAGGACCAAACAATAGACAGAGTTGAGTTGGCACTAATAGAAGCTGAAAGGAGGCGGTGGCGTGAAGTCCTGACCAGGTTGGTGGCCATCATACAGTCACTGGCAGAGCGAAATATTGCTCTCAGGGGAACCACAGAAAGACTTCATGAACCAGATAACGGAAACTTCCTGAAAGAAGTAGAGCTCATGGCCAAGTTTGACACAGTACTGAAGCAGCATGTTGCTGACGTGGAAACACGAGTTAGCCATACATCCTACTTAGGAAAAAATATTCAAAATGAGCTCATCGGTTGCATTGGTGGAAAGATTGTTGAGGCAATGGTCAAAGAAATTCGACAGAACAAATACTTTTCAATAATTTTGGACACTGAATCACTGAACACCCCTGATTTAAGCCATAAAGAGCAACTATCTGTCATCATTCGTCATGTTGCAGTTGAGGACACCCCACACATAAAAGAGCATTTTATGCGGTTCCTTGAGGCAGAGGAGTCCACAGGAGAAAGCCTTTCAACCCTCATTCTCAAGAGACTGGAAGAGCTCAGCATCCCATTTGAAGACTATAGAGGGCAGTCTTATGATAATGGAGCAAATATGAAAGGGAAGAAGAAAGGAGTCCAGGCCAGGCTTCTTGAAAAAAACTCAAGGGCTCTATTTGTGCCATCTGGAACACACACAGTGAATCTGGTGGTGGCTGATGCAGCAAAAAGCTCTGCAGATGCCACTTGCTACTTTGGCTACCTGCAGAAGCTGTTCACACTTTTTTCTGCCTCCACTCAGCGATGGTCCATTTAAAAAAAATATGTCACCACAACCCTGAAATCCTGGTCAGATACCAGATGGGAGAGTCGAATCAACAGTGTAGAGGCTGTGAGATACCAGGCTGCAGAAGTCAGAGATGCACTCATAGAGGTGAGGGACAACGCCACAGACCCAACTATAAAAATCGAGGCACAATCTCTAGCTGAAGAGGTTGGATCTTACAGATTCTCAATCTGTACTGTGGTCTGGCATGACATCCTGACAAACATTCAACATGTCAGCAAATTATTGCAGTCAGAAACAATGCAAATGGATGTTGCAGTTGATCTTCTAAGGAAAACTGAAGCTTCCCTTGTGGGCTACAGAGACAGTGGATTTGCTTCAGCTCAAGTGTGTGCGAAGGAGATGTGTGACAAGATGAATGTAGAGGCTCCGGAGAGTAATCTCGCCTAGGGCACTAAATTAGGTAGAGCCGGCCCTGGTCTCAACTGTTGCCTGCTGCCAGTGAACGTCTTCCAGCTGGATGTTAACAAGAGAGGCTGAAAGAGAACTAGTTCTCCCAGCAGTCACCAGGAAAGCAACCTGTGAGGTGCTATCCACACAATTTTTATACAAACTAGAAAATATTCTTGCCAATTTTACCAATCAGAGTTTTACAAGACAAGAAAATATCCACAGATGAGTTCCCTTGAAACTATGGTAAAAAAAACTCATCTTCGTGGCATGTATCACTTCAACCAAGCTTCTGAAAAACAACATTTTAAAGTTACCAAAATGTTTAACAGATACCCATGGTGTGATCGGGCCATTTCTTTTACTAGTACCGATGCCAGTGTCTTTAAATGGATTTTGTGCTACTGGTGGTAGCACAGTAGCACAGAGCAGTGTAGTATCATGGCATGGCTGGTCAGGAAGACCAGTGCATTCTAGATGAACTGCAGAGGTCTGATGGCACTTGCAGACAGACCAGACATTGCAGTAGTCTAGGCCTCAGAGGACAAGAACCTGGACCAGAACTGTCACCTCCTGGGTGAGTAACAGAAGTATCCTCCTGATGTTTTGGAGGATGAATCTGCAGGAGCAGGTTGTCGCAGCTATGTTGACAAAGTTGGACATCAAGTGTCACGCCCAGCATACCGGACATGGTACCAGACACTGTTGTAGGCCACCAAGTGATTTATGGTCACTCCAGCAGTGACTTTGATTCTTGTCTGTGTTGTATCTATCTTCTGTAAACGTGTTAGAACATTTATAATCATCTTAGTGCCATTTCTTTACTACTTGTCTTTTTCAGTTCAGTTTCAGTTCACTCACCTACCAATTTTTAGTTAGTTTGTAGAAAGCAGTCAAAAACCAAGGAAGAACCTACTACCAAGTCCATTCCTATCAGCATGTTGATTTGAAGAATTTAAATATTCCTATCTGCCACACAGGCTGACAGTAACACAACAAGTGCACCTTTTTACTGGTCAGTTGAGTCATTTGAAGCCAAGTGCCCAGTGCAGAAGTGATTTTAAGCCACTTTAAAAGGTTCATTGAGAACATTAAGAGCAAAGCTAAGGCGAAAGCCGAAACAGGAAATCCTGCTCCCTGGGGACACTTGCAGAACCCGTCCCATAATTAACGTTCTCCATGTTACTTTGCCAACCGCTAGCAAACGGTACGCAAACAACTTTGCGGGCATCTCACGTTTCAAAGTCAAGTCCTCAGCACCAGCTGTAGACCAGGGCGCATTTTTTCTTTATCTAATGCTGAAAGGAGAGCAGCAAGAGGACGAAGACAGAGGAACGAGCATGTTTGATAAACTGCAGATGTCCTGCAGGATAAGCTGAAGTTGCTGACAGGCTCTCTGAGCATTAACAGCCTGCACAGCAGCAGCTCTACAGACCAGACAGAGCACCAACACAGTGATTCTGAATGAAGGTCTGTCAAAAGCTGAGGTCAGGGGATGACAGACATGTTCAACTTTCCAGCTTTCGAGATTTCATAGTTTGTGTGACACCAGATTTTCACAGTAAAAATATAAGTTGTATTAGACAACAAAATCTGGTGGCCTTCCTTGTGGGGGAACAGTCCAAAATGAACAAAAGCGACACCCTGGCACAAATATTCATAGTTTAGAGGAACTGAAACTGAGAAACTCTCTTAATACATGCACAAATACTCATAAGTGATAATACACAATGAGGCATCTTGATGATAATAAAAAGATAGCACAAAGATATATACACCGTAACTCAAACTAGACTGTTCTTTTTTCCTCATTGGAAAACCGTGAACCATCAGAGTAGTAACACGTAGAAGCATTTCGGATTTAGCTGCCCAACACCACAATGAAAAACCTGAAGTCTGAAGTCACCTGGTAGCTTGTCATTAAAGGGGCACCGGGAATCAATGGCAGGTGTCAATTCCACTACAAATATAGTGTGATTACGTGTGATCTACTGGACCAAGGGCTGAAGAGATCACTACACTTCATTCAGAAACATGTTAACGTGTGTGCTGCGTTTACAGCCTGCTCTTTACCCTTGACTTTGCCACTTCTCTCTTTCAGTAACCTTAGCCTGGCCGACCCCTCCCCTTTTGTCCTCTCTGACCCCTCACCGGAGCAGAGTTGAATTTACATTCTTCACCAATCCTTTAAGCTCAGCAACCAAGACACTCTCATCCCCTGATCAAAACAGACCTGTTGACACGTCCAGCCGAGTCCCTGAACACAGTTTGTCCTCCTTAGCTTTTCTAATTGGCTCAGTGAGGGGAAAAAGATGTTGTATGAAAAGACGTTGGCTGGAGGAAAAGAGCTATCTCGAGAAATCTCCTGGTTGTTGTTGACTGTTAGCCACCGTGACAAGTACAGCTTCATTAGGAAGGGATAAGCTGGGGCGAGATGGTGGGTCAAAGGTCAGAGATGATGCATGAAGAATGAAACACCTGCAGAGTGAAGCTGCAGAGATCAGGAAGGACCTGTAAAATACTCCTAAAAACTGCAATCCTGGTAAAAACTCAAGACGTGACAGGTGACTTGTCATTTTGGTAGGCAAAACTATCAGTAATGGGAAGGTAATCAGTGGATGTTAACCAATTAATTGGCAGGGATAGGAAGTTTTACAGACTATTGCTATTGCTATGAAACTTTGCCCTAAAAGTGTATGTATGTGTTTGTGTGTGTGTGTTGGGCCAACACTGTGAGCAGTGAATTAAATTAACACAACAGCGTTTTATTTTATTTCCTGGAGCTATAGTTACAGACAGAACTCGCTGTCAATATCGACTCACGTTTTTAACTCGCTATTATAAATATCGCCGTATGTTCTTCCTAGCGTTAATGAACATGTTTACATTATTTTACGTCGCCTTACATTGTGTCGGCTCCGAAGGCACCCAGTCTACCCAGCAGACTGGCCAGCAGACTGGGTGCCTTCGGTTCTGTTTCATGCACTTTCCGCCATGCTTTCATTCTTGATGCCTGCGTTACAAGCTACGCATTTACGCAACTCCTTCATCGCAAGTCGCTCGCAAGACTTGGATGAGACTGTTATTAACATATTCCAATAATCCACTGAGACACGACCATTTTTATCGCATAAAATTTCACCGAGATTTACCGTAATACCAGTAACTGTTACATACCTAGCGCCCATAGGCTGTAGTGGCCCACTGGACAGTGTGTGTGGAGTCAAGCCGAGACTAATAAGACCATTCTGAACCACACGTACATTTAGCATTACTGCAATACCAGTATTACTTACACTACTAATGCAGTTCCAGTGTAACATCTCTTGATCATATAGTCTCACATATATTATAAACAACAGAGTCTCACTTGGTTTACTGCATACAGGCTAACCCATCAGTACAACAAAGGATGTTGTCTGCAAGACCGACCCAAAGAGAGACAAACTGCTGGACTCTTCAGCCTCACCTCAGAAGTGTAAGTTTGATTTCAACATTTAGGTGGTTACCACTGGCTTGTGACCTCTGACCTCCCTGTGAAGAGTGGGAAAATAAAAATGCTGTTCCCTTCCAAAGAGAAAAAAATGATACTGAACTGAAATGAGATCTGTTTATGAATGATGGCACATAGTGAACTGTTGACACTCTGAAGTGCCTGAACTCTGACTGGTAATCTTGCCATGTTGTGACTCATCATGTTGACATCAAGGCTATGAGTGGGTTCTCATTTCCCAGCGTCGATCCAGGGGGATAAAGTCGTAATCGCTTCTTCTCTCTCTCTTTGACCAACTAGGACGATGACGGCAGCAGCAAAGTCTAAAAGCCTTTTGGTACATGAAGAATAAAACCACAAACCTCTAATCTTTGCCCTCTAGTCCCAAGCAACACAACTTATATCACTGGGGCTGTGTATCACCCCTAAAACCTTGTCCCATAACTTAATTGACATAATTAATTGAATTGAAATATTCCAGCTTTTCATTTGCCAAGATTTTCTTGCTTTTCTTTCCTTTACGTGATTTTTGATGAATGACTGATAAAACAAGTTTTGTTTCCGGATATTATGACAGACTATTCTTACTCTTTCATGGAATTTTATAGGCCAAACAATTGATGGATTAATCTAGAAAATAATCAGCAGATGAATTGATCATGAAAACAATTAGCGTTGGCTGCAGCCCTAGTTAAGTTCAGGCTTGATGTTAGAATGTAGTGCATTTACATGTAGACAGGGAAGCACCTGTCATGCAATGTATCCACCAAATGAACTTTCCCCAGGGACTATGAACTTTTGGAGGAACTCTGCGTTTCTACCGCTGGAATCAGGATCTAAGTTATGTTCTGGGGACATTACTTCAACCCCAAAAACTCCCTGTTGCTGACAGCACCAAAACTACAGGAATTTGGGGGTGGAGCTTGTAGCATTGAACATTTCTGATTGGACAACTACTTGCAGCATTTTATTTCAGCCATGAAATCGTAGAATAGATGGACTGATGAAAAGGTCCAGGTTTCATTGACCATTCATGATGTCATCATTATCGTATAGCCATGTGCAAAAATGATGTGTAAAACCAACTTTCGTTTTTTCATACGTCAGTGGACTATTCACATCATTTTTGTGGGCCTTTAGATAACAACACAGCGAAGGAACTTTTTAGTTCCTCAGAATAAAGTTCACGTTTCTTTGGGTGGAAATGGGGTTTAGTGAGGAGGCACAGGTGTCCTTTAGAGACCTTTTGTATGGATTTCATTTAAATATATATATTTTTATGGAACTAAAATGTCTGGTTCAGATGATCAGATGATGATGATTATGAATAAAGCCCTACAACATGTTTTGATTGTGATTTGAGAAGTACATTACGTGTATTGGTCCCTCTGCAAGCCTGTGTTTATCCATAAGTCCCTTTTCTGATTCACAGATGTTTACTTTTGTAGTTGACATATGGCTTTGCTTTTCCATGGTACAGTGTTCACTTGCATTTGTAGATGCAGCAATGAACTGTGTTTGCCGATAATGGTTTTACGAAATGTTCCTGAGCCCATGCAGTAATGTCCTTTATACAACCATGTCAGCTTTTAATGCAGGGGTCAAAGGTCACAGACATTCAGGTTTTCAGCTTTGCTCCTTAAGTACAGATATTTCTCTGAAATCTTTTATTCATTATTTATACATTATAGACTGTAGATGGTGAAATACATACATCTCTTGTAATTGTGTGTTGAGAAACTTTGTTCTTAAACTATCTTAAACTTTGCAGTTTTTCAAAGTTTTGAACCTCGCTCCATCTTTGCTTGTGAACAACTGAGCTTTTCAAGGATGTCCTTTTCATACCCAATCACAACACTATCATCTGTTACAAATTAACTTTTCTGAATTTGGAGTTGTACATACTTACAAACATATAGATATTTTCTGATCTCTTTGTACATTTCAGCAAAGACTTTAAAAGCTGAACTGAAGGTATGTTATACTGTTGTGGACAAAAACTGAAGCTCTGGCTGCATCTGAACACTTTTCTTGTACTTTTTCTTTCACTACAACTTGCTTTAACTTTTAAGATATGAGTTACTTACATCAATATCCTTTCCCCTAATCCTTTCCTGAGCATTAGTAAAATCGGACAAGGTCTTACGTTGGCTTATACTTTATTTCACTTTCATTTTTCATCATAAAGCGTTGGTATTGAGAGCTACCGTCTGATTGTTGGCTGTGGCTGCATGCCTGAGGCCTTACTGTCATAAAACTCACTCTAATCAATTAAAGCATACAGCTGCAGTGTGTTGAGCTGATCGTGTTTCCCACTCAGAGCACCTGCTATCAGCCGTGATCACAGCTCACTGTGGCTGAAAACCCACTGACTCACACCGGCCTCACAGTTGGCCCGTCCACTGACAGGGCATTCACACACACACACACACACACACGCACACATACATATCGGCTTACAGTGCGGTGTGCGTGCCAACAGCTAACACACTCCTCCACGCACAGCCTCGCAAACTTTGTCATTTTATTTTCGTGCCCGTCACAATTTCACACGTCTTTTCCGGGTGTGGTTGGATAATCCCTCGCGGGGTGAGCGCCTGCGGGCCGGCGGGGCCGCGGCGTGCCGGGCCGAGATCGTCACAACCCCCAAAAAAACTCCCATGTGAGCCAAGGTGAAGAACACTCGGCATTCTGGGTGCTTTCTTGGTTCTGCGATGAAACTTCAGCCAACATTTCCAGGAGCTTTTCTTAGAGAGGATTGAATGACTCTGTAAAGGAGACCTCTGAACTGCAGTAAAAGTGACCTTGATTATTTATAATGTGTTTTTCTGTGGGTATTAACTTAAAATTTTGTTCAAGAGAAACAAGAAGAAACACTGTTGGCTTGTAGTTGTCTTTCTAGATATAAAACCATACATTTGCAGAGGTTTGTCAGTGTCCATGAGTCCAGCAATTAGGAGCTTTCAAGCTGTCATTTGAATTTAAGTTTGGCATAATTTAAAGATATTTTGAGTATGGAGGATATATTAGACAATATTCCACATAAAATATTAGGAATATTGATTAAGGAATGAATCTAAGAAACCTGCTTGACATGGCCTACATATCAAGGAACCCCACAAAACACCCAAGGTTTGAGAAACCCTTGAACAGACATCCATAGTTATAATGTTGGGCCATGGTGAGTCTAATGAAGGATAAAATAGCCCTCTGCTATCTTACGTTCTCTATGTAGCGATTTAGAGTGAGGTTAAAGTATGTTTGAAGAAAAACTGCCAATCCTTCTCTTGTTTTGCACTGCTGGTGGGATAAAACAAGACATATGAAGGCCTCATTTTAGACTCTGAGAATTTGTGATGGCCATATCTTACTCTTTTCAGTCACTTTAGATACTGTGATTAATCAATTAATCAAAGAAATATTGAGCAAATTAATCTATAAAGACAGCAATCTTAAGCAGCACCTCGATAGTCTCTTTAGTAGTAGTCTAAAAAATATAAAGAATTCTCTAGATAATTCTCAATCTAGATATTCTCTAGATAGTTTCTGTCTGTACAAATGTAATAAAAGCTTCAATTATCAGGACATGAAACTAAATGACGGGAGAACATTTTAAAGCAACACTAAACATCAACAAAAGAAAACAGTGAAGACAGAATACACATTATGGTTGGTTTTTAAGATATCTCACTGCTAGTCATGAAAACTTTCTGAGACTTTTGAGGGCCCTCAAAAGTCTCAGAAAGTTTCCCTGATGTCCCTCTTGTGGGATAATATGGTATGCCTGCATGTATATGTGTACTGTATATGTGAGCTTATCCATTATTCTCGGCACATGAATCACACTAAAAACCTCTCGGCTGTGGGACTCTGGAGAACAATCTGCTCCAGCAGTTTGTCTTTCCTGTGCAGTTACTACTCATCACTGTGAAACACCCTCATGCTTTGAGAGTACAGTCAGCGCTTGTTAAAAACAAGGATTACCTCACCGATTCTGCACGGTAAAGAGGCTGAACCTCTGACAGAGACATTCTTTCCAGTTTACTGTCGGGACGGTAATGAGCTCGACGACGACGATTCAAAGCCAGAACACAGAAACAATCCTTTCTGAGCCGGAGGTCAACAACACTGATGTCTTTGGACTACAACTCTGTTCAAGTCCCCGGAGACTTGTTAAATCTATGACAAAAAGCGCAGGAGCTGTTGTGGAGGCTTGTGGTGGAACCAGTGCTCATGCTGGAACTTGATTTGATTTAGCTTTAGTTTTCAGAAAAAAATCCCTTTTAGTTTTACATTTTTGTTGGTCTGAGTCAACAAAATCTAGTTTTCATCAGTGAAACTGCATCTTTAACTTGTATGTCAAGTCATGTCTGAGCATTTTTAAACTACAGGTGTTGTTCTGGTCTCTTAGTGGAAAACGCACTTTAGCCGAGTAAAATCCAAGTTTTAGACACTCGTGAGACAAAAGTATTTACTGAATAATTTATTTGAATTGTTACTACAACCCTGTCACCAACCCTGCAGCACGGCATGAGCCTTTTAGCCTCTTTGTTTTGGTTTTGCAGCACATTTCCTGTTTGGTTCAGTCTCAGTATTTCCAGCAGCAACAGGCAGCTGTTTTCCAGCTCTGATAAACTTACAGTACTCTACCTGCTCAGCAGGACAGACAGACAAAGCTAGAGACTAGCTGGTGAACGTAGTGGAGTATTTGGCAGCTAAAGAGATGGTGGAGGCCAAACCGGAGCTAAAAGGAAAGTGAATATTGGACTTTTGGACTAAATTTTCATCAGGTGTTACTTTACATTATTACATTACATTACATTTCTTGAGGAGAGCTGTATTTTGTTACAGTTGGAAAAAAAAATTCACTTGCCTTTCAGGGCTTCCATGGGTATCTAATATGGACAGTTAAGCATCATCATAGATGTATCAGAGTGTCTCTAACAAAATTTAAATTCTTTAAATAAAAAGAAGTTATGCTTGTCATTACAGGATTACATGAAAGCTTTACTGTACTGCACCAGTGTCTGCAGACCCCAGTGGTGTCAACATGGGGTGAGGTGGGTGCAGAGATCAGGGGTCATGGGTGACGGGGAGGCTGTAAACAGCAGTGGTGGGCCACAGCGGGCAGGTACAGCCTCAGTTTTATTTATGAAGCTGCAGCCGCGGCCTGGGTCACGGTTGCCAGGGGTGACAGGGGGGGTTGTTACCGTGCCCACGGGAATAGGAAGTTGGTCACGGGGTCAGGGGTCAAGGGGGTGGGGTAAGGGGTGTGTGTGTGTTTGTGGGTATGGAGGGGGTCAGATCGACAGGTGGGACGCTGCAGCAGACCGACCACACCTGCCCCGCCTGTCAATCAACGTCTAGCCACGAGTGTGTGGTTACAGTGAGAGAGTGTGTTTTGTGAATGAGATGAGAGAGAGACAGACAGAGAGACAGACAGACTGTTTTAACAGTGTGTGTGTGTGTGTGTGTGTGTGTGTGTGTGTGTGTATTTGAGAGATTGTTGTAAAGTCTAAACAAAACAACCCTCTGAACACCAGAAATTTTGCCCAGTTTTTACTGACTTTAAAAGTTCTCGGAAATGCAGATGCAAAAAGTTTTACACAATTTTTATCCACTGTATTTCTGGGACAGTCGAGAAATGTATCATAAGAAATTAAATGATTCCATGTATGTGTCAAGGAATATATATCATCTTAACTGTAATGTGTTCAAGCGTCATGCATGTTTACACATAAAATCAATCATGGAAACAGACCTATGTTGCCAACTCGGCAACTTCCTTGCTAGATTAAGTGACTTTTCAGTCCCTCTTAGCGACTAGCGACAAATTTAGCAACTTATTCAACCAATCAGAAACAGGTTTGCATTTGCACTGCAGTTTGCAGTGATGCATTTAATGGTCGAACTGTTAAAAATAAACAAGAAACAGTAACTCAAGAGATGGCTGAAAGAATTATGACTGAGGCCAAACACCTCGGATGATTTCAGTCTATTATTTGCGTATAAGTGCAGGGAACGATTAGAAGAACGTCTATAGTGGATCAGAGCGAGTGAATGATGTGAGTTATCGAAACAAAGTTACTGAACTATATTTATAATGGAGAATGTAAAAGAAGGGCTTTAGTTTGTAATAATGGTTGTTAAAAGTCTGAGACAGTTGTGTGACACTGAGGAAAATAGTTCATTTCAAGCCCTGACAGGATGTGCACAGGTTTTAAACACAGAGTAAATATGTGTGATAAACAGAGAGATATTCTGAGCTTTGTGATGTGGAGGCAAAGAGCTTTAGTCCAGGTGGAATGAATGGAGGTGAAGATGCGTCCACAGAAGTTGAAAATGTTTTGACTTGGGTGAAAAATGTGTGTTTAATCCTTTAAAACTTACTGAAAAGCTGCTGCACTCATTCCTAAAGGCAACATGGAGGCACTGAAATCAGTTACCAGGTGATGGAGGAGGAGGCCAGAGAAGACGAGGTGGAAAAGGAGATTCTGAAAGGAAAAGAGAGAGGGAAGGGAAGGAAGAAATACATTAGCTGAGAAGAGCGTCAGTTATTGCAACAAAATTATCAGCTAGCTGTCAGTCAGTTTCCCATCATGCCCTGCAGTCGGTCAGTCGGACACTCGGCTCCGTCTGTCTCTTATGTAGGCTGGCTGTGTGAATGTGTGTGTGTGTGTGTGTGTGTGTGTGTGTGTGTGTGTAGACGTACATTTGCTGTGTCAGTGGCAGGTGCAGATTAGACAAGTCGTTGTCCTGACAGTTGCAGTCGACCCAAAACAACACATGCAACACACACACACACACACAGCTCGTTCAGTGAGTCAGCACTGTGTGTGTTGAGTCAAAACTACAAAAACACTTTCCTTTAATGCAGTAAAACTTCAGGAAATTAGATTTAAAATATAGCTTATATAGCTTTTGACTGTTTTTTTGTTTTGTTTTTTAATTTAATCATATGCATTCATATTTGAGAAAGCACTTTACAACTAAAGAGTTGAATATGAATGAAAGCATGAAAAAATATTAAATGGTGGAACTCTAAAGAACATGGACCTGTGTGAAGTCTGAAACAGCAAGTGATTCTGACAAACTAAAGAAGCAGATCTGTGAATTCATACATACTTCAACACAAAGTTAAACATCATGTACAGAAACATTTCAATTTATAAACAAACCTGCTATTTAGTTTTTGATATACTTTGTCATCTGTGAGTGTATGTGGATGTTTTGAAAAGTACTTCTACTTCTTCATTACTTCCTGCATTCCTGCAGAGGACGATATGTGCCACAGTGGGGATTTATTGAATTAAAAATAAAAAGATGCATCAGCTCTCCTTCACTTCCTCAACAGGAAATGTTTCAAAATTCACTCGATCAGTGTCACGTATTTGTTTCTTGCAGCAGTTTCAACAAATCTCAGCTGAACATGTTTGTAAAGACGACTCACTGGTGGGTCCTGCACTGTGTGTGTGTGTGTGTGTGTGTGTGTGAGGCTCTTTGTGATGTGTAATTTCACGGTCCGTTTGCACTTATTTTGCATGAAATTTGCTTCCATTAGAAAAGCATGCAATGGAAAGCATGCAGAGATTATTTTTCTTCTGTGTGAAACTCATCCAAGCATGACTTCAGTTATTACACACTGCTGAAGTCACTTTACAAACACTCGTACCAGTAATGTGATTGTTCTTAGACTTGTTCAGGCTTTCACCCTGCAATGAGGACAGACATGACGGACGAACACAATGTTCTTTGGAGGAGAAAAAAAACCCGTCGTCTCTAGAGGGCGCTAATCCTGTTGTACTGCCAATGTGTGTGCGTGTGTGTGTGTGTGTGTGTGTGTGTTTTGAAGGCCATGAGGGACCCCATGGGACGCTCCAGTTGCAGGCCTGCAGACTGGCTGGCACCCTCAAAGTAGCTTCTTCATCCTGGAGACAGCTGTTGTCTCCGTGACGACACGATTGGCCAATGAGGGAGTGGGTGGGGAGGCTGTGGGGGGTGTTGGCCTGTGTGCGTGTGTGTGTGTATATATGCATGGTGTGTGTGTGTGTGTGTGTGTGTGTGTGTGTAAAGCTGGTCATATCGAGTGGCAAGGATCAAGTGAAGTAACTTTAACTTGTATGAAAAATACAGAAAATAATATAACCTGGGAAATTAACATCCAAATTATTACATGGACTGTATGAAGCACAGCTTGTGTTTGTGTGTGTGTGTGTGGTGAAGTGTGTGCGTGAGCCGTGCAGTCCAGTTGGCTCTGTGCAGTAAACACCATTCCTTCAGTCCCACTGTGGCAGAAGAAAAGACTCCATATAGATTCAACAACAAGGAAACATAATTCTGGGTCTGATCCTGCAGTTAGCAGCTGGACGTGTAAAGAGCCTGCTGGGACGAGAGACAGGCTTCACTGAAACAGTGTTAGCTTACATCCAGCACACAGGCCTGACCACGACTGAACTGTGCTGCTTGTCCAAACGTGTACAAACAAACAAAGCTGTATCTGTGCAGCCTAATATCCATAGAAATAACATTCTTATTGGTCAGTTCTGCACTGCAACATTTATGTCCCATGCTAATGTTTAGTGCCAAATCAGGAAGTAGTGTGGACCAGGACCCCAGAACAGCACCAATTTGTGTAAAGTCAGGTCTCATGATGTGTACTGGCGCAGGAAGACTATTTTCTACATGCACCCATTACACAAGAAACTGCTCAAGAAAACATCCATAAATGTTAGCAGAATTCAAGCCAATAACTAAAAAGAGTCAATTATTTTCATGCAGGGCGTCAGCAGCTCTTGTCTGAAGTCTGAAGAAGTTTTTCAGTGTATGTCTCTGGCTGGCAACCTTAGTTCATTTGTTCTTTTAAAACATCTATGTAGTGAGCTTGAATAATCAGGTGATTAATTGATTAATAAATGAGCAGACACTGCACAACACGCAACCCTACGATTCATGGCTGACCTGCTCCACTTCCTGAAACACAGATTCCCTTTGTTTTAAAGGCTTCTATCCAACTAGATGTACAGCAGCAGTGTAAATGTTCAAAATGGAAGTAATACCTCCAGTGACTGAGATTTATCTCTGGCAGCCATGTTGTAAGTCTCAAACTCACACTTGTATCTGAATATGTTTACAGTATAGAAAATGTCACATCTCATCTTTGCAAAAAAAACGGTGCTTGAGACTTGGTAATACAATCACTACTCCTGCAGTGGCTACCATTTTTGACTATATCAGGTTTTCTTTCTGCAGAGCAGAGTTATGTCATATTTCATGAAAATGCAACGTTAATATAATAGATTACTTAATTTTAGACTGATTATCTTCAGAAGGTAGGAACTGTTGTGATGGTTTGTGTAATTCACCAAAGTTTAACTCGACACAAGAGCAGCATTTAAATTTACTCCACTGACCACAAAAACTCCAAGAAATGAACAGTATGACCAAGCCTTAATCTTAACACTGACTAATAATTTGTAAATTTGGTATGTGCAACACTTTTTAACATGTGTTAGAAAGGCTGTGTGATATGACGATATATATATCATGTGACAATAAAATAAGCATTTATAGCGTTTATGCTCTATAGTTTTTTCATTGTGTCACAAATCACAATATTTTCCATAATTTGGACGACACTTTGCGTCAGAGTGAACGTGACACTAAATGGGGTAATTCTGAACAGGTACTTTGAAAAACTACCTCTGCAAGAATGATGTCAAACAGTTCAGAGAAGGTTTATGGATGAGAGCCACAAAAGAACCGTTAAGTGCTCAAAACAAACCCCAGAATCAGCAAGTGAAGAGAGAGTTTCAGAAAATGAGCTATATTGTGATATGTATTGTTATCTGGATATGACATTATGGGCGTATCGCACAGCCCTATGTATTAGTATGTACACTCGACTGGAAACTGTGGATCTTAAGAGCTCTCAACAGACTCAACAGGAGCTTAGGCTCTTTTCATACCTGCACTGTAAAATCTAAAGCAGGATGGAGCCAGAGGAGACAGCTGGTGTTGAAGCGTCTGTGGTGACAAATCCTCCATCAACCTGAGCTGAGACCTCAGAAGACAGGTGGAGTTTAACAAACGTCACGGTACTTTAACCAGGTGAGTGAAGGAAGAGCAAAAAGTAAAGTGATTGGCCAGATGATGCGATGACAGGGCATGACATTTGCTCCTCAGGAAGTGACCCAACACCTCTGAACATGATGTCTGATGATGTTGTAACCTCCTGCAGGAAAAAACGCTGACGTGGTCTGAAGGAGGCAAAGGGCAATGGCTGATGTGTTCTCAAGACACTGCTACAATACAAAGAGACAGGTGTGTGTGTATGTGTGCATGTGTGTGTGTGTGTGTTTGAGAGCAGCCATGACATGAAGCTGCTATTATCAGTTTCATGAATAATGTATGAAATGGCTACTTGTATGTGTAAGAGGTCGCTTATATTGATGAACCCACAGATAACACACCGCACCACACTCATGGGCCATTTTAGCAACTTTTAGCTCATTTGTTTTGATTTTATGGGTCACAACTTTCAGTGGTTATTTATTGCAGTCCACAAGCATAATATTTTTCAGCTTGAGGTCTGTATTTACAATAGAGCTGCAACGAGTACTCGAGTAGTTCGAGTACAAAAAATCCTCGAATCATTTTTTTTGCCTCGAGTATTCGTTTAATTCTTAATTTCGTTTAAATAGTCACTTGTGTTCCACCCCGGGGATCGTGTTCTACACGGACTGTAAACAGTGACGCACGCGACTCAGAGTCAAAAAGTTGGCACTATGGCAGAGAGCGAATAGACCGTCCGCAAAAGGCAAAAGATGTCCAAAGTTTGGGATCAATTTTTTAACCGGCCTGTCGTTTCTGTCACACATTATGCAATAGTATTGTAGCGACCCGGAATAATGGAGCTACGAAGCATGAACTGGTTTTGCTGGTCTTTATTCCTCAGCTTGAACACAGGCTGCTGTGGGTCGTAGCCAACGCCAAAACAATAAAACACACAATCAAACCAGCATATAGCGTTATCAACATTAGCTCTGTCTCTCCCTACACACACACACACACACACACACACCCACAGGTCCTCCGCTAATCCCAGCTGGCTACTTCGCCCCCATCGTTGTCATGGCAACTGCCATGACTGACAGGCCTCACAGCCTCTGACAACGCCACCCTCCAGACGTCCCGCAACCCAATACACTGCAGTACAACCTAACTGAACACAACCCAAACAGCCGCAGTGTATACACGGTCCGTTACAGTATTGTTGTTTAAAAAGGCAAAAAGTAAATAAATAAATAACCCGATTACTCGATTAATCGCTGAAATATTCGGTAGAATACTCGACTTCAAAAAGAATCGATAGCTGCAGCCCTAATTTACAAGTCCCATACTCAGGTGGAAAAGGGTTGTGGTCATCTGCTGAATAATCGGCCTCAGCTCTGCTCCAGAAAGGCCTTTGTGTTTTCTGCCCTTCATAAAGGCATAAAGGCACTAAGGCTGTCTTTTTTTTTTTTTTATTCGATATTCGAACATGGGTTTGAACGAGGGATGAAAAGTTTGTATTTGAATTGTAATTACCCATTCAAAATATAGTAGAGGGCGCTACTATCATATTGACCTATTATAGGGGCCCCATTTTCTTAACCGTGCTCTTGACCTGCAGCCTCTCAGCGGTAAAGGAACGTTAAGCTAACTTGCTATTTCAGCAGGCAATATTGTGAACAAAAAAAGAGCCGCACTTGATCCCGATCACGTTGATAAACTCATGTTTCTTGCAAATAATATCAGAAAGTGATTCAGGTAGTAAAGTTTGACTGTTCTGTTTAACCTTGCTACAAAGCTGTCGAAGCGCCTCCCGTTATCTGTGATATATGTTTGGTTCAGGGAGGCTTTTTCAACTGTTCTTCCTCCGGTACCGGTAATACTGTGACACTTTGAGACTTACAGTGACAGGCATGAAGGCAATAAGTTCATAAAAATGTTTATAAAAAAATACTGATTATACAACAGCATTTAGTTGCTGGGAGAATGTTTTAATTAAATAAAAAAAGCCAAATGAACGAAAGTAATTACTGTGTTGTGGTGTATTGGGGCGCGCCTGAGGTTTGAGTGTGTGATATTTTTACAAAAGATATTTTCTTTAAATTTGTTCCTCTGGTCGAACTTGTTAGTTTGTCTGTCTCTTGTCTTTAAAGTCATTTTTAGAAATCATTTGCCTGGTTTCTTGAATATAAACTGAAAAAAATCCAACAAATTGAAAACCTAAATTTAAAATCTTTAGACTGCTAAAAATATATTGCTGGAAAGTTAACAAGAAATGACTCCCATCGTTATCAATACAACACTAATATAACCAGGTCCCGGACCACCATCATGTCATTCATGTTCATCACATCTGTTTGCCATATTAGTGAGTAGTCCATTAGTTGCATAGTCGACTTATATTACACTATTCAAAAATATACATAAACTGATATACAAATAATATTACAACTCATATAAGATCTGATACATAACACAACACATTTGACTAAATATAGATATGGGCTTAAGTGTTCTTATACAGTCTGGTTCCAGACCTCTGAATAACTGCCCACATCTCAAGACTTTTTCATTGAATCAAACAGGTTTCACATCGTGCTCGCTCTCGGATGTTTAGGTGAAGACGTCAGCCCTAAATAAAAATGGCAACAAGCATGGATGAGATCAACACTGCTGTACACACAAGCCCAAACAAACTTCCTTTACTACAGACAGACAGGACTACCAAATATACAACAGGGTTCCTCAATCGGCTACAGCCTCTCTAGAATTAACAATCAATGCACTCAAACAAAAATGAGCAACAACAAATACAAAGGGCCATAGGCTACTGGTGCAACAGTACACTACATACAGTACTGTACAGTAGAATAATCTGCAGATTAATCAAAATAGTTGCAGCCCCATAGTTTGGAGATTTTTTCAGACTCCATCTGGTTCTCCTCTGCTGTCCCAGCATCTTCTGCTTCCTTTGCAGTAGCTGGACAGAGAAATCTGACACTAACTAGTCAGAGGGAGGAGGTCAGGCCGAGGTCAAGGCCACGGTCCAAATATCAGGAGCAGGCGATGATCAACGAGTTCAAAGTGTTGCAGGAGAAGAGTCTTAAAATCACTGAGCTTCCACACTCACACCGTTTCTTAAACACTGGACTGATTCTGAAGGTTGAGAGCAGATTCATGGGTCAGTCTGTCCAAAACTACAACAACTTAGGGTTGTTCGGTATACCGGTACTAAATTGGTACCGAGGTACTGAGGCATTTAAAACGGTACTATACTGCATTTGGATGGGACCGGTACTTGCAACGCAGCCGGCAGCAGCGGCGACGTCGCCGCGTGACGTCACCGCGTTGTAACTCGAGCTGAGAGGAGCGAGCCGGAGCTCGGGGAGAGGAAAAAAGAGGAAGAGCGCTTGAGAGGAGAATGGCTGCTGGAACGGTCACCACGCCCCAACTTGTCGATAAACCAGGGGCGCGAAGTGCAATATGGCATTTCTTCGGTCTACAAACAAACGAGCATGGCGAAGCTGTTAACATCGATGCACCATTGTGCAAACGATGTTATAAAAAGTGCTTGGCTAAGGGTGGGAACACCTCAAACCTAGCCAAACACCTGAAGGATAAGCACCCAGACCTGCACGCTGAATTCAGGGAACGA
Source organism: Sciaenops ocellatus (assembly GCA_033000465.1). Classification (NCBI taxonomy): domain Eukaryota; kingdom Metazoa; phylum Chordata; class Actinopteri; family Sciaenidae; genus Sciaenops; species Sciaenops ocellatus. The sequence goes on along the minus strand of CP136871.1, from coordinate 24,600,072 downwards.
CAGGTAATAAATATACCCATGAAAAAAAGCCACATGCAGTGCTAGAAGCAAGTAATGCCACCCCCCTTCCCTCTCCACAAAAGTAGCTCTGGAAAAAAAAAATAGCCTATTTATATTATATTATATTATATTATATTATATTATCACAGTGATTTTTTTTCACTTCTTGACATACATGTAGACATGGTGATTTACAATAAATCTGAAGTGGTCCCTTAATTTTTTCCAGAGCTGTAAAATGCATGCATGATCTTTATAAAGTGACAAACTTTTACATACGCATTTAGCCATTTAATATGTTATAAAGACTACAGCATATTAACATACCATTTAAAGGTATATTTATTTTTTCACTACAGAGGTCTGGTGCTTCTGGTGCGGAGAGAGTGACCCCACCCAGTGCCCCCACTCAGAGGCAACCTACTCTTCAGGCTGTTTTTGAGCAGCATGCAAAATACGCAAACGACTCGAAAGATGCTAAAAGGCTCAACAGAGCAGTTGCAGAATTCATCTGCATGGATCAAGTGCCAGTATATACGGTTGAAAAGGCTGGGTTCAGAAACCTTGTTCAGCAGCTGAATAAGCGATATGACCTCCCCTCAAGGAATTTCTTCATGTACACTGAAATTCCCAAAATTTATGAAGAAACCAGGGCAATAATTAGTGCACAGCTAGCAGACAAGCCATTCTTCGCATGCACTACCGACATTTGGACAAGCAGAGCCGTCAGTTCCTACATGGCTGTCACTCTGCAGTTCCTTACAGCATCCTGGGAAATGCAGTCCTGGTGCATAGGATGCTCTGCTTTGCAGTCTGACCACACAGCAGACACTCTGAAAGAGGTCCTGGAAGATGTCATCATGGACTCCTGGGGCCTTGATATGGCAAAGATGTCTGGAATTACAACAGACAATGCAAGCAACAACCGGAAGGCATTTTCCAACTACCTCTGGATTCCCTGTTTTGGCCACAATTTGCATTTGGCAGTTAAGAAAGTCATCGAAATTGATCGCGTGGCGAGCTGTCTGTCCCGGCTACGTAAGACAGTGTCAGGCTTCTCAAGATCAAATAAAATGTCAAGACAGCTGAAGGACAAACAAAAATCTTTAAAGCTACCACAACATAAGCTCATTCATGATGAGCCTACACGATGGGGATCCACCTATGATATGGTGGAACGCTTTTGTGAGCAGCAGCAAGCAGTCTGTGCTGTTCTAGCTGATGACAGAAAGAAATGGTACCTCATGCCGAAAGACACAGACATGACAACTTTGGAAACAGTAAGGGATTTCCTGGCTCCACTCAGTGATTTCACAGATGCCCTTAGTGGAGAGAAAGAAACAACTCTCTCATCAGTCCTGCCACTCCTGTGGAAAATTAAAGCCTATCTGAAAGATGAGGAAGGTGACAGTCCACTGGCACTGGAAATGAAGGAGAAATGTAGAGAAGACTTTGAAAAGAGATATGATGAGCACAATATTAAGATGGCACTGAACATCTCCACCTACCTAGACCCAAGATTCAAAAGCACATTTGTTACAATGGAAGAAGAAGTTAAAGAGGAGCTGCTCCTAAAAGCTCACACCTTTCTGCTTCCAGAGGAGCAGAGAGCAGAGCAACGAGAAGACTCAGGCTCAGAGCACCAACCAGGTGCTGTAGCAAAAAAAAAAAGAAGTGATCTAAAAAGCCTGCTCTGCACAATCACATCCGAAAAGAGGGGGGCTGACAGTTCAACAGGACAAGACTCGTCCACACCGACAACACCTAAAGACAAACTAAACAGTGAGATGACTGACTATGAACAGTTAAGAGAAATAAGTGCTGCACAGGACCCCCTGGCCTGGTGGGGTCAACATGAGGCTGATCTTCCCATCCTGGCTCAGTTTGCACGACAATATATGTGCATTCCAGCATCAAGCTGTGCATCAGAACGTGTCTTCAGCACATCTGGAAATATCTGCAGTCCAAGGCGTTCTAGATTGAGTGAGGAACACCTAGACATTCTTGTTTTCTTGGCCAAGAATCTCAACAAGACAAAAAGCCTGAGTCAGACTCAGTAGAGACTCTACACCAGAAGAATCAGCCACCCAGTAGCCACCCATTTGTTCTTATTGTTCTAACGTAATACTGTTTACTTATTCACACTGACTGTTCTAAAATTGTTTTTTGAGTGCAATAAAAAAGGCCTAGTGTTTTGAACCGTTTTTCATTTTATTTATTTTTTATTGTGTTCTGGGCATTAGAAAAACTTGTTTTTGTGGTATTTTAATTTATTTACTGATTGATATGTTATTGTTATTACATTTTCTATTGAAATAAAGTCAGTAATGGCATTTTTGTGTTCTCTTTTTATTTGAAAAAGTATCGAAAAGTATCGAAAAGTATCGAAATACATGTTGGTACCGATACCGATACCAAAATGTTGGTATCGTGACAACACTACAACAACTACAACTGCACGTCATGATTAATTGACTGACTCTGTGTCTATCGCACTTGGTCACATTTTGTTTTTACTGATAGAACTCTGTATCCACTCAGGTGTTTCTATGAGTAAATTGAAAATATGCATAAAAACAGGATGAAAATGCAACTAAAACATTGGTTGCCACGCTCCACAGCCCTAATTAGGACTACTAGTTGTTTTAATCTGACAAAACAATCCAAGGTATCATCTTGTGTTTTTTAGTTTCATTTCCGATTTTTAGTTTTTGTAAAGCACAATATCCTGTAAATAGATTTTACAACAACTGTGTTCAGTCACTTCATCAAGTTTGGATGAAAACAGCAGCTCGTCTCCTTTAAGTGGGAACCACTGAGTGATGCTGACACGTCTCTAGGATCTGAACCTAAAACTCTCCTCAAACATATCAAACAAGTGCTTTTAGTTCAATATTTCACTTTGCTGAGCGAACGTAAAAAGAGCAGAGAATAGAATGTTTAGACAGCAGCTGTCAAAATGTCCATTAACAGAAGAATTTGGGTTTTTAGTTGTTATGATCATTATAGAGCATGTTAATGTGAAACTACTGAATCACTGATCAACTAGTGGACCTGCCTGTAACTAAGGGGAACAAATGTCTTGTAACATAAAAAGGCCTGTTATAACTAAAAGCATCAGGGATGTATGCTGGAATAAGGTCTAACCTCCACAACTCTGAACAAGATCAGTGCCTGAAGAAGATTCGATTTAGGCTACGAAAAGTTGAATTCATGCATTAAAGCAAAAAAAAAAAAAAGGGTTTGAGAGAGAGAGAGCAAGAGAGAGAGAGGGGCAAGTTTCCTAATTGTTTTACAGCGTTTATGTTCACCACAAATAGACACACCTAGGAGCCCCCCTCAGTGCCCCTACACCCGCGCACAACCCTGTCACAGTGCCTGATCCTGTCTGATGGTGAGCTAGCACCTTTTAGCCATACTGTATTTTTTGTGGCGTACCACACAGACTAGAGATGTTCCGATACCATTTTTTCCCTCCCGATACCGATTCCGATACTTGTGCTGTGGGTATCGGCCGATACCGAGTACCGATCCGATACCAGTATGTTATAAAAAAAAATATCATACTACGCCTGCATGACTGTGATATGATTATCATTGTGGTTCAGGTTAAACCCTTTGTAAAACATGAATAAATACAGCAAATTCAAGCCATTTATTTCTAAATTTACAGTAGAACAGTATGAAAAACAGTAGTGCAAATGCAATTTGACTAAATAAATCTAGGAAGTGGGAGCATCATCCAGCGTGAAATACTGCCACACCGCCGACATGATATGCTAGTGCTAGTTAGCTGCTAGTTAGCTTAGCTCCAAGCCTCGCATAAACCAGCTCTGACACACGTCCTCGTCACACTTCCTTGTCCCTCTAAAACAGCAGGCTGCAGGTTGCAGCACAGCGCCACTGTTTTAAGAGCGGCAAAGAAAAACTGTGCCAGAGCTTAACAGAGCTAACCAGTAAATAGTTTACTAATTTAATAAATTACGTGGTATCGGATCGGTGCCTGGACTCTAGTAGTCGCCGATACCGATGCCAGCATTTTCGGCAGTATCAGAGCAATTTCCGATACTGGTATCGGAATCGGAACAACTCCAACACAGACACTGACACCTGGCTGTTTATTTTTTGGACCACAAACTAGAAGGCCTCCCTTCATTAAAAGTGACTACATGCTAGAGAAGCAGATGCTTCGTGTTTATGTGGTATGTATTTGGAGGGACTTCTGACCATTTTTTAGCAGTTTGAGTAGCCACTGTAACAAATGGAATAGGTGCCTTAACAAAACACAATGTTTATTACAGATTTATAACTAGAAATACATCTCAATTTGCTCTTCACGTTCCAGCCTTCAGATGGTGTATACCATGTCTGTGTGGTTTATACTGCTGACCTGCTGTCTCCACCTAAAGATCCCCTGACCCCCCCTAAAACAGACAAAAATATGTTTACTGTAAGGAGGTGGAGTGGAGGAGGTTAAAGCACAGCTGAGTCTAAATACCACATTTTAAATAATTCAGTGTTCTGGTGTGTAATGAGCATCACACAGGTGTCATTTTGTTGTTCACTTTGTTTTCACTTGGACAAAACTTTCACCCTGATCAGACAAACTTTATCATCAATGACTGCTGAACTTCAACTTAGCAATGAAACTCCCCAAAATCTTTAGGCTCCTCTTCACAGATCGATTACCCACGACCCCCCTCTGTTTTTGGGACTTCCTGGTCAGAAAGTCATTTGTCAGTATTAAGGTGGATCATGTCGGGAGCCACCGAAGGTACCAAGGTTAGGACACAGCAGTTGAGTAAACATCAGTCAGGGTATCACTTTCAGTCCGGCTGCTGGCCTCACCTCGGGGTAAACAGAGGCAGGGTCCACACTCAGCACTCAGGTATCAAACTGACTCGCAATTTATGCTAAAAACCAGTCTCGGCCCTGTCAGACTGACTGAGAAACACACGAGGAGGAGACGCTCAGCAAGCAGACAGATGATGAAGGGTGTTTATGTCTCGTGCTATCTGGTGTCCTGTCTGAGTAGGGGCTTTCACTGTAGGTCAGCCTGTGACCTGCTGGACCTAGACCGTCGCCCCAAACACCAGCATAGGCTGGCAAAGTTTGACACAGACAAAGTCTGATCTATTGGTCTGATTAAAATATACCAATACGACTACATCGTATACATACATGTTGGTACTAATATCAATACCTTACTTTGAGGAATACAAATGCTTTTTCTATAAACCAAACACCCATGCAAGAACTTTGTCCAAAAAATGAAATCTAAAATTAGAAAATTGTTTATTAAATCAGGATCCATCTGATCAAAGGATATGTAATCTAACAGGATTATGAATCTGACCAGACACTGACTTAGGGCTGGGCGATATATCGATATTAAAAATATATCGATATATTTTTTAATGCGATATGGAATTAGACCATATCGCATATATCGATATTGAGCAAATTTGCGCTGAGATCCTTGCTCTCTTTGCTCCATGCTGAGCCGGAGGACTCTGCACTGCTCCCCCACCACTGCTCCCCCAGCCCTCCTCTTTCATGCACAGAGGGGGGACGGGCACCCCGGCACTCTTCAACAAACATGGAGGAAGCGACAACGTCTGCGAAGTGTACGGAGGAATTGGTCAGTAAAAGAAAAGGCAGTGGGTCAGTAATTTGGAGGTGGTTCGGATTTAAAATATCAGATGAGCAACAAAATAACATTATCTGTAGGGAGTGCCATAAAGAAGTTGCAGCCAGGGGTGGGAGCACTACAAATCTTTTTCACCACCTAAAACAGTGGCACAAATTACAGTATGAAGAGTGTGTGAGACTGCGCGCTGCTGCAACCCCAGCTGCTAGCCACCCACAACCCACCAAAGCTCCAGCCCCGAAACAAAGCTCACTGCAAGCTTCATTGTCCCGCAGTGTGCCTTATGAAAAGAAAAGTGACAAGTGGTGTACTATAACGAAAGCGGTGTCGTATCACATTGCTAAAGATATGGTCCCTAATTCAACTGTGGAACAAGACGGATTCAAGAAGCTACTGAAAACTATGGACCCGCGATATGAGCTCCCCAGTTGCAACTACTTTGCACGAGAAGCACTGCCACAAATGTACACTGAAGGCAGACAGAGCGTTGCTGACCGGCTAGCTAACTGACCCATTTTGCGTTGACCAGCGATATGTGGTCAAGCAGGACGTGTGAGCCTTACATGAGCGTAACAGTTCACTTCATTCATTTTTTTCATATAAATATTTATTTTCAAAAAAGATTGGCCTATTTTATTTTATAGGCTATTTTTATTTAAGATATCTTTTTATTTAAATGTGCAACTTACAGAGTACTCCTGTAATACAGTATTTATGTTTACATTTTATTGTTATTTGAACAGCTGAGCATTTAAACCTGTTTATTATTTATTCATTTGATTCTGTTCACTGAATTAGCTGCTTTGAATAAAACTACTTGTGACATGTCATATTTGGCTTTGACTTTAACTGAACATTTGCTCTCACTTTGCGGAAAAAATATCGGGATATATATCGTATATCGATATTCAGGCTCAATATATCGGGATATGACTTTTGGTCCATATCGCCCAGCCCTACACTGACTGCTATATTTTTTGGTCAGTTTTTCTATATCCAGTGTTACAAACACATTTCAGTCAATACCTAAAAGTTCTGAAGTTGAATACTGTGTGATTACAGGTCAGAAATGGAAGTTTCCTACTTTCTATTGCTGACAATAAAATAAAATCTGAAGTTATTTGTTAGAAGGATCAGCATAATCCATAAACCCCAGTTCAGGACCAGTTAGCATGGTAACACTGTCATTCAGACATACAACAGCTGTAAGTATTCAACATTGCTTAATAAGCTTCCAGCTTGAACACAGCTGAGTCCATTCTAAGTGCAGATGAGGCTGACACGTCAACTCAGGGACAGGTCATGATTTTCAAATTTTCCAATAGTCATCAAAAAAAAAAAAAAAATATATATATATATATATATATATATATATATATATATATATATATATATATATATATATATATAAATAAAAGGTTTTAGTGTCTATCGCCTCATCCTTAAAATATAGTTATAATAGGAGAGAAAGTTTGGCTAAAGATCTGGCTCATACAGTCTCAAACGCTAATTCGTAGAGACAAGTTGAAAATAACACATTATTTAGAACACCACAAATTGTGGCAAAGATGAATCCAAACCAGTCAAGCAGATGTTGGAGGGGATGTGGAGAGATCATGGCTACACATTTGCACATATTTGGGCTCATTGTTAAAATAACTTTTGGAAATCAGTTTTTACTACTGTGCATGAGTGGTAAGACACCGTCTAATAGCAATTCTTGGGATGAAAGTGAATGAAAGTCACAGTAAGAAAAGGATGTACCTCTTACAAATATTACTAACAGCAGTAAAGAAAGCAATTACAATAAGATGGCTTAAAAAGGAGGATTTATACAATGGAAAAATTACATATATGCTTTTTTTTTTTTTACATATTACAGAGGGAATCCTGTACAGTATATATATAATACTTTTATATTGTATTATTTATACTGGTTATTTTCAGTATTATTTTAAATTTCTTGGATTTATTTTTAGACATATTTTCATGTTGAATTATTCAGATACATTATACACACTGTAACCCCTTGTAAAGGTAACTGTCAACCTATGTTGAATTATTTTTGATGTAAAAGGGCATAGGAGAATTAACCAAATAAAGAATGACTTTAAAAACATATATATGAATACATATTTTCCCTCATGTGTGTGACATAACCAGTTCGGCTCTTTAGTATTTCCTACAGTGCTGTGAGATGGACTACATGCTCAGGTTGCAGTAGTAAGAGTTGGTGATGGTGGTGTATCTATGCTTGCGTATTGTGTTCACCGCTGCAGAGGAAATAAAGTTCCTGTTTATGAACACCACCACAACATCTCACTACCATTGCAGCGACAATCTTCTACCAGGCTTGTTTCTATATAGTTAGACAATGGACAATTTACTTTTAACTCCCAACAGCTGTCCCAAACCATGTCCTATTTGAGGATATCCTATATAATAAAGTTGCTGTGGCTCATATAAGATGTGCCCCTTCTCAACCATGGTTTCTGACAGAGAGCCCCCCCCTCTAAAGCCCTGAAGGCAAACCCACGTGTCCATATTGATTGTTGACTAGTCTTACACAGAAAGATCTATCCAGGCACTCACAAAAATAGAACCAGGACGATAAGTTTTTCAAACAAGCGACATGTAGCTTAGCCTGTTCGCTGACATGTGGAGCAGGTTTAGGCGTCTTTATCGGGGAAGTGGATTGCGTTCAAATGAATCTGAATGAATTACTCCTCAGTTTAAATGAACTCTTCAGCTAATCTTCAATCAAAACATGTTTTTGTTGGAACATGAGTTTAGAAGTCTATATATTCACGTTTTTTGATTATGATATTAAAAGTTATAGCAGCAAAAACCAGGTAGGGTTGGCCCAGGGTTGAAGACACTGAACATGTAATTACAACATTCCCTGTTCAGGTTCAACAGGATAATCCCCTCTATCTGTCTCTCTCTCTACAGTACTCTATCAGAAATTCCTCTCAAATACTACTTCAAAAATCATAATCTGAATTCAGTGACACTGTGTTAACGTGGCCTGCTGAAACCCTCCTTCCAATGTTGTGCCGCTTTTTCCTGGTCAGTGAGTCAGTCGGATCAGAAGCTCGTTTTGTTTGTGTATGTGAATTCCCAGCTGACTCTGAAGCATCAACTCCGTAAAGCCAAACAGAGGAAATGGCCAGAAAGGTCGCGACCTTTCAGCCAATGGGTTCATGTCCAATAAGAGGGTCATGGACACCGAAGAGAGATGCAGTGTTTCTGAGGACGTCAGTAAACTAATCTGTTAGTGAGTTAATCTGAACCAGTCAGAAGTAAAACTGTCGAGGGAAAACCTCTTAAACTGTTTATTTACATGTTTCCAAATGATCGACACATTTCTGTCTGAACTTTTATAAAACCTTAAACTCAGTAGACTCAAATGAGCACGGTAGCATTTTAAATGTTAATGTGAGCATATAAACAAAACTTCTAGAGATGAAACAGTCGATTAATTCGCTAAATGCCTCCGACTTCCAGTCCAGCACTTCTGGGTTTTTCAGCCAGCCTAAATACTTCCGGCGCCCAAGGCGGGAGTGTTAACAATGGCGTTCTTTACCCGGTCGCTGCAGGATCTGCCGACTTTAACGGTAAACGATGTAATTCGAATAATTCAGACCACCTCGAAGACGCCCACGTCAAAAAAAGACAAAGGATTCAAATTGTATGTGTCCAGCTATATAAACAACTACGAAGGTAAGTTAACAAGTCGTTTTGAGTTCACACACTGTCTCTGATACATGCTAGCCCTTTACTAGCCAAAGTTAGCCCAGTGATGAAGCAACGTTTTTTTTACCATCTATAGCTAATGTTAGCATAGTGGTAGGTTAACGTCATTAACTGCTTGTTTGTTTTATTGTTTGAGAAGTGTATTATTCTAACCTCAATGTTAATCTCAGTTTCAAACAAGGAGGTAGGAGAGGTCATAGTTAGGGCTGAGTGTTTCAGATCCATGAGGAAAAGCAAGAAGCCTCACTGAGTGTAAGGGAAAGTCATCCTACAGGTTCAGTTCAGGGTTCTCATAAGAAACAGGATCCTGTTTGTCAAATCAAGTTTCTGTGAGTCATGTCATTGCTGTGAATTAAATACGGATAAAGACCGTCATTGAACTATGTCATATGGTACCTGAGGTATCATATGAAATATGAATGTAGGGTGTGTCAGTAAGAATGTAAAATTAATGGCTCTCACAGAAATAAGATTGTGTTCTGAGTTCTTATAATTTCCTATAATTTCAATTAAACATTTATTTTGCATTTTTCTTTTAAATGAGTAAAGTGGGGTTACACATGATCTATTTTACATGGTTAACTACAAATAAATTGTGTTTTTATAACACCTTTTCGTGTTTCACTTTGCACAATTTTTAAGTTTACTAACATAAGTTCACTAATTTAAGGTTGTCTTTCTATTATTACACTTGCAGCCGGTACATTTTGTTCTCTAACAAATATTTGGCATTGTAAACAGACTGTGCTAAGGGATTCAAAACCGGTGGAGTTGCAGAGATGCCAGCGCACCTGTGTGGCAGGTACAGCCTTGTGCAGCCACGTGGCAGCTCTACTCTACCAGACGGCCCACTACTCCCAGCTGAGGCTTACATCTGTTCCCCCAGTTTTCAGCTGTACAGAAACTGAACAGAAGTGGCACAAACCAAGGACCATGGTAACCAACCTTTCAATGACTCTTTCATCTTATGTATGGATATTGGTTCAATGTTTATAGAAACGTGTTTTTGTTTGGATGCAGGGCATTAAACCTGGTCCAGTTAATGACATGGTCATCCTTTCAGCCAGACCAAGAGAGAGGAAACTTGTAGAAGGAATCAGGTATGTGTTACTATTAATACTACACACATTCACTTACACGCACACATTTATGCACACGGAGAAGCACGTACTTGCTTAAATGCACACATTACTACAAATGTATATGCATGGACCCCCACCCCCACCTTTGCACACACTTACAGTACTTACTTCCATGGACATACACACACACCCTCCTTCATACAAGCAACTCACAAGCGCACACACACACACACTGTCACATGCACCAAACTCATTTAGTTACATATATACGTGTATGCCTGCACACATGCTTTTGCACATGTATTTCTCATTTATGACACATTTGTCTTTTTTCTTCACAGAAGCAACTTGTATAGAGGCGTTAACTGCCCTCTGCCAGACATCTCCACGCTGAAAGTTCAGGACGTGTACCATGGACTTCCTGCTGATGAAACACCCATGATAACAACAATGGCGGTCTCCAGTGATGTACCTCTGGTTGAATCTATGTTTGGTCAGGTGCAAGAGGGAAGTGTGCTGTCCTATCAGCTGCCAACAAGGACAGTCCCCAGGAGCTATAGCAGTAAAGGAGTACTGCAGGGTAAGGGAGGTAAACCACTACCCCTGTGGGTTCCTGATCCACCCTGATGCACCATGGATCGGGTCATCACCTGATGGGATCGTGTACGATCCTGAGGGGCAGCCAGTGTTTGGCTTGTTAGAAATCAAATGCCCAAATGTGACAAGCTACGTGGACTGCCCTTACATTATGATCAGGGAGGGTAGACACACACTGAGACAATCCCATCCATATTACTGGCAGATCCAGGGACAAATGTTGATTTCTGGGTGTGACTGGTGCGATTTTGTCATTTACACAGAAGATGACATGTTTATTCAGAGGGTTCCCCGTGACATGGAAGTCACTGAAACCATCAAAGAAAAAGTTGACCGTTTCTTTTTTTATTTTTACCTCAACGCCTACTTGAGCAATTAGTCAGTTAATTGCAGTGTAAATGTATTTAAAGTTGCTGTGATGAATACAAAAGAAATTCATCAGTGAAATGTTGCTGCATTACAGTATCTCACAAAAGTGAGTACACCCTTCACATTTTTGCAAATATTCTGTCATATCTTTTCATGGGACAACACTATAGAAATGAAACTTTGATACAACTTAAAGTAGTCATTGTACAGCTTGTATAGCAGTATAGATTTATTGTCCTCTGAAAATAACTCAACATACAGCCATTAACATCTAAACAGCTGGCAACAAAAGTGAGTACACCCCACAGCGAACATGTCCAAATTGTGCCCGAACTGTCAATATTTTGTGTGAGCACCATTATTATGCACTGCCTTAACCTCTATGGGCTTGAAATTCACCAGAACTGCACAGGTTTCTACTGGAATCCTCTCCCACTCCTCCATGATGACATCACAGAGCTGGTGGATGTTAGACAACTTGTTCTCCTCCACCTTCCGCTTAAGGATGCACCACAGGTGCTCAAATGGGTTTAGGTACTTGGCCAGTCCATCACCTTTATCTTCAGCTTATTCAGCAAGGCAGTTGTCATCTTGGAGGTGTTTTTAGGGTCAGTATCATGTTGTAAAACTGCCATGCCATGCAAGCAGCCCAGTTTCCGAAGAGAGGGGATCATACTCTGCTTGGAATTCATGTTTCCCTCTATGAACTACAGCTCCCCAGTCACCAGCAACACTCATGCAGCCCTAGACCATGATGCTACCACCACCAGGCTTGACTTTAGGAAAGGGACAGTTGTCTTGGTGCTCCTCACCAGGTTACCGCCACACATTGGAGACCACCAGCTTCACCACTCTTTGGAAACTTTGTTGAGTAACCGCAACCGCTTTGTTGCGGTTACTCAGACCTCGGGCTTCTTTGCCCAAGCCTTTACCAGTGGGCCATTTTCATAATTTGTGAGGAGACAGGCCACAGTGTAGAAAGAACACTGTGAACATGTGCATGTGAACGCCTCATTCGCTGTGGCGACATGCACCCTGAGACGTGCTATGGCCTGGGTCTCCCTTACTTCACCTGCAGACATTTGAGACCTACCAGAGAGGAATGCTGGCCTGTAGTCCTTGAAGTCTGCAGGCAGATATTTGCGAATCTGCTCCTCAGGCATCCAGATCCTCACTGAGCCGAGTACTGTGAACAGGAAGTTGCTCCATGATGTGATGATTCGGCTGACTGTGGACTGATGGACACTGTACCGGTCAGCAAGGTCCTGCTGCTTGGATCCAAGGGCAAGGTAATTCAGGAACAGGAACAACTCATCAATGTGCTGCAGGGAATGGGTTGCGGCATTTACATCAGTGAGAGTTCCTCTCTGTGCTTGTCGAATACTGACCATGGATGGCAGAGAGGGCTCAATCAAGGCCCAAAAACGCATGAGGAGGTCATACGATGCAAACCTAAAAAAAAACAGATAACAGTAGTAACTGTTCATAATTAACTACACAACAGAATAAATAGAAATCACTTTAATTAAATGTATCTGTCTATTTATTTATCTATTTTTTCTGAGAGAATACAAATACTGCAATCATATCCCCTCCATATCTGACTGAACTGCTTTTTACAATTATTTACAACAACCCCCTTCATCTGACATATTTCACTTTACATACATTCTCTCTCTCTCTCTCTCTCTCTCTCCAAGGCAGTAAAACGGTGAATGCCGAACCGCTGCCTCAGCGTAAGGCTCTCGACCTGTTCTCGTAGCAGGCGAATTTCCTCCCGGAGAGAAGCATTTTCCTCCAACACCAAATCGACGACTGCTGGGTCAGGATTCGACGCATAGTCGTGCTCCATGTTGACGTCTACCGTTACATGGTCCGGTGCGTTAACGTTAGCCTCCCTCTCATCCTCTGGCGGCGGTCTCTGCCTTCTCTCCCAAACCCCCGGTCGTGTTAGTGGAAGGGAGAAATTGTTCCACTCAAATAACTCCGGAACGGCTCCCTTTTTCAACACATGTCGAGCGGTTTCGGATACTGGCTCACGGATGTCTTCCGGTTTGAAATGCCGGCTACACACCCGTGTGTGAGCGGTGATGGCAAATTTGGCAAACGATCCACTTACGCTGCAGCTCCTCGTCGGCAGGAAAAGTGAAAAAACTAAGTACATACTTCTAGATGCCTGACACAATGGCACACAGCAGTGCTCAGCTGTTGTACCAGACGCTCGCTGGTTTTTAAACTTTTTCATTATCACTAACTTAGTGGCTACCTACCGAAACAAACAAACCGGAAGTGTTCGCGGTGGCTGAGATTTAAGCGAAGTACGTCACTGCAGCGGTTGGCATATAGCCTATTGTTTAGCTCTGACAATAAACCAGTTAAATGAAAAAATAAAAAATGATTCTGTTTTGAGTGCTTGAATCATTTAATGTTTTTGGTGTTTTGAACTGTTTGGGCTAATGATGATGGATTATTTTGATATTGTACACACTGAGCAAATCATTGCAAATTATTCAAACTATTTAACTGAGTTTTTTGTAGTATTAAGTTTGTTAATGAGAACTATGACAAAGTTTTGTTTTCGTTAGGACTAAAATGTAAGTGATGAGCTATGAGACAGTCAAAATATTCATGATATTTTCCTCCAAAAAGTAGGAGAAAACAGAGGTATAGTGATGTGTTTTTAAGACCCACACACACCCGACTGGTGACGAGAGCCAACCCTGTTGCTGGGAGCAGCGAGGAGCTGTCCTGTACCTCTCTTTTCTTTTGACTCTGCCTACGGTACTACAGTAGTGCAAAGATTCTGGCTATTGCTGAATAGCAGCAAAACAAGTTACCCTTCATTAAAGACATTTCACTTTCACACACACACACACTGAAGAAAAAGAATAAACATTTTGACTAAAATGTGACGACGTTTTATCGACTAAAAATACAAAGGTTTAAAATCACTAAACTGAACTTTAACTAAAGCAGGTAAAGCGAACTAAAGAGACCTAAATCACCGCCACCAGTGTCTTTGAAAGCTGTATGAAAACTCTAAATCATTAAATATAAGCAATATAGGTGCGTGTAACTTATTGCAAACATTACCATGTTGAAAAGTTCTGTAGTTGTTGTTCTTTCTGGTGAGAAATGAAACTAATCCTGCAACAATCCTGTTATCTGTTGCTTTCACTCTCAATGTTCAGATCACATTTAACATTTGTTCAGGACTTTAAGATTTTTTAAATCAGTTTCCAGAGTCGCTCTCCTGTGTGTATCTCTTATATGAAGGTACATATTGTTTGCTGCTGGTCTGGGTTGGCATTGAACTTGGCGTCCTCCTGCATGTCTCTGGTCCAGTGTTTGACACTAAACTCTCACATTTCCAAAACAACGGTGACTCTCCGCACGGCCGATGAAATATTCAATGATGCTTGGGTTTCAGCTCTTCACCAGCCTGAATCCTACGGCTCGTACTGTGACATCCCCTGGGGACCCTGCCGGCCGGACCAGAGGCCCCCTCGGCATAGCTTGGACCTCGTCAGGAGGAAGCGGGCCCCTGGGAGCCATTTATAACCCGACCCAGAGCTCGCGGAGCAGCACTCGTTCTCCTGCACTTCTCTGCCAAGTGTTAAAAGAGAGATTCTTAAAAATGGAGCAGCTATATGTACCGCGCCCTGGAGCTTTAAATGAGCTTTTCATCGAGGAGGGGGTCGAGGTTTCTCCTCTTACAGCCCAAAGCACTCAGAGTCGAGGCCAGCCACCCGCTGACAGGTCGGCCATCTTGGAGAATTTTTCTGTGATGGTGTGTGGCGTTCAGTCACTGGCACACTGGATGTTCATTTTACACTGTTGTTTTTATCCTGGTGTTACTATGTACTGTGGTGAAACTTGCTGACTAACATCACCAACACTTTGTATTACCATCATCCTTGTCAGAGGACACTGAACACAGCACAGCTCTCCTGCCTTCAATAGCATTTTCATTTTGATTAGCCAGAAAGGTCTTTCTACTGGTCAAAGTGCAGTCACAGAGGATCTAACTTATTTTACTCCTCAATACTATTGCTGTTGTTGTTACTATTGTTGTTACTTATATAATTATATTAAGATGACTTGCTTACTTCCATAATAACCATTATTATGTTATTTTATAACTGTCCTTTACATTATTTTTAATTGAACAAACTGAAGGAGCTCAAGAAATACACGCAAGACAAAGATAATATTTTAGTTATCAGCCAACCCAACAAATGTTGCATGTCTTTCAGTACATGGCCCCTTAACCACTAACAACCAGGTATTTCAAAAGGCACCAGCAGACACAAGAAGCACAAAACACACACAGAATTTTTCCACCTCAGTGTATTATACAGTTAATACAAAACACTGCATCCTGTAGTCCAGTTAATGCACTGCCCTCGCCTCTTCTATCTATATTCTATGAAAGGGCCCCAGATCTTCTTAAATTTATCGTGGGAGTTAGACATAGAAAACCGACCTTTTTCCAGGTGTAAACAGGAAACCATATCATTTAGCCACCTTTTGAAGCAGGGAGGGGAAGCTAACTTCCACTCCGTTAGGATGACCCGTTTCACATACCAAACATGAGGGCTTGTTGTAAAGCGGAGGGAAGAGCCAAAGAACCATTGGAGCAGCCCAGAATCACCAAGAGACAGTCAGGAACCAGTTGTCTATTATAAACAGCACTGTAAAAATTAGAAATGTCAATCCAGAAACCTGTGAGCGTAGAGCAGGACCAGAAAAGATGCCCAAGAGTTCCATCAGCTGATTTGCATTTATCACAAGTGGGGGAGACCGCAGGAAAAATTCAATTCAGTTTTGTCTTGTAATAGTGCAACCTATGAACTACTTTAAAATGAATGACCTGAAGTCGAGCATTAATAGAGCATAACTTTATCCTGTTTAACCCTTTCGCACATAGCTCATCAGAGATGAATTCACCAGTGTGCTTGATCCACGCCTCTTAAAAATGGAGAGAGGGGGTTGCCATAGAGAAGAGGTTAACAAGCCGAGAGATCAAATGCTTGGAGGTGGGAGGTTTGGTCATAATATCATAGAAGACATGTTGTATGGGGGTCGCATCTAGGCTAGAAAACGATTGCTTAACAAAATTTCTAATTTGTAAATAACGAAAAAATTGACTAGCAGGGAGTAGGGCTGGGCGATATGGACCAAAAGTCATATCTCGATATTTTTTAGCTGAATGGCGATACTCGATATATATCGATATTTTTTCCCTGGTCGGATAATTTCATACGTCTATTATTAATGGTCCGCCGGTAAATCGCACTCCCACCACTCATACTACAAATCCCACAATGCATTGCAACAGGTCTTGACACACAGGTCAAGATCTGTGGACCACCTCTAACCCCGCTGCTTCGGTTGTTTACTGACACAATAATCAGTGGTCCAGTGTTGACAACTTAGCAACTTTGTCGCTATATTTAGTGACTTTTCAGACCCTCTGGCAATTTGTTTTTTCCCAAAAAGCGACTAGCGACAAATCTAGCAACTTTTTCTGGAGTTATTGGAGACTCTGACGTGACGACGTCAATGAGCAGCGGGAAACCTGGACAGAGGGAGAGGAGAAATAAAAGCGAACTGGCGGCTCAAGGGAAGAAATGTATAGTCATTTTAACGCAATATTAATTTTATTGTATTAATATACAATGATAATAATCTATAACATGTTTACCTTTTGTACGACGGTGTTTACCTCATGTCCGACAGTGTTTACTTGCTGATTTGATCGAAGCTTTCATTCACGTAGCTTATAACTGTACTTTAAGCAGTAAATAGAAGTACACAGGCTACATCATAAAAGGTATGAAATAACAATAAACAAACAGTTAAGTTAAATCACACAAAAAACACAAAAGACATTTAACTACGAAGCCAGAGCAAATATCAACAAAAACGTGTCTGTGTAATGACTGTTTAAAGTTACGTTGTGTAGTAATGTTGCCCGGAATCTGCTCATGGTTTCGCTCTGCAATTTCTGTCTGACTTCCTGTCCGAACGATCCGCTCTCTGTCCAGCTTGACACGTTGGACTCGCGTCGAGCATCAAAAATAGAACAGACGCGTAATGCCTGCGTGGCCGAGCGTCGAGACACGTCCGGGACGCATCTGAGACGGAGCACTACGGAGCCGGTGGAGGTTGATACATTGACTTTAATGGCCGCGTATTACTCGCAATGACGCGCCGCGTGCCGCGGACGGACCCGGTGGATTTTGGGGGTCAGGCTGCGGTGGGCCCGGCCTATTTTTACGGGTCTGCTAAAGTTGTCTTGACCGAGTAGCTCTGGGATCAGCTTAACAACAAAATCAGTAGGGCCGCTTTTCTCTTCCCCTTCTTTAATGCCCACAATCCTGACATTGAACCCGCGGGTGCGGCCCTCCAGATCGTTCACTTTAGCTCTGAGACCATTAGCCACCTGTAGCTCGTTACACGTAGCTTCCAGTGTTGCAAAGCGACTGTCATTAGCTGACATGACATCGTCTAAATCTTCAAAGCGGCGCTCAGTTTCATGGTGTTTCTTCTGAAGCGAGGATAGCGTTGCTTCAATTTTATCGAGGCGGCCCTCCAAAGATTTTTTTAAGCCATCCATGAGAAAGGTGATTTTAGTGAGCTCAGCCCCTTGATTGTGACACAGGTGTGTGTGTCCTTCGATCACTATAGTACGTCCCTGTATGACTGATCGGTCATTGTCGGAGAGAAATGTTCTGCTGATAACGATACCTTTGCAAAAAGCCTGCACCGATTTGACTTCAACAGTTTGAAAACCTGGAAGAGGGGTGAAGCTATAAATAAACCTGACAAAGACTGAAATCACCATTCAGCAAAAATCACATCTGCCATTTGTGTGGAAAAGCAGACACAGACACAGAGTTACAAATAAAGTGAGTGAAGTCTGAGAACCCGATGAAGTGAAGTCTGTGTCTGCTGCCTCAGTGGTAAACAATTTTCAGTGGTGAATATGGAGTACTGCTGCTGAGGAAGATGTTTGATGAGGTGAAGACAGGATCATCCTTTAAGAATAGCTAAATTATTATTTGCAGCCTGTGTTGCACAAAGCTTAACATCAAGCAAAGGCACTGAATGACGTAACAACAGGAAGTAAGGGAGAGTTGCCTCACTGAAACAGGAGTGCTGCAACGAGGAGTCGGGATAACCGTGTGTTCCCAAAATAAAGCCTGAAGATTTCAGTGCCTCTCGTTGGGAATGTGAGCTATGGACGCCCTCTAAGCCCCGGGACCAGATTCCTCCTTAAAATAGCATCCTGGGTGAAGAGAGATGTTCTGAGGCCACAGAGCTGCTTTCTGCAGGAATTTACACTTCATTTAATTGGCGGTTTCTTCATAGCCTTGGTGGACCCAGGAATATTTGTGATATCTGTTAAAGGCAGAGAGGCTCTGACCTTTGGCCGGTTCACTGTTGGTCCCTCATAATGTTGGCAAGCTGTTTCTTTTTACTTGCAGGAGTTTGGTGGTTTAAAAGACTCAGATGTTAAATTTGCATCTCAAAGCAACAGAAATTAGCAGGTCGAGTGTTTTAATTTGTGTCTTCTGTCTGTAAAATCCATACAGGGTGGTAGGAAGTGCAGTGGCAATGAATGATATTTAAATATCGGTGTTACAGTCAAAACCGTGATGAAAAGTTTGAGTAACCTGTCAACATCACAAAGTGCAATAGATTCAACTGTCAAAGAACCAGATGAGCCTGAACAAAGTTTTGGGAGGCAAGGTATCTTTAATTACATTGCAAAGCATGTACAACAAATACCTCGATAAGTGACACATCAAGTTCACTAGTTCAAGGTAGCATATATCCTACTGGAACGCAGCACTGCAGATCAAAGCAACGCGAGTGACAGATCAGAGACGTAATGAGGTGGGAGCCGCAAGAGCTGGCACACCCACTGATGGGCCAATGAACACCAACATTCACAAGCTTGTCACCAACAGACAACAGCTACACTGCTCTCCTATTGTGTATATCTTGAACTCAGGGTGGACACATTAACTGATAACACTTAAGATTCAAACACTGTAAAGAGTCAGATAAAATAGAAACTACAAAGAATTTTGTTTGGCCTCGTGTCTTAAAGGTCCAGTGTGTCAGATTTAGAGGATTTAGACGTTTGAATTAGTGCATAATCACCTGAAAATAGGATTTTATTTATTTATTTATTTATTTATTTTACCTTATAATGAGCCTTTTATATCAACAGATGCCAAAGGTCCTCCTGCCACAGGTGTGAAGTAATTTTACTACATTATAGCTCTAATAGCAGCATTTCAGGATCAAGATAAAGTATTCAAGTTTGGTGAACAACCAGAACATCCCTGTTGTTCACACACATCATCTATAAAACTGTGTGACCAGGAGACACCTCTGCAGGCCCTGAAGCCTGTGACACTGTGATAATTGGGGCAATTACAGCTGTTCTTCACAGAAAGCAGCCTGATCTGGAGGGCAGGGGGCCATAGGAAGTAACCTGTAACTTAAGGCCGACTCCCCCATCCGTTAGCCTGAGAGAGCAGAGACAAAACATCATCAACGTATGATTTATAATGCAGAATGTGTCGGTCTGGAAACGGCATGTCTCAGTGATGAAGATGAATGAGTTCGAGGAGTTCCCCATGCTTTACACGAGAGAACTTCATCCAGAGAACACTGACAAACAAAACTATACAACCTCAAAATGAATCTGTGCTACCTGAAAACTACAAATCTTACTCATCATACACTCCGATACTCTAAGCATCCTCTGAAATTACCCCTGTCTTAATTTAATGTATTTTCTGGCTGTATAAACAGCTGAATAGCCGCATGGCTGTCGGCTCAACAGTAAGGATTCTTAGGTTGACGTTGTGAGAAATTGGCAACCAATTCTTGACCTTTAGTTTCCAGTGGTGGCAACCATTTTTTAACATACACAATAAAACAAAATAGGGACAGCAAACGGCAAAATAAGCACCTCAGAATAAACAAATTTCAACTATTGTTTGTTGCATTAGTGATGCAATTAAATATTATGTTACATTCTGAACCAGAATCAGACAACTCTGCACATGTTGGTGTGTTTACTTCAAGCGGTAACTGTGGCTGTGAGATGAAGCCAACACACAAGTGCCAAAAACTGCAGTTCCTTGATCGTCCACAGAATGAGACAGTCACCATAAACCTCCTTGTTAAAATGTCCAACTTCACAGCAGAAATAAACGTGTTTGGTCTCTATGGTTAATTTGTTCATGACAGCTGTACTGAGTCTGACTTTTTATATGAATCACACATTCAATTATATGATGAGTGCCCTCACAGCAACCAGGCTTCATTCAGCCTGACTCAGCTCTACCTACAATCCACCTCTCTGCCCATTTTTGAATTAGCTGGAAGCTGCCGGAGGCAAGACTGCCAAAATAGCGGCAGCCAGAGCCACCACATTCTGGACTTCACAACGGCTCCTCAGAAACCCGTGGGTGAGGTCACAAATACCACTCCCATGTTTAATACAGTCTATGTTTTACTCGCTACTGTTCCAGAAACAGCTACACTGCTGGTATTTTATACATCAGGAACTCAGAGTGGACACTGATAACACTTTGTACAAACTCTGTAAAGTATCAGATAAAACCACACTATAAAGAATTTTGTTTTGTAATTGTAATAAATCTTTTAAACATTCTTTTTGTGTCACATTTTCACATTATTAAGCTAGTAGTATGATAGGTGACCATATTTTCAGTTTCGGCAATCATAAGCTGATGCCTAGTTGCCTAAAAACCACTTTTAAAAGTTAGTGTCAGTGTGTTGCATAGTGTTGTGTCTAACAGCACCCAGCACTGTATTACAGTAAGGCATTTATTACTCTGAAACATGTGCATGAGTACAATGGTGACATTCCTTTCCTTTTAACTTGCATTAAAGTCTAAACACACAAATCCTACTATGCTTTGTATATTTCGTTTTTTTGTTTTGAAGACAAGGCTTTAGCATTATTTGGTTACTAATTATGCTCTTTTTAGCAGCCATTTTGACATGAAATACTAGGTAAGCACAGGTGTTACCAATGATATTAATTAAGGTTCAGTTCCACTCAGTTCGAACAGCCTCAGGGTGCTGCTGTTCTGCATGTTGGCTCACTGTAAAGTCTTTGCTACAAAAAATGGAACTGAACCTTAATTAGTGTCACTGTAAACACCTGTGTTTTGCTACTATTTCACGTTAAAATGGCTGCTGTGAAAACGTCTATCAGCCATTACTTTAAGGCCTACAACACACAAGTACAGCAAACAACAAAATCTTACAGGTTCAAGCATACCTTTATTCCGGTAACAAACTATCACAAACTCCACATATTATTTCATTAAGAAATTATATGCAAAATTGGGGTCAATTACAATCAAGACTCAGACATGCTCAATACAACCTCCATAGCCAGTGGTGGAAAGTAACTAACTATCCAGCCAGTAAATACATGGAGCAATGGCGGGAAATTTAAGTAGCAGTAAAAACAGAGAAACAGACAGACAGGAGGTTTGTGTTTGACTCACGTCATTTGAAGAGTCTGTTCTGTCCTTCCTGGAGGTGTAATGGTCCATGTCCCCATCATAACCTCCCGCCCGAACTTGCTGCTTTTTGGCGGTCTGGTTGCTGCTAGCTTAGCCTCTCTCGCTAGCTAGCGCTCGTAACTAATGTTAGCTAGCTAACTATCACGGTTATTTTATTTGTATACTTGTTAGAGTTACTGCTCTTGGGGCTTTAGTGCAACACGTTTAGCTTCCCAGATGTTTTTTCCAGTGCGTTCACAGTTTCGCAGTAACTTGACGGCCACATCCTTCTGTTTTATTAATCCGCAGATGTTAACCTCACCTAGGTTTTTATCCGCTTCTTCTCGGCGTGATCGCCTCGACTGGAGGAGTGCACTACCCTTTCTGACCGCTCACATTGACAGACGTTTAGCAGCCGTTACAACCCAGAGGGGCGCTGTTTCACTCAAGTCCGTGAAAACAGGGGAAGAGATGATGCCAGCAATGTGGTACCAACCTATAACCTGAGAGATTTTATTGAGGTAATTAATATAAAAGATATTATAAAAATACAGAATTACAAGTAAAAGTCATGCATTTAATGAAATAAAAGCACAGATGCAAGTAAGTAAAATGTAAAAACTTAGTGTCACTGTGGAGCTTATTCAACAATATATTATACTGTTGGGCAGTTATCTATAACAATGCATCATACTTTATTAACTAATCTTATGTTTTATATGTAAATAAATAAATAAAATAATAATAATCTGAAATATAACCAGTAACTTTAGCTGTGAAATAAATGTACTGGAGTAAAAAGTGCATTTCCCGCTGAAATGTACTGGAGTAGTATAAAGTAGCACAAAGTAGCATAAAATGTGAAAAAGTACCTCAAATCTGTATTTAGGTACAGTACCTAAGTAAATGTACTTAGTTACAATACACTACTGGTTCCAAATAACAAACAAAATATCCATTTTAATAATCAAGGAAATTACTGTGACAAATAGGCGCTGCAGATTAAAAGAGTCATCTTGTTTATGATTACTGTCTTTTAATAAGTGGATTTTCTTCCCGTTTCATCTGCTATAAAATCAACATTCTCCTGTATTATTTTAGATACTTTTTTATTTAAGAACATTTATTACTAAAGCCGCACCTAATTTTTGCTTTTCGATTAATCTAATTGTTAATTCTTGATTAACTGATGAACCCTCGCAAAGTGATTCTTTATTGTCTTTTTGACACATAATTCACACATAATTTTACATGGTGTTGCCTTTTTTCAGCATAACGTTTAGTAAGGAAACACTGTTGCTTACTTACTACAATCATCTTGTTCCTCTAGTTAATTTGGTGACATAAATGTCTTGTTGTTTTTGTATGAATTATTATAAATGGTGTAACTGAATGAAATAAACAGTAAATGAATCTATCAGGATAAGTGTTTCCTGAGTTCAGAGTGAATCAGCGCTGTTATGTGTTTCACAGATGGACAGACACCTGTTGTTGTACTGAGATAATGACCCCCAGTCAGCAGGTCAGAGGTCACACAGAAGCACAAACGCAGGCCTATACTTGTGCAAAGTATAGATAGATAAGATCATATACACTCAGAACACAAATATACTGAATTAACAGTTCAATTTTTATTGAATTACACTTTAATTTCAGTATTTTTCCTCACCAACATAATGAAAGAGGACACAAATAAGAATATGAACTGTACACACATACAGTTAATACATTTGTCATCAATTATCAATTGAGGTGAACAAACTGAGTATAATTAGAGTCTGAAAAGTAATCAGCAACAATTTAACTTCATATAATGAAAAAAATGTTGAATGAGAAGCATGAAGAGAAAGACTCACACATACTGACATATATATACATGAACATACATTGTTAGGTCAGATTACTTTGAAATATAGTAGTTAGTTATTGAATACAAATTACACTTCAATTTTTGTACAAATAAAAGTACAAAAAAGTAATGATAATGATAGTAATTTGATTACTTCAAGATCTAATTGAACATATTACACCTTCAAATCAAATGACCCTTACAAAAACAGTACTGGCTCAAACTACATGTGTACTGTCTGTATTCTACAACGGTGTTGTTTTGTGTAAAGTTTTGTGGCTGCTGTTTTTTAATCCAGTCCACATGGAGGACTTCACTCTTGTAATACATATATATGATAATAATTCAAAAAGTCTCAAATAAACCCTTCAAATATTCGCTGGTTCCAGCTTCTGAAACATGAGGATTTCTCTCTTTAATATCAGTGTTAACTGAACATCTCTGTGTTTCACAGACTGTGACTGTGTGGTGACGTCACCTTGGGCTCTGGGAAGTTGTAATGGCTATTCTCTAACCCTTGTCTGCCATTTTATAGACTTAGGAAATGATGGATTTTTGTGGAGAATTTATACCTTTATTAGATAGTGATAGTAGACATGATTCCCACAAAGGTTTTGAAAAAAGACATTAATAGATAATTAAAAAATAAAAGTTGTTTTTATTTTTTTCTACTAAACGTTAGTCGTCTGCATGTGCGTCTCCCATGTCATTGTGTTTCACGCAAATTCTCATTAAAAAAATTCTCAGTGTTGTAACAGTAATTAAACCTGATCCATGTCTCAAACTATGCCATGTTGGGTCCTGGAATTTGAGAGAACTGTGCCTTGAAAGTGCTTAAAAAGTCCTGGATTTTTATGTTTAAGGAAGTGTGGAAACTCTGAGTAGAGAGAGCAACCCTACAGGGAACCCAAAAAATTGATTGATTGAAAAAATAATTAAGATATTCATCAATAAAGAAAGTAGTCATGAGGTGCAGCCCAGGTACATTATGTGAAAACTGAGGGTTTACATGTAGCCAAATCAGAGAATCTAAAGTCCAGATGAGAGCAGGTGACATCCTGAAGTCAAACCAACACAATAAACCATAAATTGTGGACTTGAGTGCACAAATACAGACTAGAGCTGCAGTGTCAGCAGTCCAAACACTGGTGGGGCATCTGGAAACTTCATCCACTTGCACCTCTGACACTGCTTCCACCCTCCACCCCCCGCAGGCTGCAGGCTGGGACACTGCAGGATAGGGACAGCAGCCAGCCTGAGGACCCGAGGGAAGTGTCTGTGGGGGTTACTCCCACGGGGACAAACGATCCTGCCATGTTACCGAACGGGACGTCGCGACCTGGAAGTCTTGTTTTCTACATCAGACTCAATGTGGTAGACCAATCTCTCCACAGTAGCCCTGGGAACCCAAAACACTGGCAAAGTACGAGGGAAAGTCTGGTATAAATACTACAGAAAAACACAAATTTTAGACTTTAATGGAGTCTACATCAAATTAAGACAAAACTGAAGTAGATTCAGAAAATGTACACTCAGAAACAACTTATCTTAAGAGACTGTTTGGAAAATTCATTGTCAAAGAAATACAATAATCCTGACAACAGAATGTGCAGCAAAGATCAAACTATCATGTACATCCTGATCTGCAAAGCAAACACATTTGTACAAAGAAAGCCAATTATAAATATGAAACTCTTCTGAAAGCTCAGTGATGAAGTTCTGCCAATTTTTAGATTAGCTGGGAGGTGGCAAAGGCAGGGCTGCCAAGATAGTGACGGCCAGAGCCCCCAATCTCTGAGCTTCAGCTCTTCAGAAGCCTGTAGATGACATCATCCATATGACGTACATATTTTATACTGTCTATGGTCCAGATTATGTTGACTCATGCAGGATCAAGTGCATAGTGGACTAAAATCTGAAATTTGACAAAGAAAAGACATCAACCTACACACTAATGAGTGAGGTTGTTTTCATTATCTGCTGCCACAAACTGCTCTTCAATAGCGCATTGATGAGCATCACCAGCTGTCCACATTAAGGAGGAAAATTTCAAAAGGAAATATGGAGAACCCGGAATCATCATAGCTTTTCTCTCAGTCAAAACACACCTGAGCATGCAGCCTGATTCTCCACACCCACTCAGGTTACCCACCCCCCATACCATACCATACCATACCATGCAGCCACAGGCCTGTGGCTCCCTGAAGTGCAGCGAACGTGAGCTGCAGCAGGTTTGATATTAAACCTGATACCAGCTGGTGGTCGTAACATCCAGTGTTTATATAAAACGACCAGCAGAAACCAAGACTGTGAAATACATCAAGCTCGCAGCTCAGGCTGCTGCAACCTGAACTCCACCTGTTAACAGAGGAGAGAGGATTTCCTCCTCACAGTCTGTAGTTTATGTACATGTGAACAGGTTTGAGTCAATGAAGGTGTTTGAAAGTTGATACGAGTGTATTCAGATGTTTTATTCTTTCTCCTACAAATATACAAATATGATAATATTGTTTAAATAATTCAGCGCCTCTTAAATCATTTCCATTTCCTGCTTAGTGTACTTCACACTGAGTATAATTATTCTTTTGGTACATTTATGGTATAAATTAGACTTATATAGCGTTTTAAAATTTTGAATAGATATCATAGGTAGTGATATCATTATCATGAATTCTTTTGGCCACGATAATTATGTAGTAAAGATCTGATCTCGTGACAGCCCTAATTTGTTTGGCTTTGGGTCTCTTAGTTCCAATGAATGAAAATCTTAATGGTGCAGAATACAATTATATTTTAGACAACATTGTTCTTCTTGCTCACTCCTAACAGTTGGTGATGCCTATGTGTTCAAAGCAGCTCCATAAAGAAATGCTTTTCTCAGTTTCATGCGGAAGAACTTGACTGGCTTGCACAAAGTCTTGACTTCAACCGAACACATCATCCAACACCTTAGGGATGAACTGGAACGCAGACTGTGAGCCAAACCTGATCCCACAATACCAGTGTTGGACATCATTAATGTTTTTGTGTCTGAATAGGAGCAAATCCACACCGCCAGATTCAACATCTGGAGTAAAAAGGGGAGGAAGAGTGGAGGCTGTTAGAGCAGCACATGTGGTTTTGACATGTTCAACCGTCACATATGGGTGTAATGTTCAGCTGTCCACATACTTTTGGCTATAAAATGTATATGATGAAACGTTAACATGGAGCTACAATCCACATGACATTTGGCTGATTCTGGATTCTTTTGGTAAAAAGTCCAAATATTCCAAAAACTTTCTGTATTCCAGCAGTCGGACCAGTTCTCACAGTTTCTTCTTCTCTTTCATCATTTGGACCCCACACTGCTCCCTCTCTCTCTTTTTCTCTCTACCACACTCTTACACTCGCTCTCAAATAGCCTGATGGGTCTGTTCCTGCTGTTGCTGGTTGGTTCGAGCCCGGGGACCCCCCACCCGGCTCTGGCTGAGTGCCGGGCTGCAGAGGGCAGGACGGCGCCTCCACTACTTAGAGGGCAAAATTCGCCGGGTTCACAGCTTCGTCTGTGAGTGGAAAATGGGATTATATCCTGCGGTTTGTCTAAATCCACTGACCCGGGGAAAAGAAAAGCTCTCACTGCTGTTTTCTGAGGCTGATGTCTGATTAAGAGCCTGAAACACCATTACAGAACATTTGAGGTATTCAGCTGCCAGAGAGCAGAGCGATGGGCGCTGACTGCAGCAGGTGGAGCTTTATGAGGCTGAAACTCAAACATTTTAATGATATAAACAGTTCAATGTATCAATGAACTGAAATATGACCATGTTTTGATGAAGACTCGTTGAGAAAATCAAAGAAAATATTTAATTTAATTAACAAAAAGTGTGTTTAGCATGTGGACAGTTAGCACTGTGAGAGCATGTTCTTGTAGCATTTTAGCCTCCTCCTGTACAGTGGCGGAAGAAGAACACAGAGCTTTTACTTTACTTTAAAGTAATAACACCACAGTGTAGAAACAATTTATACAATTAAAAGTCACGCAACTAAAAATTTAGTTCACACAAGACATAGAAGCCAGTTAATATTACTTTTTACTTTGTTTGCCTCAAGTGGCCGTTTGAGGAACTGCAGTTTTTGGCACTCCCACATAGGCTTCATTTCACAGCTACAGAGGTTATTGCTTGGTTACACCCCTACTGCAATGCAAGTAGCGCTATGAGCTAATGTCAGCATCTGTCTTCCAGTGAACACTGCCAGACCAAGGACCAAACTCAACCTAAGAAAGCATTAGTAGTCAGTTTAACAGGGAATACAGTAGCTTGCTGAGGTGGTATTCTTGCTGTTTTTTGGCACCTGAGTCATTTAAGCCGCTAGGCTGCCCGGGCTAATGACAGTCACTTGTTTGCTACATAGCAATCTTTCCAGTCTGTAAATCACCTTGGTACTGTAACGTTATTACCTGTTAGTCTCAGAAGCTGTATTCGATTCCGGTCCAGCCTGGCTGCTGAGCTCGGTTCTACTGCGTGCGTACAGTTAGCAGGCCCAGCCATACATGCCTGTAGAAGCCCTTAAGGGCAGCAATACTATTCCTGGATGATATTTATCTTCTCACCTGTGCCTGAAACAACACACCTGAGATAACACACTTCCATCAATGTGTTTAAAAAGCAAATGGGTTGCCATGTTTTGAGAACAGTTTAAGACATCCTTGCTTTGTGTTAGGCCTGCTGTTAATAAGCAGAAAGGAATAAAACATGTTTGTGCAGGAGAAAATATTGTAACGCTGGTTACTCTTAGCGTTTACTATAAACATCATCCTCTGTGTAACCTTGGCCACTTTAATGTCTGCTTCAACTGTGGGACAACTCAACCAAACTTAAAGTCCGTGTAAAGTAAAAATAAATATATGTTTTGAGTTTGTCAGACTAAAGAAGAAAGTGTTATTAACTACCCAGCCAAATTTGAATAATTAAAAATAACGACAAGTTTATGAAATTAGGTGTCAAAATCGGGTAACAATGAGCAGCTCAGCTCCAGGACTGTGGGGGCGTGTCCGCTGAACCACTCTCTGTCTCTATGTGTCTTTCTCTCTCTGTCCAAACGTACATAAGTCATGTATCTCAGTGAAACGCTGTCTATCGTCACTTTGTGGTTATTTCTCCGTTGCAGTATTTGATGAAGCAAGGGGGGAAAAAAATCACCGGCAGCACGGCGCACCCGGCAGGTGGTCACACCCAGACAGGTGTCTCTCGTACGTGTGCGCCGTTACAGACACACGTAAACTCAGTTTTATACCGTTGCGCTAGGGGCCAGGGGTATGCTCACCTCAATGCGTCATGCAGTCTTGTTTTAGGACCGCCCAAAAAATCCTGGACTGAAAACTGGTGAAAAACTGTTTGAACCTCTAACTCCACATTTCAGAAATGTATCGTTCAAAGTCTTTTCACATGTTTTCAGCAACTATTTTCCAACATATTTATTGTGTTTTGAAAGAAAACATGGAATTGCCTTTACATGGACTTTAACAATCACTTACACTGCAGGCAAGGTGTACCATAAAATAGTTCCTGTTCTAAATTAAGGAATAGAATATAAATTGTTATCATTAATTCAATTATGCCAATTCTCTCACT
Source organism: Sciaenops ocellatus (assembly GCA_033000465.1). NCBI lineage: Eukaryota > Metazoa > Chordata > Actinopteri > Sciaenidae > Sciaenops > Sciaenops ocellatus. Next base: position 24,570,586 of record CP136871.1, on the reverse strand, counting down.
AAACCTGAGAAATATAAGGTAATCTAAAAAATAAATCTTCACAAAAATAAATCTCATCTTACAAAATCACTGAGCAACATCAGACTAATAATGTTTAAACTGAAACTAATATGTTTTTCTTCTTCAGGTGATGGTTAGCCTGGCCTCACCAGACCAACTCGCAAACGCAAATGAGTTTGGAACCCTTCCGTTCATTTTTTATCATTTTTATCAACAGGTGCCAAAACTAGATAGCCCTACAAACAAGAAGAGCAACGAAACAAGTGATGTCACATAGTTGGTACATTAAACTAACCAAATCTTGCTTGAAGTAACACATCATTAAAGCATTGCAGATTCATCTGGTTCCCACACAAAGCGATGGACAACTGATGATTCTGAGTTGCCTAGCAACAGCAACAGGAAGTAACCCATTCTTGTCTGTATAGCACATAGCACCAAAAAAAGCAGGATGCTGGTTGGTCAGCCCATCGCTTGCTAAATATCTAAATATCACTAAAATATCTCAGCAACTATCTGATCGATTTGCCAAAGAGTTTTCAACTAACGCCACCATCAGATCAAATGTTTTATTTTCCAATACATACCAGCTGTACTTTGTGCTTTTAGGAAAATGTTAGCATGCTGACATGCTAAACTAAGATGGTGAACATAATAAACATTATATCTGTTAAACATTCGCATGTTAGCATCGTCATTTTGAGCTTGTTGGCACACTGATGCTAGCATGACTGTAAACTCTTCAAAATAAAGGCAGTCTGTTGTATCGTATACATGAATATATGTGATTCCTTTATAAGAAGCAATATTACAACCTTTTTATTGTCTTGTTGCTAAGAACGAGATAGAACATTCTCCCCGTAACACAAGATGTGCTGCTACAGTACGTATCATTTGACATTTCCTGCGTGAAGCACCTTGCAGCAGTTTAAGTGCAGATATTTGCAGCCCCGGTGGGAATCAAACCCTCCACCTCAGCAGTCAGAGTGCCTTGCTCTCCCCGTCGGGCTGCACAGGACACTTGATCCCAGTCATATCAGAGGGTTTAAATGGGTTTAAATGAGGGCTCAGGGGAGTGGTGAGAGGGTGAGGAGGGGTGCGGTGGGGTTGAGAGGGGAGATGAATGGCTGCCATTGGGTACTGCAGAGGGGCATTCTGGGAACTGATCATGCTGAGGCCTTCCTTATGGCTCTCTATGAGAAATGGAGAGAGGGTGACAGGAGCCAAATGGAGCTGACAGCCAACTGGTTTGACTTCCTTTGCACATACACACACACACACATGCACACACACACACACACACACAAGCACACACATGGCATCAAATCTCTCCCACTTCCATTCTGTCTTCCATAATTTTGTTTTGGAAAAACACAAGCTCGTGTTTCGTCTCTCTGAGAGCCACCGGCACTCTTCAACTTTCATGTGTCCGTCCTACCTCGACCCTCTGCTACTTAAAGACCTTTGTTTGGCCGCTGTGGAGGCCAAGGGCAGATTTTGGCAGGCAAGCAGGTGCTGATAGGGACAAACTCCATAACGCAGAGTGAACCGTATGCCAAGAGGCTAATGGCAGTATGAAAAAAAAAAGGCAGAGGAACAGAGTGTGTTTGAGCGTCAGTTCTGGTCGGTCTGCCAGTGGAAAATATCCTCTGGATGCCGTTGTTCTTCAGAAGAGTGATGAGCTCATCTGGGATAGAAGTTTCCTCTCTGGACCGCAGTCACAGGTTAAAACCAGAATAATGAAGCATTACAGTCCCTGAGGGCTGTTATTACTGTGTGCTAACTCTGTGTCATATCAGCTTTCACTGTACTGAACATCACCATACAGCTGTGGTTATATATTAGTTATCAAAGCAAAATACAAGATATATTTGGTCATATCTGGTCATTTAAATTAAAATATGCAAAGTAGTAAATTAAATGCCTTACGTACTCCCCAAAAATAAAGAAACTGTCTTTTGAAGTCCCTCAAAAGCAGCGATTGACCTGTAATAACCTTTGTGACTTCTGCTGAACAGTGGCCACTGTGGCCAGAAGTGGTAATAACAGCACAAAGTTTCCTTAAAGTCAGGTTTAAATGAACCCTTTAAGTTCATATATCCAGTCATATTGTGCACCACCTTGAATCCTGCTTCAGCTTCCGAAGTATGTGAATTGAGACACAGCGTAAGTGCCACTTCATAACTTGTACAAAAACACAATTTAATCACTGATTTGGGTGAAACTGGATAATTGTAGAAAACATTTGCCTCTGTGGCCCTAAACTCTGCCAACTGCTGCTGTAGTTGCATTTAGTGGGCAATAGAACTGGGCTCAGCAGCCTCCCAGTGAGCATGGCTAGACTGGGACTGAAGCCTCTAAGGTGGACAGATGGAGGCTGGTACAGAGTAGTGATTTTTAGTTTACTGATGGAGTTGTTGCTAAAGTAGCAAACTGCCACTAGCTATAATGTGAGCTGCCATTAGCTCAGCTAGCCATGCAGCTAAGCTTACTTACTGACTCAGCCCTGGGGTGCCAGGAAAAACAACAAATCAAATAGCACTCTGCTTTCCATTTAATGGGAACAAATGTGCAACATCTAGTCAGACTTTCAAAATAAAGGTTGCTGAGAAACATTTCGTATTTTATGACTCTAAACGGGTTGGGTTAAAATAAGTACGAAGCATAACGTGCGTAACATAAGTTAAAAATAAGTTAATATTGACTTTTGACAGTAATCACCTGGGTGACTTCAACAGCACGTCAAATCATTCTGTTGACATCATAGTTTGAAGTTTGGAACGAGCATGAGCTTAAAGGTACAATATGTAAGATATTTACTGTATTAAATCATAAAATGAAAATGCTATATCATCAGTTCTTAAGGAAACATGCTAAATTGAAATACTTACTTGTTGACAAAAACCTGACAGCCAATGTTCTTATTTCCCGTCTCTTTGTTTATGTTTTGGCCTTTGTAATTCTTATCAATTAGTTCCGTGTTCGATATCCGGGGTTGCCATGTATAAACAAATTTACGGCAAACACAGCGCACTACAACGATGGAAGCAAGCAAGCGCAGCAGTTTGACAGAGTTGGACTCTACCGGATCTGAGAGACAGAAACAGGCGTAGAGGTTAGGTACACACACACACACACACACACACACAAAAAACAAAATAAGCGTCGTTACAGCAGCTGGGAGAGTTTCATAGTTTATAGTGCACAAACTCCGTCTTGATAGTGTTCAGTTTGAGTGGTATTTGATAGCTATCAGTCACTGGAGGAGACGGGGGTTTGGGGGTGCAGCGGTTTGTGCAAGGTGTTGACGGTGTGTTTAGTTCAGCTGCCCCACACAGCGGCAGCGGTTGAGAGATTAATTAAGAAAACCTAAAACCAAATTAATGCAGAAATCACGTAATGTAAATGTTACTGCCAGCGAGTCTAATGCAACACTGACGACTGTTTTATAAAATAAAAGCAAATGCCCATAACAGCAGCAGTTGCAGTGGCAGGGCAGTGGCAGCTGCCTCAGACACCGGCAACTGCCGCGGCAGGTCAGTGGGGAAGTGCCACTACTAGCTGCCGCTGCCACGAATTTAGCCAGCCCTTTCTCTGTGTTTATGTGTGCTGGACGTAACCGCTATGAAACAATCTCCCTCACTCTGATTTACCGCGTATGTACAGTATCTTGACCAGTGCTCTCTCTCTCATTACAAACCAAACTAAGCTTCTTCATGTCGCTATTTTACAGCGTAAATTGCGAGTCAGACTCCGATTTAGAAGCTGATTCATGAAATAAACAAAGCCAGAACACAGCAGGTAGAGTATCAGAGTTTAGATAGTTACGTTTACATTACGTTTCGCTCGTCCTGCGCTTGTGAATGTTCAGCGGCGTCAACCTGGCACCCTGCGTGAGCGTCGTCTGGGGAGGGGGTGCGACTCGCTCCACTGTTTGGAATTCAATCTTACATATTGTACCTTTAAGCAATAAGCAGTTTAGAAAATTGAAGAATAAAATATATAATAAGCTTAGCATCCCAGGGTGCACTGCAGCTCAGAAACATTTTTCTAGTTTGAATAAAAAAATGTAGAAATTTTGAGCAGCTCCTATAAATTCTGCCTATTCCTTCTGCTGCTGGTTTATTTGCTGTTAACAGCAGTCTGTGTCTCCATTTGTAAACGTCGGGATGTAGAATTCTTCATGGTGCACATGCTGAAACCTGATCGCTGTTCGTTCCTGGGGGCCTCCCTCGGCCTTACCACTCAGCGTTTATAGCCAGCATGCTACAGTTACAGCGCAGAGGCCGAGACGCCTCTTTACTGCAGTCAATCCCAGCATTCCTCTGCTTTTGTCACAGCCATGCTCCATGCTGCTGTACCACACTGAAGGAGGAAGCAGAAGAAGAAGACGGCAGGAAGCCGGAGGATGTCAGGACCTGGATCTGACTCGGGTTCAGTTTCCATGACTGAGGACATTCTTCAGTTGTGTAAAAGATTATTAACAGCTCTGCTGACCTTCACATCCAGCTCAGTGAGTGATGAGAGGAACACGGTGGTTTGCAGATGATCAAGTTTTACATTTTAGACCATTAAGTTCTACCCAGCTGATATGTCAGTGTGGCCATTGTTATCATTAACATGTTGTGCAACCAAATTTATATTCCAGCACAGAATAATAACTTTCCAAACACAGCAAATATGTCAAAAGATCACATCTAAAGTCCTCTCCTTTGTGAACATGTATGTGTGTATGTGTTTGAATCATGGATGGCACTTGGATGGAAATAACCAATGAGATGTCAAAGTGTCAAACAGGAAAGCAGCCTGGGAGGTTTGGAGGTGTGATGAGTCCTAATTGCAGCAATTCAGAGGCAGTTAGAGAGTTTGACTTCTGTCAGACGCTCAGCAGAGGAAACACTGTTCTTCACTTCTTCTGTCAAACTAAAGGACAAAATGTAGAAACATGATGAATACAGATGTTTCCATATAGGACAAAAGCTTTGTACTTTGGTGTTTCCCAATGTGGTGCCTCCAAATATTGTTATATTATTCTTTAAGTACTGAAATGCACTCATTGCAAATTAAACACTCTGGTTTGTATTTTCCAGTTCAGGAACGGTTGAACTAACATTTCTCATTGTCAGTTTTCTGTGTTTAAATCCTCCTTCATGTTTTATAGCGTGTTTGTAGTCAATTTAACCATGATTAGATTAGTTTTGACGGAGCCTGAAACACCAGCACTGTTGCTATGGTTACCTGCAGTTTAATATACTTTGAGCTCTGATGTCTGCCATCCAATCACAAACACACAAAATAATATAGAAAAGTAATAATTCATACCGACCTGTTCTGTTATAATTTAATAACTGCACATCTCTTTGTGGATTAACCCCTATAATGCACACGACTAAAACAAGCTTTTGCTCCGAGAGTTAAGACCCAAAAAACTTCAACAGAAACAAGTAATTGCTGTAATTTATATAAAAGTATAAACAGGACTATCCAGTCTGAGGTTAATATCATTATCAGTACACTAAAGCACAGTCACATGTGATAAACATGGCAAATTTGCATACTTTATCAGTGTATTTTTTTTATTACGTTTGATAAAGCAATATTTGTCAAACAATTTGTCAGTTTAGTGGATCTACAAACTTGATTAAGTCCAGATCAATAATTCATTGCATCGCTCTGGTAAACTGTGATGGCCAATTTGTGATTATTTCTGATATTTAATAAACAATTGATCAAACAATCCCACTAGTTTTCAATAAAATGTTATTTTTCTAGAATTTTTTTGAAAGGAGTGTCAGTATATAGAGACAGAATAATGGTGAACCAAAGTATGAATAAAATACTACTTGATTCTATAAAAGTTTGGATATGAAAATATTTATGACTAATCTTTTTTGAGGTGAGGTTTCAGTTTTCCAGCCACCACCATCAGTCCCAAAAATCTCCACTGAAGTTTGGTGGACAAAAAGTTTTTCTAACCACTTCAGGAATGTTTTGTCCAACTGTCAACGCTCAGCTCATCAAATGGTCCTGCAGAGGCGTTGATGTTCAACAGATACTTCACCATTTGTACAGAACAAGAATGTAACAAAGTGTGTGGACCACCAGGATGGGGAGGACAGGACACCTCTGAGCCATCGTTAGGATCTGATGTCCAGAAGCTGGTTTAGCTTCGGCCTGAATCTGTTTTCAGCTGCTGGTCCTGTCAGAGCCACCGGGCCGCCTCTTGTTGTGGGCCCCGGTCCCCCTCCTGAGATCTCAGCTGGAAGTCTGAGAGGACACAGGGAATCAAACGGTGGAGATTAAGGTAAACACTGAGCTGCTGTGATCTTAGCTGAGGTCTACTGATGTCCTGCAGGGCTGTGCAGGAGGGGGGACAATCAGTTTGAAGGGACCAGACCAGACTGGACATCACACCAGTCACCGCAACCCTTTTACTTACTAAAGTGCATTGTGGTGGCAAACAGTAAAAACATCACAGTGAGGTGGTCAGGGTGGACCAGGGTTCACATGCAGAGTGGTCATGTGTGGTCAGATTTTAAAAAAATTCTGTACATTTATGAATCTTTAACACAAAACCTTCAAACTGAATTAACTCACTTACTCATTGTCAGTGGATGAATGAATCAGTGGAGCTCACTGGTGATTGAGAGCAGCTCAGTATGTTACTTCCTTGTTCTTATTAAACGGTCGTAAAAGCTACAGAAACAATTATGACGCGATGAGTCTGATGCCTGCTGAGATTTATCCTGATGTACAGAGCTTGTATGAATCTTGAAGTCGCAACACAATCTGATTCAGCACTTAACGTCTCGGCCATGCTTCAAATTAGCAAAGTGATTACTTATTTCTACATGTATAAGCAACAAAATCACTTGGTTAAGGTTAGAAAAAGATTAACTGTTAATAAACACATCATACTTGAAGAATTGTTTTTCTGTTTATTTGTTTTTTGAATGAGTTTTTCTGTATTAATCCAATATAAGGATCTTTCCCCTTTCAATCCTAAGTGATATGAATCCTGAAACAACCAGAACAATAAGTTTAATCATGCTGGAGCTATGACAAGATCATGTTATATTGCGAGGTTGGATATTTTGGTGGAAAACAAATGAAATTTCTTGTCAATGAATATTTAACTAATACATTTAGTGTCAACACTAATCAGCGCTTATCTCATTATACTGATAAAATGTTATCCAGGCATTATGTTTCAGCTAAACTTATTTGTTGGTGCACATTAGTTGTATATAATGTGATTTCTAGAAGACCAGTTTGCTGTAGGAGTATAAACTTGTTCAGTCAGTCATCATGCTAATATCACATATTTTACTTGTAACTCTTTTACTTTATGTAAGTACAACATCTGAGTACTTCTTCCACCTCATCTGAGAGCTGATAGGCTAATAAACTGTCTAAGAAATGTCACGCTGACACTTTCTGTTGTGACCGCGAGCTGAAAGGTGAACGTGGAAGTTTAAAGTGTGAAGAACAGCAGCAGCAGCAGCAGCAGCATGTTGACTCAGACTGTGGAGGCTCCTTAGGCCTGCAGGTTAAAGGGTGACAGACCACACAGAGAGGCTGACAACTTCATGACCACACACACACACACACACATACACACACTCTCTGACATGACTAAAACTCACAAACATTCAGTGCAATCTGAGTCTCATTAGTCTGTGAGGGATTACTGTGATCTGCTCTCTGCTCATCACAACATTAACTGCTGTGTAACACAACCAGCAAAGTGTGTTTACAGCTACCTGTGTGTTAAACACATCTACGTGCACACACACACACACACACACACACACACACACGCATGCACGCACAAAATAAGTGCATTTACAGGAAGGCGCCTATCCCAGATACTGTATCTTGTTTTTTATTTTTATCATTATTTCTATATATTTGTATGTTGATATATTCTCAATGAAGTTGTATCCATTAAACTATTCTGATTATTTAGTCTTCTTTTAATCTAAATTTCAAAGCTGGATAACATAGCTATTAACAGCTGCTATTAAAAGATGGTTTTACTTAATTATGTATTATTTTTTCATACATATTACATCTTTAAAATAAGTTACATAATCTTATATTACATCAGCTTTTCAGCCATCAGTGCTTTTGGTAAATTTGCATACAAGCTAATATAGATAATTACAGTAAAATGTAATTAAAGTCTCCAGTGACAAAATATATCGAAAGGACTGAAATATCAAAGACGTATTTTTAAATGCTATTCTTCAGATGCATCTATCTACACATTAGTTATGCTCATATCCTTAGTTTTCAGATATAACCTACTTCTTCCTTCCTTCTTATTATTTAATTATCTATTAATTTACTTGCATTATTTGTTTTTCTCTTTTGTCTATTTCTTTATCGCATGTGTTCAATACTGTTCAATCCTTATATACATTCTGTATCTTTTATCGGTTTAATATTTATGAAAGTAAAGGAATATATTTTTATAATTCTTTTATAGATATGAAAATAACCACTGACATAATGGTATAATATATATTATGTTCTATGGCTCAATAAAAATATTAAAAAATATTTGAAATACAAAATAACACAATATACACACTGCTGTGGTCTTGATTTGACTTGAAATAAATTTAAAAATAGCAAAGACAAACAGTAAGATCTTTTTTTTTTTTTTTTTTTTTTTGATTTCTGTTTTTAATTTGGAGTAAACAGATAAAAAACCAGGGTTGGGCAAATTCTGGTACGATGTTAAGTGATTGCCCATTATCTCTGTTTTTAATTTGGAGTAAACAGATGAAAACCAGGGTTGGGCAAATTCGGGTACGATGTTAAGTGATTGCCCATTATCTCTGTTTTTAATTTGGAGTAAACAGATGAAAACCAGGGTTGGGCAAATTCGGGTACGATGTTAAGTGATTGCCCATCATCTCTGTTTTTAATTTGGAGTAAACAGATGAAAACCAGGGTTGGGTAAATTTTAGGACAGGGTGATGATTGGGTCGGGGGTAGGCTTGGAGGATGAGTAGTTGAGTGGGGGGTTGGCTTGGGGGGATATGGTGGCCTCCAGTTTACTTAAAGAACTGGGAGAATCTTTTTTCAGAGAGGGCGATTTCTCTGCCCTTTTCATCTGCTGGGCGTGCTGGATGTCTCTAAGTTTTTCACTGAGGAGTGACCTCTCCTCCTGCCTATGCAGCTGATGACTCTTTAGTTCGTCCTGTGTCTTGATCAGTGCAGTCTTCAGTTTGGTGATGTCCTCTTTCTGTTGAGCCAGAAGCATATCTTGTTCTGCTCGGCTGTCCTTTTGTCTCTGGAGACTTTTCTCCAGTTCCTGGACCTTACAGACAGCTTCAGCTTCAGAGGCTTTCTTCGCTGAAAGCTGAAGCTCCAAGTCCATCACCTTGTTCATCCTCTTCAGCTCATTCTCATCATGGAGAGTCTTGTTCATCTGGAGCATTTTCTTTAACTGCTCCATCTCAGCTGCCAAAGCCTCATTTTCGTTCTTCAGTTTAGTGATGCGGTCTGTTTGTCTCTGGAACTGCTGATGTTCTAGCTCAGAGACAAAAATCATGGCCTGTTGGGGTGAAGCCTCTACCTCGTTGCAGGGTTCAGCCTGCATTTTCTTCAGCTGCTCCACCAGAGCTGCTGAAGCCTCATCTTCTGTGTTGAGGGTGGCGGCCTGCTCAGTCTCTCTCACACTGGGCTGCTGAAGCTCAATTTGAGGGACTTGAGTTGTGGCCTGGGTGGAGGCCTCTACCACAATGCAAGTCTTGGCATTTTTTCTCCTTAACATATTCAATACATCGAAATAAGTCTCCTCATCTCCCTTAGGCTTGGTGGTCGGTTTTGTCTCGCTGCTCACACACTGCTGAGGAGCTTGAATCGCGGTCTGGGGGCGAGCCTTCACCTGATAACAGGTGTTGACCCTGTCAGCCTGCTGTGGTTTGGCAGCAGCATGCTGATGGTTGTTTCGGCTTGGTGGTGTCCAAAGCTTTTTATGCTGAACAGGGCCCCGTTTAAAATCAGTATCCTCAACGTCAGTGGAGATTTCTCTCACAGGGGTGCGGCGCTCTGGTGGTACCCAAGGAGTTCTCCTCCGGTCAGGCCCTCTTATGAACTCAGCAGGTTGTTTAACACCTTGAGGTTGCCTTTGATACCTGGGCACTCTCCTGGCCTCTGCCTGGCCCTTTACGGTGTGATGGTTGTTTTCCATACTTGGTGCTTGAGAGGATGAAGTCTTGATAGATTGTTGATATTTTCCAATCGCTGAAGGTTTTAACTGGGCAGTCATAGACTTGTTCTGCCTACAGAGAGTTAAAATCCTTTTATCACAGGAATCGGAAGTGATTGATAATCCTGTACTTAGTGGATAATGTCCTAGCCTTTGTCACTTTGTGGTGGCTCTTTGGATCGTCTGTATTTGTGACTGCTCTAAGTTGGTTTGTACCTATAAACATTCTGAAGTGACATCATAGAATGGAATTACACTTCAGAGAAAATCAAATCAAAGGACATAGGATGTCATGTGACCTCTGAAAAAGCATGTGACCTCTGTTCTTTTGAACAACATGTTTTTCTTGTTACCATGGTTACTGTTAGTAATCACAATTCAAAGAATGACATAGCTTTTTAGCTATTTTTTTTTCAAATGTATTTTTATTGAGCAGTTGAATTTAACATACATTCCACAAACATATTCAAAGCCTATTTTCATACCTGATTCAAAAAAGCTAGGAAAGAAAAGGTACAATAACATTGGAAACTAAGTAAAGTGACAAAGCAATAAGAGACAATGATTTATGATATGAGTGTTGAATTGTTGAAGCCTGTCTTTCAGTGCAGATCTTATTCTTTCCAAAAGTGTGTTAGATTTTTAACCACATCTTAGAAGTAGGGGCAGTTGCACTCTTCCATAAAGTGAGAATCTTTTTCTTTGCCATTATGAAACAACATTAGAGAAAATTGCTGTCACATTTAGTTTTCTGAAAGTCTCAGATGCTCCAAGAATGATGAGCATAGGCTCCAGTTTATGATCTCAAACATGATATTACATATTTCAATCCAAAAAGACTGAACCATTTTGCATAGACAAAACTATGCAGAAGTGTTACCATCGGAGACTTATCACACATAGGTGACATCTTGTATATGTTATGTAGCTTTTCCTTTGAACAGTAGAGCCTGTGTATAATTTTAAATTGGATGAAACAATGCTGTGGCTATGTGAACAAATGTATGTATATTTTTAAGGCTCTCTTTCCACAAGTTGTCTGGGGCTGGCTCTCCCCTTCCCCTTAATTTTTCGTCATTTGCATCATGCTAAAATAAATAAATTGTACACTGCCCAATTAATGAGGACATGTCAACTGTCCTCACAATTACGATATGTCCTCATAATGCTGGTGCGTATTCTGATGAAATATCCTCATATACAACACGTGCACACACACCATGTCCACTACTCTTTTTAAAGCAGCTTTGGTTTCACTCTGTGATCTCATACAGTTACACACCAGCTATTAAATGGACCAAACACACACCACTGCCTAAACACTGAGCAATCCCACAATCCTCTGCTGTCACTGCTCGACCCTTTAATCTCTGCATCACAATCAGTTGATCCTAAATTTAACAACACTCTCTTTCAAATCCAGACTGAACTGGGTGTGCAATGTATATGAAAAGGTATGTACTTCACAATGCAATATAGGCTACAATGGGACAGGTCTGTACCCATCCTAGTGTGTAAGTTGATATAGAATTTTTCAATTTTCAGGCAGGGGGCAGCTCAATTGGCTGCAAAAGGAAGTTTGTTTGTATTGAGTCTTATAGAGAAATGAGCCTACTACTCAATTTATTTATAACCTCAGTAAACAGTTTATTCATGAGTATATAGTCTGAATCTCTAGTTTCAGCTCTTCTTTCATACAGCATGATGTTCATTTTATAAATAATGGTCCCATTCCTCCCAGTGAGGTTGTCCAGCATAGCATAGCTAGCTCATGAAACTCAGACCAAACTGTCAAACTAGGCAATGCCGATCAAATATGAATCAATAATATGTTACTGCATTGACTATTTCTCTCCGCAAATGTTTTTAGAAACATATTTTAGTCACTGTTTAACTGTAATATGAGAGCTTGCAGCACATCACCCACCAGCTCCACACTCTCAAGATGAAATTGAAGGTACAGTGTGTAAGATTTGGGGCCTCTATTTTCAGAATAAGACAAACATGGAATATAATATTCATAACTATGTTTTGATGCATGTATAATCACCTGAAAATAAGAATCTTTTTATGTTTGTTACTTAAAAAATATCCTTTTACATCTACAGTGGGAGAGGGTCCCCTTTCATGGAGGCCGCCATGTTGAAACACCTTATTTATACAGTAGTCCAGAACAGACAAACTAAATACTGACTCTAAACAGGGTCCTTAAAGTGTTGTTTCTCCTTTACACTAGGAAGGTGAGGGTGATGTGAGGAGATTACAATGCAGTGATTGGACCACTAAATGCAACTAAATTCTACACACTGTACCTTTAAGATGCCAAACTCGAGGCTTCAAAGTGGTTGTCCACAAACGTACAAGGGAATGAATAATCAAACTGGTTTCATAACATTTCACCAGTGTGGAAAATAACTGAATCTTTGACATTTCTAAATGTACATTTGCCCTCTAACTCCTGAATTTTGAAACCAGTTTTCTCACTGTGTGACTGACAAATAACACAAACAGATTTTCCTGATGTGTTTAGATATCAGAGACATGTTGATATATTATCTGTTCTGGGCAGAAAGAAGTGTGAGTGTAACAGCAGCAGGTTTAAATGATGGCGTTCCATCTTCACATGATATCTGAGTCATCATCACTATTCCTACAACGTGAAGAAACAGGAGACGTTAATCTGTGCAGGGCTGAACATCAACACAACCATCAAAAACAACCTGTTCTCTGCATAAAAATTACACTTATTAAGTAACCTAATCACTATTTAAACTCTCCTTTATTAAACTATTAACTTGTACCAATTAAGTTTGACTTGTTTCAATCTGAAACTGTGCTGAGATGCATTAAAAACAAATGTTTATTAATAGCATGACAATATCACTATTTATAGATAGGTTTCTGAGCAGTGTCCTCTGTGAGACACAGCATGAGTTATAAACAGACAAACTGACTGAGAGCTTATAGTTCATCAACATGAAAAGTGTTTTTGTGCCTTAAACTGCAAGCGTCATACAGGTGGAAAATGTTTATTATGTCAATAGGGAAAGTTCCAGGTTAGCTCAGCATGTAGAATTAGCTCCCTGGATTTAAATGGTTAAAGGTGTTGGATACTGGAGCTTTGCACACAACCTGGTGATGGGAACAGTCAGTTTTAAGGTCAGATAGCTCACTGTGTCTTTATGGATATCTAATGATCGAGCCAAAGTTTGTCAGGCTCTGTGATCAGCTGGTGATCAGTTTGATGTATGTTTAGGTAACAGCTGATAGAGATGCAGGCCGATGGCTTTAGATGGAAAATGCATCACATTATAAGGCTTATAATTTGTCACAAACAGGTGCACAGAGTCTTTTCATGATCCTGTGTGACTGTTAAATAATCCAAATTTACCCTTTAACAGAATTGCACTGGTTTCACCATTTTTTCAGCAAGTAGAGTAGACTAAAAGAACATAGTAGGATGGACTAGATACTTTTTTGATGCCTTGGTGGGGAAATTCTTTTTTCACTCAAGATTTACATACATTTTACCTGAAATACAACCACACACATAGAAAGGGCTCAGAGACATGCAAATGTGGGGAGATGGTGGAGAGTGATGGGCAGCCACACAGAGCGTCACCCTGGGAGCAGTTAGCTCAAGGGCATTTGGGCAGTGCCAAGGAGGTGAACTGGCACCTCTCCAGCTACCAGTCCAAATCCAATGACAGTATAAGAATGTATGAATGTAAGTATGTCACCAATAGATTTCTGAAGAGCCGTTTTGAAGCTCAGAATATGTGGCCCTGGCCACCACCATGTTTGTTTCTGTTCTGTCTCATCCACCTCTCGCCTAATCTAAAATGAGCATATATGTGGATCATTAGCAGACCTAAGGTGGGCTAAATGACACCTGGGTGCTCCAACAAGCCATCTGTAACAGCACCTACCTGTCAAAGGGGCCATGCTGTTAATTATACATACATTTAAGCCTTAATATCATTTGAACAGGTGAGTTATATAAAAATTCAGACTCAGTTGTCATGAATGGGGAAATTAGCTATAGAGACCAAAACTGTTTTTTTTTTTTTTTACAGCCTTGAGGTTTATATATATTTTAATATGGGGGCTTATGGAGATTGAAATGTGCTGTAGCCAGCCTCAAGTGGCCATTCAAGGAACTGCAGTTTGACTTGACTTCACACTCATGGAGGTTGCCTCTTGGCCAAATCACATTTTAAGGTAATAGTTGATGGAAACAAATTAAACTCACTATGAGTGCCAAAGAGTGCTGGGAGTCAATTAAGACGACCTCAGCATAAATGATTAACCAGGAACATAATATTTTCAGAAAATTCTGCAAGTTAGTTAGGTTCCCAAAAGGGAAATTCTTTCGTTGCAGCAGCATTACAAGTAACACAGTAACACAGAACACTATATACAGGCATGTATTGTGTAGTTTATTTTTAAAGGTCCGGTGTGTTAGATTTGGGGGGCTGTATTTAGTGAATATGGCACTCTGAAAAGAAGAATAATTATGTTTTTGTTACATTAGCATGAACTGAGTCTGCCATGTTGAACCACCAAGTTCCTACAGTAGCCCAGAATGGACAAACTAAACACTGACTCAAAAAAGGACCTTGTTTTTTTTTTTTTTTTTTTACAAACTGCCTACTTGCCTATAAACTGGTCCTTTGAGTACATTTAAGTATATTCTGATACTAGTACTTTTACTTTCTGCTGCAGTAGCAGCAGTAGTTGCTGTAACAACTATAGTTAGTACTGGTGAAGGTGATCTTTGTGGTATCAGTGCTTGATAAACATTATCTCCCTCAGGCTGGAGTTTCTAAATATTAAAGTCCGAATAGGCCCGAAGCTGGATGTGGCACACCTCTCCCCTGCAGCTGATGCACCACTCCCCTTCCACGCTAGATTTTCCTCCATCATGGTGGTCTGATTACCCACAGACACCAAACACCTCACATGTGTAAAGAATGTGTTTCTACCATTGCTTAAAAATAGTCCTGTTTTTAACCTCCCCCTCCTCCAAGCATCATCATTCATCATTGTTTAATTTCTGCCACATAACACTGTGGCATCCATTTACCCTCCATCCCTCTCTGGACCACACCGTGCTATATTTGTCTCTTTAATGAGGAGGGGGCATTCCAGAGGCTTTCTGGGTAATCACAGCGTCTGGCACAAAAGGCATCCAGGGGGTCTCACCGGGCCTCAGCGTCAAATTCGGATTTACTTTCCTCTCATTTCAGAAGGCAACAACAAGCTTCAGATGCCCTGAGTTTGTTCGTCCGAAGTTGAAGTTTACAACAAAAAAAGCGACCCAGTGCTCATGAAAGCAGGAGCAGTGCTGTGACGGGGTTATGGTCCCCGTAACGAGGCAGACACTGGTGTCAGGTACCGGCAGTGAAACGGGGCACCTCTGCTGGCTCGGGTGTCCCGTGCTCTGATCAGTAATTGTATTTACCTTGTCTCTGTCCTCCCTCCATTAAGGGCGGTAATGAGGCGAGTTGTGAGCTGAGGAGTTCGCCGCTGATGACGATCCAGAGGATTCTTAATAGACAGCTGTTGGTGCGGCGTAAAGAGAAGCCCTGCTGATCTGTTTGACAGCTGTGACCCGCTGTAGGCCGGGCCAATGCCGGCCCTGCTCATGGATCAGGTCAGACCTCAGAAATAAGACATAAAAGAGACTTTAATCCAGTAGCATTTGTTGTCCATGTAGGGTCTTGTTTTGATTTTAGAAAATGTTAGATAATAAGGGCAGCATTGAGAAATATAGTTAAGAAGAAGTATAAAACATAATAATACCTTTGATTCGATAGGCACCGAACAAACTATTTCTCCTGAGTTTCTTTTGATTTTGCAAAGTAATGCAGGGAACATTTAAGTTGTATGTCTCATTTCAAGCTGCAGTTTTTCTTTAGGCGCCTTCAGAGTCAAAGGGAAGATGCAAGTGGACGTGAACAGATGGAAGTTCTCTCTGTGAAATTTGGGAAAGGACACCTCTGAATGAGGTGAAGATGTTTTGACTTGAGTGAAAAAGTCACACTTATGCTGAAGCTGTTTGACTCCACATAACGAACGTACACAGATGAGAGTGAGAAGGGGAGAAGCTGGAGGACACACACAAACACACTTAGTGTGTATTCTGCTAAAACCCACAGCTGATCTGAACTGGCTGTTTGTTGCAGGTAAACAATCATAACCAACTCTATTGACACAGTTTTATGAACCTGATGGAACTGATTCTGTTTAAGTCAATAAAGCTGTAAACATGGGGTGTTTAACACTGCATAATTTATTAAATCGTGAGTCTGATTGCAGTGCTGCAACTGAACGCATCCTGTGTGACTCTGATGGTCAACTGAAGCTCCTGTTGTGCTGCATTCACTTCAGGCTGATATAGACAAGGTTTAAGAGTTAAGTTTCATTATCAAAAGCAAGTATTTTCTGATGACATGATACAATGGTGGTATGGTGACGCAGTGGTTAACACTGTTGCCTCACAAAAACTTGTTCAGTTAGTTTCCATGAAGAACAGTTCCCCGAATACTTGAGGCTGGCTACAGAGTAAATCTCCATAAACCCCCAAATTAAAATGTGCTGCTTCACAACAGAAATAAACATCTTTACGGCCTGGTACAAAAAACGGTTAAGATGGCAGCGGCCAGAGCCACCACACTGAGCTTCAAAATGGCTCCTCAGAAACCTGTGGGTGACATCACAGATACTACATCAATGTTTATACTGTCTATGTTTAATAATATGCTACACAGCACATGTACATGTAATATTTAACTGACAATAAGATGAAATTGTAACTGATAACATTTCAAAGTCAAACTTGTTCAGGAGGATGTGACTATAAATGATTGATCTCTTTCATAAATTTAAGGTTGGATGAACTCATTCATAAAATATAAGTAAAATCAGATCCTGAGCAGTGTCTTTGTTTCCCCGCAGGCGACAGTTGATCTGTTTTTGTTCTGTTTAGTGCACCAGCTGTTCTGTCTGCAGCATGAAGACACAAGGCCCCACATGAGCCCAGAGCCGGGACACATTTATAAGTCGGGTCATGTGATGAGTGACAGGAATTCAAAATGAGAGGCGGCGTTCCTGAGCAATGTACAGAGCAGAGAGTCTGGTTTTGTTTTCTCTTTTCTGTCTGTAAGAAGAAGCTCTGAGAGCCAAACATGTACAAGGTCGAACCACTCCAAATGTGTTGAACACTGTTTGGGAGGGTAATTTTGCTGTAATCAATCAGCGACGACTTAACAGTGAAGAAATATGTCGATCATGTCCGTCTCAGCCATTTTTGTATTTAATGGATTCTGTCTTTATTCTTAGTCCTAATTGGATTTGTTGTTTTTCAAATGAGACAGTGTTCAGTGAGCATCAGATCTATTTAGAGTGATTAAAATCTGGAAACATTCCAAGTTAAACCTTAACCTGCTGGCTCTGGGGACAGCAACATCTGTCAGTCCACCACTTTGGTCCAGACTGGAATATCATAACAAGTATTGAATGGATTGCCATGGAATTTAGTCCACACATTCATGTTCACATCAGGATCAAATGTAATATAAATATAATCAGGTCAGAATTTGTACAATACTTTGACCAAATAACAGAGTAATAGCGCTAATTAGCATGCTAACATGCTAAAGTCACGGATGTATAAAGAGAATTGGTTATAACATTGGATGTGGGGCTCTGGTCATTCAGTGGATCATAAAATTACCTAGATTTTCTGCATATGCTTCCATATTTTGTGTACCATAGAGTAATCACATTAGAGACTTGTGCTGTCTGCTAACTTCTGGTTTATTTTTCCATTGCTGTTATGACAAAGTTTGGACACTACCAACGCTCATTCTGGGGTCTTGGGATGAACTAAGATGTTGAACATGATAAACATCATTCCTGCTAAACATCAGCATGTTAGCATTGTCATTGTGAGCATAGCTTAACATGCTGGTGTTAGCGTTAGCTGTTGTTTCAAAAAACAGCTTCACAGCACCTCGAGCAGGACTGCAGTCTTAGTCCCCATTGAGACCAACATGGTGATGTAGGTCAAACTCTCATCGGATGTCTATCTAAAGGAGTCCATGTGCGTCAGCTAACCCTCCACCAGACCAGAGCTGGACATGGGTACCATTCGGATGTACTCTTAATTTATGGCCCAAATTATTTTAAAGTGGCCATCCAGCAAAGGTTAAACACCCTGTGTTATAAACAGGGACATGTGAGACTGCTCTTACGTATTTAGCTCTGCAAAAATGGGTCAGTAGTATTTGCACGTTGTCACTTAAGCTCTGCAGCTTGACTTATTATGAAATCAACATAAGCCACAGAAGAGATGCAAATTTTGCGATAAATACTGACCCAAATAAATTTTGATAACTATGTCATGCCTTTGCCATCCAAGGAAAAAAAAAAATCAGTTTGCATAACTAATGAATGATGTCCATCAGAGGGGATTAAGGAGTGAGTATACACAATGCTGACTGAAAAATAAGTGGGAATACTCCATATACCGTCGGTAAAAAAAAGGAGATTAAAACATTGTGCATGTTGACAAAGAGGGGTTATTATTTGGTAATTATTCAGTGTAATTCAGTGTAATTCTCTCTTATCGGTGAAGTGTGTGAGTCTCCGCCAACAGTGTCTCATATAAATGTGTCCAACGTGGGTCACATGCTGAGTCGACCTCTTGTCGTACGCCGGCTCCTGTGTAAAAGGCTGTGAGTGTGAAGCATCTGTTCCTGAAAATGAGAGTGAACTCTTCCTCCAAGAAAATAATCAGTGAATCTCAACATCTGCTTCATCAACATTCATGGTTCCTTGAGAATGAATCCTTCTGACTATGATGACTCTTTGACTCTTTTTCCTAATACACCACCAGTAAATCCAAACTATTTTCTGGATTTTTTAGTATAGAAAGACAGAGCGAGGTGGAGATATTTCGCTGGATTCAAACCCAGTGTTTCACTGTAAATTCACTCAAACATCAGCGTGAAGCTCCTGTCATTGTAGAGCAGAGGTTTGTTCAATCTGAGCTCTGTCTTCAGTCCACAAACACAACAAACCACACAACTGTCTGCAGAGCAATAAATCTGCTGCTGCAAGTTAATCCAGCTCACTGTGTGTGTGGGTGTGCATGTGCATGTGCATGTGTGTGCGTGCGTGTGTGTGCGTGTGTAAAGTAATCTGCCACCAGTGCAGGACAATGCAGTCGTTGTGGTGTTGGTGGTTTACAGCAGGCAGCAGGTGTGAAGGCCGACACCTCTCCTGTCAGTCTGCACATTTTGGGTTTATTAAGTGCTTTGTGGGTGTGTGTGTGTGTGTGTGTGTGTGTGTGTGTGTGTGTGTGTGTGTGTGTGTGTGTGTCCAGCCTCACGTACAGTAAAGAGTCCTGTCTCGTTATTACCTTGCATTTATCTGTATTGTCTCATTGCTTTTCTGGGGGGGGAGGGGTTTATAACAAAAAAAGTATATTAGTATATTTTTTCAGAGATGACACTGGTTTTAGATTACTCAACAACTTCTTTTCTTTAGTTTCATGTGGATGTGGACTGTTATTTATGCACAAAAAACAATAAACCAAATCTTTATATACAGACTTTGTAACAGACTTTATTCAGTCAGTGTACATATCACATAACTGTGCTGTGAAATATGTCATGGTAAATCAGTAAAAAAAAAAAAAAGTGGTACTTTACTGTGTCTGTCACTTTAAGTACAGTATCAGTCTACATTAAAATGCTTTATCATTTGCGCCTATATAAGAGAATATGAAAACTAAAATGTGGGCTGTATTTTTTTTTTTTTTTTTACATGTATGTTCCGTTAAGTACAATTGTGTTAATAAGACGTGTTAAAGTAAAAATTTGATATTTTGGGATAAAAAAGCATGGTATCAATCTTCTCCTCTAACTCTCAATAAATAAACACATTACCTAAAATGTTGAATTATTCCTTAAATGATACAGATTATGGAGACGCTTAAAATACTGCAACTTTGGTCCAGTTTGAATACGTTTGATGCACATCCTTCCTCATCTCTCTCCATCCATTCTTGTCACCTCTGTCACCTGACTAATAAAGGCAGAACAACCAAAAATTATAGTAAGAAATATTATGGAATTAATTTGTATTAATCTATATTAATCACCTGATATAGCAAACTTTAGAGAAGCTCCTAAAATCAACTTTTAAGTGCTTAAAGTCTCTCAGTTTGAAATATTAACAGTCTGAATGTCCCTCACTGTGGCCCATATTTCGATGTTGTCTCTCTGAAATAAAGAAGATTTAAGAAGTTTATGACAGCTGTAATTCTTGGTTGTGCTGTAATCATGTAAATTATGTCTCCAGTATAATTAGTATAAAGTATAATTATTTGAAAATAAGTGTATGTCGTGCCAACTGTATCCACTACACTGACTCTACGAAGCTGTGGACAACAACAACAACAACAACACAGTGTCCGAGTAGAGCTCCGGGTGCCTGTTGACAGCTGCAACATCCAACACACAGACAGCCATGGGGGGTCATAACAATGGCAGACCTTCACAGGACCAATGAAGTGTCATGTGAAGCTCAGCTGTAGGACCAGATACAAACCATGAAGAAGAAGAAAAAAAAGAGCTGATGATTAGAAACTCAAAATAATCCTTAAATCCATCGTTCAGTAGACTGTAGAAAGGTTTTACATCAGATGAGTAAAAGTGGTCGGACATAACAAAAATAAGTCGACACTTGATTTCAAGCAGCATTTCACTGTCGTAGATACTTTTAACTACTTTATATGAAGAAACCAGTGGTTCCCAGTCTAGGGTTTGGGCCCCTAAATCTGAGGGGTCATGAGATGCACAATGGAAGAAAAAAAAGATGCACAAATCCTCGTAAATTTTTGGACTTTATCTTTGTTGTTTTAGTGAAATATTGAATAATTTTACACCTTTGATGCTTGAACAGTTAATTTAATGAAACCATGTGACAAGCGAAATGTCTCTTTAGTGAAACAGAACTCAGACATCAGAAATATGATCTCTGTAACCAGATTCTGCATGTGAACGAAGAATCTGTAGGTGAAGATGAATTTAGCATTAGTTCTTCTTTGGCAAATGTTCTAGTTTCCATTTGTAGTCAGAGTAGAATCGACCAGTCATTTTTGAGCAGGCTTTGGTTGCAACAGTCCATGTAGAAAGACAAAGAGGTTGAACGCATTGGCTGAAATATAATCTCGGAACCCATCAGCTATTGGTTAACGACAATTTAGCTTTTTATTACCTGTTTGTTAAAGTTATCTGCGTTCATATGCAGATATCTGTTACAGAGATTAGCAGAAATGTGCCCTCTATCAAGTTGCTGATTGGACTGCAAGGGAAGTGTTGGCCAGGATATCCGTTACCCAACCTCTAGATATCAACTGGCTACACCAGAAGCCCTGAGACGTTGGCTGTTGCCACCAGAGGCTTAATTGTCGTTGGACGAATGCCAATTGGTTCCAAGATGGTCAAACACAAGACACACGCAGTTTCTGATAGTAGGTGTCCCTTTTTTTAGATGTTGTACGTGAAATCCTGCAGGTACTGCAGTAAAGGTTCAGAAAAGAATCACCAATGGATGTTTTGCATTGTCCGAGGCTCTGTTGGGCTTTTATTAGGTCTCCTGTTGTGCAGCATCACCTGGTGAAGGCTGACTGACCTCTTAAAGCATGCCTTTAATCTGTTACAATGAAGTCCAGTCCAGCTGATAACTGAGGTGTCTGGGTCTCGGGGGTGTCGTGTCAAGGGTGCAAGTCCTGTTGACCCTTACGGTGCTCTGGGCTGAGAGCTGGCCTTTCTTCCCTCCTGGACCAGCTCACCCCCCAGGGAGCAGCCAGCCCCTCTCGTCATTCATCCTGCCCTGAGGAGCCGAGCTGAAACAGGAGAGGAGGAAGAACCAGGGAGTCTACTCTGAACCAGGATACACTGAAGAGGGACAACTAATGATGGTCAACTGATCAGTGGATTACATGACCTATGATCTACATCACAATATGGCACAGTATGATCTATTACTGGACGGGACTGTAACCTGAACATCAGGTGTCACTTGATCTAGTGATACTCCATTTAATTATATGAGATTCAGAAAATGTATTAAAACTTGTAATATGAGTAAATTTGTTAATATTGTTATTTGAGACATTTGATTTAATATGCAAAAGATATTAAATGTCATGCTTCTCTTAACTTGTATGAGCTTTTGTTTAGTTACGTTTTGTTTATAGATAGAAGCTGCTGAAATAAATGAATGGTTGTTTTAAATAAAAACCCTAATGAATAACTAATAAACACATGAAAACTATACCTGAGCCTGACCGATCTATGCAGCAGGTCAAAGATTATTGACCTTTGTCAGTGATGATGATCAGCTGATCATTTGTGACAGAGATTACTGTAATAAAACATGAAAGCTTCCAAACTCACACAGGAAGACCGGTGCTTTGCCAACAGACAAACCATCAAGACAATTATGGCTTTTAATTTTAGTTTTTCCACCTAAGATGTACAATTTTGAAGTATTGTACTTTTGACTTCTCTATTTATTTGACAGCTATAATTACTGGCAGACTAATATTTTACATTAAACACTTTTTAACTTGCGACCTCTTACAAATAAAAATAATCAGTTTATGATTGGCCCCATATCATGTTTCATATGTCTGAGTTGCTCAATTTCACCAAGGAGAGACTTCACCTGTAAACTTCTGACATGGTTCCATTTCTATTTAAGGCTCAAATGGTAAAATTATTTCATAGTTAAAAGAAATGAAACGCTAGAGAAAAGTCAAAAAAATAAACAAAATAAACAGATTTGTGAATCATAACTTTGTTTTCTCGCCCATTCATTGTTTCAAGACCCCTCAGATTGATCTGGTGACACTTTGGAGGGGCCACACCCCTCAGATTGGGACCCACTGGACTAAACTAGCTAACTGCATATAAAGTATTTGAAAGTAACTCCACCTGGAGCAGTAAAACAGTAAAATGCTGCTCTGACATTGTCACATTAACAATCTAATAATGTCACATATATGGAAACTAGGACCTTTATTGATCATTTTCAAATCCTTCTGTACTTTTAAGATTTTGGATTCAGAACTTTGACTTGTATCAGAGTACATTATTGCATTGATACTTCACCTTGTCTGAGCTTTACTGATACAGTGAACCTGTCATGAATTAAACATTAGTGTCATTAAGATGTAAGAGCTTTACACAACTGATCCTTCATTTAAAGGACTGAGCTCTTCAGATCTTTTGTGGACTCAGGAGTCAATGTGATAAAAACAAAATACAAGAAAAGACTAGCAGTTATGTTTCTGTTTTAAATATCTGAATTATTTTGTTAAGTGCTGTTAAAAACTACAAATGAAATAAAAAACAGTAAATGTCTTTATGTGACTGCATCACTGGACCTCAGTCAGTCTGCTCTCATATTGACATGATTATATTCTGTTACATAACTTTTGTTGTTTCCATGGCTGCAGCTCTGAACTCAAACCCACCGGATGAACTTGAGCAGCTGACCGGGAAACAGTTGATCCATGCGGGCTAAATTTATCCTCTGTTGACGGTCCAGGTCGGCTGGAAGAAGACGCAAAACAGACAGTCCAGTTTATTAATCTACCTCTGCAGTCGCTTGTTGCGTCAGAGTAAAGTGTCCGGACTGTGCTTCTCCTGGATAAGTGAGCTTACCGGGCTGTGACATGGCTGAGCCCGCGGGAAAGAGGTTGAAGAGCAGCCTGCCGCTGTGCACAGCGCACCGGAGCTCCGCGACCAGCCGGGCCAGACACAACCTACAGGCCGCTGTGGAGGAGGCTCTGTGCGGGGTGAGCAGCCTGCTGTGGGACGGCGCGTACCGCCTGCAGGCTCTGGTAAGAGACACAAGCATCCAGCACGGAGGCCTGCTCAACTAATGACAGAGAGGACTTTAACATCGCCAGTGATGGAAAGTAACGAAGTAGTTATGTTTACTCAAGTACAAATAAACATCGTCACCAGTAAACACAGATAATTAAAAAGTAAAACACTGACAGGGACATTTTACTGCACTATGAGTACTTTTACTCATGTTACTACTTCAGTACTTTTACTCAAGTTTTGAATGCATGACTTTTCCTGGTAGTGGAGTATTTTCACAGTGTGGTATTAGTACTTTTACTTAAGTAAAATGTATGAATACATTTTCTACCACTGGACACCACTGACCAAACAAAACCAAAACTCTTTATACCTTTCAGACTGTTATAGGAATATTTACAACTTTTCAGCGTCATTAGGGCTGGAACTTCCATCGAGAACACTGAGATCCTAAAGATGACGTAAAGATGAAAATATAGACAGAAAAAGGGACACAGAAATACGATGAGCTTTTTAAAGACAAATACGGCCTGAAAATATAAACTAATGTCCCATTTTGCTTACATAATGGAGGAATTTTCACAACAACATGAGAATTTAACAGCGACAGAAGATAAAATGAGGTCACGTGGAACCAAAAACAGACAAAGTCCTGCAGGATGCAGGACAGTCATGGAAAGGAGACTGTAACCTACAGAAGCCACATCGAACTCTAATATCCTTCATGTAACAGAATGTATTCTTCTGTGTTATTAGAATGATGTGGATTTGGGGAATTTTTAAAAAAGGGGACATAAATTAAAAATATATTTTACTCAGAAAGTGCTAAAAAATAATATTTTGACCAAAGTCAGACTGTGATGTTTGACATGAGCAAATGATGGACAGCTGTGAGTCAGTGCAGCAGGTGCAAAGCAAAATGTCTCCCTGCTAGTGTGTACCATTGTGTGTAAATGAGAGTGACTGTACTGATGAACATGTCCCACTGACATGTGCACAGTGGATTGTGGGATATTGAGGACAGTTCAGGCTGCATTTATTCAGAGCGATTTGAATGTGACAGCAGTTGGTCTGCCTTTTATGATACTCTAACTTCTAAAGGACGCAGAGCTTTGGCTGAAAGATACAAATCTTGATATATACTTTTAGTGACCTTTGAACTGTATAGACGACTGAAGACCATCTTATGTTAAATCATATTCTTTATACACAGTCAGCTAGTTTAGTCCAGTGGTTTCCAACCATATAATCATCCTGTTCTCACTCCGAGGTCGTCAAATACTGCAGCTTGATGTGTGTCCCTGTCTGGTGTAATGTTTTGATGTGCTGTTGAGGTCAGGTAGCTCGCTCTTTAAAGAGCAAGAAAATGCACAAGTGGAGAAGGTTGTGTTGATGGATAATCAAACACAGGATGAGAGCTTTTCGTGTCGTGTGAAACTAAAAGTCAACACAGACTTCTTTTGAACTTTTGTTACTTTATGGTATATTGCATACTTATTTTAACCCAAACCAGAGATGTAGAGATGAGATGGAGTAGAAGTATGAACTCAAAAAAAGTACCTCAAAACAGCACATAGTGAGCCCCACAAAGTATTCGTACCATTGACCACCATTATAAGAAATGTTTGTGTGACACCTAAATCAGAAAAGTATCATTCAGTGATCATTCTTTGTATTACACATTTTTAACCCAAGAAGGTTTTCTGTTTGAAAATCTTTCCCAGATCCCAGAAAAGCATGTGCAATAAACCACAAAACCTTTTTGACATTTTGGAATCCAGTTCCACATCGCTGGTTTGCACTTCCACATAAATGCAAAGAAGCAGACTGCAGATCCTGAAGTTTATAGCCGAGGTGGGGAACTATAAGATCACAATGATGTGAGGTGTTTTCAGTGTGTATCATCACTCTGAATGTATCTCAATTTGTTTTATCTCGTGCAGGCCAGTGTGTTTGAGCGGGACGATGTCGCTCTGCCTCGGGTAGCTTCCTTCTTCCACCAGGAGGCGCTGAAGCAGGAGGAGGAGGCCGAGGCCATGCTGGGCTACCTGGCTGAGAGAGGCGGCAACTACTGTGGCAAGGACATCCAGGTGAAAACTGTCGCTTCTTTTATAACTAACATTTTTATACTTTATTATCTTTTTAAGGCTTCGACTGTGGATTATGTAAGTTTTAGTTTCTGTAACTATTTTGTATACTGTTGGGTTGTAACCAACAACAGTGCATCATATATTTTAAAATAAACGTGTGTGTAAAATCTTTTTAAAAAATCAGATACATGTAGTGGACAAGTACAAGTAAGTCAACATTGTACTAATGTGCGGTACTTGATTAAATGTACTTTGTTACTTTCCCCCACTCCTACAGAAGTCAGTCAGAGGTCAGAGGTCAGGTTCAAGAGCATTTGTTGCCTGAAGACACTTCAGCAGGGTGGGGGAGGGTTGTTGCTCCTCATGGGTCCTGAGGGGCGTTTCGATGATCTGGTATGAAGACTTGATTTATGGATCCATTTTGAAACAAAATTTATGATCTGAACTTTATCTGTGAGACAGAGAAGCTTCAGTCTGTAACAGCGTTCTCGTTTTACTCTGCCAGCGACCTCGCGTTCCTCCCAAAAAGGATTTATTTTTCCTCCTGTGCTATCCTTCATTTTGTCAGAGCAGGTGTCTCTCTATCTGTTCCTTTTTTTTCTCCAAATGGCAGAGAGATCTCATTTTGGAACGAAGATCTTCATTTGGGCCAGGCGTTAGTGATAGGGCGTGGGGGAGGTGGTGGGGGGGTTTAAGATACCAAGAGGCTGGAGAAGGAGGGAGGGATGGAGGTTAACCCCCAGAGACTTGCCCCCAGCTCTGGCTTAAAGCTGGTCAGGGTGTACATTTCCCCCCCCCCCGAGTTCCGGAAAATTGGCGAGATTAATGCTGCGGCAGAGGGACGGTGGTGCTGATGGCGTTTCCAGATGGCCAATGGCATCGGCGGCAGTGGCATTGGCGCGTCGCAGCATGGCCTCTGACCGTCGGCCTGGGTTTATGAGTCGTGTAAAATCGTTTCAGGACTGAGGCCCAGGGCCCAGTCAGCAGCAGTTTGGGACACCTTGTTATCCATCTCTCAAGTGCCGTGTACCTCAATGAGACAACACCTTGGAGTCCTTCCATCTGCTCCAGATACAACATGGAAGCAAAATATCAAGCGCAAGGGCTTTTATTCTGAAGAAACTTTATCTCAGTTACAAACACTGCTACAGAAGTCAAGTTTGAAAAGTCTGGCAATCAGCACTTTGATATGAGACAACTAACTGTTGCTTTCAATCCATGTCTGTGACATCGCATCCAGACTGTTGTTTTAGTCTGAGTGTTTTGCCCAGCCAGATTTAGTTACCTTGCTCAGATTTGGTCAATTTCTCTTGATTTATGTGCTTCTATCAGGGTAAGTAGACTACATAGTAGTTAGTAGGCTGCCACCTCAATGTGCTCTGTGTTGCGTATTCTCTCGTGGAATCGCAACAGTGTCTAGAACTGCCGTGATCAGCTTGGCGTTGCAGCCTTGTCCAGTGGGATCAAGGGAACCGTCTGCTATCATGTCTAAAGGTTGCCACAATATGAAAATGTGAAGTTCATCCTTTAAGAATTGACCATTTTGTCCTGATGGTGGTGCTGAAGGAAAAGTCAGAGGGTCATCAGAATCATTCACCGCAAAGTTCACGGCGATCTTTGCGGACACATCGAAATTCATTCACACATTCTTGCAAAATAGTTAGCTTGGTGACATAGTGACTTCTCATGTGGCTAGTTGGCAAGGTACTGTGGTTGGAGAGCTAACTGGTGGCTAGCTGGGAACGTTGTATTACTATCCTTCATCACCAAGCTAGATGGTCACTAACCAGGCGATAACTAAACACAGTTTGTTCAGGAGAAGTATTTGTATCATCAACTTAGCGTGTCAAGTTTTAGTGGCGGTGGCTTATTACTGTACTCAGTACTCTGTCTCTCATGCTGTTTATGTGTCTTTGATTAACAGAAGCCAGGCTGTGAGGGAGTTTGTGCAGTGTTACCGGCTCTGGAGCTGCTGCTGCTCCAGCTGAAGGAGGAAGTCGGCGTCCTGATCGAGCTGAACCAGCTGGCTCGGAACCAAGGAGACCCGCACACTGCCAGTGTCGTGAAGAGCCACTTCCTCACACCACGGGTGGACCGTCTGAAACTGCTGGGAGATCTGCTCACCAGTGCCCGCCGGTTGGGCTGCACCAACGACCAGACAGGGGGGTTTGGGGAGTACATCCTCAATGAGCTTCAAGAGGAGCTGACCAGATGATCGATGTGCTTCAGTCAAAAGGCCCTTTCAGACACAATGCGATTTGCGGTGCATTCTTTGCTGGATTCGGTGCACTCCGGTAGCGCACTCTGCTGTACGCTGTTAATAGCTCGACGAAACGAAAAAACAATTGTAGCGAGGTGCAGGCCATTGAAAAGAATAGGTTTCAGAGCACATTGCTGCTGTTGTCGCAGTGTGTCTTAAAAAGCCAAAAGAAGTCTTGATTGACGTGTGTGATGATAAGATTGGTAATTCTAATCTTGTATATATTTTTCTACAGAGAACAAAAGTTAATTTTCCTCTTAAAATTAAAAGGACCATGGTGACATTTTGGGAAATTTTCTTGTTAGCCATTTTCCACAAGTTAAAATAGATGTTAATCTCATCGCTCTGCCTCCAGTACAGAGATACTGTATGTCCTATATGACATACGTAGCCTAGCTTAGCATAAAGACTGGAAGAGGTAAATTGCTTGCTTAGCTCCATCAAAACAGAAAAAAACACATTCCAGCAATTCCAACTGTGCAGGCTGAAGACTAAAAGCAAGGGGAACCCACTAGTCTATTAAAAAAGAGGGGGAAAAATGCACCTTTAAAACTGTCTGATTCAAACTGTTGCAAGATCCCGTTAAATATTTTACCTTTAAT
Organism: Sciaenops ocellatus; assembly: GCA_033000465.1. Taxonomy (NCBI): domain Eukaryota; kingdom Metazoa; phylum Chordata; class Actinopteri; family Sciaenidae; genus Sciaenops; species Sciaenops ocellatus. The sequence continues at coordinate 24,541,499 of CP136871.1, read as the reverse complement.
ATCCTCCATGCTGCTAACTATGCAAACTATTTAACTGACACTGCTAACTAGCCAGCTTCAGACTCGATAAAAAGTGAAAATCTCACTTTTAAATAAAAGTTGTCTGATTTACATTTTATTATTTAAAAAAAATAATAATATTTTTAATATTCTCCATGAATTACATAAAAATAATAATAAAAAAAAAACACTTAAAACCTTAAACGCTAATGTTAGCTCATGTTCATGTTGTTGTGTGTTGTGTGCGTGTTTATTTACTTTGTTTTACTTCTAGAAGTGAATAATGGTAGATTTAGTGTGGTTGGAGAAACACTTTAATCAGACAATAAATTAAACCAATCGAGGATACAAACTTTGTTCAGGCCATTTTTATTTTAGCTTAGCACTAAGATTGAAGGCAGAGAAAACTCCAACCCCATCTCGATCAAAAGAAAACAAAATGCACCTTCCAACACCACCAAAGCTGTCTGATTTACATTTTATATCTTGCTAACTCTTGTTAAAATCTTGCTTATCTAGCTAAGAAGCTAGGTCGTCCAGTCTGTTTTAGCTGTTAGCACAGAGCTCAAATCTGGCAACCTTACAGGATTTAACGTCTATAGCTCCAATGCTAACCAATGTTCATGTCTTTCATTTCTACACCTTTTCAATAAACAAGGTGCAGCATAAATAAGAAACCTTTAACTTTACTCTGTCTTATGTATTAAAATTATATTTTAAAGAAAAATTTAAACATGTTTTTCTACAAAATGTATACATTTGAGGTATTCAGTGTCAGTGTTCAGGACACAACCAGACCATTTTTGATTGTTGTGCCTAAAGACACATTTCAGGTGGTTAAAAAAGTACTGATGGTCATAAATCAGTCCTGTACTGAAGTAGAGAAATTAAGCTTTTGTTAAACAGAATGTTTTTTAAAACTGAGTGTTTCCTTAATGTTCAGTACTCTACATCTTCTGCTTGTGAACGTGTGTTTTCCAAAATATAAATGAAATCATATTTTTAGTATTTATTCACCATGTATTCAGGATTTCATCATATATTCTTGTTTTGTGACTTGGATTGGTTAGACAGAGCTCCGCTGTGAAGGAGAAGCTATGAGGTGTTTGTCTGATACTCACTGCTGATGTTTGTTTTTTATGATTATCTAAAAAACAAAAGTTTGGGTTTTTTTGTGCACTACGTCATTGAGTTAGAAAAGGTCAGATGACGATTTATAATATTTGTAAGCTACAGATGGGATCTTTATCATTCAGAAAAGTCTGAAAGTTGTACAAAAACTCTGTTTCATCTTTTGAAAATAAAGTTTAAAATAAAAATAAAGTTCTCTGTTTCATATCTGAAAAATAACATACAAAATACTGACTTTAAAGGATCACTCCATATTTGATTTTGACCGTATGAATTACAGGTAGCATTATTTTAAATTTTGACCTCTGGTTAATGTGTTTAACTCCTGTTCAGACATAAACTTTAATAGCAACAAAAAACATTAACAGCTTGTATTTAGTTGTCAAGGGTTAGTTCCTGTATTAAAACACCTGCCAATCATTTTTGGAGTTATAGTGATAATCCTCTGAGTGGAGGGTTTGAATATTTTAAAAGCACCCACAGAGTACAGCTTCTAACCATCTGTCACATTTGACTGGCAGAGCTTGATGGGTAGTTAGCTGACAGCCTGCAAGACTAAACTCAGGGCAACCAAAACGTTCATGTGCGGTGGACCTGTGTGCTGCAGGAGCTGCTCTGCAGCGCCCTCCAGCTGCAGCTCATGTGTATTGCATCGCTTCTGAAAGCGCTACATGTTTAGTGGAAAATGAATAATCTGCATTTTAATGTTTCTGGATAGAGTGCGTGCAGAGATGACAGCTGGGAGGAGAGCTGCAGGCAGACAGGAGGAGGTGTAGGAGGGAGGAGGAGGTGGTGCTGAGTGAATCTTCGTCTATAAATAAACTCAATGACATTTAACTTGATTACTGAGTTCACACTTTCATGCAGCATTTACACTCTTTAAAAATGGTATTCAGCTCGCATGAAACATGAGCGCATGTCTGGAGTCTTTTCTGCTAATTTTGGACGCGACACATCTCTTGATGAGTTTCACTCAGAAACGGAACAAACTTTTAATTGATTAAAATGTTTCACTCATCAAATGCCATCTCTTCCTCATTTCCAACCTGAAGCAGCTTCAGCTCAAAACATTAAAAACATTAACGTTGAAAACAGAGAGAGAGAGAGAGAGATGAGGTCAGAGGTCACAGCTGATGAATTAATATGACCAACTGAATGTGAAATATTAATTTTGACCTAAATTTGATTATTTTTAATATTATGGCTGCTGAAATAAAAACGAACAGGGCTCAAACACATTTCTGCTTTCATTTAGAAATGTCTTATTTTTTAAAAATGATATTTTTGTGCCACTTTCTCTTTACATCTTAGAAATTTAATGAAAATGTTCGTTTTTTTTTAGCTTTTAATTGAACTCTATTTTGAATTTATTGTTTTCCTTCCATCGGTTTCCCTTTATATTCCCTGTCATGTATCCTCTCATCTCTTCTCTCTCTTGTACATTTATTATTCATTCATTAATTTCTCCTTTTCAGGCTGGTACCATCACTTCAAGCTGCAGGAACTATTTTATTTAAACGCCACATTTCATTTCAGATAAAGAGCTTCATATATATAAAAAAAGAATCAGTCGACAAGTATCATGCAGGAGAATATGACAGAAAAATGTGTGAAATACTTTTTATTTATTGTGTGCACATGTGTGTGTCTCCACTCTGCAGCAGTATATTATCCTGCTGTTACTGCTCTGTTAGGGGTAATTGTACACTAATTACCGTGAAGTTGTAAACCCCTCCTGCTGCCCGCTGATTGGTCAGGCCTCAGTGGACCTCACCACCCTGACCCCGCCCCCCGCGGGTGTCCCAGGTATAAGATGATCCAGGTCAACAGCTGAGAGGACAGAACCGTTTGTGACAGGACTCTACATTCCCCCCAAAACACAGAAACTGACTCTGAGTTTCATCTTTCCTGTAAAAAAGTGTGTTTCTTTGGCCTCAGCAGCTTCCGTCTCCTTCACTGGATTTTTCTTCTTCTTTGGTGTGTTTTGGGACTGAATCATGGAGCTGTCGGATATCTCTTTCCCCATCCCTGCCGCCGATGATTTCTATGACGACCCCTGCTTCAACACCAGTGACATGCACTTCTTCGAGGACCTGGACCCGCGGCTGGTCCATGTGGGCCTACTGAAGCCGGACGACTCCTCCTCTTCACCCTCACCCTCCCCTTCCTCCTCCTCCGCTTCCTCCTCCCCGTCATCCCTCCTGCACCTCCATCACCACGCCGAAGTGGAGGACGACGAGCACGTCCGCGCCCCCAGCGGGCACCATCAGGCGGGCCGCTGCCTGCTCTGGGCCTGCAAGGCCTGCAAGAGGAAGACCACCAACGCGGACCGGCGGAAGGCGGCCACGCTGCGGGAACGCCGGCGGCTGAGCAAAGTCAACGACGCCTTCGAGACCCTGAAGCGCTGCACGACGGCCAACCCCAACCAGAGGCTGCCCAAAGTGGAGATCCTGCGCAACGCCATCAGCTACATCGAGTCCCTGCAGGCGCTGCTGCGCGGCGGGCAGGACGACGGCTTCTACCCGGTCCTGGAGCACTACAGCGGGGATTCAGACGCCTCCAGCCCACGATCCAACTGCTCCGACGGCATGGTGAGTTCAGGGACTGACAGGTGTTAAACAGGGGGATGGGTGGAGGAGAGTCTATCTGCGCGCTTTGATGTTCTCCAGTGCGTCTTTACGCACGGACACGTCTCAAGAGTTTTATTTAATTTACTATTTAATTTGATCTATTCTCTAAAGTGTGTTGGTCTCAGTCTGTGATGACTGCGTTTCAAATTTGGGTTTAACAATTTCAACGTGTCAGTTTAGTCCATTAAACCCGACTTTACCTCTTAAGGTTCTTTCTTCTAGTTTTGGCTTAAACGGATTTTTTCCTCTTTATTTTTTGTATTTGAACCATTTGAACAGTTACACACGAGCTGAAGGCGCAGGCCTGCGCTGCACTTAAACCTGACTGTGTAATGATCTGTCACATAGAAAAAAAACAAAACAAAACAACAACTACTAAATAGATCAAATACAAAGTTTTTCCTCATTGAAGCGTCTTCTATCAGCGCGACATTTGTTCAGTACACTAAATCAGTTTATTTAGTGAAAATTAAAAAGGTTCACATTCACTCGGATCGGGCCTGAACAAATAACGAGACAATTATTAAATTAAAATGTGTTGAATTCTGTTCAACACGTTTCAACACGTTGTTGAGAAGCAGGACGTGGATCGAAAACGTATTTAATGTGTTGAAACAATTTCATTCTGTTTTGTAATTATTGGATCTATTTTTCGTTGTTTGGCAGTGATTCAAACATCTCAGAGAAAATGTCTCTAATTTAAAAAACATATCATCATTAACTATAATAATTCTACATTTTATAGATAAGACTCCAGCAGTGTGCTTAAATTAATTTAAATATGTATCAGTTTTTTATTTATTTTCTGCACTTGTCGGGTTTGAAATTTCATCCATTGATCGGGGATCGTGTTGCCACATTCACCTTCAGGTTTTCTCACATTCATTATAAATAAAAGATGTTTGATCAAACTTGTTTTTTTTCTCTCTGCAGACGGATTTTAACGGGCCGACCTGTCAGTCAAACAGAAGAGGAAGTTACGACAGCAGCTCTTATTTCTCCGAGACTCCAAACTGTGAGACACCTGAAAGGACTTTTAATATTAACGATGTTGGCAGCTAACAGGCCAATTAGGCCACCAATTAAGATAATAAATGACTTTATTCACGCCTCGTAGTAAAACAAAGACACTCTGCAGGGAAAGACAAATAAAGCAGGTAATAAAAGCAGCAGGATGATGAGGCCAATAAAACAATAAAAATGTTTCTTGTCAGTTCTGAAGAGGAAGCCTCACAGATGTGTGCTGTGGGACAAATGAGAGATTTTACTGAAAATAATATTACTACAAATGCTCATCCAGCGTTTGGTACATTTTACTGAAATATAATAATATACATTTTAGATTTTTATTTACAGTTTTAAATAATAATTAAAAAAAAAACAGTTCACTTGAGTCTCAGGTCCCTTTTTATTCTTTGGAAAGTTTCCATGATTATATTTGTCTCCATCTCAGCTGCTATTTTTTCAGGATAACTAAACATGAAAGTCAAATACTGATAATATTTCAGGTAATAACTGTGATGTTTTGTCTCATGCAGGCGGTCTGAAGAGTGACCGGAGCTCGGTGGTCTCCAGCCTGGACTGTCTGTCCAGCATCGTGGAGCGGATCTCCACCGACAACAGCAGCCTGCTGCCGGTCCCCGATGGTCCTGGGTCTCCCCCAACAGACCCGGCCAGTGAGGTAGCAGCACCGGGGCCCGTGCAGATTCCCTCCCCGACCGCCAGCCAGGACCCCAACCTGATCTATCAAGTCCTATAGACTTTCACACCCGGGACTTTACCATCCTGTCACACCGTCCAGTCATACAGCACAGATCCACTCACTTAAGCTGAAAAGTATGGAAGCTCAGCTCTGCCAGAAAAATAATTCAATATGAAAAAAGTTTAAGATGGCCCACTCATTCACATCTCAGAGTCTTCATCGATGGATGGAGTTTGATATTTTATATTAAATTTTATAGATTTTATAGTTACTGCACAGACGTCATGCACTGATGAAGACTGTGAGATGCAGATAAAAGCTCTGGAAATGTGCCAGAATGTGAGGCTTTTCTTTACAAGATACAAAGTCTGAATTAATAAGTAATTAATATTTCTTTGAAAATTTGACAGATTGTTGCTCTCACAGGAAAACTGACCTACAGTTCATTTATTTTTCTGGCGTGAATGACCTTCCATACTTAACCCCCAGATTCTCTTTCCTGCTGTAAAAATAAGTGGAGTAAATTTTAGATGTAGGTATACAACCACTTGAATGCTGGGAAATATAGTTTTGCGACATTTTAAAAACAGGTTTACTGATGAATAGAGATCAGTTCTTGCTCTATTTCTATTTTGCTTTAAGTTATGAAAAAATATTTTCAGGCTCAGCTGAGTCAGTCAGATGGAATTTTCTTTCTGTCTGTGTATCAGTCTATTTGATGAAGGACGGAGGCCAAAAAAGAAAAAACAAAACAAAACAAAAAAATCCATTTACATTCCTCCACTTTTGTCCATCTGAAGTCCTAAAAGCCCCAGCTGTTCAATTCCCTCAGGAAAAAAAGAAGAGGATTTTACAAAGATGCCATACAAATACTACGGTTAGAAAACTGCAGTAATAAATAACAGAACCACAGACACAAATACAACTGTGGGAGTATTATTGTGACCGTCATGTCCAAGTCAAACTAAAAAAACAATGATTTCATTTGTCGTTTTCATTCACTGCAGCGGAGGACCATTTTTCTGTTTCTGTACATATTATGTAAATAAGAGCCGATTTGTTCCAACTGAAAGTATTAATTATGTATTTAATGTTTCTGTCTGTATGTGCTTTTGTTTGTTGTGAAAATGTTAAACTTTATATTTATACAAACTGAGTGAGTCTAATGACAAATAAATGAACCTGCTTATTTATACAAAAACAATGTGACTCTGCTTTTTAATTCTTTATTTATATAATATATATTTTATTATATTGCCATTTAGGCCTCAGGATAATTGAACATATTATTAAAGGTAATGAAATACATTTTGTGGTAAAAGCTACAAGAAAACATATTTTACACAAGAAAACACAACAGAACATTGATATTATTATTATTATTAATATTATTATTATTATTATTATTATTATTAAACTGCAGCTACGAATTCGTTAAAACTCAAATGCTGATCATGAATTTCTTTTTATGCAACCAATTTTCTGAATATTGTTTATTGACATTATAATTTTGTTTAATGTTTAATTTTGTTTATATATTTTAATTGAATGTATTTTTTTGATAGTATATATTGCTTTTAAAAACAACTTCACAAATTAGTTTATTTGAGTTTTGTGTCACCAAGAAGATAACTTATTACTATTTTATTAATTTATACTGAGGTGAAGTAACTGAAGAGGTAAACATTATTAACACTGATTTGTATAAAATACAATTATCGTTTAGATATTTTGTTTGTAAAACTTCATTAAAAAAGAAGCTGCTGAATAAAAAATCACAACGTAAAACCTGTTTTTGAACATTTGACTCAAAGAGTAGCAGCGCCATCAGGCGACTGCACTGCAGAACTGCACTTCATTCTTCTGAAAATTAAACTTTGAACTCACTACCACAAACAGTAACCAAAATAAGGAAATTATATAAATGTGTTATTATTTATTTATTATCGATTAAAGTGTCCCAATGACTACGACAGTAAGCGTAAAAAAAAAAAAAAAAAAAAAATAGAACAGAAATATCATATTTCCAACCTTTTTTTTTGTTATTCATTTGAGCTTTACAACATTTCATTGGATCCTCTTCTTCTGAATGGTTTCATTCAGTGGTTTCCAATGTATAGATCCAGCATATTTCATATTTTCTTCCCTGTGGCCTCATCCTGTCACATTTATTTAACTTCATATCTTAATTATTTAAACTTTAAAAAGAAGTATTTCATTTAGTTTTACTCACATAAATGATGAAATGCTGAGATATAGGCCAAAAGTTTTCTTACAACCCTCAAAATCAAGAAGGCCTTACAACCTCCCACAAAGCTTTGGGGACCTCTAGTGGAGGTAGTGACCCCCAGGTTGGGAACCAATGGTTAAATGAGACCAGCTGTAGAATTACAGCCTCCAGCCTTTTCCTTACATGTTCACCTCCCGATCTTCTCTGGATGCTGTTCATTTGGATTTTCTTTCAGTTTAAAGTTTGTGCTGCATTTGGATGTAAACTTGTGACAGGGAGCTAATATGCACAATACCAGGACCCTGAAACCAGCTGGAGTTCAGCCATCATTCATTTTGGAATGGACTGAAGCTGGGAATCATGGTGAAACACTTACTAAGAAGTCAAGCATGTAGACCTGTACCTACATAATCAGAGAGAATCATTTGATTTAAACCTCTGAAAATACATTGAATAAATACTAATGATGATGTCTCACACATCAATAAGGAGCTGATAGATCTTACTAGCATATAACTTTAAATTTAGTTACTTGCTTCCAGAAGTGTATTTTTCCTAAACACTCTTTAGCAGCAACCAAGATCACACCTTGAACTCATCCCACAGCACTTACTTCGGCACACCGTATCATTTGCTTCCTCTCTGATTTGGTTTTCACATCCCGTCCAGACAAACCTCATTTTTTATTTTTCCTAAAGAAGAGATGATTCCTGCACTTGGAGTCTTCGAGACTACCTCCTGGTTCCCAGGCCACACCGGTCCATTTCCAACCCCCTCGATCCTTCGGTCCACAGCACTGATTTCTCCAATCATCTATTCATCCTTCATCCATCATCTTGGTTCACCTTCACCCATAATGTGCACCACACATAAATCCATGTCAAAAATGGCATTGTACAAACTTTCTGTGTGCATATACTGGTCTTTAAATGAAGCTGTATATATTATACCCTTTTGATGCCTTGAATAATCTAAAAATAGACCTTGCTGTTTGCATTGGGATAACAATAAATGCATGTTTAGACTTTGGTCACTGGTGAAAATGCAGAGTCTCCTGCTGACTACATCATTAAAAGTTCAATTCAACTCTGCAGTTAGAAAACAGTGTTGAACAAACGACTTTAAAAATTGCACAGCTAAAAATACTGAACTTTATTGACTTCTGAATAACAACAGATCTACAGACATGGCTTGAGAGAGTCACACTTTATTTACAAAAATACTGAGAACCAAACAGTGGAGGGCGAGGAAGCGTGACGGTGAACAAGTTTTTAGAAGTTTTTTATTCCTAATGAACAGCAGCTAAAGGCTCCTGGTTGCATGTATCAGGACATAAGTTGATAACCGCAAAGTAAACCTCAGCATTACTGGCTTCTTCTGAGCTACGACCTTCGCCACAATGTGCGTTGCTTCATCAGGCGTGTGTCCGAGACGATCGCAGTTTGGTTTCTGAGCAATGGCGTGGTTAACCCATCTACTTTCTGCGGCGAGCGGCGGCTCCCTTCTTGCTGCTGTAATAGGAAAAACAAAAAAGACGGAAACATGTTAGAACTCTTTGAAAAATCTTTGTTGTTGGCTGCGCACTTTCAGATTCACACTTCAGTGATCTTATGAACAGACTATCTGGGTTTGGTGGTATATATGAAAATGGATGATTTGCATCATTGTGTAAGCAGTCCATTAGCATGTCTGCTAGCACTGCATGTAAAATTCCTTCAGAAAATATAAGAAACACTAAATATATCCATGAGAGATGTGCACTTTTAGCAAAGCCTTTGTAGACAAAATGCTAATTAACACAGAAAGTATTAACTATTGTAGTAGTAACTATTGACTGACGGTTAGCATTAAAAATGTGTTTTATTTACTGGAACAAAATGTAGCTGCTGTAACTAAAGCTGCTCATATTCACCTCATCTTCAACAACCTCAACTCTGCCCTAATATAAGTTCTGGTTTACATTCATTACATTGGTCTACATGCATAATGGCAAAGATGCAAAGTTTCCAGCCAACATTACATAAGACGTCTGTTGATATGCTGAAGTTGCTGTTCAGACAGAAATCACTCACAAACTCATGCAGAACTTACCTGCACACATTGAATCATTACCGAGTCCAGCCATTTAACTAACGTGAATACCTTCACAGTTTCTGGTGAATTGCATCTCACACACAATGAAGTAAACAGGTCAGTATGAAGAGAAGGACCCCGACCTTCAGACTGAAAAAGGATGTGCTATTTTACATCATAATTGTAGTTTTAAACATTGTATAATTACTGCATATTTGCTAAAGACAGCTCTGTTAGGCTGCTGTCATCCATCCGTCTTCAGAGAACATCAGGGAACCTTCTTTACATACTGACAACCAGTATGTTTACATTAATAACAAATGTAATATCTGGTGTTATAATGGGAACATGAGATAAATAACACACAAAATGTTTGAGATATGAGAGAAACAACACAAAAACTGTTAAATACAGAGACCACCAGAGGTCATGTAGTACAAAAACAATATCACAAATTGCTAAACCAAGCTAACAAATTCATAATTTTCTTTCCCCTTACAGCTAAAAACTTGATTTAGCAACTCATTTGTGTGGAAGTCTGCATTTTTCCTACCACATAAACATGGCAGTGTCTCCGTAAAGTAACGAAAACAGCAGTTTGCTTCTTTGAGCAAATATAGTAAAAAAAAAAAAAAAAAAAACCTGACTGGCGTCACAGTTCTGACAAAACTGCTGCTGTCGTATATTTTTGGACAAACACCTGACATGTTCACAACATGTATGAGCTGTGAGGTGGAAAAAAGGGCCGGTCTTTTAACTCCATGTTGACTTCCAGTTACAGTTTTCCAGTCCTGGATTTGGGTCTGAATGTCCACTAGTGATGTTAGTGAGGATTCACTGTGTTTATGGCTTTTTTGTCTCAACAAATTGACACAAAAAAATGGACAAGAGTATATGAGAAAGTCCTCATCCTGAAATTTAGAATTTAGAAGTTTAAAAGTTGAGATTTGGGCTGCTAATTTTGAACGTACACTGCCTTGCCAATATCCAACTTATATTTAAGGACTAACGTTGAACTTGTGTGTCGTCTTTCCATATAAATCAAATGTTTTCTGCCATAAACTGACATAAACTGTTCTGAATGGTCCGACAGTTATGTCTGGCTAAGGGAAGGGTTCACACAGACATCATTTGGAGTGTCAGTGAACACAGCATTGACAGTACTTACTGCTTCTGCAACTCATCAATGCGGTTCCTGTACGTGAGCACCTGAAAAACGACACAGCAGCAGCTTTAACACACACACCAGAACACGTTTACCTCCAGGGAGAAGGACATCCCTCTGCGATCCTGAACAGGCTCCATAGGCCATGGGCTGTGGGATGAGGCACCATGGGAAACCAAGACGGGGTCATGCATATGTTCAGTGTTTCTTCTGTATTCACTTTTATTTGATTTGTGGGTCCTGAAAGAGATTATCTATGTGACATTCTGCCTTAAATTCTATGATTTTCTCTGTTAATCCACAGAGGAAGAAACCCCTGTTGATGATTGTTGTGTTAAAATACCCGTTGTGGTTTCCCAAGAAGAATCATGAACAGTTTTGAGAGATTTGGCTCCGAAAGCTCGACAGACTCCAACTTACCTGTTCGACCACTCACTCACAAACCTGACCAAAGCCCTGTGATTCTACAAATGACATCCAGACCAGGACAGGACGCCAACACCACCTTTACATCCACTTTAAATAATTCATCTGCTGCAACTGAAGAGTTTGATTCCAAAAATGACATTAGCATAAAACCATTAGAGCACTGGAGAGGATGGATGGTAACTTAACTGTCTAATTTTAAATGTAATTGTGAGTGCCTGATCTTTTGTTTAATTTACGTATGGCAGCTCAGAAGTGTCATCATTACAAGAAATATTTTGTAGTTTTGAAAAAAGTAATTATGGCAAATCTCATTATAACAGAAACCTTTTAAATTCAGGGAGTAAGGCTGTCATGATATCAGATTTCCACTGCACAATATGAATATATATTAAAATATAAAAAATCTGCAAAAGAAAATGTGTCTCTCTTTTGGCTTTTTGATTTAAGAGATGCTGGATAATTAACATGATGTTATTATATATTATTAACATGATATCAGCATTTCATTTTTTAAATATCACAGATATTATTAATACTGTCAATATATCATGACATCGCTATCAGTGCAAAACAGATGCTGCTGTAGCAGATGTTACTTTTGGAAACAAAGTCTTCAGTTCTCTCTTTCAGCTATTTTTTTTTTTGGTGGTGCGTTTTCTCCTCTGTCTCGGCCAGCGGGGGGCGCACTGGTTCTCTGACCTTCCTTCATGTTAACATGCAGCTAGCCTGAAGCCAGCAGGCAAACCTGCACCCTGCTCAGCTCTACTTACAATTTACTGAGCTCCTCAACTCTCTTACGCAGGGTTGTAACCTGGAGGGGGAATCAAAGATCAAGGGTTCAAATCCGGAGAAACACTCGGATGGACGGTCACCCCGGGATACCAGCATCATCATCATCAACAACAACAACAACATCATGTGGTAGTACGACAACATGTGGAGTGAGAAAAGTGTGAATTTATAGTTTTTAGTTCGGGTTTACTATGATGTTCAGGGAAGTTACAAATTATAACCAGAAATTTAAAGTCAACTTTGTGTAACTGACAGTTTTTAATACTTGGTGGCAGAAATGGATGATTTATTTCATGTGATGACCTTTTGCTTAAATAAAAAAACAAACAAACAAACAAAAGAATATATAACAATAATTCGGCAGGCATCTAGAAAACATACATAAACATACATTTGCAGCATAAACGCCTTGATAATCTACTGTTTTTATGTCATAACATGACATCTCACTAAATATCTCTAACCCATGATTCTGTTCTTAGGTCCCTGTACAACCTCAAATCTTACTTTTCTTAAATAATAAAACAATCTATCTGACATCAAATGCTCCATTGTGGGATCTTTACGTAAGATTGAGAAGCTCTGGCAAGAATAAACAGCAAACACAGTAAATATTAATATTACCACTCGTCATAGCAGCTCTCACCTCATACTTCTGCCTCTTCAGTCTCTCCATGTGGTCGAACTTCTCAGATTCCAGTTGGCGCATCCAGTCATGCAGCTCATTGATCTTATCCCTGCAGGAAACACACAAACATAAGTTAAAAAACAAGAATCCATTCAGACACAACGACTGACGTTTTTAAGAGCAGTTATAATATTTTATCAGGTTGATTTGAGTTTTGTTTTGTGTTTTTAGGAACCTTCTTTCACCCGGACAAGAGAAAGCATGTGAATACTGAGAACTGTTTCTGTGTGTGAGAGCCAAGTGTCGAGTCGTACTTCAGCTTGTCCTCGTTCAGATGGTCGATGTTCAGCTGCTTGCGTCTGGCGGCAAGGATCTTCTTCTTCTTCTCTCTCTCAGTCTCTTTCTTTCCTCCTCTCTTCTGGTCAGCCTGTTCAGTTTGTACAGATGCAGGTTAACAGCCATCCAGCAGCATCTCATCTTTCACTTGTTACTGTACCAAAGTACGATTTTGATATACTTGTACTTGATTATTTCCTTTTAATACAACGTTCTAGCTATCCAGATAACACTGTAGTCAGACAGTATCAGTGTGTACTGACTTTCTGCAGGTGGCTGCTGTAGCTGGAACCCATGCTGGACAGAGCAGACTTCTTCTTAGCCTCGTCATCTGCCTTCTTCTTGGCGTCAGCCTCTTCCTTGATCCGCCTCTCCTCCTGGTTTACGCAAACAAAAGAGACCTCTGAGTCAGAACCACCAATTCATTCACTAGTACTTAATGTGACACAGAAAAAAGAGTAGCATTATTAAGGACAGATAAGTTGTTTATAATGTCAGCTGAGGTTGAACTTTAGATGTGCTAATGCAGACGCAAACCTGTACATTTGTACATTGTACATTTATGGTTACAGACTCTCTCTTGTCCTCCCTACACTTGTATTTTTGGTGTAATTAATTGGCTAAAAAACAGACGAAATACACATAATATTTAAAGATGAATTTGACATATAGCATTTAAAGCTTTTCTACACACTCGTCTGCACAAACACATCAAAACTTAGACATCAAGACTCTTTTTCTTACCTCCAGAGGGAGTGAGAATAAAAATATCAGGTTTAAGAGTCATATGAATAAAGATAAAACTACGAACCTCACGTCTGGCCTGGCGCTCCTTATCTTTCTCAGCGCGGACCCTCTGCTGCTCGGCCCTCTCAGCACGACGCTTCTCCTGCAGGATGACAGCAAACACAGACACATTTGAACTCACCCCAGACACCAGATGAGACCACTCTCTCGTCAGATAACTTAGCTTAGCACAAAGACCTGAAATGGAGGAAAAACAGCCTCAGTGTGTGAAAACTTACAATCCTATCCTTGAGAGCAATCAGCTCTTCCTCCTCCTTCTTTCTGCACTCAAAGTGAGCATCGATCAGGGCCTGCAGCTCGACCAGATCCTTGTTCTGACGTTTCTTCTGGATGTCCTGCAGGGCAGAAGTACGGACGACAACGGTCAGCCGAACAGAAACACTCAACATGAGTACAAAACCTTCAAACCATCACGTCAGGTCTGCTTACATCAAAGTCCACTTTCTCACCATCAGGGATCTTGGGGGCGCTGGGCCTGAAGGAGAGAGTGTTTTGGTCTTGAGTGCACCGGTGCTGATTGTAATGTTATTTTTTTATGTTTTCTTTTTCTGGCTCAGATTGAAACGTCTACAGAAATCATTTCAAGTCTGTTTATATGAGAAGGAAACTTACTTGAACTTTGGCTTCTCCTCTGCAGGTTAGGAAATGAAGAGAGGACAAGTACATGTCATCGGGTTAGAAACGAAGCAGATTATTTCATGTCTCTCAGGCATTACATGGATTAAACGCTATGGTTTTGACTCTATATGACACATTAGATTAGGATTAAATATGTAGCCTTGTTTATAAGTTAGGGTTAGGACAACAGATAAATACTGGAAAAATAAAACTTCACATCGTAAAAAAACTGAACCAAACAGTTTTCAACAGAGATCATGAAGTTTTGAGAACCATCTTTCTGTGAGTGCAGTTACAATAATTCAATTAATCAATTTCAATTATTGTATTGTTATTAAAACCTCGCTGTATTTCTGTTTCGTTTGTCATTTTGTATGTCCTGGACCTGAAATGTGTGCCATGGTTTTTTGTTTTCTTTTTTTGGCTTGACCCCAAAATAATTTTTACACAAGCAAGACAAAGTCATTTCCCCCATTTCTTTCTCTTTCTTCGAACCCAGATTCTGGCGGCTCCATGCCATGCAGATGACGAGTGACATAGCAAGAGAGTAACGGTGGGGTCGCTGCGCAGTGAAGCACGTGTTAGCATCTCATATTCTTTCACCCTTCTTCTCCAGCAGTTTAAAAAAAAAAAGAAAAAGCGTTCAATAAATAATTTAAATTGTGGGTTGTTTTTTTGTTTGTTTTTTCATAATTTGAATTTCAGTCTCTCAGTGCCAATTGGGCAGCGCTCCTGGATTTTGAAAGACAGACAAAATTTGGACAGACATTTTGTGAACAGCAGGCGTTCCCCCGAGTACAGACGTCAGACCTGGACACTGTGGTCCTTCCAAAACCAGAATGACAGATTTCAGATTTCGTCAGAAGTTTTTAAATCAACATACCTTCCTCTTCAATGGCCTCTGCATGCAGCAAGCATCCAAAACAAAAGCAGAACAAACAAGAGCGTTAGCAAGCCCAACTGAGAGCAGCAAACTTTACAACCAATCAGCTAAACACAGTGAAACTATGTCAGGCAGTCTATCTGCTGCAGCTTCAGCATCTCTAGTAACTCAGAGATGAAGAGGAATTTTTAATTACTGTAAATTCTCAAATAGTAGCCGAGTATCAAATAAAGGCTATGATGAATTCAGAATAAATTCTAAATCTTTACAGTGACAGTCATTTACTTGCTTTTTCATGTTAGTTTACCAGCAACCAAAATAAATGCCCATCTAAAATATAAGCCAGTTTCAAATAAAGGTAAATAAAGGCCAATATTTGAGAATTGACAAAATGTAATCCATTTAACATTTAACCCTGCATTCAAATGCCATTGGGCAGAAACTTCAAAATAAAATGTGGAAGTTGGAAAGTTAGGGCAGAAAGTTATGTAGACATGATGCAGTGAAGTTTTTTTTATTATTTTTTTTTTTTTTTAGAAAATCACAGTTTATTTAGTGAGAGATGGCAAGCTTTACATAGCATCTGAATGCAACACCAGCTTGGAGGACTTTCCCACCAGCATGTTAGCAAAATATAAGATGGGACTTTGATATCCATCAGGCATTCTTTTGATTCAATGGACATCTTTACTTTCATGCTTAGCAGTAAATGTTACTCCCTTAAAATAAGCAGCTCAAGATATACTATCTATGTAATCTGATGTTCACCTTCATCAGATATCAAAATAATCAAAAAGCAATCATATACTGTAAGTAGTACTACCACAACTACTCAGAGTACATGTGGTTCAGTCGTAAAAGTAGGGTTAGACTGATAAAAGAAGCCAATATTCATCTTTGTCTGCCATAGATAAATGTGTCCAGGACAAACGCTAACATTTTAGCATACAGTATGACAGGCTCAGCTGCTAATTAAGTAGCGCTCGTTTTATTTATTAAGTAAACATAATTTGTTTACTTGGCATATCAAAAATCAAACGTTGCTGATTGTTTTCTTTTTTCTTGACATATAAAATATGTTAGCCAGGAAACTAAAGTTTAGGCAAAATTAGATTTTTATTTTAAAAAAATTGTGAATCTACAATTTCCAGAATGAATATTATATAAACTTTGGATTACTAAATTGATTTATACTATAGTACACTAATAGTCTCTGACATACCTACTGTAGCTACTGCATGCTAACATGTTAGCCAAACACTGGACAGATGTATCTACCTGTTTGAGATAAATCATTTTATCTTACAATCTTGAAAGAACCTCCCTAAACACGTTTAAGATGTTTTTTCAGAAAGAATTTTTCATAAATAAATAAAGGAATTAATGAATTTCTATCAGAAAATGTGGGCAGGACTTTGGCTCTTTATATCAGCCTAAAATGAGCTTCAGTGCAAAAAATATCAGCCTTCAGTTATTAGTCATAGAGTGACTGTAAAATGCTTTGGGTAAGACCAACATATCAACATATGTTTATATAAAAGATAATCACATCCCAACTTGCGCCCATTGAGTGCTGCATGTCTTTGACTTTGTCCAGAGGTGAAAGGAAGGTAGCGTTAGCATTAGCAAACATGTGTGCAGATCATGATTAGTGGGGTCTGTCTGGCTGGCTATAGCCCATGGAGCGCACCTGTCGCCTGGGAAAGGATGATAGAATACCCCCTTCCCCATCCATGCCACATACCTTCAGCCTCAGCCTCAGGCTCAGGCTCTGGTTCTGGTTCTGGCTCTGGTTCTACCACTGGTTCTGGTTCTGGTTCTGGCTCTGGCTCTGGTTCTGGTTCTGGCTCTGCCTCTGGCTCAGGGGCCGCCTCTGGGGCCACCTCTACTTCCTCTACTACCTCCTCTTCTACAGCTACACAACATGCAGCGAGTCACCAGGGGAGAGGAAGGGCGGTGAGAGGGTTAATGGAAGCAGGAGAAATGGAAGAGGGGAAGAGGTGGTCGGGGTGAGTGGATGTAGGGGAAGATGTGAGATATGAGGAGGTTCATGACGGGGCAGTTTGGGGGAACTGCCACCGGATGGTGCTAAAGCAGGTGAGACAGCAAGCAGTTAAAGGAGGGAAAAGTTCAGTCATTGATGGTCAGTCATTGATGGATGAAATGTAAATGATTCGTGGAAATACCTGCGCTGCAACCCGTGTTGGAAGACAAAATGAGACATATTCTGTCCTGACACAATCTGCTTTTGTAACCTGTCTTTTCATATAATATCTCAGATAATGTTAGTGTTAACCAGCATGCCACCAAACGTACATGTGGAAGTAAGAACACACGTTTTCAAAAGTGACTAACAAATTAGTATCAATGACACGAGATTTATGATCCGGAGTCTGCAGGCTGCATCTTACCATCGTATTCTTCATGTCCATCCGAGAAAGAAAGGAGCAGAAGAACAATATCAAAAGATCCCATTTGTACCCATTTTTGACAGAATACAAAATGTGGGTACACTGGGGATCCATGCTAAGCATACACAACACAGTCCTCCTGGACTTCATGAATGTCACATTTATCTGAAAAGGTGCTCAGTTTAGGAGGACTGTTCAGTTGCAGGTGATCATGCAGAGCTGCAGGACTTGTTGCGAACAGGCCAATGCAGGCTTGTGTAATTTGGATTTTTAGAAATTTAAATTGTGTATTTCACACAGCATAATTTACAATGTCCTGATAGCAACATCGGTGCCTGCAGCCATGCTACAGCGAGAGGGTAATATATGTGCAGATTTGCTTTGATAAAAGAGAGCATCATTGCACAACTTGAATCTGCAGGAGTCAAGCCAAACCTGCAAACGTACGAATTTGCCCAGTGCAAATAACTCTCTAAAGGGGATGGAAAATCAGTTAGGCAAGAGTCAGAAATAATACTGGGATAGATTTAGCATGGAACTCCCGACTATACGTAGACCTCATTTTTGGGGATTTTATTTTAGGAAAATGATGCTACTTACCCTCGACCTGATCACTGCAAGACAGAAAGGAAAGAAACTAGGGTTAGTCATCGAAATATATAGTAATACATACAGTAGTCTGACAAAATAATCATAACTCATGGTCTGCTTAGTAGCTTCTTCTTTCAAGAGATAAACATAGAGATGCCGTTGAAATCTCTCAGACCAACAATAGGCTAGCAAGTTAAGATCTACTCACTACAAAGTTTTTAATTTGTGAGTGAAAATGTGAATGGACTTACACTTCCTCTGTGTCAGACATGGTGAGTGTGGACTTGTGGCAACCTGGAGGCAAGAGTGAAGAGAGGAACTTAAAGTCAGTCTGCGAGGAGCCACTGAGCGGCCTACTGTATTTATAGCCCAGGATTAAGTTGCAGATGTCTTAAATATCTGCTGCTGACCCCACCCTGACCAAAACTCCACCTGCTCGCCTACACATATTTGACCACCACCCCCAAAAAACAAAATAATCTTTGATGTAGATTTATTTCAAAAGGTTCAGTTCTTCATCATTTGAAATGTTTGATGGGGATCTGGGTTTGAAACATTCCTCAAAATTTGTCAGATCACGGCATCCTTGGTTTATAATTAGCAGTCAGTTTTGGACTGAAATTTGAGCCTCGGTCCTGAATCTGCTTCTCTAATGTTAAGTGAGAAGGGAGCCAAACATAGATTTATGCCAGTGGTATGTTTTCAACCGCAGAGAGAGGAGATTAATGTTGCAGTTGGAAGGAGAAAAAAAAAAGAATCTACTGAGGGTAAAGGTCAACCTTTTGCCCTCTCTCATCACTCTGTATCCATTTGGTATCCAAGGCGTTAAAGACTTTTTATCTTTAGAAACACAGCTTCAGCTCTTAACAGCTTCTAGCAAATTCTGTCACATCTTAAATCAAACTCAGGAAACGCTCCAGTTGCAATTCAGCTGTAAAATCCCAAACTGGATGCGGTATCTGATCAAATCCTCCATTGATAAACACACATGACCTGAATTTATTCATAATTTAATCTATGAGTGATTAGATGCCAGATTAGTTTCCCATTAGCCTCGTTAGCGTGAGGCCACCATGGAGGCGTCCCGACATCACAACTATTTCCATCAGACAGCTGCACAGGTCCCAGATCCGGTTTCAGTGGGCCCAATGTTCAAGATTGGGTTCCTTTCCATGGGTTGCCACCCCTAATTCCACCTTCATCTCCTTATCTGGCTGTCTCAGTCTCACATGGTTCCTTCAATCATCCTCTTGAGGCTCCCTGCTGACTGAAGCCAATTTGCCCAGGAATTAAAATAAACCCTGAAAGGTAGCCGCGAAGGTTAGAGGTCTAACGCCTGGCTTCCTTCTATTTGTTCTTCGACTCTCGTGAATTCCGAACAAATTTGTTTTTATAGTGTTTACACCAATATGTATTATTGGTAGTCAGAAAAAACACTCCACATTTAGATGATTCCTTTTCATCCAGTCTGGAGGTTCTTGGCTCCTGTTCAAGATGTTAAAGTGTTTATCCTCGAGTTATGTGCACTTTAATGTGCACACATGCCACGCCCATTTACAGCTTCACTAATGGACGACAAAAATTCATAACAGATACGCCAAGAAAACCTGCAATCCAAAAAGAAAAGTTACAGCAATGTCCCTGACTTAAAATATCAATAATAACAATTCTCGACTGCTCTTGTGATATTACATAACTCTAGTATCATCTTCTATCTCCTGAAGATGAAAGCTGCTTCAAAGGCTTTAAGCCATCTGTAAATCCCTCAGGTATGAACCTCAGCTGGGACACTGGACTCTGACCAAACCAGCTTGGAAACAACAACAAAGATAACACCGGGCGTCCCACGAGAACCTCAGAGCTTCATATTTTAACCTCAGTTGCAGGTACATAAAATGACCCAATTTCTTAGCTCACAGATACAACACAAAAAAAAAAAACACTATGCATCAGCTTCTCAGTCACACAGCTGCACTCAAACACCAACACTAACTAGATTTCATTGCCACTGAGCTCAGACACTAAAGCGTCACACTCTCTGGGCTTCAAGTGAAGGCATGTTTCCTCTGTGATCCACTCTCTATCTGTTATTTGACCACAACTGTTCCTGTCTCACCCCTGACCTCAGAAGCAGCCTCTACTAGTTGTGGCAGTGATTTTAACACATGTGGACTCAGCTGTCCTTAGTTTGGGTGATGATTGGGGACATTGCACTTGAGCTTCCTCTCTAACACTCACACTCTCACTCTCTCCCCTCTTCCTTACCTCAGAAAAGCTGAAAGAAGCGAGATCCCTGCTGGCCGAGACAGGCTGTAAGGTTCTGCAAACTTACCGCGCTGATTATGTCCTCCTGTTATAGTGACACACGATCCGCTCGGCCTCCCTATTGGCCGAGGAGTCAGCCTGTAGGCGAGGCCGGGTCTACGGGGGGGCAGGGTCCATGACTTCGGTCCCCCCCCTCCCACTGCTGGCACTCAATAAGGAGATGCAAGGGTTGAGTGCTAAGGAGGGAGGCTCAAGTTTGGAGAAGGAGGCAGCCAAGACGCCCCTAGGTTGCTATTCTGGGGCAGCTGCATTAGGCAAGCAAATTTCATCTGAGAGTGAGCAGAGAGTTGGACGTCAGGAAAGTGAGCCAGGTGTTCCTGAGTCTTTTACAGAAGTCTGGGATGCATAAACATAATGTACAGTGTGGTCACAGGAGGACAGAAACCTCAATAATATGTCTGTCTAAGCTGTTAATCCTCCATGTTGATCCATCTTTGACTCCCGGGTTTGCATGAGTCAGCCAGAAGGGCAATAATAGTATCCCTGAAAATCAGTAGACAGTTTTACTGCAGGCCCTAAAAACATAACACAACAACTGAGATACAGCACAAACACCTCCTGAAATTCCTCATTTTAGACAAAATCAAAGAAAAAATCCAAAAATGAAACTGGTAGAAATGCAAACATTTGTTCTTTTTTCTAGTAAATGATAAAGGATGAATGTGAGATGGGATGAAAGATAAACCATGGCTGTCACATCCCAATTATTATTTTGTATCAAATCACAACACTCATTTTTCAATTCACATCCATTTTTGTTATTTATTTTTTGTTATTTCCACCCCTCATAGCCTATGTGTGTCTTTTAGTTATGTAATGTTATGTTGTAATATGTGTTTGCCCTTATTGCCCTTTTAATTCTGAATTGAATATTTTGTAATAGTCATTTTATGAATCACAATGTGTTGGGTTGAGTTACATTCAATTAAACAAATGAATGATTGTGAGTGTTGGCCTGTATTTTAATTATCTTTTTGAAATCATACTACATACCTGATAGAAATCCTCCTCAGGATCAGTTTGATCTGTTACTAATGTCTTTCAGTTTTGCTGTAAGTCTAAACAAGTTGCAGCATGAATCACTGAGCAAACCTCCTCAGCTTGATTCATAAGCTGGACCTGTCAGTCTCAATCATCTCACAGATCCTGAATGATCATCTAATTTCCTCCAGGGGGTGCTACGATGACAGAATAAAGAACAGAGACTCTTGGTTACCCACATGTGGGAGTGTCAAATGTCTTCATTTCACAGACACACAAATAGATGAACCTCAGGCAATGGATTTGTTTGATTTTGTTGTTATTGATCGGCTGTTATAGTTGAACTGATCTGTCTATGCTTTAACTGTTGGGATGATCAGTGAAAGAAACCACAAAACAGTTATAGATGCACTGTCTAATTGGGATCTAATTTCATGTTAAATACAGGATGGAAGAATTAAATGTACTCTGCCAAACTGCACCAGCAATTCCCAACAGAGGAAACTACACCCCCATGAAGGAATTATTAAGAGACCTCAAATATTTCATCAAGGATCATCCTGTCCAACACTCTTACGCCCATCACAATCCATTGGAACCTGCTGTGACACCACAATAGTCATGAATGACCCCTAAAATAATCTTCTGTACACCTGGAAGTCCTAAAAGCCTGCAAAACCCCACCGTCTAAAGGACTCTTGGGACATCCAGAAATAACTGTGAATCTAACCTAATCTAAGCACAGGACATGGTAAATGGACTGTACTTATATATCTCCTTTCTAGTCTTCTGACCACTCAAAGCGCTTTTACATTACATATCTCATTCACCCATTCACACACATTCATACACTGATGGCATTAGCTGCCATGCAAGGTGCATTCACACACCGACTCATCATTTACTTCGGGAGCAACTTGGGGTTCAGTATCTTGCCCAAGGACACTCATGACAGATCCATGAAACTCTCTGTTGGACTGCTGGAACATCTCAACTTCTCAATAAATATAGCAATATCCATCCATCCATCCATTCATCCATCCATCCATCCATCCATCCATCCATCCATCATCTGTAACTGCTTATCCTCATCAGGGTACACCCTAGACATGTCGGCAGCTCATTACAGGGCAAAATTCAGCAATATAATCAATATAATACACCTAGAACTACCCTGTGGTACTACTACTATTACTTAAGGGTCACACACACCCCCTTAAGGATGCCCTGGAACTCTCTCAAGAACTCCTGAAAGCGAAGACAACTTAAACACCCCATAAATACACTCCTGGAACCCTTTCCAAGACTCCTGGAATGCCATACCCACCCGTGGATCCCCTCTTGGGAACCTCTGTAATCCCCCAAGGCCTTACAATATCTTTTAAATATTTCTGGATCTTGGATGACTGGGTGTTATAGACTTGTTCAAATAGTGATGTTGCTGGAGAGAAATCAGTTTTAGGAGCACCCCTATGTCCTTTACAAACCCTAAAACCTTTGAAGAACCCATGTAGCCCCCTCCAACTCTCTAAGAATACCTGAGTGAGCCTAATGCTGCATTCACATCATATAGGATGGATCGTAGAGATGGAAAAGATTCCCCTTTGAACAACTTGCCGATGTTCATATCATCAAGATTAGATATGATTACAGAGGTCATGTGAGGATTAAAACACTGCACTGACAACATTAAATTTGTGTTTAATTATATTGAATGGCGGACTTTGGCTGATGTGAAGCATCCGTGTATGTCCATAAGTGCAAAATAGGATAGAACATAGCTTTTAGTTTCCCGGTTGTGATTGCAACTTAGATGTTGTCATGAACTTTATTTAAGACATCGTTTAACTCTGGCATGAGGTAAACACGGCCTACAAGTCTCCTGAAGAACACTGAAAACCTCTTAGCTGAAACTCTTGAATTCCTCAAATTTCCCCTCCAAAAACCAACAGAACTCCTCATTTCCTCTCAGGGAAGCCCGTGTATGACTTTTATGTTGCTTTATTGTTATACCAGAATTAGTGTAATTACGAATTCTAAATAGTGTTCACTTCTACTTCTACAGAAGTTGTAATTATGACTGGACTCACATCAGCCAAAGACCATCAGAAATCAAGACCCCAAGAACACCACCAATAAAACCTTAAACCCACAAAATACAAACATTGAATCCATCTACTTTTTTTTGGAGCCCCCTGTCGGCTTCCCAGTACAACTTTGAAAAGATCATTTGAAGACCCCTGGGTGGCCCTCGGACCCCACTTTTAGAGCCTTGAGGTGGTGAAATCTAAGGTCCCCTGGCCTCTCAGCACTAGATCTCGCCTCCCTCCACTGTAACGACGACACTGCTGTCATTCTGAGCAGCTCAGAGGGCTGAGGATTTATTTTTGGACTGACATGGCTTCTGTTCCTTCCATTTGTAGGAAGGGGGGTCGAGTTGGGCTCAACATGAACCTGCGGCTCTGACACTCCGGGCTGGGACAAGTAGGCAGCAGCCGGCCGGCCGCCCCCCGAGCAGCAGTCACACAGGTAAACACGACATAATTACACCTTTATTCTGCAGATAGTGAGCAGGGACGTCGTTAGCAGTGTTAGGGAGGCAGCTGCTGTCGCTTGCAGAACCCCCCACCTCGGCAGCCAGAGATCAGACGTGTTTGGAGAGCTCAGGGTGTTTTTTCTCGTCCTCAGTGCAACATTAAGTGCACTAACACTAAGTGTTAGCCCTGCACTGATTCTACTCCCTGCGGCTTCAAAACACACTCTGCCCTGTCATTTATCTGTCCTGGCTGCAACAAGGCATTACTGAATGATGATCACATTTGAGCTTTGTAATCTTCCTGTTGTGTAATTGTGGGGAATAAAATTGGGTTGATATTTGACACTGAACCTGAACCAATGTTCTCTCCTGTTCTGTCAAGGGGTACCTGCCTGCAACGCTTTGAACATCAGCAACAAGTTTTTACCTGGTATGTTCCTTCTTTTCCCATCTAAACTCAATGTTTTCTGTGTTTGTATATGAAGCCTCATAACGTCACTGGAGGTAAATGACTTTTTGGGGTGGATTCATTTACTTAAGGAGGCCATTGTGGACAAGCTTGGGTTTTATTACATGGCTATTATTACCCTTTCCTCTTTTGAACTTGCATCCTGAAGGCGCTCCAAATACCGAACCTTCCAGAGCCTTAAAAGGAGGAGTGAGCTCTCATGTGTCAGGCAGGCAGCAGGTTCAGGGAGGGATGGGGGTGGTGGGGAGGCGTGGCTGGGGCTTTAAAACACAACCAGCTCTGGCCTACATTTCACTGAGGTGACACACATAGTAAACTGAGGATATTAAACAGTTGTTTTTGTAGACTGCATGATGTCAGTGATCCTACATTTGTAACCTAAACCTTCTGGATAGTCTCATCATAAACGTATCTGACTCTTATTTTAAGTTCAAATTGATTGCACGAATGTTACATGATGCTTGTCCAGTGTTATTTTTAAAGAAAGAACCTTTTAAGGGGTTTAGAAAAACAGAAGAACAGAACAGTTCCACCAAATTTCTCTGAGCTCCAAGCTCATTTAACCATCCTTTTATGTTAAATTCTTGTTATTGGATATTCTTTCATTATATTTCTGAGGCCCTATCCAGTGTCATTGGGCTGTGATGTCACAGGTCAGGTGCATTCACTTTCACCCTTCAGCAGATATATATACACACCTATATGCGTGTATTTATGTAGGACGAGACATGAGCTTAGCTTGTAAACTGTTACCTCTCAGAGAGTACAGCATATTTCTCTGATAGTTAATATCAAGATGAAGTTATGTTTAGGAATTTGAGACTAAGGATGGAGATATCAGACACTTTAATCTAGAGTGAGATATTTCACCAAATACTCACCAGATTTCCGTAAAACATTTATGCTGAATTTGATCTTTCCTCTAGTGCAACCAGCATTATACATTTGTCAATATCAATATCAACAACCACTGACCAGATGACATTTGTTGTGGAGGTTCATGGTCCGATTTTGCTGACATTTTTCACCTCTAGCACCATCACTGGACAAATGTTCCGCTTGTACAAGGGAAAAATCTAAATAAAAATGGGCAGATTGCCTCAGAACTTTCCAATCATGCTCCAGCTCCTCAGGGGATTAACCCTTTTGAGTTTATTGACACCATGACCTTTCTTGTAGCATCACCCTCAAGACATGTCACCAGCATGTTGTTTGTGCTGTTGATGAAAATTGCAGTTTCTATGAGACTTAACTGTAACTTCAGACTTTTAGTCATTCTATACAGAAAAAAACAAATTGAGCTACATAATTTTAAGATCATAAATTTAAATTTTCTGACCAACTCTTACCTTTGTAACCGTTGACCACAGCAGCTCTAAAGACACAAAAAAACTGAATTGACCGTACTCATAACAATATATTTTATCCAACTGAAGTTGATGCTAAAATATATTATATGTTATATAGAGTTTGTTTGTGTCCTGGAGGCAGCTGGAACTGCAGAGGCTCCGTATGATCTGCATCATAGGCATTCTGATGTATTGTTTTCAGTGATGCAGCCTGTAAAACGTCTTAAAAAAGGGAAGCAGGTGATTGGTCGGCCTCCTCTCGACTGTAAACTAAAATTAGACTAAGCAAAAGCTTCCAGGATCCACTGTGAGGTGGTAACATCATCCAGGAAGAGTTCAGCTCAATTCTCCTGTTGGTTTGTCAGCTTGCAGCACTGACAAGTGAATAGGGTAAAATTGAACAGATATAAGCACAACATTTCACCAGTTGATTACTGACTGATTAATTTTTGTATTATTAATCAAGTTTTTTGTAAAATCTTGTGTTTTAATATGAAAATGAAGCATTTGCTAATTATGCTATTCTGCATACATTTCCAGAACAAAAATCTGAACATTGGAAAAAGCCAGGATCAACATTAAATTACATTTTGTAGTTTATTCTTCTCTAATCTATAAACTCTTGGTTAGCATGTCTTTCAACAACAGGCTAAGAATAAAGTCATTTGCATTAGTTCCAAAGGGTTTTTATTCAATGACACAAATAA
Source organism: Sciaenops ocellatus (assembly GCA_033000465.1). NCBI lineage: Eukaryota > Metazoa > Chordata > Actinopteri > Sciaenidae > Sciaenops > Sciaenops ocellatus. The sequence continues at coordinate 24,514,706 of CP136871.1, read as the reverse complement.
CAAAATTAAATAAATAGTCCAAAACTATTGAACGGGCGGTCGCTAAACAACTCAGAATTCTTCCTACAGAACAATCTTCTTGATCCAGATCAATCTGGTTTCAAAAGCGGTCACTCGACTGAAACTGCTCTACTATCTGTGACAGAAGCCTTAAAAGAAGCAAGAGCAGCAGCAAAGTCCTCTGTCCTCATTCTACTTGACTTATCAGCTGCCTTTGACACAGTTAACCATTGCTTCCTCCTCTCTACTCTCTCAAACATGGGCATCTCTGGCTTGGCTCTTTCCTGGTTTGAATCCTACCTGACAGGACGCTCATTCAGTGTATCCTGGCTTGGACAGTCGTCCACTTCGCATCACCTCACCACAGGGGTCCCCCAGGGCTCAGTGCTGGGGCCCCTGCTATTCGCTATCTACACCACCTCCCTGGGTCCGATTATCCGCTCACATGGCTTTTCCTATCACTGCTATGCAGATGACACTCAGCTCTATCTGTCATTTCCTCCTGATGACCCCTCGATCTCTGCACGGGTCTCTGATTGCCTCTCAGACATCGCCACATGGATGAAGGCACATCACCTCCAGCTGAACCTCTCTAAAACTGAACTACTGGTCCTCCCAGCCAAACCTACGATACACCATGACATCAACATCAAAATTGATTCCTTATGTCTCGCCCCCACCAGGGTGGTGAGAAACTTAGGGGTTATGATTGATGACCAACTAACCTTTTCCAATCATGTCGCCCGGTCATGCCATTTTGCACTTTACAACATCAGAAGAATCAGACCTTACTTAACTCAACATGCTACTCAACTCCTGGCACAAGCTGTCGTTATCTCAAGACTAGACTACTGTAATGCCCTCCTGACGGGCCTGCCAGCCTGCACAGTGAAACCTCTTCAGATGATCCAGAACGCGCAGAAGGCAATCCAGCTCTTCAGAGAGTATCCTCTGTCCTAGCACTACACGACAAATCTACACCTTAAAGAATTGTCACTAGCACTTGTTACTGCACTAACGCTTCTTATCGCACTATACCTTGATTGTTCCCTTTTCTGTAAGTCGCTTTGGATAAAAGCGTCTGCTAAATGACTAAATGTAAATGTAAATGTAAAAAGTAATATATGAGTACAATGTTCTTTAAAAAATCCCCTGTAGGTTATCTTTTTTTAATTTTTTTTTTTTTAAACCCTTTTAAAACCACGGGGATCACCGGTGACACCGCAGCGCATGTGTATTTCAAATTACCGGTAACTCCTCGCTACTTCATACAATTTTAATCATTCAAACTGCCCCTGAAAGATGTGAATTGTGTATTATTATGGTGCTAAAAGGGTTAAAGATATTTTTTTGGCCTTTTTGAGCTTTATTTGATAGAGACAGCTGAAGAGTGACAGGAATGTGGGGAGAGAGGGGTGGGGAATGACATGCAGGAAAGAGCCACAGGTATGATTCAAACCCTGGGGCGCTGCGGCAAGGACTGAGCCTTTGTACATGGGGCGGTTGCTCTACCAACTGAGCTAAACAACACCACCCCTTTAGGTAATCAATGTTTTCACTTCTCAAATTGTTGAGCCATTTAAACTATTTACAATCTGCTTTATAAATCAAGATTTAGCCATTCCTGAATTTTTACCAGTAGTGGAGCTAAAATATAAGATTTGTCCTGAGGGTGGTATATAGAGTCATTCAAAGCTAAAGGGTTCATCCTCTGTGGAGCAGGAATGTAATTAAGTAATTTTATGGTGCTAAAGGAAACTTCAAGGAGTCACCAAAATCATTTACACTCATCCTCTAGGGACCATGCATCACCACTGACAATTTTATGGAAATTTAGCCAAAAGTTGTTGAGGTATCTTGCTTTGGTCTGGACCAAAGTGGACTAATAATTTGTGTCCGTAACATTTGTATAACAAATAAATGAAAAATGACATAATGTTGTGTTTAGGCAGGAGTGATAATTGATAATATAACAATAAATAAAAAAACAAATAAAATGGAATACAATGTAGGGCACTGCAAAAATGTAGAAAATTATTTTAATTTATTTAAGAAAGAGGGTTATAAACACATACAATCAGAAATATCAGTAAGTGGATATTAAAGGTGAAACATGTCTGCAGTAGTACATAGACAGAGTTGATAAAAACATAGACAGGAAAAGAGTTTAATTGTATAGATCTGCATGATAAAGGTTGTTGAGATTTAACAGATACTAAATCAATATCCTCTACTTTGGGTACATGGACCAAGTGAGCCAAGACATAATAAAGTCAGTGTTCATACTTTAAGTGTCATTATCATCATCATCATCATCATCATCATCATCATCATTGTCATTATCATCATCACTATGAACTCTGAAATGTTCACAGTTTTTGACAAAGTATATTAACTGTTTCAGATTGTTCTTTAGCCAAAGTTTAAGTGCAGAGTAGATAACACCACACAGTGCGATCCATTAATTCTACATGATTGGAAAATGTAAACTTTTTCTATTCAAAAGACATTTATTTTTATTACACACCATCATACAAGGATCAAGCTGACATTAGGAATGATTCACCTAAATACTGTAGTGGAGAAGAATACAGAAACATTAAAGCTCAGATATATACATAATAAAAGAAACAGAAGGTTGAAGAGACATATGCAAAAAGGAAATTGAAGAAGTATAGACATTTGATGATCAACTCTGTTGGATCCTGGAGTTTAATCATCATGTGAGATGAATTAAAAAAACTGATTTATGGGATATAAATGAAATATTGAGTCTGTGACTGCTGCTTCTGTTCAATGTCTTTATAGCCAAAGGATGTTTTTGTGAGCTCAAGGTTGAAACCACCTGAAGAAATGATGCCTTCTCAGTAATCATGATATAAATCTGCAAAAGACAAAAAAAGAAAAAAGAAAAGATGTGTTAATGTTAAATTTGTAGATATTATAAATACAAAATTGTTATTCAGTTACCATTAGAGTTTATGATGGTTTCATCATCTTAGAGGTGAGACTTTTTAGGGCCTTTGAAAGAGACAATGAAATGGAGTATTGATATAGTTCCTTTTTTAACAGGATGTTGGCCTAACACACTTCAGTTTCTTTACTGTGAACCTGTAGAGTTATGAGTATTATGTATATTAGTTATGTTATGAGTTATGAGTAAAAGCTCACAAAGATGTTTTAAAACCTCTTGAAAGTAAAGTCAATATAAACTCTATCCAATGAGACATGCCATGACAAAATGTTGAAGAAAAGTTGCAAATTTCAGTACAAGTGATCTTGGCAACAAAGAACAACACACAGTTGCAGAGAATTCAGCCTGAACTTAAGATTGGACCCAGTACAAATCTCCCTTTTCTGATCCTTTATTTTTGTTTTTTTTGTCCACAGGGTGCTAAAGCGCTATGGCTGTTGCTTACAGTGCCCAGCTGGGCCTACTTTCCCAGCAGTACCCCCCGCCCCTGTTTCCCAAGCCTGGAAAGGACAATGTCCGACTTCAGAAACTCCTGAAGAGAACCGCTAAGAAAAAGGCTTCCACTCAGGCATTGCAGTCCGCCGCGCCTTTCCGCTCCAGCCTTTCCCCTGTAAATGAAGCAAGCCCTGACCTCGAGCGCCCTGACCACTCCACCCCTCCGAGGACTCCAGAGACACCATTCAGCCTCTACAGCAACCAGCAGCCTCCACGGTTCAGTGTCAGGCCGCTGTACCAACATGTGGCATCCCCTTACCCACAGCGTGCAGCTTATGGCAGAGCAACAAGGTTCTCACCTCAGACAGTGGCAATGCCATCATACTCTTACTCACAGCATGTTACTACAGTTTCTTCATATGCTGCACCGGCCCACCTTTCTGGGGTCTCACCAGCTCCTGGGCCAGTTGCCCAGCTGGCGGTGCCCAAAATATCTCTGCCAGCCTTTTCTGCGCCTGAGGCAACAGTATCAAATGCTGAAGTGAAAAAGCCTGCTTTTAGCACATTCGCTGAAACTCATGGTGGACTTGGACCTGCTGCATCTGTAGCAACCCCACAGCCAAAGCAGATAAGTCCAGGTCCGACTCCTTACTCAGCAACAGGGGGGCAAGCTTTGATTCGTCCTCTCATTGTGTTGACCCCAATCGTCAAGTCCAGAAGTCCACGTCCAACATTCAAAGCAACCGAACCTTCAAGATCACCAAAACCAATGTTTGATGTCCCTAAAATCAGGTTGTACACGGCGAGCACATCTTACTACGAGACATCCAGGACTCCACCGGTGTATGACTCAGCTGGATTAACTGCTATTGGCAGCACAGTAACTCCAAGTAAAACAACAGAAACAAAACAAGATTTGACTCAGCCTCCTCTTTTGAGAACAGATCCCCAGAGAAAAACACCAACTTTAGAAACTCAAAGAGGAACTACACTAACCGCAGAGATTAAAATCATAACTCCTGCATCTGAAGTCAAAAGAGCAACCCCAACATCTGAAATCAAAAGAGCCACTCCAACAGCTGAAATCAAAATGGCCCCTCCAACATCTGAAATCAAAAGGGCCACTCCAACAGCTGAAATCAAAAGGGCAACCCCAACAGCTGAAATCAAAATGGCCCCTCCAACATCTGAAATCAAAAGGGCCACTCCAACATCTGAAATCAAAATGGCCCCTCCAACATCTGAAATCAAAAGGGCCACTCCAACAACTGAAATCAAAAGGGCCACTCCAACATCTGAAATCAAAATGGCCCCTCCAACAACTGAAATCAGACCAACCTATGAGTCCCAAACATTAAGAACTTCAGCAGGACGGCCTAAAACCCCGGCATACCATAAGACTCGAGCTGCAACACCTGTATTTGAAATCTCAAGACCCAATCCTCTCTTGTTTGCAGTGTCACCAATCACAGTAGAGCCAGAGAGGTCAAGAACACCCAAAATGGTCTCTGCTGCTGGCAATTCATCTGCTTCCCAAAGTGTGATCACTACTGAGTCTAAGACTACTGAAACAATACTGAATGGGGACATTCATTTAGACATAACACCTGCAGCTAAGCCAATTCAACAGAGTATTGCAAAGTCGAAATCAGAGCCTGATCTGACAAGAGAAAAGATCCACATTACTCCAGCTGGATCTCAAAGGTTCTCTGAAACTCCTACGTCTGTGCCAACAACACCGGCAGTGACTTCTCATGGGTACCAGAGGTCTAAGACTCCAACATACGAGGCATCCAGACTTATGTCCACCTCACCTGGCTATAAAAGACCAAGGACACCTACATATGGGACATCACCTTCTGGTGTATCACCTGTATCCTTCCAGAGACCTAAAACTCCAACCCAAGTGGCTCAGAAATCAAGGTCTGGCTACCGTGGATTGACACCAGCAGAATATGCTGCTTATGGCGGAATAAAAACTTACTCTCCAGCGTTTGGTATCTCTAAGACACAAGCTGAAGAGGAAGTAATAGCTACAAAAGAGGAATCAACAGAATGTAAAACACCTAGCCAAGAACCATCTGTGAAGGGACAATCTACAGCTGAGGTGTCTAAAGACAAAGAAACCCCAAAGGACATAGATAAACTCCATGTGAGAAATGAGAAGGTTGCTGTCACCCCTTCTGTCCCTATCATTATTGTTTCACAAGCATCTGACACCTCAGGACCAACATTACCACACAAAACGAGTATGGTATCCAGTCAGGTTGTGGCAAAACAAGAAAAAACTGTGATTCAAGAAACACCAAAGGCTAAACCTCCAACAGTAGTGGGGAAAACTCCTGAGAAACAGAAGGTGGAAACACCAGTTCAGGAAGTCGTCAAACCAGACACAAAAACTCCTGAAGCCAAACATCCTCTGCCCAAAGGTGACGACCAGGATCCCCTGAAGGCAGTAAGAAAACTTTTAGGAAAAGCTAAAGTCCAGACTGCTGAGCAGAAATCAGCAACATCATCAACTGAAACAAAAGCTGTCTCAGATCAAAAAGAGCCCGCAAAACCTGGAACTGTCACCAAGACTAAAGCTGAAGGCTCAAAGCCAAGCACTGCAGCGCCTGCTTTGCCTGTTAAGGCGTCTGCTGCTGAGTCAGCAGGAAATGAAGACAAAGGAAAAGATAAGAAATCAGAATCTGCTTCGGCACCTGAGAAAAAGGAAGGCGATGAATCCCTATCAGCAGCTGAGTCTGCTCTTAAAGTCATACAAAAGCCAAAGGGGATGAAATCTAAATTGAGCGGTTGGTCCAGACTCAAGAAGCACATGGTGGTGGAGCAGGAGGAGCCCAAATTTCCAGAGTTAGGCTCTCAGAAAGAAGCCACTGAGCACGACCAGAGTGTGGCGAACCAGGCAGACGAGAAAGCCAGTGACAAGCCTGGCACTCAGGACGAGAATCAAACCAAAGACGCTCCCAAGGCAACAAAAATGTGGGATGCTGTCCTCTTCCAAATGTTTTCCACTAAAGAAAACATCATGCACCAGATCGAGTTAAACAAAAGCGAGGGGGGAGGGGAGGAGGAAGACATGAAGGATGAGCTGAAAGAGATACCTTCTTTTGCGTACCGGCTACCTGTGCTGCTCTTCAGTCCAAAGTTTGATGCGAAAAGGCTTAAAGAGGCAGCCTCAAGACCAGTGACAAAAATTTCAACAGTATTTGAAATGGGTTTGATTGGGCGGAAAGGTAAAGACGAGGAACCAAAAGACTTTAACAGAAAGGCAAGGGGGTTCACTGCTACTTAAGTTAATATATAATATGAAGTGCCAAGACGGAAATGTAAAAAAAGAAGTCATGATATATGTTTAATGTACAGGTGCAGGAATTTTAGCAACAGAAATAATGTACAGGTCTGGAATCTTAGTCTTTGTGTTCAACGATGTAGTTTGTGTTGTAGAAAACTCGGTCTGAACTTTATACTTGACAAATGCTTTGTGCTGCATTTATGTGACTGGTTGTCTGGATGTTAAATGTTTGTATTTGTGGTTTAGCTGGAAAGAGAGAGCTGTATTTGTCTTAAAGTCATTCAGACGTCACATCAGATTAAAGCGTTTATGTGCTACGTAATGACAGAACTTCTCATTTGTTCCTTTCCTCACATGTTCACAAGAAATATAGATTCAATGTAGCTAGAAGTTATGGATTTGAAAACATTTGGTTATTGTAAAGAAATTTGTCTGTGAAAATGAGACTGTGATTATTTATATGCAGTAGTTCACTCAAGATTTAGACCTTATTTATGCTGAAAAGCTGTTTTTTAATAAAAAACGAAACTTCTAGTAAATGACTGACAGATATTTCATAAAAAATATCTGTATTATTATGGACAGAAACAAGTTTTCAAACTTAATGATTTTAAGGCAAATCTTTTGTGAAAATTCTGTTTTTCTTTAACGATCATTCAAATATCCAGTTTTATTCAAGATGGTGCTACTTGCCTCAGGGTAAGACCTCTAATTAGATAGTGGATGTGTATGTAGAGTATAACATGATCTTTTAGAGCTGCAGATGGTTTTATGATTGAGATTTCTTAAAGTCACAATGAAACAACATTTTAAGAGCATCTTAATTTGGCCTCCTTTCTGTTCAAACAGATGGGATATAATACAGGGACTCATCAGTTAAAAGAAAACACCAATGGGATGTCAGTAAGCCACAAAAAGACAGTTTGATTGGATAGGAGGAGGAAGTAGATGACAGGAAAATGTGAGTTTTATTTATTGTTTAATGTATTGTCAAAAAAGTAAAGAGTGACTGTAAGATGAATATATAAATGTGCAATATATTAGCGATATATTAGTGAGTTTCAGTCCTTTTTACACATCTTAAAGCCTCAAAATGTTTCTTTTCATTTGCATCTCCTCCTTTGTGATACTGTGGTTCTCATGAAATGACAGTCCACCATGTTGGACCACCATGTTTCTACAGTAGCCCAGAATGGACAAACTAAACACTGGGTCTGGATAGGGCGTTTTGTGTTTTTTTCGTGCATTTTGTGGCCACTGTTTCTTGTTCGCGCTAGGAAGGAGAGGATGAGGCAAGGTGGTTGCAACCAGCAGCTACACCATTAGATGCCACTAGATATTACACACTGGTCCTTTAAGTAGAAGCAGTAAATTGAGATTTCATCTCTTGCATTATTATAGTAACTCGGACACAGCTAAGTTAGAGATGTGACCCTAATATTTCTCCAATTTAAAAATAGCTCAAATAAACAATTAGTTGCTAACGAAATGTTTGATTTCACTGTGACTTCAAGATGGCCGCTGAGCTAAAAGCTAGTGTACGTTGTTAGAGAAGAGCAAAGAAGAGCAGCCTCCGTCATGATGGAGGTTAGTGGGTTCAAAGGTCAAGAGACACAGACGGGTTTTAGATGACTGTGATAGAGGGCGGCCAAACCACACTTTATTCTTTCTAGTTTTATTCTTGAATGTTTGTTTTCTATTGTTCTTTATAATGATTTCTAATGTGTGTGCTGGAGTTACTGGAGTGGTTTTAAAAAATGTGAACCTCAGTGGGAAGATTTTCTGTGATTCTCCTCGCTGAGGGAATCAAAACCTGATGACACTTTCAAAATAAATACACAGAACTTCTCTCATTGACTTTATCTTTGTGTCTAATGTTTGAACACTCATTTCTGTCCATCTGTATGATGGTACCTGGATGGATCTTTCAGTCCGTGTAACACTTTCCTCACAAAATGAGATATTCCTACTTGATTCAGTCCAACAATGCAGAAGCAGAACATTATGAGAACTATTCTACAATCTTAACTTTACATTAATTTAAAAACTAATTTTCTATTATGCTACAGATAAAGTTTGACTTCATTCTACTTAAATGTTTCGACCGCTTTCTGATAGTGAAATTTCACTTCAGTTCAAATCTAATTTCAGTTTCACTCTCTCTTTACCCTCTGAACCCCACAACAGGAAAAAAAAAACACACACTATTCATGTGTTAATGTGACACTTAAAGCAGCCATGTTTTTTAATGGTGACTGCCCATTGTTCAGAAACCCCACTAGTCAGAAAAATGTCCCACTGAACAAAAAGCATCCCGAAAACAAACGCCCAATGCTGCTCGATAAATTCACACTCTCCCTGGAGGTTAGTATATTTGGATGTACAGGAAAGGATGAAGTCAGGTGACCTTCATTGTCATGGTAACAATAGTCGGGTAACCTTCGTCGTCATTGGTAACAATAATAAACATGTAGTTGCAGTTTGGATAGGTTTAGGCATGAAAACCCTTGGTTAAGTTCAGGTAAAGTTCTTAGTTTGGGGTAAAATAGGTACATTTGTTACATCAGTTAAGTTATCTGAAGTTGATGTTGCCAGAGTTTGTATTTTCGGTCCTTCGGAGAAATGGGTGTTTGTTTTTCAAAAAACAGATTGTCAAATGGGCTTTTGGTCCAATGGGACATTTTCTGGACTACTGGGGTTTTAGAATAATGGTCCATCGGAATAATGGCACCATTTTTAAATGTTGGAAAACATTGAGAGAAACTGCTTTTGACCTTTTTCTCCTTAAACACTTCCTACCAATGATCTTACCAGACTTTCCGTTAGTGAACTCTCCTGTGTCCTCATCGTCCACTGGGATCTTCTCATATTTGCCGTGACCAGTGATGACAAATTTGAACTTTTTACCAGCCACTGAACTCTGAAGAGAGATCAGACAAAGTTTGAGAGCACTGAAATCTTTTTTCCCAAGTACTTATCATTATATATCAAAACTCTGCTTTTGAATTAGAACAGGCTGAATTAACAGAAGTAAAATAAAAATAACAATAAAGGTTTATATAATAAAATAATTTCTTATTGTTGTGCGTGTGTGTTCACCTTGGCTTTTTGCCCGGGCCGGCCTGATGAGTCTCCAATCCCCTCCCACATGTTCTTCTTCTGCATCACATCTCCAGGCTTCACATCCTGACAAATCAATCACTAATCAGTACAAACATGACTGACATTCTGTGCTCAAAAGATGCATTTTGACGGAACAATTCAATATTTAGGGAAATATCTTTGGTCACTTTTCTCTGTCAGATATCAGTCTTCCGTCTGCGTGTTAATACAGAGACTGAGCCTAGCTAGGCATAAAGACTGGAAACCGGGGGAAACAGCTAGCCTGACTCAATCCATTTTTTTTTTAAATCAACCAACCAAATCTTTGTGGTTTCAGGGTTGTGTGCTGGAACTATTTCTTTGTTGAACAACAGTCACTAATGTGACTTCTTGAAGTTTTGTGTCATCATATTAAGGTTGCCAGCTTTGGTATCACTGGTATCTCTGTGCTCCCAGACCCAATCTGTCATCTAACACAGCACCGAAATACTGGGCCTATGGATACACTGTTTGTCCTGTAGTTCCAGCACATAGAATATAGATTTTGATTTTTCTTTTTTAAAGATATTTTTTTTGGCCTTTTCAAGCTTTTATTGTATAGAGACAGCTGAAGAGTGACAGGAATGTGGGGAGAGAGATGGGGAATGACATGCAGCAAAGGGCCGCAGGTCGGATTTGAACCCTGGGCCACTGCGGCAAGGACTGATCTTTGTACACGGGGCGGATGCTCTACCAACTGAGCTAAACGACACCCTATAGATTTTGAATTTTTAATGCACACAACATGAACAGCAATATGTGAGAAAAAGCAGAATAAAAACACAGGTTTGTTCTTTTTCTGACCTCACTCTTACTTTTTTATTTTACAGTACTTTCAAATATTTTATCAATTAATCTGAAACAATTAAACATGAGTTTGTTTGTCATTATTTATTTAATATTTTCCAAATCAAATGGAAGAAATTATTCTTAGGTAGAGAAAAGGAGTTTGGACATTGTTGTTTCTCATTTCTCCACAAGAGGGAAACACCACATAACAAACTTTGAGGATGTACCTGCACGCATCACATCACTGACAGTCAGCGGTGTAAAAATAGACTGTACAAGTAAAAGTCATGCATTCATAATCCTGTATTAAAGTATTTTAACTAGTCTGTTTTTTGATGATCACAGTTCAGAGTTGAGTCATAAATGCCTGAAATTTCTGCTCAGAAATTTAAATAAACAAGTCCACAGAGGAGAAAGAGGAAGCTGAACAACATGGAGATTTAAACTGAGATTTCAGGTTGTGTTTGTGACTTACTGACGGTTTGCCGATCGACTGTCTGCTGCCATCAGATGGTCCCTTCACCCACTGAGTGATCAGGTCAGCCACGCCCACCTTTATGCCCTCAGTGTCCTGATTTAGAAGAAATACAAAAAGAAGTTTTCTTAACGCTTAGAAGAAATCTTTAACAACATTAAGATGTTTCACAAAGTCTGATGCTTTCATTTCTAAACATCTCATCAGAGACTGTTTTACAGCTGACATGCAAACTGAACGAAACTGGCTGACAGTCCTGAACAGCATCACAGAGACATTTGATCATTTGAGCTGAAATCCAATTTAGTAATGCAGAAAATCTGAATTGTCTAAGAATGTATTCATTTAAGGTGCAAACTTACAAAGGCTTTTTTAACCCTTGAAGAGTTGAAGAGTAACTAGTAACTAAAGCTTTCAGATAAATGTGGTAAAGTAAAAAGAACGATAGTGACCTCTGAAGTTTAGTGGAGAAAAAGTATAAAGATGCATAAAATGGAAATGCAAGCTCAGGCTTCACTAATGTAAACAGACCCTCTTTAAGCTTGAGTCAGATTTTGTGTTTGATTATTACAGACGGTAAATTAAAGTATTGTTTTTTTAATCTGTCATGGTGTTCCTCACACACTCACATGTAAAAACACATGAGGTTTCTTTCAGCTGAACTATTTGTAGAATTTTTATGCTATTCTCATGCAACCCTCATCCGCTCCTTTTAAAATGTCTTCATCATCACCCGAAAAGAAAGTACAACGTTTCAATTCCAAATTAGCTCTTTGCCATGTTTGGAGGAATGAATGGATGATTTTTATAAACTGAACCTGATGAAGAATTAGGCCTTAAAAAGAGAAATGGACTTCTTGTAGGAAACCTTTTGTTAACAGAAACTGCTGTAGTTTTACTTCATGCCAATTCATCTCATTGTTTTGTCTCATCTGGTGTTCAGTGAATCTGCATTTGCTATACGACCGTTGGGAATTGTCAAAGTCTGGCTTTATTAAAATCTTTCACTTGGGGGCTTTAAGGACAGCAGGCTCATCGTTGGTGTTTTCTTACCTTGCACGTTGCCCCCTTTGTGGGACTCTGGCTCCAGGCCTCTCCAGCTTCAAACAGGTTTTTCTTGGAGGCGACGACTTCAGGTGAGCTGGGCAGGTCTGTCAGTGATGCCTTCACTGTCCTGACCTCCTGGGAGTTCTGCACAACAACAACCACAACCCTAGGTTAGTGTATGGTAATATAGTAAACTTATCATACATTAATGATAAATTAGAATTTTAAAATATCCACCATATTGATTAGTATTGATATAGCTTGATATTATTTTTTGTTTCAGACCTAAGACATAATTTGCTTAAAACAAGTTAAATTATATATGCAGCAAAAATATTTGAACATGTTTTACAGGTACAAATAAGTTGAATGGTTTAAAAAAAAAGAGTCAGTTCTTCATTCAATTTTGTTCTATAAAAGTTCATTTTACGTTGGAAAGATTTTGAAATACACTGAAGACAACATTTAGTCCAAAGTTAACACATACAGTGACAATAATGTTTCAGTAAAGGACTGGAATAATGAATTAAAAATATTTTTTGATCATGACCGATCTTGAAGTGGCACATTGAAAAATAATGTTCTTGTTGTGGATAATCTCTGACTTTAAAGGTACAGGACAAACTTAAACCTACATGATGTTCATGAAATGCTCATTTTCATATTTCCTGACAAACATTGCATTTGAACATGAAAATTAAAGTTACATTTAAATTTTGCTACACCATGTGCACGCAAACAAAAAAATGAAATCAAAGTTTGATTATTCAATTTTTAATATTGGCAGTCTTGGACTTCCGTATGTTAAATAAATGTGAGAGTAAGATATAAAGAACATCTCAGCACTGGTTTATGGTGGGAATAACTTCTTCACACCTGCAATTTATGTGGTTTAATGCACTTTGTGTTTCTTTTAAAAGCTCTCCATAAATAAAAGTGTCTTCAGTTAACCCCAGGACATCCACAGATCTGTAAATCAGCCTGGGAACCGCCTGAGGTGAAGAGTGAAAACAGCGAACGTAAGGATAAAAATAAAGAGCTGTGAACGTCAGTTATTCCTGTCATTTATCTGTCAGACGCACACAGAAATGAAAACACAGAGCTTTGATGTAATCGCCCTGATGCTGCAGAGTTTTGTGACCTCAGCACAAAAAAGGTCAGAGCTCATATCTGCTCCTCAGCTTGTTTTAAACAATTGAAGTCCAAAGGTCCAAAGCAGCTGATGGAACTGAGCGAGCAGAAAACACCAGAGGGGTTTCACTCTTTGAAGGAATAGTTCTACGTTTTGTTCCACTGTCAGTGAGCTTTAAAGGTGCTGGCCTTGTTACCTTTGGACAGAGCCAGGCTAGCTCTTTTCACCTGTTTCCAGTCTTCGTGCTAAGCTAAGTGAACTAGCTACTAGCTGTAGCTTCATGTTTACTGTACAAATATGAGAGTAGCATCAATTGTCTCATCATCTCCAAGAGAAACTTCCCAAAATGTCAAACTAATCCTCGTGACTTCCATGAAATGTCCTGATTCCTGCTCCCCACAGGATGAACCCTACCTCCTGGGCCAGAACAAAGTGGAACAGGACATTTAGACCATTACTGGAAAGGCTAAAATTTCATATAGTGGCTGTCCTGATTGCTGTGGCCTCTTGGGGGCGCTAGCAGCACTGTAACAGCTCTATGTCCAGTGTAACAGGTGTGAAGCAAGTGAGACAATGAGCCTGAAATTGTCCTGAATGAATCACAATATGTTCAGATGAACACAAAGAAGTGCTGGAATGTAACATTAAGTAAGTAAGTACATTTACTCAAGTACAAATTTAATGTATTTGTGTTTTACTTTAGTATTTCCATTTCCAAGGTGAGCTCTGTTTAATTATGACTATAATACAGGATAAATGGATTGATGAAGAAAATAATCAGTTGATTAATCCATAATGAAACGAAATATATAAAACAGTTTAAAATGAGCTCCACCTCAACCAACCAATTGTGTGTGTGTGTGTGTGTGTGTGTGTGTGTGTGTATGTGTGTGTGTGTGGTGCGTGAGCTGACCTCCACAGCATGGGCGTACTGCTCCATCTTGTCGTCAATCTTGGGTAGCAGGACGAGCGGCTGTGTCTTCTTGAAGCTGTTACTGATTTAAACAACACAAATACAAACAGTTCAGACACAAATATGTGATTTGACTCCACAAACTTCAATTTTTTCTTAAATTCCACATTGGTCAACATGTCATTTTTATTAATATGATTTTTTAGTTCTCAGACTCAGGTCCTTTAGGTGTCTTCAAGAAAACAAAGCTTAACTAGTTTTGTTAAATTGCTCCTCGTTTAATGACGTATAATAAGGAATTGTGTGTCAAAACCAGGAGAAGTCATGTGTGTTTGTGGGTCATTTTATATGAATGTCTGCAGACTCAGGAGGGTTTCAATCTTTCGTCCAGTTGTCCAAACTCATCCACCGCCATCTTCGTTAAACATTGAACTCACTTCCATCAGATTTATTTTTTCTCCCAGCTCTGCTGCTGCATGATGTCATTTCTTCACAGCAGGAGAGTAAATCTCATTCATCATCTGAATTGTCTGTTTCAACATGTCTGGCTTTTAAACGGAGGTTTACACCTGATGATGTCATGACCGATAGCGGGAAACAACACCTGAGTTGACATCAGAGCTGATCTCACACCTTTGGATCAAGACACTTCAGATTTTTATGAGCTGCTTCTTTCAGTGCTGGAAGGTTTTGTACTTTTACCTTCAGCAATAAAGTTTGTCTTTGTACAAAGTAGTAAACAGAAACATGGCTTTGTGACAATGACACTGAAAACTGCAGACATAAATTAAAGAAAGAAATCAGGACAATGTCTCAGTGTTGTTGTTCAAAGCAGTGATAATTGATTGTTTTGGCCATTTGGAGACAAAAGAACAAGTTTAAGAATCAATGGTCATGCTAGCAGCTTGGATGATCTTTTAGCTCTGCTTTTGGTCTCCACCAACATCTGAGAAAAATGTTTGGCTCTTTAGCTGCTATGTTCACCAGCTAGTCTCTCACTGTCTATTTGTTGCTGTCACTACGCTCAGTACTGGGGGCACTTTAAACTACTCACTGATAGTTGCTCCCACTTGTTGGAGAAACGGTTGACCAATCGGAGTGACCAAGTTTTATAGATAGGAATAAAAAAGCAGCTGTAATCTTCCTGCATAACTACCAACATGGATTTTCTGTCTGACCAACAAATTACAATGGAAGTCAACCTACATAAAAAACAGCTCAACAAATGACATGATTTGAAATGTTTTTCTGTCAGACTAGTGAGCTAAAAAGAATCTAATTGCTCTGAGAGTGTATCGGCACTAATGCCTGCTGACGTTATGCCTCCTCTGAACACTGTCCCTGTTCCTGGAACCGTTTTTTTTTTTTTTTTTTTAACTCATCGTCACAGAGGCTTCACTCCTGCTGAGAGCTCCTCAGAGATGATAACTTCCTGCTGCAGACGGTCCGGAGCCGCCACACCTTCACCAACCACCAGAGAAAACACAGCCGCCTGCATCTGGACGGAGTTAAGCCGAGCCATAAATCACAGCTGAGGAGGGTGATGCACTGAGGGAGCTGGAGAAGTCACCACTAACTCTTCAACAGTGTTTACCTTCAGAAAAAAATCCAACTGACAGAAACACCAAGCTGCAAGCAGGAGCTGAAACGATTCTTTACTTGACAGAAAATGATGCAAATTGTTTGATGATCTTTTTTGTGAAATCATTTTTCAAAATAAATACAGACTTTCTGCTTCTAGCTCCTCAGATGTGAGAATTTTCTGCTTTTCTCTGCTTCGTATCATTGTAACTTTTTTGGGTTTTGGGGTGTTGGTTGGTGAAAACTGTCAACACCTTTAACATCTATTTTAAAGTCATTGCATTGGTTGTATATCAGTTTTAGAACTGATTTTAACATTCTATTACTAGTTTTTAAATCACTGAATGGCCGGTCTTTTGCCTATCTCTCAGACATGCTTCTTATATATAGTATGTATCTACCAGGTCCCTCAGACCTGCTAGTCCTAGTTGTCTCCAGGACTTCAGCACAAACTTGTGTGGTCCTCTGTTGTCTCTGGAACAGTCTGCTGTGGATCTGAGAGACTGAGACTGAGAAACTTTAAGACTTTCTCAGCCTCTGGGCTGGCAGGAAGTTATTTCAAGACAATCACATTTCAAGGAGTATTTGGTCTTTGCTTCATTCTCAATCTTTGGTTGTGGTTTAGACAGGCCTGCTGGGACAGACGCTATTGTCAATAACATAACTCAATGTCGATGAGCATATTCACCTTTTCTTCAGTGAGCGGTTCAGCGACTCCGTCCTCTCTGTGATCTGAAAAAAAAAGAAGAAGAAGAAGTAGTCTGAGGTCATTTCTTCGGAGGAACACGGTAAGTTTTCCATGGGGCTGCCTCGGTTCACAAGTGTGTTAATTACAGCTCGGCTCTGCTCAGTCTGCCACGACTCCGTCCAAGACAAACAGAGCCAAGTCTGCTGGGCTTCATCAAACCATCCAAGTCATCGCCGCTCGCTCAGAGGAGACTTGAGGCACGAGCAGAGCATGATGGAGACAGAACATGAGACTGATTTGCATTGTGCATTTTCCAATGAAAATAACTGTTTTCTCAGCTTGTTGTCAGCTGTTTGAAATAAATCCTGTTGTACTGCTGCATTTCTGTTCATTTTCAGTTTTCACACGACAACTCTGTTGTTCCTTCCAATTTTGTCCTTTAAACGTTTTTCTGGTAAGATGTGTGTTTTGTGGATTGTTGAGAACCAACTCTTTGTAACTCTTTACTAATAGTGTGTTTGTACTTATACTTAAGTATCACTAACAATGAAATGAGGTTTACTTGTGAT
This sequence comes from Sciaenops ocellatus, assembly GCA_033000465.1. Lineage (NCBI taxonomy): Eukaryota > Metazoa > Chordata > Actinopteri > Sciaenidae > Sciaenops > Sciaenops ocellatus. Next base: position 24,497,667 of record CP136871.1, on the reverse strand, counting down.
GGAGTATTTTTACTCATTAGTTCCTCCTTCAATAAAAAAGGCAGAGTGCTGTATATAAAGCATGTATATATAAAGGCAGTGTGCTGTATAAGACACTCTATAATAATAACAGATTATAATTATATTAGATTCTAACAATAATAATAATAAACAGACTTGTGTTGCAGCTGCAGTTGTCACATGTTTGTCATATGTTAGCGAAGCTTTGTTTCATCAGAGGGCTGTTCAGGACAGGATCAGTGTTTTCTCTGAACTCAGAGGTCAAACATCAAAGTCAACACAGCAGGCTGTCTCACACACACACACGAATGCACATATGCACACACACACACACACACACACACACACACGCACACACACACACACACACACACACACACACAAAGGAAACCCCTGTGTTACAGCTCAGCTCAAAATCAGTCCACAACAGCAAACTCACAAGCTGTATCGTGTCTTAAAGAAAAAAGAGGCACCATGTGAATGAGGTGATGTTATTGATGTCATTAGCTTTTGTAAATTGAGGTATTAAATCTCTAAAGCAGCCGTTCAAATCATCAAATACATGTGGTGAACATATTAACTACATCCACAGATTTATACATTTTCAGTCAAGCATAGTTATATTTACAGATCTGTATAAAGCACTGGTGGAGAGCAGTACCATATTACTTTTTTAACGTAAAGATTCATCAAACTCACATCATGGATGAAACCATGTTGAGACAAAGAAAGCATCAAGACCCTGAACAGTTGACCACAAAGATCGATCTACATTTCTAGTTTGAATCACTGATCCAACTCTTTCTGTAAGCGTTCAGTTCAATGAAGAAATAGATAAACAAGAAGGTGCAGAGGTCACATGCAGTGTCATGCATGTCAGCAAAACATCAACATCCAAATACAGAGGCCTTGTAGTCCCAAAATGTTCTTTTTCATCATATTTTGGGCTCTCAAAATAAAAATAAATATCTTCCAGGACTGCAGGAGCTCCATACAAGATCATAACTTGTTTTTATCCTGTGCCCAAAATATAGAAACATGTGGGCAATATCACATTTTTCAGGTCTTTGGTGTCTCTGTATTCAGCAGTAAAGTAAGAAGTAGACCATCTCTGGCAGCCAGGTATGGAGGTGCATCATTGTTCACAAATCAAACTCACACACCAAAAACATTTAAAGTATCAGTGAGTTCTCTGATAACACAACATGCTTCCTTTGGTGCAGCCAGGACACGCAGGCTTATCAAACACACACACATGCGACTTACAAGCTGAGCCTGAACCCATCGGCTGTGAAGGTAACACAGTTATTTGTCATTGAGTTTGTTTAGAAAAGTCAGTAATCTGTACTGTTGAATTTACTTTTGATGAACTTAATGGATGACCAAGTCGAAGGACAGTTGACCCCCAAAAAAAACAAACAAACAATAAAGCCTATTTTTCTCTGTGGATCTGAAGTTATCAGCAAACCCAGTCACAGCTGCCAACACACCTAGACTGAGTTTCACCAGCTGTTCATAAGCCCATAAATGTCTTAATGTCTTAAAAAATGTCTTAGTAAAGAATTAGGTCATGTGTAAATTGACCCCTTCCAAGTCCTGCTTTTTCTTTATGATCCAATCAAAGTTGAGCTAGCAGAATCAACTTTCCCCTTTCCTATAGCTAGATATGCTATGTGCTAACTTGTCTATGTTGAATAGACAACCAAATTTTGAAGCTAAAGGTAAAAGATAATGGAGACATCACATCTGAAGTTAGCTAATGTTCTCAATATAGCTAAAAAGCTAACTTACAATTGATATAAATTAGCTAGTTAGTTGGTGATTTGTTTTATATTAGCTTTCATATGCTAGCTAATGATTAATATAGATTAATTAGCTTGTTAGTTGAATTTGTGCTCTGTAGCAAAACATTAGCCAAACAGGTAATTAGCGACGTAGATGAGGTAGCTAGTTAGGTAGCATTTTGCCAACAGTAGCTAGCTAACTTAAGTCACACGTTAATGTCACTTTAATCACTTTTAACCATCTTCAAAAGTCTTTTCAACACAGATGAGCAAACGCATATCTATATCAAAGAAGAAAGAGGCCTGCTTAAGTGTGATTGGAGCACAGAGCGAAAAAGGGGTGGGAAGGGTCAATTAGGTGCTAGGAAACAACCCTTAGGCCATCAATCAACAATGACAATGTAACAGAATTTCTTTGAAGAACTGGGTGTAAATATTTAGTAACTAATCTCTACATAAGAACTCCTACAGGATATATAACAAGGCTGAGTTTGAACTTTCAAAGTTCAATTCAAAGTGTTTACTGCATTCAAACAACATCTACTGCCATGTCCCTCTGAAAAATCCTGTAATGTAAAGGTTTCTCACTTAAAAAATGACAGAAAGCATTTTTATCTTGCTAGAACAAAGATGTTAACTCAAGATAACTGTGTTCCTAAAAACTAGATAAATAAATAATAATAGCAGCTTTCGGGGACTTTGGGGATTGCAGATGACAGCTAACACCAGTGCAACATCAATAAATGATTTCCCTGATCAACACTTTGGAGCTGTTACCTGCTCACATAAAGTTGTAGCATCTGGCCTCCCCATGCAGTGTGAACGCTGTGTCATAAAATAAAAGACTGCAGCCTGTAACTCCCCAGCAGGTGTTTATTTACCTTGTGTGTGGGAGCTTTGAAGGGACTGAATATCTCATCTCCATCCACGCTGGATGTACTCAGGCTCTTCATCCTCTCTGCTGCCTCCATCCTCCTCCTCTCGATGTCCTCCTTCATTCGCCTCTTCTCCTCCTGGGAATCAAGTCACAAACACTGTTCAACTCCACATTTCTACAACAACTGTATGGATCTGATTAGCTCTTAATGTGGCGGAAATGTTCTCTGGAGAAAACACTGATAGAGCTGTTTCACTTATAAAATTATTGATTAGTTTTACATCTTAGTAACTTCACTTTTGATTAAAGGCTCACTGTCCTGATTTTGTTCTGTCAACAGCAAGCCTCAGAAAAATACCTCACAAGACACTCTTGATCTTTTGAGACTGAGAATCAGGGAGTTTATCTTTATCAGCCCAATAAGGCTCATAAACTCTGCTTTCACTAGTTTAGCAGCTAATAAGATTTTTTTTTACAGACAACATGACATAAAATAAACTGGTTTGATTGGTGGTGATTCCTTCTTGTAGTCATGTGTAAATATCTATGATGTGGTCACCTCCTCTTTGGCCAGCCTTTGCTGCTCCTCCTCCTCCCTCCGACGCTCTTCTTCCTCCCGGACTCGACGTCTCTCCTCCCTCCTTTTCTTCAGCTCCTCCAGCTCCTGCTCGGCCTCGGCCTGCCTGTGTCTCAGCTGCTCCAGCTCCTGGCTCTCCTTCTGCTGGAGGCTCAGCCGGATCTTCTCCAGTCGCTGCTCCGTCTCCAGGATGGCCTCCGCCTCCTCTGGCTCCATGGCTCTGCTGTGCACACCAGGGAAATTTTGAATCTTAACTGCTTTTATTATTGATTATTGTTATCTGAAGTGAGTCTGTTAAAGTGTGTACTGGCTTACTGTGATAATGAAGAGTTTCTTTGAACGTTTGATATGTTTTGACTTCACTCTGTGTTATCGCTGGAATCTATTGTATACAATATGGCCAAAATGGCGAGCTGGGAATGAGAATGGGTTAGACACCCACATACTCAAAGTTGAGTCAAGTATTTTCTTTATGAAAGGTGAAACTAAATACTCCGATAAATGGCTATCCATGACTGTATTAGGTTAAATGTTTGTCATTTTAACAACAGTATGCATTCACTGCAGCGGCACATAAAACACACCTCGTGGACCTTTTTGTCTTGTTGCTTCTGTATGATGTCACTTCCTCATTGGTTGTGTCTCCATTGGTGCTGTTGTGTTTCGGCTCTTGGTGTAGGAAAACCTTTGACGTGTAGGAGATTTTAACTTCTTTTCTTTTCTCCACCTGAACATGAAACACAATAATAATTTTAGTCAGCTGCCAGAGACCTTAAAGAAGACCTGAATATTGACTTGTAATTCAATTACAAAGACTTGTTGTTGAGTTTATTTGGTCTTGACATGAACGACTTAAGACTTGACTGATGTGTGCAGAAGCATTTGAACCAGAGAGATTTTACTTGAAACTTCCCTCAGACTTGTTTCAACTAACTTGGACTCAAATTTATCCCAAATGACTTGAGACCTGGACTTGTCTTAAATGATTTTACACTTTCAATCTTTGTCTTCAATAACTTAAAATCTAAATGGTACTAGTTACAAATATTTGCAGACTTTTTGTCTAACATGACTTACCTTGAAGAGCTTGAGACTTGATTTGAGACTCGAGCCAACTTGTCTCAACGGACTAAGGACTTGTCTAACCAAGATTGACTCTGACTTGTTATAAATGAAGTGTGCAATGAACTTGAGACTTAATCTATACTAAATCGATGTGTCTAAAAGTGACTTTCAAACATCACAGTTGTTCTATGAGGAACCCTTACCTCTGTATTTGGCCTTTGGATCTCCTCCCTCCTCCTGGTCATCACCTCATCTCTTTTCCTCTTGTCCTCCTCCTCCTCCCTCTCTTTCTCCCTCCTCACCCTCTCAGCTCGAATTGCCTCCTCCTCATGTTCCTTTCTCCTCTCCATCTTGCTCCTGTCCTCCTCTACTTGCTCTTGTCTCTGAAGTCGGCTGGACGTTATTGAAGCCTGGGCGGTCTTTACGGGCGCATCTTTGTTTATTGTGGCCTCCTCTTCATCCTCGTCGTCTTCGCCTCCCTGGTTGAGCTCCTGCAAGCGCTGCTGCCTCCGTCTTTCTCTGCGTTGAGTCCAGTCGCTGAAGCCTTCATCCTCCTCCAAAGACAGGGAGTTATTCGGCTTCAGGTCACCGTCATACCTGAGGACGAGATGGGAAAAGAAAGTTATGAGTTGTTAATTGATGTGAAACAGCAGGAGGTGTTTGAGGTTTCCAACTAAGTTTCAGCCACTGGTGTGAAATCATTTATTACCACCTGACAGCAGAATTTCATTTGGAAAAACAGGGAGGAAGAGTCTAAAACAAAGTCTAAAACTGTCCACGTCTGCACAGCCACAAGACTCTGACTGAGATAAATTTCATCAGAGGCCCAAGTCTGCGAGGGCTGGCGTTGACCTCTTTGTAGATGTCTGTAAAAAATGCATGATGGAGTAGACTGTAGATATGGACTATGTGCATGCCGACTCCACATGTGTGGACACCTGTGGACCTGGAAACCAAACGTATAGCTGAACATAACCATAGGTGCTGATTACAAGGTGTCTGAACATCTACAGACTAACTGTGAGCTCCTCATACTGTGAGGTGACCATAACTGTGAGTTAAACTGTGTCCTGAGTCTGTTAAACTTTCTTGGTCCTCTTTAGTGTTTGACCACTCACTGGTTTCCTGCAGTTTGTCTGTTGTCTGGTTGACCTAACAGGTTATTTATATTGTTACAAGTCTTTTTCTTCCAGGTTTAAATCTCTTTTAGCCCCTGTCACCTGTGACATCTTTTATTTTTTATAGTCACCACAAGAAGCTTCAGCTTTCCTGATTCTTGTTTCTTATGACATTATGAATAATATCCCATCTTGCTGACGTGATGTGTCAGGCAGGTTTAGACAGGATTCAGAAACCTTCAACAGCATGGCCTAAATTTCAGGTTTTGTAGGGAGGGCCTGGGGGTGGGGGCAGATTGAGAAATAATAAATTTGGCTTTAGTTAGTCAAGATGAGACGCTGCTTGGCTGTTGGAGCACTGGGTAATGTTAGTTTTTATGAGAACGTCTCTCCTTGTGGAGGATTAACTTGTTGATTTTACTCTCAAGGTTAATTAATCTTGAGCTAAGTGACTTAGAAGTGACAGTTGGGCTCCTGACTGCAGGTTTGATCTGTTTTGCAGGAGGAGAGTTTCTGTGCATCAAAGGCATTAAGTGATTTAAGAAACAAGCCTTCCAGTATTTCAGTAAACATGGACTGCAGGGAGCCGATGACGGTGCGTTCAGTGTGGGGACGAAGTCAGTCCTGTGTAAAAAAAACAATGTACAGAATAAAATAATCTGGAAACATCATGACTCTCTTCAACCTCTTTAATCACGACATTTGGTGCAGATATTCTTAGTGTCCATTCGTAGTCAAAAAAGACCAAAGACCTGAATGTTCTTCCAGTTTAACAGCTGAAACGTTTCAGTGCAGTCTGTTAAATCCAAACACGTCTCTGTGGAGCAGATTAAGCACAGTAGAATAATACATTTCTCCACTGATTAGCTTCTGTAATCACAGAGCCATTAGCTGCAGAGTGCAGCTGACAACAACAGGAAACTGTGCAGAAAATTTATGACTTACAGTAATATTTGTGATTTGTCTGGGAGTTTTTTTCCCATGTTTTTATTTGTCGCATGTGCGTCACATTTGTGTCATGACTGCAGGTTTGTTTCCTCAGGCTTTCAGAAGCACATTTACTGTAACTGTCCCTTTCTCAGCAATGAGATTTAAATATTTGCCAATCAAGGACAAATAAAATACATTTATGATAATATACTGTAAGACTTTAAAAACATCAGTTAAACCTGGAGTTCAAGACAGATGACTGAAACATGTTGCGGTGTAGTCGAGTGGGACCTTTAAAGACCTGCAAGTGTTTCGCAGATTTGCACGTTCTCAAACTGAGTCCTGTGTCTGTATGACCCGACTGAACCTGACTGTCTAACTCGTCTGTTCCTTCTAAAGCCAACTCATTCATGGAAAAGTAAATCAGTTTTATTATCTGACAACACTGTAAGGTTTGTTTAGGTACAGAAAGCTCCTGGTTACAGTTAGGAAAAGAGCATGAATTAGGTTATAATAAGTACTTTAAGTAAGGTTAGAAAAACATTGTGGTTTGAGTTAAAGTGACTTCATTACGGTAAGGGGACCTTTGTCGTCATGGTTACAAGAATAGAAAAAATTCCACACTTTGTTGACCTGTCCATGCACTCAGACATCCTTACTCTGTGGACTTTGTGGTGCTATAAAAGCGCCAAATGACTTCCTCCTCCTCTCGACATAATTACGCTGTCATTTGAACGGATGTGATTTTGGGGGGATTTTCTGAAACACATGATCGATCTGCTACTCTTTGTAACATGCAGTCTAATCTAACTCATTGTTAAATGATGTTTCAACTTCTATCAAAGTTTTAAATGTCAATTAAGAGTTAATTAAGTGAACTTATCGTCACAATTAGCACAGCATCTCCAGCTACCCCCCCCCCCCCCCACCACCACCACCACTGAATCAAAGTAATCAAAGAGTGTTTTGTGTTTCCAGGAGCTGGCAGAAAGGAATTCACTCAACATTCCCCAGATGATTAAGACGCCGGGGAGGCTTGGCCGATCAGGGAGTCTCTGCCTGATCTCTCAGCGGCAAATCAGCCTTAACGAGCAGAGATGTTTCTGTCGGGCTGTAAAGTCGACACCTGGACAGATTCCTGACAGGAATGAGTCAGTCGAGGTTTTTGACACGTTTCGATGACGGGACACATCCGTCGGGAAACACCTCCACCGCTCTGTTTTGTTTTATTCCTCTTCTTTAAAAATTCTTCAAGTTTTATGAAGTAAATTAGTCTGTCTGCAAAAATGTTACTATTTCATCAGCAAGGTCAGAATAAAACAAAACAGACTGTGCTTCACTTTCATGGCAGCAGTTTGTCTATAAAGGTATAGTACAGATAATTTTATGTGATATTTTTACTTGAAAGAAATGTATTTGTGTTTCATATTTACCTTCTTATCGAGTATTAATCAGGAAATTTTAATTTAAACTCAAACTGTGTCTGAGTTAAGGAAATTACTGAACCTTTTAATTTGTGAGCTGTTTTTAAAGATTCACAAGAAGTATTGAGAGACGGACATGTTGTTGATTGATCTTTGACCAGATATTGAGTTGTCCATGTCACTGGACAGTTTGATGTAGCAAAACCTTCAAAAACCTCTTGAGCAGACGATTGATCACTTGTCACTTCAACAAACATCTGTGGATTCAAACCTCTGACCTCCTCAGACACAGGTAATCATGAAGCAAACTAGAGGGATTTCAAAACAGCATTACATCACCACTGCGTCTTTTACCTTTCAATTACAGACTGCAGCAGAGCTACCTCACAACGAGTCACCGCAGCCTGAAACCAGCTGAGCCCGTGATGTGACGGAGGTGAAGGTGTTGGAGGCGCAGGCTGTAATTAAGAGTCTGAAATTAAAAGTCGGCCAAAACACCACAAGCTTTGACATGGTGGTGGTTTTTCCCTTGAGACACTTTGTAGTAAACATTCTTTGGAGGTTGTGTAATGAGAAGGCAGCTGTGTGTTCGTCTTCACATCAACACGACGGGAGGCGAGAGGTTGTTTGCAGCTTTTCCCAATGGAAACATTTGTTTTATGAAACCAGACATCCGTGAAACCCTGTAAACCAGCCAGCGCACGACAGGCAACAAGTAAGAGGGAAAGCTTCGGGTTTCACAGCTGGGAAACATGACGACAAACTCTTTAAACTCACAGTTATCACCAGAAAAAATAACAGTCACACAGTTAGCAGCTTGTACAGGAAGTCGTTGGACATAAGGGAAGTGAATGAATAATGTTCTGCACTTAATAACTTCCTGGGTTCCCATGATTCCATAGACGAGGAATTCGGCGAGTGTTTGATGTCATATTTGCATTTTATATGATGAGACGGGGCAAAAATGTTCCCAGCCTCAAACATGATTTTTAAACCTGGTAGATTATTTAAACAACGTATTGGCCCCAAACTTCAAACGCGGCTACTGTCTTGGGTACCTGAAAAGTTGACTTTCAGTCTAATTAGTCAAAATATTCACAGAAATTCTACTTTTTTGGTAAATATATTGGGCTACACAAAAAGGTGGCTTAGCTTGGTAATTCTCATTTAGATTAAACTATGTGATCTCCTTTTAACTAATGTTTTAAATACTGTAATATTTTCACTTCCTCCCACTAAACCTGCCCTGAAACTGTTTGTACACCTCCTGTAGAGGCCTGCCTCCCAACCTTGCTCTGTGTAGTCGTTTTCATTGTTACTGCCTGTGTCTAAATCACTGACACGATGTATGTATGGACTCCAACTTACTGTTTGTAATTTGACATAATTGATAACAGCCCGTTCATTGATAGCTCTCCTGCAGCTGTATCACAGATGTATTTGCTGTGTTGCAGTAAGTGAATGAAAACCCAACATTTCCTGCTGCTGCATCACAGTGACAGTGTTCAACTGGAGAAACATGGAGAGGCTTTTATTGTGAAGGAGCCACAGAAAAAAGAATATGTCACTAAGGTTAGCGACAATAAAAGAAGAGATTTCCTTTAAATATTATATGGAGCGTCTTATCTTTTAAAAGAGCTTTTTATTAATGCTATTACTATCATGTGGACAGTAAAACATTGACACAGTCTCAGTTTGTCTGTACTTACATGTTCTCTTCTGCCGACGTCTCGTTCTCCGGAGAAAGCTCTCCGGATGACGAGCCGCCGTTCGTCCAGCGTGAGGCCTCCCGCGCTCGGCGACGACGCTCCCTCTCCACCTCCTCAGCATCCTCGATGCTCCTCTGAGCCGTCAGCCTGCAGGAAGGAGGGCACAAAACAGTCAGTAAAGGCGGGAAGTAACGGAGTGCCTTTGGTCCAGGTCGGTACACAAGTAAAACTGTACTGTATGTGCCACAAGTGTATCAGTACTCCATGATAGTTTTGCAATAGCCGTCCTATTAGCTGACTTTTTTGCAGACTGGGAGCTCCCAGTGAATCTGGACCACTTCCGAACACAACATCTGAGACCTGAGGTGGATTTCTTCCTGGGTTTGGCCTCATCTGGCATGGCATCTCATGGCTGACTCAGCTAACCTACCCTAGTTGCGTGGCTAATATATATGACACATAACACACATATAACTGTCTTGTGACTTCAAGGTTTAATTCATTATCAAAATAGAATCCATACCAAACATGAACTTATCAAGAGCTCATTTCTATGATTTTGGGGATGGAATTAATTGACGCAATGAAATTTCCCAGAACTGAACGATAGGAAAATCCCCCAAATATCTCTAAATTAGTACTCACTTCTGACTTTTACATGTGATGAGTACTTTTCCCCTGTAGTGTCATTGCTCACAGTCTTTCATCACTGGTGGTTGGGAAACAATAAAATCTTAAATGAGAAACATTTGTCACGTATCACAGAGTCCTGACTCATCGTCGTCTCTCACAGGCCTCCTCAGTTTCTTAACAAAGAGTTTGTGTTAAGTTGTGAAGAAGCTGAGATCCGGTGATGGGAACATCTGTTGGGCCTCAGAAGAGAAACGATGGCGGCTGTTTATGTGCAGGATAAACACACGTGTTCTTCACCTCGTGTGAGCATGACATCACAACATTTATTACAAACACTGTTAATCTTTATTTATCCAGAGACGACGCGCCAAGCAAGAACACTCACACATGTATGAATGCTCGATGGCGCCCTTCAGACGAACACTGAGAGCTCTACTCTCAGTAACAGAGCTGAAGGAAGTACTCACAAAAGAGGCAATATCACAGTGCAGAAGTAATCTGTTACACTGAGGCGTTTGAGGAACAATCTGAGGCTGAGTATAAGAAACCTTCAGATAAATTAAGTATCCTGGTCTGTGGTTTGTGTTGATGTTTATCCTGTTTCAGCCTCATTGGAGACGGTTTGTGGATTAACAGGTCAATAAGCTCCATGTGGCCACTCAGGTGTCCAGTTACTCCTATTTGGCTTCTGGGTCACCAACAGATCCCTAATGGCTCCATCTGTTCCTTCACCCTCTTCCACAGACAGATCTATGTAGGTGGTTTGCTGTGACCTCTGACCCTCAGCATCATCACAGATAAAACTTTTATCTTTTTACCCTCTCAGGTTCAATTTACATACAGATACAAGCTGCAGCACCACCTCATCTCAGACTCCTCATCTTTGCTGTGCTCATCAAAGATTTACAACAAAACCAAAGTGCATCTTTGTTCTCTGCTCTGGTTTGTGTTCGAGCTTTGGGAGATTGAAAGAACAAAACTGGTTCATAAATGACAACAAATTCATCTTCTTCAGTAGTTTCACCACCTGTGCCTCCATCAATGATAGATTTCTAGATTTCATCACATTAGATCAGTGCTTCTCAAACTCTTTTATGTCAAGGACCCCAAATTTGACACAAATTAGACCACAGACCACCTCTGATAGGACTTTTTCCTGTATAAGTTTTATCACAGAAAGTGTATATAACCAAAAACAGTCAAATTCTGTCATTGCATTATTTATGGATGGAATTATAGTGAAGTATCGCCGTCCTTGCTGGGTACCCCCTGGGCTCCGAGGACTTTACTCTGAGAACCACTCATTACATAGTGGAACATTGAGTAGCCAGATATTTCCTAAAGGTGGTTGGTGGAGACTAAAAACAGAGCTGAATATTGTCCTTACATTCATCAGGTGGCACGAAGATGACTCCAGATGAATGATCATGTTGATCTGTGACCGCTGGATGTGTAAATAACTGCCTGCTAACAAGCTCCACATATCAACTTTAAAGGTGATGATATGTCAATGGCGTGTTCACAATTTGTTTCTGCTGCTTCTGATATTGTGTTGTAGCTGTTTCCAAATGGAAAATGTCTCTATGCTCAGCATCACTTCCTCCTCCTCCTCCTCCTCCTTCCTGTGGGCATTTGAGGACAAGCAAAGGGGAAATGGATGAGGGGACAGAGGTGGAGAGGCCGGTAAACAGCTGGATGTGGGTCAGAAACTCTCCGATAGAAGCTGGGCGGTGAAATGGTAAAAGAGTCGCTGTGAGCAGCAGATAGGCAGCGGTCACTGTGTCAGGATGCCTCACTCGGGGTCAGATAGGATGACATATTCAGAAACAGTTTACTTTCTAAATCAAAACTTCCTTAGTAACACTTTATTTGGATTGTCCGGAGTATTTGTAACATTTTAAGTGTTTGTCTGTAGATGTACAACAGATATGTGTTCATGAACAAGCCTTAACCAATGCATAATGTCTGTTGTAAATGTAACCAAACCTGAACCACAGTGGTGTAATATCACATTACGGGTATTGAATCTCAACTAATAAGCTGTTGAAGTGTTACAAACACTTTAAACCGTCAGTGGATTATCCAAATAAAATATTTCAGTTCTTTGGTCCAGACTGGGATCATAGGAGTCTTCAATGTTAAACAATTACCATCTATCTGATGTTATTCAGTCATTAATCATGTTCACAGATGAGGTAATGTATGTAAGTTTTATTTGTGTTAAGTTTAGTCACGTTCACCGACTTCCTTTCATCACTCTGATGTATCCGGTGTGTGCCGTGTTTACCAGGTAGTTATAGCAACTAGAGGCAAGTAGGAAACACACCATTACCTGAATAAAATGATGGATTTCCCTGAGCATTGTTGGAAACATTTAGGGTAAGTTCACAACTCAACAAAATATATATATCATAGGTGTTTTTAGTTGCATATCATATCTTTAAGTAAGAATAAAAAGTATCACCATCGGTATTGTCAGCAAAATGTAATTATGAAAGTAAAAGTATTTATTGTGCTAACTAATAAATACATGTAAGAAAATCTTAATGTTAACTCACTCTGGAGCCAACTTTAGATACTTTGTGTACTAGTGAATACTGTATATTAGTAGTGTAATACTGCATCATATCATGTTTTTATGCAAAAAGTAACTGATAATGTCTTGGATAAATGTAATAAAGTAAAAAGTAGAGTATTTCTGCTGCAGCAATACTACTCCCCAAATCCAATATAAGAATCCATGTGACGCCTTTCTTATGATCTTTGTAGTCATTACCTGTATTTTATAGAATTGATTTTAAAACTACTTTTATATTTCACATTTCATATGTATTACAGAATTACTAACACTTCACGAGCATGAGATCCTCAGGCAGAGGTCTCTCGGTAATTCCTCAGATCAAAGCTAAAAACCAGAGGTGACCGAGGGATCTGCTGGTGGAGATCAGCCTCACTCTGTTTTACTTCAAGTTTTCTACAGCATGTCAAAATTGTACTGAAATACAGCACTTGAGTTAAAGTACTTGTACTTGTAGTTACATTCCACCACTGTCTCGCTTTAAAACTCAAACAAGATGAATGTTTCAGTGGAAGCTTTCCAACAAAATGTGGAATAAAATTAAACAACATCACACTCACTCACGCCTGTGATTCGATCGTGATGGTATTCAGTATAACATCACAACCTAAAATGTGATATTGCTTTTATACAACAGTTCTACAAGCTCCATTTATAACTCAAGAGTAGTAATTATGATTATGATTTGATTATTTAATCATTTATTTGGATCCAGCAACACAAATGGTTCCGCAGCTGGACTGGAACTGTTGCCAAGCAACACAACAGTATCTTGATCTATAAGTCTACATGTTACCACAGCCCAGTCGAAGTTAATATTTGTGACAGGCTTAGCCAAATCTGAAAGTATTTCAAAGTCCATGTCGTTAGCTTTACGCTGTTAGCTTCGTTTTTGCTTTCCTCTGATTTGTCTAGGTCGGCTGATGTCATATGAGCACACCTGGACGTTTGTGCTGGAGTATCCAGGCTTCATTCCTTTGTCCTCTTCTGACGACCATTCATAGCTTAGGTCAAATGTTGTTTGTGCAAAAATGTTCTTTACAATCTAAGATAGATAATCACTGTTAATAAAACAAATTTAGAACCATGAAACTTGGTTGGTACTAACTGTTGTATAATATGTAAATAAAATTACTCGGCTAAACTTTTTCTATTAGCAGCTTCATACTCAGATATTAATTCTGACCTACAGCACAGAATGACTTTGTGTGAGCCTTGACAGCAGAGTGTCAGTGTATAAAAAACTGGCTCTGGTTGCTGGTTTGTCAGTTTATTCTGTGTTGTCAGCAGTGTGGGTGTTGAAAGCTGTCGGGCTTTGACCCAGCACACAGTTTAGGCTGAACTCTCCTTCCTCTGCCCTCTTGTTACGTCTACTTTCAGTGATCAGCGTTGTGGGATTCTGTCATACTTGGCCCCGGCTCAAACATCTGATTCAGACTAAATGATTAATCCCCCCCTCAGAGTGATTCTAAAGTACCAGGATTACCGGCAGCTTTACTTCCTCCTCCTCGTCCTGTGTTTTATCAAAACCAAAATCTTTTTCTCTCGCTCGTGTCATCTAATCATCGCAGCAGGGCAGAAATCTTCCCCCTCGTCCAAAAACCCTAAGAGCCGGTCTGGACTGTATCGAGGTAATGATGCCTCTCCATACAATTACAGCAACATGTGTGGAACACTTTCACTTCCTCAGCGGGGGTCGAGCTGGTTTTCTGTAAGTCTTTTGTTGTTTTTCTGTAAACTGACACCAGAGGCAAGACTGAGCATGTTGCCTCCACAAACGTTTCCTCACATGAAGGCTGACAAAGTGCCCTTGAGCCCTGGAGGTCAGTGTGATTTACAGAAGGTTTAACCTGTCAGAGACACACCTGAGCTGAGGAGTCAACATTGAGCAAGCAGTGAGACCAGAGAAGTGCTGGATTCTCCTTAAAATGTCTTTTGTTTGCTGAAAAATGTGTTTAAGTGGGATTTTTGGAAGGAAAGCATAAAATGTAATTTAATGTTTTCATAGTTTCAAGAAAACTGAAAAAGGTGAACATAGAAGGAAAAGAATAAAAAGATGTCAGCTGAAAAAAGATGGCGAAAGAATAAGGAAGAATATTTAAAAAGAAAAATAAGAAGAAGAGGATTATAGTTGATAACCCTGTTAAATCAACCCTGTCTCCTAGAAATGACTAGGTCTACAACACGTGATTATTGATCTTGAATCCAAAGATAATCAATTTACTGTGACAGAGAGAGAAAAACTGAATATCTTCACATGTGAGAAGCACGAGCCGGAGAATAGAAGATAAAGATAAGAAGAATACAAGATAAATATTGAATTAAAACTACTTTCTGGGCTGTAGGTAAAGTCTGTGTGACTTGGTCCACTTTAATGTCCCTCTCAACAGTAGGGCAACTGAACATCTCAAGACACATCTCTTCACTGCCTTACATTACATAACTAAATTATACAAATGCTCTCAAATGCAAGAAAAGGTAATTGCATAATAAATCTCCACAAAAATTATTCTCATCTTACACAGACTTATATAAAATATGTGTAGGAGGGTTAGCTAAGTTATTGCGATGAGGATGGGACTGGAGTCACTGAGCCAAGTGTTTGTTTGTATGTTTGTTTAACTGACTAAAATATGCTTCTGAGCATTTGAGGAATAGTCAATGCAGTAACAAAATCTTGATTCATATTTGATCAGAACTGCCTAGCCTGACAGTTTGACAAGTTCACAAGTCATTCTCAAATTCAAGTCCAGTCCATCCAGCACAACACATCAGGCTCATGGAACACAGACTCATCAGAAGGTAGCCACATCCTGAAGCGTACCCTGCTTTATCATCTATTTTTCTCTAAGTGGAACCATAATTAAACTAGAGATTGAGACCATAAACTCATGTTGACTTCAATTCACAGATCCAGCCCTGTCCCCTAACTATATACTGTCAATGCATACAACATATAAATCAGACAAATGGGAGTTGTTGGAAGGTGTGTTTTTTCACATTTGATGTCGCTATTCAACAGTGTTTCCCTGGTTCCAGTCTTTTAGTCTTCTCATCTGGATTTTCTCAAGTAAAAAACAATTTTCCAGTGTTTTGGTGACACAGCTGGTTGCTAGAAGGTTTGTGGCACAAAAACTTTAAAAAGAAAACCAGAAACACGACACACAAACCAGATAAAAGCTCCACCACCTGCCAAGAGACCATCTAAACCACATATTGTTGGTCTCCATGTGCCTGCACTTGTCTGGGATTCAGCTTTATTGACCGACAACGTTTCACTGGGACAAGAGTAAAAGAGGGATTCACTGTCAGGAGGAAAGAGGTTAAAAGTATTAAGGCCTCAGCTGCTCTTTTGTAAGCACACATGCTGTCATCGGAGGGATGACTTGGTTGAATGACACAATAATAACAAGCTTTCCTTTCAGCCTTGAAAGCCTGCCAGGCAACACGGGACAGAGGAGGACGGTGGGAAGACGTTTGTGAAATGAAGTCACTGCCGTGTTGAAACAAGTTGGGGCAATGGAGAACATTGAATCACTCTGACACAAAAACAAAAAGACACCACTTCCCATAAAAAAAAAGTCACTGGAGTCACCAGACGAGTTATGACGGAGGAGCCAGGGGCTCCAAAAAAACAAGATGGAGACGTTCATAATGCCAAACTGGAGGCTTTAAAATGGTTATCCACAAACAAACAAAAATGGTGGGTTTACAGTTGATTGTCACCATATTTTGGACACATTCATGGCTCCAAGATGATGAGTCTAATGATTTTGGTGACTTTTTCTTGAGTGTCAGCAGCAGGTTGACACAATAAATGTCTTGACATTTTACATGTTCCAGGTCCAGTTCTGGACCCCATAAATCATTCAACATGGGACATTTAGCAACTCTAAATCAGATTATTCAACAGATGTCTTTTTTCTGATTGAAAAAATAAGGTCTTACATTCTGACTTAAGTGTTTCATAATTTTTAAGCAGAATCAGCCCAATTGTGTCTGAAGTTCTGGCAGCTGTTTATTGGGAAATGCTAAATCAAAGATGTCTGGACCTACTGTAGAGTCTTCTTTAGTTTAGACTGAAGAAGCTTTTTCAAAAAGTTTTCAAGAAATCTACAGAAACCTGGATGATTCTTGAGACAGGGTTCGAATCTGACCTGCGGCCCTTTGCTGCATGTCGTTCCCCATCTCTCTCCCCACATTCCTGTCACTCTTCAGCTGTCTCTATTAAAAATAAATCTTGAAAAAGGCCAAAAAAATATCTTTAAAATAAAAATTTGTTGGTGATATTTTGGTTCAAGGATACGGCTGCTGGACTGAACGACCTGAAACACACCACTCATTGCAGATATGTTATTGAGCTGTTGTCAGGGTGAACAAAACCTCACAATGCAGTAAAAAGCTGAACTGTATGTGTACTGGACACAGCAATGACCAGCAAGCAGTCAGACACCACGATCAGAAGTCCAACAACTCCCACTCGTTCCCCTGAGGCACCGAGCAGACTGTAATCACCCTGTTATGGCTGCGTGCGTGGGTGGCTGTCCCCCCATGCAGAGCACAAATGGGCTTCAGCTCATTTCCTACAGATCCCTGAAGTCTGGGAACCCTGCAGGTTTGTTTGCACACCGGCTACAACTGGAAGACAGGGAGGAGACGTGCAGTCATTTTACAACACGTCAGAATAACCTGACGAACATGAATCTGCATGTAAATCCTCGTCACAAGAGACTATATTAGAGTTCAGGGTTTAGGATCAAGAGAAGTCTTAAAGGAGTTGGTAAGAATCACTAAATAAACCAAAATTAAAAAAAAAAAAAATGCAGCGAGAGAAAAGGTGACGAGAAGAGGGCACTGAAAGTTTTCCTCTGACCAGAGGAGCTGGGAAAGTATTCTGCTTCATGATGGAGCAGAAATCTTTGATATAGATCTCCCATTAGTAATTAAGTGTTTTAAATTTGTAAACTTGTTCCAGCTGGTGCCTTTTAATTACTAAACCATGTGTTAGATTTGACAGCTGTTTTATATTTAGTTTTTTATTTGAAGTTCGCCACGGCGCTCAGTCCTGACATCTGTGCTACTGTAATGAATACAGTTGGCAGGGTGTAGGTCGGGTTCAGGTTGTTGATTCATGGATATCTTTGTGGGTCGTGGTGGCGTTGATTGGTCAGGTAGGTGCTGGTCTTAAAAAACCTTGACATGCACATCGCTATACCTTAATTTTCTTTTAAATATCATGTATTTTTTGAATGTATGACAATTAGCCCACGATTAAACTTTAAGTGCTGTCAAAACATACATGTTGTCATAGTTTTTATTATCAAAAATCAATTTTTAGCTTGTCATTGTCGTGTCTTCATCTTGGAAAAAAGGTTGCTGTCAAACATTTTTTAGCATTTTTTGTTTCTTGTGTTTATGAAGAAACTTTCCAAACTGAAGATGATGTTTTTATGAAGTTGAGTCACTTCAACTGACTTAAATTCACGTTTATAACTTAATTTGCTCCCCTGTTAATTCCAATGGTGAAATAAATACTGAAATAGAATTAGTACTCCATTACAAGTAAAAGTCCTGCATTCAAAATCCTGCTTAAGTCAAAGTATAGAAGTCGACTCAGACTCTGTAGACTGGCATTTTACTATATGTGACATAACTACATTATTTATACTGATGCATCAAGTGTAAGCATTTTTTTTTTTTTTACAGCTGTAGCTGCTCTACGTAGAGCTAGTTTGAACTATTTTATGTACATTTAATCGTTTAGTTTGGAATAAAAAAGATATCTCTGACTCTGCTGCATCGATTTTGTTCTTTTTAAAAACAATGTTATAGGAGTGTGATGATAATCAGTGTCCTCTTTTCAGGATGCACAAATTCCTAAATTGAGAAATGGATGGATCAAAGTACCAGAGAGGAGTTTCTGCTGTCTGTGTTTACATCATTTACATCATGAGGTCCAGAGATAACAACCTGTCATCTGCACATCTCACAGATATGACTCCTGGAAACAGGAAACACGCTCTGTTTACTTTCCCTCTGCCCCTTGAATCCAGTCAACCTGTGGAGGGAGGGAGAGTTCATTGGCCCCATCACTCATCATCTCCACCCTCCCTTCCCCCCCAAAACATTCCTCAGTCTCTTATCTGCTCGTATCATAAATACTTAGGGTACCCACCCATATGTGGGGGATTCAGGGGTCAGAGGCCAGAGGTATGCCTCTTGGATGACATCACATCACTGAGGGCTGAGGCGAGCCAGGCGGGGGTTGTTTGTCTCCCAGAAAGAGCTGATTAAAAACAGCCCTGCTGCGATGAATGGCACACAGTCTGATAACAACATGTTTAGAGCTCGAGTCAGCGAATCTTTCTGATGATGTTCAGTTAGTGCTACAGCAGATACTGTAAACATGGTGATAAACTTTTGTTGGCAACGTTCAGCAACAACCTTCAGTCAGGTGACTCGGCCACAACCACAAATATTTTCAAAACAAAGGCAGGTGGTGCGACAGAAGTAATGCAGACTGTTTAATGCTGCTATAACGGAGGGAAAAAGATAGAAATCAACAGACGGGTGGTGCACAATGAGAACAAATAAAGGAAGTGTGACAGGCCATAAAAGCTACAAGGGCGTGAAAATGAAACGCCCCATGTGGGGCTTGAATGTTTACACTTCAGTTATCTCATTTCTTTTTCTAACAAGGTGAGAATGACAGCAGTAATGACATCATGACATAAGCAGCATTGTAATGTGGAGCTAATAGTATTTATTTTAAAGCTTGTTGTGGGGTTTAACCTGCATGGATCATATTTAATCAATGAAACAGTCCTTCTTTTATTTGAATAATTCATCATTCATTTTCTAGAACAGGTTATTTTGTGGTATTCAGAAGATTATGATCATGTTTTTCATGTATGGAGAAAAATGTATATATATATACTAACTTAAATAAAAGTTCCCAATGTGCACAGTTGTGAAAAAACTTGAGCTGTGCTTCATGAAGGGAAGCTTTTTTTTTTTTTTTTTATCTGGGTGAGAAGGCAGAAGAGAGGCCGAGCTTTAAACTAATCTGTAATTTTGTAATGAAATGTTTGACCACTGTAACTGTACTTTTGGGTTTTTGGAAACCCTTGATGGTTGGACACTTTGTGTGCATGACAATCAATCAATCAATGAAAATCAAATCAATTCATGGATGTACTTTCCTTACACTGTCTTTAGGTAAACCAGAGCTAAAACTATCAGTGCAAGTCCCATTAAGTCATTTGCATACAGATAAATGTGAATTCCTCAGAAGAAAATACCAGAAACATGAATAAAATTTAACAAGCCTGAAAAAGTAGATAATACATTACAATTTATAGTTTCTCACTGTAACTTTGTTCACCAGAAAGTTGTCAAAAGGTTCAAACAACCTATAAATATACAGATGTTGACTGAACTTTAGTCCTAACAGTGCTGCTTCAATTCAAAGACAACTGAGCGAACTCCATCTGTGCGTCACTAAATAGAGAACAGAATTGGTAAGAGCGGCTGTTTCCAAGGTTAAGACTTAAATCTCGACCAATAAACCACATGAATCTCTTTGAATCCCTACGAGTCAAGATGAGAACTTTCTAAAGACAATAAACCAAATAAATTGTCTGAGGCAACCACCCTGCAACAGAGCCTGGGTTACACTAAACTCCTCAATAGCTCAATGCCTAAAAATGCAGAATGAATCATGCCGTCTGATGTGGATGTGAAACAGTTTAGCCAAGATGTCCACGTCGTGCCGTTTTAGGAGTTGGTTTCTGGAGTGATGTCACCGCTGCTGTCAGCCAGACTGATGCCATCTGCTGAGTGGACTGAATCACAGCAAGACGCCGCCTCCGCCAGCTGTTATCTACTTCATAAATATACAGCCCGACCTCTGTTCTTACTGTGACTCAGAGGTCTGCACCCATCGGGCTTGCAGAGCAATAACTTAAAGGCTTTGATACAGTCAGTGACAAATCCATGCATCAGCCTTCTATAGGGAAACTATAGACTGAGTCACCCTGACTTGTCCTCCAACAAAATCAGTCTTCAATGAGTCGACTACAAGTCTTCAGATCAGAAGATCAATACCACTCAGATCAGTTTCTCTTTGTGCTAAATGCCTATGAAAGTTCTCAGTCGTCCAGGTCATTATTCTTTTCTCTCTTTGTGCTAAGCTAAGCTAACTAACTGCTATGTAGTATGTATGTAGTAATTTATTTACTCATCTACGGCTGTGACAAACAGCAGATAAGCGCATTTTGACTGTTTTAAAATAGGGTTGTCGCCATACTTGTAACTGGTGATACTTTTGATATTATGTTAACATTACACATATGATATCATAAATAACTCAGTGCCTCTTAAATAATTTCAGTTTCTTTCTGTTCTCACTTTGTGGTCACACTCAGTGTCATTGTTCTTTTTGTAGCTTTCATATTTTTATGCTTAGAGACTCTCTCCACCTCCCTACTTGTATGCGTCGTTTGATTCATTTTCCAGAAAAAGAGACAAAACACATGATAAAAGTTATATAATCCAGAATGCAAAAGTTTTTCCAGAATTGAGTTGAATGTCTTCAGATCCATGACACAAGTTTGACTCGAGTCAAAGTCATATGAGTGTCTATGCCTCTAGTCATCACTGACTAATGGTGGGATCAGACTATATGATTTTCTATATGATGAGTCAGGGGCGACAGTTTTAGTTTAATCTTATTTAGAGTGTCACATTGGAAGACAACCAACGCCTCAGAGTTTCTTTGTTTTCATGTGACATTGACCAACACGAGCACAGAGACATGGGAGTGATCTCAATGTCAGTCTTTCTGATCGGACGGAGAAATCTTGGCCAAGTCACGGTGAGAATTTATGACTATGATCATCTGATCTGACACCAAGAGAAAAAAAATCACCATGTGAGTTACAGTACAAGAGCAGAATGAACTCTTATCTCCAACCACCGAGGAGCCAAACTGGAACCTGACACAGGATGTAAAAGAATATCTTCCCTAAAAGACAGGACGTGCCGCCACCCGAAAGCACCCAGAAAACAAAAGACTGACTCAGGTGACCTTTCACCTCTGACACAGGTCGCCAACACCACTTCCCCTCTCCGTGAAACAGAGAGAAGCCTCGGGCGTCTCGCTCACCTCAAACCTCGTAGTTAGTTTGGACTCACAGACGAGAGGCGTCCTGCCTTCATTCAGCTCATTTTGACAATAACTAAACATGTTTGTAACCTTTTTGAAAGATGAATAAAGATTGCTGAGCTAAATTGATTTTTAACACTGTTCCTTTATTATGATTAATTTATGTGAGTGGAGGTAAAACCCCCAAATCCCCCCAAAACCCTGCGTGACCCAAAACACCAGTAATCCCACTGTTCCCATTTAGATGTGTTTACCACACAAACACACACTCAACGTGCGAGAACAGGTTTTCTCTTCTGAGCCAGATAATGATTTGTTTTTTTTTTGTTATTTCTAATCTGAACTGAACTGAATCTGTGTGTGTGTGTTTAAATATTAACCTGAGCTGCTTCTGTGTGTTTTCAACAGAAACAAACTGAAACCAGCAGCAGAAACAACAGAAAAAGATTGACCACGTACCTCATCAGGTTTTGTAAACCCTTTTTACTGGAGTTTCTCCTCAGCAGAGCGTTGGACATGTTGACCTCTTTTCTTTTTCTACTAATTCTTCTTCTCGTGGTCTCCCTCTGTTAGAAATAAAACAGATCACACCGGCCACTGAAAACAGTTTTCTCTCCTCTTCTTCTTCTTTTCACTTTTCACCTCGACACTGAAGGCAGCTCTCTGTCCTGCCGAAGCCCAGAGCTCAAAATTATGTGTGTGTTGTTCTTTCAAAGCCTCCTCCAGTAGTTTCACACACACTCACAATCACTCTAGTTTTTCGTTGTATATCACACAGTTGTTTCTCCCCTGCAATGCTTGTTGGGAATGTCAGCGGAGCTCGGAGTGACTCCCTCCTCTCTATCTTGGAGGCTGGGTTTTTAGTCATTACATTAACCCCCCCCCTCCCCAACACACGCACACACACACCTCACCCCCTCCTTCTGTCCTACATGTGGTTTTCATTGAAGAGCTCAGAGCAGCGGGGCCCAACATCTCTCACTCTCTTTTTTCTGTCTTTCTTTGCTCCCTTTCTCTGTTATGCCGGGTCATGTGGTCTTCCCTGAGGGGGAATGAAAGACGATAGCCGCCCCCCCCCCAAAAAGAAGAAAAAAAAAAAATCCACTACTGAACCATCCCCATCCCCTACCCAACATTTCAATCTCCCTCCAGTAGATTAGCGCAAGCAGCAGGAGGAAAACAAAGTGAAAGAAGGTTGTTATCTCAATCCTTATTGATATCAACGCCACATTCAGCTCAATTTTATTTATATAGTGTCAAATCACAGACAACACAAGTTATGTCATGACATGTTTTTAAGGTCTAGACGTACTCATTATAATATTTACAGAGACCCAACAATTCCCACCATGAGCAATCATTTGGTAACAGTGGCAAGGAGAAAACCTTGAGCAGAACCCAGCACATGGTGGACAGCCATCTGCTGCAACCGGCAATGTAAGATACTAAGATACATGACTAAAAATCCTGCATTCAAAATTTAGGTCACGTAAAAATAAATATACATCAGCAGTAATTGATAAAAGGCGATGATAATAGAAGGAAAGACATCAACAGAAACTAAAGAGCTGTATTGATTGAAATAGAAGTGTATCTGTTCCTTCAGATGTGTTTTGAAACACATGGGTTGACAGAAAAATCTGTTGCGCACTTGTTTTAAGCTAAACTTTTAATTCAGAAGATTAATATGAAATATTGTTCCCTTCTGTGTCCAAGTCTCAGTCTCAGCAGTGATGATATTAAGCTTTTCGTGCTCCTCAGGAACAGAAAGGTTTGGCTAAGAGGATGGTGAACTTCAACAAGGTTAAGAAATGTTTATGGACCAAAGAGTTTAACTCACAGGAGAAGGAGGAAGTACCTGGACTTCAACAATCCACTAGTGAGTCAGTCATTAAACTCGTGCTGTGCAGCTACTTGTTGCTCAAACCTGCAGAACTTAAGTTTAGAGATCAACTAAAAGCTTCCAAAACTTTTTGGACTTTTGTGGATTAGTGCATAAAATGATGCACAAAACATCTGGAATGGAATATTTTCATTTGATGGGATGGTGCAGCTATAAAAAACTAGGGTTTAGGGTTCTTTTTCCTGCTCGAAGGCTTCATCTTTTCTTTTCGTAACTCACAAAGTCCAATGATTTTGGACTGACTCTAAAAATCCTGTTTAACTATACTGTCTTCACACGTGATGTCTAACTCGGCTGAGTTTGTTGATTGTTGAGCGCTCGCAGGTCATGAAACCTTCTCTGTCCTTCACACTTCGACAAACAAACTCTACGTCTTTGTCTTCGCCCAGCCCCTCCCCAAAACGCTCACACTCACATATTCAACACACTGCTGTTGCTACGGTAACCCACTCATCACCATTCACCCCTGGAGTGTCGGTAAGTCTTGCTTGGTGGCACGTCAGACAAAAGGGCATTCTGGGAAGTGAATTCATGGCTTGGATGCCCACCCTCCCACCCCTTCATGCTCATAAAACAGAGCTGCGGTTTCAAACGAACACAGGCTGCCCTGAACACAACCTCGACACTCAGACGCTCTAAAACAAACAGAACAAAAAACAGTGAAAGGCTGAACAGCGTTTTACAGCTACACGCTCGCAAAAAAACACTCACTGATGTCCGTTACATCAACATACATTAATGCAATAACTGTCTTTAACAAAAAAACTGATCCACTGATTCAATGAAGGGAAACAACCCACCTGTGCCGCCATCAGGTGACAACCGTGAAGCTTCAGAATGGGTCACAGGTGATGGTGCACGGAGCATAAAGTTACATAGTGCAAGAACAGACATACAGGGTGCAGAGTGGGAATGACAGAGACACCATTCATCTCATTACAGGTCAGTGTAGCATCAAAATGATGGTGAAGGTGTAATTTTGACTAGAAAAGTTACGTATTATTGCTTTAATCTTATATTTAGAAGACAAACATCAACCCGATGTATCAGCCAGTGCTGGTATAAGTCAATCTGATTGGTCAGCTCAGGCTGGACAACAGAAGAGCTTATTGGAAGAAGAGGAGGCATTAAAAAGTTCAGTGTGGTGTGTTTCAAGTGTTCCAACATGACACAGTGGATTTCCACTTCACTTTCAATCAAGAAGCATGTTCCCTCTGTTTGCATGTTAGTGTTGGACTGCAGAGCATTTTGTGGTCAGGGCTGCAGATTAACTCTCCCCGTGGCAAAGAAACATGTTAGTTTGCTTTTAATCTTTCCAACGTCTTGGCTGAGAAAAGACGGCTCGCATGAGGCTGAACGTGTTTCACTTCACAGCAGGACGTTTTGGCTGATTTCTGCACATGCAGAAAGCTGCTCGTCTAAATGATTTAGACCTCTGTGAACATCCAGCCATGACTCAAACACAGTTTGAGCCTGTAATTAGTCAGAGTTAAGTCATGATTCAGTCTAATGACCAGATTTATTCCACAAATGAGAAGCTAAGTTAATGATAACTAATATAAATGTGATGATTCTTCTTGTGGGGTTGTGAAGGCATCACGGAGGTATGATTCACTGTCACATATTTCTCTGTCTGCTGATTCACACAGTTGCTTGTGGTGATCACTCATGAGAATATTTAAGAAGAGTTTTAAGAGTTTTAATATTTCATGTGTGTAGGATTTAGTGGCATCTAGCAGTGCAGTTGCTGAATCAATCCTCATCCTGTTCTTCCTAGCATGAAGCATAGACAGTATAAAGAATGAACGTAGTCTCTGTGAGGTTAACCACAGGTTTCTTAAGAACTGTTGTGAGTGTGCTGGTCGGCCTGCTATTGTTAGCAGTATTGGTACCTTTCTAGCTTCCGGCTAGATGTTTCCAGTTCCATGGCCGCGACGTATAGTTGAAACTGCTGCTTGAAGGCACGCCGGTTGCTGTCAACATTCCCCGTCAGGTTTAAACTCTCTGGAGACTAACAAATCCATGTTGTTTTTTTCACTATGCTGGTTTTACTCCTGGTACCATGTTTCGTTTCATGCATACGCATTTCTGATATTTAATCTTTCTAAATATTTTTTTCATGAAATTGTTGATCTAAACTCATGATAATGATTTTAAATTTCTTTTTTTAAAATTTTTTTTTCCATAAAATTTCTGATTTCTGACACTACATTATCAATCAGCTAATCAAATAGATCTGTTAATAATAAAAATAATGATTGAAACTGCTTGCCTGCATTCGACCATCCTCATACATTACAGAGAGACAGTGGAAACCCATTAAAAGAGACAGACATCACTGTTTTATCTCCTCCACCATCCCTGCTGGAAAACAAACACTTCCATCCATCAGCCCAGACACAAACACTCTTCGTCTGTTGGTTCACTTTCAGCTCAAAGCAAACAGACGGTGCTCATGTGTTTGGTTTTCTGCTGCTGGAGGTTATCTGCTGATGCCAGGTATCGATGGAAAATCACACTCTAGCCACCATAAGTCCACTTCTGTTGAAGATTTAAGAGGTGAAGTGTCTCTTTGTAATGACTTTCACTATCAGAAGCTGTTTTCACAGCTGTATTTACAGAGTTAAACTCACAGCTTGTACACCCAGAAGTGGATTTCTTCTGCACAATGAAATCTGAATAACAGACACAGAAATCATTTGTAAGAAGTGAGCGATCAGCACTTCTCACTATTCTGATCACAAATTGTTTTTTAATCTTGACATGAGATTATAAAATGAAAACACAAAAAAATAAAGCTTCAGTTTGTTCAAACAAACTGGTTTGACTGATGGGTCATTCAGCCATGTCATTTATTAACTGCACTCAAGTACAGTTTTAAGGTACTTGTACTTATTTCAGAGGGAACTATCCAGCTGTAGTTAATAATTACCTTTCACATCAATAATGTACTTAAAACAGACACGATAAATTTATTATTATTAAAATTTAAACAAACAAAAAAAAAACAGGATCTGGTTGGAGCTTCTTGTCGTGTTTCTCATGTCAGTTATCACCAAAGAGAATTTCCCCTTTAAACATTTCACATGGTTTCATTTAAAAAGCTATTCACAGCCAAATGTGGTAAAATGATTCATCATATACAAAAAATACACCAAAAAAGCCAAGATTAGAGAATGTCCCAAAGAATTTGCTCGAGTTTTGTGGCAGAACTTTATTGTTTCTTCTTTTCTCTCCCATTAATTATCACAACCCCTCAGATTTATCTGGAGGCCCATGGGAAGGGCCAGACCCCTAGGTTGGGAACCACTGGACTAAACTAGCTAACTGTATGTGACAAAGTTAAAACTAGCTCCACCTCGAGCAGCTATCACAGTAAAATGTTTGGTAAAGGTCCTCTAGCTTATAGTCAGACTTGAAACTTGTAATTGCCTGTGAACGTCACTTGCACCATCAAAACCCAATATTCTATTAAAGATACTACACAGGTTTTAGAATGATGAGTTTAATTTGAGGTCAGAAACACAAGCCAAAAGATAACAATCATAAATGAACACTTCAAGTACTCACATATCAACTGCATTGCTTACAATACGTCACCCAAAGAAGAAGCTATGTGAAGTAACTCATCCATTTAGTTGTGTACACACTCTTTGTTCCCACTCACTTTGTTCATGTAGTGTGGATCAATGTGATTATGTGAAGGCAAGAGGACAACCACAATCTCTATGACTGTGAACATCAGATACACACAGTTCAATCCATTCCTTACACTGCTGCTCTTGTATTTTTGGTTTATGGTGGCAGTAGCTCAGTCCGTAGGGACTGTGGGTTGACCGGTTCGAGTCCTGCATGGACTTGGATCCACAGTATGAAATCTGGACTGGCACCTCTAGCCAAGGTATCTCTGAACAAGTTACCAAACCCCTAACTGCTCTCGCTACGTGGCTACCCGTCATTCTACCATCTCAACTTCATCCACATACAACTCAGGAAATCCAGACAGACTTAACGTGCCTATGGATGCTAAGATCTGATTGGGGTTTATGTCTTTGTCGCGGGAATCTCTCCAAGTGATGGAGGTAGTTGCATGAAGAATCAATAAAATAAATAGACAAACCTGTACACGTCTTGGTTAATTACTGCATACTGTATAGACTAGACGATTTGTCTATTTTGGAATATTTAGGTTTCAGATGCTGTTAGACGAGCCAACAAGCACTTTGTTCAAAGCCCATTTAAATCTTTATTTTGCATTTTTGTGATGTGAACAAAATCAAAATGTGTCCAAGAAATGTAGCTGGTAGGAAAATATTACTGAGATGAATGAGGCCCAAAGCTGTTAATAATAAAGTCCATGTTGTCAAAAAAAGTTTTTCTTGACGTGTAATCCTGGTGGCTCAGCTCCTCCTGAATTTCAACAGTTTTCAAAAGTTTCAAACCCCCTCAAAAAAGTCTGTTTTGCTTATTTTGCTAAAGCAGGATTAAAGCTCCAGGTCCTCTGGAACAAAAGAGCAGCTCATTCCTTCTGATCTCCTCACTCAGTCAGGGCGGAGGAGAGGTCAGAGCGAGGAGTGCTGATCCATTAGAGGGCTCAAGGAGTGTTGACCTACAACCCAGAATGTATTCCTGCCTCTCCTCTATTCGATGCCAGAGCTGCTCTCATCACCTCCCACTCAGAGGGGCTCCTCTCAGGGCTCAACAGCGTCTCTGCAGCCAGAGATCTCCTCGCCTGACACGGAGAGCCAAACAACACCGAGCTCTCCCCAACGGATGAATTTACACGCTGGAATCCAGTCACAAGTTATTCGAGAATAGGAATTAAAACGTCAGCAGGAGCTTTGGAAGTGATATTAGAAAGATATCATATTTGTCAGGTTAGAGTGTTGCAAGATCCACTCGTACGAATATTTGTCACAATTTCACCAGTTGGTCCAGATCGCTCGTACAAGTCACGTACAATCTGCCTTTCTGTATCGAAAAAAACCAACATAATCTTGCAAGAAACATCATCATACTTCAGCTGATGGAAGAGAGGATGGTGGAAGCTCTCAAAGATACCAGGGACTGGTCAAGAAATGCACTGACAACAGATGGAAGGTCAAGTGTCTACCTGTAGAGGTCTCTGAAATTTTCCAGGTCAGTGACTCTAAAGTGGAGCTGCAACCATTTGTCAGTTCATTGAAGAGTCGACTGAAAGAAAGTTTGCGGACTATTTTGACGATCAAGTAATGGTTGAAGTAATTTTTCAACCAGAAAACCCAAATGTTGTCAGATTTTCTTATGTATTATAGACCACAATGATTAACCAGTGATAAAAAAGAATTGTTAGTTGAAGCTCTGCTGTGGAGGCAACTTTTGACGACAATTTAGTGTCAGGTAACAGCCAATCTTAGCAACATGATTAGTGAGAATGATGAGTAAGACACATCTGCATATGAATGTAATAGCTGATGGGTTCCAACATTGCATTTGGCTCTCCACTCAGACTGTTTTGCATTAGATTTTGCATTCACATGCAGGTATGTGTTAATTCAGATTACTGTTACTACACAACTAGACAGGAGGCTGAAAGAGCATCATGATGACTTAATGAGGAGGGAAGACCAGTAGCCAAAACAATGATGATCAACACACTTAAATACAAGTCCATAACCTCTTTATCAGGTTCGTGAGGAGGTGTAAGAGGCAACCTGGACAAATCGCCAGTTCAACACAGAGCTGACACATAAACAACTATTCACTCACATACACACCTATGGGCAGTTTAGAGTCATCATTTAACCTGCATGTCTTTGGATTTATTTAAAATTAAATAACAAAAACAAAACACACAACAACAACAACAACTGGTACCTACCACGCACCACCAGTACTTCTGAGTACTTTTCCCACAACAGCTTAGTTGCTACAGAAATGAGTGTCTGAGAACATCCTGGGATCTGAATTGGGTTCAAATTTGTTCCCTCTTGGTTTAGAGACAATAACTGAGAGTTTTAATTAATTTCATCTTTAATAATGACAATCTCACTTATGTAATTCCTGGTTTATTGTCACTCAAGACCAGACTGCCCTAGATTACTTGTAAGCACACACATCTTCAGTAGGAACTGAACCTCCGACCCTGGCACAGGAAATGCCTTGCTCTATGACTGAGCAGCAGAGCACATTATTAAGCAGCCACAGAGCCTCATTGTGCCCATGTGAATATCTGTAGAGGGATTGAGTTTCAGATTCTTCAGATGATTAAAGCCGACAAGGGGAAAGATGATCCGAAGACAAAGATCTGAGGCTGAAGATGACACAGTGAATGTCTGCTGCTGGATGAAACTGGCTGTGTACTGTAAACTGTTTGTGTGAGGGGAACGCTGCACCGCCCTAACACAATGACATCAACTTGTATTTTATGCTGCTGACACCCCTTCAGGGCTTTTCTTCGAGAACATGATCGCTTGGTTTTTTTCTGTTTGTGGTGGTAAATAAAGACGGGTTTCCATGCCAGCACAGATCTGCTGACACCGGGCTTATAATAAAACCTTTCTCAGACAAAAAATGATTACTAATCTCACTGTAAACACAGTTTCTGCAACTGGGTATGGCTCAGAAATCCTTTGTACTTTGTAGATTTAATTTGAGGGTTTTTTTATTTTAAAATCCACAAATCATTTTTTATTTTTATTTTTGACCCAATGGACACATTTAGACAGACTTTTGAGTGCATATTGCATGTTATTAGGTTGATTTTTTTCAACAAAGTTCGTTCAACATTGATAAACAGCGGGACTATGGCTACATCCGGACACGAAATGATGAGTAGCTAAAATGTTTGATAATGATAATGCAGACATATTCGTTTAGCTAACATTTCAAAAATATTTAGATCAAGTTAATCGAATTAACTACTGATAGCCTATTACCATGAAAGATAACTAACTGGAGATCATTTTGACGTTAGCTTACCTTCTTAGAAATGCTGGCATACTGCTCCCTTTATTCATGGTTTGTTCCATCTTGTTTTCATGAAGCTGTTACACTAAACTGCAAAATGCTTCATGGGACCAACAGATAAACACATGATCACTTTCACTTATTGTCAAATGATTGTTTCATGATGAAAGAAACTTTAGACAGTAAGTCAAAGTAATGAAAATGCATCTGTATTTGCATTATTTTATGTCACGCTAAAACTCATAAATGGTCAAAATTGATTTATATATTTTTAAAAAAAAAAACATAAACATAGTTAATTGAATTACCTGGAAAGTGTTTTGAAAGAATTGGACACAGCAGATCTAATTCATTTGAGCTCAGATCCCTCACAGGGACCGTGAAGGTGATTTACTAACCTTGAGAGTATCTGCAGAAGAAGGAACCTCCACCTTTCTGAGCCTCTGAACATTATAATCTGCTCAATGGCAGATGTGAAACTAAATTAATGGGCACAAGCTCAGTTTATGGTCTCTTCATACTCCCTGCCACCGCTGTAGTTCAGTACATGAGGTCACGTAGTGACAGCAGCTTCTGATGGAGTTAAAACCTTTTTGGTTTTCAGTGCAGATTTTCCAGCTGAGCCGAGTTCACCAGAGCTGTGTTTAAACAAAACACACCTGTGTGAGCAGGTCCATTGAACACAGGTGTGCACTGCTGATAGACGGTATCACACACCTGGCTCATAATTAAACTCCCTATTCTCGTTTGTAGAAATAATTCTACTTTTCTCTTTAATAATGCTTGTTACTGTAATCTTCTCCTCCTTGTAATCCTCTAAACATAAGAGTGCGTCGCTGGTAACGAGTGCATGTGTGACATGACACCATCATCAGTAGTTTGTTCATTCAGTCCAACAAAGAGAGTATTATGTGCTGTTTCATCGCTCATATAACTCAGAAACATTTCATTTCCTCCATCAAAGTTATGTATCAAATTTCCCCACTCAACGAATATCTGACACTTTGATTTATATATTGCTGTAAAGTAATACACACTTGAATAGCTGCATTAATTGCAAGATCCACCCTGTCATCTTTTATACTAGAAAATGTGAAATTTGAACACACACATTTTGGTTATTATTCATTCACAGATGCAAAAGTAGAGTTCAAGTTTAGTTTATGCAATATTAAACTCTATTTTTTAGTGTTACAAAAAATATATGTTTTGTACTTAAATAGCTTCTAACAAGCCCTGATTTGCTTGAGGTAAAATTATACATTGCATCTCCCACACCTCTCAGTAAATTATACACTACAATTATTGAAGACAGAGCGCAGACGGGGCTGGTCACATCTGAATACTGAACGGGATGAAACCCTTACATTAAAACTTTATGTTTACTTCTGAAACCACAGACAGTGTTTTTGTAATCAGTTGGTAAGCAACATGTTTGTTTGCCTGCAGTGAGGTGAAAGTGGACCACACAGAGTCAACAGACTGATCCATCCTGACTCTGCTGGAGGCTATGAATGAATGAATGGGTCAAACACAGGACAAGAAATAGAAAAAAAAAACAGGTGGGTATTGTTCAAAACATACCGGTACGATTCCATGAATTTGATACTGGTTCCTGAATGATGAATGATACAGTACACCATTGTGGCACCTAGTCTGAGCAATCTAAAGAAGAAAGGAATGACAGTTGTAATGGCACAGCGCTAAAACAAAGTGTGGAGATAATGTAATACTATGTTTGTGGTGAAATAGTAGCAGAGTAAGACCTCTTACTTTCTCTACACTAAAGAGCAGTCAGCCTGCATCTGATCCCAGGAGTACACACTAGACAAGTCACCAGCTCATCACAGGGCACATAGAGACAAACAACCATTCACACTCACATTCACACCTCCGGACAATTTAGAGTGCTGGAGTACCCGGAGAGAACCCACGCAGACACGGGGAGAACATGCAAACTCCACATAGAACTTTGAACCTTCTTGCTGTGAGGCAACAGTGCTAACCACTGCACCACCGTGCCGCCCAAATACAAGACACCATAAGGCAAAATAATAAATAATAAGAAACTGGCTTAAATGAAATGAAAAGAACAGCAAAGGCTGCTGCCTTTTTATTTCATTTACTTAATTCATTCACAACCTGTAGATGTTATCCTTTTCCTGTGTTGTTCCACTGTTCTTGAGAAAATGTCATTAAACTTGTACGATTTGTTTAAGACCAACAGAAGAATCCACCTCTGTCTTGGAACTGGTGATCATGTTTCAGAGAACCTGACTAACTCTGGGGAATATACACCTACCTGACGGACGGAGAACAATAAACTAAAACAGTGTTTGCATATCGTTCTCTGTTCAGTCGTTGAGTCCAGATTTTTATGAGCTTTAGTCAGGATGGCTTTTATGGCAGCGTAGTTATTTTACAGCCCCCACCAGGAGCTTTACAGCATGTAGGAGACGTACTGGGTGTACTGACGGAGTAATGCAGCGGTGGTTCCATGTTCAAATGGAGGAATGCTGCCTCATTAAAGCACCAGAGAGCAGGAACGATGCATTCCTGCTGAGTGAGGTAGACCAGGAAGACAGAGAGGAGATAGCACCGAACCTTGAAACAACAGAAAATATGTACAATACGATTTAATCACAAACTACAGTCAGATAAGTGACCACAGAGTTCAAACAACACAAGAAGACACAAGAATAGTTACAGTACAAAGCCATGGCAAAGGTGCAATGTGTAAAAATTAAACAAAATATCAACAGAATATTAAGAAGTAACAGTTTTGATGTTTTGTCAAAGTTGCAAAGATATCTACTGGAGTTAGCCTGCTAACCTCCTAATACTGTGTAACATGAGATGGGATATAGTATAGATATTATAGCTTGTGCCTGGACCCCACTTTGTGGCCACGACGAAAGAATGGCCCATGATCAACTCCCTTGGTTGCATGCACTGGAACGCATCATTGCCGTGCCCAGTGGAATCACACCAACCAACCCTGAGTCATGACTTTTTAATGTTTTCAACCATGATTTCTCTTTCCTGTTCCAAAAATCATCAACTCTTGTTTGAACTAAACCCTCAATACATTGAGTTAGAAGTGAAAATATTCTTGCTTCACACCCTGTTTCTGCTGTACCATACTCTGTTCCCTGTTGTCAACTGGCCTGGCTCGGTCGGTCTTGGATGCTGTGCTCGGTCCTGGTCTGGCCTTGTTCACTGGGAGACTGCTGAGCACGGCTGAATTGCGTTTCTGCCCATCTCCCGGTGCCCTATCCAGACTCAGTCAGCTAATGAGACCACTAAATTAGCCACACTGCTAAATGAGCTAACTAGCAGCATTTATGACCTGATGAGTGGAGAATAGTCTATAGTCAATTTTTACACATTGTACCTTTAAACCAAGTTCAAACTGAACACACATCATGGATCTAATACTTGAAATATCAGCATTAACCTGGTTAATGTGTCATTTCACGCCTGTTGACGACTGTTGTTCAGGTCCTGTATTTAACGTACGTAACAGGATGTTTTCCGAAACCTAACCAGGTAGTTTACTGTAGGTGTCTAAACCAAAACACAACCCTTTCACATTAACCACGTTTATTCTTGTTACCATGACAACAAAGTGACTTTGTCCTTTACTACACGTCTAAAACTCAAATCTGTAACTTTTGAACATGGAAGGTGTCACACTTTCATTGTTTTTATAGTTTTTATTGGAGCACCTTGGAGATGAGTCTCAGGCTGGAGATGAGCAGAAATCAGAAGAAGGCAAACGATATGAGACACACTGAGGGATCAGTCACACCAGTTGCAGATCTCTTCAGTGCACCTCATCAGAGGTCTGTTTGTGTCACCGTGGCACTTTGGGACAAAAATGTCTTGTAGTGAGGGCAATTTAGAGATTATGAAAGTCTCACATACACTTGTGTTGTCTCCAACCATCTATAAACTACACAAAATGTCAGATATGTGCTGTGAATTATTTCAGGATCTCAAAGCAATCCTTTATTTTGTAGGAACGTGTAGCTGAAAGCAGTCTGCAGAGAGACTGTGATAAACTCTGCAAAGAACAGAGATGTGGGAGATGAATTTAATAACAGTTTCAAAATCATCTTCTGCAGCACGCACAGCTATACTTGCCAACACTACTGAGACTCCCTTTTTCATTGCCCTCTCCCGGTTTCCTCCTGCAATCACAATTCTCCCATATTTCTGCAGATTTATGGCTTTTTTCACACCCTCTTTTCCTTTTCTTTATTACACCCGTCTCTGGAGCTGTACAGCTTGTATAATCGCTGAAATACATGAGACGTGGCGCATCACGTAGGCTGGGTGGAGCAGGTTTTTTTCACGCTGCACCGACTCCATGTTTCCAGCTTCAGTTGATTACAGTGGACGCACTGCTGCGGCCACCATGCTGTACACAGACTGTGTATGGCATTGAAGTATTTAAAGGTGAAATTAAATTGTATGCAAGTAACATGTATGGTCACTGGATTCAGGAGTTATAATGCTGGATAATCACAAAATCTTGTGAATTTTTTTTGCATTAAAGTCAAAAAGTAACAAGAAAGGATGAGCACAGAGGGAATTATGAAGGAAGACCTCCACACACACACAAAGCAGTGATGAATTCCCACAATCCTTTTATCCCACTTTAATATATTTAAAGCCTTAAACATTTGTTTTGGAGAGCAGGATGCAGCCTCAGCTCCTTTGATTCAACTTTTTCTCGTTTGTCAGGTCAATGCGGTCAACTCATTCACAGGCAGAATTATTCTGGTAGAAACAACAGATTACAAAGAAGAACAGATATACATTTGTGTCTACAAATGGAAGAAAAAAATCCTTCAACTAAGACGCTACAGATGTTTACTCACAGCTACGTGTTCCTTAAATAGCTCAAGATTGTCATCTGGAGGCACCACAATTACTTAAATTACACACACCTACACGTCTTTGTAAGCCTCACACAGCCAGACCACAGGTTTCAAGCTGCTCTTTGTGGTCTGGAGAGGCTCAGCAGTTATTTTGTTGGATTAGGGGCGTCATTAGTGGTTGAAGATCAGAACTATTTTGCATGTAACTGGATCAGCCTTTAACAAGGAAAACATTAGTGATTATGTATATTTTGATGCAGATGTGGATCCTAATCCAGAACATTTTCTGCTGTTGAATAAATGTAGTAGATTGTGTTTGAACTCTCTGACTGCTGTCTCATAAACAAAGACTCAAGCTCAAAAAAGTCATATCTTGGTTTTGTTGTTTTTAAAAGATACAGAATTCACTTTTCATTTCTTTGATACAATGAAGAAACCAAAGATTCCTGCATGCTGTGTTCACTTGTCCTCCCTTTATTAGTCATGTCACGGTGCTCAGTCTTTCATCAGATAAAATTCATAGATAAACTGCACGCAATTGTGGGAAGAAGAGGGATGTTTTTGCCCCAGGACCTCCAAACAGGTTCATCCAGCCATGCTATTAAAGCAACATTGTGTAAATTTCCCACCATAAATTAGATTTTGAATAATTTTAAAGCTACACTGACTTGTAATCAGGTGAATGCTATTTCCAGTCTCTTGCCGGTATGTCTGTTCTTGCACTATCTAACTTTGTGCTCTTGGTATGATGACCTGCAAGAAGTGCGTAACGCTTTAAGGCACTAAGTCACACACCAACAGCCATTTCACTGATTTTTATGGAGAAAATGTTTTTTGATGTCCTTCGTGCTACATGTCAATGTGATTTACAGAGCTTCCTGCGAACTGTAGCTGCTGTTAGCTGATGTTAGCACAGTTTGTTAGCCAGATTGGCTGGACTATGAGAGGAGGTATGAGAGGAGTAATGTAATCAGAACAAATGTGTACAGCTGTCCATATTTATAATAGTGGTATTGCACTCTGAAACTGAGGGCGCTAAAATAATAAGAATACCAATTTCAGTTCAATGTTGCTTCAAGTCTTTTTATGAGTTTTAGAAATGTCCTGTATGTGCAGCTGCAGCTCTCTGGAAGGTATGAAATCAGATAAACCAGGTCCTGTCCGCTCTCTGACTGATGTAAAGCCTGCAGAAACCAGATGGACAGCAGGTTGGCCTGCGCTGAAGACCCTGCCAGGGTCATGGTAACAGAACCAGCCCTCTGTGCAGAGGAGTGAGGACTACAGAGCGCCCGGTGGAAGGCTGAATTAAAAAAGAAATAAATCACCATCCATCCAGAGGTGACAACAAACGTGCAGAGTGTGTGTGATTCCCGAGTTCAACAATCCTCCAGCTTTGGGAGGAAACAAAGAACTGCTGCCTACCCACCTAAGTGTGTGCTGAAAGTGAAACCATATGGGAGTCGGGACAAACAGGGGGAAAGTTAATGAGATTTTGAGCAGGCACTAAATGTAATGACACTCCTTGAACTTTTACGATGACCTCCGGCAGGCTGGACATAATAACCCTAAATGACTTTACAGCCTGGGTCAGGTATTAGGATGTGCTTGGGTTACAGTCATGAGGTCTGCAGGGAGACGACATGATGGAGGGAAAGGACTGCAGAGCGGTATATATCTGATTCAGCAGAGTGAGGAGATGGAAAATGAGCTGAGCGATTTTCATCATGTAGGACTGACCGCTGAGGGGAATGAAGAGACTGCATCTGAAAAAAATGTCAATATAAAGTGGTGGATGTTTGAGAGAGAGAGCTTTGGAACAAGAAAATGAAAACTAGAAAACAATAAGAAAGTTCATACATACAAAGACCTCACAATCCTCTGCATTTGTTATTTTAATAATGAAATGTTTCAGATTCTTTTATGAAAATCTCCAGATCGACATCAAAATATCCATCATGAGAGAAAATTGTTGGATTTGTGTGACAGCTTTTTTCATTTCAAATACAGTTTCTGAAAAAAGTGACAATGTTTAAGAATGTTCTAATAAATTATTTAATAAAAAAATCCTGGACTTGCATTAAAAACTTGTTCTTTGGCTCGTCGCCAAACTTTCCACCAAACCATTTCCACAAAAAGCGTCAGCTAAAACATTTCGCTTGACATTTTCACCAGCTGTTCCCCTCATGTGACTACGAAGTGCTATACATACTTCTCCTGTTTCTATCAT
Organism: Sciaenops ocellatus; assembly: GCA_033000465.1. NCBI lineage: Eukaryota > Metazoa > Chordata > Actinopteri > Sciaenidae > Sciaenops > Sciaenops ocellatus. The sequence continues at coordinate 24,459,842 of CP136871.1, read as the reverse complement.
ACTGTGTACTGCATTTACAACTGAGTCAAAATATTCATTATGTAGGAAAATTACAAAGAAAAATTACAAATTTGGCATGGGGGAAGTTAAATACACATGAATGTATAAATAGAAACATTTTATTACTTGTAAATAATCATCCAAACTCAGCCTAAACTGGGATCGAAACTGTTGTGCTGCTGCAGAAAAACAGGACAAACACGCCCCCTACTGGCCATGAACCTTCATCCACATCAGCAGGACGACCTAACAGCTGATCCAAGGTTGGTTTCAGTTCTGAACAGGAACTCCTGAACGTCATGTATCTCTTCTTCCAAGTGACAGGAGTGAGACTTTTATTTTGGTATTTGTATTTTTGTGTTTTAGCTTCCCTGTTTGACATGTGACCTTTGACCTATCTGATGTTTTTAGAGGGACTGAAAATCTCTAAATTGTGATATGAAATATTTATTTATTGTCTTTATTTTGGTTATTTTTATATGGTCACTGACCACCAGCATAAAATATCATCTTCCAGCAGCTTTAATCCAAAAATAACCAGCATCAGTTTTCAGAGAACTGTGTTGGTCAAAGGGGACACCTCTGACCTCTGACTTCTCTGAGTCATGGACACATTCTGTAGCTGTGGTTTAAAACCATGGTTTTGTGTAACACGTTACGTTGTGAAATTCTCATCTTCTCGAGCATGGTCGACTTCCTGAGGACCAGGGACTTCACTGCAGCACTGTCTGGAAGCGAACCAAACGTCTTCGCCCGTTTAGTCGCAATGCTTTTAAGATATAACCGATGGAAATTTCATGGTCCTTTTATGGTTTCAACTTTTAAATTGCTTTTTCCAACGCCAAAGAGACCCACTTCACCCTTTCACTTCCTATACCAGCCATTCATGACCAGACCTTGTACATTTAAGTTCATATGTGTAAATGTAGTTTTGTGTACCTGTACATTGTGTTTTCACTCACTTTAACAAGCTATGCAGCAACAAAGGACAGTCCATCACAGACATCTTGGTGTGTTGTTTCAGTACTCACTTTACTTTATTGGTTTACTAGTTCTTTTCTTTGTCATTTGAATATTAAATACAACCCTGTAACCGGAACGTAACACACACTTTTCTTAGTTTCATGAGTCATAAATCATCATAAATCTGCTCTCTGCAGCAGAATAGATCTGAAATATGTTTAACATGTGCAAATGTGACCTGCCATCCACATGTACCTGTGAAAGCATTACTATTTTTACGATCTTTTATAATATGCTGGAGCTCGGTCTTAAAGGCTATAGCTGAGGTTAATAAACGCTCCTCTGTGGGTGCTGTTAGCCAACTGCTCCCACATCTGCTGAAATAAAGCAGAACACATCAGGACACCATGACATCATTAATGAAACATTAAAATGAACACCAACCGAGTCAAAAACCCATCAGGACCTTGTTGTTTTGGACCCGTTTACCTGCCCGCGTGCCCACACACTTATCTGCCTTTTAAATTGGCCCTGATAAATCCACTGTATCTTTCTAAGGATTTGGCGGCACAAGGTGCTTTAATTTTGAGGTATAGCCCCTTTTTATACAAATTGCCAAAAAAAAAATGAAATGAAATTCAAATGAACCATATAACACTGTCTTTAATTTTGACCAGTGTTTTGTTCATCTTTTCTTCCTCGCCATGATGAGGTCATTACCATAAGCTAAAAACGCCATGGAAATGTAAATTTAATCAGGCTGGAAATTGGTGTTTACATATTGATTGGCTTTTGCCAAACTACACCAACCCTCATTGTGCATTGTATACATTTTTTCTAAAGAGTTTGAACTATCGAGTATGAGTGAGTCATCCAGAACAACCTCAGTCAAGCTACGTCCTCTGCCTCAGTTTGGGTTTTCTTTGGGCCACAACTGATACGAAATAAACAGATAAGAAAGTCATTTATTATCCAACGTTAGATGGGACGAGATGATGTTTGATTAAAGAGCATGGATAGTATGGTGTCAACTAGCTAACAATAGCTAACGTAATGTCAAGTAAGCTAGTTACTGAGAGCCGAACTTTGTGGTTTTCAGTTTAATTTCCATACTACATATTGTAAGTGGAAGAACGATGGTCAGTTTATGACAGACAGACAGGGGAAAACAGGATATACAGGAACAAACACTGAGGCATGGCGTGGCCATGACAGTTTGCTCCACGTCACAAAGTTTTCCATTGACTGCAACAGTGTAGAAAGATAGAATTCAAAATTCTGGCAATATATTGCCACATGACATCGACCATGACATCAAAATTATTTCTTTTATTTTCCACTATTTATTTTCTTCTCTTTGTTGAATGTCACTGTGGTGGTTTAAAATATCTAAGCACCATTCATCATATCTAGTATAATATCTGAAGCATTTGAATGAAGACTTGTGGACATATGTTCATTAATTTAGCATATTTTGAAAAATATATAGTAACAGACTAGAATTAAAAACAGTTTAGACCTTCTTCACAGCAGCCATTTCGACATGAAATAGTAGGTAAACACAGGTGTTACCAATGATACTGATTAAGGTCGTGTTCCATTCAGGTCAAACAGAGTCAGGGTGCTGCTGTGATGCATGCTGGCTCACCGGAAAGTCTCTGCCAACTAACTGTCTTTCTCTCTTGTGTTTATCATATTTTTGCGTACTTACATACGAAAACAGCTAACGATATCATCATTATAATACCAGATATAAATGCTATGAGAAATGCAGCTAAATTATGTTTTAACAATTTTAACTAACCCTACCAAAGAATGAGCCCAGCAGACTGGTGATGTGGCGTTTTTTTTTAAGGGAGTCTTGGTGAAGTCACATGATCCAAATATAACTCCTGAGGCGTCTCCTCACATTCCCCCGGAGGACGACAGGATAAAGTTAGCTGCTGAGGAAACTTTAGAGGCCCTGGAGCCTCGGGCCCCCAGCAGGCCGGAGGCAGAGCTCAGAGCACCATACAAGGAGTGTGAGAGCGCCAGTGTGTGTGTGTGTGTGTGTGTGTGTGTATGTGGAGGGCAGCTGCATATCTGAAATCAGCAGTGAGTTGAATCATTTAAGAACAAGAGGAAGGAACTTTTTATTGCATCACTGATCATCTCCCTTCACATTAAATGTCACTAAAATGTGTCTCTCCAGTTCAGACTCATCAGGATGATTTCCATAGCGACTCCATGTCTTTTTTCTTAGCGCCACCATCGGGACAAAGCGTCCAATTAAAAGCACAAAAAGAAATCTAAGACCAAAAACTGTGCCAAGTCATGTGACATATCTGAATATATTATGAAGAATAAAATTAAAAATACAAACAATAAAAAGTACAGATAATGTATTTCTGGATTCAAACTTTCTGCATTTAAAAATTGGAAGCTGTCAGCTGTGTGAGGTGTGGAGGTTTGATGATGATTGTGATCACCAGGTCATTAATATGATGCAGGGTTTTAATTAAAGCATACTATTTAGGTGTAACTATGTACGCTTGTCATCAGGATCCATTTCTCTGAGAGATGAATACAACAGCACTGTGTTAGTATGTGTTAGCACTTTGTTAGTATGTATTAAACATGTTCTTACCACTGTGAATGTAATGTTAATACATAAAAACTGGGGCTGACTTAGTCTTAAGACATTCAGGATGCTGTCACGTGTCTGGAGTCAGGTTTCATCAGACCTCAAGGTGTTGCAGTTGTGTGCAGATTTTAAAGCTGTGTGTAAACGGACTAGGTCCAAAGTCCTCTGGAGGTGCAGAGTTTAATAATAATACATAGCTATATGTAATTTTACTGTTAAACGTAGAAAATAGCTTTTCTTGAAGATGACAGTCTCATTTGTCTTAATGTTCTCATATCAACATGGAGCTTAAATTAGAATTAATAAATGATGCTGTTGTATAACATATTGTTGCCCAGTTGTTTTGTTTATTGTAATGATATTTCATTTATTTGTTGTTGCTTGTGTGTTTTGATTGTATTGATGTATCATGATATAAAGCAACCATGGCACCACTAAATAAATTAAATTTGACTTTACAGCAAAATAAACTTTGTACATTTTCTGAGAAGTTGGACAAATAAAATTGATTTTAAATGAACAAGAACACAAAAGTATAAGAATTTTGTGTTTTCACTGGAAAAATGGGATTTATGTTTTCATGTTCCAAATTAAAGGAAAGTTAAAGGTCCAGTGTGTCCTGACCAAGATTTAGTGGCATCTAGCGGTGCGGTTGCTGATTGCAACCCCCTTGTGTCACCTTCTCCTTCCCAATATAAACGAGAAACTACAGTGGCCCACAAAACATGTGAAGAATGTGAAAGGTCCTATCTAGAGCCAGTGTTTGGACTCTGTGAAAGAGGACCCCCGTCTACAGACAGGAAAGACTCATTCTAAGGTAACAAAACATAACAATTCTTATTTTCAGGTGATTATACACTAGTGAAAACATGAAATTATGTATATTATATTTCTGCCATATTCTGTAAATAGAGCCCCACTGGACCTTCAAATGATTACAGTATTGTTTAAGATTTTATTCTTAAGCTGTTATTTTTTATTTATTCATTTCTGAACTCATGGCTGCAGTCCTGTAAATAGAAATGAGGCAATTGAAGGCACGAAGAAACAAATCCACACTTATTTTCTTCCACATTTGACTTTATTGTTTCTATTCAGCAGAGTTCAGTTTGTGTGAATGTTTCTCTGAAGGTGTGGAGTTTAAGACTTGGTGTTGTGTGTGAACCTGCAAAAACTCTCCACACTACCCTTCCTCCCTCGAGACAGTGCCAAAAAAAAAGAGAGAGAGAAAAAAAGAAATCCTCAAACACTTTAAATTTCATGCAGAGTGACTGCTCTCATGCTAACCTGCTGCTCAGCCCTGTGGTGACTTCACCGAAACATAAAACAATCATCTGGTTCCACCAACACATATAAGACACGTGGAGTTCATATAAACAGTAAGACAAACAGCAGCGATACATTTAGGAGGTCTCGAACATCTTCTTCCTGTCAGCCTTGTCCTCAATGTTCTTACGCCAGTCGCCCACAGCTTCTGTTGGCTGCAGAAGAGAGAAAACAAACAGGTGTTTTAAAGTCTCGGGTGAGAAGATGCATCCTAGTCAGAGATGTTTGGAAGTGTCGAACCTTTTTTTCCTGATCTGAATCAAGGATCTAAGGATAGAGGATGTAGCTTTTTGAGGAAAATTTGTGATTTTACAGGTCCAATAATGTAGTGGCATCTAGCAGTGTTGCTGATTGCATCCCCCTTGTCTCACCCTATTTTTTGGAAATCTGACACACAGGACCTATAAGCAAACAAACTCAGAGCTCAAAGCTTATATAATATTTGTCAAACCTTTCTTTATATGTCAATTAAGATTAATTTTCACAAGGGAGAAAATGTCAATTATTGTAAGGACATAATGTTAGCTAAATGATAACAATAGTAAAAAATACGGTAAACTCACCTCCTCTTTGACCTCCTTCTTGACCTGCTTCAGGTTGGACCTCAGATCCATGTTGACTGTATGCTTGGAGCCCAGCAGAGCCTTCAGCATGGTGTCAGCAGACATACGCACTTTCTTCAGAGCGGGTTTCTTCACACCTCTCAGGTCCACAACCTTGATCCTTAGGTCCTCAATCTATGAGAAGAGAAAGGTTTTTATTTTAGTTTACTGTCCTTAAAAAGGAACTTATTGATGTGATTCTGTCGGGGGTCAGTTTACCTCTTTGTCGGCCTTCTGCACTTTGGCCTCAATGTCATACCTCTCCTCATCGATCTTGTCAATGAGACCATGGAGCTTCTTGCAGTATTCCTGTCGTCATGCAAACACACAGTTCTCATGTTACAGAAATGTTTACGTTGGTACAGGTGCAGTGAATAAATGTGACATATATAAAAATATATATATGTGGTGCTCTGAAACTAAAGTCGAAAAGTGAAAACTACAGTAAAGTTGATGATATTAAATTTTTCCTGTGTAGTTTTGTACATGTCAAACCCTAAAAGTGTCAAAACAATGACAACAGATGAGTAAAGTATTAAGTAATTTCAAGATTAATTTCAAGATTAAACATTCCTCAAACAAATTTTGGCTCTAAAATTTAAATGGGTCACTGCAACAAACGGCAAAGCTAACATCATACACTTATACAGATATTAATTCATTGCTCATCTCAAAACAATTGCAGAATGAATGCTAGCTAATGAAAAACAAGCTATAATCATTTTTAAATGCCACCTGTAGTGTCCACCTTGGTGAAAAAGTTGTTAACTTTGCACAGTAACTGCTAAAAGCTCCACTATAAACCTGCCTCTGAAGACACTGCTTTATGTATAAATCTTTATGTGTAATGCTTTAATATGAACCTTTGTCAGAGTTTTCACTGTTTGTGATAAGCTAGGCTAAACAGGTCCTGGTTCAATCTCTATACTCTACTGCTATTCTATCTCTATACTGCAAAGATGAAAGCTAATATCTTCTCATCTCTCCTCTCACCATCAGGGTATTCTGGTCTCCACCCATCTCTGGAGGAGGACAATGCTCGGACATGTAGGCCTCCTTAGCCGATACGGCATCCTTAATCTCCTGATCGATCCAGTTCTGAGCGATCTGGAGGATCAGGCTCTGCAAGATAAAAAAAAACAAAAAAACGAAGAAACTTCATGTAAGCAAATTTGAATTGTTTTCCCTGGAATAGCACATGTAAATTCAATGCTGTGAACTCAACTCAGTGTCACAAAAGGATTATATAATGAAACATGTTGTGAAATGATGTTTAAAGGATGAACACTAAATGTGGATTAATCCGCTGCTGAAAATAGTCTCCATCAAATGCACTACTTTTCTTTAAAAAATAGAGTAGTGAGCTGTTTTAAGAATTATCAAGGCTATTTCTGAAAAACGTATACTATATTTAAACTTGTGCTTATATTTGTGATTTTCAAGATTTATGTCACCAGCTGGAACCAATGGCATTGGACCTGAGAGCTATGACAGGAAGTCAGACAGTACTGAGAGACAAACTGATCAAGGTTTTGGTGTTTTTATGGATTTTGTTGACGATAAAAAAAAAAAAACCCTGCAGAATAACTGAACTGTAACTTACTTACTATGAATTTGTGTTGACACAAAGTGACTTCAACCTCAACAGTAATGGTTTTATAGCTAAAATTTACAGGGAAAGTGACTGGTTTACCTTCAGGTGATGCCTGCGGCTGGAAGTCATCTTTTTCCTGTTTGGAGGTGAGGTCATGTCAGATCATTATGTACTCATTGACATGAATATCTTCCATATCAGATTCACTCTTGAAATCATGCATTTCTTCTTGATGAAAGACAGTAAATGTACTTATAGTCTGATCTACTGACCACTCAAAGCACTTCACCCATTCACACACACACACACACATACACACACACACACACACACACATTTATACACTGGCAGAGACCATGCAAGGTGCCAACCGCTCATCAGGAGTCGTACAGCACTTCCTATCCAAAGCATTGACAATGGTACTAAGCTCACACACACATATTCACACACTAATGTCACAGCCATTCATCGGGGTTTAGTATCTTGCTCTAGGACATTAGGACTGAGGGAGCTGGGAATGAAACCACAGCTGCCCTGATAATTATGCTTTTTCCCCATTGCAGTTTTGCTGGTTAAAATTTTCACTAATTATCTAGAAATAATGCAAATTTCTGTTCAAATTTCAAGATAATAATGCAAAGTATTTAGAAAAATAGCATAATTTTATAGAATTTGCATAATTATCAGGTGTTGCGCATGTAAACAAGGATGTTTTTGCAGGGAGGATAGCGTTCAGACTTACTCAGACATCTTGGCGAGTTTTGCGGTTCACAACCTGTATGAAAACACACATGAAGAACACACTAAAGGGAGGAAACATTGGAGTATTTTTGACCTGTGCTGAACGCCATAGACGTTCAGATCAGGATGTCAGTGTGAGGTTCTCTGAGATCAGCATGTTCTGATGGAGATAGATGGACGGGAATATTTGCGCCGTAACGTGATCTGAGGCCACAGCTGAAGAACAGCGACGTCGACTGAACTAAACTGGGAAGAACAGGATCGAGTGTCGCATCTCAACCGTTTATGAACAGATCGGGTGAAGGGTTAATTTGAAAAATTCTCCAGCGGACTATCATTTAATAAAGTGTCGATACCTTTAAATAACTTCCAAAAATTTAGATCCAAATCAGGCGAAATGATCTTTTGGTAACCCAATAAAATCCCATTCCAAATTTAGCTTTTTGATTTGCTCTTAATATTTCTTTTAGTTATCTTTTGTTCTTAAAGTTTCACAGTGACTTGTCATACAGACCCAAATTTTGTCACCAAATTTATCACTCATCAAGACACTTAAATCTGACAAATCTAGAAACTATGATGCTAAAAATAAAAGAAATGACCATGAATAATATCATCAGCCTAATATCTATATTAATGAAATAGTTAATAAACAAAATGAAACAGCTATTAAGCATCATTAAGGCTGTCTAGCTGTTGTCATAGTAAAAGTTTACAATCAATGAGCTTGAAACAAATAACATTTTCACATTTTTTGTAACAAAAATCTTTACTTATCTTTACAGCACTTCAATGATGCAAATAAATAAATTTGATCTGAGTCAAAAAGTTTGAATCAAACTGTATTAAAAAATAGAATCGTGACATTTCCCTCACTTCAGACTCTTAAAGCATCCCAACAACTCTTCGGGTAACATAATGACAGGATGGTATTTTAGCTGTCTGAGTGCGACAGTTTTAAGACTTTATCGGGTCGCAGTGATTTCTAAGACTGAGCTGGAAACAGCTTCAGGACCGTAAAACACAGCACAGTGCAGTAGAACAGGTCTCATAAATTTAGTTATGTCAGGAAAAGGTCAAATATCTGCAACAAATATGTAGAAAGCGAGCTCAGGATGTCAGGATGGGTCAAAGGTGGAGTACAGCTATGATCCTGGCTGTTATGTGGCTGCACTGAACATCTATTTTTTCCTCTGTTAAAATAAAAGATGTTGCTGTCAGAGATGCTCAAAGAGGCTGGAGAGAAAAACAGAGACAAAATACAGAAGATTTCTCACCTATTGAGAGGAGGAAGAAGAAGAGGACAAGACACACTTGGTGGAGAATAGGAGACACTGCCAAAGCCACAGACAGTGAAAAATGAAATAGGGTATATATGGTGGGTTGCGATGCCTCAGCAAAATGCCCAGATCCTCTTTATGGAAATGGATTCCCGGGCAGACCAATGGGCCAACGAGCTCCTGAAATACACCCGGCCCAGCCCCGCTCTGCAAACCTCCCTCCCTGTGAGATGACTTCAAGCTGATCTGAAGGCTTCAAGATGCAGTTAAGTTAAATATAAAAGACCACAAACTGGACAAACTGAGGCCATTGTGACACTTTTTAACCTTCAGGGTTCTCTAAACGAAAACCTTAAAGTCCTCAAATGGCTTTGAAATGTGCTCTTCTTTCTGATTTCCCCCAAAAGGTGTCTTGAGTAGCTTTAATGTTGTTTTTTGAAGCAATATCGTAAATCTCATCTTGCTTACCGTTAAATGGAAACGTTTGATGGCAGACAGCTGTCATGCTTGTGACTTTATACAGTTTACATGTTTGAAAACTAAAAATAAAGTTCTGTGTTTCTGAATGGCAGTTGCATGCCATTTTGATTAAACAGGTTAATACAGGCTATGACATTAAAGATACAAACAAATCAGCCGTTTCAAGAACACTCTGGAATCAAGTCGCTTTTTCAGATTCTTGTGCAGAATTTGTCCTCATTTTTTCTTTAAAAGGAAAATATGGGAAATATAGCGTGAGACAAGAAGATAAATATAAAACTCAGGACTTTGCATGTAGTATGGAGTTAAGGTAGGTGGGAAGTAATTAGCTTAGCTTAGCACAAAGACTTGAGGTAGGGGAAAACAGCTAGCCCAGCTCTGTCTGAACTTAAAAAAAAAAAAATCACACAGATTCTTGTGTTAAACATATTTTGCCCAAAAAATAGTTCCAACTAAAATCACAAACTGTTGTTTCAACATTTCTGTTTGTTTACTGTCTGAACAAAGAAAACACAATGTGTTAATTATTGAGTTTTAGAGCTGTTTCTAGGTTATTTCTGAACTTCGGATGCTAGTCTTTACACTACGAGAAGCAGACATGAAGTTGATATCCATCTTCCCATCTCACTTCTCACGACACTCAGACTTTTAGGATTCAATAACATATATGACAGGATAAAAGTTGCTTCATACGATTGATCAATATCTAAGAAAACTCCCAGATTTCCAAGAACAGAATTGCATTTTATGTTAAAGGCATTTAAGTGCTTAATAAAGATAGTCATTTCTATGTCTGAAGTTGTTCTTTGTTGGCTAACTGATGGATTTAACTGACTGTTTGATTGATTAGCCGATCAATTGTTTCCCAGGTACCCTGCATATGTATTTCAGGACATCTTCTCTCTGCAGAAAGTTCATTCCTGCTCTTCCTTTCAACCTCATCTAGCAGTCAAACGTTCTGAATTTGCTTGTGAAACAGACTGACAACTATTCTTGGTCATATTTTGAAGACAAAAGAATTTAAAGTTTAATTTATCTAAAAATTGAAATATCTCAATGTGTAGTTTACTGTTTAATTGTCAGTTTGATGTTGTGAATGAAAAATGTTTAATATGTGGATAAATGTAACAAACAAATTAGTCCTTATTTCAAAACATTTATTTCTAATGAAAACCTGTACATTTTGAATGTTTCTCTGTCAGACGTTTGAATTGTGTACATGGTGACGTTACTTTGTCTGAGTTCAGTCTCTTACGGCGGCTACAGTATCACCAAGACAACCAACAAAACAACAAAAAAGTGTCTAAACTCTTGTCCCTGTGTGTCCTGCTGGAACACAGAGACACATTCAGTCACTCAGACCTCAGCGGAAACGTCCCCCCTGCTCTCGTCCTCGCCACTTCAGAAAGGATTTAGGAAGTCTCGAACATCTTCTTCCTGTCAGCCTTATCCTCAATGTTTTTACGCCAGTCACCCACTGCCTCTGTTGACTGTAGACAACAGCAACATGAACTCATTAACACAAAAACCTTTCTGTCAAGTTTCCAATCAAACTGCATGATTTTGAGCGTAACACCTAACACATAACAGCTCTCATGGTGAAAAACATGACATCTGTATTAACAACTCATTTCAAGCTTCTACTGAAATATCTGTGATGGGTTTGGACTCCTTCCTTACCTCCTCTTTCACCTCCTTCTTGACCTGCTTCAGGTTGGCTCTCAGGTCCATGGTCACCTTGTGTTTTCCTCCCAGCAGAGCCTGCAGCATGGCGTCAGCAGACATACGTACTTTCTTCAGAGCGGGTTTCTTCACTCCAGCCAGATCGACCACCTTCAGCTTCAGATCCTCAATCTGGAGATAGACAAACAGTACCAGTTAGTCCGCATGCTGTGGAATCGGTCGGGGAATGTGTGGCACTTTTACAGGTAATTTGTGATGATCTGTCTTTTGATGATTTATGTTGATGAGAAGACACATTTCTGCTGATCTCTATAAAAATGTCATCAGACAACAGCCGATGGGTTCCACCTCTTTAGCTCTCCACATGGACTGTTGCAACAAAATCCACTCGACCATGACTGGTCAATACAATCAGACTACAAATGGAAACAAGAACGTTTCCGATGCCAAAATCTTGGTTCCTTGCCTATAGATGCAGATAAAGGTTCTGCATATGAAATGCATATGAAGAGACCTGATTAGACATATACATACATGAACATATAATCTGCACCTGGTCTGACTACCACAGCTGTGAGATATGAGGTGTAATGTAATGACAATAAAAACAGCAGTAATAAAACTCAGGGGTAGGTAATGGGGGGGGGGGGCCTCCTTGGCAACAGGCCCAGGCTAAAATATTCAGGAGTCGTCATTCAATCTCCTCAAATACTTTTGAAGAATCTGCTGAGAGGCGACCAATCATACAAGGCCAAAATTTTTTATTACACATGAACACCTGTTTCACAGCGAGACAGGTAAGTCGCTCAAAACAAGACTGTGAGTGACATTTTCGCAATTTGACTCAGATTGATAATTCATCAGCTGACAATATTTTGATTTCTTTGAATCATAATCATTAACAATCATCTTTCCCTGTTCGCTCCTGAAATCTCAAAAAAAGAGTGATCCAATGACAACAGACATAAAAAGCTGCTCTCCTCATGTAAATAAAGACGTCAAGTATCTTGAATCAGAGATATTTTTGGACGTCAGCTCATTGGCTGAAAAGCATAATTTAAAGACTCCACACTTTATCTAACATCGATGCTCACCTGAGGACATCGTGTCAGGTCATTCTGTCTCTCACCTCTTTGTCAGCCTTCTGGACCTTGGCCTCAAAGTCGTACCTTAAGTCGTCAATCTTGTCGATGGAGGCATGGAGCTTCTTGCAGATTTCCTGTCGAGACACAAAACAAACACCTTGTTAACATGTTAAACACGTTTCTTCAGCAGTCAGCATCATGCTGTGATTTAGTTATGAACAAATCTAAACTGAGCTCTGCTGACTGAGACCATCTGAAAACTGATCAAGACTTCTTTAGTCAATACAATTCAGAAGTCCTGACAAGTCACAACACACAACACTTGATGTGAATTACAGTAGATGTTCTATATTGTTTTCTTAACTATAACTATAACATAAAATAATTATAAATCTATAGTTCCAAATAAGAATAACATTTATGTTTGATCGCAAATTAAAGTGTATTTTGTGCTGAAATGTTAAAATTTGGGGCAGATACCTGCAGATGAGAGTAAAATCTAAAGGTAAAACTTAAATTCAGACAAATATTATCCAAAAACCTTAAGAAAATAAAAGGTAAAGTAAAAGTAATCAAGAAAATACTCACAAGTCAAAGTAAAAGGACAAAAAATATTAGCATCAAAATGTACTCAAAGGTCCAGTGTGTAAGATTTAGTGGTATCTAGCGGTGTAATTGCTGATTGAAACTTCCTCGCCTCACCCTCTCCTTCCTAGGGTTTAGGAGAAACTACACTGGGTACTCTGGGCTACTCAACATGGCGGACTCCGTAGAAGAGGACCTACAGTTTGTGTAGATATAAAAGGCTCATTCAAAGGTAACAAAAACATAATGATATTTTTAGGTGATTAAACACTTATGAAAACACTGGACCTTTAAGTAAAAATAGAAATACCACATTGTAATACTCCATTACAGAGTGACATGAGTTGGTTGCAATCTGTAGCCTCACCACTAGATGTCACAAAATCTTACAGTGATCCTTTAAGTAAACTTCTCCAACCACTGATACAATTTAAATCTTAAATCATGCCAAATGACTTTGATCAGTTGAGCTCATAATAACTACACTAACACTAACGCTACAGGAGCTTGAGCAGTCGTTTCAGTGAGTCACATGATATTTTAAAATCAGTTTCACCATAAAGAGAAATATGAAGTAATGTTAAATGTTGAGCATCATCGTCTCACCATGAGGGCGGCCTGGTCTCCACTGAGGTCGGGGTCGGGGCAGTTCTCGGCCATGTAGGCCTCCTTTGCAGCCTCAATGTCCTTCCTCTCCTGCTCAATCCAGTTGGCAGCGATCTGAAGCATCAAACTCTGTAGGGAGGAAGAGGTAGAACGAAGGAAGAATGAACGTGTGAAATATAAATACAAAACAATAATGCTGCACTGAAATTTAAATAGCGCAGACAAAATGTTTATTCTCACCTTCAGATGATGCCTGCGGCTGGACGTCATTTTCTTTCCCCTGTGAAAGCAGACGTTATCAGGACTGATTCATCACATAATGTCTTGGCTGGTTTGAGTAACTAATTAATACATCATGTCTTAAAAACAACAATTGGCCACATTAGAGAGAGCCAGACTATTTCTTATTATGTCCTTTAAAATGTTTTAAAGTGCTGTATGAAATAAATAAGTACTTTGGACAGAGCCAGGCTAGCTGTTTCCCTATGTTTTCATTCTTTATGCTAAGCTAAGCTAATTGGCTGCTGCCCGTAGCTACATATATTTACTGTGGCATCAATCTGAACATCTGAGCCAAAACAAAAAAGTAAAAGTAATTTCCCACAAAGTCAAACCATTCTTACAAAATAAAACAAAATAAAATTCAGAAATTAAATTAATTAAAAAATAATATTTCAACGAATTTAAAGAATTTATAGAGGGCTCTTATACATCATGGTACACAGATACATAAATCTGTTTGTAAATGTTAAAGTGAAGAAGCTGACTGTATTCACGTCACATTAAAATGCTTCTTGTTCAATTTCAATGGAGGTCTATTCTGCCTGTTGTAACATGCTACCAGCAACACGTACAGCTGCTGTCATCCGAACCTGAAGGCTGACCTTCAAACTGATCTGGTGCCTTCACATGTGTTCACATCACTTTAGACACATTTCAGACACCAGAAGCTTCATGGATGTTTGAGTGAAACATCTCAACAACTATTAGACTCTACACTCTATTCTAAGCTTAGTGGTAACACGGTTAGTATTTCATGTACCCTAGATCTATGATGCTTTTAACCCTATGTACTTCCTAAAAATGTATAGATTGATTGTTTGTTTTCTAGTTTTTTAGGTTCTGATGATTTCTAATGTCATTAAATGTTACCCTCCAAGTTTATAAATGTTGGTGAACTATGAATACATCTGACACAAAGATGAAAACTCTAGGTGAAAACTCATGTGATTAGTTGTATATTTAGAAATGAATGACAAACTACAGCTGAAAGCACAGCTTAGTCTAATTAAAGTCTGATAACACATGACTTTACAGGATATCACAGGTTGATAGAGAGAACAGCTTGCTAATATTACTAATTTAGACTTAATTATTAAATATGGGCGGTGTTCAATTAGTACACATCCAATCAATTAATTCTAATGAACTGCTTGTGTAAACTATGGAGGTACAGAAACAGAAACTCCACATGGCAGCACACAATTCAACATATTTAACAAATACAGTTCAAGCATAATTGAATTAAAAATGAATTTCTCTAATTACAACTAAATGACCTTGTTTTTTTTCACTGTGGCATGAACTCTAAACTGACTACAGCACTACAAAAGGCTTCTGTCTGATGGCTCATCACTTCACCCTGAATTAGAAACATCATATTATGACCCACTATGTGGTGTTTAAATCCAACACTTCCTTGGAGATTATCAGGAATTTATAGACCTGTAACTAAATAAAGTGTTTCCCCAACGGCTGAGAAGAAGAAGAAGAAGATGTGTACTCACTCAGACATTTTGGCGGTTTGTGATCTTCACACCCTGTTCAGAGACAGAAAACACTCATCAGTTAATCAGGTTACATAAAGCACTCTGACTCCTTCCACAACTGAGCTGAACAGGTCTTGTTGCCTCCCTGTTATCGATCAACGACCTCCAGCACGAAACACGATCCGGTTTACTATGATGGAAAACCGGCTGCCAGCGATCACAAACCAGCTAATTTTGGATGGGTGGGGTCAGATTCCAGGCCCTCGAGCTGAACAGTTGCCCCCTCTGAAGATATTCTGCCTGGAATTTAACTTCTTACAGTGAGTCAGTGATCTGAGCACGAAATGTCACCAGCAGAGGTACCAAATGTGGCGCGAAGCACGCAGTGAGCGCTGTAAACACCAATGCCAACATCCTGCAAGCACGCAAATCACCGGTTGACACTGAGGTGTCTAGAAATGGTTTCTCATAAAAATGAAGAATCAGAAACTATAAAAAGTAGATCCAGACATAAAAGAACATGCATTTTTGTGCAAATATAGTATAGATAGATAGAGATAGAACCAGTATAGATTTAGATTCAGACAGTTTTAAATCCACTATGGACTTTTATACCACGAAGTAACTCATATCTTCTGATTTTTATATTTTTAGCCACTCCAGTCAAACTGAGCCACAACAAAGCATCCAACTACATCTAAATGTAAAATAATATACATTAAATTCCCAAAGCCTTTTCACAACAATACGTGGTAGTGCTTTATATGCGGTATGGGATATACAGTTCCAGTTACAATTAGTTCTAATTAATAATTTCCAAACAATTAGTGAGTTGATGCACAGCAAGTTAATGAATGAATAATCAATATTTACATGTTTAAATAAAGCATTTCTTTATCATTTGTGCCAAATTACAGAAAACTATTATAAAATACGAACATGTAAAGCTTCAAAGATTTACCAACCAAGCCGGCCAAACTAACACTCACTTTTTAATATCTTACCAACACCATGCAATATTCACATCTCAATCCAAGAACCATCAATCCGTGGTGAGCGGTTTTACATTTAACGACAAGCTGGATCAAAATAAAACAACAAAATGACGAATTCTCTTCAGTTTCGCTTTAACCTGAATGTCCTGAA
This sequence comes from Sciaenops ocellatus, assembly GCA_033000465.1. Taxonomy (NCBI): domain Eukaryota; kingdom Metazoa; phylum Chordata; class Actinopteri; family Sciaenidae; genus Sciaenops; species Sciaenops ocellatus. The sequence goes on along the minus strand of CP136871.1, from coordinate 24,443,359 downwards.
GTTATTTCACCATTCAGCTCAATGTCCTACAGTGTCCTTCAATACGTCCAATCAGTCTGAGCTGCTGCATAACAGCTCCTTCTCTCTGATTCTACCTTAAAACATGTGAACACAGCCTCAGAGGTCAAAGGTCACACCTGTAGCAGCAGCAGCACCTTTGAAAAACAGGTAAAGTCCCACCTGCAGACCAGACCTCTGCGTGAGTCTCTGTATTGTTTCCTAACAGAGTGAACGTAGTCAAGCCGCAGGGACTCTTACCTACTGAACGTGACGAGGAGGAGGAAGACGAAGAAGGGGGGGAGACACTTGCCAAGTCCTAAACAGTAAAGATTAAACAGGGTATATAGGGTGTGAAGTGCTCGCTCAGCAGAAAAGTCAGCCCTCTTTATGGTAGCGGAGCCACCTCAGACCAATGGGCCGGCAGGCTCCAGAAATACCACCACAACTATCCGAGGAACCTCATAAATTTCTGCCGCAGGAAGTCGCCTCCCTGAACCTAAGGCTGAAGGGACGCTATCAGGTTCCCCCCCACAGAGACGAGTGAAAGGATGAACCAATTGTTACACAACAGGCGGGCAATGTGGTGACACGATTAATGCTCACAGATTCAGTTTCCTTGATACCAGCAGCTTAACGGGACAATGGTGAGAACAGCGTGTGAAGTTGCCACACGCACGACAGGTCATTTAAAAGTTCAGCTCGAGTTAATGCGAAGCTTCAGCAGCCTGGGTGAAGACAAATCATGTGAACAAGATTTTTAATCTGAAAGTTTCTGATTCAGGCTGCTATTAACACCCAGAGGAAGTGTGATACAACAGGAAGAAGGGATGAATGAGGTTTGTCTGAAGAAACTGATTATAGAATATTCATATTCAACTTGTTCAGATTCAAACTTTAGAGCCACAGATGTAAAAGAAGCTTCACTGAATTAACCTTAAAGCTGGTTATTACAACAAATCGTCAAGAAATCTTCATTTTAGACAAATTAGATTACAGACAAATGCATCAATAACTGTAAAATTCACATGAAAATAGATAAACACTAGATGACTGAATTGTCCCTACAGTTCAGGCATAATCCATAATGATATTTTACTTGTTAGCCAGGTTGGTGTAACTTTTTGTCATTGGTGAATGAAACTGACTTGACGTAAACATAGACTAACATGATAAAGTGAGACAGTTTTAACTGACAGATTTCACTCACTTTGTTCATTCTATTTAATTCAATTAACAAATGATTCATGACTCTAAAATCAGATATTTAACAGATTTGTTTTGGTGCAGACGTTAATTGTTAAGCAGCAAAGCTTCATCAGGTGTTACACATTTTTAAATTTCAGAATTGGTGAAATAATTTTTTAAATGTCAGAAACTTTTATCTTTTTACTTAATTTCACGTCAATTTGTGTTTGCATCAGATAATGTCTTATTTGCATATTTACTTGTCTTAATGTGAGTCATCAACAGGACAACATGAAGTTTCTTGGTGATATCTGTGAGTTGATTTTGACCCTGTTCCCCTGTAGTGTCTCCACTAAAAGTTAGTTAGTTAAAAATATGAAAAGAGCAAAATAAGGTTACTCACCACTCGTAGAACTTCATGATGATCCAGGTTTGTTTGTGATGGAGAAGAAGAAGTGTTATCTGATGAAAATATTTGGCAAGTAGCCGTGTTTGACTGAGACTAAAGAGAGACGACGTGCAGGAATATCCAGCAGAGAAACGAGGGGCGAGGAAGGCTCTCTGCTGACATCTGGTGGTTTATTGTGAGCACACACTCAATTAACTAGAGGACAAATCTACATTTGTTATTAGTTTAAGTTAAAGTGACTTCTCAACTCTGGAAACAGCTATTTGTAATCTCTGTTACTGTATTTGTGAGAAAAGACATCTCAGATTAATTTCAACACCAAGCAAAAGTACAAGAACATAAAGTTATTTTAGATCACTCAAATGACGAGTGATGAAAAACCCACCCAACTAAAAAATGACCCCGTTACGTCTGAAGTTTCAAAGATAATCTGGAAAAAACTGCAGTACGACAGCGTTGCCTTATTCAAAAAAAAAAAAGATTTAATGGCACGAGTTTTTCCAATTCCACAAAAAACAGATGAAGTGTAAGTCTTTAGGAAGTCTCGAACATCTTCTTCCTGTCAGCTTTGTCCTCAATGTTCTTACGCCAGTCACCGACCCCATCGGCAGCCTGATGGACAAAGACATTCAACACAGTGATGCGGCTCATGTGGTCTAGAGTGAATCTGAAACAGTGACTCACCTCCTCTTTCACCTCCTTCTTGACCTGCTTCAGGTTGGCTCTCAGGTCCATGGTCACCTTGTGTTTTCCTCCCAGCAAAGCCTGCAACATGGCGTCAGCAGACATACGTACTTTCTTCAGGGCGGGTTTCTTTACTCCAGCCAGCTCGACCGCCTTCAGTTTCAGCTCCTCGATCTAGAAACAGACAGAGACTCAAAGATCAAACTCATAAAAACTCTAGAGAACATGAACCAGTAAGAAGCTTGACTTTAAAAAATGCTGTTTCCTGTAATAAACTGAAAAGTGTTGAGTCTTGCATAGCCTCCACGGCACTAACCCGTTATGATTCTGCTATAGGGAAAAACTCCTCAGACTTGTTTGGATTTCTTGTTTCATTTTTCTGTTTCTGCGCACTACACAGATCACTGACACAGCCACGAGTGCGAGTGAGGACGAATGGATGAACTTGCCAAATGACTGCTGTATGCACGTTGCTAACATCAGGCCTCCAGAGTCAAAACATGCTAAATTTTACAAGTTTAAATTTGTTTTATTCCACCACATCAGCAGTCCTAATGTTTATTCATTTTATCATGATATTTGATATTATTACTGTTTGTTAATTAAATGGCCCCTCACCTCTTATCCCTGCTCTTAGAGTCAAGTCCTGACATTAAAATGACTAAATTCTTGCAAAATAAAAGCTAGCTTGATTACATTTGTACCATTAGTGACCAGGTTAGGGTTTAAGATAACTTGCAGTTTTCAACATTTCGGCTGTTGGTTTGAGTTTGAAGGAGGGAAGAACGCTGATGGCAGGCTCATATCATCAGCCTGAGCCAGATTACAAAGTGTTATACAGAGTTGGTGTGGTGTTTTCTGACCTTTCTGTCATCAGGTCATTTCCTCCCTATTTATAGAAACAGTTCTCTGATATTTTTATGGCATCTCTGTCAAGTTGGATGTCCAAGACAATAATTCAAGAGCTACATCCATCCATCCATCCATCTAAGTTTAGTTCTAAGCTTTAGCTTCTTTAGCTCTTTAATCTAACCCAGGCACTGTTCTTCACATTAAAGCACCTATAAGAAACTCTACCTCTTTTTCTGTCTTTATAACTTTGGCCTCGGTGTCGTATCTGTCCTCATCGATCTTGTCAAGGGCCTGGTGCAGTTTTTTGCAGGTTTCCTGTTGATATGAAAAGGGAGACATTTTTTTAGCATCAAATGAGCTTCTCACAGCCTCTGTTCCTCTTCTCTGTAGGACACAAAGGTTTAGTGGTGTGTTTTTACCATAAGAGCAGCCGAGTCTCCGCTCAGGTCAGGGGCGGGGCAATTTTCTGCCATGTAAGCTTCTTTGGCAGCTGCGATTTCGGCAGTTTCCTTCTCAAGCCAGTTAGCAGCGATCTGTAGCATCAAACTCTGCGGGACAAGAACACGCAGACTCTGAAGTCATTCCAGTGAAACTAAAATGTTTCTTGTTTTTGTAACACTCAGTGACAATCACTCCACAGGGCTGACTGTGATCCTATCACGTTAGCAAACGATACCCCATTTTTACATCCAGCAGACAGCTACATTACAATCCCATTAAAGTCATGTTGTCATGTGTTACATTTTACCTTGAGGTGATGCCTGCGGCTCGATGTCATCTTCTTTCCCCTTTAATTAATGAATACATGATATTAATAACTACATGTTTCTCCCTTTTTAGGGTTCAGTATCACACACATAATAATCTCATACTTACTCAGACATCTTGGCTTCTTTTTAGTTTCAGACTGTAAATAATCAGAAGAAGACAAATATGAAACCATTCAGGCTTCAATACCAAAACAATATCTGTTTCCATAAATCACTTTGGTGAGTTATGAACTCATGTTTCTCAACTTAGTAACTAACTGAACTTCTCAAATGCATGCATGTTTACTGTCTTATAAGAAAACAAATGTACAAGAACTTGCCTGAATACAACACAGTATTAAATAAACAAGACTTTAAATATGCTACAGTCACTTTAGCTGATGAATTGCATAAATATCCACTTGTTTTCTTCCTGTCACACTCACGAAAATACATATGTGAACATATTTGAACAAACTGTTCCTGACACTTCTTGAGTCCTTTTGCAGGTCCCAGAGGACTCGTGTGTATTTGGTAATTTCTCTGTTTTATAAATAGAAATTTCATTACCCATGTTATTGACTGAGGACCTGAGCCAATCAGGTCAGTGCTAATCCTGGCTCAGGGTCAAAGATTAATGATGACTTTTATGATGATTTCTTTATGAGCAGTAACATCATTTGACAGCAGAAGTTAGGAAAATAAAAGTGCCAGTTTTCAGTTATGTAAGAAAATCAACTAAAACCCTGCATATAAAACAAAACTCCATTAATATTTATAATTTTATCTGACTCACTTTTGTACAACACCTGAACATTTTCAGACTGAATACACCAAACATTTAATATTTCAAAAGACTTTTCAGCGCTACTTTCATTTTGATTTTTTCAAATTGGTAATTGGTTAATGAATCTAGAAATGCAAAATGAGATAATTTCAAATTTTCTACTGTTTTACCTTTCAGTTCCCTAACTATGTTATCACCCACAAAGCACCCACAACCTCTTTAGGAGGTTACAAAAGTGGTCTGACTCTGAGATCCAGACATGTGTTTGAGTATTTCATGCAAAGATTGGTGAGCGTCTGGTTCAGAAAGTTAAAAAAAAGAAAAAGAAATTTAGAAGAATAACTTAAAACTCCCAGCTCATCTCTTCTTCAATTCTTTTTAAAAAAAAACCCATCACACTTTTCTTTTTTCAGTTTTTGTAGACTGAAAAATATTCCTGACCTAATCTCATTTGTCAATACATGATTATTACTTGAATAAAAATGAAAAACATGAGGTGATATAAGACCAACCATTCTGGTCACGATCCATTGTTTTAGTTAAATGTATGTTCCCATTGAGCATCACCTTAACTTTAACAACAAAACCCACAGAGTAAAAGAGTTTCTCACCCGCAAAGTGACGATGAGGAGGACGGCAGAGACTGACAAGACAGTAAAATCTGTGGAGGTATATATGGGCTTAGACAAGAATTTGAATGTTCCTCTTTATGGACATGAGGAGCTCACCAACCATCTGGGCCAATGAGCTCCTGAAATATATTCACTCTTTGACCACTCACCTCGTAAATTCTTCATTATTGATGCCTTGTCTGTCCCAGATGGTCAGCACTCCTCAGTAGGACGATGTGAAAAGATCTGGACAAGAATCAAGAAAAATATAAGAATTGAACTTAATAAGGTCCTGGTTAAGATATCTAAAATACCTTACAAATAAATAAATGAGATATAGTGTTCATGTTGCTCCCTTGCATAGAATTGGCAGTCATGGCAGATGGCCACCCACTTATGAGCTTGGTCCTGCTCATGATTTCTGCCTGTTAAATAAAGTGTTTCTTTGTCACTGTCGCCAAGTGCTTGTTCATGGTGGGAATTGTTAGGTTCCATACTGTAAATATTAAGAGTATGGACCAGATTGGTTCTATTTGAAAAGTGTCATGAGATAACTTCTGTTATAATTTGGCACCATATAAATGAAACTGAAATGAATTTTGAAATTTGGTTTTATCTGTGTTTGTCAGATTGTGTTTCCTCTGGCTTTACGTCTGTCTTGTGTAATATAACATGTTTTAACTGTTTGCTCTGTAAATGTCCTACTTTGCCTGTGTTGCTTCACTCCTTTTAGATTTAAATCATGTTTAGCTGCTTCGTGTTTTACCAGTGTTCATCTGTTCTGATTTTATGTTTGTTTTATTGTTGTTTTAAATGCTAATCTAGCAGTTGAAAATTAGCCTTTTGGCTAACAATAGCACATTTGCAATTATGTTGATTAATTTGTCGCTGTTTAAAAAACAATTTTTTTCATACAAAACTTACAAGCAGTTAGAAAGAATCTAACAAAGAAACTCATAACCAAGTGTAGCTAGCTTCTGTTCATCTAGCTTCTCTAACTTAGCAGGTTTTATTCATGGGTCTTTTAAAAAGCTGAAACATGTTTCTATATGTGAATGTTTCATCATTTTAACCAACAAATGTGATTATATAGTAAAGGTAGCATTCAACACCATCTAAATGCTGAACATTAACACAATTATTTGGATTTTAATGATTGAATTGATGTTAAATTACTGTTAGAAATAGATTAGAAATAATAGAGAAAAAGAGATATATTCCTGACTTGCCAGTATTCATGTAATTGAACAACTCAAGAGTGGGTCATGTGAAGGCTAAAAAAAATACAGTACATGGTGAATACTACATTGTATTGATTAAATCAGTGATGTGACATCCATGTCTCTTTTCCAGGCATCAAGTAGGACATATTGCAACTCTCAGAATAATTTGAGTTTTCCAGTTGTAGCTAAAATGTGGATGCTGATCTACAAGTCAAAAACAGGTAACTGCAATACTTGACATAAATGTGACATTAGTCCAAATATGTGTGAAAACTCAATATATTTAACCACAATAGCAAAACTGCATTTACACACTCTTGACAACACAGAATGTCATAGAGATAAAAACTTCTTGTTATTAGAGACGTTTAAAGACATACCTCATATTCATGCTGGATTCAGACACCAACTGAAAACACAACAGGGACAGAAAAACAGTTAATACAAAGACAAAACAGCTTGACTTTTAGTGACTAAAAAACATTGCTCACCTTCTGTTTGACTTAGCAGTGTCCATCTCTGATTAATAATTGATCAATTGGGAAACAATCATGTTTTTATCAATGGAGATACAAGGTACGGGCACCTTTTAGTAAAGAATAGACATAGAAATGGCTTCTTTTTAAATGTTATGAAGTCATTCAGTGTCCATCCTGGTCAGTCAATAATCATCAGAATAATAAACTATATTCAAAAATTATTAACAACCAGTAATCACTAACTAACTGACTAAAAAAAGGATTAAAAATACCTCAGTGAACATGAAAGAACTCTCTGACAACACAAAACTGTAGTAACGTACTGTACTGCACTGATCTGTCCATGTCGTGATTTAAAGAATTTGACTGGACTGGCTTCTGTCTTCTTCTGTCCAATATTAACATCATGCTGAGATGTTTGCAGATACTGAGCAGTTAGAGGACAGTAAGAAAGCCCGCTGCTGACACCGTGTGGGCAAGGCAAGGGGTGACACTTTAAGTCCTCCTATTTAGCAGTATACATACATGTAATAAATGCTTTATAACCCATATGATGTAGTTGTTGCATATATAATTGTTTATTAATGTAGTTGTCAACAACTATAACTCCTCCTGTGGACACCCATCAATGGAGGCTGTGTAAACACATTATAGTGTATTATAAAGCAATTATTAAATGTAAGATAATTGTTAATACTAATTACAGTTATAAATAAATAATAATATAATAACTATTATATTAACTAACTAATAATTAACTAACTATAAAATAACTTTAATAACTAATTATTTTGACAATTATTAAATGTGTAATGCTAAATGAGGGGACTTAAGGTGTTACTTGATAGGCACATTTTTTTCATACTTGTATACAAGTCAGTGATTTTCTGTCCTTAGAAAAGTTTGAAACTTTGAGTGAGAATACAGAAAAATCAATATATGTATATTATACAATATATGATATATATGATAATAATAATACATGATCTACATATGAAACTTTGGTCTAAAGAGGAAGAGGTAGGACAGAGTTGAAAGCTCTGGGAAAGCTAGTAAGTGAACTTTTGGACAGACGTTTTGGATATACCGCTTTGTTTTGTCATTTGAATTTAGCAGTAATAACATATTTTTCTGAATCTATTAAGCATGAATTACACAAAGACCAGTCAACATTCACTTTTCACAGCTCCCTGAACACTGAAATATATAATAAAAATATTACGTATAACATGGATATTGTGTCTTGTCCTTCACTGACATGCACAGCACTACAAAGAGCACAACACAACCTCGTTAAAGTCTGAAACCACCTTCAAACAGAACTTGTTATCACAAAGTTCAGTGACACTTCTGCTAAAACATAGTTTTTAGTAATCATTTTGGTTTGTAATTGCTTGCATTTTAATTAAAAAACATAATTTTGTTTCAGAAAATATTAACTTTCACTTGTAGTCAGTGTCTGAGGTCACTGAATTCGTTGTGATGAACTTTAAAACAAGCATTAGTTCTGTTCCCGGGCAGGTTTTTCTTTAACGTCGAACAAAAACAAGCAGAAAAACAAACTAAACGTCGATCTTGTGAACTTTTGTTTCTTGTGATCATTTCAGCTTTATCACGGTGTGTCGTGTGCTTCGTCTGCAGTGTTGTGCGTCACTAAGTCGAAGACAGAATACCTCATGACAGCGGATGTAGGAAACAAAACACATTTATTACAAAAAAAAAAACTAAGAGCAGGAAGGTGTCAAAAGTGAATATCAGCACAGAAAGTAACAGGAAGTAGCACTACAGGATAATCTGATATTAGATTGAAATTAAGGAGTTATTACTCGTCTAAACCACTTGGTATACAGATGTACAATAACAGGCCAAGCTGACACTGACAGATTTAATGAAACAAAAGGTATTTCAAGTCAATGAAAAATTCCATAAATTCCATAAAAAGTGCTAACAGCCCACAGCAACTATACGAGCGGTTAAATTCTTTAAGAAGTCTCGAACATCTTCTTCCTGTCAGCTTTGTCCTCAATGTTCTTACGCCAGTCGCCGACTGCCTCTGCAGGCTGCAAGACACAAACAGTTCAGTCAAAAAGTGTCAATGGTACATTGATCTGTTTCCGTTCTGTGTGACTGCCCTCTTTTAAAGACTCACCTCCTCTTTCACCTCCTTCTTGACCTGCTTCAGGTTGGCCCTCAGGTCCAGGTTGACTGTATGTTTGGAGCCAAGAAGAGCTTTCAACATGGCGTCAGCAGACATACGCACTTTCTTCAGAGCAGGTTTCTTCACTCCGGCCAGGTCGATCACTTTGATCTTCAGGTCATCGATCTAAGAGTGACCAAGCAGTTTAAAGGTGAAATCCAGCCAACAGTGACAAAGCACGTCAGTTTAAAGGGTGAGTCTGATGAAATCTCATGTTCAGACTCAAACCAACAATTCATTCATTCTAACAAGTGTCTGTATCAAAGCCTGATTCTTCTTTGTCCTCTGTGCCACAGTGCTCCATTTTTGTCTAAAAACTGTTAAACTCACACGTTTGTTTCTCCATTGCCATGAACAAACACACTGTAGTTTATTTTGACTCGGTCCTGTCCTGCTGCCACAATGTAGTGTGATGTATTTCAGCTTTACCAACTGCACATCTCTTTACTTCTTGTCAACTCTACTGTAAACATACACTTTCTATTCATCCTTGAGTTAGTCACTTCACTTCTCACAGTTAGTTTTGCACATACTAACATAACTACGGTTTGTTTTGTATTTCGTGTTTTTGCTCATTTTGATAATCACCTCGGCATCTTTAAACAGTGAAGTTAGCCACTCAGCTAGCATAGCTGGCTACTAAAATGAAGAAAGGCACCATCAAGTTTATGGATTAATCCACTCCTGAAAATAGTCCCCCACAAATCCACTATTTCCTCCTGTTTGTTAAATAAAAACTACAGTGAACAGCTGGTGAAACTGAAACTATATATTTGTGAGCTGTTTTTAAACATTTTCGTGTTCAGTAGGAACCAATGGGCTTGGAGCTAAGAATTACAGACAGGAAGTCACATAATAGTAGTTATTTTGGTCTCTACATTAGATTTGTTGACAATAAGAAAAATACAGAATAAGACCAATCCCTTCTTTACTCCCATGTGATGCCTTTATATATCTATGACAGTGCTACCTTGGAAAAAATCACTTAAAATTGACAAGACAAACTTTAATAACCACTATCACAGATCTTGTGTTCACTGAAAGTGACCAAAATGACACCAGGTATGAATTGTTAGCATCAGCAGGCGATCAGCGTGCACAGTGTAGGACCAAATGATCAAGTTGAAATGACATTAAATCTGAAGCGTACCTCTTTGTCAGCCTTGACCACTTTGGCCTGCATGTCGTACCTTTCTTCATCCACTTTGTCGATGAGGGCATGCAGCTTTTTGCAGGTTTCCTAGAGACACAGATGTATGATGTTTACTTACTGATCACAACCATTCACTGATCAATATTATACTTCCAACAGATGCTCTCAGGATGGCAGTGTTGGTCTGTTAGTCCACCGCTTTGCTCCAGACGGAATATCTGTCAGCTATTGAATGGATTGCTACGAAATTCTGTAAAGGCATTGATGGTTCCCAGAGGATGAATCCTATTGACTTTGGTCCTCTGACTTTTCCTCAAACACAACCATGACATTCACATTTATGATTTTGACTGAAATATCTCTCAACTATAGCTTAGATGGCCATGTAATTTGGTTCAGACAACAATGGATGAACTTTAATAATTTTGATAAACCCTTCAATTTCATCTAGCGCCATCATCAGGCCAAAATAATTTGTCCAATATTGTATTTTATGCCCAAATATCTGCAAAACGAAGGACATTCCCATCGTCATCAGCTGTACTTTGTGTTTCGTGCTAATTAGTCAATGTTAGCATAGTAACTGTCAACGTTTTACCTGCTGAACATCAGCCTGTTATCCATTGTGAGCATGCTTACATTAGCATTTAGCTCAAAGCACTGCTCATCAACTAATGTGATTTTTGATGTAGAAATTAAACTTTTGATTGAAGCTATAGCGTCTCTCACCATGAGGGTGGCTTGGTCTCCGCTCAGAGAGGGTTTTGGACAATTCTCAGCCATGTAGGCCTCCTTGGCGGCAACAATGTCCTTTTTCTCCTGCTGAATCCAGGTCGCCGCGATCTGCAGCATCAAACTCTGCAGGACAGATTGAGAAAGAGTCAACAGTCAATAAAAGATGAAAACAACTTGTGTTAATGTTTTTTTTTAAAATGGTTTAATTTAGTAAACCAACCAAAAACTTTACTACATGTTTTTTTAAATGTAATTTATGTAATTCCACATGTGAAGATGTTTATCATATGTATAATTTGGCATGTTTAAATTCTTTCACCTCCCAAAAACATGTCTTATATTTGTATGTGGGGTTTCATGCGACATTTTTGAGAGACTTTTTGAAGATTTTATTACAGAAAAGATTTTATCTTCAACAAAGTCACTGTTTTATAATATTCAAAACCACATCCTTAATCTTGTTTTGGTCATGCAGGTATCCCTTTGTCCTTAGGTCAGAGTTTACCTGCTGTCTGCTGGCTGCTTTTACATTGATGAAACAGAAATCATACAAGATTCTCTCCATTTAATTCAAGTCAAGTTAGAACTTAACAACATCACAAGGAACACCGATATGACCCTGAGCCAGTGGAGGGTAAAACACTGAATCACTGACAATGAATTAAACATGATGATCAAAAATGATTTAAATATCATCAAACATATCATCCAGAAAATCACAGTGAAGTTTCCAGTTTGTGGTTGAAACCAGTTTAAACAGCTGACGATGCTCCAAGATCACAGTTTAGAGGATGTGATTTTCATATTTAAAGCACCTTATTTACTGATTTATTAAACTTTCTTACTTCTGGAACAAATCACAGAGCAGCTAACAGTCACTCAAACTGGATTAGTCAGTCTGTGTAAGTGTACAGTAAAATGTTTTTTTTAAGTTAAAATTTACCCAATGCCTTCAAGTTTTCCTTTCATTTTTTGGTGAATACTGGCCGTGATGAATTTGCGTGACGTAATTGTGCTGCCTTTTTACTCTTATAGAAGAGATTTAAGAGGAAACCTCTTCTTTGAATAAAGAAAAGATGTTAAACTTCTTATTGACAGCTGTGTTTGTCAGAAATGACAGTTCAAACTCATTCAACACCCATAACTTTCAATCTGATTCAGTTTTCCTGCATAAGCAGTTTCCTGTCTGCTTTTTAAATGATAAATTCTTTCAATTAAATTAATTAATTTAAATCAAATTAATTTCAAAACGCTTTCTGTGCGTTAGACTGTTTCCACCAGCAGGCGGTGCCTCAGATCTTTAAACTGTCTCTGCTGTGATGAAGAGTGTTCGTAGGATTCCTCAGGAAAACACATGAAACCAACATGTCTCTCAAACTGAACTCAGATACAAATTAAATTTAATTAAACCAAATTGGATTAAAAATTTGATTAAAAAATCCAAACAGCAAAGTCTGAAAGCGAGATGATGATGAAGACTGAACCACAAAAATACAAAACGATAGACAACAACAACAAACACAACTGTACACTGCACTATAGAGGCACGTCATGAACTCTGCTGTGCTGCCAGATAATCAATAATCACAACTATCAGAGTATTACACCATAAATCAAATAATTTACAGTAATACTGCACAAAACACACAATGTAGACAACACAATCACAGCACACACAACACAAACACACATAACATGATCACAACACACAAACATATACACTGAAAACACAACACAAAGAACATAAACACAACACACACCAACACATAAATGAAGCAGTCGGTTGTTAACTACACTCAATTGGCTATTTTTGATCAATGATCAATCTTCTTAGGCATCACAAACTGATGATGATTAACAATGTGTTTTTACCAGTGGTTAAAAAGCGACTGACTGGCTCTACAAAGACACGTGTTGACTTACAACAGGGTTAATCTAATAATCTAATAAACACTTTATAGATGTCACTTTATATGTTCTACATCCTGATTTTTCTCTTTTTCACAACATATTAACAACATATCAGCAACATATTAACAACGTATCAAAATCATGAGCTAATAGGCAGCTTTAATTTTTAATTTGAATTTATTATCAGTATCACCTGTCAATCATTAAAACTAAAACAATGTGTCATACCTTTAGGTGATGCCTGCGGCTCGAAGTCATCTTCTTGCTGTAAGAATGAGAAACAACAATCATCAGTCTTTAATTTTGTGATCAATTGAATAAATGTCAACATAAACAACAAAAACATTCAAGATGTGTTCAACGATCACTTTTATGAAAGTTCTCCCATGTTTCATGATGTGGTCTTTATTTCAGCTGAGCATGTTTTACATCTTTTTTTCTCCTCTTTGCTTCCTTCTTTTTGTCTTTCTATACTTTCATCCTTCCTCCCTTCCTATTTTTGTCATTTTGCCATCTTTCTTCCCTTCCTTCTTTCCTCTCCCTTCTCTTCTTTTCTAACTTCTCCTGATGTAGATTAGACTAGATTAATCGAATTAGATTAGATTAATAACCTTCAAACCTGGACACACATTTTCACCCAAAACTAAACTTGTACTTTTCCCAATGAGAACTTTTTACTTTGGATGCTCAAGTATATTTCACTGCGCATACTTGTTAAATTGTTAAATAAAACATTTGAACACTGTGTCACATGTGATTTTTTTCTTTGAAAATAGAAAAAGAACTATTTGAGATCTTCCACTAAAAATCAGTAATTAATAATCAAGAGGCAACACTTACTCAGACATGGTGGCGGTTTCTTTTCTTCACAACCTGTTAAACAGGAAAAAACAGAAGAGGAGAGAATCTCATTAAGACCAGGGAGAATAAACAATGTTGTCGTCTGCACTGTGCTTAAATATCAAAGACCATCCTCTGTATGAAATGTGATCTATTAAAACAGTTGATGGGCAGCTGAGTGGTGACAGAGCTAAGTTTGGAGTTATGGACTCAAATGTCCCCCGCTGACGCTTGCAATAAGCTGCTTTACAGGTGTTCAAAACTGAATATCCTCTGGGAGTTAACACTTCAATTCCTTTCGCGGAGAAGAAACCCTCCAGCAGAATGTGCAGCGGCAGCGAGTTAACTGCCAACAGCCGCCTGTCAATGGACATACCCTCACACACTGCAAAAACAAATCTGTCTAAACAAGTCAGTCCCAGAATCAGATTTCAAGAGTTATTTTTACTATAAATAATTCAAAGGTTTTAGTTTCCATTCCATTGAGTCAGAATCTTGAAACACAACAGGAATCAGCCGAGAAGATCTCACCACACAGGCAGATTTAAGATTTAATAAAATACTTTAACTAACATTTATTTGCAGTGTACAAACTCTAAAAACAATAACTTCTCCTTCCAGGCCAAAGCTCCAGAAAAATTCAAGTGCAAGGTCAAATTTCAAAACTTTCCAAATCAAATGTTTTAAAATTACCTTTATCAACAAGTGACTTGAATTTCTAGCAAATTCCACAGAAAGCTGACCAGGCATCTCAAAACCCTCTATCGATTTTTGAAAAAAGAAAAGTCTTGTTGGCTCATTCTTACACCAAATGATATGCTTACATTAATATTTTTGCAGCATGCTCCTTTAAAACGACAAAACCTGTTAAACAACCACAGACCAGAGCTGAGAGAGCTCACTTCAATAGCAATCAGGGAATCAATCAAAACTTTCCAAAACAGCCAGATGCTTCAAAAATTAGACTCATTGATCATAAATACATTAATTTGAATCTTTGGCAAAAGACAGAAGCAAACAAATCTCACATCCCAAACTCAGTCAAACCTCTGTGCAGCGCTGTTTAAATCATCTTCAGATCACATCCTGCAGCATTCAGCCTTCTGCATCACATTTACCTCCACTTATTAACAAACCCCAGCGGTCAGGACTTTGAGCACTTTACCAACAGGTCTCTCCAAAAAGTCTCTTAATGGACTCCACTCAGCTGCTTTGTATCCATTTACCAGCTCTGTTCAGGCATACAGAGAGGATGAGGAAGAGGAGGATGAAGAAAGGGAAACTGGTCTCACCTACGGCGAAACAGAGAGTCAAGG
Organism: Sciaenops ocellatus; assembly: GCA_033000465.1. Lineage (NCBI taxonomy): Eukaryota > Metazoa > Chordata > Actinopteri > Sciaenidae > Sciaenops > Sciaenops ocellatus. Next base: position 24,428,228 of record CP136871.1, on the reverse strand, counting down.
AGGAGGACAGCCGTGGCCAGAAGCAGTGGGAAGAAATCATCCCTGGGGTATATATATGAGGTCTTGGATATGGATATGGAACTCCTGTTTATGGAAATACAGGATCCTCAGACCAATCGGCCAGCAAGCTCCTGAAATATCTTCTTCCCCTGCCAAGTTCACCCTGTAAATCAGGCATCGCTGAGGAGGAGCCTGATATCATTTTAGGACTTGGTGCCACCAAGATGCTATAAAAGGGAGGAAAAGGACTATAAAACTACCAGAGTCCAAACGTTTAACCAGATGAAGATGGGAGGGATGAAAGAAGTAGTAGTTTCTGTGTTTTGCAGGTTGTTTTTGGCTTGTAATCGCCCATCAGAAATACCTGAAGATGGTGAAAAAGATCATAAGATGAATATATGGATAATTACACTGCAAAAAAAAGAGTTTTCTTTTTAGGCTTGAGTTGGCTTCCAATTCACATATTACAGAAATTCTGCCTAATGGTCAAACGGGTATTAGGAATCATGTATAGAGTCATAAGGTCCTTTTAAGGATGATCTGACTGTAATTTTTCTTCATAGACTGTATGAAACCAGAGAAGCTAGATCTGGATCAAAACCCGCTTTGGTTAACCTGCCAAAACTGGACAGACTTATGGAGAGCCCAAGAATTCTTGAATCTATTTTTGAAAAGTTCTAATTAAAAGCCATAAATCAGAAGCCAGCTGAAGTTGTTATGTCTGTCCTTGCAATAATGTGTGGAGTTAAGAGAATTAAGGGTTATTAACTGAGTCAACATCGCAAACACCAACGTCTTATCACTAATTAGACACAGGTTTCTCATGAAGGACCCGTCCTTTAAATTTGGCGAGAACTCAAATCCAAACGTGTCCCTGCCGTCGCCTCCACTTAGAGATTTCAGCTGTGGAGTTTCAACTCTGAGGATTTTTCCTGGAGGGAATAACGAGCAGATCCTCCTTCTCCACAGCTGCCTGACACCTCTGAACATAGGACGAGGGTGAAGGTTGGCTGTCAAGTTTTTAACAGCCGATAAGCAAGACAAGCAATCATTTCCGAAGTGCACAAATTCTTCCACAATAGATTAAAATAAAGTCCTAAATGTTCTAAATGTCTACAGTTACTGCTTATTTTTAGCTGTAATAAAACAGCCTGGAAAGATTGATGATTGACTTATTGATGAAATGATGATTAAGGTGATTTATAAAATAAAAGGTGATGTTTGGCCCCACAACAGCAAAATAAGAATAACAAGCAACAAAGACATCGCAAGTTACCCATGAGTGCCAAATTTCATACCTGAAATACACAAGTTCAATTCCAACAATAACTACCTGAATTTGGAAGATGAACCACAATAGCTGAAGTTTTGTGATCAACTGAGCGTGAATGGAAAGTTCTAGAAGTCAGCAGCTAACGACCTCTTTACCTCTACGATCTCCATTTCAATCACCGTCAACATTTTCTAAACTGTACTAAAAGTTCCTCATTGATAACTTTACAGAACACAAATAAACATGATTTAACATAACTATGCAGAAGAAAAACATTTCAACTTGGATTTTTTGTAATATCGAAATCAAAGGCGACAAACCTGCAGCATCCAGACTCCTGTGAGTTAAGAAACATATTCAAAAGAGAGAAACCACCAGTGAAACATTGATGTCACTTTTAACTATTGCTCTAAATAAAGTGCTTAGCAAGCTCACATTTCTGCCATCTATAAATATCATGTAATCACCGGCTGGCCTGGTTAGCGTTTCATCTTGGATTGCGGATCCGAGTCGTGGTTCGGCCCTCAGAAAGCCTTCCAGACCTTTCTCTGGTCACATAAGGTCCTCTCATATTAACACTTGTGGTACAAAACTATGTGGGCATGATGTCAGGTAGGCAGGAAGGCAGATTTTCCATAAGGATAACGTTACAATGCTCATAAAAACATTCTTACTTAATTGCTTTGGATTCCTCTCAGAGGCAATTTACCTGAACAAGAATGTGTCCTTCAGTATCTGAAAGTACTTGTACAGCAAATTGGGGGTGGTTTAGGATTCAGTCTGTTTAAAGACCTTTTTTATATTATTTCTTTCGGCTTTTTCTCTCTAAATTTTCAAAAAGTTCTTATATACTAGAGCATTTTTGCTTGCATTTTTCCAGTTACCTCATCTTGCGAACTCATTTTCAGTTACCTCATCTCAAAGTCTACTGGTTTTTGAATGGGTATTTGGCTAGATGCTTAAATGTGGTTAACACAATTTTCACATTTTGTTCTACGTCATAAAATACGGAAGTTCTAAAGCTTAAACAAAGGGCTAAATGAGACTACAGAGATTGTAAGGGGACATTAAATCAACAGACTGAAATACCTCTATAAAAATTTGTACAGACATTCACGATCCCCAGAGGATGAATCCAAATGACTAGTGCCACCAGCAAGTCAAAGTTTTCACTTGAAAAATTAGTTCATGTTCCCTCAGAATGAATTGTAGTAACTTTGGCGATCCTCTGACTTTTATTACAGTGCCATCATCAGGTCAAAATTTGAATTGTTCAATATTTTGGCTTATAACCAAATACCTACAAAACTAATTTTCTAAAACCAATATTTTCTTTTCTTTTTTTTTTTTTAATGTTTATTTGATATAGTCTCATCATGCGTAAAGATTCCAAGCTTAAGCTTTACAGGAACATTTCTGTATAAAAAAACAGTTTTGAAATCTGGAATTTCAAGACGGTGTCCAGCAGCTGTTATAACACGCACATGCATCATAAGAACGCATCATAAATGATCAAAAAATTGATCGTAATACCTGTCAGCCTCTGAACTGACTGCTGAAATTAAAGCTCTTATTCAGCAGCTTTCAGACACTTACAGTACCTACATTCATTAGACAGGGGGTGGTAATGACTCTTAAACTTACTGGTTTAAAATAAAGATTTCTCCTTTACACTTTTGTATTGATTGTATATTTAATTGTGCTGATAATGTAAAGGTCTTTCTCTGATCTCACTGGTTGTTTATTATGACAGATTGTCATGTTGACTAATCACAACTCCACGGGGTCCGATCTCAGCTTGGCCCAACACGCTAATACCTAAAGCATCTTTTTAGGCTTCAAGTTTATTTTCTTTGGAATTATGTGCATGACGTTCTGTCAAAACACTTCTCAGAGCAGCTGATCCAGTTTAGACACTGATGAAGGTCTGAAGGTGCAGCTGCTGTTGTGCTGCTGAAAAGATGTGAACCCCGTGAGGTAAGTAACAGAAAACAAGCAGATGGATGGACAAACATATGAATGGTAACACTTACACGTACAATACAGCCTGCAATTTACAGTGTAATTCCAGTGAATGAATCAGGTACTAATAAAACCAGTTCCTACTGCCTAACATTATACTCAAACTTTATATTTTTCCCCCCAATACTGCATCTCGTATGTACCCACTATTCACAAATATAATTTATTTCTCCTTTCCTCTAAAATGTCCAATAGTTGTTCCCTTGTTCCACACAGCCTCATCATCTTTACGTTATGAGTTACGTTATTGCTTCACATAAACAAGTAACTACAGCAGGGGTTGGCGTGCCGTTAACATTAGAAAGTTTAGTTTTTCAGTTTATTTTAAGCGTTCCTTTAATCCATACATAAGTCTTGTAAATCAAGACTGCAGTGATTTTGTGCGACTCCTTAAAGTGCCCACAATTCTCTTTGAAGTCTTGGGATGAAGTACCAGGGCAAATTTAAAAATGCTGTTTTAAGGGAACTGATACTTACTGCTCGTGACAGAAATATGAGAAAAATGTTGTAAAAAAAAAAAAAAATTGAGTTGCAGAGATCCATGAAAAAGCAGCAAAGCCGAATCAGTCAGAAACTAAAACCGTCCACATTCAAAAAAGCACTGGAGTAATTAATCTCCTACTTTAGCAGTGATCACAGCGATTCGGCGCAGATATAAGCATTTAGTAGGTTAGACTATAGGACTGAAGGCTGAGGGGTAAAGGCGGTGACAAGTATGAGTGAGGCGCAGACAGCGGAGATGATGAAGTCATGCTGGGAATGTAGCAGTGGAGGGTGATGCTGGGGGTCAGGTTCAGGGTTCTGTCAGAGAGACGGGAAGGCGTTTCCTACCAAGATGTCCGACCTACAACTCGAGCCTCAGGAATGTTCTGTACGGCAAGTCAGAAGTTGAGAAATGCGAAAGAAGCGTGTGGCCTTTCCTCACTATGTGAAAGCATTCATAACTATATGTGTATGTTTACATAGGGTTTGATTCATACTCCTGATGGAGTAGCAGTAGTTTGTTTCGATCCATCTACCATCTGGTTTTGATTGTGGCGTGGATGAAGCGTTCGCGTCCCTACCCTGCAGGGATGGTCTGTCACAAAGGTTTTTGCAGTGAGAATATATTTATATCAATATGGCAAATGTGTTTTAAGTAAACAAAACTCTTCATAGAAAAAACAAAATCTTCAATAACTGATTTTGTTAGGTATTAAATGCAATTAGCTGATAATCATTCATTTGGAATTTTGTTTGTTTCTTCAAATTTTCGAATGCTGATTTGACTCACCACTCAACATGTACCAGCTTGTTTTTAAACATTATCTAGACTTATGAGAGATACATTCATGGCATCTATTCATTTACTCTACAGTCACCTGCAATGCCAACACTCACCTAACACGAAGCTTCTGCGTATTGATGTCAAAATATCTGATTTGTATATATGTATGACTTAAAAAATAATATTCTATAAGCGCAATAATATATTTTAAAATATTCTCCACGACATTAGAAAAGTGTAATTTATCTAACAAGAATCATATCTAAAAGGTAAAGTTGTTGTCACATTGTTTGGAGCAGCATCTAGTGGCTATTTAAGGACCTGCAGCTGACGATGACTTCTAACAGTGACTGATTGAGCCATGACAGCTGCTGCTTGTTGATACATTTTTAGTATTGTTGGTTATTCATGTAAAACACTAAAAATAAAAATAAAAAAGAGAAAATATAACCAATGGATAGAAGTATATGAGCTGTAACACTTGACACCAGCGTCCTCTTGATACCCGTCAGCAAACAAACATGATACTTGGATTGGACGAGAAAATTCACTCAGCAGGCTGTCAAGAGTCTCCCAGCGTGAGTCCGGTGTTGGTTTCCATCTTTAACAGAGGAGGGTCACCTCATTTTTAACCTTCTTCATCCGTCACTTCAGGTTGGCTTTCATAAGGTCAGTCCAGTCAGCCAGGGTACAGCAAGGCGACTGGAAAGGGAGGATATACAGTACACACTGAAATGTAAACACAACATGAGCATGACCTTCAGCTCCTGAGCTGAGCTGAGTTTATGTCACCTAAACCTCTCAGATATTAGCTGTGATGTAAAAGCATGAACGACTTCAAGTCACGGATTCTGTGTTTCAAACTGAAACAGGCTTGAAAATGAATGAACGTTGACATGGAAACAAATGTAATAAAATGTCTGTGGTCTAACAGTGAAGACAACACATCAAAGAGTATTTCACACATTTGACTGTAATTAAAAGTGTCATTCAAAACTGCAATGTAACGCTTCAACACTTGGTTCAACATCTTGTTTAATCTAGAAGTGCTAAAAGATGTGACATTGAGAGAAGATGATTTCACTGATTAACAACCTTTATTTAGGGAGGAAGAACTAATCACTGAAATGCTGCATTGTTTGACTGGAGCAGAAACCTGCAGCTTCCCCACCACTGTACTACATATCTCTGTCTACTAGTATGTGGTGGATACTCTGACATAAATTGATTTAAAAACATATCATGCCATCAAAATACTACAAAATTTCGAATGAACATAAACTCTGAGATCTCTGGAAGGCAATTTAAAACAAGTTTTGCATTAGCTGTAATATTTTGTTCAATATCAGCCTGTTACATAGTCACATTCTTGCACTTAGCGTGCACATACGTCCATGATTAGTTAAGAGCTAATATGTGACAGCAAGAGAGTAGGTGGAGGAAAAATGAATGGTTCAAAAACACTGCAATCGTGACTCTAAACCTGAATATTCGAAAGGGAAGTGCAGATCAGGAGAATCCCGTTTCCACAGCCTACACAGCTATATTTTAACATTTGTCATGATGGTGGTACTTGAAGGGCCAAGCATTTTCTGAGGTGGTACGTGGTGCGGTGGTTCTAATAATATCAATCTCAAGTTTAAATGAACAACTTCTAGTCAGCCACACCCAAACCCAGTTTAAGCCCACCCATCCAGATTTACTATAATAGAAGATAACGCATTACTATCCACCAGTGTGGATAAAGTTATTTCAAGTTTAGTTCAGTTGTTATAGATCTTGTACTCACTCATGCCTAGTAAATACTGTTAAATATAATTACACTTGAGTCTTATCAAACTTATTAAAGGTCTGGAGAGTTAATGCAAAGGTGGCAGGAAAGCTCCCAAAGGGGCACAACCCCAAACCACGGGCACCACAACTTTGACCTTCTCTGTTATTGACTTCTCAATGCACAGCCTATTAAATAGCAGATCTGCCTGATGCAGTCTTTGCTGCTACCTGGCACACATACTGTATATGTACCGAGCTTGACATTTTAAAGTTAAAATAAACTTGTCAATGTTCTCTTGTGGACCAACTATGTAATAGAGACACTGTTTCTATTTTCTTATAGGCTGACATATTGTATATGCTGACACAGACGCATCTGTGACAAGCTATCAACTTCTGTTATTGACCACTACAATGTAGAAGTGGGATACAAGCAGGGATTGGACGCCTTCTCGAGAATCTGATATGGTCCACCACTCATTTGCCCACAAGACACTCTCAGTTCACTTTTGTAGTTGTTAAGCTGAGCAACAAAGTTGATGGATTTTTGTTTATTTGTGTGTGAGAACCTAACATGACCTTAAACCTGTCAGCTGTTTCTTACCTGTAGGTCCTGACGACTCATGTTCACGGCTCTGAGCAGGACAGGGATAACACTTCACCTCCCTCCTGAAAAGAGAACATTAGCAGATCATTTCATTCAGCAATTGAGGGGATGCTTTTGTGAGATTCTTCCACGGTGTTATCAGTATTCCAGTAGCACCATGGACACATGTAAAATGCAAACTGTTGTGGGTCTCCTGCTCTGTTCACTCATTTCTAATCCTGGCCGGTGGCTAAGTCTAAGTGAAGAAGCAGCTGTTATCTGAGGATATGATACAGCCGTCAGCAGAGGTCAAATATAACCTGCAGTAACTCTGAGGAATGAGATGCCAAACACAAGACATTGTTGAGGCTGACAAGTGTTGGTGCAAAGTTTAGAGAGATGTACAGAATGAGTAAAGTAAGCCGTGCACATTATCAACATCTCATCAATGATATTATACCCACCAGGTGCATCCATAAAGCAGAGCTTCTTTTTTTTGTCATAGTTAACTGTCAGTGCCGATCAGAGGCTGACGTGATCAGGATTATTACGGGACTTAAGTGCTGTAACGTTGTATGTTTGGAATATGAGGGGTCAGGAAAAACAAGCCTCTAAACTGAATGTCTGACAAGCCTGCTTCATATTCTTCAGACACCACCATACATGATGTATGACTGTTTGCTCAGCTTAATCTCACAGGATGAAACCAGATAGGGAGCTTACAGGTGAGGGAGGTTCAGTGCAGAAGCCACGTAATTTAAAAAGGCTTTAAAACCTTTTATTTCCTGCTGCCATCACAGGCATGCAATCCTGGTTTTGTTCTGTGATGGGTCAACATAACATTTTTACTTCTGGAACTGGGATCAACTGCACCTCTGAGGCTAAAGGAGCAGCTGAAACTGAAACCAACAGCCCCTGCTGCGTCTACATAAATAACTACAGCATTGTTATGCTTGTTTTATTGCTTTTTTTTATTTTACTGGCTGTCAAACCACAAGAAGGGTTTCAGATTTATGGTCCAATGTCAGCACAGGATCAGGGAAGACAGGGTTTATCTGCCAGCAACAGGAGTCTGAATGAACCTACCTCTGCCAATCACACACCACGTCACATTTAAGTTCATCTGCAAAGGAAGAAGAGGAAATAAAGTAATTATTTTGAAAGAAACTTGACTTTAAGATCTACAAATAAGCAAATTTGACTCAATAACTCACCTTATCTGCTCCAACTGGAAAAAAGACAACATTATTTGTAATGTTGAACAAGATATTAAGACAAAAAGGCTTGAATCAATTCAAGAAAAAAGAAAAAAGAGGATTCAGCTGTATAAACCAGCGGACAAATTTACTATTATGGTTATTTCTTCAATTGAACGACATACAATTATTAAGGCCAGTAAAACTCAAAATAAACTTAAAGTTTCTATTTCTAGTAAGGTTAAATGAATAGTTAACAGGTTTGTATATTTATAAAGTTTGAATAAACATAGGTACCAAAATTTCTGTCTTTAGATAGCACTGTCTGTTGTTTATGCTAGCAATTACCAGTAACGTTAGCTAGGTCACTTCAGTTCATTACAGTTTGGAACCCATGAGTGTAACCTGAAGTATGTTAACCTTTAAAAAGTCCATCACACATCACTTATTATAGAATCCTGACAGGTTTGAATGTCTTCCACCAGCTAGAAGTTCTCATTTTCTCACTTTAAGCGTAATGCTAACGTAAACTACTGTACAATCCTCTGTTCCTGTTCTCAAACCCTTCGTAAGCTGAGGAAACACTCCTAGAAAGTCAGAGTAGCTCTTTCACTGAAGACATACAGTTTAACATTAAGATATATAAATTTACAGCATTTGAGAATGAAGTGTTCTGCACAGTTTACAAATTCAACAAGACTATGAACAAGATGAACATCAAGCTTTTGTATTTAATGTGACAGCAAGACAAGTACATCACATTTCTGAACAGTTTAGAAAAGATAACATGATGTTTAGTACAGACAGTAGGCTAAATTATACTTCTGCAATAGAGTAGTACATTTTCCTAGCAATGTGGCAGTTGTTTTTTTCTTTATTTTATCCATTACTGACCATTAGCTACCAAGCTAACGCAACGCATTGGCTACACTCTTGTATTTTTGGCCTTCCTACTGGGCCTCACATGGAAGTATACAATTGGTGCAGTCAGAGTAAGATTGAGACAATTTTATTTTAAGATTATATTTCAAAATAACCAGATCAGTCAACAGATAAACGGATAAATTCAGAAAGATGAAAAGTTTGCTCTGAAAAATGTATCAGCTACAGTCAGCTGTCTGCATGTCTGAAGAGACAACACAGACAACTACAGTGTAAATTTGAAGACGCTATATTGCAGGTGCAGCAGTATTTTAATGCAGAAGCATAAGTCAGCCTCCTCACAACAAAAGCAGGTTTGATTGCACTGACATTGGTACATACACTACAAATATATCACAATACAGTGTCAATACAGGCAAAGCAGATGACAGTTAATATTCAACTGAAGAGTTTTGTTTCAAAGTAAGATGTCCAAAATCTACCCAAACTCTGCTTCATCTACCTCAGCTCACGTTACAGATTCCCTTCATTTGGAAAATAAAAACTATGTAATTCAACTCATGATTTGGGGTATTTGGGGTAATATGAGGTTTTGAAGCAAGCAAACAAGGATAATGCATAAATATAATTCTATATTTATATGTTTGCATATCTATCATCACTTAAAACCCTGTGAACCAACCGAAGAGATTTAGGCCATTCATCACCTACTGGACCACACTATAAACTTAAAAACACTTCTTTATGCTGTTTATCATTATAACCTTCACAACAGTCATGTCTTATCTATCCAATAAAGTAAAGGTAGGTTTACAGTGGATATGCAGCAGTTTGAAATAAAACTCTTAAGTTACAATGACGACAATTTGACCTGAATTCTGTTCTGAGAGGTCCAACAATTAATGATAGATCACAATTTAACTATCAAACATCTTCTTCCTATCAGACTTGTCTTCAATGTTCTTACGCCAGTCACCGACATCACGCAGCTGCTTGTCCTGTGAACACAGACAATATTTCATTTAGTTTACATAATAAAAACAAATGATGAATATAAAAAATATGTAGAGAAGCAGCAGCGTATAAAAATATTTTGCACCAAATCACAAAAGCTTTATTCTTGGCCAAATGGAGCCAAAATGGACAGTTTAGTTTGATGTTTTTTTTAAATTTTGTTAATGGTAAATTAGTCAGTAGTCATAAAACTGTGAAACAGGATGGACAAATGAACAGGGCCACTAATATCGCCAAGGATAAATCCAGTTTATTACAAATTGGTCATAGGTTTGGTCATTGCTTCTAGGGGTTCTGATTGTACTAATGAACTATTGAAGTAATTGCTCTGATCTGGGGTCATGGCAACTTTTCTCAAGTTGAACAGTCAGGTTGTAATCAAACCAACTGTTTATCCAGATTGTCTAAACCAGTTTATTTGGTGGTCAAACTGAAACTGAAACGTTAGGAAGAGTTGAGTTCACACAACTACAGTAAGTTGAAGCAGGGAGTTGATCTATAAACAGTGATGGATGTTTCGGACAGACAGTTTGGGTAATAATTTTACTGTTCACCTTTGTTTCTCTTTAAAATAAGTGTGACTAACGTGGGGGCAGCTCTGCGTATAAAACGTCAATACTTTTGGTATCAAAAACAGTCAAGTACTGTGCACTCATAACAGTCAAAAAGTTAGGTGTGAATCGCTGGATATTCCTCAACATCAATGGTTACCATTTTGGTTATGTAGCAGACACATCTGCAACAAGTTGTACATATGATTTATATTTATATTTTGACAGTCAAATGTTGGCGCTAATGCTCTACCTGGTTAAACTTTGGCAAAGAAGAAGAAAAGTCAGTAAAACTTTGTGATTATTGTTACGGGTAAGTGCACAGAAAGTGAACAGCCGTACTCCAATTGAGACAATACCCTCAATTCAAGTACGCCGTGTACTACATAAAAGTGTACTAATGGAAGTATCCAAAATGAACCAGATATCAGCTCACCTCCTCTTTGACCTCCTTCTTGACCTGCTTCAGGTTGGCTCTCAGGTCCATGTTGACCGTGTGCTTGGAGCCCAGAAGAGCTTTCAGCATGGCATCAGCAGACATACGCACTTTCTTCAGACGGGGTCTCTTGAACTTTCCCCTCAGATCCACAATCTTTATGTTGAGGTCTCTGACCTTCAGGACGATTCAGGACAGAAGGAACAATTACAACTTTTATTACAGGTCAAATCTACAGAAGCCCTAAGCTTGAGTAACAGAGCAGTAGGAGTTTGGTTAGAAGGAAATGTACAGTGTATGTTGCAGTACACGATTAAATAAAAGGCTACTGTGTCTCAAAGTCAACTCTGTAGCTCCTGTGTGTCATTTCACTGCTGTGGGAAGTGAAAGGGGGTTAACCCTGAAGTTGGTACAAACTTCTGTCCAGGAGGACAACATCTCCCCTGTGCTGTTTGACCAGCAGCTGAGCAGTAAAGGTTAACACGAGGAAAACAAAGTCTCGTTATCCCAAGATCGCGACAAAATAATAATTAACATTTGTTATTATTAACAAGAGAGATCTCAAGTTATTATTTCAAGATAATAACTCGAGATCTCAAGAAAACAAATTAACTCGTTATCATGAGAAAATGGAGGAAATAAAATGTATGAATGCATGACCGCTCAGGGTTTCCGTACAAATTAACACAGTGAACAGACCTGGAGAAGTATCTCACCTCACGGAGGACCAAGTTCAGTTTGAACTCTAAGCTGTATCTCTCCTCTTCACTGATGTCAATCTGCTCATGGAGTTTCTGGCAAAGTTCCTGAAAAGAAAACAATATTTTAGAGTTTTGTCAAGTTGTTGAATCTTGACAAAACATTTGATCAAAATAACTTGACCTAAACTTGGTTAAAATATTCTATTTAGTCTTTAACCCTTAAAAATTCAAATGAGATTAAACTGTATGGTATGAACTGTATATGCTGTATATGAACTCATCATATAAAGCTGACCCCAACACACAAAAATAACCAGACAGCAGTTTATCCCAGATTGACCCGGGACAATCGGTCTTGTTTCTGTCTCACCTCGAGCTCCTCCTTGGATCGGGGCAACTCCAAAGGAGGACATTTCTCTGCCAGCATCTTCTCCCTCTCCCCAGCCTTCATGTTTGATTCAGCCTCCAACAAATTATTCGCCACCACAAGCATACAGCTCTGTGAACGACATCATCATGCAACATTTCAGCTACAAAGCAGCGTCTCTGCTCGTCTTCATAGAGAGTAAAAATGTGCTCATTCCTTACCTTCAGAGCATGCTTACGCCTCGCAGAGAGTTTATGGCTGCAGAGGAAAACACAAAACATAAATCAGTCCAAAATTCTCTGATTTCAGCTTCTAAAACATTTTCGTTATTCCCATATGACAGTACACCAAATATCTTTAGGTTGTGGGCCAAACAACACATTTGTGGGCTTTGGGAAACAAAGATGAACATTTTTTTTAACATTTCCTGGACCAAACAACTAATCGATTAAATGTCAGACAGATTAATCGATGATAAAGATAATCATTCATTGCATCCCCAACTTACTAAATATAATTTCTAGTTAGCAGATATTATCACTACTGTCAGCAAAACAATGATAAACTAAAGATACAAGAGCGTATACGTCCATCTATTGTTATTTTAGAAACATAAAAATCATGTTTTTGCATTAGGTTGTATTACAATACAGGTGATTTTGGGATACATGCATCAGATATTTCATGTTCAATTCAGTGCTGCAGATAATAAGATGATATAACATCTCCAAAATAATATTTTATCCTTTAAAAAATTCCAAGATCTGCTCTAAATTTTCAGCAAATGTTAAAATGTGTTCTTAAGTAATGGAAACAGTATATGCTATCTCACAAACGGAGCAACAAACAGCATATTGATACATTTCAAACTGTTTACTTACTCGTCACCCATCTTAGCTGCAGGATCCTGATGGTATCTAGTAGAAAAAAATAAAAGACTGCATTAAAATCACATCTGTACCTTTTGATGTGTGTTAAAACGTGTGTTTCTGGAGCATTTTATGCCAACTCTATGTGACACACACAAACATATGTAGAACATGATCTCTCTCTTATAGTTACCTGCTATTAACAGGTCTATTTTTATTACTTTGTGATTCAGGCATGAATTCATATCAAACAAAACATTAATTAATGGAAAAAAATAAAACAAAGCTTATTTTCTTTCTGTTCAGCAACAACATGAGGCTTCCCCACTAACAAGGCTGTAAAATTTGGAGGACAAAGTGAATCTGACATTTTAATTGTGATTTGAGACACTTTCACGTGACGTCAGTCTGAACAGACACATTGAAACGTATGGCGCTTTTCTGCTGAAATACAAATATCTGGAAATTCTTGATAGTCTTTGTCTTTGTCTAACGTCTGTGCAGCGTCCCTCTACTTAGGAGTAGCTCATATTGTTTTACAAAAAGCTACGTGTGAAAAGGTCAAACTCCACATCTTTACTTTCAACTGTTCTGTTTCTGTGTCAAACTAGTTCATGTTTGAGGTCATGTCTTCTCCTCCTAATTCCTTGCTGCTGTAGAGACTCACCTGTCTCACATTTCATGTTTGGCTCATGTTAATTCTATCTTAAGACATCATGTAATTTCCAGGAAATTTCATGGAACGGAACTTTGTAACCCAGGCCGTGTTAATGCCTTAAAGGACCAGACAGCTATTTATAGCAGAAAGGCTCTGGGGACAGTGGTCCAACACTGTGGTGCAGATAAATATCTCAGCTATTGGATAGATTGCCATGAAAGTCATGATGACTTTGGTGATCCTCCGGCTGTTCTTTTAGCACCACCAACAGGTCAAAAATGATAACTGTCCAACCTTTCACTTCATGACAGGAAAAACAAAAAAAAACCCAAAACTGATGACTAAATTCCTTTCAGCCTAATTGGAGGCTAATGCTAACATGCTAATAGTAGCATGGTAACATGCAATTCTTATCATATTACACTACCCTGCTAAATTAAGCATGTTAGCGTAACATGCTAAATTTATATACTGAATTTTAGCATAATACCACGCTAAATGAAGGGTAACGTTATATCACATAACAACATAATATGCTTGCATGCAGGCATGCTAATATGCTAAATGTCATCATGAAATATTCTGGCAAGTTGAAATTAGCATGACAACATGCTAAGTTGACATGCTGAATTTAGCATTTTTAGAAAGCTAACAACCTAATGTGACTAAATTCTAGTATTTCTGTGTTAAAGCGTCAAATGATTTTTCTGGCAAGTGTATAATTTGCTTCACAGCCTCTACTGCTGCTTACATTTTATCTTGTTGCATCTTTCTTTTCCTTTTGTTTCATTTATTCATAGTAGTATGAAACTAGCTTGAGAGCTATGACCACTGTGTCTCATTTACACACAGTCCTGTCCTCATACCAGTAGCCAGCTTTGAATATGTTTGAGTAACAAAGAAATCAATTCTGCTTGTTGCCTGAGGGCAAAGATACTCTGTCCACATCAAAGTTAGACACTCACAGGCACACAAGTGTAATGTTTGAAAAATGGAAGATAAGCTTCAGTACGAACACAGTAATGATCACTGCATGAAAATGAATTAATTTGTAGAGAAAATGGAGACACACATCTGACATGAATCAGCATGTCATTCACAACAAGCCCTCTAAAATGAACAACAAAGCAGGTCAACCTTCTATAATACAGATAAACATTAAAAAATGTTTCATATGACTGGTTTCAACTGCCCATCACAGAGATTTTTAAATGTACCTTTGTATTGGGTTGGGCAACACAAAGGAAATTCCATTCACCACCATCATATTGTGATGGACGTAAAAATAGCCTAGCAGATTAGCATCTGCCAGTGATAGAAAATATATCTCAGAAGTAAAAATATACTATCTATACAACAATGTAAATATGCATTGACAAGTCCATGCAGGTCCTGCATTCCAATTCTTACTCGAGTAGAAGTACTGAGTAAGTATAAGTAAGTAGCTGAATGTACTTAAAGTATCAAAGTAAAAGTACTTGTTCTTACGTGACATTAGATCGTTAAATGTGCCACATAAGATTCTGGACCGTTTCACACCCTCATGTATTATTGCCAATTTGTGAACAGGTTGTAAGGTAACTTAAAAATTGAGACCTCAAACGATATTGTTGGTTGCCTATAACAGTCTACACATTGATTATGCATGGCCTATGCGTCAACAGTGTCCATCACTTGTTAATGGTAGCTTGCTAACGAGATCTGCTAACATCAACAACCGGCACCCACTAAAACACCAAGTCCAAAGTCAAAGCTAACATTACTGCAAAGCATATAAAATATATTGTGATATTGTGGTTTTGCTGACTTTCAATGTTAGCTTCCTTGCTAAAGCAGACAAATTACTAGCTTATGCTATCACTAGCAAAATACTATTTGTACTATGTGTACTACTATCAGTTATTTATAGCCAAATAACCTCACCAGCTGAAGTGATCCATGATACTAACTTATGTATTAAGCCAAACGGTGCTGATTTTAGACAACAATAAATTATGTACCAATACAAAGCAAAGGCATAACTAACCATTACTTTCTACTGGCAAAACTGACTAACCGAAGTTAAGTTGGGGTTGACTGGCTGTGGCTGATGCCAAGAATGATGACACCTTTGGCGTTTCTGAACGTTACATAGAGAACCTTTAATACGGCTACATCAATGCGTAATTTTACTGTCGCTGCTTGGGGTGGAATAAGTTTCATCATCTTTATATACAGTTAGCATGTTTCGTCCAGTGGTTAACATCTAAAACAGAACTTGACAGTTTTTTCGTAAAAGGTCACAAGACAATTAAGGTTAATAACCACTAATTTAATTTTTAATGGATTTTAATTCATATATGTATTATATGTTTTTAAATATAAAACCGTACCAAGTAACTATAGCTGTCAGATAAATGTAGTCTGAGTAAAAAGTACAATAATGTCAATGAACGCAGTGGAGTGGAACCGTAAAGTAGCATAAAATGGAAATACTCAAGGAAAGTGCAAAATTTAAGTACAGTACTTGAGTAAATGTACTATAGATACTACTAGACTGGGTAAATGATCCTTTAAGTACTTGGCTGGAGGACTTTGAGGCCACTTCCAGAGGTACTCGGAGGCCAGATAGTCACTGCCTGCAGCTGTTTGTTTAGGCGCTGTGATAGAGCAGCGGATTAAGACTCTATTCCTGGAGCCACAGCTGTTCCTAACGTCTTCATTATGGAGAAAAAAAGATGACAGCGGGTACGTCTTGAAAGAAAAGACGTCTGACAACCACTGTAGGCATCCTTAAACACATAGCTGGCCCAGGAACAAATGGCTGTCATCTGTACACCAATAATAGGCAACAGGGTATCTCCAGGGGTGACAGTATATTTTAGGAAACTCGAAACTCGGAGGACATAACAGCATGTTGCTCTGGAGATGGAATTATATCTTCATGGTTAAATTTGGGCCCTGATTCTTCTCTTAAGTAAGTGTGTGTGTATGTTATGGGTATATTGTCTCTGGAGGGAGGGTGGAATGGTTCACAGTAACCCAACACCACAGAACATCCCTCGGACGGACAAGATGTTAGAGCATAGCGCAAAAATAACTCGTTGTTGGGCTGACCTCAGATGCATTTACAGTTCATCTGCTTCACACTGACAGAAATACAGACAAGAAGGTACAAGAGCATCTAAATCCAATGCAAAAAGGTGCAACTAAAAGTATATCTAAAAGAAAGCTTCTTGTTCAGGTCCACAAAATTACTGAAAACCAAAAAAGGGCTAAAAAACAGACAAAAAATCTGTCTTGAAAGCTCAATAAACTTCACTGTTATTAAATAAAAACTTCTAATAAAAGCATCCACACAACTGAAACAAATCTTGTCATAAAAGCGCATCTATTGTTGGAATCTTGTTTAGTAAAAGAGGAAATAAACCTTTAACGTTGCTTTAGCATTTGAACGTAGGGGATGAAAACAGGCTAAATTTGGTGTGTGGGGATTAGAGTGAAGTGTAAAGTGAACACAGAGACAGACAGATTACACCAAGTTCTCCTCCGAACCCCTTGGTGCTGACAGGAGGATAAACACCGGGGAATCGATTTACAAGTTAAAGCCTTGTAGTGGTGTTGGCTTTCAGTGTGCCACATCACCAGATCGTAGATCACCAGTTTGCTACCACAGCAGACTGAGCACATGTTCAAGCGTTGCTAACACCGTAACCTTATAAATTTGGAAAAACTACAAGAGTAGGTTGTCATAATTAAAGAAACAGGACAAGAAACACATTTTCTGTACAATTGAACCTTATATAACATTATTAAAATAATCTCATACCAATTAAACATCAACCACAAAGTGCGTACATTGCTAAAACACTTAATTCCTAATAAATAACTCCCCAAACCATCAAAAAACCATGAACTGTCGCTATAAACTGATCAAACTGACACCTTGGTCGAACGCCAACCAGCCTGTCACACACCACACTGTCGCTTGACCATGTGAGTAAATGTCAGATATCCTGCAAAAGTTCAAAAGGCACCAAAGATTTCAACTTTTTCTATAACCTTCCTCACAAACATTGATCTGAACAAACAAAACAGAAGTTCCTAGCAACCGTACAGACAAGACAAAGTACCTATAACTGCTGTGATGCAAAGAATGTGCATGTAAACAAGCAGAATATTCCATGCTTTTAGACTTCATCTACAAAAACAAAATCAACAAGCAGAGAAAGAGTTCTTACTTTAACCAAGCAGAAGTGTCAGCTTGAGTCACAGAGATACAGACTGAGTCCCGGTCAGACGAAGTGTTAAGAAGGTATATATTGCAATCTGTGATAGCCCTCTAAATCCTCCACTTTCTCTTTATGGAAGTGGATTACTGGTCAAACCAATGAGCTGGCAAGGTCATGAAATACAGTACAGTGTCATCTGCCCCCTTCCTCGGCTCGCCTCATTATAAATAACCCACCCTTTAAGATTGTTATTTGTATTATCTTCTGCCACAGAGAGTACAGAATGCAGGAAAGTGATTAACCCACAGAGGCATTTAGTAATCAACTGTTAATATTTATAAATACATAGAAATCATTTAGAGATTTGATATGGTAGGAAAACACACACTGGCATGCTGCTGGATGAAATCTGTGTCACTACACTGATGATAGATACAGCGAAGACTAATAAACTTTTCATGTGAACTAAAATGATTTATAGGTTTGTCAATATACAGAAAATGACAATATTTTACACAATGTTTATTTATATTTTTCTAGTTCAAGTTTAGAGCTCTTCACTGACGGACTGTTTCCACCAGATCCAATATTTCAGTCAAGCTTTTTAAAATCTGTTAGTTCTTAGTGCCATATTCACATTAAAACAAGGTTTTTAGAATATTGTTTGATCACAACAGACTCATACAGCGTTTTTGTAACAAACCTTTATATTGAATCTGAAAGCTGATATTGAATTTTAATATGATGATGAATTTTGTGTATTGTCAGAAACATACATTTGTAATCATTAATCGATACATGTATCTGGGAAATATTGTTTATATGCAACTAATTTGCAACAGCATATTTTATGAAAGACGTAATGCTTAATGCTTAAGTTTTCTATCACCATGTGGAAACATGTAATGGTAAAATGTTGACTAACATTGTATTTCACTTATTTTTCCTACACTATCCGCTCTTCTGTAACTCAGTGTGTCACAATTAACACACATTTTTGAAAATCTTGAGATTTCATTTTTGCACACTGCACATATCCTTCATACTTTGAATAACTGCACACTTTCCATCCTCTATGTTTCATCCTGTATATTTTATTATTGTCAATTTGTGTTTTATAGTCTTGACTTTTGCAGTATGTTTACTGTGACCATTATACACCAAAATACCAAAGACTGCATGTAAATTGCTTTAAGAGGAAATATCTTAATCATTTGTAAACATTGGGGAAAGGGAGTCATATTTTATGGATGTTTTCTGGTTTTCACTCCGCATCAACTCTATGTGATTTGCAGAGTATGCTGATGGACATGAAATTAACCTTTTGCTTATTGTATTGAAGTTATGTAACATTATTGCACGGACGGAGTGCTCAGAGCACTTGAGGAACGGTGGAGCTTGGACTGTTGGGAGGGTTAGGAGAACGGCACAGAACCGGAGCCAACTGAGCAGGCAATGTAACTGGACTCAGGAGCTTCTATAGACATAGCTAATGGCAGAGGCGAAGAGGCCAAAAAGGATGTTGATGGAGAAGAAGAGAAAGAGAGTGACCATGCAAGATGTCAACAGACAAGAGTAAATCTGACTTTTAGTTGTGGTGAGATCAGACGTTGATCTGGACTTCTTGCTGTTGGACTAGTAATTAATATTAGCTGGCTGCTATGTCTTGTGTTATTGCACTTGCTTGATGTTTAGCGGTTAGCAAAGTTGTCACTTGCTAATATTGATCAGTAATAATAATAATTGACCGACAGCTTCTGTCATCGACTTTGTACATGTTCCATGCTCTTGAAGGTTGAGGTAAATATAAAAATATATTAGTTGCATATAAACATATTTCTAGGAGACATGGGTGCATTAATAATAGCACAAGAAGAAGCTTTTGGCCATTGGCTGTGATCTCAAAGGTCACACTCCAAGGAGAATGTGCAAAGTTTTTTTCTGTGAGGATATCAGTGGTGGAGGAAGTACTCAGCAGCAATGCTGCTCTGTAAAAATAAAAATTCAAGACTTCACATAGGTAAAAAAAAACAACAAAAAAATGGAGTATTAACAGCTAGATGTGTAAAGTATTAAAATCATCTTAAAAACCTGGTGGGCAGAATCGTCCCAACTTTAGAGAGTTATATTATTACATCATATTATTTGAATAATGCTACTGATGCTTTAACATGTAGGCCATATTTTAAATTTACAGCTGGAGGAGGTGGAGCACATTTTAACTACTTTATATACAGTTAGATAGTTTGATCTATAGTACAGTATCATATTTGATGAATATGTTTTGTTGGGTATGTTTTGTAATTCTAGAAAAGTAACTGCAGACTAATCTTGGGAGGAGGGTGAGTTCCCGAGAAAATGAAGGCAAGAGATACCACAAGAATCTATCTTGTCAGGCTTCAAGCTATGTGTCCAAACCCCAGTGGGTCAGACCAATGACCATCTTATGAGGAACAAATGGCAGCTGCAGCATGAGCTACAGGCGTGGTTTAACACTAGGTGTGACAACAATGGCGGCTGCTAAAGAGGTTAGCATAATTGATGCTAGCAATTTCTTAATTGAAAGAAGAGCAAAGAACAACACTGAAGGTTTTTCTCAATGGAAAAGATGTTTTTGCTCTTCTAAATGACTTTGCGAGTTTGATAATGTATATGGTTCATTTGTCTGATTGGTTGGAGTTGATGTGATAGAGGGTAGTTACCAAACTTCTAGATTTTGGTAAAGGAGCAAACCTTTTCTTTATATTTGGATTGCAGTTTGTATCTTTAAAAAGGAAGTTTAAGTCACAGTGTCCTGTTACAGCCCAGTGACTCTGGAAGAGACTCATCTAAATACCTGAAATGCAAAAAGACCAGACAAGAATATATAGCTTCTGATTGATGTTTTACTTAATTATATGAGTCTGTATCAAAATAATATAAATGTATAAACTCGATGAGTTTGATAAACGCCAAAAGCACAAATAATCAATGGTTTATTTTAAACCTGCTTAGCATTTACAAGCAGTGTAAGGTCTAACACAGTCTATAATGCCTGAAATGGGGTTTAAACTGATATATAGGACAAGTGCTAATGAATTTCCAACATACCAAGACATATTTTATATTATTACAGCTGTAATTGCTACATTGCCTTTAATAACCATCCTGCACACTGCTTACAACCACATTATAGCATGTTATTAACCATCTGTCACGTATATACTACTACTATACTATACATAAACAAACTTAAATTAAGACGATACATTATTTTAAAAAGACTTCACTTACCTCAGATCTGTTTTCAGGTGAAATGCAAAATTTCAACTAATTAAGAAAGAGATCCGTGCTTCAATTTGCATGTCTGACACTAAAAGTCACCAGTAAGACAATATATATACTTAACAGAGTTAAATCAAGTGGACAAATTCCTTGGGATCATATTTCTCTCTGTCTCAAAATACGTCTCCATTAAGTTTAAAGATGTGGTTAGTCTGACACCATTAGAGGCTTTACACGTCATAAAACAGTAACAACCAAGAAACAAGACTCGGTCTGTAGCTCAGTGTTGAATTATGTTGCTTACATTGATTTTTAACATTCTCACAAGCTAAAGAGACATTGATTTCCACTGTATCTTTATCTTCAACACTCAGTTTAATTATGAACAAGTTATTAGGGCTGGGATGACATAAAACTTTTGATAATTACTAGTACAGTTTTAAAATTTAGAACAGCTCATGTATTTTGTTTATTAATTTGATAGTAAAGTTACCTTCTGTTCTTTATTTCTACATATGTGAAGTATGTGACATGGTGGTATGGAGGCGTAGAGGCTTTGGAGTTGTTGACAGAGCAGTACAGTAGAGTGTTAAATATCATTTTCTCTCATGATCTTTCAAGATCCGCGGTATTTCAGTTGCTACAGTTTTTACAACAAATATGTAGAATTTCAAGTAAGCAAAAGACAAAATGGCTCCTTCAGCAGATCTGGTTTCTTTATTTTGTCAGTAAACTGCTGTTCCTACAGCTTACAAGGTCATTTAAAAAGTGAATTTGTGCTATCTAAATGGTTTTCTGGTTAAACCATCAATGAAAAACAGGAACTAAAAATACTGCGGGTTTGTTAAGAGCAAATGCAGTTTTTGGCAGATAAAATACTGATCTAAGCCTCGGCCTCAAACATCTTCTTCCTCCCGTCCATGCCAGATTTGTCTTCAATGTTTTTACGCCAGTCACCAACGTCACGCAGTTCCTTTTCCTGAAAAACCAAGATGAGCAAAAATCAGAGCTGGTTAACGGCATGAAAACTATTATGTCTTCCACTCTACAGTATGAAGAGCTTTCTCTGGAGATTTTATTACAAAAAAAAGGAGCCCAGGATGTATGACATTGCAAGAGTCTTGGATTTTAACATGAGAACTTTAGTTTTCAGTCACATTGTTGGAGGTGGTTCTAAAACAAGTAATCTAATCAGGATGTTTTCGTCACTATGCATATATTAGTTCACTGGTTCATGGACCCAATTCTCTAGTCAGGTGCCAGAACACTGTTGTAGAAGAAGAGGACATCAACGAGATGACGTCATTAAAAGAGCTTCACTCAGTCCTCATATGGTGGTCTGCTAACCCAGCTGCTTCTGTCAAAAATATGTGTCCCTACAAACCAGTTTATAAAACATCAGATTCTGGTTCCTTACCTCCTCTTTGACCTCCTTCTTGACCTGCTTCAGGTTGGCCCTCAGATCCAGGTTGACTGTATGTTTGGAGCCCAGCAGAGCCTTCAGCATGGCGTCAGCAGACATACGCACTTTCTTCAGGACGGGCTTCTTGAATTTGCCCATCAGGTCTTGAACTTTGATCTTCAGGTCGTCAATCTGGAAATCAGAGGCCGCAGTGGAAAATTCTGGATTTACAGCAAACAGTATGCTTACTGAACGACCCACTGGAGGGGTTAAGTTGTTAAATAGTCCTACCTCCTTGTTGGATTTATTGACTTTCATCTCCAGGTCATATCTCTCCTCATCGATCACATCGATCTTGTGGTGGATCTCTCTGCACAGTGCCTGAACACACACACACACACACACACACACACACACACACACACACACACACACACATCAGTAATATGTCATAATAATCAATATCAATACTGAGCTACAAACTGCAAAACTGCAATACAGGACATACTTGCAGCTCCTGCATGCTCCTGGGCATGGACACTGGAGGACAGTTCTCATCCATGTACCTCGTCCTCTCCTCCTCTTGCTCCCTCTCTTCCACCTCCAGTAAACCTTTGGCAATGGACAGCATCAAACTCTGCCGCACAACAGTCACATAACATCAGATATTGATGCACAATGAACATATGTATTGAACAATGAGCAGCAGAAGTTATCTCTCATCACGGCTTTAGTCAAATTGCCAGTTGCATATGCAACCTCTTTCCTTAATTACTCAGTTTGCTTCATGCACTATAAAACATGAAAGGAATTTTTTACCTTCAGATGATGCTTGCGACTCGAAGACATTTTTTTCCTGAAGGGTTTGTGGAAACAATTTGTTACAACAAATCTCTGATTTAGAAAAAAAAAACCTTTATAACTAAACCACTATGTAAAGAAAACTGTCATTCTAGAAAATCAATTCCCTACTGTTTATTGGAAACATGAAAAAAAAAAAAGTTCTGTTCTTTTGAATTATATTCCGAAAAATTTAGTTGTAGGGCTCAATAATTGGGAGATTTTTGTGGGTTCATTTGCACAAATCTAGTTCTTGTAACACTTCTGTATGGCGAATCATGTTTTACATACAATATATGGTTCTTCCAATTAGATAATATACAGTAATTTAAAAAGTTTGACATTTTGAAGTTTAACTTCAGTTTATAGGTCCAAAATAAAATATACATGAATGAATGACTCACTCTGACATCTTGGCGTTTGTTTGGCTTCAGACCTGCAGAAAAACATAATTTTCCATTTTGAAATAATGAAAGGGTTAGGTTTAAGGCACACAGACAAAATGGCTGTCAAATGTTCTGGCTATTATTCAGAAAAGTAATTCAGAAGCACAAAAAGTTATTAACTGTGTGGTGTACAGTGAACATAGATAACAATGAGGAGGCGGGATCAGGCTGAGGAGAAATAGGACTGAGAGTCTTTCCGAAATAATAAATCCACTAAAAGGAAACATGACACCAACTGGGGGCTTCAGTGGTTTGCCTTGAGGAAAAATCTCTAGTCTAAATTTAAGACAAGGATCTGGGGTCCAGTTGTCTCCCCTGGGCATCCTTCTCATGAAAGGTCTGTCTTCTGGAAGATTATCAGGAAACATTTGATACCTCCTCTGTTGTCACAAACATCTCTGACATGACGATAGAGACGATATCCATCTCCTCTGAAAATAGAGACCGTGCAGAATAATCTAGATCAACAATCACTGCGTCCAAACTGAGTACAAAGAATTAAAGGCTCTCCACTATTTGCCAAAGATATCACAACAATGGGATATAGACTTGTGAAATAATTAGTAAAAAAAAAAAAAAAAAATCCTGTTGCAATCCTGTTTTTCTCCTCCAAAACTCAATCCAAGACCATGGCACTGAGTGTGTCCCAATACAGAGTCTGATCTAATATTTCTCTGAGATTGTTGTGTGGATCTGCATTATCAAAAGAATGAAAAACAAAAAAGGTTCAGAAATGGATCTGGCGTCATCGAACTGATACTGATCTTGCAAGAAAGTTACAAAATCGGCACTGATACAAATTCTGTAGAACAACTTGGGACACCCACATGTACATTTTACAGCCTCCAAATTCCACAATTCCCCAGTTGACTTTTTTTTTCCTTTTGAAATTCAGTCCATGATGGCATTTCAAAACATAAGCAATAGGAAATATATTTAGCAATAGGAAGAATATTTGCACTCAATGTAACAAAATCAGTGTATGTGTCTTTAAATTAAAACAAATATGTGCATTGTCCAAATTACCAACAACAAAGCCAGGGAATGGGAGAGCAAGCAGATACCGTTTTACAAAAAGACATTTCCATTTTTTTTATACACAATTACTACACACAACACACAATATACACAATAAATAGAAATAGCCATAAGCAGGTTTTGCTGATAAACATAAACACTTCATTAAAACAAAATGTTATTAATGTAAAGCAGAGTATCATCAGCATATGGAAGTTTTGTCATATGTTAAAATGATGACATTTGTAAATTCTACATAACTTTTCAACTCAGGAAATCTGAACTCAGGGATGATCTCCCCTGACCTTCTCACAAATCTTTGGCAATCACATAAAAATTTTCATTACGGCATATTGCAAATTGACCAATAAATCTGTAAAACACCATATGAACATTTTACTCAATATCCGATACCACTCCAGCTTAGCTGCTCCTGTCCTGACCGCAGCTACAGACCCAACAGTCAGGAAATCTTAGTTTGATGACATCTCCAGGCCTTAAATATAATCCAAAACAATAATATATATTTCTGTGATGTCCTAAATGTTGTTTAGCAAGTATGAAACAAATGCAAAATCTCAGCTACTGTTAATTTCAATCGTCAGTCAAATTTCAAATTATTTATACATATGCAAAATGCATCTGAGATATTTTATTACACTGAAATGTTGGTGGTGGAGAGAAACTGCCCAAATTCTGTAAAAAAAATAATTTGTCTGTTATACCTTGAGACCAGGAGCTCACATGTAGAGCCAAGCTATATTTACTTTATTAACAATGTTTGTATGTATTTATAAAATAACTGTATTGGAACATACTGAGCTTTCTGCTTTTTCTATTTATTGCCTTTTGTATTTTCTTAGATTTTGTTGTGAATCACACATAAAGTCATGAAGAATTACAATTACAATTTTACAGTTTTCTTAAACAAAGCTGTCAGGTTAAATACCAGATCAGAGCTCTGACTCGTTAAATCTGTCACAGAGTTTGTGATGACTCACCAATAAACACTGGGACTATCACTTTCCATCTCTAGAGTCTATTCACACCAACACACATCATCACATTGCACCTGCAGCACAGACGGCTTCACCCCCAAAATGAACCATATTAACATCCAAAAAACACCTCAGTCAACATCAGCACTGTTCTAAAAACAGGTCCTCATGCACTGGCTTGTTTTACCAAATCAATAACATTAGTTTAAAACATCCAGAGCAATAGATATGTTTTGACAAGCGAAAACAACCAAAAGCAGAGAAAAGAATAGGGTTTCTTACCTTTTAGTTGAAGATGGAAACAGGACGGAGCAACAGATTTGGGAAGCAGCTCAGTTTTGGCATTATACGTTGGTATATATTGCATTCCCCAAAGGCAAAGGAAACCCCATCTTTCTCTTTATGGAAGTCAATTTTCTCAGAGACCAATGGGCTCACCAGCACCTGAAACAGTATATCTGACCCCCCCTTCACCCTCAAATCTCCTCCCTATCTGACCATTATAAATAACCCCTTCCTTCTAGATTGTTTCACTGATTGCAATATTTCCCCTCTCCGAGCCCCCCGACTCCCAAAAGGAAGCTGCTGCAGGAGAAGCGGAGAGGAGAAAGGAGGCAAATCGACAAGATACGCCTCTATAAACAGATTATTTATACATATTATATATGCACACTGCTAGGCTCACTTTATAAAACAATACTGAGCTGAGACTGAGGGAGCTTCTCGATGAAGAAAACCAGCGAGCAGCAGTGATGAAAGTTGTGGGGACAGCAGGTGGGAGGGTAGGAAAAGTCACAGTGGAGTTTCAAGACAGACATTTAAGACACGCTAAGTGGATGCTATTAAGAAGCTGTTAACATGAGATGGTCAGTGAGAAGGAAAGTGAGAAGAGTGAAGACTTTCTTAACCAAGACCACACAGGGTTTTCTGTGCAGAAAGAAAAACAGGAAAAGGTAGAAAGAAAGAAGATATTTCATAACAAAAATTATTACTCATGATACTGATGATAAATATGTTTGCATACCATATTTCTGAGCTCCAAGCAACAAGGCCTTTGCAACCATGTTGTATTCTCTACATGCACAATGTAGTGTGACATATTCATTTTATGAGAATCGGGTTTGTTGACTTGTCTACTTTGTCATCTCTACAGTAATGTTACCTTCGCCTTCAGCCTTATCAGCTCAGTGTGTTTTCATGCTTAAGTTAGTTACTTCATTTTTTACAGTTGTCACCGTAAATATAGTTTGTAGTATTTACTGTGTGTTTTTGTATATAGTGTTCTTGATTATTTTGATAATCACCTCAGTGTCTTAGATAACCGTTAGCGACGTTGGCTAATCACTCAGCGTAGCACCAAAGTTAGCCTGATTTTCACAGCTTAGGTAGCATTAAGTTACCTAAGAGCTGCCAAGTGACTGACATTCACTGTCTGCCAAAAGTAAGTTGTAAATACACTAATTATATTATAAACAAATGTTCTTTTTTAGATATAAGACTAATGCATGACAAATATTTGAGTAAAACTGCACGAGCGAGCAGGAGATACATTAAAAACAATACAAAAGAAAATACACTTCTCTGTCAATAAAGTATTTCTGACAGCCGTAAAAGCAGAAAAGCATTTGGTCTGGTGTTTCTCTATGAGAAGGGTGACTCAAACTGAATGGGGGTGGGGGAGCATTCAGTCACAGCTGCTGGTGACAGACAAAATGCAGCATGCGAAGCCACAAACTCATAAATAATATAAAGAAAGAACAACACTTTTAAGACCCCCAAACCACAAACACGACTATTAGTTCATCAGCTTTAATACAAGATAAAGCTTTAATACAAAATAAATATATCATCATAAAGCTGATGATATTTTAAAGACATGTCTGAATCTCATGTGTGCTTATAGTGCTTGAACCAGCAATCTGTTCTAGCACATGATAATGATAATAATAATACATTTATATTGTTATATTTTTAAGACACTTAATGGGCTAAAATCATCAAAACAATACACTAAAAACACATAGGCGCAAGTTAAACATTAAAAGCAGTTTGAAAAAGGTGTGTTTGTGTCAGGGATTTGAAGGTGGGTAGGTCGGTGCCGTCACTGGATATGTTTTGGGCAAGAGTTCCAGAGGGAGGGGGCAGCTACGAAGAAGGCTTTGTCGCCCCCTGGTTCAGTGCTTGGTCCTGTGTGGTGCAGTCAGGAGGTTTGCATCAGAGTAGCAGAGGCTGCGGGACGGGGAGCGTGGCAGTGGGACAGGTCTGTGGTGTAGGAGGAGACCAGGTTGTGGAGGGCTTTATGGATGAGGAGGAGGACTTTAAACTGGATCCTCTGTGGAACCGGGAGCCAGTGGAGGTTCTGGAGGACGGGGGTGACATTGTGCACATATTACCTAGCACTTTTGGTAGCTACTGTCAAGATAGTTTACCAGTATTAGGTGTTGAGATGGATGTTCTGCTTCCAAGTGGGGGGCAATTGCTTGGCCTTATGTATAAATGTATATTAGTTATAATATACAAGTGTTTTCACGTTGCTGCCCAGGACTAAATCCACCAGGTCTCACATATGTGGTGAGAGGACGCGACCGAAATAGAAAGAATAGACGTCACCTAATGAAGTAGATGGCAAATTATAGTGATGACAGAATCAAAGCAGAACTCTACAGCACAGCTGATACAACTGATTTCACAGAACTGGCTGCAGTGTTTTCCATAACAATAAACAATGAGGGTCCTGTGACCGTTCAACATATCAAACTGAGAGAAAATGCATTTAAAACTTGGAGCCATAACTTCTAATACAATACAACAATCCTGCTAAGTTTAACATGGAGGCTCTTAAAACTTTTAGTTACTTACCAAACAAGCAGTTCATCAAATGTCACTGCACTAGCATCGCCCCAGAAAACACCTCAGCTGTAATCTGTAAAATAAAGTGCTGTCTCTTCCACATACTGTATACAATTGTAAAGACAGACAAACTAGATGTGTTACATCAGAAGGCATCCTGTTTGCTTCCAAACACACCCAAAGACAGAGTAAAAAGCCTGCCATTAGATTTAGAGAATACATGTTCAGATTAGGAGAAGAAATATGCGACTACGTATCGCCCGCGGCGCGCTGCGTGAGCGTCGCCTCATCGCGAGTAATACGCGGCCATTCTAGTCAATGTATCAAACCCCACCGGCTCTGCCGTGGTCCGTTTCAGACGCGTCCCAGAAGCGTCTCGACGCTCGACCCTATTTTGACGCGAGCAGCACGCGTCAATTTACACAGACCACCTCGAGTGGGCGGAAGCCAGACACAGAAAAAGCAAAGAGAATCCGGTGGATTTTCAAAATAAAATACCCCGTGCAAACTGCCGGTCGTAAAAACAGACAAAAACGAAACTAATTAACTACGTAGCATATTTACACATGTAGAAGCATATTTAGAAGAACATACACCGGGAAAATGGTCAAATCTGAGCAAGTAAACAAAGTCTGGCGGGCTAAATGCTTGCTTCTGAAGCCTGCCTTGCTCCTGGTGGTTTTTGAAGTCGCGCACAGGACAGGTTCTGTGTAACTCTGAAACACTGAATGAGATGAATTAATCTCTATCTCTCTGCTAAGGGTGCAGGGCTATGCTCAGGGTGGCCTCAGCGTGTCATCGAGCCACCCTTTAAGGACCGCCCAAAAAATCCTGGACTGAAAACTGGTGAAAAACTGTTTGAACCTCTAACTCCACATTTCAGTAATTTATTGTTCAAAGTCTCTTCACATGTTTTGAGCAACTATTTTCCAACATATTTAATGTGTTTTGAAAGAAATCTCAGAATTACCTGCCTATTGCCCACCTGGTCAATCACTGAGTGAAATGGGATTGTTTAGCTGATTGATTTGGTAAATTTGGACAAATTTGGACCAAATTCTGATGTCATAAAGGTTAAGTGGGGACAGAGATTTTACACACCTTTTGATGATTTGTCAAGTACTTGGTTTGCTCAGTCAGACCAGAACATAGCACGGCGAAATTCATTAGCACATCGTTTAGAAACAGGTGGTGCTTGTAGTTTGACGACGTGGTGACAGCTTGCAGGGCCAGTCAGCAGAGTGTCTTGGCAGCCCTCACACACAGTAACTGTACTTAGGTGTGTACGGACACAGTCACACATGCACAAAATTTTAATGGATTTGTCTTTTTTGGACACGCTAACTTTCTGTTTCTCGCAAAAGTCAGCACTGTCGAGATGTTTTTTGAGTTGGTCAATAGTCCAAATTCACGTGTCAAAGTTGAACTCTACTTAAAAGATCTGTGTGGATTTACTTTGTCGTCAATGAAATAATATAAAAGCTGTTCTAACTGGCCCAGACTCTTCGATCACGTTTGGACACTTGAACTTTGGACACTGAAACACCATTTTGAGGGGAGTATTCTGCCTTGTACTTTTACTGCTTCAAACATGATTCATTTGGTATGTCAACCGGTTTAGTACATCCTTTTCTTTAATATTTCAACAGTACAAATTATATCTGACTTAAGAAACATGACATGAAAAACACATCGCTTCACATTTCTGAATATCATATTCATTGAGAACATTCTGGGCCACTGAGAAATCACCTGAGAGAACAAGTTAGAAAACCTATTCAGTTTGATATGATGACTTTGACTTGGAGCATTTACAACAAGGGATAAACTAAAATATGCTGATACTTCAGTGCCTCATGTGAGTGTTAAAACATCTGTGGAGAAATATATCCTCTTTTCCATCTCATCACTACCTGCATTAGTAAAACACCGGTACTGTACGCTAATGACTAGCAAATATATTACAGCAAGGACCACTATACACAAATGTCATGTTCATACTGTTTTTGCTCAAAATAAAACATCAAAAAATATTCAACATTTTACAACATATCGAGAGAAGTTAAAGTCATACAAAGTGTGCAAATGTCACCGTACGGTCACAAGACGACTCCAAATGAAGGCACCATACTTTTAGTTTCCACTCCTACCACATCGCTCATGTGATGACTCAATGTCGAAAGTTGTCCTAACTGTCCTATACAACTGATTCTCACTGAGGCTGCCCGTGAATTTAAAAAAAATAAACAAAAAAAAAAATAAAAAACAGATGTTGTGCAGACACTACTTTGATGTTAGTTTGCCCTTTTTAGACATGATTTCATCTGCATGATCTTTATGGTCAGGGTTCTGTCCTGCAGTAGCACTTACTCAGCTCTGTTCCAAAATTGTTATGCGGTGAAATGTTTCAACACTTCTTTTGAGTCTACTTATGGAAACTTGTCTACTAGTGAATTAACTTAGAACAAAAGTATCTATTGAACTAATATGGTTCATGCTTTGTGCTAAGAATACCATTAGTTTTAATGAAACAACTTCTAAGTTCAGAGATCTGTTAGCAAACTACAAGCGAACATTTAGCTTCTTGACTGAAGCTCGTTTTAACCAGAATCAAACTTTACTAGTGAAGTATCTCTTGAAATAATTTGCTTCAAGAGAATAATCTGGTTCATGTTTCGTGCCATAAATAGTTTCTTTCCAATAAAAACATTCAGTACCAGTCAAAGTTTCCACACACCTACTCATTCAATGGTTTTTCTTCATTTTCTACATTGTAGATTCACACTGACGACATCCAAACTGTGAAATAACACATATGGAATTATGCTGTAAACATAAAAATGTAAACAAAGAAAACTATGTATATTTTAGATTCTGCATGTGTGGTTCCCACCGTAAAGCATAGAGGAGGAAGTGTGACTGTGTGGTGGTGCTTTGCTGCGATTTATTTAAAATTACAGGCCAGTGTGGCTACCATAGTATTCTGCAGCGACATGCCATCTCATCTGGTTTGTACTCAGTGGGACCATCATTTGTTTTTCAAGAGGACAGTGACCCAAAACACACCTCCAGACTATGTAAGGACGATTTGACCGACAAGGAGAGTGATAGTGCTGCATCACATGACCTGACCTCTACAGTCACCTGACTTAAACCCAATTGAAATTGTTTGGGATGAGTTAGACTGCAGTGACCGAAAAGCGGCCAATGAGTGCTCAGCATACACAGGAACTGCCAAGAGTATACAAAGCTGTCATCAAAGCAAAAGGTGGCTACTTTTGAGAATCTAAAATATATACATTTTCTTTTCATGTAATCACTGTTAATCTACTATGTAGAAAATTAAATCAAAAACCACTGAATGAGAAGGTGTCCAAACTTTTGACTGATACTGTCGCTTCATGTTTTGTACAAGAGTGTAAGTTTCATTGATTAAACAGGGCACAAAACACTATTTGACCAAGTTCTTACCACTAAACTGAACCATTAGCAAACTAATGAAACAAACTGCTAAAGTTACTGTTATCTGATCAGAGGGAAACCTTTAATTGCTTAACTGAACCAATAGCTAACCTGAACCAACTGTAACTGGGTGAAGTTTGTTGGCACTGCTATCTAAACAAACTGAAGATGGGCACGTTTTCAGGCTTCTCAGGGCTAAATGATTCATAGCACTTGAATTGCATTTATAATTATTCCCCCTATGCAATTATCTCTGCATGATCAGGTGACTGATGCATAAAACCAAGTTCTCCAACCCCCCTCTTTTAAACTGCATCTTCAAGTGACTGTATGGCATTAGACCTCAAGAAACAATGCAGGCATAGTTACATGACTTGCGGGCTGATAACAGCATTTTACACGTTTAAAAACATTCCTTGTCATTATCCTCATCTCATCGCTCGCTGCCATCCAAACATGGCCCCTCATGCTCTGAAACAAGTTCTCATTTCTTATAATTGTAAAGAAAAAAATGTAAACTCAGCTCTGAGTGAGAACATTATGATCGTCTTCATATCCACAATCACGCAGCGCTGGTCTCATTGCCATTATTTGGTGCAATCAGTGACACTGGACCTGGACAAACCAAAATCTGGTGTGAAAATGAATCCAACATCTTCAAACTTCTGTTTTCAGATTATCATGTTAGGTGAAAAGTAAAAAAACAAAACTTAGTCCTTCAGGTTCAGCAGTCACCTCATTTGGATATAATCAGATTAAGGCAATTCTGATTGTAAAAAATGTCACACATTGGTCCACTGAACACAAATCATTACATCTATTTGGGAATGTCGATGATGCATTTTGATTTCAGGAAGGCATCAACTAATGCCGTGATCTTTCTTTACAACAGCACCATGACCAGTGTAGAGATTTAAAAAAAAAAAACTTTACTGCTCAATTTTCTTGGTACTGACTGAATTGTCTGTGCCAACATCATGTCATGGGATATTTTGCATGTCATTTAACAGATTCTAAGATTTTTACGTGTCATTCAATGCTGTTGCAGATGCTCCATTTTGAGTTTTGGATGTGCGGGCAGGAAAAACCATCATGTGACATACTTTACACAAGTTAAATGCACTTACGTAAGTGTAACTTCAAAAAAGTCAGTTGACTTTTCACACTGGACATGAACAGTGGGGTCCTGGGTGAAACCCATGTTTGACACATCCATCCACCCCAGTCTCCACCAGTCAGACATTCTTTCTCTTTTTACGTTACCTGACATGTTTTTTCTCTGCGACATCCACGTGTAAAATGACACGCTGTCTCACCAATAAAACTCAACGGACACTGCTGCAAAATGACACATCCAAACACATCGTTGGCATACATGTTGGCACTGGTGCAAAATTATTAGTTGATTCATCAGTTATTTAGACAGAAATACCAAACATTCCCCAATGTGAGGATTTGTTTTATATCACATTTATATATAAGTTGAGTATTTTGGGGTTTGAAAAACCGAAACCTTTGAAGGTGTCGCCTGAAACTTTGAGCGACATTTTTTACACTATTGTTTGACATTTTATAGACTAGACATTTTATGAATAATTAATTGGTTTAATGATAATGGAAATAGGATTGTGTTGTAAAACTTGTATTAGTTAGTGGTGGCTGTAAAGATCAATCACACGAATGTAAACACAGGTTAATATTAAATCAAAGTGTGAACCATGTAAACACTAACTGAATCATCACCTTAATCTGGTTATTCTAACGAGCATGTAAACATCGGCATTTCTCCCTCAAAGGTGTGAAATGTCATCAGCTCCCAAAACAACAATAATTCAAACAATAAAAAACAAAAAACCTTTTGGACAACTGTGAGTACTGCCGAATCATCTCTTGCAGTGTAAAACCTGGATCGCAGTTCAGTGGCACTGATACCCTAATACTGATAATCCACAGAGATGCACGTCACCCAGCTTCACTGCATACGCTGAAGTTCAAATTCACAAAGCCACAGTCTGAGCACCACCAGAGAAGATTTAACCGAATAACTGTGGCTGGAAATGGAGCTACAGTCTTCCTCACAGAGGACAGGTTGGACCTTCCATCTTCCATCAAGTATGATCTCAGAAAAAACAAAAAAACACAGTTAAAAAAATAAACAGCGGGAAAAAGGTCACAAAGAAAAGAAGCAGGTCAGATTTAAAACGTGTCCGTGTGCAAATAGAATATCCTCTTGCGATAGAAGCAGATTAATCAGTGAAGTAACCCAGTCAGTGGTGATAGATCCAGTTGTCACATATCACATGTACAGTACGTCCAGACTTCAGAGTGTCAGCAGCAGAGTTGCAGCTTTGTTTTAACGGGGTGGGAAACCACCTCCTTTTTTTAAATTTTTTTTTAATTTTTTATAAACCCACCGACTATGACGGCTTGTACATCCAAATGACCATTCTACCACCAAAATAGATTTTTTGGAAGAAAAACAAATGGTGGCCTGTTACTTGCTTCACTGTCAGATCAGAAAACGATGGCAGTTCACACCTGGCATCAGAGATATTTTTAAAATGCATCTTTAATTTCTGTTTCCGTTTTACTTTAACATTAAAAATTTTAACAGAATTCAGGCTCAGCAGCATTAAATCTAGAGATGGTTAGGCTGTAGGTACTAGTGAGGCTGTGGACCAACAGGTCCCTGTTTTGTTTACATCTCATGCTCTCCTAACATATGCAGTGTGGGCAAGGTAATGCAAGGTAATGCAAATCTCAATTTCTGTTAGGTTATTCAGGTTGGGCAATAGTAGAAATACCAAATCAGTGACAGGCAGTTTTCTTTATTCTCCCTCCTTAAACTTGTTGTAACTTTTTCGCCACTTGGGGGCAGCAAAACAAATATCTGCCTCAAAAATCCTGTATCAGTCAGGCTACA
The DNA here is from genome assembly GCA_033000465.1 of Sciaenops ocellatus. Taxonomy (NCBI): domain Eukaryota; kingdom Metazoa; phylum Chordata; class Actinopteri; family Sciaenidae; genus Sciaenops; species Sciaenops ocellatus. The sequence continues at coordinate 24,393,220 of CP136871.1, read as the reverse complement.
ATGATCAATCAAGACCTCCTTTCTTGTGAGTTTTCCAGTTTCATTCAAGGGGTCATTTTGTCCCATTTCTGCTGTTCTTCAGTTTGTCCACTCAACCCCTCAGGAGCTTCACTGCTGACAGGAAACTGCTTCTGAGAGCAGAGATAACATTAATGGAGGTTGAAGTTGATGTGGATTGAACGAAGGGGTGCTTCAGTAGCGCTTACCTGCCACTGACGCCTCACATATTTTTTATATCTCCCAAATTCAAGATGACGCTGTCCAGTCTATATTTTTTGCTTATAAAAGTAAATGTGACTTCTACCAGCAGTAATCAGAACTGCGGTAAAATCTAAGCCAACCCTATGTGCTTTACACACACAGCTCACAGAGATGCATTTTAGTGCCAGGTGTGAACGGGGGCTCTGACTAATCTAATGAGTAATTTCCCACCCTGTACTGGAGTGACATCAATAATCTCCTGAGATCTCCCATTAAGAAATTCCCCTGATATAAAACACCACCACGACGGCATGGCACAGAACTGAAGCGGGACTATATCAACTATACAGCCAACACTATTACAATGTTATACCAAGAAGCTGTATACATTACAGTGAAGTCTATTGCGTCTCCTGTTTGGTGAGAGGGCGGGGGGCATCACAGCCAGGTCACATTTACAGGTCTGAAGAGGAAATACATCAAATTCATAACTTTTACAAGCACTGAACTCAAGTGGGGACAATAATATCCAGTTGACCAGTCTACAGGGGAAAGTACAGCTGCTCTTGGTCGTCTTTAGGACAATATCTAATACCATTGGAGGGTGGAGGATTAAATACAGCCTTGAGCAGCAGCTGAACCTGTTGGGACTCGGAGTCAGGTCCACGCCACTTTACGTGAAATAGCCTGTTTGAAGCACTCGGGATCAACATTGCCTCCAGGCCTCAGTGCCCTCTCCAGGCTCACCAGGACATTTTGATGGCAATCCCTGATGTTGACCGGGTACTTGGCCCTCAGTAGCTCGTAGGCAGCTATCAGCCTCATGTTCTGTTTCACCATCAGGTACTGGATGATACACGTCGGCGCCAGAGAGAAACCATCTCGACAATGCACCAGGACACGCTTCCTCTTCTCAGTGGAGGCGTTGATGCACTCGTTGATGTCCTCGAAGCAGCGCTGCTTCAGGGCCGGGCCGTCACCCAGAGCGTCCGGCACGTCTCCGATGTCCACCTTGAGGCGGGACCAGCTGTGGCGGGCACCACGGGAGCAGGTGCACGGTATGAGGTTGAGGCTGGGGCCCGGTTCTCCGGGCACGTTGCTCATGTCGATGATGCTGTCAATGTTGTTGCGGCACAAGGTGCGCCCATTGTAAGCTGCATTCAGGTTGCCAACATAGATGTAGTCCGTCACCTTGGAGATGACGGGTTCAGAGTACTGGAAGTGTTCAGGACCGCTTGGTTTGGGCTCAGGTGTGTCGGGGCCCCTGGCACCGGCAGGCCCCGTGGCGGCTCTCCTGCTGTAGTTACGCAGCTTCTTGGAGCCTGAGCGGGACGGAGGGTTGGAGTCCGACTCAGAGCTGCTGTTCCAGGGCGGGGAGAATAGAGAGAAGCGGCTGGAGGATTTGCTCTTGTTGAGGATTTCCACTGGGCTGGACAGGCCGGAGCTGGATGCTGTGGTGGAAGCTGAGGCGCAGAACAGAGACGCTCGCTCCAGAGAACCTGTGCTGCTGGCAGCTCCTGCGCTGTGGGCCTGCTCCATCTGCAACAGACACACACACATCCGACATGCAGTCGACTGTTGTGTCAAACAAGATAAATCGTCCTTTAGCTGACTTGTTATGTAAATCTGAACATGGCACACTTCTGTTAAGAGCCGGGTGTGAACTCTAAATGAAGTATTACTGCTACAGGGGATCAGGAATCACACACATAGGACATGCTTGAATACGATTTAAAGTTAGACAGTTAGACATCACCCCACCTACCCTAAAGAAATACAGAATGTAGCTGTCATCTTTAAAGATCATCCTATCCATATAACTCTGATGTAACTCCTCACACTGGCAGCTCCTGGATGGCAAAAACACTGAGTGTAGTCATCAGCAGACTCATGCTAGGACGTACCTGAGCTTTGAGGTTGTTCTTCCACTCCTGTGTCTCCAGAGCTTTGAAGCGCCCGCTGCTGTCGGAGGAGACCGACATGCAGAGGGGCCGGTGAGCTCTGGGGGGGAGCTGGGGGGTGAGGGCCACGGGCACGGGCCTCGCATCGGTGTGATCGCTCCTACTCATCATTAGATTTGGACAGGAGCCTGGGTCACACAGGAGGACACGTCTGACGCTAAAACAGAGCAGTCTGTCTCTGGTGGACAAATGAGTGAAGGACACTGCCACACTGGCTGACCAGCTACAAATAAGTTAGACATATTACAGAGAATGTTTTAACTTCTGCTTGGGCATAAAGTATTTTTGTTTGTGCTCGGTTAACATCAAAACTAAATGACAACAGATGACACTCACTGGTCTTTTTTATATCCTTAAAGTGCATTCAAAAACAACTACTTAAAATGTTTATGACACACTAGTCCATTATTTTATACCTAAAATCACATCTTTGCAAGTCTGATAGAGCTGCAACAATGTTCCAAAATTTAATATAAAACATCAGATGGTAGCTGGAAAAGTGTCCTTTCTCAATTTGTGTCAATCAAAATGAAAATGTTAATTACCATTATACTTGTATATACTTACTTTTAAACATTCATACTATATACACCGACCGGCCACTTCATTAGGTATATACTTTGGTACAATCCAATGTGATCCAATACAACAACTCTGCCATAGATTCTACTTTAACAAAGCTGTTTATAACATAACATAACTGTTTATGTTTACTCCTGAGGTTTTAATTTGCAGTGGTGTTAAAGTGGACTAAATTATACTGAAGTGTTTCAATATTCTGGCCCTTTGGTGTATGTAAATGACGTGGCCAAATTACTAGAAACACCTCAACAAAAACTGAAAAATGATTGATGAGCTTAGTGAAAGTATCATTTATGGCAGAGTTGTTGTGTTGAATCACACTGGATTGTACAAATGTACCTAATGAAGTGGCCAGTCAGGGTACATTTATATAAAAGCCCTTTCTTGACTCTGTAAACATTAAAAATGACCTTTAACTCATGGCCCACTTACTAGAAGAAATATTTTATAATCTAGATAGATCATGTAAAAAAAATGCTTTGCTGTAACTGAAATACACGAGATACAATCTGAGGCTAATCCGAAAAGTTGACATGTCCCTTCAGATGTTCTGTTACAGGCCTCAGCTGCAGTCAGTCTCTGTATCTCTACAGTCTTAGTACAAGCTAAACATGACCATCCATCTAACTGATCAGACTTAATAACATCAAACTGAGGACAACATTTAATGAGCTGGAAATGACACTCATCTCCATGGAGGATTTCACCTACCAGCACATTCTGAGCGGGTGATGGACTGAATCTGCAGGGTGTTGTGGGTTTTCAACAGGCTGTGAAGAGTTCTCACTATACCTGTACACGAGAGGTCACCTTGTAAACTTAACACAGAGTGCTTCAGTCATACACAGTTTGGAGAATGCATGAAAAAAGCAGTCTTACCAATCCTTCCATTTTGCTTGCAGAGCACCTTTTTATCCAGTAGTTTGTGCGCACTCAGGTCTTTGTTCCACTCTTCCTCGGCTTCCATGTTCCGCCTCCTGCCAACAGAGGCACAAAAACCCGGCTCAGGCGGTCCGTCATCTTTGGCAAGCCGAGCAACACTTCAGCTCCATCGGACACACATCGCTTCAGCACCTCGCGGCGTGGACTGACACTGCTGTTAGCATCACCAGCTAAGTTAGCCGCTAACGGCAGCTAGCCGACTGTGTGTGTGAGTCATGTTGTGGAGCTGGTGGAGGCTCTAACCGTCGGTTATTTCTGCCCCGAAAAGGGGGGAGTAAAGCCGAAACAAACTAAAGCATCCACACCAGAGGACGGGACTAACATGACGACTTAAGAGGTTATCGGTAAAAGAAAAAATGCTAAACGTTATAAAGCTAACCGCCGCTACTTAGCATAACTCCCCGCTGTTCGCTGCTGCTCTGCGGGTACTGCAGCTCATTGCGCATGAACACCAACTACCACAGCATCTTGTGTTTGTCAGCCGCTACACAACGCGGGCTGACGCCGGTAACAAACACCAGCAAATGTAATCATTTACACGGAGCTCCATTGACTAGCTAGCTGGCTGGCTACCAAACAGCTTCGCCAGCCCAGCAGCAGCATTACCATCGTGAGGAGCGCGAGCCCGACCCCCTGCCGCGCGGACTCGAATGCGGTGCGGGGAGTGGTGGTCTTTTTGTTCCCTGATCTCTGACTCGCAGGTTGTGTTAAACCTCGTGACTAATCTTAATACCAGCTCGAGAGTCGGCAATGAGTCGTTAAACTGAGTTGAGATATGGTTGGAGGTTATGGTTTATAAATTACGGTGAATGAGAGCAGGATTTTTACGCACTTTGTGAGGAAAACTACCTTGAAGGCTGAACACGGCGTAAAAAGCTGTAAAAAGAGGATGCTCGATAAATACACTGGAGTCTGTGAGATGGGCGGAATTAGTCAATTTCTCAATGAATTCAACCTTAAACTGATTCTGCTGTATTCACCTAACACCTGATGGAAAATACTAAAACTAACGCCTCTCCAACAAAGTAACGTTTCAAGGATATTAATACAAGATGGACCCATAAACTCCATCATTATCACCAAATAATACATACTTTACCAATTTTTTTCCAAACTTTTATGAAGTGAATGAACAGCCTGTGTAGCTGTGATGGAAAATTTAAAAAAAAAAGTGTAGAAGAAAACAAATTTGCGTATCAGATTGTAATTTATTCTTCTTTCTTCTCCTGTTAATTATCTCACGACCCCTCAGACGGTGACCCTTTGGAGGGGCCTGACCCTTATAGGTTGGGAACCAGTAGACTAAACCAACTAACTAACTAACTAACTCCACCTCAATGCTCTAATATTAACATATCAGTACCAATAATTTATCACAATAATCAGTCACAGGGAATGAATGAGTACTTTTACATTTGATATTTGAAGTTAGTTCATAATACTTTTGTACTCTTAAGTGAATGATCTGATCTGATTTGAGTTCCAGTGCTGCAATGGAGCAAGTGAAATCAAAGAGTTCACATTGTGAGGAGTATATTAAAATACTCAAATTACAGTGACCTCAATTAAAGCAGCAAATCCTCACATGTGAGTAACAAAATCAACAAACGTTTAGTCTTTGTGTTTAATGGATTACTTCAAAGTTTTAATTTTAATTAACTAATTGACAAATCAAATCAGAACAAGATTACAGGTGAACTTTAGAAGTGATGCAAATTGATGTTTTAATGATATGTATTCCCTTAAAACTCTGATTCAGATCACAAAAGAATATTCCAGAGCTCTTCCTTTTCCAAACAGCTGTAACAGTGAGTAAAAAAAATCTAACATTATTCATTATTTTCTTCTCTTTCCTTCAAAAACACCATGTTGGTCCACAAGCTGAAGAAATGCTTTAAAGACTAATAATGAAGTCACACATTCATGTTAAGAAAGCTCAAAATATAACAACTACCAACATGTCAAATATCACGTTATATTCTAAACGTTAGCTACACTTCTGTCACATCACACCATCAGTCTTTAATGCACTCACCGTGTGTGTGTAAGTTGTTTGGCTGTTTCTCTGTGTGTCAGCAGACTGACTGAACAATTATCTGGGAGCTGATCTGGAGCCTATATTTTTTTCTCTCTCCTTCTTCTTCTTCTTCTTGTGTTTAATTGGATGGCTGGGCCTCTCTCCAGGTATCCTGGTAACCCACCGACCTGCTGATGTCACTGCTCTCCATAATGAAGTGTGAGTGTGTCTAGCTGCCTTTGTCAATAACCAGGCAGGGAAATTCACAGGAGATAAGAGCGACAATGGAGGCAACGTCTGCCATGATGTGATTTAACGTGATCGGGAAACACTCAGCTTCTCTGCTTATTATCACAGATAACATTATTATCACCTCAGCTCATTTACTTTTTACTTTCACTATCATTACCTCCATGAGTTTAGTCTAACTTAGATCAAGATTTCTTCTTCTTTTTTTTATTTTTCATATTTGCAGTTACTTTACAGGACTGCTGACTGCTTTTTATTCACTTCACTCACTATGAAACTAAATTTATTTTTTACCTTAAAATTCCAAGAATGTGTCAATTACTAATGATAATAAGTAAATGATATAATTGGTATTTTATAAGTTAAGGAGATAATGTTTAGTGGTTAAGTTAAAGGAGTGCAATACATTAAATCAGTGTTTCTCTTTTTACACTGTGTACCACCTCAGAAAATATTTGCCTCTCCATGTACCACCATTCTGATAATAAAGATTATTTATTGTTGACTGTTCCTGAACTGAACTGGTTCAAGAACCAGAGCTAATTTAGCAAAATTGTTAGCAAAAAGGGTTCTCCTGAACCACAGTTCTAATATTCCTTATATTTCCTGTTTGGAGCCACGGTTTGAAGTGTCTTTGAACTGTTAATTTTGCCTCCACTTACTATATTATCATCACATTTAAGGTCAGTGGCAGATCAAGTGGCAGTCAAATGTATTTCTTTAAAAATTCAATATCCAACAGCCATCAGACAGCATTTTTCTTTGACACTAATCGTACAATTTCAGTATTTCTAACTACGACACGCACTGTATTACATCACAAATCAGATGTTTGGGTCAGAGTTACAGCAGCACAGCCAGAACAAAAAACACATAAACACACACCATCTTTGACATCTTTACAAATCTTAAGTTAGATTTCAGACTGATCTCTCAATTTTCTGATCCTGACAGGTGATCTGGCAAGGTAAAGCTGTGAAAATAATCTCAGTATGCACTTAAATAAATAATGATTTTTTTTTTGGGGGGGGGGGGGCCTTTTCACGTGGCTAAAATATATTTTGTTGCTGCCCCCATCCACAGTATATTGTTTAGCTTCATGCTGGTTGTCCTGTCTGCTCCTCCAAACTGTGTGCTGACCCCCATCTACACTGACTATGGATAAATACCTCATACAACCACACTTCAAAATACCTGAATTATCCCCTTAATGTGCATATTATGATATTTTAGACCCCATAGAGTAATGATTTTCAAATTAAGAAATCTCTGGCTCCCAAAATATATGCATTGATGCAAGTGTTTTCAGGGGTAAATTAAGGGTTAATTATGGACATTTAAAAGGTTTGTTGTTTCATTGTGACCACAGTGTCAGAACCAAACATTTCTGAAAATTCAGCAGCATGTGGCAGCTTATATTCCTCAGTTTTCTTTTAAATGTTTTAAGGTTTGACATCACTAACCACTTGGCTAAGGTGAAGGAAAGTTAGTGTTGAATGACACTGAATGGACATCAGCTCAGTCTGCAGATCCTTTTCACAAAACACAGCTCACAAAACAAGTTTTAACCACAAAAGAATCCAGTGAGTCAGATTTGATCCTCCTTAAACTGCAGCTTTCAGCTTTGTATGATTCATAGAAAGTGAGAGCAGGGAAGCCTTAAAAAACAGCTCATGGTGTAAAATGTATCACAGCTGAATGGGTGGGTGGGACATTTGCATTTCAAAGAGACTCCTTGAGCTCCTCAGCTCATCACTGTTGGATCTGTTGGACCTTCACTGACCCGCTGCCTCTTTAAATCATGCTCTGATACTGACAAACACCTGTCCAAGGTAACTGCAGCATCACAAGACCAAGAGAGAGGGTGAAGCTTGATACGCAGCAGAAAACAGAAAACTGTTCAATAGATGAAAGGACACATTTTCTATTTTATTCTCTTTGAACCAGAAGTCATGTCAGGGTTCCCACACATCCTGGAAAAGCTGGTAATTGAATTTGAATTATCTATAAAATAAAATAAATTCTACTTGATTTGAACTGTTATTTATTCATTTTATTCAAATTAATTTAAGGTTAGAGTAAGCTGAAATCAATTCATCCACTCAGTAAGCTATGGTGAGAACAGCCAAGCGCACCATGATCCCATGAACACTAACCACCTACGTGTAATGAACCTGAAACATTCATGGAATCTGCTTCGTTAAAAAGGAGGAATACAATGGGTTAAATTCACCAGTATTAGCCCAACAATGGACCCTGATGACAAGTTAGCCTTGGCAACGGCCAATAATTCGGGGCTTCTGGTGTGGCCATAGACAGTATAAAACATCACGTCAAATCCATGATGTGACATACAGGTAGACAGGAAGAGCCATTGTGAAGCTCAGAGTGTGTGGCTCTGTCCTGCAGTCCTGCCTCCGCTCGCTTCCCACTAATCTAAAAATCAGCAAAGACGTTGGTGGACCTGAGACAGGCTGAATGAAGCCTTGTTGTTCAACAAGACTCCTTTGACGGCATCCACCTATCAATGACAGTGGCTATGTTATTAGTTATGCATAAGTTTAAGCCTTAATATAATTTGAATGGGGAAATTCACCGCAACTACAGTTGTCATGAATGGGGAAATTAGCGTTAGAGACCAAAACTGTTTGATTTGTTTGATTGACTTGTTCTGCAGCCAGCCTCTAGTGATCAGGTGAGGAACTACCGTTTTTGGTTTAATTTCACAGCCACGGACGCTGCCACTTGGGTGTAGCCAGCAGGTAACATGAGAATAATGGGAAAGACACATTTCTGCTGATCTCTATAAACAAATATCTGAATATGAATGCAGATAACTTTTTTAAAAAGCTAATTTGTTGTCAGATGATAGCCAATGGGTTCCAAAATTGCATTTTTGCAATGTTGATGACTGTTGGTGAGAAAGTGCTGTATTGAGAAGAAAAACAACATTTTGATTCATACGAAATTAGGTAAATAAAAGAACTGGGATGTCATGTCATGAACATATCCACCTCATTGTTTTCCATTGTCAGGATTTGGTTCAATGAATAACTGTTCAGACTGATTCATTACTGATTACTGATAAACTGTGAGCTGTAGATGTTTTCTTGATCTGATTATTTTCTGGCTGTGTCTCCTGTTAACATGATTATCTCCTCCTCCAGGTAAAATGACATCACAACTCAACATCAGGTGTGGACAGAGTAAAAATAAAGCCTTCAGTTTCCTCGTGGTTTGTTTGAGTGCAGAGCTCGGGGACTGTTTAATGAAGATGAGTCTGATCTCTGGAGGCCTGAAGCAGCAGGAAGACACCTGCTGAACTCAGCTTGATTGATCTCATGTTTTAAACCTTCATGTATCTGGGGAAAGACAAGTGAACGCAGAGTACACAACCTCAGTCTGCTGCTGGTCAGCAGAACACATTAAACAAATGTTCATATTTATGTTTTAAATGTGCATTTCATTCAGATCCCCGCATCACCTTTCCACCAGATGCCCAATCTCTAAATGTCTTTAAATGAAGGTGAATCCACTCATCAGTCATTCACATATCACTATCCAAAAAGAAATCTTCATGAAGGACAGCTAAATCCCAACAGATACAGTATTATATTAGTAATGTTAGTAGTAATGGCCATAACTTTAACCAAAGCAGGAAGAGTAGTTGCTTTTTCAGTGGTGACTAATCCAAATAAGTAAAAATGTCTGTTTTATGGCTGACTGAGACCCCACAGAATAATCAGGTTGGTGTGCACGGCCCTCATCCTAAGCCAAACTCACGCAGGAAGACTACTGCACAGACAAAACAACGACTCATTTGATTTTGGCTTTAATTAGCGTGTTTAGAGTTGGCACTGGAATAATGGCACTGTCAACAGATGCGTGTTGACATTACTGCAAGCTGCTTCCTGTCTCTCTTTGCGCTGCTTGTCACAATATGTTTGCCAAATCCATTTGGCGAACCCCGGAAATGATCTCGTAACCCCTGTGTGATTCCCGAGCCCCGGCTCGAGGACTGCTGTGCTCGATGATCATTGGCCAAAGAAGTGGTGTGATTAAAACTGATACCTGTTTTCTTTGTCCACATGAGGGCACTTCAGTATCATAAAAGGCCAAAAAGACCTGCCGACCTGAAGTTTGTTTTTTTACAAACTGATACTAGAGACATGACATTTCATTTCATCCGTATTTATTTTTTATATATTTTTATAATAACAAAGAAACTTGAACTTGAATTGTGATTTCATTTGATTTAAAAATGGAGTTTCGAGGCTGAAAGCTAGAAATGATTTAACTTTATAAAGGTCAATAAAATCATTTCATTTAATGTTCAAATTGTGGCTTTGTAAAATTATCCTGTGACACATTTGGGGTCCCAACCCCCAGGTTTGAAACCACATTGATGTTCACAGCTCAGAGTGTGGAATATTTCATATAGCATCATTTAATTTGTTTCTGTTGTTTTTTTGTATGAGTGAAAATTAAAACCAGGTAAAAACAAAAACAAAATGGTGTCATTGTAGCTTTTAGCTTGGGTCAAGAACAGTTCATGTACACACTTTTATGTGCACTGATGTCTGCTAAAGTGTCGTAATTGATGCTACTTGACGCCAACGTAAAGAGAAGGAATCGATGGGGGTTTGATGGGGGGGTTTGAAAATGAGGCATCAAGAGCCTGAAGGAGATATCTTCATCTTAAACATATAGATGTGATTGCACAAGATAACATGTTTAATACACATTTAATACAAACATGAAAATATAATTATAAGTTAGAAGGGTGAAATTAACTTTGTATGATACAATTCATACAGAAATAATGGATTTTTTAAAGCAAATTGATTCAAACTAAATTTAATACTAAAATATATATCGTTAATATTGTATGTAAAATAGTAAATCAATCAGATAGATTTAATAATTTCCATCCCAGAAGAGTAGAATATTTAAATCTCCTCATACTGATGTATCTGAAGTGTTTTCATGCTGGACCACTACTGTCTCTGCCATCAGAAGGGCATTCTGCTGACGAGGGGTATCCTCTTTTTCAGGGTCAGGGTGGAGTTGACCTGCTGGGCTGACAGCAGGTTGTGCCACTGAGCGATCGGCCGCCGCGGGTTGGACAACATGTCGGCCCAGTGCCTCAGCTGGTTTCCAGAGGCGTCACAGCCCAGAAAGATCTTCCCTAAGGCGTCGTTTCGGGTCACAGCATCGTGGTCCCATACCGAGATCACCAGGTTCACCCTCTGTGGACAACCAGAGTTTTTAGTCTAATTTATTCCTAAAACATCACCTTTGAAGGACCCTACTGTCTTTATTGCAGGTTTACATGATTAAATACCAGATTTAAAATCATTTTGATACTACACTGACTTCTGATCAGGTGAATGGTGTGTATGTCATATGTATGTAACGTACGTAATGTAAGTGTGTAACGCTTTACAGCACCAAGTCACACACCACTGGTGTTTTCTGGTTTTCCCTCAGATGTCCTCTGGCCTCTCTGCATCAATTCTTGACCATTTTTGACAGTTTCAATAACTATACTGAACTATAACGGCTGTTAACTAATGCTAGCAAATGTTAGCTCAGTTTGTAAGCCTGGACTAGAGCTCAGAGAACCTGGGGGGTGTTAGTGTTTGTATTATTTATGGCATTTATTCTACAATAGCTATTCAGTGTATTACAGTACATTTTGTATCTCTGTATAGTAGTTTTTACTTTTACTGGCGGAGTCCGCCATTCCCGTGCAGGTTTCAAACTTTAATGCACACGAGGGAATAACAGGAAACGATGTAGATAATTGAGTGTTATTGTTTGATCTGACTGATATCAGCCGCACTGTTTACTGTTCACTCACTTTACAGTTTCTGCTGCTGCTTTACATTCAAAGCATTTAACTGGCATAACACTGAGTGTCTTTTATTCTGAAGCAGTTACAGTAAGTCTAATGCTTACAATTCATAGTTTTGTTTTTTTTTTTTAACACATTGTACTTTCTTGGTATCACCTCGGTGGAGGTTACAAGAAAGCTGAGCCGACATTAAAAGGTGGAGTTAGAACAGGTTTATATTTGAGGTTTAAAACAAATATTATCATGGTAACAGGCTAAAACATCCTGTATCGGTCAGGCTATATATCTGTTGATACTCACCTGGATTTGTTCAAATGACACGTCGAAGGTGAAGGACTCGTTGTAATAAGGGTTCAGAGTGTTTTTTTTAATAGACGTCTTCCTTTTCCTCCACTTTCTCTTGTCCAGAGCCAACTGCACCTTCACATAAGGATCTACAAATAACAAGTAGATGTTAAATTCATGCATAAAAAGACCTGAAATGAAGTTCAAATTTTGCAAAAAGATGAAATAGCGACAAAAATAGTCTTTACTTCTCTCGGGAGTAAAAGTGTCTGTAACTACAATGAAAAACAGAGGATACATATTAAAAACGTATAACTGATCAAAAGTCTCAGGTATAAGAATTAAAAAAAAATATTTGATTAGAATTTGTTTTGATTTGATTTGATTTTTGATTTGACTGAATTATTATTTATTTTGATTTACACCAAAAAACCAAACTCTCTTCTAAATTAGATTGAAATCTGCGTGACGGGTTTTTACAAAAAAAAAAAACAAAAAAAAAAAACCCTTGAACAATCTCTAAATATCATTTAATGTTACTAAATGTTATTAATGTTATTAAATCTGTTATTCACCACTGATTATTTGCTTGAGTGGGGCTCCAGGCACTCAGGACTTCTGTGTACACACAGTGTTGAGTTTGGTGCTCAAAGCTTCGACACCAACTATAGAAGACTGTTGATGTAACATTTACTCAGCAACAAATTGGAAAATCAAAAATGCTCTTTTCTCACCAAGCAGAAAACACAAGAAAGATCATTTGATTTTAAACTAAAATGCTGAATGTAAATTTATCCTGTTATCTGTTTTTCATTAACGTATTAAAATATCGTTTTGACTTGGATGTGATTTTCTGCTTTTCTGTTTAATGTTTAGGCGGCTGCTTCTCTGATAATTACCAATTAACCTGCATGTCTTTGGACTTTTGGATGAAGTCAGAGTACCAGGAGAGAACCCACACTGACACGGGGAGAACATGCCCCCATGTTAACATGCCCAAACCCTTTTGTTTTCAGTCCCATATTTCATCAGTTGAAGATCTTAGAATTCTTCTCCCTACACAAAAGGTTTATTTCTCTCAAATTTTGTCTATAAATGAAAATCCATGTGAGTGAGGGCTTCTCCTTTGCCGAGACATTTACACAGGTGAGTCTTGGACTGTCACAATAAAAGGATGCTCTAAAATATGCAGTTTTATCACACAACAGATCTGACAAGTTTAGTGGGAGAGGACAATTGGCATGCTGACTGCAGGACTGTCCACCAGAGCTGCTTCCTGTGAATTAAATATTCACTTCACAGCATTCATCTGTTTCCTATGATGTTTCAGAGAATTTAGCGGTACATCTACAGTAACCAGCCTCACAGCTGGTTTTCACTGTACCATGCAGATGACAGACAGCATATGGCATTGTATTTGCTGATATCTAGCTATATTGGTGGTGGGGTTATGCTCTGGGCAGGTAAGCTACGAATACAGGAGCATTTTATTGATGTGAATACACAGAGGTACCGTAACGATACCCAGAGGCACACCATTGTGTCATCCTTTGCCAAAACGTTGCCATATGATGCACGGCCCCAGGTTGCTAGGATCTGTACACAATTCCTGTAAGCTGAAAACATCCAAGTTCTTACGTGACTCCTGACCAAACATGTCACGCACTGAGCATGATCCAATTCCTGCCAAGAGAAATAGAGAAATACAAACAGAGACAGCCTCCCTGTGTGAGGTCTTGATTGGTTACTCAGCCAATCGCTCACATTTTATTGGTTCTTTTTACACCCATTGACTTGGGTCAGATGGATGCGGAGGATGCTGATATTGAGTGCATTTTTATTGAGTGCATTGCAGCTTTTTAAATTTTACTCTGTACAACTTTATTTGAAGCAAAATAAAAAAATAAAACTAATTCTTTTGTTCATTTTAAATTTTCATTTTTATTTTCAAATAATCATTTATTGAGCTTGCTGATCTGAATGGCTGGTGTTGTGCTGTAAGAGCGCCCTCCACTGACCCACTGCCACTGAGAGTAACACTAACCCAACCCTTGGGAAATCTTTTGAGAACCCACTGATTTTTAGTGATTTGAGATTTCAAGATCCCATCTCAGTCTGACCTGAGGTTCCTGAGATGTCCATACACTTCAGGTTTTTGGCTTCCAGGATCACCACAGTCAGTTTGCCGGCAGTGGGAACGTAACGCAGAGAGAAGCAGATCTCCCCCAGGTTTTCTTCCTGTGTCACACAATCAACACCGAAGTCTTTATAACAAATATCATGAAACAAATCAATAAAAATAAAACAAATAATGCTTCTCCTATAGCTCATTTTCATTTCTACTACAGTTTTGGTGTTGGAAATCGTTGGAAATCTGAGTGTAGTCACACGGCACAAACTAAATGTTTTCGGATGTGTTTACTGTTGAAATATGTTTTTTTTTTTTTTAAATTTAATTCACTGTTAAACACAACTTCAGTACGTACAGCTGGTCAAATTTGGATCAGGAAATAAATAGATCATTCATGTTCCCCAACATTCATGTTCCCCAGAGGATAAATCTAACATACTTTGGTGATGCTCTGACTTTTCCTCTAGCAACATCATGAGGTTTGTTATTCTTGATTTCTATTCAAATGTCTCCACAGCTGTTGGATGGATTGCTGTTAAATCTGGTCCACACATTCATGGTCTGCAGAGATTGAATTTAAAAAAACATTTTATCCTCTCAAAAATTAGTTTGAGCAGCACTTTGGTTTATGACCAAATACAAGCAAAAACTGCCTCAGCTGTTCTTGTGTTCTTGTTCTCTCTGTGTTGTGTGCTTATTAGCAAATATTAGCATGCTAAATGAAAATGAAACCTGCAAAAACAACAATCATCATGCTAGCATCATTATTGTGAGCAGCCTTATGTGTTGATTGTAAAATTTAGCTTAAAGCACCTGTGTCCAGCCTGGACTGCAGACTCTTAGCCTTGTGTTTTGGCTGCTGAGATTTGATGACCTCTAGCTCTTAGCTGAATGCACTTATCGTAATTTACTTTGGAGACAGACAGAATGGAACCTCTGTGGCCAGCAGAGTCGCTGGATCCACAAGCAGACAGAATATAGTTTGATCCAGATTGTTTAAAATTTACTGTAAAGAATTTGACAAACTGAGAAACCAGAGAAACACTAGGTCTGTGACTTCAAAAATGAGAGATCTCAGCAAAGACGTCAGTAAGTACAGAAGCTGATAGGAAGGATGATTCTTTCCAGCCACTTTAACGCATCGTGAAATGTACCCAGCATGTAAAAGAAAACAAAGAAAACCTCAAACTTGGCCGGCTCGGCGAGGGCCTTCCACTCCTCAATGACGTGGTTCCAGTCGACATTGCAGAGCTCCACCCTGAGCTCACCCATGATGTTGTGTTTGGAGAATCTGTTGAAGTCAAACACCTGCATCACCACCGTCGACTTCAGGAGGGTAGACTTGGGTATCTGGGAGAAGAATTACTGGATTAGAAGCAGAAGCATCTGTTTGTTTTAGGGATGGTGATAAAGCTGAAGTGCAGCAGCAACAAACAGGTTGGAAAGTGTGAATCCTGAAAAAAAACTTTGTCTGTCAGGATAAATATAATTTTAACAGCATGCTGCTGCACAATCCGCTGTCAGTATAATCAGCACCACAGGCAGAGAAAAATATTAAAGACTAGTGCCTTTTGTTTTGAGGAAGTCAATGCTTAGGAGTATAGACGGCCTCTTACAGGGAAGTTGAATTGTTCGTTGAAGACGGGGTTCAGCGTGTGTCTGAACACTTTGGTCTCGCAGGTTTTGATTTTGTCTGGAATGATGTAGACTTTGACGTACGGATCTGAGGTCCCTCCCAGGTCCATGGCCATCAGATTGTTGGCTTGTTTGATCCCCACTGTGAGCTTAAAGACAGACAGAAAACAGAAGAGAACTGACTTTTAGTGACACTGTGCATTCGACTGGATATGTGAAAAAGTTGTATGAAGCCTTCAGTGTCTCCAGAGGGAGCTGTGTCTGATAAATTGTCCTCAAGTGATGGCACTTGAGTCAGCGTCGCACATTGTTAATGTAGGTGCCAAGAGAAGGAAGAAGATTAAAAAAAAACAACAATATTTGTGGTTCTGTTACTTCAATTTTAATATTTATTCTTTAAAACTGTCCACTGTGAGTATGATTATGTTACAGGAGTGAAATCATAAATCTGTGGAGAACTTTTTATTGAAGAACTCAGTGGTAAGACACTGTATACTATTAGAGGTTTAATCACCTCAGACTGAGTGGCGCTGTAGTCTAGAGAATACAACAGCTTTCCTCTCTCCTTTTTGGCCGTGCCGTAGTCCACATCCGTCACATCTGGCTGAACCTATCAGATCACAGGAACACATCAGATTAGACCCTTCATACAAACAATGATTTGGTCTGCAACAATAAATTGCTGTAAAATTTAACACAGAAGGTTCAAAACAAGTGTAGTGAACTGAAAGATAACTGAACCACCACCAACTGATTTAAGTTAATGCAGGTATAGAATTCAACATTTTTGCTCCATGCTCCAATGACTGCTGAGCAACCTCAGTCAACTTCCTTGTTTCCTGTACTTAGATATGCTATATGCTACTTGTCTTTGATTAAGCTAATTAGCGAGTTAATGATTGATGGTAGAATAAGTAGTTATTTAGCAAGTGTTTTGCTAACATTATCTATAAGTTGTGTCACTGCCTCTGCCTGATCAGTACTGAGCATGTGCAACTCTAAACAGAGATGAGAAGGAAGCAAGATAGCTCTTCCATGGAGTCGATCCATGTTGAATCTCCATGATCTACAGTAGGCCAGAATGGACAAACTAAACACTGGCTTTAGAAAGCGAATTTCAGCGTTTGATGCCCCCCATAGTTTCTCCTTCACGCTAGGAAGGAGAGGGAGAGGTGAGGGGTTGCAATCAGCAACTACACTGCTAGATGGAACTAAATCCTACACACTGGTTTAAGTTTTAACTTCTTAGAAAATATAATGACCTGGAACAAGTTACACTTTTTTTTTTAAAGAAAATCAGATGGTTTTGTCTTATATTGACCTCCACATGGCGCTGTCACTCACCAGAGCTGAGGTGGTTTTTCCATTCATGCCATTCATATTGATTTTCTCATCCTTCTTCTTCTTCTGCTTCTTCTTATTCCCTTTGCAGCAGGACTTGATGCAGATACACAGACAGCAGATCAGAATCAGCAGAGCACCGGCTACAAAGATGGCGTAAACCGCCCATCGAGGCACTGCAGGAGACAAGATGGGTGGACATTAGGATCATTTTCTGACACTTAATATCTTGTTCACCCGTTATTAATAAGGGGATAGGATGATTAAAGACACATACAAACACATTATAGATTTTACAAAACATACAATTAACTTCAACACATTGTTCTTATCCTCCCACAGTCCAAATACATGCACTTAACAGGTTAATTGGTGACTCTAAATTGGCCGTAGGTGTGAATGTGAGTGTGAATTGTTGTTTTTCTCTATGTGCCCTGTGATAAGCTGGCGACTTGTCCAGGGTGTACCTCACCTTTCACCCAAAGTCAGCTGGGATAGGCTCCAGGCCCACCGTGACCCTGATGAGGATAAGTGGTTACAGATAATGGATGGATTGTTCTTATTTCCTCTACCATTAATTGTCTCATGACCCCTCAAATGGTCACCCTTTGGAAGGGCCCGACCCCTAGGTTTGGAACCACAGGACTAAACTGTATATAAAGTTGTAAGTAGCTCAATTTGAAGCTGCTACAAGAGAAAATGCTGCTGTAATATTCATGTGTGAGTTATGAGGGGGATTCTCTATATTAGCATGCCACATACAAAGTTACACAGGGTCAACGTCTTGAGATCACTCAAGAATTCTTCTCCTTGGGGCACGAAGCAGCTGTATGTTTGTGTTCATGAAAGCAACCATTATTCTAATAATTACTATAGTAACCAAGGTCAGAGAATATGGCTGTCTCACTCCCTCGACACAACGGATAGGTAAATAACATAGAATCTTCAGATAATAATGTTGGATCACGATGGGTAAACATATTTCCTTGTTTGTGGATTAATAAGCATTTACTTTACAGCACAAAGTCACACACCACCAACTATTTCACTGATTTTGGTGAAACTGGATCATATTTTATGGAGAAAATGTTTTCTGGTTTTCCCTCTGATGTCTTGCTTCACCTCAACTCTTTGTGGTTTACAGAGTTTCCTGATGGATGGCAAAGTAAACTGCTGCCAAATGTAGCTGCTGTTAGCTAATGTTAGCTCAGTTTGTTAGCTGGGCTGCATGAACTGTGCTCAGAACACCATGGGAGTGTTAGTGCTTGTACCACAAGTGTTTTGGACAAGAGGAGGTTTTCAGGTCCAGCTAATGCAGATGGAATGCATCGCTGGCATACATTTTTAAAGTTTGGTTTCTCAATTCATCTGGGTGAATCGTTCTCTTGGTGGGCGGATTGGTTGGAGGTTAAGCAGCTGTGTGCTAACTTACAGGGGATCTTGTTCAGCAGGTCGTTGAAGAAGTTGGACGCAGAGGCTGCGAATGGGTTGAGGGTGGTGTTAGTGTGGGGGTAGGCTGTGGTAAAGATGGTGATGGGTTGGTAGTTAGTGGTTAGTGGTGGGAAGGTTGTGTTGGGTGGAGCCCCTGAAGGTGCCATGACGAGGAGGATGAAGACAGGAGATCTGATTGCAAGAGAAGAGAGAAGAGTTTCAGTTTGTCGTCGAGTGCAGCAGATCTAGATACACTTCATGTCAAATACTACTAAACCTAACCCTAACCCTAACCCCCCATAAAATAACATGACATTAAATAAATAATACAAAAAGATGCAGCATTCAGTTCTCAGTAGTTGACTGTGTACCCGAAAAACTTCTAAACTAACTTCTAAAATAGAATGCAGCAACTAAGAAACAGCAATAATCAATACTTATAATGACTTATTCATATAATAGTAATAAGAGGTATAGGTATATGACATGGGAGCATAAAAAGGTGACATTAAGAAGGCAGATCTGGTTCAGGGTAAAAAGATAAAAAGATGTTAAAAAAAGATTTAAAAAAAAAGGACCATAACAAGATAAAGAGATAAAGAGACGACAACACAAAAAAGCAATTTTGTAGAAATGAGTTTTAAGAAGTGATGACTGAATCAGCGCGCCTTATCTTCTCGGGCAGGTCGTTCCAAAGTCAAAGGGGCTCTGATGGAGAAGGTGCAGTCACCTCTTGTTTTGAGTCTCGACCTTTGAACAGTCAGAAGTGACCTGCTGAAGGATCTAAGGCTTCCAGTTGGCTTGTATGAGGACATCCTGCAGGTAATGTAGTTAGGGGACAAGCAGCAACCTCCATGGCTGGAAAATAAAGCCGACGTGGAAGTGCCAAAAACTGTAATTCCTTGAGTGGCCAATTGAGGCCGGCTACAGAACATTTCAACCTCCATATGCGCCTGTATTAAAATGTCCAACTTCACAGCAGAAATAAGTTTTGGTCTCTACTGATAATTTCTCCATTTATGACAACTGTAGAAGAAGAAGAAGAAGAAGGCAGCAAAGGAACCTTGTAAAAAATAGCACCATATAAGCTGTACAACGATCACAGTCATGGTATGTTTGGACAGTGAAAACTTGAGGTCTCCTCAGAACATGGCGTATTAAATCAAACAAACATCAGCAGCATCAAACTCTGCTGCCATGGCTGAGTGGAACTCCACCTGCAGGCCTCCACCATGAACAAACAGCAGCAGCACATTAACTCACAGCCTGATTCACACACTGATAACAAAACTCCTCACAAAGCATCAGTCTTGTTTCTGTGTGAGGAATCCATTTGATTGAGTCAGCAGGACTGGGAGCAGTTCACACATAATAATTGTATAATAATTGTACCTCTACGACTACTTCCACCACTTTTTCCTTGACACTAATCTTAACTTGATCCTAATGCTAACCTTAACCCTAGAACCAGAATTTAACAGTTCTTTGAAGTGTGGACCAGACAAAATGTCCTTTCTTTCCTAAAGCAATTCTCACTCTTGAAGTCCAAAGTTTAGATTAAATCCTTAAAGATAAACTCTCAACATACTGTAACTACAGGAAACAAACTCTGCTGCAGACTGCCAGTAAATTCTGCCTTCATTTAAGGAAGTTATTCCTCCTGACTAGATTGTCAGGAGGTTTTCCTACACTTTACTGGAACGTTGGATAACTACAGGTCCTTTTAAATTGACAACATGAAATTTTTGAGCAAGTCACACGTTGTAAAGGTCTAGTGTTTAAAATTTTGTGGCATCTAGAGATATAGTTGCTTATTGCAACCCAATAAGATGAGAGCAGGAGAGTAAAATTAGGTGAAGCTGACAGAGGATACCATCAACAGTAACGGTAACATGGCAACATTGCTAAATATTGTTAAAATTGTTTTTGCCGTCCTCCACAACAGAACTCCCTGACACAAGGAGAAAACATTGGTGATCTGGACAATGAGAAGCTAATAATCGATTACATTACATAAAATAATAGACATGAAATAATTGTATTTATTATATATGATGCCAATGCTTGTTTGTTTTACCATCCTATTATTCCATCAGGCTGCCAGAAGTGTCCTCTCTCTGTTGACAGCTTTCTAATTTAAAAGATTACGTTGTCACCCTCTCGCCTCACCCTCCCCTTCCAAGTGTGTTGGAGAAACTACAGTGCTGTTCTGGGCTCCTGTAGTAACTCCATGAAAGTCCTGCAGCGACTGTACAAAAAACATTTTTAAAGGTAATTATACACTAATAAATACACAGTTATGAATTCCTATGATTTAACCATTAAAAATTTGCTGTATGTTAAAATGCCTTAACTCCATGTCCCCAGTTCATAACACAGGTTTTAAGTCATATGTTTGAAGTCTCAAACCTCAAGTGGTAGCAACAACACAAAGTGATATTCACTCCTTCGTGTAAAAACGAGCTGCTGTAGTTGGTGAGCTAACTGTTAGCTTCCTTTCTACTGTTTTTTTTTTAAAATTTTGTTTAGTTTATTCAAATTATTTGCATTTGCCCCATCTGGCAGAAGTCTGTCTTCTGTCCACTTTTCTGAAGCAGGTTTTCCACGAACAGAAGAGGTTGAATAAAAGAGAATGTTTCAAAACAGCTTTAAGCTATCATAGCATCCTCCATTTTGGACTCTCTGGCCCGCCATTCACATGGATTTACTCCTCTTTGAGCAGATCTCCTGATTTATGGAGATTTTACTGGCATGAAATTCCAACATAACCCTGATGATGACATCACAACGTCATAACCAGAAAGAAGTTCACTTCTCCTGCACTGAAGTTCAATAACGTCTTGTGTTATTTATTTGCAGTCAACATGCTGGCAAATTTACTGATGTGTGAATCTTTCATCAGAGCACGTAGACCCAGTTTGTACCACTCATGTATTCACATACATTTGGTGACAGAAATAATCGTTTTTTTCTAAAGGTAAAGGTAACCCAGAACTTCCTTAAAAACAGTTCCAAAACAGAAATGGCTGCCCATGAGCCTCCTGGATAAAAGTTGCAACTTTACAATCTTATCAGTTAGAAAATAATAAAAAATAAAATAAAATGTGCATGCACAACACCCAGTGGTCCTGTGGAGATCGAGGTTTCACTAAAACTAAGATATATAAGCACGTTATAAATGTAAGTGAAATGATTTACTCACTAATGATGAGTTTTACAGAAATGTTGACATCCCTGCACGCTCCAGCCAGCCGACTGTTTTCTTGATCTAAGAATAAAAAGGGGGTCGTGTTGGAGAACGAGAGAAGAGGAAGGAGGTGACGTTCAACAGAAAGGCTGGACTGGACTTTTACTAAAAACAACCCTAAACTGTTTGATCAGAGGAGGAAACGTCTCCTCCCTCCATCTCCATCATCACGACTGTTTTCACTGTAATCAGCAGGAAAACCTGCAGCACGTTTCAGTCCAAACGTCTCTTTGTCTTTGTGAAAGTTCACTTCCTGTTCTGAGTCAGAATCTTTACCTCTAGATCCAAAACATTACTTAGCCTAAATAAAAAAATATATATTATAAATATTATCAGCAAAAAGTACTCAAAGTATCAAAAGTACTCATTCCTGTCTGTGTTTTGTTTTTGTATCTAAATTATGGATTAATTAAACTGCTGCATTAATGTGTATGTTACATTTTCCTGCTGTATATGTTTAAGTTTGAGCTCATTTAACTACTTTATATAAAAGACAGTATAAAGAATAGACAGAGCCTGACTGACGTCACCCATAGGTTTCTGAGGCGCTGTTTTAAAGCTGAAAATATGCGCCATGTTGGCTGTACTGCTTCTTCCACCTCCTGGCTAATCTAAATATCGGCAAAGATGTGGATCATCAGCGTTACCACAAAGGTACATGATTTTCACTTGACAGGAAGGGGATGAAAAAAATCATCAGAAAATAGTAATTAATACTTAAATCTGGTGAAGTAAACCATACAATATTTAAATCTGAGATTATAAATTGAATAAAATGGACCTCAAATTTTTACAGTACTTGCCTTCAACAATGTCACAAAATTGTAAATCTCAAATATTTATTCTCAATATAATATAATATAATATAATATAATATAATATAATATAATATAATATAATATAAAACATTAGGCAAACTAGCCTGCTGATGTAAGAAAAAGTGAGATGATTTTGTGTGTGACTATACAACGATGATTAATATTTTTTATGAACTTTATAGTGATGTGTCAAAAGCATAATGAACAAAAAACAAACTAGTTTGCAGATGAAGATTTCTAAAAGTGAGGACTGAAATAAAACGGTGAGTACTTGACCAATCAGAGATGGTCAGCACTTGAAGCCCCACCCCCAAAGTTCTCCTGAAACAGGAACTTTTTTAAAATAATGTCTGGTCACACAAGGTTCTTTGTCTCTGAGGATATGTATTTTGCAGGCACTCCACATTTATTTGTCAAATGTCTTCAGATGCTCTCTTTTTAGGAAAGAACATTAGATGGCTGCAGTTACTGTATAAAGTCTTGTGGAGTGGAAACATAAGGTATAACAACCTTTAGAGAAACACTGCTGCTCTTACAAGATAAACTGAGAAACTGTCTAGTTTCAAGTTTAAAGTGTTTTATCGTCATATGGCTGAAATGTAAATGTGGTTTGCTTAACCAAGAGTCCACAAACAGCCGGAGGCTGTTTACACATTTCACACGTGTGAAACTGAAGAAGAACACAGAATGAAAGTTGTCGTAAACTGCATGAAATGTTTTTGTTTTTAATTTGTGGAATTAAAAAAAAGTCTTGAAGATCTTCGCTGTAGTTTAGTGTCAGAGAGGCAACAACAGATAAACCTGGCATATATACTGAATGTGGGAAAGTAAAAGAATAAATAACAACCAGAAATGTGAGTTTTATGGAGATAATAAGTGTTGGAGGCAGAAAGTTACTGATGTAAAAGTTTGGGAAAACAAGCATTCACATTGCTACAGCTAAATATTTTTACACTAATCCATATAATTCATATACATCATTAGTGTCTGTTAATATAAAGCAAGAGAACACTTCCCTGATCATCTAATATGGATATTAAAGAGGAAACAACAGAAACACCAACAGTACCTGATGATGAGAGTTTCTGTCCAGAAGTTTTCTTTTATTTAAATCTCATTTCTTCTCCCTTTGTTCAGTCGGCTGTAAAATCTGGTTTTATGTCCCGCTGAACTTCAGTTGGCCATCTTCAACTCTTAAAGTATGTCTACTTCAACCTGCAGCAGCCACCACACCTGCTGAACACACACTAACACACTCACTTGTCTACGTAGACAGTGTTCAAACAGAGGTGGAGTCGTTGCTGCTAAAATACCAGTTATTCAAATATGTGTCATCTAGCAGAACAACAGCCACTGACACAAGAATCAAGTCCGTCTGCTGCCTGAGACGATACAGATGAAAACATTTTTCAAAACAATTTTTGCCTCCATAACACGTTTCAGACTAGTGGAAGAAAACACTCAAAATCCATATTTAGTGTTTATTTGACTTCACTTTGTCTGCTTGTGTCTGTAAATTTCACCAAAAGTTAGCATTATATAATGCCTCATTTGCATATATCAACTAATAATATTAGTACTAGTACTTGTAATACTAAAAATAATATATCTAATATCTTAATGTAAGTGCTCAACTGGAAGTTTCATGGTGATATCTATTGGTCGGAATGTTGACCCTGTTCATCTGTAGTGTTTAAAATGTCTTTACAGGCTGTTTTCTCAGACTCCACAAACTCCACTTCAGCAGCACTTACATACACCACCAGATTTATACAACATGTTATTCTTATAAAGTTTGCTTTCTGATTTATGGAGTGATAAAAAGAGATTCTTCTATAAACTAATCTAATCAGTGTCAAATATTTCAACAAAAATTATTTTTTTCTTAGACTCTACTAGTTCAAATTTGGAGAGGGGTCTGGCTTCAGACCTCTGGTGGACGCTCCA
The DNA here is from genome assembly GCA_033000465.1 of Sciaenops ocellatus. Lineage (NCBI taxonomy): Eukaryota > Metazoa > Chordata > Actinopteri > Sciaenidae > Sciaenops > Sciaenops ocellatus. The sequence goes on along the minus strand of CP136871.1, from coordinate 24,368,576 downwards.
CTCTCAGGTCTGCTCCAGTGTCAGGACAGGAAATTAAAAAAAAGATTTTGGACATCTATGCCCTTAAACGTAACAACACATCATGAACTTTGAGCATTCTCTGCTGTTTTCACAAAGAAATCCTTCACAATAACGGTAGATGACTGATTGACATTATCCAAAAAAGTCTCAATACGTGCCTTGTTCACTGTCAAAATTGCTACTGCTATATATATATGTGTATTCATATATAAATCTAAAGCACACAAATCACTGAATGTTACACATGTGGGTTAACTATTTACTGTTTTTATAACACAATAACCGTGATGTTATTAGAGTAGCGTATACTCCCTTGGGAAATAGAGCAGAGGGTTAACCCTCAAAGTTAGGCCCTGCAGGGAGGGAATAAAGACATAATGACTGGTTGTCATTGTAGACATTTTGTATCAGGTTAATCAAGGGTAGGTCTGCATTTGTCTGAAGATGTTGACTGTGATGCTTAGGTCACAGGTCATTTTGACACTAAATTGCGTGTGCATATGACAGCTGTTACTATTAGAATTATTAAAGAGATACAATATATGTTGAACTGGCATAGATACAGATGTTACGTGTTAAATAGAAAGAAGAGGCAAAATCAAAAAGCTGCATTCAAAGAATTACTAATACTCACGTTATGATGTTTTCTTTATGATGTATTAGGAGAAGAACAAGAGAATAGCAGTATGAAGGATATGTTAGATATGTGTGGGTAAATCCAGTGTCACATCCTTCCCATCCCTATAGGAACAGGATTTTTCTTTTATGATTTTATCCTATTTTAACCGAGACCTGGGAAAGTGTATTTCGTTCTGCCATGTTGTGGTTTGAATGACAATAAAACTGTCTGAAGTCTGAAGTCTTTCTCTTTCTCTTTATCGCCATATTAAAGGACTTGGAGAAGAATCTTCAGTTGTGTCAAACCTCATTCAACTGCCAAATTGTCAAAGAACAAAAAAGTTCACCAAGGCGAGAAAGCTATCCTGCTATCTGCAAGGCCCTATTATTCGCATTAGTAATAGAGCCCCTTTCAGTAGCTCTGCGTTCTTCCAGTCTATTCCATGGAGTTCACCAGGAGGGTATAGAACATTGTGTATGTTTATATGCGGATGACCTCCTACTTTATGTGACAAACCCTATATCTACAATCCCCATAATACTTTCAATTTTGGACCAATTTGGCTTTTTTACAGTTACAAACTCACTCTTCACAAAAGCGAATGTTTTCCAATTAATATAGCTGCTTCATAGCTCTAGGAATCAAATTTGCCTTTCCGTATCAGGCTTTAGATAACATCACACACTCTCAGGCAGCTTTGGTTTCTGCAAATTTTACGCCCCCCCCCAACTCTCCCAATTAAAATCTGATTTCTAAAGATTTGAGCCTAACTGGCAGAATTAACAAAATTTCTTTATTTGTTTTAATCCATCCTAATTTGTTTGCCAAAATCATTTTTTCATTCTCTAAACAAATCGGTCACATCATTTATTTGGGCGGGGAAACAATCCAGGATCAGTATAAATACACTACAGGAAACTAGAAATTAGAGGGAAGCCATGTCTTACCAGATTTTTTTTGTACTATTACTGGGCAGTCAACATCTACAAGTTTTTGTTCTGGTTTCATGGAGATGATACTCCTTGGTGTTTAATCAAGGAAAAGACATGCAAGTCAACACCTCTCTCTGCTTTATTGTGTTCTATAGCCTATTTCACTTTCCCAGTACACAAGTAACTCTGTTGTCTTGCCTTCCCTTTAAATCTCGTATCAGTTCCAGCGTCACTTCAAATTTACTTCTGCTTCTACCTTATGTCCCGTTATGAATAATAATCTATTTTCTCCCCCTGTCTTCAAGATTATGCTAAAATATATTTTCCCCAACTACATTTAAGTTTCCTGTTAAGGGCCAACCTTCAATTTTGTAAATTCAGTTTATTCCTGTTAATTCCCATTGAAAGTTTCCAACTTTAACTTCAGTTCTGCAACCCTAATAATAACTGCAATAACTAGTAATTTCTGTACACATACGATAGACCTCAATGGGTATTTTATCTATTCCAGGTGTTTTTCCTGGTTACCCCAGAAAAAAGGTTTATCCTTTGACGAACAGTCAGTGGTGTCTGAAATGAGAATAATTCATTTTAAAAAATCTATGTAAACAGCACTGCTTTATTATTTTTTATTATTTATTTTATTTTTATTATCTATCTCACATCTAAACCTAACCAACACAACCTACAAGAACACAACAAACTAAGGGAATGAGTTCTAGCCAATCAAAGACAGAGTACAGCAAATCATTCCCATAATTAAAAAAACAACTAACTGAAATCTGGACATTCACGCACACTTCATGCTGTGATTGGTCAGCTATGTGGAGGTGAGGAAGCAGATCTTTTCATTCTTTTCACAGCAGATTGAAACACAATGAAGGTTTCAGAAGATGCTAAAAATGTTTAAACATTATTGCTTTCAGTTGTTCTACAGTGCATCGTAAGTTAGTGTTACAGGGAGAAGTGAATGAGAAACACTTTTTACCATTAAAACTAGTCCAATCACACATGAACCGGTTCGTTTGAAGCATACTGAGGCTTTAATTTCAAGTAGTTTCACCGTGAATGTCTCTAAATGTAAACTTCAACACTCTAGTCTTATTTAACTGCTTTTATTGATTTAAATGGTGAGAAAAGCAAGAGCAGGCCAGAGCCAATCACAGTGCAGTAATCAGAGCAGGAAACAGTTCATATTTAGAGATTTATATTGCTGCTTTTCTCTGAGTACAAACCTTCGAACATGTCACATGACACAACTCAGTGATGTCACAGTAGGCGCTGAACTTAAAGGGGCCATGTGGAGTTTTCTTGTAAACACGTTTATATTCAGTGTCACTCACCAGAACACATCATGTGCATCAATTTGAGCTCTAACAAATCAGTGTTTTTCTTTCCTTTTAAAGCAGATTTGAGTGTTTTAATGCAGCATCGTTAACATCATGTTTACTAGCTTGCAGTCTTCTTCTCTGCCTTTGATGGCGCATTGCTGCATAGCGTGTTTCAGCTGTTGATCAGCGGTAGTGTCCGAGATGTCTAAAACTCCAGAGGGATCCTTTAAGTTGTCAAATGCTGTTTAATAAATAAATTACAAAATCTCTAGAAGAACAGTTCTGAGAAATCATGCAGTACTTTTTTGTGCATTTTGTGTAATTTTGTTCCCTCAAGTCAACAATTTCCCACACTGGCGCTACTGAGGATTGTATACTTTAAATCTTTACACTTTCAATAAAAGGAAAAGTAGTCATAAATCCAGACATTAATACATGTAAATTTGAGGGAACAAATTATGTAAAAAAAAAAAAAAAAAAGTTAGGAATTACTAAATTGAGTCTAACCTTCTGGGTCAGTAGCGGTGCATTTTTCTAATCTTCGCACTAAATATATTATATTATATATAGTTGCTGTGATTACAGAATGAGTGACGCTCAATATGCTTGAATGTTTTGAGCCACAAAGAGCAATTTAAAGAGTCGATTTAAGCTTGAAAACTTGAAACAGTTTCCTGCTCTGGTCAATCATACTTGCTGTGTTAGATTCTGTCACACTGTAAAAAACGGACAAACAAAAACTTCTTCCTTTACAAGAGAAACTGCAGCCACCCAACCGAAATAATATTTATATCTCTATGTCTTTTAAAAAGTAAAGTATGTGTTCGGCAAGCAAAAGGACTGATCTGCAGTCAGTGTTTATTTACTGCCCTCTTTATAGTTTTATTGAGAACACTTAAATAACAGAACTAAATGTGGTACAGTTTGGATGTACACAGAGGATCTCAGTGGGTTGGATGAAGGTTTTGACGCAGACACACACAGCTTCCTGTTTCTCCTCGGTTATGTACACTGAAGGTGCGACAGCGGCTAGCAGATTAGAAGTTGATGGCTTTGCCGAAAGAGGCGGCCAGGTTTGCTTCTCTGAAGGCCTCCGACACCGTCTGCAGGAGGAGGAGGAGGAGAAGGAGGAGGAGGAGGAGAGGAAAGAGAAGGAGAGGAGGTCAGTTTGAGTATCAGTCTGGTTGTGATTTAAGCCAGTTTGTTTAACTAATTTTAAGACAGTAGGCATCTTCTTATTTCCTAGCCCTACAGATGTATGTTCATGTGTGGGGTATTCTGATGCAGCTGTGTGGTTTGGATGTGTGTGTTGCAGCAGGACATACAGGATGGGCGTGGCAGACTCTGGCGATATCCTCACAGGAAGCGCCATACTCCATGGCCAAAGCAGCTTCATTGATCATCTCTCCTGCCCCCTGCAGGTCAACACGTAAACAACAACTTCTGACATCTGACAGATCCTCTTTCAAAGAACACATTTTATCATTAGCCACGATAGTAGCTAATATTAGAACACCTGGTAAGTGGAGTGTAACATGTAGTTATGTCTATGTCAGCACTCATGGAAGGCCTGTTTGACAGGTCTATTGATTCTGAAAGCTCTTACAGATCCGACGATGTGAGCTCCCAGCATCCTGTCGGTCTCCTTGTGACTGAGAATCTTCACCATGCCGTCAGTGTCGGCGTTGGTCTTGGCTCGGCTGTTGGCTGCAAAGGGGAACTTGCCGACTCTGTATGGGGTGCCCTGAGAAGGACAGGAAGAGCCGGACTGTTAAACTCTGCTGGACATTCAGCTCCGGACAACACAAAGAGACTTTCCTGTGTCGACTGAAGTTCATCTTAATTTGTTAATAGTTAAAAACTTAATTTGTTTTGAGATGATGTCAGATGAACCTCTCTGTCCTCAGTGCAGCATCACAGACCTGCAGTATGTCAATATTCTGCTAACATTTTATTATGTTAAATACTAAAGTACACAAAAAACATCTTCACTTTGCACAGAGTCTATTACCCCCAGAGCTGAAACAATTAAATCGAACAAGAGAAAATTTAAATATTGATAATAAATTCATGATTCATATCATTCATAAAGATAATAAATTTAAAATATAAAACCTTCTTGGATTTTTTCCATAATCTAACAATTTTAAACTGAACATTTTAGAGTTGTGACAGACATCAACTTAAGCTCTGGGAACTTGTGATGGACCTTTGTCTCCATTTATGACATTTCATTGACTGAATGATTACTTGAAACAACAACTGAGTTTAATTGACATTTAAAATGAGCGGTAGTTGCAGGCCTAATTGTTTGACAAAATCAAAAATACATACATTTTCTTGTTGGTTATTTAAACTGGGATAAAATGGTCCAGGGGAACTAAAAACCAGATGCTTCATCGTTCTCATCTTCTGCTATCCTGAATAATTCAACAGGAAGATTATCATTGAGTGCAGTCTTAAAATTGTTACTGTGACCAAAGAACACTGCTGTCAGTCCAGAACATCCCAACATCTGCACAGAATCAGCTTTATATCACATTACTACAGCTTATACACAACACAGCATGTTGAATCTACCATTTAATAAGACTCACAGTTGTCCTGGGTGTGGTTTAAATGTGAGGAAATATGGCCACCAAGTGGACAAATAAGTTTCTGCGTATAAAGATCACAGACAACAAGAAGGAACTGATATTTTTCTTATATTTTTAAAAGCAAACTCAACACATCTTTTTAGTTTGGCTTTTAGTTAAACTATAATAATTGTGTATTATTTTATTTACATTTATTTTGTCTATTAATTTATACATTTTAATCAATCTTATTACTTTCATTACTTTGTCTAGCTGGAATTTTTAATTTGTTTTGAACTCTTTTCTCATCTGTTTTGTTGGAAATAATGTAAATTATTAAAAATGCTATACAAGTTAAGTCTGACTGATGAATGACTGAACAAGCTCATCATATCAAATTTTAAGAGGATATGTCAATGTTGTGTTCACTACCTGCCTGAAAGTGGCCGAAGGTTTAAAATCAATGCAGCACTTAAAGCAGGACAGGATGTGCACCATGTAGTTTGGGACACCTCTAACCATTTACACGCATTTATTTCACTTTGCAGGCAGCTGTATTACTCCTTTCCTCCTCTTCTAGCTGCTTCTACAATCATTCTTACTGAGTTGTCCATACCTCATCATCATCATCACTTCCTGACTCTCACCTCTTCTTTGAGCTGCTCCTCTGTCTTGCCCACCCAGGCGACCTCGGGGTGTGTGTAAATGACTGAGGGAACACAGTTGTAGTCGATGTGCACAGCGCCGCCGGCCATGCCCTCCACACAGATGATGCCCTCGTCCTCGGCCTTGTGAGCCAACATTGGCCCAGCGACCACGTCACCGATGGCATAAATACTGAGGAGGGAGTGTAAGGAGTTTGTTACGGTTCAGCTCACGTGGTCTCTCGCAGACAACTGTAAGGTTACGTTATTCAGCCTGAGTTTGAGGGTACCTGGGTACTTTGGTCTGGAAGCGATTGTTGACGGGGATGCGGCCTCTGTTGTCCAGCTCGATGCCAACAGAATCCAGACCCAGGTTCTCGGTATAAGGTCGTCTGCCGATACAGACCAGCAGCACGTCACACGTCAGAGTCTCGTTCTTACCTCCGGCTGCCGCCTCCACTCTGAAACACAAACATGTCACAGCGGAGTTACAAATGGCTTCTATGATTCACAAGATATCCAAACAGGATCTGAAGGCTGAGGAGAGTTTCACTTACGCCACATCGATCTTGCCGTCGGGCCTCTTGGTGGCTCCCATGACTTTGGTGCCGAGCTTGAACTTGAAGCCCTGCTTCTGCAGGATGCGCTGGAAGTTCTTGGACATCTCCATGTCGATGCCCATTCCTCCTACGTGGCCCAGGAACTCCACTGCCGTGACTTTAGCACCCAGACGCTGCCACACTGACCCCTGCAGGACAAGAGGATAAACACTGAATTATGGGCCGTTCACACGTACATACATGCTGTTATTCATTGTAAATGGGACCTGGTGTTGCAGCCTGGTGCCACCTGCTGACCTACATAGTTTTGAAGAGGAGCTAAACATCCAACCATCCAAATGTCCACTGACAAAATTAACTCAAATAAAGTCTGTTTATATGAGTGAAAACTATTTTAATGTATCCTTCTCTACATGAATTCTATTACAGATTTTTCATTATTGTAATTGTGGCTTTGAGTTCTATAAAAAATCTAGACTCTGCTTAATCTACTTTTTGTCAGTCCAATCTGTTAACACTGAACCACAGACTGAAGATGATGCTGACCAGCTCAACTCCGATGACTCCGGCTCCGATCACAATCAACTCCTCTGGAACTTTCTTCAGGGACAGAGCTCCTGTTGACGACACAACAGTCTCCTCATCGATCTAAAACCAAAGAGAAACATTCAGAACTGTAAACAAGTTTAAACACAAAGCTACAGTAACGGCTCAGGAATCATGTTGTGTCACAAACAATTCATTCTTCACAGTATTGCAAGAATTTTTCAACCCAGAGATTTACCTACATCATCTTTCCATACTTTGAACATTAGTCACAATATCTATCTAGTCACACTTTGTTGGTGACTGCATTTATTTCAATAATCTTAGATAATCTAGATAAAGTCCGTCACCATGGGATGCCCATACACCTCCAATGTGGAATATGTGGAAATGATCTGCACACTGTTCTCATAGATCCAACGTAGATCCCTTCTCATCTGACATTACACATTTTAACTTCCTCCAGCAGAATCTTCTTCAAAGATCTGAGCAAATAATCAACAAATCTTCCCCCAAAATAATTCTTTCTCCTATTTTTGTCCAACCGTCTTTGTTTCTTCATGAAGTAAATACTTGTCTACAATTTTAAAAACAGGTTTCCTGTCGTCCTTACTTTTATACATTTCAATAAGTATGTTGCTTCAATTGTTATGACATTTCTCCATACATTACACATTAAACAGTAACAAGTGATTCCAATTTTGCACCAACTGCCTCCTCAATCCTTGTTGGCTGAAAGGTCAGGTTAAAAGCGAACCATCTCAGCAATCTAGACTGTCATTCAGACAATAGTGATTTACATTTCTTAAACCACATTCTGTACGGGAAATTTAGTCATCTGGAAATGCTTTGGCGATGCATGTTCCTCAAAACTAAGCTCCTTAAAATACACAAATACAGTCGCTCGTAGTGATGATCCCACAGAGAATGATCACCTGACTCTGCAGTGTTTAGCGTCTTTCATGTAACTTTAAGAAACTGGTTCTACAGGCTGATCTCACGTTGTAATCTCACAGCAACAACTTCTAATGTGATCCTAATGTTAATCCTTTGGTAAAATATTTCTATCCAGATTTTTTTTACAAATACTGCTTCTGAAAATTCATTTAAATTTTGCGGACTTTGGCCTTGAATTCCATACCGGGATTCCAGGGAAGGGAGTGACCTCGGAGCCAGTGGCGATGAGGATGTTCTTAGTGTTGATGACCTGCTCGCTGCCGTCTGCTGCTGTGGCCGTCACCTGGTTCTTACCGGTAACCCTTCCGAAACCGTTGACATGGGTCACCTGAGGAGAGTGATGTGACACTGTGAATGCTGTTATCTGAATCAGATCCTTAAAGAGATGTGAGTGAACAGTCATTAAAGGGGCCTGACTTTGTTCTGTTTGAATAGATGTGCGATTCCTCCGGTCAGCGCTTTAACTGCCCCGCTCTTCTGAGCCATCATCTTCTCCAGGTTCAACGAGATGCCCGAGACTGACAGAGACAAAATCAAATAAAATATTAAAATAAAATAAAAGCTGAGACAAAAGAGGTTTCTAAGTCAACCATCACTATAAATGTAAAATGAGGCCAAAGTCGTGACTCTCAGACTAGTACCCATTGCCTTCGTTGGAATATAAGGGTAAGCCACGATGTTGATGTAAAGACAAAACTATGAAAGCCTGAAAGATCTGTCAGTACCTGATCTGACCCTCTGGGCTACACAAAATGTCCCTTTAAAATCCAGTGAAGTCTCTTACTTTCAATGCCTCTGCTTTCAAAGTCTTTGCCGTGAGCCAAGTGGTACAAGTAGGAGTTGTTCAGCAGAGCCTGCGCACACAAAATATCCATAAAAATTCAACATAAGATTTGTGTATCTTGAGTTAAACCATGTGTGTGAGAATTCCAGAAAACTACTACTTGACTACTTGCAAGTTATCATTCGATTAAAATCACAACTGTCAGTCTGAGCTAAAGACCAACTCTTCCCGATGGGTGAGAAGTAAACTTTTTCTAAATCTGCTTTACAGGATGAAGACTAAAACTACTGCAGACATTTTCTACCTCGAAATACAGTTAATGATGATTCACAGTGAATGTTTCATGCTCACAAACTACAGATCCAACAGTTTCTTACCTTTGAGGGGATGCAGCCTACGTTCAGACAGGTCCCACCCAGTGTGACATTTTTCTCAACACATACTGTCTGTAAGAGGAAAAAGAGGACAGATGTCAACATCAACTTTTTTTTTCCTTTAAGGATGTAACATACTCTATCGGGGAGGATGGAGAGATTAATGTGACAGGTATAGATTATGGATGAATAAAGAGAACTGGATGTAGAGTTGAGGGTGGTGCTCTGTACACTGCTATAGAAAAAAAAAAAACTCTGTAGGTATAAAATTACCCAGGTCTTCAACATCATGCACTCTAGAGACTTCTGCCATCAGACCTGCTAACTTCTACTTCAGTCCCAACTTGAATGGGGATAAAGTGAATCAATCATACGGCTCTTCCAGACTTGTTATTGTTGTTTTGTTGTTATTGTTAATGTTATTGGACCAAATTCTGAAAGGAAGTAATTTCGTGGGGGTTGGGACCACAGTGCAGACAATAAAATCATCAAATATACACACAATACTGATTCCTCTCAGGTTGCTGTGTAATAAGCAGGTGATTCAAGTTCTGCGTCTCCCAGTCAGGGTTTATTTCACAATGATAATAATCTCACTGTACATTATACATAATACTGAATACATCTCTTATTCTGACTGAATTAATATTGTCTGTTGCAACCTCAAACTGCAACATTAATATTAAAAATGATACCATGAAACAATATACATTTTCAGCTGACAATTGATTTTACATTCTTTTATTACACTTGGATATAACCAGACTTTAAAATAATAAACAGGACTATTTAATCACAGAATTGGATTCAGAGGATTTGTGAAGTTCCTGTGATTCACATCTATCTTATTCTGACAAAACATTCCCATGAGTGTTTTTTTCACAATTTAATTTATAATACACTATATTACACTATTCATTAGTATTACGATATAAAATTACACATACCGTGACAGAGGAATTGATCCACATTATCCACCATCCTCTAATTACTTGATACTGAATCTTTTTTTCTTTTTTTTTTTTTTTTTGAAATAATTCAATATGTCTTGAAGGCATCTTACCTTGAAGCCGAGCTGTGCAGCTTTGATGGCAGCGACGTAGCCGCCTGGACCGGAGCCCACCACTGTGACGTCTGCATCAACTACAAAGAAGCAACACAGCAACTTTTTATCAGCAGCTCAGAGCTGAGATAAAAGACTGGAAAGATTTCAGCTCTCAGTTATGAAAGACAATACAACTACTGATTAGAACCAAAGCCTCCAACACTGGTGGAATAGAAGTCAGTTTCAACAAGGCTTTTATTTTGAAGTTTTGTGCTGGAATTTATTATCATTTATAACATTCATGTTAACACTTAATTCAAAGAAATAGCTGCACCCTGCTGGCCTCAAGGTCAAAGCACTGACCACATGCTCTCATACTTTTGTTGTTTCTCATCTTTACTACTTTACTAAATTTGTGATATCACGGTTGTCAGGGACATGGTTATATCAGAAATATATTGAAAATGGCAGGTCATTGTTTATTCACTTTCCAGGAATATATATTTTACAAGCTAGTTAGAAACTGTGAAGACACCACTATATCTGCACTGCAATGCTGCTACATGTGCTGCAGACAGAGCTGAGAGTATTGGAGCAGTTGTCCACTGAAGTGTTTACATTGCTGAGAGCTGCTTCTTGCCTCTTTTTATTTGTCAGAACAGCTCATAAAGACAAATGCTGGTTCAGCTGATTTGCACAAAAATCTGACCTGTTTAAGCTCGTGGACTGGCCCAACCATATCAGAGCAATTATTTTACATTTGAGTTTTATTTTATTTTGGATGATTTCAGCAACTTATTTAGACTTAAATTCCATTTAGATAATAAGTTTTATGAGTTATATAAAGAAAAGACCATCTGTACTCAACTCGTACTTCAGGTCTGTAACACTCACTTTTGTTGGTATTCTAAATACGACAAATTTGGTGAATAACATAAGCTCCCTTAAATCTGTTTGTTGTTTTAATAACTAAAGGTCCAATGTCTTCTAAATATGGAAACAGCCATCACATATCAGGTTAAAGTTCATAAAGCATGTCAATAATAAAGACACATGATAAGATTTACAGAGACACTTACTTGCTGCTTTGTCAGCGTAGGTTCTGACGGACACAGCTGCAGCTCCGTGCAGTTTGCAGGGAAGGTGGTGGCTCCGCTGTGAGGCAAACCGAACACACAAGTCAGAACAAACCTTAAACGGACAACCAAACACAAAACCACCAAATACAGTGTCACAATCTGAAATTAAACAAGACAGCTGATATTTCGCTGCATGTGAAAATGTGCTTTCCCCCAAATAAAAAAAAGGGAGGAATTTAAAAGATTTTAGAGAGCTAAAAGGAGAAAAATCAAAGTAGTCAAACCACTTGTCCTCTCAGGTTAGACAATAGCCTGCTTGTTATTTATTTTGTGTATTTCCTTCAGTATAATTTCCTTATTCAGCTGCTCACATGCACACTGGGGACAGTGAAAACATTGTTTCATAACACTCAGCATCACAGTTATGACAGGAAAAATATTTCTGCAGTCAGGATGGAGCTAAAGTCAGATTTAGAAGATGAAGGACATTGTCACGTTTCTTTACAGACTGCACTCAGCAGAGATGCTGAGCACTGCAGATGAAGAAACTGCTAACTCAACTACGACACACACCTGTCAACGCCGGCTATCGAACAGCAACTTTACTGCCTTTAACAAAACATGTGATGTAAAGACGTCACTAATGAATACAGCTCCTCAAATGACAGGAATAATATGGCATTAAACATAACGTGTCATCTGTGAGACGATAAGCTGGAAGTGACTGAGCCTCTGACATAAGCAAGTCAGGTAACCAGTGCTAACTACTTGAGCATGCTGTCAACTGTAACGTCAAATATCTACATATATTGTGTCTAACATTAGAAGAGATACAAATATTCTGTAACTCTAACTCAAAACGTGTGTAGTTTAGAAACTATAAACCACATTGTTATCATTGTTTCTTCCTATAATGTATTTTCCTGGAAAATATTGTGGAAACTTTTAACGGCTAACGTGGTGATTTTATTTAACTATCGGCCTATTTGTTCATTTGGCTAAGGCCGAATTAAAAAGGCAAACTTATAGAAAGCGGACAGCACATCAAATGAATATTAAGTAATATAATTTTTGCCCAAAAAACAAAACAACTGTGAACTTCAGGTTTTTCCAGCGGAGTCTGGCGTTACGTTTGCCAGACCAGAGTTGTTAGCTGACCGGCTAGCCAGGCCCGGGCCGTAGGTGTGAAAACAGCCGTATTTACAGCACCAACAGCCGGTGAGAGCAGTTAGAGAGCATTCCGGACAACACATGCTGTTTAGTAGGTTAATAAAATCCATCCTTACCGTGGCCAGAGAACGGTATAACTGAGTCCAGCTCTGCATTTTGTCTGTGTCCCCTCACAGGATCTGTAACCTACAGCAGGCCGAGCAGCCAAGGACTCCTGTCATTGCGCACGCGCAGTAACAGTCCATTAAAAACACGCCTGTACGTCGCCTGTATATGACGACGCAGGTTGTGAAAGCTGAAAACACTGTGAGCTAAATGTAACTCTGCATGAATCATCCACTGCATGGCCTTCATCACCATCACTCATCATATATTAGTACCTCAGAAAAAGTTTTTCATAAATAACATGTAGGTGAGAAAATGTATTTTTAATTTAATTTTTAATTTTTAACATGTTAATGTGAAGCATTCTTTCTGTGAACTGCCAGCTAAAACAGTTGCATAAACTCTGGAAAGACATATGTTATACCTTCATAATTAAAAATATGCAAAACTATCCCCTTTCCTTCAAGGTCATTATAATTGTTTTGTTTTTTTGTTGTTGTTTTTTTTTTTTTTTATCTATATAATCATAAGGACAGTACTTTCCCCTATAAAGTATATGGCAACATTTCACAAACCCAAATGTAAATTTACTAATAAAATTCCATACATGTTGTTACATATGTGAAGTAAATAGAATTGTATATTGCCCAGAATAGACAAATGAAACACTGGCTCTTGATAGGGTCTTTCACATTTTTCACTTTCACACACTTTTTCATGCATTTCATGGCCACCATAGTTTCTCATGCTTGGAAGGGGAGGTTTCAATATAATCCTAAAAAGCTGTATTTTACCCAGATTTTCCCTTTCACTCGTGATGCCAAACCCAAAACTGTTAATTTCAGATGTTACACAACCGATAATGAACTCAATTTTTAGTGAAATTCTGCAAGATATCTGTAGGTCATTGTAAGAGATCTTGATCTCAGTAAGTGTGGAGTAGGGTGATTTCATGGTCAGGTTTTTGTTCCTGGTTATGTGTTTCACATTTATCACATGGACACACTATATCCTGGTTTTGAATAACCTGGATATGAACACGTGGTTAATAGAGGAAACAACTAGGTTTCTCATGTTCCAGGTAAATGGCAAGTAATGCCAAAATTAGGACATTAAATAAACTTATGACAGCTTAACTAACTAAGAAAATCATAAATGTAAATCATATGTTTATTTGCCTTATTTGTAGATTCATGGTATCTAAATTTAAACATCATAGTTTCATCTGCTTTCTACTTAAAAGGGAAAGTAGTCTGCACACATGACAAGGATTTTGCACAAGGGGTAAAGGTATCTTCAACAGTGATTTGTTTGTTTATTTTAATGAACAGGCTGAAAATGCATAACAGGTAATGTTTGGGCATGTTAAAAAACACCAAAGCATCTTCTTATTGTGTATGTGATGAAATGTTTTTAATTTAGGAATCTGTAATTCTAATTCTTAGAAACAAGAAACAAGCAAAGGAAGAATGTACAAAACAGTCCTGCTTGCACGCTATATTATACAGAAAGGATGCAAGCAGAACTGCAGTATCAACGTCATAAAATGAACCCAGACCCTTCTCATAATCCACAAACTCCCACACCTTCTCTTCCCATCATCAGACAGGATAAGATCAAGATGTGCTGTATCAGGACTGAGTACTTCATACTGCTAGACCTTCTTCAGCTTGGCCTTTTCACAGAGCAGTGGCTGGAGCCTGACCCTGGGAAATATGGGTGTGTGTACACTATGTACAAGTCACCAGTCTATCACAGTGCTGACATAGACAGACAATCATAATCACATTCACATCTACAGGCTTAAACTTTGAATAACAATACATTATATACACTACAGACTATTTCAAATGTGATGAGTATTGGAGCTTTTCAAGTAAAGACAAGTCTGAAAACTGCTGATGATGTTTATAGAACATAGCAACACAAAAGAAAAACAACAAATTGATAAGATGATGAAAACAACTACAATCTATACATACCATACAGTGAATCTTACTGTAACAAATGCCTTTTCTACTCTGTGTGGTTGACAGGAGAGATGATCAGTGGTGCAGAGTTTTTACCACCATGATTATGACCAGTTCTAAGGAATGGGTAGAGTTTCTCAGTGAAAGAGCAGCCAGTAAAAGAGTAAATCAGAGCTGCAGCATCAGCATCATAAAAACAGACCAGGCCCTCCTCATAATCCACAAACACCCCCACCTTCTCAGGTTTTGGCTTCAGAGAAAGACGGACTGAAGGGCGATTACAAGCTATGTACTCATTTTCATTCCTCAAACATATCGTCCAGTAACCATTCCGGGGGCTCACAATCATTTTTTCCTTCCTGTTCATTGACTCTCTGACCACTCCTAAATCCCACTCAGTCTTCCCTTGAACCTGAACCTCATAATAAAATCTTCCTGAAGAGAAACTCTGCTTTCCTAAGACATTAGCATAAATATTAAACCTCTCTGGGTTGTCTGGGACGTTCTTCCTTACACCACCATGTTTAACTTGTTTACCATCATCAGACAGGATGAGAGCAGGGTATGCTGTATCAGGATCAAGTGTTACATCCACAGCATACTGCTGGACCCTCTTCAGCTCGGCCTCAAACAGCTTCTTCATCTGTTTACTGAGCATGTCCACTAGCTGAGCGAAAGCTCCCACTGCAGTTCCCTCATATGAAGATGGACGGATGCTGACTTCTGTCCAGTCCTTGGTGGGTGGAACAGCGTTCAGTGACAGGAAGCTTTGGAGGAGGTGAAGGTGGTCTTCAGACTGTGAGAGCAGCCCCACCTCAGTGCTTCTCTTCTTCAGCTCAGAGATTTCCTGTTCCAGCTCTTTGATGAAGCCTTCAGCCTGTTTCTCTGTCTTTGTCTGCTTCTCTTTGATCGTGTCAATAAACTTGACCTGGCTTCTCTCAACAGACTCCTTCACAGCAGTGAAGACCTGAACACCATCTGCTATCTCTCTGTCTGCATCTTCCTGACTGAGCTCCACTGAGCATTTGATCTTGTGAATCTTCAGTTGTCTCTTCTGGATCATCTGTTGAATTTCAGTCTCTTTCTTTCCCAGCTCTGTCTTCTTTTCCACATATTCCTCTTTTACAGGAACGACATCATGTGTCTTGTGGTCTGAATAGGTGCAGAGCATGCAGACACACATCTGGTCAGTCTTACAGAACAGATCCAGCAGTTTATTGTGCTTCATACACATCCTGCCCTCCAGGTTCTCCACAGGGTCGATCAGCTGATGTCTTTTCAGACCTGGCTTTGTCAGATGAGGCTCCAGGTGAGTCTCACAGTAGGAGGATAGACACACCAGGCAAGACTTCATCGCCTTCAGTTTGGTTCCAGTGCAGTAGTCACAGGGAACTTCTCCTGGTTTGGAAACTTGTTGCTCTGAACTGCTGCTGGTTTTCTGTTGAGCTGACTGTCTGAACTGAGCAGCCATTTCAGAGATGAAAGTATTGACCCGCAGCTCAGGTCTCGTGTTGAAAACCTCTTTACAGTTGGGACACTGACACTGGACATTAATATTCCAGTGTTCAGTGATGCAGCTTTTACAGAAGTTGTGTCCACATGGTGTGCTGACTGGATCAGTGAACACATCCAGACAGATGGAGCACAGAAACTGATCTTCAGTCAGCAGACAGCTGGCAGCAGACATATCTTCACTGTGAGGACAAAAGGTACAAAAAAACAAAACTGTAATTACAAATATTTTGATTATTTCTTTGAAAATATCTAGGGGAAATGAAAAGGAAGTATGAAAATAAAATAAAGGACAAACAAAATATACAAAAGTTAATGCAATAGGTTGATGTGGATATTAGTATTGATGTAATCTCACACTTAAATTAATATGTAGTTCGACCACATTTCCAAAGGGATAATTTTGGCTGCATGAATTAGTTGTCATGGTAACAGCCTTAATTTAATGTATCAATAATATAAAAACATGAACCAATTGTGACTACAGGTCTACAGTGTAGTGTGTTATTGGATCTAAAATAATTTAGTGAACTGAAGACTGGGGCAGGTATGAAGTGACAACCAGCACACCAGAGCTTCCTGTCAATGCCACAGTTTGAGACTATTGTTAATTATTATAATAACTATAATAATATAATAATACTGCTACCGTGCTGCTGATATTGTCAAAGTCAAAATATTTTTAAAGTAGGCTACATATACTGTATTTTGGCCCACTTTAATATTGCAATGGACCTCAGTGAAAAATGGCTATGGCCCTGAGTGTAACCTGTGGAAGGGGAATTCCAGTTTGACTTCATACCATTTGTGACACAGCAAATATTATCAGCTGTCCTCAGTTAATTAAGCTAAATAATGCATTTCGTACATTTCATTGCCTATTTCTTGGGGTCATTTTGAGTATCTAGTTATGCCGTTTGGGCTCACTAACGCCCCGGCCGTCCTTCAGGCCCTGGTAAATGATGTACTCAGGGACATGTTACACCGTTTTGTCTTTGTTTACCTAGATGATATTCTCACATTCTCTAGAAATTTGTCTGAACATGTCCAGCATGTCCGCCAGGTTCTGCAAAGACTGTTGGAGAATCGCCTCTTTGTGAAAGCTGAGAAGTGCGAATTCCATGCCTCATCAACTTCCTTCCTGGGTTTCATCATTGCTGAGGGGCAGATGAGTATGGACCCAGCCAAGGTAAAGGCAGTCCTGGATTGGCCCAGCCCTAGCAGTCGTAAAGCCTTAGAGAGGTTCCTTGGATTTGCTAATTTTTATAGAAGATTCATCCAAAACTATAGTCGTGTGGCTGTCCCTCTAACTGCGCTAACCTCGACCTCTAAGCTGCTGAATCAGCTTTCATCAAGCTTTCATCAAGCTCAAGAATTATTTTACTACTGCACCCATTCTCATCTAGCCTGACCGGGAGAAGCAGTTTATTGTTGAGGTGGATGCTTCGGACATTGGTGTGGGGGCAGTTCTCTCTCAGGGCTCCACCAATGATGGTAAGCTTCATCCCTGTGCATTTTTGTCTCACCATTTATCTCCAACAGAGAGGAACTACGATGTGGGCAACCGTGAGCTCTTGGCAGTGAAGCTGGCTTTTGAGGAATGGCGGCACTGGCTAGAGGGATCTGAGCAGCCTTTTGTGGTGTGGACGGACCACAAGAACCTGGCGTACATCCAGTTTGCAAAGCGGCTCAATGCTCGTCAAGCCAGGTGGGCTCTCTTTTTTGGTCGCTTTAACTTTACTCTGACCTACAGGCCCGGTTCTAAGAACACCAAACCCGATGCCCTGTCCCGTATGTTTGCAATGGGCCCATTCATCAAAACTTACTTGCCATCCTGGGTTTAATCGAACACTTGCCTTCCTTAGACAACGGTTTTGGTGGCCATCTATGGTTGTGGATGTTAAGTCTTTTGTGTCTGCTTGTCCTGTTTGTGCACAAAACAAGTCTTCTACTCACCCTAGTGCTGGATTGTTGCTTCTTCTGCCTGTGCCCCGACGTCCCTGGTCGAACCTTGCCCTGGATTTCGTGACTGGTCTGCCTGCCTCAGCAGGTAACACGGTAATACTCACTGTTGTGGACCGTTTCAGTAAATTTACTCGCTTTTTGCCTCTGCCCAAACTGCCCTCGGCCAAAGAGACAGCTTATCTCTTGGTCAGAGAGGTGTTCTGTGTGTATGGACTGCCTTCAGAGATTGTTTCAGATCGTGGGCCCCAATTCACCTCCGCTGTCTGGAAGGCTTTCTGTTCCTCAGTTGGAGCCACAGTCAGTTTGTCCTCAGGATATCATCCTCAGTCTAATGGTCAAGCAGAAAGGGCAAACCAGGATCTAGAGACCTCTCTCCGCTGCATGGTGTCCTCCAACCCCTCAACTTGGTCCACCCTTATTCCATGGGTGGAGTATGCCCATAACACATTGCCGTCTTCTGCCACAGGTATGTCACCATTCCAGTGTGTTTTTGGGTATCAGCCTCCCCTATTTCCCTCACAGGAGAAGGAGCTTTCAGTACCCTCAGTCCAAGCCCATGTTCGTCTGTGCCACAAGACCTGGCACCGTGCATGCTCTGCTTTACTCCAAGCCTCTGACCACTACAAGCGGCAAGCGAACCGCCACCGCACCCCTGCACCCTGCTATGCCCCTGGAGACAAGGTATGGCTTTCTACCAAGGATCTCCCTTTAAAGACAGACTCTAAGAAACTATCCCCAAGATTTATTGGCCCTTTTGTGATTCTGAGGATTCTTAATCCCAATGCGGTACGTCTAAAGCTGACTCGGACCCTTCGGGTCCACCCTGTTTTCAACGTGTCTGCTGTCAAGCCTGTTGCCTCCAGTCAGCTGGTTCCCCCTACTCCACCCCCTCCTCCCCCCAGGATCATAAACGACCTCCCCGCCTTCACTGTTCGGCGTCTCCTTGACTGTCGCCGCCGTGGCGTTCAATACCTGGTCAACTGGGAGGGATATGGGCCCGAGGAGCATTGCTGGGTGTCCCGACGGCTCATCCTGGACCCTGCTCTCGTTCGGGACTTCCACCAGGCTCACCCAGAGAAGCCCAGGCCTGGTGGGCCGCCCAGTGGCGTCCGTCGGGGGGTGGGGGCTACTGTCACGAGGCCAGTGTCGTGACAGTTTTGGTGTTGTGTTTGTCTGTACTGTTTGTTCTGTCTCTACCTGTTTGTATGTCTGTTACCTTACCCTCCCCCTTACACTCTGTCACCTATGGATCTGCCTACTTCCCACTCCATACCGGCCCTGCTACAATCAAGCCACCTGGTTCCCATCAGCTCATCACCCAGTCTGCATTTAGTTCCTGTCCTACCTTCAGTCTCTGCCGGATCGTCACTCAGAACTCATGGTTTGTCTGAAGTGGACTTCCAGCCAAGCTTAGCCCGTTGAACCCGTACTTTGTTGCTAGTTGGTTCATAATTTAAACTTGTGTCTTTTATTCTGTTCCAGTCCTGCTTGCCCGCCTGCCTGCCAGCCCGCCTGCCAGCCCAGCCATCACCTCAAGCCCTCCTGCAGCAATCTTCCCCCAGGACCAGTCTCGGCTCATCATCCCCCTGGACCAGCACCCCTCCTTCCCCACACAACCCTCACCACTAATAAACTTTTCCTTTTGACCTAGGTGTCTCATTGGGTTCCTTGCTAGTCGTGACAAATATTTTGCCTTTATAGACAATAAAACCAAATACTGCACTGTTTTCAATTACAGGAAACAGGTTGGACAAGTTGGTAAATTAGCTTAAGCTAAAGTTAGCTGTGACTGCATTCTGTCTAACCTTCACTAACCAGATTTCAGTCACTGGGTTATTACTAAGTGTATTTTGTCTTTGTAGCGCAGTGTACTCACCAGTGTTTGGCAGAGAATCTGTTGTCTTGTTGAGAAAAATCTGATGGATTCAGTTGAATCTTTCTTTAGAGAAACTGGACGGCAGCTCTGCTGTCTCACTCAAACAAACATTCAGTTTCATGTCTGGAACTGTGACATTGAAGCTCCTCCACTCAGTGTAACAGTGTCAGGTTTTACTGCCTCATTGTGAAACACCTTGGCAGAGCTTTGGAACAAGATGAATGATTACTTTTTATTTTTTCTTCTTTTTTAAATATAGTAGCCAAAGAAACAACAGACAGCATAATATGCAAGATATTCAAGACCATATATATGTGTAACATTCGGATGAACAAAATATTCTGTCTGCTGCCCTTTTAAAAAGTATGACATGTCATTCACAGTTAGCTGGATAGGAAACAGAGTCACAAATTGTGAAATGGGTTAATAACACAGTGCAAATGTTTTTACTCAGGAAGTATCAGTAACACTGAGTGACACTTTCTCATTTGTTTTATATTGTTCATAATTCATTCTCTTCTTTCTGAACATGTAAATTCAAACATACAATTAGATAAACAATTTTCAACAGATGAAGGCAGAGACTGTATTATTTTCTACTACTAGAGTAGAATATTAAAATATTAGAATAATATGTTTTTCTAAACAGGAGATTGCATGCTGTTGAGTCCTGAGCACCATCAGAGCTGGAAGTTTTTCTTTTTTGAAAGTCAGTGTGTATTTTCACAGCTTATCTATTACCACTAATTAATATGGAAGACACACATCAGACAATTAGAATATATATGTTTATATAATATATTTTTTATTCGTGGTTTGCATGTTCTCTATGTGTCTGCGTGAGTTCTCTCCGGGTACTCCAGCTTCTTCCCATGGCCCAAAGACATGCACTTAACAGGTTAATTGGCGACTCTAAATTGTCCGTAGGTGTGAATATGAGTGTGAATGGTTGGATGGCTGAATGGAGTACCCTGACTCTTGCCCAAAATCAGCTGACATATTCAGTTTAATTCACATTTTCAATAGAGTGATATATTCCCAGAAACCAACCAACCCTTCTACAAAATGACAGCAAAACAGGGAGACAGAGATCTGCAAATACATGCTGTATATTGGGTCATTAGGCTGTAAGACTTCTTTTACAGACCCCACAACACACCCACCATTAGTCTAAAGTTGAGCTCAGTCTTTTTTAATGTTTTCACAAAAAATACAACTATAGAATGGGTCAAAGTAAAAGTATTTATTATGTAGTGTCATTTTCACTGTATAGTTATATATTAGGAGCGTGTTCTCATGTGGCCACAGGACGCAGTTTGTTATCACCTCCACTAGATGGCATCCTCGGATGTCACATATTTATTTATTCTTTTTTATATTTCATATACTTTTATATTTATACTGTTATTACCATGTCTCTTGTTTTATTCTGAGCCTTTGCAACGAAATTTCGCTCAAATGTACATTGGAAATGTGCAGTTGGATGACAATAAAGTCTGTTTATGTCTATGTCTGTGTCTATGTATTCTCTATAAACTAGCAACACTGTTTTAATGTTCACATGAGCTGCTCCAACAAAAGTCAGAACATAAATAACACTAGACTACCTTACACTACCAACTATCTCAGATATTACAGAGCATTGGAACAGATTGCTTTACTTTTTCAGTACTGCAGCAGCAGAAACGCACTACTCCCACTCAAATGAATGGAAAACCTCCATTTTCACTGCAGCGCCAAATCTGGTTTGAAACCAGCCTCACTCATCAGTGTAGGCATGCAATTTCCCAAAGAGACGGGCAAACATATCATTTGCGTGAATTGGGGGATTTAATTGAGGGACCATGCCATCCATTGCACTGCTGTACCTGCTCCCATATTCTAAGTGTTGTTTTAAACAAAATATTATTTGTATATGGGGCAGTGTCTGAAGCCACAGATGCACTGACGAGTGCAGTTTGGTAAGGCCTTGTCACCTGATTCTTTTGGGCGCTGTAAATATGCTCAAGCATGGGCATTATTCGAGATGACACTGGATACACTAGTATCTAAAGGCATAAAATTGACTTGGGGATATAAACTGTAATACACTGGAAGAGACAGCTAAGTTTGGGCAACACATTCATCTTAAGTGTGTTTATTGGAGCAGCAAAGGAGAGCTAGTAATCGAGCATTTAAGATTCTGTTCTACCTGAGTTACCAGTAGAGTAAAAATTTCTCACAATAACTCGGAAACCCCACCAGGCCCGCCAGACCCTGTTTACTTGCTCAGATCTGGAAATTTTCCTTTGTTTATGTGCTTCTAAATGCTTCTACATGTGTAAATATGCTACGTAGTTAATTTGTTTCGCTTTTGTCTGTTTTTATGACCGGCAGTTTGAATGGTGATAGTTATCTGTCGGCAGTAGCATTTGTGACTGTATATCATTCATCACAAGCAGGAATTATGATTGCGGCTCCCAGGGGAGTAGAAATCATTTCAGCTGCATATTCCATGGCCCAGAAAGGAATAACAACTGCTGCTTCCGTGGCAAAATCAGCAATTCCGGCTAAATGTTCGGTGGCACGAGCAGTGATTGCAGTGTTCTTTTTCTTGATGCCACATATTGGTCAGGCTGTAAAATTTATCCTTGCTTTTCTGATGGTTTTGTTCATAATCCCACTTAAACTCATTTTCGCACAAACTCAGTTCAGTTACATATTTTTGGATGCATTTCATCTCTGGGCTAGGCCGCCAGCTATTCAATACAATATGGGATACTGCATCACACATCCATAATCCAGTCACTCGACAGAGAGACACTTTGCGGCCCTTACTGACTTCATGGGAGCAGCAGTGTGGCTAGCGCTGTTGGCTCATCAGATCAGTGTGTTGTCTGCATAGTGTCTCATTTGGGCTTTTGTGTGGGTTTTCCCTGGGTGCTCCAGTTTCTCTTCAACAATTGAACTTAAAATCAATAAAAATGAAATACAAATAACAAAATCAACAAATCAATATTATATAATATATATTATTTTTATTTGAACATTTGTGTCAGTATAATTAAAAAGTCATTTCAAGTGGTATTGGAATCTCTAAAGTCTTTTCCTGAGGTTGCTCTGTTTTTCATTTCATTTGTTAGTTTTTGTGCATATTGTGTTTTTGTTTTGTTTGATGAACTTTGTTTAGTGGCTTCACTTTCTTAGATATATCTTCTTTTGACTCAGCCACGCCTGCGAAATCCATCCCATTATGATCAGATATGGCACAAAACATCGTCAAAGTGAACAGTGAAAACTGAGAGATCACCCTCACTCGCTTTCCTACACAGGACGATTTCTACACAGATCTTGACAGATGAAATTTAGAATGTTCCTGGTCCCCTTCAGCAACCCATTAAACTTCATGTCTTTCCAGCTGAGATGCTCAGTGATAGTGAAAAACATACTGCACAATAACATACTCTCAAACTCTGCATAATCTGGCTGGGATATATAAGGAGCTCAATATTTAAATTAAAAATTGATCACCGCCTCTTTTGTCTAGCTGGCGTTAATGTGAAAATGGTTGAGATTGCACCAAGTCCGAGATGACCCCCCTGTATTTCTGTTCACTTCCTTCTGATACACGTCCAACAACTTCTGGAGGTGACAGCTGTCACAGTTTTGTCTGAAGGCTGGAGAGAAAAAGAACACAACATCAGACCCACAGTCATGAAGCCTCACATACTGTGGTCTGTTGGTGAGGTAGTTGATAGTCCGATGCCCAGAATAGACAAATGAAACACTGGCTCTTGATAGGGTCTTTCACATTTTTCACTTTCACACGCTTTTTCGTGCATTTCATGGCCACCATAGTTTCTCATGCTTGGGAGGGGAGGTTGCAATGTAAAGCTGTGAAAAACCTGATATTTGTAATATTTCACCCATATTTTACCCATATTTTCCCTTTCACTCGTGATGCCAAACCCAAAACTGTTAATTTCAGATGTTACACAACCTATAATGAACTCCATTTTTAGTGAAATTCTGCAAGATGTCTGTAGGTCATTGTAAGAGATCTTGATCTCAGTAAGTATGGAGTAGGGTGATTTTATGGTCAGGTTTTTGTGTTTCACATGTCACATGGACACATTATATCCTGGTTTTTAAAGACCTGGATATGAACATGTGGTTAATAGAGGAAACAACTAGGTTTCTCATGTTCCAGGTAAATGGCAAGTAATGCCAAAATTAGGACATTAAATAAACTTATGACAGCTTAACTAACTAACAAACTAACTGTAAATCATATGTTTATTTGCCTTATTTGTAGATTCATGGTATCTTAATTTTAACATCATAGTTTCATCTGCTTTCTACTTAAAAAGGAAAATAGTCTGCACACATGGCAAGGATTTTGCACAAGGAGTGAAGGTATCTTCAACAGTGATTTGTTTATTCATTTTGATGAACAAGCTGAAAATGCACAACAGGTAATATTTGGACACATTAAAAAACACCAAAGCATCTTCTTACTGTGTATGTAATGAAATGTTTTTAATTTAGGAATCTGTAATTCTAATTCTTAGAAACAAGAAACAAGCAAAGGAAGAATGTACAAAACAGTCCTGCTTGCACGCTATATTATACAGAAAGGATGCAAGCAGAACTGCAGTATCAACGTCATAAAATGAACCCAGACCCTTCTCATAATCCACAAACTCCCACACCTTCTCTTCCCATCATCAGACAGGATAAGATCAAGATGTGCTGTATCAGGATTGAGTACTTCATACTGCTAGACCTTCTTCAGCTTGGCCTTTTCACAGAGTAGTGGCTGGAGCCTGACCCTGGGAAATATGGGTGTGTGTACACTATGTACAAGTCACCAGTCTATCACAGTGCTGACATAGACAGACAATCATAATCACATTCACATCTACAGGCTTAAACTTTGAATAACATTACATTATATACACTACAGACTATTTCAAATGTGATGAGTATTGGAGCTTTTCAGGTAAAGACAAGTCTGAAAACTGCTGATGATGTTTATAGAACATTCAGTAAACAATAGAAAAAAAAACAAATCGATAAGATGATGAAAAAAAAACTACAATCTATACATACCATACAGTGAATCTTTCTGTAAAAAATGCCTTTTCTACTCTGTGTGGTTGACAGGAGAGATGATCAGTGGTGCAGAGTTTTTACCACCATGATTATGACCAGTTCTAAGGAATGGGTAGAGTTTCTCAGTGAAAGAGCAGCCAGTAAAAGAGTAAATCAGAGCTGCAGCATCAACATCATAAAAAGAGACCAGGCCCTCCTCGTAATCCACAAACACCCCCACCTTCTCAGGCTTCGACTTCAGAGAAAGACGGACTGAAGGGCGATTACAAGCTATGTACTCATTTTCATTCCTCAAAAATGTCGTCCAGTAACCATTCCGGGGGGTAACAATCATTGTTCCTTTCCTGTTGATCGACTCTCTGACCACCCCTAAATGCCACTCAGTCTTTCCTTTAACCTGAACCTCATAGTAAAATCTTCCTGAAGAAAAACTCTGCTTTGCTAATACATTAGCACAATTATTAAACCTCTCTGGGTTGTCTGGGACATTCTTCTTTACACCACCATGTTTAACTTGTTTACCATCATTAGACAGGATGAGAGCAGGGTATGCTGTATCAGGATCAAGTGTTACATCCACAGCATACTGCTGGACCCTCTTCAGCTCAGCCTCAAACAGCTTCTTCATCTGTTTACTGAGCATCTCCTCCAGCTGAGCGAAAGCTGTCACTACAATTCCCTCATATGAAGGTGGACAGACGCTGACTTCTGTCCAGTCCTTGGTGGGTGGAACAGTGTTCAGTGACAGGAAGCTTTGGAGGAGGTGAAGGTGGTCTTCAGACTGTGAGAGCAGCCCCACCTCAGTGCTTCTCTTCTTCAGCTCAGAGATTTCCTGTTCCAGCTCTTTGATGAAGCCTTCAGCCTGTTTCTCTGTCTTTGTCTGCTTCTCTTTGATCGTGTCAATAAACTTGACCTGGCTTCTCTCAACAGACTCCTTCACAGCAGTGAAGACCTGAACACCATCTGCTATCTCTCTGTCTGCATCTTCCTGACTGAGCTCCACTGAGCGTTTGATCCCCTGAATCTTCAGTTGTCTCCTCTGGATCATCTGTTGAATTTCAGTCTCTTTCTTTCTCAGCGCTGTCTTCTTTACTTCATAGTCCTCTCTTAGAGGAACGACATCATGTCTCTTGTGGTCTGAATAGGTGCAGAGCATACAGACACACATCTGGTCAGTTTTACAGAACAGCTCCAGCACTTTATTGTGCTTCGTACACATCCTGCCCTCCAGGTTCTCCACAGGGTCGATCAGCTGATGTCTTTTCAGACCTGGCTTTGTCAGATGAGGCTCCAGGTGAGTCTCACAGTAGGAGGATAGACACACCAGGCAAGACTTCATCGCCTTCAGTTTGGTTCCAGTGCAGTAGTCACAGGGAACTTCTCCTGGTTTGGAAACTTGTTGCTCTGAACTGCTGCTGGTTTTCTGTTGAGCTGACTGTCTGAACTGAGCAGCCATCTCAGAGATGAAAGTATTGACCCGCAGCTCGGGTCTCGTGTTGAAAACCTCTTTACAGTTGGGACACTGACACTGGACATTATTATTCCAGTGTTCAGTGATGCAGCTTTTACAGAAGTTGTGTCCACATGGTGTGCTGACTGGATCAGTGAACACATCCAGACAGATGGAGCACAGAAACTGATCTTCAGTCAGCAGACAGCTGGCAGCAGACATATCTTCACTCTGAGGAAAAAAAGTGTAAAAAAAATAAATTATATATATATATAACCATTATTATACATATATGGAGCGACATCCTGAATTCTATTAAAACTGAGGTCCAAATTTACTCAGAAAATAGCTCATTGTAAATAAGTACTGTGGTTATCAATAAATTTGGGGTCACAATCTGCATGTATTCAGTGTCTCATTTACTAAGTTAACTCATTACATAATCAGGTCTTGGATTTTGCTGGTATTTTTATGAGATTACCAAGCTCAGAAAATAAGTAATAACATAGTGATCTTCATTCCAACTCTGAAAAAAAACGGGGTTTCTTAAAATGACTCAAATAAGTATGATGTAACTCTGAGCCTAATTCTAATTAAAGGAAGTATAATAAGACAAATAAAAGACATATACAGAAGCTAATGCAACAGGTTGATGTGGATGTTAGTATTGATGTAATCTCACACACTAATGAATACATAGTTCGACAGCATTTCCAGAGGGATCATTTTGGCTGCATGAGTTAAATGTATCAACAATATAAAAACGTGAACCAAATGTGACTACAGGTCTTACAAAGACAGACAGCTGCAATTATAGAAACAGTGAAGAAGTGAAGGTCAATACCGTCTCTTTGTTAGGAAAGATGGCTAGTCTCTTACACAGTTTTCTTTGTTTTCTTTATTTAACGTTTAGTCACAATATTATATAAAATAGACACAGAATCGTGGTCAACATTGGTGTTAATTTTTTTTTTCTAAAAACACATTAAAAACATTATATAGTGTAGAGAAGAACCATAACCTATGTGAGTCCTTTGTGTAGGCCATCTGGGTGGGTGCTTAAAGAGGAAGCATGCCATAGGTACCCTTTCATGGGATCTATGAGTACGTGGGTATTTTATTTTCATTGGATGATTGAATGTTTGAAAAAATCTCAGTTAATTAAGCTACATACATTTACATTTCTTTGCTTATTTTTAAATGTACAGTATTTTTGTTTATATGTTGCAGAATTTAATATGAATTGGTAGGAGCAAACTAAGGAAGTTGTGCTTTTTTGTTGTTGTTGTTGTTGGTGGTGGTGGTGGTGGTGGTGTTAATCTTGTTGACTCTCCCTTCCAGGGCTCCACTCTGATAGGCCGATTTGAACTGGAGAAGCAGCCTGTCAGAGTATATGTGTGGAGAATGGGAGAAAATGGTAACTAATAATAAAAGTCAACCTATTTTCTGCACACCTCCTGGCCAGCATGATGGTTTCTGGTCTTCCTTGCTACCCTCCACCTCTCTTTGCAGCAAACACTGCTGTGTGTAACAGCTGTAAAAGCTGTGAGAACGAGAAATGTTATGCCTTTATAGACAATAAAACCAAATACTGTACTGTTTTCAATTACAGGAAACAGGTTGGACAAGTTGGTAAATTAGCTTAAGCTAAAGTTAGCTGTGACTGCATTCTGTCTAACCTTCACTAACCAGATTTCAGTCACTGGGTTATTACTAAGTGTATTTTGTCTTTGTAGCGCAGTGTACTCACCAGTGTTTGGCAGAGAATCTGTTGTCTTGTTGAGAAAAATCTGATGGATTCAGTTGAATCTTTCTTTAGAGAAACTGGACGGCAGCTCTGCTGTCTCACTCAAACAAACATTCAGTTTCATTTCTGGAACTGTGACATTGAAGCTCCTCCACTCAGTGTAACAGTGTCAGGTTTTACTGCCTCATTGTGAAACACCTTGGCAGAGCTTTGGAACAAGATGAATGATTACTTTTTATTTTTTCTTCTTTTTTAAATACAGCAGCCAAAGAAACAACAGACAACATAATATGCAAGATATTCAAGAACATATATCTGTATGTAACATTCGGATGAACAAAATATTCTGTCTGCTGCCCTTTAAAAAGTATGACATGTCATTCACAGTTAGCTGGATAGGAAACAGAGTCACAAATTGTGAAATGGGTTAATAACACAGTGCAAATGTTTTTACTCAGGAAGTATCAGTAACACTGAGTGACACTTTCTTATTTGTTTTATATTGTTCATAATTCATTCTTTTCTTTCAGAACATGTAAATTCAAACATACAATTAGATAAAAGATTTTCAACGGATGAAGGCAGAGACTGTAACAGACTGGATTCATGTCTCAGGATCAGTCAGGATCTAATGATAATAATAGAGTAGAATATTAAAATATTAGAATAATATGTTTTTGTTTTATGAGTTCAGAGCTCCTTTAGAGCTGGAAGTTTTTCTTTTTTGAAAATCAGACAATCAGTGTGTTTTTTCAAAGCTTATCTACTACCACTAATTAATATGGAAGACACATATCAGACCACCAGAATAAATATGTCTCTATAATATAATTTTTATTCATGGAGTTTGCATGTTCTCCCCACGTCTGCGTGAGTTCTCTCATGCAGACATGGGGATAAAAAAAAAAAACATAATTATAATATAATATCCAGGGTTTTCCCTCGGTGCTCCAGTTTCTCCCTCAGTAACTGAACTTAAAATCAACAAAAATTAAATACAAATAACAAAATCAACAAATAAATAATTATTTTTATTTGAACATTTGTGTCAGTATAATTAAAAAGTCATTTCAAGTAGTATTGGAATCTCTAAAGTCTTTTCCTGAGGTTGCTCTGTTTTTCATTTCATTTGTTAGTTTTTGTGCATATTGTGTTTTTGTTTTGTTTGATGAACTTTGTTTAGTGGCTTCACTTTCTTAGATATATCTTCTTTTGACTCAGCCACGCCTGCGAAATCCATCCCATTATGATCAGATATGGCACAAAACATCGTCAAAGTGAACAGTGAAAACTGAGAGATCACCCTCACTCGCTTTCCTACACAGGACGATTTCTACACAGATCTTGACAGATGAAATTTAGAATGTTCCTGGTCCCCTTCAGCAACCCATTAAACTTCATGTCTTTCCAGCTGAGATGCTCAGTGATAGTGAAAAACATACTGCACAATAACATACTCTCAAACTTTGCATAATCTGGCTGGGATATATAAGGAGCTCAATATTTAAATTAAAAATTGATCACCACCTCCTTTGTCTAGCTGGCGTTGATGTGAAAATGGTTGCGATTGCACCAGTTGACAAAGTCTGAGATGACCCCCCTGTATTTCTGCTCACTTCCTTCTGATACACGTCCAACAACTTCTGGAGGTGACAGCTGTCACAGTTTTGTCTGAAGGCTGGAGAGAAAAACAGAGAGAGAGGCCCCCATGCTCTAAACATGTCTGTTGGTTAGGTAGTTGATAGTCCATTCAGTCAGGTGGTGGTCAACTCCAGCCCTTCTAGCTTCCCACTCTCGTTGTAACAATATATATGTACTATACATCACCAATAAACATAGACTTACTACTGTAAAAAAGTAAACAGACTGTAAACAGTAAGTTACTGTTTATCTTGCTTTAAAAAATCAAATGTTTTTTTCTACTCTGTGTGATTGACAGGAGAGATGATGAGAGGGGCGTCATTATTACAAGGACTAAAGTATGGATAGAGTTTCTCAATGAAGGGGCAGCCAGTGAAAGAGTAAATCAGAGCTGCAGCATCAACATCATAAAAGGAAACCAGACCCTCTTCATAATCCACAAACACCCCCACCTTCTCAGGCTTTGACTTCAGAGAAAGATGGACTGAAGGGCGAGTACGAGCTTTGTACTCATTTTCATTCCTCAAACATATTGTCCAGTAACCATACTGAGGCCTCAGTCTCATTTTTCCCTTCCTGTTGATTGACTCTCTGGCCACTCCTAAATCCCAGTCAGTCTTCCCTTTAACCTGAACCTCATAGTAAAATCTTCCTGAAGAAAAACTCTGCTTTCCTAAGAGACAGGAAGAATTAAATCTCTTTGGGTTGTCTGTGAGATTCTGTTTTACATCACCACAGTT
This sequence comes from Sciaenops ocellatus, assembly GCA_033000465.1. NCBI lineage: Eukaryota > Metazoa > Chordata > Actinopteri > Sciaenidae > Sciaenops > Sciaenops ocellatus. The sequence goes on along the minus strand of CP136871.1, from coordinate 24,337,838 downwards.
AACTTGTTTTCCATCATTAGACAGGATGAGCAAGGGATTTGCTGTATCAGGATCAAGTGTTACATCCACAGCATACTGCTGGACCCTCTTCAGCTCACCCTCAAACAGCTTCTTCATCTGTTTACTGAGCATCTCCTCCAGCTGGTTCACAGCTCTCATCACAGTTCCCTCATATGAAGACGGACGGATGCTGACTTCTGTCCAGTCCTTGGTGGGTGGAACAGCGTTCAGTGACAGGAAGCTTTGGAGGAGGTGGAGGTGGTCTTCAGACTGTGAGAGCAGCTCCACCTCAGTGCTTCTCTTCTTCAGCTCAGAGATTTCCTGTTCCAGCTCTTTAATTAATTCTTCTGCCTGGCTCTCTGTCTTTGTCTGCTTCTCCTTGATTGTGTCAATAAACTTGACCTGGCTTCTCTCAACAGACTCCTTCAAAGCGGTGAAGACCTGAACACCATCTGCTATCTCTCTGTCTGCATCTTCCTGACTGAGCTCCACAGTTTGCCTGATCTCCTGAATCTTCAGTCGTCTCTTCTGGATCATCTGATGAATTTCATCCTCTGTCTTCTCCAGCTCAGACTTCTTTTCTTTAAATTCTTTTCTTAGAGGACCAACATCATGTGTCTTGTGGTCTGAAGCAGTGCAGGGCATGCAGACACACATCTGGTCAGTCTTACAGAACAGATCCAGCAGTTTATCGTGCTTCATACACATCCTGCCCTCGAGGTTCTCCACAGGGTCGATCAGCTGATGTCTTTTCAGGCCTGATTTTGTCAGATGAGGCTCCAGGTGAGTCTCACAGTAGGAGGATAGACACACCAGGCAAGACTTCATCGCCTTCAGTTTTGGTCCAGTGCAGTAGTCACAGGAAACTTCTCCTGGTTTGGAAACTTGTTGCTCTGATCTGCTGTTGGTTTTCTGTTGAGCAGCCATTTCAGAGATGAAAGTATTGACCCGCAGGTCAGGTCTCGTGTTGAAAACCTCTTTACAGTTGGGACACTGACACTGGACATTAATATTCCAGTGTTCAGTGATGCAGGTTTTACAGAAGTTGTGTCCACATGGTGTGGTGACTGGATCATTGAACACATCCAGACAGATGGAGCACAGAAACTGATCTTTCAGGCAGCTGGCAGCAGACATATCTTCACTCTGAGGACAAAGAGTATGAAAAAACAAAATTGTAATTGCATTTTTATATTTAAATTATTTCATAACATTTAACTATGATGCCACAGCATGGCTCAAAGACTGCAAAAAGGAGGGAGACAACACCAGGTAGTCGTGTAGGGAAAATAGATCAGAAGCATGTATGGCTGTGTGACTGGGTGTTTGGAGAGAATGCAACAGGAAAACACATGCTTTAGTCCTGCTAGAGCCAAAAACAGAGCTACAGTTAATAAGTTCTTATAGAAACCGCAATAGTAACCCACCCAGCAACCCGGAAAACGCATGAGCTGTTGCTTGGTGACAGGCACTCAATTGCTGCTACCTTTGTTTGTTCTGGTCTTACCTGCCCTTCGCCTACTACCTTCCCAAGATAGGTGACAGTCGCCTTTGGGAACTCACACTATGTTGAGTTAACCATCAGGCATGTATCATGCAGATGTTTGAACAGCTTCCTGATGCGATGAACTTGATCTTCATCGCTGTGAATCACTACATCATCCAAACACACAGAACAACAATAAAGTGTGTAAAGTTGGAATGTCATTAAATAAACACAAGAAGTTGTTAATAAGAGCAGATGACTCCTTGGAAGTGCCCAAAGAAACACTCCAAATTACACAGCATCTCCAAGTTTTGTTTAGTTGGCCCTGCAGCTTGCTCTCATCAGGCACGACAACAGCATCTTTCTCAGGTCCAGAATAATCAGACAAATACCTTGCCACTGTATGTGTACTGTATGGTATGGTTTTAACAGGTTCACATGACAGAATTGAGTTAAAAAACGTAAATAGAAATCAGTACCAAAACTGTAAATGGACCATAAAATCTGGACAGAAATGGAGAATCGACAAGTGGCAACAAAGCCAGAACCTGGTGACCTGTACTAAACTTCAGTTTTATGATCACATAGGTGATTCATTTTTGACTGTGAGGCAGCTAGCTCTCTAGCCTTTTCCCCTGCTATATACAACCAATGCTGGAACCCATTTCTATAGTCTAATATATTCTTCAGTGGTGCCAACGGATCATACAGACTTAGTGGCCTTTGCACAGTGTGTGGCTACCTGATTCTGGTTTCACTAGCACTTTCACCACGTACTCTCCTTGTTGGGCATTCCCCATCCCCCCTCTGGTCACTCCCTCAGAACTGGAGCTACCACACCGGCCTCCCGCAATGGCATCCCTGCGGATTTAACAGAAATTATGGGTTGTTGGTCCTTGCAAGCGTATCACTGCAACATTCGTTCAGACCTCAAAAAGTAACTGGAGGCTTTGGGAATTATGTCTGGGTGCTTTGGTGGATTAAGTTTGCCCAAAAGATAAGATAAGAATCCAAGTTCACTATTGTTCACTATCTTACTGTTAACAAATCATTCAAATGCACATGAACACCAATGTGTTAATTGCTAGTAAAATACTGTATGTAGCACTGTTGTGGGTTTATTTTCCAATTGGGGACCTGTGTACGAACCTGTATGTGGAATTTACATGTTCTGCCTGTGTGCCCATGGATTTTCCCCAGCATCAGAAACATGTATGCTAGGTAATTAACCTATCAGTGCCCTGGACTTCGTCCCCGTGCGCTGTACAGTGTCTGTCCACTGCCCCATATACTTAGAATGGGTTAAATGCAGAGAATTAATTTCACTGTGTTGTACAGTGCACGATTATGTATGTGAAAGAGGAGGTCCAGAGCGAGAGAGGATGATGTTACAGAGAGCAGAGAATCAGATACAATAAATGTGCAGAAGATGGAAAGTGTTGCTTTGGACTTCAGAAAACTTTAACTATTTCATGGCCACCGATGATGAAATGGCTATGGCCGTGAGTATAACTGAGTCTGAGTGGAGTCTGATTTCTTACCATTTGTGACACAGTGAATATTATCAGCTGTCCTGACTTACAAAGGCAGACAGCAGCAACTATTGAAACAGTTAGGTTGAAAAAAAAGGATCAAAGTTCGAAGGCTATTGGGTGTAACAGAAATAAAAGTTCTGCAACGTCAATTTTATGATTTTATAGGCTATAAATAAAAGTTGTCAGATAATACCACATACTGTACTTTGAACAATCGGAAGTGCATTGAAGCTAGGCTAGTTAGCTTTTACCTGTACTAGATTTGGTGTTACCTTTTCTTTTATTTGTTATGGTTGGATTTGGCTACTTCCTTATATGTGTGTGTGGTATAATAAACTCAATCACTAAGATGTTCACACAACAACTTTTATTTTTTACTACAGGAAACTGAAAAAAGTGGGTAAATTAGATTAAACTAAAGCTAGCTGTGACTGTATTCAGTCTAACTAGTGTTTAGTCACTGTTTGATCGTTACTTCTGTTTTTAAGTAGCAAACTTCTTGTCTTTATTGAAAACGACACTTCTATGATATATTATTTTGACATGCTAGAACAGATATAAAAAAATGTCACATTCAATCTCAGTTTTTGACTAAATATTTAGTTTGTCTATTTTGTCTTTGTAGTGCAGTGTACTCACCAGTGTTTGGCAGAGGTTCTGCTGTTTTGTTGAGAAAAACTTGACAGATTCAGTTGTAGTTTCCTTTAGAGAGAAACAGAGACTTGTCTGTACTGGAGCCCTGCTGTCACTCAGACAAACTTTCAGTTTAACTGGAAGAAATGTGACAGTGAATGTTTTTTCCTTCAGTGTTGCTCCTCCTCTCAGTGTAGCTCTTTATCGTGGCTGCAGCAACGTGCTGGTACTTATCTCACACACTGACTGGCAGAGACCCACAATCAACCCACTAGATTACACAGGTTATCCAAGGCCACCTTCCTTAATCGGCATTGAGAATAATATAGCATAAGCCACAACTTCCCGTTCCTTTGTTTGATATAATTAGTTTAACAAGTTTTAAAATTATGAAATGTATTATTCTCTAAGCCCTTCCTATGCAAATAGAGCCAATAGTACATCTATACAGCCAATGTATATGTATATATAGATATCAAGGTTTATCACCTGTTTATCTATGCTCCTGTTGTATTCACTCTCAATTTGAACCAGAGCCTCTCCTGCTCAACAATTTAAAAAAATAATTAATTAAAATTAATTGATTGTTGATTGTTATAATTTGCGTTTATAAAAGTAGGCTACAAGCTCATTTTGAGACTTGAACAACAACTGGGTTTATTTCAACTTGGGTTGTATTTTCAGAGCTCTGGCCGCTGTTTGTGAGTTATGATATTGTCCTAACCAAAGTAACTGTACAAATCTCTAACACAATAACTATCACTGCTATTTGAATAAAACAACTTTCTTTGTTGACAACAGCTGTGCTATGTTGTACATGATATTGCAAAGTTAAATAAAGGTGGAATTAAATTGTTTGTTTAGTATAATAAAAAAATAATGTAATTCAAGAGAAGGGGTAGTGCACATTTAAGCTCACTTTCATCCCTAGTGGATAGGATAGAATTCTTAGCAGATACTTTATAATTAGAATTTGATTATGTTGTTGTATGAAATAATGAGATTTGCAGTATAGAGTGATGTGTTGAAATAAAAATTTAATAATTTCAAATAAGAAAATTGTCACAATAACAAAAAGAATATCTTGTTGTAACATGAAAAGGACCTTCTGAGTTTCTCAGTATTTTTTGTTGTGGTGGCTCCACTAGAGGGCGTGCTCAGATGTCAGTTATTCTCTATAAACAAGTAACACTGCTTGAGTGTTTGTATCAGCTGCTGAAATGCAACTCAAACCCCTAACACAAAATTAGCATACATGCCAACTACTGCTGATGTGATGGTACTGAAGGGTACTGGAGCTCATCAGCTCAAGACAACAGCTTCGAAGGCTGTTAAAAAATAATTAGAATAAATGTGACTACATTAGATAATACCAATAAATGCTGTAACATTGTTGAGCTGTAGTAAGTATGGGACACCAAAAAAATAAAAACATTTAAAGAAACAAAAGGGGAAAATGCATCTGAAACAACAATACACCATAACACCAGTGAACATATATTTACATTACATTAATTACATTACATGACATGGCAAATCTTTCTGTGGAAAATCAAATGGTTGTTTTACTCTGTGTGATTGACAGAAGAGATGATCAGAGGGGCAGAGTTTTTACCACCATAATTAGGACTGGGACCGAAGCATGGGTGCAATTTCTCAGTGAAGGAGCAGCCAGTAAAGGAGTAGATCGGAGCTGCTGCATCAACATCATAAAAGGAGACCAGGCCCTCTTCATAATCCACAAACACTCCCACCTTATCAGGCTTCGACTTCAGAGAGAGACAGACTCCAGGGCCAGCAAGAGCTTCGTACACATTGTCATTCCTCAAACATATCATCCAGTAACCATTCTGGGGGCTTGCAGTGATTTTTCCCTTCCTGTTGATCGACTCTCTGGCTACCCCTAAATCCCAGTCAGTCTTCCCTTTAACCTGAACCTCATAGTAAAATCTTCCTGAAGAGAAACTCTGCTTTCCTAAGACACTAGTACAATAGGAAAATCTCTTTGGGTGGTTCTGGAGATTCTTCTTTACATTACTATCAAGCACTTGTTTGCCATCATTAGACAGGATGAGCCAGGGATTGGCTGTATCAGGATCGAGTGTCACATCTACTGCATACTGCTGGACCCTCTTCAGCTCGGTCTGAAACAGCTTTTTGATCTGTTTATTGAGCATCTCCGTAAGTTGATTCACAGCTCTCATCACAGTCCCCTCGTAGGAAGGTGGACGGACGCTGACTTCTGTCCAGTCCTTGGTGGGTAGAACAATGTTCATGGATGTGAAGCTTTGGAGGAGGTGAAGGTGGTCTTCAGACTGTGAGAGCAGCCCCACCTCAGTGCTTCTCTTCTTCAGCTCAGAGATTTCCTGTTCCAGCTCTTTGATGAAGCCTTCAGCCTGTTTCTCTGTCTTTGTCTGCTTCTCTTTGATCATGTCAATAAACTTGACCTGGCTTCTCTCAACAGACTCCTTCAGAGCGGTGAAGACTTGAACACCATCTGCTATCTTTCTGTCTGCATCTTCCTGACTGAGCTCCACTGAGCGTTTGATCTCCTGAATCTTCAGTTGTCTCTTCTGGATCATCTGTTGAATTTGTGTCTCTTTCTTTCCCAGCTCTGTCTTCATTTCTCCATATTCCTCTTTTACAGGAACGACATCATGTGTCTCATGGTCTGAAGCAGTGCAGAGCATGCAGACACACATCTGGTCAGTCTTACAGAACAGATCCAGCAGTTTATCGTGCTTCATACACATCCTGCCTTCCAGGTTCTCCACAGGGTCGATCAGCTGATGTTTTTTGAGACCTGGCTTTGTCAGATGAGGCTCCAGGTGAGTCTCACAGTAAGAGGCCAAACACACCAGGCAAGACTTGAGGGCCTTCAGTTTGGTTCCAGTGCAGTAGTCACAGGGAACTTCTCCTGGTTTAGAAACCTGTTGCTCTGAACTGCTGCTGGTTTTCTGTTGAGCTGACTGTCTGAACTGAGCAGCCATTTCAGAGATGAAAGTATTGACCCGCAGCTCAGTTCTCATGTTGAAAACCTCTTTACAGTTGGGACACTGACACTGGAGGTTATAATTCCAGTGTTTAGCGATGCAGGTTTTACAGAAGTTGTGTCCACATGGTAAGGTGACTGGATCAGTGAACACATTCAGACAGATGGAGCACAGAAACTGATCTTCAGTCAGCAGACAGCTGGCAGCAGACATATCTTCACTGTGAGGACAAAAAGTGTGAAAAAACAAAACTGTAACTGCATTAAAAAAAATTCTTTCATAACATTTAAATTTTTAAGTTTAGTAGAATATAAGCACATCCTGAAATCTGATGCACCAAACTAAAGCCCAGATTTACTAAGAAAATAGCTGAATGGGAATCGAGTCTAGGTCTGCACTTCCCCACTGAAGTTTCCCCACAAAGCAGCAGCATCCAATGAAATAATCAATAATAAATAAAGAATCCAAGCTTCGTTCACTGTCTTATTTATTTATTTATATATAGATAGTTATTGTTAATAAATCATTCAAACTTACAAACAAACTGTGTTCATTGCTTGCAAAATACTGTATCTAGCCAGTATTTAGTGTTCATTTCAGGACTTTGCTCTATGGGTTTCCCCCACCATCAGAAACATGTATGGTAATCTCCTGTCAGTGCACTAGACTAGGCACTGCACAGTGGCTGTCCACTGCTCCATTCACTTAGAATGGTTTAAATGCAGAGAATGAATTTTATATTGTGTATGATTATGTATGTGACAATAAAGCTGATTTGTTTGGTTAGAGCAGAGCAAAAAAAAAAAATCCCCTGTCCAAAGATCTTTAAGGTCAGAGAGTCAGTTTGGACAAAAAGGAGGTGCAGAGAGCAGATGATGTTATAGAGAGCAGAGAATCAGACACATTAAATGTGCAGAAGAAAAGACATAAGCTGCTGCTTGGGATAACAGGAAACTTTAACTATTTCCCGGCCATGGATGGACCCCTGTTAAAAATGGCTATGGCCATGAGTGTAACTTCCTGTCCGAGAGGAGCTGAAGTTTGACTTCATACCATTTGTGACAAAGTAAATACTATCAGCTGTCCTGTCTTACAAAGGCAGACAGCAGCAACTATAGAAACAGGTCAAGAAAAAAAAAAAAAACGCTATTTCCTTTAACACAAATAAAAATTCTGCAACGTCAATTTTATGACTTTATAGGCTATAAATAAAAGTTGTTAGATAATACCAGATATTGTACTTTTGACATGAAAAGTGCATTAAGGCCAGGCCAGTTAGCTTTTACCTGTACTAGATTTGGTGTTACCTTTTCTTTTGTTTGCTATGGTTGGATTTGGCTACTTCCTTGTATGTGTGTGTGGTATAATAAACGCATCAGCATTTATTTTTCAATTACAGTAAACTGAAATAAGTGGGTAAATTAGATTAAACTAAAGCTAGCTGAGCTGTCAGTCTAGAACAGATATAAGAAAATGTCACATTCAGTCTTTGACTAAATATTTAGATAGTGCAGTGTACTCACCAGTGTTTGGCAGAGGTTCTGCTGTTTTGTTGAGAAAAACTTGACAGATTCAGTTGAAGTTTCCTTTAGAGAGAAACAGAGACTTGTCTCTACTGCAGTTTTACTGCGTCACTCAGACAAACTTTCACTTTCATCTTGCGGAAATGTGACTGTGACTCTTTTCCTCCTTCAGTGTTGCTCCTCCTCTCAGTGTAGCTCTGTAAGTGAGAATTTAGTGCCTCATCATAGAGAAATATCTCAACAGAGCTTTGGAACAAGATGAGTTTTTCCTTTTTGTTTTACTTTTACTACAGTCGAAACAATCATCTTTTCTTTATGACAGATGCATTACTGAACACATTATAGGTGGAAAAAATAAAGAATTTTAAACTATTAAGCACCCATCTTTTGCCATAACTTTCCAATATGCTTTTTATTTCAATTCTGATCTCAATTAACTATAATGTAGTCATATTTTTCACCGTGTCATCCATGTTCATATATCCTGCATAAAATACCATGTTAAGAATGCATGGAGAGAAGTATATCAGACACTCGTTTTGTAGTCCATCTTGTGAGCATTGTAGTGGATAACATGTTGTTGCATAATTACGTATCATAGTCTAAGTGCAATAGGATTCTCTGAGCTGTGCATGTTTCTTCCTTAAGTCCTTATGAGTTCTCCTTCACTTCTTTCCTTGACCTCGTGAGGCATGACATTTCCCATCGAGGTAAAGGAAAAGTGTTTAGGAAAGGACATAGGAGGTAATTTTTTTGACTATTGATGGCACTCTGGGACTGGAGAATGGACACAATAAAAGCAAACAAAAATCATGTAAATTTAAGCATTTAAGAAATCACATTAAAGCTGATTAAAAAAAACACAAGAAATAACACTAGTAAAAACTTAATACTGAGCGGCCAAGTCACATTACCACTGAGTCCACAGAAGACTGACAGGAGAGCTGCTGTTCTTGAACTGTGGCTTGATAATATGATTGCAGGCAAGTGTGGAGCAGAGCCAGGTGCCAGGAGAGGTTAGCCACACCCACAACATACACACGCGCGCGCACACACACACGCACACACACACACCTCGGAACAAGATTTTTACTCTTTGTTTTTTCTTCTTTCTTCTACAGTGGAAGTATACAGCAGCCAAAACAAAATCACAAAAAGAAACACAATCACAAAAAGACAACATACTGCTGCTTTCCAAATTGTTTACAATCTCACCAATTTCTTACAGATCATTTTACCGGGAAAAAACAAAGAAAAACTGACCTTGAAAACTTTTGTCGCTGTGCCCCAACTTGGCTTCCCCGTGATTTTCAAGTTTAAGAATTATTAAAGTAAAATACTTCTAAAATACTAAAATTTTGTATCTTTGAAAAAGGTCCTCAGTTAGACAAGTAGTCAGCCTTAATTTCTACCACTAGAAAATCTGTCTCTAAGAAAATACAGAGAATTTATTATTATCACAGCTTTGATAATTGAAAGAGCAGAAGATTAAGAGTTTATTTTACTCCTGCATTCATTTAATTTGTTTCAGTGTCAGACTGATTATTGATGAGTTATTGATGTCAGACAGCAGTTTCTTATAAACTCCACCAGAGGGCGTCCTCAGCTGTCATTTAATTCTCTACAAACACTGGTTTAGTGTTCATGTCACCTTCTCAAATGTAACTAAACATAACAAAAGCTTTTCATTACATGAAATTACCATGTATTATTCAAATGTTTTATCTTGGATAACACTCTTAGTTCAGCATTGACCATCTGCTGGAGGCTTTGTTTTTGGTATAATAAACTTCTGATCTCTGAGTCACTGACAGTCTGACATCAGGCAGGTTGATATTCAAAAGTGGATATTTGGAGGAAGGTTGACATACTGGATTTAAGAATGACAGCATTCCTCCGTAACTGCAGGATCTGTAAATAAGTAATAATTTACCATAAAACTTAAAAGGTGATGATATCAATGTTGTGTTCAGAACTTTTCCACAACCCCACGACACCTGCTGCTGCTTGAAATTATGTTTAGAGTGGGGAGAGTGAACTCAAATATTAAAGTTGCAGGCTATGAAAACAAAACAATGAGCTGAAAGCCATTTTAAAGCTCCGTAGAGCTGGTGAGAACGGTTTGGCATTTTATGTCTACGGTGCCCTAATTTGTAATAAAGCAGCTTGAAAACACTTCAAATTACTAAAACAGAGTGTCAGGGTCATTGTTTGAAGAAAGACAACTGGGAATTTTAGAATTAATCACAATATTTTGTCAATAAAGTTGTAATGTTTCGACAGAAACAAGAATTCTAATATTTTTAGAAAAAAATCATAGGATACTAAATTTCAATAGAACACTGGTTCTCAAACTGTGGTACATGCACTGGTGGAACAAGAGCGCTCTCTAGTGGTATGTGGAGATAACCTTTTTTTAATAAATTATTTTTTTATCTTAGGTCTTTTATGTCTGCATCCATATTTATATTTTCGGAGGTGGTACATGGTGTAAAAGGTTTGAGAAACAGTGTATTAGAAAATATGTTGCTTCAAGAACAAAATGTCACATGCTATGTTTAAATCAGATTGACTGGAATGCATGTGCATGTTTTAACATATTATATTATGTTATTATGTTGTTGTTTTTTTATATTTTAATTTTTTATGTTTCAATATTAGTATATTAATTAAAATATGCACATCCCCTGCCCAACGTAGGCCCAATGTACTCCATCATAGATATCAGTTTGCACAAATATTATTTTTCTGACAAATTTGAACTCAGAAAGACTCTTTATAAACCTGCAGGTGACTTTCATTCACAGTTTTTCAAATAATTTGTTTATTTACAGTTCATTTGTGTAAAAGTTTGAAATAACCAGAGTGTTTGCAGCACTGTGTAAATGCCATTTAACCTTTCTTTTTCATGTTTGTCCCTGGTTTACTTCAACAGGATCCTAGAAGAGCGTTTTCATAATAAGCTTGTTTGGGCCCCTTTGAGACCTGCTGACAGTCAAATTCAATTAAAACATGATGCCAACATCCCGGCAAACACTCCCTACTACTCTCAGAGAAACGCTGGCTTTCAAAGTCAATTGTGTCCGATGTGAAGAGCCTGCCTTCATGTCCCCGTCTGGAGCCTTTTCACGTGCTAAAATAAGAGTTTCCCCCTCTTTCCCCAAGTCGACATGAGCAAAGTGAGCACAGTGAAAAGCCCAGAGAGAGCTTCCATTTGATGACTGGCAGCCTCAGGTCTTGTGTCTGTGTGACACTATGGGCCACTACAAAAGCCCGTCTTTTCTCCTGCTGCAGAACAGTGAGAGAAAAGAAAAGAGGTGGTGCATGATGGGGAGGAGGGGGGATTTCAGAGAGAAAAAAAGGGGGGTCTGGCTTTTGAAACCGGCCCCGCGCAGATGTACAGGGCAGGAGGATTAGGCTGCGGGTGTTGGTGATGTTCACTCGGCTCGACTCTCCCTCCGTCGTGGCCCTTTGTGGCTCCCAGCAGCCTCAGGATGGTAAGCTGCCTGCCAGCGTGCCAACGGTGCTCAATGCACTCCTGACAATGGTGGAACAACTCCACCCCCCCTTCCAACCTCCAACTCCCAACTCACCCTTCCTCACCCACTGCCACCCCACATACAGAGGATGTGATAGGCGAGTTATTGTCACCCGAACTGATGAGCAACAGTGTGGCTGTATGCGTGTTGATGGATCCATAACATTCTGAGAACAACACCCTGTTCACTCACCACACTGTGGGGACCCTGCATCCATCTGGGGACAAAAATACGGTCCCCACAAGGTAATTTTAAGGGGACCACCAATTTTACACATTGAAGTCTGTTTACCACTTCATATGTGAAAAAAGTTGCATAAAGGCTTTGTGTGTTTAGAGGCTGCTGTGCAAAGTGATGCCACTTGAGTCAGCCAAATAAATCTGTTGGAGTGGAATAAGAAAGACGTTAGCTGACCAGACCTTGGTAGCTGCGGGCTAGAGGCCCCAGGCTACATTGGCCATTACTAGCATGACACACCAGAATCTATGAAGTGTCAATGGTCGAGTTGCACTTTAGGTAATGTTGGGGCCAGATTTTTATCCAGCTAGATCTCTGGTTGCAATGATTTTCCAATACTTTTTTAATAAATGCTGTTTAAACTGTTCGAGAAAAAGTGCACTGCTAAATCAGTGGATTACTTTAAGGGTTAAAGTTACAGGAAAACTTGATTTAGAACAACATTTCTCTGTTTATATGTAGAACATAGGAGATTTTCAAATAAAATTGGGAAGACTGTGAAATCAGCAAATCCATGTAGCATAGGTTGCTATGATATTATGCAAATAACTTGGTGCTCATTAATGTAAAGGTAACAGAGGAGTTTCACAGGCATAAACTGTGTTTGAACAAGATTAGCTGTTCATCACAGGAATTAAAATAACCTTCCATAGCTTCACTACATTCAACTCAAAAAAGCAACAAGAGTAGATTCGCCCCTCCTGCAATAATTCCTACAATAACAATAGTATTAAATCAGTTCTCATTTTATGCTGTGGAAGTTTTATGGTTAAAAACCTGCAATTTATTTCTGCTATAACAGTCCAAGACTCCCAACCCATCTTCTGTCAGCACTTATCACACATCAAAGGTGGCCCCTTAGGTGGAGCAGTGGGAAACACTGCTATCTGGACCTGTTTTTCTCTGTGAGCGTCTGAACAAGAATCTCAATCAAGTTTATTGCCAAGTAGGTTTTCACATACCAGGAATTTGACTTTGTGTTTAATGGTGTTTGGTGTTATTGGTGCATAACAAACATTACGTAAAAGTATAAGAAAGATAACAAAAATCAAGTATTAAAAATATATAAACAATATAAATATAGCTACAATATGTTCTACACAGGTGCAATTAACAATATTTCTGAGAGTGAAAGACAACACAAACATAACACAAACATAATTGACACCTATCAAGCTACAAAGTAAAATATATTTTATTTTTTCTGTACCTATAAGACTTAAACTAGAAATATTGGTCAATATCTTTGTTATTCTGTCCATCGAACACTGTTGTTCAGACTGAAATTTCTCACAAACTACAGGATCAAATGGCGTACAACTTTGACAGGGATTCGTGGTTCTCTGACAATGTTTCCTACTGACTTGTTACAGGTGATCACTGACTTCCACTAGGGCCTGAGGTTTGTAGTTTTCAGTGAAATGTCTGAACAACTATTGAGTGGACTGGAATGAAATTTGGCTTGTACATTCACATATTCACATTTAGGACGAATTGTAATAACTTTGATGATCCCATAACTTTTTATCTAGTGCTATCAAGTCAAAATCATGTCAAAAATTCCAATTTTTCCAGCTTCAAAAAAACTATTGATATTCCCATCACAACTGTTCAGCGCTAAGTTACAGATATTAGCATGCTAACATGCTAAACGACGGTGGCGAACAACGTTATATCTGCAGACCTATTGGGAGAAAAAAGAACAGTCTTTAAGTTTAAAGGTTCAGGCAAAGGATAAAGTACATAAGAAAATAGTACACAAGTAAATTGATTTGACCAACAGTAAATGCTGAATATGCGAAGTACATTTTATTTGCATTGAAAATGTTTATTTGCATTAAAGATATTTAAAGAGAAAAAAGAATATTTGTGGAAGTCAAATACTTGAGTCAATTTTTTAGTGTGCAATATTTTCAATGTGTGATTTTGAAGTAACTCCAGTAAATGTCATTTCAAAGTAAATGTGATCCAACACTGAGTACCTCAGAGCTGCTTGCACGGCTGTAGACTCTTAGTCTTGTTTCTTTTTGCTTGTCTATTTTCTCACTTTTACATGATTTGTTTCATTTTGACACAGGAATATTTCACTTCCTGATCCTTACACATGATCCAAATACATCACCCAATGCTCAAAGTGAAGAGAGGGAGAAGGAGAGGGACAAGCACATATTCTCAGAGTGCATTGTGGAGAGGAATGCCATTGAATTTGGGTGTTTTTTCATGAGCCAGCCTCTTTTGTGTGCAGGCTAAGGAAGTCCATTGTATGGGCAGACACCCTGAGAAAAGAGGGGAGCTTGGAGCTGTTGTCTGCTGGTGCTTCTGCAGCGCTCGAGCCCTAAAAAGACCTGAATGAAACTCTGCCATCGGAAGCAGCCGGCCTGAACCAAGAGACAATGCCACTGGGCAACTTTGAAGACCAGCAACAATTAAAAATGCAGCTTCACTATATTAATTATGCATTCATGCTTTTGTCTTGTTTCTTTTTCTTGGGAGGGGAGAATGGGGGCGTTGGGAGGTTTAAGATTCTACAGGTCTGAGGCAGAGAGAGAGATTACAGTGAAAAAAACAACACATGCTTTTGCGAATGCTGCTGTTGGGGTTGGATGTGGGTTTTAGGGAATTATAAACACTTAGAGGAACTTGAGCGATAAAAAAAAAAAAAAACAAACATCCTGGTATTTATCTAGTAAAACCAAACTTTGTGTCTTCACTAAAAAGACAATAATATAGCGCTGAATTAAAAAAGCAGATCCGAGAGACCAAACTCACAGTTTCATCTCACAGAGCATGTTGCTTGGAAACTCAGAGTTACAGCTCGAAGTTGCACTTTGCAGACTCTTTTTCTTAAGGCCTTTCTCCTCTCTCCAACCTCGGTTGCAGGCAGGACACATAAAGCAGCTTTCTGAAGGCATTGAGGTGAATTTCTGCTGGCTGCCGGCTCTGTCAGGTGGCTCTGTTGTACTCGGAGTCGCCAGCAAACGGCTCCTTTTGGACAAGTGGGAAGGCTTATTCAGAAAAAGCCAACACCGCTTTGAAAAATCGTTCTGTTTGGGAGGAATTCATGCCTCGTTTACAACCAAATCTGTCACACTGAGGACAAAAGTACATACGATCTCCCCCTGCTGGCCAAGAGACAAACTGCATATACGTCAAACTTCAGCACTCAAACACACATTACAAACAGTAACGGAAGCATGGAAGCAACACATTTGGGTGTTACCAGCTTATCATGCAGGATGAGGCTGTGTTAATATAGCTGGTTTCAGATCTTCACTGTGCCCTTATCCTGTCAGATTTTTGAAGACTGATATCTTCCCACAGTTTAACCATATTTCCTAAATCAATCTGGAAGACAAAACTTGTTACATTACAGTTATCAGCCAAACTGACTGTTTCATTCTGGTTTAATGGACGTGTGTGTTCACTTTTACTTTCACTTTCTTACTCCGGGTACACAGACCAAATAGTGCATTTGTCAGGGGATTGTTTAGTGTTGTGTTGTCATGCCCTCCACAAAGACACATCAGCAAGGTTTTTCCTGACATGTTGACATCATTGTTTGTGAATACCTTTCATAACTCTTACAAATCACTGTTGGAAAAATACATTTCTGAGAACGCTCGGTTAATGTTTGGTTAGGTTTAGGGAAAGATTATACTTTGAGTTAAAATCAGTCCTTGTTTAAGACTAGGGAACCTTCCACATCATCAAGAACTACTTGGTTAAGGTTGTGGAATAATTGTTGTTAAAAGAAACCAACCTTGAGAAACTCTGCCTGTATTGAAGTGAATGGGAAAAACTCTCTCTACAAATAAAAAGTGAAAACTTTTTTCCCACAAAAGGTTGAGGACGTTTGACCAATAGTCAGTATTTAATTGATTGGTCTCAGCCTAGCACAGTTTTATCATTTCTGCTGAGCTGGGAGTCGTCAGAGGTCAAGGTAAACTTCAGTTCTGCACCTGCATTACTCATTTCAACCCTGACATCTAAAAAACGACTTGACAGGAAACAGACAGAGGGAAATGGAAAGTGAACTGAGCGGTCTGCAGTAAACCAGGTTTCTGTGTCACACACAGAAAACTAGCAGAGATCAATTCTAATTAGCTTTAGGAGGTTTGTGGATGCAGTAAACACGTTTGGCAAACAAAAGTGGAGCAGATGGAGTTTGACTTTGATCGAACACACCTCTAAACATAGTCTGTTCTTATATCCTCTTTATGTGATCATGTTTTGTAGTTTTCAAAATGATATGATGAGCAGAGTGGATGGGTTTAAAGGGATAATTCAGCTTATTTGAAGTGAAGTATATGAGGTACGACTCAATAGTCAGTGTATTAGTGTAATACCTAAAATCCCCAAAGCATGAAAGCTAACTAATTCAATGCTGTGGACTGGGGCAGCAATAAAATATATTTTAGCCACCTGGAAACAATATCACTTTAGCTGTACACTATGTTTAGAATATTTTCACCTCTTTACGTTGGCTTCAGACAGACCTTTCCAACTTGAAACTGAAACATTTATATCAATCTTTGGTTTCTTCACCAGACTTCATTGACAAAAAACTAAAAATTAAATTTTACCTCCAGGAGTTGCTGGTACACCACTGTCTCATTTAGTTAGTTTTCTTGTGTTATTGAGGGACTTTTGTGTTTTCGGCACAGAAAGAGATCTGCAACTCCCATATTCTGTGAGGTTAAACTGATGTGATTGATTTTTTAGGCGGTCACAATACTTTTTATTATCCCCATCCACAAGCTAAGCACTACATTGTTTAGCTTCCATGCTGGTCCTACCTGTCTGCTCTTCCAAACTGGGGGTGTGCTGACCGCCGCCTGCTGTAAATAAGCACCTCATCTAACCCCACTTTAAATAACCTGAGCTATCCCTTTGATGACTGATGCTTGAAATAGATTAAAATGATTGCAGGAACAATTCCTAAAGACTAATTATGGACAAAACATTGGAAATCATGAAACAACTTCACACAGAAAAGTTTTGTTATCAGTTAATGTATGCAGTTCATAAATTCATTATAGATGTCACCAATAATTAGGAATTTATCAGTCCTCTCCAACTTAATATGTATGTAATGCTGATGTCCTGTAAACACTCTAAAGCAATGAAAAGCACAACATGAGGTCACCATTAAAGGTACACTGATGATACTCCACATACTACAGCAGATCTGTGTTTTGACAGTATTTAGATTTCACAAACCAAGTTTCCAAAACATTGGCAAAAGAAAATGCTGATTAATTTGTGTTTCAATCCATTATTGTTGCATGAACCTTCAGAGTTCAGAGAAAAACACAGTGAGATGGTGGAATTATGATTATTAAGAACAATATGCTAATCATTATAGAAATATGACATTTCTGTTTGTTTCATGTATTGTTCCACACAGATCTATTGTTTTCATCTCTTCTCTACATGCTGATGTATCAGTCATGATACATGACATTTTAATGACAAGAACCAAAGTCAACCAAAAACATTACTCATTAGGGACACCTAGCTAAAGCTAATAGAACAGTAAATCCTTCTTTCATGAAGGTTGTAATGTTGTTGTGGTTGCTCATGGTGGAAATTGTTGGAAAAGATACTATTGGGTTAGATAAAAGGTCCAGTGTGCAACATAACCTGTGATAACTGGGCTTCTGTAGAAACATGGATGTTCAACACGGCGAACTCTGTGGAAGAGGACCCGCAGCATCCGTAGATATAAAAAAACTCATTTTAAAGTAACAAAACTGTAACAACTCTTTTTAGACTTTTGATTAGACGCCAATGAAAACATAGCTCGAAATACTATATTTAATTTCTGCCATGTTCTGTTAATAGAGCCCCCTAAATTAGAAACACTGGACCTTTAACACTCACTCTTGATTTAAGCTTTTTGCAAACTGACAAAATGACTTCAAGCTGCTGCAGTTTCTTTTCCCGAAGCGCAAACAGATTCAACACAACATTCATGACGGTGTGTTGTGGAGTGCAGCGGAGGGTCAGAGGTCACGTGTGTTGGCAGCGTGTAACTCACCATGTGTTTCAAATACAAACAGGACTTCATGAATGAACGGCTGAATGCAAAGCTCATTAGTGCTGCAGGAGACTGTATGAGGAGAGTCAGAGATCGTATAGTTGAAGTGAACACAGAAGTGCCTCAACACATTCCTGCCTCTTTATTAAGGTGATCTGTGACCCAGGCTGTCCCAGAATAGAAAGTTTTTCCATTGTGTGTATGTGTGTGCGAGTGTGTGTGTATAGTGGTCGGGGCTAATACAGTACATATCGGACCTCTTCTCTCCTAAAAAGGAACTTCTTGTCAGTTGAGAGACCACTTAGTGCTCTCGTCAGTGTGCAGATAAAAGTGAATCAGACCTGCTGTTTTCTGAAGCCTCCTCCACTGGAGAGGCTGGAGAAGAGCGTTTTGTTTCTCTGCTGGTATGCAGAGAGCAGTCTGGACGCACAAAGACGCCGGTAATAACAGTTAATCTTCCTAAAGGTTCAATGGCTGCCAACCAACCAACCAACCAACCAACCAACCAGCCGGCTGCGATTCAGAGCCGACCCAACAATGGCAATGGAAACATCAAAGTCGGAGGGAGCGTGAAGCGGCCGGTTCCCATCACCTAAATCAACAAGGCCTCGGCAGAAAGTAAACATGCAGAGTTAACAGAAGGAGTCACATTCATACGGATGTTACAAAGTGCTTGTTTGGACTCCTAAATTTGCCACAACAGGCATTTCCACCTTAATTAAACATCTAATCACTGTGTGTGTTCCTCTGTTCAGCTGAAAAGGATTTTTCTCAAACACAGTTTTTACTCAATATTCTGCCACCGCTCCATTTGTGCTTCAGAGTTATACGTTTTTTTTTCTTAAACAGGTTTCAGTGACGCAATCGATCTCAAGGCCACTTTTTGAAGGTCTTGGTCTTGTCTTGGAATTGCATTTTTGTCCCAATCTAAGACAAAGTGCACTCAGCATTGACATTTTATGGGTGTATTTTGTTTATTTATTAGAATAAAAAAGCTTAGAGAGCTTGTGTCGGATGTGAACTCGCTCACACACATCTTCCAGATGAAACTACAAGGGAGGCCTGAGCTATACTAATGAAGTATGACCTCTTAAGGTACAAAGTGGTACTATTGGATATCGATGAGTCGACGTAGCTGGTTAGCACTCAGTAGATATCTCTGCAAGACAATACATAGATGTCTCTGACATAATGTCAGAGCTGTCACTCAAATTTTGGCCACACCTTACACATCACAGCACAAACATAAATATTAAGTTTCAAGTTTATTTGTTCACTACAAATCTGTGTAACAGCAGGGAAGTTCTGTATCTTCTAAACTTGAGCTACTGTTGCTCCACTTCTTCATATATTTGATGTGAGCTCATGTGATCAGGCACTCTCAGCGCGTTCTGTTGTGAACTTGACCAGCGTGATCGATGGATCGGACCAACACTTTGTGACGTGACAGAAACAACATGTGGGTTCGATGAAGATCCCCAGAGGGCTTTGAACCTGCCTCCTGACTGTTACCAGCTCCAGAGCCCGACCTCTGACCTCTCTGTCACGGGAGGGGGGGAGTGGGTCATACAGTGAGTGTGGTAGCAGGGGGGTGGTAAGGGAGAGAGGAGGGGGGTTTAATGACACCCTGTCTGTTCTGTGTGACTCGACCTCATTACCTCAATCCATGTATTGACAGAGGGGGGAGATTATCCTCAGTCTGACAACATATTCAGCTCCACTGCTGCAGTTAAAGAGTCACTTAGAACCAAATTACAAAATAATAAATAGATATTTATCTTTTTTCCTGTTTTTTCTCTCCTTTGCTTTCTTTTCTTTTTTCCTTTTCCTTTTCTTCTTTTTTCCGTTTTTATTTTCTGCTTTGCTTCTTTTCCTTTTGTCTGTGTGTTTTTTTTTTGTCTTTTTTTTCTTGTCTTCTGTTTTAATTTTCTTCTTTTCCTTCTCATCACCTTAGCAAAGGAAGGTATGTTTTCCGTTTCTGTTTTGTGTCTGTCAGCAGGATTACAGAAAAACTAGCAACCTGTTTTTTTTATGAAATTTGGTGAAGGGGTTTAAATTTCATTTAACTTAACTCCCCTTAAATTATTTTAATTATGGAGTGGATCCAAAACACAGGGAAAATACATGAATTATTTTTTACCTTTGGTCAACATTGTGAGACAGATCACCTGTCGTACAGACATAGTATTCTAGTTTTTGCTTGTTTTTATTTTTCTTTTGTCTTGTTTTCTGTTTTTTTCCCCCTTGTTTTGTGAGTATTTGGTAATATAGTACAAAAGGATATTTAGCAAAATATAAAACTATAATGTAAATATTAAGTCAAATATATTTTAATATTTAAATATATGCATTGAGGAGAACAGTAAGCTGGTAAACTCATGACTGACTCAACCAAACATCCATTCATTTACCTTAAGGTAAACATTTGCACTACTAATTCTTCTGGACATTTCTAATATCTGTCTCTCAGTGTTCGCTTGCATGTGTGAATATGCTGACCTGCATTAACTTGAAGCAGGTTGGAGATAAAGACAAGTCTGTAGAAATAAAAGGTTAAAAACACATCAACAATAAAAACTGAATGTGCTTATCTGATGTCCTGAAAAAACGCCCTGGGAACCTTCCCTCAAGGGATTTGTTGTTGTCCGTTCATTTCAATGGCTGCTGCTTTTTCCCACGAAACATCATCCGAGGGTGGAACCTGTCTGCGGATCTGAAAGGGACGTTTGCTGCAGCTTTTTCTGTGACTGTAAAAGGAAACTGATCACTTCATTTCTTCCAGTACCATTGAAACAAAGATTTGTGATGTAATCTGTGATTTGTCCTGTTAACCTAAAGACCAACTGCTATACTGATACCTACATGAAAAATAGGTCATAACTGCTGTTTATTTTCAACTTATGTTTTATTTTTGTAGTTCTGTATAACATTTATGATAATAATTTTGTTCTCACAAAGTTCTAGGTCTAGGAACGAGTACAGTGAGACGATCAGTCAGGATGGAACCAACATCATCATTTATCTAGATATCTGAGGCACTTTATTTGGCGGTCAAACTGGAAATGTACACACCTGGAATGCTGATAATAATCCCTCACTGAAGAGGTAGACTATGGCAGGTCAAAACTGAGGCAGGAAGTGGGTCTGTAAACTGTGGTGGATGTTTATAATGGACAGTTACCATTAAAACATATTTCACTGACTTGGAAGTTTGAAAAAAAAATATTTCAGCAGCTGCTGGTCCCTTGGCTGTTTCCTCTAACATATCAGGCCAAAATTCCCTTTTAAACCACAATTTATTCAATGCTGATTTTGTTTATTTGTTGTGAATAATTTCATTTCCCCATGGTGAGGGTACCAGAACAGAAACGAGGCTGAATGTGCTCATGGACATGGACACAAAACACGCAGACAAGATCTTTCTACTCAATCTTGTCTTAGTCTCAGTCTAAGAGCACTTTTTATTTCCAGATCGCTCAAAACCACATCTTCAGGGGTATCACTAGATTGCCAAATCATTGTTTGATTTATCTATCATTGCTGTGATTGGATGTAAAAAGTCCTACTTCAAATGCAACCAATAACTTGCCTAAGTTAACAAAACAACTAAAAGAAAACACATAGTAGAATTTAAATCCTGCAATGCAACACTTACCCTTATGCTTTCTTAAAGATATTTGGCGAATACTAGCTAAATATTAGCTAATTAGACAATATTCTGTCTGTAACAGTCTTTACCTGGTCTCGGTTTGGTGGTCTTTACTACAACACTGCTCATGATGAAGTGAAAGTCGTGGGAATGTTTCCAGTTGCTGAATGTAAGCATATTCATCTTCATCTTCTGGTGAAATATACACGCAATTGCGAAAATTCATCTCTGGATGTGATTGGAATGCTGGATTTCGAATCAGTAGGGGCGTGACAGTTATTTTTTGTTGGGGGGGGTGGATGGATTACTGCCTGACACAGTAATGTATAGTACACAGAGCAGCAGGTGCCCATTCCAACATAAATTGACAAGTTATCTGGAAAATTGTAGTACTAAACTGCGGCAGTTCAATAAGTTTGGTTTCATTACAGTATTGGACTGTAAACGTCTGCTCCTCGCAGGATTCAAACCTGCAACACTCCCATCAAAAATGCTCCTTCACCACATCCTCGACCTGCAGGATCAATAATATGAGCAGAAATATTTTCTGTTTTCCTCAAACCATTTTCTGTCTCTTCAGAGCAGCTTTTCTTTGTCCTGGAAATATTCTCTGCTCTGCTTCCTGCTATTTGATCATGTGGGCCGGGCACCGTGAGAAACGCCTCTATTGAATGAGTCACACAGTAAATAGGCGATAGAGAAAATAAAATCTGTCTCACTTTCTGACCTGTTAGTTTTCCTCTAGAGATTACCTCAGGTCATAGGCTCATGTTGGAGGGAAAAATCACTCTCAGTCTGAGTGCAGTTTGTAGGAAAGTCATGGAAAACTGTCCAAAAGCTCCCCAAAAATCCCTGAATGGGTTCTCTGTGGGAGTACAACTAATTTTATTAGCCCCCTTGGAAACATTCAACCTAACAAGTGGAAAGCAGTTTCTGCATAAATTAAAGATAATCCAGAGTAAATTATGCAAATATATTCGCTTAGATAAAGAAGGGGGTGGTGTGGTCGTTTATTGTGAGGTTAAAAAATCTGAGCCAGTGGTTGAAACTGAACTGAGGGAAACTTTACTTAAGGGTTTGTTAGGGCTCGGCCTGTGAGGAAATAACACCACGATTTTGCATCATAAATGACTGAGAAGAAAGAACGAAGCTGTGATGAGCTGAAAATCAAAACCAAAGAGAAAAATCACAAACAGCAGGTGAAGATTTCCTGAAATAAAATGTTTCTCATCAGCTCTCTGGTTGATTTCTTTCCTTCGAGGCAGGCTGTCATTTTCAGTTCATTTCCATGAAAATTAACATACAGAGACTCAGGACCTTTTGCAGAGATAATCCATCACAGTCAACATTAAGTCAAGGCGAAGAATGTTGTCACCATGTTGTAATGCACTTCAGACAGGTCTGAAAACTCTCCCTGGTGGCCGAGGTCAGATTAACTCCCCGGAAATTAAATTTTCCTGGGAAATCTCACCTGCTCTCACATGACAGAAGTACCTGCGGGAGAAGAGGAT
Source organism: Sciaenops ocellatus (assembly GCA_033000465.1). NCBI lineage: Eukaryota > Metazoa > Chordata > Actinopteri > Sciaenidae > Sciaenops > Sciaenops ocellatus. The sequence continues at coordinate 24,314,692 of CP136871.1, read as the reverse complement.
TTCTAGCTTCAGTGAACGTGTATTGTTTGTTGGCACCTGTATGTTTCTGTTGTCCTCCAAAGACTTCCAAACCACATTAACACCACCATGCAACAAATATAGTCTCACCTGGAAACGCAGCACTGGATCAACTTTTCAGCTCTGTGCAGTCATGCTAAAATGGCCACTTATTGTTCGGCTGTGTGGAAGTCAGTGGTGGATGAGGTATTCAGATACTTTAGCCAAAGTACTACTACCACAATGTAAACATATTTCATAACAAGCTGAAGACCTGAATTTAAAACCCTACTCAAGTGAAGTAAGTTCTGCAGACCACTGACGGGTATATTCTATATGATACTGGTGACATTAAAACTGATTGTTAACACTGATGCATTAGCATGAGTATCTTATTGCTGTCGCTGGTCGAAGTCGAGCTATTGTAGTTTTAACAACTTTGTATACTGTCAAGTAGTTGAATGGATCCCTCCAGAGGGTCCCCAGATGAATCTGAGGGGTCATGAAGTTATTCATGGGAGAAGAGAATTCAGTTTGATCGAAATAATCCTGTCTGAGAAGTCTGGAGGGAAAATCACTTTGATGGAAGTGAGACATTTCTCTGCAGAATCCAAATGTGGAAAGTTACTATTAAGCACAGATGTAAAATACATGTAGTTGAGTAACAAGTTTAATATTTCCATCTGAGATGTTGTAGAGTAGATGTATAAAGTAGCATGAAATAGTAAGAGTTAACAAAGTGGTGTACAACATCTGCAGACAGTTCAACATGTGGCTGAATTAGATGTGCAAGATGGAGGATCAATCCCAAAATCAGAGAACAGAGAGCAGCGTTCGATGAGTAATCATCAAGAGATTTTAGTCTTCTGTTTCATAGGACAGGTTGGCTTGCTAGTCTGCTTTATATCAACATATATGTGTAGAAAAACCTTCATACTTTTACTTGGATGAGAACTTTTATCCACTTACCCACAGATCAAAGCTGAATCGTCCCCATTCCTTTTTTCTGCATACCTTCCTCCTAATAAGTGTGTTTTTATAATCCTGATTTATTTTTTGTTTTCTGTATTTCTTCCAGAATTATGTTCAATGGGAACGTTTACACATTTTTTAAATTTTATTTTCACCTGTCCAACTTGTGGCAAAAGCGCTTTGGTTAAGCCCTCTAGATTGGAGAAAACATAATGCAGTGCCATATATTTTTGGGCCCCATAATTATATTTGGCCCCTATGTCCCTCAAAATGGTTAAATAGTCAATAGTTTTCTTTTAGTCTTAAGCAGGGTTTGCAACACCACATTCAGCTGCTCCTCCAATGACGTCATGCCTCGAGCTTCAGAATAAGGTCAAATTAAGTGCTCAGGTCACTGGGCTGATATGTGTAGACACTGACAGAAAACTGGAGCTGCCGCTGTGCTGCTCTTTGCTTTTAGCTGCCTGTAAAATAAAAAACTTTGAAGTTGTTGAAGACCTATGCTAGCAGTTTTCCCTTGCTTCCAGTCTTTATGCTAAACATATCCTGGAATATTGACAGTATAATTAGTGGACAGAGCTTCCAGGTCTGTGGTTTGAAGCCAATGTGGAAGGATGTTAAATCTGCATTTTTTTTTTTTAATGGCCAGCAGGTGGCACCTCTATTGGCTGGAACAATTAGGTCTGATTGTATAGAGTCTTATGGAGAAATTACTCTACTTCTCACTTGATTTGTTACCTCAGTAAACAGTTTCCTCATGAATTTATGGTATCATTCTCGAGTCTTCCACACAGCATGATGTTCATTTAGTACATTTTGGTCCCATTTAGACTAAAATAGACAATAAAGCAGGGTATGCTTTAGGGCGTGGGTACCTTGTGATCGAGTCTGTCCAGCACAACATACCAGGCTCACACCATGTCTGCACTGGACACACAGAGATGAAACTTATCCTCATCTTCTTTACTGAAGTAAACAGAACAAAAGGATTTTTTAAAATGTTGAACTTCTACTTCTTTTTAAAATATAAAAGTTTGGAAATTTTGGAACAACTCGACTGAAAAGACCCCAAGCAACATTTTCTCACTCATATGCATATAAAAATGAACCACACACACTCACAGACACTTGTTCCACATTCCCAGAGTGAATTGCGATTTCTGGGTCACCGCTGATGTTTTGGTCTCCATTTCAGTGCGCGGTGGAAGTGTCTCTCAGGGGTCAGGAGGTCAGCAGCCCTGTGAACTCCACCACACACACTTAAAAACAAAAAAACACTTCACTCAATTACTTCTTTACGTTGTGTTAATGACTCCCTGTGGTCTGCATCCTGCTGCGCCTCACTCTCAGAAACTCTGATAGAGGAGTCAGAGCAGCTGATGATGTCTGATTTTAAACTCTGATGCTGGACAAAATACAACTGAAATTTACAGACTGCAGATGAAGTTTTGAGTAATACTGACTATTGTGAAGAGCATTTTGAAGCATTACTCACTCATCTATTTTTCTGTTGTTTTTGTTTTGTACCCACCTTATTAACTAACCTTGTGACCCTGTGAATCGTGGGTGTGACTTCAATTCTTTTGACTGAACTGGTGTCTGCAAAGTTGACAGTAAGCTAAATGTCTTCTTCTTATTATTATCTTGGTCTTCTTCTTTTTTTGGAGCTTTTAGGGAAATAAATGATGTAGTAATGTCTGACATGTCATAAAGCGACACTGTGTAACTTTTCTACCATGAAACAACAGATTTTAAGTCATTTTTAGGTTACACTGACTTGTAATCTGATAAATAATACCTCTGTTATTTCCACTCTGCAACCCATACATCTGTTATAGTTCCCAAACATGGGGCTCATGAGGGGCCCACAAGCTCACGTTTTGCCCCAGGGTGTAGATGGTTGATCCAGCCCTGCAGATTACTATAAATTTGTAGAGATGTTTCCAGCCTTTCTTTTTCTATTTTCTTTTGATTTTTTTTTCTTACAATCAGTCCTTGTTCCCCCTCTTTACAACTTCTCCCTTTCATTGTCTTACTCATCATCATATTTTCTTTTTAATAATTTCTGATTTTATCCATCTTCCATTTTTATCTTCTTTCTTTTTTCATTCTTTTCTTCTTCGATGGTTCCATTCTCTTCATTGTCTCTTCCTCCCTAATTTATCTCCTCTTTCTCCTTTAACTTTTTCATAATGTTTAACATTGACTTTGTTCTCGTGATGCATCCAGTCTGTCCTGCCCATAGTAATATATATTAGTATATAAGTATAAAATATAATTACCGTCAGTCTGTTTATCACAGTAATGTCAGTCGTGGTTGGTGTGTGGAGGAAGTGAGACCGGTGTGGCTGCGGGCTGTGGGCGGTGCACAGCTTCAGTCTGACGGCTCCTCTTCAGTCAGTTAGTCGGTGTGGAGGAGAGCGGACGGAGCGGAGCTGCGCACCGGCACCCGGGATCCTTACTACACATACACGGCAGCAAGACCACAACCGACCGACCGGCAGGCAGCAGCGGAGCAGCATGGAGCTGTGAGGGCTGTGGGCTGACCGGGACCCGCTCCCCAAAAATCACTGATTCTAATATTTACCGCATCTGCGAGCTTTTTTCCCCCCAACATGGAGACTACAGGCTGCTGGCTTCTACTGGCTGCACACTTCATCTTCATCTGCCCACAAGGTAAGGCGTGCTATCATTCATATTTTGACCTCAGATAACACTGAAACCATTAAATGCTCCAATATGTTTAGATTTTATGACCGTGTGGTTTTCAACCTGCTGCGCCAACTTGAAGGTGTTTGCGCAACAGCTTCAGGTGAGCTGAGAAGTGAGCTCTGTCCCAACACAAACCGAAGAAGTCTCCAAGTGTTTGTATTTTTGTTAAAATTAGACACATTTCGCTTCATTTGAGCTCCAGAATTGAACCCACAGTGCGTAAAGCGTGTGCGTCTTTGGAAAGTTCAAATCGTTTTTAAAACCCAAACTGATTTTTCTTGGTGTGACTGAGATATCTCTCGTGTTGTCTGTTGATGATAAGTGTGAGATCGCAGATTAAAATGTTTGAGGGGCGCAGGGCGTCACATATCAGCTCCAAACCGGAGCTGCCAAGCATGAAAAGAGAAGTTTGGACACGGTGGGCTGACTGGCTTATTAAGGGTGTCAGAGGCTCCATATTTGGCAACAACAACATCAGTAATCCCATACTGCTTCTCAGAAACAGATACTGTCACTGCAAAAAAGATCTATTTTATTTCTCACCCTAGGGCGTTTTATACATGGAAGTGTTTAAAGTTTTTGGAGACTTGTTTCAAGTTTAAATGGTGTCTGTCTGGACTGTGGTGACTGTCCCTACCTGCAAAAATGAAGGGACACATGTTTAAAAAAAATAACATGCTGAGAAACATCCAGCAGGGATGGAGCGTAATGCTGAAGTCTCCAGGAGCTGGTGAACCTTTTTGAGCAGCAGCAGCAGAAACCCCCCTTGTCTGACTCCTTCACAGTTTCAAATCTGAAGTGTTGACATGTCAGAAGTTATGTTTGCTGGATTCTGTGGGACGTTTTCGAAACGCATACTAATATGATACCTGTGTCTCTGTACTAACACTGAATGGTGTTGCAGTCATGCAACAAATTCAGATACAGTATGAAACTGGCAAATATCATTATGTAAAGCAGAGAGTGTCTGATCCAAGAATGATTAAAAGTCTGAATATAAGCAAGAATTTGATGTCAACTTTCAGTACTTGGCACTTTTTGATAGATTTCAGTGAGTACCAAAAATATTTGGATTATATCAGGTTCAATAAGCAGCTAGTATGGCAAGAAAAAATCCACACAGTGTCCTCAAATGAAAGGTCAGTGAAATATTAATAAGCCTCTAATCATAAATTCAAAGGTTCTTTTATAACAGTGAACAGAACCTTTCTAAAACATTTCCACCAACTGAGAAAAATCAGTTTACACCGCAGGAAATGTTGTTTCAAGTCTGCAGGTGTGTTAGCACCTGTGAAGACCTCTTACCTTCTGTCTTTTCTTGTTACACAAATGCATTTCTCCATAACGTAACCAAAGAGTAGAGCAGATATTATGGCTTGTAAACACTAATACAGGACAACATGTCTTTAAAAATTGCTATTAGCAATATTTCTGTAATACAAAATCACATCACAATATAAAAAATGCATCATTGGTAGCATTGAAACAACAAAATTGTCAGCTGAATCTGCATACCCCTCACCTTTACAGAGCTTTATTCTGCCTTTCAGCTCATTATTTACCTGTCTGGATGCAATTTTACTGTTTAGTTGACTCATACATCTCTCATAGCGTCCTTTTGGGACACAGCAGAGAAAAAAGCTCTAAAAAGCCTCTGTACTCTATGTGCTCAGCACCAAACGGCAGACAGACACAGTTAGAGACCAGCTGGTTAACATAGTGGAGCATTTAGCAGCTTAAGGGACAGATATTTCCCTCAGGAGTTGTTGGAAACTAAAAACAGAGCCACAAGAGAGTGAATATTGGACTTACATTTATCAGGTGCCTCAAACAGGACTCCAAAATGAATGATCATGTTTCTCTGTAACTGCGAGGTGTATAAGCAACTGTTTGCTGTTCAACACGTGAACTACTGTCTGCTGTCTCTAAGTGGTCCCAAACAATCATTTATTGCAGCTTTAAATGAGGAAGAAAGGAACTAATGTGCTACTTTACTTTATTAATTACTTGTATAAGTGGATTTTAGCACCTGAATATGTACAAATCTAACAACTCAGGAGCTGAGATGTTTAATGACTACTAAGACTTACAGCCAATGGAGTTTGACCAGTTTCCTTCTTCTTGGTTCTTCTTGCTCATGTTGGCTTAAAACTCGAGGTTCAAAGTTTAGTCTCACCACATTTAGTAGGTGTTCTGTCCTTGCTGTGTTTTGCAGATGGATGATTTGATTTGGTGACATAATTGGTTTCTTTTTTCTTCTCCTTGTTTCCACCATTATTAGTATCTTTGGAAACTTTGCGATCTCCACTGGAATTTAAAATACATGTAAGTGGTTTTGATAATTTTCTGGTCACACAAGTGTTTGTGTCATTGGACCCACCAGTACGTTCTGCGGAGTTTAAGAAGTCAGTGCTGATGAATCAGGATTTGTCCATAAGAACATTGGAAAGGGTTTTCCAGCTCCTTATCCCCCCAGCCGTACAGTACAGTCGTAGTGTGCCAGAGTGGACACTGATCTGCTTGGTTGAATCTTTTCGGGGGGTGAGACATGAAACAAAGATTAGGGGGAGAAGCTGGTCAGAGCCAGTTTTAGCTGAAGAGATGTGAAACCTTTTGTGCCCGGGCCAGTGAGCCTGGATCTGCGCTGGATGGTTTGGTACCTGCAGAAAGCCTCTGGGCTCCCTCACGCCTCCTCCCTTTTCATTTGGGCTGTTTTAAATGAAGCTTTGATGAAATGTCGGGGCACAAAGGAGGTGCCAGCTCGCTGAGGAGGCAATGCAGGAATGGTTGATGATGGAAGAAAAGACACATGAGGAGAAAACTCAGCACCATCTGTCCTCCCAAAAGATATTTGTGAATGGGCAGTGCCAGTCGTGCCCTGCGCTCCGCCTGGGCTCATGGAGTCTCTGGGCCTCTTGTTGTCTAACAGGGAGTCTGGTGACAGATGGCTGTCACAGTCAGACAGTCTGTCAGTCAAATATGCAGGGGGCAGCTGTAGATGTGATGCCCACCACCACTGACACCAAGCATGCCAACACCGAGCCAATATGACTAATAGTATTTATTGTCTGTCATTTAAAGGATAGACTCACATTTCTGTCTGAAAACAATCCTCATATGACCATATGTACATTATAAAGAGTTTCCTCCTGCCCGTACTGGTCACAAGGAGATCTTTAAATAAGATTACAATGATGGGAGATAAAATTCAGTCTTTGTTCTCTGTAAAAAAGCTGCTTTGAGGCTTCAGCAGTCTGAGTTAGACAAACCAGGTGAGGATGTCACTGTCTTTTTACTGCTGACATTCTCACTACCCCGGACAATTCAAGACGAACAAACCACTTTAACTCAGTGTGAAATGATTCTCAAGGCTTAAATGAAGGTTTGTCTCATGAGTTTTGAAAATATAAAACCAACTCAAAGAAGGAGCTGGGTAGCAAAACCCAACTTGTACAACACAACTTTCACATTCTTCTGCACCAGGGTGCGTCAATACAACACGTCACTGTTGGGTGTGGTTACAGGTGCAACAAAGCACGCTTTCGATCACACCCAACAGTCATAGCTTTGGTCAGAGAGGACAGTTAAACACTTCTTTTCAGCTGCCTTCTAAGCTATATTACAGAGTCACTTGTTATTTTATGTATTAATGCAGCACAGAATATTTTAATATCTAATAATTACAGACCTGCTCCTAATTCATGGAGCAAGACAAGGAAGCATATTAATGGAGAAGAATCCTTGCATTAGTCAAGTTTTATTGAGCCCTATATGCATGACTGTGCCATGGTTTGTTGCACAGAACCCTCTGGGAAGATGTTGTTGAAAACTTAGAAAAGGGCATGCACTTTCAAAAAATGCAGGCCAGGTGATTGTTTGAACCATCTGCCCACCACCATCTATCACAGATGATCACGGATCAGATCAACAAATCACATAATATTATCAAACTCTTACCTTAGCTAGTCAGAAGAAGAGTGAAAACATATTTTCCATCGACAAAGGCCTTCAGTGTCGTTCTCCACTCTTCTTTGTTAGCATGTTAGCAGCATCTACTCTAATCTTTTTAGCAGCTACCATTTTTAATACACACACCAAGTGTTAAACCATGCCCGTAACTCATGCTGTAGTTGCAAGTAGTTCCTCATAGGATGCAGATTGGTCTGAACTACTACTATTCTGCCTGGCAAGATGGATTTTAGACGACGACTTCAGAGTCTTTTCTTGTGGTGCTACCGGGCAGGAACGCTGCTCTGAAGCTTCCGGGTTTTGACTTTTTAATGATGGTGCTTGATATTACCAATCCTGTACAGTATATAGCAATTTTGATCTGGCAAATTAAACACTAGTTTAGGATTGGTATGAGGTGGTAAAATTAAGATCATCAAGCAAGGCAAATCCAGTAACTTCCAACAGCCAAGGGATATTATTGAACATCTACTAATTGATATAAACAAACAAAAAAGTCCCTATGTGAATCAATTTATTGTCATTGTGAATTAGAAACTGAACATGGTCTGTAAGTTGAATACCAATGGACTACACAAACACATAAGAGGCAAAACTCATCATTCACACATGGAGGATAAATGAAACCAACATACAGAGGGACAGAGAGACAAGAGGCTGGTCCAGGGTAACTGTAGTTTGAGAATGACATAATGATAAATGCTCATTTGGATTCTGCTCATACTTTGAGGAAAGACTGTGGTCACCTCAGATGACCTCTTCTTTTTTTGGTCTTTCTTCTCCTTTACATTCATGCCTCCATTTCCTCCTGTTTCTCACCACCCTCTCTTTCTTTCCTTCATTTTATCCCTCCATCTCTTCGGCTGGGCAGACGTCCCTCGCTGCCCCACTGGTTGTCTAGAAGAAAAAAAAAAACAGATTTCCAGTCGTGGCAGCGGGGGTATTTGATGACCAGATTAGTGGGTATTAGGCTCAGCGGCATTCACTCAGGCATACACAGAGGCCACCGGTTTGAATCCTTCCGAGTCTCCTCTCTTTTTCTTTCTACTGGCCCTCGGCTGAATGGAGGCCGGGGTTACGTGGGGAAACAACCAGCCGGGTCCTCTGCGGAGGTCAGCTGAGGAGGTCCGTCCATCCTGCGCCGCCTCCTCTGGCCCGGCCCAGTGAATTATGCTGTCAGAGGGGAGATTTGTTTTGTAACAGTAGGAAAGGGGGCAACTACAGAAAGAAGGGAGGTGTATGGGGGCAGATTGAGGAGCGGAGTGGGGGTGCAGGGTGCAGAGCAACAGAGAAAGGAAGAGGGTGAGGGGTGGTTTCAGGAGCAGGGGGGTTGTATTTAAGCGTGACGCATGATGGCACTGCGATTTGTCCCAGTGGCGGCGGCGGTGAGGAGGAGAGGACGCTGTCACACTGTGAAGCTGGAGCAGAAGTGTGGGAGCGCAGTGTGTGGGGGTGGAGGTGGGGGGTACACACACACACATGCACACACACACGCACACACACGCACATATTCTTCCTCCGTCACCTCGAGGTTGGAGGCCTCACAGAGCGATGGAGTGCAGGTTAAGCAGCACTCCTGCCTTCATTAGTCTTCGTTAACACCCCCAGCCTTGTTACCCCCTCCTCCCCCTACAACTCCCCATCTTACTTTGTGTCTCGCATCACTGTTCTCAGGCCTCCATTCCCCTCACACACTGTAAAAAAACACCCGTCCTAATAAGTCGCTTTGGTCTCAGATTCAGTTCCATTGTTGATCAACTGTTGAAAGTGTAGATGTGGTTGCTCTTCTGTTGTGGTGTGTGTTCACAGTAACTTTATCAGTGAATAATATTGAAAGCAGTGTGTGTTTGTTTGTTTTTTTGGACCAATTTAAATCAGGAACAATCCAGTGACAGCCTTTCGTACTTGACAGTTTTTAATATTTTGTACTATCTCTAGTCAGCACACACCTCATCCCCACAGTCCTCTGGAGAAGACAAAGGTAGAAGTCATGGATTACAACTGGACTGGACAAGACTGGACATTCATCTGATTTCTATCTCAGTTCCTTGGAAGAACAAGGAAGGTGTGAAGTGAAGAAAATCCAAGAGGACATGCTGGAAATATATCTCAATGAGGTCCAAGAACAGAAAGATGGCAACAAGTAGAACCATGAGAAAGAACCAATGCAGAGGGAGATTTGTAGCCTGAAAGTCCAGTTGGATGAGGCTCAGGTCATCAGAGGTGGCTGTGTATTGGAAATCATAGCTAAAAAAGAGCTGCGTGATGCTGAGGAAGGCTCAGAGTCACCTTGAGCAGCAGACTTCTGACGGCAAAGACATTCAAGTCAGCTTGGAGAAGATGAAGGGAGAGAATGAGGCCCTTCAAAATGAAGTGGAGGCAGTGAAACTAAGGCTCCAACCTTGAAACGACCACTCATTGCCTTAATGTGAAACTTTTTGACAAAGACACAGCAGAGTTTGAGGTTTGCCCAAATGTCGAACAGTTGGAAGTTCTTGCATTTGAGAGGGCTCATGTTCAGAAGCTGCAGAAGAAATTGAGCCAGATGGATGAAGCGCTGCTAAAACAGAAGGAGCAGGCTAAGACTGTGGAGAAATCTCAGGCTTCCCATTGACTTCAACTGGAGGAGCACAGAGTGGAAACCAGGAAGATTGCATCTACCCTGAAAAAGGCAGAGGATCTGCTGGAGACTGAGTGTCTCTGTTTACAGCAAAATAAACTCCCTCCTGGAAGAGACTGAGGAATCCAAAGCTTTCAATGTGGCTCAGCTCAGAGGAGCAGAAACAGAGTAACAATGCCCCCGTGACTTCTCTGAAGAAGGCTGAGCAGCAGTTGGAGTGTGGCAGAAGAAGTCAGCCACCATTCATTGTTTTTTTTTTTTTAACATTATATTGGAAAAAACATTGTTTGTTAAATATGAGCCTCTCTTGTGCAGTGTGTGTGTGCCTGTGTTTTTACATTTTAGAATAAAGTTCTGATTTCATTTGAACAATGTTTGAAGATGGAAGACTTCAGTTTGAGGAAAATAAGAGCTGTAGATGTTAAGATTGAGAGTTTTTTTGCAGTGCATTTCCTCGGGGTGAGATCTCCTTTCTGTTTTTTGTTTCTTACTCTTCAATCTTCCTCAACATTGTTTTCTGTCCAGCTCCTTTTTCTTTCCTCGGCTCTTAATCTCTCATTTTCTCTCCTCTTTTCACTGCTTCTCTGTGCTGCTGCACATCTTCCGTCACCCTGTTGTCCCACATTTTCTCCCCTTTTTAGAGCCTCATGCCTTCATCCTTCTACTGTCTGCCCCCCTCCTCACCCCCCCCCCCCCCCCCCCTCAATGCTTTTTAATCCTCCTCCTCCTCCTCCTCATTTGTCTCCTCTCTCGTTTCTGGGTGGGTGAGGGATGAGGGGTGTCGAGGGTGGATTTTTTTTTTTTTTGGTTAGCCAACCATCTTGTCTCTGCTGGTGTCCGCCTGGTGTTCTGCCACCACTGTCACTCACTCCCCTTCCTTCTCCTCCTCCTCCTTCTCCTCCTCGTTCGCCTCCTCGGTGCCCACCGCCGTTCTGGATGCTGTAATGGATGACGTGGCAGATCCGGGTGGCCCACGGTGCCTCTGAAAGGGGGGCCACTCACACCGGGGCCCATTGCAGCAGAGAACAAGTGGAGCCCCCGTAGAGTAGCTGGTGGAGAGCCATTTGATTTGTCCTCCACTTTTCTCCCTGTTTTCTCCACTCCTCAGCTGCCTGCGAGTGTGTGGTCTCTCTTCGATCCTGGATGTTCGATGGCCCTCGTTTCTCAAACCGCTGAATGCAAAATCCCAAAAAGTGACGCAGAAAAAGGCCAGCGATAAAAGGCCTGCATGGAGGACGCGGGTCGGTCAAAGTCCTCTTTAGTGAAAGGGTCGAATCACTTCTTTTCTTCCCCATTCACTGGCTGGTGGAGGGGATCTAAGCAGGTGAATGTGGAGACGCTTTAGGCAGATGTTGGCCTGCACAAAAGGATTCGATGGGCCTCAACGAGGCTTTTCAAGTATTTACAGAACATTTACATTTACATTTCAGACATTAGTCTGATCCTCTTATCCAGATCAGCCTCCATTGAGTGCAGCAGGGGAATGAGCTTAAATTCCTCAATCATGGACATTACAAGCTAACAGTAGCAGGGGGTCGAGCTGTACAGCACCATGTTAGGGCTTCTGGGTCTCCAAAGAAGTAAGAGAAGAAGAAAAAAGAGCAGAAAAAGAGCCACATATGTTTGTTTTTTGCAACAATGTGAAAGACTAGACTAACTAGTGAATTTCACAGCGATTTAAATGATTTTCTGGCCACTTGGGGCATAAAAACAAGCCAAAAAACACAGACTTTAACATACTAACACGCTATTGGTAATATGTTAGTGGACAGTTGGCTATTTACACATCTAGTAGATACAGAGTAGTTGTGTCATACGTCCACCTGATGAATGTTAAGTCCAATATTTACTCTGCTGTTAACCTTATTTAATTAAACTGCCATTTGTTCAGACTGAATCGAACAGTAAATGTCCGCAAAACCACAAAGGTAGAGGACGGAAAACAGATTTTAAACACTTCAGACTGCAAACAGAATCACTTGCTGCTATAAAAAAGTAGTCATACATAACATTTACTAACTTGGATGACCCACATTGTGAAGAGAGACACTTTCAAGAGCCACTGTCAGCTGCTGCTCAGACCATCACCAGCTTCAAGCTCAGTAAATGTTTCAGTCTGAACATCTCAGAACTCTCCCATGCAAAAACAAATAAAGGACATTGTGAATTTCAGCTTTAAACAGATAACGTAATACATTTTGCGTGGAGAAATGAAATTTTCTTTATCCTTTTTTTAAACAATTATTTATTGATTATTTCTATTTCAATACCAAAACTGCATGTACTGTAGGTTCATAACAGAGCTGCAGCTAGTGATCATTCTCATTGTGGATTAAACTGTGGATCATTTTATCAATTAATTGATTAGTTGTTTGGTCCAGAATATTTGAGGCAATGGTGAAAAGGCCAAGATGACATCCTCAATCGTTTCAATCCTCAATCATAGAGGACGAAAGAGACTAGAAAATATTCACATTTGAGAATCTAACATTTTTGCCATTTTTTCAAAAAATAACAATACACATAGTAGGCGATTAATTTAATAGTTGACCACTAATCAGTTAATCACCTAATTGTTACAGCTCTAGTTTACATACTGAAGTCAAAAAGAAATCATTGTAAATACACAATGGTACAGCAATAATCACCGCTCTGGAAGGCTGGTTTACTGCCTCGTATTAAGTTTAACTACCTTGAAATGGTTGCCAGATGCCATAAAATAAATTGTCATGACGAGGTGTGAAGTACGAGTCCTCAGAGGAGAGACACCACAGAAATATGTTCATGGTGATTTGTGTTCCCCTTGTAAATTTGCGACTAATAAACCAAAAAAATGGAAAACTATGTTAAAGGCAACATAACTAAAAATATAAATGTGATATTGAAGAGTTGTCCAATAAGTTTCATCTTGATGGACACGCGAGACATGCTGGAGTCAATTTGACATAAAGTCTTAAGTGTGTTAGTTCTGAAGGTATAAACACCTGAAGACTCTGCAGAGGTCAGCTGTCAGTTTGACCTGCAGTTTCAGACTCCTAACAGATGTTTCCTCCAGAGGCTCACCAGGTCTGAGGTAAATCTGTCCTCCTCCTGGTCAGACTGGTTCTTGAGGCTCGTCCGCAGGGAGAAGCATGTAAAAGCTATGAAAGGTTAATCCAGTTAGACTGTGAAGAACCAGACAATTACAGCAGTTAAATCTAATTGGAAGCAGAGTTTTCACATTGTCACTGAATGCAGCTGAAATAGATTTTGGATGAAACCAAAGTTGATAAATGCCAGATGTGATGTTGGACCTGCAGGTCATTGTTGTTCTACTTCTGTTCAGATAATTGAGCAATTTATCCAAAAAGTCCAGTCTGAAGTAGGCAGCAACCGTGGCTGTGAAGTGAAAACTGCAGTTTCTCAGGTGGCCACCGGGAGGCTGGCTGCAGAATGAGTCAATCTCCATAATTTATTAAAATGTCCAACTGCACAGCAGAAATAAACATGTTTACAGCCTGGTATTTTTTCTGTATAATTTTGCTACAGTTAATTCAGAGGAAGCACTGTTCATTGCACCCAAAATTACAATTGTCTTATATCAAACAACACTGTTTGATGTTTATCCGCTTTGCGTCAAGAGAAAGTTCTGAAGGGTTCATCCTGGCAGCTTAATGTGTTCCGGTAACGTACTTGTTTTCACAAACCAGAATGTTTTCCTGAACCTAACCTAAGTATTTTTTGTTCTAACTCAACCAAACTGCAACCGTTAAAACTTTAAATGTGAAATGTTTCCCCGGAAACTTTTATTTAAAAATTTTAACCAGACGTTGCATCTTGTGGAGTTCTGCATATGTGATACAATTTGTAAAAAGTCTCAGAAATGTCCTCAAGTGATGTCATTTGAATGAGCGTCGGTTGGGGCTCAAGACTGCAGATTTAGGGGGTGTCGATTAGCTCAGTTGGTAGAGCATCTGCCCAATGTACGAAGGCTCAGCAGCGGCCCAGGGTTCGAATCCGACCTGCGGCCCTTTGCTGCATGTCATTCCCCATCTCTCTCTCCCCATGTTCCTGTCACTCTTCAGCTGTCTCTGTCAAAAATGAAGCTTGAAAAGGCCAGAAAATATTATATATCTTAAAATATAAAAAGTAAAATATATATCTTTAAAAAAATCAAATAAAAAAAGACCATGGATTTAGAAAGACGTGAGCTTACCAGACCTCTGTAGCAGCTCATCATCTCTGCTTGAGGCAAGGCTACATTAGCCACTACTAGTCTAACACACCCAAATCTTCAAGTCAAGTTGCATTGTATGTAATGTAGGCAAGGAATAAGAATGTATAGAATCAAAAGACAATATATCTGGTTCTGCTGCATTGATTTAGATCATTTTCATTTTTTTAACTGCCCATCATGAGTCTAACAAGTGCAATGCTAAATTATTATTTAATTAAATTTAATTTAAAGGAAAGGTCAGGAGGTCATTAGGATCCATCCTCTGGGGGACATGAATGTCATCCGCAGTTTACAATAATGTAAGACAGAGTAAAGCAATAAATCATTACCTTAGAGTAGCTAGGTCTAGAAGATGTAAATTGATTATTCATTTCAATTAGAAATTAAAAAATATCCATCTTCAGCTGTACAGCCACTGTAAGTCCCTCTGCTCATGCAGCAGCAGGCGGATGTTTCCATGTCTCTTCATGTTACTGGCTGGTTGACTGGTACAGTAGCCCAGGGAGGGCATTAGGGATGTTGGAGGTGGGATGGGGGACAGCTGGTGGTGAAGGTGAACAGCAGGAGGTCGGCATTAACCTGCTTCCACCAAACTGCTGCACCTAGACCATCAGGAGCTGATTTATAGTAGATATTTTTAGGTGCAAAGTACAGTAACAGTTCACCTCAATACATATCACACAATATGCTTTCCCCAGATTTAATTTGGATTAGTCAAATTAGGAAACGGGAAAAAGCAAAGTCATAAATTATGAATAAATTTAAAGAAACTCACTCTTTTTTTTTTTTTTGAGGCGGCAAAAAAAACAAACACTAATTATCTCATAACGAGAGAAAACTTGTATAAAGATAGATTAAAATGTGTTTTATGGTCAGATAATGATGAGGAGGAAACATCTGGCATGATTAATTTACATTACTAACAAGGGGAAATCCAGCAGAAGTGTGTCAAGGTTAAAGAAGGATAAAGTGTAAAATCCATAATTTCCTCTGTGTCCCACCCCCCGCTGCTAATTTCAATTAGGTCATTCCTCAAAATAGTCATGCATCCCCAAGGCACCGTCACAAAATGTCTGCCTGTTAATGAGCTGGTGATTGTGCTGATGATGTTCATCTGGTTACACCGGAGCAGCACGGTGGATTCATGCAGGTGGAAAAGCAATTAGTGTTTGGCTGCAGACCTACTGCTCCTGCTGCGACCTGCAGATGATGTAGCACTGACATCAACTGGAGCTCAGCGGTGGAGGCGGGACTTCCTGCTGAAAGACATAGAGGACAGGTAAAAGGTTGTCAGAACATAAGGGTCCAGGATGGCGTTTTTTCCTGTTTTAACCAGTCCACTACAAATTACAGATACTCTTATGCATTATTAATTACATTTTTCTAAGTTATGCATCAGATTTTAGATTTCCTTCTTCCCAGAGAGCCATTGATAATTTCTGGCAGCTGCTAAGACTTCTGAAACAAAAGAACTTGTGTTCCTGCTGGGACTGATTGATTTCCTGTTTGACAAAGTTTACCAAAACTTACTGAAAACATGCATCTATCTATCTATCTATCTATCTATCTATCTATCTATCTATCTATCTATCACAGCAATGAGCTTTCATCAGATCAGATGAAAACTGACAGTAGAAATAATATAGCAGCAACAGCATGCAAATCACATTTCTTTGCATTTCACAATTTCAGGTCTGTGATCGTACATTTCAGACCCTTGGATAAAATAAGTTTACTCCATATGGTGGCTGAGCGCTGCCCAAACTCATTTTGACTGCTCGTGGTCTCTGTTTCCGTCACTACCCAAAGCTCATGGCCGTGTGGTGGGACATAGATCATCTGGTAACTCTAAAGCTTGGCCTATCAGCTTAACTCCCTCTTAACCACAGTCGTACAACTTCTGCATTACTGCTGATTCAGCACCAATCCACTTCTTCATTTTACGCTCCACTTTACCGTCACTCGTGAACAAGATCCCAGGATACTTAGACTCCTTCGAAAGAAAGAAGCCAGCTGAACTGGTTCCTGCATCTGATTAGCATGCCTCCTGGGCAACTTCCTTTGAAGGTTTTCAGGGCATGCCCAACTGAAAGGAGACCTCGGGGTAGACCTAGAACCTGCTGGAGGGATTGCATATCCCACCTGGCCTGGGAATGGCTTGGGATTCCCTTGGAGGAGCTCATCGAGAGCTTGCTGTCAGGAGGGACGTCTGGAATGCCCTGCTTAATTTGATGCCCCCAGGACCCGACCCTGGATAAATCAAAGAGGATGAATGGAATTTCTAACTTGATTAAAGTGGTATTGTTTCTGTTCAAATCAATTTGCAGAGATTTGACATTAACTGGTGCATTTATCGAGAAAATTACCACATTCATATGATCATCATTACACATCACTACATCATGTTTGTTTCTCATTTATCCTGCATTCAGTTTATGACGACAAAGTCAATTTAGTATTTTTTTGTTTTAAGACATTGTAGTTAGATCTGTGGAACATGTCGGTACATGCTCCTGCTACATTGCTGATGTGTGAAAGTATATGTTCACAGTGAAGGCCACACACTGACAGCATGCTGGGAAGGAGAGAGCATTGGTGCTCAGTTGAAGCTGACTGCTGGAGCGTGAACAGAACACACTCAACCCAAAGATCAGACCAGAGACAGTCTGTCTTCTGTGATGTGGAACATGGGCTTCAAAATGACAGAAAGACTGTGGACATTATGAAGGAGACTGTATGAAGGAGATATAAAGGAGGAGACTGTAACCTTCTTCATAGAAATACAAAATGTCATATGTCCATCATGTTATCCATCCTTTAAGCTTTGACTGGAGTTCTTTTCATGATGTCCTCTCATTCCATCTTCTTCTTCTACAATGGCTTAATGACCGACTGGAGAATTAGACCAACTCCTAGTATTCACATAACAGTAGTGGATGAAAATATGCATTAACTCACATTTTCTTTCTTTCATTTCTTTGTTTCCTTTTGCTGATTTCCTGGAAATGCTGTTTTGAATTAATATTAAACTTCCTTGGTGTACCACGAATAAAGAAGAAAAAATGATAGCTTATTAATTAATAGATTTTTGAAAGTCACAGAAACAAGCAAGCATTTAAACTTCACAAAATCAATAATAAATCATTTTTAGAGCTGATTTTGCTGTGTAGCTATGAAATAAAACAACCCATAATCATAAACATTACTTATTTATATCCTTGTTAAAATTGGCTTCACTTCAGTTTGAGCTTGAACTTCTAGTGTCTGTGGATTTGTTCAGTGTTTATGGACTGTTTTCCCCAGTTGGCAGCTTGGAAATCCTACATGACTTGAATGCGGCATTAGTTTTCAAATTCACTCAATTAATAATCTTTTTCAGGAGACACATGTTCATATAGACATCACTGAGAATATCAGCATCATCTTGAGCCTGAGCTGAAGAACAAATTAATTTGTAAAAAGTTTATAATATAAGAGGCTGTTACACACACACGCACACAGACACACACTTCCTCTTTCATTGTCTTTGCTGTGGGATACAGCGTTGGCACACTCTCCTTCGTCCATTCAGCTCCAGTCTTTAATTAAGTCGTTTTTCTGTTCGAGAAGCTTTTCTCTGGGCCTCTGACAAACTGTTTCGTCACCGTGTGTACGATTAGATTAGAAACACGTCTGCTGGAACCAAAGAAGCTCCGTTTGGAACAGGCGCTTTATACATGAGGAAATCTGGGTGAAGAGGGAAACTCTTTGCCCCTTCGCTGGTGATCAACTATTTCAGGATGGTAACCTCAAAGGCCATTTAAACAAAGTTTATTACACACCAGAAAACAAAACTGTTGAAATATTTAGACAACTTTTCTATTCTTAGACCTTTACCTCTAGTTGGGTTAAAAAAGTCAGGTTGTAATGGAAATCAGAAAGGTTTATCCTCTGTACGGTGGCCTTTTCATCAGACTGAGCTCGATAGTAAAATTATGCTCATATGCAGTGGTAAAAATAAAGCAGTGATAGTGTGTTAAAAATGTATTTGTACAGTATTATTTCATGCAAATGCAGTTTAAGGATATTTACATAACGATAAAACAACAAGGAAATATTAGCAGTTCCACATATATGTACACAACATGTTCTGACACCTAACTCATCAAATACTGCACCTTGATCACTGCCCCTATGCCTCAAAATGTGACATTTCAAAATAAAACTTCTGTGGTTGTTGTGAAATGGTTGCACTTTGATTTGGTTTAGCCACAAAAAGTTTTCCCAAGAGAGATCATAAGTTACGTTACAGATTAGATTTTAGGAGTTTATTTTCTCATTTAGACTCCAGTTTATGTTCAGGAATACACTTTAATGGTGTAATATTTTGGTCTTCAACTCCCACAAGAGATCAGTTTAAACTCTCATACTCCCAGAAAAAGAGTAACTTTAACTGTAGCGTGTATTCGATGGTCAAGTACACTTAAATTGAGTTGATTTGATGTCACAGAGAGTTCTGCTGTGTAAATACATTTCATTAATTAACTTACATATACTATGTACTTTAAAAGAAGTCAGTGTTTACTTTTGGCTTAACACAAGACACAAACAGCATTCTCCTGGGTGAAAGTCCTGTACTTGCTTTTTCATTCTTTACCGTCACCTGACATCAAACCATAATGTCAGTGCGCACGCCCTGCACACAACGGGTACCCACATGTCATATTTTGAAGCGTCACACTTAGTCTAGTGCATCATTTTGCCTACTAGACTTCTCTGACCGTGGGTAAGTAGGCT
The DNA here is from genome assembly GCA_033000465.1 of Sciaenops ocellatus. Taxonomy (NCBI): domain Eukaryota; kingdom Metazoa; phylum Chordata; class Actinopteri; family Sciaenidae; genus Sciaenops; species Sciaenops ocellatus. Next base: position 24,295,430 of record CP136871.1, on the reverse strand, counting down.
ACGTAGTAAAATTTTTTCCCTTTTGTCTGTTTTTCTACGATCAGGAGTCTCCCGTCTCTACAAACTATTAAAAACACATCAATGCCTTAATCACCATGAACATACACACTGTTCTGCTGCCACAAACACTCACTAGAGTTAGCTTTTTAGAAAATCAAACCATACGTTTGTGACTTATCTTTAGTAGGAACCAATGGACTTGGAGCTGAGAGGCACAGACGGGAATTATTGAGAGATGGACTAACACATTGTTGGTTTATCTTTATCTTTGTTATGATAAACATGATGATCTGCTGTCAGTCACAACAAGTAAAGCTTATGAGATGTTGCTGATTTTCATGTTCAGACTGTACACACAAACTCCTGACACACAGACAAAGGTGGATGTTGTGAGGGCTATCATGTTCAACTGTTCAGACAGTGTGAATGAATGAACCACAATCAAAGTGATTACATTACCGCTCTGGTTCCTTCAGTAGGAAGACGACGACAAAGACTGGTCCAACTTGGTCTGACCAGCTTTTGTCGTTACTCCTACAGCAAGTCAATTTAACTTATTTAACGTTTTGAGAAATTTCTTGTGGGTAGTTGGATGAAATCAATGAGATATATAACAAATGAGATGTGTTGTCTCAATCAGTGAGCTTTAAAGGTGCTGGCGGGTGTTTTTTGATACCTTTGCAAGGCACACTGTTTTCCCATTTCCAGTCTTTCTGCTGAGCTATGCTAACTGGCTGCTGAATGTAGCTTCATATTTAGCAGACAATGTTCTCATCCACATCTCTGCCACAAAGCAAATTAGTATATTTTCCTTTTAAGCATACAAAATGTAGTACCTGTAGTAACAACCTCAGGGCATAGTTGTGTTGAATGTATTAACAGAACTGGATGTGTGTTTTTAAACCCAAAGAGGACAAGCATTAGACTCTTTCTCAAGCTGATTTAGACTTCTTGTTGACTTTTCACGCTTTTCACTTGAATGGTATTAAAATCATTGACTGATATGACTCTACAAAATATTTTGGTTGGTTCTATGAATGGCATGATATTGATGATATTGATATTGGTCAGTCGGTCCACCACTATGGTCCAGAAAAATATCTACTACTGGATAAATTGCAAAAATGCATTTCTTTTTTTAAAGCAGACGTTGCCCAGAGGATGGCTTTTAATGACTCTGGTGATCCCCTGACTTTTCCTCCAGCACCACCACAAAGTTTACATTTGTGGATTTTATTGAAATATCTCAACAACTATTGGATGGATCACCATAAGATTTGGTTGGGAAATCTATACCCCCCTCAAGATGAATCAATTTGGTAACTCTTTAACTTTATCATATTAAGTGCAATCATCAGTTCAAATTAACATTTTTTGTTCTATATTTTTGTTGTGACCAAAGTCCTCAAAATCCCAAATGACATTCCCATCCTCTTGAAGTGCAAACCAGATTAATTATTAGTGTTTGTATTCTGAATATTTAACCCAGAGCTGTGTGTTTTGACATTTCCTCAGGTCATTCACAGTCACACAGGGAGCTGCAGTCAGGATCGAACTCATGCCAGTTTGGTTGATTTCTCTAAACACGAAGCCACCTGGATGCCATAATGTTTACACTTTACATAGATGCTTTGCATTGGGAAAGTTCTGAATTCCACAGGGATGAGATTTAAAGGAGTTTAAAGCTACCAGTGTCCCCCAACATACACACCACGCTTTTGTTCTTTGATTGATGCCAACATGAGCTGCAAATTCTTTATATAATAAATCATTGTTTATGTTCTGCTCTGTAGCAACTCAGACATAAAGCTGAGGCTGGCATACTTTGCAGCTAACAGCAAAGTTGTAAAAAAAAATAAAATGTTCCTGAGTTCGTTGTGTTGGAGCCGTACATTTCTCAGTTTCCCTTTAAATCTTCCTCTTCCTGTAAACAAGTCGCTCTGAGTGGGAGCTCTTTGTTTAAACAGCCCGGTCGCTCTGAATGTTTGGAGACGCTGGCTGTTGAGGTGACGGCCGGGCAGACGAACAGAGAGAGGCAGTTTGAAGGTTTCGGCTGCAGGGTTTGTTTGAGATTGATGCTGCAGCAGCAGCAGAGGTTGGCACATTGTGAACAGTGGGCAGGTGCCCAGCAGACATTTAGAAGTTGAATAGGTGTTGGTGGGATGGCCTGCGTCAGCACTGAGAACTGGTGTAAATACAACAAAAGGAGAGAAAGTTGAGACAACATCTGCAGTTGTCCAGAGTTGTTTTTGTGAAATCGAGACCTGAACATTTGTCTGATGAGTTTCCAAAAGCCATTTACAATTCTTTGCTGAGTTTTCAAAGTTCTTATACTTCTCTACAGTGTTCTACTAAAGAAAACTAAATCTCGCGAACTGTACTCTGTAATCTGTAATCAGCATATTCCTATTAACCCGTGTCTTAGCTATGCAAGCAGCATGGCTCTGGGGATGTCAGTCCGTTGGTGGATCAACAGTTTTGGTCCAAGTATTATGTATTATACTATGCAATTTTGTACATACATTCATGGTCCCCAGATTTTGAATCATCTGACCTTTCCTCTAGCACTACCAGGAGGTTCAAATTTTTGTTTGAGAGTGAAATATCACAAAAACTATTGGATGGATTGCATTTAACTTTGGTTCAGACATCCATGTTCCCCTTTTAGATTCACATGGTCACATGGTAAACGTGGACTCTTACTGTGATAAGAGAGCAAGATGTACTTTTGAAGATTTTGTCGAGCTGTTAGCAGCACTTGTTTGAGAAGATGTTGGTAGAGAAATAACTGGGAAATGCTGCTCTCAAACTGCCTTGCTAAAGAGCAGTTTGCTATACAGAACTGTGTCATGTCACTATTCTAGCTTACTACTCAAAAGAAATACTGTATTTCAAATCTCTGTTCTAACCACCACAGCTATGATACTGATAAATGGGCAAATGTTTCCTAATCAACTTGCAGAGACTCGAAACTACATGATGATTTATTACAGTCAATATTTAGTCATATTTATGATGTATGAAGGTTGTTTTCTGTTGGTGATCATCTCACGTGATGATTGGCGTCCCAAACTGCGAACCTGACATCAAGCTTTGAACCTGTTAGTTAAAGCGCTACAGAATCTCTGTCTACACAAATGAAGTGAAATAAATGAATGTTACCATGACAGTGCATCCAGGATCAGGAGGGAGGCACTTTGGCTGATGGCTGCACGGCAGGACGTTTGTTTTCCCTTTCTCAACTTTAGCTCCACTTTTCCTGCATGCTGATTGGCTACAGCCAGATGAGAACAGGAGCTGCTCCAGCTGCTTCAGACTTTTTTAGACTCTGCAGATCATCTTCATGTGTGCAGTAGTGCATTTTTTCTGTCTTAACAGCAAGAGCCATAAAACAAGATCTTGACTTGTGTTTTTGTTTTTTCTCTGCAAATGGTTCTCTTTATCTAACTCTTCAGTCACTTGAGGACATTTATCAGACTTCACACAGCTCCCTCTGAGACACTAGAGGTATACAGCCATTATCACATATATAGTAGTACTCCCCAAAATTTATAAACAGATCTTGACGTGTAAGATCAGTGGATTTCCCCTTTTAGGAATGAGGATGTTATCTTTCTGTGTCAGAGCCAGGAAAAAATTGACATGTGTAGATAAGGTGGACTGTACAGGTTGTTGTAAATTGATATACCAAAATCAAGGACTTTGTCCACACAACCTGACAAAAGTTAACTGCTCCTAGCAACCGCCACCACGGCTTCCTTGTCCATTGAAAATCACGTAAACGGGACAGACATGACACTTGCTACTGATTGGTTAGAGCAGGAGACAAAACCTGCTTTTTGTTCGGCCGGGCAGAACACGACTAACATGGAGGCTGCTGAGTGTTTTGGCTGCAGCCCAGAGAGGCTGCTGATGGAAACTGTAGATGGTCAGATCCATTATTCATCTGCTCCCCCCCGGGACAGATCATTTGTTTCTGACTGCAGATACAGGTCACACATGAGTGCATGAACAGACACACACTCATACACACACAAAGCCACCCGAGAGCTGTTCAGTCTTATCACAGTTCAGCGCAGTGAAGCTGGTGTTGGAAGATGTAGACCAGAGACGTGACACTGCAGTTAAAAGTTAAAACCATGACCCCACACACAGAAGTCAGTGTGTTGACTGACAGGAGGAGGCCAAGTCTAACCTGTTAGATTTACAACCTCAAACCTCTGAAGTGTTCACATCGTATGATATGATGGTGATTTTTTCCATCGCACCCACCCACTACAGGCACAAATAAACCAATACTTGAATTTTTATTAATAAAGTGAACAGAAATTGATATGATTCACATCTTCATATTTGAACAAAGAACATGAATTGGTGGTGTATTTCTAATTCCAATAAGAACGTGAACTGCAAACTAAACTGCTAAAATGGACTTGTAGTGTAAAACAGTTGTGGCAGGTGAGATTTGGGTCAAACTGCTCAGTGAACTACATTTCTTGTTTTGCACAATATACGTTACCAACACCAACAAGACACATTTCACTTCGTGCTAACATAATGTGGATGAACACCTCTTTATCTCTGATATGCCATACCTTAGTGAAATTCATGACAAGATTGTCCATTAGCAGATAGTTGATTAATACACGCAAGCTGTGACAGTTTTTCTTTTATTGAATTAAATGATTTTGACAAAATTTCAATCAACACAATTAGTCACAACATAATAGAAAGGCTTGAAAAGTGTACCTTCTTTCTCTGTACTTTCTGGTTCGTATCCTACAAAATAATTTTCTCTTGGGAGTTTTACAGTATATCTTGGATAGTTGACATCATATGTGGGATCCCTCAGGGATTAATACTGGGTCCATTGCTGTTTAGCTTGTGCATGCCAAATGTAAAAAAAAAACAACAACAAAAAAAAAAAAAACATACCTTATCATGATTATGTTGATGACATATACTTTTACCTATCCTAAAAATCACCTGTATTTGAATCTTGCATTTTGTCAGGGACTCATCTGTCCAACTCCAGCCAACCAATCAACATAGTTTTATTTAATATTTGTAAATTATTCTTAAAGACACGTAAATCAACCTGATTTGTCTTATTTAAGCCGATTGTAACAGCACTGACATCTTACTCATAGGCAAGTTCTTCTACTTTCTTAAAGTGAAAAAAAGATTTTAGTACTCAATACTACATTATGACTTACTATCACTGATATTCTTGCAGCATTCGGTCATATTTTCATTCGATTTGAGCTCCTGTAGTCCATTTTCCTGGCTTCATTCCTGGCATGCATATATGAAATAACCCCTCAGCAGCTCTGCTTCTTTCATGTTTTGTCCTCCTTTTAGGGCTGATGGACTCTGCCTGTAGATAATCCACAGCTTTTGTTCTTTGCCATTTATAGTTAAAAGAGAAAGATGAGAGTGGCTGATCGATGAGAACTTCAACCCAGAGGCCTCTGTTCAGCTGATGAGTTTAGTTTTCCACAGCCAGTTCTCCCCTGTGTTAACGCTCCCAGCAGCAGTTTGGAGGGGTTTTTAGGTGGACCTGACATTTCATTTGTCTAATGCCTGCAGCGCTGTGACGAGGCGCTTTGATTTCCTGTTGGTGGTCTTACAGTGGATTTCTGAGTTTCTGTGCAGGTTCTGCTATGTGGAGCAGGTGCTGGAGTACTTTGGTGAATCACTGGTGTCTGAGCCTCATAAAGGTCAAACTGTCTTTCAGCACCAATACATATCCAATGCCAGTTTGAACATTTTATCTACAAAAATACTCATTCTTACTCAATATGTGTACTACATTGCCTTAAAAGTAACAAATGGAAAGTGCAGGAACTACATAAGACATTGAAGACATAGTGTGTAACAGATATATATGTTGTAAAACTATAATTATATGGCTTTTTAGGCTCATTAATATTCTTTGTCACACACCTAAGATAAGCTACAAATATGTACATAGTGCACTCTGGAAGGTACAGAGAAAACAACATATGTTCTAGTTTCTTCAGCTGTTTTTGAGCTTAGCTCAGCTAAATCTGTGATTTAATAGTAGATAGTTAACTGTATCAAATCACATGAATTCCACAAGAGTCAAAGGCTGCTGCAGAGATGGCAGTGAACTGCTACTCTACTAAGCTATGATAGTTACTTAGCAGTTTTAGTTTATCTGGTGTCCTTTTTTCTCAATAATGATTAGCCTTCGCTACTTTCTTGTTTGCGTGATAAAACAAACTTGATTATTAATATGTAGAATCAAAATAGATTTTTCAGTACCAGGAAATGGGCAGGAAAAGTGGGTAAATTAGCTTTAGCTAATCCTATTTCACCAGCTAGCCTGGTCATTTGGTCCTGAATGTTTTTCCTCACAGTCATTGACAGAAAGTGTCAAGGCAATCTAAAGACAATATACGCCTTAGCTACAACAAATCCAGCATTGTTTTAATAGCTCTGATGGAGGCATGCTCTGCATCAGGTCTTTTCACTCTTCATTAGTCAGAAGAGATTTATACTGAATGAATGTAACAGTTCTCCTTCATGAGACAGCCAGAAGGGAGGATAGGTAATGTGTGACCAGAAAACAACCTTGATAAAAGATAAAATAATGTAGCAAGGCTTTTACAGTAGCTTCAGTGGACGTGTTATGACAGCAGAGGATTTCTGCCCAGTGGTTTTTCTCTCTCAGTCTGCTGACAGGTCAGGCCTGCAGTCAGACCTCTGAAGTGTAAAACACTCCAGCTGTTCAGGCTCGTCACTCCATTCATGGGTTTAGAAGCTTCCGGGGTATATTTAAGCCCTGAGCTCAGCCTGCTAGGCAGAGTTTGCTCTCTTACTGAATACCTCCTTGGTTTGACGGACCTAAACTCCAACCATGGTCATAACCATGAGTCTTGACAATCTGCAGTATAACCTAAAGCTTTTTACTTGTGGTTACCAAGTGCACAGTGTTAAAAGAATTTTTCAGAGTGACCCTTCAATAAAGAAGACTGGATTCAAAGTATCATAGTTTGAGTTGAATTTATTATTCTTGTACAAGAAGGAGCGTTTAACAGTGCAACACACAGAAGGGGTTACAGAGAAAAAGGCTCTTCGTGGAGCCTTTACAGTAAATCTTTATACATTCTATGATGGCTATCTCTGACGTCTCCCTGGACAACCTTCATAACGTCTTTCTCAGTTTTCTAAACTGTAGTCAGCAGAAGGCATCTAACACCTTCTTGACCTGTCTCTGACTCTCATTATTCTGAACTTCCTCTATCTATTTATGAAATCGAACCTTATCTAACCCTGCCAGCCTTAGCAACAAAGAAGTGCAAACGAGGCATGTAAGAAAACAGGAACTCACGTACACATTGTAGGATTAAGACATCTGGAACACAGTATAAACCTAATTTTTATAACACACAGTCTAATTAGGAAAACATAATCTTAGATGTAACCAAAATGATAGGGGACCCCATCCCAGATTGTATGGTAGTGACGGTCCAGACTGAATTTTCTCAACATCTTTAAGATGAATTGCTCTGATGAAGTTTGTTACAGACGTTCATGCTCCCCACAGGATGAATTCTATTGACTTTAGTGATCCTCTGACTTGTCCTCTAGCACCATAATAAGATCAAATTTTTCGATTTGTCCAATAACACAAAATTAATGACGATACCATCAGCTTCAACTGTACTTTGTATTTAGTGCTGATTAGCAAATGACTAAGCTGGTGAACATGGCAAAAGTTGTACCTGCTAAACATCCGCATGTCAGCTTTAGTTCAAAGCATCACTGTGCCCAACCACAAACTTAGTCTTGTTTCTAATCAATTTAATCAATCCTTACCAACATTTGGTAAGCATTAGCAATGTTTCGTTGGTCACTGTAACATGCCTTAATGTTTAACTTCTCATTACAACCCGTAATAGGAAGCGCTACAGGTTCTGAAAATGAATTGGCAGGGAGGACACAACATTTTTGGTTACACAAAACACCCTGTTTCCCAACCTAACTGGGCTAACCTAAACAGAATGAAGTGAAACAAAGTGCTAATTTAGTCTGATTATTAGGCTAGTAAAACATCAGGTCCTCCTGCCAATTTTCCAAATTATACCATCAGTTTTCAGACCAAACTGTTTTATCAATCAGCAGTTTCAAGTTTTTTTCACAGACATGTGAAATTAAAGTGGTGGTTACCTGGAAGGAAGGAAAACAACTGATAAACTGGCTTCTATAACAGCTATAACATGCCAGACAGTGGTATGGTGCCACCAGTTTGCTCCTAAAGACATAGATGCTCAGACAGTACACAGATTAACCTGCCATACCCTTGGTGTCTGAGCGGTTGGTATTACCACCCCCACCTCCACCTCCTCAGACCCTTCCCCCCTGGCATCAGGAGAGGGGTAGGGATTCGGGTAGATGTGTTGGTGGGGGGGTTGTCACACATTCTGGCGTGGGCACCAGTTCTCACTCCCACAGCCTGTGGACGTCCTGGCTCTCCCAGGCCTTGGCTAATCCTCTTATTCAGCGTCCGGCTGGAGGCTGTGGGGCTCCCACAGACCAGAGCGCAGAGCCGGCCACTCTCCGCTGAATAAACACACTGACACAGTTGTGGTCTTTTTCTCTCCGCACAGACGCTGAGCAAGAGTTCTCCATAGAATCTATTCTACTCATTCACTCTTTTCCAGTAGAACATAAGCATGTACCCCCCCACTTTCTGTCTTCAACCTGAATTACATTCCCCCTTCTCCTCAATCACCCTCCCATCTTCACTTCCTTTCCTCCATTCGTCTTAAATCAGCTTTTCTCTCTCTTCAGCTCTTCTTGCCCCTGATTTTGTTCCATGTACATGAATTTCTGTACCAAAGTTCATGGCAATCTATACAACGGCTGTTAAGAAATGTCCCTCAAACCTATACATATCAACCTGCTGGTGGCACTAGAGGAAAAGTCAGAGGAATGTCAGGCAGTAGGATTCATTCTCTGGGGTTCACCAATGTTGGTACATCATCTCATGGCAATCCACCCAGGAGGAGGAGGTTCCTGATTCCAAAAAGTTTAGACACTGTGTAAAATGTAATATAAAAACAAATAGCTACAAATAGTCCAACAATTTAAGAACAAAGTTTCTTGATGGACAATTCTGAGGAATTCAGAGATTTCACCATCTGCAATCTATAATGTTTTCAGAGAATCCAGAGAAATCTCTGCAAATAAGGAGCAAGGCAGAAAATCAACATTTAATGCCCATGGCCGTCGACCTCTCAGGCAGCACTACATTAAAAAACATAATGATTGTATAAGGGATATTACTAGGAACTTTACAAATGCAAGTTCAGACTACCATGCAAACAGAAAGACAGATATCAACAACATCCAGAAACACTGACAACGTTACTGGACCCAAGCTTATCTGAGATAGACTGACGGAAAGTGGCAAGTCTGATGAGTCCACATTACAAATTGTTCATGGTAATCATGGACATCATTCAGGCTAAGTTTTAGGCACCGTTCCACCTTTTTTGGAATCAGGGTCATATTTGCTGTAGTCATGATGTCTTTGTTAGGTTGGGAGAGGTAGGAAGGTTGAAATCCAACACCTCAAACATGCAGAATATTAAATTATAAGCTAAAAGTCAACAGTATGTTGTTTGCTCTGTCCAGTAATGATCATTTTGTGGCTGAAACGAACACTGCCGCCTGTAGGGCTTCAACAGTTAATGTCTAACACAGGCACTTTGTGACAGACTTAGCAGGTGTTTTCTTTGTAGTTAGTGACACAAAAGGTTTCCAACCCAACCCATGTGTCAGCTATTGTCACAACGCTGGTGTGGTCTGTAACTGAAACCTGCAGCGTTTTGATGTGTACTTGTAGGATGAGTCGTGTTTGTCCTGCAGCACAGAGAGGACATGATGGAGTGAAACTGAGGCAGCAGATGATTAGAGTCAGTCAGAGTCACTGTGTTCTGAAGTTACACTGGTGCCTTTTGTTTATGCACGTGCTATATTCAACCCAATAATTTAACTTTAATTAAACCTGGAGTTATGACCCATTTCTGAATTTAAAGTTCTGCATTTGTTTTACATAATATTTGGCAAATAACAATATAAAATAGAACATATAACAGAAAAAGTTAGTCAGTTATAACTAACAAAACAAAAACATGAGACAAAACAAACATTGTAATTAAACATATTAACTGTCTTATCAACAATCTAGATCATCAATTAAGACTTTAATATCATTTTAACAATGCATACTATTGAGTTCCTGAAATCGACCTTTTATTGACCTTTAAGATTTAAAATGACAATAACTGACTGATTTCATTACTATTACTGGTACTCGATTACAAAGATTCGACTATTTGTTTCAGGTACACACTAAATTCCTATGGTCTATCAACTGACATGAGGCTTATGTTTTACATGTAAGAATAACGTTTTAATGCCATTCTTTGCCATCTGTGATAAGATGTGAAAAGATCACATTTCCACACAGTCAGACAGCACACCATGGAGCGTCTCTCCTGCCAGGCTGCTGTCAGTCAAAGAGTCAGTCACAGTAGACAGAGGTATAGGGGTTCTCCCACTGTCTAGTTAATCAGCCAACTTCACTGACAGTCATCAGTGGAGCAGAAATTGTTGGAGCCTCATGCTGTCCGGCGTCACACTGTCCTTCGTCTCTATCACCCTTATCGATTTCCATCACATTATTTTGGTTTGTGGTCATTTTGAGACTCTGTTTGTAAAGTGTTGCTTGTTAAGTTTGGTTATCATACAGTTCAAAAGGTAAAAAGTCACCTGAAGTGTTCAGATCACACATTGCCAACTCCTCAATTAGTGCCACTTGAGGTGGACGACAGCCAGAGCGTGGAGGAGAAAGATGAGCTCAGACGATAATCTTGTTGATACTGAGCACTGACGGAGAAATAGAGACTAAAAGTACACCCGGCTAAACACACACACATTCATTCTTGAGTGCAAACACACACACTCACACATTCACACACACACACAAACACTGTAATAGACCCCTGCTGATGTACTGTTCAGGGAGCAGACAGGTGTTCCATGTCAGAGCTGCTGTTTGCACTGTCTGGTCTCCATTTCCATCTTAACAGAGACGGAGCTCACAGCTTCCTCTCTGTCCTGACCCACCTGACTGCTCCGAGGTCACAGGAGGAGAAACAGGAGGAGGAGGTGACTTCTTTATATGGTTTCTCATATGGTTCATTGATGTGAGTTTCCGATGACAAATTCCCAGATGGTTCTGTGTAACAAACCATCTGGCGCAGTCAGGTTAGAGCCGGACAGGCGACCTTCATCCTGAGGTGATAATGATGTAGAAACAAATTCACTTGACTGTGGGGGAAATGAAAGCTGCTTCTTGTTACTTGAACTTCTCACCTCCGACCTTTAAACTAGAGGTCGTGACCCCGCCACAGTCAGCGTGTTTGAGGTCAGTGATTAAGTGAACGCAGTAGAGTGAATAACACCACCAGGGCGAGGCGACCGCAAAGACACATCAGGACGAGACAAACGATGTCACTTCTTCCTGACGGCCTGACGGTTTCTTTATTGCTGCTTTCTGAAGGAAGTGAGCAGGAGCTGTAACACAGCAGGAATGCATTGCAGTAAATCACATTCATTCTCTATGTATGGTCATGCAATGATTCATGGGAAAGTGGCAGGGAGCACGTTTCTGCCTCATTGGGAGGTTTAGTTCCACTTTGGCGCTCTGTCAGTCTTTTATACCTCAGACACAAAAGTTTAGTTTAGTCTAACAGAGTCTTCTTTGCTGGACTTTGAACATGTTTGTACATTTTAACTTCTTTAGATTTAGAGATTAAGATTTCTACACTTAGCCTAAAGTGAAATGGAAGATTGGACCATGCTGTGACGTTCCACTAGACCAGAGGAACAAGAAAAGCTTTGTTCTCCCAGAGGAAAGAATGAATAATGTTTCCCTGAACTGAGTCTCACAGGCAGTTCAGCATAGCCCGCAACAATTAAACAATTATTGCACTGAGTAAAGTTTTATTGGACGGTGTGTAGGGTGAAAAAGTGTTTCTGAGAGGGAACCACATAATCCTGCACACTGCCAGTCAGTTATATTCACTTTTTCAAAACTATAACATTTCCCTCTGAAATATGGTGGAGTTATATAAAGAAACAATGGAAGAAAAGAAATAAACGTAAAATTGTACAGCGCTTGAGCAAATGTGTTTAGTCATGGTAGAGCCGACTGACCCTACAGGGCCCTGTTTCCCAAAAGCATCTTAAACTGAAAATAACATCAGACCTACAGCAGAACATCATCATCTTAACCTTCACATGCTTTATAAGTTAAAAAGCTAAAACTAAAAAACTTCAAAAGAAATATGAAACATTGCGATTGTCTCTAAATCCATGAACTGTTTTATTTAAGGATACTTTTTCCGCACAGGCCGTATTCATTGTCTTATTTCTCATTTCATCCTGCTATTGATTTGAACCATATAGAAAGTCCTTCCATCTGCTCTCCTGAAGTTCTTCTGTACATTAAAATCCCCCCTGCAGGAAGCGTTAATGCCCAATCTGATCCTGGCTTAATCTAATGCAGTTGCTCTGGTCTTAAAGCAGTCAAATTGCTGGCTGTCTGCCTGGAGAACGCCTGCTTTACATGAGAACTTTAGGCCTCGAATAAAGATCTTCATACTGAGGAGCTGAACTGAAGGTGCTGCAGACTGTCAAACACGTAATCCAGGATTAGACCACTATCATCCAGAGCCCAGAAGGAATAAACACCACACAGCAGGAGACCTCTTCTCCTAATTTTACCACAGACTAAGACTGAACCCACCACCAACAGGTCAGGCCATGAAATTTAATTTGGAGAGGAGGCTCTAAACACTTAGTGGGATTTCTGATATGATTGTCTTGGTTTGAAGTTTGTAACACTGATTACATTTTGGTTCATATGGAGGATTAATAATATTTGATATTATTATTTGATTAATAATATTTTAGTTATTATGTAGACAGACTCTTCAATATACAAACCAACACGTTAGGTTTGTGTGTACAGTCTTTATTTGTTGCCACACCATATGTATGTGGACAATCTGTCCACCAGATGTTGAACCTGGCTGCAGGGATTTGATCCTATTCACCGACAAGCGCATTAGTGAGTGAACACTGATACTGGGTGATGAGGTCTGGCTGATCATGTCAAATGTTTTGGTTTGGGTCGAGGTCAGAGCTCTGTGCAAGCCATTTCTTTATGGAGCAGCTTTGTTCAAGGACATTGTCATGTTTAAACAAGAAAGAGAGAAACATAAACTGTTGATTCAAAGTTGGAATAACATTGTTGTCTAAAATATTATCATATGCTGCAGCATTAAGAAGAAACTGATTTTACACACCAAAGTTGGTTTACAGGTGTTGGGAGTACAAATGCATATGTAGTAATATAGTATGTAAGTATAGTAGTATGTAAGTAATATAAAGCCTTTAGTGTCTCCAGAGGGAGATGGGTGAAATCTTGAAATGTCCTCAAGTGATGTCACTTGAGTCAGCGTCAGTTGCTATTTTAATTTTATGCTGTTTTAGTATCTTCTTGGTCTTATTTCATGTGTGAATGTCAGAGAGAAAATATGTCATGTAACATAGTATGTGTTAGACCACAGATGGGGAGGATGGTTGGGTTAAACCAACACAGGATTTCACCCTGGAGACTGCTGTTCATGTTCCATATCACTTACGTAACGTAACTTAACTTACATTAGCCTACGTAACTTAACTATCGTAAAATGAAACCATGATCTTTTCGCAAACCTAACCAAGTAGTTATGTGGTCTAAACCTAACCAAAGTACAACCTGACCACAAGTTTGTGACTATTGTAATCAATAGTCCTTTCCTAGATATCCAAAACACATAAAATGGGCCATAATGGAGCTCAATGACATTACAGGACCTTAAAATACATGGATGTGACATGCTAAATAGCTAAATTATTTATATGCCATACAATATTACGTTGCTTAGGATTCCAAGAATGAACCAAATTTGGTGGTTTGTAGTTTGTTAGAGGTGTAGCCGCTACTCATCTGTGCTCCATTAGCTGCTACTAGCATAACACACCCAAATCTCCCGCCAAACTGTTGGCGATCGGGTTGCGTTGTGCATATTGTAAGACGTGAGGTTTTGCCATGGAAGAAGAATGTGTGGAATAAAGAAAGACAATATCTCTGGTTCTTCATCAATCCTTTTTTTGTTTTAAAGTGTTCATCACAAGTCCGACAATGTTATGGGAATGCATTGATAAATCTGTGGGGTTCTTTTAAGACTTCTCTTCACTAGAACTCGAGGGCTTTGACTAAAACAGTCCAGATGACTCTTTGCTTGGCATTGCATGTGGTAATCTTAGACTTGTATGCCACTGCTCAGCCAACCCATGTCTTTTTATACATTTTTTTTAGCAAGATACAATAGATATATTGATCATTAACTGTGAATCAGACTGCTCTGTTTGTAAAAAGGTGCTGGCAGGTTTTAAAAAAACTGCATAAATAAAGTGAACATACATTTAGGCTGCGTTCACACTATGATCACCACTGTGATCTGCTGCCTGGAGAAAAGTACAGTTTGAATATGAGTGCATGTTTGTCCCTGAATAAATTCCACCAATGAATTCCCAACATTTTTCTCAGTATCGTGACTGCTTGTAAAAACACACCTCATCAAGTTGCTTTATTTCCTCTTTGTGTCATGTGACCTCTGCTCTTTGGTTCTCAGTCAGGCCATCGGTGCTCTGTTGTGGTAATGAGGTGCTGTTCTTTAACGGCCCCTCAGGGCGTCGACTTTACTTCATGAATGTGACAGATGCCTGGACAGCCGCTCAGGTTAATGGTGTCACCTCCTGACATCATACCACGCAGGCCTCTCATTATATACATGAGTGAGAGTCCAAGTGAACCAAGTTAATCAGAAAGGCTGCAAGGAAGAGGATATGAGCTATATAAGCATTGCTCTTAATAAATCATGCAGAAAATTGGCCGTAGTGTCTACAGTTTGGCCGTTATATCCAAATATGGCCAAAAAGCGAGTCTACATGGTATAAGAGGTTGGTACACCTGTCAGACAAGCACATAAACTACCCCTCTGTGGGGGCACCATGGTGACTTTTACCAGGTTTTACCGACCATGAACTACAATGTCCCCAAGCTCCAGTCCACATGTCCTTTCTCATTTCTCTATCTACTAGTGACTCGCTAATAACAAAATAAAATATCAACTCTGACATAAGAAGTAAAATTATGAATGCATCATGTTGTAAAAACACTGTATTGACTTTGTATTCATTGAGCAAAGATTGAGGTTTCCTCACTGACATCAATACAGTCAGTTTTCTTGGAGTAACAGCTAGTAGCCATTAGAGGAATTGCCTAAGATGTCCAAAATGGCAGCTTGGTCAGTGGCACTACACTTCATTGGTCCAAAATTACATTTTGATGTGTTGTTGAAGTTAGGTGACGTAATTTAAACAGCAAGAAAGTCCACATATGGAGAAGGTTGTGTGGATGGACAGGTTAAATAAAGGCAGGACTTTTATCCATGAGACAGCTATTTGTGTCCCGTGTGAAACCAAAAGTCAACACTGACTTCTTTTGAGCTTGCATTACATAATTGTACACACTTCAGCCCAAATATGGGCCCAGGTTTGCTGCCTAAATATCAAGTAAATCACTAACCACATGGATATGTTGATAGTAGGTTTGAAACAAAGTACATAGATGTGACCGATGTGAGAAAGTAGGAATATTTCTGTTTTTCAGAGTGGTAAAACAGAGGATTTTTACTAAATCTGTTTTAAGTGGCTGAGATTTGAAACCATGAAGGGGGTTTATCAAAATTTAAAGCAAGCAAAAAACTCAACATGACAAACAAGGTCACCCTTAAAGTTGTAAGTGAGTCACTGATCCTCTGCAGCTTTGTGTTGTATTGTTTCGGCCTGCGGCTGTTTTCAGCTGCTGGATAGTCGAAAGCATGTGTTGGTTTTTGTGAGGTTTTTGGCAGCTGTTCAATGCAACCTTAGTGGTGACTTTGTGTCAGACAAGGAAACAAATAAAATCAAACCTGTTACACAGACAGTCAAACTATAAAAGCCATTTAAGTTCAACCCACTAGTGAATCTGTCACCTTAGGAATTTAAAACGGCATTTGTCTCACTACATTAATTCTGTAAAACTTTTTATGACCTTACCCTAAACTGTAATCTGTGGAGTCAATTTGAATTTATAGGTTATTAATGACATAAATAGATACATTGACTGGATTATTGCTGTATCATTAGAGACAAAGATTCTGAAAATTGGCATCATAATAGCTATGAAATATGATATTGTTGCAGCAGTAAATAGGTTTTCCTGAGGATTTACACGACTCTGCAGAGAAATCAGTTTAAATACATAGACAACATCCGATTTAACAGGTAATATGTCATTAATACTTAATATAAACATTTTAAAATGACGGTCTCTCTTTCTCTCTCTTGCAGCTGAAGGATATGCATACAGAAATCAACGCAAGTTCTCAGAAGACATCGACTGGTCGTACGCAGGTGAGTCACACATGAGCACGTTATGTAACAAACACACAGGTGACAAAATGAAAATAAAAAAAAACACTTCACTGCAAAGACTACTCTCAGCTGCATCAGATTACTTTCTCTGCATGTGGTTAACCTGTGTGTACACAAGACTGGAATCCTATCCTGTCAGTCATCAGGAGCATGACGTCTCGGTGCTGATTGATTTAAGCGTCTTAAAGGCTCTGTGTTTATTGTGTGAGACTTTGCTTATTTTGTTGAAAACAAATGTATATTTGGTGTTCAGTGGAATGCTGCTGTGGGGCAAAGGTAGAACGTAGTTCCATTGTGTGTACAGTATGTTAGTCTAGTAGCTGCTGGTAACATGGATATCCTTTAAAAACTTACAATACCAATACCCTTAAAGTGATGCCAATACTACTTTTACTTCTAGTGTCAAAGAAGCCTTTGGCCTTGCTACCGTGGTGCACCTGTCCACCCTGAAGTTTTCTTCATGTTTGATGAGATACTTCATCATGTTTTGTTGGCAACTCAACACACTGAACTGGCAACTGCACCGCCACAGACTATATGTTGTTGTAACTGCTAGCGGCAGGCTGCGAGCTGTGGTAGTGGGCCGATCACATGTTGCTTTAAATCGAAGAGTGCTTGCGGTGATTGGCTCCAAGCAAAAGCAGTCATTTTTTTCTAGATATGGGTACAAAGATAATTGAATGCAGATATTGTTTGACTGGAGAAACCACTTGGTACTGGGTTATTTCAGACGATACCTTAAAGGCATCAATGATATCCAGCCCCAAACAGCAGTGTTTGGAGCTTTAGTTTTATACCTATTAAAAGACCAGGCTTGACATCATCAAAGGAACCTAAGTGGATCTCAGCATGCACACTATTTGGACCGGTGATGAATCTTTGTTTAGTCAGACTTTAAGTCAGAGAATTGTTGAAGGTCCAGTCTTTTAGATCAGCCAGGCGGTTAAGAGGACAGGTCGTGAGGTTGTTTGTCTTCAAAGGAAAATATTACAGTGTCATGAGGTGACTAAGAGTCTATATATCTATACAGAGGTCCCAGAATTGTACCACAGGGGACAACTTCCCTAGAAATGTTGCTTCTGTGTGTGTGTTGTGTGTGCGTGTGCATGAATCTGTTGGTTTGTATGTGTGTTGTCTTTTAGTCTGACCTGCTAGCTTTAATGTTTCTGCTCTAATGATATTCAATGGATGCTGACCTCAGAGCTGCAGAAGCTATGGTGTGAAGTCTGTGAGAGACAGAAAGCACTCAAGTTCATATAATAAATTCACTGTTTTTGTATGAAAGGAAAGTAGTTTATGAGGCTTATGAGCATGTATGTGTATATATGTTTATATTTGTTTTTAATTCAGAAATCATACATGAAATATCTACATACAGTATATATTTAGCTATATCTAGTCGTGCTTAATGTTTATATATATATATTTATTTATCTCTGTGCTAGGAATTATAATTAAGCCTGCAAAAACCCCTGAGCGGTGCAACATTTTTTAATTTCAACTCCCTCAGATACAGAAGATGGGGAAGGGAGAGGAGATGCAACAAAGATCCCCAGCCAAATGTCATGGTTGGCCTCTTAGTACCTGACAACTGGACTGTGTAACGGAGGACCTTGAGAAATCCTTGAGAAATATCCCCCTTGTTCTGCTAGTGTTGACTCCAGTACTTCAGAGTTCAATATCTCAACAACTGCTGATCAAATCGCCATGATATGTCTTGATCCCATTTATGCTCCCTTAGACTTTATATTTTAGCTCCACTACTGCTGTGGCTTTAAGAATATCTGAAGGTCATTGTTTGTGTCATACTCGGGGACTGTATCAAGACCTTATTCAAATTTCTCTGCAATATAGCTTTTTGTGTGTCCATTTGAAAAAGACAAATTAGGCATCACTAGACACTTTTAGACTCATATTTGGAGGGTTGCTGCTCCTCTCCACCGTCAGCAAACTCTTTAAAACCCTCCAGTACAATTCAGTGTTACTTCAGCTTCTACACAGCAGTTCAAACACCAGTGTCTCAGGAAAACGATGATGTTCTTCTTTGCTGAAGCACATGAATCCAATTTTACCCACTTTAGTCTCATTTTAGGATTTGCATTTGAATATAAACACACACGCATGCACACACACAGTTTGTTTGATCTCTGGATCAGAAGAAGCTTTCAGAATTGAAGAGAGCTCCACATAGTAAACACTCGAAGTGTAATCAAAACAAAATAAAAAAAGGTAATTCTACTATCACAGAATTAGTTATTACAACTGTTGGTGGTGTGCGACCTTTGACATTTCACTAAAAGTAGTTTGTCCAAACACAGGCTGTTATATTTAAAGCATGAATCTGTCTTAATCAGTTACACTCGACTGTAGCCAACTGTTTAGTTTGTGGTCCAAGATGTCTTGTAAGGATTATTATGCCCTATAATATATCAAATTAACCAGTTTACCAACCTCTGAGGAGCAATGAAGTCAGATCATTTTATGGCTGGGTCCGGCTTGTCAACCACCCTTCATCCGCACAGAGCAAAGTTGACATTTCCCAAATATCAATTAATGTTAGGCATTCAGAAGGCGTAAGTTCCTTCTTCTTTGTTCTTCTATGCACATTATTTGGTTCTTTGTAAGAGACTCCAAACATAATCAATTATTAATGCATGAGGACTGCTGATATGATGATTATGACACACTATTCCAAACATGAATAGTTAATGAGTTCCCAACACATATATTTAATGTGTTCTTTCATCTGTATTCATGTAAACATTGCACTAACATTTAATTAAAATTTATTGTAGACACTGTGTCTGATTTTGTTAAAACACGAGTCTACAGTCATGCCAGCAGCTCTGTGAGGTTGTACTTAGGCACAGTGGTGCTTATGTCAGATGCTAACATGTTGACAATGCTACAAACATGCTGATGCAGGTATAGCGCTTACCACGTTCTGTTTAGCATTTGCTATTGGCACTAAACACAAAGTACATCTGAGGCTGGTGGAAATCTTGTTAGTTTTGCAGATAATTGGTCATAAACTAAAGTACAACTTAGAATTCCTGACCTGATGATGGTGTCACATGAAATGTCAGATCACCAAATTGATTGTAATTCATCCTGAGAGGAAAATGAATGTGGGAACCAAATGTAATGTCAACATAATGATATTTCACTCAAAACTGTAAATTGTAAACATCATGGTAATCATGGTTTCATCCTCTGGGAAACATAAATGTTCTGAAAATTCTTCCAGTAATTTTTGAGACATTTCGCAAATCATAAAGAAAGCAAACCAACCTCATGATGGCATGACAAGAAAAGTCTTACCAAGTAGCATCAAACTCAGTAGTAGAAATTTAATGGCAATCCATCCAATAGTTGTTGAGATATTTATGTCTGGACCAACAGAGTGACATTGTGATATTTCTGACAATGACTGCGTAATATTGTTTCTTTTGGTACTGTATGTGCCAGGAGTTGATGACGATGTAGTAAGTTGTGTTTGCAGTCATGTCCTCTTGTGGGTATGGAAGCGCTTTATCTTTACCTTGTTGCTCTTTGTTCCTTTTCATGTCATTGAGACTTTTTGTTCCACCTACAGCCTCCATACCTTTCAGTCTGAACCTGGTATCAACTCATTATAGCAGCATGAATAGACTCTCTCCACCCTTTTAATGTGAAAGGGCAGGAGCTTTAACAACTGTTTGCTTTTCTAAGCTTGCTTGCTTGTTGCCTTAACTGTGAAATAACCACAAACATCACAGGAGACATGAGCAATGATGTTGACGATTTGTTGAGGACGTCATAGTAGACTGCCTGTGTGGTCTTCTTCAGTGGGGAGAGGCACTTTAAGGCTAAAAATACATGGACAAACAATAGTTAACTTTCATCTGGGTCTGTTTTTTTTCTGCCATGTTCTGTCAGTCCCAGTTAAGAGAAATCTTAATATTGCAGCATGCAGTTTTTAGACATCCAACTTTGTGGCAACAGCTGTAGGAGGTCCCTTTTTCTGCTGTTTTAACATCACAGTGTTCTGCTGCACAAAGTCATAAACAAATTAAATCCCTGCAGCCAGGTTCAACATGTGGTGGAAAGCCAGAAACCAGGGGAATGGAGACTGTTATAGTAACAGATTAAGGTCCATGAAGTTTGAATATAGTGTCTCAGCAGGATGACGCTACCTTTGACGTACAGAAACATTCTGTTTATATCCAGGACAGATTTAGATCTGTGCAACTGTACAATGAGCTCCTACATTCAAGCAGCCAAAGGGTAAAGACTCAAAGCCATGAATAAAATATTTGATATCTCTCCTCTTCAAACATATAGTACCTTGGCTTTCTCCATATTTTGTCATGTTCCTAATGTAAACTAAGTTCAAGCTTACACAATTTTATTTCAGATTCTAATGGAGATCCCAGTGGTACCGAACATGACTGCATTTTGTGGAAACGTATAAAATGATGTACAAGATGTCAAGAATATTTCCATGTAGTGGAACTGTGCAGCCATAAAAAACCCTTGAGTCCTGGGCTATAATATTTCACTCAGTGTAAACATCATAAAGCTTCAAAGAGTATCTGATGATACAGAATAATGTACATGTACTGTTTGTGTTAGATCAACATAATGGGAAAACTAATTCTAACTTTATAGCTACTTAAGAGGAAAGAGAAGGTAAATATTTAGGCTTCAATGAGTGAATTTACATTTGTGACTCTCTTTTAAAAAAAACAAAACAATAAAGAACAAAGTCAATTAAGCAGTGAGACTTAATTTTAAATTAAGTTTTAAAACAAATCATCATTTAAATCTCTTACAAGTGACTTTTATTGCCTTTTAAGTCTTGATCTGCTTACAGTTTGGTGGTTTACATCCCCAATATGTTTATTCCCCCAAAAGTAATACCAGAAGTGAAGTGTCAGTGGTTTAAGTGCTTCTGAAGTTTCCATCCATTCAATCCACATCGACTCTGGCCTCTGTTATGAATATAGCTGTCCTCAGAACCAGTAGTTGTATCAGCTGTGGTGTGGTAAGATCAAAAAAAAAATCACAAGTTCTGATCAGCACAGTGGACAAAATAGTTTTAAGGAGTAGTGTAGTTCTTAGCTTTATTGATCCAACTCAATTGCCTGGTTTCTTTTTATAGTTAATATACAGTGGAGTTATACAATTTCACCCAACAAAAGCATTTTATTGTTTTGTTTGTTTCAACTTTTCTGCTGCATGAGTTAGTCGAGGTTTCACATTTTGAGTTTGTGTGTGTGTGTTTGTTCTGATTTAGTGTACCTTTAGGGACACATTTCCAACTAAAGACCAGTTAATTGGGGACAGTTTGTCCAACTGGGGACAAGAGCTGTGTCCCCAACTGGGAAAAATGCTGATTATTGGGTTAGTAATTACGGTTAGTGTTACGGTAAGTCTCCAGGAAATAATTGTAAGTCTATGTAATGTCCCCAAAAGTGACCTAAGTCAGTGTATGTGTGTGCGTGTGTGCTCCATTGACATGCTAATATCCGTCCTGACCCAGAAGCCTGTCTGACCTGGTTGGGCTCTTTGTCCTCTGGAGGAAGAAGCTCTGATAGCCAATCAGAGCGAGGACAGAGAGTCATGTGACCGCTTGTGTACCTGCTAACAAACACAACACCAGCTGGCTGAAATAACACTACAACACATAATTAGAGTGAAATAGCTGCAAACATCTGCAAGATAACTGAGGCAGTTCATTACACTGAACATCTGACATATTTTCTGTTGGAGCGTCTGTTTTAGAAGAATAAAACAGCTTCATGAACGCTCTTAAAAGTCAAATTTTTAAGAAATATATTGTATAAAGAACTGTTAAATGTGAGTGGCTTGCTGATGGTACTACTCCATAATGGATAATTCAGAACTTTTTCTCAGCGTATGTTGTCAGAGAGATGTTTTTTATTACATCAACATGATGTTCTTAGTAACATAACTTGAACAGTCGGAAACTGAACAGAATAATAATCGAGATACAATATTAAAGCAGTTACAGGCAGGTCGAGCATGATTTCTGGTCTTGAATAAAGTTAAAGCTACTGCAAACGCAGCTTCTGTACCTATTCCAAGATTCAATGTCCCCACTCATAACCCATAATTTAGGCAGCGTGATCTTTATTGTAGTGTAGTGGAAAAATGTTTGCACTCGTTGACATATGGCTGGGAACAGGTTTTAATAAGCAAATGATGATAATCATGATGATGGTTCCGGGGCCACTCCTGGCAACTAAAGCATCAGGTTCTGTTTAGACAAATTACAGCACTTAGTCAAAGACCAGGGAGCCAGTATAATACACATTGCCACTGTTTGTTTACATTGTTGTTCCTGGAAGTCCCTAGCGCCTCCTTCCTGGTCACGCACGTCATGAACAGCAAGTGATGATTGAATGTATAACTCCATAAACACCTAATCTGACACCATCGAAACAGACAAAAACAGACAGTCGTTCTCCCTGTTTTATTGAAGTGGCTCCAGCTTTTACATACTATCATACAAGAGGCTAACCAAGCATGGAATTGATCTGATACTGGATCATTTATTTATTTCATAGGTGGGTGATGTAAAAACTGAAAAGTGGAAGTCCTATACCTAGGCCCGTCAGGCAGAGTTGGCCAGACTTTGACTAACTAGTTAGTAATTTAGTAGGTAGGTTGTAGGTTAGTTACTTTTTACAGGTTCACAAAAAAGGCTGCAGTGTTCAAACTGTCTCTTTGTTGGTTAAGTTTTTATCAAAACCAGGTCACGTTGTTGCAAAGGAACCATTTGGTGCATTCCAAAGAACCTTTAATGGAAAAAAAACATTATTAAACATAAAGCACCAAAAGTGCTGCAAGGTGTGACTTAAAGATTTCTTTGTCTGCAGTCAGTTTCCAAAAATAACTCCAACAGCAAGATAAGGATCTATTGCATAAAAACCTTCTCCAGAGCACGGACCAGTTTTCTATGTGGTATAAGTTCATCCATGTGTTTGTGTTTTAGGTTAGCTGCTTAACTGTTATTGTTATAACTAAACTGATCATTTTTTGTCAGAAGAAGTGTCTTAACTCTCATCTGGATTTTATCCGAATACGAGACACTTGAAATGAAGAATGTAAACAGGGCCTGAGCTTTATCCAACCATCCACCTCCTCCAGATAATCCAGGCAGCAAAAAACATATTGAGCTAAAGGATACAGCAGCATATAAACATACATAGAGTTGCCTGAAATGATATTTCACTATGTTCGTCCATCACTGAGCATATAATGTATATAGATTGAAGCTGTCCAGCTGCTGCTGTTAACAGAGGCACTTAAAGTGAATCAAACACAGAGCAGCTTTTCAGTGTGTGTCTCGTCTATTAAATGCGACTCTCACTCTCAGAGATGTTGTCGTCCACCCAGTGAAGACTGTAACTCTGAGCAGATGTGAACAAATCTCCACGTAGTCCCCTTAACACACCGCAGTCACAGCAGTGGAATATATGAGCAGGACAGCAAGTTTTTTTTGGTCGAACCTCACATACTGCTCAGATTATGTTTGCAATAAAAGTGGAACATAAAGCCTGAGGTTGTAGATCAGTTTGACTTGTGTATGAGCTGCTGGATTAAATCTGTTTGGTTCTTTTTTGGGTACAGCTGTCACAGGCGTGAGTCAACTTCTCTGTGAGGGATACTCTGTGTTCTTGACTATAACACTTTCCATACTGTATTCATGTCATCCGTCATGTCAGCCTGTTCTTTGTGTTTGAAAGTAAAGACGGAACCTGATGCTGAACCTTTTTTTTTTTTTTGCACAGCTGTTGTTAGCAGAAAGCTGCAGGCTGTATTTAAGGAAAGCTTAAGCATTGAAAATATTGGACTTTGACCTTTTATAAAAGCTGTAAGAGTAAGAGAAAAAGTGAGCTGATATTACCATTAAGAGTGCAGCAGAACAGCTGGAGGTTATTAGCTCATTAGCTCGTTAGCTCATAGCTAGCTCTCCCAGAGCAGCACACCTGTAAGCGGTCATTACACAATTAGTTAAAGAGAAGTCTGCACTTCATCAGTTTGTCCAACTAATGAAGAGGCAACACCTGCACTAGGACATAATAATGGACATACAACATATTTATAGTAAATTAATCTTTTTCATCTTACATTTTGAGTTGTATTTACTTTTACTGTTCAGCTGCCAAATAAACAAAAAACAAAACAAAAAAGTTTAGATTAAAAGATTAAATGTTGATATGCTCAATTGAGTAGCCTTTAAGTATTACTACAGGAATAAGCTTTAGAATGAGCAGCAAACAGGACTACAATAACAATAAAATGTGTCATAAACACCATACATTAGTAGTAACTTTGAAAATGGAGTAATGAAGTTGCAGGAAAAAAAATTGCACTTATAGAAACAGAACTGGGTGGTAGATAAGGTATGGTTTTGTGTAAGTATCGGTATGAGCAGGGTGTAATGCTGTCATTGCATTAGTAGGAGCTCAGTAACAAGCTACATGTGAGAGTGCTGCAGTTTTGAAATCATGGCTAAATCAGTCATGTATAAGCACAAACACTTGATGTGACTTGATGTTCTGAAATGTTGTTATTGTTGTATAGTGATTATGTACTGTCTTGTAATTGTGTTTTTATACTACAGTCTTAGTTTTCCTAAAGCTGTGTTAGGCAGCAGGGAGAAACCAAGAGACATCTAGATTTTGAAAGTATCAAACTGAGAAAATCCCACCCTCCGGCTCCAGGCCAACTTCCAAAGCCCCAAAAAACAGAACACAGAGTGTGCACAGGAAGGTAGACAGGCAGGTAGAAGAAGCTGTGCGCTGCACCCATCAAATAAATAAATAGATTAGAAACACCTCTGAATATAATGCAGTCCAGTACAACATCCCCAGAATTGCCTGCCCTCTAACTCAGGTTCTTAAATGCGTCCAAATAAACACACAGCTTGCACAAATTCCAAGGTGTGCTGGTTTTTTAAAGACAAATAAAATGTAAGCATTTCTCTGTAGTTTCTTAACTCAGTGGATGTTCAGTAAAATACAGACCAGGGTTTTAGTGAGTTCAGTGTAACCAGTGAACTTTGAAAATTGAAGGAACCAGTTTTCTTTCAGCCTTTACAGGGATCTGATGACATCAAATACAAATATAGGTTATATAGGTTGGGACGTGACCCCTCCCTGTCGCCTATGGGGATTATGCACCTGGACAGTTGTCAAAACAGTTGTCATATAATTGTTTCATTTTCAGTTTCCTTCATGCTCTGAAAATAATATTCATCATTATACTTTATCCAATGTGACAGTTGTCTGATTGTTGGGGTTGTGAGAACTTAGGGTCCTAAAAACAAAGTCAAGGGTCACAGAAGGTTAAGAAACTGAACGCACACCTGCGGGCGAGAAATTAAAGTAAAACCAAACATGATGTGATGCTGTTCCACCACAATCCTCCAGAGCAGCTTCAGTGCTCCTTGATGTCTGTGATACTATAAAACATATACCCTCATATTATCCTCAAAGGGGGGATCTGGTGACTGTGAAGGTCATAACATATGATTCACATCACATCATTTTCATCATTTCCTGTATGGAAGTGTCTGTATACAGTATGTCTCCCTTCTGACAGTCATTGTGGCTTCACTTATTTTTTCTTTCCAAACTTTTGAACTTTTCAAAACTGTGCTTCAGATAGACGACCAAAGACATGTTATTATGTAGGAATGCAGTTGAGACCAGTTGAGAGTAAGCTGTATGTTAATACCATTCCCTGGTGCGTTCAAGGGCTTTTAGGAAGCTGGGTGACTTGAGAATCGTCTGTTCAACTGAAATATTTTACATTGTTTTTCCAAATCCACATCTATTTTTCTGAACGTTTGTGTTCTAGGTTTGACTTTCTGCCTCCAGTTGTTGTTTTTTCAGAAGCCAACTCTAAATCCTCAGATGTCGGAGCTTCCCACCAGCAAACTGGATGATCCAAAAACAGCTTTATCTGAACACTACTTGTTTCTGTCTGCCCTCCAGGAACATTAAACCAAAACAATTGGGCCAAGAAGTATCCATCCTGCAGCAACGCCAAGCAGTCTCCCATCAACATCGAGGAGAACCTGGCCCAGGTGAAGCTGCAGTACCAGAAACTGAAGTTTGAAGGATGGGAGCACCTGACAACCGACAGGACGACCATCAAGAACGATGGCAAGACAGGTAAGAACCATCACCTGTTGATGGCATCATAGCAGCAGACAGCTGTAAAAAGGCACTGATTACTACCTGTCCAACAGTAAACAGCAGACAGAGAGACTAGCTGGTGAACATAGTGGAGGATTTAGCAGCTTAAAAGACAGATATTTCCCTCTGAAAAGCCGGTGGACACCAAAAACAGATGTTGGATAGGTCGAGTCTATATGGTAATCATAGTTTTCAAAGTCTTACAAATGCACACTTTATTCAGAGTTGTAGCACTTGACTTTGTATAGTCAGATATACCAGGATCCACTTTACAAGTCTTTTTATATTTAGCTGACTTATTTTTAAGTTTTTAGTTGCAGTTTGGTGAGATTTAGGTTAGGTTTAGGAGGAGATCATGGTTTCAGTAAAACAATAAGTCAGTGTTAACTTTTGGTTTCACACAAGGCACATCTTTCTGGCAGAGAGCCATGACTACTTTATAAGTTAATATTTTAGCATCTTTGAGGCAGAACAATGCAAAAACCTTCATCCAACTTTTTTAGCAGTAAACATGGCTTCTTTGCTTTGGCTCTTATACCACCTTAGACTTTTTAATTTTCATTTATTTACTGGCATCACAGAGTTTCTTTTTGTAGAAACAGAAGATTTCCCTGAATTTTAACAAAAATCTTTGTTAAACCTGATGAAAGGAGTTGAAATTACTACTTGGACATGTCTTGCACATTGACCTCACAAAATAATAATTTTAGCATGAATTATTTCTAGTAATAAATAAATGAAGTGAAAGTTAAATGAAAAATTCTTGTGTCAGCTTAAAAAGGTTCAGTGAAAAGCGCTTCCATCAATATAAGGTCAGCTCCTTACTTCCTTTCTCCCCTTTTTGTCCTTCCTTCCTCTCCGTCCTGAAGTAGCGACCTTCTGTTTTTCTAATGACAGTTTCTCCCAGATAGATGCTGAACGATAGGGCCTTTTCTCATACAGTGGTGTCCTATTGTAAAGGATACTGTTACCAGTTTCTCATTTGACAGGATCGAGAGCCTTTTATATATTTCCTCTCTCTAAGTGGTGTGAAACACAATAACCTACAGTGAGCATTCAAGGTAATTGTTAAGTGAAATTGTAGACAAGAGGGATCCCGCCTCGTCTTTCGAAAAGCTCCAAACAGACGAGTCCAGTGCTTCTTAGCAACGGAACTCTCAGCGAAATAAGAAGCACTCTGTTGTAGTTGTTGTTCGTCCGCCAGCTGCACCAAAGGCTTTTATAAATGGAGATGTTTGGTGGACAATCTGAGCATGATTCAGGCCCACAGTACTTAAACCTGTTTTTATCAGCCCACAAATGGGTCCAGTGTAGGTTCAAGGCACAGACTGCCATCCAGACACTCTGTTTCAATGCTCCAGGGCTGTCAGCAGTGTACTGAGCCACGAATGGAAGAAAAAGAGGTGATGGATGGAGCGTATGGATCGGTTCATGCCTTAATACAGGGCAAACAAACTTTTCAACAGGAGTGAATCAGCGACAAGTTTAGTCAATATTTGTCCTCCCTCAAGGGGAAATTAGGTTTTAGACAGGGTTAAAGGAAAACATAATAGAGCTAGAGAAATACACAGACCACAAACAACAGAGAGGACATGAATGAGGCCAGCCACATACACATAAAAGTGGTGGAAAGAAAAAAAAAACTACCCAACGCAAACGGAGTCCTGAGAGTGTCGAGAGCTTAAGTGTTCAGATGATCGATGTTTTCTCAAAGACTGAATTTTGTCAGCACATTCACGTGAAAAATATATATTATCTGTACAAAACAATAGTGACATTCTACTTTTGCGGTGGTGAGCTGAGATGTACAGTATAGTACAGAAGATGAAAGGACTGTATAATGCTCCACCTTCATTAAATCATCAAAGAAGGTTTCGATCCTCGAGGGGACCTTTTGTCAGGTCAAACAAAGACCGACCTGAAGAAGATCTCTTTGTTGATTGAATCGTGGTTTGATATAGGTGAAGATGTTAGTGGAGTATTGTGTGGTCTACAGGCTCCCATCTTTTGATCTTCTGTACATTTATTATTTCAGAGAGTGAGGTCAAGCTGTGTTGTGGTCGAGACTTTAAAAGCAGTAGACAGATTTCTTCTCAGTGGTAAAGATTCTTCACAGATTGAATTAAACAAATGCAGCACATTTTGTCATTTGTCTGTCTTTTTCTGATTTCAGTTGCGGTCAATGTGGATGGAGAGTTTTATGTCAGTGGAGGTGGTCTCAGGTCAAAGTTCAAGGTTGGACGCATCACCTTCCACTGGGGGCGCTGCAATGCGTCTTCAGACGGCTCCGAACACAGTCTGGATGGAGTCAAATACCCTCTAGAGGTGAGACATCTTATAATATGTGACAAATGTTGAGCTCATGAATGCCCTACATGTTTAATGTTATCTACTGATGAAGAGGTTTATTCAGGTGTAACTTATTGTGTGTGGATCATTTAAAAAAATAAGGCAAAGTTATTTATCTTAGTATTAACTGGAACTACAATCAGTTTATCTGTAGTCATTTTTGCACAGTAACTCACTCACATGGAGAACACTGGCAAGAAAATTTTACTTTTACATGGAGACACCAAGTTGAAAACACAGTGCAGGTCTGCTGACACCTGACTGAACCTGCTGGTCTTTGTCCACAGTAGCTTAATATACTTCTGTTTTCTCCCACAGATGCAGATCTACTGTTATGAGGCGCATCGCTTTGACTCTTTAGATGAAACCATCAAGGCTGGAGGCAGAATCACAGCACTCGCCGTGCTGTTTGAGGTGTGACCATGCACCCTGATAACACTGAGATCCATTTACAGGCTTGTCTGTCAGTTGTCTTCCAAAACAGTGAAAAGGACATTAAAATTACATTCATTAGATAAATGAAACAACGAGAGAATAAACTAGCAGAGGAAGTAGTTTGTGGAAAGGAAAGAAGCTAACACTGTAAAGATTAAGGCAAAACTAACCTGAACTGTCGAGCTTCTAATTTGATTACAGATACAGATATCACCATGAAACCTCCAGTTGATTACTCACATTAAAATGTAAGAAGTATTTTTTGCAAGCTTTTGTTAAATGAGGTATTATCTCATTAAAAAAACGCCAATTTGCATACATTTCCAGAACAGAAATGTGAACATTGGATAAAGTCATGCTTTTCTACCTTTAAATCAGGCCATGTGTAATGCTCCCATCCTTGCATTGCTTCCAGTCACTAAAAACTTTATTTATCTGAGGATAGATATCTCTTCCTCCATACAGACAATAATTAAAAACAATTTTTGTAACACACTTAACAAAGTCATGGCAGATCTGGACAGGTGGTCTAACCTGTCAAATTCACTTCGTGGCAGCGTAGCCATAATTAAAATGAATATTCTGCCCAGTGTCAATTTTGTTAGCCCGGTGCTCCCCCTTCCCCCGCCCCCTCAATATTGGAGCAAATTACAATCAGCAATAACTAAATTTCTTTGGCATGGCGAACGACCTCGCTTTAAACTCACCACAATGCAGTGAGAAAGGCAAGCCGGTGGCCTGTCTCTCCCGAACTTCAAGTTTTATGGGTGGGCCTTTACACTTAGAACTCTCCTAACTTGGTTTCAATCTGATGCTCAAGTGTCATGGCGAGCTTTGGAGGAGCAGATGATAGCTCCATACTCTTTTACTAACATTCTGCATTCTAATATCTCACTCCGTTACTGCCATTTGAGATTTGGTCCTATGATTTCATATTTGCTATTGATATGGAGAAGGGTGGAGAAATAAGCTGGCTGTTCTTCTGTTTGGGGCCCACACTCTCCAGTATTTAACAATGAGAGATTGTTGATTGGCGGTCATCCTAATCGTTTTCCTGATTGAGAAAAAAAAAAACATTTGCACACTTGGTGATATTTATGGGGAGGAGGGGTTACTTATTTTTCAGAACATATGTAGTAAGCATGGTATACCACGTTCCTCCTTTCTTTTATTTGCAGCTGAGATCGATTTTAAAAGACAATGGTGTCCCCTTACAGGGCCCTCTCACACCACATGCACTTTGTAAAGTGTTTCACTCTACTGGGAGCACAAGTGGTTTTGTTCTTATTGTAGCATTCTTTTTCTTTTTTTTTTAAAGATTATTTTTTTTGGCCTTTTCAAGCTTTATTGCGATAGAGACAGCTGAAGAGTTACAGGAAATGTGGGGAGAGAGAGATGGGGAATGACATGCGGGAAGGAGCCACAGGCCAGACTCGAACCCTGGGCTCCCGCAGCAAGGACTGAGCCTTCGCACATGGGGCGGCTGCTCTACCAACTGAGCTAAGCACCGCCTCATATTGTAGCATTCTTACAGACCTCTGGCGCTGGACACGATGTGGAGGAGAAATGTTCCAGATTTGGAACCTACATTTGACTGGGATAAAGTGTGGATTAGTGTGGGCTTAGCATCCAGAAACCCTGATCATCAGCAAATACATTATAATTATATACATAGGGTATATTTAACTCCTAGGAAGCTTCATTTGATGAAGGTTATATATGATCCTACGTGTACTTTCTGTTCTTCCAAAGTGATTGGCACTTATTTTCACATGTTTTGGGAATGTACCCCAGTGGCCGAATTTTGGAAGATGGTTGCCTTTAACCTCTCTAAGTTGTTTAAGATCAGATTGCCCTGTTCGCCTGCTACACTCATTTTGAATGATTTGTCAAGGCTGGGTTTGACACTGGACAAGAGAAGAGCATTTTTGGCTGGACTTATCGCTGCATAAAAACTAGTTGCCACACGTTGGAAACCTCCACGTTCACTCTCTTTTCGAGCATGGGTTTTAACATATTTGGATATTGTTTATTTGGAGTTGTCGATAGGTGTAATATGTGACTGCGATATGGAGCTCTGGATCCGGGGGGTGGGTGGGTTTATTTTATTTATTTATTTTTATTATTTTATTTTAGTTGTGTATTTATATGTATCTGTATTTATGCATATGTATAGGTATGTATGTGAATATATATTTTATGCTCTATTTTTGTAATGTGCATATACCTATCTATATTTTTCCTTAAAATAAAATAAAAAATTGATCACAAAAAAATCTACAAACACAAATAGACAAAGTGAAGTAAGACAACATCTAAATGTGGATTTTGGGGTGTTTTCTTTCCACTAGTCTGAAAGAAGACAAACCAGAATTTCACAACTGATGGTGCATGAAGAATCCTGTTTTTGCCTGTAGTGTCTCACCTTAGCTTAATTTACCTGTTAGCTAATCTGAACCAGACTGCTCTAGCTGCTGTTTGATCCATGACCTGAGCTAACCTTAATTGATTTAGCACATTAACTTAAGTTTCTAATGACCAAACTGTTTTAGCTATCTATTTGAGTTGCTACACAATTTGATGAGATCTGACTAACTGTAGCTATTTTCAAAGTAAGTTAGATATGCCCTAAAAAGTCATGGTTGGCTGTTTGGGTTTAAAGCAGTTAGCTTTTGGCTAATGACTATTCCATGTTCGGAGTTGTGTGTTTTAAGCTAACAGGGGTCTTGACTATGAGCATGATCTGAAAAACCCTATTCTTGTACATAAGTTTGACATGGTGACCATTTCACCAGTTTTAAAACAAAGAATGATTTCGTGGTTGACTTTTCGTTGCAGATGAAAAGATTCAGACTTAGGGAATGAATCAGAGTCTTATAGTGGTAGCCTATCACCAGTATAGTAATACCTCAGTGAGTGCACCGTGTTTGAATTGATTCATATTTTGGCTAAGGATCATTGTCGAGCTCTTGTCTGTGTTTTCATGTTCAGTGTCAGGGTTCGTACCGAGCGTCATACAGACTTTGTCTTTTCTTGTGTTTTGCTTTGTGCAGTCGTTTTGCCTCAGGGTGGTTTGGCATGTTCAAACCAACAGAGGCCATGTTGGAACAAAAATCCAAAAAAATGTCTGATGTGAAGCTGTAGGCTCTGTGTGTGGTTTGGGCTGCAGGTTGGGTGGAGAGCAGGGTGGGAAAACTACCAACCAACACAAAAAAAGACTGTAAATTTTGTTTTTGTGTTCTGCCAGCAATAGTGGGCCATCGTTTGGACTTTTTTAACTTTTATAAACTTATGTTCAGGGCATTCTGGTGGTTTTGTTGGTGAGGGCCAGTGGCCAGAGCTGAAAGTCCTCTTTTTGAATCTCATGGAGGTCTTATCGTATGACATTTACCATCTGTAGCCTACTTTCTCTGTCCTTCCTGAAATATCATAGTGGAATGTATTTCTGTAAGCATGGAAGTAATGTGAGACTTTTAAAACACAGATTGACTAATATTAATAATAATAAATGAATCATAAATAACAAAGATCATGCGCAGCATGCTGTCATACAGAAGTAAACAGGCCACTGAAGTCAGCATTTATGATTTCTTTGTGCTCTTTTTATTGTGCAATAAGGTGGTAAAACACAAGTGAAGACAGGTACGAGAATACATAGAATGTAAGAATACAAAGACATACTGGAGTTTACAGAGTTCAAGCCGGTGGTTTGTAATCAACAAAGGGCGAAGATGGAGATCTAACAAAAAACAACAAACAAAAAGAAACGTTTGTTGTTTCATTTCATTTTCAAGTTGATGTGCTAAGACAAAGATAAAGGGACTTTTGTATGATGTGCGTGGAGCAAACACACACCATTAAGTTTGTACAGAAGTCACCTCAAATACTGACAAAGTCTAACACCTCACTGTCCATCACAGACATCACAGCTGTCTGTGACTCTAGCCAGCAAAGAATTATGACAAATGTCAGTTGGGAGTGTCAGATCAGATTAATTGTGATTTGTGCTGCTCACACTGCTGCTCGTGAGAAAAACGAATCTGAGTCATACAAGCAAATAAAAAACAAAAAAAACATCTGATTTATGCATGCATTGTAAACATAGATAGAGGGCACTGATGGATTTCTGTGCTGATCTCCTGTCAGACTGGTTTAGGTGATGAATGCCCACTTTGGTGTTTTGGATCTGACATCAAAGTCTGTTTCTGTTCCCATGAAGCTTCACTTCCAGCCTGTCATTGTGCTATTAGAGCCGATATCCAGGAATCCACGTGACCCCACAGCATGTTTACTAAAACCCAAATAAATACTTACAGCTGAACATTCCCAAAACCAGAGGTACTTTTATAATGGCAGACACAGAGCAGATTACCTCTACTTCAAGAGAGTACCTCAGCTAACTGAAAAAATGAATATAAATGATGTTAGGATCAGAAAAAATGTCCACATACTGAGTCAGCAGTAGCACTTCAACAGTCAGAGCTACCATTAAGAGTTCATAAAAGATGAGAAGATGAACTATTTAAAAGTAATAGATAAATGGTTTGCTAAAAGCAGCCTAATGGAGGATAGAGCAGCAACCATTAAAGTGATTAATCGATTAATAGTTGATTAGTTGGTTGAGTAGTTGATAGCTGATTGATTAAATTACTTGCCAACAATTTTAATAATCTCAAAAAACAACACATTTGAGGACATTAGGGCTTTGGGAAACACTGATCAACAAAATCATCAGCAGATTAATTGATAATGAAAATAGCAATTAGTTGCAGCCCTAATGGATGATTGGATGGCTGAATTGATGAAGCTGAATTGGAATACATTTTGATTATATGGAAACAGATTTTTTTTCCCATATTTTATGAGGTTGTTTAATGGTGTTGATGGAGGGGGGCTGATGGAGAGCTGTGGGGGTCCCTCACACAAAAGGTTTGGACTTCCCGCTCTGGTGAACTTTATTCCAGTTGGGTTGATTCAGGATTTAAATTAAAGCCAAATGTTCCGCCATAATTTTCCTTTTCGTCACATGTTTCTGTTTCAAGATGGTTATTTCTGACCTCCTAATGTTAAACCTGGTGTGTGTTAAAATGTGCAGGGAGTTTAATCATGAACAGTTTTCATTCACTAATAATAATAAACACCTTGAGATAATTACGTTGGTTTTAACTTCACAGACGAGCCAAGAAGAGAACGTGAACTACGCTGCCATCATAGACGGTATCAACAGCGTGAGCAGATACGGTACGTTACCTTCTTCCTCTGTCTCCTCTCTTGCCTCTTCTTCTTCTTCTTGTTCTGCTGCTGTGCTTATTTAAAAGGTCTTGTCCTCTGTCCAGGTAAGAGCGCTGAGCTTTTACCCTTCACCCTGCGAGGTCTTCTGCCGAACTCCACAGAGAAATACTTCATCTACAACGGCTCTCTGACCACGCCGCCCTGCAGCGAAACTGTCGAGTGGATCGTCTTCAAGAACACAGTGACCATCTTTGACGAACAGGTGAGGACCGAGGTGTCACTTTCTTGTGTCCTCATCAAGTGGCCTTTCCTTTGTGGATAATTGTGGTTGTTTCTCCTGAATCTTAATAATATATCTAATAAAATTGTTATATTTCTTCATGTCATTAGCAGAAGCACTCTCTATGTCAGAGGAGGTGGTGCACCCCCATTGTAATTCCTGATAAGTGTGTCATCTGGGATCCCTGAAACCTCCTAAAACATCCTGTGCATGAAATACTGAATGTTATAACCTGCACGAAGGAAGAATTTAATGCAGGACTCTATCAGACTGCAAATACATCTCCCTAACTGGCAATAGAGTGTCAGATTTAAGTGCCTGAGGCTGCAAAAGAAAGAAAATCTAAAAGCTGATGGGAGAAATGTGAAAAACAATCAGTGGTGTTGTAAAGTCTGTGTAGGGCCATAAACCACGTCTAAGCACCAGTGTGGCCCTTTAAGAAGAGAACATCAGCTTTGGCTTTTTTGTTCGAGATGAAAAGGCGAGCGACACAATTACAGAAATGTCCGTAAACAACCTTTTAGAAACGTGTTCAGGGAGCTGAAAGGAAGAATTATCATACCAGAACTCAGGAAACACACACGTGATGGGTGAGGCAGAGACAGCAGGCTGTCAACAGACATGCTGTGTGTGCGTGTGTGCGTGTGTGTGCGTGTGTGTGTGCGTGTGTGTGTGTGTGGGTGTGCCCTCGGGCTGCTAGTGATTGACAGCCATACAGGCACAGTCATTACATCCAAAAAATATATTCTCACAAAAGATCTTTACGCTGTTTAAGCTGAAACACATGGACACACACACACACACACACACACAGACATATACTTGACAAACATACGAAAACACACACAAAAGGTTTTCAACAGAAATGTTTTAGTGTGAAACGTGTTGAGGCTCAGATGTCATTTTCCACCAGACTCATTCACTCTTAACACACAGCTGTCATAAGGCAGGAGGCCACACACACACACACACACACACACACACACACACACACACAAAAGCCCTACTCTGCACACCGAGACTACAATTTCTCTGCTCACTGTACGGTTTGATCGACAAGTCATGACGTCCAAACACTTCACTCAATAGAGACAGAGGACAGACTGGGTGAAAACGAATTACAGAGTTGTTTTTAATACCTGCATTGCAGAACCAATCCAAAGTCTTTAGGGCAGTTTTTCATATTGAAGCGGTGCCATGCAGAATTGTAGATTTGTTAGGAGCCGTACCTGAACATTTAGAGGTTTGTTGTATCCTGAGCTGCTGTAACATGCAATATCCACAGTGTAGGATCAATAAAGTTTGTCAAGCAGGGAGATCTCTCATCGTCTGGTATCACGACACTAATCATGACGGGGTGGTCACAATAAACACAGAACCCCTGATTGGTTTTGTTCTCTGACAGTTTTATTAACATTTATTCAAACAAGATGGTCCAAGCGTCACGAAGAGAAAGGCAGAAATACCTAAAAGAAACAAGAGAGAGAAAGAAAAAAGAACATCGGGCTGGAGATTGGTGGAAGATGTGAGCAGTTTGGTCTGTGTTTTATTTCTGTTACAGCACAGTCAGAGTCAAGACTACAGTTCAAACCACACTTCTACTGGAATAATATTAAAACAAGCTCAGTACAGTTTGTGACAGATCTTTTGGCAGCAGCCCTGTGGAAAACTGCACAAACTGCAGACAGCCGACAAAATAACTAACCTGCCAAAAATTGATCATTCAACAGCTAGTCCGTTGAAAGTTTTGGGACTTTGCAATCAGTCAGAGGAGCAACCAATTCAGGGGTTAAAGGGCTCAGGGGATCAAACGATCAGAACCAAAATCCAAATCTTTATCCCCAAACAGCTTTTAGTGACGACCAGAGAGAATGTCTTCACTTTAAGTGTTGTCCTTACTATTTCACATTGTTTCCCATTCTTCAGGTGTTTATGAGATGTTGGCAGATTCACCAAAGAAACTCTCACATGGTTTTATTTCAAATGATTCAATATTTCAGACAAAAAAGTAAATATTAGAGTAAAGTCTTTAAAAAAGTTTTCTCGGCCATTAATCGTCTCATGACCGCTCAGATGTATCAGATGACCATTAGCTTGACAACTACTGGATTAAACTAGCTAACTGTATTTAAAGTATTTGGAAGTAACTCCACCTGTGAAACTACACATTGGTGCATCAGTGTTAATAATATATCATGCACAGAGGCCAAAAAAGCACTTTTTAAGTAACACAAGCTCATAATACTTCTGTACTTTTACTTTTACTTAGGTAAAGGATCTGAGTACTTTTTCAACCCCATCTGACGCTGAAGTGCACACAGACACACACATTCCAGGTTGTAGAGACTATGCTGAACCTTGTACACTGGCGGTCGCAGGTCTTCCGTGTCTTTCCGTGGCCTCCCCAAACCTCTGTGACGTGCCTCAGCTGGTTCACATTCCAGTTCAGGTCGAGCTGCCAGAGCTTAATGCTTTAAATTGCTTAAAACCTCAAATGGCCTTAATGGCTTCTGAGCTTGATTGTGCTGCGTCAGTCAGTCAATGAGTGTTGTAACCAGAGGGAAGTGACTCACCTGGACAGGTACGGAGGCCATCTGCAGGCTAAAGGACCACTCTAGCGTGATTCATGAGTCGTTCCCGCCCATTCACTTCCAAACCTCTCAGAGAACTGCTGCTGTGTGTCGTGGATGATTTACACTTTATTCTAGTGCTGGAAACATTTAGTGTTTAAATAATATTCATACATTTGTGTTAGTTTTATACCATGATCGATTAATGCTTTTGTCATTTATCATCAACAACTCTTTTGATTGCAGCTTTTGCAGTTTGAGGATTTTTTGTTTTCCATTTTTTGTTCATTAAAATATATCTTTGGAAAAAGCAACACATTTGCAGACATCACTTATGGCATTTTTATAGTACTCACAAGTAATCAGCAACCAAACAAATGATTGAACTGATAACTCAACCCAGAATAAATTGTACATTAAATCAGACCTCTGGATTTTATCACTGTGACAACATTTTTCATTATGTAACTTCAACAGTTGTGGCTTCCTGGTTTTACAGGTTCCTCTAGTTCATTACTTTTCCCTCTTTTCTGTAGCATCAATTTTAAAAGTACACTGAAATTATGACCCCTTATAATATGAGTATAATCTTAATTTATGTCCTCCATCCAGCAAAGGATAACTGCCCTGTGTTATAAACAGGGACATGTGAGACTACTCTGCACATTGTCACTAAACTTGCTGTTTGACATCAGGGAGTGAGGATCATTATGAAAGCAGCATTAGCCACAGAAGAGGTGCAGATTTAGCAACAAATATTGACCCACAGACAAGTGAGACAAATACGTAATTATGCATTTTGAGTTCCTTCCTATCACATGCCTTTACCATTAGAAGGGATTAAGGAGTGATACACAATGCTGACCGAAAAATAAGTAGGTGTACTCCGTGTATACAGTACTCTGTGGTACATCACTCTTCATACTGTGATATACCTTAAACAGCAGATAGCTTCATTAAATGTTTTGAGAGTAGGCTTTCCAAGTTTCTTTCAAACTTTTACTGGTTTCCTTCAGAAAGAAACTGCAGAAATCACAACCACACTCACCTCCTCAGTTAAAAATGCTATCACTGCTGGAAATGTCAAATCGTGGTTCATATCAGGCTGCAGGTTACATTTTCTTTCAGCTTTCCTGTCAGCTCTGCGGGCCGTCAGTCTGACTCACCGCTGTTTTTTTCAAAGTGACTGCAGGAGCATCAGCAGGATCTGACTGTGTTGACATTGTTTTGTTGTTGTTGTGGCGTCTCCGTTGCAGCTGGAGATGTTCTGCGAGGTAATGACGATGCAGCAGGCCGGATATGTGATGCTGATGGACTACCTGCAGAACAACTACAGGGAGCAGCAGCGGCAGTTCATGGGTCAGGTGTTCTCCTCCTACACCGGCACGGAGGAGGTCCTAACACCAGGTACGCATCTTATATCACAGTTACACTGACGGTCCACGAGGCTGCAATGTTCATCACACAACAGAAAACGTAACTGTGGATGGATAAAAAACATATGTAGGTATAACAGGTATTATTATGCTATTATATCTTCAACTAAAGTTTAAGTTCCTCATATCATGTCGTGCTTCTTCAGTATCAGTATTAATTATGTCTATATTTAACTGTTAAAGCACATATGTACCCAACTTTGAAAATCTTTCATTCAGATGATTAGCACCAGTCTCATGAGCACATCTGAGTGTCTACTAAAGGCCAGCACACATTCATTTTCCTCATTAGTACAGCGTTTCACCTGGCTGCTTCTGGACCTCGGTGTGACCCCGAGTATGAAGAATTTCAGGTTAATGCTAATTAAATCATGTCTAAATGGATCAGAGACAAGTGGATCACAAGTGATGGGAAATAAATGACAGAGGGATAAGAATAGAACTCCAGTGACCCAAATAAAATCTCAGTGTCAGCCGGAGGAGGTCAGCTTGTTAAACCATCGATTTTCACGCCGCTCGGTGGGTGTATTCGATAATGAGTAATGAAGAGGTATTGATCTGTGGTTTTTGGAAAGGCTTTATCTGGTTTTAGAGACCAGAGCATCGTTATTTCTTTTTTGTACTTATTTATAACTCCATTTTTTACTTTTCTGTGTCTTTTTACAACAACAACCTGTTTTCTTAGTGCTGGTAGTTTGTAAGTGTTGTAGCAGGAGTAACAGCAGTAGGTCCAATAAATGTAATCTTGTCTAATAGAAGGTGTCAAAAGTTTAGGGTCATTTTTTATATTGATGTTTTTTTCTTTGCACCCTCTGCAGTCACTCAATGATAGATTGAGTTTAAACTATGATCTGTCAGTTCATAGTATATTCAGCTGATGTTCTGTAATCCAATAACAACAGTGCTAACCCTAGACTAATCTTCTGTTTCTATTTTGAAGTTTTAAGAATAGCTTTGCTAAAATAACAAACCTGCTAATTCCAGCTTGTTATAGTCATTATTGTGGACTGAAACAGGAACCTGCTCCTGTTTAAATCTGCACAGAGTTTGATGCTGAGTTTTCAGTTTATTTTACAAATGATTGGTGATTTCTTATTTTGTTTTTTAGCTATTTCTCAGAGGATCTTTGTCTCTTTCTGCTCTTCAGTTGTATGTTTGAACCTTTGTACAGCCAACCACTGTTCTCCATGTACAAAACATGATTTTCTTCATACAAAATAACGTGTATTTGTAAAAAGAACTTTCCACAACCAACCAAGCAAGACCACTGAAAAATGTGATAATAATCCTTATTGTACCTAATCAAGCTTTTGTGGCAGGTGAGCCTTTTGGACAATAGTGTGTATATATGCAACACATTACTCCATATGAGGGAGCACCAAAATGATCATATTAGAAAATATGCTTTATATTTTATGGAAAACAACACGAGAACAAAAGGTGGAAAACTTTGAAAACTCGGATCTATCCTATCTTTGTGGGAAGCAGCAGCAGGAAGGAGTATTAAGTAGTTGGTTTAGTACTCAAGATGAGACTTTGATCGATTACCACGGTGGTATAAACTTTGTGTACAACAGGTGAATAAATACTGTTCTCCTGCCTCACTCTGCCCTCTAGTGGTTGAAACTGGCCATTCACAGGCATCAACTTCCTCTTCACAGTGTTAGTACATGTGTGTCTTGCCAGTTCAGCAGCTCTCACGCATAATGTGACTTTATGAGGGATCAAAGTAAAAAAAAAA
Organism: Sciaenops ocellatus; assembly: GCA_033000465.1. NCBI lineage: Eukaryota > Metazoa > Chordata > Actinopteri > Sciaenidae > Sciaenops > Sciaenops ocellatus. The sequence goes on along the minus strand of CP136871.1, from coordinate 24,254,544 downwards.
AAAAAAAAAAAAAAAAGAGGATAAAGATCAGCCAGTGAGAGCAGAGGTTTATGTTCAGCTCAGATTCAGCAGAGGAGGAAACATGTCTGCATTTGGAGCCTCCTGGTCTATTGTCATCGATCCTCAACCTTTAATCTGTGTTAATCCACAGAGTGTCTGTCATCTGCATTATTTCTGTTGCTCTACTGTAATCTCAACTCTGACCCAGAATCAGAGATGACTCTTTAAAACACAAGAATGAATAACTTCAAGAGTGCTCCCATCAACCCTATTGCTTTTTCTGTATTTGTTTTTTCATTAGCTAAGACAAAGTATCTACCAGTCTTGCTTTGTTAAGAAGATCACAGACAGAGTTGTCTTTGACTTTGTGACTTGTCTGTCACTTTCTACCCATGTTTTCTGGAACCACCAGCAGGATTGCCACAAAAATTGTGACTTTTGAAGAATATTTCCCAACTTTTATTTTTGAGTTTATTCTCATCTGTCTCCTGTCAGTGTGCAGTTCGGAGCCGGAGAACATCCAGGCGGCTCCCCACAACCTCAGCAGCCTGCTGGTGACTTGGGAGCGGCCCCGCGCGGTCTACGATGCCAACATAGAGAAATACTCTGTCAGCTACCGACTGGCCAACGAAGAAAACACCGCCCCCACTATATACCTGACCGATGGAGACCAGGATGTGGTGAGAGAGAGAGTATCAAGTTCATAATATCAGTATTATCAGTGAATATCAGTAATATAAGTAATGATTCTGGCTGAGTCTGTAATGCATTTTCCATCCAGAACCATCTATCACCTAAATTATACTAGTATAAGTAAGTATAGTAGTAAGTATACTTTGCTTTACATCACTGGGCCTGATCATCATCATGGTTCTTCAAAGATGATGTCATGTCTTCTCCTGCCACCAGGGGGCGATACTCGATGACCTATTAGCCAACACCAGCTACGTGGTCCAGGTGGTGGCGGTCTGCACCAACGGTCTGTACGGACGTGTGAGCGACCTGGTGACGGTCGTCATGCCCATCGACGACCCCGGTAAGAGCGACCGTGCCCAAGGCCGGGCGTAGAGTTCGGCAGACGAACTGTGAACGTGTCTCTTCTACTTTTCTTTTCTTTTTTCAAGATTGAAATACAGAAAAAAGAGTTCTTCAGAAGAACAGACTTTAAAAAAAAATAGTTAAGAAGTAATCCTATGGAAGCCCATTCCCGACAATGTTAAAAAATGTACAAAAAAAGTGTAATTTTTTAAAGAAAAAATTATGAGATACTAAATCAAATGTTTTAGATAGCAAACATGTGACTCAATCAAATCTTGACAGTTATTGTTGGCTTACTATGTCACAATTTTGATTTAATATCTCAAAATTATATATTTCCAAACTCAGTCACCCTTAAATTAGTTAATTTATTATTTCAGTCCAAATTTTGATTTATAATATTATGATTGTGACTTATAATGGCAAATATTTGACTGTCTGTCTATTTGTATAAGTAGTTAGTATTTTTATTAATTTCACTCCCAGCATTTTTTTTTATAATGTCAGAGATGGTCTTCCATATTAAATAATATTAATGCCAGATAACAAAAGCTTTTCGCTTAACACTTAACAACTGACAATGTTCATGTCGACAGTCAAAAAAATAAGATTTGAATTTAAAGGAAGAGTTTCAGGCTTGTTTAGCTCCTGCTAGATTAGCTAATGTCAAAAGTGAAAAATAGACCAAAATATTTTACAGGAGAGATTCCTTTTATGAGTTAGTGTTAGTGTTGGAGTAAAATCGACATCTGCTTGGTCTGGTCAAACGGTTCTGTTCTTTTAGAAGCATTTCCATACTCCAACTCATCCTCCCTCTGAACCCTAAATTATCTCACTCTTCGCCCTCCCTACCTTCACTCTTGGGTATTTATTTTGTGTTTTGTGGGGATTTACAGACACACACACACACAATTCTGTTGTTTGACTCGTCTTTCTCTGTTTTTAACCGCTTCATACATTTTTCTGTGTACTCTTCAAATCTGCTCTCTATATTTCTAAGATGAAAGAACATGCTTGGTGTGGGGTCATTTCTTGTGTCCCTTCGTGTCACATGGAAAGACAAAGTTTCCATCTTTGTTTTGTTTTCATTATGTGGCGTCCGTTCCTTCTGCCTGTCACAGTAAGAGAAATGTTTGCATGTGTGCAGCAGCATTTTGTGTAACATGGACTGGAATGATAATTATAGTAACTTTGTATTTCAACTGAACTTTATATTAAATAAACTAATATATCTTGTTACAAAGAAAAAAAATCCCTGCATCCTATTTCAGTGTCAGTTTGCATGAATGGGTGATAATCTGCAACATCTACTAGTTTCTTTGTGACACTTTTGTCTGAATCATGTTTGTCTATTATAACGTCAGTGGTCTACGGATGTAATTATTAGCCAATTAAACTATTAGTTGATTAACAGAAAATTAAATCTATGATAATATTTATTTGTTAATAAATAGTTCTATGTAGGTTTGACTCCAAGTTTACTTGTTTCAGCTTCAAATCTGCAGATTTCTGTTTGTTTTTCAAATCAGGATATCACTGTGTCATATATATGAATGCATGCATATGTATACTTTTTCTTTTACGGTTATTAGACAAAATAATAAGACTTCACATTAGCCTCTGGTAACTATTTTTAATATCAACTAAATAATTCACAACTATTGCAACTAACTCAATCTAAGTCAACTAAGTCTTTAAGTTTCTGATCACAGTTTTTAGCATAGTTTTTGAATTATTATTATTATAGTATATAATAGCAGATAATTATTTAGGGTTCTAATTTACTGTTGAATCTATTCTAATATGTATTCAGTACATTATTTTTAGGTATAGTTACATCAGGATTATGAGCCTAGATAGTGGTAAAAAAAAAAAAAAAAAGATGTAACTGCAGCAATCAGATCAAGTTAGGAACATTACATGTAATTTATAAAATATCTATAATCTATAAAAGCCAAAAGTAATTCCAGATTTATCATCACACATACTGGAGCAAAGATTTATTTTAAGATTACAACCTCTCTTTAAATCATAGGTCGATGAAATAATGAAAAGCATGCAAATTTCTGCTGTTTTAAAGCTGTAACAGTTTAAAGCTGTAGATGTTTACCGTTTTTATTTGAGAGCTGGCTGAAACAATTCATTATGAAAGTGCTAATCAATTCATTTTCTGTTAATTGACTAAGAAATTAATCAACTAATAATTTGAACACTGAATCAAATGTTTTTCCTCATTGTGAAGTATCACTTTCATTGATAAATTAAAGGGTTTTTTGCCACTTATGCCCTTTTGCACCAAACCCTGAGTCATTTCCCTCAAACCCAGTTCATTAAACTTGTAAAACCTCACCTCATGCTTCACAAACCAGTTTGATCTGGTCACCACGATGTATGACTTAGCCCCAGACAGGTAAGAGCCACACCACCACCCGTCCCCTGACATGCCCGCTGTGTGCTGTGCGTCTGAGCTCGGTCAACATATGTGGCATTTGCAAATAACTCTTTTTGTGAGTTTGTTTTATCCGTCTTAGGTGACAGACGGGTGGAGTTTAAATATCAAAAAATCAGAGGAAAGTAGCTTAGGACTGTCAGTTCAAATTCCTTTCCTTGGCTCGCCTAGTTTTACCAGAAGGATGAAACAGAAAAATGATTAATTGCAAATGCTTTTTGTTCAAGTTTTCTGTGTTTGCTTGGTTTGTTTGTGTCTTTGGGGGAATCAATGCATCCAAATGTGTCTGATGTGTTGCATGCAAGTGCTTGTTTAGTGTTATGTTTAAACCCACATACCGCTTGAGGTGGTGTGTACAACCTTTCCCTCTTTTCCATTTCCTCACTTTGTCATTTCACACAGATACATCCTTCAAGAGCAGCACATTCAGATTTCATTGTCAAGTTTTTAGGTTTAATGTAGCAAAACTGAACTGAGAGTTTATCATATTTTTTGGAAACACCCAGAAATATTTCATTCCCAGGGTTTGTTTTTTCCTCTCTATGGCACTTGTTTTCAAATTGTTTGACCCTTGTTCTTGTACATTTTCAACCTCAGGACTTTTATCATCAACATAAATACAACCCAGCAAGGAGAAATTTAAAGATCAGAGTAGTTAAATTGAGTATTATACGAGTTTGACATTCTATAAGAGTCACTTTAGTTCTTCTATTGACTTATTTTGCATAACTAATGATGCCACCTGTGCCTCTTTTCAGAAAATGCACTGGATCCTGATTCAGATGAATTTGACACTGACGTAAGGAAACCTTTTATATATCCTTCAAACACTTGCACTGAGTGCCATTGTTTACTTAGAACAATCACTGTTATGTATCACTGTCTATACATATTTTTCTCATCAACAGAGCAACTATGAACCCGATCTGTCTTGGAATGAACCAGTCCAAACCAAGGATTACGATCGGGCCTGGATTCCTACAAACTCACCAAAGACCACAACTTCTGGATCACGTCTTTTACCTCTACCAGGCATCAGAAGCACAACAGCAGAATCTGGTTGGAGAGAAACCACCACTGATCCAGTTCCCAGGGTCAGGTCCACCCAGTATGGTCATGTCCTGAGCCATTCTCAAGAGACAACACACCACAGTACCTCCACACAGCCACCAGAGGTCGCCCTGTCACCAGAAACCAGAGAAAGTGTTGACTTTAGTGGAAATGTCCCCTTCCCTGTCCCCACAACAACAACAACTACCAAGGAAGTCTTCATTTCCACTTCCACTACTCCCTTGCAATTCAATACAAAGACAGATGGTGTTCTTGAAGGCATCAGTCCAAAAGACTCAGTAAAAACAGAAGATGTTGGTAGTACCACTACTCCTACATTCACCAGTGCAGAGACAAAAGGTGGTAAAAGTATTTCTTCATACAGCACCACCATGACCACACTGAGGTCTCATAACAGCGACATGAGTAGCACAACAACATCGTCATCTTTCATCAAGGCTGAGACAGACCAAAGCCTAGTGGGTTCCATAAATGAAGACACCACCACTGATGGAGCCGTGTCCATTGGATCCGGAGGTCTTCCAGAGATCCAGGCTGAAACTTCAACCTCCCAACCTTCCTCATCAAGTGAAGCTATTCCACGTAGGCCCACAAGTCCCAGCATGCCTTATTTTTCATCTACCACGACTTCTGTCCGGTTGAGTGGCATTGTCTTGCAGACCACGCAGTCGCTGTCCAATGGTGAGAGCCCCTCTGTCCTCCCTCCCTCCTCCTCCTCCTCCTTCGCCTCCTCCCCTCTGTGTGACACTGCGGACCCCAGCGCCACCCCCTGCACCTGCCTGCATGACCCTCCCTCCTCGTCTTGGCCTGTGTTGTCTGCCTCTGCATCGGACTCCCAGCATGCTGCTACCGCAACGCTGGCTAGCAAAGACCCAGCTGCCCCTTCAGCCCCCACGCTTTCTGCCTCTACTTTGCCTCACCTCCCTCACCCCTCGCACCCTCTGTCTAGTTGGGAGACTAATCCAGTCTCTCCTGGTGTCGGGTTCGATGATAATGATAGTGATGGTGATTTGTTGTCTGGGTCTTCGTCGGCCTCTTCAGGTGACCCCTCAGTATTTAGCGATACCCCTCCTCTCCTAACGTATCCATCTGGCATCACTGTCGCTGCCGAACCATCTGAATCCTCCTGGGATCCGTCACTCTCAACAGTGTCTCTCAGCCCCACCCTCCAACCTTCAGTTCTCCTCTCTAGTGACTTCACCCTTTCTGGCACAACTCCAGGTTTATCCCATTCTTTCTCAGCTGGGTTTGAGGACTCAAGGTATGCTATGGGGAGCACAATAGAGTCTATTCTCCCTGAGGTCAGCGGTGATGGGTTTCCGTTAGCTAGTGACGTGGACTCCATGTGTGGCTGTTCTCTGGAGCCGTCGGTGTCCTCAACCTGGTTGCATGCCTCTCCTCATGTGCCCCTGCCATCCTCAGCTTGGGGTTCTGCTAGCTTAGAACTTTACTCTAGCATTGGCTTCCCGTCGGCCTCTGGTGTTGGTATAGACAATCTTCCACACTCTTTGTCTGTGACAGGTTCCAGTGGTCTGTCATTAGATGATCCTCTGCTCTCCCATAGCACTATTTCTCCCTCATCATCCTCTTCACACTCCCACATTCTCCCAGTCACCTATAGTGACCTCCCCATTTCTGTTGCAGCCACAGCGTCTGGCGTCAGGAATCCCTGGTTCTCGGCATCAGACGGGAACTCAGAAACCTCTACCCTCTCTTCCTCACCCTCAGCCTCCCCCTTCACCCCTACCCCAGAAGGGCAAGCGTTAGACACTAGCAGCAGTGCCTCTGGCTCAGCCCTGTTCCCTGACTCCCTGGAGGGTGTAGATCAGGAGTGGGACAGGGTTCAAACCTCGGCCTCTGGAGAGAGCGTTTCCCCTTATTCAACCAAAGTCACTAGCACCATTCCCCCATCTACGACCTCTGAGTCGGGTCAAACCCCTGATGATTCGGATGAACGCTCCTCAGCATTTTATTTTGAAAGCGAGAGTGGTAGCACCACCACCTTGGAGGTAGGAGACACAGTGATGCCAACCATTCCTCCGGTAACCTCGGCTTCACCCTGGTCGCTGGGTGGGGAGGAGGAGAGCGGCTCAGGGCAGGGTGATAGCCTGTACGACAACGAGACGTCCTCTGACTTCAGTATCTCCGATCGCACAGAAAGAGAGTCGGAGGAAGAGGAGCCTGTCGCAGGTAAAAAGCCGTCCGTGTGGGAAAAAACTGCATTACATCTGAAAAATGCCAAGGGAGCAGGAAGAGTCCTGGACATCACACAGATGACTAATCCACCATCTATCAACAACAAAACTACATTTCATTTCTTCATTTTTTATCTGGGAAAGCGAAAGTGAGAAATTTCATGCATGTAAAGTAAAACGTCACCCGTTACATTCACCAAGCAGGATCCATTAACTTCGATGAACGCATCATCACAACTATCATCATCATCATGTGAGATTTATGTGAAATCATCCATCCAAAAAATCCTCCCATTTTCTAAACCACTTATTCATTTTAGTGCTGTGAAGAGCTGGAACCTAACCCAGCATGCATTTGCTGAGTCTCAATGGGACACCCTGATCCTGTTCCCTGGTCACAGAGCTCAGTGCAATACCATTACACTGAATTAATCCATAGGTTAAAAATAAAAAAGGTGACTCTTCAGTGGTATAAATATATATGATGAAAAGTAAGAGCCACCACTTGTCTTGATTGTTTTGAATTACAAATTGACAAATGTGCTTTATTATTATAAGTACTTTTTATTTTTAAGTTATTAGTTCATTTGTGTGGTTAGTTTAAAGTTTATTATCTTAATTATTTTTTTTAATGTTGGTTTTAAAGACATACAGGTTTAACTGTTTACATGCTGTTTATTGATTAGTTGTCATATGTTATGATGAGAGCTTCACAACAAAGCACAAAAAAAAGAAGAAGTGGTGACTTTTATTTTTTAATGACCATTAGAGTGCTGCCTTTTTTTTTTCAGAATCCAGAGTTTAAAGGCCTTGTTAAAAATATTATGTGAATTTAAATGAGAGGGTGCACATCAAGTCTACTATATGTACTGTAGATAATCTGTCCAGGTGACACCTAAATTATATTTATATTCATTATTACAATGTTGATAACAAATCATAGTGCACTTCCATCTGTGGTTGTTGGTGTTTACACTGGCTGAACTTGCTTAGTATAGCAATTCAGTCAGTCTCAAAAAAGTCAACACGTTGAACACCGAGGCCACTCATCCAATATCGTTAACGCCCTCTGTTGTATTAAAGCAAGTAGAATAATGTCCAAAATCCTCAATAGCAATTTGAAAAAAAATTTAATTTACAGGTCAAAAGTGTCAAACATAGAAAAGTTATAGCGGTCATAGCCACCAGAGTGCAGCAGAGCTCTTTAAAGTAACCTAGTGCAAACATCATCTCCCCAGCTGCTAAGTCTCTGATTGCGTTGTACTGTGTACAGTCTGAAAAAGACTTTAGTAAATAGATTATATATATATATATATATATATATATATATATATATATATATATATATATATATATATATATATAGAGAGAGAGAGAGAGAGAGAGAGAGAGAGAGAGAGAGAGAGAGAGAGAGAGAGAGAAATATATAAAAGATTTTAAGTATCTAATAATCTGAATAAAATGCAATATCTTTAGTGGGAGCACATATACTGATAAGAGGATTTTGATAAACCCTACAGGTGATTTTACATAACAGCAAATCAAGTATACTCCAAAGTACTGCTGCCCAATTGACTTTTAGTTTAGAACCATATTTTGGTTTGGTTCTATCAGTTTGTAAACTGATTTCTTCAGTCCTAACACCTCTTATTTTTAATTAATTTCTATAAAAGGAAACTTTCATGGACTCAAAACTTGCTGCAGACAGATAATCCATCAAATCAACCAGTGGCTTCCTTCATGTTTTTGTGCAGTTACTAGAGTTGCATTGTAATACTTTTTAAAAAGATATGATTTATTGTGTCCAAGGACGTTCTGGATTTTCACTTTCTTTTACATGCAACAAAAAGGAAATTCATACTTTTAATTTTCTTACTATATGTATTTATTTATGTTATATTTTCTTTGTATTTGCTTGTTTTTTGGCCTTAAACCTTCTCATTTTACAGCGACAGAGCTCATGAATGCCGTGCTTTTGGACACATTTCGCTTGTCAGAGCATCTTTTAAAGCACAGTAAGCATAGTTTTTTAAAATGGTATATTTGTGCAACTGCATTACAACATAACAGGGTCTGCAGCAAGTTTCAGGTCTCTTAAAGTCTTAAACTTGAACCAACAGTTTAAGGATAGATAGTGTCAAAAAAAGCGGATTTATGAAGTGTCTGACCAATTTGACTTCTCTTAGAAATGAACGGAAACCAATGGCTGCTTGGACATAGCAAGTCACTCTAAAAACTGATTTATTCGTTATTATTTGGGGCTAAAGTAGGCAAAGACACTAATATGGTCTTTTTAAAATATAATCTTACCTTCCCTAGTGTATTTCCATATCTGTGCCCCTGACATTCTGACAGCCAGATGTTCAGTAACAGAACTCCATATTCATGATTTAATTTGAAATCTTTTCAAGTACAAATGTTATGTCTTCACTTCTCATCAGATCTTCTTTGAGTCACTTTGTTTCTTCAATCTTTGCATGGAAACCAATAACCTTTTCCCTCTTCTGTTTGGGCCTTTTCTTTTCTTTGCCCATTATCATCACCAGTGTATCCAGGGTTTTTGAGAGGCAGACAAAGATCTATCAGATAGATTATTGAATGAATGGGTTTTCCTTTGAGCGTGCACAGGGTAGAAAGCATACAACAGGCTCTCTATAAACGAGTTAATAAGGCTGACCTAGCCATTCACGACTGAACTGTGACAGATTGTGCAGAAGAGGTACATTGAATATAAAAAGTCGACACACCCTCATGAAACTGCAGGTTATTGAAATGTTAAGATAGAGATTTACAACAATTTAAATGTTCCATTTTTAATGTGATCTTCCATCAAACCAGTCCAGAGAAAAAACAAATAGTTGGGAAGACAGGGGCAATTGGGGTGCTGTAGTTTTTTTTTATTTAAGTGGTTCCCAATAATTACCTAATACCCGTAGAAACAAGTAGAAATATATTTTGCATTCAATAGCAGGAAGTCTTTGTGTTTAAGTCTCTATTAACACATTCAGACTTTGGAATTTTATCCCACGTTTCTCTGCAAAAAAGTTCCTTCAAACAGTGACGGGATCCATTGTTTGCAGCTCTCTTTAGATCATTCCACATGTTTTTGATGAGATTGAGGTCTCGGCTTTGAATGGGCCATTCCAAGACTTTGTTTTTCCTTCTCCGAAGACATCCCTTGGTTGACTTGGATGTGTGCTTTGGTTCATTGTCATATTGGAATCTGGAATATATCCTCATCTTCAGTTTTCTGCAGCAGCTTTTATGCCAAAATGTCTTCACATTTGGAGCTATTCATTATCTCGTCTATATTGACAAAAGCCCCTGACCCATCTGAAGAGAAGCAGCCCCAATGCATGATGCTTCCACATCTTCACAGTCAGTGTGATGTTCCTTGGATAATGAGCTGTATTTGCTCTATGTCAAACATATCTTTTAAAATTAAAGCTGAAAAGTTCAAATCAAATTTTCCCCACATGGTTTGGGGCGACCGAATGCATCCTTTGGCATAATTCAGAGGGTCTTGGATGTTCCTTTTTGTAAGAAAGAATTTCCATCTCACCACACTACCCAACAGCCAAGATGTGCAGAATACAGGAGATAGTGGTCACATGCAAGGAGTGACCTGCCACAAATTCCTGTAGTTCCTTCAGTGGCCTCTTTGTAGCCTCTCTGATAAGTTTTCTCCTCTCCCTCTCATCAACGTTGGTGGGTCGTCCTGATCTTTGTAATGTCTGTGGTGCCACATTTTCTCCACTTATTGATGATTATTTTGACACTGCTCCAGGGTACATCAGATGCCTTCCGTATTCTTTTATATCCCTCTCCTAATTGATACATTTAAACCCTGCAGTTTCTGTGGTAACTCTTTGCAGACCATGGCTGTCCCAGTAGGATGCAACCCCAAAACATTATTGCAAATCCAATAGCAGAAGCTGAATGTAATCTAGTTATAATCAGAATGACTTTCATTGAATGAAATGAAATGAATGAAAGAAAATGAAATGAAATGAAATGAAACTTTGACCACAGCTAGAGCCCCCATTATGAAAGATGATACATTTTTTTATTTAAAATGTTGAAATAATGAACGTTCGTTGGAAGATCACATTGAACTTGGAACATTTACATTGTTGTTATTTCTGTCTCAACATTTCAAAAACCTACAATTTAATAGAGTAGGTGGACTTTTTATATACACTGTAAGTTCTCACAAACAGCCTCACAGTCAAGGTTAATCCATACTAGTGGTTTCCTTACTGGTTATCAGATGATAAAGGGAGGATTCAGCAGAAGCAGCTTAGTGAGGTCAGGTTAAGCCCTCAGATTTTCTTTTCACATTATTCATACTTACAATTATGCATCTTGATTGACTCCAGTTTGATGGATGTGTTCTTGTTTGATCTGTAATGGACTTTTGATTATGAGCCTTTGTGCCTCTCTGTGTTCCTTTCAAGTGGTTTGGCAGGTGGGTGAATGTGAATGGTTGTACATCATGTTTCAGTGCTGGGTTGTTAATACAGGTCATGTTTCTTTCTGAAGTAGTTATTAAACATCTGAATGTTTAGTTTTGAGAGATCTGAGAGTTTTAGTTCTGCAAACAGTTTAAGGAGGTCAAGCTGCTCTGGAGGCAGAAATGAGCTTATTGGTTGTATTAAACTTCAGTCATCTTAGGTCGTCATGTTGCCTCCGATATGCTGTGCTGTGTTTGGTTCCGCTTTGTTGGGACCACCACAAAATTTTGATACACTACAGTACATCAAGAGAGGTTAGGACATGTATGGAAATTTGGGCCTCATACTACAGTATGAATGTTTGGCATTTTCTCCACATCCCTTTGGACATAGTCCGATCTTGGTGCATTTATTCATCAGAAGCCTTTCTAGGATTAATGAAAACAATCATATAAGAAACAGGTTAAGCTCTAGAATCCCCTAAATGTTAGTATATCATGAGAGTAATGATTTAAATGCTTAGGAAGGTTCCTAACTGAATTAAATGACCTGGAAGTATTTACTCAACCGCCATGATAAGAGCTGTTCAAATTCTCTAAATGTTAAGGAAAGGAGCTTCAATGCTTCCTCTCTTTAGTCCAAGTTTTCTGTCGATTTCCCTCTTTCACTCCAACGAGGTTGCATCTCACTTCCCACTCTTACAGGATTTATCAAATATATTATAATTATTATTTTAATAGTTTTGTTCATCATTTCTATCATTAAAAATAACAGCTGAGATTGGAACATGATGACATCAATCAGCCAACAAATTTGGGTATGTTATCTGCCAAGAGGGCCAGATGAAATGTGTATGGGTTCCTAAGATAAAAGAACTTAGCTATTTCTGCCCACAAGCATTTTTCTCTTTACACACTTGCTGTTTGTGATGCCCAGTGAAAAAGACAACTGGCATAAGAGAAGGAAACTGGTATTATGATGCTGAGCGTTCAATTATAGTTAATAGAAACTAGAACTAGCCGGGGGAAAATGTTTTAGTTAACTGAAATAAAAAAAAATATATATATATATATATACTAGGGCTAGATGTTAAAATCCCTTGATAAATCAGCACAACACTGTTGATGGAGATGTCCTCTTGGGTTAGGGTCTGGACTGGGGGAAGACCGCCTGGTGCCTCCAGTACGACGACTCCAGTGCACCCCAGCCTCATTGGGTGTTTCGGCCTTTTACCACAATACACCCTCGCCCGAGGCTGGCCCACCACAGGCTGATCAGACCTGGGTGTGTGTCGCGCTGGAGGCTCCATGAGGTCACTTGGCAGCCCATACCAGCTCCTTCCGCTTCAGCCACAGCCAGTGGCTGCTTCTTTCCGCAGCAGTTGCGAGCTCTTTGATGGTCTTCCGCTGAGCCTGTCCTCTTATTCCAACCTCTTTTAGTAGCCTTAAGGTTGAACTGGCTACAAAGCCCCTGCAGCCCACTTCCACTGGACGCACAAATACATTCCAGCCCTGGTCCTCTGCCTCGGCAGCCAAGTTTGCATATCACAATCGTTTCCTTTCAAACGCCTCATCGATGGCTTCCTCCCAAGGGACTGTCAGTTCCACGATGAAGACACGTCGGCAGGATTTAGACCAAAGGACCAGGTCTGGGCGCAGATTGGTCGCTGCAATTTCGGGTGGGAAGGTGAGCCTGTGGTTTAAGTCTACTCGCATTTCCCAGTCCCGGGCTGCATTCAGTGGGCATGAGTCTGTAGGCGACCGGTTGGTCGGCTGTTTCTCCCCTTTCCAGATGAAGGATACTGGTTGCCGGAAGGTAGTCTGGGCTTCTGGGGGCATGGCGTTTGTGATTACCCTCTTACTCTCCAGTGCAGCAGCCAGGCACTTCAGCACTTGGTTGTGGTGCCAGGTGTATCTGCCTTGAGTAAGGCTGGTCTTGCAACCCACCAGGATGTGTTTCAGGGTTGCTGGGGCAAGACACTGGAGACAGGCTGGATCCTCTCCAAACCAGAGATGTAGGTTGGCTGGAGTTGGCAGGACATCATATGTGGCTCTGATGGTAAAGCTCAGCATATTGGACTCCATGTTCCACAGCTCGCTCCAAGTGATCTTCCTCCTCTCCACGCCATTCCACCTCATCCAGCGGCCTTGCTTGGCTTGGGACACAGCTCTGACACTCCTGTCCGCTTCTTCCTGGTGGCGCACCTCCTCAACCACCAGGCGCCTGCATTCAGCTGGAGTAGTTGTTGCTCCCAAACCTAGGCCCCCTCTGCCATGTTGGACTTGTCCCACTATGTCCCGGTGTCTCAGAGCGGACTTTGCCTGTGCCACTGCTGCACTTGGCTTCCACCTCCTCCCTGTGGCTAAGGTGGGAGCAGCACCTCTGACAACAGGATCCCGGGATTCTGTGAGGGTCATTTCAAGCCTTGCTTTAGAGCATTTATACTTCTCCACCAGACTTGAGACTGGCAGAGAGAGGGCTCCGTTGCCATACAGGCCTATGCTGCTGAGGCATCTGGGTAGTCCAAGCCACTTCCTCACTTGCACATTCACCAATCGCTCCAACCGCTTGGCATGGGATAGGGTGACCTCGTAGATGGAAATTGGCCACATGAGGCGGGGCAGCAGTCCAAACTGAAAGCACCAGAGCTTCAGCTCCCCTGGGAGAGCAGTGGTGTTGATCTGCTTGAGGCCACTGATGGTGTCCTGCCTGAGCTGTTCCACCTGTTCGGAGTCTTTGAGATCTGTATTGTACCACCGACCAAGGCTTTTGATGGGCTTCTCCAGGATTGTTGGTATCGGTTCGTCATTGATGTGAAACCTCATATTGGTGAGCTGGCCCTTGACAATGGAGATACTGCGGGATTTGCTGGGTTTAATCTCCATTCGCGCCCATCTGATTTTTCCCTGGAGTTTGTCCAGCAGGCGTTTGGTACATGCGTTAGTTGTTGTTATGGTTGTCATGTCATCCATATACGCCCGGATTGGAGGAAGCCGCAGCCCACTCTTCAGGCATTCCCCTCCAACCACCCATTGAGACGCTCGAATAATGAACTCCATTGCCATGGTGAAGGCAAGTGGGGAGATGGTGCAGCCTGCCATTATGCCAATCTCCAATTGCTGCCAGGCAGTTGTATTAGCCTGCGTTGACACGCAGAACTGGAGGTCCTGGAAATAGGCCTTAACTAGCCTTGTGATGCCCTCTGAAACTTGGAAGAAGTTGAAGGCTGCCCACAGCACCTCATGAAGCACTGACCCGAAGGCATTGGCAAGATCTAAGAAAACCACATGCAGATCTTTCTTTTCCTTCTTGGCCATTTGTACCTGGTGCCAGATGACATTTGCATGTTCCAGGCATCCTGAGAAACCACTTATCCCTGCCTTCTGCACTGAGGTATCGACATAGTTGTTCTTTTTCAAGAATGCTGAGAGTCTTTGGGCCACAACACTGAAGGAACTCTTTCCTTCCACATTCAGTAAACTGATCTGGCGGAATTGGTGGATGGTTGAGGAGTTCTTCTCTTTGGGAATCAGGATCCCTCCTGCCCTTCGCCATGCCTTAGGTATGATGCCTTTTTCCCATGCAACTTTCATTAGCTTCCAGAGGACCTTCAAGACACCTGGCGTGTTCTTATAGAGCCTATATGGAACACCGTTGGGCCCGGGGGCTGATGCTGTTCTTGCCCGCTTCACCGTGTTCTCAACTTCACTCCATGTTGGGGGTCTTGTGTCCAGCTGGTACTCAGGTGGTTGGATTGGTGGCATGTCGTCGGGGATGGTGGTTGGTACATGCCTCCTGTTGTCGGAGTAGGTCTTTCTCAGGTGCTCCTCCAGTTCCCTCACAGGCGCTTTGAGAGTCCTGGTTTTCTCCTTGACAAAGAGGTCTTTAACGAACTTGTAGGGATCTCTATAGAAGGCAGTCCTTGTTCGCGCTTTCTTCTTATGTTGCCTTCTCAAGCATTCTGCTCTTCGCAGGGTTGCAAGGTGTTGTTTGATGTCACCCTGTAGTGCCTCAGTGTCTTCCCTTTCCACTTCTGTGGCCTTTTTCCACTATTTTCTCAGGCACCTTCTCTCTTTCACAAGTCGCTTAATCTCTTGCTGCCTCCTGGACTTGAGATGGGCTGAAGGTTCCTTCTGAGTACTGAGATCCTTGCGTTTCACGCCGAATCTCTCTGTGCCGTAGCTGTAGATGATATCTCCTATCTTCTCCAGTTTTCTTTCCACACCCCCTTTCAGACCTCCTAGGAGATGGACGAGGTCTGTATCGATGGTTCCCCACTCCTTTTTTAATTAGAATAATAAATGACTACGGGAAATGTCTTGAGTTTGATGTTTTTGTGAATTTGGTCAACTTTGTCAATGTAGCTTCATATTAATAATAATATGAAGAGGCATTGGTGCATATGTTTGTTGAGAAGTGTTTGTATTGCAGAAACCCCCCCCCCCTTTTTTCTTTTTCTAAAAACTTGAGAAAAAGAAAAAAGATAAAAACAAAATAAAAAACTTTTAAAAAAGTGCGAAACTATAATAATAACTGCCGAACTGCAATAAACTTAATTAATGCCAATGAACATAAAAAGAAGTAATTAATTAGGTTGTCAGTTGAAACAGTAAAGTAGGAGTAATTCTACAGTTGCTTGTAAAGATTGTTGAATATCTAAATTGATTTAACAAGATCGGAAATTAGGATTCATTAAAGAAACGTCATGTAAGATTTGGCATTTTTGTGATTTAGCACCCCGAGTTTCAGAGTGCAATACCACTGTTGTAAATATGGACAGTTATACACTTAATTTGTTATGATTACTTTTGATCAAAAATGAGCGAGTCGACAACTTTGCTAACAGCCAAACATCACTTACTAGTCCAACAGCAAGAAGTCCACCTCTGTCTGTTTTTCAGCCTTTTATATCAGCTCTTGCCAACGACTAAAAGTCAGTCCCAGATTTAGTCTTTTCCAGCAGGTTTTTGCTCAGTCACTGTCTCATTCTTTCTTCTTAGCTTCCTCCATCAGCGTCCCATTGGGTCTCTTCACTTCTGTCCTCTCTGCCTCTTCTTAGGCTGCTCCTGTTCTGGCGTCACACTTGCTCTGAGCTCACACTTGGGGCAGCATGGCTAATTAAGTGAACTATCGTTAGCTTACAGCAGCTATAGCTTGCAGCAGTTTACTTTACCGTCCACCAGGACACTCTGTAAATCACAGAGAGTTGCAGCAGAGCAGCCAAAGGGAAAACCAGAAAACATTTCCTCCATAAAATATGATCAGTTTCACTAAAATCATTGAAATGTAGAATCAATTCAAATGATTAAAGTTTAATGAATTACATTTCTACAACCAGAGCAGCTTTTCCTCAGTAATAGTGAACCTCCAGTACTGGTGACGGCTCTGACTTCTTTTCTCACCATGCTGTAGTTTTTTAATTTCTGTCCTCGTCTGTTCTTTCTCTTCAGATGCCAGTAACAGCAGCCATGAGTCGAGAGTTGGTTCGATAAGGGAGAGAGAGAGGAAGGCTGTGGTTCCTCTGGCCGTCATCTCCACCCTCACTGTCGTTGGCCTGATCGTCCTCATCAGTATCCTCATCTACTGGAGGTCAGTACTGCTGGTATACTTAAAACTGCATTTATTTGATTGTTTTGACAATTAGAAAGCAGAAAAAGTCCACAACAAGAAACACAATCCTGACATATAGAAATGATGAAACTGTTATGGTCAAATGTGAGCGGCTTTCTGTTTACAGCCAGCAGTAAACAGCGTTGGGCACTGTGATGTGGCTTCATTGGCAATTTGATTCAATTTAAGAAAGGTACATTAAAATGTGGGTAATAAAAGCAACTCTGTCAAAATAATATGTTCATTTTATTAATTATAGATGAAATAACATGTCCAAGAAGTTCTATCTATGACGATGCCCCTTGAACCCATACATCACTGAACACTGAACTGAACTGTACACAGTTGCTTTGTAAACATGACGGAAGATGAAATGTTGCTTGGTCCACTGAGTGAAACATTTACATTGAAATTTAAATTTACATTTACATGTAAAAAAAATTCAATTCAATTCAATTTATATAGCACCAAATCATAACAAAAGTTATCTCATGACACTTTCCATACAGAGCAGGTCTAGACCATACTCTTTATGATATTATTTACAGAGACCCAACAATATCACCCAGATGAAACTGTTCAGCACTGTTAGGTGTGTTAGTGTGTTGTGTGTGTTGTTGAGCTGAGGTTCAGAGGGAGGGAGCGTCAATCAATCTCTGGTGAAAGAAGCCTTAGAGAAACCAAGAGATCCTACATATACTCTAACAATAAGCTTTTCAGGGCTGAATATAAACAGACTAGCACAGGTGTAGTTCAAATACCTTCATGTTGTTATTTTCTTTTATACTTGTAAAGATTTTCAGTGTACTGTAACATTTCAATTTTTTTTTTTTTGTTTCAAACCCACAAATCAACTTGCTGAATGTGGATGTCAGCCGGACGTGTCATTTTGTCTTGCAGACTTCTGTGTGGGCAAAAATCTTCGTATTGTTTTTATTGTATTGAGGTGTTTTGTTTTGTCTTTTTGACTTGATGCTTGATGAGGATGGAAAACAAGTTGTCACAAAGCAAGCATTTAAGTCACATGACTGATCAGCTGTTTCTGCCAGTCACCTCATGGCTCCCATGGCTCTATTATACATCCATGATCACTGCACATAATTTTAAAATATTAATGCATGAAACAAACAAAAGATTTACATCCTGTTTTATGCATTGTTTTTCACCATGTGAGCTTCTGCTGGTGCTCTTTTAATTATTTTGTCTTGTTGCCCTCTCTTCTTTTGGTTTTCTGAGAACTGTTGCCACCTACTGCTTATTGGGTAACCAACTAATATTCACATAACGGTAGAAGATTAAAACAAGCATTCATTCAAAATTTCTTTTATTTTACTCAAAATATGGTTAAAATTTGCAAAACATTTGGATGGAAACACAGGTGGTGTTTCTCTAAATACAACCATTTCCACAAGTGTCAAAACTTTCCTGCAGATTCAACTTGTGTTTGTATATAAAAATCCATCCAATGCCACCAAAATGATAATACATTGTCCTGCAGCAACATCCTGTTTTTATTAGTCGTTTCTGTCTGAGCTGGTGTGAATAGACTGTCCAGTGTTTTTCGAAACACACACAGCCAGTCCAAGTCAAAGCTCAATCCCCACCACCTCCACCTCAACCCCATCATATGTCATATAATGTAGGGAGAGGGGAAGCGAAGTGGACACTTTTGCCAGACGACTGAATCACCTCAAACATGAGCTCAATCTTGATCTTACATTGTGCCAAGTGTTTTTATTTGTGTGTCGGTGTGTGTGTGTTTGTTCACCAGCAGCTCCTTCACAAACAATACCTCCTGTGTCGTGCTGTCGATGCGGCTGGCAGACTGAAAGAAGCCTTTCAGCCGTCACCGCCACTCGCTTTTGACAGAGTGTTTTTGATTCCTCTCTCTCTCAGTTGACCTTGAGAGATGCTGTTTTTTTTTTTTTTGTTGTTGTTGTTGTTTTTTTATTGAAATGTGTGAAATACTGGATTTGGAGCAAACAAAAGTTTCTTTGAGAGTAGTTTTAAAGTACATTTATTTTAGGGCATAAACCCAAAAGTTTCTTTTCTTTTTGTTCTGAAAACATCTTTGGCTCTACAGGGAAGAAAAAACCCTGCTGCCCACTCAGACCGTGAAATAACCAACTTCAGAAATCCAATCAAGGACATGCTGTCAAACGCAGTGTAAACACTTTTAGTCGTATTTTTCCCCAGACTGTATCTGTCAGGCTGAAGACTCACCATATTGTTCTTGTTTTGCACTCTGCTTGTTGTTGTATCTCCAAGATTGAGCAGTGCTAAGCTGGTAATAATCTGAGGAGCAGGGGGATTAATCCTCAGTGAAGGATGTACCTTGGCTGCAGAACTGCGAGCGTCCACTCAGCAGAGAGCGTCCAGAGAGGGTCGGGGGATAGAAAAGGACATCCGTCTGATTATGTCGGACAGAAGGAATCGTGTCAGCGTCTTGTAGGGCGAGCGGCAGGAGGCCAAACTGCACTAATCCTGCCAGTGTTGTGTCCTTTTTCACTCTGTCCCGACGACACGGTGCTCATTTGGACACTGCTGCTGTGCTTTTGAGGTCAAGCAGTTTGAGGGGATTTTGGTCGAAGTTTATAACAAGCTGAGAGATGCACAGCGAGTCCAGGACTAAGAGAAATTAGTTTATGGTTTATATGTTACAACAAAAGGATTATTTCTAGAAATGTCACTGCAGATTAATTAGAATTTTGTGCACCTGCAGGCAAACTTCATTGAGAAAAGACGGATAGTGAACGTGTTCAGTGCCAAACAAGCTTGAAATATTAGACTGAATGTGTTTGTTAATGAGCAGCTGCTGTTTTTGCTTCTTTTTACTGCCTATATCAATATAATCAGATGAAGTAATTTCAGTCTCAGTAAAATGCACTAAGTTGGCCAATGAACAGCAGCAGAGTTACATCTTTTGACCGATAATGTAACGTGTCTCACAACATCAAATCAACATCTGTCGGAAGATGAACTGTGTCGCCATGAGGAAATTTCACTTTTGTTCAAAGTCAATAGGCAGCAGCTTATCTGGCATCACAGTATATTAGCTCAAGCTGGTGCTAACAGCTAACAACACTGATCTGTCTGAGCCATTCAGGTCTTTAAAGTCACTCATGGGACAAATCCAAAGGAAGTCTAGCTTTCTATCAATAAAATTACATTTCCACTGCATTTTGTTACAATATATATAAAGCTGCGATTTTTAAGGCAAAAAATAATATGCAAGGTCAACAACGAAATTGGTCGATTTCCTCTCACTTTCAGTACTTTTGCAGTAAAACAGGTTCAGTCAATCATTAAAATGGACGTTTCACATCATAGCAGCTACCTCGCGACATGGCACACTTTAATAAAGCCTATTTAAAACTCTGGTGTTCTTATACCAACAAGTTCTCATTCCCAACTCATCAAAAACTGTAGCTTGGTCAGTGGCCCTTCATACATAGACGCTTCCAGTATACGATCTACAATTTTTACTGCAGTACACGGCTGTCTTGTCTTTTTGTGTTGAGAAACTGGTGAAACGATCCTAAACTCACGTCCAGGTGGATGTAAATACCTTTTTGATGTGAAAATTTCACCAATTATTTTAATTTTATTTTTGCATTTTTGTGCCATTTATTTATTTATTTATTTATTTATTTTTTCATTCATTTATTCATTTATTTATTAATTGAGTCACTTATTTAACAGGGACTCAGCACATAAATGAGCACTGTAAATGTGTCAAAGTTAACCAAAATTATATTTTACAGCACATATGTTGGTCACCTTAAAGAAGACACCCTCTACATTAAACAGCCTGTATTCTGTCTGTTGACCTAAACAGAAACTTAAACTTTATGTAAATCATATATTGTCTTCTGAACCAGTTCAAGCATTGTTCTTCACACAAAGGGAAACAGAGGCCTGCAGCTCTGTGTCTTATCTTTTGATAAAACAATACAACAAAACTGAAGTGAAACCATGACAATCTGTGGAAAACAAATGTTTAAGATGTAAGAACAGGCCTAGATGTCTGAGGGACTTGACAAATCAATGAATAAAGACTGTGAGAGGATAACAATTTGTTTCCTTCCAAAACACGTCTTTAATCTCTGAGCTCAACCCTTTTACTGTTTTGTTTTGTTTCTTTTTGTCGGTGATAATCCCTCATGAGCATTTCTGGCTGAGACAACGCAGGTTCATCAGAGGCGATCTCATCCGTTTAAAAACTTGTCACGGATTAACAGAACATCCTTTTTTTCCTGTGTTTTTGGGAAGATTACTGTGTATTCTCCAAAATCTGGGCCAACGCAGCGTCACATGAAAACAAAAGCATCTTCTACCTTTCAGCTGATTCTGAAGCATAGTGGCTGATGCATGGCAGCAATACAGATACATATATACAATACAATACAGATACATACGTAGAGAGAAACATTCTAAATTTCAACACAAACACAACTCTTTTAATTTAGTGTTTGTATTTTCGGTTTAGGAGAAGATTTCTATACGATAATTTTTTCTTTTCGTTTAATTACTTTTGTGAATTCCAACATTTCTGTTATTCTGTTTTCACTCTGCGCTGATAATAGTTAGATAGCTATATTTTTCCATCAAAATAAATTCAGATTTTTTGTATTTTGATGTCTGTGTGTGTCTTTTGTCTGCAGGACCTGTTTTCAGACGGCTCACTTCTACATCGACGACAGCTCATCACCAAGAGTCATTGCTGCATCGTCTACTGCTGCATTAACATCTGGTAATACATCTATATATACATACACACAAACACTCACGTGAGGACAGTCATAAAACTCATGTCAAGTTTTATTTAATTTTTATTCAGCCCAGAATTACAAATTTGAATTTCAAAGCCATCAGACTGCATTGACAAAACCTTGCCTTGCCTTGCCTTTATTAGGTGTTGTGTAACTTTGGTGTTAAAACATGTTGGATAGTTTGGATCGAAACTTAGATTACTGAAGATCACGGCAGCTCCTGTGTTCTGTGAAGTAAAATTTAGAGAGAGCGTTATAAGGCTTCAGTTCCCCTTAGAAAACTTCCGTGCTCGTCCTCCTGTTTGCTTCTCCAACCCGAGGGTTAGTGACTATCAATAAATACCTCATACAACCACACTTCAATATTCAGAACTATCCTATAGACTAGATTCAGGTTTGGAGAGTACTCTTCAGGAGTAATACTTTCTCTCAACAGTAACCTTAAACCAAAACCTGTGACCTCAACCTGAAAACTGAGTCTGAACAGTCCAGCTTTCGTCATACTCTCCTTTGCTTGGTAGGCTGGGAGATCCGATCGCCTGGTATCACCAGACCAGAAACGTCCCTACTTTTAAATGTAAAAAATAGCATTTCTCCTCAGTTGACTTCAAGATCCAATTTTTTCAAAATTGTCATCACTTTTAAAAATATCCTTAATTTCTGAAAATGTCTTTACTTTCTAAAGACATCCTCATGTTGTAAATAAGTCGTCACTTTCCACTGCAAGAGCAGAAACGAATGGTTGTCTTCTTAATATTTACTACAACTCAATCACAGAAACAATATAAATGCACACATTTTGACCACAGTACCACTTCTTCCTCTTGTTCTTCTTATCCTGCGGGTTCTTCAGTGTTGTTTCCTGTATTTTAATCTTCCAGCGGAAACAGCTTTTCCAGTGAAGGAGTTTGTGAAACACGTGGCCGAGCTTCACAACACCCACAGCTTCCAACAAGAGTTTGAGGTACAGAGACTGGATTGTTTTTCTATTTTTAAAGTCCAACTGACATTAAAACATGTACACTTTTTGCAAATAATATCTCTACTGTCTCAAACTTGCCTGTGGTGTATGTTTGTGTGTGCATTTGTAGGGGTTGTGTCTGATTGTTGTCCGCATGCTGCATGACTCCAGCATTTCAGGAGTATTAGATTCTCTGATCAGAATTGTCTGGAATTCATTGTGGAGAATAATAATTATCGCTTACAGTGGGATCACAGTTGTCTAACAGTGTGCCATAATGATCAGCTGGAGGGTGAATGTTGCTGGTTCGTCTCATTGTGAAGAGCTTTCATTTATTTATTGTGAGCAGCGTGTCAGGTGTCTTTTACCTGTCAACTGTCAGCACAACAAACAGTCAGCAGGCGTCAGACCTCAAAGGCAACATGACACGAATCAGAGCTGCACTTTGTTTTATTGTGAAAGAGCCGCTAAAGGAAACATCAACACAAAGACAACAAGGCTTCAGAGGGAGGGAGACATTTGTGATTAACTTAATAATCATAAAAAAGATCCCAAAGCTAAAGTAAAAGTGAGGTAAAGAGACAAAGAAGGAAAATAGTATATTAGTATTTAATAGGAGTATAAAACAAAGACAGAAAGACGTGTCCACTTTCAAAAATATCCCAAGCTGTCAGTTCAGTGAAGTGAAAGTATACTTCTTTGTGAATTGGAGTGGATATAAACACTTGAGTTTAGTAGCAGATCACCAAAATTATACTGAAATACAGATCCTTTTTTTTTTTTTTTTTTTTAGATGAGTCTAAATTTTAATTTAACTTAACCTTGTTTTATTTGGGTTGATCTTCCCTTTGTGTTTGCAGTAGCATGATCTGTATTGTGAGATGAATTAGTCTGGAGTTGTTTTCTGTGTTGTCTTGTAATTTGTATTTTTGCACCTCTTTGGTTGACTGTGTTGTCACGGAAACGTCCTTGCTGCCTGCCTGCTGCTTCCTCACCCTCATCATTAGATACTGAAGGAGAGTTACGAGGTAAGACGCTCTCCTCCTGATGTCTTGATTCACTAATGGACGCTGCCGCACTCGTAGCTCTGTTTTTGTATTTGTCAAAGTGTTGTTGTTAACGTGGAACTGTGGATGCTACAAACATGGTTGCTGTTTGGACACCAGCTGATGAAGTCATGGACGTATTATAAGAAATAAATACAGCGCCGATTCACACAGTTGCACATCCACCAAAGAAGTTTTTCTCTTCCTCTTTTTTCTTTATTTAAAAAATGTACTGTGTAAAGATTATGTAAAGATTAATAACTTACCATTTTACAGATGTCTCATTTATTTCAGTGCTTTCTGGGCTGCCATAGTTTTGTTCTTGCATTACTGTGGTTGGCCACTGAGGCAAACTGGCAGCGAGGCTGCTTCACTGTTGTATTAAACTCCAGTACATCCATAGAAGAAGTAATAACATCATTTAATAATTAAGTAGAAATCATTTACAGTATATAATAAGTGCATTGTGCTTCCAGGTCTGTGAGGTGAAGTCAACATAAAATTGCATTCTTTCCAGTGGCCAGAAGGGGGCAGTTTCATTGGCTGCAAAAAAAAAGTCTGATTCTCACTTGATATATCACCACAGTAAACAGTTTCCTCATGAGTTTATGGTCTCAATCTCTAGATACAAATCTTCTTCCACACAGCATGATGTTCATTTTGTCAATTTTGGTCGATAAAGCAGGGTATGCTTTAGGGAATGGCTACCTTGTGATTGACAAGTCATTCCCACTGAGCCTGTCTAGCTCAACACACCGGGCTCATGAAACCAAACCAAGGGGTGACATCACCATGGGATAATGCCTGATAGAAATATCATAATTTAAAAATATCAATGCAGATAAATACATTGGAAAACTACATTTGAGGAGTTTGGCAACTATTTTCTACCACCAAAAATATTGAAACTGTTCACACTTTAGTCTATGGATTATCTTAAGTATTTACATGGTTGAGTAAATTCTCCCATATGCTTTAGGTCATCTCTAAAGCTCTGTGACTCCGGCAGAGTAGATGTTTCATATCTGGCTGGGTATCTGAATACTTCGGTGCCCATGAGTCTGTAGCACATCAGAGTATCGAAAACTGTACTCTAAATTATTATTATTATATAATGAACTAGTGACTTTGATAAGATAGTTCCTAAAAACTTTCAAATGATACTGAGTCCAGCTGACAAGTAATATTTTACCTTGGAATGTAAAAGTTGAATCTACAAATTAACTAGTTAGACTGTCTGTCAAATGAATTGATAAATGGAACTTAAGTAGTTATGTAGTATTTCCCACCTCTTGTCACTGAGGGATTTATGCTTCCCTCATGTTTGTTTGTGTGTGTGTGTGTGTGTGTGTGTGTTTTCAGGAGGTTCAGGCGTGTACGGTGGACATGGGGATGACAACCGACAGCTCCAACCATCCTGACAACAAGACTAAAAACAGATACAGCAACATCCTGGCCTGTGAGTAGACTAGAGTACAGTCCACACTGTGTCCTCGCTGCATGTTCCCACAGAAAGTTTCATAACACTACAAAAATCTGTGTTTCTTTTAGTAACTTTAGAAAGACAACTAACTGCTGTTGTTCAACACAGAATATCACATTCACTGAACACTGAACAGTATTGTGTGTGTGTGTGTGTGTGTATCAATGTGATACTGCTCCAATGATGTCAAAAAACTATTAAAAACACATCAGTGAGCCACACTGTTGCACTGGCTGACATGTTCATTCATGACCATGAACATTTACACTGTATTTTTTATTACTTTTATTACTTAAATTGTTATTATTGATTTAGCCTCCAATGCAGAAGTGCCAAAAACTGCGGTTCCTCAAATGGCCACTTGAGGCTGGCTACAGAATAAGTCAATTTCCATAAGTCCCCATATTAAAAATTGGAGACACAGCAGAAATAAACATGTTTACAGCACAGTACTGAGGCTGTATTTCTATATAACTCACCCGTTCAAATGATATCAAGGCTTAAAGTTAAGCATAATTAACAGTGTGGCAGCTTTCATTGACAGAATCTGGCAAGGGACCAAGACTTTGGCTTTGAAGACAATTTAGCTTCTAATTAGCTTTTAAGTTATCTGCATTCATATGTAGATATCTGTGGTGTTCCAAAAACTCACTAGAGCACCAAATGTGGATTAATCCGCCGCTGGAAATACTCCCCAACAAAAGCACTATTTCCTCCTGTTTGAGAATCGTTTGCCAATAAACACAGTGAGCACCTGTTTTTGAAAATAACTGAGGCTTTTTGAAAAATACATTATATTTATGAGGTGTTTTTTTTTTTGCTTGTTTGTTTTAAATTAACATGTTCATTAGGAACCAATGGGCTTGGACTTGAGTGCCACAAACAGAAAGTCAGAAGGTGCTGAGATGGATTAACACATTGTTGTTTTCTGGCTTTTCATGGGATTTGTTGACAATAACTCCAGACCTATACATAATTTAAAACCAAAATGAATATTTTTGATCTGATCACATGTTGCTTTATTTTTTTGTCAGATGACCACAGCCGGGTCCGACTCGCGCCACAGGCAGACAAAGATGGGAGGACGAGGGATTACATCAATGCAAACTTTGTGGATGTAAGGAGCCTGTTTCGCCCTGTTTTTCAGTTCTATTTCTAAGCTCTGTACAAACTGAGCTCTTTGTCTTCACCCGCAGACTCATTTCTGTGTATTGAATCAGTCAAAGTTTTATTTTATTCTATTCTCAGTCTCCAATTCACTTTTCCCTCTGTCTTCCGAAACCAAAGTCAGCACACCCCCTGCATAATTCTGATCTATTCATTAGACATGCTGACATAGCTGGGACCTGCAGTGTTCTCTGTTATTCTTATCACTGCACCGTTAAAATCTAATTTCCAGTATCTAGTTGTTTTGTGAAAGGCAGAGGAAACAAAAAACCCAGTGACTGTCATGACCTCTCTGGAGAGCCAGCCTACAGGTTACAAGAATGTATGGGTTAAGGATCTATTAAGCTTATACTTTTGTCTGGGTTTTACAGTATGAAGGTAACTTCACACTGTCAGTCATGTGAAGGTTATCAAACTATTAAAGTGAGTTATTGAATGCTGCCCTCTGCTGAGACATTCTTTCCTGTGCTGTTGTTAACGTTGCCCTGTGCCATGTTTTTAATATTTACATTCAGTGATTCTCACCAAACTGAATTATGTCAAGCCTTGAGCTCTAACAAACTTACTGAATGTATTTTCTTTTTCATAAAACATTTACAAAGCCAAATTTTAAAGTCAGCATTGTTTACATTCATAGTGAGGTTTCTTCTTCTTCTTCTTCCTCTCTGCCTTTGTTAGCACATTGCTCCATATCTTGGTGTGATACAGCCACCTGTAAATCAGTGGAAAAGTGTGACATGATTAGTAAGACTCTGAATTTCCTCCTTTCATTTAAACCTTTGATTTTTTTATCTGATTTGATTTATTCTCAGATGTGAGAGTCTTTCAGTCTTTTCTGTAATTCACTCCCAGAAAGTCTTGAATGAAAGTTGCATAGTCTCATTGTGACTCTTTGACTGTATTTCACAGTTTCAATGCAAGTTTAAGCAGCTTGGTGAAATAAAATATGTCAAATTCATGCTTATATATCTGAAATACTGTGGGAGTGTTGTGTCTAATGAGATTAATTCATTTTTTGTTTTATTTAGAGATCCTGTTGTGAAATGGACTTCTTTTAAATCAGTCTTTTTTTACATTTTATTTGTGCGATAAAGTGGTTACAATACACAGTAGGACATAGGACAGATACAAAAACAAATACAATGACACATGACAGAGATGAACAGGATATGATTTATGATTGAATGGATATAATTTGAGGTCAAGCAGGTGGGTGGGTATGTAGTAAATAAAAGATCAGAGACTGAAGATCCTAGGTTTTAAATCAGTCTAAATCAATTTTTAATAGTACTCCATTGGAGCTGTTACTGAAAAAAGAAGAAATTAGTTGTTGTTGTTGTTTTTGTACATGTGTATTTGTTTTGATTATATTACTTATGATCAAAAATCTGTCGACAATTTTGCTTACGCCAAACATCAAGCGAATGCAACAACACAAACATAGCAGCCAGTTAATATTACTTACTAGTCCAACAGCAAGAAGTCCAACTCTTGTCCAGTGCCTTCCTGCTCAGTTACTCTCTCATTTTCTGTTCTTAGCTTCCTCCATCAGCATTTGTCAGTTTATTTGTTTCTGTCATTACGTCCTTAGAGGCTTCACTGTTTTCTTTTCTCTGATGCTAGGCCATTGTTCTAGCTGCTTAATTGTTTTAACTGTATAATGCAGGACAAGGCTGTTTAGCAGAGAGTGAAGGTTCCTCACTGTGTCCTTAACCTGTGAAATTTCCATTTAAAGTTTATATTTGAAATAATTATCTGAACTTTAAAAATATTTTTTCAAAAATAGTTTTCTTATACCCTTTAAAATCAAGATGGCCTTGAAGCCTTGGTGATCTTGTGGATCAGCGGGTCTACTACACACTTTGGCACGAGATTGGGCTCTACCACCACTAAGTAGTTGTAAAAATGTAGTAGTTGTGGCTAAGATGTTAGCTAAAAGTTGCCTACTTCCATATCCAGTAGACACAACATTACCATCCCAATAAGGTTGTGTTTGTGGCCATCTGATGGATCTAGTTTACTCTCCTCTTAGCTCTGGTTTGGTCTCCACAAAGTCCTGAGAATATCTGGCACCTTAGCACCTAAATTCTAGATGTGGAGTTTGAAAGACAGACAGGAAGGCAGCTGTAGGATAGAGTATTTTTTGGGCTTGATACCCTGAAAGTGAGGATATCTCGGCCTCTGCTTATCCATGCTGATGGGAATGTTGGTCTGTCGGAAGATTCACTACTTTGGTCCAGGCTAAAATATCTCAACAAGTATTTGATGGATTGCCATGAAAGATTAAATGACAGTCTTGGTTCCCAGAGGATGAATCCTATAGACCTCCCTGACTTTTCTTTTTTACCAGCAGGTTCACTTTTTTGGCTTTTAGTGAAATGTCTTGAAAGAAACTTGTTTTTCCTCATGAAGTGAAGTTCACATTTGTGATTTTTAATCAAATGTTTCAGTGACTATTGGATGCATTGCCTTGAAATCCTAAGCTCTGAATGCAACAGCAACCACCCTCCTTCTTCTTGCTGCAGCTGCTGTTGTGTTAACAAAGCAACTGCTCGCTTCCAGAAAGCCTTTTATCTATTTTTAAATCTGTCTCTTGTGAGTCCCACAACATTGTGAAAAATGCAATGCTAAAATGCAGGAGGTGCCACTGTGTGTTTCTTCAGGGATTCAAGAAGCCGCGTTCATACATCGCTGCTCAGGGTCCTCTGAGGTCGAGCACTGAGGACTTCTGGAGGATGGTTTGGGAGCAAAATGTCTGCATCATCGTCATGATCACCAACCTGGTGGAGAAGGGAAGAGTGAGTGATCAGTCTTATATTTATGTTTGTGAAGCAAATTGTCTGAGATCTGATTGATATAGAGAGGCACACTGTCAACTTACAGAGACAATGTTTTTACATTGAATTTGAATTATGTCTCAATTTTTATTCCCATGCAATAAAGTACCAAATTTGTATTTTCATGATCATTTCTAAATTTTGATGCGTTGATTGTCTCCCCAGAGGAAGTGTGATCAGTACTGGCCGGCGGAGGTGCAGGAGGAGTACGGCAGCTACCTGGTGACAGTGAAGAGTAGCAGAGTGTTAGCCTACTACACCCAGAGGACCTTCACTGTCAGGAACACCCACGCCAAAAAGGTCTGTCAAACAGCCAATCGGATCACACAGTGGATGTAGTAGCTGCATTCAGATGACGAAATATTATTGTTTATGCACATAATGGAGCAAACAAACTGACCGGGAAACATCAAAAGTAAAGTAGATCAAATATTCAACCGTCATCTGCAGGATTTACCTGCAATTCACACATGCAAATGACCCAATGATGTTCCACAGCCATCTACCTTAAGTTTACCAGCACGTTTGAAGACCCGACTGAAGACTTCAGTTCCTGCTAGAAGTTTCATCACTTCCTGTTTGATCTTGTACACCTGCAGGGCTCCCAGAAGGGACGGAGCAACGAACGAACGGTGACACAATACCATTACACCCAGTGGCCCGACATGGGCGTCCCAGAGTACGCTCTTCCTCTGCTCAGCTTTGTCCGCAAGTCATCCGGAGCCAGGATGAACGACATGGGGCCGATGGTGGTGCACTGCAGGTAAGATCTGATAAAAAGCTTTGTTTTCATTTTTATCATCACGTCAGTAAATCCTGGATTCATCTTGTTTTTCCTTACTTGTTGATGAGCAGCGCTGGCGTCGGCCGGACGGGCACATACATCGTCCTGGACAGCATGCTGAAGCAGATAAAAGATGAGAACACTGTCAACATCACGGGATTCCTCAAACACATCCGCACACAGAGGAACTACCTGGTTCAGACAGAGGTCAGAGGTCAACTGTCTGTCTGTCTGTCTGTCTGTCTGTCTGTCTGTCTGTCTGTCTGTCGGTCTGAAAAATATAATCATTTATTCACTTTCAAACTGATGGCAGTTAGTCTTGTCTTAGTCTTGTTGTTAGGTTTGTTGAAGATGTGTCAAGAAGCAGCAGTAAACATAAACTATAATTATTTAAATGTTAAACGAAATAGTAATATACAACCCTGATGTCTAAAAACATAAACTTTTCAAACACATTCAGTCCAGTTTAAACTTGCATACTTGCATAAACGGTCTTTTGACCTGCAAATCACCAAAATAAAGGTTACTGGGAAGAGTCCCTGATACAAAAAAACTAACTTTTTAAGATCACAGGGTGTGAATGTGAATATTTAAAGATTTCTTGCCATTTGCCCATAAATCATTTCAAATTTAGTGTTATATATTATTATATGTTATTCTTGAAAGGTCCTACATTTCTCGTTGGGTACAACATATTAGTGGTCACAACAAGAATTAGACTTATCCAGTCAAACCTCAGCACCATCTATCTCCTCTCTGCAGGAACAATATGTTTTTATCCATGATGCCTTGGTGGAAGCCATCTTATCCGGAGAGACAGAGGTGGTGGCGGCTCACCTGCACAGGTACGTGGACGAGCTGTTGATCCCGGGGCCTGCTGGGAGGACGCACCTGGACAAACAATTCAAGGTAAGCAGCTCAATGAACAGTTCAGTCTGTGTTCGCTGAACTTGACCTGCTAAAGTTTAATGACTCATTTCGACAAAATCATATTATACTGAAATAACAGAACTACTCTCTACTGTGCTATGGAATATACTGCATATTTTAAATTGTATTATGACCTTTTTCTGTGTGCTTAATTGCCACAGTTTTTGTTTTTTTGTTGTTGTTTTTTTTTGTTGTCAGGTTCTTTCCTCCATTGTTTTTCTTGTCAGACTTCTTCACACAGCTCAACAGAATGATTGAAAGATGATTCTTTAGTCACTAACAGATGTATGGTGTTTTCCACAGCTGGTTTGTCACTCTGGAGTGAAGCAATGCGACTACTCTGTAGCTTTGCAGGACTGCAACCGCAGCAAGAACAGAAACTGCTCTGTGATACCTGGTGAGTCCAACATGTTTGTCCACTTAGGAGCTGCAGCATTTAAAGAGAAAAGAAGACGTCAGTCAGCCTGATGTTATTGTGGAATGTTAAATTTGCCTCTCCAGTTACAGTTTGCTCAAGTTAGAAGTGGCTAATGTGCATGAAAGGTACATGACTCTGACATTTTTTTATGTCTTTGCAGTTGAAAGGTCGAGAGTGCGCCTGTCTACGACGGCCGGGGAAACGTCAGACTACATTAATGCTTCTTACATCACAGTAAGAACAAATACATTCTGCTCAGTTTAAATCTTTCAAACTGATGACAGAGATATGTGCATGATCTGTTTAGCCTAGTTAGAAACTGTCTTCCCACCTTCCTGAAAAGTCATACTGTTCCTTTAAGAATCACTATCTCCACCCTCTTGTAGCTGTAATATTTCTTGCTTGCACTTGAGCGATACTTCTTGACACCAATATTGTGTATGGTTGTGTTCCTGCAGGGTTACAGGCAGAGCAATGAGTTCATCATCACCCAGAATCCTTTGCCTGACACCATAAAGGACTTCTGGAGGATGATTTGGGACCACAACACCCAAGTCATTGTATCACTGTTGGGGACAGCGTCACCTGAGGTGAGGAACTGTTTTTTAAATTCAAATAATGTTTATCACATTTGGAACCTCAATTAGCATAATTGGAAACACCTGCATTGACCCTACTATTTCATGTCACGGCTGCTGTGAAAAAGTTCTATTTTAGGCTGTTTAAATTGTACGAACACATAACTACTAAGGGGGCTCACCAAACAATGTAAGAACATACATGTCAGACTAGATATGTTCGTTGCTCTTCTATCATCTCGTTTCATTCTGATGTCGTAGTCCCATTCATAGTGTTCAGACGTAACCATCTGCTGACTTCCTGTGTTGTTAGATGGAGGAGGAAGCAGAGCTGTGTGCTGCTTGGCCCCGTAAAGGGCAGCCAATCAGCTATGAAATGTTCACTGTCACCCAGAGGAGTGAAAATCACATCTGTCTGGCCAACGAGGACATGCTGGTGGTCCAGGACTATGTACTGGAAGCTACACAAGTAAGTGCAACCTGGGACAACTTCACTTCAACCAATTCAATTCAATTCAATTCAATTTTATTTATATAGCGCCATATCATTACAAAAGTTATCTCATGACACTTTTCATGCAGAGCAGGTCTAGACCGTACTCTCAAGATCTTGAGCGCATATAACACACTGCTGCCATTAAATGTTTTCGTTTTTAACTAAATCACATTCACCTCCATTCACCCGGTAGATAAAAATAAATGTAGTGACATAGTGCGACAAAATTTTTCACCAAAGTTTTGGCCCACGATAAGAAAATATATAAGCTGTATTCCAATTAAATATTCTGGTCCTGTTCTTGCTCACCTGAGGATGAACCCTTTAGATTTTATGTATCCATCCAACTTTCCTTTAGCGCCACAGGACAAACTTTATCCTCGTCACTGGTAAGACTTTAGACCATAAGGCAACATGCACATGCCATGTTCAATAATGCAGCTCAGTTCAATGCCAACTTTTATTAGAATAAACTATTTTTTTTTTAAATCAGTCTATAAATACCAAGCAGCACGAGTTTTGTGATGAGATGGCAACACTCCTCCTAGTCCTAGACAGCACTCATGTCAGAATTCATGTAATTATGACTGGTAAACAGTTTTTCACAAAGCTCAGATGTATTGATGCAGAATTAAAAAGTACTTGAAAAGGCCAACAAACATAGTAAATGGTTGAATAAACGGTGGAAGGTAATTAAACACAAATTTAATGGGTATAGATCTATATACACAACCAACTCTGCAATAGAGGCATAGGACAAAAAGTTAAAAACTCACTCTTGTGACTTGTTGTGACAGACATCTGATCTTTTTTCTCCTTATATTCACAGGATGACTATGTTCTGGAGGTGAAACATTACCATGCCCCCCGCTGGCCAAACCCGGACAGTCCCATGAGCAACACCTTCGAGCTCCTCAACCTGGTGAAAGAGGAGAGTACTGCTAAGGACGGCCCCACTGTGGTCCACGATGAGTAAGACCCTTCACCATTAGAGTAACATTTAGGGGATTTTTCAGATCTGATATTTTACAGTGAAATTTAGGATGTGCATGATTTATCTATTTTTATTTTTTCTCAGTGTTGGTGGAGTCACAGCAGGAACGTTCTGCGCTCTGTCATCTCTGACTTGCCAGCTGGAGGCTGAAGGTTCGGTTGATGTCTTCCAAGTGGCCAAGCTGACCAATCTTATGCGACCAGGAATCTTCAGTGACATTGTAAGGCTGTCGTCTGTCTCACAATACACTGATGATAATGTACTGTCTGTTACACAGCTTGTGTGACCTACACTTGAGAGTTTAAAGGACATTTCCAGTTTATTACAATGTTGGTCTTATTTTCATAGTTTTGTCTATCACTTTAATCAGTAATGTCAGCTAACTTAGCTGTCCTGTTAGCTGACTCTGCCCAGAATGTGAGCTCAGAGCACTGGAGGAGTGCTGTTTTTTTAATGTTACATCTCTAGCTCTGACCAGTGGGAGCACTAGTGCCTCAAGTTCCAAATCTGTTAGCAGTTTGCTATGTAGCAACAAGTAAAGATATATGTCCATCAGTAATCTCTGTTAATTAAGTTAAGGCAAAGAATCCAAACAGTCAAATAACTAGACTAAGCGGGGCATGTCCTGTGTCTGGAGTAGATCACCAATCAAAGAACTGTGATGAGCTCATCCTATAAAGTTGGTCATGTTTAATATCAACATCTGACATTGTAATATCATAAATACGACAGAAAGTAAGGAAAGCCATAATAGGTCCCCTTTAACTTTAGAACAGTGTCCATATAATCCAAGTTGTAATTTCAAATGACTCTGTTATTAAAACTAGAGGTGTGCTGGTGTAAAGTTCATCAACATGGAATACTGTTAGTCCCCAATTATAACTTAATTACTTTGCACCATCTTTTTAAACAAATAAATATGATGTATGGTATGATGTACTGGACATTGCAACTTTTGTTGGACTCAACTAAACAACACTAAACATGAATTACGCTGAAAACACTATAAATACAAACAGGTTGGTTGCAAAAAATGTTGGGCAACTGACTGCGAATGGCTTTAGAATGCTACATAACAGCATTTTTCTTTTTGGGATGCTAATGGTAACACAAATTGTTGATGTTATTTTCACTAAAGTATAACATAAAAGTAATGTTTTATTTCACTGATCTGTTATTTCTAATACGTTTCCTGTAAGCTTTTTGGGAGTGATCATAGGCTGAAGATGAAGATAACAAACAAACAAGCATGCAATTGAGTTTTGGAGGCATAATGTTAATTTGGTTTACAATTAGCAATTCTTTCAAGAACCTTCCTATTTACTCCATTATTTAGTGCCAAACTACTTTGTTATTTGCAGATGACTGCCTAGGAAATTACTCAGAAATGATTGACTTGTAACTGAACACACTTTACCAGAATAATACGGGATACTGATACACTCGAATATAACAGTTGGTTACCTGTCATTTTACAGGAGCAGTACCAGTTCCTGTACAAAGCCATGCTGAGTCTTATTGGGACACAAGAAGATAAGAAAACCCTCCAGTCCTCCGACAACAACGGTACCATCGTGGTGGGAACTGCCAGTACTGCAGAGAGCCTTGAGTCCCTGGTTTAACCGCCACAAAAAAAACCCCACAAAGAACTCCTGTTTAACTTTCACAAAAGAGCAACAGCATTTTGTCTTTCCTCTTCAACCCCCAACAGAACTTCTCCTGATGCCAGACTCATGCTACAAGTACTAAATCGTCGTTGTTCAGGAGTCCTGTGTTGTAGTTTGAGGCTGGCACGTACCGAACGAGTTTCTATTTCGCTGGATCTGGACTCCCCTTTTGTAATGTGTGCCTTTTTGTATTTTTCATCCTGTACTTCTAACTTTGATACAAGTTGTAGACTAACTGTCCGATGTTTTAACACTGTACTGTCCTAAGACGTTTCATTCAACTAACAAACTTTTCCTAGACCTTTGTATTTATTGGCACTGAGCCAAATGGGGAAAAAAGGGAAAAAAATGGCATCTTTTTACATCAAATGAGATATTTTGTTAGCTTGTCTTTTATAGAGCTCCTGCACTGAACTCCTTTCTGTAAATACCATCACAACGGTAGCAGCAGTGTGCTATTGAAGTCAAATATAAAATAAGGGCCTGGAATAATAAAAATAATAATCTAATGTAAATAATATTATAGTAATCAACT
This sequence comes from Sciaenops ocellatus, assembly GCA_033000465.1. Lineage (NCBI taxonomy): Eukaryota > Metazoa > Chordata > Actinopteri > Sciaenidae > Sciaenops > Sciaenops ocellatus. The sequence continues at coordinate 24,219,059 of CP136871.1, read as the reverse complement.
CGATGGACCAAATTTCTATTTATACTTTTAGATTTTTATATTTTACCATTTTTAGTGCATTCAAATGTTATGGTTTAATTCTAATTGCTTAGTTGGAGAACATTAATGCTTTTATATTCTGGATTTTGTAACAGACTAAATGTGATGCATGGGGTCCTGACATGTTTGTTTTTTAGCTGGACATAAAACACAGCTGGATTATTAGCTAGGGGATTAAATAAGCGGAAGAACACCAAAGAAAGAGTGTGCTGGAGTGTTTTGTTACTGTGTGCAGAACTATACTGTAGCAACACATTTTCACCAGATTCATGTTCACTAAAGGCAGAGGCTAGAAATGGCTAGCAAGCTAATGTGCTTGCATACAAGCTTATTTGCTTATGAGCAATTTTTTGCTGCTTAGTTTGAGACTCGTTAAGGCATATGGGTGGTCCATATTCATACAGAGCCGACGTGAAAGCAGAACTTCCAGGCTCTGTTCCAGGTAACTCATTACATTACAGCTCAGTATTAACATGGTAATAGTGAGGTAATGCTTTGATAATAAAAAGGTGATTAAATGTAATTAAAGTAATAACCTATTAATAGCATGGTATTGGGTAATAAGGGGACAAAAAGTGAAGGATAATAATTGTGAAACACTAAAGACTACTTATAGTATAGTGTAATATAGTAAAGTAATAGTTTGGTAACAATATGGTAAGCTACTAACAATAAAATGGTTATATCAGTGCAGTATTTGGATTAAAAAATGGTAATAACATTAATGAGGTAATATAAGTTTTCACAAAAGTATAGGCTACTATCAGCGTAACACTTTCTTGGAAGTCAGAATTGGTAATGACAGATTATTAGATCATTATAACACTGGCAGACAGAAAAGGGTCCTGACTGCGCTCCTGCTCCACAGAGGATGATCCTTTTTCTTGACAATGACAAAGAGGTTCACAAAGACAATCTGCTCAGAATTTTCCCAGTGCAGTGTTATTTAGCCATAGTGAGGCCTACATTTGTCTGAAATTAGGGCATAGGGAGCAATAGTTAGAGATCCTGCTGTTTTAAATTATGTACATCAAGGCAAATTTGCTAGATTTTGCACAAAATTAGCTATTACAGGCCCCAAATGGCCCCACTCCTTTAGGTCTATATGACAAACCAAACTGACAGAGAAGTAAAAAATCATAAATCATAAACATGACATGTTTTAGCATATTATAATGCATCCTCTCTTATGTTCCAAGCATTCCCTTTTGTTGCCATGGGACATCTCTGAGGAAACCAAAAGACATCATATTGTCTTTGTAAACCTCTGTCAATGTCAAGAAAAGGGAGTGAATTTTATTTTAACAGTATTTTCTGTCCTGCAGATGGGAGGGAATCACCAAAAATATTAGGGTTCATCCCTTTGGGGACTATGAATATCCACAGCAAATTTCAGCCACCAGGTGATGAGATATTCACATAAAATTTTGGATTTCTGGAATAAAGAGTAAAACGTGATCCTATGAGGACGATGAATAGGCAACCAAACACTGGGTGAGAAAGCAGGCTATCTTTAAGGTGTTTCGTTGTTGTGTTTATCCAGGCTCACTTACGGCAGCAGAATGAGCTTCAGCTCCTCCATCAGCAGCCTCACAGACGACCAATAGGAAGGAGGCCGAAGGTCAGAGGTGACAACGATAAGACAATAGAAGGAGTAAAAACACCCCCCGTGAGCCTGACAGTAGAGAGGTGTTAATGAAACACAAAAAAACAGAAACAATAAAGACGTGGGTTGATGAGTCTTGTACGACCTGTGGATTATGTATTTTCCCCTTATGGAGTCATGATTTAATCTCTGCACTGAACCGGTTATTCTAATTGATTTCCCATGTTTTAATCCGGGTTAAGACTCTGGAAGAAACGTGCCTTTTCAGGACCAAAAATAGGTCAAGTGTCCAGACGTCGTCTTGACCTGCTGCCATATCCATACCTTCATTTGCATTTTTGACTTTTCATAATTACATGCCCAATTATCCCCTGCTTGGTGGCCTAGTTTGCATGGCTGCCTCTAAATCAAGCAGAAACAAACAAACTATCTTATTTTCAGGGGAGGCTGGAAAGCAGCAGAATAGAATCTGAAATACCAAATGTGGGATTTTGACGTTACATGCAGCAGACACTTTTATCCAAAGTGACTTGCAAAAAAGGGAAACAATCATGGTAAAGTGCGACTAGGACATGTTAGTGCAGCAATAAGTACTGTGACAGTACTAGAGGGACAGATTTAGCATGTCCAGTTTTAACAACTGCCTGTTACAGGGTGAGTCTGGTAAACAAAATCTTTTACGATGGCTTTGAACTCAAAGTCGGACATAGATCACCCCAGTGGTGGAAGTATTCAGATGTTTTACTTAAATAAGTGTAGAATACGGCCGTGCATCTGTATTTAAAAATGTACTAAGTACCTTGCCTTAATAGAAGTATTATGAGCAAAATGCACTATGAATCACAAAAGTAAATGTATACAAGTAAACTAGTGGGTAGTTTCATCTACATAATGCATATTTCAACTAACACATAACAGTTGTCACATAAATGGAAATTAGTGAGAAAATGCAAATACTAGAGAACACTTATCTCAGCACTGTACCAGTGTGTCAGATTTAGAGGGCTCTATTTACAGAAGATGGCAGAAATAGTATATAACGTTCAATATTCATTAAGTACTGTATGTTTTCATTAGTGTGAAAGTAAGAATCATTATGTTTTTGTTATCTTAGAATGAGTCTTTTATATCTGCAGACGCAGCAGGTCCTTTTTCACTGAGTCGACCATGTTTAACCACCATGTTTTTATTGTAGCCCAGTGCAGGAAAACTAAACACTGGGGGTCCGGTCAAATAATCTATTTTGCTGAGGAAAGTTCCTAACTGAGTGAAATGTCCCAGAAGTATTTACATAGTCACCATGATAAGAGCTGTTCGAATTCTCTAAATGTTAAGGAAAGGAGCTTCAGTGCTTCCTTTCTTATTTCCTTTAGCATAGGATACACCGGACCATCCTTTACAAAAGGAAAGGCGATAATGTCGTTCCACAATTCCTTGCGGCAAAAAAACACACTGTTCAGTCATTCACAACCAGACATAAAAGAAAACACTAGGTTATTTAAAAAGCGTGATGCAGACTGCAGCAGAGAGAGCGTGGACAGACGTGATAACGTGATATAAAAACTTTGATCATGAAGCCTGTTCTGTTGTTGACTGTGGAGCTGCTTTGACACACAGAGTAAAAACTTTTTCTAACTGTGATGGATGTCCAGCTTGCTGCAGATTATCATAGATGTTACCTTTGATTATTAACCATCGATCTTTTCCCATAACTTGCTAATATGTTTATAAATGAGTGGACAAGAGTGTGAGCGACAATACTCAGCGTGACAAACACTTCATTTCACGTTTGTGACAGGTGGACAATATTCCTTTATTATTTCAATTCTAACGTTGATAATGATGTCATATTTTTCACCAGGTTGTCTACTTTTATATATCCTGCATGAAACAACACGGTATAGCACACAGGGGAGAAGTATCTCAGATGCGCCTTTCTTAGTTTTACCACAGATCACATCGATAACAGCCGCCGTCACATGATGATGTAGTCTAGTGTAAGTGCAGTCAGACTCTCTGAGCACCGCTGTCGTCTTTTCCTAACTCCTTTTGAATTCTCCTTCACATCTTTCCTTGACCTGCCGGTAATTTTTTTGACTATTCGACCGAACCTTGGCTCCAGATAGGTCCTTCCACATTTTTCATGGCCTCCGTAGTTTCTCCTTCACACTAGGGAAGAGAATGTGAAACAAGGGGGTTTCAATCAAGCTGCAACCTCCGTGGCTGTGAAGTGAATCCAACACAAGTGGCAAAAATTGCAGTTCCTCAAACGGCCACTTGAGGCTGGTTACAGAATGAGTCAATCAACATAAGCACCCATATTAAAATGTCTAACTTCACGGCAGAAATAAATATGTTTACAGCCTGGTACAAAAAACTGTTTTGGTCTCTATAGCTATATAACTTCTTCGTCAATGAAAACCGTACCGAGGGTTTTTAATATAATCCACCAGGTCAAATTATACAAATGAAGTATAAAGTTATGCATAATTAAGTGCGCGTGGTTGCCTTGCACATATAGTGAGGAGCTGGCCGAGCCAGGACTGCCAAGATGAGCTGAGCTTCACAGCTCTTCAAAAACCTTGTTCCATGTTTTATACAGTCTGTGGTTTTAATCCGCAACTACATGGCTGGATGCCACTAAATTCTACACACTGGTCCTTTAAGTATTTCAGTAATTACAAAACTGCATGGAGTCAACAGGAGTTAAAGTGTAAAGAGTAAAAGTGCCTAGTTAGTTTCCACCACTGGACAGGGGACTTTTTTCCAATTTAAATACACATTTCTTAGACGATGGACCATTTACATTTCAACATAAGACCATTATATACAAGACAGCAAGTCAAGCATTTTCAAATTATTAGTCAATTGACTAATTTCTGCCTGAGAGAATTTTTTTTCTTTTATAACTATTTTTATATTTGAGTAAAATGCCAAATGTCCTTTGGCTCCAGCTTCTGAAAGGTTTCTAACATTTCTAAGTTTTATATCATTGAAAACTGAATATCTTCAAGATCTCTTCTGGTTCACCTTACCCTGAGCTACAGTTTGTTCACTAACAAAGGAAGACTTTAGCTGTTCACAAGGACTTCTCGAACAGGACAATTCAGCGAAGAGTGAAGGTTTCAATGGAAAAAAAAACCCCAATACAGCAATCGACAGGAACTTTTAAAGATGTTCAGAAAGTTGGTAAAAGGTATTCTATTTACCTGTATTGGTATTCAGCCATACAGATGGTTTTGGTTTGCTTTGCAGGTTTCAGATATCCAGTAACTCCTCGACCCTGACACTGTGGAGCTGAACAGAATGTATATTGTGTTCTAAGCTTAAAAAAATATTTCATTTGGACTTTACCAAAATTTCGTGAGATAAATAAACAATTAGAGAGGCTGATAAACTACTACTAATTAATGAATTGCATTTGCATTGAAGAGATGCATTAATAAGTTTAAGTGTGATTAAAAACTGTGCAAACATTACTTTTGCAAATTAATAATCTGTGTTTAAAGACTGAAGAGAACAAAGAATGTCATAGAATGTTTTTTTATTTAAGTTTTCATTTTCATTTACACTTACATAAAGCAAAAAAAACAAGCTTTTATAAATGAATGTGAACTCAAATGTTTCAGACAAAACAAAAATAAAATCGTGTTCATGTTGGAGGTAAACCAATATTCAGATTAATATTCTATGATAACAAAATTTCATTTGACAGATGTGTTAGTGTTCATGTGTTCCCTTTTTCTGGATTTGTAAAACTGCTTTATCTGAATTCTTTCTTTTGAAATCTGAAAGGAAGTCTTTGTGTCATTCAGATTCAAGTTTTATATATATTTAAAAAATACATCTATATGTAAAGCAAAATAACTCTGGGTATTTTTTTAACCATTAAAGCATGTAATAAACTGTTTATAAGGTGACCACATCCCCTCCCCCCAAAATAAAAACAATTTATCGCTCAGGAGACCGACAATAAATCCTCGTCTGGGGAACTTTAGTCTCACAAATACACTATTGACTCTCAAAATCAAGACTTCTACCTCTGAGCTCAACGTAAGCCAGGAGCTGCTGTTACTTGCTCCGAACAACACAGTGAAAGACTAAGTAACATGAGACTATTTCCTGTGAATAAGAAATGTTAATATTAATTCATGGTTTTGATGTTGGCCTTTTGTTTGAAGAAATACTTGTGTGGGCACGGTCTTTCTTCACAGTGTGAAGGACAGTGAAGTCTTGAGCTGGGTTTGTTGGACTTTTAATCAATCCAGAAATCAGATTCTGTTTGAGGTGATAAAAGTTCAAAATTAGGAAAGGTTTAGTAGGTTTAGTTAGCGAACTGACTGACATTTTACAAAACAAGTCAAATAAATAAAAACAATAAAAAACATTGCAGTTTTATTATCGCATGAGGGGTTAAAAAAGCGTCTAACTAGTTTCACCTGATTAATGTTTGCTTTTAACGCTTGAAATTTCTAATGTCTAAAATAGTGTTTGATCAGTCGACTTTTTATAAATCTTCACAGAAGAACATGTCTCTGAAACAGTCGACACCAATGAGACAAAATCAATTTGTCACAGACGAATTTAGCCCAACTCAGGGTGATAATATTAAACTGCAGATTATTGAAGATTGTCACCAGCTGCCTTTTCAACTTTTTCCTCAACCTCAAACTTGGTTTTAAAGCATCACTATAAAGCAAACAGTTTCATTTCATTGCAGTAGAACCAAAATAACTTTTGGGGGTATTAAAACATTCTTTTTGGCTTTCAAAAAAATGTTCTTAAATTTTTTAACCCTTTAAACTTTCACATTTGAAAGAATAATTACATAACAAATATGTATTTAATCAGTCTGGTAAGTTAATTAACGATATAATATTAAACACCGATCGTCAGCAGACGGGTGAGTCTCAGTCTGTCAGAAGAGGTTTAAGTTGTTAAAAGGCAGCTGATAGCAACTGGATTTAATACGTTTGATACGGGTTGCTCTACTCATGCAGGGTGCTCTTGGAAATGAAGTAAAGCCCCTCCTCTTTCAGTCGGGTCAGTGCCGGCCCATAGACCTCTTTCGTCATTGGAACCACCAGACCCTTCGTGGTGATTTCACCTGCACAGAGGAAAAGCACAGATTTAGGTTCAAACTACTTCAGCGGTATAACTGCTGTCTGATAGAAAAATTGTTAAAAATGTTTTGAGGAAGACGCAGATTTCAGATAATTTAAGAACATTACACATCACAGTGAATGCAGTTTGTCCTGTCAGTCCACTTTACGAAGTGACGCGATAAGTGATGTCACTGACCATCAAGGACCATGCGAGCAGCAATGGCTGCTGGGTATCCTACAGTCTTGGCCATGGCGGAGAAGCCGTTTGGGTCACCGTACACCACCAGGCTAATGTGTTTGGTCTCCAGCTCGCCAGTTGGGTGGCGAAGGCCCACGTCGTTCCTCAGGATGATCATGTCTCGTTCGCCCTTATCTGACCAAAAGAGAGAAGGTTTTAGTGGTTTGTGTACTTACATCTCATTTAGTACTGTTAATAAAATGGGCTTGTGTCTCACCAAAAGAGAGTTTGGCTTCCAGATGTTTTGCCAGAGAAGCCAGCACGCTGTCGGCGTGAGGCACCGACTCGTCGCTCAACATTCCAAACCTGAACACACAGAGAGACCAAAAAACAAGATTTTTCCTCACAATAGAATAACCTTCACAAGGCTGTTTTAAAAGCTTTAGAAGAAAATTACTCTTGCTTTAACACCCTGGCAGCGCTGCGGCGGCCCACACATCCTTGGCTAAATCTAAAGAGATGAGCAGTTGCTTTTTGTCACTGTTTTGCTGGTGAATTGAATAAATGAACAACAAGTCATTCAATTTGAGCTGCGAACGCGTTGGCTTTTTACTCTTTTTAACGGCACAGATGGAATGTTTCCAACAGTTCACTATTACTGTCGAAGGAATTTACGTTTCAATGCCAGCACGGCCCTCTTCACTTCACCGCCAGCAGTAGAAGAACAATGACAGCATGGAGCCTTGGTCTGAAGAGACCCTTGGAAAAGTTGATTTAAATTGAAGAGTGTGCATGCTACACCACTTCAAGCGTCCTCATTAGGGACTGAAGTAAAAAATGTGCAGTAGAAGCATAGCAGCCTCGGCCTTGCTTGCAGCCCGCCATCTACAGTACCTACGCAAACCTTCAAAGGCGGCAGACATTACATTTATCATATATGTTCAGAGCTGACCAGCACAGAAAAAAGAAAAATGGGCATCCACAGAACTTGTTTTATTACGCAGGATTTGGACCATTTCTTGGCACATAATCACCAACTGCTCAGTGTCTTAGAAAGTGCAGAGATTTAAGAATAAAAACATTACCTACACACTTAACTTTTTGGAAACTGTTTTAAAAAAAAAAATGAGTGAAAAAAGCATTTAAAATTTGGAGTTACTTTAACTAAAAAACAATAACTATTTAACAAAACTGAGCTAAAAATAAGCCTCAGTAATTGTACAAACACCGGTCAGAGGCAGAGACTAGTTGAGGTTAGCCAGTGAAGTAGCCACAGCTATCCATCCATATGATTTCTGTTGCTGGGGTTGTGGTGGCAGCACGCTAAGCAAAGTAGTCCAGACATCCATCTCCCTAGCATTGGTTTCCAACTCCTCCTGGGGGGTCCCAGATTCATTCCCAAGACATATGAGAGTTAGAATTTCTCGAGCGTGTTCTGGGTCTACCCCAGGGTACATGTACTTGCATGCACTTAGTAAGTCTTATGGTTCAGTTTTAGTACACAGGAACCAATTTAATCCCCAAACGCTTGTTGGAAACGTGTTTGAGAAAATGTGAGAATTGTCTGAATAGTCTTCTAGTCTCTCACCATCTCAGGTTGTTCATCTCAAAGTCGTCCTTTCCGATACGTTCGTACACGGCTTCTTCAAAAGCATCCTGGGAGATAGAAGAGGACAATCCCATCTGCTTACAGAGGAGCTCTTTCTGTAGAGAGGAGAGAACACATCAGTTTATATATATATTTTTTTTACATCCTCCATACCTCTGAGATTATCACATTCAAACACTTTCAATCCCACATGTTCTTTCTTCTTTTTCCTAAAATGATTCCTAAAGCACTTCTTTAGCTCCTGGATCTGTCTCCTAGCTCCTAGATTGTCTAGTTTTAGCTCTTCTTTAGTTCATAGACAGACCCTGAGTAACTCTGTCCTACGTGTCCTTGCTCCTACTTTTCTGAAGTGCCTCTTCAGCTCCTAGTTTGTCTCCTAGCTCCTCTTTAGCTTTAGCTTCTTTAGCTTGTCTCCTAAAGCTCTTCTTTTGCTCCAAAACTGGGTCTTATATTAATCTCCTTTACTTTACTGTCTCGTCTTATACGCTGAGATTAGACATTTAGAAATAACTACATTAACAATAATAATAATAATAATAATAATAATAATAATAATAATAATAATAAATAATTGAGGATTTGGACATTTATCCATTTCTCTTTCCAGCTTGTTTCCAGATGCAAAAAAGAAAGTTTTCAAAAGTGGAAAGTGAAAATCGCCGATTATGATTTCTTTGATTTCTGATACACATTCTGAACCTGCAGCTCTGTGTTTCTCTTTGGTCTTAAAAAATATACGACAAAGATGATCTGCTGTAAATTCTCATCAGTGTCAGAAAGCCTTGGCTCACTGCAGTCTTGATGAGCTATTGACAGTAATAGACTCTTCAGCAAACCCACTTCCATAGTCTGATGCTTGAAGTGGAAGAGCTGCAAAACACACTGGTGAAAGAAGGCTGCCTCTCAACCATGTGTTTGGATGTGTTCATCATCTCTTTCTTTTTAAACACTGAATGACTCTCAGCCGAGGTTCTTACCCAGGAAACAGGAGATGAAGTGTGGTTCAGGATGGGACAGGCCTCGCTGTTGATCAGGCCCAGTTTGACGAACCCACTCATGGCCTTCGAGAAGCCCTGTGGGAAAGAACAAGAACCGCAATGATCACAGTGACACGGAGAAACAAAAGATAGCGGAAGGAAAATATTTTTGGTTTCAGAGACTCAAAGTCTCTTATTTAGACTATTGTGGTTTCTGTTTGATTTGGACTTTGAATTTACAAGGACGCACAGTCACACTGCTGATTCTTTTTCTTTCCCCTCCCCTCACTGCTGTCTTAAATTCCACATGTAAAAACTCTGTTAGAGACTAGATATAACAGGTAGTCACTTTCTCAAAAGTCAAATTCAAGAACTTTCCAGGTTCAATTGCCACAAATTCAAAGACCCAACAAGGCATACTCTGACACACAGATCAAGGTTAATTACCTACCACTAGCTTGATGTAGGTTATTAAAAATATCAAAAGAACTTTATGTTCTGCTATTGTACAAAATATATAAAGTCAAGCATCCTTGTCTACTTATGTCATTTTCAAAAAGTTTCAAGGCCTTGATTTTTCCTCCTCAAATTCACAAACACACAAGGATTTCAAAGACCTGTGGGACCATGGATTACCACAACAAATCTGTATCATACATCTGTAGTACTTTGAAGAGTTAATCTGCGGGTCAGTGTGTGTGTGTGTGTGTGTGTGTGTGTGTCTCTGTGTGTTGTACCTTGAAGCGCAGTGTTCCTCTAACCAGTGTGTGTGCTGTCTGGATGCCGTAAGGCTCGGCATACTTGGTGCTGTCGCGGTTTGGAAATCCCTCCAGGTTGAAACCAGGAAGGAAATCCATGGGCATGGTGGACTCCATCAGAGACCCGCCAGCCGGGATGCTCACCATCTGGACACAAACGCACAGACTCAGTTTCTCCCCTTGATTAAAAGCACTATATTATAAGAACACATTTACAGAAAAAAAAACATCTTGCATAATAATTTATGGTCTTTTGAGGCCTCCGTACCTGGTTGTCTTTGAGGAAAATGGCGGGGCTGATGGTGTTGAGGAGGACGCCGTACGGACTCCAGCTGAACTTGTAGCGAAGAGGATTGTCTGAACATTCAGGAGCAGGGAGTCCTCCGCAGAACGAGCTGTAGGACTCCACCTGAATTTAAATTGTCAGTTAATGTAATGTCAATCAACAAATTGTTTCTGGGTTATACTTTTTTTTTTTTAAACTTCACGACAGCATTACAATTTGTTATGCGTTTTAAAAGAGACTTAAACTTTAACTTCCGAGTCTAAGTCACGTCTGTCGCAACCAATAATGTAATAACGTCCAATAATGTAATACCTGCCGATAACGTAATAACTTAGTAATAACTAGACCGATTAGACTTTTTCATCTAACACTGAGCAAACGCATGTAGGTCACATGACCACTGTTCTCTTTCTGAATTCTAGCACTTTCCACCAAGTGATCTAACTACCATATACACTTCACAGTAATGAATTAAATAATATTTCTCTATACATGAAATTATGAATTGACATATCTAAACAAATAAACAATATTCTAAATAACAATTTTGCTGGATCTTTTGCTGGCTCTTACAGCCATAATTAAGGAGAGAGTGCTGCATAGTACATACCCTTGATGAATTAATATGACGACTATGTCATCCACCATATCTATTTTTGATGAGCAAAATGCACAAAAACTGCAAAATAATCTTTTATTTCCAAGAAATGCAGTTCTATTTATGTATTATTACATTATCAAATAACTTTTTAATGCTACGCCAATAACGTAATAACCAGCCAATAACATAATAATTTATTACATTATTGGCAAAATGTTATTACGTTATTGGCTTTATTACATTTAAAATGGCCCAAATTAATACATCATTGGACTTTATTACATTATCGGTTGCTACACGCATCTCAGCTCATGTTTGACTGCATGACGTCATCTGTTTCTAGACTAAAAACCTGTGTGAAATTCAGCAATGTGAACACGTGTACTGTCACTCTGTTTATGGATCAATACGACTACCAGGAAGCCTGCATATGTTCAAACAATCATTATCTCTTTCTCACACCCTCACACACACAGGATGAAAGCGGACTCACAGTGCAGCCGTCAGCTTTGGCCTGGTCGATACACTCCATGGCCAGCATGTGGTCGATACCCGGGTCCAGTCCCATCTCATTCACTATGGTGATCCCCGCCTCCTCCGCACTGACACACACAAAGACACACGGAGACATTCACATTTAGCTTTAGATAATAAGCTCATGTTTTATCCAGTAAAAGTTCAATTAAATTAGCAAAATTATGTTTATGTGAATGTGAAAACAGCCCACTAGGGTCAAAACTGTGCAAATCTATCCTGCTTGTCTGTTGTGTGCTTGGTCATCACCTGCTCTGCAGCTCCTTCATGGCAGGACTCAGGTAGCTGGCTGTCACCATGTTTACCTTCCTCTTGATGCAGTGTTTGGCGATGAGTGGGTGAAAGGAATATGGCAGCATGCTGAGGAGCAGAGGGAGGAGGTGAGGTCAGGACAGACGGCTGATTCATTTATTTATTTAGCAAATAGCAAATGATGATTCAAATTGAGCCCAGAGATGCTATATAGGTGACTAAACTCCATTTTCATCCATCCAATGAAAGGTACAGCCTCACAGGACTGCTAGCGAGGCTACAGACCTTAATCATTTCAATTAGGGACAATAAAACTGTACAATAGCTGACAGTGTTATTTAGGCCCCGCCTCCTTTTGGGGGCGTGGCCAACTGTAAAATTTTGGCTTAAAAGATTTTTAAAAATCCCATGTTTAACAGTTTGTATGTGTGCCTGTAACAAATTATTTTGCTTTTGCTGTACCTGATGACTAAGTCATGATCTTTGATCAGAGAGTCGAGGTGTCCTTCCTGGCTGCCAGCGTCCAACGTGACAGGGATGGTGTTGGGATATTTGGCTGCCAGTTCCTCTGCTTGCTTCAGCAGCACCGATGCTGAACAAAAAGATGAAGAAATCACAGGAAGCAGTTAGTTTCTTCTAGAATAAACTGACTGTGGTGCTAGAGTAATGGTCATAAGGTCATTAAAATCTAAAGGGTCATCTTCTGGGGAGGAATATACACGGTTCAAAAGGCCTAGAAAACCTATTTTCGTAATTGGTGTTTGTACTATGAGTGATAGAACTGATATTTCAGAATCTTTAATGTGATCTGTGTTAAACAGGCCAACCAATGGACCAACAGACTGAATGACATCATCATTCTTACAAAAACAAAAGGACTTATGTGCATATCTGAGCCAACAGATAAAACTTGATATGACACATAGGTTGTGCAGTAGCTACTGTTGGCATGTTTACAGTTGCTAATTATCATGTACTTTACAAAGCAACAAATTTCAACCAGATTTGTGATTCAACCAGTATGAGTAGTAAATGCAAATAAGCTCCCTGCTCATTATCCAGCAAAAGTCTGCTGGATGACGAGTTTCTAGGGCTGTTTCTGGGGCTACTCACAGGATCTGATGGGTCACCAAATACTTTGAAACATTAACTCACGAAACTCAGATCAAACTGTCAAACTAGATAGTACTTGAATCAAGATTCTGCTGTTATATTGCTTATAGCTCTCCTCAAATGTTTTTGGAAATGTAGGTATTGTTGTACCTGTAATACAAGGAAGTTCTTCAATTTTTCCTCAGTGATAACAGACAAGCCAAAAACCAAGCACCACGCAACTTGTAGTATTTCACCCACCAGCCGGTACGTTTAGTGTAGACCAGTGCATTCTCCTTTTGAGCAAAAGGGAATACCACGGACCCTTTTCTCAGTTTTCTCTGGTTGTGTAGCACTAATATAAAAAAAATATTTTTGTCTTTCTTAGACAGCCTCGTTAATAAAAGCACCATCTTTACAGCCGTTTAAAAAAAAAAAACTTTAACCCGGGAGACTGTAGAAAGATCACCCACTCATATCTCACGACTGACTGTAAACTCTGAGTCTCTAATTTAAGACTGTTACTTCTTATACTAAAGATAAAGTGAAAATAAATAAAGTACTATTGATAAAGTTTAATAAGAAGCTCTTTACATTTTAACTTTCGTCAAATCAAACCATCAAAAGCCAAACACCAAGGACAAAATTTCATGTGACCTGAGTGTGGATTTTGGTCACACGATGACACAAAGACTTTAAGATATAAAGTGGACCTTTGAACTGTGATTATGTTGTTTCAAACAACATCTGACATTATGACTTTATAAGTTTACAAGACAAACTCACCCACAGTGACCTGAGTCTTCTCGTCACGAGTCAAATATTCAACTACAGGTCCGGAGACGTATCCTGAACCCAGCAGCAGAATGCGCTTCATCCCAGTCTTCTTCATGATCTGAGCCTTCTCCCTGAAGGACATTTACACATAATGAGTCAGAGCCACGTCAACACAAAACATACCACTGCATTTATATCGAGCAGGCTGAGATGCTTTTTCTTAACAATACTGAGGAGATTGAATCAAAATTTGGTCCTTAAAAATGGATGAAACGAAAAATCAGCCACTCAACTTTGACTCTTTACACATTTTGTCTGACAACAGAAAGCGACTAAAAACTGTTTTGGGATCTGCTGTAGTCTACATTCAGTCTAAAGTTTCACCTGTCATTTATAAAGTAGAATAAGTATGTGTGTTTCTTCACTGTGTTTCTTCATGGATAAGGTTTTATCCTGCACATTACCTCACTAGAAAAGACAATATAACAGACAAAAATGATAAAGAATCCTGGGATTAAGTTAAAAAATATAAAACAAACAATTTATTTTAATTTTGCTCTGATATTGTAATGCTTTAGTTTATTTATCTAATGAACCCTAAAGTTTTCAAAGTTCCTTGAAAATCCTTGAAAGACTCAGTTAAGCAGCAGTGAGGAAATATATCTCACTCTTCTATTACATGTTGTGTTTACATTTTATAAATATGCATTTGTTTTTTTTTTTTATTAATGAGCAAATATTTGCCTGAATAGATCTCAAATCAGTGTGTAACATGTTTGTTGAAACAATGTGTACAAAGTCAACTCAGCAGTGAGACAGATCTGATTTAATTAAAACAAACAGTATTGCTGTGACTGAGGATGAGGATGAGGCCTGAGGCCTGAGCCAGGAGGAGGAGGAGGAGGAGGAGGAGGAGGAGGAGGAAGGTGAGTCGGCATGGGAGGAGGAGAATCATGCGGCGGAGGCAATCCAAACAATAAACAAATAAAATAACAAACAATAAAAATGTGTACATTTAAAAAGTTTTGTTGGTTATTTTTGTCATTATCGGGGCTGCTTATTGTGCTTAAAAAACACGTGAAATTAATGTTTTCACATATAAAATGTCCCAAAACCACAAGTGCATATATGTGAATATATCTCAGATGTTGCTTCACGTGTGAAATTAATGTTAGTAATAATTGATATTAAAAAAAAAAACAATAACTACAACATTAAAAGTAATATTTGATTAACACATTAATACATTGATTGATATTCATAAATTGTATTTATTTATTTGAATTAAAAGTTAAAATACTAGTAACTTTGAATTCATTTCAATATTAAACCTGTACCTCAATACCTAATTTACTGAATTCATTTTAATTATTTTTTATACATTTATAACTTTAGAGGAATTTGTATGTCATGTTTTCAGAACATCAAGGCCACAGCCTTTAACTTTATAAAATAGTGAACATTTTCATTTTATCCAGGACTCTGGCAGTACTGAGGTCTGATCTGCAGCCCCGATCACATATGTGACCCACAGTGAGAATGAAAGTCATATGAGTCCACCGTTTCACGGAGCATCGGCTCTCAAGCTGTTTAATTCAGCTGAGAGGCTTTCTCCAAACAACTGGACTCACTTAAAAAGTCTGATTTCGCATGCTAGATTATCATAACACCATAATTGAGGCATCAGCCCAAGTGAACTGTGGCATTAATATCCCACCACCGCCTGCTACAAATCCCCCAGGAGTCAGAGCCCTGGACTCGTCGGCTTTGGCCTAATTGGATGCGTCAGCGCACACATGCACGAGTCGCAGTGGGACTGACTGGAGGTCCGACCGGCAGTCTACCCGCCACTGAGCATCATCTTCTTAATTAAAAAAAGAAAAGAGAGACGTTCCCTCAAGAGGATTTCTCCCTGAGTTTACATATCTTAAGGAGCCAAACTCAAACAAAAGGATTAAGATTTGGTGGCATAGCTTGTCTGGAAAAATGATACAATTAGGAAGAAAGTCTTAGAGGTGGCCTCAATATGAGCAAGCAGGGTTCTTCGGTGTGAAAAGCACCGAGACTGGAGTCTCAAGAAAAGAGTGAAATCCTTTCAACCAGTCTGTTTATAGAGCATTTAAACAACATGAACATTTAGACATTTATGTGCTAATGAAACATTGAAACTGGACCCATAAGAGTTATGGAGTCAGAATAGATCTGAAAAGCTCATTAAAATGCAATAAAGCAAGAATGACTGAAGCAGGGGATGAGTGGCGTGGCCTGTAAAAGAAGCAAAATCTGTAACTGACTGACAAAATATAGCCTGACAAGTGAATCAAGGCGGATTAAAAAGATAAAAAAAATTAAGAAGGAACAGAACGCTGATGAAGATTTTAGAGTTTGTAAGTAAAAATGATAAACATGCAGATAAACTGAAATTTTGTTTTCGTACTGATACAAAGTCAGAGTAGAAGATCAGTTTCAACTCCGTGTATCGAGTACAGAGTGAGTCCGGGGGTTGGGATCAGGCTAGCCTAGCTTAGCTTATCAACTTGGGGAAACTGCTAGCCTAGCTCCAACAAAAGTATAAAGCCAAATATATATATATATATATATATGATTCCCCAGTTTCCTAATAAGACATACCATTAGTAATGTAAAGAGCTAACATTATGTCAGATAGAGAAGCAACAATAACAGCTAACGGCTCAATGAGCCACTACTGTTCTACTTTGGCATATTAGTTAGATGCTAACATCAGTATGCTAACATGCCCAGAATGACTATACTGATGTTTAACAGTTAATGTTTGATGTTTAGCCCTGTTGCTAGCTTCATAGTTACACCAGATAAATTGCCAAAAAAGCATGTTGCATATTTGCAGCAGTTTGTTGACATGTGAAATCTCTCTAACGGCACAAAAAAGCCTTGGAAATATTATTTTTAATAGAGAGGCTAGGAGTTTCCCTCCACTTCTAGTCTTTGTGCTAAGCTAGGCTATTTTCAACCCACCTCAGACCTAATGCACAGAGATGAAACTGAAATTCATCTTCACATCCGACTCTACAGGCCACAACAGACGAAACAAGACAGACTGATGCGACAGATCAGGTGACGGCGGTTTTAGGGTAAAGTGAGAAAAAAAAGATGTTTCTACCGCTCGATACCCTCGAGATCCGGTGTCAGACGTTGGCTAGCAGCTGTGGCTTATTAGCATGCTAGCCATGCAAGGTGTTAATGCAGAGGCGGGTTGGCACAGCAGACGCCAGAGGGCAGCGCTGTGCAGGAACAACCATAAGGTGACTGTTAGGCTGCTACAAGACACTAAAACACAACTGTAAGCCTAAAAAAGGAGTTAAGGAGGGAAAGCAGAAACAACAGGAGACTATAAAGCACAAATATTACTTAACTTTTAGTAAGCTGCTACTAACTGTATAAAAGATAAAAGCCTACAGTTTAGAAGGTTAGCACAGGTGAGCTACATTAGAACATGAAAAACATAAAGTTACCTGTCTTGTAATCTTTAGACATTTCATCCATAGATTGGTAGCATTAACTCGTAGATTGAACAGGTTGGTGCCAAAGTAATTTTTTTGTGTATTTTTATGAATAATTCAAAGGAGAAATACACTGAAATACAGAATGATCCCCAAACACCTAAACATATATTACACATTCTACAAAAACATCATTTTTTATAACATACACTCTGCACCAAACACAACATTTAACAGACAACATACTGACATACTCACATTGTCAGTCTGAAACAAGTTTTACCTTCTTTCTCGAAGTTTTTCAATGTATTCAAACTTTGGGGTGAGGACTCCGTTTGAGGTGATGACAGCCTTTAGGAAGAAAGAAATTAAAAAGGTTACAACAAGTCTTACAAAATGAGTTCTTATTTTTAATCATTTGCGTTAAAGAAATCCTGTCAAATAAATGAATGGGGATTGTCTTTATGTTTATGTGCTACTTAAAAATCAAGATTTAAAGAATCAAACACTAAATAAAGTTTTAACGTTTGATCCTTCAACAGTCAGCTTGAACAAATGTTTCTCTGTCAAACTGACTTTATGGATGCAGCTTACATCAGTTCACTGCTTGCTTGTTCTCCACAGCAATGGTACTGTTGTATTTAGAGCTCTCCACCAAACTGAACTTAGAAATAAAGTTGAAATAATTAAAACTGCTGGCCATAACAAACTTATGGGATCATTCCAGAGCGTTTACATTGATTATAAAATAACACACTAACATATACTAACACATATTACCTCCATCTAAATTCTTATGTGTTAATCTAAAATCTTTACCAATTATGTTGAAGAAATAAAATGCATTTTGAATTGACCCACCTCTTTTTGCTCTGTGCTCCAATCACAGTTGAGAAAGCCTCAGCTAAAACCTCGTTTTTTTCCGTTCCTGTACTTAGATTTGCTATGTGCTAGTGTTGGATCTCAGTCAAAAAGTTGTGTTGATCAGAAGATTGCTTCCAACTTGTCAGATTATTAAGTCAAAATTAGGTAAAAAAGTATTCAGGTGAAAAGAATAACACACAGGATTCATCAAAGTTGGCAGCAGATAGAACTTTTATTATCTTGACAGACAAACAAAGCCCGAGTCATCCATAGAAAGACTGTTTTCCTGTCTCAAAGCATCTCCTTTTATACTTTTCAGTGTTATACATCAATGACATAAGTCCTGCCCATTTTTATTCACCCACGACATAATGGTGTAAACACACGACAGGTGTTCAGGTTACTCCAGGACACACACCTGGCAAAACTCTCCCTAGACACTGTCCTGTAGCCATTTTTGTACAGCCATCTTGCACAGCTGGGCCTGTGTCTTCTTATCAGTAAACTCACAGGCCTCTTGGCCTACTGTATTAGGCCATGAGAGTTCTCTTTTTTACTCTACTTTTTACAAGATTACACCACTAAAACCTAGCTTGCTTTACTTATAGTTTTTTAAAAACCTTTTATTACTATTTTCTTACACCATTATGTCATAGATGTCTTTTGATGTATTTTTAAACAACTTCATAAACTTTTTGACATGACAAGAAGTTTGTGTCACAATCATTCACTTGCTTAATATTTTTTTTTTTAAATCATAAAATCAACTTTACTTAAACCATAGTGCTCTTTACCTGATTAACAGCACTTTGTGTTCACATTGCATTAATTTCCACATACTTCTCCCTTTGATTACTTTAAACCATATATTTTAAGAAAAGAATCAAACTTTGAAGCACCCATCGCTGGGGCCTCTGATTAAAGTTATGAAGTTTTATACTACACTAGCCTGTCTATGTTGAAAATGAATTAGCTGGTTAAACTAGCACCTAGCATATCTAAGTACAACTAGAAAGTTGACCAAGGTTCTGACAGTTCTCAACTGTGATTGGAGCACAGAGCAAAAAGTGGCGAGACAAGGGTCAGTTGTTATTCCATTTCATTTAAAGGTCCAATGTGCAGAATTTAGTTGCATCTAGGTAGTGTTGTAATCACTGCATTGCAATCTCCTCACATCACCCTCACCTTCCTAGTGTAAAGGAGAAACAACACTTGAAAGGCTAGAGTCAGTATTTAGTTTGTCTGTTCTGGGCTACCGTAGAAACACGGTGTTTCAATATGGCGGCCTCCATGAAAGAGGACCCGCTCCCACAGTAGATATAAAAGAAGAATTTTTAAGTAAGAAAAAACAAAAAGATTCTAAAAGACCTAAAAACAACAGCATCACGATTCTGTAGCAAATATTAAATATGATACCTACTTCTAATATTACATTACTTACGTCTCTGACTTGTGGGCTGAATTCTTCTTCATCCAGCGGTTTTGTAGCATCTGAAGGCAGCTGATGATCACAGAACATGAAATTTACAAAAAAGGAAACTGAACGAGCACAAGTGTCCCGTCTATCAGGATTTTTATTCACTCAGTTCACCCTGAGAAACCTGCTGCAGCGCTCTCCCATAGCAAACTCAACCAGAGGCCTGACAGAAGCAGAAAGCAGCACAGAGTAAGATACCAGCTGTTCTCACCTCACCTAAAGCCAAAACCTTCTTACCATCTCCCAGATGTAGGGGAAGAGCCGGTCTCCAAAATACTCGGTGGCTTCGATGGGGAGCTGCGCAGGAAGGTTGTCAATGGAGCACATGAGGATCCCGTTTCCCTCGACACTGCCGTGACCAGAAACAAAATGTTGTTTGATTGCAACACTAATAATTGTTAGTTTGGCAACAACTGTTTTTGTGATTTTTATGCAAAAAAATCAGAGGATGATAAAGATCCGAATCAGATTTTTTTTTTGCTGTGTTTTAAAGCCTTTCTTCATCAGCACAGACGACAAACATAGTTTCATTTCACAAGTTGTTTGTGTATATGACAAATAAACCTTTAAATCCTTGAATGATGCATTCGTGTCAATTCATGCAGGTCAAATTATGACTGATGTGATGTGGCCGATGTAGTAACTATGGTGCTGACACACTAAAAAACAAACAATACAAATCACAGTGATGGTGCTAGTCGGAAAAATATCAGAAAGCCTTCATTTAAATAGTCCTGGCAGGAGAAACCACTGAGTTACTAACAAGTAAAAAGGTATATTATTGAAACAAGGATTTGAACTGTAAATAAAATCAAAATAAAAACCTGAAATAAGTTTAAAAACCATAAATAAAAAGAAATGGATCAATCCAGATTTGAGAAAAAGTTTCTACAGCAGTCACTTAAATTCACAGATGCAGACTTTAAATCTGTTTCAGGCACAAAGAACAATAATAACCTGAAATCTTGAACGTCTGACGGCGGCAGCCTACAGATCAGACGAGTAAAAAGTGAAAATCAGAAGAAACACTGAGCCACACAGAAATGTGCAGTTGACGTTGGTGGGAAGGCCAAGGTCACGAACATTAGCGCCTTACCTGTCATGATCTATATGCTGGTCGGCGTCGTACATACAGAAAGGCTTATCAATGGTGGTGCACTCATTCATGAACCCTATAGAACCTCCAGTGTCAGCCGATATGTCACAGATGGCGAGCAGTCTGTAAAGAGAGAGAAAGAGAGGCTGTTCAACGGTTTGAACTGTCGCTCGGTAAACATGACTGAAGATAAAGGTGTGACCTTTGAGGCTCTGACACACAACATGTCTATCCACTCAACAGAACAGACATTCAGCAGTCACTGCGTTTGACTGGCAGGTCAAAGTAAGAGCAAGGAACAGATTTTTTTCATCTTCCTCTGATGAAAAAAATAAACCTGTTGCCCTGTGATGATTACTAGAGATGATTATTAGAGAAAACGACTGAATGGACCAACAATTAAAGGGCAGCTTTACTATTCTTTCACAATATGGCTCAAGGTAGAGGCACAGGCCTGAAGCAGCTAAGTCAAACATTGGTGGCAAAACCTTGACATTACAAAAGTTTCTCTGTGTTTGTGTCAACAGTTTGGCACTTTCCTGTTTCGACATGCCCCCGTGCACAAAGCCTGGTGCACATGGGCACTGCTAATTCATTTGGATCTGTTAACCAGATTGGTTCTGTTCTCCTTATAGTCATCATATTTTTGCCTTTTTTAGGAGTCAGGTGGAGACAGCAGCTCAGCAGTGCAAACCACACATCATCTGAAAGTTGGTGATGCAGCTCATCACTGTTTGTGTCACGTTTTTCTATTCATAAATATGCAAATAAACAGTGTTTTGTCATAATCAAATATTGAAGTATTTTAGTGTATAAGGACATTGTGATGAAGGTACATATGACGGTCATTCCAATGCTCTGTTATGTCTCATAGGTTGCTGCAGCAGTTTTTGGTTAATACTATTTGTTGCAGATTTGGTCATTTTTGAACATTCAAATGAATAAAAATGCTCAAACTTCTTCCAGAATACCACATTAAGACACCAAGACCTGGACAACACCAGAGAAGAAAAATCATCCTGGGCTTTGGTATTTTTTAACTAGATTTCTATGAGAATTGTATTTTTCGGTGATTAGATGGCGAACACTTAACTGCTCAGAAACCTGCTTATTGTCACTATATGTGGGAAAACCATCCATCCTCTGAACGCTCGAGGTCGGTCGGAGCAGTCACAGCTCCTGGTGAGTTTGAAAATATTTCAGCGGTTGATGATTTTCTAACACATTGCTCTTACTTGTGAGGCAGCACTGGTGATCCCTCGGCGGCTGCACGAGCCACTTTGGGCGGTTTCATCAGCATCTGGGCGTCCGCTCGTCTGAGGAGACGGGGGGTGTGCGGGTCCCAGTAAATACCATTGATCAGACAGGTTGTGTAAGGGGCCACCTGTGGATAAGTGACGCAAGATTTTTACTATTACATAACGCTGGGGAACGGTGTCTCGGGAGTGGTGGTGACTTGTTTTGGTGGAGTATTTGGACGTGGGGTGGCGAGCCTTGGCATTAAATTGACAAAATCCCAAGAAAAGAAAAGAAAAGGTAACAGCTGCTAGCTTGTTTACGTTTATACTGTTAGTGACCAGGTTAGAGTGACTTGCCATTTACAGCGTGTAGGACGCCGGCCAGGACGTTGTTGTTTCATGTAACAACAGAGATTTTGAAAACAGGGAAAAGGGCAACTGAAATAGTGGTAGACTTACTACAGAACTAATTCCAGCGAACCAGACCTGGCTTTCAATCAATCCATTTTAGATCAGGTTCAAACTTTTGAACCCGTGAAGACTTCCAGTGTGTTTGTTTGCAGATTTCAGTGAGAATATGAATGAAGGCTCGGCAATGAAAAAAGGAACTGTTGTTGTGCACTTTATATTTTTGTTTATGATTCCTGAGCTATGAAGCACAGACGTGTTTTACTGATTTAATGATTGTGAACTCTGAACAAGAAAGAGCTGATGGAACAATAAGTCAATCACAGAGTTCATACAGCTTCTTAACAAAAAAAATTCAAGGTACAGAAAGCAAAAATGTTTAGACTCTCAAAGCCTTTATCAACTTATTGTTACTATTAATGCAATCACGACAAATAAAGTTTGCAGAGCTCAATGATTTAACAACTATTCATATAAACTTTGTATGTTTAATCAGCATTATTTAACACTTGCTAATTTTGATGCCAGAACACAAACAAACAGGACGACAGGATGGTTTCATTTCAAATATTGAAAGATTTTTGGTTAACATGAGTGCTTGTGATGAAACATCAGATTATAAAAAATAATAAAAAAAAATTTTGACATTGGCAATGACAAAAATTTTGGGCTGTTGGTTGGAAAACAGTCTTTTTCAAAAATAAGATAAATCAATAATGTAAATGATTTTCGTTGAGGTAGATTTTTTATATAAATAAAATTCCTTTTTTCACAGCAGACTTTCCTAAATGTTCTTGTTATGTGGATGATTATTGATCAGGCTGATGTATTTAGTTTAGAAAGTCAACAGAAAGTTAAACAAGGACCGTGCTGTATAAAACCTGCCACGTGTCAGTCGTTACAAAACACCAACACACCGACCAGCAGCTCATTAATACTGATGACTGAAATAGAGAATGAGGCCTCTGAGCGACTGACAGGAGCAGGTGGGAGTTTGGACAAGGAGTGTTGTAACTGGGGGGCAGTGGAGGGGTGGGAGCAGACTTACACTGGTTCTGAAGTGCGAGGTGTACAGTTCTGGGTGGTTCTCGTACTCCATGGGGTCATAAATGCCGTCGCTTTTCCTCATTAGGTGGTGATGTCGGCTCAGAACGGTGGCGTACACTCTGGTCATATCTAGAGAACAAGAAAACACCAACAACTCTAAATAATCATTTATGCACTTATTGTACACCATCAGATTCATTTTTAAGATGTTAGAGTACCATAAAACCTCTACACATGGTGGTTTTAATCACCCAACTGTTAGGCATTTGAATAAAGTGTGTGCTAAAATGTTAAATGTTAAACTGATGATGTTAGCATATTACCATGGCAAAAATTAACATCTAACCTGGTACAATTAATGTTACACGGGTTAGCATGCTAACATGGTTCTACAAAGTCAAATGTTGACCTGCTATGTTAGCGTAGCATTTTAGCCTGTTGATGTGAAACAACAGGCTAAAATGCATTTACAAGTTAAGAGGCTAACATGCTAACTGTGAACATGGTAACATACCAACATTAGAATGGTAGTAAAATGTTACACGCTAAATGTCAGCCTGTTCACATCCAACACACACGCCAACAGGTGTTCCCCGCTGACATTAGTATTCTATATTTTGATTGGTTATCAGCAGAGCACAGCTCTGATCCCAACAACAACCTTTACCACACACACACGTACACGTTACAGGATGCCTTTCTCCATCTAATCCTAACTCACAGTGGAGCTAAACATAGCAGCATGTAGAGGAGATGGTTAAAGGCTAACTACAGTATTTTTGAACCTGGAGCCTATTTTTCCATGTTTTCGTGACTAATGGGGACAATAGTTTTTGAAATTGATCCAGTGAGAGCACTACAGTACTTTTCCCTCTCTGGTCTACCACTGCTTCAAACCAGCAACTCCTGTGTTCAGCGAGGTAAAATTGCTATTTTTGTCAAAGGAGTCTGGTGGCTTTGAACAGAGCAATATAACAACTGTTTTGGTTAAACAAAAAGGATCTTACTGCTTTAAGAAATAGGTCTATCTCTGCAGAAAATCATTTCCATAATATTGTCAGACACTTAATAACAATCTGAGCCTGTCAGTGGCAAAAACAAGCACTCTTAGTACTTTGATAATGCACAAATCACCCCAATGGTTGCTTTGCAGCCATTATCGCTACTACAGCATTTTTGTTTAATACTGGACCATTTTCAAAAATTGTTCTTCCAATTAGTGACATACACACAAAATATATGAAAATGGGGTCCAGGGTGAAAAATCCCCAAATTACCCTTTAATATGATGTGTCTATCGTAGTCTAGCTATGTTTTTGGAAAACTGATCTGCTTGTTCTCTGAAGAGGGAAACTCAGATATCACCATCTCCATCATTTTTTATTGTTGTTTGGATTTTTTTTGCAGTTGCCATGGTGACACGGCGAGTTGCAGTGCAGCTGCAGTGGTAGATTGGAAAAGGGCAACCGATTCTGCCCACTTATCTGGAGAAGTGGATGATTCAAGAAACAAAGGTGAGCGACGTGAGGAGTGTTTTCAAATGGTAGTCCCGCTGCAGCTCTGCCGCACTCTGGTGTGTATCTTTATTTAGTTTCATTAAGAACATATAGTAGGAGCTTCATACCTTCTGTTTCAGAGACGTCCTTCAACTCATGTGGTTCAACGTATTCCACAGGAAGCTCGTTCAGGATGTCTTGGGCTCCCTGCAGGAAGACGAGAGGAGTATAATGAACCAAAACTCCTGACTGGAGTGCTGATTTCAGAGGATGTGTGTTGTACCTTGGAGACGTTGCCGGTCCCGGTGAAACAAAACGTCACAGGGCCAATTGATTTGGGCATGAGCCCCATGGAGATCTCATACCCACAGTCCCTCACTGCCTGGATGGCCTGGCTGACATTCCTGTAGTTATGGGCCATGCCGATGTGCTGTGACCAGCAAAACACAGGAAGTGATGGGATAAGAATCACATGAAGGCGCAGGAAGTTGTTTTCATGACAGATCTTGAGGACAAAGTTGTTTTTGAAGAATGTTCTCTTACCATGAAGGGCGTGTGATGCCCGAGAGCCAGGAAACGCAGCCCCAATCCATGCAAAATGTTAATCATTCCTACAAAAAGACAAAATATCACAATAACAGATTGAGCTACTTTACAAAAACAATTAACTGTACTTTTATCTGAGGCATTTTAATGAGGAACATTTAATTTCCCACAGCAGCTTTATGTTTGATTCATTAACATTTCCATTAAGTTGTTTCAGTGAATTTAATCAACCAATGGTGATGTTCTTAATGAATTTAAAGTTCCCCTGTGCATTTTTTTTTTGTCTGTTTACATTATCAAAACAGATTGTGTGTAATCTCAAATGCCTAATGAAGTTTCTTCCTTCCTCACAAATCTGCATTACTGTCTTCTTCTTCCCTGTCGATTGGCAGTGCATTGCTTTGTTCCTTGCTGCATTACAGCATTCAACTGTCAGAGTCACCAACAGGAATGTGCAGCACATCACCTGTAAAGACCTAACCTGTGTGCACATGTGTGTCCTCATGCCTGTGTGTGCATGACAAAATAGCAATTTAGAAGCTATTTACCAACGTCATGTCTGTCACCTCTAAGAACATGGTTAACGAAAAATGACAGAACCATATCAGATCTGTTGATAACATATCTTATATAAACAGGCCCAACGAGCGGTCATCTGTTTATCTTGATAATGACATGTGATCACGGGCCTTCAGCTCTCGTTATCGCCACTCTGTAATCAGATCTCGATATGCAAATGAGAAAAGTGGTGCTGCTGGACTTAAACATGAAAAAACATGCAGTCTTCCAGGTCGGGGCAACAGACGCAGATTGGTAACTTTTTGACCGGCAACTTGACACAGCAGGAAGACGCGAGAAGACAGATGACTTTTCTGTTTATTGGGAGGATTCAGACCAAATCAGGACGCCAGTCCTCAATTCATTCGAGTTGCGGAGAAAGTTGCAAAGAAAGCATTTGCACAGCTGTTATTTTAATATCAGTGACAATGGGAAACAGGATGCCTCACAATTTCTTCTAGATGATCAAATTGCGATCTGATTGTACTGTTCTGAGTGTTCCCTGATCCAGTTACATTTCTGGCAAAGTTGATCAGAGCGGGAAGAATAATTGATTTTGTTTAGCTGTTAGCTGCCATGTTGACATGAGTCTTAACCGGACTGGTTAAATGATGAAGGTCAAGTTGGAAATGTTTCAACAGAGAGGTTGTCTGTCAGACACGTTCACATCATTTCACAATAAATGACTGACCAGCTGAGGCACCATGTAAAACTTAACTTTCTTTTTTTTTTGGGGGGGGGGGGGTCTTCTTACCTGCGACACCGGCCCACTGACCAAACGCTACGATCCGGTAGCCGTTAGCGTCGACCATCTTCTCGTAGTCGATCAGACGAACCTCCTGAGAAGACACAAATCATTTTCATGATCCAGAAGAAGATGGACGAGTGTCTAAATATGAGTCAGCTCCAGTACAGAACGGCTCTTGTACAACGTTGTCTAGACAATGATCGCAACATTAAAAACACAGATCACACTGAAAACAGGCAGTTGTTTCTCTCACTGAATCTGTATCTTTGCATTGAGCACATTATTTACATCTTAATCCGTCCTTGAGCCGTGGTTCCCTGCTGTGTTTTTGTTCTGGATGGAAATCAACACGAGGGACTGTTTCACCTGAGGTATCAGCAGGGCCGGCCCTAGGCATTTAGTGGCCCTAAGCAAGATTTTGTTTGTGGCCCCAAAAAACTCCTAGTGCCGTCAAATCATTCAACATCAAATCTCTTGCTGTATTTGAGGGTTGGCAAATAGCTACAAACAGAACCGTAATGTGAAAAGTACATGATGGAGAAAACAAAACAAACTGTTCCTAGAAAACAAAGAAACTAGTTGTTATTAAACAAGACTAATACTAACACAGGCACTTCATCTTCTGACACGTTTACAGCCAAATGAAGATATTAACCAGAGGTCCTGTCTGATCAATTAAAACCGCGTCTCAAAATGAGCCAGTCAGTCAAAAACTATTTGATAACTGACGGACAAGTGGTGTGAGAGCATGTGATAAGGGTTTATAGCGTGAGAGTTAGCAGGCCCTGAGCGAGTCAGTCGACTTAACACCATAAAAAGTGAAGAGTTTTGGGGTCTCACCTTTGTCAGCAGGTCCTCCAGTAGCCCCATGTTGGCCTCCTGAGCCTTGATGGTGTGGGAGAAAAAAGCATACGTCTTCCTGGGAATCACCTTCTCCTCTGGCGGCCTCTTCACCCCGATTATCAGAGACGCCTCCGAAATGTCCTCCTGAATGACGGCCCCTGCCCTCATGTAGTACTGAAAACAAGAAAGGCTGAATTAGACCCACAGAAGCACTCACACTTCTGATTCTTATGTTAGAGAATCTTTGCTTTGAAATGTGCATTTTTATGTGTGATATTTATTTTGTTAAATAGTTCCAGTAGTAATTAACACATAAAATGAACCTTGAGTGACATAAAGGAAAAGTGCCTCACCTTCTCGTGGATGGCTCTGCGGTTGGATGGTTGCACCAGGACTTTGACGCCGGCGTTGGTGAGCTCTTTGATGTGGCGCGGGGCCAGTGGCGCCCTCCTCTCCCAGGGGTTAATATCCTCGCGGCGGATGGCCATGACGGCTCTGTGGTGCTCATAGCGCCGCTGGCCTGCGAGGCAGCTCCGCGTCCTCTTACCTTGGTGACTGAGGAGTCTGAACATGACTTCAACTCCCTGCTCAGGACAAAAAGAGCCACAGACTGCTGAACACCACACATTTATCAAAAGATGTTGGCCTGTGACAGTCAGCAAGGAAGTCAAGCAAACTGCTGTTTACGGTTTCCATGTAATATAACAAAGCTTACTCAGATTACAAAACAAATTACAAGGATATATGAGTGTTTCTTTGTACCAGGTATTTTTTTTATATGTTTGACCTTCTAACAGAACAGGATGGTAGTACAGTCAGAGTACTTATCAGAGGTCAAGTTAAATGTAATTTTCTGTATTTCTCAACCTATTTTTCCAGGTTTTTGTTACTAACGGAAGCAACCGTATTTGAAATTGGTTGTGCAAGAGTGCTGCAGCCAGCAGTAAGGTGGCACAAACAAACTAACTGTTTGAGGCAGTGACAGACCGACAGCTCTGTGAGGTTGCTGTTTTTGTCAGTGGAGCCTGGCGGCTTTGAGCAGAGCTGTAACAACTGATTCGGGTTAAACAAAAAGGATTTTACTCTTCAATATATGCCTGTCTGTATGATTCTATAATGTTGCCAGCCATCAATGGCAAAAACAAGCACTTTTAATGTACCGTAACTGGCTGCAGCACTCTTGCTCGATACTGGACCGATTTCAGAAACCCCATTAGTCCTTTAGACTCAAAGACATGGAAAAATAAGGTCCAGGTTGAGGTTCAGTTTGCTGCTGGGAGAGAGCTGCTGAGACAGGTGTTCATGTCAGAAAAACTCAAAGAGACAGAGCTGCAGTGAAGCTACGACACACTCGTACCACACCAACCTGCTTCCCCAGTTTCCAGTCTTTATGCTAAGCTAAGCTAAGCTAAGCTAAGCTAAGCTAAACTAAACTAAACTAAGCTAAGAGGTTGCTTCCTGAGGCTACATATTAAACTGTACAAACATGAGAGCGGTAAAGCAATGAGGAAATTAAGTATATTGCCAAAGTTTGGCAATATTTCCTTTAAGTCTCTTGTGACTCACTCAGGTATATCTTCCAAGCCCTTGAGGGGTGTCGAACCTCAGGTTGGGAACCACAGGTGGTACAGTAAACCTGTAATCACTGTAGTGAAAACACGCCAACAAAACTACCAATTACGAAAGAGACGTGTCTAAAGTTTATATTTAACACACATATGTGTGCTAATTAATATGAAACATATCAAGCTCAATAACTCTGCAACAATGTTAGCTAATGATGATTTGAGCTCGTACTGTCTGTGGCTCTCTACTCTGCAGCCACATGGACCAGTTCCGGCAGGCAGTCAACACTTCACAGATCATACATTATTCATGTCAGCCACACACTGGCCCGGTATCTGCTGCACGGGAAGCTGCGGCCGGGCTGAACTCACCTTTCTGACCGCTTTCTGATCACCACGCCGGCTGCTGACGAGGAAAAGGGTCGATGTTTCACCGACAAACACCGGAGAGTCACGCAGAGGTGAGCCGGGAGCAACTTCACGCTGAAACAACACGTCACACACCAACAGGGTAAACTATTCCGCTTCCGGTCTGAATTTCAAAGTAAATCTACGCTTCTAGTTTCTGATGTGATTGTACATTTTTAGTTCATAATTTGTAAAAAATAAAACTGTATATTATTCATTCATTTTTTCATTTTTTAAATGATTTTTTTTTTTTTTTATAATGTTCTGCATAAAAGGGTAGAATTGATTCAATATTCTCATAACTCATAACTCTGAATTGAATTTTCTGAATTGTGATATTAATCTCAAATCTCAAGCACCTTAATTTTGGTGGCCATTCCGATCTGGTTTTGGTTTAGTGATATAACCGCTGTGCAGATTACCTAAACTATTTATTTAAACTAATCATTTTATTACTACAAAGACATGTATGGACAAGGCCTGCAGTAGTTTCAGATGAATGTCAAACACTGCAGAAAAACACGTGTATGTAAACACTGAAAACAGAAAAATATGGCAAAAACTATTAACCTGGTGCTATATATAATTCACAACAAATTACAATGTAAGATTAAATGAACGTATCAGAAAGAACATACAGTATAAATATCTATAGTATCCATGTGTATATAGAGTATATTACTGTATGTATCTGTACTATGTGCTACTGTTAAGTAGTACAGAATAAGACTCTATCAATGACAGTAGAAAGAATCTATAGACTATTTCGTAATATGGATGGTAGTTTTCAATTTGGTCTTTTATTCTGAAGGAAAAACCACCGGTCTTCCGGTTTTATGCTCGCATAGTTATGTGTGGAATGCTGGAAATGTTTCCGTCAGGATAAACGAGACGTGGTGACTTTGTTTTACTTCACAGTGCAGCCCGTATGGGCGGGTTTAATACCGTACGAACGTGCACGTTAGGAGCAAAATTTCAAAAGTACAAACCGACCTTTGGATCTGTTTATACTCAGAAGAGAAGAAGTGGAGGAGGAAAAACTCCAAGGCCGGGCGGAGCTACACGGATGTGACCGCCCGTTGAAGCTGTCTACATACGAAAAAAACGAGTGTCCATCTGTCAGTCCCCTTCAAGGAGGGAGACCTGAGCGCGAGCAGTGCTGCTCACTGCCTCAGGACACGCGCTGACTGTGTACAATCTCTCCTCCAATCAGCTTCAAGAGCCGAGGAGCGGCCTCCTGCATGGCCCGTCGCACTGTGATGACCGAAGCAAACTGCGCAATCATTAATTAACATTAATTATTTTGACCATTTATTATAAATAAAAATCAACAAGAATGAACTCAACCTTAAATTACAGGCTGAACGTACAAAAAGCTGTTAATACACATACATTTGACTTTTTTTGACCCTGGCCTACTTGTTTGAACCTTTTTGTTTATTAAATAAAGTTTGTTGGGGGAAAAAAAACCTTAAAGCAATCGCCACAGTTTCTGTCTGCTATTACTTCCTTAAAAAGAAAAATATATTGTATGTCATTTAGTTTTCATTAAATATCTGTGCAGTATGGAAGACAATTTCTGCCGGGTAAAGAAAAAAAATAAGAAAAGTTATGAATAAAAATAATTGATTGATTTTGAAATGGAATTGTGATTTTAAAATTGACAATTTTAATTCAATATGTAATAATTTTGCAAAACTCTTGACATACAGCAGCTGATATTTTTGACTGGCAGGTTTTGACTTGTTATACTATAATTTTGAATTAAAGAGTCATTTGATTTAGTTTTGCTTTATTTTGACATATCAAAATGTCTACTTCAAAAACCATTAAAATGACTTGTTAAAATGTGATTTGGTATCTCACATATCTGACTTAGTATGTTGACTTTTTTCTATGTTTTCATCATTCATAACTTTTGCCTAACTAAAAATGATTGAAATTGTAAAATAACTGTCTAATTTTTTTCATTTATGCATACTTTGAGTTGTGCTGTGCTAGTATGTAGTTAACATGTTCTGTTTAAAATGTGTAGTAGAATACTTTAAAAATATTATGAAGAAGTGATCACACACAGTTGATTTTATTTATTCTTTTTTCTTTTTTAAGCATCTGCAGTAGGCAGGAGGCCCGAAAGAAATTAACCTTCACCGTGACAAGAATTTTTTTTGACAGTGGTACAATTTAAAATAAATATCATAAAACACTTCTTTTTACAATAATAATCCTGAGATTGAAATCAATAATAACAACAGACTGAAGTGGAAAAGCTAAGCTTGTCTCCCTCCATCAGTCAGGACCAGAGATGTAGAGGTGAAGTGTTCGAAGGCTCTGTCTGTCAACATCATTTCTACCTGTAATATTAACATTGCACCTAAGATCACGGTAACAGCACCAAGAGGATGTCTGATGGGATGCACATCTGAAAAATCTTGTGTTACAGATCTTAGATCTTAACTGTTAGTAACTATTGAATGTAATCATCACTCATAGAAATGATGGACAAAACTACAAAGATAAAATCCAAGCTGAACTAAAACTACAAATCCTTCACTCTTGCCCTTATATGAATGTAAGCACGTCCAAACAGTCTTGAGTCAGAACGGAGCCAATGCATTAGGTCATGTGCTAACAACTGAGTAAACTCAATTTGTTGTTGAAAACAGTGGGACAAAAAAAGTGGACAAGAATTAAAGGACCAGTACGTAGGATTTAGTGGCATGTCATTGCTGATTGCAGCACCCGGTCTCACCCTTTCCTTCCTAGAGTAAAGGAGAAACTACTGTGGCCGTGTAATTTGTGAAAAAGGCTAAAGTTACCTATCTAGAGCCAGTGTTTAGTTGGTTCGCTCTGGGCTAACCATGACGGTTCAACATGGCGGACTCCGTGGAAGAGGACCCGCAGCAGCTGTAGATATACAGTAAAAGACTCATTCTGAGGTAACAAAAGCATAATGATTCTTATTATTCGATTTGATTATAATGAAAGCATATGAATACTATATTTCATTTCTGCCATATTCTGTAAACAGAGCCCCCAAAATCTAACACACTGGACCTTTAAGGTTATTTTGTCAGTTCATATTTAACCTTCTGGACATAACAAGGAAGTTTGATTCTCCCTGATGTCATGAATGCTGTGAATGTATGTCATAAACATGTTGAAGTACAATTCTGCTGTTATTCTATATGTTCTTATTATCTGCAAATTAATTATTTCACTTTTTAAAAAGTGTGTTGACTACAATGGCTGCTAAATGTAGTTTTTTATCAAACAAACAGGAGGAAGTAGGGGACTATTTTCAGCGGCAGATTAATCCACGTTTGTTGTTTGAGTATCTGTGGCAGCATGGTGGTGGATGTGGGATTGTGTTCATAGTAATGAAGGAACAATAGAGTGGCTCATTGATGTGTTTTTCTGCTCTGTTTTTTCTTTTTTCTTTTTTTGCTCTATGGCAGAAGAAGGAAGAAAATACATACACAAAAAAAAACTAAATGGTAGAAATTCTGTTTTTGACAATAAGATCAGGTCACACATGAGTCGTATGTGTTGTTTCACCTCTGCAACATCTCTGGTCTCAAAGTTCATCAATCTCACATCCTGAGATGCAACTGAAAAATAATGAAAACTAATAATCACTGATGACTAATGATATAATAATTAGCCACCATTA
Organism: Sciaenops ocellatus; assembly: GCA_033000465.1. Classification (NCBI taxonomy): domain Eukaryota; kingdom Metazoa; phylum Chordata; class Actinopteri; family Sciaenidae; genus Sciaenops; species Sciaenops ocellatus. Next base: position 24,185,796 of record CP136871.1, on the reverse strand, counting down.
TAATATAACTGACTAATAAACAGAGGGCAGGAAAGTTCAGTTTGTCCTCTGTGAAGTGTCCTTAGTCCAGCACGAGCTCAGAGCGACAGACGCATTGTGGCCAACATGTAATTTTTTAAATTACGGACTTTGTAGACATCAGAAAAATTTTCACTTGGGCTTAACTGGAGATGCAAATTCATTGTAATGTGACAAAATACTGTTGGATTCCAGAAGTGTCATGTAAAAATGTGTCATTTTTAAGCATTTCTTATATCACAATTGTCAACTTTAGTCTGAGATAGAGCAAACTTGCACTCTGTTTAGGGGTCATCATCCATTTCAGATGACATAATCGGATATCATCTGTATCAGTCAAAGAAATCCTGCAGATTTAAAGGGGCACTTCACCAATTCTACATATGAAAATCTGTTGATTAGTCATGATCCTGAACCTGTGAAAACACTCTCTCTTGTTCGGTCAAGTCTGAGAAAATAACCCTGGTGATGTCATAGTGATGTCATCAGGGTTATCTTGGAGGCTACAAATTTACCAGCCAGGGTGGGTCTAATCGAAGGATACAGTGTTTTTGGAGCCATACTAGGGACTAAAAGTCAGCATATCTCAGCCTCTGCTGCTTTGATTTTGACCACTCTTTGGTCTCAAAAGAGTCTCAATTTATATATTTTTCTGTATTTTGTCTAAAAAATGATCAGAATCCACCTTTAAAAGTCAGCCTCAAGCATTTGGAGAATTACATGGCTGCACAAAAATGAATGAAACCATCAAAGAGCAAGATTTTATGATTTTCATGTACCAATTCTTAATTGGTTGGAGGTTCTGTGTTAGTAATTTATAGCAACAAAGCACACAAATCTGAGCTGAGGCGCAAATGCCTAATTTATGAAACTCTCCAACACCTACAGGAATCCATAAATCTGGAATATGCCGTCAGTCTAGTTTCAGGCCTGGTGGGGGAGATCACAGGGGACCTGATGCATTTTTTTTTTTATTTTTTTTTGGCGTGTTGGGATGAAGGTTACAGAGTCAGAGCTCAGGCCTGCGGGGGTGACTGTGGACTGGCCATGTCGTGCAGCTTCCTGATGTGTTTCTTCAGGTCAAAGTTCCTGCAGAAGCCCTTGCCGCAGGTGGGGCAGGTGAAGGGCTTCTTGTCGTTGTGCGTGTGCATGTGGAAGGTGAGGTTGTACACCTGGTGGAACGCCTTGCTGCAGATCGAACACTTGAACTGCTTCTCCCCGCTGTGCGTCAGCTTGTGGTTCTTGTAGTTTCCTGCGCCAAATTTTGAAGATGAGAAGTCAGAAAAAAACTGACACTGACAAATTTTGACACAGTTTGTTCACTTTCATAAAAATTATAAATGATATGTGACCTTTAAATCAAAGTCATGTCACAGGTTGTAGACATGAGCTGCCAGCAGTTCAAACACAAACAGGAATATCCTTTTCAGAGCCATTATTTCACAATAAAATAAGCAAAAAAAATGAGGGAAACGTCTGAAAATGAAAAATTTTCTTATTTTTATTTCCTGTCAATCATCTCGTGACCCATTCAGTTTCACCTTCTGAGTCTGAGGATGGGAACCACATATCGGGATCACAGCGGAAATGTGACACTGGAACTAAACACTGAATGAAAAAGGAGATCTGAAGTATCTAAAAATGACAGACTCTGCCACAAATGCCAATTTTATTTCAGCGTCTACTTCATCAAATTATCTGATGACACGAGGTCAAATGCTCCAGTCGGACAAAAACAGAAAAGAAAAAGGACAGAAAACAGCGAGGCTGTGCTTTGACTAGCTTACAGTCTGTAAATGAGCATGTTTTTCTTTTGCTGTCTGCTGGAGCAGGCTCACTTCATAGCAGCAAAATGTGTCAAAGGTCTGACCACTGACCAATCAGATCACTCATAAAACACAGACCGCAGCCCTGCAGGACCGTGACAAAAGTCATCCTGAGTTTACAATGATGAGTGACAAGTAATAAGGATCAGTAGATGACAGTTGATGTGATTTTTATGTGCTGCACATTCTCAGAATAGTTCATCATCTGACAAAAAAAGATGATGAACTATAGACATGACTGTTCACGCTAATTTTGAGCCTCATTTTGAGCCTTTTAATATTTCTAGTTTTCCTAAAGCTTCTTTTGTTCTAGTTATGTGATTACATTTTTTTTAAATTTCTCTTTAATATCACGTACCTCTGTAACTGATTTTTCTGTGGGTACTCTCACCTGAGTGTTTTATCTCATCTCAATGCTTAATTCACGGTTCTGATTAACTCAGTGTCTTGCAACGTAGAGGTTAACAAGCTGTAAACCTCAGTGTTAACAGAGACAGGTGATAACAAGCTCTATGATACTATATTATTATCAGTTAGACTTCAGGACAACAGGTTTAGAGTTTGGTTATTTGAAAACTTCTACAAACTTTTTTTCTCGTCCTGGACAAACTCTGAAATAACGAACTTCAGTACACGAGACATGCTGCCAACAATGTTATGAGTGTTGTTTGAGTAACACAGTGTGTTGGTGCACACCTTGAACCTGCATCTCATCATTTATCAGTCAGCCTCCACTGTCTCTTTTTATCGGCAGGTGTGTACACACACACACACACACACACACACACACACAGTATCTTCTTTTGTGGTACGACACGTCACTGAATACAATGAATGCTGCCTCCATCAGACCGAGTGTAATTAAACACTGAAAACTCAATTATGACGGTTTTTCGGGGTCAAGATTGAAAATTTTTAAATGACGGTGATAAATAAGTAGTCAAGTTGACGAATTTGGACTCTAGTCTGATATGGAAATCGTGGATGTTAGAATCTCATATCATCAAACTCAGTGTCTTCCGCAGAAGTTACAGCTCTAATTTTGATAATTAGCAGAAGTCAGTTCATAAAAACACCATTTTAACTTTTTAGTTGCACAACAGATGCAGGTGACACAACAATTTAGTGAATCAAGGAGACTAATTAAGTAATATAAGGGTACAAATCACTTATTTGATGGAATAAAAGCAATATACTCAGCTGACAAATTAGTATCTTGAAGAAAATGATGAGTAATTTATGGACACAATTTTAGATGTTCAGTCTAAAACATAGATCTGAATCAGCCTCCAAACTCACTTCCAACTTCATCCGCCTCCTCTGATGATCTACGAGCAGTAAAAGAGGCCCTGAGAGATGGCATCAGTGGTGGAAAGTCACTAAATACATTTATTAGTGCTTCTATTTTGTGAGATCAAACTATCCTGCAGGAAGTAAAGTAATTAAAATGAGCTTCAATTGTACCAGCTGCAATATTAAAGTGATGAATACATGAATGCATAAATAATTCTAATCGATAATTTAAAAAAAATAAAGTACTCAGATATGAGCTGCATGAGTACTTCTACTTTTTAAGGAGTATTTTACACTGCAGTATTCTGAATACTTCTTCCACTGGTTAGTACTTTCCATGTGTGGTTTTGTATTGTGTTGCTATTTAAAATGAATGTATCTAGACAAACAGAGACGTTAAAGTGTATTCAGATGTTGTAGTGACTTCTTGTTTTTTTAATTGCTGCTCTTTCAGATGATTTGGCCTTGTTGGATCTTTTGACTGGTGCTGACTGACAGCTGACAGATGCTTCTAACTGGCATCCAGCCTGATGACTGTGAACGTCACCTAAAAAGCCTTTTTTTATAACATGGTGACATTATTGTGATTTCTGCTTTCCTGCTTAAATATTTAGATTAGGATGTGAAGATGCGACTTTAGGAGGATGAAAAATATTATCATTAAAACACATTCAGCGTTTCAGATCATAAGAATGCAATAACTGCACCGCACCAATATTATTAAGATTTAAATTGAGCAGCTGTGAGCGGCTTTTTGCGGTCTCTCACCTTTCTGATGAAATCCTTTCCCGCAAAACTCGCACACGAACGGTTTGTATCCCGCGTGGATGCGCGTGTGCGTGTTGAGGGTGGAGCTGCGGTTGAAGGCTTTCCCGCACTGATTACACTTGTGCGGTTTTTCCTGGGAAAAATAAGAGAAAGGAAATATTATTACACGGTGGGAAATGACTCAGAGACATTACTGAGATATTTTACTGTGATGAAGTGGATACTCTGTGTGACTGTGACAGTTATTCTACTGATTTTTAAAATTTTTAAATAGATTTTTTTAAATAATTGTCTCACTTTTTAAACATCAGTGCGTGGATATTGTGAATATTGGTGTATGAATGGTGTGTCAGTGACGCCACAGGAGGAGCTCAAACACAAGAAACAGGCTGAAGAGGCTCACACGGTGTGTCTGTCCACACACGGTTCACACTCTTTAATAAAAGATTTCATGATAATTACGTTTTATTTACAGAAAAAGTTCCACTTTAATATGTCTGCGACTTCCTCTGTATTTATAATATATTTTAATAAACAACATTTATATATAATAACGGTGGGTTAGATCGTTAAAATGGAAACAAGACCAAAGCTGCAGATCTCCTCATCAAACGCCTCACAACACTCAATTAAATGTATCAGAAAGTCCCGCCCACAACAAATATAAAAACATCTGATTGGAAACTGTAATCGCTTTCAAATTGATTGACAGGTTATTAGTTAATTAGTAAAGTTATTAATGTGTTCAATTAATAATTATGGTCACTCTGTTCTTAGAATTAAAAATAAATGACGAGTTTAAGATAAATATGAGAATATTTTTATTCGTTTTATTCATTCATTTGTCAGAAAATATGTCGTCATGCTCTGAACATGATCAGCAGGGGGGGAAATCTGATTCATAATTAAACAATAAAATCAAATCAAAATGAAAAATCACCTGATGTCATGTGATTAATAAACTCCACTCTCTGTTCGATATCTTGCTTCTTACCTGAGTGTGGATGATTTTGTGTCGGCACAGCGTGCTCGCCTGTCGGAATCCTTTCCCGCAAACTTTACACACGAAGGGCCGCGCGCCGGTGTGCACGGGCATGTGGCGGGTCAGGTTGTAGTGCGCGTTAAACACCTGCAAGAGAAACAATGTTAATGATGATGATGATAATAATAATAATAATGATAATAATACACATCATATTTTATTGACAATACCAGCTGTTATAAATTCATCATGAATGGAAAATTAAAAGTTCTCTGAGAGGTAAAAAGATATAAACATAAACTTCACATCATTTATTTCATTAAAGTATTTTGACTATTTTCAATAATAAAATAAAATAAAGTTATTGAATTATTCAGGAATAATTCTCTCTCTCATGTTTAAGGTTTAATAAGTGTCTCGTGGTGTTTTCCACTGAAGACAAAAAGAATGAAAAAAACAAAAGCAAAACAGAAATCTGTCACCCCGTAATTATCAGATTGCGTCTAATTAAAGGTAATCTGTCAGCGCTCATTTAATGAGCTTTGAATACATTTAATGGGTCGTTTAAAACACAATGTAAACCCGCACGACACGCACCACCGCAAAGACACATAACATTCCAAACAACACGTGAAATATTTAAGAATATTTGATGTTTTTTTTTTTTTTTTTAATTAGTCTTGAAGTGAACGACACTTTTTGTGTCAGCATGTTCTTGTATTTTTTTTTTTTAATTATTATTATTATTTTTTATTTTCAACATCCAGCCATTTTTTGACTGGAGCTCGGTGGGTTCACGGGTCAACACCTCCTCACTATAAATAATAATAATAAAAAAATATCTAATTTAAAACCAGTTAATTATGAAAAAACACAGATCGTTAAAAAATGAGTGAAATATCAAAATATAAATCTGTTCATAAAAAAGGTGAAATTATTGTAAATGATTCTGTCATGTCATATTATTAATTAAACACAAACATGTTCCTCCGTTTGTCCTGATGAGTTAAACATTTTAATTTTAACATTCAGTCAGAGGTAATTAAAAACACTTTAATGACCCTACAACCAGAAATCTATCACTGATCAGATCTAATAATCTTTTTTCCGTTTGTTAAAAGTTAAAAAATGTTTTTATCCATGCAAATAAAAAGGAAAAAGAAAGAAAAGACTGAGAATGAGAAATAAAATCCTCTGCTTTGATCGTTAAATGAAGGATCAGGTTTGGAGGACTCACCTTGCCGCAGACTTCGCAGGTGAAAACTTTGGGCTTGCTGCCGGGACAGGATCCATTCAGCCGGGCAGCCGCCGCCGCAGAGCCCTTGAAGATCTTGTCGGTGATGATCTGGTCCCGCTCCTTCATGTAGTGCTGGATCTGGCTGTGAGACAGCTCCTTGAAGGCCTGCACGCCGGACACCGGGTACCGTTCCCCGGCCTGGTGCAGGCCCGGTTTGCTTTTCTCTGCCATGAAAGCTTTGTGCCGGGCGGTGAGCAGGTACGAGGCCATCGGGTGCAGGTTGACGAGGCCGGCCGGTGGAGGACACCCTCCGCTGTCCCCGCTGCAGTTCAGGTAGCACACGGTGCCCATGGTGGGGAAGGAGGACTGGTTCACCACCCGGGGTCTGAAGAGTTTGTACTGGCCGGCGGTTTGGCTCACAGCGGAGTCCTCCTGCTGGTTCTTATAGTTCAACCCAAAGCCCAAAAAGTCTGCCGGAGCGGACAGGGAAGACCCCTCGAAGTGGCCCGGATCCAGCCCGGTGATACTGAGTCGGTGGCCCGGTTCGTACCCGAGCGGCACCAGCGGGATCATACAATGCAGAGAGGACGGACAGACGTCGGGTTTCCCCACGGGAGCGGACTGGAACCAGCTGGGAAGCGGTATCGACTTGGGCTCGGGCGTCCTGGCCATAATCCGGTCGATGGAGAAAGCAAGAGGCTTGCTGCTGCTGCCGCCGGAGGTGAGCATGTCGGAGCCCGCGGGCTGGCTCCCAGAAGCCGGGGGGGAGCCGAGGATCCCCGCTGGGCGGCGGAGAGGACCGTCCATCACCTCCGCATCAACCGCTCAGCGACAACAACAACAACAACAACAAGGAGCTGCTGGAAGGAAGCCGGGGGTCGGTGCTGCTCCTCACCGGCCCGCAGGAAAGGGCATCATCTGCCGGGGAACCCCCCCTCCTAATCACCGGCCCCGTTCCCCTGTTTATTGACCACAATCAGCGCGGCCGCGGCTCGCTCGATAACGAGACGTCGCCGATCGTTAGCGTCCAGGAAGGAGCACGAAAAAGTGGATAATTTGCTCAATTCTCCTCTGTCGATTCGCTGCACTTGTCGCCGCTGGAAGAGGAGGAAGAGAGGAGGAGGAGGTTGTCCCTTACTTGGCAGGACTCCTGCTCAACTGGAAGGTATTTGGTAAATCCCAGGTCCCCTTGTGGCTTTGCGTGACATCATTTTTTCTAATCGCAGTACGCCAGACGCGCAGCGGCCGCGGGGTCAGCTGTCAGAGTTTTAGATCAGATTTGGACGCATCTTTGGCTCCAGAAACCCAGCCCTTTTACGCACGCATCAGAGAAGACACAGAGCTGTCATGTGGGTGAACTTGAGACAGAAAACGGATCGAGTCTCGAGATATTGAACAGAAAATGGATTTCAAGTCATCGATCTCAGCCTGGGTGGGCTTTGGGTCTTTGAAATCGCAAACTTTGACTCGAGCGTTTTTTCTCGTTTTCTTTTACGCACCAGATTTTTAAACGCCAAAATACACACGCGACACAAAAGACTCTTCTAAACAGACTCTGATAGATATCAACTGAAGAAACAACATGATAAATAACCCGCGCGCTTTCTTCTCATCTCATCACACCCTGTCTTTTTTTTTCTTTTTCTTTTTTTTTGTCGGATACAAAAGACTTCTTTACGCACAGAAAAAATACTCAGCGAACAGAAGCGTAAATTCCACAGGATGAACGAGAGACTGACTGCGTTCAAACCCACAACAAAACCTCCGTCCTGTCACAGAGTGAGTGGGTTTGCTACTGAATTTACTCTTTAAGGGTTTCGACAGAAGATGGAGAGAAATAAAAGTGAGCGCTGAGACACGAGCACCACAGCACTGCGTATATTGTACTATATATTTGTAAACTGTATATTTTTCTACTATAAATAAATAAATAAGGTGTTTTTTGTGTCAGACTGAAGTTGATATTCTTCTATTTGTGTATTATTCACACAGAACAGATTTTGAAATGTTCACATTGTTCAAATCAGACTTTAAAATGATTAAAGTTTTTCTTTCTCTTTGATTCTCTCTGTGGAAAAAGAACACAGAAAAACAACAACAATATAAACATTCACGTCGTCAATAGTCAGAATTTATATAAGAAAAAGAAAGATTTTATTAATAAATACAGGTACGGCGAAATCAATAGAAGATGGAGTTAGTCATGCTTTAAAAATAAAATATATAGTTTTGTGATGCCACGAAGAAAGAGCACCCTTCAGTCTATATACAACATAAATATTAACATTTCATCATGAAGTCTTGAAATGTTATTGATTGATATTGATACTTATTAAATGTTGTGATTTTTAAAGGTGACTTATTTATTTATTTTTTATACGAGATTCACAAGAATATTCAACACACTCCAGGAATTCACACTACAAGCTTTGAAGAAGCACACACACACACACACACACACACATACACACACACAGGCCTGATGTATTTAATTTTATTTATGTTCGTTAATGACTTTGTTAATGCTTGTATTATTCAGATATTTTGTTCCATGTTATTTTTATCTGTTGCTTTGGTCTTAGTGGTATTATTTTGTTAGTTACATATTTTGTTTTATAACAATAATAATATTAATGGCATCACTTTCCTTTACGTCCCCCTGTTGAAACATTATATAAATAAATGACTTCAAGGAAATAATAATAATGTAGTTTTAAGCTGTTTTAGTGTTAATTAATGTATTTGTCAACAAATAAAAGTGAGAGCACCCATACATGCAGGCTGCTGTATGAACAGATAGTGAAGGATTATATAGTACAACACAGCTATATAGATTAGTCTTTGAATATTTGAAAAAATAAAAATAAAAAAATAAAAAGCTTTATTGTCATAGCGCAAGCTAAAATAAGGAAACACATTAAAGTGCAAACCTTAACATGGTTCAATAGTTCAATAAATGACATATTTAACACAGTATGAAGAGATGTGACTATTCAATTGAATTTATTTATATAATTCCAAATATAACAGAAGTTAGCAGATCTAGACCAGACTCTATTATTTACAGAGACCCAACAATTCCTGCCATGAGCTAACACTTGGTGTCTATGATATGTACAATATGACCAATAACAGAACAGCAAGTTTGTTGTGCAGAACAGGTGCAAATGAGTGTAATGTGTTAACGTTTCTTGCAAGAAGCAAGTTTTGTTCTGTGTGAAAAAACATTTAAACATGAATTGTTGCACATCGCAGGAAGTACAAATGGTTGTAATTATTATCATTATAAATATTATAATTAGTAGTAATAGTGTATCTGGAACATATTCGTGTTAATACAGAATGCCCTATTTTTTGTCTACAGGCTAAACCAGCTTTATTACTCAATAAATCATTTCATTTTGTTGCAGTGATATTTTCTTCCTGACTGATTTGATTTAATCTTGTTGAAAGTTTACTTATTTTATGTATTAATATGAGCTTAAAACATATTAAAATATTTGTTTTATATTTTTATTGACTTCTGAAAACAGAATCTCACAGCAGAAAAGCTTAAAAAACCGATCCGTTCGGTTTTTTTAAGTATATTTATTATTAACACGTCTTTTATTTTGAAATGAAGATTTTAATTTGATGGTTTTATTTTATGGTTAATTTATATTTATTTATTGTTCTCTTTGGTGGAAGTAAGTTTTAATGTTGTAGATCCTTCAGTACTAAAGTCATGTTATTATTATTATTAAATAATGATATGTCATAATAATGTGTCCTTGCTCTTGTGTCTGTGTCTCGGTCAGCAGAAGGACTCACTCATTTTTTGTTGAAGGAAAAAGATTTGATCAAGAACAGAGAAAAGAAAACTGCAGCTGATGGACGACAGCTTTCAAAGAACAGAACAATTATTAAAAGCCTCCATAAACCTACAAGGAGAATAAATGTTCCTTAAAAGATGAAAACAAAAATAAACAAATCCTTGTACACCAAACTCAAGCCTTGAAAGTCGTGATTTTAATAAGAAAAGTTTAAAACCTTTGGCAGCCAGCCCTTGACGCTTGCAAACTGCCGAGTCAAATTCATCAAATTAATGATGATGTTGAGTTTATATTATATTAAGAGATGAAACAGGCTTTTCAAATTCTCTTTCATTTTCAGATAAAGGTGAGATATGAATGTGTTAATTAACTTTAAGGGTTAAAGATTAAGACACTTTAAAGGCAGCTTGAAAGGATAATTGTCCCATAATTAATAGATTAAACTCCTGACACACATTTCTTTAGGGTTTTATTTATATAATGTTCTATATACAATAGTGATAATAAACATGTTTTAAGGGTTTTTACAGTCGCGATGAATGGTGTTTTTTTTTTGTTTTTTTTAACCATAGAGTTTCTTACCTTTAGTTCACTTCATAATGGCTTTTATGGAGCTTCAGTAGGTGGCTGGAAGAAGTACTCTGATCTTTTACTTAAGTAAAAGTAACAAGACCTCAGAGTATAAATACTTAAGTAAACTAAGTAACTAAGGAAAAGTCCTGCACTTATAATTATACTTGAGTGATAGGTATGGCCAGTGAAAAACTGCCCCTAGATAAATTATGGAGGCTTCAAAGCCCTGAATGATGATTTATGTTTTATATTATGAACACAAGACAATAACTGGAACACACAAGTTATTATTGTGTTCAAAAAGACAGGGCTCCTGGTAGTTTTGTTCCAGGGTGATTTACAACTTCATAATTTTTCTGACTGAAGGATCAACCTGAGCAGCTGTTCCTAAGGGCTGTGATTGTCCATGAGTCTTTAAAAAAATGTAAATGGTTAATATAAACAATAAATAAAGTGAAGTAAAAGCTACAATATTTCCCTCTGAAATGTAGTATAAAGTGGCAAGTACAAGTACTTCGAATTGTAAGTATAATACTTTTTATTTAAGTATAATACTTGAATAAATGTACTAAATGTTTCTTCTACAGGATATTTAGATCCCCATTCTGTCTTCAACATTCCTGCAAATAAACTCTACTTTTATGTCTGTATTTCTATCTGCGTTCTCCTTCTGGAGCTGCGTGCAGCATTCTTTCAGATGGAAATATTCTAATTTGTACAAAATTCGCCAACATGCAGCTGACATAATTGGTAACAACTAGAAATTTTACGATCTTCAAATAAAGTTCTTGGACAACTTGAGTTTCAAAAATTGCTGCCACTTCTACAAAAGTGTGTCCATGTACGCTACTTTTGATGAATGCCCATTGTCTTTCCAAAACCACGGGCATTCATCTGCTGCTATAACAGCCTCCGCTCTTTTGGTTTCAGGCTTTCACAACAACAGAAGTTGGCTCCAACTCTGATGTTGGGTGAGAAGTTCAGGCTCACAGTCAGTGTTTCAGTTAATCCCAGAGGGGTTCGAGGGGGTTGAGGTCAAGACTCTGTGCAGGCCGGTCAAGTTCTGCCACACTAAACTGGGAAAAGCATTTCTTTATAGAGATAACATTGCATGGGGGGCATCGTCATGTTGAAACAGGAAAGGGACAAACACAAACTGTCACAAAGTTGGAAGAACAGTGTGGTCTGAAATATCAGTGAATTACTGCCATGCCAGAAAAAGAAAAACAGATCAGTATTGTGTTATAACAAGAAAAATGTCTTGTTGTAACATGTCTTATAAATGTCTTTGTGTGGCAACAATGCACGGGTATAGTACACTGCAGCATTAACACCCTTCATTGGAACTAAAGGGCCTAGACCAAACCAAGGCAAACAGACCTACTAAATTATGAAGACAGATGTCCATATACTTTTGGTATTGTTGCACAGGTTTTGGCTCTTCATAAAAACAGAGAGAAAAAAAAACACACACAATGACAACACAGGTGCTTTAAAAACACTTTTAATTGTGACACTTAGATAAGACACCTGAACAAAACAGGTGCACAATGAGACAATATAAATATACTTCTTTGTATAGATTTTTGTCCTTTAGTTTTTGGCCTTTGAACTGCACTGACACAAACTGGCTCGGACAGTTAAAACAAACAGCAGGTTGCTGCACACAGTTGATCGGAGGCCTACACTGAATTTACAGGTAAAACTCTTTATTTTCTCAACGACGACACGCAAACAGACTGTAGTGAATGAACGAGCAGCTTCGTCCGCTCACAGATGATCAGATTAAACACATCAATCAGATTAAAAACAGATCCACGTTCTCCTGGGATGTTCTCGCTTAAAAAAACAAGAAACAAAAAAAAACCTCCACGTTTCCAGTTCATTGGCACATTTCTAAGACTTTGATCAATGTTGGATATGATGCACATCAGGCAGTACGACCATATCACTCTACAGCTCAATATTATTCTTCACAACAGTAAATATCACAATGAAAAGATGACAGTAGATCTACAGCAACATGTAGTCGTGATTCTGAACAATTATTCCCCCAGTCAGAGCTTTGACGCAGCTTCAACACCTTACGAACTTCACGTGGTGAAACTGACTCCGTGTCTAGATTTGTTCCTTGTTTCACTGAACCTACAAACCTGTTTCAGTGATATTTCGTTTAACAACAAAAGTAGGACTATTTCCTTTTTTGCATCTCTAACAACCTGAGGCCACCAGTTGTTGCTTAGCTGTGGGGACATTTTGAGCTACAGAAGGTTCAGATTCAGAAACTACAGCAGCGCAGCAACCTTTAATCAGCTTGGAGTTGTAAGATTTCTAGAGACAATGAACATCAAACATTAAGCGATTTACAACTTTCTGTTTTTGTTCTGAAAGCTCAACACTATTGCCAGACAAAACCTTGACTTGATTCTGCAAAATCCCCAGATTAAATGCTGCGACAAAGCTTCGAGAGCCTTCAATGTGAATACTTCATCTGTGCTTGGCAACTACAGTACAGAAAGAGTTAAAGTCAAGTTAAAGGATACCCTTTGGTTTATTAAGACTTGGGTCCATTGACCATCAATTTATGATACCATTCAAAGTTTTTTGAAGTCCAATAGTCTAAGAAACATGGACAGCCAATCAAACAGGTCGGACACAAACCACCAGATAACAGAGGAAAATGAAAAATAAAATAAAGTTAAAGTTTAGATAACCTAGATAATTTGTTGGTTTATTTTCAGCCTGACTGACCGTCTAACTGATTGTGTTCCTGGACCCATTTGACTTCTTTTTTAGAGAGGTCACCGTGGTCCCAGATCGCAGATGTTAACTTGGTGAGTACATTGTTAATGTTCCTGAGAAAATGATGGACAAAACTACCAAACGGTAATAAACCAGAATTTATCCTTTAAGGTTTGGGAAAAATCGCAGCAATGGTTAACAAAAGCTAACATCAATAATTTAGTCTGATTGAATACAAATTTGTTTCCGGCATCACAGATGAACTACATATCAAATTACTACACCTGCTGAACTTTCTGCCTCGCTATATAAAAGCGCGGAAACTCAGCATTGGATGGAAATTGTGTGCCAGATTTGTCTACTATGAATGGACCAAAGAATAGTGATGTTGGTTAGGCAGTCCGGCCATTCAAACTGTATGTTTGGAGGAATTGATGAAAAAACTACTGGGCATAAAATTTAACAATGTTGTATTTAACAAACCCTGATTTTCATCTATATACAACCATTACCATACCAATACCATTTGAAGATCAACGTTCCTGCTTTTCCATTTACACAAGATATAATCAAAACATAATGAACAGATTTCCATGAAATGTCCTGGAATAAAGAATAGCTAATGTAGCTAAATATGTTGGTAAAGGTTAGATTAAATTTAGGCAACTAAAACAACTTGATTAAAGTTAGAGAAAGATTGTGGTTGTGGTTAAAAGGAACCGACATTGGATTGTGAGTCAACGTTTTTTCTGAACAGTCCGTGAACAGCGTTCTCGGACTGTTCAGACCAAACCATCCACTCCAGAATCATCCACAGGACAACCAATGCTGCTGATTTACTGGTGAGGACAGTTATTGTGTTGTAAGGAATATTTCAGCATCTAGAAGATGCCAGCGGGTCTTGATTTTTACAAACATTCAACAATGTAGTTTGGTTATTCAAAAGCTAAAACCATAGTAGTATAAAGTAATAAAGATATGACAGTAGATAAGTTTGATAAAAATAGTCAGTTACAATTAGAACCTTACAATTCCAAGCTTCCTGTCAAATAAAATATTTGAGTTGACTTTGCTGCTCTTGCTGTCAGTAAAATGATGTAAAAGGTAGCGAGGGTGACCAGATGCTGGGGTTTCAGAGCTGCCGGGGCCTTTAGCGTTTTGAATAAGAAGCTACAACTGGATAAAAACAAAACAGGAAGAAGCTGCACTGACAGCGATCGCTGAGCTCTACTGTACAAAGTGACATCAATCAGAGTATGGCTGCACTTGGAGGAGGGCGGGGCTTCCTGTCCTGCAGGTGAGACAGGGAGGACAAGATTTGTCTCATCACCATGTCCTACAGATGCCTCGCCTCACCTTGGCTTCCTGTTTGTCGTACATTCTCACTCATGTGCGTGTACGTTTCAGCACGTATGTACAGCAGTGTCCAGGCAATGGGCATGTGACACGTTGGGTAAAAGGGGGCGTTCAGGACCTTCAGTCACAATGAATGATATGTTACCTCTACTGCACATGTGCAACTGCACTCCAGTTTCCTGTTTCTGAAGAAAATAAGGTCTGTGCCTCTAAAGCTTGATAAGGATTCACCTTTGAATCTACAACATAAATCACACAGGCAAGGGGAGCTAAAAGGTATTAGACTAACACATTGTTGGTTTTGGTCTTTTCATGAGATTTGCTGAGAGTAATAACTATAGAACTATGGCAGCCATATCCTTTAATTTGTGAAAATGATCTTGTTGAACAATTTGTATAAATGTTGTGTTTCCTTTCCCATGATTATTTTGTTTTTAAATAAAAAAGTAAATAATAGTTATCTTCATGTTTGACAAGCTATGTAGCTATTGACTATATTATATTTAGTTTCTACTCATACTGTAACTGTAATATATGACTAAACCAAATATAAATATAAAATATCTCATCACACATTTTTCTATGATTACTTTAGTGTAACTTCTGTCTAAATTAATATGTTATCTGTTAGCTAATATTAGCAATCTTACGTAATGTTAAATTCATAGCAGGGGTGTAATGATCCTGTTTATTTCACAATGCAATTGCCTTGCTGTTGAGAACAGCATGGCTTTTGCCTGACAACCAGCCTACTATTTCTTATAGAATTTCTAATGTAATCTCAATATTTGTATTTATCGAGTGCTGTTAAATGAAATGGCTTGCTAGCTAATCTTAGCATAACTTGCCCTGTTGTTAACAGCACAGATATTTTGTCTGTATATGAGCGAGCTAAAAGCTGTTGGCTTGCTACTTAACAATTGCATTACTTGCTCGTTCTGTTAATACAGCATGCTGAGTACCCAAGTAATATTTGTATTCATTCTTGTTTTCCATTTCACTTTTAGTTTTTATTAACTTATACTGAGTGAAGTGGAGTTCAGTGGAGAACATGCATCAACAACATGGCACGCAAGCTAATATTAGGATAACTTGTCCTGTTGATGAAAACATCATTTTTCCCATTTCCTTTCATTTTCAGTGATCTCATTATAAAATGATGTTTTTTGTTGATTGTTTCAGCTTTAGAGGACACATATCATTAATTGCTGTGGAGGGTCCTGATCTATTAAAGAGGATGATAATCAAGTAGTAACAGGGTGTGTGAAGGTATGATGTGTGTGTGTGTTCAATCGTCCTCCTCATCACTGTCTCTCATGCTGATACCCTGCAGGCCATCGCCCGCCTTGACAGCCACTGTGGCTTCCTCCACTGTCAGCCGGTTGTAGATGGTCTCGTAGCTCTTGTTGTTCAGTGTGCCATCCAGGACGCCCTGCAGCCTGAAGTCACGGTAGGTCTTCTGTTGAGGTAGAAGGGTGGAGATAGGTAAAAGGAGAAGGGAGGGAAAATAGAGAGCATCTTAGGAATTCAGCGAGCAGGAGGAGGCGCTTGCCGTTTGGACAAAAGCGGGAAGATTGAGGCTCAAGGACGAGTCTTTTATGTGTCAGATGGGGAAGGCAGACTGAGGCATCTGAGGTGTTTTTACCTTCAGTCAGAAGCCATTATAATTCCTTGTCTCGTTGCTTTCAAGTTAAACTCTAAACTGTACATTAGCAAACTATGAAAAGACAAAAGCAGCGAGCAGCAGTGCACAGTTGAGCAGTTTTCTCTTTCGTGTCACACCGCCTCTTCACAGCGCTGCTGCTGCTGCTGCTTTCAAGGACACTTGACCTTGGTTTGACACTATCTTTACTTTTTCTTATTTTCCTTCAATGTGACTTCTGACTGTTTTTACATGAATGAGCCACAATTTAAGAAGCTTTTTTAAATTTAGTTTAGCCAGTCTCAGGCTCATTCCCTGCCACTCTTTTCAAACCGCAAAGAAAAGGAGGCTTTGAATATGGTAGTTTTAGAAACACTTTTCTGGAAAGGTTCATCTCAGCACTTTGTTTCTGACAGAAGTCCTGCTCTCTTGTAATTTGTTTACATTACCTTCACAATCTTGATGAGTGTTTTCAGCTGGTACATATGGAGCTGTAGGTCCAGTCTGTCTGTCAGCCAAACACACACTGCCTTTGTTGAACCGGTGTACCATTGCTGTAAAAAACACACAAAAACAAACAAACTTATTAGACAAACTTATTTGGAAGCGACAATGGTAAAATTAGTACCCAAATTGTGTGTCACAGTTCACAGACTGACTTCCTGCTTCAGCGTCGACCCACATTTATTACCATATATGTGGTCACACAGTTTTCCCGCACAATGACAGATCATCACCAACATTTCAGGAACTATCACGTTCGGTTTGACCACCAAATAAAGCTGTTATACGGATAAACTGTTGGTTTGTTTCCAACCTGGAAATCATCTGACTGCTTCTGTTTCTTCACCCAATTGACTTCTTTTAGGAATGTCACAGTGCACCTATAATTTGGTGAGTACAAACATAACAGATAGAACAAATGGAACACGGCAATAAAACCCAATATGTAATAAATGTTTTCCTTTTAAAACAAACCGTAAAGGTCAAATAATTCAAATTATTAAAAATGGGAGACATTGGGAGACCAGCATTTACAAAGGTAACTCTAAAAAGTGAAGTACGGTCATGAGGTTGGAGGTTGACAGGAAGTAAACAGAATGTCACATTACATTGTACAAAGAATTGGACATAGGCTGCAGTTCTTCTAATTGTGTCGAACACAAACTTTGGTTCCAACACCGTTGTATCTCCTGATTGGAATTTATTAACAAATGTTGAAACAAAATGTTTATGAATGTACCCTTTAAAGTGTAGCATTAAAATGATAAAACATGTGTTATTGGATGAGTCTGTATGACTGGTCTGGTTTTCTAGTACCCATTATGTGACCTCAGACCACCAGAAACCAGCTGAAAGCAGCTTCATTCATCCTCCTGAAAGCATCATCAAGCTGTTTTTGAAGCAAGAAAACCAAGAGCACCTAGCACCTAGAGCATCTTTAAACGCAAACATTTTCTTTTCACAAGATGAAATATCCTCAAAAAGAACATAAATAAAAGCGATATTATGTTTTTAGTTCATCAAGTTTCCAACTTGAAACTTGACATTATGTTAATACCGTTACAGTTGCTCTCTGAGCAAGGACGATTTATCGTTGTCATTCCTGTGTGCTCGCCTTCAGAGGAACTCAGATGATCGGCGTTTACTTGCCGACAGCCTCTGAAACGCCTCGCTTTAGTCACGCAGAAGATACTACAACAAGGTCAAAGGATGCGCGGCATCAAAACGGCAAAACTCAAAGAGGGTAAAACATTTACTTATTCAAAGGCACCAATTTACTGGAAAACTCCTGAATGCTGCATGTCAAGGGAAGAGTTCATGGCTCTGCTTTGACCTTCAAAGAAGAAAAAAACCCATCAGGTTCCGTCTTTGTAATTTTCATTAAACGCTCTTCCTTCACACCTTCCAGCACCAGGCCACAGCTGCAGGGAAATCAAATGCACCTTTTCTCACCAGAGGAGCGATCCTCACTTACAGCAGCATTCAACACTTTGCTGGTAAAATGCACACATCGGGTGGCTTTATTCAGTTACCAGTTAAACAAGAATGCTCGGGGAAATTGCTCTGACACAGTAATGACCCGTAATATTCAGATCTGCTTTAAGAGCCGCTGGCAGACTTAATTTCACACCGACAAGAACTGTAATTACCTTCCAATTTAACAGAGAAAAACAGTCCAAAGGGTATTTCATACACTTGACAAAAGCCAAAACACGTCCGTGATCATTCAGGGGTTATGCAAATATTTGATTCCATCTAATGTGGGAGTGACCTCTGACCTCCTTCACACTGACTCCTTGTAATTATGTCAAAGTAATGAAGCAGTTTTTCAACCAACCTATGTTAAGTTGTAAGTAAGGTCAAAATTACAAAAAAAGTGTTCGTTAACTTACAAATGAGGATACATGTTAACTCACGGCTGCTGATTTTATTTCTTTTATGTCCACAGGGAACAGACACAATGTTTGCTCTCTGAAAAAGTCAGCAGACGGGCACAAATTGAGCGTCTTTTAATAGATGTTTCTGACATTTTCTTTCGTAAAAGTGTCTTCGCCAAATTTATTTCAGTGTTGTTTCCTTAGCAGAAACGGACATCATACCAGCAATCCAGCTGATACATGATATGAACTCCAGACTGCTGGCTAGTTTTATCTTTTTGTTGTTCACGATATTGCATTTTATATTAATCAGTGTTCCACAACTTTGCTGAAGTATTTTTCAAGTGTATTCACATTCACAGGAAGTAAAAAAAAAAAGGTATTTGGAGATCAGATTTCAGAACTGCTCCTTAAGCCTCTGAGTGGGTGGGTTGGTGTTTGATTGACAGCTGAGCCGAAAGGGGGGCGGAAACACAATGTAAATAAACTTGTTGTGGTAACTGTAGCTCACAAGGCCAGGACGGACAGCATTTTATCCACAGTGGTGTCGAGGAAGAGGAAGCAAAACATTTAGCATGAAAGTGCAGACACAGTTTATCTGTGTATTTTCCAAAAGTCTTGTCATCTCTTTCAAATCTTTGCTTGGAAACGTTGATTATTTTTTTGCAACTTCACAGCCACGAAGGTTGCTGCTTGGGAGTAACATGTCAGTGCAACTGACAACAGAAGATAAAATGGCTGCTTTAATGGAGAGCTGATGAACATCAAAGCTGGCAAATAGGACAGCGGTGTATTCCGACATGATGATGCACTTAAAGATGTCACAAGTATTTTTGCAGTTCGTGGTTATTTGCCTTCTACTGCTAATGCTAGCCGGCAACATACGCGGTAACCGGAGAGCGTATTTCAGCTCGGACTCTGACTCCTTTTCTTCTCGCCTCTGTACATTAATGAATTGGAGACCTACAACACGAGCTCCGTTTTTTTTCTTAAATTTGTAACCTGAATCTTCAATTAACCCGGATGCATCTTCAATTAAACTTGTGACACTAGAGCAAACACACATCTACTTGTGGCTTTCCGTTGACTCTGACAGCAGTCGCACCTTGTCTAAAATCTGCTTTGCATTCTGTTTGAACAATATAACAGACTAATTAATCCAAGAAATGCCCACCAGCACCTTTACTGGTCACACGTTATTTGGCCAACAGAAAGTTCATAAAGTATTCGTAACATTTTAACAGCATATTAAGTTTAGAATATTAGTTTAACAATTTAGCGGTTTCACAAATAAAACTGTCTTGTGATTTAGGGTTGGGTTGGTGTAGGCATTTACAGACAAACATTTGGAATGTTAAAAATACTCTATACTATTTTATTTACCTATAAAATAACATGTTTTTTCCTTTCCGTTGTTGTTTTTATTTGTCCTATATAAATAAACCTGCCCCCTGCTGTGTGTCTTATTTTTATTGACAATGTTATTGTCCTTCTATATCTATATTTCTCATCTGCCCTCCTCCTTCATCCTTCATTTTCTCCTCTTCTCACTCTCCGCAATAAATATTTCCACACTGGAATTTGAGCTGTATGCTAATCAGCGTGCTGTGTTAACAAATGCTTGGGGATGTTGAAATTACTGGATGATATTTGCTGCTCCTGTGATAATTTCCTCCTTTACTCTCCTCCTGCCTCCCTCACTCCCTCCCTTTACCCGTTTCAGTGAAACATTCAGTCTCTGGGAGGTGAGTTTCCTCAGAGTGGCTAATCAGCTGCCTGATGGTCGCCTCGCGAGCTGCGTTAACTCACGTGGAAATTGAGTACGAAGATGCTCCTTAATTGAGCTGATTAGAGGACGAGAGTGAAAACAGATGGAGTGAATAAGTGGGGGAAGGAGGGTGAAAGATGGAGGGAAGTGTGCACAGCATTGTGGGTCTGCATTAGTCGTGTCAGAGTATCTGCATGATGAAGACACAATCAGGGTGCTTCCCTGATGGTGTCACAGTAATGATGTAATTTAAACATTTGACACATATTCTGGTTTTGGAAAAAAAAAAAACAGAACATATATTATTTTTAAAACGAATTTTGTCAAAATCACAAGTAATTTTAACTTTTCAAGTCCTAAGTCTTATTTTTTAACACACAAAATGACCAGTCAGATGAGATAATTTGTACTTGTTAGGCGTATTAGACATAATTTTCTTGATTCTGCTGAGATAGCTTCATATGGATTGTTTCAAGATTCCTGATTGCTAATAAAATGTTAACAGAAAAAAATATTGCGTCGTACTAAGGCCAAAAACCCAAAGATTTTGTACCTCAGGATTCATCTTTAAGCTCCCGAAATTTAATTTTAAATATTTATTTTTTATTGATTCTGGTCCAACGATCTGCCATATTATCGTCTATTGTCAAGATGCTGACAGATTTCTGAAACATTCCTGAATGTAAAGAAAAAGTAGCATAATCTTAGACATTCTCGAAGGCTGAACATGAAATTAAATGAGTTCTTGAGCCACATTTATTTTTTTTTTAACAGCATGCTGGCTCGTCCTTGTCAGCTGCTTCATCAAGGTGATTTGTACAAGAGGATGTTGCTGTGTGTGTGTTTGTGTGTGTGTTTGTGTGTGGGCATGTATTACACTCCACACAAAGACACTCCCTGCTGAGCACTTGTAGACAAATAGACGGAGAGGCACATGTGAGCATGCACACGCAGAACAAACATCATGGCCGTGTTTTCGACTAGCCCACATCTCGCTCCCGTTTCTCGTCACACTGCTCGCTTTAACAGCCTCTTTCTTTCTTCTTTACGTCTATCAGTGTCCGCAAACCTTCTGTTTAAAGAAAAGGCTCCTTAAATGAATTTGACATTGACTCGTCCAGACCCACGTAAACAAGACAATTGCGTACCCATAATGCTCCTGGCAGGAGGCGTGATGCCACTGTAAGAACAGAGGGTTTACTTTCTTTGTTACACACTAACTGCATGTTAGTGTGTGTCTGTGATGCATGTTGAAGGGCTGGAGACACTTTGAGGCCCCGCCGTCACCTCCTCCTTGGCGCATGACTGGGCGCTTCTGAGCTCCATTAGACTCATTCTCCTCAACCCCCCACACACACTCTTTTAACACACACGCACGCACACACACACACAGATCAGCACAGCGCAGCTCGAGCCTCAGCCACAATACTCCGAACCCTCAGAGGAGGCGGCAGGTGGCAGAAATCCATCGCTCTGCTTCGTGCTGCTAATGTGTACGAAGGTCTGAGCTGCCATGTTCGCCACATTGACTCACGGCAGCGAGCTGAGGCGTGTTTGGCAACTTGGCGCTAAAATATTCTTATAAATCTGAATCCTGGGAGGGGGGCAGTTGGTTAAAGAAAACGGACAGCGTGGGATGAAGGAAGAGATAGATTGATGGACGGATGGGTGGAGGTGTGGAGGGGTGTTTGCAACTCCTGCAGAGCGAGCCGACAGCTCTCTGTGTTTCCTAAGTGATAAACAGGTCAACAGAAGCAGTCTGTGTTTTCAGCCTCAGAGCGACCTGCTGCTGCTCTGAAACTGGAGAATCAAACCTCAAACCAACAGTATAAACACCTGACTGTGAGCTCGATTTGTAAAGATTTTTATTAGCCCAGCGTGCTTTCATACAAGCATTTACTGTGGATCAGATGCAATAAAACCTTACTGTCAAATTTCCATATTGTTCCATATGAAGTGCCTTTCCAATCATTTTCTATTTGCGCATTAAAACAACCTGAGAGCAAATTGATGATGAAACTGTTTACATTCAAGGTTGAGATCAGGCAACTAAACCTTTCTCTGTTTGGTGTTTACCTGCAGCGGGTAGATTTCATAATCTGACATTAAGATGACAGCCAGTATTCGCATTAGACGTTTGCTTGTCAGGAAAACAAACACTGGTCGAATTAAGCGTTGGAACCAAGAGTAAACCCATTGCCATGTCAATTAATGGTGGTGATGGTTTTGAAGTTGGCATTGAGAGATGTTCCAGTTTGAACTGGTTAATTAAAAATATGAGTTTGTCAATTCAAAAGATAATTTCTCAAGTCAAGAAAGTCCCAGATTGTGTAAAACTGTGAAAGTAAGTTATTACAGTAGCAAGCCTACATAAGTGGCATCGTGACTTTCTTGCTAGCTCAAAACTGACTAACCCACCTCTGGAATAGCTGCAGCTCTCATTATGTCCTGACTTATAATGACTTTTACCTCTTTAAAGACTTTTTTCCTTGTTCTGTTTCTCTAAATGTGCTGAGGTGACGGCCATGTTGGTGTTGGTGACGTATATTGTGTGAGAGGATGGATGTAGTTCACTAAGCAGTTTCACACAAAGCCAAATTGTACTCTAGTGCTTTACAGACGGCAATTTTCCATCACTTGCAAAATAATATTTAAAACTGACATCAACATCACATGTGAAATTCACGGTACCATTAAAATAGGGTTGAAAAATTATTTGTCTCTCGCCATTAACTACTGTAAATATTTTATTCCAAAAAAAGTCCCATTGGCACTGCACTGCACTACAGCACTGAGAATGACTTGTCAATGACAAAGTAGCACCCCCTGAGGCATACATTGCATTACTGTCTATTTTACTCCAATGGGACAATCATTTACAAAATTCTTCATCCTGTATGGAAAAAGACTTGAAACTAGACATATGTGTCATTTTATAGTTTTGGTGTCTTCAGTGTTAATCTACAATGTAGAGAATGAAAAGGAGTATCCAAAAGTTTGACTGGTGCTGCATTAAAAGTGATACTCCACGCAAATTTGTCCACACGTGAAAGATGACTGTAAAACTGTACAATGTTTGGGTTGGATGTATGATGGATAAAAAAAAAAAAGTTTTCCGCAGTATTTATCTGAGTGAGAAGAAATGTTCCTTTTCAGTGTGCTTTTGTCTGATGAGGTGAACGCAGCTCATAGGTGAACTCGCCTGGAAAATCACTTGTCAACCTTTATTATGTTTTTATGTCCTCAAGCTCAGATCCACTGACAGCCGGCTGACGGAGGGAAACTCACAGCCACGACTGCTACCACTTCCACTCTCATTAACCTCGTTCCTGTTTGCTTTTTTGTCACAAAAAGCACGATTCTGAACATTTCATAAGCAGGTCATGGCTGATGTGTCATGTCTTTATAAACATTCAGAAAGCATCTTTTAATCTTGTTGTCACATCATATTTAAAGTCAAGGAGACATTAAGGTGATTTTTTTTACCTCGTTTGAAATGTTTTATAACACTTTTTAAGGAACTTTGCTGATACGTTCGAGGGTTTTAGGTAATTGTCTTTCCTAACCGACTGATTTTGGTCTCCTCTAAGCTTTCCTTGTCTTATTTGATGGGGGTCTATTTGTGCAGCTTATTAGAGCACCCATCATTGTCATTGTGAACGCCTCAGGTCCACTGATGATGCACGTCTTTGCTGATATTTAGATTAGCTGGGAGGTGGAAGAAGCGGTACTTCCAACATGGTGGCAGCCAGCATCGCACATTTCAGCTACAAAACAGTGCTTTGGAAACTTACGGGTGACGGCACTCATGCTCTGTCTATGATTTGGGCCTTGGAAAGTACAACTGTGATCCACGTCTTTGCTAATTATTGTATTATTGGGGAGCTAGCATTTTTACATATTAGTTTTACTATTTCAGTATTCTACATTTTTAATGGGTTTCTTCTTTTATTTTTATTATTTTATTATTACTGCTATTATTTTATTTTTTTAAATGTATTTTTATCTATTTACCTATCTACCTTTATCTATTATCTATCTACCTCCGGAGTTTCCTCACTGCAAGACAACGAGATGGCACTTCCTCAGTTTGTGTTGTGCTTTGTTTGTAATGGAATGGGGTTGGATGGAGGGTCGGGGGTAGGTGGTAGGTGTGGGGGTGGAGAATTGGGGTTCGGCTGTGGGTGTGGGGTGTTTTTTATGTTTTTATGTGAAGCACTTTGTGTTGAATGTATTGTATGAAAAGTGCTATACAAATAAAGTCTGATTGATTGATTGACTAAATTTGGATGGACACTTGACAAATGTCAACCAGATATTAACCTGTGACAGCATGAGTCAGTAGATCTGTGTCATGTATGTGTCTTCTGTATGAAGGGCATCCATTACAGTTTGCCAGATGTGCTTACTATATTTCTGTGCACCCATTTCAGGTGTATTCACTTTCAGTTTGACATCCAAATAAAGTGGTTTGGACACATATTCTTGCAGATAATCTAAAAGTACAAAAAAAGATCCAAATTGCAATCAGCACTCACATCAAACACCTTCTCGATGTACAGCTCGTCGTTGACACGGTCTCGGAGGATGTCTTGGTTCTGTCGTACGAAGGTGATGTAGGTGTCGGCCAGATCCATCCCTGGTTTCTGCAGGAAAGAGGATACAGACAGGTCTGAAGATGACTCAGGGTGGAGGCTGAATATGGAGAACACACTGACAGAAAGCAGTTTGTTGAGCCTGGTGTTGAAAATGTGAACATGGCTGGAATTCATGGTGCATGTTACACTTCATCCATGCTTATAAGCATAAGCTAACATAACAGAAGACTCAGTAGACAGCCTGCTGGCTGCATGATAACCTCCACAAACATACAGAACAACAGTGAAGCTTGAATTTTAGCAGCAGGGTTTTTATTACAGTGATATGGAACAGACCCTTCAACAATAACGTCAACAGGAAAAACATACAACAACGCAGAGAAAGCTGAAGTCCTGGCATCACTTGAGTTAGCTCAGGCCTCTGTTGCACTATAGCTTCTGTTATACTAAGCAGTCTCTCATCGAGGGTTTCTTTCATCTGTCTTTCTGAAGTGAGGAATATTCCCAACCTGGCTTCCTGACCTCGAGCCATCAGAGCTTTGTAGGCAGAATTAAAGACCAAATCCACACCGGCACTTTGTGTTTGACTTCTATTACTCTTCAAATCTCATGAAAAAGATCCGTTTACATTTTTACAAATGTGCAAAACCACTCTGTCTCTGACCCAAGTCAGATCCGGACAATCGCTTTCTGGTTATGTGGACAAATAGAGCTGCGGTGGGTGTAACAACAATGCAGTTTTCTTCCTGTGCACTCCACATGGAGCATGCTGTAAAACTATTTTTGTCCAGTAAATGTCTGATGCTGTTCAGCCTGGTGAAGACAGTTTGTCAACTGACATGACTGAGAGATCGTGGAGTCAATATGGACGGAACGACTTCAGTAGAACGTTAGACACTGCTGATGTCTCAGGTCTGATGTGAATTATGTATTGTAAATGGACATTTGAGTGTTTGAGATAGAAGAAAAAACAGCTGTTGTATAATTACAATGTGAGTAGTAAATAACAAAAATAACTTCCCTCCATGTTGCTTGCACCCAGGGTTACCAGTTCATTTGCAGAGAAGCTGGCAATCTGAGTCATTCGACAGACATTTGCCTCTGTCTTAAGCTGAATGACTGTGAAGGTGTGCATACAAAAAGTACTAAAGTAGTTCAAACAACAGCCAACAAAACTCCACCAAACGGCATCTGGCGGTTATATTTATACATTTTCATATGCAAACTACCAACACTATGACAATACAAAGCAGCAAAGATTCCCTTTAAAGTCTGATGGCAGTTAGATGTTTTCATGTCACTCTTATAAGAATATTTAACAAATATCTGCGTGTAGTTGTGTCAGTTGACACCTGTAACACGCACCCAATCAAGGCAGAGTAGACAAATGTAAGACAAATGACTGTTTCAGTCAAGAGTTATCAAGAAATGTGTTGATGTTGAGATAGGACAGTAATCCTTCAGCACCTACGTGCATAAACCTACACACACAAACACGCACAGCAAATAAACGGAATCATAAGAAAAACTTCAGGTCAAACGTTCATCAGCCTGGGACACAACCAGGAAACATGCCAGTAGTTTTGTTTCTGTGGGAGTTTTATTTATTCATATTTCAAGTCAAGAAAAAACAGATGTTCAGTGTGTTTTCGTAAAGCCTGTACCTTAAAGTTTGTGATATAAAAGAAAAAAGTTTGCAGTTTCCGTCTGTTTAAAGCTATTTTGTCCTTTAAAGTTGGGTAGATACTGTGTGATTTAAATGATTCATAAATCAACCATCAGACGTTTTGGGCAAGACTGTAGTCCGAGCTTGTTCATACTGGTGTTCACCAAAAAGCAGCGGTATGCAACAAAGGCTTCAATTTGTCTAAAGTTAAGGTGTTGACGGATGTCCAAGGAGCTTTTGAAATCCCCAACCATTCTGACAGACTTGGGGTGCGTCCAACAACTTTTCTAACTTCCCGAAACAGACAATCACTTCTACTTTACGCTGTGATGTCACTTTAAACTTCTCTCACTAGATCTATTTTCTTTCTTTACACAACTACTCGTCGTTTTTCGCGTGTATTTAGCACAGAACCAATAATGTGAGGCAATCATATATTAAAATCATTTTCATCACGGATACCTATTAGACTCTGTACATGTTTTATGTGGGTTTTTGTTATGGATAACAGTGGTTCATACACAAACGACACAGGGAACAAATGTTCAGCATCACCTGCTGCTTGCTGGGTGAAAAGAAGAAAAATAATAATCTACCTTCTCCGTGCTGGGAGTAACAAGAAGCTGCTGTAGCTGTTACACCAGAGGAAACATTAACTCCTGTGGAAGCAGCTGTTTGTTTGGCGGGGAGAGGCCAGAGGCAGGAGAATTGGGTAAAACCCTCTTCATTCACACTCCCTGTTGTCAGGGGAGATTACAACTGTAATGCTTATTGTAATTGCTTTGACATCTTTCACACCCGTTTTCTCTGAGCCGGCATGCGTTGGACCCCGGGGGGGTTGTTGTTCTGCTACAGCGCTGCTGAGCATGGCACGTCAGGTCCCCCGGTGGAAAAACAAGGAAATGGAGCCTCAAGAAACCCAGAAACCTTTTGGCTTCACTTAAAGGCAAAAGACAGGGTTTAGACTGATTATAAATTTAGGATTGCAACCTTTTGCTCATGGAAGACAACACAAAAGAAACACAATCTGTCACATGTTAAAGAACTGGATCATGACAGTCAACTCCATCGTCTCATGTCAGAAAACAGCATCAAGTAAATCTAGGTTGGTGATTTGACAAGCAAAGAGGCAGCTGAGGAAAAGCGAACTGGATCCCGCTGTCAGTGCTGTTTCACCACGACAGACGTGCCATCAGGTGATAGTTTCCTTAGGTACAAATGATCAAACTGTTCTACAAGCATTTAAGTAAAGTTTTCAGTGTCTGCGATGGTATGCTCGACATAAATTTTGTCATTTGCCAATGTCTGCAACAGTCCATGCGGTTAGTGCATACTTCCATCTGTGAAAACGTCCACCCACACAGACACCCGACGCAGCCGAGCAGAAATAATAAGTTGATTCACCACTTAGTTGACAGACAGAAAATCAATCTTTCTGTGGTTGGAGGTTTTCTGTTTCCACACTCCTAACGTCAAACACTTGAAAATCTTTGGATAAAAACAGTCCCAGTTTGAGAATCCTTGAACAGCGAGTGACAGACTGAGATCAGTCAGAGACACTCAGCTGTAATTCAGACAGACCGCTGGACAGAGATACCAGGGGTTAAAGTGGGGTCATATGGCTGCAAGGGGAATTGGTGTGTGTTTGTGTGGGGAAGGAGGGGTGGTGTGAATGTTATATTCAACCAGAGAGAGGAGGCGCCAGGTTCAGTGATTGACAGGCCTGTCAGAATCCCCATAATCCTCTGGAGTGAGCGGAGAAGTGAGAGCCTGGCAGATCGAGGATCATTGTTGAATGACGATTAGAAATGTTGACGAGAATGAACCACGTGTGTCTTACCGGGTGTGTTACAGTGCTTGTCATGTTGTCTCTGATCCGTTTCAGCAGACACTTCCAGGTCACGTCCACATTAAAGCAGATATATTTCAAAATGATGTTTGCACGTCAGAAGATTGTTTTTTACAAAGTTTTCCGTCTGCACTAAAAAAGATGTTGTATAACGTATGGGGATAATGTTTGTGTATCAATATACTTGATGGTGTCCTGAAGAAATGGCCAAAACAGTAAGAGTGAGTGAGATCCTTTAAAAATGCATCTGCTAAAGTGTGGACAGGGTGAAAGCAAGAGAAAAATCTCTACTCAGATTGTGTGTGTGTGTCACTGGCAACATATTACTGCCCTTGTTGTCACTTGAGACATCAATTTCCCCCCTTCCATCCCCTTAAGGCTTAGTCTCAATCATTTACCTCTCTTTTCTCTTGTTCTGACGAGGTGACAAAGCAGCCTGACAGATCGGAGACGTCGGCACAGTTCCAGCCACCGAGATTAAGAGTTTAACACGAGAGGAAAGAAAGACAGAAAGAAAAAAAACAAAACACATACAAGCAGCTCAGCGCTCTTGTCACGCTCTGCCCTCTCTGCTTGTTTTGTCTCCTTCACTGTTTCTTCACTTGTAGCCAAACACCAGTAATCCTTTCTGCACCGGGATAATGGCCGCCTGGTTGCTCGTCAACATTTGACAACAACAAAAAAACAAAACAAAACAAAAAAAGTGTAAAATTAAGCGGTGTCCCTGTTCTGGATACAGACAGGGAGGGGTGGGATGGGTGAATGTGGGGGGGGGTTGATAATGAGCGATAAGTGGGGGAGGAAGGCGGTGAAATGCCAGGTAATTACACACCGCTACCGGCCTCGTTTCCTGCCCTGGATTTATTTCATTTCAACCAGGTGTGTGTTGTGTGTTTGCACGTCACAGCATCAAGTCCCACGATAATTTAAAATAACTGTTTATGATGCTGAAATACACAGAAAATATCAATAAAGACTCTTTGGCTAAAACCAATTCATTTATTCTCATGACTGTTCGTGTTGCTTCTTTTGTCCGACCAACAGTATAACAAGCCTGAATTTATTATCATATCAAATTAGGAAAAGCAGATCGTCATATTTGAGAAACAGGAACAAGATTATTTGGGGGATTTTATTTATTTTACAGGTAATATCTTGTTTTGGTAATATTTCCCTTCTGTAAAATTACATTCAAACTTGTTTTATACATATATATTTATATATTGTTCTATACTTTGAGTAAAAAGTACTCTGAGTAAAATATGATGCGTCTTTTTCACATTTGAGGTATATTTCAACGTGTTGTTTAATACACTTTGCTGTTTTTAAAAATATATATATATTAATGGTTCAACAGCAACTTATCTTTCTTTAATCTTTGGACTTGAGGAACTGCATTTTTTTTTTCCCTCGTCAGACTGGAACAGGGACATTGTATGGTCATGAACCTCAGACCTCCAGAACACCCCTGACAAGAGGTAGTTAACGGTTTTGAAATATTTTATGGAGCTTCGGGCCCAAGAAACGTTTAGAGCGGCCATGCAGGACTGTGTTGTGTTGAAGATGGTGAAGAGCCAGTGATGATGATCACTCTTCCAATGTTTGTGTTCCTGCTTTGCCAGTGTGCATATGTTTGATATGAGCATGTGTGGCTGTCAGTCACTGGTATCTTGGCTGTACAGGCGTGAGCATGTCGGACCTGCTGAACACGTGTGAGTCAGTGTGAGAAACAGACAGTGAAAGACTCCAACCATTTAAAGTATTAGTACTGTAACATTACAATACTTCAGTACAAGCTAAGGTCCTGTACTCAAAGTTTTAAGTATTACATGAGCAGCACTGTGTGTTCCACGTTCGTAGAGACAGTCAAATATGTCCACTGGGACTCTTTATGCTCAATCCAAGGAGACAATCAACAACGTTGTAAAAACTGTACACCAGGTGAGAGCTAAAAAATAATATTGAAATGGTATGAGAGGTGACGTTAAACGCATATTTTTAAGAATATATAAAATCATAGGGGTAAAAACTTCAAAAGTGCACGGCTATTCAACTGTGCCTCAGACACACAACAATTAGTTTATATTTATGGTTGTGGTGATAATAGTGATAGCATATAGTAATTAAAATGAAGAGAACACAATTATTGTGAAAAACAGACCATATTAAATTATAAATGTCGTTGACGGCTGAAGACAGTGTTGACAGGTCTCTAACGTTTCGGTAGCTAATGAAAGCTAACGTAATATTTTCATGAGCTGATGAGCTGCTGCTAAGAATAAAACATTGCTGTGATTCACTTACAAGTATAACTGAAGAATTCAGGCTGTTGTTTACTATCAGGTTTAGCAGTCTGTCAGTACTTGACTGCTATCTGGCTACGGGGCATTGAGCTGGAAAATAAAGTATGTGTTAGCACCAATGCTAATTTGATTAGTGATGCACAGTCCACTTGGTTAGAAGTATTTTAACAGTAGAGAATTGCAATCTTTGGCTGAGAGTACTGACATCAGCTTGTGGTGCACGTTTACCGACAGCCAGAAGTTTCACTTTGTAGTTTTGCTAACTAACAAAATGAATGTTAATTGACTATAGCTGATAAAATCTAAAAAATCATGATGAATAATGGAGTACCCCGCAGAATGACTCTGACCTTGATACAAGTGGGCACAGGGAGGTTGTAGTGATGGGAGATTTAAAGGCAGTCATTATTACAGGAGTGTGCTCTGGATCAAATTTTTTGAAAATGCACCTAACAATCCAAAATCAAATTACAGTTTATTCAAACGTCAAAGTAAAAGGTGGGTTTACTCTAAGTTAAAAAGCAAATTTATGTTTTTGTATCTGTTGAAAATGAAAAGGAATGACAGAAAGACTTGTATGGGTGAAAGAACTTCATTCACGCAGAATGGAAACTAGAAGGCAACGAGTACGAAAATGTAAAAAGTAATAACAGGCGTTTCCCTCTGAAATATAGAGAAAGAAAAATGTCAACACCTGAGGGTGAAAGCTACATGCTTTCGTGACAAGGTGTGAGGGGGTGGAGCTGTCCAGCCAGGCAGCTCAGAGGCCCCACCCCCTCCCACTCTTCATCCCACCTGGAAAAGAGGCTTACCTGCGTCAGGTTCCCTCCACACAAAAGACCAAAAGGCCAAGGTAGCGGTTACATTATAATTTCAGGGGAGGAAGCAGCTGAGGAGGAAGTCTGGACGGGAACCAGAGAGCACGATGGGATACGTGGGATGTACCGCGGTGGGGCAGAGGATTAAGGAGGTTACGTGAGATTGTTCTGCTGCTCTTTATCTTAGCTGTTCAATGACTCAGTTTAGGATGTTCTCACATCTGTGTTTTGATGTATTCAACATGTAGAATACAAAATACAGAATGCAGTAAGAGTTAGAGGAACATTTTGATGAATGAATGATTCTACAAACAGTTATAAATATTTTTATAATTATTAATAATTATTTACTTATTATTTAAGACACTTATTCTGTACTCTTGATTTAGTAATTAGTACGTATGAATCAATAACTGTGCCTTTGAATTACATAATCAAATATAATTTAACCAGACGACAAAATATCCCTTAAGGACATTACTTTAAGGGTTAATGTTTGGCTAGATTTACGTTAGCGAAATATCCTGGTCTGGGTTAAAATTATTTGGCTAAGAACAGAGGACTTTCATCGTCACGGTTACAGTAAGAACCACTTGATAAAGGTTTGCGAACAATGTGGTCATTGTTAAAAAACAAACAAAAAAACAAACAAAAAAATGTTGGCTGGAAATTGAAAATGAACAACGAAAAAAATTAAGCCTTTGTCGAGAGAGGAGGCGTGAAGCATGAGCAGCACGTTAGAGCAGCAGCTTCGGTGCTAATCACTGTAGTCACGCATGTAAAGAAAATAGATTTGAAGTGTACAAAAACATGTTTCGAGTCATGTTTACACACATATATAGAGAGAACAAAAGTGAAATGTTGAGTGGTCTGTGTAGACAGCTGTATTGATTAAAATAGGAGCTTATCTTTTCAGTCACTTGTGAGACGGATGACTGTGTAGTCAAGCTGCCAGACAATCTGCAGAGACTCCAGGAAAGTTGGTGGGAAACTGGTTGCAGCTAAGAAATAGCATTAACGGCTAAAATTTTTATTCTTACAATTTGTTTTTTCTACAAACTAAACAACCAAATTGACTATGTTAATAAGTGAGCGTTATTGGTGCTGCTAGGTGGATTTTGTTACCTCTGGACAGATCCAAGCTAGTAGTTTCCCTCTATTTCCATTGTTAACGCTAAGCTAGGCTAAGCTGACTGGCTACTAACATACAAACATGACAGTGGTCTCAATCATCTCGTCTAAGAAAGCAGAAAAAAGGTGTTGAATTATTCCTTTAAGGTTAATAGAAAATGAAGCAAAAACAGATGTTAGTTGTGACAGCATGTGAATGTGTCAGAATCACCACGTGAACCTCCACCTACACTCTGTACATGGAGGAAACACAAGTTCCTGCATTGCCACTGAACATTGGCACCGGATGCAATATGGACACAGTTTCTAAGGGTACTTGGATACATATCTTAACTTGGCTGAAGCTGAGATGGGGTGAGTCCTCTGCTGAGTGTGATAGGC
This sequence comes from Sciaenops ocellatus, assembly GCA_033000465.1. NCBI lineage: Eukaryota > Metazoa > Chordata > Actinopteri > Sciaenidae > Sciaenops > Sciaenops ocellatus. Next base: position 24,152,652 of record CP136871.1, on the reverse strand, counting down.
TGAGACACGTGTCAATCATTTAATATTAATTACATTACAAATAAAATTTAGTAAGGAAATGTATTTTAATTATGGTGGGCAAAAACATTTAATTACAGCCTACTCTTAGTAAGACAGAGAGAGACAAATTCAATGTATTAATTTCATTGTGTTAACACAGTGTTTTGTTCTGTCTGGATTGAAGCCTGAGAGGTTTTGAAAAAAATGATTTTATATCTTTAATCCCAGCGGATGCTTTTAAAAACTGCCAAAATTCATATTAAAGAGATGAAAAATGTAAAACGTGCAAAAACACAAATCACAGAGGAATTGTACTTTGTTAATTTTGAGCTGTTAATCACTTTGGAAAATGAGGGGTCACTTTATCTTGGTGAGATCTAATTCTGGAGCTTAAACCTCTCTCTCCTTCACACCTTGAACGCCGCCAAACGTTAACGCCTCATCACCTCGACACTTTAACTCCTGCGTTGTACACGTCGTTGTCTCCTCCTCCCGCCTGCTCGCCACAGCCTCTGATCTTTGCCACGCCGCCGCCGTTCATTAACTGCGCGACACCCGAACGTCGTCGCCGCCGCCCACAAACCGACACTTCAGCAAAACACATCTCCAAGGACAAAAGTGCAATTAATTAGGCTTGTTGTGTGATCTTTGGCTCTGGATCTGCAGATGAAATAAAAACCCTCTTTATGTTTCACACATGTTCAAAACTGTATGATGATAAACTTAAAAAAACCCAAAAAAAAAAAAACCCAACAAGCACATGACTGAGGCTAAATGCAAAGTACGGCCACTTTGCATTTCAAGGCTGCTTTATTTTCCACCCGATGCTTCGACTGAGTGCGGATGAAAACACAAACATGGAAACCGACTGTGACGGATAGGGTGAATAATAAAACAACAGGCAGATCGACGGACTCACAGGGACTTCCACATATTTGGCAGCTGCTTTCACCTTTGGGGGGGTGGGGGGGAGGGGGCCGGAGGGGAGGAGAAGGAGAAGAAGAAGAATGACACTGAAGTTCAGCTGGGAAGATCTGGTTTCCAGCAAATAACAGGTTGCCTCTGTGAGCGGTGAAAGAAACAGCTCGGCGCTCTCTGTTTGCAGGAACAAAAACATGGCTACTCACTGTGAAAGAGAGGATTGAAGAGAAGAATGTCCCTTCATCGTATCTCGAGAGCTTGGAGAGGACGCCGTCTAAAACAGCGGCAAACTGCAGACAGAGGGGGGAGACACAATAACAATTTACCCCCTTCATTCATTGCAAGCCTGTAAATGAGTTGTTAACAATTTATTCTCTTTTAAAAGTGAAAAATTGTGCCAGCACAGAATATTTTAATGTGTTTCAATAATTTTCTAAAATGAAAGCTGCCAGGAGTTGAGCACAGTCTTCTTTTAAGACACAGAAAATTCTGTTAGAAACAGGCTGAAATATTCTCAGTGCACCTGCAGATGAAAATAAAGCCTAGCCAAATAATAATGAAATGATAAAAAATAAATATAATCAAGAAATAAAAATAACCACCCCTTAAAATATAAAAATAATAATCATAATAATAAAATAAAGGAAAACATTTTCAAAAGATTTTTCTCACAAAAAAAAAGAAACAAGACAGGAAAGAATACATAAATAAATGCCCCAAATTCATAAAGTGAAATGCAAGTAATAAATTAAAACAAAGATAAAAATTAAAACAGGATTAAAAAGTTTAAATCCATAATGATATAAAAATAAAGTTAAGCTTAACTGCGCCTCCAAAAATAAAATAAATCCAAAGAGTAAATAAGGAAATCACAAGACAAAAAATTGGAATGATTACTAAAACGAGTAAGACTTGACCCCACTCTCCCTCTAAAAAATATATATTCATATATTAAAAAGAAAAAAAAAAAAGAAAAAAATTGAACAAAAAGGCCAGTGAGAGAATTTGATTGGAAGACAAAAAAAAGAGATTTACCTTTGAGACGAGGGAGGAAATCATGTCTTTGAATGCATCGTCAATCAGAACATCTATTTTGGAGTGGTACTGTTGCTGCAGGGAGGGTGGAGGGGGGGACATGGACGTGGGAGATATAGAAGTGGGAGGGGGGGGGGCAAAAAGCAATATTTTTTATTATTTTCAGAAAACTGATGGGATGCAAAGGCCAAAAATGACTCCTCGCCTCCCTGATACACAACAACAGTATTGTCTGTGCTGTAAAAGACAGAAATAAAAACCTACAACACTCTATGTGAACATCAAGACTCCACACACACACACACACACACACACACACACACACACACACCCCTCCCGACACAGCGAGGCGTGAAAAACCTTCCCATCCATGTAACGCCGCTGAGTTAAGCAGCTAATAGGACCATTATGCAGCTGACTGACATTCCCGTCCACGATGGAAAAGCGAAGGAATCTGAAGGATACTTTTTGTGCTGCTCCCTACAATTAGAGCAGCCTTGTATTTCTCTAAAGCACCGGTCCAGCTGCGAGGACCAAAGGCTCACACAAGATTCAATTAATCCGCCATTTCATGTCTCGTTTGGCCCCCCCTAAAAACATATTCATGGCACCTTTTCCCTTGAAGGAAGGAGAAAAAAAAGGCTGGGGCTGAGCGCTGAATGGCAGCAGCAGCAGGGGAGTTCATCTCTTGGCGACAATGCCCTTTCACTGGCCGTCTAAAGAACACCCAAATTAAAAATTTCAATCAACAAAGCACACGGATCGCTGACAAATATCGGGTCCAGGGAGGTCACCGGCGCCAGCCCTAATTGTGTTTTTTTTCCCTCCACAAGTCCGCAAAATGGCAGTTCTCTTTCAGCACGCCGAATCTTTTTGGCAAATCTTGAGAGCTTTTCTTTTTTTCTCTTCTTACCTCAATTAACATTGCTGCTTTTGCCTTCTTTATTTCTACAAAGGCTGCCATAAAAAGCAGAGAGGACGAGAAGAAATTGTTTGGTCTTTGCCATGTGCGCAGCAAAAACTGAAAAGAACAATTATTGCTTTTAAAAACATTTATCTGGTCGTTGAGCTGCAGCCACCGCTGCTACTTCAACTCTGTGAGATATTTTAGATTCTGAACTGGGTCACATTTTCAACATGACCCCCCCGACACTATTTAAATGACCTCAGCAACAAAACGACAGCAGACTGATTAGAATTTTCATTGATTTCAGATGATCACCCAAGTTTAATAGAGGTCTATAAAAGCAGAATTCATTAATCCAGCAGAAGAGTTTCTATTACAGATTCTTCACAGGCTGTCTGCTCGCTTGCCAGTTGAACTCTGCATGTACGCACATGTTCATATCTGGACGCCATTTCCCCTAAAAAACAAGAGGTAAAAGGTTCGGCAAACATTCAGCAGAATTTGTCTGATTTAGCTGAGGTGTCAGATATGGTGTTTTTCTGCAGATTGACGCACTTGACGACTCGTGGAAAGAAAACTGACCACACCAAAGGTCTGGATAAAGTTCAGACTGACGTCTCTTCAGGACCCTTCAGACTGCTGGTCAGAGGTCAGAGGTAAGGAGGCCTCATTCACAGCACATACTGCCAAGTGAACATGAACAAGCATCAACTGAATGGTACTAAATAAAAATCAAGAGTGTCCGCTGATGTTTTAAGACCACATAGAAAGACATCTGGTCAATTCAAACATTTAAATAAATGGGATTTGTTGTAGAATCTTATTGTACATCAGCAGCCTGTTACACCAGTAATGTATAAGTTTGTAAGTGTGGTTTGGTGTGTGTGGGAGTTTTAAAGCCATAATGTAGTAAAAACAGGTAGCACCATGTCAGTTAATAGGAGGTTAAGATAAAACCTAAAGTATACACCTTTGAGAGCAGGTGTAAGTGGGTGTTTGAATTACAGGGGAGGTCAAAAAACAAAAGTTTGAGTTTGTGTGTGACTTTATCTTTTGTCTGTAACATATGAGATAATTGAGATGGCCATGTGGGGGTATTTTTTAATTATTGTCACTATGGACTGCACTCGTGTGGTATTGCTTTGTGAGCCTAATTTGTTTCTGGATCTAATAAGATAAATGGTTCTCAGTGACCAGGTGGAAAACTGTCAGCCGTAAATGCAATGCTGTTGGTTATCACTGATATTATATTATGATTGGTAACGTTTGTGTCTGATTCAAAAACCCAGAAGAATTCACAACCCAGAAGAAAAAAAGAAGCAAAGAAATAGATGACGTGTCACTGCTGTCAGGTGAAATCATATTTCTAAAATGTTGACTCTTTAGGAGACAAAGCCTTGTTTTTTTTTTTTTAATGATAACTGTCGATGCTTTGTCACTGTGAGTTTAAGAGGTCTGAAAATTGTCTTGACCACCCAGAGCCCCATTAAAATAATGTGAAGAAAAAACACATCAAGGCTTTTACCCGATGCTGACGATATGTTTTATGTTATTATTAGATGGATCAGGTGTGCTTATCAAATCAAGAGCTCAGGTGTGGGCAGAGGAAGTAAAGATGGAAAATATGCAGTGCTGGCACCTTTGTCATTGAAAAAGACTCAACTTTCACATAAAAAGGTTCCAATGTAACTAAAATGACGGTGATGGCTTCCAACATGTTTAATTGGGGATTTGGGATCTTTTATTGACATGGATTTTAAAGCAATATAAAACTTTTTCTTCAGGTGGAGCTTGTGTGGAGAAATGTGAGAGGGAAATAAGGCCATGAGGCGATGGAGGGACTTACCCATTGTTTGTCAATCTGGGATTCAAACAATGATGTGCAGGATGCATGGACGTGAGGGACGGGAGGACATGAGACAAGGAAAAGAGGGCAAACCCAGTCAGCCAATCAAATTTTAAAATCAGTGACATTAAAAAACATTTCCCCTTTGTAAAGTATTGAAATATTAATAAAAACATGTACAAGAGTTTAAGAAATACAACTCAAGACTTAATATTTTCCTAGAAATTATTCAAAACTTTATTTCCATTTCCATCACAGTTTAAAGCTTAAATCAAACATTTCATCTGAAAAAGTCAACACCAGACACACATTTTATTGTGATGTTGAATAAGAGAGAGTCATTGTGAGAGTAACACTTCTCTGAGATAAAATACCAAACATGTTATTCAGTGTCTGTGGGTTCTAATGTATCTCCAATTGTTGGCTGAAAAAACATGTAAAAACCAGCAGAAAGGAGACAAGTTGTAAAAGCTTTTCTTCTTTTGAAAACTCCTAAGAAGGGGCTTGGACAAAACCACGTCTTCAATCAAACACTCTGAACATTTAATCATCAAGGTTATTCAGATGGAGTTTTGGGGGTGAATGAAGTTCAGCCTGACAAGCTGAATGAAACATTTAATGCGACACAATGTCAAACGGAGGTTTGCTGTGTTTGGAAACCCAGAAGGACTTCATGAAATCAGTTTGGCCCTCTCAAGTGGACAGATACAAAGTGCCATCTCAATCCTCAACCCAACATCTCAATTCAAGATGTTAAATCTGTTTATATTATTCTGTCTATCATGGCAGTTGATTCTTTGGAAACATTATCTTTGTTGGGCCATGTAGATATCTGATAGATTCTGCATTCCTCAACTTTTGCCTTTTGACCTCTTGCTGCCTCCATTAGTGAGGGGAAAAGACTGTAGATATTGAAGATTGAAAATAAGGCTGATGGAATACCTCTGCTTAAGAAGCCCTAACGCAATTTACTAAACCCTTGCCCCAAACAGCGACTGTCCATTTATAGCTCAGTGACTGTTACTAGGCATAGCAGATCTGTCAAGCATTTGCAAAATGCTAAAGCAGCATGCATGTGGAAGTAGTAAGAGTGCTAGTCACCATCTATATAGTATAGATTGTCTTTCTTGAGACAGAAATTGCATAATCGAAAAGCGCAAGGAATAAATTAAGCAGTTTATTTGTCTGTTTTAACATTAGCCAAATGTTAGCATGCTTAGCTAACTCACTGGTGTTACTCCCAAGGCAAGGTAGCACATCTTTAAACAACTACATTGGTTTGTGAGTATAGAGTTTAAGCCCACAGACCCCTCAGGACAACAGATATGGGTTGGCTGCTGGACAACTTCTACAAACTTTCTCGTCCAATACAATCTCTGAAATAATGAACTTACAGTACACACGACATGCTGTCAGCAATGTTATGAGTGTTGTTTGAGTAACACAATGTGTTCACCTTGAACCTGCATCTCATCACTCATGTCTCTTTTTATCAGCAGGTGCGCGCACACACACACACACACAGACAGTATCTGCTTCTGTTGTTTCTTTTGTGGTACGACACTTCACTTAGTACAATGAATGCAGCCTGATTGAGTGTAATTAAACACAGAAAACTACTTGAACTGAAGTCAATTATGAGGGGTCAAATTCCCTTTTTTGAGGGGGAGGTGACCGCTGGTCCCCTGTAGAGATTATGCGTATCTATGCATCAATGTAGTGTAGTGTAGGGGCGGCTGTGCACTGTCCACTAATAAGATGATCGGTGATTCGATCCCCTCTCCTCCAGTCTGCATGTCGAAGTGTCCTTGGGCAAGATACTGAACCCCAAATTGCTCCTGAAGGCTGTGCCATCAGTGTGTGAATGTGTATGAATGGTTAGCTCCTTGCATGGCAGCCAATGCCATCAGTGTATGAATGTGTGTGAATGGGTGAATGAGCTATGTAGTGTAAAAGCACTTTGAGTGGTCAGAAGACTAGAAAGGCGCTAAATAAGTACTGTCCATTTACCATTTAGTGTCTTGATAGGTGGATATGCCACGACATGTACTTGACACTTGACTTACTGGACTATTCTATTAAAGAATATATTTTAAATAGTGTAAATTTTAAATAGTATAAATTAGTATATAAAACATTTAAAATCAGCTCCACCTTGACCTTAACTACAGTACACTACAGTGAAATACTGCTTACACAATGTTAATTAATGAACTGATCATTTCAGCACCACATTCAAAGAACTTAGATAATAAAAAGATACTGTTTTTATAAAATAGGGCAGAAGTTTATTGGTTATATTGAAAATCTACCATCAAAGCATTAACAGTAAACCTTTTAATGGTGTACTGAGACCCCTTTGTTTCCTTGCTGCTCTTTATCACTCTCTTTTCTTTTGAGTCTGAAATGCATCTCAAACTCACTTGTTTCTTTGAATAAAGTCCTAATTATTCAAGTCAAGATGAGTTGTGGCTCTTTTCTTTTCAAGCATCCACAGACTGACTTCGGCAGCCATGAAAAGTAACAACAAGTTACTCCTTGAAAATGCTAAATAAAATCTAACAATATAACACTAGAACTAGCGTCTATATGTGGATGCTGTTTATGTGCATAAAGGTGGTACATAGAGTCTCTCTCTGCAGGCAGGTATTCAGTGGTTGTCAGCATAAATAAATGGTCCAATAAATGGACAGACGGTGTTTTCGAGCGGTGGAAGAGAGGAAGCTGAAGGTTAAGAGAACAGCAAGCTTAGCTCTCTGTCAAGACTGCCGGCAGCCAAGGGTTTCGCTCTCAGCGGCACCAAGGCTGCCGCCTCACACAGGCTTCACGGTCATCCATTTAACAGCTCATGTCGAGCGTTTGGCAGTTTCAAGTGAACACAAATACACCTGAACTCCCTGTATACTGGATGATTGCATGGAAACAGTCACGTTTTAGTGGCTGATCTGACAGTTTGACTCGACCTGTTCAGAGCTAGGCTGAAAATAAAAGACAACTGAGGGTTTTAAAAGCTTGCACACGACGACTCTGATGATGAAATGTGAGATGCAAACTGAAAAATACAAACATCTATCCATCGTAAGTGATTTTGTCTGATATTCAGCCAAGGCTCATTCTTCAAGAAAAGATTGCTCCCAATGTGGAGAGGATTTCTCTTTTTCCAAATTAAGTTTCTCCTCTTGTTTCAGATTATTTCTAGAAATGAATTCCAGTGCTTTTAATCTAGACGGGATAAGGATCAGGATCACAGTCTGGGCCCTCATTACAGAATGGTATGCCATGAGTTTAGGAATTGCTTCTGTAATAGGAAGATAGGAAGAACAAGCAGTTGGCGCCATGACAGTTTAGGCCACAAAACGTCAGTTAGGTTAAAAAAATGGGTTGAGTTCATTTTCACAACATTAACTACATTTTAAAAAGCTTTTCTGGCAAAAAGACCTAAGGCTAACATCTTCCACTCATACAAGCACAGGTACCTGGCCAATCGTAGCGCTTGGATGCTACACAGGGCATGTCTTGCCAAGTAAAGCAGTGGGATTCATAATTTCAATTCAATTTCAGTTTTATTTATTTAGTGCCAAATCATGACAGAAGTTATCTCATGACACTTTCCATATAGAGCAGATTTAGACCGTACTCTTTATAATATTATCTACAGAGACCCAACAATTGAACACGCAATGGTGACAGTGGCAAGGAAAAACTTCTTTCCTTCTATAAGAAAGTGTCCTGTTTTACACGAGTTTCAACTTCTCCACAAAAACTTGCCAGCTGCAGCCGCTCATCAGCTAGCCCTGCAAGTAGTCACCGAGCTACTCGTATCATTTAATTCATGGGAACATGAAAGAACAATGCTGTAACACTTCCTAGTTTGAACATGCTGGTGTTTCCATTGGGACATTGTGAGGCATTCTCAAGAGAATTGGTTGTTTTATATTTGCAACACAGAAAAAAATGACAAAATTGTCATGTCCAATGCTTGTTTTTGTTCAGTTTGTTAAATTGCCATTATCGGGCTGATTCCACTACTACTCTGTGAGTGTGTGTGCAGTGGGTGAATCGGAGGTAAACTGTTAAGTGCTTTTTAGAGAGAAGATGTACGTGGAAGTCCATTGATTCTTTATCAGTATCAAAAATATGACATGGTTACATTTTATGTTATTTGTGATGGAAATGTATTAATATTATTATTCAATGATATACATTTTTTCCAACATTATTATACATGGTACCAATCTCATCTTTGCAGTTTGTTTTACTTGTTTTAAGAAAGGAGATGCTTGCGTTTGACTACAGTACTGACATCAGTGATCCATCTCTTCTTTGGGTAAAACCTTCAGGAATATGAAATGCATCATTAATGTCAGAAAGTGTGATCAGTCATGTGATTGTTAACGTACCTCCTGACCGGTGTCCAGCACGCAGAGTTTGGAGCACTGCTTCTTGGCGTCCATCAGCACATTGAACATGGTGCAGACCGAAAGCGGCACCCGGAAGTCCGTAGACTTACTTGCTTTCTGCATTTTGGCATCAAACGCAGATTTTGTTCTGTGGGACAAAATTCAGAAAGGTTTTACTGATTGTTGCCCACAATGACTGAAATTTAAAGCCTGTTTTGTAAAGTTGTGACACTTTTGTGAGTTGTGAATTTTACAAAAACATTTAAGCATTATTTCAAGAACTCATAGACTATAACAAGCTTTTTTTGAGCTTCAGGTTCAGGAGTTTTCAGTTTAGAAATCAGATTTAATAGTTGTTGAGGTCAAACTCTGAAGCAAATTATTGTATCTGTATGTAGATACTGTACTGTGTATGTGTGTATTTATTCAAAAAGGGATTCACGTTGGTCGGTGTGTGGTACAAAAATAAAGAGAAAGCGTGATGGGTCCAGACAGATGTAAACCCAGAGGTCCTGATCCAGCTGTGGCGACCTCTCAGTCTGACCTCTTGACGCAGGCCTCCATCATGTCGCTGGCCATCAGTTTGAGTCTCTGCTCCAGATGTTTGGCAAACTCAGGTTCCGGCCAGTGGAGGTCCAGCACGAACATCTGCAGAGCATCCAGCTTCCAGAACAAATCCTCAGAGGTGGCCGAGCCATTACTGCAGGGAGGATGCAGCGGGAAGTTAATTTAATATCACAAATACAACATCACACTGTTCTACATGGGGCTGTTGGCTGAACGGTCTATGATGCTCATTTGTTCCAAACTCTTATTTTGGTAACTCTGTAAAAGTGTCAGTGTCTCTTCTTTTAAAAACAACCACACTTTTTTTTAACCACAAGTCATGTAATTTATAGTTACTCCAAACCATCTGTCACTTTTTACACTGATTTTCTTCCCTATATCCAGGTGTAGCAGAGCGATGTAGATAATGAACAGGGCATTGCAAATTTCTGTAAATGCTGATTCTGCTTTTTCATACTTTTCTGTGTTGTGTGTGTTAGTGTTGCTAATACATTTTCTCTAGAATAAATGTGACATATTTTCAAAAAGAACTCAGTAAGCACTTTGAATACTATGAACATTATGATTACAACTTTTATGCTTTAAAGCTACATTTTTAAGTATTTTCTAAAGAGGTTTTGGAATATTACTGTATATTACTATGTTTTGAAAGGAATGTTTTGTTTTGCTATAATTGCGTTTGCAAATGATGGTGGGCTGCGTTAAATATCGGATACACACTTCTACACTCCTATGCGGGCAGCCATTGTTTTCAGTTAATTTCTATGAAAATCATCTTGCAGAGCCTTAAAGCGTGAAGAGAAATGAATCCATCACAGACAGAAATGTTTTGAATCATGTGATCTTAACACAGCTGTGAGCAGGGAGCACTTTAGAAAACTCTATGAGGTGGTGTGTTCAAGAGCACTCCAGCTCCTGAGGCTGCATCATTTACTGTTGAAAAGAAACATTTGGAAATGCTTTAATATGGGTAATAATATGTAAGTAATATGTGTATGGAATTTCTAACCAATTTCCCAGTTTCCTGTAAAGACACACATCATTTGATAGAACTAAAGGAAGTCCAAAGTAAAATAATATCTTGAGTGAAAGGAACAACCAGATTCCTGTTTTTAACGTTTTCAGCAGCTGAATATCAAATCCAGGTGATTGTGATGGATTATTATTCTGCAACAAATTAATTCCAGACAAAGAAAGGATGAAAATAAAGGTAAGAACTAAAGGGCTGGTTTGAAACATGTTTACCAGAAAAGGCAGAATATTCCTGATTTGTATTTAATGTGCCCCTACATGTTGATTGACTGGTATGATTGTCTCTTGACTAGCATTTTTGTACAACCATTGGTGACAAGAAAACATCACTGTTGCTCAGTATCTTGTGCTGATAAAAATAATGACGCGAAGATGAGTGTATACAGGTTCTGGTGAGCTGCTTCAACAGGTTTTGGTAGTTCTGGTGCAGAGCTGTGTGGTTTCAGTCAGTAATCACAGCACCAGGCTGAAACAGAGACAGATGGACGTCTCCCCGCCTTCTCCCCTGCGCACAGGTTACACAGCAACACATGGCAACGCTCGCTGCCACCGACATCCAAGTGTACAGCGCCCGGCTAGAATGACAGCCACATGAGGATGGAGGAGGGGGTAGGAGGGTGACAAGGGGTGGTGGGGTATGAGGGGTGGTGGGTTAAAACAAGTGCCGCTCACTCCCTCACTTTTCTCACTTCGCCTTTAAAAGACTGTTACCTTAACAAGTGGCGCACAGGAATAAACGCTTTGGGCTGAGTCCGTGGTGCAATTAAACGCTCGGTGGCTATCCCCCTCATGTCTAATTAGCAGTGCTCTTCTCTGAGCGCGCTCCGCCCCGCTCCCTGGGGAACGGGACGATCCCACTCGCCCGTCTGTGCTCGCTAATGAAGTGCCAGCTTTTTTTTTTTCTCTCTCTCTCTTTTTTTTTTTTTTCATTGGATCGAGGAGGGCCAAATGAAGTGAGGTAGAGGAACAGTGTGGTCTGTGTTGTGGGAAAGGCTGGGGGAGTCGGAATGAGGAGCCTTTTTAAGAAACGCAGCCTCAACCAGCCTCCCGGTCGAGCGTTGGTGGCCCCGACATGGCCACCAGCCCTGCCAGATCTGCAGCAGACTTGCCTGCTATAAGACAGACTGACAGATTCATAAAAACATAGAACTGTTTCTAAACTGAGCAGGTGAATTCAGAACAAATCTCCGGTCTCTCACTGAATCTACAGTATAATTAATGATAATTTCTCCAGCTGATTAAACTAGATTATTTGTGTTTTTTAACAGTTGATCATTTAGTCTAGAAAACGTAAAAAAAAAGTGGTAAATGTCCATCATAAGGTGAGTCCAAACTGTCTTCAAAGATGTTGTTGTGTCTGACCAACAGTCTGAAACCCAGTTTACAAAGACTTAAACAGAGAAAAGCAGCAAATCTTCATGTCTGAGAAGCTGGAACCAACACAGAGAGCTAGCTTTAACTGCATAACATAATCTTTTGTTTAGTATTAATTGCTTGCACTGTAAATTTCACACAATGTATATTTCCTGCCTTAAGGCCTGATCACACCAGCTTTAAAAGCCAAAAATCGTGCAACAAGATCAGTTATTTTCAAAGGAATCAGTGCGGACAGTGGATTCAGTCTGCACAAGAGCTCTTCGGGTGTCAGGTTAATCTGTGGCACATAGCTGTAACATAGCAAGCTGTCACGACTGTACTGACCTTCGAGTGAACAGAAAGCCGAAGAGTCTAAAATCTATGAAGTTTATTGTGTATTAGCTGTTTTATTTAACCTCCACTGCTGGACAAACTGCTCCACAAAAGATGAGTCAATGGCGATACATATTGTCACATTACTCTCTGGCACAGTTGAGCTCTTTTCCCCACTCTTCAACTCTTTATTGAATGAAATTATGTCCAATTCAGGAAACAAAATGACACGGGGGAGTAAGTGGTCCAGCACAGAGAAAATAAAAGGAACTTGGAGAGCTATTGTGACTGACTAGAACTAGCCATTGTTCCTACACATCACTTATATAACGAGGTTGAAATATATATATTAAAAACAAGCCATAATAATAAAAACATATTGATTGTAAACTTATAATGTATTTTAACAATAACAAACACAAAAATAAAATTATTTATATTTCTCAGTGTAACATATTATATCTCATGTTTATTATATTCTGTACATTCCCATAGATTCCCTTTTAGATTATAGAGATCTTTAAAGATCTTTTGCTTTGTTGGTATTTTGTTTATTGAATTTATTTATTTGTAATGTGTAATACACATCTGTAGTGTAAGTGTATTCAGACACTTCAAATAAACAGAATTACACTATAATCATTCCTTAAGCTGCTTAAATATAACTGAATTAATGGACTGTATTTGCAATTAAAATCAGCTGTTAGCCACAAGTAAACATGATCTACATGAACTTTCCTTTGTTCCTGGCGAGCAATGACAACCTTAAAATTAATACTGCCTTAAAACATATAAGGTCAGGGAGTGTAAAATGTTGTAAAACAGTGAAAATCGAAGAACAGAGATGCTTTTATTTTGTACATTTGTCATGTTTTGATACAGGAGGATATTTTGGGGTTAAAAGACCAGGTGGGTTTTATCAGATAAAACTTTCACACATGAAATCAGAACATAGCTCAACTCACAAGATGTCAGGTAGGTTTATTCCCTGCAAGCTGCAATAGGAAATTGAGGTGTTGTGTTATTATTACACTGATATTTTTCACATCGTGGCATGCACACTGAACAGCACAAGGACTCGTGACACATGGCACATCACAAAATCTTCACCAATGAGTCTCAGAGGAATGATCGCATGCATGCGGGCGCCCCGCTGACAAAAGAGCCACAGTGTCACAGAAACAATTTGAAACCACAAAGCTCCCCCTCATGCTGAGCCTGGCTAGACGAGAATAATGCCGCATGCTCTACAGTTCGCTCTCAGAGACAGGGAATGAAGTTTTTGTGGATTTCAATGACGTATTTTCGAAAAAGAATGTTAAAACGTGAGCAGGGCTTTGTGCGGGGGAGTAAAAAAAAGTAGGCTTGAGAAGTTTCTTGATATAATTTATCATTATATTATTAGTGACTTTTTGACAAACATGCAGACAGATGAACAGAAACAGAGCTGCAACACGACTGCTGAGCATTCATGACCCACAGCCCTGGCTTGAGGTCTCCACCCATACCTGATCTCCGAAAACCCAAAGACATGTATAGCTTATTACTATTATTAGCATTAGCATTCCATTCATTTAACATTTTAACATTTAAATAATGCTGAATACAAATAAGAAAAGGTAAAACTGAAGGTGTAATGTATATCACGTGTAGGGCTTACAACCAACGTGTTTTGTGTACATGCAAATATTAGCATGCTAACATTAAAAATGCTAACTGTGCGCACATTTCTATGCATAGAACACACAGTATGCTGACCTGAGTGTTAACATTGGTGTGTTAACATGTTAATGTTAAACATGTGTTAGCATCAGGCAACATGGTATGTTAATATTTCAGCATTTTAACATGAAAACTGTATTTTAGTGTACTATGCTGACATACAGCTTATAGTACAGCTGAGTCTGGTTAAAGTTGGGTGAGACCAGAGCTGAGCCTGACAAGTAGAGTCACAGGTGTCCTAAAATAGCCACCGTACAGAGGACAAACCCTTTGCCATGCACTAGTGGAAGATCTAACAATAGAAAGGCGCATTGTTTTCACCCATTAGCAGTTTTCTAGTGTGTAATGAACATAACGGCTTTGTTGGCATGACTTCCTAGTTTTGTTGCACAAACTATACGATGTACCTTATATAAAAACCAATCAATGTCACTGCTCACATGTTGGAATTTGGAAGAGATCAGGTGACTTTTTGAGGTTTTCCCAGAGCTAGAAAAAGTAACAGACCAAGAGCTTTTTGCTGGCTGTAAACTGAGTTGAGTCAGAAGATCAGTCAGGTCTTTTGGTCTGTTCGGGTGCAGGTCTAGGTACTTTTAATTGATTGATACCCTCATGGATTCAGGTGAGTCAACCCCCCCCCTCCCGCATGTTATACATACGTGTTGTCACACAGTGGTCCCATCCATGCTGGTGCTGAGAAGCTGGGCATCTGTGGCAGTGTGAGAGGGAGGCTGGGGACTTTGGGAAGAGGAACGCTTGCTAGATTGTTAGTTAACGACCTGCCGAGCCAGAGCCAGTAGCAAGGTTGATCGAAAGTGGAAAAGGAAAATGATAAAAGAATAAAAGGGAAAGGGAAAGAAGAAGAAATAGTGACAGTAAGGGTGGGTATTCTTCCCAACAGCTCACAAACAGAAGAATAGTAACATATAATAGCAGCCACTTGCTCTGCCTGCAGTAACTGATCAATAGCAAACCCCAATAAAAAACAGAAAAGTCAGGCTTGCGTCTATTCACTCTATTTTCTTTCAGTTCAGGTGCTTTTTGTTAAAGAGTGCAGCTCTAGGTACATTGTTCCTGACTGCAGCGTGTCCTTGCTGTGTATAACATTCAGCTCTGCCTCCTTTTGTTCCTCCGCTGTCCTGTGCAGCGTTTGATTTGTTCAGTTTCTTCATCTTTTATTGTTTCTGTTACATTCATGCAGCAGCCAGTATCACACCTCAACAAATCATCACCGCTGAGAGTACACAGGGGGTAGACAGGACAATAGACAATGAGAAACGTTTGTGTAAAGAGTTTATGTAAAGGTCAAGAGGTTATTGTAAAATAAAACATATCTTTAGACACATGGATACTTATTAACAGAAGAAACTCACTTCTTGCCCATAAAGATCCTAAGTCACTTTCCCTTGTGTTGTGTCTTTCTTGTCTCCCTAGATTTATAAACTGGAATCATAGAGGCTCGGGTTCAGTGCTAATTTCTTTGCTCAAGCTGAAATTTTTAACTCATCTGTACCTCAAGTCATCAAGAGTAAATTTGCATACGCTCCCTTTTTTGCATTCACGTTATATAAAACTGCACTTTGTGTTCAGTAAACACAGTTGTTAAGCTTGTTATAAAAGTGTTGGATATGGTAAAATGATCCCATGAAATATGTACAGTACACAAGCTTCCTATCATTACTTTTACACTGTGTGAAATGACAACAAAAATATATTCTGCACTGGGTAATAACATGGGCAAAAAGATTTGTTCTAGGCAGTTCAAAGAAGACAGAAAACTAAAAATATTTTACTTCATGATTGCACAAACAATAACCCAAGATTTACATTTGCTTTGAACGCCCCCTTTTATATCTGCCAATAATGACATGCGTCTGTGTGGTACAATCACCGCTGTGTGGATGATTCTTCAAACCAGCAGCAGAGTGAGGATAGGCCCTCTAAGGCTGTGGGCGGCTCGCTATCTGCTGTAAAGTACAGCTTGCAATGCTCTGTCATTTTATCTAAATCTTTGTCAAGCCTTTAGGGAAATAAGGAACAAATGTACCTTGTTGACCAGGAAAGCAAAATCTAATCTAAGTCATCATGAGCAGATCTGACGGCAAACAGTACTGCTGTCAACCCTGCTAACAGGGACTACAGATGAAAAATAGCCTCTTTGCTAACTCTACAGGAAGAGTATTGATGAATGAGGTGCTAGGAGAGCTGCTGATTATAAAGCTTAAAAGATGGATTGGATACTTTTCTCTTCTTGAAGTTAGCAGATCATATTATCACTGCACTCTTCACTTCTCTGTTGAACCTTTCCCTGCCCTGTAGACTAATGAATAAATGAATGTAGACTAATTTTCCCCAGAACTGGGAATCTGCTGCTATCGTCCCACTTTTCAAGGGGCGTGACTTAACTAAACTGCTACTGACCGATATCTACCTTGCCTTGCCTCTCAACGGTCTTTGAAAACTGGTTAACAAACAACTCACACACCACCTGGAGTCCTACAGTATTCTCACCACCATGCAGTCTGTTTTACATTTACATTTACATTTATTCATTTAGCTGACGCTTTTATCCAAAGCGACTTACAGAGAAGGGAACGATCAACAATGTTTTAGAACCAGCCATGGATGGATGAGTGTTAAATGACATCATTTGTGCCACTGACAGAAAAGGGTAATCTGCGACCTGATTTATTGACCTTGCGAAAGCTTTTGATTCTTTGAGGAGGACTCAAGGACATAGGACTCATGGAAGAATGGTTAGCATGGTCCAACAGCTATTTCTCTGGTTGTGTATAATCTGTGAAAGCTAAGGGTTTCCTGTCGGGACCCACTGTCCCTGTCCAAGGGTGTTCCACAGGGATTCATTGTAGGTCCTACACTTCAACATCTACATAAATAATGTTGCTCATGCTGCTAGAAGCTCTCACACCCAACTGTATGCTGACAATACCGTTTTGTACATACTTTTTTACTGTCCTGACTTTCCTGCAACGCAGTTATAATACTATGCCGCATGCCTTCTTCCACCGTCACCTTCGCCATACTGAAAAAAACAAAATGCATGTTCTTCAACCGGAACTTGCTTCAAGTCACCTGCTTCTTCCAAAGTCTGAGAAAGAATTTGTTTTACGTACCGTAATAAAGTGTCCTTTACCCACTCTTCAAAGGACACCTTGGTGTGATTTACTGAAGCACAGTACATAGTTCTCTATTGCTGTATATACTGTATATATTGTGATGTTTTCAACTGAATAATATTGTTTTCTTTCATGTTTTACTGTTGAGTACCGAGATGCCTCATGCTCCTGCCACTTGACCAGTTCACCATTGTAAATGAGAACTGGTTCTCAACTTACTGATAAAACGCCTCAGTAGTACGCTGGTATGCAGTCTGAAGCTAATCATTCATGATGGCATGAAACAAATAGGCGGACTCTTACTTGACAGACTGCCAGGTTTCCTGCTCGAAGCCGCGGTGGATGGACTGAGCAATGGAAGACTCCATCAGGTCGATGTAGCGCACCACCAGCGGGACGAACAGGTCCTGCAGGTGTTTGTGGAACACACCATTGCAAAGGTGAGCTGTGGAGGGTGGGGCCAAAAGAAGACCAGGTCAGCAAATATAATAGTTTCAGACAATTTACATGAAAACTAAAATAGAGACAACACTGTCTTGAAATAATGTATATATAACATATTCTAATAGTTTACGATAGCAAATGTTTTGATAGTGATGTAAGACGGCATGGATCACCAATTTCCCAAAATGGTATTCTATTGTTTTAAGACACATTTGGAGGATTTTGGAAGGATTTGTGGAGTTCACTGCGAAAACCATTAAGGTTACAGGCATTTTGATCACAAAGTGGAACACTCAAGCATATTTGTACACTGCAATATTTGTTTCAAGTCACTTTAGATCAAGCTGAATGATAAAATGTCAAACAGTTGACACTGGCTTCTGTTTGAGGAGTTCTTGAAGGCACTTGCAGGACATACAGTATATACAGAAAAACATTTTTTAATGATCAAAAAAATTCACAATTAGACTATTCCACAATGTTTAATTTTTACACTTTTGGTTTAAAACATTTTTTTGGTGAACATTAAAGGTGCTGGTAGACAGATTTTGTTTGGACAAAACCAGGCCAGCTGTTTTTTTTTTTTTTTGTGCTATGCTAAGCTAACTGGCTGTTGGCTGTGGCTTCAAAATTACTGCACGAACATGAGAATGGCATCAATCTTCTCATCTAAGTCTTGGCAAGAAAGTGAATAAATGTATTTCCCAAAACGTTGAACTATTCCTTCCAATTCCTTTTACTATTTTGCATGAATCAATTTCATTCATGATTGTACCTATATATGTGACCAATAAATTGAATTAAATCAATTGAGGACCAGTGTGTAGGATTTTAATTACTTGACACTCTTCTTCTAGTGTGAATGAGAAACTAAAGTGTCTGAAAAGCCTAAAGCCTGTCTTTAATTTGTCTGGGCTACTGTACAAACAAGTGCAACAGGATGGACTCAGCAGCATCTGTAGATATAAAAGTCTCATTCTAAGGTAAAAAACATAATGATTCTTATTTCCTTTCATGCTTTAGCATTTAGACAATAATGTGCTTCCACTCAAAGAAGGGTCTTTCTGATTTCAACATAATTTGGTGTGAAAAACTGGGCTTGCACAGAGCTCTGTCTTCAACCCCATCCAACACCTTTGAAATGAACTGCCCAGATTTACACAGAATTTACATCAACCATAAATTGTTGGCAAACTAGTGTCTCTTTGGGGCGTGAACCCTAGTCTCAGCCAATCCTGAACATTACAAGAGTTACGTTAAGTAGAATTTGTATTGTAGAAGGTCCGTTCTTCCTTCTAGGATCTAATGTGACTGCACAGGTGTTTGTGATATTGTGACATCCCCCAAACCAACCCCTCCTCGTAGGAGTGAGAAAGACTGTAAAACAGACAGATCAATCCTCAGGGACGGTAACAGTCCACAGGAGGAGAGACAAAGACGGAGAGAGCTGGGTGAGAAGCGAGCATGGCTGGTCTCTCAGGACTTCATTAGTTTTAATTCCTCTCGCGCTGCTCCATCATGATTAACACTAGCCTTTTTGCCCTCCAGAGAGTAAACCAGCCTCCCTCGCAACCGCTCGCCTTCGCATGCTGACAATCAAGTGAGCATTTAAATAATCTACAGAACAACTGAGAGATAATACACTCGTTGAAGAAAATCCTCAAAGAGTCGATGAGGTATCGAGTCGTGTCACCTGAGATCAGCCGACTGACGGTCACTGCAGGGGTTTTGTTGATTTTTCTCAACGCTTTAAACATTTAAAAAAACGCTGTGAACAATTAGAGAAGTCAAGGATTGTTCATATTGTATCACTGTGAGGTTAGGAGAAGGCAACTTGTAAACCAACTTCATTATCCTGCAAAGCTTTTTTTACTTCACCCCGTCACCTAAGTATCCGTAACTCAAACGATTCTCTTTAGTCTCACTCTAGACATAATTATCAAAGAGGGAAAGCCTCATTTGTGCAAACAGTCAAAACTATGATTTCGCTCGTTCTGTGTTTCGACTCTATTGCCTCATTATGCTCCCATTTAAGTTGACTCATGTTGTGACACTTGGAATAATTACGGCATTAACAGAAGATGGTAATTAGAAAAAATATAAAAGATATGAGCCACAAAAAAGAGAGAGTTTTGTGGGTTCTTCACATAATGAAACGCTGAGTTTTTTTGTTCCCAACAGTGCCCTTGGGCTGTCTGTCTATCTGCCTGCCTGTCTGTTACTGTATTCGAGGTACTTTGGCATCAGCCATGTTAAATAACGCCTCACATCTCGCCAAATCTCTGCTGGCTCTGAGACAAAGCCGAAGGAGCCAAAGGAGCGCTTGGATACAGGAAACAATGAGCCGAGATTTTTCTCCAGTCAAATGAAATCTTAACAGTGAGTTGCAGTTTATCGAGGAAGAAAATGAAATGAAACAACCTGAAATACAGCAGTGCAATGTTGATGTTTGTCATACTTTAATCTAAAGTTTCCACCATATCCTTTTATTTTTTTCCACACCGTGGATGCTGTGTGGAGGTGCTCCAGAAAATGTTTCATATACTGTATTCACAAAATAGATAACGATTCTCAAGGATCATGTGGAAATTTTGAGCAAGAAAATTGCTTTGAGCTTCCATCAGTGTCAGTGAAGATTGTCTGAGTTTTATATATATATATTTTTGTTAACTACATAATTTCATAATTTTGATGTGTTTGTAAAAATATGAAGGAAACTATCAAATCAGATGGTGTGTATACTCTTTGACTGGAATTATAAAATCATTTCATCTCAACAGAAAATTCAAACTAAAACTGATGTATGATGTGACAAACGTACTGTGGTGAAAAAGATGGGATATTACATAATTATTTTAGATTTGTTTATTATATTATTTTTTAACATTGAGTAGAAAGTCATTAAATTATATGACACATTTTAGATTCATCCCCTTTAATGAACTGCATCTAATAATCAATCTTTGTCTCTCAGTACACTGAGAGCTACTTAACACTGGATCAAGTACCTTGATTAGTTATGACTCAATACAGTTGAGCCATGAAGGAGTTGCATTTGTAACACAGATTTCTATTATGAGTTCACATCATTTCTTAAAGATTAAAAAGCTTATTTTCTTAGATCCATCATCTTTAATGTTTTCACTGATTATAATCTTTGTGCAACTTATAGAAATAAAAATAAAGTATTTAAAAAGGTTGAAATATCTACATACTGTAGATTAAATTAAGGCGAAATAAACATCCATGGTCTCAGGTCACAGTTCTGTCTTTCAGTGTCTCGGTACCAGCTGTGTTCACACACACCAACCAGAAATTCAGGGTGGATGACTGAAATTACTTAATAAAGTCATTTTTTATTTTTCACTGATAACACTTAACATGTTCAAACGCTTGACAGTTTTCAAAAAAGTAAATAACAAAAATATTTTATTATTGGAAATTGAACATGCAAACATAAAAAAGAAATCAAAAAATAAAATGCAAACATTTATTTGTGAAGAACAATGAATTAACTCCTAATGTATAAGCAAAGTGCAAATACATTTCTTTCAATTAAAACAATGGTTCTTAAGCTTAAACCTGTAGCATGCTAGTCAGCTAAGCTTATGAAGTATCACTGGTCCACTGTGTGGGACCACACCAAAGTGAGTGTCAAACTGTATGCCGACATTTTTCAAGTTGGGATTGAAACGTGTGACACTGGCAGATCTGTTGATCAGCGGAATGAGACAAAAGCATGAAAAGTGGACGGTAAGTCGTTCTCCCCGCTGCAATCAACCAGCCTCTCGCTGCAGATTCACACCAAAATAATAACTAATGATGTGTGCATGCTAATTTATCTCTGTGGATATGTGGCCAGACTCATATCTAGAAAAGTCTAGAGAGTAATTTCACAGGATTGAGGACCAAAGTGGAGTTCTACTAAACATGCCTTCTTCACACGAGCATGTTAGTCTGTGGTGCAGAACAAGTTCAGGAATTATCAACAGGTCAGAGAAACTCCTGAGTTTAGTTTCCTATCCATCAGCGACATGAGCCTGACGCTAACATCCTCTGCAGGTAACATCTGGCAGGTAGACAGGTAAGCTGACATAGAGTTGAAGATAAACCGCGGGTAGCATGTCATAACCCTCGTCCGTCCTCGACGGTTTTCTCCTCTGCTTGTGTTAATTACCTCTGTCTGAGTGTGCAAGGTGCTGTTAACCTCGTTTCTAACGAGACTTGTTTTCTTTAGCATCATTGGTGTTAATTAGTGCTTTTAGCGGCGCGACCACATGTCGTATGGGGCATTTCCTCCCAAAAAGCTGTTGTAGAAGCATGAAAATGAAGGTCGGGTTGTAAGTAAAGAGAAAAGTATAAAAAGAAATTAAAAGGTATCAGTGAAGAGTCATGGCTGAAAGTTGTCAGCATGGTGGTAGATGGTTCACAAAAGTAATTCTTATTTGCAGTCTACTTTTATTCCTCTACAGGTGGATCTTAGCACTAATTTGCTGTTCTAACAGTCTAATTCCTCCACGTGCATCATTTTAAATTTTGCATTATTTTCAAAGCTGTAGCCGCAAAAGGTTTCCTGTTGAAAGGTGTAAAACTGAAAGACTTCATTACCCAGAAAGACTGTAGGGTGAATAAACTAAATGTCTTTTTCTCAGTGTGTATGTGTGGGGGTGAAGGTAATTTGCAGATTTGTGAATTTTAGTTTGGGTCTTTCGCTTCCTGTGTGGAGCAGATTTCCCACCAGAGAGAAAACTGACTGAATTTAATTTGGAGAAAATCTGAAGCGGCTCTGCATGTGTGTACGTGTACATGTGTATGTCTATGTGTGTGTGTGTGTTTGTGGAGGATGATCTGACTGCTGTACACACTTGTTGGTTCAGAGCCCACAGAAACTGGCAGAGTAAAGCTGTGATTACAGACAGCAGGAAATTATACACTGAACTGTGTTTGACACTCAGTTTGTCGACGGCTCAAATCACAGTAAACCGTCCATGTTGAGTTTCCACCCAGTAAATGAAACAAGCAGTTAATTCTGAGATGTTTGTACAAGAACGATTGTACCAAGACATGTCAGAGAAAAAAAAATGATGAAGGGGTGTCCAATTAATTTGGAAATCACAATCTGCTCTCGTTTCTAAACGTCACACTGAGCGAACAGGTTTGGAGCAGGAGAGTTGATCCACAGATTTAATAATCTACATTAATTATTTATCAGTTTTGAATGGCTTATGTTCTACCAGAACTGTGACTCTGAACTGTGTTTGGAGACACCAGCAGACAGATGCCATGGTACATGAACAAGACATTTATTTCTCATGCGGCAATAAATACAACACATGGGTCCAACGATAACTGTCGCTATGCATATATGCAGACGACACGAAAATGTAACCAGATCACCAGGGGACTATAATCTCATAAAAGTGCTGAGTGGGTGCATGGAACAAATCAACAAGTGGATGTGCCAAGAGTTTCTTCATTTAAACAAAGATACAAATGGAAGTAATTGTTTTTGGAGCAAAGAAAAACGATTAAAAGTCGGCACTCAGCTTCAATCGCAAATGTAAAAAAAAAAAAAACACAAACCAAGCCAGAAATCTTGCTGTAGCCAAGGACCTGATTTCAAGGTCAAACAGCTGGAGCTGCTTCAGAACGCTGCTGCTCGTGTCTTCGCCAAGATCAAAATAGTGGATCTGAGGTCTTTAAAGTGGCTTCCTGTCTGTTGGTTGAATGGAACCCTGAATTCTGATCTTCTGCTATGTTATGAGCCATCCAGACCTCTCAGGTTGTCTGGGTTCAGGTTTCTGTCCCTTATGTCAAAACTAAACATGGAGACTTCTTCTGCCCCACATATCTGTTAGCATACAACTTTACAGTAAAAGTATCCTATTATGGCTAGCTCTGATTGCTAAGTGACTTTTGCTGTTTACTGTGATACCTTATTTTACTGGAGTCATGTTTCCTGAATCTCTCCAATGGAGGTAGAGGCAGGCGCAAAGTTAAAATGAACCATAGTCAGAATAGCCACGAAGATGGGAAAAAGACAGCGGGTGAAAAATACCAGAATTTTCTCTCATGGAGTCTGACAGAAAAGATGAGAGACTCACGATCAGTTCGCAGGAAGTTGTTGAGGAGCTGGAATATTGGGAAGCTGTCCCAGGAGTCGACCGGCTGGACCTGCAGGGCGGCGTCCATGTGGGCTCTGTACAGAGACAAAAATGTCTCAGCGTGTTCAGCCATCAGCTCTGGCCACCACGAGAAAGCCTAAAAAAGACAGATGTGCCAAAATTTAAAAAAAAAAAGCCAAAGAAATGAACAGGAAGTTGTCTTAGTTTTAATACACACACTTTTACTGTTCTGTAGTTTTACAAAGAACGCATCTGTTTGCATGCACACATGCTTGTATCTCATGTCTGATCCAGAGACTGCATCATTCAAATGACAAACATAGTCATTATGACTCTTGTCTGTTGCGAGCAAAACATGGTAGATGTTATGGTAGAGCAACAATGTGAGCATAGGGAGAAGGTCATGGCGGGTGGATGGGACAATAAAACCTAGGATTTTACCACAGGAGACAACTGTGTGTGTCCCTTTCCTAGCAGACAGCCATCACCACGTTAATATCACCACCAAACATTAACCAAGTGATTATTACTGTAGCCATGACAACAAAGGTGTCCAAAACCCTGGTGTTAATATTAACCCAAACTATGATCTTTCCCTGAACCTAACTGAGTTATTCTTGTGCCTAGAACTAGTCCAACTCTTCTGGGAGGCAAATGATGCCATCCTGCTGATACGAAGAGCAGATCAGAAGAAGCATATATGTGTTATTCTAGAGCACAAGGATAAACAACATATTCTGTCATTTCATTTGGAGGACTTGTTGGATCCCACACAGGTCTCTGGAGGTCCAACTTGAAGCCTGACATTTGGGTTTATTGCTCACCACCACTTTTGTCAGTTAACAGGGCCAAAATGGTAAAGCCTACTGAAGTTAGTCAACTTGGTCTTCTGTTATGTTAGTGCTCCTCATTGTGGTGTTTAAATGTGAAAACACTAAATGATTCAACGTTTTTGGAAAGAAAAGAAGAGTGTCCATTTTTGTTGTCGGTTGCTTAGCAGCAGAGTTCTCCTGGGAAGCCATTTCAACACTAAACACACAGATCTCAATTTCTCATGTTGAAAACAAACTGAGGAAAGTTGTCACATCTCTTTGTGGCCTGTTTTAGGCAGATTTACACCTGCTCCACATTCTACTTATTAATCACTGAACTGTTGAGTGACTTCTAAATGCTCTTGTATCCATTCTCTTGACCTCAGCTTTTCAAACACTTTTTGTGTTTGTCTTCACAGTGCAAATTTTCCAGTAAAAGCCAGACCTTCCATTAAATAAAACCTTTTGACTACATCAGCCTGTTCTCACTCCCAAGTCGCGGTGCTATAGGTACCCTATGGTGTTTGTTTTGATGTGCCATTGAAGTCAAGTAAAACCTGCGTTCGGAGGCCGTTTGTGGTGGATGGATGGGTCAAACAAATGAAGGACTTTCACCAAGGAGACTGCTGTTTGTGTCCTGTGTGAAGTCAAAAGTCAATATTGAGGTTCTTTTAAATTATGCATGTAACATTATGTGACGTCGCATAGGTGTTTTAACCCAAACCGAGTAGTGTAGGTATTTAAACTTTTTTTTAATCACAAGCTTTATTTTAAAAGTCTAACTATTTATTATTATATTATTATTGCACATGTAAAACTCATGTTAGAGGGTACAGTGTCATAGTTGTGAGTTGAGAGTGAGAACATGTTGACTACACACAAGTGATCTAACTTCATTTAATGAAGACTTTTAAAACCAAATGGTGCCAACAGCGGTGATTTCAGTGGATCCTTTTAATAAAGTGACTGCTTATGCAAATATTTTGAATCTTATACAGTATATGTGATAGATTTCAATTAATATGTACAGATCTGTTTTGACTTTAATGTCAAAATTTGGTGATCAGTGATATAAAAAAGTCACATTAAATCTACTTTGATTCATTGTTGTAAAACACGCATGCAATGCACGTTACTCACTTCCTATGTGTGTGTCTTATTAAAGATCTTGATGACCAAAAACATCCTGATCTGATTAGGAAAGATGACCTGTCAAAAGCTCCAGAAATCTAAATAAATGGAGGCAGATGTGAGATATCTTTAGTTGCTGTGACTGTTAACTGCTTTTAAGAAGAAAAAGAGGCAAAATGGGAATGGGCAAGAAAGGAAGCAAGAAAGCTAAATAAATACAGCATTGGATTACATGTTTTCCTCATAGACAGTTGGAAGAATGGACATCATATTTGTGACATCTCCTCATGTGGCCACCCAGCTAATCTAAAAGTGGGCGAAGACATGGGGTGGGCTGAATGACACCTGGGTGTCCCACCTGATGTAGTTCCCTATCCAGTTTGTCACTTCCAGATCTGAACTGTGGACACACACACGCAGTTCTGTCACACCATGACTATGATATACAGACATGGCATACTGTCATCACAGATATTAATTGTTATAGAGGACAGAATAACTGGATTTTTTCTGAAGGCAAAGAACTGCTGTTACAGAATACACCAGATAGTTTAATAAAGTGCTCACACACAACATACTCGCTCAAAAAAAGTGTTTTTTTTACTTACAGTAAATGCAACCATTATATATATATATATCCAGAGCTAGAAATATTTGTTTAGATTAAAGAGCTACAGCATTGTTTAAAGGTGCAGTGTGCAGACATGGAATATAATATTCACAACTATGTGTTCATGCATGTATGATCACCTCAAAATAAGAATCTTTTTGTTTTTGTTGCTTAAAATTATCCTTCTATATCTACGGTGGGAGTGGGTCCTCTTTCATGGAGGCCGCCATATTTAAACAGTGTGTTTCTACAGTAGCCCAGAACAGAAAAAACAAACTGTGACTCTAAACAGGGTCCTTAAAGTGTTGTTTCTCCTTTACACTAGGAAGGTTAGGGTGATGTGAGGAGATTACAATGCAGCGATTAGACCACTGGATGCAACTAAATTCTACACACTGGACCTTTAACTCCAATGAGGAGGCTTTCTTTTTCATTTGGTAGGTTTATTAGAACTCATCTCACCTGTCAGACCTCTGTTCAGAATGAGTTTGAGCTCCACATCGATTATTTTAAAAGGGCTGATGTTTCTATATATATTTACTCACTGCTAATTTGTGGAATGCTTGTTTATGTATAGAATGTGAAAGGCGGGCAGCCCTCAGGCCACTAACCTCTAATTTAGAGAGACCATGCCGATGTTTAAACTCAGTATCTATAAACTGTTCTTTTACATTCATCACTCTTCAGAGTGATATCTTAGAACAGACACATTTAGACACCCCGCGTTTGCCATTGTTGTTGTTATTGTTCCTGTGCTGTGATAAAACTGCATCCAGGGAGTGCCTGACATCAACATATTAGTGCGGGCTGTGCCATGTCAGAATTATTTGTCATGGAAGAAACACTTGAATACACACAATTATTTTCCTAATGTCCATGTTTGTCGTTCGTCTTCTGGGTTTGTTTTTCTGGGAACAGAATTAAATAAAGTTCTTACTGCAGCAAACTCTCAATATGAAAATAGCTCAGGACTGCATTACAACAAGAAGATAACATAAGTTTGAAGGGATAGGCAAGTTTCAAGTCTGTGCAAGTCAATTTACATGGCAAAGAACTGAAATGACTGCGTAGGTAGCAAAACAACCCAAATTTGTTAAAAACAAAAATAGGAAAGAATTTGGACTTTCTTTCTCCCGTTCGAGTTTGGTGTCAACAACTCAGATATGAATGTGATTTGAAGCGTTTTCTTCTCTTTTTTTCCTCATTTCTCATCCATAAACAACCTGGAAATTAATCCTCATCTCAAAAATCATCTGAACTGTCAGCTGAACAGCGTCAGAAAGCCCTGTTGGTCACATATTCATGAAGAGGACGCTTTTATTTCCAATGCCTTTCTTTCTCCAATTTGCCTTGTATATCCGACTTATGGTCTGTGTTGTGTTTGTTATTTCCTGCTGCAGTGACCTGTGTACACAGCGAGCAAAAAAAAGATAATTATACATCCTACAACACTTGAGTGATCTGCGTCTCTGGCATTTACATAGGCGTAGGCGAGATCTTAGAGGCGTCCTGTAGCTCCTGTTATTTACAGTCTATTTTGTCATACATACACATATCAAATCGAACTGTATGTCATCTAATTTCATACTGACCTCCTGTTTCATCAATAATGCATGTCATCATGTCAACAAAACTGCAAATAGTGAATACAACAAGCCTGTTCTCATTTTAATTTGTAGATTTGACCTTCATTTGCATTTGATCTTTTGCAGTCAGACATATTTAATGTGGCACAAAACTACTCTAAAACATAAAATGAAACTGGATATCTGACCTTAAATAATAATAATAATAATAATAATAATAATAATAATAATAATAATAATAATAACTATCAGTTGCAGCAACAACACTATGGCAAACACACATTTAAAAATAGAGGATGCTAGAGTAGCCCCTTCAAACTTGATCCGGCACCTGAAAAACGTTAGTTTGCTATTAGCTTTGCAGCTAAGGGCGTTAACTCGATTAGACTGTTGATAGATACTGTTGGCTGAATGTTTTGAAAAGACGAGTAAGCATTTGTTTGCTTGTCACAATTATTCACATGCTGGCTTTGACTATAATATTGGCAAGACTGCCAAGATGGTGGGGACCAGAGCCAACACACTCTGAGCTTCAAAATAGCTCTTCAGAAACCTGTTGGTGACGTCACAGATACAACGTCCATGTTTTATACTGTCTATGGTAATTAGGGGTTGTGCTCTACCTGAAAAACAGGTTACAGTCTTTACAGCCTGATGTTGCAGCAGTAAAAAGCACACGTTATACTTTCATATAACCACTCAAGACAGTTGATCAAATCATTCTGCATGGTTGGAGTTAACAACATGGTTGAATAACAATAACTGTTCAAAAATCAAACCTCTATCCCTAATCATTCAATAATAACTTTTAAATTTTAGGTTATCTGGTAAGGGAGAAGATTTTTAACAATCCAGTAGCCATGAAACACAATAATTCACACACGACAAAGGTAACAAAAAGACGGTTAGCAGTTGTGTATGGAGAACTGAGTCTGCTGACGCTCAAGATTCAACAAACCAACACAGCGATGCAATGAAAACATGAGCTGAAACATTTATACAGCAAACTTACCTCTACTCCCTTCCCATTGTGGAATACAAGAAAAGAGAAACAGAAAGGAGACACTGTCAGATAAATGACAACAAGCCCGGTGAGATTTTCTTCTGAAATTCTTAACAAGGTGTCTGCAGAGGTTCCTGTGGTGGGCGTGCTGAACTTCCAAACAGTGACATGTGAAGACAAGACTGATCTTTAGAACAGATTTGTGACATGAATCGCTTCATGATATGAGATGACCCTTCAGTGTTGTTGTGTGTTTGAGATTGTTCGTTAACATTAAAACTTTGTGCTTTTAGCTTACTGCTACTTGACCGTGATGTTTGAGTGTTATTGTGCAGAATGACCTTTGTTCATCTGCTGAAAGCCAAACATTTCTCTGAGCTCAGCTTAAATCTGAGTTTAACAAGTCAACGTACCTGCAGGATTTTGTGACATAACAACTAGTTTGGAGCCAATCGTGGTTCAGTATGTAACAAAAGTGTTACGTGCAAAAATTATCGAGACCTTGGACCTTTCCGTGAAGCAGGACATATTTTGTGTCCAGCAGTTAAACTTTTGAAATAAACAATATTTGTCAGTGAGGGAGAAGAGTTCAGTTCATTTTAAGAATTTAAAATTCTTAAAATGAATTGAACTCTTCTGCTGTATAACACACAAATTATTATTCCAAGCACGTCTTGAGGGAATCTCCCTAAATAAAGAGAAAGCAGCGTCCATCTGGACTGACTGAAAATCTGCCTCTTTACTTCGACATCATCGCCATGAAACACAGACAAAGAAGAAAAAAAAGAGACGGAGTGAGAACGTTGACAGTAAGCGAGTAAACAATTAAGATTCATCTCTAAATTTAAGCTGTGACAGCTTGTGGCGGTGCTCTGACAAAAAGCCTTTAATTTGTAGTTAACATCACATCTGAAGCTCAGAGCAGAGATTCACCGGTCGTCATGGCAGCGGCAGAGCGCGGCCTGTTATTAATAGCTCAGAAACAGATGCCTGAGCACCACGCTGCCACTTAGGGCCGATCAAACTGCCACGTCTCAACACCTATGATTGATCAGTTTTACACCGTGGCGTATAAACGACGCGTGCATATGGGCCGTGGGCGTTGTTTTCATCGTGCCTCCGTCGCAGATGTTAATGCAGCGCCGACACTTGTCGTGTCATCTGCCACTTTAGCATAAGAGCTGCCAACAAAGGCAAAAGAAGAAAATGGACAGTGCTGCGATAAGTGATCAAGAATGTTAATGAAATGATCAAGTGACTCATAGCGTCTTTGCCACTGTCACTCAGTGGGAGAGAAAAAGTGTAAATCCAACGCAAACAAGAATGAGTTTTTTTTACTCACAGCAACACTGTGATACTGTCAAATAAAAGTTATTCTACGATATCTAGTCAAACATTTACTGTTATTAGATTCATGGTTTAGAAAGAGGAGAGTCTCAAACTCAAAAGTGGTGTGTTATCTTTCACAACATAAAAAGTAGCTTTGAGCTAAACTGAAAATGTTCAGTCTAACCAACAGGGTTCCTCAGAATTCAGAAGATGAAGCAAACTGAAATGCAATTTTTCTACCACATTAATGAATCATAATTTATGAATGCTATCTTAGGTACAGTCATTAGATAATCGTTTAATCATTTCAATCTGAAAGAATGTTAGTGAAATAATGTGGAGTCACCAACAGTATGTACATAGCGCAGAAATGTTCTGTTGATTCATTAATTAGTCAAGCTTGATTGATAACTGGTGAATCTACATTGAAATCAAACATAAATAAATAGGTGGATAAACTTAAGAAACATCCTGATCATTGTCTCGTGTGAGGTAGGAGAGAACCTGACCCTCCTCTTGAACGTTACCAAGACTAACAAGATGATGGTGGACTTTGGAAAGAAGCAGGGAAGGAATTACACCCCCCCCATAATGTCAACAGATCCTCTGTGGAGACAGCGGACAGCTTTAAGCACCTTGGTGTCTACATCATTGAGGGCCTGACTTGGGCGACGCATACTGACTGTGTGGTGAGAATGGCAAGGCAGAGACTGTTTTACCTCAGTCGCTTGAGGAAATTCCAAGTATCCCCTCAAATACTGAGGAATTTCCAACAGACAAGACCACAAGCCCATGCAAAGGGTGGTTTTTTCAGGTGGTCTATCCTGCCTAAAAGACATCTGTACCAGATGCTGCAAAAGTAGTCTACCACCCAGATAACTTGACTTTTCTTACTGCTATGATCAGAAAGAAGGTCCAGGATACACCAGACCAGCACTGAGAGGATCAGGAAGGCTTCTCAGATCCTTAACAAGGAGACTGCACAGTAGCTGTTATTATTAGTAGCAGAAGTAGTATTACTGATTTACTTAGTTTAGAAATACATTTCAATCTATTTGTACTTTCATGATTATATGTGACAAATAAATTAAATTGCAACTGAATAAACAGTCAGGATCCATTTTGGTTCTGGTAATGCACATTGGACAAATGGTCATTATTCCTGACATTTTACAGATTCAGTGGTCCATTAATTAATCAAAACTAAGATGACAGTGAAAATAATCATGTCCAACAATTATTTCTACAAATTAATTACAGCAATGACTGCTGTCAAAACATCAGCTTTTGAGGTTAGAATAAAAACAAATACATAAAAACACAACTGACAACAGTCTTTAACAGCACGTTTCCTTTGCAGGTGCTGTATGCAGCTTTCTGGGTTTGGGTCTAGAACAATAAAACAGAACTGAATAACTTCAAACTGTATAGATAGAAATCAATAAAATACCTCTGAGTGATGTTCGTCATTCTGCTGCAGGACCTCGATGCAGAGCTCTCCCAGTCGCATCATGTCCTCCAGCCTTTTCTCTGGAGCTGCCTGAGCATCCACTGAAGGTCCGAGCACAGCAAGAAACATTGAGGATAGAAATAAAATACTGAATTTTAACACAGGGAAGTCTTAAAATGGGCACTTGGTGTTTCAATGTGTATGAGGAAAAATTAGCTTTTGCAAAAATGGAAGAAGACAACCTTCTGCTGCTTCTGACTTGCTCTGTGTTCACCCTGTGGACATCGGTCTATAATAAACTGAAAATGCTGTGTTGAAGTTGTTTTCATGTGAAAATAGCATTTTAAAAGTTAGGCGGCTTACTGCAAACATAGTCTGACTCAGTCTTCTGGCTTACTGACTCTTTTCTCTTCATTTTTTGGTAGAGTGAAGGTCTGAAATGGTGAGTGCCAGCATGAATGTTTTGTCGACAGTAGAAGGAAATTTATCTGAAAAACTGGATTTTGGCGGACCTTCAGATTTCCCTACCTGGATTCTTATGTGTAAATTGAAAATGTGCATAAAAAAAACAGGAGATTGAAAAACTACAGAAACTGATTGATGTCGGGGTCAACTGACATCTGAATAAACTTTCACCTTTGATCTGAGCGTATTCAATCAGTTGACTGTAGTTGATTTGAGCTGCTTTTTCCAGACATTTCTGCACCAGTTTCTTCATCTCCTCTGGGGGAACAGGCGTGGTGATGTCCTTCATCAAAACCTGAAACAACACAACCACATCTCACTGAAGTTCAAGGAACTGTCTAATGATCTTATCAAGTGTCTCGGTAAAGAAAATCACTCCTAACAGGCTGAAACAGGATGCGTCTACTAACAACAACAAACAACTGGCCCCAAAGTCAAACTAACATCAGTCCAAAGCATGTCAAATATATTGTGATGTTGTGGTTTTAGTTGGCTAACATTAGTTTGCTGGCAAACATGGACAAATAATCTTGGGTGGATAACATCAGCTAATTCATCCAGACTCCAGGGCTGATCTGGTAGATTGGCTGGTTACTTTGTTGTCTGGTGTTATGAGATGGCCAGATACATTCAGCTAGCTGGTTAACCTTAACTTGCTTGCACACTAACATTATCACTAGCAAAACACTAACACAAATTATTTTACCAGCTAACGTGATCCATGATACTAACTCATGTACTAAGACAAACAGTGCTGATTTTAGCCAATAATAAATCATGTAACAGTACAAAGCAAAGGTGTAGCTAACGACTGTTTTCTACTAGATAACATCAATGCAAGATAGGGGCCAACTAGCTAACTACCCAAAACTAAGTTGGGGATGACCTGCTGGCTGTGGCTTGGCTTGGTAGCTTGGGTCTGGCATTGGTTGCTTCATGGAGTGGGCTGATTGTCTAACAACAAGCGGGTTAATATCATAAACCCAATGGTCCAAATAAAATATGAGAACACGATTGTAATTTATTTTATGTATGTCACTCTGGCCAATGCCCAGGATGACGCTCGCTTGTGCCAATGGATTACAAGCAACAGGACGCTGACTGCAACGCATTTATTGGCCGAAGATGTCATTATTAACAAGTGTTTTCTGAATGTTACATAGAGAACATTTAACTCTCCGTAAGGGACCACTTTGCATAATAAGTACTTTGGACAATTTAGTATTGTATTACATTGTCTTATTGCTATTTTTACTTGAAAGGTCCAGTGTGTATGGTTTAGTGGCATCTAATGAAGAGGTTGCAGACTGCAAACAATTGAATACCCCTCACCTCACCCTCACCTTACTAGCTTCTGGGAGAAACTACGGCGAGGAAATGTGTGAAAGGCCCTATCTAGAGCTTGTCCATTCAAGGCTACTGTAGAAACATTGCAGAAGGTAGGAGTGTTTTTAGTCCTCAGTTTGCTTCCAGCATGATTCCTTGGAATCCACTGTACATGTAAAGATTTTACCAACACCAGTTTGAATTGCATAAGTATTTAAATATGTTCCTGTACCCGTTCCTGCAGTGAAAGCGTTGCCTTCAGGGCCCCATCTGGTCGTCCAAAGGGAAAGCAGTACCTGCAGATGCAAAACGTGGGCAGTCATCACATTTAGAAACAATCTCAAGGACAACTGCATGAAAAAAAAAAAGAATATGAAGAATAAGAAGATGGAAGCAGCGGCAGAAAGACGTCAGTCAGCGTCAACAGATGGCTGCCTCCTTTCATCTAATTACACTGATGAAGGAAGCTTTTCTCACCTCCAGCTCCGTCTGAGCGCAGACGAGGCGGTTCAGGGAGGTTTCACGTTGCTAATTGACAAGTGAACAGAACTAAATAAACAAAGGCACGCGGTCATGCAGGTCAGCCATTTATTGGACAAAAAACTACACGCAGATGTCCTGTTCCTTCACACCGATAGGATAGAAAAAAAATAACAAAGTGGGTTTTTAAAAATATTATCAAGAAGGATTTTGTTTGAAGATTGAGTTCATTCTTAAAGTAAAGTTCATGATGTTCATTTAAATGAAAAATGAAAATTCATTAAAGAGCTGAATATGTTGAAAAGGCCTGAATTGGTCTTGATGAATACATTGTGTTTAAGTGTTTCAAATACGTAATATCAACATTCATGATGTATGAATTGATATATGAAAACATTTCAGCAGAAAAGATAAATCGGAATAAACAGAAAGCAAGCAGAAAAAACTTAATTCTGATCAGCACTTAAAATGACGAATATGTCAGTCAAGTAAAAATACCAACAATAATTGTGTTACAGCTTCACAACAGGTCACAATAGTTTACTTTTATCTGTTGTATATTATTTAAGTAATTAGGGTGTTTTTCAGCTGCATATCTGACCACAGCCCTTTTCAGACACAAAATTAGCAATAACCCCTACTGTCAAACCTGTGTTGTCAGTCTGTCTGAATTGCAATATTGGGTTTAAATTCTACTATATTGTTTTTCCTAATACATTTGGAAAAAAATGAAAATGTAATCATGTAGTAATTCTGTTGTTTTTAGGCAACTTAAAGGCAACGGTTTGTGTTTGGCCCTTTACTGCATCAACATGACACTGTGCCCATGCACAACAAGAAATGCTTTTCCCAGTTTGGTACCGAAGAAGACCATAAACCCGTCCAACCTTTGGGATGAACTGGATCACAAACTGTGAGCCAGACCTCATAATCCAACATCAATGTTGGACCTCACTGATGGTCTTGTGCCTGAATGCAATCAAATTCCTACAGCAGGTTAAACATCTGGTGGAAAAACTGAAACCAGAAGAGTGGAGGCTGTTAGAATAACAGATCAATGTCCATGGTTTTGGAATTATGTTCCGGTGTCCACGTGTGGTACTTTTAGCCATATTTGGTGTCATGACACCAAAATAAACATACAAATTCCATCTGCTTTTCCCTTTAGTTGTGGAGACACTCAAATACTGGTGGGTAAAACCAAAGACGAATAATTACTTGCCAAACAGTGATTAAGTCATCTTTGGATAATCTCATTCCTGTGTAGGACAGAATAATAATCACTGAATAATCATTCAAATGCATAACCTTAAATGAATCTTTAGTGGTTGAACTTAGCTTTAATCTAAACTAAACTGTGGAAATCCTGCTCTTGTCTGGGGGACATTAGCATAATCCCAACATTGTCCCAGCCATTGTTTACCAGCATTAGCCCCTTGTTGAGGTGAGTTAGTAATGACTCCTGCTGATCGACCCCCTCACTCGGCCCCGACCAGCCCCTCCTCTCCTCTCTGGGCCCAGATGGAGGGCCCCTCTCAGGCGTGAAGGGTTTAAAGAGCTGGGCGTCGGGACAGTTAATGGCACAGGTCCATTCAGACAAGTGTTGCTCAAGGTCTCGAGGCTGTCGCTTTCACACCGCGCTCACAATGTGTTCACACGGCAGCGGCGGGGCTGAATAGCAGCACGCAGATGCAGGGAGGTCTCATCAGCCGCCGCCGACGCATGTCCTGCACCTGTTGTGTGCTGCTGATGGGACTAAAAATAGCCGGACTGGTTCATTATGATGGAGTTAACGGAGCATACCGGTGCTTTTACAGGTTTGGGCTGGTTTCGCAGCTAAGCGTTTTGCAAAACATGCTGATGTGCTTTAGAGGGCAAGATGTATTTTTCCTACAGTTTCAATCTGCAATTAAATCAGTCTGCACTGAAAGGGTTAATTAATCCATGTTGACATGATTTATACCATCCAGGTTTATGAATGCATGTGTAGATTCAGATCTGTCTTTTACAGTGTTGGAGTTGTTACTCAAAAGTGACAATAACTTTATTTATTTACTTGCTGTAGAAAATAATTCATAACACTACTCATTACTTCTGTTACACTGCAACACCACCTGATGCATTGTCACAAAATATGAACTACAGTTGAGAGGCCAAACAAACTTCGCTCAGCAAATTGTGGATTTATTGTCAAGTAGTGCCGCTTATTTGAAGCAGTGGGTACACCTCAAACCATTTGTCAGACTACCTGTTCCTCCTCAGAGTCAGAACAAAACTGCCCAGACTGAACAGCCTCTCCATGGAAAGAGTGTCTAGAGAGCGTCGCTTTCGTGGGGAAACGGTTCAGGATCTCTTCCTCTGACCCTGACGACAAGTATTCAACTCCAGAGTCGGGAGTTAAAAAAAAAAACTATATGGAAGTCACTCAGGCAGTTATTGAAAAGACACTTTTGATTTTTTTTCTATCCACGTTATGCAGATTATTGAAGAACTTATACATAACTCAATCAACAACGTAACTGATTGGAACTGTAACTGTGTAAAAGTAATTACTGAATTAGGTACAGTAATGCCTTATTTTACTGATTACAAACAAATGTAATGAGATTACAGTATTGTGTTACAGCCAACACTGGTCTTTGACTAGTTAATATCCAGAAAATCTGTTGTGTCTGTATCAACTGAGTTAGCTCAAAAAATAGTTTTTTCCAACTTTAGTTTTAGTTTTTTACTTAGTTTTAGTTTAGTTTCAGGCTGCCTGAACTCGGCTGCATATACCACACTGCTGGATTTAGACGCTCCATCCATTGATTAGTCAGCGAAGACGAGAGTCACAATTAAAATGTTAAAACGTATTGCATTTCATGACCTTCACACGTTTTAAAAGATGTGTTATTGAACCGTGGCAGCTAGAGAGGTGCACAGGAAAGGCAGGGGAAAAACAGCAAGGATGAAATGCAGCAAAGAGCTCGGTCTGGAATCGAACCCAGGACACTGTGATAAGGAGTCAGCCTTGTTACATGGTTCTACTAAGTGAGCTACCTATTACTTACTACTGTACATTAGAAGATAAGAAACCTGGATAAGATGTTCAAA
Source organism: Sciaenops ocellatus (assembly GCA_033000465.1). NCBI lineage: Eukaryota > Metazoa > Chordata > Actinopteri > Sciaenidae > Sciaenops > Sciaenops ocellatus. The sequence continues at coordinate 24,115,539 of CP136871.1, read as the reverse complement.
TGCACTGCTGTACATGTAAACAAACTCAATGTCTCTGGAAGAAGAGACGGGAGAATGTTCTCAGCAAACTTAATTCTCTTCCCCTCCACTGTATTCAGATGGAAAAAAGATGTCTCAAATTAAAACCCAAACAATCTGCATGGATCAATAAAACTAAAGAACTTTGATTGTCTTGCAAGGAAAAGATGTTCATACCTAAAATGTGTGATCTGGTTCTCCAGCAGGGCTACGAGGCGACTCCTGATGGCCTCGAACTGTTCCTTTTCCTCCACAGTCACCGTCCCCATCCCATCAGGCCTGACGAGACAGAAATATCACAGACACAGAACAAAATCAGCTGACGTTCATCGTTACGTCTTTCCTACAGATCAGAGACTGAAGGTATAAATTAGTGTGGTTTGTCAGGATGATCAACTGATGGCGGGAATGTGATGTTATGATACAGTGAAGCAGTGTTCAAATAATGGCCAGCACAAACATAAAAGGCTGGTCACTAATAAACATGAAGGAGCACTATGATGGTTCACACAGTAAATCTGCACATTTCAACAGCACTATCTTTAAGCATTGGGTCTATTTTTGCTGGATCGGTTCACATCTTCTGACACAGGAAATGCATCTGTGAAGATTATGACATATTAATGTCACTTCTCCTGTGAAGCGTATGAAGCAGGAGATCGAATGCTGCTGTTTTCCTTCTGCTAATATTCACTCTACAGCAGGGGTGTCCAAACTTTTTTTAAGGGGGGCCAGAACATTTAAAAAATGAAAAAAAAAATAAAAATAATAAATCATTCAGAAAGTAATATTTTGTGTCCCATCTACAGATATGTAACAGCAGCAGTTATGTCCTTAAAGGTTCAAATGCTTCGTTATGTCAACCAAAAAAGACAAATCTTCCAGCCATACAGTATCTGACAATCCTAGCAGGCCATAAATAATATATTATATATTATAAAAATGAAGCTTCAGGTCACATGAAATCTGACTGGGCTGTGATTGGCCCCTGGGCCAGACTTTGGACATGCCCACTCTACAGCAAATGCAGACACAAAATAAAGATGAAAAGATGAAGTGCTGGTGCAGTGTTAAAATCAGTACATACACAAAGTATCTCATAAATGAGCTTCAAACTTGTTTTCAATAACCTGTAAAAAACAAAAATGTTGGCCAAACAACTCTAAACAATACTGAAATGCATTGTGGGGAAGCTACTTTGAAAACGTAGCTTGTAAAGTTACAAGCTGCTCCTTATTGGCAGTGTTATCTGGCAACACTACACTTTATTGAGTACAACTCAGAAAAAAAAAAAACAACATTTAAAACATTTTTAACAGTTTAAAGAAATGTATTACTACTGTGGTGTCATTTATCACACAACAAAACAGGCTCATTGGTTAACTTGTTAACTAATTATCAGACATTCCAGTGCAGTTCAATGCACTGGGAAATTACCAGTACAAATTCAGGAAGCCATATCAAGTTAAGCTGTTATTTTACCCCTCTGTTAATATACTCTCTTTTCCCTGTGAGGTCAGCCAAGGTGAGTGATGTGTGAATGCATTTCAACTATTTTTAGTGCTCCAGTGTCTGACTGGTTGGCCCTGCCCGCAGTAGGATGTCAACAGAATGTGGAGGTGAAGGAGACCAGCACTAAAACTAGCTCCACCCTGCTGACCAGCTCTTGTCTTGTTGTCTCTCTGCTATGTCATCATCAAATTGACTAACTTCTGGTGAATCTGCATAAGTCGTGAAGCAACATTACAATCATTTGTGAGCTTTTATTCCTGAAAAGGAAATAAAACAAAACACGATGATGTCATTTTTGTTTGCACTACACTGCTACATAGCTTTCTCCTGGAAATGTTACACAATATAGCTTCGAAAATAGCTACGCTACCCAACCACCACTGGGAAACGTTGAACTTGCAGCATCACTACATGTACACGTCAACTGAACGGTTACGGCGACGTGGAGCAACTGGGTCACAACACAGCTGTGTCCAGTGGATGTGAGAAGTCCCACCACTGTCCTATGCAATGTTGTTCTAATTCCTTCATATGTTGCTTCTGCTTTGCTGTTTTTTGTTCACTGTCAGAATAACAACAGTAAAACCAATTGCAACTTTCTGGAGACGTTTTTCCTCACTAGCCTACAAAAAATGGGGGGACTACATCTCTTTGAGCAGTTGGAGGGCTTTTAATGTGAAACATTTCCAGGAAGTGTTGGAAAACGAGCAGAGTAGAAGTAGTTCAAAAAGCAAAGAGAATATTCATTTATTTCTAAAATAGTATGCACATATAAAAACACGATTAAACAATCTTTGTATATTAAATAAAAACCTGTTTCAAATAAAGGGATGGTTCTCTTTTCAGGTAAATAAAAGCCTTTCCCACTATGTGAGACTTTGACATATCAAACATGAACTCTGGAGACCGAATCTTTGATACGCTATTGACATTTCAGAACTTTAACAAGATGTCCTCACTCCAAATACAAGACATTTCAACAAGTAAGAACCTAAAGGTCCGAAACATCAAGAAAGAAATCAGAGGCAGTGCAGGAATCTTCATTTGTTTTTATGTGAAAGCATTAAAGAATGTGAAGCCTTACAAAGCAGCTCAGACTGATTTTGTGTCTTTGGTTTCTTTCTCACTCTGACAAGTTTGACTGGCTTGTTTTCACCAAACTAACTGATAAAGCAGCCAAACTCTCCACAGTGACCTCAAAGTCAACCAATCAAACAGAGCGCTGCTCAGGCTCTTCTTCCTCCTCCACAACTCATCCGGCCAGCAAGAGGAGAGTCAACAAAGAAAAACTGTTAGTTGAGCGCTTCATTAATGTTTGTAAAGCTTTCATTCCCTTCTTGCCTTCGTCTGAATAGGCACTCTGGAAAAAAGGGGGAAAAATGCAATCAGTACCCAGAGCGACCAGCCTTGACTTTCTGGGCTTTCTCTATGCAGCTGAAAGAGAAAAGCACCCTCTCCAAACGGCACTCGCGGTCGCTGGAGGGAAGAAGCGAGGAGGTTGTCTGTTAATGAGTTGTTCTTATAAAAGCCTTCTCTGGTTCAGCCCCTGACCGCCGTGCCTCGGGTACCAACAACTCGGCAGAGCTCGTCGCGGCGTGACTCTCCAAAGACGAAAATATAAATGTGACGAGAAAGGAGAAGCAGCAGAGAGCCTGATGCTCTGCAGAGAAGGTGTCAGGTGAGATGAGGATACTGAACAGCCACTGATTACCTTCTTATGAATCATAATTGTGAAAATAATCATGGTATTTAACCAGGATGGTGAATCACTGAGAATAAACATCTATTTTACAAATAAATGACAAATAAATAAATATGACAAATAATGCAGCTTTATGAAGTAATAATAAAAAATAAAATAATAAACAACAAACAAATAAAACAAAACAACCATGTATATGTACTGCTATTATTACAGTATTGTATGATATAATACCAGATGAAAATTAAAAAATAACTAATTAAAATGTAACTAAAGTAGATCAAATAACATAAAATTACAGAAAACAACATACAGCACGGATACATTAAATACAAAAATGACATAAAATTGAATATCAAAATATAGTAAATTACATTCAACTGAATTTTATAAAATGCTAAAATGTACACTAAAATATATCACATTGCATGTAGAAAATATAAAATAAAATTTACCAAAATTACAGGAAGTATGATAAAATAAAACCCAATTACAGAAAAATAATTAAAAAAGATATAATAATTATGAATTATGTCAAGTTATGTTACACACAGAATATGAGAAAAAAAATAATAAAATTAATTTACATACAAATGTTGAACTGAAAAAACAAGAAAAAAGAAGAGAAATGAAATGTTTCCAGACAAAACTTCCTGGGGAATATTTCTGGAGGGTGGAGGTTGTAGACGAGGTGCAGGATAAAAGCAGGAAGTGGTCACGTATTGTGTGAGAACATCAGCGCCTCTCTTCAGCTCCACTCTACTCGATTTGTTCTGTAATGAGAGGCAGCTTTCTCTGCACAACAGCACTTGTTAGCACAACTTCTAAACCCTGTTGTTCCCCAAATCTGTCAATTCATTACCACTCCCAACCCCACCCGCCCCCTCATCGCACCCCCTCCACTTCCCACAACCCTTATTTAACAAGCACCAGTTAATCCTGAGGGAACATAAAGCAGAGTTGTTGGGAGGAGCGTGTGTGCTCACTCATGTAAAGGCAAGAAAAACTCGCTTTCATGTTGGAGCTGCTGAGGGCCTCGCTGCGCTCTGGGCCCCTGCATAGACAAATGAAGACTGTGACCGTGAGGACTGTGTTTAGAACGAGGTCTTCAATGGATGGATGGATGGATGGATGGATGGATGGAGGGAGGGATGAGGGAGGGATGGATTGCCTTAGGCTCCAAGCCCTCACAGTTAATGCCAGCTGTCCTGTAATTTGAGTTGTTAATCTTCCTCAAACAATGAATTTTCGTTTCCATGTGCAGCGAGGTGGCAGAAAATAAAACTGACTGATCAGTTTTGCAGCTCTCATGTTACTTGTTACACTATGGATCAGTGTACAAGAGGTGGAGCTCAACTTTTACTATTTTTAGAGTGAAAAACTTTCAATTATTGCTTCTAGTTTTTCTAAAAGATACAATTCTTAAAGATGAAGAATTATGCGTACTGTCATCACTTGAATTTATTAAATATTCAGTTAAACGTTCTTTAGACTTTTCCTCAAAATCTTCAATACATTTCCTGATGGATGCAACTAATGATTATTTTCATCACTTATTAGCCTGCTAATTAATGTATTTTAATCAATCACTTTGTCTATAAAATGTGTGAAAAACATCCATCATTTATTCCAAGGTGACATCTTCAGTTTATTATGCCTGATCAGCAGTCAAACCCCCCCAAAATATTAAGTTATATTCCACAAAGAAAAGAGGCAGAAAACTAGGAAATTGTGATTTAAATCAGTTGCTGATGAATTTTTCTGCTGATCGAATTAACTATCAATTAATTAACTAATTGTTTCGGCTCTAAAAATGACCTTGCTGGCAATGTGAAGGAATTTTGTGTGGATGACTCTTTATACTAAATCTTTGATCAAAGATTTTCCTCCCATTCTTCATGAATTTATTTTTATTTATTTGTTTTTTGGAAAAATGAAGACTCAGAAAATTGATTTGTACACAGACAACAAGCATCTTTAAAAATGTACCTTACGTCATTTAGACTTCCAGTAACCGGAGGTTTCCATCTGTGATGTTAGGTCTTTCTCTTTATATTTAAATGTTAAAATGATTATAAATGCATTAAAATGAGTTTCACACATCTGTCAAGTTGTTCAAGTGTTTCTATTCCAACAAGACAAAAAGACATAAAGCAAACAGCTTTTGTCATCACACTTTAATGGCAGCTCACAGGTGATTAGTTTAAAATGACATTCATATGCCAGAGAATCATATGTGAAATGACTAACTGACTGGGGAAGCCATTTTCCCAATTTAAAAAAGTGCCACATGAACATGAAATGTTTTTCAGTCTGCACTTTATGCTGCAGAGAATAAATTACAAAGAATAAATAAACACAAAAGCACACGCAAATCTCTTAAAGGATGACAGTGGTTACTCGGATCAATTCAGTGTGTTGGAAGCTGAAATATTTTCCTCGGATCATCAGCTTTTTGATCATCAGAGAGCTCAACAAGAGCTTTCAGACGATATGTGGAATCTTCCCCCAAATGTCACTCACACCTTCCACTACCTCTGAATCGAATGACGGCAGGAAACAAATCACACGAGGAACAAGTTGGCTGGGAGCCAGACGCAAAAAGCAGCAAGCACGTAAAAACACAACACAGTGCGGTGTTTGGTTTGGTAGCTCTCCTTACTGTGCCATTAAATCCAGTCAGCTGTGTGTTCATGCTTGGGCTCACATGGCGGAGTGGGGAGCGATGCGACAGCTTGTCGGGGTTCAGACACATTGTTGCTGCTAAATGAAGCGAGCGCGTTGGAGGCGAGGCTGCTGTCAGCGCCGCTCCAGGCCCGAGGAGGGTGGGGTGGGGGTCTGTAGACTCAGGTTTGTGTGTTTACACTCGATGTGGCTCAAGTGTAAACGATAAGTACCATATTCGCCGGCGGGATCCACCAAACCCTGTGGCTATTTGGTTCTGATGTCAGTTGACAAGAGTCGTCATGAGTCGAGCTCGGTGAGCGGCATGGCAGGGTACCAGGGGTGGACGCCACTTCACCTTAAGAGGTGTGGAAAGGAGATTAAGTTGAGTGGCAGGTGATCATATGTGCCACCTTCCTCCTCCCACATCACCTCTTCAAGACGGGGTGTTGTTGTGTGAAGGGCTGGGGGAAGTAAAAGCTCCTGTCACATCCTGTGTCAGAGCGGTGTAGATGGCTAAGCGAGGAGAAGATCGGACGTGACAGGTAAGAAGGAGGCGAGCTGACTCCCTCCCGGCTCTGGTAATGCTCCTTTAACCCTGATCCCAGTTCAAACGCACCCATGTCATCAGACACACACAAAACTAGTACAAGATGAAAGTGTCACAGCTCCTCCACCTGCTCAGGTTTCATCAAATCCTGCATCACAAAATAATAATTGCCTTAATTGCCACATTTGCACTTATCATGTCAAGTGTCTCATGTTCATATAAAGTCAGATAGAATTGAATACACTTCACACATTACAGTGTAATTTCAGAGTCAATTCAACTGCCAAATTTGCAAAATCTGGATAAATTGTGTCTCAAACCACTTTAGGCAATTTTGTGTCAACCATCAGATTCCAATCTTCAATGCTTGGTTGCATTTATACTTTTTATAGACATGATCTCAAGGCACAGTTGGGTGGAGGAGCGTGTCCAGTGTGGGGATTTCTCTGATCTTTGCAGATGATGTGATTCTGTTGGCTTCATCAGACTGTGACCTTCAGCAGACACTGGAGTGGTTTGAAGTCAAATGTGAAGTGGTCAGGGAGAGAGTCAGCACTTCCAAGTCTGAGGGCACGGTCCTCTGCCAGAAAACGGCGGCTTGTTCCCTCAGGGTTGGGAGTTAGTTGCTGCCCCAAGTGAAGGAGTTCAAGTATCTTGTGGTCTTGTTCATGAGAGAGGGCAAAATGGGGCGTTAGATTGACAGGCGAATTGGTACGTTGCTAGTTGCAGTTTGGGCATTGTATAGACCTTTGTGTCGAAAGGTGCCAGCTGAGGTGAGCTTAGCCTGCTGCTGCTGTGTCCCGACCCCAGATAAGCAGCAGAAAATAGATGGATGGATTTCATTTGTTAGTTAAAACTAGTCTTGAGAACGTCTGTGAAGCAGGAAAGCAAATGCTACAGTTTTCCTTTTGCTAATCACTACTAAGGAAATACAGATAAGACGGTGTACAGTGTAAAATCATTAAAACCAGTCAAATACAGACAGAAATGGGCTGCAAATGTGTTTTCAATCTGCTGTAAAAGCATGTTGCAAAAAGCAAAAATGTTGGTAAAACAACTCTAAACAATGTTAAAATGTGTCAGCCGAAGAACAAGCTGCTTGAAAACATTTAACTTGGAAGTGCTAAAACCAGTCGACATCTATGAGGGACGAGATGCAGAAGTGGAGCTCATCAGATTAGAAAAAAATTTACAGATAGTCTGTCCAACAAACCTTGAAAATCTGACATGACCTGTGGGAGGCTTTCATTCATCAGAAAATATTTACATCTTCAATGAAGGTCCAACATGTTTTGGTCAGTCAGAACTCAGAGGTTTCTTCAGAAAAGCACAGTCTGATACTCTGAATATATATCGCCTTTAAGTATTAGTCAAGTACTCTTCTGTTACTCGTTCTGTAGCGTCTCTCTTTGTCCTCTCTGCCTCCTGACGTAGTTTCGTCTCTTTGAGCAGCCCTCTGGGGAAAACTTGAGTTCTGTAATTAAGTTTTTTTTTTTTTTTTTTTTCCACCTCTGAGCCTGCCAGCCATCCAAAACCTCTCTTTTCCATCCACACCCACTCAGGCAGCTCCAGGAGCCCTGAATGGGCATCAATTATTCAAATTAGAGCTCCAACTGACAAAAAGCCAATTCTAGTAATCCCCACCCCACACCACCACCACCACCACCAATTTATATCTGGCGATTTGCTGGAGACGCTAATCATTACTCTTTCTAATTGACTAAATAAGTCGACAAAGAGAGAAAGCACATATATCAGTAATTACCAGCCGGGGAGTCAAGCAGGGGCTGCAGGGAGTGAAGTGGAGAACTGAACTGCTGGAGCGACGCTGATGCCAACAAGTGGCTAAAAGACACTGCTGCTGCTCATATCTGGGAAGTTTACTAGTGATCAGCAGAGCCCTGAAAGTGACCAAAGCTGAGCTGCACTTAAAAGACTATCCTCCCAAGAAAAACGAGTGCAAAAGTTGTTTCACTGAATGCCAGAAATCAGTATGGTTTATGTTCAAAGCCCTCGAGCGACTCTTTTCCATCAGGAGAAAAGGATGAAAACTTGTGATGTTATTAAAGAACCACAAAGTTCACAAAGAGAGAAAGTTGTGTCAACAAAACATCAGATTTTAAAACCGGAAATCGCTGCTTCTTTTCTGTTTCCAGCGATCAGTGTTGGTTTCTACCACAATCGTTCTCTAGCGGCTGTAAATATAACAATGAAGATAAAAGTCTCACATCTCACCTGAAACCACAATGTTCTCCCTCAGGCTAAAATTGGGACAATTGTGTCTCCTCATTATCACATCCTGACAAGCCTACATTTGTTTACATATTGGAAAATTGACACCACTAAAAGTATGCTGAATTACCTTTTAGCATTTCCTGTTTGCAATATACCCATGGATATACAGACAGCTGTCACTGGATTGCCCTGACATTGAAGAAAACGTATGGTTTTACACTGAACTGTTCAAGTCTGTAATGCACCGAGTTTTCAAAACAGCGCCACCTATTTGCGACATTTATTAGCGATGTTGAAAAGTGTTCGATCATGCGACGTGTCCTAAGTTTTCATCTCAAGTCAGTGAGGGATAAAATGTACAGTGAGGTGGGAACTGATTCCTCATTTGTAGCCATGAATAAATACAACACAGAGATCTTGAACCTGTAATCCACCTCTGAGTATTTATCCATACTTTTAGCTCCACAGTTTTCTAGTGCGTTCCACAAACGAGCACACAAATAAAACGAGTTACGATTATTTAAATTACTAAAAACCATTTTTAAGTATATAATGAGTACATTTAAATACAATGAGAATTGAATGAGTATCAATAAATATAATGAGTACATACAAATACTTAAATACAATGAGTATTTATGCTGTAAATCTAAATTATATGTAACTTATTGGTGTATTGATTTCTTCGTTTACTGGTTTAGTGAAATCAGAGTGGTCTCTGGAAGTCTGCAGAAAGTGCACTTGAGAAAATGTGGTTTTGGACTCTGCAGTCCAGACTTCTTGATTATGTGCCACAAATAGAGTTTGTAAGTGTGTGGAGGTTCACACATCTGGATTTGGATTGTCTGTGTGGCTGAAAAAACAGCATCTGTGCTCACTGACGATATACAGAATAATGAAAATGTCAAATTACAGTCTGTTCACAGAACTGTTGTTCCTTTATTGTTCATTTTTATAATATGTAATAATATGTATGTTATGACTGAGTCAGTAAAAGAAAGAGAATGTTACTCTCTATTCTGCAAATCTACCAAAGTCCTGCTGGTGTTCTGCACAGTATTATTTATAATTGTTCTATCTAGTCAGTGCAGTGACTGGGTTCACTGGGTTCCCACCCACAAAATAACTAATTATCCTGGTTGGCCATGCTACTGGGAGTCATGCCTCTTGGTCTCTGCAGTGCAGGACAGGAAGTTTACCCTGCACCACGGCTATAGTTTTTCACGAGCTCCCCTGTTACCCCTCAGACCAATTTTAACAAGACACTGTTGGCCGGTGTACCTGTTTCCGTGGACGTGGGATGCACAGAAGGCATAGCTGTAGTGCAGCAGCGTGGGGTCGACCAGGGCGTTGTTCTCTGAATATTCCATCAGATCCTTCAGATAGCTCAGGTGACGGTGGCAGCCTCGAACGCCGTATCGAGCGCAGTACTCGTCCAGGACGAACACCTGACCGGGGCTGAACCAACCCTGAACACAAAAAACACAAACACACACCAAATCTGTTACAATATATGTAACAACAAAAGCAGTCCAAAGTCCTGCGAGTGTCCCCAAGAGGCGGCAGTCTTCATTACAGCCACAATGTGAAAGTGTTGAACACAACAAACTGATACAGTTTTAGATGTATCAAAATACTGACAAGATGTTTGAAACTCACTGTTACATCAGGTCAGTAAATTATTCATTTTTCTTCAAGGAATCCTTTAATTTTCTATTCAGGCTGTAACATCAGATCATAAAAAATTGCTTTTAATTTCACATTTAACATTTAGCACGCTGAACTTAACTGAGCAAAATGTCAACATGAACTCAACATGAAATCAATAGCAATCTTATTATCAGTGGTTTACCTGAGATCAAAATGTTTATTTCCAAACTGAAAACACAGGATAACCTGGAGCACAGACAGTAGATAATTATAATTATTTTTTATGATTAGAATGCAATAGTTGAAAGATGATTAAAACAAATCAGAGAGAGATAAAACAAAGGTTCCTGACAGGATTCAAATTGGGGACATAAGGATTGTGGTTTGTGTCTGAACCCATAAACCACGAGGTGCCACCAAATGTTCAACTTGGGAAGCAGCAGTAAGAGGAAAGGTCATGGTGATTAAATGGTTTCACTGAAGACATTTCAACATGTCACAGCACAGGTGTAACGTCATGGTTAGTGAGACTCTTGAACAGAATGAGGTCATCGTTTGTTGTTAGTAACCTCCTACAAGAAGTCAAAATGTCTGCTGTGAAACAGGCTTGTTGTTGAGGGCAAATCACTGTCAGGACACAATGCACATACACACCTATCCCTATTATTTTTAATGTAGGCTCACACTGGTGCCTATAAGACATGCAACATTGCAGGTAAGCGTAGCCTGTCAGTACACGCAACTGTCATATCTCTATTTCCAGAAAAGCAGCAATTGTATGATGTTCACTGCCCATGTCAGTGAGTGACACATCTGATGAGTGCTACAGGTCAGTGGCGTAAGTTAGTTATAACAGGCCCTAGTACAAGCTGTTGATGGGCCCTAGAAACTGGACTGGCACTGGACAACTGGCAACAATCAGCATTGTGAATCTGCATATAATAAAAATACCAACAAAAATAAGAAATATTCAATTAAGTTTTTTACAGTTTGTTTTTTAATTTTATATAGTTTATGTAGAATAAGCAAAAGAGAAACATAAAACCAAAATAGTAAAGAAGAGAATCTGGTTCAGTATCCCTTAAAACTAAATCTGCTAAATCTTTGATAGAAAACTCCGAAGAGTTGCCTGTCAGAGGAGACCAGAATGATGACCAATGAAAAGATCAGCAGACATTTTGTTTTAGGTGTGTGGACTGAAAAGGAAGCTGTTTGTTTAAGAATAAGACCCCATCATATCATCCGATGGTTGTAGGACCAGTAAAGCAGCCTGACATTCAGGAGGGAAACCCAGGTAAACAGGTAGGTGGTCTCCACTGACGGCTGAGAAACCTCCCTCAAAGCTTCATGTTACCCAGGGAGACGTTAACAGACTTGAACCAACACCAGTCACCTTTTGGCTCCACAAACTCAATAAAAAAACTCAATACTTTAACACAATTAAACAGAGAAGTGTAAAGGTTAACCCTTCAACTATTAATTCTCTGCCAAAGTAAAAGAAATAAAACCCAGAAAGGTGTGGAACGACTGGAACATCCTGAGATGTTCATTAGTTCATTCAGCCTGCACGTAATCACTAAATTAGGCATGAAACTTACAACGCTAATTAAGATTCCTCACGGAAGGAACATTAACAAATTAGCACCTCCACCGAGCTGATGCCACACACACAAACACACACACACACGTGCAGACACACACACAGTTCCCCCCTGCCTGCTCCTTTCCGCCTGGCGACAGGCGACTCAGGAGAGAAGACGAGCTGCAAAGACACGGTTTCATTTTACCTTCAGAGCATTTTGTTTCTGTAGAGCTGCTGTGTGAAAGAGGAAAGAAACATCAAGCCTGTATTTTAATTAAATGAAAGATTTGTTCACAATAGATATCTTATTGTTTGCATACTGAATTGTGAAGCGACGGTTTGTTATTCTAATCATAGTAGAAAAGAGTTTTTCCCTTCCATGCTGCAATTTGGGGTTAAAAATGTTGTAGAATATATTGACTTGATGTTGACTTATTGTTAACAAAAAAAAAATCTGATTCATAACTTGACATGTTAAAAGGACGTTAAGGTACCTTTAATAAAAAATGTCTTGTTCTCAGAGCAGTCATTGTTTCATCCCTTTCAAACTAAGACTAACGGCATCTTAACTCTCTTTTCCTTTCTTCTTCTCTCACATTTAAGGATCGTTTTTCCTATTTAAAATAACCGGCTGACAAATGAAGGTTTATATACACAGGAAGATGAACTCTGTTTACACTTTTTCAGGGTGCAGTTTGGTCCAAACTTGTAGAAGCAAATAATCAACGATTCAGTTTTGTGCCTTCACAAGTGATAGCTGTTCTTCAAAGAGAAAATTAGGAATTTAAAAAGATTTTTTTGAGGAGCATATTTCAACTGTTGTTTTTTTCATCCATATTGCAACACAAGAACACTGATTTGTGACATTTCTGCAAAACGTCTATAAACTTCTTGTGTCTACGTCTATATGTGCACATGTGCAACTATGTTAAAGTAACACAAAGCTCATGAGAACATTAGTCGAAGATCTGTGATGAGATGTTTCTGTATGCAAATTGGATGCGCTGGTTGGAAGCGCACCATATAATTCAGTCTTTTTTAAACAGTATTCATGTCTGTTTCAAGCATAGTGTAACTGTCAACACCAATTCCATCTTTTGGCAAATGAGAAATTGAAAGTAAAAATTGAGCGCGTCTCGAATAACAGCACTCTGAGAAACAATTTCTCTAGTTTGACTGTATTGAAGATCATTTAAGGACCTGAAATTAGACAACATATTTTCAGTATTTTCTGTAGACGCTCGCTGACATGCTGCTTCCTGTCGGGGTTAACTGGACCTGGCAGATTCCTCCTCTGCAGGCCTTTTAGTGTACCCCCCGCCCCTCCTTCCTATCCTCCCCCTATGCCCTCTTCCCTTCAGTCTTCAGTTTGTTTGTCGTTTTCTTCAGTTTCTTCATTTTTCTGTCCGTCTGTGAGCTCGAGCTATTAATATCACACCACAGAGAGTGAGGGGGGCCTGTCGACGGGCGTGAAGCGACAAGATGTTCCTCTGTGACAAACAGATGGCGAACTCCAGTCTTGGCGCTGACCGCTCAATTAGCGGCTAACGAGCCGACTGCCTCGTTAGCTCCATCAGCCGCCGCTACACGTCTCCATGTCAGAGCGCCAGCGTCCGCCGCCTCCCTCTGAGGAACGACATGACCCAAAAAAAAGTGAAAGCGGCGTGTGGCTCTGAAGCTACGAACACCTCGGCTTGTCACTCGTCACTTGACTACAGACGCCTGACAGGAAGCTTAGAGATGCAGCAGACTCTTCAGGTTTTACCTCAGGGACTCAGACTATTTTTGGCCTATGAAATCATTTTTTGGTCCAAAAATTCTTGTGACCCCAACAGTCACTTTGTCATGAAGATTTACATGACACACACAGTCGTGTTCTGTTTTCAAGAGCATGGAGGCAACTCATCTATTCACAAAAATATAAAAATACCAGTGTTTGTCATCTCGAAAAAATGTTATGACTACAAGTCAAGGGTCAATGTTTGGGACTAAACTTCCAGGTTGAGGAACTGCGTGAGACCTGATTATAGTTTATAGAGAGCAGCCATCAGAATGTGCAGATGGCTGCTCCTAATTATTCGAAAGATTCAATTCAGAAAACTTTTAATTCTGATGGGATTTGATAATTAGTCGTTGAAAATAAATTTCATCATGCAAAATCACAGTCGATTTTTTCTATTTTCTGCGATGTGAAGATTCGCCACATGAAACTGTGATTATGTAACAACTGATTGATTAATCAGAATAATAATAAACTATTTAATCAATAAGGATAATAATTAGGCTTGCCTGAAGGGAAATTATAGTCAACCTCCCTTTCCAAGTGTGTAGGAGAAACTACAGTGACCATGAAAACTAACTGCACACACTGTAGATATGAAAAGCTCATTTTAGGGTAACAAAAAAATGTTTTTTGCCAATAGATCCTCCTAATGTTACACACTGGAACTTTAATGTCTTGTTCTGATACATAGTTTTACAACCTGGTGGTCAGATACTGTCAGTAATGATCTAAATAAATAAAGTGAAGTTACTGTTCAATGAAATTTAGTTAAAATGTTACAGCATGAGCAAAGAAACCAGTAATAAGTTGTATGTTTGGAGCCATACATTTTTGAAAGGATTTCTTTAGATAAATGGCCTTTCACTATTAGTAATTTAGTATCTATTACATTGTCTGTCCACCAGAGAGCAATGACAAGTTTCTTTACCACTTCAAAATGTCCTGCTCACTACATAGAGTACAGTGTAAAGTTTGGACATGCCTTCTCATTCAATTTTTTCTTTATTTTCTTGACTAGATTAACACTGAGGACATCTAAACCATGAAATAACATATGGAGTTATGCGGTAAACAGCTTTGTACACTCTTGGCATTCTCTCAATCAACTTTATGAAGCAGTCACCTGGAAAGCTTTTCAATCAACAGGTAGACCTTCTCAAAAGTGAATGAGTGGAATTTCTGTCCTTCTTGATGTGTTGGAGACCATCAGTTGTGTTGTTCAGATGTAGTGTTGGTGCACATTTATAGCTCTATTTGACTACTGTCCTAATCCATATTATGGAGAGAGAGAGACGAGAAACGACCGTCCACCATTACTTGAAGACATGAAGAGCAGTCAATCCAGAAAATTTCAACTACTCTAAAGTGCAGTCATGAAAACCATCAAACACTATGATCAAACTGTCTCTCATGAGGACCACTCCAGAGAAGGAAGACCAAGAGTTACCTCTGCTGCAAAGAAGTACCTTACAGTTACCAGCCTTAGAAATGCCCAATTTATGGCACCTCAGATTACAGCCTACATAAATGCGTCAAAGATTTCAAATAGCAGACTCATCTCAATATCAACTGTTCAGAGATGACTGAATGTTGAACGTGAATCAGGCCTTCATGGTGGTATTGGTGCAAAGAAGCCACTACTGAGGGAGACTAACAAGAAGAAGAGAATTGCTTGGACCAGGAAACAGAAGGAATGGACATTAGACCAGTGGAAATCTGTTCTTTGTGCTGATGAGTCAAATTTGAGGAAATTTCTATGAAGTCTGATTTGACATTCAAGCACCACGGACTGCAACCTGCTAAATAAGTTGATTCTGTTTAGCATCAGACAGAAAAGCAGATGATGAACACAAATACTGGTAAATCTCCCAGAACATTTTGCTGTTTGGCTTTTTTCCCCATCAAGGTCAGTGATTCATCTCCATGTGAACACTGCAAAGCAATCTGGAACCTCACTCTTCTTCTTCTTCTGCAGAGTCCTCTAATTAACACAAATGTAAGAAATCACTGAAAAGCTTCAGATTTAAAGGAGCGGGAGACTGAACCGTGTGGATGCATACATCTGAGTAATTATATTAGAGTCTATAATGGAGGTTCAACTGCAATTTAATTTGACAGCACACTGATGGGAGGAGAGGATACGTGTCCTCGTCCTCCAAAAGAGAGGATTCTTTATTGTTCAAAATTGAAGACAAGCAGGAAACCAAAGTGGGTCAAAGTTACGTCACAGTTCGCTGGATTAAAACACTGTGGTGAGGTAGTCTGGTTTTCAGATGTTGTCCAGTTCAGTGCTCATTCTCAATAATCTCATGACCCTTTAAGAGTCAGAGGTTTAAGGAAGGTGGGGGGTCCTGGGACCACTACAGGCTGCTGACAACCAAACTTGTGAGCTGACAAACCAGGTTTTCTCATTCATACAGAACTGTGTTTTAAATTCTAATGCCTGTCGTATTTACTCTGTGTTAACGACATATAGTTTTATTGAAGATTGGGAAAACATTTGATACACATATGATAACAGACAGGCAAAGCACACACAAAAAAAATAAAATTCAAGGGGGAAACAATAGTTTCAGAAGCTAAATAATTGTTGAATGTACAAACATTCAGCTGCCACTACACCACGTCTTTAGAGAGGCCTCCATCACTTTATAAAGTAATCCTGACATATTCAAAACTGTTTGTTTCAGCTGCCACAGGGCTAAAGGCTCTCCTTACTATTTGTATTTATGTTTAACATTCAGTAACATCACCAACTTACAAAACAAATCTGTGTTCATCTGTGTGTTCATAGGTGGACTAACCCTCTGGGGTCCAAGCAATTGCCCACAATTACAAAAGTAGTTGTAGGATGCCAGCAGGTTAAAATACAAGACAGCAGACAGACACAGTCAGGTATTAGCCAAACAAAAGACAAAGTGACCTTTTTAAAAGAGTGAAGAGTGCCATAATGAGCATTAATGAAAAATTATGGCAGCAAAGCGAACTATTATGATAATGAATCCCCTGATTGTTGCTCAGGAGATGTTTCCTGTATGAGAAGATGACAGCAAGTGGTAAGTAAACTACTTCTGTGTTCAGAACTTGAAAAACTTAATTTCTGCCAAGGCAGTGAGTTGGCCATTCAAACACCTGCGAGCATGCATTCTTAGTAGATTACCATGTAACATAAAAGGATAATTGAAAACAGAATACCTGTTTACTGATGCTGGAAGTATATGGATAAAATAACTTCTTATAGTGCAGTGTGCAGTGTTTTGGTGTGGTCCAAACTCAAGGATTGTGATTCTCAAACTGAAATCATCCAACTTTACTCGACATACACATTAATGTTGCCCCTTGCATTTTTAAACTTGGGCTTTAATGAAGTGCTGTTCTTTTACACTGTGGAATATATAAAAGTTTTTCTCTATGTAGGTAACAATTACTTCAAAGTTCATGCAACACAATTCTCAGGAATACTGTATTATGTTTTTGGATTAAGCTAACTCAAGAATTTCCTTTCCCCTCGTGTTACCACCTACATGGTCTGTCAGAAAACCATTTAGCTTCACTGGGGGATTTAATCCTTCAATCATCAGTGGGAACCACACCGATCCAGTTAGCAGGACTCCGGCCCCCCAGCTACAAACCAAATTTCTGCCTAATTACTGTTGTTGTTGTTGGGTTCAGCTCTTTGTGAATAAAATATGACCCCGTCTATGACATGAATCCAAGCCACTTCTCAACAGATGTCCCTCACGCCAAGGCACTGGCCTTTTCTCAGAGTGTTTGGTGAAAAGGGGCTCAGGCTGGAACACAAAGCCCTTGAGTTTTCACAAAAGGCTGAGGAGAGGGGCGGTGTGAATGGATCGGTCTAATTGCAGAGCTGGAAGGAGTCCTGGTGAGGCAGGTAGAGAAATTAAAGAGGCACAGATGTCACTCTGCTGAACATCTCCTTATTCTGCTGCTTTTAAAAGATGAGAACACAACGCAACACATGTCAGGATGAGCTAACTCCTCAACATCTGTTTTAATTTAGTGTTTCAGTGGAGGGTTTTTGGTGTCTCATGATGGTCTGTATTCTATTATATAGGACCTTGGCAGGAATGGCATTATAGTGTAAACTATGAATACTTTTATTTTTTATGAAAATGTCAAAAAGAAAAATGCATTATTTCCATTAACCTTTGAAATTATTTGGTGGATTAGAAGAAGAAAAAATATATAAGTGCTGCTTTTAAACCATACTGAACCAAACATCCAGCACACATATAGATGTTTATACACTCACTGCTACAGACACATATTAATCTTTGTATTGTAAAACACTCATTTTTATGGAATACTTAAATGAAGTGAAAATCACAGCTGCCCAGAAAATGGGACAATTTGAAAATTAATAAGAAAAACAGAACATTTTGCATATCAAAGGGAAAAACACAGTTATGTCTTATAATTGTTTTCCAAAAGCAGAACACCTTCTCAGCCCTAAACCCGAAACCCTAGATCCAAAACTGCACATTAAGTTCCTGAATGACATCCCCTTAAACACAGACAGTGAAACAGTTTCAGTGTTGGTATTGGATCTCAGACCGACATCGACCACAGCATATGACTAAACAGACAAGGTAAACGGGCAGGGGAGTGGGACTACTTTGTGTCTATTGGTATTTGCATTTAAGAGTAAGCCTACAAAAATGACGATACATACAAAAGTTCCCCAAGGCTCCATTCTCGGGCCTTTTCTGTTTAACTTTTACATGCTCCCACAAGCTCAGATTATGGGAAACTACATATTACCATAATTATACAGGCAACACATAGATTTATAAAACAATTTCACCAGGTGACAGTGGATTCATACAAACAAAAGTCCATTAATAAGTCAGCGATTAGATGTGCCAAAATTACCTCGAGTTAAAGATAAAGCAGAAATAATCATCACTGGATGGTTTAGCTCCAAAATACATGTCTAATCTGCTGCCATATTTCAAACCGTCCTGATCTTCTCTGATGGTTGGATTGAGGTCTGCGCGTCCACAAAGGCCTAACTAAACACAACGAAAGAGCGTTCTGTTTTTGTGCAACATATATCAAGGAAACACTGTTCAGATCAGGACTTTAAACATTTCTGTTTGCCACTACTTTTATTTAGTCAAAGTTGGGACTGTTATTCATATCATGGACTGTGATGCGTGTCACTCCATACACTTAAAAGCAAAGACTGTCTGTACTTTAAGAAAGAGATCAAAAACTCCAGTTAAATAACAAATAACAAAATAACACTTGCCAGAGTGGTTTACCATTCAGACTGAATGTGGATAAAGTTAAAAAATTTTGATTACATGTGTATAGGATATGCGCACACGCGCACCAGTGTTAACAGGTACGTTAAAAAAAGTTCTCTGTCCACAATGAAACACAAAAACAGAAAAAAAAGCAACCAAATCACTTATTTTTCCTCCTCTTTGTTGCCATCTTGTGTTGGGAGGGGAACCACACGCTTCGTATCAATAAAGTCTCAAGCCTGTAAATTGTTGGTTAATTGTTAAAACCACAAGTCACATATTATTTATGTACTGTAAATGCTACTCATCTGGTTTCGTAAGTAAATACACAAGCAGAATAACTAAATATTCATGATGCATGGCCTGGTTACTGGGTTATAAAATAGTGATTATACAGATCTCGGTTCATAAATGTCAAATGCTCGGAACAATAACTCCTGTGCAGCTGGACCTAAATCAAATTTTTAGGATCACAAAGTCATCTGATCAAAGAGAAAATATCAATTTTCTTTTTTCCCCAAACTAAAATCAAGGTCAAAGCTTCCAGACATTATGGTAAAAAAATATAAAAGTGAATGTGAACCACTTCTATATAGTTTAGAGTTCACAGTTCTTGCTTAGATGTAACAACAACAGAGCCCCACCACACACACACACTTATTTAGGCTTCACCCCTCCCATATTCCCCCCTCCATTGAGTCAGCCCAGCAGTCGTCTATGAGGGTCATGTTCCTATTTGGAAAGTATTGATTAGAGCGTTTATCCCCTCAATCAGTGCGAGAGAGCCCCCCAGGCTTAACAAGCAGATAGAGAGAGGGAGGGAGAGAGAGAGGCAGAGCTCTGTCTCTCACAAGTTTAAGTTTCTTATTCTTTATCTTCTGTTGTGACTCACTGGTATAACTTATTTGAGCAGAACAGGTCTTATTTTGTCCAAACAACAGTCCAAAATCAAGAGATAATGTGTTTACTATGGTAGAAAGCAGCAACAGAAGCCTGAACTGACATTGCTGATTAATCAATCGTGATTAATTAATCACCAAATTTTCAGGTTTTATTTTTTTGGAATTTTATGTAACATTCGTACTAGAACTTCAGATAACTACTGTAGAGTTTATGTAAGGAAACATTTAGAGATGTTAAAGTAGTTGTTTGAGACTTGCATGAGCCCACCATTTTATCCTATCGTCTACAAAAAAGTACAAAAGCTTTTAAAATGTCTATGATTTGTCTGATGGTTTCAAGTTATTTTATTTTATAATAAAATTAAAAATTACAAATCAAATTAATATCCACATCTGAAAAATATGAATCAATCCAAATTCAAAATATTGTCATCTAAGTTTTGTAAACTCTCCTGATCTTGAGGACGAATGCTCGGACATTTATTACAAAAATGATGCAATTAAGTCTCACATCCATCTGAGCAGACAAAACAGAACGAGAACCTCTCTGCTCAATCTGCCTCTTTGAGACTGGGCCAACCAGAGCCAACAACTGCAACTACCAAACCAACTCACTCAGATTTTGAGAAACTCAACTTAGAACATCATATCAGCATTTTCAAGCCATATTTCTGGTTAAGATTTATTAATTCCATTTTGAAGATATCCTATCCAAGAAAAGCAGGTTGCACCTTTACAGGAATGTGACGTAGTTTACGACGTGGTTTACATTTCACTGTTCTTTGAAAAAGACAATAGAAGAAGTCATTGAGAGCAGTGAGCAAAGAACAGAGCACCACCTTCAGAAACATCATCAACATCATCAGTCCAACCAGTTTGAGTGACAGCAGATCTCTGACGTGTTGTGGAGAATCAATGAGCTCTTCACAACACAGAGACATTGAGGCAAAAACCAAGAGTGCGTCAAATGATGTGTTTGTGTTGACGTACCAGGCAGGAGAAGGAGTCATTCATGCGGTGCTGCAGAGTGTTTTTCTGTAAAATGGTGAACAGGGCAGCGTGATCAAAGCGACACGGAGCTGCAGAGATCAGTTCCTCAACCCCCTGACGCTGAGATGGACCCAGACCTGAACAACAGAAAAATGGGATTTCTTAATGTAATATGGTTAAAAGAAAGATTGTTGGTTACACACAGTTATACACACTCATCCACCACCTTCACAAAGGGTTGTTGATCATTGTAGTTGTTGTGTAGAGAGGAGGAGCACGTGCAGTAACCAATAACTCCTTTCATGTACATACACTGTGTGTTTCTTTGTATCGCTTTAAGACAGAGAAACTTGACTACATAAAAGGACACACTGGCACTGAACGTTAGTACGGAATGTAAAATGTGCGCGGTATGGAAGTTCAGCAATTTAGTCATCAAAAAATTGTTTAACAGAGTTGAAATTTCAATAAAATTCATTCTGACTCAATTCAGGCTGACATGAAGGACCTTAAATTCATCAACATTATTCTGGACTTCAGACTTCAAACTCAGATTCAATGAGAAGAAGGAGAGTTTTCTATGAAAGAAAAAAGTATAAAAGAATAAAAAACACTATTAGATTATCACAGAATCAGGACTGTAGAAACGAGCTGATAAGATGAAAATATGAAAACATGAAAATATTTCTAATTGTTTTGAACTTTCTTGCTGTGTACAAAAAAAAAGAAACCTCACATAAAACCAATTGTTTGTTTTATTTATGTTATGAATGTAATGCAAAATGTAACATTCTTTGGATTTTAGGATAAGTGAATGACACTGACCATGAATCACTTCCCACATATCCTCTGTTTGTAAAACAGTCTGATTATTCTGTTCATTATGAGCTCAAATGGAGCTGAAGGTTTTACAAAACGTTTTGATGGAATCAGAGGGATGAACTTCATTTTAAAGGAATAGTTTGGGTATTCTGAAGTGGATTTGTATGAGTAGATGGTGGTCGGCACACCCCCCACTTTGGTGAAACAGACAAGAGGACCAGCATGGAAAATAAATATGTACTGCTGTGGACGGGGGCAGCAACAAAATGTATAGACACACAGAAAAAATGTTTTCACTGCTATACCTTGTCGTCTTCAGATTACACTCATTTTACAGTCATTTTATCTCACAACACACAGGAGTTGCTGGTCCACTGCTGTATCGATCAGTTTGTTTGTGTTATTGTGGGACTTCAGAGTCAGTTCGTTAGTTCAGATCAAACTAATATCAGTTGCTGCGGAGTGAGACAGCAGTAGACTAGGAACTCCTGTATGTTTTCTTGTCAGAGAAATCTGGTGGCTTTAAAAAGAGATGAAAATATTGTAAACATAGCGTACACTTGTACACATTGTTTAGCTTCTTCTTGCGGAGGTCCTCCTGTTTCCTTCTCAAAACTGGGGGCATGGGGGTGTCGATTAGCTCAGTAGGTAGAGCATCCGCCCCATGTACGAAGGCTCAGCAGCTACCCAGGGTTCGAATCCGACCTGCGGCCCTTTGCTGCATGTCGTTCCCCAACTCTCTCCCTCCCCACATTCCTGTCACCCTTCAGCTGTCTCTGTCAAAAATAAAACTTGAAAAAACCCAAAAAAAAAAAAAAAAACTGGGGGCATGCTGATCGCCATCTACTATAGGTAATACACTGACTATAAATAAATACCTCTCATACCTCTATAAAGTGTATGAAATATTCTCCTCATCTGTTCCTTTAACGCTGTAGCACGAATGGCGGCTTTTAAAATTTTAAACTCTTTGAAATTTTGAACTATAGACTTTTACTTTGGAGCCTCTATCAAGAAAATTTTCCTGATTATTGGAAAATATGTCACATAGATCCAGGTTGAGTTTATGTTATAGAAAGAAGTGAGACGAAAGAAAAAGTAAGAATAAAGTCATCCACATCAGTGTCGGAGTGTAAATTCTATGGATGAATGAGTGCACTGATATCTATGCATGATCCCGTCAGCTAAAGAGGTGATATATAAATGTGTTCAGATTCACAATCATTCACGCCTCTCTTTGAGCTCAGCAGCGAACTGACGTGTAAACACACACACACACACACACACACACAGACACACACACACACACACACACACACACACACACACACACACACACTACATTGGCAGTGTCAGTTCTCAGTGCTGTGGCTAATAGTTCCCACCTCGGTTGGCTACAGATCCTCTGTGAAGCTGTCAGTACTCTCAGCTGACACAAAACATTCGCCAACATGGACGACATGTGAGGAAAACACTGGAAGTGACTCACAGAGTCGAAAACCAGCCAGGAAGAGAACCGACAACAAGACATCGCTGATCAGGAGATCATGTCCACATGAAGATAAAGAGAGATATTTCGCTTGCTCGCTTTTTAAAACTGGTTTCACTTGATGAATTACTTCAAATATCAGTCAACCAGTGATATACAGAGCTGCATGTTTCATGACAGACGTCATAAAGACTGAAACTGATAGCACAGTCGACAGAATAAAATAACTGTGCGTTGACAGCGGTGTTTGGATCTGTGCTTAAAATTGCCTTTCTCTACCTGCTGGAAATGTTGAGCTGCACATGAATACACTTATTATGTTTCATGCTTTATTATTTGTTTTTAACAAATGGACCCTGGACTCCCTGGAAGCAGTAATAATCCTCTGTCGGTGCATCACACTTCTTGCTCCCTCTTGGATAATAGATAGATAATAAGTAATTTCAAAGGTATCTCCTATCACTATTATGAGGACGATATTCAATTTATTGTCTGTAGACACACATTTCTTTCCCAGACGTCAATGTCTGTTGCCCTTTCTCTTATTTAAAAAATACTGAGTGACTTACCCTTTAGCAATAAAATCTATTTAATTTGGCAACATTTACTCATTTAGTCATTACTCAATAGGGAGGCGGAGGGTGGCCATTTCAAGTCCAGCATGTATTGAATGTAGACCGGTGAGAGGTGCCAGTTCACCTCCTGGGCACTGACAAGGTGCCCTTGAACAAGGTACCGCACCCCCACGACATACTGTACCTGCCCATCACTCCACCATCTCTTCGTATTTGCATGTCTCTAAGCCCACTGCACATGTGAAAGTCTTCATCTCCAAATGCAGTGCTCGGGTGTCATCATGTGACCCGCGTCATCAAAATATCGAGTGGTCACATCTGAGCAAACTCCTTTAAGGGATTTTCTGCTCATGTTATGTCCCTTTATAACTGAAGAGAAATAACTGAAGGGGAGGAAATGAGAAATAACAAGCAACAAAGGTTCCTGCAAACTGGGACATTATGTTTCATGGTCGTCTATAACACCAGCACGCTCCTATTCTATATTTTTCTTCTTGTCAATCCCAAATCCCCAAACCAACAAGGTGTTGATAATCTCTAAATATTTTCTGGCTTCCTGTCTGTGGCTATTCAAACCTATTGGTTAGATGTAATCTTTAAAAAATAACTGACAGAGTAATAACTCACAGATATGCGGTTTCATTTTTTTAAAAATTGCTAATATTTTCCTAAAATTGTGCAGTCTTTATCAAAGAAACAAGAGGAAATAGTGCCTTTGTTGGGGACTATTTTGAGTAGTAGATTAATCCACATTTGGTGCTCTACTGAGTATTTGGGGCAGCAGGACGGTGTGTTAACTACAGTGAGTCTTCAATAGTTGTTGGACAACAATGGCATAGAAGAATAAACTATATCAGGCTTTGATATGCACACAGTACTTGTTAATAGATACTCATTTTTGAAATTCACCATTTTAAACTTGTTCACAACTGTTTTCATCTGATACGTACAAACACTAACAGACTTGTTGTATACACACAATATTCTACTTCTTAACAAAACTATTTATTGGTGGTTAAGTATACATTATGATCAGACTTGTAATTTGAGTAAAACCTGGAATGACTTCCACTAAAGTGTTTTTACATTGTGGTACAGATACTTCGAGCTCTTCTTGCAGCTCGGCAGTGTAGCGCCTGTAGCAACAGACGATAAGTCTTCAGGGTCAGTGATGGAAGAATTAACAAGAAAGAAAAGAAAAATAAAGGAAGCAGAAGAGGCACAGGGCATCCCAGCCTGAGCAAACCTGGGTTCATTTCAAGTCCTTTCAGGCCTTCCTGTTAATGGCCTCGCCAAATGAAAAGCCTAACACTCTCCATTCTGCTTTTAACAGGGCAGTACATTTCGGGATGGGAAGTTTCTGAGTGTGACACATGGCCCCACAAAAGACCAAGGCTCGCCAAAGAATGCCGGCGCCGTTTCCACGCCTGCAACGCCTGCGGCTTCGTGTCCGAGACGAGCATTAGTGATCGCTTTTTTATTAACACTGCCATTTTGTTATTGTTTGGACGCGGAGAACCCCGCAAGGACTCTCAGACATTTGTGTTTCATCCCCCCCTTCTCCCTCCTTTCTTTGTCGCTTTTGTCCGAAAGCAAAAAAAAAAAAAAGACAGCAAAAGTGAAATCTCCACAATCAACTTCCAATCGACGCTCCTCTCCTTTTCTTCTGACTCTGGCTGCCCTTTGGCTCCTGTGGCCTGCTTTCCCTCTGTCTAATTCCGATGTAGGTCATTTTACATTCGTTACCTCCAAAACACAGGATTGTCCTTAATGTAATTTGGAGAAAAGACAGGGAGTGAAGGAGGCGACTCTAAAGAAAACGAGACAAAGAGATATAGATTAGTGCTGATAATAAGAGGAGGGGGGAGGAGGGGGAGTATTGATTGGGGGACAGAGAGCGGAGGAGTGATGTTGATCCGCGTCGAGTCCAACTTTCAGCTATTATCTGAAGGGGGGGTGTTAAAGGAGGGGGTGTGTGTGTGTGAATGAGTGTGTGTGACAGAAAATATGGATGGAAGTCACTGCTCCTGGCACAGATGGTGTGTTTGCTCCAGACTGTCTGAAAAATACAAAGTGAAGAAACCTGCAGACAGTGTCTCATCTGTGTGAGAAACTATGAAGGTAATCTGAACCCAAGTGGGAATGGCAGACACTGCCACCAAAAATGAAAAGTACTATACAAAGAGCCAATTAAATGATGCAAATGTACTTACTGCTGAAAAGTAACAACTATAATCAATTTCAAAAATGAGGTGTGATTTCCTGAGAATCTTTAAACTGGAATTACATTTCTGCAAAGATACATGAAAACATCTCTGCTGATCTACGCTGAGTTTTATGAGTAACTCTGAGCAATGCACTTGCTGATGCTGATTGGCTGACCCAACTTTCTGTCAGGAGGCAGTTTCTAAGCAGGAAGACAAAAAAATTACGCTTTAAGTCGAACAACAAATTCAGATGAGATGCTGGACGGACAAAGATGTTGTAAACGACAGAGGAACTTCATCAGAGTGAGGTGGACTTCAACTGAGATGCGACCTCTGACCTCAAAAATCATCTACTGGATCACTGTATATTCCTCACTTATGTTTTCGGATATTTAAAATATAATTTTTCATGCTTTGTGATAGCAACAGTCATCAAACATATTTAAAAGAGAAAACCCACATCCATTATCAGGCATATGCATGTGATAAGAGCGCACCTTACAGTATATGGGAACAGAAAACGTCCCGACAAGGGGGCTCGACTCTCCATACGTGTTTGCAACTGCTCAACACTCGCTGGTCGAGTTGACTTTGGAGGCAGAGATGAAAAACCCAGTGGCTAATATCTCCCTTCATTTGATTGGTCACTTTGAATAACCATGACCTTTAATTGGGCCTGGGAGAACAACCGTTTTCATGGGTCCAAGTATCATAGCAACTCCAAACTAGATGGATCATATATGGTATGTCACTGCTGTCAACACGACTAGCCTATGTTACATTTTGGTAATGTATGTTTTACTTGTGTTAAGGACATTGTAAAGATGCCCGTTACTAACTACATGTATTTTTTCTATAACATCATCATGATGATTCTCCTGCTAAAAAAGGGGGTCAGAAAGAGTCTGTGGGTGTTCAAAGTGACCAATCAAAGGAGGGATCAGTCACTGGCAACCATCCTCGCCTCCAAACTCACTTTGGAGGAATGAGCAAGCATTGAACAGTTGCAAGTGCAAAGGGAGGTTCAAACTCATGGGACCACATTTGTGCAAAGGGAGCAGAAACGCTCCTTTGCGAGGATGATTTCCACTTGTGTATACACTTCTGTGTGCTCACATGCCTGATCCTTATATGCGATGATGATGATTTACACATCAAAGTGATTTGGGAAGTGATACCGGATATGTCTCCAGAAGGAGCGGCACTGTCTGAAGTCAGTTCAGAAAAACTTCAAGATTTTAGGAAACAAATCTGTTGGTGTGGAGTTAGAAAGAAGTGAGTTTACCAGACCTCTGCAGCTACATAACACCCAAATCTTTGACTGGTCTGTCAATAGCCAAGTTGCAGTATGGGTAATGTAGGAGCCAGGGTTGGACAGGGGAGAAGAATGTGTTGAATAAAAAGATGCTATCTCTGGTTTTGATCCTTCTTTAAAATAAAAAATTAAACAGCATCTTAAGTCAGAGAATATTAAATTGATGCAGTACTGAAACGTAAAATTTTCAATCATACATGCTTTGTCTCTATAGGTGATGTTGATATATATTTACAACATGTGTGGATGTTTGCGTGTTGAGGAGTTTGTGTGTGTGTGTGTGTGTTATGAGGTGGGAGGGTGGGGGTAGTTTTCTGCGCTCTATCTCTCCATATCTATCTTGTCTGGGCTCCACTGGTATCGTCATGGTCACAGTCACATCTATGTGACATCCTGCTCTGAGAGGTGATGGCGGCCGCTGATGGCAGGTTATTGATGCAGACGAAGAGGAGGAGGAGGAGGAGAGCGTTTCAGTTTCAGGTGCACCAGGCTGAGAGATGTGACTTGATCTGCCTGTCGGAGCGTGGCAGCAGCGAAGGAGATGATGTCAAGGCAAGCAGAGATGAAGATGCAGACAGACAAGCCCATCAGTCTCCGTCTGGCTGAACGAGGCTTCTCGTAAACGCAAAGCGCAAACAACCTTAACTTGGGAAAAAGTTTGAGAGAAGCACACAAACGGATCCCCAGCTGTTCTACTGTGTTTGAGGGCGTCGCTGAAACACCGGGAGGTTAAGACAAACGGACAGTTTGGACATCCCTCCTTAGGATCGTCCTCGTTGTCAAACTGACCACCTGCTTCTTCAAAAACACAACTGACAGGTGTAAACATCCCCGAAAAATAACTTCAGGGGTGAGTCTGGACCCCCAACTGGCCCGTCTGTTCATACTGAGAACAGAAGTCAGACTGTGTGAAAAAAGTGGATTTCAGGTCAAGGGCTAGAACCAAACCTCCTCACAGCCACTGATGATTTCCACTTGGTTGGACTTTGTAGGATGTTTGAACGCTGGTCCATTTTAGTCCTGTTTATGTGAACTGCTGGCAGCAGTGAGTAGGCAACAGGGTTAGGGTTAGGACAGGAAGTGATGTTTCCTGAAGTTTCTTTAGAAAACTTGCTTTTGTCTGTTTGTCCTTTTCTTTAGAGTTTTCACTTAGGAGCTGAGAAAGTCACAAAGGTCAGCTGCTGAAATCTGGTCACAAAGCAGTCAGGTTTCTCCTAAAGCTACATCGAAATGAAGGCCTGGTTCTATTGTAAGGAATGCACATATTTTTTCTTCTTCTTTTTTTCCTAATGTCTCCCCCAATGTTGCTTTTCATCTCTTTATCTGACTGAGCTTCCTTTTATTCCTTCTTTTCAGTATATTCCAGTACTTTTTTAAAGTAAGAAAGTACAGAACATCAGGTTTTTTCAGTCCATTCTGGGATGACCAAACTGGAGGCACCAGCATACCTATACTCATGCTCAGATTAGCTGACTCTGCCCCATCCCGGGGCAGAGTCAGCTAATCTAACCTGAGCTAGCGGTGTACCAGATGTTTTTTTTTTTTTTTTTTTTAAATCAGGAAACTCTGCAAATGACCCCAGCACTCTATTCCCTGACATTTTTGGTCTGCCCATCTTCACTAGGAGGCATGTGGGCCCAGTTCTGTTGCCCACCAACTGCAGATACAGTAGGCCTAGTTAGTGATTAGCTACTTTAGCGAGTGATGCTAAAGGTATCTGTCCACCAGGAAAAAATGTGTAGTGCTGTGGGTGTAGAAATGGAGCAGCCGGGGGACTTTGGGGGTAAACCAGAAAATATATTCTCCATAAAATATGACCCAGTTATAAAGTTTTGTGGTTTTGTACTGTAATTCATGAGACCAGAACCATCTCTGGTGAGGCATAACACTGGCCCTCATAAACACTCTGACAGCATCATAAGAAAGAAAGTGTTTCAGTGGAAGCAATGCAAGTCATCAACAATTTTCACTGTTTTCCAGTAAATGACCAACTTAAAAATACTATCCAGAACATCCATCCAGTTTAAACATCCAGTTTATAGCATAGAAAGCTGAGCTAAGGCTGAGGCATCCTAAAATGGCTATTGTACAGCGAACACACCCTTTAGGGTTAGGTACAATTAGGTATCACAAACAGGACAACCTTGACGTTTTTACCCAACAAGTGGTTATATCTAAGATAGAAATATAGATAGCATAGAAAACACACCATATAGCGGATTATATAGTGAAAAATGAATTTTGGACACACACTTAAATGTGTGTCCAAAATTCATTTTTCACTCCTCAGCGATATGCAAGTACATGTAGTTTTGTAGGTGTCTACTACAGGAACAGAATTGTTCCTTCTTTTAAATAAACACCTGCTTCAGTGTGAGAAGACTGCTGAACATCAGCTGGCAAACAAGAGGAAAAGCTGGTCCCTGAAAACAGAAGCTGAGGAATGACAACAGTAACAACCAGCAGCCAGGTAAGTGTGAGTCTTTAACATGACTTTAAATTTGTTATTTAAATCTGACGTCGCTGCCCGCTCACTCTTGGTGCTCCGAGATGTTTCCAAAGACAAGAAGCTGAAATAGTCATGAACTGGAGACAAATAAGATCACCTCACCTGTTCACATTCAAATTATTAACAGAAAGGAAAAATAGCTCATTTGTGTTCCAAAACGCAGCTATTTCCATGAAGTCAAGACAGAGAAGTATGATTTTATTAATGTTAAATAACCCGTCTTCGTGTGTATGTGTGTGGTTGTGTGTGTGCTCGTCAGTGTGTACACATTCAGTCATTAGAGTTATTTAACCTCCTCATTTCGTTTTTAAGAAAAACGCCTGCAGGGCAAGCACAGACGCATATGAAGGTTCACTGACACGATCATTATTAAAGCGAGAACGACTTTCTGACAAGCCCATTACACACTCACACAGACACACACTCACACACACACAAACACACACACACACACACACTGTGGCACTTAGCACCCAGTTAAGAGCTATTTCAGGGACACCTTCTATTTCCTTCTGCAAACTGTGTCAGCACCTCTCACCATTAACGCTTCAATCTGTTCCATTAAACGCTAACGAGTGGTGGTGAAGACAGGCCGACGCAGCGCCAAATTACACAAATAATGTCGTAATCAGCTCTCTGTGTGAAGCTCTTCATGTCACAATGCTCGGCCAGGAGGAGGTGGCCGGCAAGCATGCAGATGCAGCCCCACACAAACACACACACACACAGATAATGAATGAAATGATTTATAGATGAAGGGGACGGAGAGGAGAAAAAGAAACCCCAGGATGTGCGTGTGTAGAAGCAAACACAAAAAAACTAAAGATCTGGAATAAAAAGAAAGGAAAAATGAAAACAAATGGGAAGAAGGAGGGAAATGCAGATAGAAAAATGAAAGGTATATGGAAAGAAGGGAAAAACTTAAAGGTACCATGGGCAGTTTTTGACCACTAGGAGTGCTATGGACCTCTGTTTTCATGAGCGTTTCCCCCTTTTGTTTGTTGCTGAATAACAGTTGTTGCAGCCAACAAACATAGCAATGTTCCATCAAAGGCAGTGAAGAAGATTACCAGCAGGAAGCCATGGATGTACACTATTAAAATGTTAAAAAATTGTTTTTCAAAATGAAAAAGGAATGTCAGAGGATTCACTCAAGCATGTTTTGGTGAAAATATAACTTAGTTGGTTTATAAGAAAACTCCACAGGGTAACATTAAAGGTCCAGTGTGTCAGATTTGACACTTTTATCCAAAGTGACTTACAAAAAAGGGGATCAAGGTACAGTGCGACAAGGACATGTTAGTGCAGCAATTAGTACTACTCACATAGACCCAAGTGACAGTTGTAGAGGGGTGTAGATTTAGCATGTCCAGTTGTTGGTAGTGCTAGGAGAGGAGGTACATTTTTTTAAAACGTAGAGAAGGATGCACCTGCTCTGGGCCCTGAGCGTATGTGTGACAGAGCAAGGCGTCGTAAGAGGGTGGAGACGGTGAGGCGAGGCAGTTGCAATCAGCAACTACACCACTAGATGTCACTAATCCTCTACACTGGTTGTTTAAGGAAAATGAGGGATACAAAAGAGGGAAGAATGAAAGAGAGAAGAAATACTCCAAGAAGGGAAAAGAAAGGAATGCTCAAAGAAAAGAGGAAAAAAGGGAAGTAGACAGATAGATAGGCAGAAGTAGGGAAGAAAGCCAGGGGTGATGGAAAGAAAGAAAATAAGGGAAAAATGGAAGACTGGATTAAATGCGGCACAAAAGAGAATAAATATGGGGGGAAATAAAGATAAAAAAAGAATGGGAAGCAGGAACTAAAGATGAGAAGTAGAACAGAAAGGAGGGATGAATAAAGGGAAATAATGGATGCATGGTGTGTTGAAGAAGGGAGTGTTTCATTTTGTGTCTTTGTTCTCTCTTCCCTTCATCCATTTTTTCATTTCTACCCTTCTTTCTACCCTCATGTGTTTTATCTCTCTCACATCAGTGCAACCTGCACACTGCCATCTGCCTCCCACTGTGTGTGTGTGTGTGTGTGTGTGTGTGTGTGTGTGTGTGTGTGTTTGTGTACTGTATGTGCGTGCGTGTGGACCAGCAACCAATCAGAACTCTCCAAATCCTCCAAAGTTCAGTCAGCTGAGATCCTGATATCTTTCTGTCATAAAGGACAGTTCCACTGTTTCAAACTAAGATTTATTAAAACATGGTTGAGTGGATGGGAAGCAGGAGAGAAGGCAACAAAACAAGAAAGATGGGAAGGAAAGGTGGAAGGAGAGAGAGGGACACTGAAGACACTGAGCCGTTTTAAATTAAAGATTCAAATGAAAATTAACTAGAGAGGAGTCTAGACAATTTAACATAAATGGATAAAGTTCCACAAACCTCAGAATATAAGACAAAGACCTATAATACACAAACATAGAAGTTTAATGTCCATCTTCTATGTACAGGAACCTCACTGAGTTTAGTTTGGACAAACTGCTCCCCACTCCACTTCACCAGATACCCAAAACACGCCCACTAACATCAGAGCAAATTATCAGCCTCATATGGAATATTCATGTCATCTAGTAACAACACTGATGACACTGAGTTTTTTCAAGTTGGGAACATTAGAGGCCAGTAGTGGAAAGTAAGTATATTTCCTGCTCTATGTTACAGTAACTACTTCTACTTCAAATTAAATCAAATCAAATCAAATCATCATTTGTTGTCCCCTGTTGGTGGAACGCACTACCAGTTTCTACCAGAGCAGGGGCGTCCCCCTCTACCTTTAAAAAACTCCTGAAGACAGAGCTCTTCAGAGAATACCTTCTCTCCTAGCACTACCTACAACTGGACATGGGAAAGCTACCCATTTAAGAATTGTCATAGCACTTATTACTGCACTAACGCTTTCTTATCGCACTATACCTTGATTGTTCCCTTCTCTGTAAGTCGCTTTGGATAAAAGCGTCTGCTAAATGACTAAATGTAATGTAAATGTAACTATTACATACAAATACCAACCTAAATGTACAGTATTTAATTTCTGCCAAATAACAATAACAAAAGATGTAGTTTGAAGAAATTGTGAAACAGTGTGGCATTATATGACTTGTTGTCTTCATTCTTGAACAATCACTGTTGTTTCTGTGGACCAGTATTGATTTCAAAGTCTGCACTCCTTCTACGGTTAATGTTGATTTCATAATGATTCTGAATCATTGGTGTCGAACTGCGGAAATTAAGTGACAATGTGCAGCTGCGCCTGACATGTCAGTGTTTATAACACGGGACTGGATCAATGTTGGATGGCTGGTTTGGAAAAATAGTTGGACTTCGCTTCACCACTGCAATATTTTATCTTCAGTCAAACAGCCAAGTGAAACCTAAAATATGGTGCATTATATATTTGCTATATATATATATATGTTTACCATTTTTAAAGGATCTGAGAATGTCTTCCACCACTGGCAATAGTTTGGTCACAGTCACATGAGGATGTGAGAGGAAAATGTCATCAATTTCCTTTAAGAAACAGTCCAATGAGACTGTTCAGGTCTTCTTCTCCAAAAGTAAGACGTGTCAGTTTTATTAATAGTTGATGTTTCAATAAATGAATGTTTTCTGTCAGGTTACATTTGCTCTACTTTCTGCTTTTGGTGCCAATGTTTTTGTTAGTAAATGATTTGATTTGATGATGAAAGCTTCGTTCACAAATCGATGAATACAACAAAAGCCTTATGAATTGTAACACTCTATCGAAACACTTTCATGTAAACAGAAAAAAAGTATATGAGAGCAGAGGCACGTAATCTGTACGGATCTTATGTTTTGAAAATGCAGCTCCACAAGGCATCATTTTGGCATGTGCATGTGCGTTTTTCTTGAACTTTATTAAATAGTGAAAACAAACTCTGAGAGAATCAGAACCTACTGATGGGGGATGCTGGTTTCTGGGTCCCTCCTCTGCAGTTCATGGTTTTGTTCTGTGGTGGTGGGACCGGTTTGTAGGACTGTCCAGTGGCTCGGTACATGGCCTGTACCCACAGCGTCCGGTCCTGCTCATCATCACAGGCAAACATCACCAGGTCGCCTTCCTTCACAGCATTGAAAAACACCCGGCCGCCCTGCAGACCTGACGAGGAGGAGGAGGAGGAGGAAAATAAATACAAAATGTATTCAATATAACCTATAATATAATTTCATTAAAAGGTCCAGTGTTCAGGATTTAGTGGCACGTGGTTACTTTGCACACTGTTTCCTCTTATTTTGTCCTAATTTCTAGACTGATCAATTCAATTGATGATTAAAGATTTCACTCCATTATTGATTCATATCTAGTCTGCAAGGATATCGGGCTGTGAGGGGATCAAATATGTTATGAGATGGTACTTCATAACTTGTTACCATGGATACAACTAGAATATTGACTCTGTAATCTATCTCAGAATTTTTCTGAACTGTTCTGAGCCAAACTCAAAAGAGGCAATCGCACACAGATTGTTAATGAATTGTTCAAATAAATATGATATTCCAAATAGGTAACTACTTACTGGTAGTTTTTTATTATTAATATTTTTTTATTAATAATTATTGTTATTATTAATATAGAGAGCAGAAGTCAAACTGGAACTTCTGGATTCTGTTCCAGAGTAAAAAGTGAAATAACATGTCATGATATTTGTAATAATGAAAATGACTAAAGCTCCATCCACCTCAGCAGTATGTCATAGAGTTCACTCAATATTTTTTAGATAGATAAGACCATATGCTTTGAAAAAAACAAAACAAAAAAAACAAAAAGCAAATAAAAAACACCAACGAAATAATTGTCTGAGTGATTTGTGGAGGTTTTTAGACAACAAATTGATGAAAATGATGAAAATTGATTTGATGAAATTTATGGATATGGTATTTTTATATTTGCTATATTTTTTCTCTTTATCTTTTTTCTCTTTATCTCTTTACACATTGTATATATTTTATATTTCATGTTTATTGCTTGTTTCTAGGGATATGAGGGAAAGGGCATTTCAATTCTCTGTATGTCCTGTACATATAGCAGTGTTGGCAATAAAGTTGACTTGACTTGACCCCACGTTATGATGATATGATGATAAAGTACCTTCACTGCCACAACGGTAAACTTTCATGGGAGGTGTATTTTTTTGTACGCCCACAAAGTTCCTGTTTCTAAAATCCAGTGCTGTAGTGGAGCCGATTTGGAGCTGGATATGAACGGTAAACATCAGGAACACAATTCAGTTTTTCAGAAAGATGAAAGAAATGCTGAATGAGAATAGAAGCTGGAAGCAGGAAGTGATGTTATGAAGTTATGATTTACGGATAATTCATGTCCACTTGAGGCCCCTTGCTGACTTGATGAGTGGAGGAATTTGACAGGCTGCAGCTCCTGCAGAACATGCCTGGTAAATCTGGTAAATCTTTGATCTTTGTAGTCTCATATGCTCCTGATTTGTCATAAATGTCAGGCGTTTTCATTCATGTTCTGGATGCTGTACAACAGATTTAACAAATGGATGTTTGTTGTTTCTATAATCTCCTCCAGCAGTGTTCACACTGGGATGTGTGCTCTCTGTGTGCGGCATGTTGTTGCAGTGTAAAGCCTTGTGTGATGATGACAATGAGAGAAGCTCAGGTGTGTGTACCTGGCTGAGGGTCGCAGTAGTCCACTGTGTAGCCCTCCAGCTGCATCAGCTCCTGAGGCTCGGCCTTCTTCTCTCTGTAGCTGCACATGGCGAACGTGTACTGACTCACCTGCAGGATGAAGACACTATCACTCTCAAACTAGCCACTATGACACTTTAATCACTCCGCACTGATACCATTGAGAGTATGATTAGTGGATAGAGCCTCCGGGTCTGAAGTGAAGCCAACATGGAAGTGTTTTAAACTTGAATTCTCTCTAATGGCCAGCAGGGGGCGTGCCATTTGCTGTAAAATGTGTGTTTGATTATATTGAGTCTTACGGAGAAAATTACCCCACTGTTCAATTGTTTAGCTGTAATATGAGAACATTTGTGAACAGGCTGGCCGCCATTTTTTCCTGCTTGAAAGCGGAGTCAAGACCGAGAGGAACCCAACTCGCAGACCGTCGCCCACCAGCTCCACGCTATTGTCCAAATATGGTCACTTCTGGCTCCAAAAAAACAAAATGGCAACGCCAGTAATGATAAACACAAGGCATCAAAACGGTTGTCCACACAACAAACAAACTACGTAATGTACTGTACATACATGTTGTACTGCACCTGCTTACTTACTGTTTAGAATCTCTATACACCTCAATATACAGTATGTTTATTACAACCTGTTTATATGTGTACACACCACAGTAAATATATTGATTTGATACTGTTCATAAGCTGTGTACCTGTACATATTTATCTATCACAGTATTTCTATGCATCGTCTCCTCAATCTGTTCTCATTATATACATGCTACTGCATTTTACCATTACACACTAGGCTACGATAGTTACATTTACTTCTTATTCTACCTTGATTTTGTTTCACTTATGTGATTTTTTCCCAGATATATTATTTTTTATTAGAGATCTAAGAATTTTATTGCCAGTCACTGCTTCACTGCTGTTGTGTGTATGACAATAAAATGACTTGAACTTGTAAACAACTTGTATTCCCGCAAAATGAACAATAACAGCTGAAGTGAAAAAACATAAGAGACCAAAACTTAATTAACTTTGCTTCAGCAGAACTCTCGTGCTCAGACGAGGTGTAACTACCTTTCAAGTAGAGTGACAGATGAGAGATGATTTTCTTTAATAACCTAAAATCTATAAATGAAATGTGTTGTGTGAAGGCTGACAGTCTGATCTGATGCACCATAAATACACACAGACTTCTGTGTAACGAGTCATTTCATATGCCGATGATGCTGATCGGTCAGAAATCATGCACACGTTCTTTAGTTGCTGAAGATTTATTTCATTTTTACTTTTAACCTTTAGTCTTTCTTTCCCAGCCTGCTGCGTCTCTGATTTTACAATTTACAGATCAATAGATGTCATCAGGTCTCATCAGTTTCTTACCTGAACAAGAACAAAGTATCTTCTTTTCCAGCGTTTCCAGACTCTCTGTCCAAGAGCGTACAGGTGCCTGAAACACAAAGAAAAGTTTTTGCAAATTATCAGTGTTGTTTTTGTTGTTTTAACGATGATACTGATCAATTATGGGAACATTTCAGTCACCGATGACAGTACTGAGAGCGCATAGAACAGCAAAAAAATAAAGAGGAATAAAAACAGAAGAAATAGCACCTGTAAAATGACTGTTTACATGTGAGATGTCAGAAACCACATGTGCCTATAGGTGAATTCATCCAGGCCTGCAACTAATGGTTATTTTCATTAATCTGATGATTATTTTCTCATTTCATTGTTCACTGTGAGTTCATTCTTGACTTGGAAACAGCGGCTGTACAGGAGCTTTCGATCATGTCATAATGATCTTCATCAACAGAGTTTGCTCAGTTGTTTTGGACTTGTTCTTTTCAAGGACTGAACTTTGTAATTCAAACTCAGCTTTTAAGCCAACATGGACTTAAGGTCCTTAAAGTGAAAATTTGAACATCTACAGTTCTGTGACAAATGCCACCTGCAGATAAAGATCATATGATATATTTGAAAGCTCAAGAACAGCTACTGAGGTGAGACTGTTTTGTAAAATGTAAGATGTGCTTTACATGTGATTTAATTTGGAATGTTTTGTATACTTCTCTTAAATCCTTTATTTATTTCTGCAGTTTATTTATTCTTTTCCTCAAATTCAATTTGTTTCCTGAAATAAACAAACTGCAAACTTGAATCACTAAAATATTCTGTATGGCATATACCATAACTTGCCAGTTCACTTCATCTCTCTTAGATCTTCAATGATCAGTCTAGTTGCAGTTTCTCCAATGGGAGGATTTGCTGCCAACGGAATATCTTTGGGTTTTGGACTGTTGGTCAGTCAAACGTATGGACAATGGACGCATTTCACAATTTTCTGGCAAATTAGACTAAAATAAGAGGATTAACAGTTAAATCCAAAAAAGATCAGCAGATTAACTGATGATAAAAGTAACTATATCCTTGTTGTGTGGCCATTAAGGCATTAACTCGGGGGTCCGGTTACAACAATAAAAGAACACGGAATAGAATTATACATTTGATATGGAGACTCTTTATTTTCTTTAAAGATGTCAGCTTGTCACCATTTTCAGGCAGCAGTTAACGATGTTGGTGTGTGTGTGTGTGTGTGTCTATACACACACACACACACACACACACACACACACACACAGTATATAAATATATATATAGAAACAAAAAACAACCTTGGAGAAACTCCAAGGATCGCATTCATTCAGGATCCATTTTAAAGCTCCTTGATGAATGTCTACATATTTTTCTGTCACAGCACCGCGTTGTGTCATTACTCGCCCAGCTGTTAACATTATTATCACATTAATTTCCTCCTCCAATGTGAAACTAAAAAGGAGAAAGTAATGAGTCCTGAGCTGAGAGAGGCCGTGACACAGACAACAGAACACTGAGGAAGTCTTGAAGAAAATGGAAGAATGACCAGTGTGGCCTCTCAATCAATGGCTGCTCCCGGGCCTCCTGAAGCGTGGGATACAGGCAAGTGCAAGTGAGGAAAATCAATCGATGGCGAGACCTCTTTCTTCAGCCCTGCTGCCCGCCCTTAAAGAAAAGGCCTCCAGTCAAGGCTGCGGTGCGTCTGGACAGAGAATCTGGGCCATTCTGCACAACTCCGGGTTAACATGTGGCACCACTCGCCGGCCACTTGTGAAAATTATTTGGCCGTCTGTCCTCCTGCAGGGTTTCAAACATCTATTCAGCTGCACGACACCACAGTGATGGACTGCAAACGTCAAAGAGTTCACTGCAGGCATTTAACAGTCCTCTCTGTGAAAAAACATCCATCTTTAACTGGTCATTTAGCTGGATATTCAGACTTTAAAGGTTTTTTAAAGAGGGATGAGACGCTGGATGTATTTTATTAAAAACAAGGAGAGCCTGCTGTTTCCTTTATTTCAAGAATTGTCTAGAAATCATTGTCAGCAGGTTAAAATGAACTAAAAAAGGGCAGATTACTGCAGAATTAACACAATATTTATTAAGAATAAATAATAGAGTAACAACCTGTAAGAAAGATAATTTTCTGTTCTTCCAGTTGCACCCAGGGAATTTTTCGAATATCTCATGAATTTGTATGATTTCTTTAATTTCTATTTTATTTTCCAAGGCATGAAAAAATTTGTTCTGTGTATCTTAACGAGTAATTTCACTGTTTTGGGTGTTTTTCTTGTTTATGAGAAAACAAATATATAAATATACAGCATAAATAACTAGAGATAAAAAGAGATTTATGGCAGTGACATCTGCAGGTACAGACTGTGTAGATATATTTAAGGTTATCTTTGTGAGTTTTTGTAGATTTACTATATATATATATATAACTCAATTTTCAGAAATATTTCACATTCAGTTTTGCGCAATTTATTTAAATAGCAGACTGACTTGAATTCATTTTAATCAGATTCTTTTGCTTCCAGTAATCTACAAAATAAAAAAATTAGCATGGGAGTTGTTTCCACTGGGAAAGGAAGAGCACAGTAACAATCGTATTTTCATTTTCTTTTAAAGTCAAAGAAGTTTTGGTTGAACACCACTCCTGTCCAGTCCTCCAAACGCAAAGGAAATTACATATTAACAAAATTTGACAAAAAAGAGAATTTTTGCCATGCTGTTTGTCTGTAACGCAGAGTAAAACATTTGACTTCCAGACTGAAGATGAAATATTCTGAGAAAACAAATCGAGTATTTAATTATCATGCCAGAAAAAATGTGTGAAGAGAAGGGCTCTCAAACAAAAAAAAAAATCAAATAAAAATGTGTTTGATGATTATCTGTGAATGTTTCCTGTTTATGCACTTCTTTTCACACTGAAAGTAAAATCTCGCCTCTGTCGGCCTTTTGAAGAATTCAGTCTTTGACGTGTTCAGGTTCCTTTTCATGTCTTTTCTTCTGCAGGCTGAACCCAGAAAAAAAATAAAATAAACATCGACAAATGTGAAACTATTTTAACTTACTTTTTTTTTTTTTTTTACTTTGAGAGACACAGATTTCTGTAGGAGTTGGCCTCCTCTATTATATACATAAAATGCCCAGTGTTGTGTTAGTCTTTGGATCAAAGATTTACAGTGAAAACAGCATCAAATAACCTGAATGCAGAAAATACAAAAACAGAGGATGACACCTCCCAACAGATGAATCAAAGATTGTGTCCTTAATAAATCAGAGATGACAGAAAATTGTTTAAACATGTGAAAAAGAGCCGGATGTAAACCAATGGCCGGCTCAACTCACAGAGAGACTAATACTGACCCCTTGTGGAGAATTTTAAAAACTGCACGCTTTTGTCTGTCAGTTATCTGTCTGTTATCAGATTCCCACGGTGTTGTGTTCATCATAACAGACTCCCTGAGGAGGACAGGTCTCCTTCTCTGTTGACACTTGATTAACTCCACAAAGTGACACTCTTGGACCAACACATGAGAAGATCTCTGAGCATCCAGTGCAGATATACATTCAGGATGTGTTAGCTTAGCTT
Source organism: Sciaenops ocellatus (assembly GCA_033000465.1). Lineage (NCBI taxonomy): Eukaryota > Metazoa > Chordata > Actinopteri > Sciaenidae > Sciaenops > Sciaenops ocellatus. The sequence goes on along the minus strand of CP136871.1, from coordinate 24,075,121 downwards.
AGCTCAAAGTCTGGATGCAAAGGGAAATTGTCTTCCAACAACTCTACAGCTGTTTTATAACCAACAAACAACCAATACTGCTGCAAACTCCAGCTGTTACAAGTTATTTTTACAAGATTTTTTTTAAACTGGCAGCAACATGGCAAAACTAAAATATAATAAGAATACAATAACCTATAACTAGAACTTTAAGACTAGGTCAGAGAGTTTCATTTCGAAAGAAATCTTCACTGGATAGGGAGAAATAAAGTAAGCTCATTGCCTCTCCCTCTTCTTCCTAGCATTAAGGAGAAACCGTAGTGGCCCCAAAACCGTGAAAAAACTGTGAAAAGCGCAAAAGACCATACAGCCAGGGTTTAGTTTGTCCGTACTGAGCTACTGTACAAACTTGACAGTTAAACATGGCGGACTCCATGGGAGAGGAGATAGAAAAGGCTCATTCTAAGGTAACAAAAACATACTGTTTATTAGTTTTAGGTTATTATACACAAATGAAAACTAAGTTATGAATACTACATTCCAAATCTGCCATATTCTATATATATAGCAGCCTTAATCTGACACACTGGACCTTCAAATCTCTGGTTAACACCTGCAGGATTTATGACATCACAACTAGTGTGGATGCCAAACATGAACCAATGTGAAACTTATTGAAACATGTGATGTGGAAACTGGAAACATCCAGTGAGTACACTCAAATATATATAAAACAAATATCTTCACTCAAAAATATATATATATTTTGAATGTAGATATATTGAACATTTGTTGAAACAAATTATTATTCAGTGCAGAAATTTTAAGTGTGAATGTTGAGGTCAGCTGTAAAAAAACAAAACTACCACTCCAGAGAAACTGCTGGACACAGACACACACACACACACACACACACACACACACACATTGATTTGAGGGTTTGAAAATGAAGTTTTGCTGCCATCTTGTGGCCAGAAGTTAGAACTGCACAATATAGCTCAACAACAACATACATTTTAGCAGTTTTGCTTAAATCTGAAACAATGTAGAGAAAAAAGTTTTTTGTTTCATTAAATTACAACCTTTAAAACTAAAAGTGAACTCTATTGGTAGCTTAATTAGCTGTAATGCAGTTAATGCATACATGTGAATTGATGGCTTCGATCGTTTTAATATATGAAGTCCTGTTTTCAGCAGGATTTTAAAAGACTTGATCGGCTCATCATTTGATCGCATCTTTACATTCATGTTTCTGCTTCCTTCATTTAACCAGCAGGTGAAGCTGTCAGCCTGCACACACTTTAAAGAAAACCCTGACACAAACACACAGGCTATATTTGTAATCTCTGAGCTCCCTTTCAACGTTTTGTGTTTTTTTTTTTTTTTTTTTTAGATTTAAATGGCATTGCTTCTCCTTTAAAGGATTAGCTATCTACTGTGTTTGGATGGAGGAAGTCTGGATGCCTTTAATGGACTGTGTAGAAAACTGTAGAAGGTTTTTCTGTTTCTTTAGAGTAAACATACATTAGCATGTTCACTGGGAATATCTATAAGCCTCTGTGTAGCTTTGCTTTGGCTGCTGATAAATATAGATAATATAGACGTAGAGTTACGCAACTCCAGGAATTCAGAGATGCACAAAATTAATTTTTCCACCATTTCTCACAGTAAAACTGACACAATTACAGCATCCCCCTCCAGGTGAAAACCTGGAAGAACATCAGCATATTGTGCCAGTTTCCACAGAAAATCACGACCCTGCTCTTGGCTATGCCAACCTTTGTGCTTTTGTGAGATAAAGTCCTGTCTTTAGTCTCAAAGGAACCTCAGTGGTAATTTTGCTAATTTTGTTCATGGCCAACATTTCCCAAAGAAGTTGGATTTGAACTTGTTCCCTGTTCTGCCGTCAAGTTGCAATGTAGCCAGAAAAAAAGACTGATGTCAAAGGTCTGTTCTGCACCATCACAAAATCATACACAAACAAACAACCAAAAAACACAGGTATAATGTCATCGGACATTATCAGAAGTTGTTCTGAAAAGAATCTGACTTCATATGTGAAATTGTTCTTCTCTTAATCAAGTCAATGGATACTGAAACGGTGCCAGTGACAGAAATGTAGAAGTTAGTTCAAAAGTTTCTAAAACACAAAAGATAAAGAGATGAGCTGAAAAGGTTTCATTTCAAATCAGACCTGTTCCTGTTTGCAGTGAACAAAAGTTACATTAACAACTAGTTCTTCCATTTGGTTCAAATGATCTATCTGGATAGACCTTTTGTATTTTAAAGAGGCTGTGGGTATTTCTTATGGGATCTGCACACCCTGTAGACTCACCCACTGTGTTTCATGTTGGGAGGTTTGTCCATGCGGACAGCCAGTTTGATCTTCAGCTCCGTGTCCTGGCTGTTCTTGGGGACGACCATCCGGTGAAACTCGGCTTGCTTCGGCCCGTTGGTGGTCGGATTCAGGATCACCTGAGGGGGGGGGGGAGATTGGTACAGAGGAGGGCATGAATTAGTTAGCAAGTATGTCATAAGGGTCCAGAATCAGTAGGTTCTTCTGTAAACTCTTTTCTACTTTGCAAAAAAAATCAGTTGCATAAATAATAAAACAAAACTGTCCACATGTTGTGTCTTACAGATCCCTCTGACATATCTTAAGACAAGCTGTTGGCATGCACTGATCCGATCCATTCTATCAGGACCAATTATTAGCTTATTAGCAGGATCGGTCTTGATGTGACAGATTTGCATTAAATACAATTTCTTTGTAAATGTCATTATAAGTTATAAGTTTCTAATATCCGTTCTTCTTAAGTCATGGATATCAGCTGACTCAGTTTTTGTGCCACACAAACCAATTTTGGGAATTTGGGAAAACGAAAAAGTCTGAGATTAAGATTGGTGCATCCCTATTTTGTAGTTTGTAACGTAACAGAGCTGTGGCAGTGTTAGTTTTGTTGACAAAAACTATGATAAAAAAATATTTCACAACAACCTTTTTTGATGACAAAGACAAGACGATGACGAACCAAAAATTGATCTTTGACAATAAAAAATATCACAACATGTATGTTTTGTTTTTGTTCATGAGACAGGGCAAAAAGGTTAGTTGTGGGCTATTGGACATTCAATAAAACATACATGATAAACAAAGGTATGGTGACGTGAAGGACCCAACCCATTATGTGTCAATCCACATCGCCCAACTCACAAAAATATCCATGAATCAATAACCCGAACCCGATCCACAAACTTTAGTAATTATAACGGCACAATCGTCAGGAATGAACAGTACAACAGTACAACACTCCTTCTAGGTAATTTCTTGGTTCAGGTTCATTTTCACACCGACATACACCTTCTTATGATCCCAAAAGAAAATCAAACAGCAGCTCTAAGTCCTGTGGAAGTCTGGCAACGAGCAATCAGACCTCATTTTTATTTACACTGTCTGCAGTGTCCTTCATCTGTCTGCTTCCAACACAACACACACAGTCTGAACTGTCTCCTACTCAATCAGGATTACACCTACACAAACTGGCTGCATGTTTGTGTGACTCATGTTAACCTCAAACATCATGAAGGACGTCGAAATCTTTCTGAACCTTTTGTTCTCTGGCTGACTACGCCCTTCACCGTCCAATCATAATCAGTCAGTAATTAAAAGGTCTGAATCTTCACTGATGGTTTTATTTCTGATTTTAATATTTCATCAACTTCTTATTGATTCTGATCCTGTTCTGTTTTTTTTCTCTTTTTTCTCTGTGTAATTAGTCTGTAAAGATCATCTTTCTGTAAATGTGCCGTCACATCTGAATAAAGCCGGAGGCAACATTAACATAAAAGTCCATCCTACGTCTGAATGACAAAAAGCCATCACTTCAACAGCTTGATGTTGCATATTCCATGTCTGAAAAGGCCTTAAAGCAAGTTCAGCTGCCTTTGACTGATCACTTTAGATGTCAGGGTAATGAAAACAGCCCAGAGAGGCTGATTTTAATCACCATTTCACCATTTCCAAATCCTTACTCTGAACTTCAAAATAAACCTGCATCTAAGAGGTGAATTTAACAGCACGCACCCCCAAAGACCACTGACTGCAGACTGTTAGTATATCTAAAATCTTGATTACAGCTCTGTGGTCACATCACTCACAGAGACATGAGGTGATTCAAAGTAACCAGAACAGAGTTCCAAGAACTGGTCGGCAACACGTCAGCTCCAGTTAAAGGTCTGAACGAGCCTTTGGACCTCTCATGCTTTCATCATTAAATACGACAAGCTTTGTCTGAAGACATGAAAAGACATTTTTTTTTTTTTTTTTTTTACATATTCAGATAAACCAAGTCTCCAAAAGGACACATGAGCTGTATTTATGTTCACCTCCCCCTCAGCTGCCGTGGTGTTGATACTGATGCTGACTGAGCTGCTGCTGTCGGAACCAACAGGGTGTAAAAGTGATGAAAAGTGACTGTTTTCAGTCTGCTGCTGATATCAACGCAGATGGAGGTCTACAATCATGTGTGTCTTAATATGGAAATATAACCCTGTCACTTTATTAGTTCAGTAGTTAATTAGTTCATTATTCAGAAAGTTGTTCATTTACTCTTTAGTTTAAACTACAAAGATCAAAGTGTTTAAAATGATCTGGTATAGTAATAATGAAGAGAGTTACATGTTTTCACAATGTTGTTGTAATTAAACAGAGGTCATTGATTATTTAGGGATTATTAATTCTGTTTTCTAATTGTAAAGCACTTTTTCTGATCAGATGATAAACAAACACTGAGTATCTGTATGTAAGTCAAGCGATAACTAATTGCACTTTTAATAAGATGATTTTCTTTTTATGCGTGTTTTAGCTCCATTCAAGACCAGGTGGCTGTGAAAAAAATGAATTTCATATATGCATTGTTATATTGTATATATTGTTTAGGTTTGTTTATATCTGACTGTATTCATGCAAAGCTGTGTATGTATTTAAATCAGATGGAGCTCTTCTGTGACATTACATACAGGCTGTTTATATATGTTGAAGCTTGCATGAGGCTGCACCATATTGAGTTGTAGGATGTTGGTGAGTACACAACTACTAGAATACAACTGTGGTTTGTTTTGTTGCTGATTAATCACATGAGACATGAAAACAAAATTGTATGTGTGTTTTTTTTAATGAATGAACAATTCGTCAAATTTCCTTAAACAGAAATGAGATTAAAGTATAGTTATATGTATTTAAGTACTTACTGATGATCTGATTAAAGACTGACTCAGGTCATAAATAACACTGTGTGTATTGTGTGTGTGTGTGTGTAGTGTATGGTACAGTGGAGGTGAATTCTTACCCGGCCTAGCTCCTTGTCCTCCAGAGCCAGGACCCCTGTGCTCTCTGTGAACAGCTTCACTTTGACCGAGGGCAGAGGGTGAGTCGTGGTGAAGTCCCCCTGAGTCCCCCACCTGAAAGACACAAAGATCCTCTTCAAATCTAGGCAGACACTGTGTTTCTTTATTGATCTTGTATGTGTTAACTCACATTTTAATGAGCCTTTCTGCAGAACCAGAACCTGTGACTAGTTTGTCATGCAATTCCAATAAAGTTTATTCAAAACAAGACACACGTGTAACAATGTTAACGAACCAAGAAAAGCAGCATCACTTTGTGCAATTCTTCTAAAAGAAAGTAAAAAATCTCAATATGATCTGTGTGTCCCGCTGTCTTAGCAGGGCTGCTATTCAACAATTTAAGCTACAACACGTAAAAATATTATTCCAGTAATATTAAAATAAGCTCACTACAGTTTGCAACAAAACCCTGTGGGAAATCACACTGCAGACAGCTTAACAAAATGTCGGACCTGCCAGAAATAAATAAAATAAATACACAAAACATAATCAACAAGAAAGCAACCTGACAACAACACAACATTTTAGAGTAAAAATCATATCAAACCTAGATGCAATCAGTACAAAAACTGTCACCGGTAATAAAACATAGGGTAGAGTGATGAATAAAACTAAATCTAGCAGTTATGAGTGGAGGCAAAGGCGTGTCTATAAACAACATCACTGTAATCCAGAACTGAAAAGAAGACAGTCTCAATTATGTTTCATGCTGAATAAAGCGCAATCAATTCCCTTTCTGTACAAATGTAACTTTTTTTGTCGTGTGTCAATGTGAAATTTAAATGTTTTTGATCCAGTAGAGCAGCAGTACATCCTGTCTGTCAAAAGACTTACAGTTAGCATTTATAGCCCCAGTATAGCTGTGGTGAGGTGTTAATACATGTTTCCCCTGGAGCCTGAGAGCAGTGGATAGTCTGACCTGCACTGTTGTGTTCCTGTTTTGATAGCAGGGCTGAAAACCTGAGACTCAAACAAGCTGTGCTTTGTTCTGAAATGATTGGAAAAAATGATAAAAGCCTCACTGTGTTCAGCTCTCAGTACTTTTGCAGCTTCTAACTAAATCTCTGTGGTTTGAAGTTTAGTTTCCCTCCCGCCCTCCTGTTTGTACTTTTAGTTGTATCAGAGCTACGTTATGATACTGCTGATGCAAACACAAGTTTCCCTGCTGCTGCTTCACATTATTGAAACAGCTTTTTTGGAAATTCTCTGTGTTTGAAGCCGGGCTTAGCAGAGCTTTGTTAGTGGCGCTACAGTTCAGTAAAAACTGGTGCACATAAGAAAATATGGGAGAGATTCTGCACCATTTGGTCAGCTGATCAGTTTAAAATATTGCAAGAAGGAATAGCCTCAATTTGTTAGATTAAGAGGATGCAGTCTCGTTAGCAGTTTGTTAAAAAAAAGTCCAACACATCAACAAAGTGATCAAAAGACTTGATACCAGCACCCTTGCACTAGGTTTGGGCGATGGGATGAATACATCTGCCATCGGCATCCAAAGCTGGTTGTTATTTTTGGCCAATTTATTTAGCCTATTGCTGGTTGATACGCTAACAAAGGCTGGTTTAACACATCTACAGCATCAGGAGGATCACATGCAGAATAGTTGTATGTGGAAAATGCCATGATAATGTGGTTCACTCCAACGTAACCCTGCTTCATTTCATATGTGTAAGCCGTTTAGAGAAGATGTTTGTTGCCTCCTAAACACATACAGCATTTGTAAAGCTCCAGAATCTATGCTGATATTTTTTATTATTCTCATAAGGAGTGCTGAGCTTGTGTGATTCAGTCAGGCGTTGTGACGATACAAGTTTTTAGGTCCTACAGTTTTCATGAGCTGAACAATTTGAGCCTTTGCATGTGAATCTGAGTATGACACTGTTTTTGTTTTCAAGGCAAAAAAAAAAGAAAAGAAGAAAAGCTGCAAGTGTAGCTCCTGCATACAAATGAATATAATGTACACCTCCAAAACCCACATGAGGCATTTTCAAACTTTTCAAACAATTATTCACACACAACTGCAACATTAACTTCTACACGAGATCACCCTGCAAACTTGTTTCCTGTAATAACATCACATTAGGTCTTAGTCACAGGTCGAGAGCCAGTAAGTCCCTGTTGTCAACAAACACTTATTTGTTTATCACACAGAGACTCCAGCAGAGCAGAGCGATGCCTTCACTCTGAGGCCATTATACACACTGAGAGCCATGCTCCCATGATTACATGTCTTTATGTCAAAACTGTCATTGAGTGTGCAAGTAAGTGTGTGTGTGTGTGTGGAGCACAGATGACAAGTGACCCCTTCACTTGTTGAGGGCGAGAAGCAATCCAAGCTCCATATTCAGTTTCCCTAGTTTCCAAGGCAACATTGTGCAGGAAGGTGTTTTGACTTCACACACAACACTTTTTAAGTCAACACGGACAACATCAAATCAGTAAGACAGAGAGACAGAGGACAGACACCGACTCACACAGCTCTGACCCCATGTATCAACTGACTTGCGTTTTAAGACGATGACGGCTTTTTGTGGCTCGTCTGGTTTGCAAAATTTGACCTTGAGCATTTAAATGATTAAAATCAGAGGGCGGTGAAAACAGACTGCGGGACAAATTCAATGAATGTGCCAGATGAAGGCTGACTGAGGAGCACCATGGACTCCATCTCCCAGTCAGAACTGATAAAGTGAAAAGTAGTTATGATGAAGCATTGAGAGTTGTCCAGCAGTTGATGCTCAGAGTAAGCTTGTTAGATGTTGCTAGCTTGACTTTGGGTCCATCCATCTTCTCCTCAAAGTGTTTTTTGATGTGTTTAGTGAGAGTAGCTCTCAACAGTATAACCAAAAACCCAAAGATTGAGGTATGAAACTAGCTCTTTGAGTCCTTTGTCCTGTACCACACTGATTTGCACGCTGCAATTTCTCGGTATCATTCAGCGCTCCAACTGGGTGATGGTCGTGGACCAATGCACTCTCTCCCCTTCGGCTAGCACTGACCTGATCTCTGGCTGTGAGCCATCCTCAGCAGCTAGTTGGTTGTTCTTAATGTTGAAAAGAATAGTGCTAATGCATTTACTAAACTCAGGAGAAGCATCACGCAATTTAAACTCCACTTTGTTGCTCTTCTGGAGAAAATGGTCCCACATTGAGTCTTGTTAACGCTGTTATCAAATCGTGTATGCAAATTAACCAATAGACCGACACAATATTCTCGGTGGTTAACGGCAACAGTTAAGCATTGAAGTCCTTAATCAACTAGAAAGATTTAAAATCACATTTCGTAATTGTTGAATGAATGAAAATTACAGGACTTGTTTCTAATACAAACTCAAAGTTGGCGTTGGAGTGTTGCTTTAACTGTGTTTCTTGAAAATGTGTCTTCCTGTTTATTCTCTGCCTTTCATTATCAGCTAGTGTTTATCTCTGAGGCACAGTGTTACATAATGTATTAAATTGTTTGTGTTTTTCACTTTAAAATCTGTTTACAGTCCAAACCCTCTGGACTACATTTGAAACTGAAGCCTACCTCACTTTCTACATCATTTTCTGGAGGAAAGCGAATTAGCTTTTTTAACTTAAGCCCTGCAGCAGGCCAGACAGGAGAAAGGACTTAATGTAGTTTGATTACATGGAAAAAGTCACACACTTAATTTATATAAAACATTTTTCTCCTCTGCCTATCTGGAGTCTCTGCAAGTTAATTTTCATTGTGTGTGGAAACAATGCCAGATGCCTGGAAGGAATCTACAAAAACTCTTTGGAAAACAATTATCAGCAGTGTATTTAATTTGTAATAAACAAAGAAACAGTGGTTTGGTCCTTAAAGCGAGTCGCAGATGCTTGACATTCCAGGATAATTAAGGGTATTCCTCATGAAAAAGGTCCTCAGTGATTAAAGAGCTGTTACGCTATAACTGCAGGAGTCATCAGAGCGATTGGACGGCATTGTAATCACAGCTAATCATGTTGTCTGTGTAATTATAGTTAACCACGATGTCATTAAGGGTATGGGTGTGTTATTGAAGATGAGGGGTGTGAAAATGCACTCTGGGCTAATTACAGTGAAGGTTACAAGAGCTGCAGTAAAGCCGGGTTTGCAACACAGGATCCCCGTTGACCAACGAGGTTGTCAGGTGACGGTGAGCTCATCTAATTGGCTGTGTTTGGTGATTCTGGCGGACAGAATGCTGTAAGAAAAAAAAAAAAGAAAAAAAAACCCTCTCCACCAGCAGCAGGGGCATGTGAAAGGGCAGCCTCATTACTGTCTGGACCCCCACTGTCCGACGGGTATCAAGCAATCAACAACCGCCACCAACAATGTGCAGACCTGAGATGAAAACCTTTTATTTTCCAATTGGCGTTGCCTCTATGGAGCGGATATAATGGAAATAGTTTATCCTTAAGTCAGAGGCAATATACAGGCAAATGCCTCACTTATTTCTGATAGATGTATTTTATTTTACAGTTTAGAAATTACTCTCATGTGACGTGTGTACAGTCAAAGTGTTATTTTTTCAGCTATTGTTTCATATTTTCTCATTTAATTACTACAGTACAGTGAGTGAAGACAGTCAAATAATTTGAAATGTTCAACACAAATGCTCCAAAAGTCAGAGAAGTAAATAGAAGAAGTGACCTCAGTCAACATTCCCACTATTACATGCTAAAGATAAGCACAGCTCAACTGTACTAGAAATACTAATTTAACACGTTACCATTTTAGCATGCTAAATATAATCATGTGAACATGATTACAGAGAAGCCTAAAGGTTAGAGAAGTGGACTTGAGACTAGAAGGTCCCACTCCTGATCTCTGCCCAAGTACCTGGGTGGAGGAAGTGAACCAGAGTTGTCTTTGAGCAAGGTCCCTGACCTACAGCTGCTCCAGTGGAGAATGTCAATGGTGAGGAAGAGAATGTGGCTCTCAGGAAAAAACAAACATTTCACAAAAAGTGATACACGGATGTACTTAAATGAATGAATGTACAACCCAGGAACCGATGATGATTTAGATTCTGGGGGTAACAGACAATGTTTTTGGACTTCCAGAATAGCTAGCTGATATTCGGAAAACAGCTAACAGAGCCAAGCCGAGATTTCCTCTGCAGCCAGATTCAGAACTTTGTACGTGAGAATGATTTCATCTCTACAAACAGATATCTGCATATGATTGCATTTAACTTAGAAAAATCATCAACTATCATCTGATTGGTTCCTAGATTGGGTTCCATCTCTTTTGCTCTCTGCATGGATTGGACAGATGCCATATCGGAGTCCAATATACAGTTTTTACAATACATGATGCACTTGGAAAAATAACATGCACTTTAGCAAGTTACTGTTAGCCTGTTGGCATTATTATTGAACTATAACAGAACTTTTACATTAGTAATGTTAGCATTCAGCTTAAAGGTCAGCTGCGCCCTTGTGATTTGTACTACGACCTTTCCTCTGAAGCCACCCTTCAGGGTACATTTTATAACCCACTAATGGAAAGGAGATAAAAATAGTCTCCATTTTTTATCAATTCAACTGTCCCATTGGGTGCAAGTCGTACCAGCTCATAATCCTCCTTCAGGTTGAGTCCCAGGTGTGAGTGAGCCTCAGATTGGCTGCAATGAAAAAGCCTCAGAGGTCTGACTGAACTGCAACATAAAGAGGACATTGAGCTCTGATGGACTTACATCCAGAAATGTGTGTTTACATTTTGTATGTGACGAGAAGCGACAGATCGCTGTTACATAACTGCTCCATCTTCTTGCTGCATCAACCTTGACTGAAGAATGAGAAACATCACTCAGGGCGGGTTATCGTGGTGTTGAAGAAACTGAGGTTCATTCCTTCCATTACATAAAATGTAGAGTTTAGTCGTCTTATATCTACAATTCACAGGGCGCTGTTTGCTTTTCGGAGATGTGGGTCGGCTGTGATTGAGTTTCAGGTAACTGTGTTAAAGAGGCTTTTCACCGAGGTCTGTGTTCATTTCATCTTCAAAAGCTCCAAATAATCCAATTAGGAGTCAAGAGTGAAGGCTAAGCATGCTGTAAACATGGAGCCAAGTATCAGTTCTCAACACAGCACAAACACAATTTACAGCCTCAGAGGTTTATGTCATACTTTGTCCATCTAAATATCAATCCACACCCTCAAAATATCAAAAATATAAATTTTGCCTTTGGGGGTATTCAGGCTGTAAAACAACACCATATTATGCTACAGTGAAAAGTTTGATGATTTCAAAATCTGCTGTTGAGCACAAAACTCATTATGTGAGAATAAAATGTAAATCCAAAATGTGAACGTGGGCGTGGAAGTTCTTTTGAAGTACAGCTGAGGCTGGTGGGAATATCATTAGTTTTGCAGGTAATTATTCAAAAAACAATGCACTGATACATTTTAAATAGTGAATGGTTGCACCGAAGGAAGTCAGAGTTACCAACATCAGTAGGGTTCATCTTCTGGTTGACATGAATGTTGCCATGTTTCATGGCAACCCAATCAATAGTTGTAGAGATATTTCATAAACAAAGTGGTGAACCTTTGCCATCCCTAGAGCCATACTGCTTATTTTGTCACATAAAACCAAAATTAGTGGAACTGGATGACACAAAGCAGGACCACAGCCAATGGCGGCAGAAGTAGGGGAACCAAGGGGCCACTGGCAAGATGTACTAAAACACTTCATGTCAAAAGATGTTTCTAATATTCTTGTCCTCTTATTATTACGTAAAAATGAATTAGGCAAATAAATAAATAAGTCATCCAGGTCATCTTTGTTTGAGAAGGGTTAAATGCGGGCTAACTGGACTTGGTTGTAGTTCCATGAAGAGGTTTCACCTTTCATCAAGAGGTTTCTTCCGTTCAAACTGCCTAGTGGGGGACACCTAAAAATATCGCCTTGGTGGCATCATTAACCTGGTTTGTTAGTGCTCCTCGTTGTTGTATGTGACGACTTTCATCAACTGTTGTCTTCATCTACTCCAAACATTTGAGGAAGGGACCCAATGGATTAACTTTTTTTTAATGGAAATGTCTCAACAACAACTGAAAACTCCTGTCGCATTTGTGCACCTTCTTCAGACAGTTTTCTCAACGAGGGCCAGTCTGAACCAGGATTCACTTGAATGAATCGATACAAACCTCAAACTTAAAACAATTTTTATGTTGCTATACTGTATTGCAGGTTAGCCTGTTACACTTGGAGTTAGTGATTCCACTTGAAATTAATCCAGTGTCTTTGACCAGAGACACTTATTTGAATTAAATTTATTTGCTCAACCAGTATTAGAAGTAGCATTTAATTTAGAAATATTTGGTCAGGTTCTAAGCCTTGTTTCTATTCACTGATTTGAATCAGGAATCATGTGGTGACCATGTCTTTTCCACACACACACATCACCTTTTATATCTACATAGCAAAGCTGTACCATTCAGAGGTGTTCAGATGCTCAACAATGCTACCATCTGCACTCAGAAATGTGTTTTGCTTGTGTTTACTTCACCTTGTTATGGAATTTTCTATCCTTAGGTTACACAAGGTTGTGGTCCTTGAGGTCCTCGGCAGTATTAGTTGTTTGGCTTTGATTGGGAACAGGAGGTGCCAGTCTATCTCCACACTGTGGTGGCCAGGGTTGAAGAGACCTATTGCTGCCTTCATAGACATAATAGATAGCTGGCCGTTGACGTTCCAATCTGCATAAACAGACATCTGTGTCTTCAGACTAGAATATGTTGACAATAACACCTCCATGGGTAAAGACATTCTCTTTGGCTAATTCTGGGCGTATAGTATTTGTGGTGTTATCTTGGGGTTTAAAGTCTATCCACCAGCATGAGTTCAGCAGAATGTGAGACCTACTCAGGCACTTCTGATGTACTTTGAGAGTGTCTCTATTTCTCCTTGGCCAAGCGTCAATAAATATTACAGCATAAGACATCAGAGGCTCCTGAACTTTCTTCCCTCCTGACCTCACCATTGACCTCTGACTTCAGCAGTTTCTCCACAACACACCTGAATGTTTGACCTTCACTGTGCAGAACGATGTTTGTGCAGAGTTTGACAACGGAAACCTGTTTTCACATTCATCTCCTAAAGAGTGAAGGTTTTACATTAAATATCAGTTTAAGACGTGCCATTTGTGGCCAAGTATGCAACTTACACAAGTGTACTGTGACGACAGGTATTTAAAGTATGCAATTTTTATTCCGTTTGACACCTGAGACACTCTGAATAGAGCAAGAAGAAGTAGACTCACTGTGGTCTGGAGGCTTCAGCTTGGTCTGTCTGCAGCTTCTCTCCTCCCTCCACCTCCATGGTGCAGTAAACGATCCGGTTTGGAGCCACAGACTTGAGACCTTGGACCTCCACGATCACAATCTTCAAACACAAGCAGAGCGTTGAAACTTCAAATGACATCCAATACAATACAAATCAATAAAATATCAGAAAACAGTCAAATGTGACATATTAAAAGCTCTGTTTGTCCAATGTTTTGCCCAATCAGCGATCAAAAGTGAATGACAGACAGTTTACAGGATTAATAAAAGATTAAAATTGGGGTTCAATTATTTCCTCACAAACAGCTAAACTATATAGCATGACATGGTGCACTGTCAAGATTCATCAAGTTCACATCCAAACACACACACCTCCAGAGTAAAAGACAGCACGACGTCAGACTTGGACAGGATGTCTCCTTCGTCTCCCATGTCCAGGAAGGAGTTGTTCATGGAGGAGCGTTTGAGCTTCTGTTTGAAGTCTGGACCTCCTTTGGACACCGGCAGACTCTCCAGGTTCGCCATGAGAAGGTTGACCGACGAACGCAGCTCCTCCACGTAAAGAGGCTCCATGTCAGCAGAGACAAACTTTGGGTATCTTCTCTCCTGCAGGACAGACATTCGGTCACAACTCATCATCAAAACAAAGGTTTACTTCACATCAGGGTGTAATATTTTTAAACAACTGGGGAAGTTTTGGGCAGTTAAATTATAACAACGTTGCCAAAAAAGTGAAGTCAGAAGATGTAACTTAATTTGTTTCATCCACAACTTAGTTGAAGTTGAAAACTGTTAAATGATACAATCACTAAAAACATACCTAAAGTTTCTGTGAAACACATGATAACAGACTTTTAGTTGTTGTGGAGATATCTGTCAGCTTGTGCTCTTTTTGATTCCTCTGTATGTGGAAAAGTTGGCAAGAAACATTCTTAATGAGATAAAAAAGAAAAAACAAACATATTTTAATTAGGTGAGATAACAGAGTTGTTAGTGCAGTGGCAGATGATTGATTTTTTTAAACTCAGCATGTGAACAAGAAACATGCACATGTGTTTTTTGGCTGCAACTAACAATTACTTCATATTAATTATATTATATTCATATTTGATTATCTTCTTGTTATTTTTCCATTAATCTTTTAGTGGTTTGGTCGATAAAACATCAGATGATGATCAGTGTTCCCTAAAGCATATACTGACATCCTTAAATGTCTTGTTTTGTTTAGTTTCCTGTCATAGAGGACTGAAGAAACCAGCATTAAAGTATTCACGTTTCAGAAGCTGAAATCAGATCAAATCAGATCAGATCGACTAATCGTTGCAGCTCTTGTAACTGATTCTAGAGAAAATGATTTTTTATAATTTGGATAATCAATGCATGATGTCACTTAAAAGTAAAAGTAAAAACAAAAAGCTCTGAAGCTCTAAAGCTGCATTATCTGATTTTTTGTCCACTTGGTGGCAGCAGAATGAGCTGTAAATATGTCATGATATATTATATAAACGACTTCCGACTTTCACTTCTTCACCAACTCTTGAGAAAAGTATATGTCAGCTGTTAGATGCTCAACTTTCTTCACCAGCTAGTCTCTAACTGTGCCTGTCTCCCGTTTGGTGCTGGCAGGTAGTGGTTTTAAAGTGGGTTTATTATGCCTGTTGCTGACTGAATCAACTGAACTGAAAGCTCCGTAGAGCTGCAGAGATAGCGAGACTTTTCTGTGAATTTGTCAACAATAAAAACATTTCATATTAGTGCGACTGTCCAAATAAACACATATTGAATAGTCCATCTTTAGACATGATTTTGTATTCATGGTTTCCATCATTATGACATGATTTTGAGGAGTTTGGGTTTAACTGTTAATGATAATACTATCTGTTTCTCACCCTGGAAATCTTCTCGGCCAGCTGTAACCTTCCGTCCAGCTCTCTGCGGATCTGGGCCGCCTGCTCGTCCACGTTGTCCAGCTGAGAAAAATAAAAAAAATTATGAGTCTCATCAGTCAGCCAATTACAGAGCTACAAAATCAATAAACCAATCAAAAGGTCACAAAAGAGACACACAGTAGAAGTGGACTTGTGTATGTGCTCAGTTGTACTGACAGGCTAATCAGCACCTGAGGTGGTAATAATGGGCAGTAATTAGCCAATCAGGATTGAGGGTCTGAAATTAGAGTTTCAACCACTTCATCAAGATAAAGTGCCTCTGGACCAATTACAGAAGAGTAATATTTAGTTGTTTGTGTAGTAGTTTCGAGTGTTAAGAGTTACAGCTGCAGAGTGTTCAGTTTGTCTGGTGTCCACCGGATGCCGCTCCAAGAAAACGCTCACTGTATTGAAGTGAATGGGAAACCTCTAAATTTTGCCTTATATGGTCTTTATAGTCAATTTCTCCTCGTCTCTTTTGGGGTTTTGTGGCTTGAAAGAACTGAGGACATCATTCACCATACAAAAAAAAAAAAAGTTAAATGAGAAAAAACAAAATTCTGTTCATGACCCTCGAACTTCCTAAAATCTGTCTCACGTGGTCTCTACAGTTTATTTCACCTTGGCACTCAGCACAGTTGTTGTATAAGGTAGTAAACTCTTGCCTTATGTGACTGTAGTAGCCCAAAACGGACAACCTCAACACTGGATCTGAATAGGGCCTTTCACCTTTTTCCTCAGTTTCACAGCCACTATAAGTTCTCCTAGCCCTCACCTCAGAGGAAGTATGAGTTGCTTACAATTTGCTACTTCACTGATAGATGGCACTACATCCTACACACTGGACCTTCAAGATGGATTAAGAGCTCCTATTTACAAAGAAAGATTTGTTTATGATGCATATTGGTGTTGAAGATGTGTCACGTCTAACCAAATTTATCAAATTTATCAGATTTCACACAGCAAAGGTTTCATACAACTTCTGTCACATGTGCAGTAGTACTCCACAATAGCTGAGTAAAGACTTTGATGTGTAAAATCTGTTTAACAGTGACTGTAGGGTAAAATGTTCTCCTGTCCTAAAACTGGCTTCCTAGGCCACGAGACTTTGCAACAGGCCAAGGATCTTCTGTGTAAAGAGAGGCATGTTTTACAGTGTGTCAGCTTTACAGCTGTCTCAGAGCACCAAACTAACCATTGTTAGATGCCGCTTCCTTCCCCCACCTGAATTCTACCAAGGTCCCATCCCTTTTGGCCCGGTTTAGGATTTCCGCACTTAGTGACTGACAAACACAATAACCTCACAGTGGTTAAATCCCCTTTATTTCCACCTTGAAGCAACTGGCATTACACTCATTTAGCAGAGACTTTGAATCCAAAAAGTCTTACATTTGGAAAAATATTTGGGGTTTAGTGTCTTGCCTAAGGACACTTCAACATGTGGAGAAGCCAGAGATCAAACAAGCTAAAGTCTACCACCTGAGCTACAGCTGTCCCAGCAATTTACAAGATTTGACATAATGTTGAGGTATCAGAGAGATCAACGACTGCTGAAACACAGTCGCTGCTAAATGTACATGAGTTCTTGTTGATGTGTCCTTGTCTTTTGTTTTTCTGGTTTGAATTGAGTCTCCTCTTTTCAGGCTGTAAACTAGTCTATATTCATTATTAAAGCGAGCATAGAAAGTGTGCCTGAGTCTTGAAACTAATGTTCACCGTTGCGCACAGTTTCACCTTCACCACCGAGAGCTGTGCTGTTTAAGAGCTTCACACTGAGCAGGAGGATCAGCCAACAAGTCATCTGTTAAACCTGATGTCAGTGAGACTCAAAGAGAAAATGAAAGCATGCTGATGAAATTAAACAAGGTTTGCTTACTGGGCAGAAAACAGCGCCTCGTTTCACAAGTCTGTGATGAGCAGAGGCGTCTAAAATGACAATCGGAGATAAAACAGCTCTGATGGAAACTGGCCTGAAGTAAAAGAGACAAGTGGAACCTTCACAGCTGATAACAGAGAGAAAAGTTACAGTGCCTTGAAAAAGTATTCATACCCCTTGAACTTTTTCACATTTTGTGACCTTACAATCACAAACTTGAATGTATTTAGTTGAGATTTTATATGAAAGACCAACAAAAAGTAGCACATAATTGTGAAGTGGAACGAAAATGATATATGGTTTTCAAAATTTTAAACGAATATAAATCTGAAAAGTGTGGTGTGCATTTGTATTCAGCCCCCCCCTGCATCAATACTTTGTAGCGCCACCTTTCGCTGCAATTACAGCTGCAAGTCTTTTGGGGTATGTCTCTACCAGCTTTGCACACATAAACACTGAAATTTTTGCCCATTCTTCTTTGCAAAATAGCTCAAGCTCAGCCAGATTAGATGGAGAGCGTTTGTGAACAGCAATTTTCAAGGCCTGCCACAGATGCTCAATGGGATTTAGGTCTGGACTTTGACTGGGCCATTCTAACACATGAATATTCTTTGATCTAAACCATTCCATTGTAGCTCTGGCTTTATGTTTAGGGTCATTGTCTTGCTGGAAGATGAATCTCCTTCCCAGTCTCAAGTCTTTTGCAGCCTCCAACAGGTTTTCTTCCAGGATTGCCCTGTATTTAGCTCCATCCATCTTCCCATCAACTCTGACCAGCTTCCCTGTCCCTGCTGAAGAAAAGCATCCCCACAGCATGATGTTGCCACCACCATGTTTCACAGTGGGGATGGTGCGTTCAGGGTGATGAGCAGTGTTAGTTTTCCGCCACACATAGCGCTTTGCATTTTGGCCACAAAGTTCAATTTTGGTCTAATCTGACCAAAGCACCTTCTTCCACATGTTTGCGGTGTCCCCTACATGGCTTGTGGCAAACTGCAAACAGGACTTCTTATGCCTTTCTTTCAACAATGGCTTTCTTCTTGCCACTCTTCCATAAAGGCCAGATTTGTGGAGTGCACGACTTATAATTGTCCTGTGGACAGATTCTCCCACCTGAGTTGTGGAGTTCTGCAGCTCCTCCAGAGTGACCATGGGCCTCTTGGCTGCTTCTCTGACCAGTGCTCTCCTCGTTCGCTCTGTCAGTTTAGGTGGACATCCATGTCTTGGTAGGTTTGCAATTGTGCCATACTTTTTCCGTTTTTGGACAATGGATTGAACAGTGGTCCTTGAGATGTTCAAAGCTTGGGATATTTTTTTATAACCTAACCCTGCTTTAAACTTCTCCACAACTTTATCCCTGACCTGTCTGGTGAGTTCCTTGTTCTTCATGATGCTGTTGTTCACTAGTGTTCTCTGACAAACCACTGAGGCCTTCACAGAGCAGGTGTATTTATACTATGAGTAAATTACACACCCCCCAATTGGAGTCAATTTACTAATTAAGTGACTTTTGAAGGCAATTGATTGCACTGGATTGTATTTAGGGGTATCAGAGTACAAGGGGCTGAATACAAATGCACACCACACTTTTCAGATTTATATTCGTTTAAAATTTTGAAAAACATATATCATTTTCATTCCACTTCACAATTGTGTGCTACTTTTTGTTGGTCTATCATATAAAATCTCAACTAAATACATTCAAGTTTGTGATTGTAAGGTCACAAAATGTGAAAAAGTTCAAGGGGTATGAATACTTTTTCAAGGCACTGTAAGCTGTTTAATTTGGGCTTGTACCAAAATGGATCCCAGAGTTAAAATCAGCTGTCAGTGTCTCATTTACAGAGAAAGCAAACTTCCTTTAGTCACACTGAGGAGTTATCTAGACCTGCAGCTGAAGAGAAAACGCTGAGGAGCAAAAAACTAAAAAAAAAAAAAAAAACATAAAATCAAACAGGAGCCACAACCACAGATGAACACGTCAGGTCCCTTTTCTGGACTGAGCCAATCTGTGACGTTCACATTTTAACCTTCTGTTGGCAGCCAGCAGCTCTTTCCTTCAAACATCTGAAAGGAGCGTGGAAGTTCATCATGGATGGTCCTTCACCCTGTTGGTAAACTGACTCATACTGACACTTATCGAACTCAGCGTTCTTCAAGTTTCTGTTTGTAGTGCTTGACTGAAAATAGTCTTTAGTTGCTTATCACAGAGGTGTTTTAGGGTGAACGGAAGCAGAAAACACCCATTAGTTAGCCTTCAGAGCCTGTTTTTGATAAAACGATAAATCTTGTCAGTTGGCCAGTAGATAGCAATTTGGTATTTTTTTGGTGTCATTACAGTCCATCCAAAAGTTACAACATTTCATTCTATACCACAAAAGTCAGCCTCATGGTGGCACTAGAGAAAATGTCAGAGGATCACAAAGGTCATTAGGATTCAGCTTCTAAGGACCATGAATGTCTCAAACATTTAGAGACAATCTATCTAACAGTTGTTGAGATACTACAGGATTATAGGAATATGATCAACCAAAGGAACAACCACCATCATACCAGCCATGTTTGGGTAGTTTTTTCTGATCGCCTTTTTATCATCATCGCATCCGTGACAAGACCTGCAGGTTTCTGAAGAGCCGTTTCGAAGCTCAGAGTGTGGTGGCTCTGGCCACCAATATCTTGGCAGTCCTGCCTCCCGTCTAATTTAAAAATCGTCAAGGACGTGGATCATCGGTGGACCTGAGGCGGGCTGACTGAAGACTGAATGACAGGTAGGAGTGGCCACACGGTGCAAGTATATGCAATTATGTAACTTTAAATATAATATAAATATAATTACAGAGATTCATGTGTTCTGCAGCCAGCCTCAAGTGGCCGTTTGAGGAACTGCAGTTTCTGACACTTTGACTTCACTTCACAGCCACAGAGGTTGCTGCTTGGTCACCATCCCTTTCTTCCTCACCTTGATGATCCTGTTACCAAAAACTAAACATTCCAGGGTAATGTTCTCACGATAGCAGAATTTTATACTTTGATACCATACTAATATTAAAAAACAATCCTCAATATCTCGATACTGCAGCAAAGAAAACACAAAAAATTATATTTTTTTCTTCTTTTTTTGTAAATTAACAATCTGTCACTGACAGTCTCTGAACACATACTGAGGACCAGTTGCAGCGTCTCCCACAGAATGACAGGTTCAATGACCTGAGCAAGATTTGCTTATGAAACACAAAAAGTAGTTCAGCACCTGAGGGGGGTGAATGAGTAGTGGAGACTTTGCAGTCATCTCATGTTACCACTTCCTGTCAGGCCTGACATCCGCCTTCACTAATTGATAAGTGATGGAGAGATTTGGTCATGGATGATTTGACAGGCTTTTCTGTCATTTTCTTTCTGCTGACACGTCATTCGGCAGAATCTTTCAGAAACGAGGTCGACGTGCGCAGACTGCTGAGGCTCTGACATCCAGAGATGAAAACTAACAGACAACCTTCTTCATTCTGTGGTTGTTACTGATGAGGTGTGCTGATCACTGAGTCCTAATTAACTTCCACACTGTGAATAAAGAAAAACGTAATTATCAGAGTGATGGATGTCAAAAGTGTACATGTCCAAAGTTTTGTTTAGCTCCTGTTGAGAGGCATCAGTGTTTTTAAGAGTGGTGGAAATCAAGCCATGTTTATACTTTCATAATAAATAATTAATAATACTAATGTATAATATTAACTGTAATAAAAACTGAGTGTGATAAGATACTTTTGAAGAAAACCTCCCTCCTCTACTTGTGTCACTACATTTTACTTTCATATATTTCATTATTTGGTTTTGCTAGAGGACTTTTTCTTTCTTTTTGTTCTTGTTTCAGTTCTCTGAAAAAAGTTAACTTTGCAAAACTCTGATTCCTCAAAGATGACGATCAAAGTGTTACCCAGAAGCACTTTGTTTGAACTGATTGTTTGTGGGGTGTGTGATTAACTTTTTGTGGTCAGAAAAAAAACCCAGCAACTGCTGCACGCCGTTACTTTGCATTCCTGGTCGTGTCTCTGGTTAATTATGCTCAAATGTAATTAACTGCACTGAGATAACAGAGCTCACAGTCTGTGCAACACTAATCACACTCTCTGTACAACACGTTTCAGAGGCATAGTTACACTAAGAGGTTTATAAGCCACATTATGAAAAAACAGCAGCCAATAACACAAATAAAACACCCTGTATGAAAAGAAACAAGATGAATTAGTTAAATATAAATAAAAATTTTGAGCTGCACAACAGGTTCAGCAACGTCTGATTCAGTTCCAAACATTTTATTTGATGTGGAAGGTAACCCATGAGACACGTCTTTGCAAAAATAAAGTTCCTAAATTATGCCTTTGGTGCAGAACACTACAATCAAAGTGAAAAATCAGAGATAATTTTCTTCAAATCAAAAAGAAAAAACTTTCTTAAACGAAACAACCTTTACTGACCTTCAAAACTTCAGTTAGGCTGAAATTCTGATGCCAATGATTGAATTCACACACATTGAACTTCCTGAGGAAAACACAGAATTTAATAGATCTGAAATTCATTAAGGCTTCTGCTTAATTTTTAATTTACCTCCCCTAAAGAGGATGAGAGAGACAATTATTGACACACCCACAGTTTGGCTGCATGTACTGAAATTAACAAGCAAACACACTCACACACAGACGCGCACACACAGAGTATGCGCTGGCTTTGTTACCATGACTTCTATTATGTGTTCTTTGTTGGCAGCCTTTCTAATTCTGCCTCACAGAGCATTTCTATGACAACCGGCTTCATATGACGCTGTTAAAGTCGCTGAGTTGTGTCAGCATGTCAGAGAGGTAAATTCCACACATCGTACTGTTAGACACAGACTTAACACATGGAGGAAGGTGTTTAGTAAGCACTAAGGCTGGGGTCAGACAACATGGTAACAGCCCGGGTGTCAGCCCATGTCTGTTCTGGAACAGCAGTGGGCGTCGGGTGCAAACAATCAAACGTTTTATCTTGTGTAGTAGTCATGGTGGCTGACAAATGCCTCATAGAGCCACATCTGGGATGACTCACGAAATCCTGACAAAAGACTACCATGTTTTTTTTTTCTGTCTATGATATGTTCCAGGAGGAGCACAGAAGGATCTTCCATGTACAACTGTAAATACAGTGAACGGTAAATGGTAAATGGACTGTACAGTACTTATATAGCGCCTTTCTAGTCTTCTGACCACTCAAAGCGCTTTTACACTACATATCTCATTCACCCATTCATACACATTTATACACTGATGGCATTGGCTGCCATGCAAGGTGCCAACTGCTCATCAGTTTTAGGAGCTAACCATTCATACACATTCACACACTGATGGCACAGCAATGTGGGGTTCAGTATCTCGCCCAAGGAAACAAAACATGAATGAAACTGTGAAGCAGAGAAAAGGCTCATCACCGCATTTTCTTTCTTTTTAAAGCTTCTCTGATCTCAAGACTGCCAATATCAGACACACCACCATTGTTTACATTATAGTCCCCAAAAGTAGGTGACATCACGCACGTCATGAAAGATGGCAAGTGATGATTGGTCAGGGAGCAACGCGTATGAGTATGACTTGTACAGTAATGATTTGTGGCTAATTACTGTGGGATTTATATCGCACACTTTTTAATAGACATAAACTGACAAAGTACAGGGGTAGGACTCAAGCACAGTAGTTTTAACAGCTTTTGATGTTTTTAATCATGAAAAACACCCACGCTCATACATGTTACTATGGTTACCAAACAATTTGCATGAATACGTAGCTCATAAAAAATAATTATTAGACTGCTTCCCGAACAGATTTCGTGATCATGCTAAAATCATCTATCTGCTAGCATCTACCACACCAGCTGGGTGAATGAGTCTGCAAATGCAAATGAGTCCGTTTAAACTGATTAGGTGTGATTAGGTTAGTTGTGAAAGC
This sequence comes from Sciaenops ocellatus, assembly GCA_033000465.1. NCBI lineage: Eukaryota > Metazoa > Chordata > Actinopteri > Sciaenidae > Sciaenops > Sciaenops ocellatus. Next base: position 24,051,684 of record CP136871.1, on the reverse strand, counting down.
ATCTAAGGCCTGGTCACGGCATTTTGGAATGGTTTGCAGACAGCAATAAGACAGAAGTCCATGTTACAAACATGTTACAAATATGTTATAAATATGTATAACTGACCGCTAGCTTGTTAGCTCAGTGAGCTTCATTTTATCTCTATTTGTCTTGAAAAATAAAAAGCTAAAATGGTGTTCAATGTTAATAGAATGGGGACTTACTGCAAGCCCAGCCAGCTAAGATATTAGCAGCTAGCTCACCAGCAACTGCAATTCACCAGCTATCCCTGAGTATAATCAATACATCAACAAGCTTCTAGAACTAAATATTTTGTAAAGACAAATGGATTCATTACGCTGTACCACGCTCTGATGCCGGGCCTTTAGCCTGAACTGTTTAATCCCACGACTGTACAAAGAACGGAGGAGACAGGAGAGAACATTTTCCATTTAAAATACACTTTGATTTCGCTTATTACACTTAAGCACTTCATGTGCTGAGCTGAACAGAGCCAAAAGAGCAGCAGGTCAACTACTTCAGTCAAGCACTGTAGATGTAGATGAAGGGGTCAACTTTTACAACCTTTTGCAAACTCAGAAAAACAGATTTGCTTTAAGTGTGTGAAGTCATTCTTTAAATACTATGATTGATTCTGAAAAAGGTTTCATAACCTTAGAAGTAATAAATTAGTATTTAAACTGACTCAATCAGTTCAGGTCAACTAACCAAGGTGACAGGTTGAAACAGTAAGTCAGATGACCATGTTCCTTTTAATAAATGCATGTCCTTGTGTTAATTTCCAGTGGATTAGCAGTGTCTCAGTGTTTTCACCAAAGGCACAGACAGCAAGTGACTCTTGATGAATTTGGACTGAATCTGGGTGGTGAATGAATCTGGTGCTGTGCCGCTCAGTACTGGAAGAAACACTGAATTCTGTCATTCAGAAAACTCTGTCAATCCAAGATCAACCCAGCACAAAAATATACACATATATGTAAAAGTGTATTGACTACAAATTCAAAAGTCCAGGCAGCATCTCCTACAAAATCAATTCTTAACTTCACCAGAGCTTTAGCTGCACAGCGGCAAAATCAGAAGTTTTTCTTTTCAGCTCTGTGTACTAATGCTAATCCTAGCACTAATACTGATTCTAATGCTGAAGTTAAGCCATGTTGATGACAAAACTATACAACTATAGTTAAATTCAAGAAAACTGACTTTACTTTACTGTAATGAAAATATAAAAAAATCTGATTTGAATTGAAACCATTGAGGCAAATACTGTATCCAGACATATTTATGTTACATTATCACAGAACAGAACTCCATTACAAATTTTTCAGGTTGTTTGCTTGAATTTTACAACTATTAATTGAAACATTTTTATAAATCACTGTCATGATTTCAGACATTTTGATCCATGATCCATTTATTGCAATGAAATCACAGCAAAACACGTTTATTTTGGATACATACCACTGTAACGTTAATAAGTGGGTTCAGCGGTTCATGGTTACTCACCCAAATCCCGCAATCATTGTGTAACCTCTTTGCATTACTGTTATGAGATGAGACAAGATTGGAAGATTTGAAAGTAAAAAAATGAGGCAATGTTTTTTTGTTTTTTTCACTCATGTCTAACTCTAAACAATCTCAGTGTCATGCCTTGAGGGTGGAGCAGGTGATGAGCGGGATGAGGCTGCTCTCTATTGTTTTAGAGCATGTGGCCAGGAATTACAAATTGCTCCTTTAACTGCTGTATTATTACAAACTGAAACAACCTGCTGTGCACAAACCCAGCCAATCACAGACTGATCAACTGACAGAGAGATGAAAGACTGACACAATTATACCCTGCCATCAGTTACAGAAAAAAAAAAATCAAAAGAACAATAGAGGAAAAGAAAAAAAGATGGAGACTTGGTTCAGAAAGCAGACACTGAGAGGGAAATAAAACACCAGAGAAGATGAAAGCCGTTCAAGGGCAGAAAGAAGATTTGCAGGCAGAAGTGCAGAGCTTCCTGTCACTGCTGCTGAAGCCTGGAGCTGCCCGTAATTTATTAGAGGTTCATCTACCTGCCTCTTACAGCTAATGAGAGGCGACACACACAGACAGAACCAAAACAGAAATCGACGGACCCCCACAGCTGAGTGGGCCCTCGTTTTTGGCAATAACATCCCTAAATCAAAGAATGAAACGGGCTAAAACACCAGAGAACAATGAATAAAATGATGAGAGGCTGAAGCTGCGTTCACAACAAACCTGTTTTTATTTACACTCAGGTGTAATTGTCTGTTTGGTGCAGTTTGATCAGGCAGTGTGAAATCTGTCAAACGAGGGCTGAATAGAAATGCTTTGGTATTATGCTGCTAGCAAAGCTTTAAGAAGACAGGAGGAGCCAGGTTTTAAACAACCAACCCTGTAACTGAAGGAGCCCAAAAATTTAAACGACTTTAAAATAATTCCTTGAGCTTTTTGCAGAAAACTTTAATAAGAAAATGGGCCAAATTACATTACTTTATTTATTTATATATATATATATATCACAACTGTGCATTTTAATTTGCCCTGTGGTCGACTGTCAGAATATAACTGTGTTTTAATTATGTTGTGCATTCACACTTTAGAATGAAGTTGGAGTTAAAACTGGCAGCATGCAGACTGAAACCACTGGATCTGAAAATTAAACGCTGGAAGCATCGTGAAAACAGAAAGCTGCCGATGACTTCCACTGGCATACCTTGTGCGTTATAACAAAATGGGTGTTGCAATGTTACATTATTCTTGACCATAAATAATACAACCAACAATACTGTGTCAGATGAAAAATACAGGCGTATATTGCTCTTCTAAAAACAGCACAAATAGGATGTTAGTTATTGTGGTTTGGCACAATTCATGGTGCCAAAGACTGCAGTTCCTTGAATAACCACTTGAGGCTGCCTACAGAAGTGAGTCAATTGTGCTCCCATAGTAAAAGTCCAACTTCACAGCAGAAATAAACAGCCTGTAACAAAAAACAGTTTTGGTCTCTATAGCTAATTTCCCCATTCATGACAACTGTACTCTGAATTTTTATATAACTCACAGTTCAAATTATATTAAGGCTTAAAGTTATGCATTAAACAGCGTGGCCGCTTTAATTGACAGGTGGGTGGCGTCACTGGCCTGTTGGAGCAACCAGGCTTCATTCAACCCGCCTCAGCTCCACCCACAATCCATGACTCGGTCTATTTTTGGATTAGTCGGGAGTCAGCCGAGGCAGGACTGCCAAGATGGTGACGGGCAGAGCCACCACACTCTGAGCTTCACAGCGGCTCTTTAGAAACCAGTGGCTGACGTCACTGATACTCCGTCCATTTCCATTTATACGGTCAGTGATTTGGCACTCTGATTTGTCCCACTTCTCAACAGTCACCAGTTAGAGCTGCAGCAGTGGATGTGACACACAGCTCATGGAGGCTATAAAGTACTGTAAAAACCTTGGCACCAATTTTTGTCTCACAGTGAATTTCATCCTGTTTGCAGGTCAACCTGCAAACAAAGACTGAAAACTAACAATATTGATCACCCATGACTTCTTGTGTATTATTGAGTGTATTTATACTAAAGTCTTCCAAAATCACAATATAATAAATATCTTCAGAGACTGTAGTGTAAACACACACACAGTCTGGACTGTCACTGCTGTTTTTCCTCAGAGACCAGCTGATCCAAACACCTGGACTCTCCCTCCCTCCACAGCTGTAGATCCTCCTCTCTTCTATTTTTATCTCCCACCATCTTTTCCATCACTGAAAGAGAAGTGTATACCACTCTGAGCCTCAACTCACGTCTCTGCAGTTTGTGTTTTTAACCTCCTCCTCCTCTATTCTCAGTTCAATGATCCTCATTTTTTGTAGGTGTTTTATTTTGACTAGATGAAATTACAATGTCAACCTCCACCGGCTCAGGTTTTTTAATCTGTGTCACAACTTGGATAATCACAAAATTACAGTCACGAACAGCACATCAGAAAATTGATCAAATCACCTGGTTTGAATGTTAAACGCAGAACTGTCACAGAGAAGACAAAAGTCAAAGCTAACTTAACAAGTTAACTGGTACTTCAATTACATCAGGTACGGAACATATTCTTTTTCCTAAACCTCATCAAACTCAAAAGTTTTATTTTTATAGTGTAACCAGACGTTATACTATCAGAATAATGATATGCATCTTCTGGCCTAGTGGTAGATACAGTTTATCCCATCTGAAGCATTATAATGGTAGTGATCACAACTTTTAATTTAATTGGCTGACAACATTTGAAAGTGATCGGATGAACTTGCTTATGTACTGTGCCTTTATACATCTAGCTTTCTAACAGATGATAAAGACCTACTGAGCCAATTATGAGGTAGAGTAGGGTCATACCACTTCAAATCAGTGGACCCAATGACAATTGATAACAGCTATATAAACAGCAGAATACTGGCTAATTGTAGCACCATTTTCTGCCACTCACACATAGCTGCTAAACAATGTGCCATAAAACCAAAACTAGGAGCTTAAACTGGCTTACAATCTCTATACAACTATGATTTGGGGACAACTCTTTAATTATAATATAAATGAGACTGACCAATTCAGGTTCAGACCATTTCTGTTCAGTGATTTAAACAAGATTCCAAATTTTAAACAAGAAAATCCAAAGAGTGAAGGAAATACGTGACACCAAGATTTTAATGAAACACTGGAAACAGGTGAGCGTTTAAAAATGCAATTAGCTTGTGTTTCTTCTCATTCCTTCACTCTCTTCTCCCTCCTCAGCCCTTCTTCTTCTTTCTATTCTGGCGTCTAATGAAGCAGGACAATAATAGAATCTGTCCTGGCAACAGACACGCTCTGGTTGTTAGGCGAGGATGATGTCTCAATGGGCCGTGAATAATCTGTAAATGAAAGCTATTTATGTTCGGAGCCAGTTACAGCGAAGGAAATAATCAGCACAGGAGAATCACTGAGGATTACTTTCTTCTATAGAGTGGTATTCAGAGACTGTAGAGGCCTGTGGACAGGCGTTTAAAGTCTGTTCACCCAAATTAACACAAACAGAACAGCTTGTCTCTCTTTGTTCCAGTGGTATCCAACCAAGCGTTCTGAGGTATCTGTCTCGATGGGGAACAAGCTGTCTGCCTCTCCTTGAGTTTTCCCATTTGAATTTGCTTCTCCATGAACTACTCTGGTTCCCTGTTGAATCCAATCAAGATGTTGGTGCTGGTCAACAAGGCAGTGAAAGGAACTGGTCCTTCCAAGAGACGTCAGATCCTCTGTGCACTGGCCCCACAGTGGAGGACTGGGGTGGTTACTGTTCCACCACTTCCCATGCTTGCCAACATCACATTTCATTGAAAAAAAAAATCAAATCAATTTGAGTGAATTGACCCTTTAAAGGTGCCCTGTCATTGGTATTTGTAGTATCCCGACATTGTTGATATTTGATATTTCCCTAAAGGGAGCTCTAGGGGATCAAGGCATGTGTTACCTGGCAGGAAGTTACCTGTCGGGAAAAGTATATGTGAGGCCCCCTAGTGGCGTTTGATGTGCTATGTCTGTGCTGCCTGAAATGCTTGGGAGTAAAGCCTAAGAACAAAGAACTCTGTAACTGCTTTCCTGTGTCATATTTTAACAAATTAAGATCCACGATGTTATAGTATTATTTGTGTTTTGTGGAACTTTCATACAGCAAACATGCATTAAACAGAAAATGCAAGATATTCATGTTTCTTTTCGTTCATTTTGAACAGACGGTAGCGTGAAAGAGACAAAATGCTCTTTATGAGGACTGCAAGTATATCTGCAGCTACAGCACAACTGTGAAGGAAGTTTCAACTTCCAAATGTGATTGGGGGCTGGTTGGGTCACAGAAGAGGCCACACCCGAAATGTGATGACCTTTATCTCAACATATTTCGTGAAAATTACTCTGCCTCTGATTGGCTGGTTGGTTAGGTTTAGGCATGAGGAGTGGTGAGATGGTGAGGGTTAGAAATAAATGTCAGGGTCAGGCCCAATCAGAAGCATCCATCAGAGCAAGGCCAGCTAACCCTATAGGCAAAAGTCTGGGTTACAATGTGCCAGGGTTGTGTCAGTGTGAAAGTTTTTTCAACCTGGGGCTAAAAAAGTTCAGACAGAGAAGCATCGCTACAGGCACAGAAGCTTCAAAAATGTCCCGGCAAGGCATGTTAGGTAAAACAGCTGGTGCAACTGTGAAATGAGGCTGTGTGTGCAACTGGGTGATCAAATATGATTCGCTGTTTCTGTGCTACTGGATTGGGAGTGAAAAAAGCCCATAGAAAGTGTAGGCTTGGGGTTCACAAAACACACACACAAAAGAAGCAAACACATATACCACCATCTCTTGCATGTCTGCCAATATCAACCTCTAGTCTGGATTTGCCATAGTCCCACCATTCCCGCCACATCTACCTGCATCAAAACAGGAAGGAAGTGGTCAACTAGTAAAGTCTGCCACTTGCTTGATTTGATTGACTGCTAGGGCCAAGTGTGACAATGACATTTAACTGAAGACAAAATGAGTGAGCACAACTACAACATCATGCCAGTGGTGGACCTGAAGAATAAGTTATTCTCCTTCCTACGCCTAAACGAGTTTCTCCGCACAGAGACCGCACAAAGTCCCTCCAACAACTCTGTTCAGAGAAACAGCCCTCTGCAAAAAAAAAACAAAAAAAAAACAAAAAAAAACGAGGTGCTGGAAAAACAAAACAAGTATTTGTTTGAAAGATTAGAGGAGATGGAAGTGCAAAATATGGCCTGCATGGAGGCCATGAGTCAGCAGCATGAAAACATGCAAAAAGAGATTCAGCAGCTGAAGAAAAAGATCCAGGATGAGAGATCTGCTCATTCTGCTAAGCAGCAGATGAACATTCAGCTTGAAATGGGACTGAACGAAACCATGATGAAGATCTACTCTGAGCTCAGGTCAAAGACGCAGGAGCTGGAGGATCTCCGGGATCAGCTCTACATCGCAGCAACCAGAAACCGCCAGGAACTAGGCATGGTAATCAGAACCATGGGAGACATTATGAATGCAGGAGAACACAGGGAAAAGATCCACTGGTTTTATCACTGGTTCCAGTGGTAGTTGCAGGAGCTGGCTGAACAGAAATTATCACACCCCGAGAGACATTTTCTGAAACCTGGATCCATAGGTGTGATTGCATGCCCCCCCCCAATGTTTGCGTGGGTTTCCTCTGGGTGCTACATATATGTGATGCATATACGTACATATCTTGATTTCAACCAAAATGTATAAAATGTTTTGGTGTTTGTGTTACATGTATATGTAATATTTTCAGCTTTATAAGAGACATTCTACTGTTTTCCAAATCAACAATGAAACACTTTTCTTTTTTCTGTATCTATATTTGTAAAACAATGACTCAGACATAAAGGGTTTTTCTGGCAGAGAACTGTCACCAGTGTTGTTTTTGATAAGGTACACGGCAGCAAACAGCACACAAAGGTAGAGACTATCTGGTGAATAAATACTGATGCTGTCTGTTCTCTCTAAAAAGATGAATTTGTTTAAGGTAATGCTGCTTTCATTGAACATGTTCTTAACTGTCACCCATTTTAAAAAGAGTTTGACCTCCTATTTTAAGCATTTTCAGTACAAAGACACTTCAGACCCACTTTTATTCACTCACTGTAGACATAAAAAATCTGAATCTCTTCGTGTAATACAGAGACTTTCTCACTTAATCTTCAGATTACCAAGAACTGCAATATATTTAGTTCTATATTTACAGTTGTCTTAATAATTTTATATTGCCATCTTTTAGCCTGATGTGCCTTTACATTAAATATGTATATTTATTTGCAATTTTTAACATTTATTTTTTCATGAATATATTTTACATTGCTTAAATGTCCTCAACTATAGATTGCTGCTCCTCATGTGTACTTCTATGATCTGTATATATGGAGTTGAGAAAGAAACAAATATTAAAAGCCAGGCCATAAAACACTACACAATGCTACTAAACACCTGTGAAATGAATGAACTGAACAAAAAACACAGCTGAAAAATCAGTTTGCAAACTGAAGGATATTGATAATTCATTTCCATGCTGTCTGTGAGCTTCACATTGGACCTGAGCGTCCCTGCAGGTCAGGAGACAGGCTCTGAGCGACTCAGCGAGATCTGAATCACAACACACTGGCTCAATGGTATAAATAACTATTAAGACTATTGGGAGGTCAAAGGTCAACTGGTAGAGAGTCTGCAATTTTTCTCGACACACAGTTTACAGAAAAAAATTCTCCATGTCGATCAAAATTCATTAATGTGTGTGTTTAGTGATCGTGAGTTGGTGTGTGGTAGTAAGGAGGGACGTGTGGTGAGAGAAGGAAAAGTGTTAATGCTATAGTAGTAATGAATATAGGACAATAAGCATTTTAATAACACTAATATAATAATGTGATAATATTGCCATTATCATTGATGTTTGCAATACAACACTAATGACCATTACAGTAATTAAAATGACATAATACAGTGATCTCTGGCTCTAATTGTTTAAACAAACTTGCATCAGTCACATGCTCCCATAGAGACTCAAACATTCAGCTGGTTACCTAGCAACAGGACGCAGACATAAAATCTACACTGAGACAACATGAAGGACTTTGAATCATGCACAGAAGTCTAACCTGACTAAACAAGGCAGAACAAAAGGAGACAAAACAAACAGGAGCACGCCAACACGAGAGAACTGTGAATCATTCTGTTTAACAAAAGTTAAGTGGTGAAATGTGACAGACATACAGCAGAATCTGCCAGTGCATTTGCTGAAAAGTTTGATTTGTTGCTTACAAAATGATTAGCTTAGCATCATGACAGTTTCAGACTTAAAGATCTTTTGGCATGTTTTAATCCTGTATAAAAATACTCTGCTCTGAATAATAATAGCATTTCCACAAAAAGGTAATTATTTCAAAATTCATTATTCAACACAGAGAAGCTCAAACAAGGTGAAGTAACAATAACTAAAACTTTTTTTAAGTAGTGGGGAACTGATGATTTCTGAACATGTCCTGTTTAACAGCAAATGTTCAAATTCTGTATGTTTTTAAAGGGGACGCTGCATGTCTACAAAATCTAACAGTAAATTAAGCTACCTGTACCAAAACCTCTGTGTTTTGACATCATGCACACCGTATCCCTCTTTCTGTCCTCAGCGCTTCCTGTTCTGTCTCTGTCACTGTACAACGAAGGCAAAAGAAAGGTTGTTTCATGTCATACTTGTACATCAGCTTTGTGTTAACTGTTATCTGGGAGATAATGGGGTTTGATGATAATGATGTCAGGTGGTGGTAAAAACATCATCTCTGTTATGTATGAACGAGGTTTGAAAGGAAACTGTAAAAGTTTGGATAAATACTTTAAGGGTCATTGGTAGAAGTGGCTATGGTTAGGATTTTGCTAATACAGAAACTGATACTTGTGTGAAAAACAAGAAAAGATAACATTAAAGGACGTGAAAAGATTCACCAGTTATTTTTTTTAATGGCTTTTTTATTTTTGCAATTGTTGTGTTATTACAATTAGCTGCATTTTCATTACATTGAGTAAATGAGCATAAAGTTTGGTCCTCTCAGCCGTTTATATGTTACATACATACAGACAGCAGTATCGTTTAGCCAGGAGCTTATAAATAAACCCTGAGTCATTGATCAACTTCAGTCTAGCGCTGTCAAAAATTCCAAACGTTCAACTCTTTTAAATATTTATTTTTGTGCATCATGTCCATAAGAGGTCAAACCAAGACAAAATAGGACGTGTCTACTTGTATCAGTATATTTATTTTAACATGAGCATGCCTAAAAGATCTAAATACCTACACATCATGCAGAGTGTTAGGTTAGGTTACAGTATGTACAACGCTCAGAGCGAGCTGTGCCGTGATGAATAACAAAATCCAAAGTCTTTCTAAATGGAGCTTTTCAGATTGCTCAGAGTTTGGACTGACTGATGGGTGGCAGACAGATGCAGTAGTACCTCTTTTATCTTTCACCATCGAATGTCTGATTTTCTATTTTACAATTCAGTAATATAGGCACATTTCTTAATATTCGCTGGCTGCCCTACTCCAATCACACAGAGCTGATACCTAAAAAGAGGTTCTGCCTTGTAAATAAATTTTTCCTCCTGGTGCCTCATGTCAAATTTACATTTGTTATATTAATAAAGAAAGGTTTAGCTGCTTTGTACGATTGATATCTGCTAAGCTGTAGAGCAAATTTTACTAAACGAAAAGAGTTGAGCAGTGGGCAGATTTATGCTCAGAGAAGTACCTGTATCTTGTACATTGGATCCAAACTAGTGTTGATACAGCGGAGCTCAGATAAAACCATCGATCATGATAAATAAACCACCACACTGGAGCTTTCTACGAAAAGCTCACTTGTTGCTGTTTTCCTTCCGTACTGCAGAGAAAAATACAGCAGAGGGACTTACTCTGATTTTATGGTTTTCAGTGCAAACATGAGAGTGTAGAGAAGCTCTGCAGCTACACAGCAAGCTGTAGCCCTGCAGTGATTCACCATGAACCTGAAAACACTTTAGGGGTTTGTTCAGCCCCATGACACCACATTCTTTCTAACTTCCATGTACATGCTACAATCTTCATCTTCACTCTGAGTGCATGTCAGCACTCCTACATGCGAACATACAGTAAGTGTTGGTCCAGTCTGGATGGTGCTAACTGTGTGGATTCAGTGCCCGTCTAATTACTGAGCAACAGTGTGGTGAGATCCTGCACTATGCTGCTAATGAGGCCATTTGCCCTCAGACCATCAAAACTCGCTGCACTTCCGAGTTGAATTTATTTTTAATCAGAGCTGTGAAAATGCAAGAAAAGTCAGGTTGAATGAGAAGACAGTGATGGAGTGAAGGTCAGAGAAGAGCAGGAGGCAGCTGGATTGAAAAGCAAAAAAAAAAACGAAAAATATTTCAATAACGAAAAAACAGCATTTGAATGATTTTTGATGAAACTGTTTATTATAATTTCATATTGGATGTCCTAAAATTATATTAATATTCCAAGGTTTAGAGACAGATACAGCAGCTGCAGTCTCATTCTTGTTTTAATGATTGAGCTTGTTATATATTTAAAGAGTACTCACCCATCACAGCTCCCATATCATCATACTCATGATAGACAGGACAAAAAAAAAAGTATCACAACTGATGCAGCAGAACCAGAGATGTTGTCTTTTTTCATTCCACGCATTCTTTCTTGCCAAATTCTGACTCCTACATTACTCATGATGCAAGTCAACTGCTGACAGTTCAGTCAGAGATTCAACATGCAAGTAGTGGTTCACGTAGCCTCAAGCAACGAGCCTCGAGCAGAGATGCTGAGGAGCTACACAGGCCTGATAAGATCACTTCTTGCTAACTCGGCCTCAAGCAAATCAAGTGAATCAAGTGACATCACTCGAGGACATTTATCAGAGTGTTGCCTTGGGTTTGCATGAGTTGTTTGTAGCCTTTATGCCTGTCAGAGTTAGTCAGCTCAAAATGTGTCCAGTCACCCCAGTTTAACCTACATGAGGAAGTCTTGGGTATATACACAAACATCTAAAAAAAACCCTGAATCTTCAGGTTGAACTGTGCAACCTCAGTCTGTGATATACAGTGCATTATTTCCTTACGAGAAAACTGCATTTCCTGCAAAAAATGCTGTGTGGATGCCTTCATATGAGCTGAATGTTGTGATATTTGAATGGTTTCTGTAGGGCTATGTAGGAGTAGTTAGGTGCCAAAAAACCTAGGTGGAAGAAAAATAATAAAGATCTGAAGAACAATAGCGTGGATAGCGATTTGACATCCACGGCAATAAAAGCTTACTGAAAGCGTTACAGAAACTGTCATGATGTGGCATCAACAGTTTGAACCAGCGACAGAAACTTACTATTAATCTGAAGACTCAGAATCAACACTGAATGTCAAGACCAGGGCAGGTCATGAAGGTAATGACTTTATTCTGCTAAAAAAAAAAAAAAAATACCCTGCAGCCAGAGTGGCCTTGCCCACACTGCCCCAGCTGATTTCACCATTTTTCCTCTGCCTCTATCTATTTATGATAATGGTTCGACACAAATCTAGCATCACTCAGCCAAGAGACTTAATCAAACTCCTCCTGATGAGCCAATGTCTGAGTACACTTCTGAAAAGAGAAGGTTGACTGAGCCGAGTTCGATAAACTAGCAAATGAAGAGACAAGAGAGTAAACATACACTGTTAGACATTGTTTGCTACAACATTGCCTCAGAAGTGCTACGTGCCTTACAAGTACCATTGGCAAAAGCCTAATGTTTGTAAAATTAATGTTAACGATTGTAACGTTCCCCAATGCTTTCATCTGACATCACCAAAAAGAGGCCAAACATTCATCTACCCCAAAACACTGCAACACCTTAGAGTCCAGTGACTGTGATTAGCCCAGTCCAGTGTGTATTAGGTTTTGACTCAGGAATTCATGTACACATATTGGTCATTTGTAAATACCAATTAATAATTGATTTTTTATTTGAGTTATACTATGTATTAAAAATAAAATCATCCTTTCATTATTTAATATTTCTTTGAACACCTAAAATATTGATAAAATTCCAAGCCTATGCAAGACAGTAGGAATGATGATGCAATCAAGTCTACTTAAAACTGACCAACTTCATCACCACTGAAATGGATCACACGAATTCATCTGTAGAACGACTAGATTGAAAAAGGACATTAATATAGACATCAAATGTCTAACTTTGATAAAAATTGGCGGTCACTCAGTTTCTAGCAAACTTAGATATGTTCGTCTGCTGTTAAACATTCTTAGTAATGCCGACACCCAAGAGATTAAGAGTCAACTACAAAATAACTGAAGAAAATACAAGCGATAACTTTAAATTTGTAGAGAGAATTTGTGGGTTTGCTCATATATTTCAAGAGTTAAATTTTCCCTACAGCATCATCCAATGGACATTAGAGGAACTACAGCTGAAGACACATCATGCAGCCATGGAGGTTGTCACATAATTATTACAAGTGAGTATTTAGTGATAAATATAGTGTGTGTAAATGTGTACCTGTTGACCACTAACGGCTCACCTGGCAGGCATTGTACAGCAGCTGGTGCTCAAACTTGCGGATGCCGAGGATCTGCTGGAACATCTCGTACAGTTGTTCCTTACTGAGGATGAGCTCCGACACGGCGCTCAGGTGCGCCCGTTGTGGTTGACGCCGCATGTCCTCATCCCCCCTGTAGATGGAATCGTACTTTGCGATCCAGGAGCTCAGGACCGTCTCTTTGCTCAGGCCATCGATCTCTGGAAGGCTTCGGACACGGCGCTCGATGTTCTTCTTGAAGACCTCACGAAAGTCGTTGGCAGAGCAGCCGCCGCTCTGAACCATCCTGGAAACACGCTCGCTCTTCAGGAAGCCCTGCCAAGGAGAGGGATACAGAACAATAAACACCAACACTCTAGTCTATTCAGTTACCTTACCCCCAAATTCCATTCTGACATGACATGACATGACAGAGACGTGCCTGATGGGGTTTTGGGGTTATAAGTATCCAGATCTGTCCACTAAAAATCAGAATAATCTTTTCCAGAGGTTTTACATTTTTCACACACTTCTCCACATGGAAGAAACGTTCCAAGCTGAGTCTTTTAGTTTTCAGACCTATTTACAAAACTGCTGAGAGCAACTTTTTGATTATCTTCACACCAAGAACACTGCATCAAAAAAAAAAAAAAAAAAAAAAAATCGCAGCCTCCGCCTTCATTTCAGTGAGAACAATGTGTTGCCACAATGAGGTCCCAAGACAGAATCTCTGACAGAAAAACTGAGTCGTCCTGGCTCAGCTGCCACAACACACTGAGCACACTAGACCTGTTAGAACTGCTGAAAAAAACTGCCATCTAAGTGATGATTCAGCACCAGGCTAACATATAATACCTGCACTGATGGCTGATAGGGGACAAATACACCATAGAATATATCTTTAGGAGTTTGTGTGATGAATATACTCATAATTTTAAAAAGTAATAGATTTAAGAAGTGTGTTACTACTTTGTGAATTATTTAGACACCCAAAAAGCAAAAGTGTCTTAGAAATCTGATAATTTAGGATTTCCAACCAAATAAGACAGAACTTTTAGATGTTTTATGTATATCTCCCCAAGCTCAGACTGGATTCAGCAGAACTCAAAACAAAGCCACACAATAAGGAATATAAGTTATGACAGGTTATTCAAGTTTCACATCCTATCTAGGTTAGTGCTCATTTGTACACACTGACATAATGAATAAATTCAAACATAATTTAAATTCTGAAAGCTTCAGAAACCAAATTGAAGCTGCTGAGTGAATAAAAGCCATTTTTCCTTTTAACTTAATTTTAGACTAAAATGACCAAAACAGCAAGAGTGCCAGGACTGCCCTGTCCTCCTGCACACAGTAATTCAGTTTGTCTAATATTCACTTCATTCACATTTGTGGCTTTTGACAGACATTCTTACTCCAAGGCGATGCTCACTGAGTCTCACAGAAGAATACGTGGCTCTGAAGCAGCAGCAGCAGCTCAGTGTGACATTAAATAGTCTCTCAAATGGTTGTTTCACCTCTTCCTGTTAGTCGCTCTGAGTCTCTGAAGAGCAGAACATCAGTGAGAAAATGATTCATCTAATGGAGGCAGAGAGCTCAGAGAGCAGCAGCTGAGGACAGTCTGAAGACACTAACAGGCACAAACATCAAACTGGACCAACACATTAAGGTTTGGAAAAAAGATTCTACCTGTTCAACTTCTTCTCTCTATGGATGTATGTGTTTTCTTCATCAATTTCATCCATCTAAATTTTATTGTATTTGTCGAGTCGTTTTCCATTTATTTGCTCGTTCGTTTTGATTTTTGTGCTTTTGGAGCCGTTTTGGTCCCCAGAAGTAGCTGCAGAGTGAGTCTAACTTCACGCTGCTCTCCGGGGTAAAATAATTCTACTTTGTCAGGTTGTCCCATGCACCCAGGAAATGTGTCTGTGATGAGTACAGGGAGTTGCGAACCAGACCCAGGGTGAGTCTCAGTGAGACGGAGCCAGCTGCCCAGAGGAAAACAGACTGGGTGACGCTCTGAAATAACGCTATGTTGTGTCTTCTGCTTGGAAGTGGCACAATTACAGCTCACAGGAACATAACATGATATAGTCTCTGGCTTTTGTTTGATATCTAGTGTCTGTAAGCGTAGTTAGCACACATTAGCATGGAGGGGCACATTGCCATTTTTTTTTTTTTTTACCATATTACATGAATGGTGCAGTCACTGTGAAAGTCCCACCAAAAAACGGTCAATATAGCATTGCTAGATGCAACCATGCAACTTGGGAACCAGAGGGTGGTCGGTTTAAGTCCAACATGGACCATAGTATGGAAGGTGGACTGGTAGCTGGAGGGGTGCCAGTTCACCTCCTGGGCACTGCCGAGGTGCCCTTGAGCAAGGCACCGAACCCCCCAATTGCTCGCATGGCGCTCCTCTGGGGGGCTGCCCATCACTCCACCATCTCTCTCCACATTGCATGTCTATGAGCCCTTTGTGTGTGTGTGGTTGTGTTTCGGGGTTAAAATGCATGTAAAAAAAAATTAGTGAAAAAAGAATTTCCCCCTTGAGGGATTAATAAAGTATCTCTATATTTGTATTTGCCAAATCAAATACGACTGACGGAATACAGCCCTACATTATACTGCATTGAAAAAGGGACTTGTTAGTGCTCTCTGGTTATGTGATGAAAAACTAATATAAATAACATCTTTGACATTTCTCTACCGACTTTCTTGTTACAAATCTGAGGCCACCTTTGCCAAATTTCTTAAACCTCTTTCAAACAGCCAGCCTGTAATACTAATCTGATGGTAATTTTAAGACTTTATTTACGAATAAGCATACTGCTCACTTTTAAGGAAAAATCACGACAGTAATCTAAAATGTCAGAACTATAACATTTTTAACATAAAGGCTGCAGCACAACGTAAAATGTGTAGAGACAGAGAGACTAAAAGCACTTATCATATCAGATTCTAATCAATGTATCATTTCAATAAAGTCTCTTATACACAAAATCAACAATTCAAACACTGTGAAGGAGCTCATGTTAAGGCGTTGAGGAGATGGACTTTTATTTACACAGACTATAAAAACAAGAGATTAAAAAATAATTCTCACAGTAATAATCTGACCAAAACTGTCTCCATGTATTTCCAATGTTCATTCATGCTATTTAATAAATGAATATTCTGCGAAATGCTTTATGTCCTGTATGTATGTATATATATACATATGTGCGTATGTATACATGCATGCAGGTAGGTATGTATGTATGTATGTATGTATGTATGTATGTATGTATGTATGTATGTATGTATGTATGTATGTAGGTAGATAGGTCCCAAGGGAAATTCAAGAAAGATATATGCATTGGCTGGAAATATATCTTTCTAGATATTAAACTTAACATCCTGTTATTCAGTGATAGAGAGATGAAGCCAGCTTGTCATGTAGTCCAAGGACTTTTTATTATTTTTATCTCTGATCAGATACAATCGCCTGAATATCCTTCAACAATGAACAAATGTTAGCAGTCCCAGAGTACTCTTCATGTCCTTATTTTTCATTTATGCTTTTGTTGAAGTGCATGTGTCCTGGGTCACATCTAATTTTATTAATAGAGTCATTTTATCTTATCGTAGCTCTATGGTTAGAAGGCCACTTCACAAGCTGAAGCAGACGATGACAAAGCAGAAAACTGTTTAGCCAGAGCAGTTATTTCCTTTCATGGCCACTTATTTTTGATTTTCACAATTGACTTTCCATGTGTGACTAAAGGCTGCAGTGACATGAATGGTTTGTGATGTCTGCTGGAACTGCAACCGATGTAAACCTTAAAAAGAGGTCACTGAGCTGTAAAGGAAGCCCCTTGATAAAAAGTCCTGTAACCAGAAGATAACAGCGCTTTTGTCCTTAAAAAATAGTCAACTTTCATCTTTACATCATGTAAAACCAACCTCTGAATGAAACACTGAACCCTTTAAATGTTTGATGTTTCATTCATCGTAAATTCTTCTGGATCTGACAGTTTAACACACTGAATGTCAAATGGAAAAAAGTAATTTAGAGAATAAAAATACGACTGCGCTCAAGTTATAAACCAGGAGAATTCATGTAGCAATTAAACACTGCTTAGAGCGATGCAGATACAAGTCATGAAAGTGAAACAACCTGGCCAGACGTCTATGCAATCAGATTTATGAGGCCCACTGGGATGAAAACACAGGTTTTAATGTGTGCTGTGGTCTGTGGTGATTTTGTGTAATTATACATGAATGGATAACTTCTCCAAGGGCAGAAACACTGACAGTCTGCAGACATAAACACCTCTCTCAAAGAGAAGGTTTTTCTCCATTAGTGAACTCACTCATATTAATTCCCTGTTAGTGCTCAGTATCAGTTATTTATGTTTCATTAAGTTATAATACAATAATCTTTATTAAAAAAAAGAATCATTTACAAACACAAACATTTTATTTTGACACTTGTGTGGTGCTCAAACTATTCATCTACCTCAAACTATCTTGAGAGTCTAATTGCAGCAGCATTAATCACTTCAAACATCAGACGAGTTGTCTTATCTTTTTATCATTATTACACACATTAAGTATTGTGTGTATCCAAAGCCTCATATAACTTCTTCCTCTGTGCCATCGAGATCCATTGTTGTCAAAATCTATTAAAAACACATCAGTGATCCACGTAGTTGGACTGGATGTTGGCCACAGTAGGTTCTTATAAAAACAACTCTGTGATTGGCAGGCTGAGACTTCCCCCTTTTAAATGGCCTAACTGATGTTGAGCAAAGAACTAAAGTTAAACTTTATGATTCACTTTTGAACTCGGCTTGTTATTTTTAGTCGACACAGAAGCTGTGATAGCTGTTGCTAGGAGAAGTCAACTTAACATTTGTCATGTTGATTAAAGAAATATGTCAGTTCAAAAGTGTACTCAGACAGAACACAAAGTGAATTTTAGGCATGGTGTCACTCCATACATAGTCAATGGAAAAATGAGATTAGGCACCAATGGAAAGAAATTGCCTCTAGGTTGAAACAATTGAGGCAAAGATGTGAACGTTGAAAATGTTTCAATTTGAGCAAAACATTTGCTCTGATCTCTGAAAGATCTAAGATGTGGGCAATAAAATTAGGAATATAAAAATGGGGCCAGGCTAAGAAACATCTGTGATTACATTTGACTTCTGATGGAAGTCAAATGTAATCACAGGCGTTTGACCAGCATCTTTGTCTTTGTATTTAATTTAAACTTAAGAAGTTTTAGATTCCCAAACTTGATACATCCTTAACTATAATGGTGACAGATCAGAAAACACATATGATATAGAAAGGCACTAAGAAACAACCTATTTCAAGACCAATACACTGAATGAAGATGACAGCAATTTGACTTTAAATGCTGTCAGTAATCTGCTGAAGAGAGAAAGTGTCTCAGCACTCACCTCGAATATACATTAAAGACGTGTAAACAAGCAGGATTTGTGACATCACAAGTGTGATGTGGCAACTTAAAGGATCTTTGTGCAGGATTTAGTGGCATCTAGCTGTTGAGTTGCTGACTGCAACCCCTTCAACTCACCCTCTCCTTCCTAGGATTAAGAAGAACCTAAATGGAAAATGGCCCATCTAGAACCAGTGTTTACTTTGTCTGTTCTGGGCTACTGTAGAAATATTGGGGTTCAACATGCCAGACCTGCAGTGTATGTCGATATAAAAGGCTCTTTCTAAGATAGCAAAAAAACAATTCCAATTCCTATTTTCAGGTGAGTATACACTAATAAAAACACACCAGACCTTTAAACTTCTACTCCACATGAACTGAAAAATGAAGCAGGTGTTGTCTTGTGTTCAGAAGTTAAACTTTTGAAAGAAAAAATATTTACGTATTCATACATTGTAAATTTTTCAATAAGGTAGAAGGAGTTGGTGTTATTTTAAGAAATTTTAACTAGGTCACTAAACTTTTTGGTGGACAACCATAAAAACTGAATTATTATTCTAAGAGTATATTTATGATTTACAACATGTACAATGTGCAGCACATGTACAATAATTACAATACAATAAAAAAAAATAATAAAATAATATAAAAGATTTCTCAGTTTGCTGATAGGCTGAAGGTTTTCCTGTGACAGACAACCAACAGACATAAAATACCACATGTCCTGACTCAACCACGTGACCAGCTTCAGTCTGTTCTGTGGATTGGCAATGCTGCCTCATGGGAGCGATAGACCTGTGGAGCGTGAACCAACAGCAGATGGAGAGGAACCGCAGTGGAGCTACAAGACTAACGACGTGGAACAGATATCACCAGAATCCGAGTCTCAACAAGGAGATAAAAGAGAAACACAAGAGAAAACTATTGTTCTGGTGTCGAAGAAATTAGCGGTGATATTTGAAATCAGCAGGGGGCAGCGCTGAGAGACGACAAAGAGAGAGTCCTCTTTATGGTGATAAATGGAAATGGGCAAACGTTAAGTGGATGAAGAGGGAGGTGACAGATGCAGCTGCCACCAGAGGAGCCTGCTAACAGCAGTTAATTTGACTCTCTGCATCACTCAACACAAACTGTTCTGAACTGCAGAGAACAAAAAGGCATTAAAAAGCTCCTGCTGTAAGGAGAGGACGCAGGAAGGCCAAAGACTATAAAGCTTAGTGTTCAAATGATGACACTTGCAATGAAGAGACAGATGTTGGAGTTTATAGTGGGATTAAGTCATGGCTGTGCAAAGAGACTGACTGCCAGGTGAGACCAAAAGATCTGTTCAACAGTCAGCTCAAAGTCATGTTTCATTCTCTGTTCAGCTCTTAATCCCACTAAGGGACACTAAAAAGAAGAACCAGGAAGCCAATAAATGTCTGTAACACATCTTAAGTAATACACGCAGTGTTCGAAATACTGAAAAATGTATCCAACTCAGCTGTTCAGTAAGATGGTTTTGAGACTGAAGACTGCAATGAAAGTCAGTGCTCTTGACAATAACTAAAAAATGTTCATGCTGTCCACTGTGCTGACAAACAGCTTTTACTATACACCAGTCAAAAGTTTGGACACACCCTCTCATTCAATGGTTTTTCTTTATGTATACAATTTTCTACATTATTGGTTAATACTGAAGACACCAAAACTATGAATCAGCTTCATGACATAGTCATATGTAATACTTTTCATGTCCATATGCTGAGCACTCGTTGGCCGCTTTTCCTTCACTCTGCAGTCCAATCCCAATACCCATCCCAAAGAATTTCAACTGGGTTCATGTCAGGTGACTGTGGAGACCAGGTCATCTGATGCAGCACTATCACTCTCCTTCTTGGTCAAATAGTCCTTACATAGTCTGGAGGTGTGTTTTGGGTCACTGTCCTCTTGAAAAACAAATGATGGTCCCACTGAGTACAAACCAGATGGTATGACATGTTGCTCTGGTAGCCATACTGGTTAACTGTGCCTTAAATTTTGAATAAATCACCAGCAAAGCACCCCCACACCATCACACCTCCTCATCTATGCTCCATGCTATCACCACCTTCTCTTTGTCACACAAAGACACAGTGGTTGGAACCAAAAATCCCAAATTTGAATCATCAGACCAAAGTCCAGATTTTCAATTGGTCTAATGTTCATTCATTGTGTTTCTTGGCTCAAACAATTCTCCTCTTCTTGCTGGTCTCCTTCAGTCGTGGTTTCTTTGCAGCTAATCGACCATGAAGACCTGATTCACACAGTCTCCTCTGATGTTGAGAGGAGTCTGCTATTTGAACTCTGTGAAGCATTAATGTGGGCTCTAATCTGAGGTGTCGTAAATTGGCCATTTCTGAGGCTTCTAACTGTAATGAACTTCTCCTCTGCAGCAGCGGTAACTTTCTGTCTTCCATTCCTGGGGCGGTCCCCATGAGAGCCAGTTTGATCATAGCATTTGATGATTTTTGCAACTGCACTTAAAGACACATTTAAAGTTCTTGAAATTTCCCAGAATGATTGACCTTAATGTCATGATAGACCTCTGTTTCTCTTTAATTAGTTGAGTGGTTCTTGCTATAATATGGCATTACTACAGTCGAACAGGGCATTTACTTTACGCCAACATTACCTCTGAACAACACAACTGATGGTCTCAAATACATTAGGATTGCAATTTAAAATAGTGGAAATGTTCACAACAGATCAATGTTTATTTTAACAGCAGTAAGTTGAATGACTGAAGCAAACAGGTGTGAGCTTGAGCTGGATAGGAGAACTCCTGGGAAAAGTTCCTGTTGGAAGTGGTGTTGATGGGTCAGTCTTCCCTCTGGACTTAATAATAAAATCCCAATGCTCCAATACAGTGACAGGGACTCCCTAGAAGTTGTCATCCTTCTGATGGAGATGTTAAACTGAAGTCCTGACACACTGTGGTCATTAAAGATCCCATGACACTTGTCACAGAGGGCAGTGGGTTCCCTAGTGTCCTCTAATTCCCAGACTGGCTTGCTCCATCTGGCCACCGAATCATCCCCCAGTGTAATTGGCTCCGTTTTCCTCCCTCTCCACTGCAAGCTGAAGTGTGACGAGCTTTCTGGTGCAAAAAGGCTGCCGTGCATCACCCAGGTGGGTACAACATGGTGGTGGTGAGATTCCCTCCATCTCTGTGAGAACTTTGAGTATCTAAAATAAAGTACTTGAAGCACTTCCTTTTCTTTAACCAAACTGAGACCAACCACTACCCTTTTGAGGAGGCTCAAAACTCATAGTTTATAGTAAAACTTATTTGGACAAATGAAACCCTACATGCTTGTATCCAAAATATCAATTAAAATGATCAATTTTGTCCACTTATGTTCCTATTAGAGCAGTGTTTTTAATTCCTTGCTGTCAGCTCTTCTTCCTGCTGGTTTCCATTCTAGTCATTTAATCAGACACTGTTTTCTACCAAGCTGAATGCAACTAATGATCAGATAACACAGAAACACAATTAGCTATTTTGGGTCCCAAGAACAGAATTACATCTGACTGACCAAACTGAAAAACATCACCATATCGTCATTAGCTTATCATGATGTGAACATTGTGGCCTTTCACACAGCCTGTCTTAGCAATCAGCAGATGGTAAAATGGTAATTATTTAATAATGGTGACTGGCATAAAGATGGACTAATGTTGGAGCCGGTGGCTCGTTAACCAGCACAGATTATTTTTCCATGTCAGTATGATTACTGTTTTCAATTCATCTGATTGTTTTCTATCTGAGCTGAAATGGACCGCAGATGAACGCAGCCCTGATGTTTCATTACCGGAACAAATGATCCCATTGAGTCTAAATGTGTTGACTTGGTATCATCACCATCCTCTTACTGTGGTCTGTAATTATCCTCATGCTGTGTCTGAGCTACCACACACACACACACACACACACACACACACACACACACACACACACACACACACACACACACACACACACACACACACACACACACACACACACACACACACACAATATTTTTCTTATTATGAACAAATCTCGTAAAAAACAACCAAACCAGTGTGACAGTGCGTCTCTTACTACTTTCTGACTTCCTGTCTGTAGCTCTCAGACCCACTGGTTCCTATTGAAGATGTATATTCTTCAAACTTACAAATATAGTGTTACATTTTTATAATTTGGCCACTGTAGTTTTTATCGAATGTTACACAAAACAGATGAAATAATGCATTTGTTGTGGACTTATATATATTATTGGATTAATCTAGCAGCAGGAAGTAGGATGACAGCAGGATGGTATACGTGTTACTGAGTCAAAATAAACAGCGTGTGTGTTCGAGGTAATGAAGGAACAGTGTGGCTCAAAGATTATGTTTTTGTGTAAAAGCAATGAAGCTCTATTGCCTAGAGAAAGAAGATATATCAGACCTTGATACACACACAATATTTGTTAGTAGATACATCATTTACTCTCAATTTGAGTCCCTCTCTCTCTCTCTGTGTGTGTGTGTGTGTGTGTGTGTGTGTGTGTGTGTGTGTATGTGTGTGTATGTGTGTGTATGTGTGTGTGTTTGTGTGCAAAAAGGTCACTCCCTCCTTGGCGGCTCTGAGCCCTTCTGTCAGCCTACTGGAGGTTCTGACCCCCCATCCAGACACCCTCTGAGCCTGGATCAATGACTCCCCCAACCCATACTGCACACTCATAACGGACTACAGACTACCCTTTTTTTAAATAGATGGAGACCAGATTTCAGAAACAAATCCAGAAACCTGAGGAAATTATTTCTGATTTACAGGTTCAAGTTCGGATTTTACACTAATGTTACACTAACACTTCTAAATGAGTCTGCTTTGCGTTTAAAAAGTACGGCATGTCAAGTAGTCACCATTGTTTCATTACATCAATATTATTTTGATACGATGACAACCTAAGGCCGGTTTGAGACCAAATCTGGTGCTGTGGCAAAAAGGCAGGTTTGTCCATTTATTGGAGTGAAGGTATGCATTTTGCCTGCGGCGGTGCAGGCCGCCAAAAAACACAGTTGACACAAGTTGATAGAGATTCAACTTTTGGAGAAACGCATCCCACTGTCATGCTGCGGCAACCAATCAAATTCCTCCACAGCCACAGAAATGTCACTGAAGCAGAGGCTATCCACTCAATACTCTGATACTCTACCTGTTGTGGTGTGTGTTCTGGCTTTGTTTTTTTCATTCACTCGGCTTCTAAATCTGAGTCTGGCTCACAATTTACACTGCAAAACAGTGACATGAAGAAATTTGTCTCCAATGGTTTGAGACAGAGAGAGAAAGAGCAGTGAATTCGTGAATAATTGAGAAAGCTGGTTAATCAGCGATTGTTTCACAGTAGTTACGTTCAGCACAGCCCCAGCAGCCACGCACACACTGCATCGCACAACCCTGCAGTGAATCACAGCAATGCCTCATTTGGACCAAATAGGTCCTAGTGCAGTTTTTAAATATATGATGTATATGTGATGTGTTTTTCTTGGAGGCTGGTACTAAAAGTTGCCATTTTTGCAATGTTGTGATTGACGATGCTGATATCTAAATAGCCACAAATATGTAAACTAGAAGATTAAATTAAATTTAAGAGTATTAGCTTGAGGACTCAGGTTGGGTTCAGACTGAACCGTCACGTCTGTGCTGAAACATTATAACGGGCGATTTGAGCCCTGAATCAGGTCATCAGTCAAACAGCAGCCCTCCCTCTGCTGCTCTCTGGATTCTATAGGCTCTCCTCCATTTTGTCTAGCGACACAAATGTCAGCCATTATTACTAATGAATCGATCAGCAGGAGACATCCTCCCTCCCTGCTGCTCGAATTAATTGGGGCTTTAAAATTTCACTAAATTATTTACACACCAGCAGAGTGGCGGGCTGTGAGTCGGGAGATTAAAGACACAGACGATGAGTGTTTGCAGCCCTGAGTGTCAGTACAGCTGCTTAAGAGGGGAAAGAAGACCATCTGACAGACTGAAGACTCACAAAGCCTATGACTTCAACAGCAACAGGTTTAAAAACACTAACCACCCCTAACATATGAAGGAAAACAATTATGTTGTACGATGAAATGCAGAGCTGTATGTTTTTTTTTCTAGTATTGAATGACCTCTTGACTATTTGTTCAACTAACTGGACTATCAGAAAATAGTTTTTCCAAAGCCCAACAGAACGCTCTAAAATGTCTTGTTTTGTCTGACCAACAGTCCAAAACCCAAAAGTATTCAGTTTGAATGACATAAAACAGAAAAGAAAAACAGAAAATCTTTACATTGGAGAGGCTACAACCAGAGAATGGTTCAGACTTTTGCCTGACAGGTTTCTCCATAGCAACAGCAGCCAAAGCTCATGGATACTGTAGCATTTAGTGCCGCCTGCCAAACTGACAGACAAAACATGATTTCTCAGAAACAAAGTAAAAGAATTAAAACTGCTTAACATTAACATGTAGGATCCAGGAGAGTCTTGTGTTTCTATGTTAAGTAACAGTGAGGACATCGCTGAAGGTGAGGTCAGTCATACTCGAGAAAGATAGCTGATTGTTGAATTTCATTCCCAGGATGTCAAATACGGCTCGCTCTGAGACACTTTTTTTAGTGCTGGGAACCTCAGTATTGACAACCTGGGAGCATGCGTTGTTTGGCTCACTCTGAGCCTCTTTGTTTTCTTTCTATTAAGCTTTCAGCCGTCAATCAGCCCGCTGATGAACTACATCTTTGCCGATATTTAGATTAACCGGGAGGCAGAAGAGGCGGGACTGGCAACACAGCGGCGGCCATCGCCACAGATTGAGCTTCAAAGCAGCTCTCCAGAAACCTGTGAATGACGTCACACATACACCGTCCATTTTTTATACTGTCAGCGATCATAACCCAAAACGTCAGTATTTGACAACCTGGGAATGACTCATCAACTATCTTTTCCCAGAGTGACTAACCCTAACTTTAAAAGAATACTGAACACTAAGAAATACAAATGAGGCAAATACAGAAGAAGGAGAATCACTTCCAATCCAACAGCACCAATAACCACTAAATTCTGGTTTGATTACCATGAATGATGGCTGATGTGAAGTGTCTATGTTTGTTGATTTTTTCAGGTACCTCTGTATCATTTAGATATACAGAGTAGCAAGATATACAGAATGAGAGCTTTCAGAGGAATTAAAAGAATTGTAAGAATAGAGACAAGGAGAGATTATTTTGGACCTGTTTGTAATTTTTAAAAAAAGAAACGTTTCTTGTAAAAATACAGAACAAATTGCCACAGTGATGTTGAGAATAACAAAACATCAGCAAGTTCTTTTACTTCTGATCATCCCTTTATCAGCTCAACTGTTCTAGACCAGGCAGATAGCTCAGTTGTATACATTTAATCCCTCGTGTTATGATGGAACTGTACTGCCAAGCTCTCTTTTAAGTCCTCCACCATTATCTATGGATCATATGTTCCTTCATGCATAAAACATGTTCCAGCCTGATATTAAAAACAACTCCATTGCCTGCTTCAAGACTTCTAAGTCTGTCAGAGAGCCTGAACACTTCATACATCAGTATAAGTCTTAAACCCAGTGTCCCTGTAGAATGAGTTTCATTTAATTGATCACTGAGAAAGCAACAGTCAGCAGTACTGAAGCCACAAGCTCAGTAGATCATATTTCAGAACTTTCAAGTATTTCTTTGACATTTCATTGTGTTGGAGAAAAAGTTTCACAGACTGAACTGAATGAAAATAAGTTTCACCTTTTTACAAATGGCAGACTCTGTTGCAGCTGTAGTATAATCTAAAGGCGCCTTTGTGCGATAATCAATACTGACATGAATCCAAGATCGAAATATGAAAATGTTCCAAATATGTAAGTAGTAAGACTGGATAACAGTTTTACATGGTGAACAAAACTAAGCTTGTTATCAAATTGACACTGAGATTTCTGAAATGAGGCTTAAAGGTGACATTATGGTCATTTTAGCATGTACACGTAGCATGTAGTATGTATAATGTAAACACTTACCAGGATGTGGGGGTGGAAAGTACGATATAAAACAGATGATATGAGAGCAAGTATTTCTAGTCAAAAGACACCTAATAAACTGACAAAAGTAATCAGAGTACTAGTACAGTGATTACTGTAGCCACCCATGTTATCCTCGATGCAACGTTACAGACCAGTCAAACTCACCATGAGGAGAAACCTGCCTCGACTAGGCCATGTCAACATTACTGAAGGAATTACTGATCTTATAAAGTAAGGACTGGACTGACTTTGTTTCATAGTAATTTGGATATTTTAACTTGAAAGGTTTGTTTCTTATTGTCAGATTAATGTTCAAGATGTTCTGCAAAGCTGCAGATTATCTGTTTGAGACCCACCAAAATACTTTGTATTACATCTGATTATTCACAGTCACAAAAACTTCACAGGCAGGTTGTAATTTAACAGGAAGCAGGTGCTATTCCAGACTTTGTTAGCCATTTTCTCTGACTGTGTGGAGGCTGAATTTGGTCTGATTTGACACAGAAATCTTGACTCGACCCTCCCACCATGGTAGTTTTTTTTTTTTTTTAGGAGGCCATGTGTCATTTTGTCAAACCCGTAACAGATCATCTACCAGCCGAACTGATCTGACAGAGTTTATTCTAAAAACCAATTACTTCATGTTCAATAAAAACCTGATGATGTGCAGATTAAAGGAACAAGCGTGGGCTTCTCCTCTGCCTCGAGCGAAGCTGCAGAATCAGTCCCATTTCTCCTTTCAAATTGCAAATGTCACAGATGAACCGTGAAGTAGTGAAGTTATGAAAGTCATCAATCTGCCAGGAAAACTAAAAGACCACAGAGAAGGAGCATCAGAGCCATAACAAACAGCTGTTTCGAGGTGACAGGTCAGATTTGTCAGGAGAACCACCAGGAGGATTCGGTTCAGTTTTTGATAAGAAATGTTCTGATTGATCCTCCTGCTTTGTGTCCGATCAGATAGGTGAAGCAGGAAATCAGAGCACAGTGGTGAAATGCTGCTTTGACTCGGTGCTCTGATGAAGAAGGAATCCCACACTGTGTGACTTCATGCACATTGTAACTCAATGAACTGAGAGCAAAACAGGCCATGACAGAACAAAAAGCAGAAATGAGGGAAAAAAAACAGAAGAAAGATATACAAAGGAATACAGGGAACATGATGGAGGAAAACACAGAACACCAACGCATATAGCACTGGCACGGATATTAATTTAATAACTTTATTGATTCTTTCCTTTTCATCTAATAGAAGAATTGGACAAATTTAAATTTTGACTGAATGTTGCCACTTTTTATTAATAAAGCTATAAGCATCAAGTGTACAACCTCATCTGAATGCCTATAATTCAGTAGACTGAGCTGTCATCAATAAGATAGCAAGATCAATGTTTAAGAAAATGCCTCCCATTAGTGTGGTAAGAGCGAGTGTTTTACCACACTCATACCACACTAAAACCATCCCGGTGTCTTGAGTGCCATAACAGACCGTGATGAATTGTGGCTCTCAAGGCCAATTCACGGTAGTATGAGTAAACGTGCTCTCCCATGCCTCACCCTCTCCTTCCATGTATGGAGGAAAAACTCTGGCTTCAAAATTCACATAAAAAGCAAACGGCCATATCTAGATCAGTTCTAGTTTGTCTGTTCTGAGCTACTGTTCTAAAACGGCGGTTTAACATGGTGCGGACTCTTACTGTAGATATAAGGGGTTCATTTTGAGACAACAAAAACACAACGATTCATATACTCAGGTTATTATACATTAATGAAAACATACTAATGAATATTATATTCAATTCCTGCAAAGAAATACTCCCAAATCTTACACACTGGACCTTTAAGTATATGTGCATGTTTCTTATTTTTTGCATTTTTTATGCAAACTCTTCCTTGCCATTACATGAACACTAAGTGCTCAAGACGTTGTTGATGTTTTTGCCATATTACTCACCCCAATATGTCCAAAGAAAATCCCTGCTAATCTTCACCAGACTACAATCAGTAAAGTCATAGCAAAGTCTATGTAAAGGTATTCAGACATTTTGGATATCAACGATCAACAAAGAACCCAACAGGGACATTTTTTAGACGGTAGACACAGATACTCTCCTTCTCCCTCTTCTATTAAACATGAGAAACAAATGAGTCAACAGGAGAGGCAATAAAAAAACTGTAAGCACAGTTAAATGAAATGCCAGGAATGATTTGCAGCTTCTGTCTGATCCAGATGCAATTGTGCTTTTTATCATACGAGTCTCTGCTGGACAAACAACACAAAGCTAAATGAGAAAAGAACTGTGGGAACAAAGTGATTTGGATGTGTTTATTCGACCGCAGCGGAGGAAAATCCTTCTTACTGCCAGGAGGAGGAGGTTTACAGAGGAATCTCCATAAAAGATGGGAAAACTGAGGGGAAAAAAGGTAAAAGATAATTGAAAAAAAGAAGCTGTGACTGACTGAATGTGTCAAAGTGATTATATGTTCTGGTATCAAAACCTCCTGATTTCCATTAAACTGAACACACAAGGATAAGAGCCATTACAGTCATATGATACCCTAAACCTCTCTTCCTCCTAAACAGAACACTAATTTTTTTTAATCATTTTTTTGGGTTTTGACCTTTTGAACCATGTCCTCTTCATAGTATTCAGATTATACAGCAAACATCCCTCTGCAAATACAGAGTGAAGGCACAAAGTTTAAAGGCAACACAACTGGCAGTCGACAGTCTGAGGATTCTTTTTTGTTTTATATTAAAAGAAACATTCCAATGTCTTTATACAATCTAAAACATCTACTATGATAAGAAAATATTTTAATGTTTGTCATCCTGAAACAAATTCACACACAGTTGTCTGCTTACTGGGTGTGGCAGGTGTTTCTATTATTTTGTCCACTCATTTATTTCAATGAGGGGAGGATAAATAACGTAAATAATATTTTTCTGTATAATATATAGTTCAACGGCACCACAAACTGATAATACGGCTAAATCAACACCAACTGAACATTAGAACCTTCATGAAGGGAGGAGGACTGCTTTGCGGACGGTCATACATGTTTTTCTAGGTGTACGTAATAAATTGGCATCTGAATCAGTGAGTACAGCGAGTTCATCAAAGCTTGTTTGCTGAAAATAACACTGACGGCAGTGGGAGTGAACCAAAACAGTACCACTGAGTGCTGTAAAATGAAATTATGAGCTGAAACTTGCTTTAAAGCACCAGAGAGCTGAGGGGAACTGAAGAATTGTGTGATTATCTGTTTGTTCATCAATGCAAGTCATGTGATTCATTGCTCATATAAAAGATATTGATTATAGCTGCTTTAAATGCATAGAATACGTGATGGGGGAGTCATTTCCTCTGTTTCCATGTTGATTTTATTGAAATAAAGTATTGCAGATTTTATTTTTTTCTCTAAGAACTTTTTAGGCATCCTCAGTTAAATATTTTATGAATGATTTTAGGAATTTTATGGTACACCACCGTGCAGAGGCACCTTTTGTGGAAATACAGTATCTCCTCTATACCAGTTAGCGGACCTACTACATGCACGTCAACTGTTTATGTGGGAAAAAAAGTCATATAAAGCCTTTTGATTGCCTCGAGTGATGTCACTTGAGTCAGCTTCAGTTAAAGCTGAAGACTACAAGTTAGAAAGAAAGTGACAGAAGTGAGTTTACCAGATATCTGCAGCCCGTCCTTCATATAATGTAGCCTCGAGGCTAAAGGCTATTATTAACCACTACTAGCAAAACACACCGTAATCTCCAACCAAGCTGATGGTCGAGTTGCATTGTGGGTAATGTAGGCAACTACAAAGTGTGTTTAGTCATTGTATATATAAGTGGTTTCATTTATTTCTCTTTTACATACTTAGATTGAATTGAGAATTTGAAGTTCTGAATCAGAATATTGAGACCAGTGTCTTAATCCACCCTCTTTATTCTACCCTTTCCTTCTGACTCAGTGACACAAAAATTATTCCACTCTGGTAAAAAACTACTATATAGTTATGCAAAAGGAAAATGCGGACAGAGGGGGGACCAATTTGGACCAATTTGTCTAGCTCAATTATTACAAGGACCTGCTTGAAGTACTGAACTAATCAAAAACCTGTAGTGATAATCACAATTGGAACATAAGGACCTTTGCATGTAAGAGGAGGGAGAAAGAAAGAAAAAAATGCTTTTCATCTGTTGCTATAGTGAAGTTATATAGAATCTAAAAATAATTTTACATTTCAGCTTTTATCTAAAGCGGCTTCATGTCAGAACAGTGAAAGAAAAAGCACAGTTCATATCCAGCACCAACAAAAACTAATGAAAATACTTTGATAAATATTGCAAAAGGTATCCTTGTTTTTATCCTTCCTATGTATGCCTATACTGTAAATCTGTTTAGATTAAGTGCAGTACATACAGTAAATCATGGCTGCAGATGTTTTACATCACATGGACAAGTCATTACATTACCTCAATAGGGATTCCAAGTTGTGCTGCTGGAGTATTATTTCAATTTATGCACATATATTTGTACAAATATTAGCACTATTCAGTCTATTTCAGTCTACATTTCTAAATCTTAGTCGATTACTCAGATATTCCAACACCTGGCATGTGAGTGGTACTTTAAATGTTGGAAACCCCATCCTTGAATTACTTGGTAGAGCGACCTTCAAACTGCCTGGAACCCAAGCTAACCATTCTCTGGAGACAGCAGCGTACTAGCTGGACTACCAGTTAACTAACTAATCGTTAAATACTCATTAAGCTTGTCTTTTAGATGCAAGAGGCTTCACCTTAGATTATTTTCTTTGACCAATGGTTGTGATCAATGGTCATTCGGTGTTTCCTGAACTGTGGGTTTTGTAGGGGGAGACAGAGGGGAGACAAAATCTCCACACTGCAGGTTTACTACAGAGACTCGAAGAAAATTGCTAGCCTTTTCCACGTTGTAACTAACTTCCAAAAAATTCAACATTTCCTTTAATGAGGATGACTTGGATTCTGTGTCATGAGATGTATCAGTAATGTGTCCTCGGGGACATAATGAGGATCTGTGGTTAGAGGAGACAGCTGGAAATGTCAGCAGTCCTTTAATGTGACAGACTAACAGGTCGCTCGACTTCACAGCAGAGACAGTGTTGAGTCATCGTCACCGCCCACTGATCAGGAACTCTGGGAAAAAACAAAAAAAAACTGAGGGGGCTGAAGAGGAAGCGGCAGCTTTAGATCATTTAGAAAGAAAAAAGGAAATGTAGGTTTGATCAACTTGTTGATTGCTCACATACGTCAGACCGGGTCAAATCTTTTCATCATGTGTCTGAGCTTGGCATCAGATCTCTGTGTTCCTGCACAATAACACAGTTTCACATGTGCTGTATGTCAGAATCATGTACATCATGTAAAACACATCCAAACTGCTTCTGTTTGAGTGGCAACAAAAATCAGACAATATGACAAACAAGCAGCAGAAATTAAACAGCCGCTTTCTAATCTCTCCAGTGTCACTGCACCAATAATTATATTAAAACTGTCATTCATAACCAAACAATCCATGGGTTTAATTTCATCTGGGGATGAAGGGGATGTCTGTTTCAATTTTCAAAACCCCATTTCATTAGTATTATCATGCAAAACACAATAAAAAAAATCCATCATAATTCATTATCCATGATTATTTATTTTTGGTGTCTACCAACTCCTGAGGGAAATATTTGCCTCTTTAGCTGCTAAATGCTCAGCTACATTCACCAATGTGTCTGTCTGCTGTTTGCTGCTGAGCAGGTAGTATACCGCCTGCCATGGTTTAGAAATGAAGCTTTAAAGTGAGAGTGAACTAAAATAGTAACAGTTGTGGGCAGGACAGCTGGAAATGGATAACTTCCCCTGTTGATTACTCAGTTTTATGTTTAAATATCGAAATCAGGCATCTCAAAAAACTGAAATATTTTATACATTTCAAAATCTACAGGTTCAAAATTCTTGTTTCATTTTGAATCTCTCTTTTTATCACTCCATAAATCAGAAAATACTGTCAACAGCCATAAAAAAGACTTTTTTTTTTTTTTTTTTTTGGAATAAATTGTTATAAATCAGGCTGATATATGAACAAACCCCTCCACAAAAACCTTAAGAATATACAAAGATTGGTGTGTGTCATACTATAATTTGAAAATCTGCATTCTCAACTTTTTCTGAAATGTTATGATTAAATATTCACACAAGGCATTCCTTGTTTGAATATTTACGTTTTTGGTGAAATAAACACCTAAATGTGGATTTTGGCTGTTTTCTTTCCACTAGTCTAAAGGATGACATCAAAATATTCCAAAATTAAAAAATTGACGAGTGCATGAAAAAAAAAAAAAAAACTGTACCCGCATCTCGTCTCATCTATGGAGAAAAAAGGTTTTGAAAAGTTTTTTCTAGCCCCTTTCTGACTTTATTTTTTTTCATTTTTTCAACCAGACAAAGGACGAAAATAACCAACAACAATAACAGTTTGAAGGTTTGATTCAACAAATAATGGCATCTTTAACAAATAACTGAGGTTATGAGAACATCCTTCAATACAAGAAAATATAAAAATCTCCACAGATGTGATAAAAAGAGTCTTCTGTGAAGCTTTGCACCCTCTGAAAAGGATAACAAAAAAAGGCTCGCACAGAGGAATTGTTTAAATAAACGTGAGAGAAGGATCTTATGTTCATCTATGGAAAAGAAAAAAAGCGCATGCATACAGACTTCAAACGTTTAACCATTTCTCCCCAGCTGAGTGTAAATCCACTTTCATGCTGCATTAGCAGGCTTCCATGTGAAACTTGTATCAAAGCAAACAGACACAGACGCCTCCCACTCACACACTGAGGAGCACATACATTAAACAGCCTGGAGGCAGAGTGACAGAGCTCCTGATGTGTCCACAGCCTCTCTGTACATGACAGGTCTGTTTGTTTGAAAGGTAAATACAAACTTACAGCAAATATCCTGCTCAGTTGTGGTTTGGTTATTTATATGATGTTCAGTCAGAGCAGAGACAGAAATGACAGAAACAAAGAAGTGAAAAGTTAATGCTGGTTCTATGCCGGACACCTAGAAAGCTGACCCATGCTGACCCATGTCCACTGCTGAAAGTGACATCATCAACTGGACCACAGGGCAGAAGAAGGTGGCCTGGTCTGATGAGTCATGTTTTGATGAGATGATAGAATGTAACTGAGGAAGTAGCTATTTCTATATCGTGTAGGATATTTAAGATTTAAGTTATTTCACAATTTTACCAGATTCTACCTAAGCGACCCAAACTATTCGAATCGGCTAACTACGCCTTTTTTGTCTAGCTCACATTCATTCTTCAGATTTTTTTTTCTTTTTAAAATACTCAGTTTGATTTTGGGTGGAGGAACTTTGCAGCGGTTGGCTCGTGAACATGCCTTTCTTCTATGTATTTTTCTCAGCTCGAGTGTCTGCAGGTGTTATGCTCTACAACTACAGACTGTATAATAACTTCCTGAACTGTCTCCGAGTTGGCTTTCCACAATAATTTGTTTAACTCTCTCTTCAGCGGTGTGAAACTTAAAAAAGTGAAACTTCAAAATCAGCCTGAAGTCTAAATATATTTTCGGTTCATTATGAAACTGTGGCGGGACAAATGAGATGGATTGAAATCAGCACATTAAGAGCACTTCTTTGCCATTCCATTTTTTGAGAACATCAGATAAATAATCAGACCACATCCTTTTCAGTTGGCAGTCGATACAGTACAATTACACTAAAGGACATTTCAGAGGAGAGGGTAATGGTAACAATGATGGTAACACATTACATTAGTAAATCAATGTGCCTTCTTTAACAAAGATCACCGCCACCCTGTCATGTTTTTGGAGACACATTTCAGAGAGACAGATAATCAAGGTTACACTCTGACAGTAAGGTAGTAGTCAAAGTAATCAAAGAATATAATACACCTATTTGTCAGAAAACAGTACAAAGGTAAGATTATTCTTGATGTCCCAATGTTCAATGTTGTTTTTTGTAAATATAAAATCATTCTGAATTTAATGTCTGCAAAAGTTTAAACAGGAGCAACAAAAGACTCTGAATGTTGTGTAGCAGGAAAAACACCTATTTGGAACATTCGACAGGGAAACAGGTTCATAGTGACAGTATCATGACCAGGTACTTAAGGGGCAGTCTTCGCAAAGATGGGGCGAGGTCAAACACTTTGTTCTTAAACTGTTGGATATAGACTGAAAACCAACATTTAATGCAGGCAGCTCTGCATTAATGACCAACATGATTATGTAAAGGATATTACTACATGGGCTCAGCAAGACTTCAGAAAAGTCTGACTTCAGTAAACACACTTTGTGGTTGCATCTACAAATGCAAGTTAAGACTCTACCATGCAAAGAGAAAACTAGAAACACTGGCAACTTCTCTGGACCCAAGCTCATCTGAGATGGACAGACGGAAAGTAGAAAAGTGTGCTGTGGTCTGATGAGTCCGCACTACAGAGTGGAAATCACAGATGTCGTGTCGTACAGGCTTATGTTTTACAAAGGGTCCCAACTTTTTTGGAGTCGTTGTGTTTGAGTCACTTTCCTCTCTATGGTTTGTCACAGGCTGTTTCTCTGTTTTTCATGCAGGATTCGAGGAGATATTCTGCTGAATGTGAACAGATTGGGGAATCATGAGCAGATGAAAGTGGACTCAAATATCCGGTCAGAAAGTTTGTGTTTTTCTGTTTGTTGTAGTTTGGTTCAGATTTAATTTTGGGAAGAAACTGTTGGCCAATATCATATTAAATATATAATAATATGAAATTAGACAGAAAATCATTAGCTACAGTCCAACATTTAATCATCAGAAAATGTTGTACAGCTGCTCCACAAATGACAAGATTCTCAACCTAAAAATGTAAAACATGATTTATGAAGTGAAAATGGGGAAATAATTTTAGTCATTTATTCTTTAATAATAATAACCATTATAATTATTAATCTGGTGAAAATACAGATATCGATCAGACGTCGTCTCTGACCTGGTTTGACCCGCTGATCTCTCTTTGATTTCCCTGCTGCCCTTCACCATCTCATTTTGCACACAGATTAAAAGCGTAAGCTTGAGATGAAAGACGGGTCTGCGCTGAGAGCACAACCGACGTCAGAAGGTAAGACAGAATCAGTGAAATCCTTCGTTAAATAAAGAAAAATCTCAGAGCTGGAGGCGTTATAGTCTGAGCAGCGGCAGTGTCCTGCTGAGCTCCAGAAATGTCGCACACCTAAAGCACCGGGCTCCAGCTGCTTTAAAACACTAAATTACAGGTCATACACCTGCAGCTCCAGCACAGGAATATGACCTTCATAAATATAAATTGGCATCATTTAAGAGAATTGATGTGTTTTTCTGCGCAGTAGCACTGATGGTGTGATATCAGCAGTATATGTTTAGGTCTCTTTAGGTCCTCTTTTTCATGGCAACACAGACTCGATGATAAAACCGGAGGTTAATAACACGTTAAAGATGGATACCATAAACTGGATACTGGAGCTGTTGGAGCTGTTAGAATTTTTCATGTTTACAGAAGATCATTTCTACAACAGTTTGGATCATTTTCAAAATCATCCATCAGTGTTCAGATTGCTCTCTATCCTAACCCTAACCCTTGAGGTGGCTTTATCAGTTTTAGTTCAAAGTTGCTGCAACTAATAATGATTTTTACTGTAAATATATTTGTTGTGATTAATCAAATAATAATAATGTATCATGACAATATCATGTCAGAAAACTGTAATATTTTAGGGTTTTGAACTGTCTGTCAAATTTCTTGTTTCAACCATTTTGAGCTCTACAAAATCAGGATCGGAATTTTTTCACAATTTTGATGACATTTTGCAGCCCAAACAAAAAATGAACTGATTATTGTCAATTAACTCATCAATGAATTGGCTTCAGCTCTACAACACTACAACATGTATGATGTATTGCGGTTTGACTGCTAAAAGGCATTTTTCTGAGCAAGCACTGAATCTTACATGAGCAAAGAAGAGAAATCACGTGTCTTTGTTTAAATAGTTTCCTGAATTAAAAAGGTCATTTCTTTATTACCATAAAAAGGGATTTTTTGTAAAGCCCTCTCAGACTAACTTGACATTTGGGACTATAAAAAAAAAGAAGTGACAAATGTCAAAATGACTGTAATACCAAATGACAATAACAAATGCTGCTGGATTATCTCTGCAAGATTTGTAGCTAAGAGGTTACAGCATTTACAATCTGCTATGGTACTTTAAGTAGAAAATGTTAATTTTAATAATGTAAAATGAGACATATCATCAGTAAGGTTTAGTGAGCTCTAAACAAAACATGCTGTAGGTGGTTTGTAAATTTGCATTTGGAGGAATGTAATCAAGCACAAAGATTCAATTTTAAACCAACTTTCTATCAGGAATAAAAGGCAGCAACAAATCCCAGGTGTTGTTATTAACAGGACATGTTGTTACAGTCACCCCAACTGCAGTAAATTTACATGAAAACACAACAACTGTGGCAGTTTCTCCCAGTGAGCAATATTAAATTAAATCACCTACTCTGTATCTGTGATCCACATTAAGACTGCAAAGTTCACAACAGAGGCAATTAAAACCATTTCACCTCGCAGAGGGATGACTGATGGATGAGGATGTCAATTCCTATTTCTCCCTTGAGCCTCACACACACACGCAGACACACACACACACACACACACACACACAGACACGCGCGCACTCGCACGCACACACACACACACCTGTACATACCTAAAGATATCCTCAAGTGGTCAAAGCAGGTCGATAATGAAAACGTCTAGAGAGAACGGCCGAGCTGTCATTTCATCATTAGACTGTCGCTCAAGTGAAAAACAGATCATCACAGAGCTGCGTTCAGGAGCTGAAATCCTCTGAATAAAAAAAATAAAATGGGCTCCCAACTTACATTAGTCTGACCTGTTAATCTGTGAAGCAAACGTTAATTTGACCTGTCAGTCTGTGAAGCTACATTAGCATGTCCTGAGAGTCCACGAAGCTAATGTTCATTTGTCCTGTTAGTATATGAAGCTAATGTTCATTTGTCCTGTTAGTATATGAAGCTAATGCTCGTTTGTCCTGTTAGTATATGAAGCTAATGCTCGTTTGTCACATTCAAGCCGCACCCTCCGGTGCTGTTACAGATAGCTTATTAAAGCACCCAGGCCCACATTTGGCCCAACGCATATTTTGAGCTTCAAAACGGCACTTTGGAAAACTGTGGGTGATGTCACTCAGGCTCTGTCCATTCCTAATACTGTCATTGGTCCCATTAGTCCATGAAGCTAATGTTAGTATGTCTGCTCCTGTTTGTAAGAAACCCTTTAACCATCAGTCATTTGAATGAAAGACTGTTTAGTCTGAAAATCTAATGCAATTTCTTAATTATTCTCATATATAACATTGGGCATATTAAACCATTTCAAATCGACATCCAGAAATTCATGGATATCATCATAGACGCTTTGGCTTGTTCCCATTTTTCTGATTCGACTGCCTGAGTTCTTCCTCATACATTTTCAGGTTTACTGCCATTTCAGTCAATCAATCATCTTTAGGTGTCTTAGCACTCCATTATTATACAGGCAAAAAGTGAATTAATCTGCTTCTTTGCAATACGCCATATTATATTTATTCATCCATCATGTTCATTAAAGTAGACAATCATGAGTCACTTCTCTCCAGAAAGCGTTTCAGAAATAACCTCCTCACATGACAATCTCACTGACTGTGGGAAGAATCTTATTAGCTCTGCATCACACACACTGGACATACGCTGCCGACACAGAATTAAATATTTCAACAGACTCTTGTGCCTGCTCATGCTGTTGCGCCAAAGAGCTGAATTATGGACAAGATGCTAATTAGAAAAATAGCAGCAGAGCGGTAATGGGTGTTAATTAAGGAGTGTGATGGACAGTGAGGAGGACATGTATGAGATAGAGATGACAGGACCAGCCAGGAGGACTGCAGAACAGACAGTGATGAGCGGAAAAACATCCACAACAGTTAGTCTGGTCAGTAGCTGTGCAGAGGTCTCACTTTGGACCCAAGTGCTGGACAGACAAAGTGACAGATAAAGTAACCCTTCAGCAACAAGGACAAGGACAGCCCATAGGCCAGTGTCAAGGAAGGAGGCACGCATGCAGATTTGTCTGACTGACATGTAATTCTGATATTATTCATAATTTATACATTAGTTGCATGATAGATGCATTTTGGTGACCCACTAGTAGAGTGCCTGGTGCTCCTTCGACCATTTTCTAATTTACAAAGCAAACTGAGTCACACGGGAACTTTATTTGTTTATACCAATTAGTAAATGTTCATTAATGTCCCTTGGCTGTTGTCTGGGAAGTTGCTTATTAGCCTCATCAGCGATCTGACACTGATTTATGTGAAAAGTTCAGGTACACTTGATACCCCAATCTGCTGCTTGCTTAATCCAGTGTTTAATTTGCTGAATGATAATAGTTGTGTATGAGGTTGCTAACATCAGACACCAACAGAAGGCAGGAGCGTTCTCACCTGGTAGGCACAGCAAGAAAAGAGAAGGTTATGACTTTGCTACATCAACAATCCTAATGTTTATTCATTTTATCTGATAAATTCTGCATTAGTTTTTTTCTGATTGGCCCCCTGGCCACCTGTCATTTTGCAGAGGTGGTACCTGCGCAAAGCGAGTTGAGTATCCCTGTGCTAGTATGTCCACTTACTGTATAAAAAGCACCAAGCCTCATCAGATATTTCTTTCTTTATTAACTTCTTCACCTCCTGTATGCTATTGTTTTCCTAAAAGGGTCACGGAGGCGCGCAATTTATTACATTTCTCATTAGATTTGATGACCCATAAAAACCCTGGGAGCGACTTTGTTTTACTCTTGCTTGAGAGTCACCAGTACCATTTCCAAAATGTGCAGTCAGTCATGTTTTTGTCACTTCACAAAGCAAAAACAGTTAAGTACATCAGCGTTCCTAATGGCTAACAACCAATTCCCATTATTGACCTGAGAATGTGTGTCTACAGTCCCTCTCCACTTGTTATTGGTGCCATTGATTTTCATAAAAAAAAAAAAAAAAAAAAAATGTAGCCAAGCAGATCAATTTTCAGATTTCAAGTGGCTGTTTGAAGTGAAGTCAGCGTGGAAGTGCCAAAAACTGCAGTTCTTTACAAACACAGAGGTTTGTTTTTCTCCATTTCGTCTTTATAAAGGACAAGATATAAGACACTTAAGTTTTAATTCAATGTGTGGTAGCATCATGAGCAAAGACTGATTCTAGGTAGGCTAGTATATCGTGATGTACAGAAAATCTTTAGTTTACTATCATTGGTGACGAAGAAAAGCATTGGATGCTCACGAGAGAAACTGGAACCAGAAAATATTTGCCATTTTTGACATGCACGCATGAACTTTCATCCACTGGCATAAATATGGATACATAATAGATGTAATCTGACTGATTATTAATATCTAGTTACTACAAAGCTTAAACTCTACTTCATGGAGTGTTCCTGTTATTGTGTCCTCCTTTCTCAGACTTCACTGCCTCCTCCCACAGCCTGTTTTTTTAGTTTGTTTGCTGGTTTCAGCAGCAGTAGCTTGTTACGGTATAAGGCGTGAAGAGTCTGTATGAAACTTTTCAGATCTGAAGTGTTTCACCTCTCCGAGTCAAAAACATCCAGCCTGCGGGGAAGGTGCTGATGCAGCTGAAGAGGTAAAGTCTTTTACTGAAATAATGATGTATTCATGTGATGAGGAAAATCAGTGTGAAAGCTGTAAAATCCTGTTGGCTCTCCAGCTGTGCCGCTTCCTGTTTCCAATCCAGAGTTTCCTCCTCTGCTGATGATTCACCTCCATCTACACAGCACTCTACTCTGTCTGCTAATGAAGGCTAATTCCTTTTGGTGGCACCTTTAACCACAGCCCTTTACATTATGATGTATGGTTGGGTGATATGAAAATATACAATAAAACGTGATGCTAAACATGTAGCTACAAGACTGAAGGTGATGCATGTTATCTCCACCTCTCTTTTCCCACTCACTTCCACTTCCAGATCTCTACTGTATCCTATTTAAAAAGGGCAAAAGTGAGAAAAGGAGCCAGCAGAGGTGGTTTGGGAGTCTAATCAGGTTGCCTCCTGGGCATGGCCAACTGGCAGGAGACTCCAGGATAGACTGAGACTGGAACTTGCTGGAGGAAATATAGAAACTATCTGGCCAGGGAACGCCTCAGGATCCCCGAGGAGAAGCTGGAAGACAGTGCTGGGGAAAGTGACATCTGAAATGTCCTGCTTTACCTGCCGCCACATCAATGGACATAAATCTGTATGGAATGTGAAATTACACAAACCAGAAATAAAGGTTTCATCCACATCACTGAGGAAAGGAACAGCTGCTGGTTTACTCAGTGTCACAATTTCCATTTTAAACCGTGAATCTTTCGAAATGAGCCTTCATCGAAATCAAAAGCGGGGTTGGCAGTTCTCCCTTTATCTTGTTTCTCTGTCAAACCTGCAGCTGCACCGTGGCCAGAGCTGGAGTCTGAGAGGTTTTGCAATTTTTTCACTACGTTATCTAGCCAGTTCAGTGTCCAACTGGCCACCATCATCCCAACAACTGTTTGTGTTTTAAAGAAATCATTTAAATTTGATCATATGACTTCATTCTGGTACATCTCTCCAAAAAATGATCTAGTTTCACCAAAATCAGTGAAGTAGTCGGTGGCGTGTGACACAAATCCACAAAGCATTGCTGAAATGATGAAGACTATACAAGCTGTTGAGACCATTTTATTTATTTTTTTCCCCATGTAATACTTGTTTTATGTCTGTATCTGTTCTCACACTCACTTGCCACACTTTATCTACCAAAAATGATGAGCAGGGTGAGAGGCAGAAAACAGATCATCTCATGTTTCTCTGCTGTGACAACCCTCTTTCCTCATGTGGAACATCTTCCACAAATTCACATGATGAATGAAAAACAGCACAAATCCGTGTTGTTGTCATTATACTGTATGTGTGCAGGGTGTTCATGGTGATGTGAAAACACACGCTGATGTCTCAGGAGAACAATTCAACATGAGCAGTGTGCCTGATCTCATGGGAACGATTATGTCCACTGAAGAGGACGAGTCGTCTCACTTTGATCAGTCTGTCTGTCAGCTCTTTGGCAGCGATATGCAAAACGGCGTGATTGAGAGTTTCAGTGAGATCCTCTCGTCTCACAATTGCTGGCAATTAAGGAGACGAGCTGCAAGTGGCCGATAAGATCTCCATCTCATAGCAGATGATAGGCGCTTCAGCAGAGGAGGGGAAGACAAAGATGAGGGGAGATAGAGGGAGAGATGGAGGCAGAGGAGCAACAGATAAGAGAGGAATCGAAAAATGGAAAAGAGGAGTGAGGAAATGCACTGCAATCTCTGCTCACAGCTGTCCTCCGACGACAGTGGAGATGGAAACATGAGTGGGAGGGTTTGTCACAGAGTCTCTGGAGGAGTCAGAAGTGTCCATCCAAATACTGAACACATTTTAGAAAATAAATTACACAAAAAATACAAAAGAAAATGTCAATGAAATGTAAAATCTGTTTAGATAAGCATATGTTTCCATCAACTACGAGAAGATCCAAAGAGCTTCAGCTGTAGATGTGTGCACATGGAGAAGGAGGGAGAACATTTTCAGTAATATCAGAGAGAAGCTGCGTGGTGATGTGGGATGGGGAGGGGGATCACAGGGAGCAAAGGTGACGGGAAAAAAAAAAAAAAGCTTTAGTTTGAAGAAAGAGGATGGTGGCACTCCTTCAAAAACTCCTTCACAAACAGAAAACCAGCTGGTGGGTCGATTTTCTAATCTGTTTCAGTCTGACGTCGGCAATAAGCTGAATTAGTTTGTGCCATAAGAGCTCAACAACCACTCCGTCATCAGAGGTGTGGAGGTGGACGGAGGCACGACGCTCCCATGACCAGAACTAAACTGAGCTTTACAACCAAGAACAACAACGATGGGCTAGCCAACAGAGCTGCATTACCACCCAAATTACCCAGATCTTTTAGTTCCTGGAACTACTTTTCCAGGAACTAAAAAGGTTCCTTCAACCCATTGTTGTCCGCATTTCCACTGTGATCTAAGACCCACAAAGTTTGAGCAAATTAGTCCACTGATGTATGATGATGATGACAGGGACCATTATTTGTGCGAGACTGCGGGTCACTTTTCTACCTGTCAAACTAAACGGGCCAGTCCACCAGGCACCTCATCTGGCTAGCTGTAGCTTGTGTATCCCCATGGCTTGCTAAGCTAGCATTACTGGAGCAACCGCAGTGTCAATTTGAGAGAGATTCTGGGCAGTAAACTCTGTTTGCTTTACCTGACCAGTTGTGTTAAGAGGATCCGGCAGTGTTAGTGTTTTGTAGTTCACTGAAACCCAACCTTTTAAACTATAAATTCCAAAATGTGTATGTATGAACTGAATGAAAACATGAACAGATGTGTAAAATCATCAATTAAGCGCCCTGAACTTTACCAAGCTGTTGTGTTTATGGTGTTGAAATGTACTTTATGTTCAGTACAATTGCAATTTCAGGTTGGCTTTTCAATGTTTGGTTTGATTACATCCAAGGCAAACATGAAGTGATGCATTTCTACTGTTTTTTTTGTAAAAGTATGCGAGATTTGAAACGCAGAG
The DNA here is from genome assembly GCA_033000465.1 of Sciaenops ocellatus. Classification (NCBI taxonomy): domain Eukaryota; kingdom Metazoa; phylum Chordata; class Actinopteri; family Sciaenidae; genus Sciaenops; species Sciaenops ocellatus. The sequence continues at coordinate 24,008,243 of CP136871.1, read as the reverse complement.
ATGGAAAACAAACATGTTTTTGTTAGATACTAAGATGGTAGGTACTAAGAGGTGAATAGAGGGCAGATAAAATAGTCTTGCCTCATAGTAGCTCCTCACAGCGTTGCAGAAAGCTTCATCCGCCACAATCTGAGTTTCCCCGTTGAGAAAAGCCAGGAAACGTTCCTTCACGGCCTGCAGCTGCTGCTTGTTCACCTGAGAGAGAGAAGAGATGACGATGATGGAAAAAAATGAATTACAAAGACGATGTTTGGGAGAAGAAATGAGAGGAGAGATGTTAGCAGAGGAGGATGAAATCAATTAGAAACAGATGGAGAGGAAGAGCAGAAGATGATAGGAAAGGCAGGATGGATGAGGAACAGAACAAAAGCCAAGATTAGACTCTTTGTTAAAGTGTGACAAAGTCTGACACCGTCATTAAAGAGACAAGAAGAGTCACATTATGTAACAAATGTCTTTCATTAGGAAACAAAAAACAACAGAGGAGGATGAATCTGTCTTAGTGGCTGGGAAAAAAGTCCGGTCACGTTTTGAGACTGTTGGAGATTCTTACAGTAAAAAGGATCATAAAGAAGATTCAGCTCCTTAACTACAAATTACCTTCATGTTACTCCACTGTCATCCCTTTTCAAAATCATGAGGTCAGTTTAAACTGATTTTAAATTGAACTGATTTCATTTCAAGGCAGCCATTGACTTCAGGTCATTTCTGTGAAAATCATACAGCCTTTATTTTTTTGTTAAAGTCATTTTTGTTGTTTGCTACAGGCTGATTTTCTGATTACTGAGACAAGCTGATCAACTCACACTGCAGTATTTTACAAAACTCTCGTCAGGTGACGAAAATAACTCAATCCACAGTGGGTTTCTTTTCAAAAGACCTGCGCCTGTACAGTGTTTGGTACGGTGGCTTTTTCCCAGTAGCAACGCTGCAGCTGAGAGGCTGGTCTTCACTGCTGGAGATATAACACCGGTAACAACATAGCAGAACTCTCCCCTGAATATTCACACGTTTTGGCTTAGAAAAATGACCTTCACTTGACCAGTAAGCTTGACTGTCAATTTGTCTGTAAGCTTGAAAATAATGCATCACTTTCTATTTATTCAATCAATCAAGAATCAAAGAAAATCCAAATTGAATCATAGGATTCCCACCCGTAAAAAGGGATACTACCAACTTATTTTTTCCCTTTCAAATTGTTTTTGTCTTTAAATAGAGCATTGGATATGATTTACAGAACAAATCTCCCCCCCATCAGTGGCTAGATTAACTTTCTAATGTAAATGGCAAAACACAGCTAGCTAACTAGTATAGTTAGCTAACGAAACAACGCCCGACAGTCAGCATACACAGCGAGGCTGACCAAGTTTCTCACTGTTTAATGTCTCAGCTGACAGAATCCTGAAGCAGACCAAAGTAACAAAATGTTATGACTATAACTGAACTGCCAGTTGTAGACGCACAACTGGCAGGGTGGCTATAAAACATCTTAGACATAACATCAATAAAATATTAATAATTAGTTTAAACAACTAGAATATTTGGTGAACTAACTTGTGAGTTGTAACCCTTCTATCCGTCTACTGCCAAGCTTCATCTCTTCATCTATCCACAAAATTCAAGTTTCTACTTTGGTGAAATAAATACTTGCCAACAATAACAACACTTTTCATGGGACTCACAGCAGGGCAGTCAAGACAGAAAAAGAAAAAAAGAAAAATCATTCTCATAAATGTCAGCGGCCTTGGTAATTTCTGCCTGGTGAACCACAGATGACATATTGTGTTGTATGAGAATTTTAAGTTTTCATGAGTGACAGAATCACCAGAAGCTGGAGCTCATAAGCTGCATATGTATGAGGCGTCAGGAGGATGGCGGTGTTGGGGGGGAAATTAAACCATTATTCTTTCGCTTGTTGCAACACTGCCAGCAACAAATACATTCTGGAAGTCAAAGTGCCAATTTCCAGTGACACAAAGTGAGCAGCGACTTATCTCCTGCTGACAGCTTTTTGTGTGGGCTTCCTCGCCTCTTCTGGGTCTAAATTGAGCCGTTGCGGTTAGCCTTTAGCCACAGGAGAGGAGGGAGGAGACGGGCGAATGTATGAAAAGCAGCACGTTGTGACTGTTCACATTCAAAATGACTCAACCTTCATCTAAAAAGGTTGAAAATGTGAGACATAGTTCATTACAGATAAGGAAAGTCTCGCTGAAGGCGAGCGTTGGAGTGAAATGTGGTACAAGTACGGCAGCGGCAGCAGCAGCAGTTTATCGGAGGACGTATTCATGCTGAAAACACATTTGTGCTCACAGAATTGAGGGACAAAGCACGTCAGGTTGAGTCAGAGCTCTTTGTTGATTTTATTTAACAAACGAGTTCATCACAAAGCTCAGAGGAGAGAATAGAGAGGGTGAAGAGGCGGATGGTAAAACAAGGGAATTTATAGTTCAGGACAGGATTTAGCCCACCGTTCGTCGTAGCAGCACTAAATGGAAGTGTCATGACTGTATCAAATACTCAAAGTAATAACATTTAGATTATTTAATTAATCCTCTACAACATACTGTTGCAGCGCACAATATTGCTTTATGAAGTGCTGTACTTGAAGTGGTTATGCATGCAGAGTTTTAAGCCTGGGTTTTACGCTGTCTACAATGACTGCAGGAGATGCTTTGACTGACAACGACCAGCCACAAATCTCACTTTTAACTTATGTTGAAAGCGTCAACTACTTTTTATTTGTCAATAGTTGAGTTTCCATCAACAAATTTTAATGCACATTTTGAAGTATTGCATTAGAAAAGTTTGATGGAAATGGCAAAACTCTTGATCCTTAATTTTTGGAAAAACACTGAATGTTCTTAATGGGAGATGAAAACACTTTTCTCTGAATAAGTTGTGATGTAGCGAAGTCACATGATTAATCAGCTGTTTCTCCACTCCGACAGTCCCAAAATATAGACTGTATGTATGTAATCTAACTAACTTGACGGTCCTGCCTCTTCCACTTCCTGGCTAATCTGAAAATCAGAAAAGGTGTGCATCGTGGGTGAATGAAGCCTGGGTGCTTTAACAAGCCATCTGTAACGGCACCCATCTGTCAGGCAAAGCAGCCATGCTGTTAATTATGCATAACTTTAAGCCTTGATATAATTTGAAAAAAAAAAAAAAACAGACTCAGTACAGTTGTCATGAACGGGGAAATTAGCTATAGAGACCAAAACAGTTTTTTGTACCAGGCTGTGAACATGTTTATTTCTGCTGTGAAGTTGGACATTTTAACATGGGGGCTTTATGGAGATCGACTCCTTCTGTAGCCAGCCTCAAGTGGCCGTTTGAGGAACTGCAGCTTCTGGCGAGCCTATTTCTAGCACATGGGCTTCTCTTCACAGTCGCTTGGTCTTAACTGATTTATTTCCTGAAAAAAAATTTAATTTCTCTAATGAGTAGCTGTGTATGTAATAAGCAACAATGATCGTCTCCTTGTACATCATCCCTTACATATAATACAACGCTCAGTATAAAATGAGAATCATCAATAAAACATTATCTAAAATGTTTTTTTAAAATAGCAAATATAATAATGTGTAACTCTGTTCAACAACAAAAGAGGGAACATTTTAAAGTCTTTTAGGGACTCGATGTTCTTGGTGGACAACATGTTGCTTTTCACACTTTCTCCTTAGTATTTTAAAAAATATTCGACAGTGAACCTCAGGTTGTGATTTTCACTTCCAAAACTGAGTTGTAGTTTTAATTCAGTCTCATCCCCCTTTTCAGAGCAGACACACTCTGAATAGAAGCATTCCCCAACCACAAAATCATTTCCTGTTTTGAAGCCCTTTTGGCTGAATTTCCGAGGCTCTCTCTCTTATTTCAGGTGACTGCAGCAGTAATGGTTTTTCTCATACAAACGCATCCTGCCCGTGAAATGAGGGGTGACAACCAGAAAAGAAGCTGGATATGCACAGTGAAAAGCCCGCTGTCAGGTTTCAGGTGAATTTCTGTTCGTGCCTCCTCATCTCCTGGGCTTTGTCCAGGAAATTGATTTATCCCAGGGGGTTTTATAAGCAGACGAGGCACGCTTCTGCTCCGTCAGCGACAAAACACATCCAGGTGGAGGTGTCATTTCCCCCCCCCACACGGACGTCGCTCTGCATGCTGGACTCAAATTGCCGTTCTTCAAAAATCCTCCCTGCTGAGCAGAAGCACTCTGAGGTCAGCGGGTCAACATCTCTTAAACGTTCAGGGAGCGTTGGCTCTCAGAGCAGCTTTCAGCGAGCAGAGAGGATTATCTGCTGTCGGCTTTTCATTTCTCTTTGCTACACTGAGAGCTCTCCATCTGTAGGAGACAACAAGAAACTTTTCCTCTATGATGCCATTCACATTTTTAACCCAATTCAATTTTATCCCAAATCACCCAATCTCTTTAGTTAACGGAGTTAAAACAGGAAGACAAAAGGAAAATAATTAAATCGCTGACTGAAGAAAACAACACTCCTGGTTAATATGATGAAATAGGATGTTACAGTTACAGTGAACTGCCTGATGTTTCTTTATGCAGTGTCTTGATAATGACAGAAAGTGGGAGATCAGTTGCATCAGTGTTAGTGTTGTCAAAACACAAACAGCCATGTTTTGGTATGTAAAAATACAACATGAAATAAGATGCTTAAGATGCTTTACTGAGATGATAAATCATTGAATTGTCCTACAGACTTGTGTTATTTTGAACAGCTTTGCCATCACAATTTTCAGAATCTGTGACCTTTCAATGATAAACAGGAAGAATAATGTTGCCATGAAGTATTTGTTTACATTTTGACAAACTAGCTCCAATAAAATGTGCCAAATTAGTTATTAGCTGTAAGCTAACAGTTACATTTTGCAATGTACCCATAGAAATATTGACAACTATTACTGGATTACAGTACTTTGATACTTTGAAGATTTATGGACGTTTATTTACGATGGACACGACATTCCCTGAAAATAAGTCACACTGAATTTAAAAATGTGTGTATGAAATGGGATCAGACCAGAAGGGCTTCAAGTTGAGCCAAAAATGTAACAGTACTGAAGAGATAAAGAACAAATAAACTTCAGGCAGAGCGATGCCTCTTCACCAGATATGATATGAGAGGACCGGACAACCAATCAGAGGAACTGTCAAACTGTCAATCATTATCAAACAACCCCAAAACAAACACACACAAAAATATCACACAGCAACATGTCAAACTGACACATGTGAAAAGACAACATAAACAAAGTCAACTCTTGATGAACTGATAATTGAAGGCTTTTTCTGTTTTTAACACAACGACATACAGTTCAGATGTGACCAGTGTTGAAGTGTTACGAAATGTTAAAGTCTGACTTTTCTACGACATAAACCTGTCCAGGAACCATTCCAGGAACTCAGGAACCTTTACAGCAGAAACACAAGGTCTAACTTTAGTTCCTGAAACTTTAGTTCCTGCTTACTAGAAAGCTAAGCAGACATAAATTTCTGTCAAACACTCAGCAGATCTGGAGTTTCCAGGCTCCTTTTCCTCCTCTGCCTGTCTCCTTTACATTAGCCTCAGCAGTAACAAACAACAGCAATACTGGTCTTGCTTCCCTGTGTGTGTTGGAAAATCTGTCATCACACTTTTTTGTGTCTGTAACAGACCTGAAGTAGTAGAGGGGACCGTCATTTTTTTGACTTTAGTCCTTGAGTCTAGCATATGAGGGTTCTTAATAAGTAAAACTATTTAGCTGAAAGGGAGCACTTTATCATATTGTAGCTGCAGCTTCTACGCTGACCCAAGTTTTTATTCAGACACAACAAGAGGACTTTGAAGTACAGCATCGGAAAAGTTTGATCAAACAGAAAAAATGGAAAAAAAAAAGAAACGTCCTCAAATTCACAAAAGAAGTTTTTACTCTCTCAATGTGTTTTTTTTTTAATTTTTTCTAAAAAGCTTATGCTGTAAATGAGAGAACGAAAGACTTTTCAAATAAGTTGTGACATGGCTCACGTGGCTCTATACTAAGTGCATGATCGCCCCACACAGATCCGATCCACAAATGTCATATTTACATCCTGTTTAAACCAGCTGAGCTACCGCTGGCACTCTTTTAATTATAAATTTAATTTTAATCATCTTGTCCCGCCCTCTTCTTCTCATTTCCTGCGTGACAATTGGTGCCACCTCCTGCTTATCTCGTGAACCAACCAGTGTTTGAAATGAAAAATGTCCTGTTGTCGAAAATAGCACCTTGGACACAAAGATAGGACAATTCTGGGATAGTAGAGAAATGTATCATTACAAATGAAATGAATATAGCGGCAACCATGCGCTTAGACACAAATAGGAATCATTGTGAGACATCAGTGTTGCTAACTTGGTGACTTCACGATAGATTTAGGGACTTTACAGACCGTCTTAGTAACTTGTAAGTAATCGAAACTGATTATCGCCAAATACTTTTGTTGTGTTGTGATTTTACTGTTTTACTCCGATACAACTGCAGGAAAGAACTAGCAGACGTTCTGTGGTGAACCAGAGTGAGTCAAGTTATTAAAACTATATATTATGTAGAAAAAGACCTTTAATATGAGACAGTTGCTGCAGAGTTAAAGTCAAGCTGCTAATAATCATATAATGGTAACAGAAACACGTTTTCTTTTGCCAATTTACTTGAAACTGAGGCAAAATTAGATTTGATTTGGATGACATGTACAATTACCAGAGCATTTAAATAAACAAGGTGCTCATCTGAAAAAGTACAATCTTCATAAATGAATCAGCGATTTTATGACTGCTGTGCACAACACCTGCTGAACCTGCTGACAGCTCTGAATGTGGAGGCTCCCTGTGAGGAGGACAGGTTTCCAGGTTACAGAAGACGAGAAGTTTAACATCTTTTAACATTTCCAGCTGTGGTGGTTAAGCATCCGACCAGCTGCTCTTCTGTCTGGGGGACATCAATGAGAGGAGGTGACAATGAAGTTTTGTGTGTACGAGGTATGTGTGTGCGTGTGTGAACACTTATGTAGTGCACATTGGAGTTTGTTTATGCTGGAAGGCTTTAATCTGAGTTCCTTCCTCTCCACGAGGACATGATAGGTTATCAAGTAGAGTTAACAGCTTATTTGGGCAACAGCGAGGTCCTCCCGATGGCGGATCAATAAATACAAAGAATGCTCCGTGTGTGTGTGTGTGTGTGTGTGTCTGTGTCTCTGAGTGTGTGCCATGCCTCTACGGGAAACAACCATTTTTCTTCGTTCCCGGTAGCACTTTCAGCTGTCAGGATGCAGCTCTGGTGAGAAAACACGATCCAGGCGAGAGCAAGACATATCTGTCAGACGTCTCAGATTATTGGACTGGTGGCAAAGTGAGTCTGTAAACACACCCTGTGACCGGGGACACACACACACACACACAGTATGGGTAATCTTCTCAGTGCCTGGGTACATGGAGGTAATTAGACTGCATTTTCATGGCTGACACATTATGGAGGACAAACCTGCCTGGATGGTCTGGTCTAATATCATAACTTCAGTCTTACTTTGGTAGGAATATAACAGCCATGTCCATCATTTCTCTCAGTAATAACCGCATCGTCTGGGAACACACAAACTAGAAACGAACCAGTGACGGATTGATTCAAAGAAGAATGGCAATAGACATTTTCACAGCAGCCATTTTGACATGAAATAGTAGGTAAACACAGGTGTTACCAATGATACTGATTAAGGTTCCGTTCCATTCAGGTCAAACAGAGTCAGGTCTGCTGCTGTGCTGCATGTTGACTCACTGGAAAGTCTCTGCTGCAATAAATGCAACAGCACCTTAATTAGTATCATTGGAAACACCTGTGTTGATCATACTATTTCATATCAAAATGGCTGCTGTGAAAACCCACAGATTACAAAAATAACCTGTTAGTAACACTTGTTTTTTTATGAGCTGACGTTAAAGATCTAAGGCTTCTTCTCTGCACAAAAAAGGTTTGGAATTTAGCCAAACTGATTAAATACCGCACATACAGTATGAACACAAAACTGCCTTGCTAGTTCAGTCTTGTAGTGACCAAGATACATGTTTAAAAACTTGAGGGATCAATAAAGTATTATTCTAGTGTTGGCGACTGATGTAGGACGTGATCCAAACGTTCCCAATAACTCCACGGTGTTGTAAAGTCCAAAAGTCAAAATGTATTGAACAATTCATATTTTTGTATATGTTATATATATATTTTCAGGATGAGTCAGGTGTGCCGTCATGCTGATTTGTGCACATTCTAAATGTCTAATTGTCCGATCCGATTGCTTGGTAGGATCTACTTGCTGTGTAGCTGTATAGTAACTGAGCAGGTCCAGTTAATTCTGATTTTGTATCAAGAGTTTAAAAGAGGGTTCATTGTTGGAGCACAGACGGATGATGGATGAGATTCAGTTAAAGACTGCTCAACTGGCTCAGGTTTCTATAGGAACAGTAACTAAAGTGACTAAATCTGTATTTATATCTGTGGGAAAGAAAATAATGACGACGGCGGCACACATTTGATGCTTGTGAATTAGTCCTATATGTGAGGAAAGACAGAAGAGCAACTCTTCCTCAGGTGACTGAGAACGTCAGTGCAGGACGTGATCAAACTGTCAGCATGAACAGCCTGTTAACAATCACATAGAGGATATTACAGTACGGCTGCAGTGGGTAAACCTCTCATTACAAAGATGAATGCACATTTATGAGTTCAGTCGTGCAAAAAGCATTGGCGCTGGTCTGGTCAGATGAGTCATCCTCCACCATATTCTCCAGTGGGCGAGTGCATGTATGAATGTTTGACCCCTACACTGAGGGGATCGGTGGCTCTGTGGGGGCATTTGGCTGGTATGGTTTGAAGTTAATAAAGGGGGGAGGGAAAGATTAAATGAACTATTTGAACTTTATTAAATTATAATCTGTTCAAAGACATGAGAATCAGCTTGTGACCACAGCGCTGGAGGAGTCCTTTTATAATTAGCCAGTATTGCCAGGCGGTTATTTTTCTTTTTTCACACTGACCACTAACACAGCAGCAACACTCCAGCTCCATACAACCTTCAGGCAACACACACACACGCAGCCCACTGGGCCATCACACTGTTTCCACAAACTGACTGATTGTTTTCTTGCTCTCAGAGATGTTTGCTTCAGACTGAAATAGTTTGTGTGCAGCAGAAGTGACAGGAGGAGAAATTCATGTCCCTCACAGTCACTCCGAGTGTGTGTGTGTTCATGAACAACACACACACACACACTGAAGCCTGGGAGATACAGGACCCTATGTCTGTCAGGTGCAAACCTTGTACCTCCAACATGTCATGTTTCCAGGAACGTGGATTCGTGACATCATTCCCTGTAATTGGACACAGTTTTATCTGCAGCCTCAGAGGTCGCAGGGCGTTTCTAACACACAAAGAAGTGAGAAGTGTTTTTAATAGGGCTGCCACTAATAATTATTTTCTCTATGCAATCAATTAAATGTCAGAAAAAGTGGGAAACAACGTCTGTTGCCAACGGTGACATATTCAAATGTCTTGTTTCATTTAATCAACAGTCCAAACACAAAAATATTCCGTTTGCTGTCATCCAGGACAAAGAAAAAGGGAATACTTCAAATCTTGACCTGTCTAATATGACGACCATGAAGTAAAGGTCGTGCCAAAGCTAACAAAAACAGGAATTTATTCATCTTATATTGTGTCTAAAAATAGTGGATCAGAACATATCAGGTATGAAAATGAATCTGCAGATGCTCTGGTTCAAGTTGAGACCAAATGTGAGTTTTTGAGCCACAACAAAGACCACAATGTGTCCTACAACAGACTAGATGAGCCTTGTTTTTAACCTAGCAGTTGTTGATTACATTATAAAAGAGCAGTCAAATGCCAGTCGTTATAAAGATCAGTTTCCGGCCATGCTGGAATTAATTTACACTACTCTGAAATATCTACTGTTCAGAAACAAACCCATCAAGAGGAGAGGGAGAGACAGTGACGAGTTAGAATTTAAGAAGAAGAAAAGGTCAGCTGGATCAAAATTGAACGGGAACTAACCAGCCCATTTGAACCTGTCCTCTCACATGGTGTAACAACTTCTGGACATAATTATTTTTCAAACCCAGTGCTGTCTTATTCTAAAGCAGTCTGGAGAGAAATTCATAAGATGTATGGTATATCGCACTTATGACAACCTTAGGCCTCTCTATGGCATAATCCAGCCATACGTATTGGGAAGAAATCTGTTTATTGGAATCAATGGCTTGTACTGTAAGAGGGATACGCAAAAAAATATATATAATCTGGAATATAAAAGGTAATTTTTGGAAATATTTACAAATAAGAGACTGTATCACAAAGGGTAAATTTAGTCACAACAAGAATACATTGATGGAAGTTTTGGACCTACCCAGTATAACACACAGAGCAGCCATGTTCTACATGACATTCAATGGTATACGAGAAGATATGTGTAAAAATCTGAGGATCATTTGGCAGAAAGACCTAGGGTGTGATTTGAGTGAGGAGGATTGGTTAAATATCTTATCAAATACAGGGAAACACATGAGAGAGGCGAAGGGGAAATGTATTCAGTACAAGATAATTCATAGATTTTATTTCACCCCTTCAAAACTACATAGAATGGGCTTAATGGGAAATCATTTATGTTGGAAGTGTCAGAGTGAAATAGGGACATTTTTACATGTAATTTGGGGATGTAAACTAGTGTACCCGTTTTGGGAGAAAGTACTGGAACATGTGAGTAAATGGCTGGGTGTGGTGGTACCTGCATCACCAAGACTGTGTCTGTTAGGGGATCAAACAGAAATGCCAAATATATCTAAATATGAACAGGGGGTTTTAAAAGTCGGGATGGTCACAGCTGCTCCAACAATTCTCAGAGTATGGAAGAGTACAGTTGGTCCAGATGTTAAAAAATGGATGGAAATGATGTCAGAAGTTGCATCATATGAACGCATGTTGGCTAGAATTAACAACGAAGAGGAAATTTTTAGGAGGGCCTGGGAACGTATTTTTTGTAGGTAGGGCATATGGAAAAATTTGTAGACATGCTGCTGAATGTATATTTTGGTTGTTTCAAAAAAGAAAATGTCAATTTGCAGGAGGCCTTCGTAAATATGGTTGTATGCTGGAGATACTGTCTGTTGATGCTGGTGTCAGTGTTTGTTTTCAAGTTTGATTGTATGTTTATGTGTGTATGAATAAATAAAAAACTTTTAAAAAAAGAAGAAAAAGTCGTGCAATTTGGTTGAAATGACTTGATGAACGAAACTTCAAAAAACTCAACACCTATGCCCATCGAACAAGCAATAAATTGTTGCAGCTCTAGTTTAGAACTTGATGAACTGTTTTAAACCCCTAATTCAAACAGCACGCAGCCTGAAGGAGACAAAATAACTGATGACAGCAGCTGGACTCTGAAGAAAAAAATCCAAAATCTAGGTTTACACAGTCTGTGTGAGAGTCCTGTCTGATCGTGACGCATGACAGCAGTATGACAACTCACCTAATCGTCATGGCAACGATCCTTGCAGCACATGTAGAGAGTCAGCACCATTGGTGGATTTGCTGCCAATCACACACACTCAAATTTTAAGAATATTTCAACTGTGACATAAAGCGCGGTACAATACCTAAAGTGATATCTTAATAATATGGATTTCTCAACAAACCAGGACCAGAACCGACAGTTTAGAGGGAAGGCGATGGAGAAAACTGGATACAAATGTTCTGTGTCGTTCTGAACCAGAGGTTTGTGTATCACCAAGGGAAACTACTGCAGTTCTCTGGGTTTACGTGGAAAGATTGTGGAGAAGCTCAGATCATTTGATAAAAAAATAAGAAATATATATACACATATTTGTAGGAAGGAGGAAAATAAACACGGAAATTGGACTGCAAATTGGTGTGAGGCTGATGTTTAGGACACACCTCCCACCACATGAGTCAACACCAGCTGCTGTGATTCAGAGTGCCTGAAAACTGTGAGCAAAAGAAGTTGAAACAGATGTGACTAATAAATGGTGAGAAATCTAGGTAGTGTAAGTGTAAATCGGACCAAACCTGCTGAAAACAAGACTAAAGGGTGACAATTCGAGGACTCACATGAGCAGCCACACATCCATTGTTTCTCTATATGAAAGGTGCATGATAAAGGGCTACACAAAACTCTACCTCAGTAAGCACACCACAGTAACATGCTGTTAATGAACAGCCCAGAAGTGAAAGCACAATATTTAAAAAACAAAACTGACAGCTGCAATTTTTAAATTCAAACACTTGCAATTTTCCTCTGAAAGACATGTAATCTTCCTCCACTGTAAATCACGTTGCAAACATTTATTTGAATGTCTTTTTAAAAAGAAAAACAAATGATAGTGTCCATACGCAGAAGCAACAGGTACATGAATAAACATTAAAACCTGAACTCCTGCTGCGTCTGTCATGTATCATCATTTGTTCATGATGTCAGAGAATAATGTCACATATTTTTAGTCCACAGCAGAGCTGAGTGCTGCAGCTCTAACGAAGGATCAGTGAACCTGAGAGGTTCATTATCACACTAGAACACACGCAAGAACAAAGAGCACATCAATACATCGGGTTAGTTCTCCTCTCAAACTCTAACAACTTCTTGAATTTTCTAATTGGTCTCAGGACAAATGAGGACAGACAGTTACCGCTTCAAAGTTTTACATAGTTTTGTTCTGACAAAAATGTTTTGTCTTTAGATTGCCAATTTTTCAACTCTCATGTTTTTTTTTAAACTCATTTAAAAATGAAATTTGAGGGATTTGGACATTCACAATCTGTGTGGAGTACATCAACATTTCTGAATTTGGCTTCCCCTGTGCTTGTGAAAAAGAGACTTTGGCAGGAAGTAATTGGCTTCACCTCTCTCGTAATTTCAGGTAGATTGTTGATCAAACTTGAATTGACTGGTTTATATAGCAGTTTGTTTTCTGTAGATTTCTACAGACTGTTTAAAATGACTTAACTCTAAGAAAGCAGATGTAATTTGACAAAAACGATCCCTTTTCAAAACATTGCCTTCAACAATATGTTATAATCCACTAAAGTTGGAGAAAACACAAGATGAATAAATCCCAGTTTTTGTTAGCATCATCATCATCTTGACTGTCAAGCATGTGGACAGCTACCATATTGGAGCGGTCAATATCTGCTAGTAAACAAATACAATGCACATCAGTTTCACATCTGGCGACTCAAAATCATTAATCCATACTTTTACTGACGGGCAGCCAATTGATCTGGGCATCCTTTAAATATTCCCTAGTTCAAGCTTCTAAACTGTGAAGATTGGTGCTTACTGAAGCTAAATGAAATGTAAAGAAATTTAATACATCTTATGTTGAAACTATTCTAACCTTAAAACTACAGAATGACTCAATGTCAGTTACGTTTATCCAGACTGAAATATTTCAACACATGGATTCTCATAAAAATGACTTTTTCCTCTAGAGCCACCATAGGGTCAATGTTTTCACCTATCCAATGGACTAACACAAAATTGTGCTTATCCGTTCACACAAGGATTCACATAAGGATAAACTGCTGTTCAAACTAATGACATTCCCACCAGCCTCAGCTGTACTGTGCATGTTAAACATGGTAAACATACATGCCTTACATCAGCATGTCAGCATGATGACGTTAGCATTTAGTTTAGCAGCTTCCCAGCTGTCGTAGCATGGCTGTAGAGTCTTATTTGTCATTATAAATGGCTTCATAAATGTTAATAATTAATACTCCACTCTTGCTGTACTCAGACAAAAAGTAGCATACAATACAAACATGCATATGCTGTATGTGTGTTTCTGTTGCAATTTTGATATCAGTTCCAGTTTCCTGTGTTTGAGCTGTTCTGCTTTTTCTTGTTCCAACAGTTATGTGTTATTCCTATGAAGTTAATTTAACACGGTTAATGACACGGATGCTGGTATGTTACATTCAATCTGCTAAAATTAAACTGACCGCAGGTCTGGAATTTAACACTTTACTGTTCATCAGAATAAGCGACACAAACACAGATAAACCTCACTCCACCCTGCTGCTTGCATTTCTTTCTCTCAGTTAAATCAATTTTCCAAACTCTGAATTTCATTTTCTACATTCCTGAGCATCAAACTGTTCTCATTACCTCATAGTCTCAGTTATGTTTTTAAACGTCCTCTCGGCCTTATCTCCTGTACACAGATACCAGTCTGTCTGTGCAGCTCTGACAGTGAGGGTGATCACTCCCTGAATACAAACACTTCCTCCCCTCCCTTTATAAACACCACCAGCTGACCACTGTCTGTCTGCAGCCACACACACACATATATACAAACACAAACACCTCACTAACATACTGTTGTGATAAAATACATGTCAATGTGTGTTTAAGACTTTATGACTCTCACCCTCCTTCACACACACACACACACACACACACACACACACACACACACACACACACACACACACACACACACACACACACACACACACACACACACACACACACACACACACACACACACACTCTCTGACTTCAGGTGTTTAACGTCAGGGTCAGTTCCAGGTCAGTGAAGCTCTGTGGATCTGATAATACTCGAGGAACATTTTGTCTAATCCTTAATTACCTTCATCCTGTCCTTGTGCTGCCAAAAACTACATCTAATATCTTGTGCCTTCACTTCCTCACATCCATCATTTTTAATAAATAAGTGCTGCAGTTTCCAGGTCTCGCTGACATTCAGGATTTAAATGTAACTGACAGTCTGACAGAGACGGTGGAGACATTTTGTGACATTAGAGGGGTCTGTGAGTGGCTCTGACCTCCATGAAGTTTTCTATGGATACTCTTTTCCCCAGTGGATGATCATTAAGGATTTGGTGACCCCCTGACCTTTCCTCTAGCACCACATTCAGGCCAAACTTTAGATTTGTAATTGTGTCCAAAGAATGAACTCTTCCTACTGTACTTCTCAGGACAAAAAGTCCTGAAGATCTAAAACGACAACAAAACTGATGCGGATGCTGACACAGTGCTGGACATGGATTTGTTTGACAGACCTGTAGGGACATACAGTCCATGGGATCAGAAACTCCATACTGAATCTTGCAGACATGAGCAGATGACAACATTTCCATCATGTTGCAGGAACATTGCAGCTACACACATGCAGAAAGTATAACAGGTCTGAACAAATTACTTGCCAGTTGAGTTTTTGGGGCGATTTCTGTCATTTTATTTTGCTAATTTAATGTTTTGCCTCCAAAGAACGAGTCCGAGCTACTGTTCAGACTCATTCAGCAGCACAACACACACACACACCCGCACACGCACACACACAGCAGAGCCAAAATATTTTCACATCTAACTCTGAATAAATTTGTTTATTTTGACCCCATCAGCTATCGTCTGACAACGATTCAGCCCCTGGGGAAAACGTTTCTGGGCTTCCAGTGCAGCCAGCAAATATCCAAGCAAAGACTTCCTCTGCAGACTGATTAATTCAAGCCGCTGTTTTTATACATCCCAAAGGTGTTGGATGGGGTTGAGGTCGGGGCTCTGTGCAAGCCAGTCAAGTTCTTCCACACGAGATTTGGAAAACCATTTCTATAAAAGGTTTTTGAGATGGGGCGCGACTCCCCACTCAGATCTGCAGGCTCTCACCATGCTCCTCATGTGAACAGACAGGCAGACAAGCCCTCTATGTATGGTAACCTTGGAAACAGCTTCTATGCACTACTGTATCCCTACCGGCACAATTGTATTTTCTTGATAGTAGCAACATATTAAAATTCATTTTATAAAAGTCAATAGCTGTGACTTTGTGACTAAATAACCGACTGATTTGTTGACACATTCGGTAATCCAACCACAAGCCGTTATTTGTTGATAGCTAAAGTTAGCTAAATTAGCATAGGCATAACTTTAGAGCCTAGTTTAAATTACAACGTTCCCTCGATACATCCAGTCATGCATCGATGCTCTGCTATGTGAATGCCCGCCTGCTTATGTCCGCATGACCGTAGTTCAGGAAACTCACAAACTGCCAAGATCAGTCACTCATCCATGGCAGTCAGTGCCTGATAGTAGCTACTGCATGTCACTTGGCAGCGAGTGGGCCTGTGTGGGAGTCAAGTTTCACTTGTCGCTCCACCTGTCAGGCCTCTCATTTAAAATAAATTTTGAGGCATGTCAATTTCTCCAAAAGACCTTTATGGATCTGGGGACGGAGGGGTCACATCTGGTTGAAAGTGTAAGGACCTTCTCCAATAGTTGCCACTAAGTCGGAAGCCTAAATGCCTAAAATATGATTGTATCCCGTAATATTAAGAGAAATTTTGAAAGTTTGCAACTCTTCATACTGTTATGTTTAACATCTTATTGTTTGTTTTTTTTACTGAGGGGAACTTGGTAACCAATTCCCTTCCAGTTTTACTGAAAATTGGCTTGGATATCATCCTCTAAAGTATTTTTAGGCAAATATCAGTAAAATCTCAAAGTTATGAGCCTTGCAGATAGTGAACAGCAGCAAACTTTGATATCTTGTGAAATCTCATCAGGTAACTACTGTTACAATCTATAATAATGTGTGTTACGTCATATTAGGTCTCCTGTGTCTGTCTGGTCCAATCACCTGCTTTCCCCTCGCAGGGTAATTTATCATCACTGCTTTTCTTCTCAAGATTTATTGCTCAATGCCTCATTTCCTGTAGACACAGGCGCAGATATCACCAGGGCTCAAAATCAGATTTCACCACGTGGAGGTGAGAAGAATCAATCCTCAGCTGCTTCACTTATTTCAACCTGTCAGGAATCAAACTTCTGTCTCCCAGCAGACAAACTGTCAGCATCATTCTGCAACAGCTCAACCTGTCCAGGTAACAAGCTGACCCACAACACCTGCACAGGGTCACATACAAACAAGTTGCATAACCAGGACAATGGATGGTGGGTTTGTACTGATTTTAATGACGGTGGTGGAGGACTAACACACCACAAAGGTCTTGTAATTAGGTTGAGATCTGTGATTGTGAAGGTCAAAGAATAATTCAGTTCATATTATACTCATCAAATCATTCAATGAGCCTCCCCTCCCATCAGGATATAAATATTTCATTAACGGAAAAACTAATTTTATTGTGTTGTGTGTTTATTGTGCGCTCACAACAAAAGGAGTTAGATATTGATATAAAATTCCCAAAAAGGATTTTCCCATAGACCACTGTTATAAAAGAGAGCAGAAAAAACTCTTTCTTTTATGAATTTTTGATCCCTGGAGGTTTTATATTTATAAAGCTTTCCTTGAGCTGAGAAAAATCTGTGATGTCATCACAATGTTAAGTCTATGGGCTGGGGGGAAACTTGCAGGTGGGGGTGGCGAGAGCAACAAGTGGGCCGCATAACCAGGAAGTTAACCCGGAAGCTAGAACCTTTATTGGCATATGCACCAGGCGAGCAATTCTCATTGGATTGAAGGGGTGCCATCTTTGGGTCCAGTATCCGGTTTTATAATGCATCCATGGAGTGTACTCAGGGACAGCTGTGCTTTCAGCTGAATGCTAACACTAGCATGGCTTAGAGGAAAAGTTGAGGGATCACAGTGATTATAATTCATACAAACTTTAATGTCTGTAACAAATTTCATGCTTATCAATTCAATAGTTTTTCAAGACTTTTGATTCAAAATCCCAAATGTGTAGAGGGGAAAGTCGAGGGATCATCACAATGGACGTTTGAATCTTGAATGTTTCCACAAATTGTGTTCATATCTTTCTGATACACACTGTGTCATTTCTTTAGACACTAGAAGTTTTCATTCAATAGTTGTTGAGATATTTCCATCTGACCATGCTGCTGGATTTTATTTGCATCAGGTCCCACCTCCAGATAAGACAAAAGTCCAGCCTCGCCAATCACAACCGTTTAATATGGGGCTGGTTTGATATGATGACTGTGCAGAGGAGTGCAACCTTATTGGCCATGTATTTCCAAAAACATGCTGCTGATATGTTCTGTTGAATCCACTATTGCATCAGCATTGAACAAAGTGGATTGTATATTTTCTCTAAAAGAAGAACAAACAACTGCAACAAAAGCTTTTTGTGGATAAGAAATATGTTAACTTGTACGTCTCAGCGTGTCTTGGACTCCTAATTAGAGAGCATATCTTGTTTATTTCTGCATCACTGTTTCTTTCTCCACCTAAATAAACAATAACAGATGCTGAATGTTGCCTGTTTGTCACCCAGGTGGGAGTGACCATGGTGACTACACCAACAGTGGTATTATAAAGGAAACTCTATAGATGTGTGATAAAGACACAGTTTGTGATTTCTGGTTCAGATCCAGGAATCTGTGCCTCAGTATCACCACGACTAGGATCACTGTTTTCTCAGCCATTTCCTCATATTGTTGCTCTCTTAATGTTAGTTTAAAGAAGTTCAGTCTATTACGCAACACTAATGTGCTTCAGTTGAGACTGGTAAGGCTTCGGCGTCTGTATTTCAAAAATAGGAATATGAAACCAAGTGAGCCAATCAAAACCTTGTATTTTCTGTGGTGTGTCAATCATTGTCATAAAATGAAGATACTACATTCCCTCAAATTCAAGGACCCAACACGTCACAGTTATAACACTGAGAATTTCCCTGAAATTCACAAACTGGGAACCATGGTGTACTGATGGACCCACAAACTCCTCAGCTATATATGAAGCTCAAAGTCTCAGGTCACTGCTGCGTCATTTCATGAAAATGTAAATATTCCAGGTATCACTTTGTTCACTGTTCCCTGAATCTCAGCCTGACATTTTATGAAAACTTTTAAAATGTTGACATGAACTTTAAATAAGGTTTATTGGAAACAGAAAAAACAGATGTCTCACAAATAAAATGTTCACATATGGTTAAAGGAGTCACTACAAGTAAGAACATAGCTGCCATTTCAGGTTCTGCAGTGACACCTACAGTGACCTTTGACTGTTATCAAAATGATAAGTCAGTTAAGTTGATAGGTCAACCAATTTTTTTTTTTATTTTTATTTTTTTCCAATCTTGGGGTTTTGGACTGTTCAGACAAAACAATCACAACCATGAAAGACGACCTCTGACACTTCTGTTTCCTAGAGAATATTTGCTTCATCTAGCATACATTCACTGTAACCTCTGACCATTTTACCTGACCGAACCTTGGCTACATCCAGACACTGAAATCTCCACTCTCCAATTTACTAGAATCATAGCATATTTATGTACCAGTGCCCATCAGTGGTGTCAGAGTTGCAACCTACTTTAGTTACTGTGGGTGTGATGAGGAAACATTCAGCACCAACAGGCTGACAAGTTGAAGGTTTATCAGACAAAAGGCTTGAAAAGTTAGAAAAGACTTGAAATGACTTTTTTTTTTTTTTGCTGAATTATCGTATCTTCACAGCCTGGTAGCAAATGCTCTGTGATTGGCAACATTTTCGCTAAATGCTGTATTATAACAAAATCTACAGATGGTTAAGAGCTTGTCTTTGCTTGTTCAGCCTGAGAAACAGAAACTCCTGCAGGGGAACAGAGCTTTAATCTGAGAGACTCGCAAAAACTCCAGTGGATGAAGCTGCAGATTGAGTGTTTCTTCAAGACAGAAGTGGGCGACAGCAATCTTGGTTTAATCAAGGCTTACTGGTTCTGGCATTTTAGTGAGTCTGGTGGTTAAAAGTTCATTTAAAGCAACAATGGGTAGAAATTGGTATTTTTGCGATTCAATACAACCAGTTTCAGTACTGTCATATATAGGACAGTTATACACTTACTACAACATGCATTTGTTATGATTACTTATGATCAAAAACTATTGATCTGACAACTTTGCTAACAGCCAAACATCAAGCAAGTGCAACAACACAAGACATAGCAGCCAGCTAATATTACTTACTAGTCCAATAGCAAGAAGCCCAGCTCGGCGTCTGTCTTTCAGCCTTTTATTTCACCAAGCTCACGCCGACAATTAAAAGTCAGTCCCAGATTTACTCTCGTCTGGCAGCTTCTTGCTCGGTCACTCTCTCATTTTCTCTTTTAGCTTCTTCTGTCGCCATCTTCAGTATCTTCACCTCTGCCATGCTCTACTTCTGCTGAGCCCGGTCACATTACCGGATAACCCAGCTCAAGTTCTGGTGCCCAATCCTGCATCACTCAGTGGTACAAAAAGCCTGTGGTTCCAACACTAACAGCTCCCCGGAGCTCACAGTCAAGGCAGCTAACAAAGTGAGTTGACATCTAACAGCAGCTATAGTTTAGAGCAGTTTACTTTACTGTCCGTCAGGAAACTCGGTGTGATTTGAGGCGCAGCAGTCAGAGAACATCAGTGGGAAAACCAGAGATTTCTTCATAAAATATGATCCAGTTTCATCAAAATCTGTGAATATTTGGTGCTGTGTGCAGTTGGAAGTGTTACATACTTCTCGCCGGTGATCATACCTGGATCACAAAGTTACATAGTGCAAGAACGGACATACGAAACTCTGAGATAACATTCACCTGGTTATAAGTCGGTGTACAGTGTATAAAAATCTGTTATCTTATGGTAGAAAAGTTACACAATGTCCCTTTAACAGTTACCTAGTCTAGATGAGACTGCAAACAAGTTGGTTGACATGACAATGTTTAAGTTTGAGTGATGAAAACAGACGTTGAGAGAATGAGGAGACGACAGCTATACGAGTGTTGGAATCCGACTGAAGCCTTTCCTTACTAATGACTGCTGGTGGATAAAGCCAATGAGGCAGAAACGCTCTGCACTGGGTCGCAGCAGGCAACAAGAGCAGAGGGAGGAGAGGGAAGGAAGGACGAGAGGAGAGCAGGGACGACGGAGGAGATGCGGCAAGATAAAACAGAGGGAGAGAGGGAGAGAAGGTGGAGGAGGAGGAAGAGAGGGGAGGATGAGATTGAAAAGACTAGACTGGGGAGAAAGGAGATGACGGCTGTGACTTCACCAGTGAACGGATAAAAATAGAAGCGGAGCGCTGCCTCGGCTCTTCCACTGAGGCCATTTGAATCAATTGATCATTGCTGCACAGTGGAAGTTGAAGTCTTTTATTAGATTAGAGCATCCAGAGAGCCGCAGCCGTGGTAACACAACCCGATTCAAACCGCTTCATCACAACAAAATACATTCCATTGTCACCTGTCAGAGACCTCTGCCGAGAGGCCGAGGAGGCGTCATGACATGTTAAAAAACATCTTACAGACACAAGTCAGAATACAGTCCACAACCCTCACGAGAGGATGGTTTCATGAAGTGACTCTACAGCTCCAGGCATCTGTTGCTATATTTATTTTAGATGCTTTCATGTGCTCAGATCAACATCAGGAGAGGGGTTCATCTCTCAGGCTGTTAAATGCAGTTTTGATCCTGTAACACAACACTGAATTAATGTATTGGAACAAATAAGACAAATTATTTTCTGGGAATGGTGTGTGATAAATTGGGGTCTTATTATATTTAAGGACAAGTCTTTAAGTATTTACAACTTGAGATATTTTTTATGAATGGAAAATAACACTGGCTCCTACTAGTGCTGCATTATGGATCGTTGGTAGCCTTCTGGCTTGTATCCATATAGCAGTATTTTCTGGCATAACAGTGCTGGCAGGGAGCTGGGATGGAGAGTATGTGTGGTGCAGAAAAAAAAAAAATGTGAACAGAGGGTTGACTACACAACTGACAACAAGCTTACAAGGCGTATGGTGACAAAAACACAACATACAGAGTCCAGCTGATCTACTCCCACAAACGGGCTTTCCCGTCTCTGTTGTGATAGTTTGTCTAATCATAAGGCTCAGGATAGACCGACACGGTTAGAAGTTTCTCCTCCATTTTCTTGGTTACCAGGGTGATGAGTAGAGCCCGTTTTTTCCTGTATATATATATTGGTGGTTGTATATTGGTGTCACTGCAGAGTTCCAACGGAGTGAACTGTAACGTGGCAGCAACACAGTAAGAGAAGAAGCAGTCAATTGGAATTGGTTGACAATTGTGTTCAATTATTGAACATGCTAAACAATATTCAACTTGATTACTCTTTAATAAAGTTATTTGTTTATGAAAATGTACTCAGAAGGCTGCTTTCTTAGTCATATTTGTGCGCAATCTGCATACAGAGATAGATTTTCCATTCTCGCTCAAATATCCGTTTCACCGTTGCCACACAGGTAATTGGTCAGTATATACGTAGTATAAAGTCAGTCCCATGTTGGTCAGGTCTTTAGTAACACGTCCCTGCAATCTAAAAAGCTGACTGACTGCCTGCCTGAGAGAAAGCGACAGTGAGGACACCAGAGGTTTTCAACAAGAAGTGCTCGGAGCTGCCACACAAAAAAGTCAGAGCTCTCTGGAAAAAAAAAAAAAAAAAAAAAAAAAAAAAAAAAGAGAGACTGGAGGCAGTGTTCTCTCTCTCTACTCATCGGGAACAATTGAAAAGAAGATGCTGACACCATAAAAAGGCTATATGGACATAGAGAGCTGAAGAAAAACCAGAGCGAAACCTTATTCAAAATCCCACTGACATTTCCAATGATGCAGATCATTCAGACATGTCTGTAATAACAGCAGGACACAGATGACGAGAATACAGCTCAAATAAATTGATATTATATTTATGAAAGAAAGAGTTAAGATGACATGCTTCTTCTGATCATTGTTTGAATTTGTTCAAATCAAGCAGGTTTAGCAAATACAAAGTGCTGTAGTGGAAGCAGATCTGTGTTGATCAATGCTAAATTATCATTTTCAAGAGAGGCTAGTCCAGGCATGATTGGCTCTCTGTGGCTAGGCTAGTTTCTTCACGTCTGATATTTTGCTCATGTGACTCAGATCTGTTTTTTTCTCAACAGTGTGAACAGCACAAACACATGCAATCCGATTTTTACAATTCCAATTGTACCTTCACTTTCATATGACGTTCTAAATCAGATACAACTCTGATTTTTTTCCCAATGCAACCTCAGTCTGATCTCATTCACTCACTCGTCTTGTCACTAGAGACTCGTAGAGAGGTGCTGACTGATGTAATACCCTTTAACATCCTGAAATGTTGGATGAAATCTGTTTCTGTGAAGCCAATCACACCACGAACCCACGACTCCTGGCTCTAACTCTGCCTTCACACACACCTCCGGAAGAGTAGCGGCAATAACGTAAAACTTGCTCTCTCTCCTTGTTCTCTTTATCTGCTCATGAATTTACTGGCTTCCACCACCCATCAACTCAATAAAACTATAGACGCTGACTTCTGTGGCCTCCATGGTTACTTCCATGGGACAGCGTTCTTTTGCACATGCAGGTCAGTTCAGGACCGTGACCAGCTCACACTAAAAAAAAAAAAAAAAAAAAATATCAGTCACTGGCCACATTTTAAAAGTAATCAGGGTCATCTGATATTCAGGCCAGTACGAGGACTCATGAAAGACATGAAACAATTATTAAATCAAGATAAAGACCTGAATTGATGCAAACAGGTGTGAATGAGGTGTAACGTGAATATTAGAAAGCTGTTTGACTTTAATAAACATAAAAAGGCTCGCGGTAAGGAGACTAAAAAGGTGGCGGCAATTAAAAAATAACGAGCTGTGTGGTTTGTCCCTCTACCAGCCGCCTCAGTGACTGATGAAAAACCTCATCAGTTTACCTGGAAAAAAAGTTTTTCTACCAAAACACTAAGGAGAAATTTTTATTATGCCAGTTTAAATACTTCAAGGAGGTGTTGCAACTATGCTCACACACGTTTTCAGATTAAGATGAATGAAATACAACTATGCAAAGAGAAATCTTCATCCATGTAGTTCACACTACACAAAATATCATGAATCTATCTTTGTGATTTTATTTTATCTCTGTATCATACACAGCACTTCAAAACATTCTTTTACTGCAGTCTGTAAATTATTGTTCAAAGTGTGTGATTTCTGATTTAAACTCAGAGCTCGCTGACATTGCTTTCACTTTTCCATCCTGTCTGTATTTTATTTTAATCAGACTGCTGCCATCAAACAAGGGAAAAAGGAAATGTCTCAGCAAATGAAGGAAAATGAGAGGTGAACAGCTCTGATGAGATGTGACGGGGTTTTTCAGGGGTTTTTTCCCCCCTGACAATATCTTGAATGTATTCGTCATGTGAGAAACTTAATGACAGACTGCAGCTCTCTGCCATTAAGATCAAAGATGAGGAAAGATGTGTGCTCACACACACAAAGGACAGGCGTGTCAGATACAACTGAAGGAAGTGTTTCTATTCACGTTCTTTTGTGGTGGATTTCTGCACAGGGCTCATTAAACTTTCATCCGATACAAGAAGTCATTTAGAGAATTGAGACATTCAGGCATGATCTGCTGTTTAAGGCATCAACAGTTTAACATTAAGACACTTCCTGGAATTTGAGGAAAGTTTTTTGTCCTGGAGACACAAGCGTAGGTGTGTTGTTGCTTAAACTGAAATTGCTGGATTGACAGCCTTTTTAAGGATGTTTTGTGTTGTAATACTGTCCATTTTATTTTGTATCTGTTTGAATTGACTTGTTCTTCGTTTGTGCTGCTGCCTGTCTTGGCCAGAATTTTTAGTCTCAACGGGACCTTTCCTGGTTAAATAAAGGTTAAATAAAATGAAAATCCTGAAACTGCACTCAGCAGAAAAAGCAAAACAGAGCAGCTAAAACTCACTGTCAGTACTACTACTGCCAAGTAGGTTTTCACATCCAAGGAACTTACTTTTATTTTGTTTATTGTAACCATTATGCACCAAAATACAGAGAGATTAAAGAGGAAATACAAGAACTACAAAATCCAAGAATCATAAACTGAAAAGAGAAAAATTTAAGACTCTAAAATATAAAACATTTTGCTTTGTTTACTCTTTGTTGATTACATAATTCCATATGTCTTCATAGTTTTGATGTATTCAGTGTTCATCTACAATGTAGAAAGTTAAGAAAATGCAGAAAAAAAAACACTGAATGAGAAGGTGTGTCCAGACTTTTGACTGGAAATGTATAGATGTACAAAACTTTTTTTTTTTTTTTCTTTTTTTTTTTTTTCCATTGATCCCTTAAAATGCGGTTATGAAACACTTGAGGACCGGATATTTTATTTATTTTATTTATTATTTTAGTTTAACAACAAACTTTATTGTCCAAAATGACAGGAAACACTTATACAGCACGTATCTGACAACATATATGCCAATAAAGATATCTCTTTTAAAAATCAGCCTACCAATGTATCAGTCTTTATTTATCTATAGGTGTGTAAGAAGATGATGACACTTGTGGCCAATCACAGTTCAATAAAGAAGTGAAGAAAGTTTCTTCTGTGAGGAAATTCACAGACACAGAACTGAGAGCATCAACATGCACTGATGCAGCAAAAAGCAGCAGTTTCATCATATTCACCTCCAGTATTGATATAACACAGCCTCTGTATCATGACTGCTTCTTCTGTTTGTTTGTATGATGGATGAAAAAAGTGTGCGTTATGGGCATCAGCTAACACTGCTCTCCACACTGCAGTCAGTGTGGGTTGTACGTTGTAGGGGAAGACATATAGGCATCCCAAACTTTTACTACGCTATTGCTGTCACTGCAAAATATGACTAGATCAGTCATCGTTGTTTTGGCTTCAGGTGAGTTCTATACCTCCCTGCTGTATGCACACATCTTCATTCCAGGATCATTAATGAGTCTCCAGGTGAAGCAGGTGCTCTGCATCTTAACGAGAATGTCGGGTATTCCCAGAATATGAAATTTACTGCCGCTCTGTTCTACAAATACCACGAGGACAACAAACAGAGGAGAAATATATTGAAGTATCCGAGTGTTTGATGTTAACGAGGTCAATGTGGGCAGCTGCCTCTTCAAGTTGTATACTGTGTGTAAAGCAATGTGAAGGTCTGTATGTGCTGTGTGTGTGTGAGAGAGAGAGTCTTTATCAGCACAGAGCAGAGGCGCTGTGGGGGAGAATCAGCCATGACAAACCTGGGAGACAGTTTCCCTCAACAATCAAAGTCAACCTCAGTCTTCCTATTCTCACTTCTTTCTTTTCCCCTTTCTGCTGTCACATAAATGGCAAACTGTGTCATTCATTTCAATAAAGATTGAGCCTGTCTTTTCAGAACTGAAGTCTGTGGGTTAAGTCTAGAGGTGGAGTTGGGACATGATTAGCCTAGCTTAGCATAAAAACTGGAAGCTGGGGGAAGTAGTCCAGTATTTAAAAAATAAATAAATAAAAATACACATACCAACACTTCAAAGCTTACTAATGAACAAAGTATTCTACAAATCTATCATGGCACTGCTATAGTGTTGTCAGACTCCAAGAAGAAAAATCAATGCAGCAGAACCAGAGAGATCGTCTTCTTTATTTATGAGATCTCTCACAGCTCCCTCTGGACCCATAAAAAGGTGTTATACAACATCTGACATGCAGTAGCTCTCCCCAAGACCAGTAAATGGACGTCAATGTGTAAAACTAATGCAACTCCCCTTAAACACGCTGTACCTTGTTTGTTTAATCCATTTTAATTCATACGCAAACGGAATGTAAAAAGAACAGTTTGTGGGAGGCTCAGCTTCCTGATGTCTGATCTTCAGTGAGGTTGCCATGTTTGGTGCCATCATACCTCTTTTCCCACTGCTTCCACTCTTTGTGTTAGCTAGGCTAAAACTTTAGGGGAAGTTTGAAATATTAAAGCTTTCATTAAAAATTCAAAATACAAAGTGAAAGTGTTGTTAGTTGGAGATGTTCGTTTTTTTTATGATGGTGGTCTAGGAGGAAAATGTTCTCTGGAGAGAAAGGGGGAGAAGACTTTGCCAGATTTACATCCTGTTTTCTAGATTGTTTTTCATTGGTTGAGCTTTAGCTGGCACTTTTTGAAATTACGTCATCTTGTAGCACCATCTTCTTCTTCCAACTGGAGAACAGGCGCCACCTACAAGCCTTCGTTTGCATTTTATTTTGCCAAATTACTCAAAATTCAGTTGAAATTGTGCAGGAGTTGCCGGTAAGACTGCCAGCCAATCAGTAATATCATATTATGAATAATGATATTATGTTAATAAACATCAAACAGCAAACTTTCATTGAATCCTGATGTGGAAAATAAATCCACACTAGTTTTGGTGAAACTAAATAACTTGTAGAAATATGGGAAATATCACCAATGTGCTAGGTAGTGTTAGACAAGGTTTGAATCTCGTCAGATTCAGGGACAGCTCTCCTGTTTCCTTCATTAGTATGGACTGAGTTAAATGAAGGCTCTCCATGGAAAGCATATAAAATAATCCCTGTTTCCGCGGGTGATCATTATATGTGCTGGGTGGAGGGATCAAAGGGAGTTAAAACACGGGCTGTTTGCTGCAGAGACCCTGATCAGGGACTGACACTAACATGGTTGAGAGCAAAAGATGTCTTCAACAGCTCCCCTTATTTCATTTTACAGGTTTACAATGAGATTTTTGTTCCTTTATCTTTATTTATCAAACATAAACATCAGTGGTACCACTGGAGGTGAGGAAGATGAACCAATTTTGAAACTGAAATGACTAAAGTTGTAAGCAGGAGAACATGTTGGTGTCACAGAGCGTGCGATAGGAAGAACCAACAAAAAAACGAAACGATTCAGACAGTGAGCGTTTGCTCCCATTAAGAAACCCTGGACAGACAAATGCTTTCAAAGTATGAAAAAATAACGTGAATTTGGTCTTTTCTGCTTTAAAAAGAGCTTTATATTCAGGAGACAACTCAAATGTCAGATGTCATGTGTGTCATGAACGCACCAACAAAACAGCCTCTCTTAACTGTATTACCGGGCAGCAATGGTGGGAAAACAAGTAAGCATCGACTGAGATAGATTATCTCTCTGTTCCAGGTTGATTTTCACAGAAAATTACCGAAACCAATGACCGTCTGGAAGAAAGGAAATCCAGTCCACCTAAAAACTAAAGTTAAAGTATCTAAACAGTGATAAGCAAAGATGGAAGATAGTGTAGATTTGATTCATAGTATAACATTCATGATGGCCCCTTAAACAAGAACATGACTATTGCTCATTCGTGACTAAGATGTGTTTTTTTCATGACATTGCAAACTGCACAAATCATATGGAATCTGAACTTTCCAATTCTGATTTGAAACTTTAGGACGTGGTCCGAAATCAGATAGTCGCTGAATACTGGAATAAAACATGGAAGACCGCTGGGACAGAGAAAGTGAAGGGAGAGTGAGGTGTTAGATCTCGTAAGAGTTTGGGGTGACACTTCTGTACAACAAAATTTGAGGGATCTTATCTAAACTCAACTGGTCGTGGCAGATCACCATGAGCTGGCTTCTGCTGGAAAAGTCAGAGCAGCTACAAAAATATTAAAATTCTTCCTGGAAGGGCATGAACATCTGGGCCATATTTTTTGGCAATCCATCCAACAGGTGTTGCGACATTTCACTCAAACCCATAAACTGGCTCCAGCCCTTACAGCGACCCTTAAAGATGAGCGAGAATAGCTACTGGATGGATGGAAAACAGCCACTTCAGGGTGAGAGTGAAGGCTAAAGCCTCAGATGGGGCGAATAATGTACAAAAGTCTGATGATTGACAAGTAGAGAGATAATTAAAGGGTTTAAAACAGGATGATTGCGTGGTTTGGAGAGAGAAATTCAATCACAAGTGACTTTGGTCTGAAAGGTTCGGCTATGAAAAGCCAACTGATTGCTTATCAAAAGGCATCAATTCCAGTCTCACAGAGGAACAATAGAAACCATACAGAACTGTGTGGGCCAACGCTTATTACTTCTACAAATCATCATATTGGAATGACTGATTACAATGCTGATTTATTTTATATGAATATTAGATCTGCAATGGAAACAATTGGTAAAATAAAAAAGGCAAAAAATCTAATGTTTTGTTTGGAGTTAATTCTGCTCGTTTGGGGGTTGATAGACAGCTGATGATAAGTGAACATTAAAGTGAAAAATCGATTAAAAGAATAGATGCAACCCTGCAGGAGCTGCACTTTTAGACGCAACATGACAGAGAAGCTTCAGTAAAAGAGTTAAAAAAATAGAAACATAAAGAGAATCACACTGTGCTGATCCACAAAAAGATCATGTGACTGAGTTACTGCTCACGCTCCACTGCTCTGGAGTGAATGACACCAGTACGCCTCTATCTGCAATTTGCATGAATTTTACATTTGCACTAAATCTGAATGGAAATGCTATAATGAGAAGAAGAAAAAAAACACTTAGATATGACGAAAAAGGTACTCCTGGGATTTAGCATTTTACTTTGATTTGAAGTTGTACCTGTGAGAGACAGATTAAAATAAAAAAAAAGGCAGCAGTGGAATAGTGGACATTTGGGTCAAACTGAGCCTGATAAGCAGAATCTGAAAAGACCTAAAATGATCATTATACAGAGAATAAATCCCAGCGACATTCATGCAAATCTGCCTTCTGAACTGCCTGAACAGTCTGTGTTGATTCAGTCAATGTATCAGCTGTACAGAGGTTAGCTGAAAGCTAGCTATGACTGGATGCACAGACACTGTGTATCTGTGTTTGTTTGGCTGACTGTCAAAACTTACCACTACCTCCAGCTCTGTTATTTCCCTCCAAACGCTCCTTTTTCCTCTACATTGTACTGACTCGTATGAATGTATCCTATCTAGCACCTTTTTGCTGACTTTGGATGCAACTGTGCCGCCTTAAATTTGCAGGTCATGCTGTCTGAATACATCTTTAGGACAAACTTGGCATATTTTTTTCCTCATGAGATAGCAAAGTTGTATCTATTTTCATCAAGGCTCCTTAATGTTAACCGTGTAAGGCACATGGACATCACAACAGTTTGTCTCTATACACGGTGGTTTTTGGACCAACCAGTGACCAGTGTCCTATGAGAATTCTGCAGCTGTGGTGGTGGCGGTGCGGTGATTTTGCTCAGTTGTAGTACTGTTGACTAAACAATACTTGGGCGATGGAATGAGACACTGGTGATGTAGATGATATAACATGATAAGGAATTTTTAGGTTACCTTTGCAGTGATATAACTGTCCAAAATCTGTGCACAATCCACACAGAACCATGAGAAATTCACTTTACCGGAAAATCCCTTATCAGTCAGGCTCTAGTAGCAAACCATCCACTGCAGTCAGGTTATGTATGCTTAGCATGTAAAATGAAAATATAAAGTTTTATTTGGACCTTGGACTTTTTACCTTCACTTGAATCAGATTATTGACAGTGAATCACATCAGTCTGTGGCAGAGACAGACTGCAGCCTTGGAGCTAACTAGATGTTGGACTGAATGACACATTTACTCAATGAAACCTTGTCTCTGAGGGAAGACTGAAGGCATCATGACTCGACAGCAGACCGACACCACTGCCAAACTATGCTCAGCTGCCACAGAGGCTCAGAGGATGTACTTTAGACACCTATGTTTATCTTTATTTTAAACCAAGTTTAGCTGCGAATAGATTCAGCACTGTTCTTGAGAGTAGACTCTGTACATTTAAACAGCCTCTGCCAAAACATAAGGTTAGTTGTAGGTGGAAGGACAAAAACTGAGACATGACATGGGATTGTTTTTCTTTTTTTAAACCTGACAGCTCAATTACTCAGCATCAGAGTATCAAAGTCCTCTCAAAGGAGGCCTCAAAACAAAGAAAATCACAACTCTCAATGACATTTTGCATAAAGACAAACTCAACACCTGTGCAAGTCGTCCCCGGAGGCTGCAAGCTGCTTTTCAACAAACCTTTTCTCTTTCAAAAAATCTAAATTTGCACTTTACTGCACAAGTACGTGAAGGCACCGCAGCGGAGACAAAAAACAAAGTCTCAGGAGCTTTCGCAGGGGGACAACAGAACAGACCATCATCTCAACAAACGAGTTGAGACACCTCGGGGGACTTCATTAGTCACTAGAACCACCGAGTGAAACCGCAGGCTGATCCGGCTGCCACACGGGGATATGATGCAAGTCGCTCAGCCTGTCAATACCCATTTATTTATGACGACTCATAAATATCATCGGCCTCCAGAGGACTGAGGATGATGGCGGGCTGTCTGAGTGTTTGAGGCAGAGTGGGGTTTAACCCTGTGTGACCTGCTTTAAAAAGCTCTGTGGCCACTGTATTACAGGTACACCTGTACAATCTAATATGACACCATAAAGTCTACTTGTATGTTGTGAAGCACAAAGTCACTTGATCCTTACTATGTGACACTGAGCTCTCGCTATAGGTGTGCATATCCACTCTGACTTTATGAATATCAGTTTATATGTAGACAGGTCACAGGCATGTTTTTTGTTTGTATGAAGTTCTGAACATCACTGCAGTCGGTTATTAAAAAACTTCTGAAATGTCACTGCTGAGGTTGGGGGATGCAGTTATACAGGCGGCCATTGCTTCACAACAAAGTCCAGGTTAAATGTGGCTGTAAAAGTGCAGCTTCATTTATCCTACACTCAACAAGAACAGAACAGATGCTGGTGCGATGCAGGTAATAAATACTGAGCAGGGCGACTGCAGACTGCATTAAATCTGTGAGAAGGTTTCATTTTGTAGTCTGGTGGAGTGATGATATACAAAACAGGGAGATGGCGCATGGTTAGCATGTAGACATCTCCATTTTTCAGACACAAGATGGATTAAGACAGCGTTTGAGTGTTAAGATGCAGACCTTTAACTGCAACAGACCAGCGACCTTTGTTGCATCTCTTTCTCCCTCATTTCTTATCATCTAATAAAAAGGCATTAAATGCTAGGGTTGAGTGGGTTTCTGGTTTTTCTTGTCCAGTCAGTTGTACATAAACCAGTATCATTTTGTTCTGGCAAATAAAGACAAGACAAGAAGCAGCTCTCAGTGATGTTAGCAGTGTCTTCACCGTAAGTTGTGAACTAGTTTGTGAAATACATTGCTGGAAAGTTAAACAATGATACCGGTGATTATTTTCCTTTATCAATGAAACAATGAAACAGGGGCGCTCACGTACCTGTGCAACCCGGGAGCAGCAGCTTGCTTGTGTGCTTGTTTTATGTTCGTTAACATGCACATTTGAACTTTTATCGCCTTGGCACTAATGTATTTTTAATCATGAGGGGAGTCGACCTTGGGATCTTTGCTGCACTTTGGAGTCGATTCACCTTTGGACATGATGGCAGCAGCGAGGCTATCAACAGGATTACTTATAGCCAAGAGTTACTCCTTGCTCTTCAGCCACTGACAATAAGTGATGACACTACTTTGCAGCGATCGGAGAATGTGCTGCTATCCATTTTACTTTGCCCGTTCTACCTGCCGAGGGAGTTCCCCCCAGCTCCTCTTCACCCTTCTTTGCATTGATCCACAGGCAAGTGTCTCCTCAGCCACACAGCTGATTGCAGACTGGATGCTCTTTCAACTGAGGCTCCAAAATTCATTTGAGGAGATTTAATCACGACAAGAGCATACAGAAAAAACAGTGAAAGATAATAGCATTGCGAGCCTACAAGCCTGCTTTGATGCTGCAGACTGGGATGTTTTCTACAGCTCATGCTCTGACTTAAATGAATTGGCACTAACAGTCTTCCTACATATCTTGAGTGGACACCAACATTCCCAGTAAAAGTATTACAGTCTTCCCTAAAAACAAACCGTGGGTCTCTAAAGAACTAAAACACAATTCACCTTCTTCAAAAACTAATTCTGTCAGTCCGACCATCCTCTGTTGCTTGTATCAGTATTTTATTGAAAGTCTCCTGACCTTTTATTTTATCTGTTGGTTTCACAGCCTCACAGTAAAAGACAGAAACAGCCTAAACAGTGTTGTTAGAATTTTCAAAGATCACTGGAGTGAAACAAATGGATCTCAATTCCTTTTGTATCCAACAAACCCTCCATATAGCATCAAATATTTTGGCTTCTTCCGGACACGTACTTGCAAGTGAATTTTCTCTGTTATCATCAGGGTGGCGTTACACCTTACCTGCTTGTAAAACCAACAGATACTCTAAATCGTTCATTCCCTCTGCAATATGATTACTAAATGCTCTGTAGTCTTGTTCCTAAACTATGGTCACTGTTGGTGTATGTTTTTATCTGCTTTTATCTGTTTTTATTATTTTCATCTTGTCCTTTTGTATTAAGTGTTAAGTTAGAGCAACAAGAGGCAAGACGACACTGACAGGTGACCAAAGGAAATGCACTATTACCTTGAATAAAATTACAGATGTCTCTGTTTTGGTATAATACATGTACACAACTTAAAATATATAACATACAAAAGGTAGAGTCATTTTTATACATTTACATGTAGAAATGTTACATATAATATCTTTAAATGTCCAAAAATAATAAACTGAGAACATTGGATCAACTTGGCACATTATCAGCTAGTGGGCCATTTCACTTTGACACAAAAAACACACTAGTCTTGAAACAGCTGCTCGGTGCAACACGTGAACAAAATCCTACATGTACCAAAAGTAATGTAAACAATAGACTGTTGGCTTGTTGTGACTAAATCCAAACAGAAAAGATACTGCACCGTCTGTGCCGACTCTTGAAATCTCTGGAAAGACACACAATAGCTCCACCAACTCGACCAACTGCTGCTGTCTGATTATAAACTGATGGAGAACTGATATACAGTACGTCCCACCTCATGTCTCCTGCACGCTGGTTTCCCCACCCTTGCTGCCATGTAACAAGCAGCACGCAGGCACGGCAAAATGGAGTGCAGCCTTTGTTTTGTAGCTTGCACTGCGACGTGAAACTTAGTTTTGAATCTGTCACCATTTTAATAATCTAACCTAATCTAATCTTATCAGCAGGAGACAATGAAAGTTCAAGTTCAGAAGCTATAATCATGTGCACAGGTTTCAGGTCATGACTTCAGCATTTAACACATTTTCCCACAAACGTCTTTTTTTTATTAAAGAAAATAATATAAACCTCTCAAAGTCTTCTGGACAAATTGTTATAGAAGAACTGCATTTACATACAAAATAACTATAAAAAAAAAAAAGACTACAGTGAAAACACGTGGTTAAAAAGTTGAGTCAAACCCTACACTGCAAATATATAGCTGTGCAAAGTTTTTTCTGTTCATAACTCCCCCTCATATCCTCAAACGCTCATGTGTCATCAGTCTCAGTATTCAGTACACTCCCACTGATCTGTTGTAATTTATTTTATTCAGCTGAGAGGTTTGTGTCGGTGAAAAAAAGACAAGAGCAAGAGAGCGAGAGGTTTTCCTGTCAGGATGATTTGAGTATGTGATCATTCAAGAAAAGGTTCTGTGGCGCATGCTGGACTTTCTGCTGTGGGCGGTCAAGTTCACATGAAGTTCAAGTTCAGTTTAATTGTCACATAATCATACAGGACAATTACAGTAAAGTATCTCGACAATCAACACTGTGGGGTCTTTCCGCTTCCTGTGAACCATCATCTCCCAGGACCTCAAGTGACAAAGCACAGAGGATGTACTTCCTGCGGCAGCTCTAGAAATTCAACCTGCCAAAGACAGTGATGGTGCACTTCAACACCTCCATCATTGAGTCCATCCTCACATACCTCATCCATCACCATCGGGTAAACTGCTGTTACTGCCAAGGACAGGGGCAGACAGCAGTATGTCATTTCATCTGCTGAGAAGATGATTGGCTACAATCTTCCATCTCTTCAGGACCTGTACTCCTCCAGGACTCTGAGGCGTGCAGGAAAGCCTGTGGCTGACCTCTCCCACCCCGGACACAAACTCTTTGAGACACTCCCCTCTGGCAAGAGGCGATCCATCACAATCAAAACCTCTGGTGACCACCCATCCATCCAAACTGTACAGCTCTTAAAAACATATTGTACATATATTTGAATTGTTCATATTTTTTAGTTTGTTTTTATATTTTCACTTGATGTTTGTGTTACACCAAAAACAACAAGACCAATTTTAGTCCAGTTTGTAAAAACAAGAGCGCAAATTTGCACAAACTTAGCGACACTAACAGAGGCTACAAACTAGGAGACTGTCCTGACCAGAACTGGCCACCATCCTGATTTGGCATTAATTCATCAATGATTCAAATGATTAATTAATTAAGAGTCTACAGCCATGTTTGTGAGGTTGTATTTACACACAGCAGTGCCCCGAGCTATATGCAGTCAGCATTCCATCATGCCCACTATGTCAATGCCAACATGTTTACCATGTCCTTCATGTGCCTTGTCAGCCAGCAAACACTTTCTAATTAGCGCTAAACACATACGTACAGCCAAGACTGATGGGACTGCAGAAATTTGGTCATAAGCCAAAGTATTGGACCTGATGGTGGTGCAAGTAAAAGTCAGCTGATAAAGAAGTTATTAGAATTCATCCTGAGGGGAATATGAATATCTGTACAAAACTTCATAGCAATCCATTCAACAGTCAAACTCATGTCGGCTCTAGGGGAATAGTCATGGGATCTCAACAAGTCAGTGTGAGTCATCTTAAACATTTCACAGCAATCCAATTAATAGCTGTTGAGATATATCCGCCCAAAAGTCCGATCCTGCATCCATGATGCTAGCATGGCTAAAAATAAAAGCCAAAACATGAACATCTTGTCCAGTGTGAGCATTTGTTGCTTTTCCCCGTTTTATATTCATGTAAACTGAATATCCTCATGTTTTGGACACAATATTTGATGAAACTGACACTAATTAAGTATCTGACTCAATAATTAATGGATTACAACAGTGCTGTCCATGCATGTTTACGCAGCTGCGTAACAAGTGAACAAACACACAAACAAAAAACCCATCAGCAGTATGAAACTGTGCGAGAGAATATCTGCTTTACAACCTGCAGCAGGAAATATATCGAACTGAAAAGACTTCACTGTGAGTTTGGACTCAGAACGCCAACATGAAGAATAAAGGTGCTACAATTTTAATAAGTTCTCTGCAACTGTACAGCAGCAAAAAATACTCACACAAAGAGTTTCTCTGGATGAAAACTTACTTATAATTTATATTTAAAAATATATATATAATATATACAAAGAAACAAACTTAAAAAAATAATACAATTTACAAACCAAAGGCAAGCACACATCATAAAGACAGCAACAAAATAATTATATTTTATAAGTACTCAAGTCAGTGCAGAACATCAGGAAAACATCAGTACAGTAACACAGCAACAATATGGTCTATTCAGCGCATGAAGCCACAAAAGCAACAAACCTCAGCTAGGCAACACTGAAATCTAAATTTAATGTAACAGGAAAAAGTGAGGCTGAGTCATGGACCACGTATCAAATCATTTAAGAGGTACAGTCACACTCCGTTTCATCTATGCCTCTGGTTTCTTTCCCTTAAGTAGGAAACAAATGCTTGTTTTTGGAATCTGGATGCTATGATGATGAATATTTATTCTTATTCGTTCTGATAAAACAGCAGCCATGGCAACAATGACATTTTCCAATGAATTTAACAGCTAAACTCTCATCATCAAGTCTGTCTTTCAGTTTAAACATACAACATGAAAATGTCCCATTTCTGTTCTCCTTAACTTTCCTCCCTTCCTCTCCTCGCCTCCTCTGAAGGAAGAAAAAAAAAAAAAAAAAAAAACACACCCTTCTCATTCTCTATCTTTCCTGCCAGGTGTTTCCTGGTTGGAACTCATGACTGAGATTCAGAAACTGAAAGTTTGTCAGAGACAAGAGCTCACTGACTGAAGCGCTCAGTTTGTGTTGATTCTGTCAGAGAGGAGGTGACTCGGCTCTGTTTTACTGAATGTTGTTTCTATTGTGTCCACTCCTGTTCAGTATAAGACTGAAGCTGGAAGAAAAACAACTCGTCTGCTCCATCAAACAAATAAAGAATCACTTCCAGAGAGTCGCTGTAAAAAGGCTTGAAGCTTCACAACAGTGAAATGTGCTATATAAAAAAAAAAACTCAGTTACTGTTCAAATCCACATGAACCACTCTTCACTTCAGCATAAAAACAGATCCACCGCCCAGAACTTAATTACAAAAAAATCACTTCATTAAAACAAAATGATGACTGGTGTGTTAACTGCATGCCAAATTAATCAGACCACACATGGCCTAATGGTCTCTAGGTTTCTAAATGATCAATTGCTGACAAGCATTGTATAATTTAAGAGGCTATTTTTAAACTGAGTCCAGAGCAGTGCTCACATCACATAACACACCAGGTCTACTTCACATCACTTCAAGCAAACTTCACTGAGGACAATGAGAGCAAAACAGCATCTCCAGCCTGTTTGAACAGAATATTCTCTGGTCGAGCTCAGCCAAATAAAACACAGAATCCGTCGACACATTAGCACGTCGAGCATTGTTCTGTGCGACCCTGACCTCGGTGAAACACACAGAGCTGAGAAAGGAGACACTAGAGCGACAACAAAATGGAATAGTAGAATAAACATAACTGAGCTGAAATGAAACAAGTGCACATAAACTAGGTAAAAAACATTTGAAATATTTTGTTTAAACACAGATTTGTTGTTCATGACATAGAACCACCAATGACAGTATAAAGAATGGACAGCATACACGTGACGTCAGCCACAGGTTTCTGAAGCGGCGCTTTGAAGCGCAAAATCTGTGCCGCTGGTCGCTACCATGTCAGCTGTCCTGCCACTAATCTACAAATAGGCAAAGACGTGGATCATCGGCAGACCTGAGGCTCCTGGGTGCCCGAACAAACAATCTGTAATGGCACCAACCTGTCAATCAAAGTGGCCACACTGTTAATTATGCATAACTTTAAGACTTAATATAATTTGAACTGGTAAGTTAAAAAGTGCAGTTGTCATGAACGGAGGAAATTAGCTATAGAGACTAAAACAGTTTTTTGTACCAGGCTGTGAACATGTTTATTCCTGTTGTGAAGTTGGACATTTTAATATGGGGACTCATGGAGGTTGAAAAGTTCTGTAACCAGCCTCAAGCAGCCACTTGACAAGTTACGGTTTTTGGCACTTCCGCATTGGCTTCATTTCCCAGCCAAGGAGGTTGCTGCTTGAGCACCAGAGAAAAACAGGTCAAGTCCACTGGACACATTGACAATGCCTTTTAATGCATCCTGTCTGGTTTGCGTAGCAACATCACTTTTACTGCAACGATTCCTGAACAGCAACCATCTGGTCATTGTTCAGCGTCTCTACTTGAAGTAGAAAACTCAACACCAAGTGAAACTTTAAACTTACTGTGAGACTTTCCTTCTATCACATTTGGTGATAAAATAAAGATTTACTTATCTTTGGTTTTGTAACCTCAGATGAATTGGCTGCATATTTTCAAACATCCATACGAAAAGCAAACAAAAACATGTACAGTATTAAACTCCCTGTACTGTACTGCTGACTGCAGAGAGTTTGAGCTGACTGAGGGCCGTCTTTGGCCCCGGGGTCATGCTGACTCGCTGTCTAAAGCTCTTCACGGAGCTCCCTGTTCTGTGTTCTCCCTGCTGAGACATCCTTTCCCTTCGCTGAGAGGAGGATGAGGAGGAGGAGGAGTAGGAGAGGTTACATAACCCTCTGAGAAGAGCTCTGGCTCAGGGAATCTGACAGGGGAAGGAGAGATGACAAAGGAGGACGGAAGTCGCCTCCAGCGAATCTGCAGCCAAAAATTCGCGCCCACCACCCACTGAAAAAAAAAAAAAAAACAAGCCCCCACATCAGCAGAGGTAGCTTCTTATAGCGGAGAAGCAGGGGTAGATGGTGTTTATCTTGTTTGTGTAATAAACAGCTGCCAGGGGATTAGATGTGTGCAGGGAGGGATGCGTGGGTCTCTCATCAAGAGGGGGTTTCTGCAGTTATGGTTTCCCTGCTCGGTTTGTCATGCGTGCTTGGAAACAGGACAAAAACAGAAATACCGGGGGAAGACCGGAGGCTTCCAATGTTTGAGAGACAACAAAACAGGTGGGAGTTTTCTCATAATGCCATGAGAAATCTCACAAATGAATAAATACACAAATGAATACAGAAATGTTCGCTCATTTCTATTATTGGCAACTTTACTCTGACCGCTTGAACCAGTTCCTACATTTTACATGAGAAAAGCCTCGAGGGTGCAGCACATATTGGAGAATATTGAAGAAGCTGCTGAGCAATGCGAGTCCACAAGGTTACAGGTTGTAGAAAAAGATTCAAGGCTCCACAGGTTTCTGAGGCAGCAGTGACTCCTTGTCCACCTCCGAAGACTGAAATGACAGAAGTCAGGCCTGAAGTTGTGCAGAAAGAGAACTCTGAAGTGACTGAGCAGTGAGCAAATGTGCTTTCCACGGTGGGTGTGAAAGCCAGTGAGGTAGTTAAACCTTTGCTGCTTCAGGCTGCTGTCCAGCTGTGCTGCTCTGCCTCCCTGCAGCTACGAGCCACACATCAACCAAAACTCTGCTTCAAGATTTGGACAGTAACAGATCTTTATCCACCCTCTCACACTGCAACAGCCTGTCTCTACGCAGAGCAGAGAAATGTGCTGCGGTTCAGCTCTCTGGAGGTTCAAACTTTCCAGCAGGTTGCATTTTATTGTCTTAAGAACACATCCGTCCCCTGTGCCTTAATAAAGGAGTTTTAACTAGATTGCTTTGTGCCGTTTACGATGGAATAGGAAAAAAATAAAGAAAAACAACATTACTATCGACTTCTCCTCTCGCCGCATGGTTTAGTCGAAGTCCTGCACAGATCAGGTCAGATTTGTAGCTCTGGAGAGTCTGATCAGCAGCTTTTTCAACTTGAAAGTAAATTATTTATTGGAATTAAGAATAAACCTGAGTCACTGCACTCTTTGGAAAATACACATCTTTCATTTCATCTAGACAGCCTCAGGTGAAACCTGGGCTGTTTACTTCCTCTCATCTGATTCACAACATGTTTAATTTGTTGCTGGAGGATTTCATCAATACCAGATGCTTATACCACAACATGATTTAAAGGACAGAAGACAGACTGTCATGTAGTTATGCACCTAATATTACTCTCTTGATCTCTTACAGCCTCAGCCAGGCGAGCCAGGTACTAACCTGCTCCACTCAACAGAGACGTCAGCATCCACGGCCAACATTACGGTCTTTCAGAGGCTAAGATATAAGATATTTGTATCTTGGAAATTAAAAGGCCTAAAGCAACCTTGTCATGGCCATTTCCACAAGGATGCCTTGATCTATCACCTCAAAATATCTGAATAAAAATGGATTCTACGGTACCCACAAGTCTTCCCACTTCAAAAGACATGCCCACTTTAGGGTAATCCCATGCAGCTTTGGGTGCATTTGAATATTTCTGCATACTTAGGTCCCTAAACAGTATTGGAATTGCATAAATTAGGTCTGACTGGAAAGCTGGGATGGATTTAATGGGTGGAGGGCTGGAGTGGAAGAGGTTAAAAAAAAGGGCTTCTTCTAACACTTCAAAAGTGGCTGCAAACAGCAGACAAAACACATGATCCTTAAAGCAACAGGCTGACAGGAAGCTGCAAAGATAATTCAGTCAAACATTCAAACTATGTAAACAAGGAAAGACTCAATGTTGCACGGCTGGTTTCTCTGCAAACTTCCCTCAAAGCCTTCAGGTTTACGGTCAGTCATATCTGATGTCTGGCAGACTGATGTCACTGCATTACACACGCCTGTTAATATTTAAATCAGCACACAGGACACACAGTTAATATCTGTCCAAAGGGTGAAGAAATGTATTAATACTGAACAACAGCCGACAGCAGAGTCTGTGTGACTTCTCTAGTTTGGAAAAGCAAAATCTCAGAAAGACCCGAGCAGTATGATGATGACTCCCTGTGGTGGAGCCTCAGACTTGTTTGTTTCAACACAACCTGCGTGATCACAGGTGGGAAGGGAGAACAGTCTTGCACAAGCAGCTCTGATTGTTCAGACTAACTTGACTGACTGGTGTTAGCAAAATGCTAACTAACTAACTATTCGTAGATTAGCTAGCATTTTGCCAACATTAGCTTTCTTTTGTTCTCAGGTAAATAAGCATTAATAACTTAACTAACTTTGGCACCACTTTTGCTAACATTAGCTAAGTTATCATGAAACTGTTACAGCGTATTTATATTGTACATATTTTGAAGTAGATGTAAGACTTTAAAACTTGTCTTAATTAAGTCTTAAACATTTCTAATTAAATACACTGTTTTTCCTGGAGTTGTGATATTATTATTAACTATATAGTTTCATTAAGAATGTATAGTAGGAGCTTACAGAAATGCATTTTATTTCATGCCAGCTGAGTTTGTTGTTTGTGTCCGGCTGCCTGGACTGCGAGCTCAGAGAACCGGGGGAGTGTTAGTGTTTGTACCACAGGCGTTTTGGACCACCAATAAGGAGGTTTTCAGGCCTCGGGGATGCTGATGGGCCAGAACCAAAGCTGGGACTCAGCAGCAAAAATACCAGAGGATGCTGATGGAGGAAGCTAAAAGGACATGCAATTTACAACTATTTGAATGAAAGAAGGGTTACAATAAATAAATGATGCATAGAGTTATAGACAAAACTCTTTTTTTTTCCACATTTAAGAAAGACAACCAATATCATCTTTAATGTGTTTTCTGGGAGGTGAAACCCTGAACATGATGGAGGCCCACAGTGAACGCGCTGCAGGCTGAGTTTGTGCGTGGGCCGACGCTAAGCACCGGCTTGCATCATTAACTCCTCCTCCAGAGCCACGGCAGCCAGCAGGAAACTGACGGGATTTAAGACGACGACAAAGTTTTCGTGCAGTGTGAGTGTGACAGAGAAGAGGGAAACTAAACATTTCTACCTCCGATCGACACTAAAGTCCTGCACCGGAAACTGTCACTAAAGCTTCGACGTTAGCTTTGCACCACAGGGTTACAACTACGGCGACTACGTGCATCTAGAGCTAAGCCACAGCTGACCTGCATGTCCGCTGGCTCTACAGCGACTAAAGAGAAACCACAGCAACATATCTAACAAGAGTGTAAAGTAAAAGTCACTTCAGTAATTGATTGGTGATATAGAAGTTAAATATAGATGTTAATTTGATATAACTCCTGTTATATAAGTACATGCATAGCCCACAGTCACTTTTATATCACAAAGTGAGCTCGAACAATATTTTATATATAACAGACAGTTTATTAATCTGCTCTCAAACAGCAAATCAAAGTCATATTTCCTTTGCTCTGTACCAATACTTTATTTGGTACGAACTGAAACTGTCAAATAACGAAAGTCAGTATTCATTTCAGTGCTAGAGACATTGTAGGTTCAGTTCTTTCTTTTAGAAAAGCTGTATGGAGTTGAGTATTGCTATCAGGACTAGTGATGTGCGTGATTAGTCAACTATTCGATTAAATGT
This sequence comes from Sciaenops ocellatus, assembly GCA_033000465.1. NCBI lineage: Eukaryota > Metazoa > Chordata > Actinopteri > Sciaenidae > Sciaenops > Sciaenops ocellatus. The sequence continues at coordinate 23,965,797 of CP136871.1, read as the reverse complement.
TGCTAGCCTTGCTAGTCGGCCCGAAAAATACTACTTTGTTAAACTAATTATTCAGATTTCATTATTGTACATCACCACTTAACTGTTGCATCCACAAAGTGTTTTCTTTGTCCCACTTCAGAAGTCTGCTAATCACTTTATAAAACACCTGTCAGTCTCACTGTACGTGCTGACTGACAGGTGATATGTTTAGTTTGCCAACAGAGCGTTGTTCTACTTGCTAACATTATCCTCAAACTTCATATCATCTCTGATGCCATGTTATCTACATATTGTAATTCACATCAAAGTTAATCCACCCAGTGGTATAAAAAAAAAAGTAATAAAAACTAGAAATGTATGAAGTTATCCCACGAGAATCACGCCGCCATGAGAGCAATTTCTGTCTTCGTCTAATAACATGAACAGAATCCTCATTCTCTTCATAACCATTCACAGCAGAAGATATTATCCATATGTCTCCCATTGCAGTCGTATCCCAACATGTTTACTGACATTTAAATGCTGAAGTAACAAACAGCCGCCACATCAAATTCGGTTTAACAGGATATACCAGTGTAACCTAACAGAGTAACTTGTGTGCATGCAGTTTGTATGTTTACATAGTCTTAAAATGTTGTTACTTTTTGACTGTTTTCTGAGAGTTTTCTTACTCTTAGCCTACTCAACCAGCAAAAAACTTGGTTGAGACATGAAGTAATCTAACCGTGAACATCACTGTCCAATTTTGAGGTCTCCCTGCCGCTACCTAACCATTAATATATTTTTTTTAAACTGCAAGAAGTGATGCTGTAGTATCAGCAGAGCAATATTAGCACCGATATTAATTCAACAAACTAGATTCCTCATTCCTCATCCCATCCTGTCAGTTTGTACTCCAAGTTTTCCCTCTGATGACCTTTTTCCTCTGCAGATAAATCCACTCTTGCCGTTGAACCATTATCCAGAAGGATTGATTTCTCCATCCTTTAGTGATTCAGAGTCGTCTACTGGGCAGGAATCAGGGGATTCATACTGGAAACCCACCACACACAGACAGACACGCCTACCGCCACAAGCCACCGGGGAGTACTGCAACATAAGAAACTCTGCTTCCTCTGTGGCACAACAAATCGATGCCACATTCGCCAGTCTTTTAATGAATTCTTTCTCTGTTTATTTATGAATCAATGCAGAAATGAGCAGGACGTCTAGTGCTGCTTGGAGTGCAAATAATTCAGGAAGAGGCTGATTTCTCCTGCTGGATCTCATGTTTCTGTCTAATTGATGTGACATGGGTTTAATATTCTGAACTTACAATGGTGCACAAATAAACTCCCACGTCTGCCTTCTGTCTCTGAGTGGATCCCCCACTCACACACACATACACACACATATATAAGCTGAATGAAAACGCTATGAGACGGCTCATAAACAGGCTTCCCAGAGGCGCAGGAGAACATGGGGGTTCTTCAGTCAGAGCTGACTTCCCTGCTTGTTTTTATCAGTGAGAGCTCGCAGGTCCAGGCTGCCCTCCAGCGCAGCAGAAACTCATCCATCTGAATCTAACGTGGACAAACGTGGGGAAAGCTATTCACCAAATCAGCTGAATGGCCCTTGAATGTTGTGCAGCCAAGGACGGCGTTTCAATGCATCCTGCAATCCAGCTCAGACAAAACAAAGAAGCAAGAACATATATATTTTTTTTTTTAAATGGCAGAATAACTTTGGACTGAACACATGGCCGTGTCAGCCTCGTGTTTATCTAAAAATAAAGGTCATTTCAACACATCTACCCTCCTCATGAAAAGTGCAGTGATTCTCAATCAACAGTTGTTATAATAACACGATTTTAGAGGAAGCAAAACCATCAAGTCTCAGTTTACATGTGTTTGATTATACTGAGGTTATGCAAATAAAAACAAAGGATTTAAGAGGAAGTGGGTTTGGATTGGTGATTGTTTACTCAGATGCTATTTTACCACAATTACCACTGATTTGATGAGAGCTGCATGTATAGATAATGGCTTAATGCTGATGTTACAGGGTGGTTGGTTTGTTGACATGTTCTTTTTTTTAAAGACAATTTTTAATATTACTGCACAGCGCATGTGCTAAAAACACCTATACTCTCGGTTCCCTTAAATGTCTTTACACTTGTATCAGATTCCTTTAAGATTTCTGTCAATTTACGTTTGACATGAGGCGCACCAAGCGAATAGACAAAGCATAACCGACTCAAAGCCCGAACATTAAACAGGTCAGTGGATGTTCAGTTCGGCATTAATTGTATATACTATGCAGAGCTTGTTTAGTAAATACATAAAATTTAACAGCCGGGTCACAATAGTGGTCGTTGTCCCCCGGAGAGCGGCAACAATGTGGAAGCAACAGGAGAAACGACGAGAAAAGAAACTATTTTGTTGAAATAAGTGACTCCTGGTGGGTCATATGTTTGCCGAATTGATGGGTGGCTTCTTGCAGTTCCACAAAAATGTGAAGTTTTGTTGTTTGTTTTAAATACTGCGTCAGGTGAAGAGAGTCAGCTTTAAATGCACACTTTTTAAATGGAAGTTTGCTTGCAGACAACAGGTGCATGTTGTGTGCGCGCAGCACAGACTCACCTTCTGCTGCCGCCGGGCCATGTCGGTGGGCTGCTTGGCGTTGAACGGGTAGGCTATGCACCTCAGGACGAACACATAAATTTGAAGTTTGATTTTTCTCTCCTCTTCCTCCTTCTGGATCCGCTCGCGCTCCTTCCTCTCCTCCTCTTCACCTGTAGCGTTGCTGTCTTTCGCACCTTTGCCGGGGGCACCTCCAGGTGAAGCGGACTGTCGCTGCTGGCCGCCCGCCCGGCTGTTGTTCCCCTGTTTCCCCGCCGAGGAGGCAGCAGGTTTCTTCGGAGCCACCTGGACAACTTCTGGGTCGGACTCCCCGCCGGTGTCTTCGCTGGAGGACGGGTCCAGCATGGTTCACGGCGTTAAAACTCCGGTTCAGACCGACAGATGAAAAGGAAAGAGAGAAACAACTGTTAAAGCTTTACTTTGTTTGTTTTAGTCGACGTGGCGTTAACAGCTGCACTTCACCGACCGACGGTCCTTCCCTGCTGCGGACCGTGTTGTGAGCCACAACCTGAGAGGAACACCGGTTTTGTGAGGGGGTGGGAGGAGTTTTAACGGGTAATATTTAGAGGTTGTCGCCGCGTGCGCCTCGTTCCGTAGCGCCGGGGATGAGTGTTGGAATGGCAGCGCGCGCCCTCTGCCACTGGCTGCTGCACACAGAGCCCGCGCGCTCCTCTGAGTGCTCCAGCACACAGGTGAGCAACCTGTAGCTGCTATTAGAGAAACAACAGCGAAGAGGTCTCACTCTGTCTGTGTTTCAGGAACTACAAAACTCGCTGCAAGTCTTCTTCATAATACACTTTTTTCACAGCAGCCATTTTAACATTTGAAATAATGGAGTCAACACAGGTGTTTCCAATGATACTAATTAAGGTTCTGTCTGTACACCCCATTATATCTACAGGCAGCAGCCAGTTAGCTTAGCTGAGCACAAATAATTGAAACAGGGGTAACAGGAGGCTCAGGTATGCTGTAACAACATATACAAACCAAAGTATACAAACCAAAGTATAAAAACAACTATTCAGTCAGGCTAGTTGCTACCCTCTATTTCAACTTTCTGTGCTAAGCTACGCTAACCAGCTGCTTGTTAAACAGAGATGAGACTGGTATCTTCTCACCTTCTCAGTTTCTGCTGGAATGTAAATAAATGCAATTCCCAAAATGTAAACTTTTCCTTTAAGCCTTTAATCATATCAACGCACTGTTTTGTTAACTGACTTTCACATCAGCCGTTTTGACATACATGTAGTAGGTTAAGTTAGCCAACATGTAGCAATAGGTGACTCTGGAACAGCACCTTAATTAGCATCATTGGTAACGACCATGTTACTACAATTTCATCAAGTTCAAGGCCTTTATTAGTCCCCAAGTGGCAACAACAACAACACAGATAAAAGATAAAAAGCCACACAAATAACGAGTCTACATTATATAATGTATATTATTATTTTTGACTTCATCTTGAATTTTATCCAAGACTTTAGATTCCTGAGGTTCATGTACACCTGAACCTCAGGAAAATATTTATTTTATATTCACCACTGCACATTGTCGGATTACTTGATGGTTACATTCAAAAGCGCACAGTGAAGATGAATGTGCCCTTTTGTAGGTCAGGATTGGGAAGTTTTAACCCACTGGGTGATATGCAGACATGATGCTTCTCTTTATGCATTAACAACTCTCTCCCAACCAGAGAGATGGAACAGAAAGACAGAAGTAGGTCTCACAAGTACAAAACTTAGTGTACTGAAGATGAGAATTTCTTAAAAATCTTCAGGATAGCCCATGCAAATTAAACAAAAGATGGATAAAGGTCATTTCTACAGACTTACTAAGATGGAAAAATACAATTCAGGAAGTACAAATGATGGGCAAATTAAGTCATAAAATAAAAACATAGAGCACACGTTTGAAAGAAATATTTTCTTTCACACATTCTTTGTAAGAACAACGCTCAATTGATTGTATCTTCCTGTGTTTTTAAATTTATTTATTTATTTATATGTGTCGTTGTACCTAAGGTATGTAACATGTATAGTACACTGTATCTGTATACAAAAAAAGGTATATAAAATATACATGATTATAAACATGTCAAGTCAAATGTCAGTTTTATTTATATAATCAGCACTCCTGCACAACTGAAACTGAGCATTCAAACCTCCATAAAGTAAGACTTTATTGCAGGGTTGCTGTCAGTTCAGTGTTCTGTCTACTTAGAGTACATGAGAATCGCCTGTGTTAAGATTAGAGGCTGAAACTTACATACACGGCAGCCACTGGAGGTCAGTGTTTCTCTGGAGTCTTTTACCACTGATCAGTCAAATGTGTCAGGAGTACAGGAGTTTACAGAGCAACAAGGGCAACAAATACACAACAAATAGCTGGACACGCAACTTCTGTGTCTGTGTGTGTAATGCCGTAGCCATACTGGAAGGACAAAAAATTAAGTTAGCTTCATGTTTGTAATTACTGATGTTTTATTCTCAGTTTGGTTCAGTTTCAAGATTTCCAGGCTTCATTTTGGTTCGTTACATCTGCTGCAGTTACTGGCACAGGTCCATTAATTATATTCTACAAGAGTACTTAGAGATTATGATGTATACAGCACACATAAAACTTGTTGGATTATAGGATCAATTCATTGTTGGTTTGGATCTGCGCATCTACAGAGAAACCAAAAACACAGATGTTATATCCATTGGCATAAGTAAGTTACTTGTCTTGAAACAGGAGCTCCTAATTGTTTAAATGTGCTATCGGTAACGAGAGGCCATTAAAACCACTAAGTAAAAATAAATACATTTTTTCAGCATTCAGTGAGTAAAAACAGCCCCCTTAGGACCCCCTAATAATAATATTAATAATAAAGTTTATTTAGTGTAGCACTGCTCACAGAGCAAGGTCACACAGTGGTTTACAAGAGAAAATTGTTCATAAAACCACAACAACTGTAATAAGAAGCAACAGAATATGAAAATACTAGACAGCACACGGTGAGATAAAGGCCACGTTGAATAAATTGGGTCCAGGACAGAACCTTGGGGAACACCACAAAGATTCAGTTGATTGGGCATAATTATGAACTCTAATTAGGAAAGTCCTGTTTGACAGGTACAAGTACAGCCAATCCAAAGCTCATCATCCCAAACCTGACATCCCCATCATATTAGTTATGGAGCGAGCATGGAGATTAAATCCCTAGAGGAGTGCAAAGTCAGTTCAGTGTTGGTCAATAAAAGGTGTGGACCTTCCTGGGAGGGATGGAGGCCATCTAGGAGAAAAAGTTTTAAAAATGTTCATGGTAAAAAAAATTTAAAAAATCATCATGGTGCTGTGGAGTTGAACCCAGGGAGGACTGGTGCCCACCCAGGGTATGTATCCAGAGAGAATAATGGGACCCCCCATGTCGCCACAGCCAACAGGACGGCAAGAACGCCGATTACATTGACACCAAGCCCCGCCTTCACCTGTAGCAACAAGCAGACAAAGCAGAGATTCTGATTAGTTATGTTAATTATAACAGTTTTGTTAACAATTTCTGTGTTTGTACCACTGGACTGACCATGTCCACGGTGCTGATGTGTCCATATGCAAACACAATGGCGTTGGGCGGGTTGGATACTGGAAGCAGGAAGGAGAAGGATGTGCACAAGGTGGTGGGGATCAGGACATACAGCGGATTGACATGGATGGCCTCTGCCTGAAGAAAGACGGATCACACAAACACAAATATCTGTCTGAATGTTGAAATAATAATCACATGTGAACAAGCGGCTCCGTCATTAGTGGTGCTATGTGGTCATCCACCATGTTCCTGCAAACTTTAGCACTTTGCTGCTTTTTGGCTTTACCGCCCGATTTTCCTGCTTTGCTCATTCTGCCGCTCGAATTTCATTGTAAAGCAAAGTAACTTTTTCAGGATAAAACACTGTGTGTCGATAGACGGTATATATATGAATCAGTTATACTGAAAAGGTGCAGCACTCTTACCACCACCACCATAACCGGAAGCCCCACATGTCACTGGTTAGTTATTTTTATAACAACTATCTCTAATCAACGTCCATTGAACCAACAACAAATGACACGAGAATAGCCGACGGCAACAAGTTTCGGTTTGGGTTGGTTGGGTTTATTGACAATATTCTACATTTATAAAACGCAACATATCAAAATTTGCTGTAAAAAACCTAACTAGGCTACTGATATCTAATCAACTGATTGTGTTGCAGTATTGAGTTACAGTATATCAATATGCTACTAAAGGAAGTGTAGTAGCATATTGACCTAAAGATAAAGAATGTTTTTACAACTCTTGCTCCTGTTTTGTTGGGTTTTGCAAAGGGGCGGTCCATGCACACTTTGTGCCAGAATGATGTAATCTTTTACATTATAATCCTACCTCCACAGGAAAAGGAGGGAAACTCAAGTGACATATCATGGAAATGAAAATTAACATTTGTCTGCTGCCAGCTGTCTGCTGACTGAAGATCAGTTTCTGTGCTCCATCTGTCTGGATGTGTTCACTGATCCAGTCAGCACACCATGTGGACACAACTTCTGTAAAAGCTGCATCACTGAACACTGGAATATTAATGTCCACACGAGACCTGAGCTGCGGGTCAATACTTTCATCTCTGAGATGGCTGCTCATTTCTGACAGTCAACTCAACAAAAAACCACTGTTGGTTTTTCTAACCAAACTTAAAGTCATGAAGTCTTGCCTGGTGTGTCTGGTCTCCTACTGTGAATATCACCTGGAGCCTCATCTGACAAAGTCAGGTCTGAAAAGACATCAGCTGATCGACCCTGTGGAGAACCTGGAAGGCAGGATGTGTAGGAAGCACAATAAAGTGCTGGAGCTGTTCTCTGGATGTGTGTCTGCATGCTCTGCACGGTTTCAGATCATTATACACATGGTGTTGTTTGTGTGAAAGAAGAACATGAAGAAAGGAAGGCCGAGCTGGAGAAGACAGAGGCTGAAGTTCAACAGATGATCCAGAAGAGACGACTGAAGATTCAGGAGATCAGGAAACACTCAGTGCAGCTCAGCCAGGAAGATGGAACAGATCATAATAGGAACAAACTCATTAGCTTCCCACACAACACCAACAGCAAAGCTATTACACGCAGAGCACACAGCATAGCACATGACCCCAGGCAACTCCTCAACCCATTCTTCACACTTCTTCCATCTGGTCGCAGATGATCCCTGGCCTGGAAACGGCCATGCCATGGCAGGAGTTTTGTCCCCTCTGCCACAGCGTCACTCAACAAAACACCTCAGTAACCTTCATGTGTGTAGGTGCCCTGTGTATGTGACGTGTGTATGAATGTGCTGTATCTGATGTCTTTCCTCTAGTTATGTTGTGCTGTATAATCTCTCTATGTACCAATGTGAAGAAACGGCTTCTCCAGCAAATCAGATTATTTTCCGGATGGTGTTGAGCGGTGCACAGCAACACAAATCTGCAGCCAGAGGCAGATGGTGTTTGAGTGTTTGTTAGTACAATGACAATTAAAGAAATAAAAACATTGGTAGTATAAGTTATTTAAATCACTGCATCAATCTGGCTGTATTTCAGTCTCTACAACGTAGAGTACGTTATCTCCTTCCATAAATGAAGACATCATGAGGCGATGTGACCAAAAATAAAACATGAAACACAACTGAATGAACTCAAAGAGGAGGTTTTTACACATACTATTCATCCATATCTAGTCATCCATATTCACTTATAAATACATTTTTGACACTTTTTTTGTTGTTTTTGCTTGTGCCTGGTTGTTTGTGTGAATAACTACAGACCAAAATACATATTAGTTATTAAAAACCTGAAAAAAAACAACATTATTATTATTTATTATTAAAGATTAGGATTAAGATTAAAAACCAACAAACACAGTTTGTGTCCATACTGCGCAGGATAAACACTGTGAACCTACCAGAGGAGAGAGGATGGGGAGGAAGATGGTGATGGTCGCGGCATTGCTGGCCACCTCTGTTACCGTGGTGACGATGATGCAGGCGACCGTGATGGTGGCAAAGACTGGCAGATCACCCAGAGGTGTCAGCAGCTGGGCCACCCACAAAGACAGGCCCGACACCTGCACTGACACACACACGGACTGGAAGTACTATACCAAACAAATATTCCCTTTGACAGTGTCTCCATTGTAGAGAGAGAGAGTGGGACACTGTTTCTGAAAGGACACGCTGCTGTTGAATTTTTGGGTGTCAGAGAGCTTTAAAACCTCGGCCAATAAAACCTAAACTGTCTGACTGGATCGACACTACAAGGCTTTAGTGAGAACGTGTTTCTTTGTGATATGAGTGGACTGACCCTGAGTTACATTTATCCATGAACATTTTCTGATTCGTGTCTCTTGCAGACTTGTTGTCATGCTGTGATGGTGAGCAGAGACCGAAAGTTTGCCTCAGTGCATCAAGGAAGCAAGTTATATTAAAGTTCCTTTCATTGCGAATGAGGCTCATCAGAGTGCAGATCTTTACTTAGTGCGCCTTGGCCAAAGATAACAAGGCAGTGTACCGTAACTGGACAGACCAGCATAACAACTTCACTGGTGTCTTAAAGTCTGTGATAAAAACTCATTCTGGTTCTTTAAATATTTGTCTGGTTCTCTTTAGTGTCTTTTCATGTATTTTTCTTTCCCAGAGTTTTTTATTTTATAAAATGATTTTAATTATGGCTTATCTCAAATCTCATTTCTTGTGTTATTTCTGTCACTGTGTCTTATTTTGTCTCTTCAGTTGTTTTCAAGAATGAACTGTAACATAAAACTTTTAAGCTCACATGAAAAAGTCCTTAAAATGCTCAGAAAAAAATGGAAATTTTGGATTTTCTAACTGAGCAAACTCCTTCTGCTGATCAGATGTTTGAAAGGGAATAATTAAAATTGAATGTAAAATTTTATCTATGGCTTATAGAAACTTTAAAGAAATATCAAGATTAACATTCGCTGCACAGTCACTAGTGGTACATCATCAAAAATATGAACAAATGTACTTATTTGATTTTGTGTGGAAAAAAACACACTCATCATCTAGAAACATCTGGATTAACTCTGGAAAAGTGAATTGTTTTGATTCACTGAAAATGTCAGGAATCTCTGTTCACAGTTCTATTTGATTGATTTATTTTTACTAGACTTTTGGTAGACCGTTTGGGGTACATGCCAAACAATACATTTATTATATTATTAACAAAAAAGTTGTAACCATTGTGTTTTATCTTTTCTTATCAAACCTTTAGTCCCCCTGACATACACAAGATGTGTACACCCAAGATGTTTGAAATTGTTGCATACAGCTTGTTTCAATAAAGTCATAATAAAATTAGCGGCTGCTTAGCTTAGCTTAGCACAAATACCAGAAACGGGGAAACAGCCGGCACATTAGCCCTACCTAAAATCACATCTTGACATTTTTACACTCCAGTAAGGAAATAACATGTTAAATAGTGAGCTTTAGAGGTGATTGTAGCTAGATTTTTGTACTTTGGACAGAGCCGGGTTAGCTGGCTGTAGCTTCATTAACAGTGGAATTGATCTCCGCATCTAACTCTCAGCAAGAAAGTAAATATACAAATTTCCCCAAATGTTGAATTATTCATTTAAAACAATAAAGATGGGATCAATCATACCAGAGAACACAAATGCCACCTGTTGCCTTTGTTTGATTTATTCGGTATTTGAGGTCCTGGAAATGATGAATGATCTGTCTCTCTCTGACCGCACCTCTAACTGGGAAGGTCTCCTTTTGAAAGGATCTTATTTTTCATCTTTTTTAGGAAAATTTGTGCAAAATAAAGCATCTAATGAGATCTTCTTGTTCTACATGAGGAACCTATGGTGGACGTCTAAAGACAGACAGACAGAGCTTACCTCCGTGCCTTCAGCGAGTGCGAAGCCTCCGCCGACCAGCAGGGCCACTTTCCATGGCATGGAAGACTGGAACTCCTTCCAGGAGATCATGGCCTCTGAATGGAGAGTTAAAAATATCCTGCTCACATCTTTACAGACAGACAGAAGCTGTCCCTCTCTACACAGTTTCCACAGGTTATGAACTGGGACGGCTGTTGAAAAATGGTAAACAGTAGTAGAGTAAAAAGTATATTTTCCTAAATTGGGGTGAAGCAGAAGTATAAAATAACATAAACTAGAAATACTCTACAGTACAGTACGCTACAGTAGACTCATCTACATTAGTGTCTTACCATATTTTCTGGATGGCCCGTAGGCAGGTACGATGAAGAAGAGGAGGCCAAGCAGCAGAGCCACGGTGGCATCAGTGATGTAGCCCGAGTGACTGCAAGAACAGAAGAAACTCATCATAAGGAACTTGTTTTAGTGCAAAGGCTGCACCAAATGACACCAACCGCGTGTCCCTTATTGCCTTAATCCAAAGACAAAGAATGCTCTCACTAAAGGGCACAAAACATATTTTTCTGTTGAGGGCCATGTGCTTCTGGCTCTTTTGGAGGGCTGGAATCAGTCAGTTACACGTCATGCACTGGTCAGGTGGCTGCAACCAGAACAACAAAACTACTAGCATCATGTTTAAAATAAGAAAAAATATGGTATTAGAACACCTGCCTAATATTGTGTAGGTCCTGCTCCTCCACCAAAACAGCCCTGACTCGTCGAAGCATGGACTCCACCACGCCTCTGAAGGTTAGCTGTGGTATCTGGCACCAAGACGTTAGCAGCAGAAGTCCTGTAAGTTGCGAGGTGGTGCCTCTATGATGCAGATGCTTGATTGGATTCTGAGGCCGAGTCAACACCTTGAACTCGTTGTTTTGTTCCTCAAACCATTACAAACCATTTTTGCTTTGTGTCAGGGAGCATTATCCTGCTGAAAGAGGCCACTGCCATCAGAGAATACCCTTTCCAACAAAGATCACCATGTGCATCATTGAACCCTGAGTGCCCATGGCCTTGTGGCCAGGTCACTGCTTTTACTTTCTTGGACAATTTTTGGAAATGCTCTAAACCCAGTCGTCTAGCCATCACAATTTGGCCCTTGTCAAAGCTTGTGAAATCGTTGTTCGTCCAGTTTTCCTGCTTCTAACACATGAAATTTGAGGACGAAATGTCAGCCTCTACTTCCTAACCATGTCTGTGTCTTGCAGTCCGTAGCCCATTAGTTCCTACTGAAGATGCATTTAAAATTAAAATATCAAGTTTTGTTTTAAAAAGGCTCAATAGCTTCCTAAATAAACTGTTCACTGTAGTTTTTATCCAACAGGAGGAAATGATGAATTTGTTGGAGGCTATTTTCAGGGACAGATTAACGGAAGTGTGTGTGTGTGTGATTGAGTGAAAATAACCAACAGCAATATTAAAAAGAGTGACTCACTGAGGGAAGAGAGAAGCCCAGCCTGGCATGAAACCCGGAGATCTGGTCAACCACAACAACACCATCAACAGGAAAACCACCCCAGTGAAGATCTCCTGAGAACTGGAGGGAATCAATGAATGAAGTAATGAAGTAATGAAAGGGTGGATGAGTAGATGAGAAGATGAATGCCTTATAATCAATTTAGTATGAATGGATGAATAAATGAATGACCAGATAAAAGAAACAAACATGAATGACTGCATGAATTAATGGATTTGAATGAACTGAATGAATGTATGAATGAATGAATGAAGGAATGAATGAGTGATCACCTCATGGGGCCCAGCGACCTGTATTCGTCTTCTATGACTTTTCTTGCTGTTCTCTCGCTCTCAGATGGCTCTCCTCCACATCGCCACAGGAACTTGAAGCTGTGTGTGAGTGTGTGTGTGTTCAGTTCACACACACACACACGTCATATTATTTTTTGGCGACAGAAAATGCTCACAGTGAATTAAATGATTGATTGTGATTGGTTAAAAGCACACTGAGAGCACACAGCGCTGACTGGTTAATGAAAAGATTACTGAGCATGTGCGGAGGCCAGCAGCGCTCATAATTAACCTGTCTGACACCATCACACCGCTAATGCTAATATTAGCATTACACTCATGCCTCTGTCTCAGGTTGTGTTGAAATGAAAGCAGGTGTCTCAGAGTTCTGAGATTATATCAAATCAAATCTGATTTATTCACATATTCTGTGTCCTTTCTTTCAAGGTTTAGTTTGTTCTTTAAAGTCAAACTGAGATTAAAATTACATTTTGCTAAGAAATCTGTATATCTCCTGCGACCTTATTTGGTCAAAACTGTCATAACCGAAAAAGAGGAAATTAAAGTTATATTTATTTTTCTGCAGCATAGGGGTCTGTGAATGTTTGGTTCTAAATGATGAAGTCTGCACTGGTTAATTTAAAATTCTGGTGCAGTTTATCTTCATGGGAGGGCACTAAAAATGATAGCTTAGCGAACATAACTAGGTATGACAACAAGTCCATCAGCCTTTAGATTCCTCCACATGATGAAACTGTGTGAATGTAGACAAATAGATACCCTCTAAGATGTCTTATTATCATCATCATCATCACCATCATCTTCATCATCATATTAGTTTTGGGGATGCTGATTGTGTAAAAAATTAAGCCTTCTTCACAACCAGCAGTTCCACTGTGTGGAGCCAGAGACAATGAGGATAAAATACGCCTTACTGACGAGTCATTTCCTGTATCTGTGTCATGGGAGACCAGCAGCAGGTCCCGGGTCTATTGAGTCTTATAGGAAAAGTAAATGTGAGCTCAGATTATGAGCGATTCTTTTGCCCTATATTTGCTGAAGTAAATATTGGACTCATTTTTCACAGGCCGCACACCATCAGAACACTCTGACACCAGGATGAGACCAATAAATCAGGAGAATATTAACTGGTTTGAGACTTGTCCCTGTAAACAGAGACACACTCTTGCAAGATCTGGCAACACAGATAACTGTTCTCTGAGATGGTGTCTTGTGTCAATAAGATTGATCTATGATAACTGATCTAAAACTTAAATAACTTTCTGACCCGTCTCTGGTACAACACAGTCATCCATTTACACGACAACATTTCCAAACGAAATTTGGAGATCAGAGGTAAGAAGACCACACTTAGAACACAGGAAGCGTATTGACAGATATTGTAATGCGATACCTTCTGTTATGGACTATTGTTGGTGGCGCTGATATAACTGTGTTTTCCAAATACACAGCAAATGCTCACCCTAAAAGCCTTTTCTCTTGTTACGTGAAAAGTTTAAACATACAAAAGAATGTAAGACAAATAGGGTTATATTAGAAACTGAAATAACAGTCTGATCATTTGTTTGCCCTTATAATAAAATCAAATCAAATCCGATGATGACGCTGATTTTTTTTTATACCTGGGACAAAATTTTGGGAAGCTAACATTAGCTTAATTAGCTTGCTAGCTACAGCATATTAAATCTACTAGGCACAGTTGCCAGTTCAGTTACTGGCTAGTAATGAGAAGCTATTTTTTATCTTCCTTTGTCTGAAATCAATTCACTGTTTCAAAAATATTTGAGTATTTTGATGGTAAATCTGCCAGCGTTACAACAACTAAACCCCTGTGTGTTAGCGTGCTAGAAATAACACGTTATGTCATCGATTTATGACATCCTTTAATACATACAAAAAGTAATAATGAAAACAAATTGTTCGTCATAGCAGCTTTGGGCAGCACTGTATCCTCACAACAATAAAACCCAGAATGGGACACGTTCAATGGAATGATAAAAATGTGATTGGGAAACTGTAATAATAGATGGACAATCAACAACACAAGATAAAGCTGATGATGTGCCGTGATACTGAAAGATATACTGATATAAACTGATATAACGTTAGAAGGTGGGAACTACAGCATGATGCACACAGATTAGTTGGAATAATAGCACAGATAGGAGGTGCAGAGCGGAGCAGATTGTGTGTTGATACTCACTCTGAGCCAATGAAGAGCCAGTACAGCCATATCCATGTCAGCAGCAGCATGATAACGCTGATGGGAAGGCACAACAGGAGCCAGTTGCCGAAGTTAATGCAGTTGCAGTTTGGGTAAACCCTGAATTTAAAGACAGTGTTTGAGGATTTAATTGCATTCTTGTAAAATGCACACAGAAGCTTAAAATCCTTTGTTTGTTTTCTGTTCTTCAATTTATTGCTCTCCAGTGGACTCAATCAAGCAACCTTTCTTCACATTTTATATTTAAGTTTTATATTTAGAAAATACCAATCCTTACACAGTTGGAATAATGTTTTATTCATTTTATATGTTGCTTCAAATGTCGTCAAATGTCAAATGTGTGTTGTCACTCCCTTCCTTTCCTCACACATATGCACTCAGCCTGTCTGGTGAACCACTCACTGGGTGAGGTACTCGGAGAAGATGAGGTTGGGCGACGTGCCAGGCAGCGTGGAGATGCCGCCAATGTTAGAGGAGTAGGCAATGCTGATGCACATGGCTTTACAAATCATCAGGTCCCGATTAATCTTGCTGGAAGCTGCAGGCTCACATGCAACAACCTGCAAGACAACACCATGGGAGAAAGTCACCAATGAGCATCAGCATTAGCACTACTGGTAGTAGCAGGAGAAGTATGAAGCACACAGTAGTAACAGTGGCTTTAAAAGGAGTAAAAAAATAAAGCACAACAGAGGATGTACTTCCTGTATCAGCTGATCAGCCTGCCAAAGACAACGATGGTGCATTTCTACACCTCTACCAGTCCATCCTCACCTCCTCCATCACCAACTGGCCCCCTGCTGCCACCGTCAAGGACAAAGGCAGACTGCAGCGTGTCATTCGCTCTGCTGAGAAGCTGATTGGCAGCAATTTTCCATCTCTTCAGGACCTGAACTCCTCCAGGACTCTGAGGTGTGTGGGTAAGATTGTGGCTGACCTCTCTCACGCCAGACACAAACTGTTTGAGACACTCCCCTCCGGCAAGATGCTGCGGTCCATCAGGACCAAAACATCACGCCACAAAAACAGTGTAAGTCAGTGTCAGGGCTGACTGACACTGACTTACACCCTCCACCCTTCAGACCCTACATGTTACACTGATGTAAGGTCTACTGACTCTATGCATTGCTTTAATGTAAACCTTTTAATAATCTTTAAATAACATCTTTTGGATTACTGCATCTTAAATAATCTTGTACATTTACAGATTGTGCATACTGTGAACTTTTGCACACTTCCTAGTGAATACTTTGCACATTCCTGCACAATCATTTTAATTGCACATGTATTAATAACTTCTAGTACTTGATTTTTATCTTCCTTACTTAATGTTTGTTATGAACCAAAAACACCAAGACAAATTCCTTGTATGTGAAAACCTATTTGGAAATAAACCTGATTCTGAAATATTATTAGGTGGCTGTAGCTTAGCTTGTAGTAATGACAGTATTATTATAGCAGCAGCAATCCAAGTATTCATGTCCCAGTTAGCAGTTATAGTAGCAGTAGTAATAGGAGTGGCAGTTGAGGCATTAATAGCAGCAGCAGTAGTGGTAGTAACAGAAGCAGTAGTACCAGTAACAGAAATAGCATTAGCTTAATGATAATAGCAGTAGCAGTATAACACCAGTATTATTAGCAGACAGCAGTATCAGAAACAGTAGCAGTAACAGTAGTATCTACTATAGTAGCAGCACTAGTAGCAGTAGCAGAATCTGCAGTGTCAGTAGTACTATCAGTCTTGTTTCATCTGTTCAGTGGTGTCTGTACCTGAGCTGCAGCAGGCTGTGATACTGTCTGTATCTGAACACATGTGAAGGTCTCTACAGGAACATCTGGATGCCTCTGATCACTGACAGACACAGGGATATAGTGTTAATGTATACTGGACGTACTGCACCAAGAACCCAGAGGGAACAACAGAACAGGAGAGTGTTTCTGAAGTGATCAATATCGATCACATACCTCCTTCACATACCTCATAACTTCTTTCATCTTGTCAACATGGCCGTCAGTTTCTGTAAATATAACAGACTGTGGTTAGCTTATGTCTGTTCCCATGGTACCGCTGTGTTTTTATGATGACTTACATAAAATACTAGATTCTTCCTTGTGTTTTTTAATGTTGTTCTGATGCATTTCTTCGTTCCTCTTTCTGCTTTTATTTAAAGCACCATTGTGTTTGAAGTGATCACATTTGTATGATGTATTTGGATGAATCTGACGTACACATAACATGCAACTTTACCTATTTTAACTTAAGTATAACCACGTCTCTAACCATACAAGTGTTATATTTACCTAACCCTAGCCATAGTTTAGTTGCCATCAGCGTTGCGCAAGCTGAAAAAGGTAAGAATAAGTCACTCATTACATATTAGTTTCTGAAAAATATTTACAAATAACTCAAATACTTCAGTTTCAGCACCAACTATAAGTACTAACTTCATTTTTTTCTTAGAAGGTGAACATTTGCAAGTTGTAAGTAATGCTTTATAATTGTCTAATGGTTAATAATTACCTTTTTTCCATTTAAAAAGGACTATGTTTGATACCCGACCATAACAAACACTAATAGCAGTATAACAAATAATCTCAGTTATATAATTAGTTAGTCATTAGTTTGAGTGTGTCTCTACACATTCCTCTGTATAAATGCAGAATAAAATGTAAATCCAGGTACCGTCCAGCTCCAGAGTCAGGTTGTCTTTTCCAGCACACTCCCCCTCCTTGGCCTTCAGGATCTGTTGGAGAACAGCCTCTACAATGGGCATCACCATGGTAACAGCCGAGGTGTTTTGGACCCACATGGAGAGGAATGCACAGCCAGACATGAAGCCCAACATCAACCTGGAACAAGCACACCACCCAGCATGGTAGTTAGAGCAGGAACATCTACAAACACTTCAATCTGCACCACCACACTGTCACTTTCTAACAGCCTGGAACCACCTGCTCAACTACGTTTTAAAGTCAGTGTCTCATCAATATTCTTGTCCAACATGAGACTGTAATTTTGCTTCTGCTACTTGGCGTGTTCAGGAGGAATTTACACATGACATTTCATGCGTTGGCGAACTAAAAATTTGAATCGTGTAGCAGAGAAAGGTGGCGCTCACCATGCAGGGTTGACTCCCACCATGCTGACTAGCCTTAAGGCGATTCTGCGGTGGAGACCCCACTTCTCAATGGAAGTGGCGAGGCAGGTGACGCCCACCAGCAAGAAGTGGAAGTCTTTAAAGTACTCCTTCGCCACCTGGAGAGGAAACAGAGAGGGAGTTATAAGAGAGTAACACTGTACAAGTAGAGGATAATAAATGGAGGACAATCTTTCTATGTAGATTTGAAGCTATAGTCACTTGTTGCTCAGTAGCTGAAATCAAAATCTAGAATATGCTTCATTACATTAGCGTTAGGGTTAGTCAGGGTTTGGGTTAGGGTTGGATGGAAGTCAATAAATAAACCAAAACATGCATGACAAAAATATGTGCACTCTGGTAAATATTCAATAGTTCATTAAAAATAGCAATTATTATTTTTAACACCCTTGTTATTCAATATTTTTAGTACCTGTAATTTAAGTTTAGTTACATTAGTAAGTTTTTCTAATGTGTTTGGACTAATCCTACAGTCTATAATCTGAGTTCTGTTTTTCCTCAATATCTAGTGCTAGCGTTAGGGTGAGCTAACGTTAGTTTATCACTTCAGCATATTTTCCCCTATATGAACCTGCCCTATCCTGTGAACATCTGTTTATTCTAATCATAAGTAGTGTAGCATCATTTCCCAGAAATATTTCAGGTTGTTTTGGCCCATATGGAAAGTCCCTTTAAGCACTGCCAGGTGAATGCGACCTTTTCCAGATCCTGGTAGTCTTTGCCAAGTGATGCTGGAAACAAGTCTGGTGCCATGAACCTGAGACAAAGAGTGTTGAGAGAACCACGTAACCAGAAGTAATTTGCGTTGCTAGTTGATGTGCATCGGATTGGCGGAGGTTGCCTAACTTTGCTTTCTGTTCACCATAAAAGTAAGGATGCAGGGGGTCCGCCAATTTTTGTCAGAATAATTGACAATTTTCACCAAAATAATGGTGATTGTGAAGGTGCAGATGATTGAGAAACTACAAACAGCGGAGGCATTTGCACTCCAATGGGATGAATCAGTGGACATGTCCAAAGACGCACAGCTCTTGGCATTTAATAAGCAATAATAATTATGCATTAACTTTTTATCAATCATAAACGCATATATGCTAATAACCCAGTATATAAATAGGTGAATAAGGTGAAATAAAAGTTGAATAAAGTAAATATAAAAGGTATTATAGTCCAGGCTTGGACTCCAGCCCTGTTCTGTTTGTCCAAGGGGTCCTTGGGCTGAAAAAGGTCGAAGACCCCTGCCCTAGATTGTCTCTTGTCTCCTCATTTTAGTCACTACACTACTTAGCTGAGTTAGATAACTTTTTACCTAGCGTTAGTCCTTCCTGCCCTGAATCTCCAGTTCTTGAAATTTCCAAAAATCATTAATCATTAATCATTAGTTTCTCCACTTGTTCTTAATAATTTAATAAATTATGAAGAGGTATTTAGAACAGCAACTTGTTAAATTCAATCTTTTTTAAGGTGAAGAATAGCTTGGACGGCTAACAGACAGATGACTCACATCCGAGGACTTCATGATGCCAAACATGGGGAGGAAGATTGCGGGGAGCATGGCGGTCATGGACAAAGGAATCACTTCCGTCACCCAGAATGTCGCCATCAGCAGCAATACAAAGGCACATTCTGCCTGCTACAAAGACAAAACACACAGGCACTTCTGCATTCATCTGTCATAGAGGACCAAAGAAAGCAATTCATTTAGTTTACCATAGATCATGACGGATCCATGTAGTGTGAAGTCAGTGTTGCATTCACACATCCAAAGTAGCAGGCAGTCAGCTTTTTATATGTTTTCATTGTAAATTTCTCTGACAGCATTTATTCATTGAATGATTTCAGGTCTTACTGATGAGTAGTCCAATATGCACTCTCTTTTTAGCTCTGGTTTGGTCTGCACCAACTCCCAAGAAAAATATCTGGATTTTCAGCTGCTAGATATTTTTCACCACATAGCTTCTGACTTTGTCCAGCGTGTTTCACATCAATACAAACAGAAATTTTAAATTTCGGTCATGTTCCTATAGTTTGAGCTTTGACTGGACCTCTTTTAATTAAGTCATCTCATTGTGTCCTTTTCTACCGATTTAATGGCAGCCGACTGAAGAATTTCCACCACCAAATGTTTACCTTGACGAACCAACTCCTGATTCACACAGCAGTATGGATTGAAATGTAAATTAATTTGCATTTTGCAGATTTCCTGGAAAGGCTGCTGAAATATGAGCTACAGCTGGATGGAAACCTGACCTCCGTCTGCTATTTAGAGTCAGGTGGTGTACAACACTTTGTTTGTAAAAAAACACAGTAACTGTGCTGTAAAACCAAAACTTGAAGCAAGAAGAGGCTAAAAAGCTCTGGAGAGACAAATGACCCTTCATATAAGTCCTTTCTAAAAAGTAACTAGCAACAACTTCACAGCTCCTTCTACACCTCTCCGACTGACTGACAGGCAGTTCTTATAACGAGTGCAATGCACAGATGGAACATGATGGTTTTTTTTCCCTTTCAGAGCAGTTCTTTCATACCTTCAGTTTCCTTTATTTGGTTCATACACTTAATCGTAAATTATAGTTGCTCTTTGCATATATGGGTCTATATACCATAAAAACCACTCACCTTCGTCCCGATGACAAGAGGAAGAGGAAGCAGTAGAAGCGGTGTCAGAGCGATCAGGGCGATGCTGCGATAGTTCCATAATCTTCTTGTCAGCCTCTTTAGCATTCTTGCTCTCTTCTTTTTTCTTGCTGTCTTTACTTTTTTCTCCTCTTCCCTCCTGCAGGTTGCTGTTATAATCCACCCGGCGTTATGCTGAAAGTCTTTACAGACTGGCTTGAGCTGGTAGAAACGAAATGTCAGGTTGACCTCAGAGACTCCAGCCTCGAACTGTTTGAGGTTGCACATTATGTGTCCATATCTGTTCTTGAGCAAGACATCCAACCTGATTACTAATCACTGGTTATCTCGGGGCCAACACAAAGGTGAGATAATAATGAGATACAGCTTTTAATTTATGACAGTTTAAAGGGGCAGTATTAGTGGATTTACACTTTAACCTACTTTTACACATCTGTGGAAGAATAAATCTATCCAAACTGCATTTCCTACAGTCAAAATGCAGGTCCTTAAAAGGTTCCCAGTCTGGCCATGGAAGAGGGTTCTTTTTTTAAATTACTGATAGCCACAACAAAATCTGAGAGTGTATTTTTAAGGTTAGAATTCAGATGTTTCTACGACACGATAAAGATCCTCTTTGTTGATCCCATCACAATGTGGGGAGAACTGAGATAACAACCACCTCCAAGAAGTATATCAAAGCTGGAAAAGATCTGGAGTTGCAGGAAAGTGAATTTCTTTACCTTTGATGGAGTTAGGCTAGCAGTTTCCCCGTTTCCAGTCTTTGTGCTAAGTTAGGCTACATTAAACTTGTTTCGGACCTTACTCTGTACTCGATTTAGATATCCAACCGGCTTTCTTTGAAGTTCTAAAAAAATATATAAAATTAAAAATTAACGTCAACGTTAAATATTTTGGGTAGTGTTGATACTGAGTTCACTTCATCACAGATTTTTGACTTAAGATGTCCAATGAAAAACAGAATGTATCGTACTGTGATAAAGAAGAACAAAGGATGAATGGAATGAAAGTAGATTCATCATTTTTTAAATGACTGAAACTGTGTGAAAAAGTTAAAACTCCCAAAGAGTTTTGCAAAGGAGTATTGAGAAACCATTCAGGCTGCTTTATAGGCTGCAGTTTGTCTTTTCCCCTTGTGTTTCTGGGCGTGGCCTTCAATTTCCTCTCACCTGCCTGGTCACTTCACCACCGCTCATCGTCCAATCAAGCAGTGCAGTATATAACTCCCGTTCATCCTTCCAGACTCTGCCAGTTCATTGTTGTAACCTTCATGGTAACTACCCGACTAACTTGCTCTGCAAATCTTGAAATTTTGACTTTCTGTATGCCTGCCTTGTCTGACGTTACTTCTGCTTTGTCCTCCAGCCTGGCTCTGTGGGTGTAAAAGCATCTGCTTACATCACTGCTATTCAAATCTCTTCTAATGGGCCTCACAGCTCATTAGATGTTAGAGGACGAAAGATAAACTGAGCACTATATTTTTCTTGAGGTATACTTTAACTCCTTATCATAAAGTTGTAAGAAGGCCGTTAAACAGTTGCTAACTCTGTTTGTCTCCTTTGACCCTTGTCTAATGCCTCCGATTATCAAAACGCAGGAGATGCATTCAGGCCATGCTGGAAATATTTTACACAAGTGTACGAGTGTGCCTAGAGAAGAATTATACACTGTTTTAATTTGTATAAAATTTGTGTAAAAGTCCTGCATTGAAAACCCAATTTACATGACCAGCATGATGGAGACACTCAACACAAAGGTGCTATCGAGAGCCAGTGTTTATTTTGTCTGTTTTGGGCTACTATAGAAACATGACAATTCAACATGGTGGACACTGTGGAAGAGGACCAAATGGCAACCTACGCGGCTGTAAAGAGAAGCCAATGTGGAAGTGCCAAAAAACGCAGTTCCTCAAACGGCCACTGGAGGCTGGCTACAGAAAAACAGGTCAATCTCCATAAGCCACCATATTAAAATGTCCAATTTTACAGCAGAAATAAACATGTCCAGAGTTTGAGCTTCAAAACAGCTCTTCAGAAACCTGTGGGTGACGTCACGCATACACTGTCCATTCTTTACTGTCAGTGAGGAACTGCAGTTCTTGTACATATAAAAGGTTCTTTTTAAGGCAACAAAAACACAATGATTCTTATTTTCTGGTGATTACACACTAATGAAAACATTAGTTATGAATATTATATTCCATTTCTGCTATATTATATAATTAGAGCCACCTTTAAAGATTGTAAATACAATTGTTATTTGCTATGTAAAGGATAACTTACTTGAATTAGTCAGGGTGAACTTGCATACTGGATGTGCAGTATCTGTAATTCATAATGTGCTTCAATGGACGAACCTCTATGCAAAGAACACGTACATCATCCTTTCAAAATGAAGGCACCCAACTGAATTCAAACCTGGAGTTAACCTCATGAACTTTATTTTAGATTGTTCAGAAAGAAAGTGACAAGCGAGATATGAAACAGTGACAGAAGAAAGAAAACCACAGGGTGTTTCTTAATGAGCTGAGGCCGGTGTGGTGTTGGTGGCGTGCTTGCCTGTCGCCATGGTGATGGGCTTAGAGACAAGCTGGTTGCCCAGGGAAGCGGACGGTTGAGAGTCCAGGTACTCAGCCATGACAGAGATCTGGCTGAAGTGTCGTCGAGCCAGCATGTGTTTGTGCTCGATCCCGCGGATGAACGTCGCCTCGTACGCCTGAACACACACACAGGAGGTAGAATAAGTTTGTGTAACAGCTGGAGGCCAGACTTTACCAGCTGCGTTTTTATTGTTTGACCAGACAAACACAAAGAAGACCAAACAAAGCGCCAGAGTGACCAGGATGGGAAGTTCACATGATAGCAGGTATCCGTTTTCACAGGAAATGTGTACAATGTTCCAACTATTAGAAGTGAATGATCTATTCTTTGGAAGAGTAATCTTTACGTTTTAGTCACAAAGTGACAACAGTTTGGGGAAGACCCTTTCCTGTTTCAATGTTTAAATGCCTCTGTGAGGGACACCCCATGTACCAAGGCTAAAGTCCTTACCACAGCAGCACAGGTTCAATTCCAACCCCCTTTCCTGTCTCCATTCAGGGGAACTGACAACTAAAGGTAAAAAACAAGTTCCTCCTGGTCTACTCATGAACAAATTAAAGTCCTGAAGGTTAAAAAAAAGTTTAAAACATTAGCAAGAGCTGAAAGGAAATTGTTTATTTTATCACAGGAACTTTTTCTATGGTCCCAGGAACCATTTCAGAAACTTTACCTGTGTTTCAAACTGAGGAACCAGAAACTAATTACCCTTTTCCACCAAATATTAACTAAACCCAGGAACTAGATAAGGAGTTATAGCAGCCTGAAGTTAAAATTTCTGGCCATGCAAAAGGGTTCTTTCTTTTAATTGCTGGTAGCCACAACACAATCTGAGTGTATTTTTAAGGTGACAATCAGAAGTTTCTACGACATGATAAAGATCCTCTTTGATCCCATCACAGCGTGGCAGAATGAAGATAACAAGAACATTCACTGTTGAATATGATTTGTGATGTGAGTGCATGGACGGACCTTGTGGACGTCCTCCACCTGGAGGTGAGCTGAAATCTCTTCTTTGGCTAGCAGGATGCAGTTCCAGGGACTCCAGTCTCTCTGACGCTCCCAGCGGACAAACACCAGGTTGAAGAGGTCCTTGCTGGCTTGGAGTGCTGAGCGGGATGTCCAGACCACCTCCACCAGGTACCGCATATCCTCCACCTGAGAGAAGACACACGTAGACGTCGAAGTTGGGGTATCTACACTATAAAAATATTACAGCAAACTGTGCAGGAAACAGAAAGAATCTTCTTGAGGCTTGAAGTGTGGAAGTAAAGATCAATCAAACAGATAAATCACCTGCAGCAGGAAGGGAATCTTGGCCTCCTTGTTGAGCTGCTGCTCGTCAGCTTTCAGCCTCTTTAGGATGTTTTTGTAGCAGGAGTAGTCATTACGGGTTCTTGCTATGTTGTCAAGTGAAGTGCAGTCATGGCACCGACCGCTCAGATGGGTGTTGGCGGACGGGCTGAAGTCACCAGAGGGTAGATAGCGATAACAGCTCCGGCAGAGGAACATGTTATTCCTCAGCTGAGAGGGATTCTGGGGAACCTGGGGTGGATTTTAGATTGTATGGAGACATTTATAGGTGATTTATATCCAAGACCGTCCATATGATCCCACACCAGAAGTGCTCTTTGCTCACCTTCAGCAGCTTGGCCACCTCAGGGTTAAACGCCGGTATTTTGATGTACTGGAGGAACAGAGTGGAGATCCTCTTTCTCAGCCCCTCTAGATTGGCTGCCTTAACCCCACAAGTCATCAGGTCCACCTCCCTGTCTATCAAATCCACGATGTCGCGGGTCAGCTGACACTCATGCTCCTGTCCAATAAGGATAAAAATGATCATACCACCAACCATTCACTGTATACAAAGATAGACATGACAGCTCCCCAACAGCCCCCCTCTGTTGGCTGGCTGCAGCGTTCATTTTTTTTTTATTATAAGTTTTAATTTTTGATTTGATGCTATATAAAGGAAGTTTTGCATTTCTTGAAAGCTTGGTCCTGACACAAGTGAGTCAGACAATGTACAGACAGACGTCATTATTGAGACTCCAACAGTCACTACTGCTGGCTCCAAATGACGTCATCAGGACAAAATGGCAGCGGCAGCATCCAGGATGTTTTAGCTTCATTTTTGTAAAGTAAAGTTTATCAGTTCTACCAACATTAGAGAATTGTAGTATTGTGATGTATCATCGGGAGATTATGACTATGAAACACCAGCGTGTAGGATTTAGTGACATCTAGTTGTTGTGGATTACAACCCCTTTCCCTCACCCTTCCCTTCCAAGTATGTAGGAGAAACAAACACAAAGCCAGTGTTTAGTTTGTCTGTTCTGGGCTATTGTAGAAACATGGCGGTTCAACATGATGGAAGAGGACTTACAAAAACATAACATTTCTTATTTTCAGGTGATTATATACTAATATAGTTACAAATATATTTCATTTCTGCCATATTTTCTAAAAAGAGCCCACTAAATCTGACGCACTGGACTATTAAGTGTTGTAAATATGTTTTTAATATAGAATTTGTGCACTTTCCAATAAAGAGTCTCAACAGGAAGTTGAAAGAAAGCAATTATTTGAGTTTACAAAATGTATTTCACTTCTGCCAGCTTTACTTCTCTTTGTCGTTCTGGACACTCCTTCTAATCGCTGGTTAACTTTAGAATAAAGACACTGACTAACGTCGGGCAGAATTTAGATGGTGGTGACGTTCATACACTGATCCAGCACCATTCGTGTACGAGCTCACAAACCAGCAGTGTGTGATACCTGGACAGTGTGTTTGAGTGTCATGAGGGCGTCTCGTCTCGCCTCCCGGCTGACGGTGAACAGGTTGATGTTGTTGTACAGGTCTCGCAGCTCTCTGGCTCTGATGGTGTGTTGACTGTCCATCTCGATCAGTCGACCATCTGCTGCTCGCCACTGATGAGGAGCCGCACACTGAAACACACCATCACAATGTCAGTACTACTGATGATGGTACTAATAACACTACTGCTAATAATACTGCTGACAATAACTGCTACTGACTACTACCATTGCTACTAATGGAAATAATAGTGTTACTAACAATCCTGCTACTACTACCCTGATACTGGTATAACTAATGATCACAACTTGAACTACTGCTCATACTACTTCTCTTCTTCTTTAAACGACACATACAACTTGTGGAAGTCATAGTACTGGTAGTAAGCTACAACTTCTACAAACAGTCCTACTGCTACTCTGACAGCTACTGATAGTACCACAACATGTACTACTAGTCCAACTACCCCTATAACTAACAGTACTACTACTAATCCTTGCCTTCCTCCTCCTCCTTCAACTACTACTAGTTTTACAAGTTGTAGCAGTAGTTTTAGGAGGTGACAACTACTCCTGCTCCTGCTCCTGATATTTCTACACATACTTCCTCCTCCTCTACGACTACTTTTTTTATTCCCACTTCTATTTTTTGATCATTTATATAGGAAAATATATTAATGTAAATAGTAAACAATTTTAATATGGATATTTTAAATGTTACTCCTCTGAGCTGAGCACAGAATTAAAAGATAATTCTGATTTCTTAAAGCTAGAAAAAATCAAATACTCTCAAAGGATCCTCTCAATCTTTTTTCAAAATATGGAGGCCCTTTCCCGACTTTTATGACTCCTTGCAGGAGCCCCTTGGCAATGAATAGGGTAGAACTCATACACGATTGATCGCATCAGTGAACACTCCCCCCTCTTTTTTTTTTTTCTTACTTATTTATTTATATATAGATATCTTTATTAGTTAGGTGTTTTTTGTTTTTGTTGTGTTTGCTTGTTTTGTTATCCTCTTTTCTCTTTATTTTTGTTTTCTTACTCCCCAAGTGTGCTTTATATCCTATAAACCTATGGGTGGGTTGGTGGGTGGGAGGGGATGGGAATGGTGAACTCACTGTGTCAACATATCTGCTGAACAATGCACCTCTACATTTTGGAGATGAATGGGTAAATTGAAGTGATATGCATATGTTCTGTATGTTTCATATCTGTGGGATAATAACCGTAAAAAACTAATAAAACATATTTACAAAAAAAAAAAAAGATAATTCTGATAAAGGTAGGACTGCTAACTAAAATAATACTCAGTTATAGCCCAAACATCTTGTTTAGGTCTGGATAGAGAGCGCTGGGAGCGGAGGGGGAGCTGTGACCTCTGACCTTGTCCAGGAAGCTCCTGACAGTTTTGTCGTAGTTGTCGTTCTGGATGGCAATCTGATGACGTCCGATGGCAGCGATGTGCTGCGTCTCCTGCTCCAGCAGAGAGCAGAGAGCTGCCTTCCTCTCAGCTCCACGCAGGGACGAGTTGATGCGCTGCTCTTCCTCACACCTCCACTCTGAAACACAGATACAATATTCTACTCATTAACATCACATTTAATCAAGTATTGGTACTTGTACAAGTACATTTGAAGTACTTGTACTTTACTTGAGTATTTTATGCAATCTAATTCTTATTGTTAACATGATATTGATACTTTTCAGAGGGAAATGTACTTTTTATTGCTTTTATCTGACAGCTTTAGTTACTAAAAACTATTTTTAAATACCTACCAATACCAATCAAGATGATGAATGTGATGAAAACAATTTTTAATTGCAGTCTTACACAAAATAGTTGAGTTATCTGCATTAAGTACTTTTACTTTTGATACCTATTAGTCCTAGTATTAGTACTTTTGCTTAAGTAAAGGATAGGAATACTTCCTCCACCACAGCAGCAGAGTGAACACCCCTTCCCCTCAGCCTACTCTCTAGAGCTTGGTACAGCAGGTTGATGTCCTCTCTCCTCCGCGGGTTCATCATGCGTTGGCGACGGTCTCTCAGCTGCTCCTCCTTCTCCTCCCTCCTCCTCCTCTCCTGCAGCTCTAGCCAGGCCATCCGCCGGTCCCGTTCCCTCCTCAACCGGTTCACCTCCTGCTGGGCCAACCAGCGGCGGACAAACGACTGCAGATGGATCACCTGCGTGAGTGACAAGAGAGGAGGAGGGAAACAGGTCACCACAGCAGAATTTCTTTTTAATGTGTATATATTATTTTATTGTAATATTATTGGATTACAATTTATTTTTTTCTCATACATGTATATTCACACAAATGTTTGCACACTTCATTTATTATATAAAGCTTTGTAATGTCGAGCCAAGTCAAGCTTTATTTCTATAGTTTAGTCATAGCCTGTAGGGAAGAAGAAGGTTTTTCACCTGCTTTTAAAAGTGTTCAGCCTCCCCTGCTGTAGAGCCACAGTCTGAGGGCTTGTTAGAAGACCACTCCTGTGAACCTTAGAGTTCTTACTGATATCTGACTTCACTTTTGCTCTCCAGAGACACAGAACTAGGAGAGCTACGTGAGCAGCAGTATCCCTTGAGGCACGTACAGAGTTGATGGACACGGCTGAACTTGACATCTCCAAAGCTGGAACTGTCTGATTGTCTGTAAGGTTCATGAGGTTCTCTTTGTCTTTTCTCTAATTTCTGTATGTTTTGTTTGTTTCATTCATTCAAATAGTTCTTTATCTGTTTTCCTGCCTCTTAGCTGGTCTCTTGTGCAGCTTTAATGTAATGTTAATTTCCTAGGGATCACTTCAGTTTTATCTTCTCTCTATTATTTGTTGTTGAATCGCATGTTTTGAATTAGGTTTTTGAGTTCTGACTTACAATTAAACACATCATTAAACCCTGTAGACTCTGCATTTATCCAAATTAAATGACGGAGGAAGTATATGGAGGGGACACAAAAAGTAACATAGCTTAACGTGTTTAAGATTTTTGACTGATGACTGAAATTGCGTTTAATCTTCAAATCTTCAAACTTAAATATGAAAAGACACCACTTATTTTCTGACTGTTGATAATATCAAAAGGGAATTTTACATCGAGCAAGTAGAAAACATTTACAACATATGTAACATCATTGGTGAAAGTTCAGTCATGGATGTTTGTGCCTGTTCACGCTGTTTGCTTTGTGTTTATCATTCTGACAAACAGCTCACAGAATGACCTTTTGTAACTACCACATGAATTTTTTTGCTCTAGTAGCAGTGTGTCGAAAGTCTGCCCTGCTCTACAAAACCGTGGTCCAGAGCAAGATATTTCGAACCCCCTGACCTTTCTTCCATCAGGAGAAAGATGATAACGTCATATTGATCATGGCTCCCATCCCTACATTACTAATCATGAGATTAACATTATTGATAAAAAAGACATCATGCATTAATATCAAACACACACACACACACACTGAGTGTTCACCCACAGCTTTCAGCCTCCTGTCATGATACTCGTCAGCAGTGATGTAGTTGCTAGGGGCGACCAGCTTGTCATTCATACAGGAGACGTAGCAGCCGATCCCGGTCATCTGGGTGTAGACGTTGACCGGACACTGCTGGCCCTGAGACTTCACCTCTACTGTCTGGTGGAGATGGAGACACAGACAAAGAGACTGACTGAATTTAACAGATCAGGGACATGTTTTTATTAAAACATAATCATACTGTTCAGTTTGGAACAAAAGCTTGATTCAGTACATTCAGATGGCTGAGAGGACTACTGGATTCCCTAATGGTTCAACAAGACTGATGATTGAAAGGGCAGAAAAAGACAAAGACTCTTCTGAGGAAGAGCGAAATAACAATGTAGGAAATCAAACTAAAAGCTCAGCATTGAAATCTGTGCAGATTTAAACAGGAACAGGTTTCATGTTTCAGCGTCAAGTCCACAATAATACCTCTAACAAGCTGTAATTAACAGGCCTGTTGCTTTTCAAAGCTATTCTGAAAAGAAGATTAGTCTAAGGTTAGCTCTGTTGCAACTGGATTACGGAATATGATATGAACATACTATGAACTGACAAATTATAGTATAATCTCTGTTCAATCTAACCACTGAGTGACTGCAGAGGGCCCAAAGAAAAACAGATTCCAACATATTTAGAGTCCTCCACCGTTGTAGTTCAGTAGTGATCACAGGTCAGTTATGCTTTTTTTTATGTATTTGGGGCCAAAACTATTTTAAATGTAACTGATACATTTGATGTCTGAATTATATCGTCTTATCTATGTCACAATCCTGACAGAGAGAAGAAAACAATCAATATAACAGGTGATTCAAAACTTTTGAAAAAGTTTTAAAAAGAAATGAAAAAATCCATCCACCTGTCTTCAGACGGAGGGGTCTGAGATGGATCAGCTTCCCTGGTATGTTAGGAATTGACCTGGAGCTGTATTAAATTTTAAATGCACCTAATAAAGATGACAAACGTCAAATTCTTATAGGCTAAAACTGTGAAGATATTAATTAAGTTTTGTGATTGTGTCTGAGGAGAGATCAGGTCCGTGCCCTGCACACACCGTGCTGATATGAATGAGCTGTGTAAGACAGGGAATCAGGGCAGTTGTGAACATCTCGAGGCCACAGTTGAGGTCACAGGCTTCAGACTGTTAATTGAGGTTCACTGCAGGCAAGATGAGCCTGTGAGTAACATTTTCCATTTTCCAGGCTTGTGACACAGATTGATGATGCTCGAGTACTGGTCTCAGTGAAACCTTTAATTATTGATGACCTTTTCAAATCTGGAACCATCTCAGACAGTCCAAAAGGGCAGCACACACATTTTACATGCATGTAGCTGGTACGCTTATCATGCAAGTGCAGCTCGATAATACACTTTAGTTCCATGACCACAGACATGAGTGGCGACCCAAAGAGTGGCTCGGTGAGCAGAGTCACATTAATTTCCCTGTGGACAGTGTCCATCAACTGTCTCTTGGATAATTTCAACGCTGTGATGGACATGGACCTCTCCTGGTCAAATCATCAGCACAAACAATGAGACGCTGATGTGAAAAAATTCAGTTTCATTAAAAAAAAATGCCAAAAAGGCATAGGAACAGGCTGTGTCCATAACAACAACATAAACGAAGTCAACTATGAATCCCAGAGAGCATTGCTGTCAGATATAATTTCTCAAAATGTCGGCAAAGGACTGTAAATCTGATTCACACTCTATTGAGATTCAGGCTGACATTTATTCATACAATGAAAACAACATATGAAATACAAGATGGACAGATTTTTGACGAAAAAAATGGTGATGTTCATCGACCAAACACGTCATTTTATTTAATCCTAAAGGTGTTCATTTGCTTGTTGGTCTAACATTGTCTGAAACTCTGATTCTCAGTTTAGTTTTAATCTGTACAGTTTACAGTGCAGCATTAGACTTTTTTTTTAAAAGTTTTAATCATGCAAATTTTAAAAATCAGTAGTTAAAACTAGTTCCTCTAGTGGTATGTGCACGAATATCTGACATTTTTTAATGAAAAAAATTAATTTAAAACATGTAAAACATGTAATTTAAAATAAGCATTTCTTGTAATAGGGTGGAACGGTGTGGTTAGCAGTGATTAGCGCTGCCATCTCACAGCAAGAAGGTTCCTGGTTCGAACCCCGGCTGGGGCCTTCCCATGCAGAGTTTGCATGTTCTCCCCATGTCTGTGTGGGTTCTCTCCGGGTACTCCGGCTTCCTCCCACAGTCCAAAGGCTCTAAATTGCCTGTAGGTGTGAATGTGAGTGTGAATGGTTGTTTATCGCTATGCGCCCTGTGATGAGCTGTAATATTTTGTTCTAATATGTGCCTGATACACGGTCACGTTCATGTGTGTAGTGCACACATACATGATTAGATTGTAAGTGAAGGTAAATTGAACGGTTCAAAAACACTGCAATCGTGGCTCCAAACAGGAAATGTGAGTAAGAGAAGTGCTGACATCTGTCATAATGATGGTACTTGGAGAGTCTAATATTTTCTGAGGTGTGCACAGTGGAAAAACACGTATTTAGTGGAGTCCACCTTCTGTTCCAAGCTTTCGGGAGAACTTAACACGGTGGCTGCAAAACACAAAAGGCCCTATCTAGACCCAGTGTTTAGTTTGTCTGTTCTAGGCTACTGAAGAAAAATGGCAGTTCAACATTGCGGAGACCAAGAGGACACGCAATGTATGTAGATAAAAAAATGTCTCATTCTAAGATAAAAAAATATACTCTTACTTTCAGGTGATTATGAATATTATATTGCACTTCTGCAAATAAATGTACACAATGGGCCTTTAAGAGGGTGAAACTCACTCCCATAAACTCTGTGTGTTTAGTGTGTTTACATTACAAGTAAAAACTTTTTCTTTCAAAAGCATCCACAGCTCCAGCCTGCTATAAAGTAATGAAGGGTCAGAGGTCACTGTGCCATGACAGCTGTTTTTGTATGTTTTATATATGTTTGTCTCTCATTTGTGCCCTTCTTTTTTATTTTATTTTCAGAGGAAGAAATTGTAAATGTGAATGTAAATGTGAACTGATTTCAGAATACATAAATCATTTTAAAAGAATCCCTGTTAATGCCCGTAGATGAATTATGACGTGTTAAAAACTAACAAGAGCTGAGAAGAAAGAAAGAAGACTGCAGCTAACAGGCTGCTGTCCTGTGATGTGTAAACAGTCAGTACTGTTGGTCAACAGGTCATCTCATCATTACAGTGCTGACAACACAGACACACACACACACACACACACACACACACACACACAAGGGGTCTCATTACTGCAATCCATGTATGTCTTCATGTATGTACATCTATAATGAGTGTGTATGTGTGTGTGTGTGTGTGTGTGTGTGTGTGTATGTGTGTGCGTGTGTGTGTATGTGTGGGAAAGAGAGAGAGAGATAGAGAGAGAGAGAGAGGTAAAGGGCAGGTGAGTCATACACTAACTCAATCTGATGAGGACCAACACACACATGTACTGAGACCTACATGTTGACTCAAATCCAACTACACCACAAACAAACAAACTGTCTTTTTAAAATGATTACTTCCCAGAAACATATTGCACTGCTACTGGGATTTCCTGGATTTCACGGCCTGCCAAAGAACTGTGAATAATCCATTATGAAATTCTATTTATACAATTTTATGACGGTTTTCATTCATATTTATTCATGTTTGTGGTCGCAGAACAACAATTCCTTTGAAAAGTATTGAGGTGGAAGAAACACAAGAATAACCATGTGATCAGCTGAAAATAAAAAACGTTCTGACAGCGATGATGGAGCTTAGGACTCATGGTGAGGACAGCTGTTATGTTACAAACGAGATAAAAATAAAATAATGAAGTTAATTCAAATTATCCTGTAAAATTTCCCCTGAGAAAAACACATTCTGTTTTTTATTTTTTATATGGATAAAATAATGCAGATCAGATTCAGAATCAAACTAATTAAACCTCATGCTCACTAGAGAGGTGTCACTGTGACCATCCATCTTCTGTCTTCTGGTTCAGGAGGCTCATTTGCACTCTTTCTCTCTCTGTGTAATTAGATTGTTTAATTTGCACAAGAAGTCATGTTCTGTCTCATGCCTGAATGAGAACAATGTTCTGCTGTAATGAATGACCTTTAAATATACCACACACACGTCCTGCTGTTGGCCTGTGTGCGTTCATGTGTTTGGCTGAACTTTTTATCGTAATTTTGGATTCTTTTTAAATTCTGCAACCAAATGTATCACTTCCTAAACGTTAAAGTGATATTTCTGTGCGATATTTGTGTTTTGAAGCTCTGTCCTGTACCTGTGTCTCACGGCTGAAGACCACCACTCCTCTGTCAGGTCTCCTCTTGGGCAGCGTCTGGAGGGCAGCGTGGTGGTACTCCACCCCCGTCAACCGGTGTCTGTAGCCGCCCAGGAAGGCCTTCTGCTGGCGGGGACGCTCAATCTCCACCACCACCTCCTGGAACACGCCCTCATCTGGAAGTTAGAGAGAGTCATTTTACAGAGAGTAAATGATGTTTCAGCCGCAATTGTTGTTTTCATGCAAGTAATTTCTCACACACCTAGTTTTAAACTACACCAAGCTAATGTGTAGCTGAAGTACAAGAAACAACAATAATTTAAAGCTGCATGAAGAGAAGCATCCGATAAACCATCAGTTTATTGTGGCTGACATCTTGGTAAACAGCTGCTTTCACATCCAGCGGACACTCAGCGGACAGTACAGAGGGAGGAGGGGTCACACCTGTTTGGACTCGGACTGTGATGACGTCCGGCATGTTGTCGTGCTCTGGGGGGCGAACTGGGCGGAGTGGGTGGGTGGTCGGGTCGGTGGAGCTCATCTCCATCCGGGTGGAGCCATGAGGGCGGACGCCGAGCTCCATCAGGCTCTTCTGCTCTTCCACCACTCTGCCTAAAAAGAAAAAAGGCAGTGCACGTAATTAGTCTTATTCAGTTGTATTTTATTTAGTTTAAAGGTACAGTGTGTAAGATTTGGGGCCTCTATTTTCAGAATAAGGCAAACATGGAATATAATATTCATAACTATGTTTTGATGCATGTATAATCACCTGAAAATAAGAATATTTTTATGTTTGTTACTTAAAAAATATCCTTTTATATCTACAGTGGGAGAGGGTCCCCTTTCATGGAGGCCGCCATGTTGAAACACCTTATTTATACAGTAGTCCAGAACAGACAAACTAAATACTGACTCTAAACAGGGTCCTTAAAGTGTTGTTTCTCCTTTACATTAGGAAGGTGAGGGTGATGTGAGGAGATTACAATGCAGTGATTGGACCACTAAATGCAACTAAATTCTACACACTGTACCTTTAAAGGTCCTGTGTGTCAGATTTAGGCGGCTCTATTTGCAGATATGTCAGAGATGTAAATAGGATTCTATTTAACTCTGTTTTCATTAGTGTATAATCACCTGGAAATAAGAATTGTTACGTTACCATAGAATGAACCTTTTATATCTACAGATGCTGCAGGTGTTCCTCTGCCGAGTCTGCCACGTTAAAATGGCATGTTAGCCCAAAATGAAACCAAATACTGGCTCTAGATAGGACCTTTTGCATTTTCTGCACGATTTACAGCGACCATAGTTTCTCCTTTACATCAGTAAGGAGAGGGTGAAGTGGGGGTGTTGCAATCTGCATCTGCTACTAGATGCCACTAAATCCTAACTAAGTTATTCACCAAAACACTGCATCCTCAAGCTCTAACAAATGTGTTGAATGCATCTGTTTCCTCATGAAACATTTCCAAGTTTTGGAATTGTTAACATCCATGTTTCATCGAGAACAGTTTTCTTCCTCTCTGCTTTTGCTGCTGCATTTCTGTGTTTCTTGGTACATTACCCCAAAGTGTAGATCAGTGAAATAGTGTGAAAACATTGGCGTAACTGTGATTGGTCTAACCTGACTTTCAGGTCAGAAGAGTGACCCAGAACTCAATAGCACTACTGGAGGTCTCCACAGGGAAACTTTACCCAGCAGGAAGACATCGAGGCTGCTGGCGAAATTGGGGGAGCATGGCAGAAACAATTTTGGGAACCACTGGTCTATCGTGTGTCCTGGTATCAACACTGATCTAAGATAATAGTGGGTAGGTCTAAAAGTGGGATTGATGATTACCTCAGTTTATTCATCGCTGTCACAACTCTTCAAACTTTCAAACATCAGAAAAGAAACAACATCTCTCAGCATTTGTTGGTAGAAAAAGGGTTACTGTCCATACCATCCAGAGAGATCTGCAGCACATCAGCAGGAACTCTGAGCTCCGAGGCGAGGTGACGCTTCAGCTCCTGTATGCTGAGACCGATAGCGAAGGCCACAGTCATCACATGACCCTCTGGCACCAGCACCACCTTCACTGCAACCATACACAGAGACACTACGTCATAGAGTGTGGGTTTACTGTCTTTTATATATGGTGGGATTTTATCATTAACTGAAATTACATTGCTTTTGTAAAGTTAATACAAAGATGTTTTATTATTTAAGAAGCATTTTCAATTGTGTCATTGTAACAGATCTTATTATGAGTCAACTTTTTCATTTTTCTATTCAACTTAGACTGTTAAATCCTCAACTTTTTCCACACCATGCATCTCCACAGTGTCCACCCACTGCCTTTGAATAGATGGGTTTATTTAATGTCGTTTCTTTGTTGCCACTAAGAGAATTTTAACAAGATATTGATCTTCATGGTGTATAATTCCTATCAGGTTACCTAGAAACAGCACACACACCGTCGGCACTTCACCATCTACACTTCATCCACAAATTGTAATTTTTTTTTTTTTTCCTAACCCAGAACACATGAATATGATTGTATTTTAAATCATGCCTCTGTTTTTAGCACTCTGCAAATATATCAAAGTGAAATTAAAAATAAAATTCAACAATCTGTGACAAATGGATTTGGAAAATGTGTCACACTGTCAACAGATCAGTGTTAGTGAGCCAAAGTCTTTTTAAAGGAGATAAACTATCATGTAGAAATCAACACAATTTCATTTGGAAGATAAGCTTAATGAAAATAATCAGACTCTCTTTACTCTGACATAAAACTGCCTCTGGAACCTGCTATTATTCTTTTATTTTCCTTTTCTTTTCATTATTATCTTCTCATATAGGCCTGGTCTACATAACACATGCTCATCTATTATCAGGATATGCATTAGTTGTTACCTTGACAACACCTGCTCTTCCTGGAGTCCATGTAAATACTAATATACAATCAGCATGTGTTGAAATGGCTGAAAGAAGAAAGAAGCTTCATGCTTACATTTACACTAGTATTTAACATCTGTTGTCTTTGTTTGGGTTTTCAGTGGTTTCTCTGTTATGCCTATTCATTCAAGTACTGTATATGATTTATAGGGTTGTTTATATATATTGTTTTATTATAATGAAACCATTTGTAACTAGTGTTTGGGTTTGAAACTTTATTTCAGATTTTTACCTGTAGCTGTAGAGTTTCCAACATTTTCTTTTCTCTGAGGCTCCCTAAGCTGCTCAGCATCATCGGGCAGATCAGCCTGAGTTCCAGCTTCTTCCACAGTCTCCAACACATCTGGACAGATGTTACCATTATCAAATAGAATACATCTAAACTGCTATATAAATAATACCAGTCAATCACTAGATTCAGAAAACCTTTTTTGGTATACTTGAGGAATGGCAATGTCTGTCAATGAGTCGACGATTTTAGTGGGATAGACTGCCATAAAATGAATTCTGTATGAACCAAATTGTACAAGATTATTTATTAGGATAAACCTGTTGAGATGAGCCATGTCTGATGCAGACTGTTTAACTGAGAGTCTCACCAGTTAACTTTCCAACAATTTCTGTTTTCTGAAGCTCTACAAGCTGCTCAGCGTCATCGTTAAGATCAGGTTCAGCTTCTTCTGCCTCCAGCACATCTGTTCAATGCAGAAAGATAGGACAAAAATAAATATTGTTTGTGGCATACACTAGACTCAAGTATCCAATTAATAGTAATAACAATTATAATAATAAATTAATAATTATCAAACAAATGGGATGTCTGCAATTGTACTTTACTTGATACACTCATCTCAGCATAAAGTTTGTTTTTTTGTTCAAATGGAAAAAAAAATGAAGCAAGTATAAAAATCAAAGTATTAACTTGAAGTACTTGATGTATTGTCAAGGATCTCCAGTCAGTCTGGACTCACTTGTAGTCAAACTGGACTCACCTGTGGTCAAACTGGACTCATCTGTAGTCAAACTGTGGTCAAACTGGACTCACCTGTGGTCAGTCTGGACTCACCTGTGGTCAAACTGGACTCACCTGCGGCCAAAATGGACCTTCCTGTGGTCAAACTGGATTAATGTGTGGTCAAAATGGACTCACTTATGGTCAAACTGGACTCAAGTGTGGTCAAACTGGACTCATCTGTGGCCAAACTGTTGTCAAACAGGACTCATTGGTCAAACTGGACCTTCCTGTTGTCAAACTGGACTCACCTGTGGTCTTACTGGAATCACCTGTGGACAAACTGGACTCCCCTGTGGTCAAATTGGACTCACTTGTGGTCAAACTGGACTTATCTGTGGTCAAAGTGTGGTCAAACTGGACTCACTGGTCAAACTGGACCTTCCTGTGGTCAAACTGGACTCGCCTGTGGTCAAACTGGACTCACTTGTTGTCAGATTGGACTCAACTGTGGTCAAACTGGACTCACCTGTGGTAAACCGGACTCACTTGTGGTCAAACTGGACTCGCCTGTGGTCAAACTGGACTAACCTGTGGTCAAACTGGACTAACCTGTGGTCAAACTTGACTCACTTGTGGTCAAACTGGACTATTCTATGGTCAGACTGGACTAACCTGTGGTCAAACTGGACTAACCTGTGGTCAAACTGGACTCACTTGTGGTCAAACTGGACTAACCTGTGGTCAAACTGGACTCACCTGTGGTCAAACTTGACTCACTTGTGGTCAAACTGGACTAATCTATGGTCAGACTGGACTCAAGTGTGGTCAAACTTGACTCACCTGTGGTCAAACTGGACTAACCTGTGGTCAAACTTGACTCATTTGTGGTCAAACTGGACTAACCTGTGGTCAAACTGGACTCACTTGTGGTCAAACTGGACTAACCAACGGTCAGACTGGACTAACCTGTGGTCAAACTGGACTAGCCTGTGGTCAAACGTGACTCACTTGTGGTCAAACTTGACTCAAGTGTGGTCAAACTTGACTCACCTGTGGTCAAACTGGACTAACCTGTGGTCAAACTTGACTCACTTGTGGTCAAACTGGACTTACCTGTGGTCAAACTGGACTCACCTGTGGTCAAACTGTGGTCAAACTGGACCTTCCTGTTGTCATACTGGACTCACTGGTCAAACTGGACCTTCCTGTTGTCAAACTGGACTCACCTGTGGTCAGTCTGGACTCACCTGTGGTCAAACTGGACTCACCTGTAGTCGTCCTGTCAGCGTGCACCTCCTCTCCGTCGTCCTCTGGCGGCTGCTCAGCAGTACTTTCACCTGTTTGTGGGTTTGTTTCCGTGGTCTCCTCTTCCATTTCTTTCACGTCTTGCTTTTTATCTTCGCTTTGCTCCGACATGGCAGCTTTAACTGACTAACGCTAACTAAAGCTAGGTTAGCTTGTCAGCTTTCCTCAAACGAGCAAACAATGCTGTAAACCCACATGAACTCTGACTCAATATAAGCAGCGGTGACACGGAGACAAACTGGTCCACTGTGACCCGTTTAAGCTTCTTATTTCATCCCGTGTCTGTTTTATTGTCCTAATTTAACGAGACTTTGAGTTAGCAAGGCGCAGCTAACACTGGCTGTCTAACGTTAGCTTGGTTTCCAGGCAACGACAGTTTATACGTTACTATAGCAACCATAAACGTCACTTTCCGTATTAGACAGGACGTTTTTTTTTTTTTTTTTTTACTCTAAAACGGGTTTCTTTGAATAAATAAAAATAAATACACTACTTACTTGCTTTATTTGTAGATATTAGATAACAAATCAATAAAAAAATGTTTAATTTTAGTTTTAGGAACTTAAAATGATCTAATAAAATATGAACATGAACCAGTCAAGGTGACAAATTTGAAAGTAAAATAAAGTGTATTTAATGTTTCAAAATGGACATTTAAAAGATTTAAATCCCGGTAGTTCTGTTTTCTGAAGGTCACACTCTCCACAGACATTCAGGCAGCCTTCAGCATTCAGTACACATGATGAACGCACTAAATATTTACTGATTATTTTTTACAAGACGATCGTTGAGGCAGTTTAGCAGGTGTGTCGGAGATTATTAATACTAATGCATGTTGATGCAGGATGAATCCTTGTTGCTCACTAACACATGATCACTGCTTACACTTAATAGATTATCAGTTAAGGAATTCATTGTCACCTTTGCAACAACTGCTCTTCCCGGAGTCCATATTTATATACAGTATAATCAGCAGCTGTTGAAATGACTATTGGAACATGCTTCAGGTTTACATTCACACTCTATATTAAACAATATACAGTTACAAATCTATAATAATATTGAATCTGTGGTTTTATGTTTGGGTTTCTGTGGTTTCTGTATCTTGCCTCACCACTAACAAATGATCAGGTCACTGACTGCTATGCGATCCAGTTTATTTGAGATGCATGTATTTGCTCAGCCTCTCTGAGTTTTGTTTGTAATCAAAATGTACAATGCAAACGTTTTACATATTTTCTATTAAGATTGAACTACTCATATAAATTCATGACATGAAGTCATAGTGACATGCTCATACATTCATCGTGAACAACAGGAATTAAAGATACATCCTTTAAATGATTAAATTATCATGCATACTCCTGTTGACTCTACTGTGCTATCTGTACTGTATGGTTATGTGATAAATAGTTGCTGTATGTAGTGAGTGTGAGTGTACACTTGATGTACAGATTCATGTCTGTGGATACTACAGCTACTACTTTTGATCCATAGTGCTTTTGTGTTTTATGTAATGTTGCTTGTTGTTTGTTAAATTAACAAAATTTCAATAAATACATGTTTTAAAAAAAAATCATCATGATTCATGCATTCACTTAAGCAGTACGTAAGTACATTATTTTTGCCCTTCATGAAAATCCCTGAACCTCAAACTGTTCATTGAAACTACAAGGTGCCACAGACAGAGGGATCATTCGCTGTTTGGCCTGCATCAAATAATTATTTATATCTTCAGTTGTGTGCTTTTATTCATTCATCACCAAAGAAATATTTCAAAACTTTTAAATATTCCTTGAAGTGATCTTGCAGTAGCAAAACTAGCAGTGGTAGCACATCATTAGAAGCTGTACTAACAGTTGATTCACATGTTATAAGACAAGTAGTATGCACAAGCAAAGAAATAGTAGTAGAAACATTATTAGTAGTGTTAAAAGTAGCTGTAATTTTTTACTGTACTGAGGATGCAGAAATGTATACTCACTCAGTCATGCAGTACCAGCAACTGTAAATACACAGAGGGCTTAAGTTTGGACAGGTGAAAACTTTTAAAGCTGGTTGTGTTAGTGTATGGATGAGAACAAGTCTTATTTTAGTCATTTTATAGCCTCCCTCTTTGTACAGTGACAGTATGGAAGCTTTATGGTGAGCTATACATCGCTATTTCAGTCTGTGGGCCAGAGAATGCGACGTAGTGGCCCCTGTCTGTAAAGCTCCACTAATCTGCTGCTCGACATCTGTTGGCTCCTCAGAGATCACACAGCCTGCAGCAGCAGAGCAGGGAGGACGGTGTAAACCTGTCACACACACGTTGGTATTCATTTATCCATTGGGGCGTTCACTTATCCTGTTAGCGCTCTTTCTAGATCACAATGAGACACTTAAAACACACACTGGGACCTGACTATCTAATAGATCCAGATAACATTTTGATCTGGGAAGGAATGTGATGTAATGGGATACTGTATGTTACAAAACAACATGATAAAAATGTGAACTGAGTCCATAGCACAGTGAGTAAGTGCTTCTATTTTCTGCTACTTTATAATAATATTTTAGCTTTAGCTGCTTTTCACAGTACAGTATGTGTTCCTGGTCCAGTTCATTTTGTCATTTGCTATTCAGTGGTTTACAATTAGATGTTTTCTTGTGTGATACGATGGGTCATTTGCCATTTTAGCATTTTATCTCATTAAATAAAGCATAAAAACATCTAAACCACTGGTTCCCAAACTTTGGTACATGAATACCTTTTTGTGGTACTTTGTGGAGTAATCTTTGAAATATTTATTAGAAATTAAATGAATGAATCTAAAACATGTTACACTATTTAAAAAACTACAAAACCTTATATGAAAATAAACTATGAGACGACTGAAATGTAATTTTGCATTTCCTGTAATATTTTATTTCACTATCAGCCTGTTACAGAGTCACGCTCATGCACATAGAGGATGTATGCATTCATGATTAACTAAAATATGATGGTAAGATAGTAGTAGAGGTAAAATGAACACTGCAATCATGGATTAGGAGGAGAAGTGTGGATCAGGAGAATCCCTTTTCCACCAAATTATCTCTGGTTCTTGAATCGGTTCTGTTCAGGAATCAGCAACAGTTGACAATAAATAATCTTATGAGGAATAAACTTGAGTCCTGTGTGAACTGTCTGTAACTGAAAAGGGCCAGCCTACGCTGCTGTAATTTAACGTTTGGAATAATGGTTGTACTTGGTGAGCCAAATATTTTCTGCAGGGGAAAAAGTTTGAGAAACGCTGATCTAAACAACAGTCAAGTCAAAGTAAATTTTACTTATATAGCCCAAAATTGCAAATCACAGTTTGCCTCAGAGGGTGTGCAACATGCTGTGTTTAGGCCCCCATATGAAAGAAACCTCAGGAAGAGCGATGAGGCGGGATATGTATCCTAGGATGAACAGACCTGGCATAGTATGTACAGAGCAGACCAACAAAATGACAGTATATACAATTGATGACAAAGATTTCTGATACATGTAGACTATAAAACCTGACCTGAGCAGTATGACCTCATCCCCACTATGGACACCTGGAAGAGGACAGGCCACACAAGGGAAGACATGAGCCTAAAAATCACAAGACAAGAAAAAAAAAAATAATGATAATAAAATGCTTTACTGAACAAAAGTAATAAAATTAGGGGGAAAGGCAGTGAAAAGCCAAAAACAACTCAAATCAACCTGTTGAAAGTCATTAAAAGTCAATAAAACAGCAGAAATGAAAACCAGAGCATTAATATCACACCAGGAAACAATTACAAAACTGTTTCCTCATAAAGGAGGATTTAAATTCTGGATTCTGGCTGCGCCTCTGTCACCTGTTTGCCAAGTTTTCCTGCAGCTCTGGCTTTAACTCACCCAACAGTGTACGAGACAGCCATCATCTCATATTTCCTAGACAAAGCAGCTGAGGAAAAAATAGACCCGTTTGATTTTGCCTTCCATGGAACAACTCAGTGAACCTATTGGCTGCATGAGCCCACGTCCTAAGCCCCAGAGGCTTGTAGGATTCTGAATGTGGGATTCCCGCCAAACATGACAAAGACACAGCTTAGCTCACACAATAGCACACGTAACCCTGCTCTATTTAAGAGCAGTAGGCCAGGTGTTGACCACACGCCCCTCACTGTGTCAGACAGGGCTGTCAGACCTAAATATATAGACACCCTGTTGTTAGTGAAGAGTTACCCGTCAGCACGAGCTGTTAACATACCTCACAGGTGAGAAATTTTAGGTTCATCTGCAGACG
Organism: Sciaenops ocellatus; assembly: GCA_033000465.1. Lineage (NCBI taxonomy): Eukaryota > Metazoa > Chordata > Actinopteri > Sciaenidae > Sciaenops > Sciaenops ocellatus. Next base: position 23,922,711 of record CP136871.1, on the reverse strand, counting down.
TGCCGGTACTTGACTTTACAGAAGATTTCTGACAAGAAGTTTGTGTCTGAATTAGGATTTTTTGTTGCTTGAAGGAGGTCAGTTTAAGTGGAATCTTGTCTTTAATTTCTTTCTGTCTTGGGGGTGGACACAATAACATGAACATCTCTGCAATCTATGCTACTTGTTTTGTTGTCGTGTTATTACTGGGTTTTTTGTTTGTTTGTTTTTTTGTTTTTTTTGCATTAGCATTTACTTTATGTTTTCCTGATTTTTTTTTTGTGAATGTGGATCCTTAAATAACCAAACAAAAGTAAAATATATTAGAATAATTGGAATATTTTCCTCTAATAGGCAATTTCTGAACAGTTTCAGAGAAAGAACAATGTAATTTGGCACTAATTAAAGGAAAAATTAATAATTTAACTGTATTATTTATATATGTTAAACTGTTTGCTTGCTTTTAGACAAATTTTTCATCTATGCATGCTCAGCCTAGCTCCTGTGCTCTGACTAAAAGGTTACACTAGCAACTAATTGGAATTCAGTATGTGGAATTGTATCAAATTAACACAGTTGTTTCTATTATTAGTACCAATTTTCTGAAGAGTTCCTGGGAAACTATTCAGACAGCTCTGGAAAACCTTTTTCTTATGTCTTTGTTGATACCATTCAAAAAGATGTCTTTCAACTCCATGGTCATTTTTTAAGCCAATAATTTGTTGGGTTGTTGTCGCTGATTGTTGTTTCTGTCATTTTGTCCACCCTACTTTCTGGTTTTCCAACTGCATGCAGATCTAAAAAACCTGTGAGAAATTCAGAGCAAATATTTATTGAAATTGACAAGAGGTCTAACAATGTTTCAGACTGAGGCTGTTTTTCAGTTCTAGTATGTGGTTTAATAAATAATTGCCATCACATTTCTGTCATTTAACAAAGTAACATTGACATCATGTGGTGTTTATGTTACACTACGAAAGGATAATATAATAATAATTAAAAAAAATAATAATAAAAAAATCAGTCAGTTAAAACTCCACCTAATGCTTTTATGCCTTATTAGCTTCTAGTATTGTTTTCTGTTAATGGCACATTCACCATCTGGGTCAGTCTCTGACAAACTCACTGTGCACCACCTACTCAGCACCGAACAGCAGACACACACAGTTAGAGACCAGCTGGCAGTGTTGTGTAGACCACCTAAACTGAGACCAAGTCAAAATCAAGACCAGACCTTATGTAGCCTACTTAGGTAGCTAATATGTAGCTAATATTCCATCTCAGTAAGCTTTGCATTGCAGGGGTTAGATTACTGTGTGTTTTCTTTTGGACGCTGCATATTAACTCTTTGTGGTTTAGGAAGGCAAATTTTATTACATGAGATCTGGCTTATATCTCTTCCCAGAAAGCTACAGCTTCTACTGTCTTCCACGTTTACTTCCTTGGAGTGCGTTTGAAGAGGGGCGGGGAGGCTGGTTGTATCAGAAGCAGGAAGTTTTCCATCAAATCACAGTAATGATGTTAACAGATAAATCAAACAGTTGTAATGTAGTGATTCCTGCAGTTGTAGTCTTGACTGGTCTTGAAATAAAATCCAGTGTTCTCTCTAAGACCAAGACAAGGCTAGTAAAAATGTGGTCAATTCTGAGATGAGACCTTCAAAAAGTGTCTGGAGTCCAAGGTTGACCTCAAGTACTCCAACACTGCAAACTGGTGAAGAAAGTTTAACAATTAACCAAGAACCAGATATTTTTCTCCGGAGTTGGTGGAGACAGATCATGCTGCTCTATATCTGCTGGATGTGGAAGTAGACAGCTGGTTGCTAAAATGTTAGCCACAACTACTTCGTAAGTTGATAAAAATGTCTTTTTTTTTGTTTTCAGCTCTGCTGCCACCAAGTGGCCAAAAGATAAACTAATGTATTTTTAAGCACATAAGATTTGTAGCTATGTTCTATGTGAAATTCAAAACCACCAGTTTTGTCCTTGAAATGCTGTCTATCAGAACCCTGTGTCTCATCCCTGCAGGGTGATGAACACTTATGAAGAGTATGAAGAAGAGGAGCTCAGTGACTACATCATCCAGCTCAGTATTCAAGAGTCCTGCCAGGATGCCTTTCTGAAGTCTGCAGCGAGGTATGGAAGCTACATCCAAACATCACCCTCCTCCAGACAACCTTTAATAATTTAATGAGACCCAGCTGACTGCCCTGTGCTTCCTCTGCCCCTGGCTGTTAGTTTAGCAGCAGTGACGGATGAAAATCTGAGAGTCCTGGCTGCCATCGAGCAAGGTAGGTTGGATATCACGTTGGCTGGAAATGCCTTCATCATTACGAAGCATTGTGTTTGTTTTTGGTCTGTTGGCTCTCCTCTGAAAGTCACAAGGCAAGCAGCTGTAGTTGAGGACTGCCAGGCATCAGGAGGTTGGCAGACCGACAGACAAACTGAGATAAATAAACAGAGTGGTTGGAGAGACCTGTAGTATGAGAGAGGAAAAAGGTAGAAGAGGTGGAACTGTTCAGAAAAAAGGAAAAAGTACAGAACACTTCCTCATCTCCAATGAATCCTGGATCTTTCTTATCGGTCCTCTCTTCTTTCTAAAACCTTGGGCTTTTGTCTTGTTGCTGTTGTGACCAGGTGACGTCTGGGTTCTCAGGGAGATGCTGAGGCACACCTTTGCCTTCAGGGAGTCGGACAGTCGTGGCTGGCTTCCTGTCCATCGAGCTGCATCCCAGCCAGTCCTGGAGGTTCTGGAGACTGTCTTGAGATGTGAGTCGATTTGTTCAGCTAATTATCTTTCAAATCATTTTATTAATTCCATTAAAAGTTAGAGAAAGAAATAAAAACTGTAGGGTTGTCTCGTGACTCTAAATTGGCTGTAGGTGTGAATCTGGGGGTGAATGTGTATTTGTCTCTGTGTGCCCTGCGATAAGCTGTCGACTTATCAAGGGTGTACCCTGCCTCTCGTCCAAAGGCAGCTGGGATACGCTCCAGCCCCACCCTGACCCTGATGAGGATAAGTAGTTACAGATAATGGATGGATGGATGGATGGATGGGTTGTCTCGTCACACTTTTTATTTTCATTTGAATCCCTCAGAAACTGTATCCTTAATAGATTCCCTTTCAACCAAGTGGCCATTTGAGGCTGGTTATAATAAAACGTCCAACTTCACAACATGTTTACAACCTGCTACAAAAACAGTTCTGGCTCTCTGGGTACTGTTACAGGGTCAGCTTGTTTGAGCAACCAGGCTTTATTCAGCTTGTCTCAGCTCCACCCATGCCACATGTCTTTACGCATTCACAGGGAGGCAGTGGAGGCATTACTGCCAAGATGGCAGCAGCCAGAGCCACCATAATAGCTTTCCAAAAACCTCTGGTTGATGGTTAATTTATCAGAAATTTCAGAAATCCAAAAGTTGCAACCATTTTTCTCACAGCAGCATTTATTTGGCCACTTGGGGGCACCAAAACAGCAGAAGTGCACAGCAGTGGGTTTATCAAAGCTTGTTTAATGAAAAAAGCTGCTGGAAACACTGAGACTGAACCAGAGAGTAAATGTGCCATAAAACCAAAACAAGGAGCTAAAATAGGCTAAAATGCTCCATATATGTGCAAATCCATAAATGGATTAGTGCAAGTATAATGAAGGTACAGCATTTTGTGCGCCATTCCTCCGAATCATCTTTGTAGGGCAGACCTTATGAGGTAACTTTATCACACATCCAGTTTAGCTGGATAGATTTTAAACCTCTAAAAGTTTCTGCTTCGCTAAACCCACTAAACAGCTGACACCAGAAGCAAAGCATCAGGACGCATCAGTTTGCAATGCAGGGGAGTTGACAGAACCAGTGGCATCGTCTAAATAATAGCTGCCTGAAATATTAAAAATCCACAGGAAACTTCACCGAGAAAAGATGATGCCTTGTAGCTGATGACAGCTGATGTCAACAGTTCTCTAAAGTAAAGTGTGATGTCACCCCACCGTTGAATCGGTCTGGAGGTCAGACAGCAGCAGTAAGGTTTATGGCCTCACCTGCCAGGTTAGCACAGAAGCTCCAATATGAACTCCAGGAATGCGTATGACGACCTGTGTTTGTGTTGTGCGGCAGTGGCAGCTCAGGGACTCAGCCTGGAGGAGAGGACGGCCGTGGGAGGAGAGACGCCGCTGACACTGGCAGTTAAAGCAGGACTGGTACAGAATGTGAAGAGTCTGCTGCAGTACGGAGCCTCGCCTCACAACACCAACAGCAAAAATGAGTCGCCGCTGCTGCTCGGTAACACTGTAGAGTGTGAAAGTTGTGACTAACAAGACTTAATGGTCCCATGAAGCAGTGATCATCATTAAGGATAAAAAATGGAAAGAGATCTTTGCTATTTGAAGATCTTTACCAATCTTTACGACTAGTGGGGTCAATTTGTAGAGTTTGTCCCGAGGGTGGAGTAAAGTTCATGCTATTACCTAAAGAAACATGTGCAGTCATCAGATTGGTTGTTAATATAAAATATTGACAAGTGCAGCTTTAAAAAAAGTAAGAAAAGTTTATTGACTCAAACAATGAACTCAGTTCATTGAATATGAAGACACATTTTATCCCTTGCAGCGGTGAGGGCCGACTCTTACGAGATGACATACACACTGGTCGCTAATGGCGCGTGGGTGGAGCAGGTTTGCTGTAAGAAGTGGACGGCGATGCACGAGGCAGCCAAGGTTGGCAACGTGGACATCTTGATGCTGCTTCTGAGGAACGGCGGCAGGGTGAACCACAAGGACGTGATGGGGGTGACGCCGCTGTCTGTGGCTGCAGAGCACGGACACTTTCACATCACTGAGATTCTGGTGAACTGTGGTCAGTCTGAAGGGTTAGAGACTGTGGAGAGTGTGTGAATTTGTATTATAGTGCAATACATTAAATGAAATCATTGCTTGACAAAGGCGTGTGACTCATTCTGACTTCCCTCTCTTCGCTCAGGTAGCAGAGTGAACTCTCAAGCCTGTAACGGTGAAAGCATCCTGCTGGACGCGGCTGGATCAGGAAACACTGCCTGCATTCAGCTGCTGCTGGACAATGGAGCTGACCCCAATCTGCCCAGCATGACTGGACACCTGCCCATCCACAAGGCAGCATACGCTGGACACTACGAGTGAGCTCCTCCTGTCCAACACTGTCAGGCGGTCGGCTGTAATGAGCACTGCAGCTTGTAGGGGTCACGCCAGGAAGTCAAATTCATCCACATAAAATAAGCGGTGCTAAAGTCTTGTGAGACAGTAGCCATGTTTCCATAAACTCATTTTTATGATGATGAAATCATTTTTTAGAATTATTGTATTTGAAATTTTGAAACAAACTTAGTTTTCTGAATAAGCTGTGATGTAGCAAACATTTAAGTCACATGACTAATCATCCGTTTTCTCATGTCTCCTAATGGCTCTATAATCCATCCATGATCGCTTCACACAGATCTGCTGTAACCTTCCTCACATTAATTCAAAGCTAGCTTCTTAGCTTAGTCGCTAACCACACATAACGTTCACACAGTTGCACACATCTTCTCCTGTCTGCATACCATTCTCCTCTTTTGAGGAGCAGTTTTTATTCTGTTGAATAAAACTAGATTCGGATTTGGATTCTTCAGTTCTCTCTGTTCCGTCAAAGGTTAGAACTACTAAGACCGCTTGCTATTGGTCAGCAGCACAAATTCACTAATCACAGTTCACCAAAATTTAACTCATCGTGAAAAATTCACATAGAATTACTTCACCCTGAGAGCAGATTGCGTCAGTTTTCATTGAAATCAACTGACTTTGCCTTTAAATAATCTTTGGACCCTTGTTTTCTTTTCCCACAGTGCTCTGAAGATGCTCATACCTCTGACCAACAAGAAAGCCATTAAAGAGGCGGGTCAGAGCCCTGTCCACTCTGCGGCGGATGGAGGCCAGGGCTCCTGCCTGGAGCTCCTGTTGGCCCGTGGCTTTGACGTTAACTACCGCATGAACACCAGGAACTCAGAAAACTACCGGGACATGAGGAAAAGTGCTTTGTACTTTGCAGTGTCCAACGGGGACGTGGAGTGCACCAAAGTCCTGCTGGCAGCTGGGGCGAAGACGGACCTGGACCCACTGTGCTGCCTCCTTGTGGCAGTCAGGTCGGGGCGCTATGAGATCGTGAAGCTCCTGCTGGCAGCCAAAGCAGATGTGAACTGTTACTTCACAGTGGTGAGCGACACAGTGTTTCCCACGGCACTGCAGTACTGCCTGAAGGACGAGGTGATGATGAGGCTGCTGCTTAACAATGGCTACAAGGTGGAAAAGTGCTTTGAGTGTCACCATGACAACGCTGCTGATGATGCAGATGAGGTGGAGGGGAAAATTCCAGTGAGTGACAGACGTTACCGTTTTCAAATAGCTTATTATATTTTGGTAAATACCTTTTATATACTTTCTTTTATGCTGCCAGGCTCTGTAAAGTGTAACAGCTCTAGCTCTTAAGTGTAACAACAACAAGTTTCATAGGTCCGGACTATTTCTAAGCTCTGAACAGTTGCCAGGCAACCAGCAGAGACTCCAGGAAGTTTCTGCTCCTGGGCAGCTACTTCATAGAGTCCAAAATAACGCAGACAGGCTCTGTTTATACTACATTTGGTGTAAGAAGACATGTCTACATGTGTACTTTCAGTCCACATGCACAGTTTGGGCTTGGGATAATCTCTATAAACAGATTTATGCATATGAATGCAAAGAAACCGAGTAGTACTGACCAGTCATGTTTGAGTAAACTTTAGTTGTAACAGTCTGTGGCGAAAGTAAAAGCAAAAGAGGTGGAACGCATTCTAAAATTTATCTGCATTCATATGCAGATATCTGTATATAGAGATGAGCCGATATGTGTCTTTCTCGTCACTCTCACATACCAATTTGATAATCGGACTGCAGAGGAAGTCTTGGATATCTGTTATGTTTTCTGGATAATGGCAAATGCACTAGATAGCCAGGAATATGTTAATATTAGTCTGCCATAATAGCTCCTATCATTTTAATCAATACAGAGTTATTGAAGAGGGGGGAAGAGAAAGCTCTTCTTAGCTTCTACAGCCAGAGCTCAGAAACCTTGTCTGTTGCCTAAAACTGCTAAAACATTGTCAGACAATAGCTGATGGGTTCAGAGATCGGGTTGATCCCCAGCCCACACACAGACAGTTGACAAAACTCATGTGGATCCTCACTGCTTTTTTCAATCCATTAATGATAACTTTATTTTAAGAATAATCTGTACATTTATTTAGCTAAAAGTTTACATTTTGTTCTTTACAAATCTGTTTTAAAAGAATATTAATAACCTTCTTGATGTCCATCCCTTCTCCAGTTCTGTGAGTTCATGAGCCTTTGCTGCGTCGTGCATCTGTCCGGGAGTGTGGTCCGGATCCTGCTGGACTACGTCAGCCACGTCCACATCTGCTCCAAACTCAGACTCATCCTGGAGAAGCAGACAGAATGGCCTGAAATATGCGACATCCTCAGTGAGTTTATCCATCATTTTATGACAGTTATTAGGCTGGAAACAAGGAGCTAACTTCACTCCACTAACTTCTGAAGAAATTAAATGAAATTACCCTTCAGGGAAAACAAGCTACATCATACAAAGGCCATGTATTTACAGAGTGATCATGGGACAAGATGTGTCAGGATCTGTTGGACTGGATTTAAACATGTCACAATGTCAGGAAAAACAAAGTTTTTTGCAGATGGGAAAAGTTACTAAGTCACCACCTCCACTAACAGTTTTCTTAAGGAAAATCCTTAGTTATGCAAAGTCACACTATCAGTTAATGAATAGCTGCTGCTTCTGCGGTATTTTTGCTTAGTTTGACTCAGTTTTAAAGCAGGAAAAAATGGCGACCTGCCTGCTCACAAATAATCCCGTATTAGAGCTAAACAGTAACTAAAATACGTTTCTGAAAAGATTTGAGTAGCGAACAGGCAATGCAGTAACAGAATCTTAAAAACTCTTTACTGAGGTAATAAATCAAGGGAGAAGAAAGGTCATTTCTCCATAAGGCAGACTTCTTTCTGCAGCCAGTGGAGTCACCCTCTGGTGGCCATTAGAAATAATACAGATTTATACATTAATTATATGCTGTCAATGGTTTTTACAGATCCTTTGCACAGCTGCTAAACAAGGCTATGAGAGCGATGAAAGCTGAAACTCACTATAAAGCACTAAGGCCGAGAGGAGCTGCAGATTTAGGTCATAATTCTCTGTAGGTTCATGACTACCACAAACCCCTTTCACATTGTCATCTTAAAAATACTGATCATAGCTACTTTAAAGCTGACTTCAATGCTCCTCTGGTTTTAGTGATCTCTTGACCTCTTCTCTAGTTAAGTATGTAAATCTGCTGGTTACTTTCTCATCTTATTCTTGCTCTCCAGGTGATAAATTTAATAAGTTTAATAACTCTCTGATCTCTCCTTTAGCTCCACCATCAGGACAAACTTTACATTTTAGCTTCAATGCTGGTCAGACTGAGAACAGATCATCATTATGTGGTTTGTTCTGTCCAATACTTTTGTGGCTGTAATGAACACTGTTGCCTCTATGGCAATACTGCAGGTGTTAAGTCTGTTATTTTTTTCCTCTCGTCTCTTCTCTGTATAGTTTAATTCTCTCAGACCTGTGTTTGATAAAAATTATTTTCTGAACCTTGGTCTCCAGGCAGTCCTCGCTCCCTCAGACACCTCTGCAGACTGGTGATCAGGAGGTGTCTGACCCTGAAGAGACTCAACAACCCTGAAATAATGAACTCGCACATTTTCCCTCCCAGACTGAAGAACTTCATACAGTACCAGGAGCTTGACCTCTACAGCCAGGACTCTGAACGCACCATGTGAACCTACGTATGTCGATCTGTTTTTAAAAGGATGTAACTATTTTTCAATCTTTGCAATCTCTGATTTTGAGAAGCACAAAACTGCAGAAATGAACTTTTTTTTATTTTTTATAATTGTTTGAGTACTTTGTTTCTGAACAATATATGACTGTGAAGGACACATGCCTGTTTTGTTTTTTTCACACTGTGGTATTTTGACATTTTTGAGGTCTAAGGGTGGTGTTAAGAATTAATAATAATCAGTCCACGTGTCTGCAAGATATTTTAACAACTACAACAACAACAGATTTAGTGAAATTTACTGTGAATATTCATGGTCTTCAGAGGATGAATTTGACCCCCTGACGTGCCATCCTGAAGACAAAATTTCCACTTTCATTTATTTTGAAATTAAGGAATGGTGATAGTTAAGATTTTTCTAATTGTACACGCCCAAACCAACGATGAGTATTTTCTGTGTATGCTCAGGACAGTATATCTTCTCCCAAAAATGATTATTAAAACACATCAATGAGCCACATTGTTGTTCCTTCTTTACCATAAACACACACACATTGTAGTTTATTTTAACTCCATCCTACATACACTGCCATGCTGCCACAAATACTCACTAAAGCATGAAATGTGGATCATCCACCTCTGAAAATAGTCCCTAACACTATTTTATTGTGTGTGAAAACTACAGTAAGCAGCTGTTTTTTTGTTTGTTTGTTTGTTTTGTTTTATTTATGTCTTGGAGCTTAGAGGCACAAATGTTTCCTTCCTTTGTCAGCTGCATTCTTTTTTAGTCTCAGAGCTAAGCAATCAATAATCATCCTTCACCTGATGCCTGTATTACAGTATATTGATGACAGAGGTTATGACTTCGACAGAAAATTGAAGATTCAGTCTATTTAGCTTATTGCACTTTTCCTGCAGCACTGTGTATTGTCAAATGTACCAGATGTTGTTCATTCATGATCATGAACTGCCTGGAAGATAGAAAAAACACTTACAATTCCCCAAATTAATAGTTTGTTATTGAGTATTAATGTTTTACAGTAAAAAGATAAAAATATGGAAAGACCACATGTTCAAAACTGCTCAAATTGACATTATTCTCAATATGTCCATCAAATGCTAATCAAAGAGGTCAAAGGTCAGAGCTGTGAATCTGCAGCAGATGGAGAAAAGGTTAAGAAGCCGTGAGCCATTCCACTTCTCAAACCTCTTCATTATTTCAACAGGTTCTCATCGGTTTGTTGTCTCAAGGCGGACGGATCTCCTCTGTAGTTAAAACATTGTCACCGTATGATGAATCATAATGACATAATAAATATTCATACAACGGTCCGGCTCATTATTGTTTGTCATTAACTGGGAAAAATGTGTGCAGAGTGACATTACACTCCATTAGGTGCTGTGGAAAGGCCTGCATGTTAAATACACTGGAACAGGTGACACCCATAAATAGCACGGTGGAGTGTGTGTGTGTGTGTGTGTGTGTGTGTGTGTGTGTGTGTGTGTGTTTGTGTGACGTTCGGGAGGGGGGGGGTTGGGTGTTTCAGCTATGAAACAAACACTGTGCGGCTGCTGCTTCGTCCTAAGACTCCAACACTGATACATTTTTCAGGTGAGAATTGTTAAATTATAGGTGTTTTTGTGTTTCAGATGTGTTTTCTAAGTTCTAACATGCAGAACAATGTATAGTTGATTTATTCACTGGGCTGTTGTGGTCACAAATGTTATATCTAACAGTTAGGAGGTCAGGAATCAGAGTGTTCTGAAAATAGAGCTGGTCAAAACAATCAAGAGCTCAAGAAAGAAAATCTGATCACTGAAATAGAAAATAAAATTAAATCTGATCTCTGATCTGTTGAATGTGTTTCTATACTATGCTACTGTCCATACTAAATGCCAGTGGTGGAAGATAAATAAGTACAGCTTCAGTACTGTACTTTAGTACACTTGAGGAACTTGCACTTTACTTGAGTAATTCCATTTTACCTTTCATTTTATACTTCTTTATTTCTACTTGTACTTCTATTTCAGAGGGAAATGTTCTACTTTTTACTTCACTTTTAGATTTTGATTATTAATACAAAATAAATCAACAAATAGAACATGATGTATGCATGATTACAATTAACACAACCCCAACCCTTTACCAGCTGCAACATTAAAGGTCCAGTGTGTCAGATTTAGTGTATAGTCACTTGTGAATACATTATGTTTTTGCTACCTTTGAATGAACCTTTTATATCTACTCTTCCACAATGTCTGCCACATTTTCATTCAACTTGCGGGGCCAGCAGTGAAACACTACTATGCAAGTAAATCCGGACACTAGAACAGTTTCTTGGCATATGCCAGGCAAGGCGTCCAGTAACTAGGTTTTATAATGCATGTCTGCAACTACACTAAACTACACTGCCACTAAATCTGACAAACTGGTCCTTGACATGAATTGATTAATGATTATAATACAATAATATAATATATTATCCTAAAATGGGCTTTCTGCATAAAGAGTACTTTTACTTTTGGTATTTTCAGTATACTTTTGAATACAGAGCTAACAGAGTATTTCTACACTCTGAGGACTGCTAAATGTTAATGTCTTGTCAGACCAGCTTCTATTAAAGCAAAATTTCAGATGGACAACATTTTATTTCAGTGGATTCACTACCACTGGGAGAGGCAAAATATGCAGAACTTTCTGTAGCAATTAACAGATTTTAACCCAGAGAGTTTAAGCTGTAAGTTGTGTGAAGTTGTGACTTTGTATGATGTCGGAAGAATGGATGCAGCTGATGAAATGGATGAAGACGAACTTCTGGACTACGACGTTCAGATGAGCATTCAGGAGTCGTGTCAGAGAGGGCAACTAACAGGATCAGAAAGGTACAGCAACATGAAACACCTTCACCATGCATTTAAATGTTTGACATGCTGCATTTTTATGTGATTTACCTGTATCATCCTGTTTGTACGCTCAGGAGTGAAGCTCTGAAGCTTGTGGAGGCCATTAAACAAGGTAAAAAGTGAAATCTTGGACACAGTTTGAATGCCAATTAATCATCAACCAGGGAAATCTAGTTTTTGATGAGAAGAAAAACAAACTGACTGAAACTGTCCCTGCAGGCGACATGTTGGCACTGCAGGAGCTCTGTGATTTCCCTGTAGCCTTCAGCCAGGTGGATGAGTGCGGCTGGTATCCTCTGCACAGGGCAGTGGTCCAACCTTTGGTCCCTGTCCTCGAGATGGTGCTGTATGGTGGGTAAGAGGTCCAAACTTTTTTATGTCAAATTAAGTAAAAAGAGCAGGCTGCTGTTTACAGACTATGATAAGGACAGCATGTGCATCGTGTGTCTTTATCGTGCTTTAAACAACTTGTTTATGGAGCGTCACTGGTGAGTCCTTTTAGAACTGAATTCAGTGAAATAACGTTTAACTTTTGTTCTGTGCTTCAGCGTCTTTCCGTCTGACTCTGGAGGAAAAGACTTCGGAGGGTGAGACCTTCCTGACTTTAGCAGTGAAAGCTGGTCTGGTGGAAAACATGAAGATGCTCCTAGATCATGGAGCTTCTCCTCACACCACCAACAGCAAGAACGAATCCCCTCTGCTTTTAGGTCAGAACACTGCCTCTCGAGCACTGTATGGTTTATTCTATCCTTCAAAGCAGACATGTGATGCAAGAGGGAAAGGTTTTGTCCATTCTCACCATCAGTTCCTCGTCCTCTCATGTCCTCCCTGCAGCAGTCAGAGCTGGATCTTATCAGATGGTCTCCAGTCTAATAGCTGGAGGAGCTCGGGTGGAGCAGGTTTGTCAGAAGAAGTGGACAGCCATGCACGAGGCCTCTAGGGCAGGCTGTGTTCATGTCATGGAGCTCCTGTTGCAGAACGGAGGTCTGGTTTCAGAGACAGACCAGCACGGAGTGACTCCTCTGGGCATCGCTGCAGAGTACAGCCACCCTGAAGTCCTGGAGCTCCTCATCAAACATGGTGAACTGATAATACCACACATTTTAATATTCTTATAACAATGCATCAAATGATTTATCACTGAATGCGAGATTTCTAGCCTCTTTTAAGCCCAATATGTTCTGCTTTGACATTAAGGCGCTGATGTAAATGCCCAGGCACCAAATGGCGACAGCGTCCTGTACGACGCTGCAGGTTCAGGGAATCCAGACTGCATCGATATCCTGCTGCAGCACGGAGCAAATCCCAACATCCGCAACCTGAGCTCCCAGCTGCCCATCCACCATGCCGCATATGAAGGACACTACCTGTGAGTAGGTTGACGCTACACACCTCATTCACCTGTTCACACACTTTCCGATAGTTCAGTGTCAGGGAGCTCCTACAGTGTATGCTGAAAGTTAAATGGACAAACGGGTCAGGTTTGATCCATATTCTCCAAGAAAGGTACTTGAAGTCACATGTAAAGACTGTCAGGCTTTAGCTTCTGATAATTCAGTTCCACGCCTTTTCCCCATCAGAGCTTTGAGGATTTTGATCCCGATCACCACTAGACGGGCCCTGCGGCTGTCCGGCCACAGCCCCGTCCACTCTGCTGCTGATGGAGGCCACGTCCATTGCCTGGAGCTGCTGCTGCAGAAAGGTTTTGATGTCAACGCATTGTTAGCTCCTCACATCTCAGATAATTATGGAGACATGAGGAGAAGCCCGCTTTACTTTGCTGTATCCAATGGCGACGCAACCTGTACTGAGATTCTGCTGAAGTCGGGAGCCAACCCTGACCTGGACCCACTGCGCTGCCTCCTGGTGGCAGTCAGGTCAGGACGCTACGAGATTGTGAAGCTGTTGCTTGCGGCCAAAGCAAATGTGAACTGTTACTTCACAGTGGTGAACGACACAGTGTTCCCTACGGCTCTGCAGTACTGTCTGAAAGATGAGGTGATGTTGAGGCTGCTGCTCAACAACGGCTACAACGCTGAGAAGTCTTTCTGTTGTAACCATGACGATGACTGGGAGGACCTAATTGACTCTGGTTACTCAGAACAGGAGGAAAAAGTTCCTGTGAGTTCTTTGTATTTGTCAAATAGATATAATTATGACATGATTTAATAAAATTAGTCTTACTGCTCTGATGTAAATCAGAGTTGATACCTTCTCTTCAGTTGTTTCAGTACACCTACATCTGTTGTTTGTCCAGTTTTGTGATTTCGTCAGTGTCTCCTGGCTGGTGAACCTGGTGGGCCGAATCGTGTCGATCCTTCTCGACTATGTCGGTCAGGTTTCTATCTGTGGCAAACTGACAAAGATCCTGGAGAAACACAAGGAGTGGCCTCACATTCGCAGGACCTTATGTGAGTTAACCGTGTGCTTTAAACAATCACATTAAAGAGTCACACATCAGATCCCAGAGACGTACCTGCTCTTTATGCCTTATTGACAGGACTTGACATGTTTGATAAAAAAAAAAAAAACTGTTCTCTGTGATCCAGGTAACCCTCGCTCTCTGTCTCACCTGAGCAGAGTGGTGATCAGGAAACACCTACACTGCAGTGATCTAATGTCTGTCCAGCTTCCCAACAGGCTGAAGGACTACCTGCTGTTCAAAGAGAATGACCTGTACACCAGAATCATCTGTGGGGAGGACTGAGGGGAGGAGTACTTCTATCTTATCTACTGAGTCTTAAATGTCAGGAATGACTGTATTTATTTTCCTCTTGTGGTTTATGTAACAGGACTGGGATTTATATTTATACATATAAAACAACTAAGAATTACATTTGAGAAATAAGACACATTTAGCAAGCTACTTACAGGGTAAGAGTAACTTTTAAGTAATCGCATGATTGATCACATGTACATTGAGTAGAAACAGCCAAACAAGACAAGTGGCAGGTCCTAAATCCAGACTACGTACTCATTCTAAGCAGGTCTTCAGTATAAAGTGTTCTACTTTAGTACTATTCACAATGCAATGAACAAAGGAAATGGAGGGGCTGCTCACAACTTGAAAAAATTTTATTTATTGTGGCTGGTTAGAGTTAGGGTATAAGTATAAAATCTGTGTGTGAAGTTAAGCTGGTAGTGACGTTCAGATGTAACAGTTGCACGTATTGTAACACTTCCTGTTTATTTAAATTGTCTTATTTCTTTGTATACATCTAAAAACAATGATGTGTTATATATTCACTGTATATAAAAACAAAGTGGTGGAACATCACATTAAACGTTCAGATCAAATCAAATAACAGACTCAAACTGCCTCATTCTGAATTATTCGCATTTACAGAAACCATGAAAACAAAGTGAGAAAAACAATTCTGATGATACATTTTCTATGTGTGACCTAAATTATGTTCTCTCCTATGTTTCTTTTTTTTGAGACTTACATTTTATTATTTTGTTTAACAATACAAATAAAAGCGACTTCCAACCATAAAACAAATTAAAGAGGCAGTGGGCCAAATGACCCGACAGTAACAACAACAACAAAACAAAACAGGGGGCCCAAGGCAGCGTTGGTGTATCTGAAGTAAGACTTCAGCATAGAAGTTTGTCCAATGTCCACTGTACCATTGCCACATGAGGAATCATAATCCTTAAATAATAGAATAGTGTCCATATTATAATGTCCATGTGCTTACTTGTGAAGCGCCCTCACCACCTTCAACCTACCTTTATAGTGAAATCAAAAATGTGACAGGTTTAAAAGAAATATAGATTAAAGAAAATAATATATATATATACATAAACACACACACCTGTGTGTGCAATCACATATACACACACATACAGTGCAAGTACAGATAATTTATTGAGACAGAGGTTGACACAGATAGATGGAATACAACCTAACAACAGTAAGGTAGGAAAAACAAAAACAAATTAGTCAATTAAATCGCATGTAATGAGTGAAATTGCAAAACTTTCCCCACTTTTCATTGTACTTCTCTACCTCATTCATCAGACTGTATGATATTTTTTCAAATGCAATTCTTAGACCCATTCTTGAAATAATGGGCCTACAGCATCTTTCCACTTTCTCATTATTATCTATTTGCCAATCATGATGCTTGTCTGGACCCAGTTAGCTAAGGGTTTTACCATGTGGTTGGTACTTTAGGGTTCCCTATATGTAGAGTTCAGGACAGCTTGTAGTCTGTCCCTGCTATCTCTAAGAAATACTTACGGATCCTGGTCCAAAAAGCCTGTACCTTTGGGCATAACCACAGTGAATGAACTAGGTTCCCTTAACATCCCGTTACATCTCCAGCAATCTGAGGAGTCTTTCAGCCCTAGTCTAAATAACCTGCTAGGGTACCAGAAATATTGGTGGAGAATTTTGAACTGCATTAATCCTATTCGGATGTCTCTGGAGACATGTTTCTCTCCTGTGTTTCTGACTAATATGACAATTTGTGTGTTTGTTGTTGTAATACTCATTTTGGCCACAAGAGGCTGACGAGCCCATGTTCTGTCGTCTAAGTTCTTTTCTTCCAGGTGAATTTTAAGTTCTCAGTCCACTCTAAAGACAAGTTACTGTGTGTTAGCACATTATTAGTACATATGACAATAACGTTGGATGGATTTTTATTAAAGTGAAAGATTGTTACTTTTCTCTTTAATTTAAGTTCAAAATCTTCAGTTTGATGAATGAATGCATTAACTAAGATCATTATTGCCCCTGCTGTTGCACAAAATAACCATAAAATATTTGTAAGTGATTTCTGGGACTGAAGAGGAAGAAGCCTCTTAGCTGTGACCAGGTGATGTTCTGACTATTACACAACCAAAAGCAGGCAGGGCTCTTAAATACTGTCATAATTCTCAGATAAAAGCAAATATCTAAATAATGTCTGAGGATAAAAGTAAAACTTTCTGCACAGATGTTCCACATTAAAAGCTCAGAGGACATACACCACTGACATTTAAAAGATACTCCAATCATTTATCATTGCACTATAAAATTGTTGTAATTTTCATAGACAAAAAGGATTCTTTGTCCTGTCCATCACAACTTTTTTCACTATGCAGAAACACTTTGACCTGTACACAGACTAAAATTCTTGATAGTAGCTTATCAGTGATTGAAAAATGTAAATGCACAGTATTCATTTCTGCTACTGGTGTGTCTCTCACATTAAAACAACAAAAGACATAGTTTAATGATGTCATGAAGTAGCATGGCATCAAGGGAGTTGTCTTCATTGTTAAACACCCTGATGTTACGCAAGTTTTATTCACTTTACATTTAGCCACAATTTCCTTCCCCACTTTCTGAGGTATCACATGTTCATCTGGAAGTTTTATCAACTCGAAGGTTTAAACATTGTTGTATCAACACCAAATTCAAACAAGAGCAGATCGGGGAGGTGTCTTGATGATTAGAAATACTTGTTAAACAGGGGAAATTAGAAATAAAGGCCTGTCTCTAATAAAAGTCTGTTTCAAATAAAGGTCTAGTTTTCTTACAGTGGAGGTAAATAAAGGTTCCAGCTACTATCTGAGATTTATCAGTATTCCGAAATAAGTATCTGCTGCCACATTTCTAACAGTTGTAAATGAAATCATACTGTATTTTATTCAACTTTTGCATTTATGTATTTTTGATATACTCCCTCGGAATCATGGATGTCTATACACAAGTTTGGGCCAGTCCACGTGTTAGATGTGGAAATATCTCCCTGGATAAGTGATCATTTGACCTGCAGGTGGTTTAACATGAGAAGTCATTAAAATTCATACTCTAAATGTGACAGCCACATTTTATGGCAATCCATCCAACAGTTGGCCAGAGATTTCAGGTCAGACCAAAGTGGTAGACCGAAATTGAGTTTCCCTTCCATCCAGTGGCCATTAGAGGTTCTGCAGCTGAACAAGCTTTAGCTGCAGCAGTTTCCAGTTTCACTGAACAACAACAACAACACGCATTGACAATGAACACAATGAGGAGGTGTGAGCTGCTTCCTCTGGCTGACAGACAGTGAAAACAGATCAACTCTAATTTTAACCTCCTGACCTACAGAAACAACAACAACAACAACGTGGCTCCACATTCTGGCAGGTCACCCGAGAACCTGATAACAGGAAGAGGTCACATTGTTTTGAACAACCTCCAAACTGTTGACACCAGCTGAAAGTCACATTTGAGGGGTCAGATCTGAGGTAGCTGTGGCCAGCAGGTGTTTTAATGTACTAAAAAGTGAGAGATTAAAGTAATACAATAAAAAGTACATAACATATCACAGAAATTCAAGGTGACAAAACAACCCATCCTGATTTTGTGTAAATTGAACACCAGCTAAAGCAGCATTAGTTGGACTTTGGCCACTTGGGGGCTGCAGAACAAGCTGAAAACAAAACATCTGACATATTATTACCTTGTAAAGTTGTTGTGGCCAAAATGTTAGCAACATGCTAAGATCCATCAAACAGAACAATATAAGCATCCCACTGAAGTTTGTGTCAACCTGATGTCCAATATTCACTATCCTTTTAGCTTTGGTTTGGTCTCCACCAACTCCTGAGAATAATATCTGGTTCTTTAGCCACGAAATGTTCCACTTTCTTCACCAGTTAGTCTCTGCCTGAGGTTTTGTTCTGAGCAGGTAGTGTACAGTACGTTTACCAGAAAAACAGCTGACTGCTGCTGTTGAAAACACTGAGACTGGACCAAACCAAACCTTTCACATTACATATCATCCTTTGATACACTGTTGACATCAAAATACTGATTAGTGCAGATTAGGGTTAGTGATATGAGATTTTCACGGTATGAAAATTGTCTCTGGTAATATCGTGGTATAACAATATTATGCATTTATTATTATTATTATTATTATTATTATTATAATCAGTCACAATGACCTTGAAAGGAACAACATCAGTAGTTATTTGTTTCTTTTTGGTAGAACATGCAGCAAAAAACACTTCTCTTAGCTGAAATTATAGTGTCACGTGTTCCAGAGAAAAAAAGATAAAAGGAGCATCAATTACAGATAAATAAAGTTATCTAAACATTTGACCATGATAGATTATCTTTCTGCATTTCTGTAGAAATGAACTGAAACCAGCATGATTTGAAAAATATTACACAAGAATATCTGATTTTGCATTTAATGGGTTAAACATGTAGACACCACTGTTTTTATTTCTGGTCTCTGGTTTTGTAACTGAACTTGTTGGACTGCACAGATGACTGACACCAATCACTAATAATGCAGGTCAAAGGTCAAATTTACAGCAGATTAAAGATGAGAGGGGTGTTATGTCACTCATTCTTTTTACTTCACACATGTAACATGACTCGACTGACTGACAAGCAGCTTGTTAGACATGCTCAGTGATGGCTGCATACTGAGGTCTGATGGTTGTCTTGGCAACCAAACAACAAACCTTAGACTACACTTCCATACAACTGTTACTGTTATCACATGATAGGATTCACTGCAACAGCCCAGCAGTAAATAAACAGCCGCTCTGTGAAGATTATAACGTTTGGTTTGTGATCACGCTGTGATTCAACTCTGTGGTTATTTTCGGAGGTTGTCATTTTTTCTAAATCAGAACAGAGTGCTGCTGATTATTATATAAAATTAATTACGACCTAGGTTGTTTTTTTTTTTTGTCGTTTTGTCCATCATTTCTATCAGTAATAAAAAGAGGTTAGTGTCTGAGGTCTGGTAACATCATTAACAAGTCGTCAGATAAACTATTGTCTACAACAGTAACATTTAAAACCTAAAAATATCTATTTCTTCCTCATTTATGCTAAATTTAATTAAATTTACAATCGTTCAAACTACTGCTTTGACCTTTTAGTTCGTGACCATGTGGTCGTCCTTCTATATTTTCTTTTTTGTGCAGTGTTTACTGCGTGGTCTTTTCTCTTTCTATTAACTTACTATGTTCTTTTATGATGTGATTGGTATTTTTATTTTTATTATTTTACATTTTTACCTCGGATTGGATTCCTGCCATGCCACTTCCACACCGTTATAGAGTGATTGGATTATACTTTTTTATATCTAACGTAATTGTGTTGTTGAGTTCTTTCTTAACCTTAAATCTTATCTTAAAACAATCTCAACTCAACGTCCATTTAGTAGATGTTCTGATGCTTTCACTCACATCACACAATCTTCAGAATTGTAACTGCTCATAGAATCGCTGTTGCTCAGATTTCTATTTTTCGGAGCACTTAAAGGACTTCTCATTGAGGTCATATTGCTTTCCGTCTTGTGCTTCAGTTTTTATCAGTGCTGTTAACCTTTCTTGATTGACATAGTGGAAAGTTTTAAACATGATATGAGTGTGAAGATGAAAACCAGTCACTGCTTTGTTTCTGTTCCAATCTGTCCTGACTTGACATGGTTGTGTTCTGGTGTAAACAGCATCAGTTCTTCTCAGTGCCAGCCAGAGCTCTACTGTACATAATCCCACCATCCTCAGGGAAAGCAAGTGTTTTCCTGACAACACCACAACCATGGCGTATTTCTGTGTCCTAACACATTGCATAACATGTAGAGCTTCATCTCTGATGTCTCCCCATGGCGTTTTGTACCCTTCATTTCTTTTGAGGCACGAGTCGCTGATGAGCTCTCAGCACAGGCCACTCAGAGGGCTCACATTCCTGCAGTAAGCCTATCTCATTGACCCCCCCACCCAACACCCTAAAAAAAGACAGGACCATCAGAGGCATGGTGGCCCTCCCCTTTCTCCCTGTCAGGCTCCTGTGGCAGCTGGGACCAGTAGATGAATGAGCACTCTCCACACACTCGCCACCAGTCGTCCACAGCATCCCAGATCTGAAAAAATCTGATGGAGGACAAGTCAATGAACAAAAGGAGATTAAAGCAGGAAAGTGAGAATAACTCAGGGAAAATTTAAGTACACAAAGAGATAAAAGTTCTAGAGTTAAAATTAGAAATTTGAGTGCAAAGAGTCCTAAAACAAGCACAGAACCATGAGTACCTTTGGGTACCGTAAGGAGTTGAAAAAGTACGAGGAGGTGGACGAAGATGAGCTGCTGGCCACTCTGTCCTCTGAGGAGCTCCAAGAGCTGGAGAGGGAGCTGGCCAACCTCGATGACAACATCCCCATCGGCCTGAGGCAGAAAGACCAGACTGCCAAAACCCCAACGGGGACCTTCGACAGGGACGCTTTGCTGAAATACTGGGAGGACGAGAACAAGAAGCTGCTGGAGGAGGAGAGGATGGAGTCCAACACCGGACAGGTGAGAGAAGAAGTTTTCTATAACATACTTAACGGATCATAACTGCAGAGAGAATATACGACATCCCTGCTAATTATCTTTCATATCATCCATCAGGTCTTTTGAAAATAAGTTATTCTCATGATGTAATACAGTTGGGCAACAAGTTCCTTGAAGGACGTCCGAGACTTTAGAAGTTATATTTACAAGAACATTTTAACAACATCCATCTTATGGGCTTGATTTTCCAGAGATAAACCTTATCTGAAACTGGTCAAGTTCATGGGTGCAGCACCAAGGAGAGTTTCAAAACGGCACATGCATCACCTCACAATGTTCTGTAACTTCGATCGAACAAACATTGATTAAATGTTGAATGTGATGAATTTTCTGATTGCAGCAAGTAATTGCACGTTGATGTTGTGTTCAGAAATGGTGTTGAATTCACAGAATATCTTTAAAGCATCAATAATCAGTATTTTCTTATTTATCATTAAACATCTGCATGTAATTTGAAAGGGGTCACTCAAGGTAACTAATTTATACAGTCAATACAATATTTTGTTTGGGGTTTTCTTTTGAACTCCTTTTGCTGCCCCCAAGTGGCCAAAAAAATCAATGACTGCAACTATAAAGAGCGACTTTATACCTATAACTACTACTACTACCACTACATCAGAGTGAATGTGATGCTGATTTGTACTTTGCTGGTGTTTAGAGTACAAAACAAAGTCACAATCAGAGTTGACATTGTTACTGGATTTTCTATGGATGAAATATAAACAGAGGCTGTTGTACTAAACACCCAGTACTATGTCCCATGGACTGGGATCAGAATTAATGAATAAAGTGCCTAACATATAACTTACTAACTCAAAAAAGTGGATTTAGTGTTAAATTACTCTGCAAATTAACTTTGGAATGGCAACACGCATAAATAAATGTAACAGGAACTCTATTTCCATATTTTTCTGATTTCAGTGACGAGACTAAACAGTCTCACGCTGACAAAATAAGACTCATCTACATCAACGCCCTGATGGCACTTTTGAAAAATTCTGAAAACAGGTTCAGTTTCAGTTTGGGATTAAAGGAGTACTCCAACAATTTAGTTCACTCATCATGGTTTTTATTATCACTATTGAACTTGTGAAAACAGCTGTTGATCTCCTGTGCCTCTGGAGGAAATAAATAAATCTGATAGTGTCATAGTGATGTCATTAAGGTTATCTTAGTTTAGGCTTGAAGACTTTAAATTTATAACAGAAAGACAGTCTGATGGAAGATCCATTCACGTTGTGGGAAATGTAAGCTTTCGTGTCTTTGGAGTTTGACCCATACTTGGGACTAAAAGTCAGAATAGCTCGGCTTCTGTTGCATTAATTCTTTTTAAAATTGTAATAATTCTTCATTGCCTTCAAGTCCTCCAACTTTATGGAAGTGTAAATCACTGGAGAATACAGTTTGAATGAGCCCATAGTCGTTTGTGTGGTCAACTATAATTTCATATGCATGATTACAGCCAATTAAAAATCCACTGCTACAATATATATAATGATGTGGAAAGTGTCACATGCATCCAGTTTACGTAAACGTGTTGCTGGAAAGCAGTCCAAAAATAAAGACTATCTGAGAAATGCCAGCTTTAATGACTGTCTGCCAGTGTTGGAGAGGGTTCTTAATTAAAAGTCAGAGGCTGGAGAATGTCAGGGTACGACCTGAATTTCTATCCTGTTATTGTGTGCAGGAGGGACGTCCAGATAAGAGCAGAGGGGAGCAAGTGACAGTGACCCCTAGTGACGCTGGCAAGTCTGTGGACAGTGTCAAGAAGAAGATTTCACAAAAGGGGAAGAAAGTGCAGAGTGTCTCCAGCAAAAATGCTGTCAAGGAAGCTGAGGTGGAAAAGAAAGATGAGTGTAAAAAGGAGGCTCCAATCAGAAATAAATATCCTCAGAAAAATGGTCTGTCAAAAAGCTTGAGGAGTGAATCAAGGAGGACTGAAACGACAGACCAAAACCTGAACACGACGCCTGACAGACCGAGTGGAAACCCAACAGTCATTGACAAAACTCTGGAGCAGATCCTGTGTGATGATCCCACGATGTGCGAAGTCAACCTCAACAACATTGAAGACATCTCTCAGGAAACCTTGCTTCGTTTTGCTGAAGCCCTGTGCACAAACACTCACGTCCACATTTTCAGCCTCGCCAACACACATGCTGATGACCGCGTGGCCTTCGCCATCTCCAAGATGCTCCGTGAGAACCAGTTCATCAGAAACCTAAACATCGAGTCCAACTTCGTGTCTGGTCAGGGCATCCTGGCTCTGCTGGCGGCACTGCAGCACAACCGGACACTGGTGGAACTTCGCTTCCACAATCAGAGGCACATCTGTGGGGGAAAGGTGGAGATGGAGATGGTCAAGCTGCTGAGGGAAAACACCACTCTGCTCAAGCTTGGTTATCAGTTTGACCTCCCAGGTCCAAGAATGACAGCGACCAGCATCCTGACACGCAACCAGGACCAACAACGACAGAGGAGGCTCCAACAGAAAGCAGAAAAGAGTTCTCCAGAGGTATCAGGACAGGGTTCTGCAGAAAATAAACCCACAAAGAAGCCTTCACCTTCTAAGACTGAAAATCGGAACAGAAACCCTCCTCCTCCTCCTCCTCCTCCATCTCTAGACCCATCAACAAGGAAGATTGCAGAAATGGTTAAACAGCACGAAGGCTCAAACAGCCCGAAGAGTCAGTCAAATCAAAGGAAACCAAAGTCAAAGAAGCTCAAGAATGGCGCCAATGAAAAGGAAAGTGCAGATATTCTCAAAGACCTGAAGAATGCCTTGAAGCCGTCACTGCAGAAGAGACGAGACGAACCGTCACACCTGCCACCGCCGCAGAGGTCGGGCCGAGACGACCTGATGGCAGCAATCCGTGGGAGCAGCATCAGATCCTTAAAAAGGGTAAGACTCCCTGCAGGTCTGTCACTGACAAATCGGTTTGAGGTTTGAAGGAATTTTGTTTTGCTTGAGTGAAAGCTTCACAGACATAATTTGGCCTCCAAAAGCCATTAGACCCCCTCAGTGTGATCGCCTGCTGTCATCAGACGACAGCCTCTGTCACTCTGTGAATTCCTCGACTCTCTGTCAGGTTATAAATAGTTTGACTTCTTCACTGTTGTTTGATAAGACTGATGGCACAGAGAGCTGCTGGGAAGAGAACAGACAAGCTGGAAAACACAAAGTGCTGTTCACATTTCCAGAAGTTTATGGAACTTTAAACACAATGGAGGTGGTCTAAAGGACTGAAGAAATATTCAGTATCATCATGACATAATCAGTTTAGTGAAATCAATTTGGACAACAAATAACAGAATTTAAATAACATGATATGACCATACCATTGATTCCACAGGAGCTTGATGTAGGATTGTATTGAATCATTGCACTGGCCTTAGTATGAAAATCCAAAAATCATAAAGGGAAATCACGAAGTCAGGCTGCTGAAAACCAAATCAGATCAAGTTATTTACCACTTCAATTGGTCAATTAACCTCTTAAACCCGGGATGTTTAACATGGGGGTCTGCAGGTGGGGCCACCAAATCATGATTTGATCTTATTTATTTAAAATGTTTTTGGAAATAATAATAACCATAATAATCAAATAATAATTTAGACAATATTGTTAGGCTATCCATGAATTTGTGCAATCAAGTGAACTACCACTATAGGTTATAGGTTATTGTAGGTCCAACACAAGTTCATACATTATGGAGTAGGGGGTTCAGCTACGGGGTCCTTGGCCTGAAAAACTAAGAGGGCTTTAAAGCCTTCGGTGTAGACAGATAATCAGATAATATATTTTCTTTGATAGACCAGACAAAGTCAGTTAATATCCCTAACTGTGGTTTGAAAAATTATGAATTAAATTATTATTGTTATTATTGTTATTATTATTATTATTATTATTATTATTATTATTTTGTCAGGAATCCATTCAGTGTCTTAAATTGGCTGTAACGTGTGATGTTTGTCGTTTCAGGTGGATCTGTCACAGGCCTGAACCCACCTACTGATCACACTTGAACTGCTCTCACTTTGTATTGAAATATTTAATTTTTATTTCACACCAAGCGTCACTTTTTAACAGTTTTCTTATTTATCTTGTCACATGGTGTAGCAGCAGACTGCATTTCTGTGTTTTAGATTGTATCGTTGTATTTTGTTACTGTGTGAAACAGACTGTGAATATTTACATGTAGAAAAATAAAGCTTATGTTCTGACTCAGTCTATGTTTTCTAACAGCTTTTTCTATAGATACAGAAACATAGCTAGTTTTGTAGCTGAACAACTTTCAACCAAAGCAACGACAATGTATTGCTGCCATGCCAGAAGTTATTTTTGATGTGAAATGTTTTTCACGTTATTTCAAATGTTTCACATTTCTGTATTGTTGGGCCACCTTGTAACAATGTAAATGATGCTTCCATAAAAAGTTATTCAGGTTCACATTGATTCATGAAAGGGTTTCTTTAAAAATACTGAGTAGATTTACTCAGACACCTACAATGTTTCCACATAATATTGTTGTTTTCTACAGTTTGAACGTATCAAAGTGATGGTTATATATCAAGCAACATTATTCAGTTTTTTGTTGCTTTCTTGGGATTCATTATTTGGATTGAACTGGTTAGTCCTCTGTTTATTAGATTCATTCATTTATAAAATATCAATTTGATATCAGTTTGCAAAGGTGGACCCTGCCATGTAAAATCATATTTAATTTAAATAAAAAAAAGACCTGCAGGATGGAGGCCCGTTTCATCTGCAGCTTTCTTTGTATTTGTGATGTAGCAGGATCAGCTCTCATAAAGACCTACAGAGGGAATAAACACCACTACAAACCAGCACAGAGCTGTTATGTGAGCCGACTGCAGCTGCTGCTTACCATCCATCAGTGCACGGGAATACATGGGAGTGTTCCAGACAGGTTTATGTACATGACAAATGATTTGTCCTGTACTGTCTATACTACAGCAGATTATTTGATTCATATTGAATTCTCTTGTTTTGCAAAAAGCAAACTGAATTTTCATAAAATCAACAGTACTTCTTCTGCAGGATACCTTTGATGAGCTGTACATTTAGATGAATGCTGACACACCATGAATAAGCCAACGGGCAAAACAATGATATGCTAGCAATATACAGTATAATATATTCGTAATATGATCATAGCTCCACATATAACCATGTGGACAGTGTTAAGTAAGTTTAACTTAAGTGAAGTTTGATCTGACATCAGCTGACAGAGAACCTGCAGAGCTTCAGATCCATCAGACTGTGAATCAGTTTCTAATCCAGTCCTCTTTCACAGAGTCACTGAAGTTCATTAAACAGCTGTTCAAAGTAAATATGGACTCCCCCTCAGGGAGGAGTGGGAGGGGAGTTAAGTCAGAGTCTGTGACCCTCATTACAACACCTCACAGCTTTAATAAAATGCCACGTAAATGTTAGACGCAAGTTTAATTGAAGGAAAATGAAATCCTCTACTTAAGAGTGCTGAGAGACACTCCAGGCATCTGCCTGAGGAGTTTCCTGCTGTCCCTGAACTGACAATTAACTACTCATTATAGTACTTTTTACATACATTTATCCTGCTTCAGTACAATGTGAGCAGCTGGAGAACAGTTTGTGCTCTTTTAATGCAACCAGTCTTTAAAAGAAAGTGGTTATGACATTCAGTTCCATGCTCACAGCTCTGAAGTTATACTTACAGCTGTACCTTGAGCTAAATGCTAACGTCAGCATGCTAACATGGTCACAATGACAAGACGCTATAGCTGGTGCTGATGGCAATGTCAGTTTAGTCATAAACCAAAAATATTGGGCAACATAAAATGACTTACTGGTGCCACTAAATTAAATACCAAACCTTATGGTAGTGCCATAGGAAAGGTCAAGAGATTGCTAACGTCATTATGATTCTGCATGTGAATGTAGAGTCTGTAGGCAAGGGACCAGGATTATGGCACCGGAAACCCAAACCTGGTTTGTGTTTGTAGTCCGGATATTGATCGCGTGTGTTGACCATCAGTGGCACCAAGGACATTTTAAAATTCTATTAAAACTATCTTTAAATATGAAGATCATCACTTACTCTTCTCCTGTGAAGTCAAACTTACCCGCTACCTTCCTCATAATAAACAGACTTACTTTGACATGGGATTATTGCTGTGACTACCTGTGACTATATAGCTCTTATATACTTACAGGTAGTTCACTAAAGATTAAAGGTTGCATATTATAGAATGTGAGATTCCCAGTCATGATGATTGTAAAGCAGGTCAAGGTGCGATATAAATGCTGTGAAAGTATCAAAACTATCAATCCACAGCCTGTATTCAGAAACTCTGCCTTTAAACAAGCTGTCAATACTTCCTTAAGGCTATGATGTCACAACATTCACTTAACCAAGCCCCTAGCATGGCTCACCTGGACCCACTGTCGGGGTTACCTGTGGTTGGTTTGTCCTTGTGTCACTCAGAAAACAGTCAGCTAAGCAGAGAGAAGGCTCATTAATATTAATAAGACAAAACAACACAAAGTGACCTGTCCTTGCTAGGGTTCAAGAGGGAATCGTGAATTAAGTGATGTAAATTATGTTCTTACAGATATAAAAACATCAAATAAAACACTGGGAAAGAGTAAAATATAGTACCTTTAAGTGCTAGACCATTGTTTTAGTGGTTTTAATAGAATGATTTTCATGTTTTCAGAATTTTAGTATGTGTGTGCCTGAAAAAAAAGATATATATATATATACATATACATATATATTAGGGCTGTCAAGCGATTAAAAAAATTAATCTAATTAATTATAGGCTCTGTGATTAATTAATCTAAATTAATCGCACATATTCAAACTGATCAAACTGAATGTAGTTGCTGGATAAATCAATGAAAAATAGACATTTTAAAGATGAAAGTTCAATAATTTTATATAAAAAACTAAAAAAAGTTTTCACTGTTCATATTCAATATGAGCCTCTCAGGACAAACCTCTAACCTCAACCTGACAGCACAGTAACAGTCTCTGTGACATTAGGACTTTTTGCCAACATCTTATGTGCCAAAATAAACTACAGTTAGCTCAGAGGATGCTCTCTGTCAAACCTCTGCCTGTCCTCTAACACTGACACTGACCTGCAGTCCATTTAGTGAGACAGTTTGTCAGTCGCTAGTAGACTTCATCAGTTTGCATCTGAGCGCCTGGTCGAGGTCGAGGGTAGCTTGGCGAGGCTGGCAGCTAACGCTAGCATCAGGTGTTGTCTCCATCAGGTTTACAGAGCAGGTGTGGGCGGAGCGTTTTCCCGACACAAAGGTGGCACCAGCAGGGACCTGATTCTTCTTCTTTTATTTAATGCCGGACGGCAACGAGCGTTTAAGGAGCATTACCGCCACCTACTGTGCTGGAGAGAAGTTTCCTAATTCCACTAGTGGACGCACCGGATTAATCTGCGTTATTTTTTTTATCACGTTATTTTTTCTATAATTAATCAATCGAAATTAACGCGTTAATTTGACAGCCCTAGTTATAATACACGATTTCAGCGGTAGGACTTCCAGTGGCGTGAACTTGAGGATGTATGTGTAAAAAGTTCCTCTCTGCCGGTTAGCTAACCCTCCTAAATTCAACAAGCTATTTAAACTAAAATCGACCGACATAAATTGGGAGATGGAAGAGGGGAAGGATAAGGGCCGTGGTAGGTCACAAAGAAAAGGTAAAAAGGGAGATTTTGATCGGGACGACGCCATGGAAAGCATGAAACGCAGAGAAAGATGGTGGTGAGGAGGCACTAGCTACTAAGCTAGGTGAAGAGTCTGCAATACTGAGTACCATAAGACAAGTGATGAAAGGCATGATAACGGAAATCAGGACTGATATTGTAAGACAACTATCTGACTTTCAAAACAGTTTCCAGGCGGATATTAAGAAACAGCTGAATGAACTGAGGGCTGACATTAATCAGAAGATGGAGCAGGCAACAGGGAAAATTGACCTCGCTAACGGAAGACTTGAAGAAGCTGAACAACACATCGGGGATATGGAGACACAGGAATAATATCAGGCTGTACAGCGTAAGAGAAACAGCAGAGAAACAGCAGAGGGCACCTCTGTGATCAACTTAGTGGAGAAACTTATCAAGACGGAATTGGGTGAGGACATCGCACCCGATACGGATCTGGGCATCGAGCGGGCGCATAGAGCCCTGGGCTATTTTTATGATCCTTGCGACAGAATAATTGCGGACCCTATGGGAACAAATCCGTTATAATAAAACACCAGTAAACACGGAGCAAGCCACCAGTGAACTACTAGTTGTAACTAGTCAGGGGCCCCAACTAGTGGTTGGAATATACGACCATTTCAGAGGTTGGATTAGTCTGAACCTCCAAGTTGGAAGCCCATTTTTTTAACCTGTATTATAGTCATGTTTGTTCTTATATTTTTGATGTGTTACATTGTTATTATATTTTGAGGTCTGAGGTAATGCCAGAGGAATTGAAATGCTTCATAACTGCAGATAATGTGTAATAGAGAATTTCAAGTTGTCACACTTAATGTAAATGGACTTTCTAGCCCCATTAAGAGGGCAAAGATGATAGCTAAGGCAAAAAAGGAGAAATCACAAATTGTATTCTGGCAAGAAACACACCTAACACCTTCTGAACATGAAAAGCTAAAGAAAATGGGATTCAGAAACACATTTTATTCCTCTTACAAAAGAGGTCACAAACGTGGGGTTGCAGTTTTGATTTCAAACTCAGCTAATTTCGAATTTGTATCAGAGATTAAGGATGAGGAGGGAAGATTTATATTGGTCAAGGGTAAATTGAACCACAAAGAAGTGACCTTGTTTAATATATATGCCCCTCCTGGGAGCAATAAGGCTTTTTTCAAAAAAATCTTTGATCTAATTACATGTGAAACTTTTGGTGTTCTGATCTGTGCAGGGGATTTGAATATGATCCTCAACCCTAAACTGGACACAACCAAAAAAAACTAATTTAGAAACATGGGTAAAGAAAAGATTACAGGATTAAGGATTGATGAATATATATGGTGAGATTTCCATAAACATGATAAAGAGTACAGTTTCTATTCCGCACGCCGTAATGTACACTCAAGAATTGATTATTTCCTTATGTACAATTCTGAAAAACATAGAATAAAGGAATGCAAGATGGGCACAAGGGACCTTTCAGACCATTCTAGTTTGTACTGAAAGTTACATGTGGATAGCAAAAGCAAAAATACACTGGAGATTAAATAGAAATTTGTTAAATAACCCAGGATTCAAAACAATGATAAAAGAAGAATTACAAATATACTTGGAGAATAATAATAATGGACAGGTGAATGCAGTGACATTATGGGATGCTTCAAAAGCTGTCCTCAGAGGCAAAATGATATCAACTACTGCCTTTATAAAGAAGGCAAAAGCCCAAAGACTGACTGACTTGCAAAATAAACTTCTAGAATTAGAGCAGTTACATAGTATGCAGAAAACTCCAGTCCTATTACAACAGATGAGACCAATTAAGTGGGAAATTGATCAAATTCATAGTGAAGAGTTAGAGAAAAAACTTCGGTTCATGAGGCAAAAATATTACGAGACAGACTCAAAAGCAACAAAGTTGTTAGCGTGGAGATTACGCAAACAACAAGCTGAAAATACTATTCATGAAATAAGAGACCCCAATTCTAATAAAACAACCTGTACACTGGATGGCATTCAAAAAGCGTTTGAGACATATTATGAGTCCTTGTACACTCAGCCAGATAGAGCGAAGGCACATATTGTAGAACAGGTTTTAAATCAGCTAGACCTTCCTTCTATTGGAAAACTACATAATGATGATCTCATGAAAGAAATACTATTGAGGAAGTTGATAAAGCAATCTCTGGTTTGAAAGCGGGCAAATCCCCAGGTACTGACGGGTTCCCAGGCGAGTGGTACAAGTCAATGAGAGAACAAATAACACCCTTACTCTGTGAGGGTTTCAACCATATTCTAAAAGAGGGAGCTCTCCCTCCATCTTGGAGGGAAGCCATCATATCTGTAATCCCGAAAGAAGGTAAAGATAGAAAAAATTGCAGTGGATACAGGCAAATTAGCTTGTCATCAGGATCATCAGGATTACAAATTATATGCATCCATATTGGCTAAAAGGATAGAGAAGGTGTTACCACAATTAATAAATGAAGACCAAACCGGTTTTATACGTGACAGACGGACCCAGGATAACATAAGGAGGTGTCTCCACATAATAGAACAAATAAACCATGATAGGACTAGTGCCATCCTGGCGAGTCTTGGTGGGTTGGGAGTATCTTTACCAGGTAATGGAAAAATTTGTTTTTTGCAAGAAATGTATAGTGTATTAAAACATCATACACATTGCCAACAGCTAGAATCAAGATTAATGGTCACTTGTCCAAGACTATAAACCTACAACGAGGGTGCCGCCAGGGTTGCCCTGCTAGTCCAGGACTCTTTAATTTGTTTATCGAACCATTAGCCCAAGACAGGAGACGGCCCTTGAGGGCATTACAATAGGAAGTACAGAACATAAAATATGTCTGTATGCAGACGACGTACTGGTAGCTTTGAAAACACCAGCACTAAGTATATCACTACTCATGGATCTTTTAACAATGTACGGTACACTATCAGGTTATACCCTTAACATAGAGAAAACCCAAGCTCTGGTCTTCAATTTTAACCCCTCACAGGAAATTAAAAACAGGTACAATTTTAAGTGGAATTCTAAAAGTATAAAATATTTGGGAGTAAATTTGACAAAGGATGTATCTCACCTATATATTGAGAATTACACAATGGCTAACCAAAAGATAGGTGACGATTTTAACAGGTGGGGCTCACAATCAAAATGAATATCTTGCCTCGATTGCTATATTTATTTTCATCATTACGTCATTACCAGTTAAAATTCCTGACATACAATGTAAAGTATGGGATAAGCAAATATCAAGGTTTATATGGGAGGAGAAAAAACACGAATAAGATACAATACATTGCAGTTGCCGAGGGAGGAGGGAAGGAAGGCCCTACGATGTTTGAGGGATTATTCTGTAGCAGCACAGTTAAGACCTTTGATTCTTTGGTGTAACCCTGATTATGAAGCCAACTGGAAAAAACATTAAAATGTCAGTATCAAGTAGACCTGTACAATCTTTGCTGGGCTGCCTGTTATGGAATTTTCTATCCATGAGGTCACGTGTGGGCCTTGAGGTCCTCAGCAGTATTAGTTGTTTGGCTTTGATTGGGAACAGTAGGTGCCAGTCTATCTCAACACTGTGGTGGCCAGGGTCGAAGAGACCTATTGCTGCCTTCATAGACATAATAGATAGCTGGCTGTTGACGTTCCAATCTGCATAAACAGAGATATGTGTCTCCAGACTAGAATATGTTGACAATAACTCCTCCATTCTCTTTGACTAATTCTGGGCGTATAGTATTTGTGGTGTTATCTTGGGGTTTAAAGTCTATCCACCAGCATGAGTTCAGCAGAATGTGAGACCGACTCAGGCACTTCTGATGTACTTTGAGAGTGTCTCTAATTCTCCTTGGCCAAGCGTCAATAAATATTACAGCATAAGACATCAGAGGCTCCTGAACACTTTCTTCCCTCCTGACCTCACCATTGACCTCTGACTTCAGCAATTTCTCCACAACACTGCCCATCTATTATCAAGGACTTGTCTGTTTTCCAGAATCAATGGGTTTGTTTCTCTTTGAATGTGTGGCTAGACTTAGGATGGTAAATTAAAGGACTTTCAGTCTATGTCTGAGAAATATGATTTAGGAAGACCTCCTGAACCTCCTACCTTGAACCAATGGAAAAATAATAAATAACATATACAGTATGGAACGCATAACATTTAGTTTGAGATTACAGAAGGAAAAGGGAAAAGAATACTGGGCTGAATGGGTTTCATATTTAGTTGATGCAGAGTGTGACGGCTGAAACTGTAGTAAACATAATTGTGAATGAAAGTGTATCATCCTGTGACTGATATTCCTATGTGTATTATTCAATGTGACTGAATGACATCATGTTTGTGTTATGAAAAAGTATTAAAAAAAAGATTTCAGCTGTAAACAATCCTATTGGCTCTAGAGTGTGACAATCTGTCAATAAAAGTCAGCCATCAGCCCACACTTTCTTTTCTCCTCAGATCTACATTGATCTCATAAGTGGCCTCTGTGAACTCTGAATGATGGAAATCTGTCATAGTGGCGGGGAACTTTAATCCATGTAAATTATAGAGGCAGGAAAAAAAGAAAAAAGATTTTTTAATTGCGTGATTTGACGTATATGGGGCTCAAATAGTTATTTAAATGAAATCTGAAAAGTTTGGAGGGGAAACCTGTCTTTGGTGGAACTGCGAACAACTCAGACACCTGAAAAAGGCCCTAACACTACTTTATAAAGGACCACAAGCTGATTTAAGTAACATAACTCCAGATAGAAAAGTATAAAATACAGGTCAAAGTTTTCTAATTCTAGTCAAATGCCTCCAGTGTTTTACAGGAGGATGATCTGAAC
Source organism: Sciaenops ocellatus (assembly GCA_033000465.1). Lineage (NCBI taxonomy): Eukaryota > Metazoa > Chordata > Actinopteri > Sciaenidae > Sciaenops > Sciaenops ocellatus. Next base: position 23,889,028 of record CP136871.1, on the reverse strand, counting down.
AGCTGTTCTAATGACACTTGGAAAAAAAAATGCAATTTTTAATCTAAAAAAATGAAATGAGATGTTTTATTTGCAAAGCCTGTCCCACGTTTTACTCTTTCAAATAATGGACAGGGCATGGTATGGTAGCTTGAACCATAAAGACTGGGAAGAGGTGGAAGTTAGCTCAAACTCTAACAAAAGATCTAAATTATTTAAATCAATACCTAAGACTTGGAATGATGTACATGTTGGATTTGATTTGTTCAAGTGGAACACAAACAAATATTTAAAAACCTAAAACCTTTCTAATAATGGCCTCATGGGAACACAACACTCAGACCATTCCCCATTATTGTAACTTTAGGGTTCAACATTTTGGGAAATAAACGTTTTGCTTTCTTACTGAGATAAGATAAGAAGATGGATGTAAATGTCATGTCTGTGTGTTCAGTACAAAGCTGAAGACAGGACCAAGTTAGCGTAGCTTAGCTTAGCTTAGCATGAAGACTGGGAGTAGTTGGAAACATTTAGCTTAAATTCTGACAAAAAAGATCAATATTATGCAAATCAACACCTAAGACTTCTAATGAAAAAATACAGAGGACACAAATTTTCTTTGTACCAACAAGCCTAAAGCTGCTCCTAAAATATAATAGAGGACAGAGCAGGAGGTTTTAAATCTTGTAAATACAGTTTATCTCACCCTTCTTGAATCTAAATTTGTTTGGTTTTAAATTAATTCACTGAAAAGGTGAGAATATCAGCATTGTTTGATACAGTCTTTAACACATGGTCTGCTGGTGCGTGTTTGTTCATGTGTGGACTGAACACCTGAACTTCACATATTTCCTCTCCATGTTCACTGTCTTTCCTCACAGTCACTCTACCAGCACCTGAGATTGAGGCATGTGAAGTTCTGTTCAGCAGCACTTCCAGCTACTCTGTTCTGGAGTTTATCGGTGAAGGCTGCTTTGGTAGAGTGGCCAGGTGCCAAAGGCTGGAGACAGAAGGCACAGTTGCTGTAAAGATCCTCAAAGACATTTATGATATCAAGGACAAAGAGGTATAACTTTGGACTCCTTTTGATTTTTATGGCATACGGTTACATTCCCTATCTGTAACCTCCAACACAGTATGTACTTTAAACTGTTTCATGCCTCCTGTCTTCTCTCCAGGTGTCCATGTTAGAACACATCAGTGTCCTGAATCCAGACGAGACCAACATCATGAAGTTCTTTGAGCGGTTTGATCATATGGGAAACACCTGTCTAGCATTTGAGATGCTGGATAGGAGTCTCTATGATTTGCTCAAAGAACAAAGAGGGAAACCTCTGTCTGTGAAAGAGGTGCGACCAATAGCACAGCAGGTATGTATCATTAAAAAATGGAACCAACTAACTATTGTTCTTATACTCATAAATGAAGAAACCCCCACCCTAACCCTTACCATTACACAACATTTAATCCCAAACTTGTCCTTTCTTGTTTTGTCCTTGCAGATGTTGGTTGCTTTGGATGCCCTCAAGGGTCTTGGTGTCCTGCATACTGACATTAAACCTGACAACGTTATGTTAGTCAGCCAGCAGGACCAGCCCTTCAGGGTAAAACTAATCGACTTCGATGAAGCCATTTCAGTCACCGATGTCCAACCTGGGTTGGCTGTTCAGCCAGCAGGATACAGGTATCTTCATCTGTTAATCTAGCAGAATCTGTCATTTTTCTAAATATCCACATTGTTCTCCTTCACATTAAAGCTTGCCAACAGATTTCTCATCTTCTTGTCTTCCCTCTTCAGAGCTCCAGAGGTTGCTCTCGGCCTGCCCTTCACTGAGTGTATTGATGTGTGAGGAGTTGGCTGTGTCCTGGCTGATCACCTCTTCCCCTTCGTCTGTGAATATCAGATGGTAGGTCAGCTACCTTAGACAAATGTTCACAGGCAAATGCCAACTTTATGCAGATTGTCAACTGATGTGATCTGTTTTTTCAGGTGAAGCGCATCGTTGAGCTTCTGGGTCAGCCGGAGGACCACCTTCTCTGTGCTGGGAGATATACTGTGCACTTCTTCAGTCAGGAGGAAGCTGCTGATGGTCCAGCATGGAGGCTGATGGTAGAGTAGCCATGTTCCTTGTTTGAGTTGATTAAATCATTTTATTTGAACTATTTTAAAGTCATTCTCATACATATTGTGTTCCTACAGACACCAGAAGAATACACCACTGCCAATGATCTGATACTACAAGAACAGAACAGTGATTTGGACCTGCCCAGCTCTCTGGATGACCTGGTTAATGTAGGTACTCTCTGCTGTGTTGTATGAGTTAAGACTGAATGAGAACCTGTCATTCATCAGTCTCAGAGAAGTAAGGGCTGGATCAACTGAACTCAATCTGTTTCCACTGGCAGGTCTATCCAAAAGAGAATGCTGAGGAGTTTGAGGACAGGACGGTTTTTATAGACCTCCTGAAACTGCTGCTGCATCCTGTTGGGGATCAGAGAATCTCTCCCCATCAGGCTCTGCAGCACAGTTTCTTCACCATGTCCCACCTGACTGAGCACCCTTGCAGCAGTGACTAGTAAGTGACCATGTGTCTGGTAGTAAATATCTTGGATGAACAGATGACTTTATTGATTGATTGACTGATTCACTAATTGACTGTCATACTTGTTCCAGTCTGACCACCTCCAGAGCTCTGATGAGGTACTGCCCAATGGAGGAGTCAGCAGCCACCACAGGATCATCTGATGATGAAGATCCAGCTGCTTGGTCTGAGGGAGGACGTTCTAATGTCACCTATGACATAGAGCCATCTGACCGGTCTTCTGACGAAGGACGTTCTCTCTCCAGTGATGAAGACCTGGCTCACTGGACTTTTCATAGAGTTCGTCCTCCATGGCTAAATGATGGAGATCCAGCTGCCAGATCTTCTGACAGAGCTGAAACAACAAACTTTACTGCTGCAGCCTCAGCCTCCTCTGGTCAAAAAGTGCTGAACAGTATTCATAAGTTCTTCGGCCGAGTTGCAGCAACCTTTCGTTGCTGCTGCCGCCCTATTATGGAGGACTGATTAACATGTACATTTCTGAGTTGGCTGCGCCCTGGCCTTCTTCGTCGCTGATCACCTCTTCCTCTTCGTCTGTGAATCAAATGGTAGGTCAGCTACCTCAGACAAATGTCCACAGGCAAATGCCTGATTATGTATCTGTCATTCAACAATCTCAGAGAAGTAGGTGCTGGATCAACTGAACTCAATCTGTTTCCACATGCAGGTCAATCCAAAAGAGGACGGTGAGGAACTTGAAGACAGGATGGTGTTTATAGACCTCCTGAAACAGCTGCTGCATCCTGTTGTGGATCAGAGAATCTCTCCCCATCAGGCTCTGTAGCAGTGACTAGTAAGTAACCATGTGTCTGATAGTAAATATCTCACGAGGTTTGATAGATGATGGCTTTATTGGTTGATTGACTGGTTTACTAATTGACTCTCATACTCATTCCAGTCTGACCACCTCCCGAACTCTGATAAGTTGCTGCCCAGTGGAGGGGTCAGCAGCCAGGATGAAGACCTCTGAAGCCACCACATGGTCAACTTATGATGAAGATCCAGCTGCCTATCTGAGGGAAGACGTTCTAATGTCACCTATGACATAAAGCCATCTGACCGGTCTGATGATAGACTTTCTAATGTCACCGATGACATAAAGCCATCTGACCGGTCTGATGACATACTTTCTAATGTCGCCTATGACATAAAGCCATCTGACCGGTCCGATGATAGACTTTCTAATGTCACTGATGACATAAAGCCATCTGACCGGTCTTCTGATGAAGAACGTTCTCTCTCCAGTGATGAAGATCTGGCTCACTGGACTTTTCATAGAGTTCAGCCTCCATGGTTAAATAATGGAGATCCAGCTGCCAGGTCTTCTGACGGAGCTGAAACAACAGACTGTACTGCTGCAGCCTCAGCCTCCTCTGGTTGGAACTTGCTGAACAGTATTTGCAAGTACTTCGGCCGAGTCGCGGCAACGTTTAGTTGCTGCTACCGTCCTACTATGGAGGACTGATTACCATGTACATTTCTGAGTTGGCCTTCCTCTACATCGCTGATCACCTCTTTCCCTTCGTCTGTGAATCAAACGGTAGGTCAGCTACCTCAGACAAATGGCCACAGGCAAATGCCAACTTTATGCAGATTGTCAACTGATGTGATCTGTTTTTGCAGGTGAAGCACATCGTTGAGCTTCTGGGTCAGACGGAGGACCACCTGCTCTGTGCTGGGAGATATACTGAGCACTTCTTCAGTCAGGAGGAAGCTGCTGATGGTCCAGTATGGAGGCTGATGGTAGAGTATCCATGTTCTTTGTGAGTTGATTAAATCATTTTACTTGAACTGAATGAATTTATTTGTTTTATTTGTTTTAACTGATTGTGTACCTACCATTCAACAATCTCAGAGAAGTAGGTGCTGGATCATCTGAACTCAATCTGTTTCCACATGCAGGTCTATCCAAAAGAGGACGGTGAGGAATTTGAAGACAGGACGGTGTTTATCGACCTCCTGAAACAGCTGCTGCATCCTGTTGGGGATTAGAGAATCTCTCCCCATCAGGCTCTGCAGCAGTGACTAGTAAGTAACCATGTGTCTGATAGTAAATATCTCATGAGGTTTGATAGACTGATGGTTTTATTGATTGATTGATTGATTCACTAATTGACTCATACTTATTCCAATCTGACCACCTGCCGAACTCTGATGAGTTGCTGCCCAATGAAGGAGTCAGCAGCCAGGATGAACACCTCTGGAGCCACCACATGGGCAACTTATGATGAAGATCCAGCTGCCTGATCTGAGGGAGAACTTTAAATGTCAACTATAAGTAAGTGACCGTGTGTCTCGTAGTAAATATCTCATGAGGGGTTGGATGGACTGATGGCTTTATTGATTGACTGATTCACTAATGGACTGTTGTACTTGATCCAGTCTGACCACCTCCTGGCCTGAGTTTCTGCCCAATGGAGCCACCACAGGGTCATGAAGATCCAGCTGCCTGGTGTGAGGGAGATCTGCCCAATGCCTCCTGTAACAGTGAGCCGTCAGACTGGTCTTCTGATGAAGGACTTGCTATTGTCAACTGTGACACTGAGCGATCAGATTGGTCTACTGATGGAGCTCCATCCGAAGACTTAGCAGATGCAGCAGCTTCTGGGTCTTCTGGTGAAGGACGTTCCCTTTCCAATGATGAAGACCTTAGTCTTTGGTCTTTTGATGGAGTTCTGCCTTCATGCCCTTCTGAAGGAGCTACAACAGACTGTACTGCTGCAGGCTCAGCCTCCTCTGGTCAAAACTTGCTGGACAGTATTTGCAAGTTCTTCAGCCGAGTCACGGCAACGTTTAGTTGCCGCTGCTTCACTGTGGAGGACTGATTACCATGTATATTTCTGACTGTATATTTTTTGATGAACTGTGGCACTGTGACATTTTTTGAATACAGTTCATTGTCATGGATTAAAACTATCTATCAATCTATCAAGTTTAAATACTTCACCAACAGTGTTTTACAGGTTGATGCTTTGAACAGCTGTTCTATTCACTTTTTTTTGTCTTTTCATTGTAATTTTTAATTTTTGAAATCAAACTGACTTTTTTTTTGCCAAGCTTCTCTCAAGTTTTACTCTTTCAAATAATCAACCATCTACAAAACTTGACTGTTATTTTTCTACTTCTTATCATCATCATTAATTATTATAAATATTGTTTCAAGTGAGCCTCTAATCATTTAACAGAAAAATACATAAAACAAACAGCACCGGGATTAAATAACAATAAGAGCAACTTTTGCAGCCTTGTGACAAGTTTCAGTCTGATGGTGAGCTATCACCTTTCTGCCATCACTACCATCCTGTTAATAATAAAAGGGAAGCTCTGAGGCTTTAGATTTGTTGTATATGTTATATATAGAAAACATATCCCAAACTTCTCTTTATAGAACAATGACTGTTCAGTGAAGGGCTGAGTTCAGCATGCCACCTGAACCAAATACACACACGCAGAATCACAAAGAACAAGAAACTAATTTCTCTGTAAATATTAACATTTATTTAAGTATACAATTTAGTATTCTCATTGCCCCCCCACCCCTTTTCACAGGTTCTGTGTCAGTATCTCGGCTTCTCAATGCAGCATTAAGCCTCGCTGGAGGACAGTAAAAACTCTAAGACGAACAGTTAAAACGAGCGTCGGTTATTTCTTTACACCGTTTACAGATCACAGGCGTCGCCAAACCCACAAGCTGCTTGCAAATGCCACATTTGGTTCATTATTATTTGCGTTTTTTTTATTATTCTCCACAGGGAGGCATTTACAGTCGCATTGCATAAAATGATAGTTTGTTAACTGAAGGATGGAAGAGGATGAGTCATTTTTATATCTTTTAGTTTCTTTGCGTGACGTGATATTTGTTTGAAATACTGACCACAGCGCTGTTGACGTTTCCTCCTGCAGGAAATAACGGAATGTCACAAAAAAAAAGAAAAGAAACAACCAACCAGAAATTAAGAACAAAACTTTCATCATTTCACAAATGCCACAGTGTGTGTTTACGCGTGAGAGAGCTAATGTGTGTATTAAGTCAAAGACAGTCAGTAACTGAAACATTGTCAGTCATGTTTGTAGTCACGATAATGGAAAACCTTTTTAAAAGTGTCCGTCATCACTGTAACCTGCTTGAAATGAAATAAAAATTATTCGACATAACACACACCCAAAAAAAGAACCCACAAAACTGAACTATCATATAAACTGTGTGCAAATAAACGGCTTTAATTTCGTAAAAAATAAAAGTTGAAAATCCACGAGGCGACTGCGCCACCGCATTTTGGTCAAAGGATTTATGAAAAAATAACACGACTAAACTACGATTTATTAGGAAACTCGGAGGTACGAAAAGAAGCACGGTAAGAAAATAGTGTTATCTCGCATTTAAACCGACCACTGTCAAACACAAAGAGGATCCTGCCTGTTTGGTCGCACGTACGTCTCCCTTTTCAGTCTCTTTGACGAGGAATGAAAACATGAAGAAATGAACACACACACACACACAAAAAAAAACAACATTTCCCAAGGAGCACACAAAGACAATTCAGATTTGTCTCTGTGGAGCAGCTAGTGTTTTATATTAATGATTATTGATAATGACATGGAGCCGGTTGTGTCTCCACGTTGTGCTGATGGCGGTGTTAAGTGCTTTCTAATGTCCCGGGGAAAGTGTAGTGTCTTTAATGATGAGGCTGTGTGACAAACATTACAGATTTAACGGATGAGGTATTGCACAGATTAATTATAATAGTCATAAAAAAACAAAAAGCAAAAAGGCAAAAATAAATATACAGCCAATTCATACAACATTTACATTACAATTTTAGTCAGATGCTGGAAGATTTGTAGAAGAAAGATATTTTAGTGTCATCGGTAGGTGTGGAGGGAACGCGCGGGGTTGAGGAGAGAAATCTCTAGTCGTCCCACTCGTCATCGTCTTCGAAGTCCTCTTCATCTTCATCATCCTCGTCTTCGTCTGGGAAAAGAAAACACACTTTAAAAAAAGGGAAATCCAGAGGAAAAAAAACACCTGATGCTTATTTGCTTTCTTGCTGAGAGTTCGATGTCCGTCCACTGAATGTGAAGCTAGAGCCAGCAATCGGCTAACTTAGCTTAGTACAAAGTTGAAATAAAGGTATGTCTATGACAACTATGAAAACTACGGAAGCGTATTGCTGCCACACTACGAAAAAAAAATAGGCTCAGTATCACGTAATTACGTGAAAAGTTTATTGTTATAACAATATATTTTTCACGTTTTAACAATATATTTATCACGTTATAACGTGAAACTATCGCGTTATTTCAAGAAACGACATTTTCACGTTATAACGCAAAATTATCACGTTATTCCAAGATACGATCTTTTCACGTTATAACGCGAAATTATCACGTTATTTCAAGATACGAACTTTTCACGTTATAACGTGAAAATGTCTTATCGAAATAACGCGAGAGTATGTCTCACCATGTCTCAAACCAAGATTAAAGTATAATTTCATTGAATCATGCAAATGACCCATAGCCTATTCTTGCCTCTCAGCTGTTTCTGTCTTATCTTGAAATAACGTAAAACCATACTTTCTTTCGACATAAGATGTTTTCACGTTATAACGTGAAAATGTTGTATCTTGAAATAACGTGATAGTTTCACGTTATAACGTGAAATATATTGTTAAAACGTAAAAAAGATATTGTTATAACAATAAAGTTTTCACGTAATTACGTGATACTGAGCCTATTTTTTTTTTGTAGTGTGGCAGCAATACGCTTCCATAGAAAACAATGTGTGCAAACTAAAAAAAATCATGGTTTCGTGTGCTGTACATAACTCCAGGCAACCAGTGCAGACTCCTCCTGCCCAATAATTGTTGAAATGTTGTTTTTAAACTGGTGGATTTAATAACTTACCTCTAAACAAGGTATAATGTGTTAATTAGTGAACACGTAGAGGTGCTGGTAGGTGGATTGTGTTACCTTTCGACAGAGACAGGCAAGGAAGGAACGAATAATCGATATAGCTGTCACAGTCGATGACCAAATTAGTTGCCAACAAACTGAATTGACAATTAGTTGGTGACTAAGCGCAAACAATAGCACGATAAGAATGACAGCCACACCTTCACTGAAAAATCCTCTCACTCTTAAGTCACTCTAAACTAGCACGCTTAACTCCTTAAAAAGAAGGTTGTGAAATACAAGTTTTTTTTTTTGCTGACCTTGCCTGTCATGGGAGCACATCAGTTATCGTGGAGCATCTGAAGAGGATGGATAATGGATGATGGCTGATGGAGACTCGGTAGCTAGCTATGAGCTGTAACATTTTCTATACATTTTGTCTTAATCGATAAATTGTTAACGGCGTTGACTGAAGCAAATATTTGATCCTAAATACAAATGAGCCGTAACTTTGCCATCATAAACGCTGCATAATTCAGAACGATGTTTACAGCTGGAGATCATGTTGCTGGCGAGTTAGTTACTTTCTAAATCCAAAGCACTCAAATAATTTATGGGTGTGTTTGACCTTGTTTAAACTTGACTATTTAGTTAGCACGTGCCTGGGGTAATTGGGTAATTGTGTGATTCATAATTCTAATAGTGGATTTTTCGTTTCAATAGTTTAGTGTAATTATTTAACTTAATCTAAATAGTCACTAGTTGCATCCATAACTTAAAAAAAAAATGTTTATGTATCAGTGTGTGATACGATCTCAGGCCATACAACACAGTGTGGTCACATGGTTTGTGTCCCAGGTACCTGAGGAATGGATGGCTTTGCTCCTCTTCTGCATCACCTCCATGAGTGCGCCAACAATGCCCGCGGTGGGAGCCGGTGTCGGAGGACTGGACTCTGGATGATCCGACACCTGGAGCAGACAAACACACCCATGTCAGGTTGTCACAGGTACAATTAGCAGCTCCTTTGACTGTATACGTCACAGGTATATCACATACTGTACATCAGATTTTTGTGTGTAGGAAAAATTAAAACATTTTGCAACATCTCAGCGTTCATCTGTGTGCATTCACACACTGAGTTACACGTGTGATGTGAGAATCAGTCATGGTCTTACATTCTTGAGCTGGATTCCCTGTCGGATCTGGTCCAGCAGGGCATCTCGTCCCACGCCGGAGGCTGGCGCTCGGTTGTTCTGCTCCACCTTCTTCAGCTGGGTTCCTCCTCTGATCTGTTCCAGCAGCGCCGACTTCCCGCCAGGGCTCGGCGAGTGAGGGGACTCCCCGCCTCCACCGACGCCGTCCAGCTCCGGAGGAGGTGGTGGGCCAGGAGGGGGAGGTGGAGGAGGAGGCGGAGGAGGTGGAGCAGGAGCGGATCCGCCACCACTGCCTACTGGAGACTGCTGGGCCAATGGGGGAGGTGGAGGGGGCGGGGCTTGGGGGGCAATGGAAGAGTGCAAGGAAGATGGAGGAGGAGGAGGGGGAGGCTGGTGATGGTGGTGGTGATGGTGGGGAGGAGGAGGAGGCTGGTGACCTCCCCGGGTGGGAGGAGGTGGAGGAGGTGGGGCACCCAGAGTTCCTGGTCTGGAGGGAGGTGGAGGAGGAGGAGCTGAAGCAGGGGCTCTAGATGGAGGAGGGGGAGGAGGGGCTCCCCGGCCTCCTCTGGATGGGGGAGGAGGTGGTGGTGGAGCTGAGCTGTGGGGGGGCGGAGGAGGAGGAGGACCGCCACGAGAAGGAGGTGGTGGTGGTGCTGCAGAGGGGGGAGGCAGATAAAAGACACGCGATCAGGATCACCGCTACATGTTTCAATAAAGTTTTAAAGAGTTAAAAAAAAAAGACAAACACCCTTTTCTTCAGCGTCAGAGTCACTTTAGCCACGCCCCACCCCGCTGAGCGGTGACCACATGATCTCCACCGCGCACACACACCCGTGCTGCTGTGTCTGCTCAGCATCAGGACAGAGCTGGACCGACCTGACACCGTCTCCTCTCCGGGTTTTGATCTAAACTGATTCATCAACACACATCTGTGCTGCTAACTACAGTTTTTTTGTTCGGCACATAACAAGCAGTTTGAATATGTTAACCGGGCCTTCAGGAGATTGTGATGGACATTTTTCAAGACTTCTTATAGATACAATAGTCAATCAAATCATCTAGAAAAATAACAGAGAGTCAATCAAAATGAAAAACCACTAATAATACTCAAAAAAAAGCAAGAAAAGATCCTCCATCTTTATATATCTTGTTTAAATGTGACAAGTGATCTCACATTTACACACAGCTAAATTCAGATTCAGATCACTCTACAGTCCTCAGTGCAGTTTAACATGAATAAAACATGGAGAGAAACCCAGGACAGAAGAAGCAGAGTCTGTCCTAAGGAATAAAAAAATCTGACAGAAAATGCCGTTTCATGTGTGCACCTAAGATCTACTGTCTGATCGAAATATACAGAAAGTTCAACATACAACTTTTACGAGAAGTTCATAAAGAAAAGTTATTTTGTTTCTACTTAAAATGATGAATACCCAGAAGTACAACATTTATTTTGTAAAATTGCAGTAATAATAGTACTGTTGTGTTAGATTGCTGTTTTACCATTTATCTGTCCAGGAACTTACCCCTGAGTAAAATGACTGTTAAAATAACTGTTTTTTTCCAGTCTTTGTGATAAGCCAAGGTAACAGGCTGCTGAGTATAGCCTTAAAGACATGAGTGGTATCAATCCTCTAATTTAAGTCTCCATCAGGAATAAACATATTTCCCAAAATAAAATGTTCAACAAAGATGTGTTGCAGAGGCATTACCATTTGTAACTGTAAAGAAAAAAATTACAGAATGTATTTTCAGCACTATGTATCCACTATATGCAAAATCAATACACAACCAACAGAAGTGACCTTCAAACTTCCATCAAAACTGTGCACAGCGACTCGTCATGCACAGAGACTAAGACTGTGTCAACAGTTTCCAACACCAACAAATGAGGCATACAACTAACGGTCATTTTAAAAATGTACCTTATGATGAATCTCTATATTTTAAAATGTCTGTCAGTTTCCCAGTCCAAGCTGACAACAGTCTATAGTCAATAGATAGTGATTTGGCTGAACAACTCAAATTATTTGACTTAACCCTTTAAACTCTAAAAATATATACACCAATATCTGAGTTTACACCACAGACGGTATTAAAAAGACAGAGATAGACGATAGATTAACCTTTTAAATTAATTAAACATTTAATTTAATTAAACATAAAAATAAAACAAAAAACAAAAATCAGAAAAACCTGTGACAATGTCTCAGAGACACGGTCACATGACTGCAGTAAAATCCTGATGAAACTGAGGAGCTTCATTCGTGAACAAATGCTGCAGTGCTTCAATATTATTTAAGATCAGTTTGACACATCAAAAGGTATCTGTGTGTGTGTGTGTGTGTGTGCGCGTGCGTGGGTGCATGCGTGTTCTCACCCTGCCTCCTCAGCTCGTTCTTCACGGCCTCCACCCCTCCCTTCTTCTCGATGAAGTCATAGATGACCTTGGACGTCTCTCTGTCCTTCAGCTGAGCCTCAGAGATGCCGCACATGTCGAACAGGTTCTTGAGTTCAGGGTCCAGGTTATTCAGCTGCAGAATCAACAACAGAGAACATTTAAAAACACACTCGTGAGGACTACAATCACCAGACTGGCAGTTTGTGCTTGTATGAAAGGCTCAACGAGAAATTATCTGACTGGGACTAGGAGCATTGTTATCTTCTGAGAAGCACAGGTCGGTTAGAGGTCAGAGTTTACAGTCATGTTATTGACTCTGTGAGGCTGTAGCACTCTGGTTCGTTTGAGCTAAATGCTAAAATCAGCATGCTAACATACCTGATTATGCAGATAAGTAGTTTAAAGTAAGTTTTGAAAGTGGAAAATTTGACTTGATGGTGGCTCTAGATGATTAAAGAGCATTACAAATAGATTAGAAAATACTTGAGTGTTTGGCTAGGAAGTTTTTACTATTCATCCTCTGGAGACATGAATCTATGTACCAGATTTCATGGCAATTTATCCAGGAGCTGTTGAGATATTTCAATAAAAAAAATAAAAAGCACAAATGTCAACCTCATGGTGGCAGGAAGAAAAAGTCAGTGACGCTCCAAAGTCAGTACATACATCCTCTGGGAACCAAGAATATCTGTACAAAGCTGGGTAACAATCAAGCACAGATTTGAGCCAATTCACAGAATAAGTGAAACCTTGATTTTCCCTCCACCGACAAGTCAGAAGATCAACAAAGTCATTAAAATTCATCCTCTAGGAAACTTTAATATCTGTAGCAATCCATCAAATAGTTGTCAAGATATTTCACTCTGAGGTCAACTGAATGAACAAAAAACAATTCATGGCAATCCATCTGTTAGCTGTTGACATATTTTAGTCTGGACCAAAGTGACGGACCAACATTAATATCCCAAGAGCCACACTGCTGGGATGAGTAAAAACAGAGGAAAGAAAAAAAAAATATTTTCCTAAAAGTAAGGTTAAGTAAAGTTTCTTGTTATCTGTGGTGAAACTCAAGCAAACAAACTTTGATTAAAACATTCTTAATTTTAATACAAACCCTCAAACATTTTCCTCATGAATTGATTGTCTCTCCAGTTTTAAATCTTCTTTCATACAGCATGATTTTCATTTAGTAAATGATGGCTCCATTTAGATGATTAATCAGGGTATACTTTAGGGTGTGGCCACCTTGTGATTGACAACTCATTCTCAGTGAGTCTGTCAAGCACAACACGCCGTGCTCATGAAACTCTGATCAAACTGTCAAACTTTATTTATTTGTAATACACAATTGTTTATGACCAGATAGGTTGCAATTTTTTCCTGCTTGAAAACAGAGTCAAAACCATTTGAAGGTCCAAGTCACAGAACGCCAGCTCCACGCTCTCGTCCAAATATTGTCACTTGCCTCCAAAAAACAACATGGTATCGTCAATAATGTCAAACTCCACTTCAAAATGGCTGTAAACTAATCGTGATGTCACAGTGGGTTTATACTTGGGGGCAATAAACCTACTGCCTAAAGGCTGACACTCTGAAACGTTATACACAGAGTGAATTCACAGAATACAGGCAGAGGTCAGCAGAGTATCTGCAGATACTGACACTGCCACATACTTCTAGTGGGCAGGCCGGCTCGATAACTGAATGAACACACACGCACAGAATAGAGAGGGACAAATTAATTAACATCAAATTTCTTAGTGTATTTGAGGGTTGATGAACAGCTACAAGCAGTAAAATTATGTTCACAAGAAAATTAGACAATACCGCAGCAGCAGCAGCATGGGAATGAATTAGCCTACAATACAATACAGGTCTGTGACGCAGGCAAAAACTGATTGATAACATCGCAGCACATTACTTTGAAACCTTTCCTAAAATTCATTTTTTATAACCTCACTTGATTTTATTACTTTCGTAATTGTTTCTCCTTTTTGATACTTTACCAATTGTATTGTTTATTGTTATTGATTGTTATTTATTTTTGTGTGAAGCATACTGTTTTGTGCCGATTAGTTCAGAACCTGTTGATCCTTCAACTAATAAGAAATACACTCAGACTCCTCACGGAGACGTGAGATGTGTTTATTTACCTTAATAAATAAGGTAAGAGCTTCCTGCTCCTCTTTGATTGGCTCTATATAATGTGTATTTATTTGGTGCACAGTACAACGGCAGTGAGATTCCACTTCTTCTGCAGTGAGGTCAGTCACAGTGTCAGTGTGACTCCTGGTGGCCAACAGGTAGAATTACAAGCTGCCTGAACCCTGACAACAAACCACTCGGCTGCTTTCCATCAAATCAAACGGGAAATATTCACAGCCCTTGTTTCGGTCACGCTGCAGTGCATTCTGGGACTCTCTGGTGTGTGACTGACATGTGGGATCATGTGTCGTCAGGTGCTCGGTCAGTCGGGTAAACAGAGACAATTAAGAGGCAGTGAATGGAAAGCAATCAGCGTCCTGCTCGTGAAACCCGTCAGTCGGAACACATCGTTCGTTAGCGGACAAACTCAACGATGATTCACATCAGCAGCTCTGGTTGCTATGAGAAACCAGTCATGGCTCCTAAGCAGCCTCCATTTTACAACAAACATTTGTCAAACCTTAAATAAGACCAGTAATGATACAGCAGTTATTTTCCACTGGATGCTGTTTTACATCTTGAAGACGCTGTTCAGAAACGTGTTTGTCTTCATGGTTACTTCACTTGGAGTGACTTTCACTGAACAGACTCTTGTAGGTTTTCACATTCTTCCTTTGAAGGTTTCTCTTTGCCTTTTTTTGAGATTAACGGAACATAGAGGAGTAATAATTTTATGGCATATGAATACTACATTGTGTTTGGATGCATGCAGAAAAAGGAGGAGGACTCATCCATAATGATTACTCTTTCAGGGTTGATGGCCTTAAAATGACCACAAACCACAAAACTAACTGTAATGGAAGACAAGAAGCATGAAAGAAATGAGACGCTTTGTGGTGTGGTTCAAGATTGAAAAAGGTTGCAACTCTTTTCGAGTAAACTACTGCTTTAAAACTGAGGCAGCACCACCACCTTAATGAGGCGGAATGGTCTAAACCATTTGGAGAATAAGTGGACGGGAGAAGAGTTGTGCAACGCACCTTTATTTTGATGGACTTTCATCGAGCCAACACTAGTCTGAACCTCGCTCTGTTTGTGTGTGTGTGTGTGTGTGTGTGTGTGTGTGTGTGTGTGTGTGTGTTTGTTCTCAAACTAAAAAATGTGTTTTAAAACAGCATATCTGTGCTGGATATGGATTGAGTGCGCTGTACAGTCACCTATAATGCCAGTCTTAGATCATGGTGACACAGTTCTCCATGTTTTCTTGCTGGGGATGGTTTTTAGAACTCATCACTGTGAACTCTCAGTGACGCCTCCTTTTTGTTCATCAGGCAGTTAGCCTTCTAGCTCACTTCTTTTTTAAAATCCAAATCCATTTATCATCAAACATGCTCACAGGAATTTATACCCTATGAACCTCCTCGGATCAATACTGAGCTTTTTAAATTAGCCTTCAGTTTCTTTGCACCACATAAATGGAACAAACTGTGAGAGGTATTAAAATTGGACAGGGATGTGTCAGTAGATTTTTTTAAGCGTCTGCTCAATGATATGGTTGTTGTACAGAGTTCCTGCTTTGGTTGATTCGTAGACACAGCTGTTATTTATGGTTTGTATTTGACGTTTTCTACATGTTATTGTTCTTATTGTGGCAGTATATCCTCTCAGTAGACTGGTGTGTTTATTTGTTGTTGACTTTTTCATCACTGTAGTTTTTATTGCTGTATATTATTCTTGCCAGACAGTTATGTGTTTGATTTGTCATTTTACTGTAATTCTTGTGGTTGTACCATATATTGTATGCACCACAATGCAACAATGCAGCTTTTAATTTAAAGCTCTTTTTTAGAGAGAGGGAGAAGAACATTGTTCTGGTATTTAAAGCTGATTATTGATTCATTTCCCAAGTATGCGGCTCTCTAAAAAGTTAATGAGGCTGCAGCAGGGTTCTCTCCGAAACATTCTGCATTCAGCTTCTGAGATGCAGCGAGATGTTTGTGAATATGAGCAGGAAACAAAAAGAGCCTATTGTGTGATTTCATCATGCAGCCACCACACAGGTCACTATTGTGCTCCTGTGTGTGAGTGTGTGTGTGAGATTGTGTGAAGGGGGTACTCACATCAAAACCTGTGTTTGGATCCCAGCCCACGTGACCGATGTGCCTGAAGAAGACGGGACAGATATGTGGTGAGATCACACACGTCCACAAACACAAAAGACATGAATATGCAGAAGTACATCAACTATTTAGCCTGTGCACGTGGGCGATCATGTGCACATGCTAAATAGTGAGCCCACGCACACACACACTCATATATTAGTCACAAAGACAGTGTGGTCATTGATGGCTCTCAGACCATAACGCAACATGTTTACTGTTGCCAAGAAGCAGAGTGTTACTGCTGGACCAGGCAAGACGGTACAGGTCCATGACTGCGCACACACACACACACACACACATCCATCGTGATAAATATCAATATTTATCAATATGAAAAAAAGAACTAGTGTGACCCCACACTTGGGACAAAAAGTCAACTATTTTACTATTTTACTACTACTGAATAAATAATAAATTAAACTGATTGATTCCTGATGGAAACA
The DNA here is from genome assembly GCA_033000465.1 of Sciaenops ocellatus. NCBI lineage: Eukaryota > Metazoa > Chordata > Actinopteri > Sciaenidae > Sciaenops > Sciaenops ocellatus. Next base: position 23,872,243 of record CP136871.1, on the reverse strand, counting down.
CTACCCCTGCTGCAGCACCAAAGCATTCAGCCATGTTTAACATGTGACTCACTGGAAGTTGCTGGGCGTGCCGATGTCAGCCTTGGTCAGCTTCTTCTTCTTGCCTTTGGTCTTCTTGTCCTTGCGAGTCAGCCCGCTGTGGCTCAGCATGTTGTTGAGGTGGTATGGCTGCTGGTGGCTGTGGGAGTTGTGGAATCTGACATTGTTAATCTCCGGGTTCTTGATGTCCACCGTGGCCATGTGCAGAGCTGGACCTGTAGGCAGGAAGGGAGAGGCCATGGAGTAATATTCATTAGCTGTGGATGATTAATGACAACTAAATTTCCACATTATATCAAGATGCAAGAAGCAGATTGTCAAAAAATGTCAATCTTCACTCTAGCACACCCTTCAGGACAAACTAGTTGCTCCATTACTGGTATCGCTTGAAGAAAAGCCAACTTATCAGTATTAAAGATGGACAAATAATATTGATCGATAATGATCTATTTAAACCCAATTGTGCCCCACACCCAAATTACAATCGTTCTCACTTTTTAAATGCCATGTAGACTAAAGCCAGATGTTACATTCTATGTTACCGTCTATGAAATTCTCCATTTACACCATTAAAACACTGTTGAATAAATGATACTACACAGGTCTGAAGATTAAAGATTAAAATCAGTTTAAATTGAAGTTTTACTCTCTAAGTAAAACTAAAGTAAGAGCCGCATCAAGTAATTCATTCATTCAGCAGTTGCCATCTTGTTGGTAATGTCACTTGATTGATATGATCATGTAGTGCAGATCAGTCAATTCAGTCAATGAGGTTATGTGAAGTTTGGAAACAGACATAAGAGGACGTTAAATACCGCAACCTCAATAATCGCCTGAAAAGTAGACTGTTGATTCCTTAGATTATGATGTTGATATAAAATAGGTAGATTTTCCACCCCAACCACTTTGTGGTTTGTTCTGTTCAACATTTTAGTATTCAGTGTTTCTGCACAACATTTTAATATATCATATCATAAAAGTTATTGCATGACTTTTTCCACATTCACACCAACCAAAATACAAATACAAAGAAAAAACAGTCGGAATGATAATAACAACTAATTAAAAACTAATTAAAAGTTAGTAGTTGGGACAATGTCATCAAACTGCACTGACATAAATCAAAGGTCATTAAACTGTTCATAATTCAACAAACTTACATTCAGCAATCCATCATATAACAACTACAACTAAAACGTAATCAGCACTTTCACTGACAAACATTACGGTCACATTGCTAGTCTTTCCCCTCAGCTCCTATACTCCTGTGTGCATCCCTGGCCAGACTTTTGGACAAGAACGCATTGCCCGAGCTTAAGGCCAGATTCAGATCGATTTTAAGCCTGCATGAAAAGATGCCGCCCTCTCATTGATTTCAACAAGGCCAGTCTGCCAGCGCAGTAAGGGAGCCAGAGCAGAGTGCACGGTCATCCAGCAAAAAAGCTGAATAAGGCAACACAACGAGACATCATCATCCAGCAAATGCTGCATAAGGCAGACAAAAAACAGGCAAGCACACATTCCTAACGTTACACATTACTAATTTGACATATAAATGTAATTTTTCTGCTATTATCTCATAATCGTAACAAAACTTAAAATTAACTGTGGTGTGATCTTTTCAGAGTTTCAAAATTTTAGAGTATTTTAAAGTGCTGCACATTGTTTTTGTGTGATGAGCCGTCAAGCTCAACCTGAAATCTCTTACTGGTACCTGAAGCAACATGCCCCCACCAGTGCATCCTTGGAGTTATCCAATAGTACTAAACTTGTAATTTAATATGTGTACATATTACGTCACAATCCTTTTATAACTAAAATTAGTGTCTATGGCAGGCAAGAAAAAATATTTAAGACCTTTGTAAATTAAATGTAAGACTTTTTAATACCTCCAAGGCCTAAATGCTATTAAGACTTAATACCTGCTGATACCCTGATATTGTGGCTGTAATGAAGGCTAGGGGATACTGGCGGGACTTTGAACTGTTACTGTGCAAGAGTCAGGGGAGGTCAGTTAGATTACTTACTACAGTAAAGACTTATCAATATGCCTTTAGTAATCCCCGGTACCTGAGCACCAATATGGCAAAAGTCTGCTGTAAACACTCTGCTGTATTTCATGTCCAACAACAAGAATCTCATCTGTCTGCACAAAGACTTCATGATCCACCTCTTCTAAAATATATGTCCCTCCCCACACTCAGTCCTCGAATTCCTCATAATCTCCACAAACCGCAGCGACATCCGACATAATCACTAATCCACTGCTAATCCCAGTCCAAATCCCTGGACTCCCCATGAATGCTGGATGTCTATGACCAGACCAACAGGCTTGCTTGGTGGCACGGTGGTGGTGTTCCCGCTTTCAAGAAGCACTGCATGGGGCAGTTCTGAACAGCTTCTTTACTAAGAGTCATGAAAAGTGCAGAATCATTCAGTCTAAAGTTTGAAGTCAGCATCAAATGATCAGATTCACAATCTTCTTTAATTCTTCTTTGATCAGACTGCTCCTGTTTTAAATTATATTCTTTGAGACTATTTTATTCAGATAAAGTTATTTTATGGCTGCTTGTGCTTAGACAACATTTGAGAACTTCGTTCAATAAAAATTGTATTATAACACTATTTTTAAAGTCTACACTTCTGAAAGTAAAGTATCAAAAAGAGTCGAATTTCAGCCACTTTACAGTTTCAATGCTGATTTTTTTTCCCTCCCCACATCAGCACTCATATCTAAAATTACTGCAAATGCATGCAAAATCTGTAGGCGAGGACCAAGATTTTGACATGAAATGTTCTGGACTCTGCTTGTAGTCTGAGCAGGACTGACCAGTCACATGGGGTTTGGTTGCAGCAGTCCCCGATAGAAGTCCACCAGAAAGTGAGAGTGAAAGTTACGCTGAAAGTTTTGCTTGAAGTTGAAAAATATTTGCACTTCATTATGAGACTGTAAGCTAAACAAATTAGACCAGGTGATTAAAGGTAAACTATGTCTTTTTCCAGATGTCCACTGGCTACACCAGACACCCAGGAACATTGGCCGTTCGTAAATTATCGTCATCATCCAGCCAATGAGTTTCAAGTTTGACCCAGCTCCAATCCAATTATATCCAACTGTAAACAAATATAACTCCAAATAACTCAGATTCTAACTTGACGGACTCTGTACTGACTGAAGATTACAAGCACACATAGAACAGAAAGCTGGTACACTCGAGACCTGAGCAGCATAGAACTTCCTACTGGGCTGGGTACACCACTCAACATCCGTTCAAGCCCACTGAATTCAGTTTGTCAATGAATAGCATATGTGAAGGAGCTTCAACTGGATTTAAGATATCATATCAGGTAACAAGAGAGTTGGAGGCGAGCCCTCAACATTTCCAAACAAAAGTGTTTTCATTGATGTTCTCACAATGAGAACATGAACAAAACATATGACGACGAGGGGGGAAGTAAACCGAGACACAAACACAAACAGAGAGGCAAATCCACAGCAACAATGTCCCGCTGTTGGCCTCATGTTTCACAACTTAAATGTCAGAATGAATCTGTGCAACTGGAGAGAAACTTCAGTGAAAGAACGATCTCAGGCAGGAGTCCATGGAGCTGACTGAAGGGACGACTGATTTGTTTAGTATGTGTTAATCCTGCTCTTTACAGCGTCAGTGTTTGCCAACAGTCAGAAGGCTTAATGAAAGTAAACAAGTCTTTTTGGGTGACATGAAGACACAGCTGCAGAAGAGAAGATCTAAATTAAAGTTCAGACGCACTGGGACCATTACTCACTAATTTGTTCATGACGGTGTTCAGGTGCAGGCAAACAAACGCAGTAAAATAGCGTTTGTATTTCAGAAAGCTCAGGAGATATGTGATGCTCACATGCTATTTCTACCCACAGAACTCACCAGATTGTCATGTTTACTTCTTCTTTTAAAATCTGCTTCCATCACTCCCTACCATAATGCCACAACATTAAAGTTTTGACACAAGAAGATTTGTCATCTCACTTCATGTGGGTTCCTCTAGACCACATTCAAATTAAGAAGGCTAAATCTGAAAACATCTTTTTGCTCTCTATTTTGGCCTCTGGTTCAACAAACCTCGGCTGCTGTGTCAAAAACATCAGCCATGTTTTCAAAATGCTGAAGTAAACCTGTTGTGTGGCAATAAAGAGGACATTTTTCTGTCAAGTATCTTGAAATCAGTCATTTGAATATAATGTGTTCACACTAAGCCAGCTAAATCAGTTCTTTCTCTCTCCGTTTTAATCCTGTCTACATTACATGAGCCTGATCGCTGCTTGAGCTCTTCTGGCAGAACTAATGGCTCCAGAATCTTGGGGTTTTGATCCGGGCCCTTCAGCTGTGGTACTTCCTGCCTGGAGATCAAACTCAGTACCCTCTTTTAACGTTTTGGAGCTTATTGCTTTTATTATGTTTTTACTGTAAGGCACGTTACTTCTGAAATTAGGCTTATACAAATAAAATTATTACTAAAACACTTTTTCTGACTCTAAAACTGAGCTTCTTGAGACACCAGTAAATATGAAAATAAGTGTGGATCAGGAAAACTGAGCTTTTGTAAAAACAGCAACACGTCTGATCTGGGACTGCGTGGCAAAGTTAAGATAAAGAGTATTTGTTTCCTCAACCCGCTGTGACTGATCATGCTGATTTTGAGAGACAACTTTTTGATGATAAAACTGATTTGATCAGTGTCACAATGTTGCAAAAATGTCTGCACTGGCCACATCTAATCAGGATACACCACCGTCCCATCATTGACGCCCATCCACTCTCCAAAAAAGCAGCATTTTTATTTTGTTTGCTCACCGGACTGAAACATTCTTGCAAGGGTTCCCCAAATACTGTCTATTGTCCTCTCTCAGTCTGTCCCAATCACGGATGCATCATAAAAACTGGGTAAGATGGTGCTAATTCACCTAAATGAAGACTTGTTCAGTCAGACGATAAAACTGGCTTTCTGGTTTGCTTCTGCATTGTGCAGCCGTTTCACTTCCTGGCTACAAACAATACAAACATATAACCTTCATGGTTTAAAAATTCATAACACAAAGAATAATTTACCCTGTTAGTGTCCTGTCAACATTTTACAGAGCTCTCTATAATACAAGTTTAAAGGGAAAATGCTTTCCCAGTTGCAGGTTATGCTGAAGTACCAAGGTTGGCCACTGGGATAAACTGGTAACAAGTATGAGTGGCAGTGGCATATCCAGCTTTTTTTGATATAACCACGGTTCCATTGATCAACACATGTTGGAGACCTTCGGAGGATCAGGTCCGGACATTGTTCGACATGTCCTCTCACACAACAGGAGATTGTCCGTGCTGCACATGTTCTCATATGCTGGAAATACTCTGTTTGGTTTCTGTGAGTGGTGGTGACTGGTAGAGCCTGCAGGAGGAGTGATTATGCAGTTGCAATATGTACGAAAGAGTGGAACACAACATACATGCAAGCAAGAGAGTGTGAGGTAGCTACACATCTTGTAATGCCATCAACACGTTAAATTCTCCAGACAATGACCTGCTCTATTCACACGAGCTTGCAGAGTCAAGTCTGTTTAATGTCCGGTCCAACTGATTTGGACATTTGTGTTTTCACATACAGCTGCTCCAAGAAATATCTACACAAGTTCAGGGTTGCAGTGCATGTGTGAAATGAACTTCTGTTTATTATGTTAGAAGACTATAAACATAATAGTAACTTGACAAAAGTTACACTGATTCATGTTTCTGAATGCCAAAATTAAGTCTATGCAAAACAAATGTTCAGCAGCAGTAACTGGGGATTACAGATTAGGCCTAATGTGCACCACAACAGGGTTTAAAGGGGACAACAGAGACCATGTGGTCTACATATGGGACAGATGGACTTCCTGCTGACCAGATTAACCTGCACCAGCCTCCACTCCGTGTCAGTGTGTGAGTCATGCTGTCTGTGAAACAACGCCGACGTGTCAGGAAACACCAGAACTCAAGTCTCCTGGCATGTGTCATCGCCCCATGCAAATAACATCTATTTTTGTGAGAGACAAACAATCCTGTTTTTAATCAGCTTCTTGCTTCTACATTCATCCAGCAAGCTGCCTTGCATAACCAGTCAAATAACCTGTTAGTGGATACAGAAACTGCAGTGTCACAAGGTTTTCTACTCTGGTCTAGGCCAGACCCCAGATGTGCAGATCAGAAAGTCACTTTAACCCAGTTTTGTCAACACAGTAGCGTTGAGATGCCTTTATTGGGCATGTATTATGCACAGAAAAAATTAAATGATGTAGATAGTAGATGTAGCTGTCAAACAACCACGGCGTGTTTGGATGTTACAGAAATTACAAATCAATTAAACCAGAACTCAGCTGACATTTGCTACAAAAGCGTAGTCCTGCTGCAGGTAGATACATCAAAGAGATTTCACCTGTTGGTACAACAACTTTCGCACTGACTGACTGAGACATTTATTATAAGCACTGTGCTTTAAATCATATTGAGAAGACACTCGATGGACAGACTGAACCATTCACTTGATTTATGACCTCAGGAAATAGTTTTCTTATGAGTCTATGGTCTCAACCTTTAATTTAAAGTCTTCTTCCACACAGCATGATGTCCATTTTGTAAATTATGGTCCCATTTAGAGTAAATTAAATGATAAAAAAGGGTATGCTTTCAGGTGTGGCTACCTTGTGATTGACAAGTCATTCTCAGTGAGTCCGTCCAGCGCAGCATGATGGGATCATTAAACTCAGATCAAACCGTCAAACTAGGCAGTGCTGATCAAATATGAATCCATATTGTTAATGCATTGACCATTTCTCTCCTGAAATGTTTTCAAAAACATATTTTAGTTACAGTTTAGCTGTAACATGATGATGAACGTTTCCTAATTTCCTAAAATTCCTAAATTTAAAAGTCAAAACCAAATACAGGAAAACTCGCAGAACGTCACACACCAGCTCCACGCCCTATGGTAAATATGGTCACTTCCAGTTTCCTGTAAACCAATGTGTGACCACTTGCCAACTGTGCTCCAGTTTGTTAGGTAGACCTGGTTTCTCGTCTTTCATATTGTATTTATTTTATTTGTGTTTTTGTAGTTTGATTTGAAAAAGAATAACATAATATAAAAGAGTTAAACAAAAGTAAAGAGGTCCATTTGCTCTTAAGAAATAACTGTGCTATAACTGTCATAGATCTCAAGATAATGGGACAAAAAATAAATCCTGTAAGTCAACTGATTCTTAAGATTAAGAGTTCAACATACCATTTTTAGGGTCACCTCTCTTCTCTGCAAAAGAAAAATTAACACAATTATAGTTCCAGAACAAACTCAACAGGGCTGAACTAAATTAAGAAAGCAGAGTTTCTAAGAAGCGAGAGGAGAGGGTGAGCTGTGAGGGTTAGTTCAGTTAGTGTGAGGTTGTGGCGGCTACAGAGAAGATGACACTTTTAAAGCCATCAGCTGTAAAAGCTTTCAGAGAAAACATGCTGCATCATGTATTTGATGCCAACAGTCAGAAAGTCAGTTCAGGAAGTCTTCGACACGAGCAGAAAAAGAGAAGCAAAAGCTTTAAGAGCTCAGTCTGTGTCTGATATAACCCGCCCATAAAAAGCCCTCTGTGTCCCCGCTCTGTGAGCCTTTGGACCCTCAGTCATGATCACAGTCTGAGTGGTGCACTTCAAAAGGCCGGCATGCTGAGAGCAGCTGGAGGGAAGCCAAAGAGGACCCTCACTGCAGAGAAGCTTACCAAACAGAGACAGACTGACAGTTTTACTACAGCAGAGGGAAAAACACTGAGCTCACAGCAGCAGAGAAAAGAAGGAAACCGCCCCAAACCGAGCCTTAACTCATGTCCTCGTCCAACAAAACACCTTTAGAGACCTCATATTTTGGGTTTGTGCCTCCTCTCAAACGGCAGACACACATACGATGTGGGTTTATGAAGGGTTGTCACATTTTTAAAAAGTCAAGTTAGAACAGATTTAAACTAATTTGTTTGAAATATGTTGAATGAAATCCATACAGCACAATGGACCAACCCCAAAGTGACATCCCTCCGTCACTGGTCAGATAGTGTCTTATTCTTCCGTACAGTCTTTATATTCCTTGAACTGTTTTTTGTGGAGGTTGTGGTGTGACTTGGACTTTAATATTGTGGCTACACGAGGCTATTTTGTCACTTCATCTACATACACAGGTTAAGACTGTATGACAACCAAAAAAGCTTTGTGACCCCTTTGAAGTTTTGGTAACCGCTAGTGGGGGGCTTTTTTAAAGCTGATGTCATAATTGGCAATGGATGGCTAACATTACAACCAATCAGGTTCCTGAATGACCTGCATGAAGCATCCCATTTATGTAAAAGCCAACCCACGCCAAATCTTAGGAGAAGGGTCTGCTGAAGCACATTTATACATTCAGACAGACCACACATAGTTAGAAATACACCAGGAATCAGTGGCATCTGTTGGGACCATTCTGGTCTTTTATTTCATTTAGATTTATTGATGAAGATACCTCACCCTTTGCTAAATGCTTTATTGTGAGGTTGAACATTTTCTACAATCATTCAAAGCTTCAATCTCAAAAATGAACTCCACAATAAATTAATGGAGGTGTGTAGGATTAAAAAACTCTTGACTGAGAAAAGAATCCTGCTCATTAAGACAGAAATGTCCTCAGACCGTGAGCGTGTGGCTTTGTTCCTTCTACATCTTCCTCTCCATACATCTTCATACTTATATCACAGTGGCACCAAAACCATGAATCCTCTGTGTTTGCTGCTGTTGCCTTTAGCTCATATTCACTCTACTTGAGATCCAGATAGACAAATTAACTTCAGAAACGTATTCTCCCCAGAGTATAATTCCTGGAATAATTAGCTTGATTTTGCAGCTGGACATGAGCACACAGACAGGTTTGGGACTGAGGATGAGTTCTGGTTAGCAGGAAAGGTGGAAAGTAGAAGCAGCAAAAGAAGACACAGTGAAACAGTAAAACTTGCCGGTTTTACGCTGTCGTCGGTTGAGCAGGTCGTTGATGGCGGCTCTGAATCTTTTGGCCTCTTCTTCACTGGCAAAGTTCAGACCGATCTGACACGTCTGAGAGGAAGAAAGAAAAAGCCACAGATAAGTAAAATGACATCTTTATCTTTTTAAATCCATCCATCCATCCAAGAGGAAGATTACAGAGCATTAAATTAGAAAAACTGCCCTCTAATAAAAACACTTCATTTCAGTCATTATCAGCAGGCACTGTCTGGAGTTATTTATAGTGCTGATTCACTCACACGTGAGCAACACAAAATTCATTAGCAAAAAGTGCCTGTTAATTTCTGGTGTAGTCGTCTCCTCATGATTTACTGAAGTTCTGGTCTGACTGACTGTGATCCACAGATCTACAGCTCCTGCTGTATTTTATAGCTGAGGCAGGCCACCTCGCCTCAAATAACACTAACATCAGAATTATACTTGTGTCGTGGACAACCACCCAATCGGTGAGATGAGCTGTTGTGGGGTGTTTTGGTTTTGAGCTGTGCACTTACATCTCCTGCAAATGAGATGAAGTAAGATCTGGAGCTGCTGATGGAGAAGTTGTGGTACAGTTCCTGTTCGAACATGGTTTTACCTTCCTGCAAAAACAGAAGACAGACAAAGAAACATGAAAGCAGATCCTTATTGAAGTTTAGAAGGAGCATCTGTGACTCTGCAGATTTTCATCCACTGAATACAAAACACCTACACACCAAGTCTTACTGTTCATTTAAAAAGCAAACCACTGTTCATTTCTATGAAAATCAATGTTCTCGCATCTGACAGAGTTGGCTGATTTTTTTTTTAATACAAGGAACAACCAAGTTCACCATTTGCCTTTTAAACAACATGTTTTTAAATTATTGGCCTTTGATTTTCTGACAAAGCTCATAAACACTGAAACATCTGGTTGAAGAGTCAAAATTAATAACCCCTACTCTCCATTTCATATCAAATCACCGTTACTTGACTTGTGAATCATAAAAAAAATATAAATAACAAAAAAGAAACAGACTTTGATATTCAGACACATTTCAGAGCCTGAACGAGTGTCAGACAGTAAACACACATCAGTGCTTGATTATTCACTTTGATCCATTTGCACCTCACAGTTAATTGTACATCATTTTTAAAGCACAGCATTCATTTATTCACAGACTGCTGACAGTGTGTGGATGCCGTCTACATACTGTAGAGACAGCGGAAAAACCAAAGAGTGAAGAGAAAAATGTAAATGTTTCAAAGGAACATTCTGCTGTTTGTCTGAGACAGACAATTGAACTAGTGGTGGTAATGATGACCATTGTTGTACAATCATGTCACAACCACACAGACAGTTCTGGGACAAGTTTGTAGATTTCATCTTCATTCTGCTGCAGATTTTGGATCAGTTTAAACCATGATCCACTAAGGGAAAGGGAAGGAAAAAGTATGACTGTAGAGCTCACCTTATACCGGATTTGAGGCTAATACAATATATATTGATATTTGAAACAACATATTTATTTTGTGTCCCTTAAATTTAAGAATTGTAACAAAGCCAAATGTTTTGGCATATAGATATTTCTCTACTAAGTTTCTTGCTGTGTCATCTGCGATACGTTCAAATTGGCTGTCAATGACGGCTATGCTGATATACGATTGGGCTTAAGTGTGTTGGTGAGGTGTTTTTCCACCACAGGCTACCAGAAAAGCTTCAGTGCTCTTTGGCACAGACTCTCCAACTCTACTGGGGTGATGAACAGCTTTCTTCCAAAAGGCATTCCCACATTTGGTGTTTGGATGATGGTGGCAGAGGAGCCTAACATGTCGGTCCAAGTTGGGCTTAGATCTGATGACTGAAGGAATACTGTATACTTTTCTTTTTCATTGGCATCTTCAAACATGCAGTAGTTGGATGGTGGATTTGACGGTGTCAGGCTAGCCATTTCCCCATTTCAAGTCTTTGAGCTAAGCTAAGCAGCTACTGACTGTAGCTTCATATTTCAAGGACAGACGTGATGGGCCGGTCTTCTCATATAACTCTCCCAAAATGAAGATGCTTCATTCCACGATCCTCTGACGAAAGGATGGTCTCACTCACCTTTATGTCAAATACTCTGATGAAGTAGGACCTCTGTGGGTTGTCTTTGACCAGGCAGGCCACTCCACAGCACCTCTTCACCCAGCTACAGCTCCGGTCTGTGCCATACACCTGGACCACCGCCGAACAAAGAGTCTGAACACAGAGGACAAAAGGACAGGACAGTGAGTATCATCGGCTGCACGGTTCACGCATAAATAAATACATTTAATAATCAGGTATCAAGCCCTGCGGTGAGTGAAGGGGCTTATGTGTCCAGATTTTAGACACATCTGGTGCATTGTTAAAACCTTCAATATGCACGCATCACAAAGCAACAACAGAACAGCAAATGAGGAAGAGGAAATCTGATGCATCATGATGCAAAACATTTAAACAGTGATAAGGACCAGATACAACATACACCTACATCACCAGGTGAGAAACAAAGAGCAGGTCACTGAAGCAACACGGAGACCTTTTAAAATCAGATTATGAGTCACATATGCAAATATTTTTACAACAGATTCTCGACTCTGCAGATTGAAATGAATAAACCAAGTTTGTGCCTGTACATTCATTTGTGGACTTTGCTTTGTACTTTGGACTTGCGATTAAAAAGGTGCATTGGTAAAATTCAAAGCAGCAGAGGTTGAGCTCTCCTAACTTTTAAGGCCTCGCAATGCTCCCACCGAAGAGCTTATCAGATGGTCAAACAGTGTATGAAACAGCATCCTCTCGCATCTTTCCGATGTCTGAATCGCGTGAGACAGTTTGTCTGACTTTCTGAAAGTAGGCAGGGTTAAAATCTCTTCCTTAAGCACTCTGTGTTCATTCTATATTTTTCACATAAACAGGCTACCATTGAAAACTACAGAATTTTGTAGCAGTCCCTCTGGTTTAGGTGTCACTGAATAAGTGAAAACGTTCAAAATTTCTGGTGGCGCTAGATAAAAGGATGTGGCAGAAGTACTGATGTTCTGGACACCACGGATGTCTGTATGAAATTTCATGGCAATCTATCTAATCATTGTTCAGTCTGGACCAACATTTCCATCCCCAGAGCCACAAACAACACAGGCAGATGACAACACAATGTTTGAACTGGGGGACAGATTATTAGTGTTACTGATGTTTTGTTGAGACAAAATTGGAAGCATAAAATATAATTGTGTGCTGTGGCATTAAGATTTCCCTCAGATCAGACCCAGACCAGAAGTATGCGACTCATCCCTGATGCCGATCCATCAGAGCTGGACTGCAGACAACTTTACTTCCTTCTTGTTTCAGGGGCTTTTTGCCCTCAGTCTGGTCTTCAGCAGTGAAACACAGGGTCAGATGGATGGAGGTCATGTGACGTAAAGTTGTAAAGACCTTCTTTGTTGCCGTTTGTGTGTTTAGGAACACTGTCCTGCTGTGCTGGAGGACGGTGAGTGTTTCATTTCAATTTGAGTGTATCTGACATTTCTCCTTTATTTAACCTTCATTTCTGCAGGACAGGAAACAGAGACCAGCTGCTGTCCTCAGCACTGTCCTGTCCTCGAACTGTTCTGGTTTGTGGTTTCTGCAGAAGTCACACTTCGTTAAATCCTTTGCCAGGATTTCTCCTTCTGTGGCAAAAAGTAACTCCGGCCACTGGGGGAGGAAAGAGGAAATGCCACTGGACCGGTTTCCTCCTCTGTGATTTATGAGTGCGGGTCAGAGGAGCAGCAGGAAACACTTTTCACCATGAAATCACTGCTCAGCATCACACGGGAAAGGTCAAAGGTTAGACGTTAAATGGCTCATTTAAGCTCGGTAAATTCTCACCGAGGGAAAGTATGCGGCAATAAACCCAGAGTCTGTGCAGGTTACAGCAGCCTAACATCTGAGTCCACAAAACCAAAGAACAATACCAATGTTATAGCCCAGCACTGGCTTAAGTTAGTCCTGAAACTATTAGTCAAATCATCCATGATTCAGATCAACAGAAATGATTTCCTGCTTGTCTTTGCTTTATGTCACAGCAAACTGAGTATCTTTGGCTGTTTGTTCAGACTAAACAAGACATTTGAAGACATTACCATGGACTCTGGGAACTTGTTAAAGGCTAAACATGATGACAATCTTTAGATGCAGCCCTAGTTTAAATTAGTTTCTATAAAATCAACTTGTAAAGACTTCCTGATTGATATTCCATTGGAATTAACATTCACCTTTTAGTTTTTAAGTTCTGTTGTTGTTTAGGTCAGTTGGAGAACTTCTTTCACTGGCATCATCTGAATAGTGGTGCGTTCAAGAAGAACGGCCAAACGTGGGATTAGAGAGCTGGTTGTCAAAGACCCAAAGTTTCCATGCACAAAATGAACAAATTGACATCCTGTTCACAGCAGATGCTTGTGTGTGCTCTAGAGTCATGAGTACAATGATTCTCAGTGGACTAAAGCTTCAAAACACCACTGGGAAAATGACAAAGCAATCTGACCACAGGGTCAACGCAGTAGTTGATCTGGAGCTCAGCTGTCATCGAGTTATAGATGGTGAAAGACCACGATCCACGTTGGTTTAAAAGTTGAGGTTCAAAGTTCATTCTTGACCCAACAGCAGTTAACAAAATAGTTTTACCACAAGGATCATTCATCTGGTGGTTGATTGTTTTGTCAGCTATCGTTTCCACAGTCAAGAATGAACTTTCAATCCCACCACCAAGAGCAGCTCTGCTTTTAAGTGCATTTACCACATGATGCAAAGTTTTGCATGTATTTGACAGAATATCGTTCTCGTACCTAGTATCCAATCAAATCTTACATAATGCCGGGGCGTCACCATTTTAACCCAGGCGGACAGTCACACTGAGCTAGATAGCAGCTACACGACAAAAGAGCCACAGAACAACAATCACATTAGCTTGCCTGCTAAAGGCTTGTTCTTATCTAACTTAGAAACATGAACAAACATCTTGTCCTGAGGCTTAGCCTGTTGAACAAGCCTCCAAACAAACATTTAAACAGGAAAAGTGCGCTGCCGACGTCACTGAGAGATAGCTGGCTAGTTAGCTAAACATCATGTAAATGTCACTCCAGTCCAGTTTGATACTGCCTGTGGTTTTTACTCTACAATATTACTAACAACACACTGTCTGCTCATGACGTGTAGGCTTTAGGACAAGTTTGTTCACTTTGTCTCTCGTTCTCTACAGTGCAACACCGGCACTCAGACATGATGTCCAGCCAGCTGAGAGCAAAAGGAATGTGTGTTCTGATATGACAAATAGGTTTGATTAGATTAGAGCTATTGGAATATTAAATCATCCATCTTTGCTCACTACATCTTAGCCTTTCTTAACCTCAGTTGCAAACTTGTTTTTAAACGTCTTTTCTCGTGGCGTCTCGGCCATGAGATGCAGGTAATTATCAGTTAGCAGATCATATCACATCCATAGTTTTAAAACCTTTGAAATCTGGTCGTGGTTCTGAAAAGGCGAAAAATCACCTCTATTCAACAGTCATGAATCCAAACTGTCTAAGTAACCTACCTCCAGATAAATCCACCACAGAGCCATCTGAGGAGCAGAGGGGCTCTCTACAAAGCCGGATTAGCAAATTAGCCACATAATTTAAGTAAGCTTATACTCAATATATTTAAACATTGGTTTTTTTGTGTGTTTTGTTTTTTTAAGAAAAAAAGAAGCATCTAGCATCTAGCATAAACTGAAACCTAGTACTAAATCTGATAACACGTTTGATTTTCAGATGCAAATCCGTATCACCATACTCCCATCACAGATATCTAACCCTGAACAACCCTCCATCTGTGTGTCTGTGTGGAAAAGGAGACCAAGTCTGATCATGAGATATCCTGAATGCTTGACCTAAACAGTTCAATTACGATTCACGGGTATCATCTGGAATTAGTCCTGGGTGCGATATCAAACCTTTAGGATACATAATCATTTTGTTTAGGATAGAAAAAAGGGCATTACAGTAACTACCAGTGATTTTATTACTCTCTTAAATTTTCATTGTTTTACTTTAAGGTTCACGTTTTCAGAAGACCGGAGGTGGGTACAAGAGCAAGACAGTTGTAGTTGTGTTTGTCTCATGAACTTGTTTCCTTGCGTATGACAGTTGGTGGGGACCTTATACAACAATCGCTAACAAGAACATGACAATTACCAACAACAGAGACAGGGGAAGGTAACAATTGAAAGCCCACATTCAGTAATAGATCGAAATGGTTTGAAGAGATCAGATTACGAACAAGCCACCGTCTTCATGCCTTTGTTTTCCATGAATACTGCTGCACATTTACGGTTTCATCATGCTTAATAATGTGCAACTATGAGGTTCCCTACCGTGAGCTTGCATATGGTATGGTTTTAAATTTTACACAGAAATTACCTTACTTAGAGAAATCTAAATGTATTTTTCTAAAATTCTCTTTGAATCCTACTTTTATTGATCAAAAGAAGCTTTGTTAAACGTCTGAACACAGTGAGCCATAAAAGAACTTCATCTACAACCTATAACTGGAAACATTTAGGATCTGTCTGTCTTTTGAGGTCGTCTTTCAGGACTTTTTTTCTTACTCTGACACATATCAGTCACCATCAAAATGAGATCACATTCAATGCTCATCCTTTCTGCTCAGTGCAAATCAGCCTAACCTTAATTGACTGTTTTGACCTTTGAGCTCAGGTGTTACACCCTGCATGCAGCTGCTGCTGCTCCAGTTCAGACTCTAAAACCAGCAGCAGCTGACATTAAAACCTGTTAAGCCGTCCAGTAAGCACCACATTACATTTCCCTCCAAAAAGATCAGATTAAACCATGTTCAGTAGAACAACATCCAGGTGATGCTGGTTTTTCATGTCTCTTTAATTAGAATGGTTTGTAGCTGAGTGAAGTGGCCCTGAAGCATTGAAGTGGCATCCATGATCCACAACTGGTTGACCAAGACAAAACACACGGCCGAGGAAAGCGCTGCAACGCAGCAATTCTCCAGCAACATTTTTGCAGATGACACAACTGGAAATCTCAAAATGTTTTACATCGAGATACTTTTTTTTTTTAAAAAAAAAGTAAAGATGGTAGGCCATGACATATTTTGTATTTCAATATATTTATATCTCACCTAGTTTTATACTTGTTACAACAATTATTAGCCAGATGCTCTGTTTTCCAGCGAAGTTTAAGTTTGCTGCTCTGGTTAAACATTTTATCAAAAAAAGCCTCAAGCAGCTTCAGCAGTTTTGCAGACTTGTTCACACCAACTATCAACACACATCTTCATCCCATCACATAGAAACACACATATAAAATAAAGTGACACTGATACCGGTGTGCCACCTGGAGCCCTACTGGAGACTCTTGCAGTTAAGAAAAGCACTGTTAAACAGCCTGACAAACAGCTGACCAATTAATGACACGCTGTACAGTCAGATGTATAGACTACAAGTCATCAGTTTGGACTACAACAAGTCTAGGGATTATTTTTAGTACCAAATAATCTGTTGATTATTTACATAATAAATCCATTTAATGTTTGAACAATATAATGCCCATCTTTTTCCCAGAGCACATTATTATTATCATTATTATTATATATGATATTGATATTATATTATCATTATTATATATGATATTGATATTATATTATATTATTATTATTATATATGATATTGATATTATATGATATTATTATTATTATTATTATTATTATATGATAATTACTATGATATGCACCATATGATTATTTAGTGCGAAAACCAAAGATAATCAATTTCCAGTAATATTAAACACTGAAACAAATACTCACACTGGAGCAACTTGATTAATTATTAATGTTTTAGCACTAATTACAGATCAAATCAAAATACTAGCCTATGTACCATGTCTGAAGGTCAATTTATAGCTGTTTTTTTTACAATTTAAATAGTTTACAAGCATATTAATATAACCAAGAATAGGGCTGCAACTAACAGTTATTTTCATTGACCATATGTCAATTATTTTCCAACAGTTCAAACCACAAAAGGATTTCAGTTTATTATCAAGCATATTCACATTTTACTTCAACAATCAATGACTAATCAAACATGTTTGTAGTATGTTACTGACATAGACCAATACTTTGACAGAAGCATAACATTAACAAGATGCAGTTATTGATGCCTGGACAATATTTGAATGTTAGTGATTCATGTTATTTGATGTCATTGGTCACTGTATTTGAAAAATATGTCATTGACTTCTTAAGGTTGAGTCGAACAGATTGTTTATATCTGGTTCACTGATTGTGTTTAAACCATACAGCAGAAGCTAATGGATAAAAGAAAGATGGGGACGCCATATTTTTTAACGTGTTAACAGCAAAGACGTCAAAAAGTCTTTCGTTGTAACATCGCTAGTTTTCGTGTGTCAAAGTGCTTCACACCAACTGAGGGGGATAAAGTGGTAAGAAACGCACAGACTGGCTGTGTTTTACTGGTGTGTGTGGGGGTGAATGTGCCTGCACCTTCTTTGAAACTGCAGGTGGTAAACAAACTGGGAAACTTACGGCGCATTTCCTGCCCAGGTAGCCGAACAGGCACTCGTTCTCCTGCGGGGTCAGGAGGATGGAGCCCACGTTCACAGACCTGCGGGGCTGCGGGTGACTATTCATGGCTCCAAATTCTTCTAGTTAACCCCGAAATGATGCAGTTATCCCCGGACGCACTCAGCAGACACTGCTAATTACAGAAAATCCATGCGGGCTCCGGTTGCTGTGGCCTGCAACCGGATCATCTCCGCTCAGTCCGACTCCCGGCTGGAGGGCGGAGGCGGACGGGGGTGTTTTCCAGGCTTGTTCCTGCGCAAGAAAGAACCTTAACTTCTCCGTTTGGTGTTAAAATAAAAAATAAGCACTCGCTGTGTGTCTGTATGCGGATAAACGCTCAACTTTCATTCGGAAACTCCAGCAGCTGCAGCGGCGATGCGTACATCCAACATGGCAGCAAGAGGGAGCAGACCACTTTAAAGAGAGAGGAGAGGGGGTGTTGGTTTGTCCAAACTCTATGACTATCCTCTATAGTATGGGCAACCTGGTAAATCTGGTGAACACACACACACAGCAAGATAAGATTCCAGATTAATTTTACGTTAGAATCGTGAAGAATGTGCGTTTTTACTCTGTTGTGAAGCTAAAGTGTCGTGGCTAACACGGAATGGTTCAGTCCGATGTAGCAGCAGGAATGCAGCTCTGCGGAGGGAAAGGGAGGGGCGGGTGTTAGCGCGTGGAAAGCAAGGGATGGAGTGTGACGTAGAGCGGGGGGAGGGGCCAGGTGGTGGACGTAAAATGTAAATAAGACGCCTTTCGGCATAAATATTTTATAAAATGTTGAATATTTTGTACACGTGATGTTTTCTATGGAATAATAATTAAATATTCTAAGTTTGCACCACATGAATAATAAAATTGATGCTACATTTACCCACATCTTCTGTAGTTTACAGTTTAAAATGATATCATAATCTTGTTCTGGAGGTTCCCAAAATCAAAGGAGAGTGTAAAACAGAGAAAAAAGCCTTTCAACCTACAATAACTTATTTCTTGTCCACTTGGGAGCCACAACACTGACATATTATCACCTTTTAAGTTGATATGGCTAACTTGTCAGTGTAACAGACAATTTCTCACGTTATGTCCTGCCCCAACTTGACCTGTAGTCTTGACTTCTTTCATCAAGACAAATAAAATCAGGAGGAAGGTTGTGAAGGCGACGGTGGCAGATGGATAGATGCAGGCGTAGTTCGGTATCCCGCAGGTCCTGCCCGCCTGCTGCAGAGTTAAAGCCCGTCAGCAGCATTAACACCTAACCTAATCTGCAGACCAGCTGCTTCTACACTCTGCTGTATAAAACACTGAGCAAAGGCCAAACAGGAGGAGTTAAAGGGCCATTCACAGCTACCTCAGGATCTGCATTATAACAAGCAACATCCTGCCAGTCTCCTATACTGTGGTGTTTGTTTCTTGCTACTGGACAGCAATAACAACATGGGTATTTATCTGTTCTCACAAGTAGTGAAGAAAAGATGTAAAGATTGTCTTGATGGTGGTGCTAAAGGAAAACTGTTGGTTGGTTGATGCAGCCATTCATGCTCAACAGAGGATGAATTCCAGTTGACTAGAAGTTGATTCTAGTTCTAGTAGACTGTTCAAGTGAACATTTTGGTGTTCAGATGATGAATCCTAAATTTGGTGACGCCCTTATTTTTCACCTTGAGGTTGACATTTGTGGTTTCCAGCAAAATATCTCAGCAATTATTGGATTTCCATGAATTTTAGTTGACACATTCACATTCCCCTCAGGATGAACAACTCCTCTGAATTTTCAGTTACCACCATAATCAGTTCAGAAATTAAATTTTGTACAATAACTCACATTCCCATAAATCTGAGCTGTACTTTGTGATTAGCAGCCAATATTAGCATGCTAATTTGCTAAAATGAGATTGCTAGACTGTGACTGAGGGATGACAAAACACCTGCATGGTGGTCATTGGGAATATGTTAGTATATTGAAGTTTCCTTTTAGCTCAAAGCATTGCTGCCTGAGTACAACTTCATAAAGCCACTAGCATGGCTAACTATTAAAGCTGGGTCACTTTATAATGTCACGGCAAATTTAAATAACTGCCTTGTTTTCTTGTCTTGACCAAAAGTGTTGCTTTTACTTTTACTGAGGCAGCACACTGTGGCTGAAACAGGCCACCAGAGCTCAAAGTATCAGCGTATTTCATCTTGTTTCATACACACATGTGAAAGAGAGTTGGCAGCAGTGATCCTAATTTTAACAGATGGTGAGGCAGCAGAGATTTCTTTGATGATCATCATCTGCTCTTCTTCCCTTGTCTTGGTCAGGTATTTCTCAGGTTTGCTGTGAAACAAACATCAAAACCAAAACCTCCTCCATCAGTCTTCCAGCAGCTGTGCTGTCAGATTTGACCATTTCTCCCTGGACTTACTATCAGTCTGTCTCATCTGCGTCTGCTCCAGCCAGTGGATCTTTGCATTTTACAGAATTTCTTTCAACATCCAAGAAGGCTTTGTTGTTTTTGGATACAGATACAGAAAAAGATAAAGATTACATAATAAAAACAGAGTCACAGAACCTGAAACTCTCCCAGGTGCATTACATAACATCTCATGGGGGTGCTGACAAGATGATTAAATATAATTTAATTATAATTTTGAATTGTTGGGAGCAATTCAGAGTTTAGTGTCTCTATAGCACTGTCGCCTCAAAGCAAGAAGGTTCCTGGTTCGAACCTCGGCTGGAACCTTTCTGTATGGAGTTTCCATGTTCTTCCCGTGTCTGTGTGGGTTCTCTCCGGGTACTCTGGCTTCCTCCCACATTCCAAAATCATGCACCTTATAGGTGAATTGGTGATTCTAAATTGGTCTCAGGTGTGAATTTGAGTGTTAATGGTTGTTTGTCTCTATGTACGATAAGCTGGTGACTTGTCCAGGGTGTACCCCTACAGATAATCGATGGATGAATGGATGGTGTCTCTGTATGTTAATGTATTTCACTGATGGCACCACTAGATGGCCTCATCTCTCCTCTGATTTCACTTAAACTGTACTTGAGCATGGAACCTGATCGAATTCCACCTGGGACAAAAGGTTTGTAACACATATATCAGGTGAACCCATTGACACAGAGGGGACAATATATAAAACACAACAACAGGTACAAGGCATGTCAACTCTAATACCAAACACCCACAGAAAAATTAGACAACCTGCACATTTATGAAGCTGCACAATACCTCTCCAAATTCTCCTTTCGGCACATTTTCATTTTTCTCTTTATTAATTTCAAGAGTCATTTTTGTATTGTGAAGGAGTCACTGTTGACGAACCCATCAATGTTTAAGCTTCAATGTGTTTGTCTACAGCTTCAGCTTCATTTCTCTGTCTGTTGCAATTCACAGCTGAACATCACTTCAAAAACTGATTATCAGGTGAAACTGAAATACTCTCTGCTCCCTTATCAACCACTGTCTATGTGCTCTTGAGCAGGGCAGCTGTGCCTCATTACAGCGTAGAAGGATTCATAGTAAATGTGTAAGAAATAGGGGGCACTATTTACAGGATATGGCAGAAATGGAATATAATATTCATAACTATGTTTTCATTGGTACAATAAGAATTGCTGTGTTTTTGTTACCTTAGAATGAGTCTAATCTACAAACTCCCGAGGTCCTCTTCCATTGTGTCCGCAATGTAGAACAACCATGTTTTTACAGTATCCCAGGATGGACAAACTAAACACTGACTCTTGATATGGCCTTTCAAATTTTATAGGTCCTCCTTCACACTAGAAAGGAAAAGGTGCATATATATATATATATATATATATATATATTGAAAAGCAGTTGCATATTTTGACACAGATCTGTTACATTACAATACTCTTTTATGTCCCAGGAATAATGCCACAGTACTATTCCATTGATATTTTTAGTTCAATAAAGCATTTGTTGACGTCTCCACTGAAATTCATCCATCAGTTACATACATATGTGCAGAGCATCCGCAATGAAGCCATGTTCCCACAATTCTCCTCAGTGGCCTAGACGTAACCTGGGCTCTTTTCTCTTTGTCTGCCTGTGTAATCTAATCAGAACTGCTACAGAATTGCACAATGGGTATCATTGTGTCTGTCTGTGTTGTTTCCAGTCCACAAGTTCACTCCTACAAAAATCAGGCAATCATACAGTCAAGCAGAATTTGAACTCTCTTCTTCTTCTCCTTCTTCTTCTTTGTTTATTCTTATTGTAATTACTTCTGTCTCTCTTGGTAAGTACAAATGATTGTCTTCAAGGAGTGACAGTCTAAAAATGGGCTCCTTCATCCCTGTATTTAAGCAATAATGTGTCTCCCCCACTCTATGAAGGGCCAGCTTTGTCTGTCTTTGAGTGTGGCTGTTTGCAGCTATAAACACTTTTTGTTTTCCAGTATAGTCCAGCCATAACAGTCTGTAGATTCATGCTACAAAGGGCTGTGAATGTGTGAAACATGAGATATTTCACTCTGGAGAAAAGCAATGGACAAAAACACAAACACTGACATCTCTCGAGCCAACACACACAGACGTTATGGACAATTTACAGCAGCAAAGACTCCAGTAAAGCAGCCACAGACAAAAGTAGATCAATACAGACAAAATGTTCCATTAGTTTAACTCCAATGTGTGTATTTTAGACACATTAACAGAGGCTGTTTGAATTAGAACAAAACACCAGAGTACTTTTGAATAGATCCAGCAGATTACCAGTTTTCTAAAGTTTTTAAGTGCTGATCATTTCAAATAGCACCTCAAAGGGATAGCAGACAATACACAGACAATTAGATTATTTATCCCATTTATGCCATTGGACAGCCTTGTCTTTGGCACTAACTGTAAAACTTCAATCAAACTTCATATTTCTAAAGATTTCAAAGATGATGCATGCATGTGGTTTTCTGGCTGTGCTGCTTTAACTCTGATTTAAACAGCTGATCTGCAGTATAATCATTAACAGTATAATTAGTGGAGAGAGCTTTTGGGTCTGTGAGGTGAAGCCAATGTGATGGTATCTCAAACCTGTATTCTAAGAATGTCACCGCCTAGCAGGGGCAGTGACAAAACAGTCTCATTGTATAAAGTCTTACGGAGAAATGACCCTACTAATCTCCTGATTTATTATCTCAGTAAACAGTTTCCTCATGACTTAATTGTCTCAATGGCTAGAGACAGAACGCCATTTTTAAGTAAATTCAAGTCAAAACCAAGAGGAACTGAACTCCACTGCCCACCAGTTCCACACTCTTGTTCAAATATGGTAATTTCTGGCTCCAAAAAAACAATATGCTAACCATAATGCCAAAGTGGATGTCCAACTAATGGGCGATGTCATAGTGGGGCTTATGCATAGGAATACAGAAGTTCTATGGTTAATGCCAAAGAAAAGGGCTGTCTGACAACAAGGTAAAGCAGTGAAAATATTCTCATTATAGTGTACACTTAAACGAATATTGATTTTTTTTTATGTTCTTTTTATGTGGCTAAAATATGATTTTCTGCTGACCCCGTCCACAGCAGTGCATAGTTATGCTTCTGTTCTCCAAACTGGGGGCGGGCTGACCACTGTCTGATGGAGGTAACACACTGACTATGGCTAGGAACCAAATACAATACAACCCTCTTCAAAATACCCCAACTATCCTTTTAAAGTGGGTGTGAAGGAGGCCCAGAAACTTGCATTCTATGGGAACTCGTTCTCTTTGGACTGATGACAAAGCTTTATGGAAACCACCTTCCTTTTGCCTCCAGCCCTGACTGTCCAGCATTAACATCTACCTGCTCTGCTCAGCATTTCCATTATTTCTGCAGCTGTCAGGAACTGCTTCACCTCCACAGCTCTGCATTATGAAACCGAGCTTCTGCTGCAGTTTGTCTGTGTGTGGTAGAGTTGTCTGCTGTATGACCTGTAAAACAACATCATTCTGGAGACCCAGTCTAATCTGCAAATGTATTAAGACATGCCAGTGGCTGTTAGAAGGACAAAAAACAATTTAGAAAACCAGACAGTCCGACAGTTTTGCCAGAGCCCCCTCAGCAATAATTTCTAACCTCTGAGCCACTGACCGATGCCAAGGACACAAAATGTTATGACAAAAATAACTTTACAGGCTATTTGTGCAGTAATTACCTTGGAGTTGGCTGTATGTTGGCACTGAATATTTCTTCATCACTCCTTGTTACACCAACAACAGTATAATGATCTTCTAGTAAAGTTCCTCATCACTCCATCATCATCCACGTAGCTACTGGACCTGCAATGTGTGCTGTGTTAAGTAGAGAACATTTATGTAAGAACAACTCGTACGTACAGATTCATTCTCAAGTGGTAGGTATGAGTCATTTAAAAGAACTTGTGGTACACCAATTATATTGCATTTATAATTTTCTCTTAGTCAAGTTGAAACAAGCAATTTACAATAAATTCTTCCAGTTAGACGGGGTTGACTTGGAACACTCATATGAACAAATGATTTCATGGAATAATTTCAAGGAATAATTTCATTTCATGAATTTTATGTCGAGAACATTTGGACCTCCTCAGAGCCTTTATTTTGTACCCTCAAGACTCGGAATGATTACAAAATTGACCACAAACTCTCACAATTTTGCCCACCCTTTGCTGGGAAAGTTTGAAGGGATTTCTTTACCATCTGCAGTGTTTGCTCAGTTGTTTCGCCAGGAGGGTCTTGAGTTGAAGGAATGTACATAGATTGTATCTACAGTTTATGCAAGCTACTACGCAGTTATATCGTGCGAAGGCTGTTGGGAAGCGTGATACAAAGTCAACTTTGGTGTCTGTTTGTGCGATCGTAAACTGATGATTCTGGACATTTCTGCAGTGCTGATGCAGAGGTGAGGCTGTACTGACAGTCTGGATAATAATAATGTTTTCTCAGCTGAAAATATAGTGGAGAACGACACTTTTCCCAGTGTTGGGTATCAGGGCTGCTAGCTACCCCTGAAGACTCTGATGTCATGTCCTCTGTGCATTTTCTGGGAATTTAGTGACCTGGGGGCAGATATAAACAAGTAAAACATAACACATTGCTGGTTGTTATAATTTGACTGCTTCCAGTATTAACAAAATAATGGCACAGTGTTTTGATCTTCATCATCAAATATACATACAATATAATAGAACAGTTATATTTAGTTAAAATATGAAAACTCCAGTTAATTAAAAACTCTTTTTTGGTGTCTGGTCAAGAGTTTGGGAAATCTCACAAATATTTTATACAGACATTACACATACCTAGTTCCCAGAGGGTGACTCAACTCCTTTCATATATTTGGTGACCCATAAGCTTACCTGTAGCGCCAACATGAGCTTCACATTTGTGGTTCTGAGTAAAATGCCTTGACCACTATTGGATGGATTGTCATGAAACTTGTTAAATTTATGTCCCCTTCTGGAAGTAAATGGCAAATGGCAGATCTGTTGCTCTGAAGGTCAATCAGAGATAGTGTATTCTGCTACCATGCAAGGTACCAACTGCTCATCACTTTGGGAGCTAATCATTCGTGCACATTTATATACCGATGGCTTCAAGAGCAATTTGGGGTTCAGTAGGGTTCAATTTGGGCTACATGTAGACTGGACGAACTGGGGATCGAACCACAGATCATCTGATTAATGGACTCCTGAGCCACAGCTGCGCCCTTTGTCCTCGCCCCGAAATTAATTTGCTGTTTGGTCCAGTAAATCAGATTCCTGTTGGGCACAGACGAGGAGGGGCCAAACCAACAATAGTTGGGCATCACTACCCCGAGAGCAGCCTGGGGTAGAGACAGAGAGACAATGCAGCAGTTCATAAGTTGGGCAACTTCAGTATCTGAGGTTTAAAATGCAAGAGACGAGGAAATCATCAAGCAGGAGGCCTTGATCACCCACACAGTCAACAGGGACGGGAAGGTATGTTATCTTCATCATAAAACACTTATTTCATTTTATTTTCTCATATTAAACCATAAGTGGCAGATTTGGTCACAGGTTCTGCAGGCCTTTACAGAATTGCCTATATCAGTATTCCATAGTCATTTTGAAAATTCTTATTTATGACATTTATTGGTTACGAAATCTTTAACTGGAGGACTGTCATGATGTTCTAGTCATCATGGTGATCTGGGTGACTTTTTTTAAGCTTGGGTTGGGGTGAAAGGTTTTAACTTTCCTTCTAAGCCAGACTGATGGATTTTAGCCGGACATGCTAACATTTCCAGCTTATGTTGAAACAGATAAACACATCGTTTAACCAATTTCTTACACTTTTGCCCTTTTCTTGTAATACAGAATATCAGTCTTATTGGCAGTTAGCAATAATTGGACAAAGGCTGTTTGAAGGAGGGGTTTGTGGTTAATTGACCCCTCCTAAGCCCCTACCCTTTCCACTCTGTGCTCAAATAACGGTTGAGCAAGCGTGGTAGCTGGTAGAACCTCGGGCAACTTTGTCCTTTTCTGTAGGGCACTTAGATCTGCTTTGTGCTTATTTCTCCATGTTGAAATGACAAATACATTTTGAACTCAGTAAAAGATAAAAGAAGTATATTTATATTCTCACACCTTATGTTAGCTAATGTTAGAAAAATGCTAGCTAACAAGCTTGCTCATTTACTTAACTCGTTAGTTAGATAGTTATGGTTTTGTTAACATTGGTTATGAGAGGTAGCTAGCTTGTAGCATGTGCAGCACTGTCACCTCATAACAAGAAGGGTCCCGGTTTGAACCTTGTCTGGGGTCTTTCTTAGTTTAGTTAATAGTTGATACACCAACTTTATGTCCCTTTATTGAAGGCTGATACATTGGATTCTGGGAAACTGAATAGAATACTGTATGTACATTAGGTATAACATGAATAATCCTTGAGTCAAATCAATGACAAGTTAACACAACCATTTGCTATTATAGCATCATTATCATGCCAGCATGTGAATTTTTGTCATGTCAACTGAGTACATTTACTCACATATAAATTTGATATTTGTACTTGTAATGCAATTTTCTGCTACTTTAAACCAGTACATTTCAGTGGGAAATATATAATTTTCCCTTCACTACATTTGTTAACATTTCATTTAAACATCTAAACATGTATTTTTTGGTGCTAACACATCTATACTTTTACTTAAGTAAACTTCTGAAGGCAGGACTTTCACTTGTAATAGAGTATTTCTACAGTGTGGTATTGCTACTTTTACTGAAGTAAATGTTCTGAGTACTTGTCCCACCGCTGGGTAAAAGGTAGAGAGAAGTCCAGATGGGTGGACAGACAAGCTTAATGACTAAACTATGAAAGTAAAATGTAAAACGCAGCTTGTCGTTGTTGCAGCAGTGAAATGTCTGAGCGCTGGTGTTAATAAAACCATAAAATCACATCTGGAAACTGCAGCAGAGAGACCGCAGGCTGAAACCCACACGTGAACATAATCAAGACTCCACTGAAACCTGGAAATGAACCAGATTTAATCAGTGTGTGCGAGATTGATGGAGTGTAAAGGACTCAGTAGGCTTCAAATAAACTAGTTTGTTCAACATGTTGACAATCCAACAAGCACTATTTATTTTAAAACTGATCTACAGCCATAATATGAAACAACTTCCTGATAATTTAGCTATTCTGAGAGTTAAATATGTAGTTTGCTCTGGGAATGACGCTAAGGGGATTAAGGTTAAGGTTAACTCTCTGGAGGAACATGAAATCCAAACTAAATTTCCTAGAAATCTGGCCTATAGAAGTCTTGTTCTGTTGGATGTGCAATTATGTCTTGGGTTCAGAGCATGTGATGGGATGTTTTGAACATGGGAATGCAATTTTTTGCATGCACATGTTATATTTTGTAGACAACAGAAAAGAAAACAAATCCATTTTGTCATCTCATCCCCTGGTTCTCAGCTAGTGTTTATATCCTAGACTAAAGCTTTTCAAGGACCCTCAAGAGCCCATAAGGGATACGGGTTCAAAGGTATTCAGTCTAATCAGGTCAGATTGAATTTGTTGTATTGCTGCAGGTTTGTGTCAATATGTCTAATTCCAAAATCATCTTTGATCACACAGCTGTCATCATCACATTTTTTGAGGCAGACGAAGAGCATACACAGAAGAAATGACATGTTCTGCTGCTGTTTTCCATTACTGCTGCTCATTAATTGGTGGAGCATCATGCCAGGCTTGCTTTTCCCTCTGTGAGACGGTTCAGCGCTACCACAGTTTGGATCAGGTCTCATTATCCTCAGATCAATTCAGACCAGTTCTGACTGTCAGTGAAGACCTCTGGTCTGGAGAATAATATGTTAGATCAGGCCTTAATGCACAGCCATCTTTCTTACACTAACACACACACACACATTTGTAACCTCACACACACGTAATCTATATAATACATGTTTAGGGTCAAATCAGCAGTCTGACTCAGACTTTATGTGGTTTTAACCCCCCCCCAATACACACACACACACACACACACACACACACACACACACACACACATTACGACAGCCACTCTATGGTTTTTGGACATTAACAGTGGATCATTAACTGCTAATTCAAGGCTGGCTTCATACTTTCCAGATTACACTGTACAAACTGGTCAGAAATCAAACACACTCACTCAGACCCATCCAGCCCAGCCTGAGACACACAAATACAACATCACCACATCTGCACAAATCGCTGCCAAAATGCTGCAGATAAAATCCAGCTAATGCAAGCTTGATAACTCAAGAGAGATTTTTTTTAAGGCAGATTTTTCACAGTTCTGATAACTAAATGCAAAGGAGGAGTAAGAATCCCAGTAAAGACACAATAGAAAGAAGGCCAGAAAGATAATGACTGATTAGTGCTACCATGTGAGTGCCTAGCTCAACCAGCGAGCAACCTCTTTAGTTCATTTCATAAAGTTTATTCAAATGACATACTTGTACCATTGACTTCTATCTCATATGAGGTTAAATAAAGTGATGTAACACAACTAATGATCTTCAATAGATTCCTCAGATTTGGTCTCTCTGTTTCCTCAGATGTAAGCACTTTTATTATAGCTTACCAGTGGTCAACAGCAAGTACACATGAACGTTAACCAAGATGAACAGATGTACTTATATATATTTACTTTAAATTAGTTGATTTGAGCATGCTCATCGAAGCCTCAATAGTCAGCAACACTTGTGATACTGTGAGGCTGTCCAGGTATTTGGTCAAATTAAAAATTGGTCCTGATGATAGTGCTGGATGAAAGGTTAAGGGAACATCAAAGTTGTTATTTACTGAAGAATGAATGACTGAACTAAATTAGTTGTTGATATTTCAGTGGCGCACCAACATTCCCATCCTTTCAGAGCTGTGCCAGTAGCATGGCTAAAAATCATGAGGGTTAGCTTGCATTGACAGTCTACCCTGTCCTCATCTGGATCCAATTAGTTGAGTTCAGCTGCTTTTTACAATTTCGTTGTGTCTGTCTGAGACAAAGCATCAAATTGAGACTCCAATGTCAGTTTGGTCTCAGACTTTGTGTTTGGGGGGTCTTTTTTGTGGTCTGGAGTAGCGGTGTTTCCAGAGGTTCTGGGCCTTTCGGTGGTTGGAGGACAGCCTGAGTGGCTTCACCACACTCTGTTTGCCTTGGATAAGCGGCACCAGGAAAACCATCCAGCTTGGAGGATTATGAAACTGCACACGGCCTAAAGAAATGCTTTCCTAAACTGAGTCGGACATGAGGAAACTTTTTGATAAATTACAGCCTTCTTAAAATGTTTTGAAGGAAACATTTTGACAATTTATTTGTGACTATAACTCTGAGTCCTCTTTCCTCTGTTGTCCTTTCTCCAACTCTCCACTCACTGATCCGGATCCAAGATTACTGCCATCATAAAGTTCTCGTGCCATTAAAGTCATCAGAAAACATCAGCTCCGGGCCAGCGCCTCCTCAGATGAATGAAATGATCAGAGAAGCCTCAGCCCACCGGCGGTTTCCTGCTCCCTGCTCTGGTTACAATCCCGCAAAGAGAATGATGGGAGATTTTCCGTGGCATCCTTGGAGGCAACCTCAGTGACCATGTTTCCCAAGAGCTGGGTCACAATGTCTTTCCCCCAACTTTGGAAAAACTGAAATATGAATTACTTGCATATGAGGGGGCGCCAAGAGCAATTAGATGGGGGCTCTTACATAAAGAGCTGGAGGAAGCAGTTTCAGAAGAATGACAGAGAAAAAAATAAAAGGCAGTGTAACAAAGAGGCTAATGCTTGTATGTGCTAAATGTGTAACTGAGTATATGCAGAATTTTAAGCTTTGTAGTTGTAGTTTTCCTAAAAAAATACAAATAAAAATACAGATTTCATTTAAGAAATTATAAAACTGAGCAATAACTGCTTCACTGTACACATCGATCCTGTTGTCCGTGTGTCATCTACTTTAATCTTTGTTTTATTTATTTTTTTACAAATACAGTATATAGCTCTTTTTAACAAAAACATCTTTATAAATTCCAAGCAATAATTTTTTTTTAGGTTACATCATAGTGGACTGCTGACAGCTGAGAAGTGAACATTTCTCTCATAAAACCTTAGTTACTGTGTGTTAAAATCATGACAAGGAACACTGCAGTAGATGGGTTGCATTGTCCACTAAATCAGCATTATATCTCTGTGATGTTTTTAATGGATGAAATTCGAAAGACTTTCTTACTGTGGAAAAAGTGTATTCGAGTTACTGGTTAGTTTTAATGGGTGTTAAATTATGAAAGAGGACAACATGCTTGTTTTCCCTGTCTACAATGACAATATCTACATGCACACTAATTTTTCACTATTATTTAAAATATGACTATCATGTAAACAGTATATTACGTTTGGATAATTAGTCCTCATTTTGAATGTAGCATTTTTCTATTCAGACATGGAGATGCTAATATCATTCAGGTTTCAGGAGCATTCATTGGCCAACACTTTGCAAGGCTGAGGTAGACAAGCATGCACAAAAGAAAAAAATACATTTCTGATTGAGTCATAGTCACTTTTAAACATAATGAAAGACTTGGATACCAACAGATTTTTGACTATGGGCAAATATTGCAATGGCAATCTTTTCATTACGTTAACTGGAGCATTCAGAGCTGCATGGGATTGGGATTTGGGATTTTAACTGGCATACTTTTCATCACAGTCCTGCTCTCTCTTAGAACAATGGAGTTGTTGTGTTGTGGAATTTGGAGCACTCACTTCAGTGATAATCATTGATGTGTCCTTTTGCAGGCCTGCCTGATTATTTCTGCTCACTGAAGCTCAAAATGTGTTTATTTTCTCTCCAAACATGTCAATTCTCTCCTCTGCCTTTGTAGGACCACTAATTGCTCCATGAGGAATCAGAGGCCATGGTGCTGATGGAGCTCCGTCTCCTTGTACTTGCCTTGTGGGTTGGCGCTGGAGTAAAGCTCCAAGTTCGGGGCGACCAGATGAAGCCGTCCCGGGCACCGCTGATCCCTCATCGGCCTTTTGTTGTAGTGTGGAATGCTCCTACTGAGTCCTGCCGCCTTCGATTCAAGGTGGACCTTGACCTCAGAGTTTTCGACATTGTAGCAAATCTCAACGAAACCCTTAGTGGCCCAAACGTTACCATATTCTACCACAGCCACTTGGGATACTACCCATACTACTCCAACGGAGTTCCTATCAACGGTGGACTACCGCAGAACCAGAGTATTTCCAAACATCTGAGCAAGGCCCGGGCCGACATTGATAAACTAATCCCCCACAAGGATTTTCGAGGCCTGGGTGTCATTGACTGGGAGAACTGGAGGCCCCAGTGGGTCCGAAACTGGGGGTCTAAGGACATCTACCGCAACAAATCCAAGGAACAGATCCGGAAACTTCACCCAAACTGGCCAGAAAGCAAGGTGGAGAAGGAAGCCAAGGAAAGTTTTGAGAGGTCTGGGCAGGCCTTCATGAACCTGACTTTGGCCCTGGCTGAAGGTCGTAGACCAGATGGCCTTTGGGGGTTTTACCTGTTCCCAGATTGCTACAACTATGGGTATAAGCAGCACCCACAACGGTACACTGGGGAATGCCCCAATGTTGAGCATGTGCGCAACGACCACTTGATGTGGCTTTGGAAGGAGAGCATGGCCCTCTACCCATCCATCTACTTAGATTATGAGCTCAAGTCCTCTCCCAATACTGTCAAATTCGTCCACTATCGAGTCAAGGAAGCAATGAGGATTGCATCCATTGCCCGTCCAGACGTCACATTGCCGGTGTTTGTCTACTCTAGACCTTTCTATGCCTACACCTTTGTGGTTCTTTCAGAGGTAAGTTTTCAATTTTTTAATGAATTACACCTCCTTACAGCACCCTCAGTGCCCAATAGACATCTTAAATAAGCAGAAAAGCACTCATTTTGCTGAGTCAACCACCCAGACAAATCAAAGTGCTCACATATGTTTATCATTCAGCCTTAGGCTTGATCTTTCTGTCATGATGGTTGCCTTGTTGGCCCTGGTGGCTGTGTTTGTGTGAATATTGTAATTAAAGAATTCTGAGCCATTCTCTTTATGGTAATGTCAGTATAATTGAACATGTAGTCAAAGATGCCTTCCCAGAGAAAGACATTCAGTATGCTTGTAACCACAAGAGCATTTGTAGGTTTTGAAAAAGGGGTGAAACTGGATGTGTCATATAAAAAAATGGAAACTTATACAACAGTTATAGTTGGATTAAGGTATTTACTAGACTGAAAATGTCTGTTTCAGGGTGACCTAGTTCACACCATCGGTGAGAGCGCCGCCTTGGGAGCATCAGGTGTCGTCCTCTGGGGATCATCAGAGTATTCTCGATCACAGGTAACAGTAAAAAGTACAATAAAAAAGTGCTGTTCAAACTGGTAACTTGGGACTAATTTGCCAACATGCACTACAAGAGTTTTTAAATATGTTAATGTGTATATTAATGCTAATATATACATATATATGTTTCAGTAATATTCAAAAAAGAGAAAAAGAGCTTTAAACTCACTTAAAACCAGATCAAAGGAACAGCCTTAAACCGAATGCTTACTCTAGAGCATTAGTCCTGCATTAAAGCATAGACTACATAAAACTAGCCACAAAGAATTCGAGAACAATAAATAATAAACCACATACAGTCATGGTGCATAAAACAAGGCTTCATAATTGACTGTGAAAAGCATGAACATATATCATCATTCTCTCCTCCAGAATCCATATTTCCAAAAATAGTGATTTTTTTTCTGCCCCCGGGGCAAATCATCTGATTTACATGTGAAAATGGTTAGGATTTCTGTTGGTGACTGTGAATTACTTTTACATCCTGTTTAGAGTGCCAGTTGTAAATATGTCATGTAATCATTACTTAAGATAATATATGACCACAAATGAAATGGTGGAAATTAACTTATTCTCCCTTGAAATGAACATTGTCAGTCATCAGACTCCCTTTTAGCTGAAGTAGTGTGTATGACTCTCAAGCAAGAGATACATTCTTTGCCTTTCCTAAACTCAAAACACAAAAGCAAAAGTGTGTGTTTTCGCTAACATAATCTGCTGATGTCATCATGTCTAGCTAACTTATATCCTGTAACCTAGATATCAAATATAATGTTAGCTAACTTCCTTATTTTGCAGGGTTACAGGTTAAATTACAACAAGTGTCATCCAGGACTGTAACATTCATTTCAGTCCTCGATGCTACAATATCAGTGTTTAGGCTAATATTAGCAGCTCTTCCTGCTCTTTCTTGGATTTGGGAGAGCTACCAGTGATCTTTTACTCTTGCTAAAATCATATACACTGTTTCAACATATCATCAATCAAGCAGCAATCTAGTTTGACTATGTATGTTTTTCAATTCCAAGCATTTGAGCACTGTTATGTTCGAACAAACCGTATCTTCTACAGAGGCTGTCAACTGGTTTACATGTTGACTATCTACATGCCACCTGTTAGCTTTAGCCTTAGTCTTATTTGCATCACTTCATAGCACTGAGGTAGCATATCATGTATGAAGCCATAAAATGCAGGCTTCTGAATTTCAAACAAGTCCACATTAAAACGTCAGCTGAAGATGGACTTTGAAAACCAGCTGAAGGAGTTAACAATAATTAGTTGAGCTGATTAAAATGTGCCATTTTGAGTCTATCATTGCAAACTGCACATGTGCTGCAAGAAGATTAGAAGGCACAATGGCTTACCAAGTAATTCATAGCTCATAACACAAAGAAATATATAGGTACAACTTGAATGTGTTGTAAATGTCTACATTAAATGATTTAGAATATTTTGTGGCAAATATACAAGTTACAATTTATGACAATGTCTTCTGTCTTTTGCCTCTTCTAGAGGAACTGCCTGACAGTGAAGAAGTACATCGATGGTCCACTGGGACATTATGTCATCAACGTCACCTCAGCCGCCAAGCTGTGCAGCAAAGCGCTTTGCAAGAAGAACGGCAGGTGTGTCCGAAAGAGCCTGGAATCAGGCGCTTACCTGCACCTGAATCCGCGCTTCTTTCACATCCATCGCAACCCAACACCCAGGGGCCCCCACTTCCATGTCAGTGGCCACCTCAACAACTTCGACATCCTTGACATGAAGCACAAGTTCACCTGCCAGTGTTACCAGGGCTGGACAGGTGTTTACTGTGAGATGCCCCAGGGTCCACTCCGTCCTCCTCCTCCCATACTTCAGCCCACCATTCCTCTGCCTCACCCCAAGGAGAACAGCCTGCTGGGAGATATCCTACTCCTCCTATCCCTCCATTTCTCCTGTCTGTGTATCATCATGTTCTTGGGACTCTGTCTGATTATAAAGTGTCTGATACTGTAGACACCAAGACTTGATTTTAGGACCACAGCTGTAGAAAGGACAACATACAGGTCTGTAGAATAAGCAGCTACATCTGAGTGTTAGCCTGACCTTAGGTGTGATCAGCTGGAGTTCCTTTAATGTCCACTAGATGCTGCGCCAAGAAAACTGACTTGAAATGAATGGGAAAACCTCCAGTCAGTTCTCCGTAGTTAAATTTACCTAATCTAATGTGCATCTTAAATCTTTTAATTAAAGGGATATTCAATCAAAAATTGATGTTTTGTGTATCTGACACTCCTGAGCTCAAAAGGTCACTAAAATGTTTGTGGCTTTTCGCAGTTTCTCAGCAGTGACAAAATTTCAGAGCAAAAAAAGATTGAAAACATCAACAGAAACTTCTCATACCACTGCACCAACCATAATCTATGTCTATCAACCCTCCATTTTCTAACACTTATCCAGGTCCAGATTGTAGTGGCAGCAGGCAGGGTAGCCATTGCCTATAGAAGCCTTCATTAAATTTAAATCGCTTATGCTCGCCTGCAAAGTAGTCTCCGGTGCTGCACCTACCTACTCGGATGCCCTTATACCCGTTGCGCTCCTCCAATGAACGACGCCTGGCTCTGCCACCCATTTGCTCAGGTCAATCCAGACTTTTCTCGTCTGTTGTTCCCCGTTAGTGGAATGCACTACCAGCTCCTACCAAATCAGTGGTGTCCCTCTCTACCTTTAAGAAACTCCCGAAGACCCAGCTCTTCAGAGAGTACCTCCTGTCCTAGCACTACCAAAAACTGGACATGCTAAATCCATCCCTGTACTGTCACAGCACTTACTGCTGCACTAACAGGTCCTAGTCACACTGGACCTTGATTGTTTCCCTTTTTTGTAAGTCACTTTGGATAAAAGCGTCTGCTAAATGACTAAATGTAATGTAGCCCAAACATTCCTCTCTTCATCTACATCCTCTAGCAATCCACTGTTTATCATGAATGGATAACCTCAATCCATTATACCTCTAGTCTTGTAGTGCAACTTAGGACATTCACATATGAATTATATTTGGTAAAATTAAATTTAACATAAGCTGCTGTAACTCTGTCAGCCTACTAATGGGTACTAATGGGATATCTGCCCTCAAATACAATCCTAAAACAGGTGTCCAGGAAGCAGTTTTGATCAGGTGTCTTAACCATGTCAAAGAAAAAAACATTAATATTGTATCTTCATTATTAATCTCAGTATGCTCCAAAGCTCCGAACTTGTCAGAGCCTATAGGTCAATGTATGCAAAAGATGCACTTTTGGGTGAGCGCCTCTATAAAGCTATGCATCTGTGTTTCTACAGCCTAAATCAAACAGGCTGTAGGCTGTACTTTACATACAACAAAACAGTCGACTGGTTCAACAGGATTAATTCCTGCAAAATTGAAATGTCTTTGGCTTAAGTTGGTATTTTTCCACTAAGATCCTATTTTCCCATGTGTTTGTGTTCATGGGTACAACAATTTTTGAAACTGGTCCAGTACTCAGAGAGGGGGCGGCAGCTAGCAGAAACAAAACCAGGGTACATCAGCACAGTATGTCTACTAAAGTGCTTGTTTTTGCCGTTGACAGGCTCAGATTGTTATTCTAAGTGTCTGACGACTTTATGGAACGGATCCTACAGAGACAGACATTTATATTAAAGAGTAAGATCCTTTTAATTTACCCAGAAACAGATATATTGCTCTGTTAAAAGCAACCAGACTCCAGTGGCAAGAACACGGGAGATGCTGGATTACCACAGACTTGACCGCTTGGCTGGTTTGTATTGTTATGTGACTGTTTTAAAGTGTTGAAAACACCAAAGTAACACAATGGCACAAACAAGCTAACCGATTGAGGCAACAAACCAGAAAGGTAAAATTATGTTTTTTACCATTGTCTGGTAACTTTGAACGCAGCAAAATAAGGGCTGTTTCTGGTTAAACAAAATCTATCTATGAAGGGATCTGTAGGATCCTTTCCGTAATGTTGACAGACACTTAAAACAACAGTCTGAGCCTGTCAGTGGCAAAAAGCACTTAAGTGGATGTACTCGTCCCAATGGATAATGTTGTAGTTTGGTTTCACAGCTGGCTGCAGCTCCCTCACTCATAAACATTAGAAAATAGGGTCCAGGTTGAAAAATATCTAAAATGAAGTGTAAAAACTTTCTTTGGCAAACAGCTAATTGTGTTTTAGCCTGTTGTAGACAGAACTAATCACTTACTTTAGT
Source organism: Sciaenops ocellatus (assembly GCA_033000465.1). Classification (NCBI taxonomy): domain Eukaryota; kingdom Metazoa; phylum Chordata; class Actinopteri; family Sciaenidae; genus Sciaenops; species Sciaenops ocellatus. Next base: position 23,835,431 of record CP136871.1, on the reverse strand, counting down.
ACCTCATATGTGTCTTGCTGAAAAACATTTAAAAAGAGAAACTGAGCTGGCATTTATTTTCTACAGCAGGAGCACAAAATAAACATTATTCTTCCATAAAATCCTCATAAAACAATCAATAAATCAACAGAGACAGTTCAGTCAGTTTATAGTCTGTCATTTTTGTAATGACTGTAATGAGGCTAAAATCACAGCCAGCACTTCATCAGCCTGCTGGATGAATCTGCAGTTTGGTGGTGATGGAGCAGTCAGTCAAATGATTCATAGCTAGCTGTGGTGGGACGCATCACATGACCATACAGTTTAACAATAGTCCCTGTTTGTCCCACGGGAAAGGGAGGGACAGCCAAGTGTCAAGCTGCTTTGGGAGAAGGAGAAGCTTATGTTAAAAGAAGAGCTATCAAAACACTGCATTACAGAAAGTGTTGAAATCAGCTGATTATAAAGGGAGGTCTTTACAAACTGCACTTTAAGAGAAGCTTTAAGAATTAAGAGTTTCAACACTAATCTGCTGCTGGAGGAACAGAGAGCTGCACGATATTCACTGATGAATTTGAAGGTCATGCTACTTATGTTTATTTTTGTTTTATATTTGTGGAGTTATTACTGAGCCCAGTAGATGTTTTGTAACCCCTGACTTCATTTTACTAGATGACTCCCCACAAATAAACAGATTCAAAAGAACTCTTCAACATTTTATGGAAAAAAAGATTATTTGTCTTTCTTTCTGAGTGTGAGAGTTGTTATAAGTAGAGAGCTGGAGTCAGGATGTGGTTAGCAGAGCTTAACATAAACTAGAAGAAGGGGGGAACAGCTAGCCTGGATCTGTTCAAAGTTTACTAGTACTTGTATGAGATCTGTGTGGAGTTGGCAAATAAAAATCTGTACCAGGAGAGAAAAATCTGGATTGATTCATCGTTAATAGACACTTGAGTTCAACCACCAGAGAACAATCTTGAGCATCAGCTGAAAGACAAACAAACACAGACTTACTTACATGGAAGCTACCCAGTACAGTGTCAGTCTGATCCACTGCAGCAGTTTGGAGGGTCAACTTTGCCCAGTGGAATTATACACGGCATGTCTACTTTCAAAAATACTGGATGCAGGTTTTATCACTTGCTGCTCTGCCTCCCTCCACCGTATCTTGTAACATATAATGTAACTTTGGTTATCCAAGGAAGCTCCGCTAGCCTAGTGTTCACCCACAATTCAAAGAGTGAACAACCTAACAACTTTATTGCCCAGCTGTGGCCACAAAATCAGCGATCACAGTTAGCTGGTTATAATTTTGTGTCGACTGAAAACTCCTGATTGTGTTCTGTCACTGCATCAATGCAAAATCAGCAATTTCCACAACTTTAATGTCAATGTGTCCAGACATGTCCAGATAGTGTTTATGTGATCATACATTTTCGGCTACTCATGACTGAATTTCTGTCATGAAGACCTGCACAAGACGGACAGAGCTTCACTTTCCTCACTCAGATTTATCCTGCTGCTCCTAGATAAAACCTTCCAGCTTCCAGTCTCATGCCCACTTCTCCAATCTTTAAAAAAACAGAATAAAGCAGAGAGGAAAGTGGAGTTAATACTGTTTAAATTGTACTGACTTGACTCAAACCTTCACCTAAAATAATAGTAAATAAGTAATTAAATGACTATTTATTGGTGGCTCACCTTCTCATGAACCTGTTCATTAAACATGTTTTGGACGTGAATATGAGTTGCCAAGCACATAAAACACAGCGAGTCAGAACATTTTATAACGAATGAAAACATGACAGTTTGTCCAATAAAAACACAATTAAGAAACTTTTAGTGGTTTTCAGCTCCTCAGAGGACGGACGCTCTGACCACTAAACACTCCACCCCGAGTGAAAACTGTCAGGTCCAGTCACGAGGAATATTCATTCACTCCTGGCCTTGTTGTTTTTGAAATAATGACAAATGATCACATGTAGACCTCCAGTCCTCCCTCAAACCCTTTTAACCTTCGGTTTGTAGATGTAAGACATTCAGATGGAGATTAATGTGAATTTATAACCTTTCTAATGCTGTTTTTTGAACCTTGCTTTACCATTGTGTGCTAATAGTTGTCTGTGTTTTCTGACAAGTTCCTGAAGGGACATTTTGAAGCCTATAGAGTTTGCTCACTGTTCACCATCTTTGTCTGGAGCGAGAATATCTTTATTTGCAAAAGTAGTGGAGATTAGGTGAATATGAAATGAGATACGCAAACACTAAAAAGTCAGAGGCTCACCAGAATCAAAATCCATCCTCTGTGGATAATGAAGTTCTGAACCAGATTTCACACCGTTCAAAGCTCTTCATGTGTAAATTTGACTTCGGCAGAGCCGAAGCTGACTCAGCTGAATAATTCTGACAGTGTGACTGTTGGCGCTATTATCGGATTATGACCCTTGACAGCCGAGGAAGTAAAAAGCCTCAGCATCCGTCCTCTCAGTTTCATGCCAGAATCTTTTTTTCTTCATCTTCTAAACACAAACCTGAGAACCTAAGAACAGAGGAAATCATGTTAATGACAAATAGATCATAAAATATGACTTTAAAGACAACTGTGTTCCCTTCAATTGTTTTTACATGACCACATTTAAAGAGTTTGCTTTCTAAAACACGGTATCCTATATCCACGTTATAAAATAAACTCTCGAATAAGTCTTAAATACAGTATACAGAAAACAAACACCTGTAATTTTACAAACCGCAGACATCAGTTAGCTCCTGTACTTTAACTAATAACCATAATCAGCTTTAGTTCAGTGTCAGCAATCATGCTGGATGTTAAGCTCATCTGTAGTGAAGCTGGCAGAGACTCAACATGAGTCTTATGTCTTCTCTCAAACTGAAAGCAACAGTCTGTCAGAGGAAAATTTCACAAGAGATCAAACCACTGCGAGTAACAGGACAGAACCTTTAAAATGACCCCAACACTGTTTTTGCATGTTATAGTCCATTAAGGAAAAGTCTGGTGTTATTGCTGTGTTAAAAGCTAGCATGAAAAGAACAATAATGTTAATACATTGCTCAAACAGCTTTTTTTAAAATGGTCTCAGGGTTTCATGTACGTACACAGATCTCCGTCTCTCTGTGTCCAGCATATTATGTTGGAGGAGCATCCTTCAATCAGAGTGCCCTCAGTCTGTCCACTTTTATATACAGTATATATACAGTATATGCGGTATATGTATTTAAAAAAAAAAAAAAAAAAAAAAAAACGCACTGCATTGCTCTTTTCTTTACAATTGTAGGCTTAAACAAAAAAGGCAGTGCAGTGCAACCTGCAACAAGCACTCTATCTGATTGGGACCTTGCACTGCATCTTTGATTGGCTGTTTATCAGCTGTTCATCATCTCACTGCAGCTTCTCCATCAGCTTCATCTGCTGCCGCTGATTATAGGCTGGGAAAGAAAAAGCAACTAAACATTTACGACCTTCATACACAAACAATTAACGAGGTCTAAACGCTGACGACCGATGATCAGGATGGATGATATGTCTCAGATGGAAAAAAAAAAAAACATCTTAACCAGCGCCACTTCCGTCTTTCCGTAAGAAAAGAGGGTTAGACTGAACCCTCAGGAAAACCCATAATTTCCCCCTTAAAAATGTATAGAAGAAGGAAAACTGTTACTGTTGTATGGGTGAAAGTTTGTGTCTTGACTGAAGTCGAGGGAAAAAAACTGAGGATCTCATTTTATTATGTACAATTTGAGATTTTAGAGTGAACGCTGGATGTTCCTGTATCAGTTTTGTCCTTTGTAGATTAGTTATGTTGTTTTCTCTCTAAAAATAGATAAAATTTGGACAATTTTACAACATTTTTGGATGAGATTTTGATATAAAGAAAGCATTTATATGTGTTTACTGTTAAGTGCTGGCAGTAATCTATTGTTCTATTCTTGTTTTGTCCCCATTTTCATTTTAACCAAAAGCATCTTCAAAGCTATGCTCACAACAAGAGCACCAGAACTGTGGTAAGCATTGCTAAGAACCAGTTTTGAAAGAAAGGGAACTGTCTTGAGGCGCAGTGGTGGGGCACAGCATTGTTGAAATATTTCACTACAAACCACAAATACAAACCTCATGGTGATGTGACAGGAAAAGTCAGAGTATCACCATCAGTAGAATTTACTTTCTAGAAATAATGGATGATAATGGTTTTCATGTCAATAGTTGCTGAGGTATGTCAGTCTGGTGGTAGACTGACTGGCCATTTTCATGTCTATCTGGCCAGTAGCACTTCTCAAGGATCAGTGTTGGTCAAAGTGAAATGGCCTCCTCGTGGGGTCACAAAAAACATCAAGATTCAACCTGTGATAACCAGAAACATCCACAGATTTTGTTAAAATCAAGGAAGGATATCACTAACCTTTAGATGTGGGACAAAAAGTCAGAATCTTAAACCTGGTTTATTTTTGAAACAAATGTGACAACTTAACAAAAGGCTAAATCACTCTTAGTCATTTTACAGCATAGTAACATTTATAGTGTTGAAACAGTCCATCAGAGTGAGTAGAAGTCGTCTCCTCCAGTAAAAACACCAACATGGCTGCTGTCCAAGCAGCCTGGCGTCAGGCTGTTGATTCTAAATCCAGTCAACCTCTCAGATCCTGATCCTACAATAACTAAGTGAAGCTCCTCGAAAGCCATAAAATGCAGAATTATGTTGGTGGGCGAAGATGGCATCAGAAACAATAATATGGCTGCTGAGGAAAGCTGGCAGCCCCGCAATAAAACACACTGTGGTTGAATTTCACTGGCTTGTTTGCAAGGAACCGCACTGTAGTGACTGTACGAGACCGACTCCTGCAGATCACTCTCATTTCTGTTTAACGTGCAGACTGAAGCTTCGGCTCCTGGAGGTCAAAGGTCAGAGCCACAGCTGACTAACTGTGATGAATGGAATTATGTCCATTTCCTTCTGTGAGATGGACTGATAAAAACATTAGAGAGAGCAGAGAAAAGAGGTGCGGTGTTGTTTCAACAGGAAATGATAATTCTGCTATGTTGTAAACTTACGTAACCCTTCAGATGAGATAACACTTCTTTTACTCTATGTGGGAGGTCAGCTGGGAGGAAGTGCTACGGCCTCTTCCTGCCTGAACCACTCACAGGAAAAGTCACCTGTGCTTACATTTTCACTGAGCTGAGCAAGTTGTTGCCTAAAAAACTCTTTGCTGCCATCCTCGCTCAGGCTTTCAGGTCTAAACCCCCATCTCCATGCAGGCCTCATGTCCTTTCAATAAGGGATCAGTATCCTGTGGGTGTCTGCCGAATAGCCTAACCAATGTGGGGCGACAATGCATATATGAAACTGAATAAACATACTAAATTGGCTCAAACACTGCATTTGAAAGCAATGATGTAGGTCCACTTTATAATTGATATACACTTGACGCTTGTTGGGCGGATCAGATAAATGGTAAAAGGACTCCACATACGTAGCTCTTTTATACCTCAACGGATAAAATGCTTTACAATTGGACTCTAATTCAACAATTCACACACACACACATACTCACACTCTGATGGCAACTGAGCAGCAATGCACACTTTGACACGTGGACAGGAACGCTTTACCTCCTGAACCACAGCTGTCCCCATTTCACAAAAACTAATTGTAACACCTCCAAGAAGCATTCAAAATGGATTGAAATCCTCTGAAGGTGAGGAAGTATTCTACGCACATGCTGAAAAGGCATATATGTATTTGTCTCTCCAAGACACTGTCTAATATTCTGGAATTTTGCAGTTCAAAGTTAATCAATGGCTACCTGGAGGGAAAATTGAAGCAGTGATTTTGAAAATGATTTTAAAATATAGACATCATGTTAAAGCATAAAAAATGGTGGTTCTTTATGTTTGTTTAGGAGGAGATGGAAGTGAGAGGGAACCAATAGTTCAGTCAATATGATGAAAGGTTTCTGTTCTTTCATCAATAAATTTAATTTCTGTCGACCATCATCCTGCAGGCGCCAGGCACGTTTAACAGATGGAAATCTGCACATTTTCCCTCGAAACCTTCCACATTATACAGTATGTATTGAACACAGACCAACCCTGAACCATCACATCCTCCCCGGGCAACTCGATGCCTCATTACAGCTGAAGCCATTAAAGCGACGGGAGGATCCGCGCAGTCTGAGTCCAGACATTTTCATAACACAATCCATATGTTCGTGCGGAGGCTCTGACCGCCACAGTCGGAGACGCTGAGGTTTCCGTGCAGGGGTAAGTGAGTGAGTTTGGGGGGTGAGGACATGGGTTGGGGGTGAGGAGGTGAGAGGGTTGTATGGGTTCATGGTGGGCCTTTCATCCACGGAGGTGGTGGAAACGAATCTGCAGTCAGGATCACAACGCCAGGCCAGAGGAATCCAAATACACCCCCCCTCACACACACACCACCACCACCAACCACCCCTCCACCCACTGTGGGAATGTGGTTTCCTCCATACACACACACACACAGAGTGGTAGAGGTATTATGAAATCAGTCTGTAGGTTTGTTTTCTTGCAAGTTTGCATTTATTTGAACATTTGTACGAGGACAGTGTGTGTGTCTGTGTGTGTACAGTTGAGTGTGTCCATTAGTGTCTACGTGTGCTTTATTAATTGACTTGTTCTTAAGAGTGAGTACACCTTTAGAAAGTGCAAAAAGTTTGCAATGATATGCTCACTTGAGGCGTTTTTTGACTTTTTTGAAAAAAGCTTGATGCTCTTAATGTGAGATGGAAACTCTTTTGAGAGTTCTGATGTAGCAAACATTTAAGTGACATTACTAATCAGCTGTAACCACTCTAACAGCCTCCTCATAGCCCTATAATTAATCCATGACCACTCCACACAGATCTGACGTAATGTTCCTCACATTAATACATGAAACACACAAATGTCAGCTTTACATCCTGTTTTCTGCATTGTTTTTCACTGGCACTGTTTAAACTATGTCATTGTATGTCTTGTGCCCTCATCTCTTTTCTGTCTTGACAATTGGTCCCATCCACTATTTATCATTATCTTCACTAACCAACTTCTAATATTTTCATAATGGTTCCGGATGGAAACAAGCATTAATTCACGTCTTCGTTTGCCAAAGTACTTGAAATTCTGTCAAATTTGTACCACGTTTGGATGAGGAACACAGTTAGTGTCAACTACAGCACCTTAACAAGCAAATCACACATATTCCAAAGCAACAAATACAGGTGAACTTAGCTTCTTCATTTTCAGTAGGTCGCTGGGCCAGACAAAAAAAACAGCCTCATGATGTGTCTGTAATGCCCAAGTGGAGCAGATACTTCCACTCCCCAAATAAAGAAACTCTTTAAGTGAAGTTAATTTAAGAAAATCATTAATGGGCTTTTGTTTTAGTCAACAATGAAATTATTAATTAATCTGAAGGTCTAACTGTTGTAAATCTGTAACGAAGTGTTTGTCCAATTATCAACACCGTCAAACTCAAACTCCAACTCCATGTGTTTGCGTGTCAGACCGAATGTATTTTATTGACATGGTCATTAGTTGAATTTAATGGATGAGGAACGTTTGGATTTCCTGAACTCTTTGGCTCCTGTTCCTCTTTCAATAGAAAACATATTTTCAGGGAAAGTTAAACAGACGTTAAGTTTCCCTGAATGGAATATGTGAATTTCCCTGAACAAAACGCACAGCTCTGTTTAAAGTGACATGTTATTGTTATCAGGAAACACAATCAAACAGATGATTTCTGCCCCCCCTCAACAATACTGCTTTCTCATGTCCCTCCTACGCAGAAATGCAGAGCATCTAATTACCACCCACAGTCCGTCACAAGTGATGAAGAATCCCATTGGCGTGCGGCGTTCCAATATCGTGTGCCGCAGCTTCGACCTTCGGCCCGGCAATGAAACAAACACCGCGTGTGTGCTTTTGTTTTAAAAAAGAGAAAATTGCAAGTTGAGCCGAGGGAGCAAATTAGAGAAAATTGCACCTGATGAGTTCAGAGAGAAGATCTGAGGGAGTCACTGATCACTGATTATCCAGGAGAGAGGAAAAAACATCTGAGGTTGGCTTACAGCAGCTGGTGATTTGACATAAACACACACACACACACACACACACAGTAGTTCTGATGTCATGATATGCTATTTAGATAAACCCTCTTGTTCTCAGAACCACATGAGAACCACATCTCTGTTTATCCAGAACAAAACGACTCTCTGAAACCCAGACTATAAACTGACTTGTAGAAACTCACTAGCCTAGCAACATTAAGGCTACAAACAACACAAAATGCAACACACTCTGTAGGAGCCAGCACGTATCGGACAATAATCCAGCCGACAGGAGCTCAGGATTGTGAAATCAGCAAGTGCTTGGAAATCATAAAGGAACAGGCAAGAGTTAGCTTACACACACACAGCGGCAAGCTCACATGAAGACATTATCATGAATGGTCATCAGATTCCTGTATCCTGAAAGTCAGCAGGCGACCAGCGCATGAAGATGAGCCTAATGGCCGCAGAAATGCATCTTTCCAAGTGACGTCATCTCACACCGTGCTGTCTCATCCTTATCTGACTGCCTGCTGCAGACTGGCAGCCTGTTTTTGACCTAAAACAGTCTCATTAGACGACCAGTCTCTCTAAACTTTAACAGACAACAAACGACTGGAGTTCATTAGGCTGTCACACAAAAGAAAGACTGCTGAAAACCCAAGACAAAGTTCCTATTTTCAGATCCTCAAAACCAGAAGCTTCTTAGCATGGAAAAATGTTCTCATGGATAAACATAGTTGATCTAAGATGTTAATATTTTGATTCTAAGTAACAACAGAAAGTTTTAGAGTCAGGTTTCTCTCATAACAATAAACACAATCAACTACAATTAAAAAATACAAACTATGTTGTAATTCTTGCTACAGATGTAGGCGCCATTTACTTGAATGATATATCTACTCAGTATGAAAACATGTAGTTGAGAAGGGAAAAATCCATGTGTGCAGGGATTGAGTTCAGTGCGACTTTTGTCTTCTGGTTGTAAATATGTGTGGTTAACCACTGGAATCTCTGCTCGGGCTGGGTTAAAGTGCTGGATCCACATTGTAATGTCATTTAATCAGCACAGTGACACTCTGCTGCACCAAGGAGTGAGAACATAAGTTAAGAAATATGTGAAGATACTAGTTAGAACACCTGCATATATATTTTGACATAAAAATGATGTGTAGTGTCATGTGACAGTTTGAGATTTCCCGTTCTCTCAGGGCTTTGGAGTTTATGTGGTTTCATTTATTAAAGTGGGTTTGGAAGGAGCACAGTGGCATACTCGTTTGAGATTTTACCATTCAAATGTTCAGTAAAATTAGAGAGAAAGCGTCGATTCAAAAGGACACTTAGTGGTGCAAACTGCACAACAAATGCAGTATGTATTGTCCATTTTAGCATGACTCTCTGTAAACCTAAACCTCTCGGCTCCAGTCTAGAAATGTAATGTTTTGTAAAAACATTTGTTGACCATAAAAGCTATTTATCAGATACACTGAATGTGTCACACTTCATATTTCAAACACAAGCTGGTTGTGTGTGAAGGACCAGTTTGCATGGTTGAAATAGTCTGGTGTTCATTAAACAACTCCCCTGTGGAGTTTTCTTGTGAAGAAAGTTCTATATACATTTAATGTTACTGCTTATGATGTTATAAACATGCTGAATCTATTTTCCTTCCTTATAACACATTCAGAAAATTGACTTTTTTGGTCTAAATCCTGCATTGCTTACCTCCATGTTTACTAGCTTCTTGTTTGTTGGAGAACTGATAAGTTTCTTCGCACATTACTGTCACCTGTAGACCAAGGGAACCAATGTGAAACCATTGACAGGAACATGTAACGCGTCATGCTTGTACATCCACACCCAAAAACATTACACAGTGTATCTATAAAGGTCCAGTGTGTCAGATTTAGGGGCTCGATTTAAAGAATATGGCAGAATATAATATTCTATTCTAACTATATTTTCACTGTGTATAATCACCTCAGATGCCCGAACCACCACCGTCCAACTGGTAGGAGACCCTGGGGCAGAGACAGAACCCCACTGCAAGGACTACATAGCCCATCTGGCCTGGAAACGCCTCACGATCCCCCAGGAGGAGCTGGTATGTGTTGCCGGGGAGAGGGACGTCTGGAACGCCCTGCTAAACCTGCTGCCACCGTTACACAACCCTAGAAGGAAATAACCATCTTAAAATAAGAAGTCTTTTATATCTACAAATGCCCTGGTTACTCTTCTACATAGCTGCCATATTGAACCAAATCACCATCCTTCTACAGTAGCCCAGATTTGCAACTACACCGCTTGATGCCACTAAATCCTACACACGGGACCTTTAAATATGTGTGTTTTTCAAATATTTCCACATATGTCAGGACTTAAGTGACCCAGCACATGAATATTGCATTAAAATAGGAATGTATTAAACATAGTTTATGTGTAAATAAGCTTGGTGTGTTGTGTGTGAATTTAAGTGTCGAATCAGAGGGGTTAATCTGAGCATGTGCATGTTCATCACATGAGGTATGTGGTGTTGGACTGTTCTTTAATGTCAATACACTCAATATATGATATATAAGATAGAGTGGAGTGTCTTTCTTCTTTAGTCAGTTTTTGTTTCAGGTCCAGACATTTAAAAGTACTCGATTCCCACTGAATGAATGAATACAAATACTGAATACGAGTACTGAACTTGACAGTTCGTTCATGTCCACTTATAATCCACTTGAGAGCTCATTCTGGAGCTTTCGTACATGTCACATGTTCAAACTTTCAAACTGAGGTCTTCAGACATTTAAGGACTTGAACAAGAAGTTTTCCTGACCTCGAAACATAAATGTAGAGACATTAAACAAACATAAAACTCAGCATTATCAGCATTAAAAAGAATTTTTTAAATGCAGGGTATGTAAATGCAGATAATCACACACACTCTCTTGTTGACAACTGTGTGTTTACGTCTGTCTGATGCTGATTGAAGTAGATGAGTTGAGACTTTTCTTTCAGACAGGATCAGACCTCAGAGGAGCTCAACAAAGTCTCAAGGGATTTAAAACCTCTCTCTCTCTCTCTCTCTCTCTCTATGTCTCTCACCCTCTCCCTCCCTCCCTCTCTGCTCTCTAATCGCTGTGTTGTGGTCGTGAGGCTTTCTCCTCCCTCTCTTCTCCTCTCTGGGTTGTATATAAGTGTGGATGGCTGGCGTGTGTTTCAGACTGACAGAGGGAATGAATGTAAACCTTTCGGACGTACGGCGCAGAGGGCCACTATGATGCCTGTGGTGACCCCAAAGAAGACACCCCCAGCTTCTTCCATACTGCTAATAATTGGTCTGTGTGCAGCATCTACAGGTGAGCTGTTAAACTCAAGTACCAAGTTTTCACTATCCTAAACTTATTTTTCTCATTTTTATCAGGCCAAAAAGATCAAGTTTGACTTTTCTGCAGCTTTTGCTTTGCTGCACAAAGAGGAAAATATGTGTATTTTTAAACTGAAGGAAGCGGCAACCCTGGGTGTTACAGCACGGATTGTTTTTGAGTGATGGAGGAAAGGGGAGGAGGGGGGAACGCCTTGTCATGCTAGGAATGTTGGCTGACCCCATACAATACCCTCGCAGTAGAAAAAGTTTCTCAAATTTAGAAATCAGACGCACAGCAGCACATTTTTTAAAGTCTCTGAGTGGTGTTTTTACCCGGCATGCTTTAATCTTGTACTCAAAAGCTGCACATCAGTTGTAATGGAGACATTAAAGGTCCCATTTAGGTGGAGCTTCAGTCATTTAGCAGATGCTCTGACTCACACGACTTGCAGTAAACATTCAGAAAAGCCGACAACACGGGAGGTCACAGTTTTTGAGGAAAGTCAGTGAGAGCAGCTGGATTGAAGTTCATCACAGCCGCCTATAAAAAACGTCTTTTCTGTTTATGAGAGCATGTTGTTTTTACGTCTGTCCACAGAGAGACTGAGGGTTAATGTGTCTGGGGTTAAAGATTAAACCCTGAAGCTGGAGCATTGTGCATTATCGAGCTCTGCAGTTATCTGAAGGATGCTCTGCTCATTCTTTCTGAGGGTTTGTGGTGACTAATACAACCAAAAGAACTTCCAATAATCAGATGTTGTTATGATGATATACATTGCAGCACAAGAAACAAGGTGAAGCACTACAAGATTGCCTGAATGTTGCTTCTTTTGGTAGAAATAGATCTGAGAGACATCACAATAGTGATGTAATTTGGAATACAAGGATTTTTTTTTTTTAATGAAATCCTGCAATATCATCAATAAGTAAGTCATTGTCCACAGCTGTTAACAAATATGTTCATTGCGCAGCTTTAGTCTCTTAAATAGCACACTGGTTCACACCAGATCAATACATCAGCATGGTTAATATCAGCGGCCAATTTGATGTCAAATATCAACTAGTGGTGGAAGAAGTACTCAGATCCTTTGCTTAAAGGATCAGTATGTATGCCTCCTCCTTCAGTTTTAAAATGTTGAACCCTCGAGGAACATGACCTGTTGCATCTGTAGATATATAAGGCTTATTCTAGGTAACAAAAAAAAAAACGTAATGATTGTGATTTTCAGGTGATTATATACTAATGAAAACATAGTTATGATTATATTCCATGTCTGTCATTCTTTAAATAGAGTCTTTTAAATATCTTAAATATTCTGTTACAAGTCCTGCATTCAGAATTAAAGTACTCCAACCTGAGTAGGTCTGCATGGCCTTTCATCTACACTAAGTTAATCATATGTTGTGTATGTGTTTATTTAAGGAAGCAAATATCGAACAATATATCATTGCTGAATTGTTTAATCTCCAGCTTCTCTAAAAACGTTTCATTTTCCACCTTCCTCCTTGATAGATGCACTGATGTCACTTTGTCACATGACTCTACCAACCAACAGGAAAAATAAACAAAAGCGGTCAAGAGGCCTGTCATGTAGCTCTTCCTCCCTTTCATTGCATTCATCTTGATCAGTTCATTCTTCTGTCTTCCTCTGAGGTCATCCGTCTGTTTTCTGCATCTGACAAATCCACCCCAAACCCAAAGTCACCAATCGCCTTCGTCCTGGCAGAGTGATTTCTGGAGCCTCGGTGCTCACCAGGCGCTGTGATTAGCTTTGGCTGTGCTGAGTGGAAAGATTTCAGGCTTGGTGGTTCCTGTCCTCCAGTTTTTGTTTTCAGGGTTACCACATCCAGTCACCAGGAATATTTATTAAAATGGTTCTCACTGCTCTGGTTGACATGGTACTACCAGCTTTGTGCGATCATGGAGAGTCCTGATGCAGAGAATGTTTGAAGAGATGATGGGGACAAATTAGAGTCCAGTTTGGAAGATTTTAAAACAATATTATGTCAGATTTGGTATTTTACAATTTGGTTCCACCAGTTTCAAGAAGAAGCAAGAAGTCCAGCTCTGTGTCTGTCTTGCAGCCTTTCATTTCACAAAGGTCTCGCCAACAACTAAAAGTCAGTCCTAGATTTACTCTTGTCCAGGAGCATCTTGCTTTGTCACTCCTTTTCTCTTAGCTTCTTCCGTCAGCATCCTCTTTAGTCTCTTCACCTCTGCAATTATGTCCATAGAAGCTGCTGAGCCCAGTGACACTGCCTGTTTGCCCAGCTCTGGCCTGAAAACTTCTCCTCCTGGTGGTCCAAAGCTCATGTGCTACAATTAGCCACACTGCTCAGGACTGGGTACTCTGAGCATCCTCTGGCTAACTGAGCGGAGATAACTAGCGAACAGCAGCTACATTTCACAGCAGTTACTTTACTGTCCATCAGGAGGACAGCTGAGAAGAAGCCCGGGACATCAGAGACAAAATCATGAAACATTTTCTTGACAAAACATGATCTAGTTTTACCAAAAATAAGTGACATACTTGGTGTGACTTAGTGACATAATTCATTTTCAGTTGAAGCCTCACATGGGCTCCTCTGTGTATCAGTCTTTAAAGGTATTAGTAGGATAAACTCTTTGATTCACACTCATTAGGCTGAAGACATGGCTCTTTCTGGAGAGTTACACAGTGCTCAGACACGCTGTTTACACTACATGAAGATGATTCGCTGCACTCCAACACCATGACTGACAGCAGTTATCTGACTTAAATGTTTACATAGGCTATTTTTACATTACAATAAAATCACTTCATCCAACACTTCGATTAACCCTCTGACCTATCAAACGCTGTCATATGACCATCCAGGCTAAGAATATGATAAAATTACTGCTTTCCTGGATCCCTATTTTCACGGGACTAGCATTACCAGGAGATAAGTAAAGGCTGCAGTTTACTCAACTTTACTTTCACTTAGTTCACTTTGTCCCTCAGATATGATGTCATGGTTTTGTGTAACATAACCTACCACATAATTACTGTTGAGCATGTTAAGAAAGTTCCTTAATGCAGGCTGCCATGCATGTGATCCATGTCATCATCTTTTGAGATTCTACTCTTGTGACAGATTTAAGCTCTTTCTGTAAATGGGGCTCCATGCTGTATAGCGAGATGAACCTCCTGAATTTGCACCCAAATTGCTGTCAAAACCTTCACCAATGCAAATACACCGGTGTACAGTATGAGAGTCGACTGATGTAAATCTGTTTTTTCAAAAAGAGTTCTATTTTGTATGTGGTCTACCCTGTAACAGGCTTTGCGCTTGATTTATTGTGTCATTGTCATTGTGTTTTGGGACTGTTGGTCAGACAAAACATTTGAAGACGTCGCCTTGAACTCTTGGAACTAAATGAATTGAATATTAATCTATAGATTATTCAATAACAGTTGGTTATTAGTTGCGGCTCCAGGTTTTTTATCCTAAATGTGCAGTGTGAGTGTTAGTGGTAGTGTTCATACAGCAGATTTCAACACTACTGAGCATTTGCCAAATCATACCTTCATTCTCAGGTTGGGTTACCATCTCCCAGGAAACCTTTCCGGTTCATTTCTATAGAGATCAAGTTGCAGGAATTGAACAAGATGCAGGTGTCTATTTATGATTTATAGACACTCTTCAATTACTGGACAGCAGAATGAAATGTTCAACGCTTGCCTGGTGTTTAAAGCAGTCAGAGTCAGACTGTGAGTGTGTAGTAGAGTGAGTAGTAATGTGACTTGGTGACTTCAGGTTGGTCTTGGAACATATCTATGTGACAGATGGCATACGTGAGGGAATCTGTTAATCTGGCTCCTGCCCCTCGGCCCTCCATCAGGGGTTCGGCTTGATTCCCAAACATCAAACCGAGGACATGCTTCTCCCTCTTCTGGCATCTCTGAATGTGCTCAGTGTTCTCATCTTTCCATCCTCTTAGAAATACCTCCATCCAGCTGTCAGCTTCATTTACTACTCAGTTCAAAATGTTTTCTTTCTGCATGTCATTGATTCGTGTTCCTGGAGTAACTGGTGTGAAAGGAGCTCCTGAGGTTGCTGATGTTGTCGAGATTGTACAGTAGCACACTGAGCCCTAAACCAAAGATAAAAGTTGGCTTTCCTTCAGTCCTTGCGTGAAAACAAAGATAAGAGATCATGAACTGATTTGTTATCAGCTGTGCAGAGTAGCACAACTGCGAAGCCATGTGCTCACATTCCTGCCTTGCAGCTTCCTCTTCACCCTAGCCCTTTTGTCTTCTGGTTAAAGATGCTGCTGAGAGGCTGAAGAAACTTCAGACATTGGCAACTGTGGCTCAAATTCACCCCGATTTTCCAATAGAGACACTGAAAATTAGACAGTCTCTTTCTTGTTTTGGTTGAATGAGTGGAGCCACGCCACAAGAACCACAGACATCAACAAACTCTTATCTTAATCGATGCCAGACCAGCCCGCGGCTCCAAGCTCCTCCGGATAAATAATTCACTTTGACACAAAGCCAAAGTTTAAACATGAACTGCAATATATTTAATCTGAGGCAGCTACCACCATCTTTTATAGTGATAAGAACCATTGACTCCCAGGTGGACCCAGACTGTTTTGGAGATATGACAATCAAGTGAAGTGAGGCTTCTCAGACCATCTATAGGCTTATTTTTAATCCCCACCAGAAGGCTCTTCTCACCTGAAACTCACACCA
The DNA here is from genome assembly GCA_033000465.1 of Sciaenops ocellatus. Taxonomy (NCBI): domain Eukaryota; kingdom Metazoa; phylum Chordata; class Actinopteri; family Sciaenidae; genus Sciaenops; species Sciaenops ocellatus. Next base: position 23,819,297 of record CP136871.1, on the reverse strand, counting down.
CACTTTGATGATCTAGAAACTTGTTGTGGTTTGAGCTCAAACGAATAATGGTTTTGGTCAAATGAATCAAACAACTGGTAGACATCACTTTGTAGCAGCCCCACTTGTGGTTACGGAGGTCTTTTTCTTAGGAAGAACTGCTGTCGACAGATTTAATTTTAATTTGTCACTGACACAGCTGCATTTTTCTGTCATCCTTCTTATGAATAGATACACTGCCATTTTAATCAAGCTATCAGCTATCTACGTAGGCCTCCTAATGACACAACAACTCTGGACATTAAAACTTTGAATGCCTCTGTATTAATGAAAGCTGTAGCATATGTTCTGTGAACAGACATCCATGAGATATTAAACTGAAATATGCAGCTGAAATGCAGCTGTGTAGACAGCCACATTGGTCATATGAGTTCTTTTGGACAACACTGACAAGCAAGATCAGAAAAAAAAAGCAAATACCAACAATAAAGTGTAAACAACACATTGCCGATATGAAGTCAGTTGGAAACATCCCGTGCAGAAACATGCAGTCACTCTTTTCAAGATCTTTCCAATGCTTGTTTGACAATAGTTGAATGAACCGAAAATATAAAGATAATAATCCATGTTTACTAACTTAGCTTTGCACATTGAGAGGTACGTATCCGTAAACACTGATCCATGATGGTATCCACAGAGGATAGAGATCTGTCATACCTTGAGGTTAATCAACCAGGATCAGCTTTGAGCAATGCTCAGAGACTCCAAGCTTCGACAGAAATCCTACAAAGAAAAAAAAAAAAACATCAAAAACATTCCTATCATTAGTCTGCTCTTTGCCTTTGGATAGAAGTGGTTTCTGCTTGAACTAGAGCCATTATCCAGCCATACATTTACTGTAGTGCTTTAGTACAGTTGGCTTTGAAAAATGATCTGTTTTCACAAAGTGCAGCAGTCAAATTATTTCCAAACCTAAAGTGAAAAACTGGCAGGAACACAAAGAAAGGGAAAGACTTTGATTCCAAACCGACATAACTGAGATAGGAAAAAAAAGAACAAACTTAAAATGCTTCATAGGACTTCTTAAGAATATTACTACTGAATATCTTGTTTAAATGATACTGAGACATGAAGCAATACCTTTTTAAAAAAATAGATCTAAGGTTCATCTGCACTGTTGTACATATCATAAACAATGAATCACAAAAGAATCACCTTTAATAGGTGAGCAGGTCTTCTTCCACGAAGTCTGCTATGTTTCTACAGTACTGTAGCCCAGAATGGACAAACTAACAGGTCTAAATAGGGCCTTTGATGTTTTTCATTGTTTTGCGGCCACCATAATTTTCTTCTTCATGCTTAAAAGCAGGATGAGGTGAGGGGTATTAAACTGGTTGCAATACACAACTTCACCGGTAGATGATCTGGGTGGGAAACATGTTTCACCTTCAAGGTGTGGATTTGATCAGGTTGTTCCTGAAAAAAGAGCACTGCTCTCAGTGACACCCACCTGCATAAATAAAGGTGAGAAATAAATGATACAAAATCTTTAAGTTGTGATGATGTTGTTACTAGGCTAAGCAAAACAACCTTGTTACCTTTTATGTACAGTGCGCCATGCTAATTTGTTAGCATGATCACTATTTGTGAAGTGACAATGGGCTCCATGCGAGTGCTTTATCACGTTTGTTAGTATTAGGGTGTCTGTTTACTTGTCTTGTTAAAGATAACCCTTTGATTGAATGTTTTTCAGTTATTTTTTGCATATTGCGATACACTTAACTTAAAAGTTAAGATTGATAAGTAACAAAACCTTCAAGAAAGTTAACCAGTGAGGTCAGAACCGATACTAGATATTAGCACATGGCTCCTAGACTGAATTCAGACATCTGATTGGTCTCTGTTTGCTCTCTGAATGGATGTTTGGCTCAATTGGCTTTATATGGGACGTAGAGACACGGCAAGCGCTGAGACATTTGGCAGTGAGGCCTGTCATTGTGGTCTGAGGCTTCAGCTCTGGTTGGAGGAGGAGTAGATGTGAACAGGAAAGCAGCAGGAGTCTGTCCTGTTGAAATTCTTGTTCCAATCCCTGGGTGTCACTTGACTTCCTCTCTATGACCTCTGCCCTTCAAGTGCTATGGAAATGAGCCAAGAACTATTTACATCTCTGAGGACAACAACAGTCAAGAGATATAAATGAAATGCTTCCAAAGCTCTAAGTGGTTGACCAAGAAATGAGCACAACGCCATTTTCTATGATTCAGAGGTCTGGAACCAGGCTGCTAAAATGTAAAGTTTGTTCTGAGGATGGCACAAGTGGAAATGTCACAGGGTCATTAAAATCTAAAGTCAGATGTTTTCATAGACTTGAACATGGAAAAACTATTGGCTCACCAAATCACACGTAAAAGCAAACACTAAAGCTTTCATGATCTGCTTTTGTGCTGTAACTCAAAGACTTAAACACTCACAAACAGAGAGAATAGTTAAACAGATGTTTATTTATGTGGCAGATGCTGTGGATGACCAGTTTGGGGTAAATTCAGAGGAACTGTTGAGCTCATCCAGCTGAGATCTACATAAACCCATTGAATGGGAACAATATAAAAATAACCAAAAGGTCAAATTAAGTTGAAGAAACTTCAACTAAAATACTTCATGCTGTCATTAAAGGCTTTGGTTTAGTGTCTCTGCAGGAGACATGACGCCAGAGGTTGGGTTCAAGCTTGTTATAGTTAACTAAAACTGAACTAAATATGAAAATAGATGGGAAAAACATTTTAGTTAACTGAAATAAAACAGATTAAACTTTAGAAAAAAAATATACAGGAAATGTCTTTAGTTTTGTCAGTTTGGTCAAGTTTGTCAACACAACAAGCATGAGGTAACACTGGTGCATGTTTGTTGAGACTGGGATGTGTGCATGACTGTGAGTCAGCTGAGTTCACAAAGTGTTTTTTTTTTTGTTTTGTTTTGTTTTTTTGTATTACCTTCTGAATTTCTTAAATCTTTTCTCTGACAGACGTATGTTGTAATCAGAGGTTGCGCTAGACTTTTTTGTTGTCTGTCATTTTGACTGACAGGGTCATAAAAATCCCGTCATAATCTATTTTTACCGGTCACTTGAATTTTTTAAATGATAATAATGACATATTCAAAAGCATTTTAAAACTTTTTTTTATTAATATTCAGTCCAAACAAGCTGAACAAATAATCCACACCGTGGATACACACATCAAGCAGAAGAATATGTAACTTTTTCTCCGCAGTAACAAAAACAACTGACTGTGTGGCCCCAGTAGCTATATGAACAATGAACAATGAAATATGAACAGCTCACCTGTGGCCTAAATGCACAGTCTCACACCTTCCTCCTGGTCCGCATGGACTTGAATCGCGTGCCCGCTTGCGCGTAATCAAATGTCTCAACTGGGACTGCTGCAGAGGCTATTGTCATTCGCTTTTTTACATATATCGCAGAATATTTTTCCATCCTCCCTCCTCAGCCAGGAGAACTCCTGCTCCCACTGAACTCTGTACTCCCGCCTAACCTCCTTGCTGCCGCTTGCTCGCTCCGCCGAGGCCAAGGGCTGAGTTTGTCCTTCATCTTCATCTGCATCTGTCTCTCTTTTTTCACCTCTTTTATCAACATCGTTATTGGGCTTTTTAAAGAAACTTCTGACACTCAACTGCCATGACATTTTGCTTCTTTTCTTCTTTTCTACTTTTCTTCTTCTACAAGAGCCAATTAATATGCTCATCGCCACCAAGTGGTCAGGGGTGTGAATTGCAATCTGTCAAAATGACGGAGGGCCCTCAGATTTTTCCGTCACCGTTTTAAAAAAATGGTCAATGACGGAAAATATTCAGTTAACGCGACCCCTGGTTGTAATTAAAAGAAATTAAAACTAATGCTGAAACCAATAAAAACTCAACTTTAACAAACAAATCCACTCTAAAAACTAAACTGAAATCAAAAATTAAAAACAAAGTAAAAATAAAAACTAATGAAAGATACAAAACTATAATGTATGTATGAATGCTTGTCTGGACCTAGCGTCGAGCCACTTCATATATGTCCAACATCCCTGGAGATTTCTCAAAATTCACTTGCAAATTGAATTATTGGCACTATTAGACAATGCATTGTAGATTCAGATTATGTTTCATGGTAATTTGCCTGTTGGTCAATATGTGTGGAAAAACTGAAGAGGAGATGATGTATGTATGTAACAACACTAGCTAACGCTACCCGTAGTTCAACAGATGACAGACTGGCAGAAAGAGAAGCTACAGAATTAAGACAATAAAACAAAAAAAATGGCTGTGGTCATGTCAATCTTGTTGGAAGTTGGAAAAAAATAATCAATATTTCTTTTTTTTCTCTTGCCATCTTCCCTATGTATCTCTCTCTCTCGCTGCAGGATGATTGACAGCTGCTCCTTCTGAACCCCAGGATGCCTGTAGTGCCAGTGGGCGGGACATCCTCCTCCCACCACGTCATACCCGTTGCCCTTATCTGCTCCTGGCTGTTCCTTCTCTTCCATGAAGCTTTCGGTCAGAAACCCGCCAAGCTGCCCTTGATTGGCCGGAAGCCCTTCATAGCTGCCTGGAATGCCCCACTGGACATGTGCATCATCAAGTACAACATCACCACCAATGTTGACCGCCTCTTCCACATCCATGGGAGCCCGCGTGCTGATTGGACAGGCCAGAACGTTACCATATTCTATGCCAACCGGTTAGGCTACTACCCCCACTACACAGCACAGGGCGTAGCTGTGCACGGTGGCCTGCCGCAAAACTGCAGCCTGGACTTGCATCTGTTCAAGGCCTACCAAGACATCAATCACTTCATCCCTGCAGAGGACTTCCGTGGCCTGGCCATCATTGATTGGGAGTTTTGGCGGCCTCAGTGGAGTCGTAACTGGCACAAGAAAGACATCTACCGGCGGAAGTCAAAGGAGCTGACTGCCAAGGCATACGTTAACGTGACGGAGGCCCAGGTGGAGGAGTTGGCACGGCGTCGGTTTGAAAAAAGTGCCAAGGCATTCATGCAGAGGACTATCCAGCTAGGGATACGTCTACGCCCCAACACCCTCTGGGGTTTCTACCTCTACCCTGACTGCCACAACTACAACCTTCATGAGCAGAATTACACAGGCTTCTGCCCCCTTCTGGAGAGGCTGAGGAACGATGAGCTGCTGTGGCTGTGGAACAGCAGCACAGCGCTCTTCCCCTCTGTGGCGATCAGGAAAACTCACACCAATAGCGTCAGCAACCTGCACTTCTCCCAGCACAGAATCCGAGAGTCGCTCCGCGTCGCCTCGCTCACCTCCAAAGAGTATGACCTCCCCACCTACGTGTACATGAGACTGGGCTACCGAGATGAGGCCCTGACTTTCCTCACCGCAGTAAGAACAAAGTTTATCACAATAATGTTGTTTTACCATCAGTTCAGCATTAGGCACATAATTTACATACTCAACTCTGGCTGGACAGTTATTTTCTTCCATCACCACTATACTAATGCACAACAAAGTTCATTTCCGGAGCAATGTGTTCCCACTAACCTTTACCAAGTAGCTTTAGTGCCCAAAGCATTTAGACGACAGATCAGAAAACACTGGACTGTTATTGTAAAGGCCATATGAGTTGTTTTAAAAGACACTGACAAGCAAGTTCCCAAATAGCTGATAACCGCATTCATGCATATATGGTTCAATATTGTCATTGTCTTAAAATCTCTTAAAACTCTGACATAAGTTGGAAGTAGAATCTAACTTGTAGAGAATCGTGCAACCCCACATAGAAGTTTTGTTAGTACCCCCAAGTCTAATATTACTGCTGTGCTAATTATGTTAACACGCGTTATGTTAACAATATGGTAATGCTAATTAGCATCATAACTTCAACTAAATTCATCAATTTGTTACAGTATTAACAACATATGCATCTATTCACTTTCTGCAGATAGAGAAATGTCATCCAGAACATGTGACTCTATGTTCACTTATGGATTTATTATTAGTCTGGTGAAAGAGTTCATGTTAATTACTTTAGTACTTTATCAGCTCGTATAAATTCAGCTCAGAGATCAATAAAATCTTATCTTAATCTATAATAATACATCATAATTTATTTGTTGAACATATTTTGTATTCTTAATCTGAATCTGCAAATAACTAGAGTTATTAAATTAATGCAGTGGAGTAAAAAGTACAATACTTGTCTAGTGGAAATAATGAATATAAAGAAAGCAACAGAAAATGGAAGTACCAAGTAATATAAAGTAAAGTACAAATACCTCAAAATTGTATTCATGTAAAGATCTTGGGTTAATGTTCCTGATTACTCCACCTTTTCCTTGTGTGTGGATTTGCTCTATAGTGTCAAACTAATCCAACTTAGACAATTAAAGATGTTTATCACCACAACTACTCGGTGACAAAGATGTCATTTTCTTCTCAACACTGTCTGAAGTGACTGCAGGTCAGAGTTTTCTTTCTAAATTTATCGACTACTGCCATCTAGTGGAGGTCCACTGCTGGTCTGCAGGTTTATTGAGGAGTTTTAGAAATAACGTTGTAAAGAATATCTGTCACTTTTACATTTACAAGGAAGACATACAGTTTCGTATATACATACATATGTTTATATGATGATGATGATGATGATGATGAGAATTTTTATCTCGAACATGTAAAAGCCAACAAAAAACAATAAATAAAAATAAGGTAAAATAAAGAAAGGAAAAGAAATATACAATGAGAAAAAAAGAAAAGAAAATGAAAACAGGTCAAACCTGTACACGCAGCAACTCAATTGTTAATTTCTCTTAACCAGTGCAAGTTAAATCATACATGTTCAAAAGGGAGTAGGAAGAAGTGTGCACATATATATTCCTACCCCTTCTCCTCTGCTTATTATATTATTATTAGTACTATTACTTATATATACACACACAATAAATATGTACAAAATGTGCAATGTCAGTATAATATGCATGCTATGGTGCAAAAAAATGAGCATGATGGCAGTGGCAAATGGTACAGTCATGTGGAAAAGTAACCACAGATGGAGGTGTAGAGTTTTTGTACAGATTTTATGTCTTTGAAAATGAATTACATTCAATAAAAATGCTGATTGTGTACTGTAAGCTGTGATAGAAAGATTCATTCTCAAAGAGGGTGTCATTTTCTGTTTTGTTTGATAGTTTAACTTGAGAGCTATGCTTCTACTTGTGACCTGTGAAAACCCCAAATGTTGTAAGATTCGGACACATTAAATGTGCACTGGGCCTGGTGTTGTTGAAATAATGTGTGTTAGATGATTTTATATGTGTATTAATGACTGAGACAGACTATGTGATACGATGTCTGTACCTTTCCTGCAGAAAGACTTGATCCACACCATCGGCGAGAGTGCTGCTCTGGGAGCTGCAGGATTCGTCATCTGGGGAGATCTGAACCTGACCTCGTCCAGGGTGGGTGTCGTATGTGTTACTGTGGAAGAAGATGTCAAACTTACTTTTGTTCTAATTTATGCCATTGAGACAGATGAACTCTGTCTGTGAACGTTCATGTGAAAACTCTTTTCTCAAGCTTCTTCATTTGTTTTGGCTCCAAACAAACCACAGCTTTAAATATAGTCACACAATGAAAAGCTGACGTCATGTGGTCGTTGTGTGTTGTGAAACCACTCTGAAATTTTGAAATCTATAATGCACATGTTTCTACAGCCTGCAGTGATCATGTCCGCATGGAAAAAAGTTCCAAACAGGATCTGACGATTATAACCACCAAAATCTCAGGGAGTGTCCTTTTTAGGAATGTGCAATCTTTTTTGTAAAAATCTGTTATAGACTGATTGATTTTAAAAGACTTAAAGTCCAGTAGGACTTCTGCTACCTTTCAGTCCTCTGATGTCCACACTGTGAATGGAGTTTGAACACCTCAGGGGTCTTTGGCTGAAAACATCAAGCAGCATTTCGTGGAGGGAGTGGGAGACATTGCTCAGGATGCTAACCTCTTCCAACCACTTATCAAGCCTTCCAAACTAGATTGTTTAGCTTGCTAGCACCTCTTGCCCTCACACCCCGTCCCTAGCATACAGCTGATAGAACATCTGCAGCATCTTGTTGCACACACTGGATCATCTCAAGCTTTGTTGGAAGTAGTAGTAGTTCTTTGGCCCTTCTTATAGAGGGTCTATGTCTTTCCATCCCTCATTATCCAGGCGAACTCCAAGTTATTTGTAGGAGTGAACCACCAAGATATCCTACACCAGGATGGATGCATGGGTCACGGGAAGCACCTTACCTTAAAACCTGCTCTATCAGCTCGGTTTGGACAGTCTTAGTTAGCTGCCAAACCTGATGTGAAATACTAACTTTTATCTGCTGCACTTTTCATTTGCCCACTACAAGGCAGACAAACAAGCTGACTAAACTTGTCTGTCTGCTGTCTGTCACTGATTAGTACCAGATGGGTTTATCAGAGCTTGTCTGATGAAAACAAAACTGTCTGCTGGAAACACTGAATCAGACGTTAAATGTGCTGTAAAACTAAAAGAGGTAAAAGCAGAGCTAAAAGAGGAGGATGTTGGACTTACATTTATCAGGTGGACACAAACATGACTCCATGATCATATTGGTCTGCTGTATGTGGAAGTAGGCAGCTGTTTGCGAACATAATGTGTCCAATTTTGTGTTGACACCATGTTCTGCTGCCTCCAGGTGGCCAAAGGATTTTAATTAATAAAACTTAAAAATAATTAAACTATTCTAACATAAGGCAGTCCAACTCTAAAACAGTAGTCATTACTGTTTTGTCATTTGGCAACTCTAAAGATTCATAAGATCATTTCAGAATCATTTGTTTCCACAGGACAACTGTACCAAGGTGAAATCCTTCCTGAAACACCGCCTGGGCCAGTACATCACCAATGTGACGCGAGCTGCCGAGGTCTGTAGCGACTACCTGTGTCAGGGCAATGGCCGCTGCATCCGCCGGGACCCCCTTGCCCGCCATTACCTCCACCTGAGCAGCGACAGTTACAGCATAAAGCTCTCCCCTGATGGAGACTTTGCTGTCACCGGGTGGCACTCCCAGCACGAGCTGCAGCTTTTGACTGAGAGGTTTCGCTGCCACTGTTACGAAGGCCATGTGGGTGAGAGCTGTGACAGCATCAACAAAGTGAGGGAGGACGACGAGCCGTGGAGGGAGAAGGAGGAGGACGAGCAGGAGAGACGGAGGACGGAATGGGAAGACGAGCAGGGTGAACGGTGGGAAGGAGGGGAGAGTGTGGCACCGATAAACAGTTACAGCCTTCACCTCATGTTGTTGATGCTCCTTTTGAACTTATCATTCATAAAAACGGTTGTATAATGCATGATGACAGAAACAGGTGTCATTTTCCAATGCAGCTGTGTACAGATGTTACTTTTCAAACACAGACAGTATGATGTTTTTGATATAAGGTGGAGACAAACTGGTCTTTGGTTGAATTTGAACTCAAGATGTTGTGGTTTCACCCTCGTTTAAAGGTTTCTCTAATGTTGTTATTATCAGTGAAAGAACTGTTCTTATTTTGGCACTGAATCACTGCCCACATTTCAGATTTGTTCAGTGTCTCAAATAGGTCTGGTGTTGTTGCCAACATGAACACATTTCTACTTGACAAACAGTTCCAACTGCTCCAAGCAACTTCTACTTTAGCTTCAATAAAGGCAGCTAACATGAGCACAAATGTCTGAATGAATAATTAAGAGATCAGGTGATCATCATTTAGTCTTTAAAATGTTAAAAGTGATTCTTCAAACTGCTCATTGATGACTGTGCTCACACAGAAAGTAAAGCAAATTTTTGTCTTGCTTTGCTTGCAGGGTCATTTGTGTTTACTTGCATTAAGTATTAACCCTTAATCTGGTTTACTACAACCGTGTGTGATTTCATGGATGGATAAACAGATGAAAAGGATGCAGAAATAACTACATGATGATGGTGATTTGTAAAAAGTTCAAATTTCTATTTGGCAGGACATTTCATACAAAACCACAAATGACAAACGACATTGTCACGCTACAAGAAAAGTGAGGGGATCAGCAGTATGGTTCACCCTCTGGGAACCACGAATGTCTGTAGAAAATGTAATGGACATCCATTAGAGGAACAAACAGTGAGCTGATCAACACACTGATCATACACATGGACAGACATGTGAAGTCACTGCTGATGGGAGAGAAACTTTTTAAATGAATGGTGTTCAGTATCAAATGAAAACCAAGCCTTTTTTCTCAGAGACAGCTGCTGTGTTGAAAAGTAACACATTTGTAAAAACACTTCTTTTAAAAAGGAGTGTGATGGCACTTTATATGCCACAGAGGCTTTGACATGTTGACAGATGAAGGTTTGGTTAATACAGTTCAACCAAGTACCACTATATATGACTTCTGCAACAAACTGCACTGTCAACAACTACATCAATTGCTGACTGAGTCATCTTTAGGACACCAGTCACTGCCGAGCAGAGGATCGGATTAGAGGTTTTTACAGTTCGGTAGAAGAGGAAAATGAAAGTGGATAATCCACTAGTTTGTTTTGTTGAAAAGACAGCCAGGCCTTTCAATGGAAACCAAAGGGTGCTAGTATTACCACACAGCCATACGTAGGAAAATAATCACTATAATCTGACGCATGGTCAGTGTTTTTTTTGCCGTTAGTTTCTTTCTAATGGCATGAAGCTTGTTTGTTTCTCAACAATAAGCTGTTATTTTACTTGACATTATACATGAAGCGTTTTTTGTACTGTTACACTTACATTATACTCTTAAAGTACAGCTTGCCAGGAATTTGAGCCTGAAAAATTTGAGCCTGTTGGGACGTGACATGCACATGTTGTAGGTGCTATTTCATTATGTATCTGTATCTTTTCTAGATGATTATAAGTATAGAGGATCAGGTTTGTTTTTCAGTGATTATGTAGACGATGTCACTATTTCAGTTCACACTTCCAATCAATTGAGTTCAGTTTTTGATGATATCCTATCTCACAGACCAAGCATTTATGTCCCTGTCTCTGAACCTGATGTAAGTTTCTTTTGGTATGCTGAAACACTGAACAGGATGTAAAATATGGCACATACTCTATCTCGAATGCATGACTTAGTGCTCAACACTTACTTTTTGCCAAAGTTTGTGGTTTCAAGTTAAACCAAAGCCGAAATGTAGATATGTCTGGAAGCAGAAAGCTGACTTAAGACTGAACGCAGGTTAGAGATCTTTGAACCTGATCATTTGTACCTCATGTGAAAAGAACCTGACGTAAACCCAAGCCCAGAAAAACTGTTTTACCGGTTTGTTGATGCCTCCAGTTAGTTCAAAATTCTTGGCCTGTCTCCTTTTCTGTCTTTATTGATCTATTTCACTTGGACCATTCCACTCTTAATCCTGCAGAGTAGCTAAGTAGAACAGCTCCAACCTACGTTAGACGACGAAGTTCGCTTAGTTGTCATAAATCTATACATTTAAACTTTTATTTATCTGCTCAATTTTAGGACGTACTTCATGCTGCTGACCACATCAGAATGTAAACTGTAACAAAATTCCTTTTCTAACCTAGTATCCCTGTCCACGACCTTAGTGGCAAAAGTTTAATCATAGAAGCATCAGAGCAGAAAAGTTATATGAACCATTTATAATCATTTTTGTCGGTGATGACAAACAATTTTGTCCTGTCCATAGAGACGTAAGGTCATTTCAATTGTTTTTGAAGGCAAAGACAAATTATGTCTTTTAGTTTGGAGGACTTGTTGACTTCAGGATAAGCACGATTTCTTGAAATATTTTCAAGCACAAATGTCTTCCACATCTCTCTTTACAAAGACTTTGTGAAATTCACTTTGAACATGTTTCTCAGTTCAAACAAAGGGCTCAATTACTTTTACAAAAAGGCCTCCAGTGAAAATGACAGTTAACTCGGGGAAACTATACACAATCAGGTTTGTAATTCGTTGACCATTGACTGTCCAATCGACATTTATTACAGACCAGAGACCTGGAGCACTTTAAGTCAAAACATGTTCAGAGCCGAGGTGTACCTGGTTTGGGTCAGGTCATCCCAAAGATGGTCTAAAGGTTGAGTTTCTGTAACTTTCTGGTTTTTAAGCTAAACAAGGAACATATGTTACAAGTCTCTGCAACATTGCTCCTGGTTTAAACTGAATGAGTACTTTCATCTCAGAGCTTTCAGGTGAAGTTGAGGTATGAAGAGTTTCACTTTACTCATCATAATGCAGTTACTGTTTACTGCACTTACTGTGTTTTTTCTCAAGATTGTAAACCAAATATGCAAAAAGGAATATGCAATATATGAAAAATGTTATTTGAATGTAAAAGCACTGCAAATAAAGAGTTTTCTTCAGTACACGTGATTCTCCTTTTCTGTGCACATAAAAAGAGGATGTTGCATAATCAGAAAGACAACTTCCGCTTTGTGCAGCATGTACCACATATGATGAGCCTTGCAGCCTTGCAATGGTACTGTGGTGCTCTGTTAAATATATCTTGTTATCTAGGAACAAAAAAATAATAATAACTTCAAATCTCACAGGCACTCACTTTGTCACATAGAAAGCAACCAGCTGGTTTCTGTAGAAACACTGAGGACTGAAAAGAGGAATAAGTGTAGGCGAGGACACTACATTTTCTGCTGTCTCACCGACGATGACACATTAAAAATACCACACAGTGTGTTCCATCTGATGAAAACAGGTCAAACACAGATACTTGTTGACAGTACAGTCACTCGTCACATAACTTGTCCACATGCAAATAATCACACATTGATAGTAACCATTTGAAAAATGACACAGAAAAGGGAGGTTATTTGATGAAGTTTTGAATATTCCTGGGAAAAAATAAGAGTGATTTAAAGATATTAATAAAGGTGAATAAAGGTGTGAATGAAGCAGCAGAAGGACTCAAATGCACACGATCAAAGCAAATCAGAATCATAATCAGAATCAAGTTTATTGCCAAGTAGGTTGCACTTACAAGGAATTTGACTTGGTGTAGTTGGCGCAGAATAAACATTAAGTAAAATGAAAAATCTAAAAAAATATAGGAAGATAAAAAAAAAAAAAAACAAGTATTAAATTATAAACAATATAAATATATATACAGAATCTTCTAAAAACAAAGGAGCTGTAGTGCAAGCTGATGTGCAAGCATATGACAGTATAGTTCACACTATATTCACAGAATGCTATAAATACTATAAATGTGCAGATATACAACAGGATGAAGTGGTCCCAAATAAATAGAGGCTGCGTTAATGTAACGCAGAAGGTCTGAAGATGCTACATTAATGTAGCATGTAGGTCTGGATGGGGAGAGGGAGCGAATCGGTGTTAAGGGGGGCTCCGGGCCTTGTTGATAAGGCTTGTAGCAGATGGGAAGAAACTGTTCTTGTGGCGTGAGGTTTTGGTCCTGATGGACCGCAGCCTCCTTCCAGAGGGGAGTGTCTCAAAGAGTTTGTGACCAGGGTGGGAGGGATCGGCCACAATCTTCCCTGCACACCTCACAGTCCTAGGGACGTACAGGTCCTGGAGAGATGGAAGATTGCAGCCAATCACCTTCTCTGCAGACCGAATGACACGCTGCAGTCTGCCCTTGTCCTTGGCGGTGGCAGCAGCGTACCAGATGGTGATGGAGGAGGTGAGGATGGACTCAATGATGGAGGAGTAGAAGTGCACCATCATTGTCCTTGGCAGGTTGAATGGGACAATTCAGCGATGTAATGATAAGCAAATGAGATTACAGGCAGGCAGGTAGGCAGTTTCAGGTCCAGGTATGGGTAACAGGAGATTGAGAGCACAAAACACAATGCAAGACAGCGACATAACTGGGCTAAAGGATCTGATCTCATAAACTGTATGAAGTCACTGCCTGATTAAGGAATGGGATGCAAAGGCCAGTTAAAAGACTTTTCACTGCAGACATTTTGACTTGGCATAGCAGGACAAGCACAGCTGTAACTAATAACATTAGCAATGGCTCTGTTCCATCAAGTAAGTGTCCCAGTGAGCCATGCGCAATACCAAAGCCCTGGAACTGGCTCATCTAAATGTAAGGCTGCCACCATTAATAGTATTATTCCACTGGTACTTTTCCTGCTTTGTCAGTCAAAATGTCTGCTCTGAAAAGAGTCTGTTGCAGAGCAGATGAGAGAAGTGGCAAAAGTTTTGAGTAGGGCAGTCAGGCTATTTGGAAAGGAGGGTGAACAAAAACATGATAATTCATTGATGAGTCACTCATGTAACAACATAATTTTCTCAAGGCTAAGGCAACACTGATGGGAAGTTATGTCCATGCCAGGTCTTACGTCCAAACAAATGAATTCCTTGTCTATATATGGACACTGTAGACCACGTACAATCAGAACATCAGTCACACATAAAAGACTAACAATGAATAAAAAAAAAAAGCAGCAGGTGCAACAGGCATAAATCCATCCATCCATCCATCCATCCACATTTACATTTCTTCATTTTTATTTCTTTTGCTTTATAGTTGTTTAATTGACCAAATGTGTCTTTCCCCATTGTAATTACTCCAACTGACTTCGATTTAGAAACCCCAAACTAAAAAGTCCTCCCAGCTTCCTGTTGATGTTGTTAAAACTGTTATATGCTGTATGTGAATATTGATTGCACCAATGAGCTAATGTTTCCTTCTCTGCTGTGTCAAACTGTAAATGATTAAAATTATGAAATCACAAAAAAAAAATCACAAAAAGGTGATTGTCCCTGACTGAACCCTCAGCTCTTTCAACAACTGATGAATGTGAAGTCAGATAACGATCAATTGGAGTAACAAAACTGTTTCCTCTAATAAATGAAGCAGCAAAAAACAGACGCGTAGAAAAGTACAGAAACCGTGAACAGTCCTTCACAGGTCACTGAGGAGAGAAACAGGTAGGAACCAAAAATATCTTTATTTCATAAAAATATGAAAATACTGCAAAACTATTTAAAATGTATATTAAATATATTTCACTTATTGTATCTGGTGGAATCAGCCATCTGAACATCCGGACAGTTTGTCCTCAGCTTT
This sequence comes from Sciaenops ocellatus, assembly GCA_033000465.1. Lineage (NCBI taxonomy): Eukaryota > Metazoa > Chordata > Actinopteri > Sciaenidae > Sciaenops > Sciaenops ocellatus. The sequence goes on along the minus strand of CP136871.1, from coordinate 23,804,202 downwards.
AGAGTTTTTGAACAAATGACAAGTAACAAATGAGTTAGCTGTCAGATCGATATTGTGTGAATTTCCCATTAATAACAGCTGATTTATGATCTGCATTTTGATTGTCAGGTGAAAACCTTGTCCTTACAAAACCTCATGTTATAACACCTTATGTTCAGTTGATATAATTTTTTTCTTTATTTAAAAGAATTTTGATTTGGTGACATAACGTTTTTTTAGTTTTATTTTTTAGTAACCAGGAGGATTCTGGAGATACATTACCTGTTTTACAAGAGGGCAGTTATCACAGTCTTGAAAAATGACACTAAATTTCATGTTTATTTGTTAGAGCAAAACACATTTGTGCACACACACAAACCAAAAAGATTGAAGGGTTATGTTTTAAGGTTTTCAGTGAACAAAAGTGTCACCACTATGGTTTTGCTTCATTTTAAAAACATAAGAGCGAGCTGAGATGCTGATCCGTATCTCTTCTCGAAGTGCTACAATTCGCACATTCATTACATACCTCAAATTGATATCGTAAAGATTCAATTACATTAGAAATTAGATTAGATTAGAGATGAAACTTAAATTTATACAATGGTCTCCACAAATTAATGGAGAGTCTTGAACAGTCCACTTTCTGTCCATTCTAACAGGTTTGGGGTGGACCTTGATATGAAAGACATGGAGTGGATAGGTTGAGAGTGTTGGAGATCGATTTGGGACTGAGACTCTTTCCTAATTTAGTCCAGAGCCATCATGATGGACTTCCTGTCCTGCCTCGCCTTCTGTATTATCGGATCTATCAATGCCATCCATCCAATGCCACCTACTGAGCCACCACTGATCCAAGACCACCCTTTTGTTGTTATATGGAATGCCCCCATCAACCAGTGTCAACAACTTCACATCCCATTGGACTTCGCTGCCTTCAAGGCAGTGAGCACACCTGCTGCGGAGCCTGATCAGTTCGTCACCATGTTCTACGAGGACCGCCTTGGCCTCTACCCTAAGGTTGGCAATGGTACACACAATGGTGGAATCCCCCAAAATGGGAACCTGACAGGTCATCTGTCCATGGCCCGTAGTCAGATTCATTACTACATCTCCCAGAAGTCCTCTCATGGGCTGGCTGTCATTGACTGGGAGTCCTGGCGCCCCCTATGGGACCAGAACTGGGAATCAAAACGTATTTATCAGAATTTGTCCATCAGTCACGCCCTGCAGTTCGTTCCATGTTTATCATCAAATATTATATCCCCACTGGCAAAACAACAGTTCCAGGAGGCCGGGCGGCGATTCATGGAGAAGACCATTCACCTCGGCATCAGCCAGCGTCCGAACCGCCGCTGGGGCTTCTACCTCTTCCCTGACTGCTACAACTATGGGTGGAAGAAGCCTGACTACACAGGGGAGTGCTCCATGAAGACCCAAAACCAGAATGACATGATGATGTGGCTGTGGGAATGCAGCACTGCCCTCTTCCCCTCCATCTACCTCCCCATAAGCCTGATGAACTCCCCCAAGACTAAGCTCTTTGTCCGCAACCGTGTTCAGGAAGCACTGAGGGTAGCCACACTGCCAAAACATCCATACACAATGCCGATCTATGTCTTCTCCAGACCACTCTACCGTGACCAGACCAAGACGTTTGAGAGCAAGGTTAGCCAGTTTGATTTCTTAAAATTCACTAATTTTGGTTGGTAATGCAGTTGACATTGTAAGTCAGTTTTTAGGAGGTTTGAGGTCATGTTTTCTGTAGTGGAAAGACTATCAATAACATTACCACTACCTGCACAGCAGCTGTGTTTTTATCTTCCAAGCTAGCTTGTTGCTTGGTGACGGGAATGTGTGACGATTACGAAATCCGGGATGGGATTGTTGGATTTCAAATCGGCAGACGAGTGACAACAAAAGTAATATTGTAACAAGAAAGTAACATTTTTTACTGTGATATTATTTTCTTCAGTTGATCAAAGAAATATGTTTCTTTGATCAACACATATTTCTGCAAGAACAAACCTTTACAGCCTCAAACATCTCATCCACATTTTTTGGTGTCTATTGGTTGCTATTTTTAATTTTAAGGTAACTATATGGTCCCATTCTTAACTAAACCTCAACACATATTGGCCTGGTTGCTTTTTAACTGGGGAAACCACCATCGATGAGCATGGCAGACCTTCAATAGTATAAAATGCTGTAAATTCAGAGGTCCGGCTCGGGTATTATGAGTTGCTTCATGCAATCTTACATGTTGGCAGCTGACTCTTAAATCCAGGATACTACTCAGTGCAAAGAAAGAATGTACATGATTGTTGTTGGTTCATTATCTGTCAACAGTAAGTCTCGTTATACAATGACCTTTGTATAAATAATTTTAATTAAAAAATAATAAAAAATAAAAAATAATCTTTTTTAGACTAAAACAAGTCTAAAAAAAGATAGAAATATTTTCTAAAAAATGACTATTAGGAGTATTTTTCTTAAGACAGTGTCAGATCTCCTGTGTTGGTTCATCCTCTTTCAGATGGACCTGGAGAACACTGTTGGAGAGTCTGCAGCTCTGGGAGCTTCGGGGGTCATAATGTGGGGAGCAACCAACGACTACAAGAGCGAGGTAACCACAGTTCTCTGAAGCACACTCACTGGTTGTTTTTTTCTGAATATTTATATAAAAAGTGTCTGTAATCATTCATACTTTTCATACTGTCATATTGTATGTGTAAGACTTTTCCCAGGTCTGAAAATGGGAACTCTGTTGACCAGGCCTTTATCTGCCTCATTTACTCTTTTAGGAGGAACTGACAGCTGTGACACAGCAGTGTTATCTCAGCTCAACAAATGTGAAAGTCATTGCTCTTTTCTCCTTTTGTGTCTTATCTTGTTACTTGCTGTATATACCGTTCATTTTTCACATATCATAATCAATACAAATTTAACATTTCAATGTCTTCTCTAGGTCATATTTTCCATATCGTCTCCCATTTCGCATTTTCAATCTGAACTGAACCCATACCTGACATTTTTCTGCTCTACTACACCTGAGGCTCACCTATAAACCCCTCCCCCTCTGTTTAGGCTGCCTGTAAGTCTCTGTCCGAGTACCTGACATCCACCCTCAACCCGTACATCGCCAATGTGACAGCAGCCGCCATGCTCTGCAGCGAGGTCTTGTGCCAGGGGAAGGGCCGCTGCATCAGGAAGAGATACAACTCCACCCACTGCCTGCACCTGAACCCAGCGAACTTCTGCATCAAGCAGGTTGACGGGAAGTACGTGGCGACTGGTCAGCCCTCCACTGCTGACCTGGATGCCTGGGCTGAAAACTTCACCTGTCAGTGCTATGCGGGGTGGAGCTGCTCACCTAATTTGGTGCATCCAGCTGAGATCAAAACCATCTGGATTTAATCTGTTTACGGTTTTCATAATTGAGCCTGATTGCATTATTCAGTCATTAACACAATTAAAACATTTTTTTTGTTTGAAATGTGATAAGAACAGAAAACAACTTAACTCTGTTGCATTTGTTGATAAAATTCTCATTTCAGCTCTGAGAAAAAAATATTCTGACTGACGACGACTCATGATTAAAATGAGGTATGAATTTTTGGGGGTCTTCTGGATTTGGTTTTTTGATTTGGTTTTCTTGACTGACAGGTGTCCAAGCCTATCACACTGAACTCAGCCCCAGACCAGCCATTCCTGCCCACTTGGGATTTTCTAGCCTGGATGTGGGAGGTCTGCACTAAACACAAAATCAATGATTCTCTTATGAGAGTAACAGACCATTTCAGACATTTTGACCTGTCATAGCATGAAAAGCGCAGGCACAGTTAATAACATCACTGATGGATCTTTTCCATTGAGGTGTGTCAGTAAAACAGCATCAGCACAACAGTACAAAACATCAGCACCCTGGCACACTTGAATATAAAGTGCAGTCATGATACAAGTCTGTATCTGACTTCCTGAAAAACATTTGTTGCCTAAACTCACGCTTGGCTGCGAGCAAGAATTTGGAGCTTTAGGGTAAGGTGGGGTCAAGGATCAGTAAATTTACAAGAGCAGGGTTGTCAAACTCATTTTAGTTAATGGACCACATACAGCCCAAGTACCAGTAAAGCCAAAACATAAAACATCTATCCATCCATTTTCTGCAACTACTTATCCTCATCAGGGTCACAGGGGGCTGGACCCTATCCCAGCTGACATTGGGTGAGAGGCGGGTACTGGCTAAGAAGCTGCAGAGTTGGAGAGAATTATGCTGGACTCATCCTGGTCCATAGGTCATATGTTTGACACCCTTGATATGGAGAATACTGAACAAGAAATGTTCAATTTCAGATGCCATCCATCCATCAAAACATGGGACATGTACAGACATTGTGTCCATGTTTTTATACAGAACAGGAACTGTTACTGACAGCCAGAAGAGTAAAAGCAAAGACCCGCTAGAAGGACGACCAGATATCAATCACTCAGTAATTCAGTTAATTAGTTTTCACCAGCAGCAGGAAGTGTAAGCTGCACGACTGGGTGTAAATGAAGCTGTGATGCTGTTAACAGGGATTAGATCACACAACGTTTTTATAACAAACTTGGTGGCCAGTACGGTGATGATTAGTTATTGTATTTGTGTAGTACATATAAATTATTACATTATCTGCCATGTTTAATCACCGTTTCCTGTGCTCACTTATACTTCTGGCATTAAACTGCAACCTGTATCTGGATACATTATCTTGATGGAAGAAAAACACATATTGTCACGGTTAAATTAGTACTGTCACTATATCAGACTTCCATGACAAGATTATCATGGCCAAAAGAATTCATGATAACAATATCATCATGGTAGGAAAATATATATAACTCAGCTTTTATTGTGAGTTTTGTCTTTATTTGCCAAATGAATTGCACTCGAAATACAAGTGTAGTGAGGTTTAGAGAGAGTCTGTAACCATGAATGTATAAAAATGTGAACCACTGGATATCATATGTGAATTTTGTAACATGATATCAACAATTCATTTTTTAAATATTACGATTATGGTCAGGATTTGAATGCGCTCAGACCACTCAGACCCATTAAAAGTATAAAGAAATTATCTAGTATTCGTGACGTCACCCACCGGTTTCTGAAGAGACATTGTGACATTGGCAAAGATGGGGGTCGTGGGTGGAGATGAGGCGGGCTGAATGAAGCTTGATTGCTCAAACAAGCCACCTGCAATACCGCCCACCTGTCAATCAAAGCAGCCATGCTCTTAATTATGCATAACTTTAAGCCTTAATATAATTTGAGTGGGTCACCACAACATCTGGAGGTGGTCAGGGTTGCATTGTGATCAGATCCCAGCCAGGTGTAAATGTAACCTATACAGCATGAGCACATTCTTAAGAAAAAATATGGCAAGTTTAGCAAGTTTAAAGGTCAAAGGACCCCTTCCTCAGCAAAGGTAAAGGAGGTGGATATACATCAGCACTGCTTTCCTTGACCTGGATGCACCATGTTTGTTGAAAAGTCAGTCAGCCCTGCATAATTCATTTACAAATCAAAATGTGATCACACTGCAGCCACAAATCAGAAAATATCGTTATTCCAAGTGTAAATGAGACAACGTCTCCAGATACAGACCTCATGTTAATTTCAGGTATAATTTGGGCTAAAAGGTCAAGGCAACTTGAGGTCAAATTTCAACAATTTTTCTTTACTCTCAGTGCAATGTGCATCACATACTGTACATCAGTGAGGATAACAAATGTGACCATGCTTTGAAAGAAGCCACAAGCACAACGTCCCTTCTAATCACTCACCATTTTTACTATGTATGTGTTTGCTGCCCCTTTAGACTTTATCAGGAGCAGAGACTCGTGACTGTAGAGGTAAACCTATTCCCTTTGTTAGACATTTGGTGCATATAAAACTGAGCAATTTGATAACTATCTGTGATGCAATCAACCAACCAACCAACCACTTCTTCTTCATGTGATTCATCACTCTGATGAAAAAAACCTGGTAGGTTTCCTTCAGCTCAGTATATTTCCGAACACAGCTGACCAAGTTCAAACTCTCACCGCATTCTTTGCGTGTCCGGACAGATGCTTTGGATATGAGTAGCTTTGTGTGTCCACACATTGTCCTCGTCCTGGAGCTTCTTTGAATATCTTCCTCCAGGCAGGAGGGAGGGGGCTTGAACTCAACCTGGAACACATCAGGGCATCCCAATAAAAACAGAACAGCTCAGGCCTGTAAATCATTCTGCCCTGACAAGTTTCCACAAGTGCTCTGCCTGTAATTGCAGCTCCTGCTAATTTAAAGAGGAGCTATTTAGACTCCCAGAAGAGAGGAAGGTTAGTGTTTATGACTAACAGGTAATAGTTTCACGACTCACCGAGTGTGCGGTTTGGACAGCAGGAAGTTGGACACTGGGTGCAGGTTGGTGCTTGACGTCTCATTTAAATGTCACATTGGGTTCAAAGGTTTATTGTTTTTTTCTGAGAGTTTGATTTGAACATTATTAGGGTCGAGTTAACGAGCAGCTGTGACATTATCTCTACATTTAAACTAGTGTTATTTAATTTATTAACTCTAAAATTACAGCAATCATAAAACTGTCAGACTGTAAGCTGCCTCAAGACAAAAAATACTGTAGTTGCACATCATATCCTGTGACCTCTGTCAGAGTGTACAGTGTGTAAAACTCAGACCATGCTTTTAACAGTGTGCGCTGTGTTCACATAATAAATCACTCAGAACTACAGCTGAACAGATTAACTTGTAAAATGCTCAAAAGTGCAGCTGAGAAATGGTTTTCAGAGACCAGAGATATGACTATAGGCTGAAGACAGCTAGCTATAATTAGTACAAGTACATGTCTCTGTAGTGTCTGGTGTCAGTTTGCTACTTTTGTTTTTACCTGACCTTTCCTGAGTACTGATATTATCAGACAAATGCCAAAATGCACTGTTGATACATTTAAATATTATTTATATATTCCAGATAGGGAAAATTGAAGAGTATATATATTTTTTGGCATTTTTATTCTAAAATATCATCCGTCTGCATGCAGTTGCACTGAGGATTAAAACATTAAAACAGCATTACATATACATATAGACATACATTACAAAATACAACAATTCACAATTACATACAAGAAGTGTCCCACCTTTCCCTTTACAAGGTGCCACTGTGTTTTGAGAAATGTGTTTTGACCTTCAGGGTCACTGTAGTATGCCATGCTTGCTACCAAACTAGCAGCAGGGCATACATAAGATCACTCAGTCAAGTCACTTAGGCTGACAAAGAGGGTTTTTATACAAATATGAACGTAAATAATGAATATGAAAATAAACTAGAAGTAAAATACAATAAAAGACTAAATAAAAGAAATCATGTAATCATGTCCATATCAAAATATTTGACATTTTAGGAAATACATGTTTGCTTTCTTGCTGAGAGTTTGATATGAAGGTCGAGATATAATCTCATGTCTGTACAATAAATATGAAGTTTCAGTGAGGAGGTAGTTACCTTAGCATAAAATAAAGACTGGAAACAGCTAGTCTGACTCTGTGCAAAGTTAACAAATCCTCATACCAGCACCCTGACTCCCCTAAAATAGCAACACATTATTTTTGTATGGATCACACAAACAAAATACAACATGTTAACTAGTACCAGTAGGCAGATTTTGTTACCTTTGGCTAGCTGTTTCCAGTCTTTACGCTAAACTAGGTTTGCTGGCTGCTAGCAGTAGTGTCATATTTTGTGTACAGACATAGGAGTGTATGGTATCAATTTTCTCATCTAACTCTTCACAAGAAAGCAAATGTGACTCTCCAGGCATCCATAACATGAAATGTCTCACACCCACAGATGTTTGAGTGTCAGTGTTTCCAGCAGATGTAGCTGTTTTCAGTAAACACGCTCTGATTAACCCACTGTGTGCTGTGCAAATAATGCACTAGTTGCGCAGTTAAAGCAGACACTTTAACTTGCCAAAGCTGGAAAAACACAGGTGGACTTAATAACAGTAACGACAGCTCTCAGTGTCCCAATAACTGTGATAGTGAAGCAGCATGCGCAATAGCAGGACCTCCCCATGCTGGAATGCACCTGTGAGTTTCCTGCTATGACATGTCAAATATCAGCTGTGTAACCAGTTCTGTGTGGATTATGAATTACATTTTAAAAGTAATTTCCTGTTCAGTGTCAGACAGTTTTTTTCCCCTGAATCTTTAGTCATTCAGGAGTTTTTTGCTTTTTGCCACACAGGATCTCTTCTAGAGCGGCTGGAGGTAAAGTGCCTTGCTTAAGAGGTTCACAGTCTTAGTCAACAAGAGATGATAAAGTGCTGCTGACGCCTCAAACTTTCAACAGCTTGGTTTGTTGTTGCAATGAACTGAGAGCAATAGAGATACTAACTGAAACTGCTGAGTTTTCATTCCTCAGTAATTACTGAGTCAGCCCGTCTTCAGGTTATTAGAAACATATAAATCTTCCCTGGAGACAGGACATATAGCACTGTATTACTGGTGTCATATTAAAAACTTTCCAACTCCATGTTTTAATATGAACTGAGAGTCCCTCTGATCTGCTTAGCTGGAAAATAAGAAATATGTGGTGGTTAACTAAGTGTGTCATGCTCCAAATATTAGGTTACTGCAGGAAACTTGAAAGGCCTGATTGACAAAATGGAACGTAAAAGTTAAGAACTATAACTGAATACATCAGTAAATACTATTGTATTCATAGAACGTAAGTGTGAGTGTAAAAGGAAATTTAAAGTTTCTTACTTTTCTTTAATTGTATGAATAAAAATTTTAGTATTTAATTAAACAATTTTTTCTAGCTTTTTTCAAACATTAGGAAACTGAAATTCTGCCATTGCTTGCTTACTTACCTAACTATATGTTACAGTAGCTGTGTCTCTTATGATGATGCAGCTATAATTAATGTTATTTGCATTCCTCATAATCACTAAACCTCTGTTCAGTGATCTGTTTTTTGGTCCTGCACATTAGACTCAATTTAAAACACGTGTGCTCAGAGAGCCTAAAAAGTTCACTTCAAAAATGAAGCATATTGCAATCAATGTAAAGATGTAAAGTCTGTTAGAAAACTGTCTAATATTTTCAACTATGATCAAATGACAAACACAAAATGGACGATATTTCATAATGTAAATCTCTTCAATTTGACATTTCAATGCTGTTTTGTTGCTAGGTAACATCTGGGTCCACTTCCTGTCAGCTCTTCACATTCTGCAAGAAATCAACCTGCACCCACTTAGAATGTTTATTCTTAAAACTTTTCATCTATTTTCAATATTTCATTTATATAGTCAGAAACAAATGTACTGTTCAGGCCGATATGGGCTCACATGCAATTTGATCAACTGTTGAAGAGATTAGATAAAATGTTATAACTCAATTTTTGTTACCTTTGCAGTTTCTTTGCTTCTATTCATTTATAACTGATTGAATATTTAAAAATGTTCAGTCTTTCTGATCTTCAGATCTCCCACGTATGAGGTGAATAATTTCTAATTTCTCACAGAAAGGTTAAGAGTCAGGTTCAGGTTCAGTTTTTTCTGCCATAAATGCAGAGATGAGGTTCATATTTAAAGAAGATTTCTGATTCTGTGGTGATGTCAAAATGCCACATTCAAAGTTACTTTAAAAAAAAACACAAATAAAAACACAAATAAGCCTGCTGCTTTTCTTCTTTGCTAAGACTTTGCGCGTGGTCTTCAAGAGATTATTTTTAAATTTCTCGCTGTTAAACCAGGTAAGCTGTGTAACAGGTGTGAGGTAATCGTCTTCTCTACATTGCTAGCCTGAAAGCTAATGCTGAAATCTAGTGTTTAATACTTATCAGCTGTTGAAAATGTGTTTGTCATTGTTTGATTTTGTCTGTTTTGGTGAGAATATTTACAAGATGCTCACTCATTTCTAAGAAAAGCTACAAGAACTCATTCTGACCACAACCTAATTCTCTCTCTCTTTTTTTTTTTTTTTTTTTGTGTTTCTATTTCCTCAGATTACTGCTTCAACATGAACCAAGTCAAACAGCATTTCTTCTTCATCTTCATTGCCATGTTGGCCCTGCTGGGCTCTGCCCGGGCCTTACCGAGAACAGACCCTCCCCTTAGTCACAGCCATCCCTTCTTGTTCATGTGGAACGCCCCGACCGAGCTGTGTGACATCCGCTTCGGCATGCCACTCGACCTCTCCTACTTCCATTTTGTCAGTAGCACACTGAAGACAGCAACCAACCAGAGCATCTCCATATTCTACACCGACCGCTTTGGGATCTTTCCCTATGTGGATGAAGACACCAGGGAGAAGTACGACGAGGGCCTGCCACAGCTGATAAACCTGAACGACCACCACGAGCAGGCGGAGGCTGACATCAAGTACTACATCCCTACAGCCAAGCCAGGCCTTGCTGTGCTTGACTTTGAGGAGTGGAGGCCTCAGTGGGTCCGAAACTGGGGCAGCAAAGACATCTATCGACAGATTTCCATTGAAATTGTCAAGACTAAGAATGCGTCGTTGTCTGAAGATGAGGCGGAGGACCGGGCGAGGATCATGTTCGAACGTGCAGCCAAAAAGTACTTTCTCCGATCAATCCTCATTGGGAAGAGGTTGAGGCCAAACAGACTCTGGGGTTACTACTTGTACCCTGACTGCTACAACTATGACTACAATCAGGACATGGAGGACTTCACTGGAGAGTGTCCCACCATCGAGAAGGACAGGAATGATGAACTGCTGTGGCTCTGGAAGGAGTCCACAGCACTCTTTCCATCCATCTACCTGGAGCTGGTGCTCAGAGACTCAGAGCAGGCCCGGCTATTCGTGCGGCATCGAATCCAGGAGGCCATGAGAGTGTCAACACTCCCCAACAGCTCCTACTCCATACCTATCTATGCCTACATCCGCCCTGTGTACAAGGACAGCATCGACAACTACATGTCAGAGGTCAGACACACACATCGCATCATTTGTCACTTTTAGATACAATACATGTTTTATTCTAATTTATGATTGGTTGGCAGGTGTCATAATTTAGAGCTTGAAATATATTTAACCAGAGCAACAGTACTTAGTGCTGTAGGCTCTGTTAGCTAAACAAACACTCTAATGACCCTAAAGAGATTTGGGTTTGGGTTGTTTAAAGTGTGGTTATATGAGATACTTCTCCATAGTCAGTGTGTTAACTGCAGTAGACAGCGGATGGCACAACACCAGTTTGGAGAAGCAGCAAAGAGGACAAGCACAGATGGATGGGGCAGCAACTAAACTTATTTTAGCCACTTTACTTGGCCATCAGACAGCCCTTTCCAACAGGAAACTAAAGCTGTTTTATATTTTGAAATCTGTAATACTACCTTGGGGAGTCGCTGGTCTGCCTCGAACCACAGCAACTAATGTTTTAAAAAAACAGAAGTCACACAATAATTCCAACAAACTGACCAATTAAAGCAGCAGTGGACCGGCATCTCCTGTTTTCTGCCAGGTAAAACTACTGTTTTTGTCAGTGAAGTTTGGTGGCTTTGAATAGAGCATACACTGATAGAGACTCTTCAATTTCTTGGCAGTCTAAATATAGCATACACTTAGACCAATTACTTGAGATTGTAATGCCTGTTGTGCTCTACTGAAATATTACTGTCTGGACCCCAGGAAGACTAGCTGTCGTCTTGGCGTCAGCTAATGGGGATCCTTTTAAATAAACAAATAAACAAATAAACCAATATTGATTTTTTTTTTTTTTTATGTCGCTAAATTGCTCCATCTGTGCTACCTTCTGAGTACCTCATACAATCCCACTTCAGATCACATGAACTATCCCTTTAAGACCGATTTTTATCAGCAAATGGGACAGTGAATGTTACCAAAAAAAACTTGATAATTTTCTTTGTCAATTTAAAAAAAGGAATAGACAGAAGAAGAAAGCTGTCTTGAAAGTTTATAGATTTCAAATGTTAGTTCCTTTTGATTTTAACAAGCTTATTTTAGTCTTGTAGTTGTTGTGTTGTAGACTGAGTGCAATGACATTTCTGAACTGAAACATTTCTCTGATTGTCTGTGTGATCTTGCAGTTGGATCTGGTGAACACCATCGGAGAAGCTGCTGCTCTTGGTGCCGCCGGTGTAATTTCCTGGGGAGACATGAATGTCACTGACACAGAGGTAAGAAGTGATGTTACTCTTCTGTATTCTGGGCCTTTTTTTTAACTTAATATTCTGTCGCAAACTACTAACTGATGTATTGTTTCAAACTCCTGTAGGATTCCTGCTTTGATGCTCGACGCCACCTGGAGCAGATCATGAACCCATACATCCTAAATGTCTCCACGGCAACAGGACTCTGCAGCAGGGCACTTTGCCAGGGTCAAGGTCGTTGCGTGAGGAAGCACTGGAACGACAATGTCTTCCTCCACCTCAACCCCCTGCGTTACCGAATCCAGCAGCAGCGCCGCGGTGGCCCCCTTACAGTGAGTGGTGACCTCTCACAGGATGACATCAACTGGTTTGACCGCAACTTCGACTGCATGTGCTACAGCGAGAAACCGTGCAGATCGGTCCTCGACTTCAACATCATCCAACAGCCCGTCGCCACCACGAGGAATCGAGGTGCTGACAGGCGCGGCCCTCTACTGCTGGTCATAATACTACTCTGTCTGATGTATGTTGTGATGTAAATATGAATTAAATGGCACAAACCTGATACCTGTCATAGAGAACATGTGGTTGCAGGTGGTCAAAGGACAATTCCACTGTTATTTCAGCTTTTTGTAAATTTTATTTAGAGTTATTTTTTAGTTATTTTTGACCGTTTTTATCAATAAAGATTTTGTAGTCAAATATCTCAGTTGCATTCAGACAACTTTCTTTCAGAATATGTACATGAGCACAATATAAACTATAACAATATTTTAACCCAGTTGCAGGCAAGAATAACTACATAGAAACAGGCAATCTCAGGGTGCCCCGGTAGCTAACCTGGTAGAGCGTGAGCCCCATGAACTAAAGGCTAAGTCCTTACTGCAGTGGCCCATGTATGATTCCAATGGTGGCCCTTTGCTGCATGTTGTCCCCCCTCTCTCCCCGACTTCAGCTCTCACTGTCAAATAATAAAAAACCCAATAATAACTGTGTAACTATACAAATTTACTTTAACACATTTGCTTTTCTTAAACTAGATAAAGCTTTTCGACAAAGCAATCTAAACCCAAGAATCATTTACTATAGCTTGTTCCAGAGCTTTCAACAGTTTGTTTCAGTCATTCATCCTCCACTCAGGATGAGCTGTAATAACTTTGGTGATCCTACACCCTACACCAAGGTAGATGCAGTATGTCTGCTAAACATCAGAATGATAGTAGCAGAGCGATGTGAAGGACAGACAGCAAACAGTAGCTCATATAGCTAAAGTGTCTGACAAAAAAAAAAAAATCATTCAACACACAATACACATCCATACAGCCTCTCCATAATATACAGCCTCTTCAGCTCAGAAATCATGCACAGTGGTGACATAGTCATGGTCTACAGCCCGTCCCTGGCCTCCTTCAACGCGGGAGTCTATCTCCATGGTGATGGCTGTGTTGTTTCCTGCGGGCAGAGTTAAGAAGCATGGATGGAGTTAGGTTAGTTAGTATTTTACCATTTCCATGTGGGTCCTTTCACTTTTACTACAAATGGTGCTCCTGAACATGACATACATGAACAATAGCTGTCAAGTAGACAGAAACATCCTCCCTACATCCAAAGTTTAGTTTAGTTAGTTAAGGTTACCACAATCAAAATGCAGTCGAGTTGGTGCACTAAAGTAAGAAGGTTTGACTTCATGAGGAAAAAGAAAACCTACAAATCTAAACTGATTTTAAATTAATAAGCTATACTGTGACTTTTCATTGTGAACCATAATTATTCCAAAGTTCACTCACTCTTCATTCTTTTCATACGGATTTCATCTTCAGCTGATCTCATTTCATAACAGAGGACCATCATACATTTGGTCATTAGGGGGCGCACTGAAGTGAACGTGTGCATTTTACCTTTCCTCTTGCTGCAGTAGATAGACACCATCAGGATGGTGGATATGAAGTACAGAGACACGATCGCTAGATGGCAGAGCAGTCTGACTAACAGCAGTGAGGAAGTGTCTGAATCTGGATCTAGAGAAGAAACCAAAAGCCTTTACAGGAGTTCAGTACTTTTAGTTTGAAATTACAAAGAAGGAACTTGGTATTAAAGAGACTGTGGACGATCCCTGACTTGGTTTGTGTTTTTATTTTATGGTCAATGTCCACTCAGTCAAGCTGCTGGCAGATTTTGCTTGTAAACTTCTTGTTTTTGACCTTCATCGCTTGCAAACTCATAAGGAAATAACCTCTAAAGCCCAGTGTGAACAGGAGACACCTGACTATTGCTTTAAGACAGACTTGAACAGTTGTGCACTGATCCTTTAATGCAGCCGAATTCACAATTTGGTTTTTCTCATTTACACATTTTTCTGTTTCTGTCGTCAGACAAAACACAGGTACTAAACACTGAACTGGCTCACACATATTTAACCAGAAGTCATTTGCAAAATGCTTTCAACTGTGGTGGCCAAACAATTAATTTATGATAATGACCAACAAAATCTTCAGCAAGACATTAAAGGGCAAAAAAAAAAAAAAAAAAATGGCTGATGAACACCAACATGAAGCAGGAGGAGTTCAGTGACCATCCAGTGCCATTTTGCAGTCAGTTTAAGACTGAATATTAAGGAGAGAACATTAGCTTTCTTTTAGCTTTTGGATGCATCTGATGACTGCTCATTATAAAAATGATTTGGGGGACAAATTTCCATTTTTCAGAGGAGTGTGTGAGTGCATTTGCTCATGATCAGACAAAATAAACTGCTGTACTGTGTGATGTGTGCGATACTGACATTTCACAGGAGGTGACAAAAGGCCCTCCTGTGTTTTGGGGTGATAAAAACAGCAACCCCGTGAAGACTGAGAGTAAAAGCACAGAAAAATGTGCATTTACACATTTACTGGCTTAATGTGTATGTAGGCTACTTATATACATATTCAGCACATTCAGATAAAAGAGTGTGTGTGGTCATATTAATTAATTAACTCAGTAATCTTCTGTTAACACATCTAAATGACCTGCAAACTATGTATGCTTGTACAACAAGAAAAACAACTTATATAACTATATTATATATGTAGCTGTGTGACATTAAAACTGTGACACAGTTGGATCCAGCAGACATTTCGTACCAGACTGCATTTTATTATCTTCAGCTGAACAAGTTAGGAAGGTGTCACTTCACAGCCAGAGTGGACAGTTACAGACAGCAACAACTCTTTACATGTACATATGGACATGCGAGCAGGGGCGGACTGGGACAATAATTCAGGCCAAGAATTTGATATCATCCCAGGCCACCACCACCCTAATAACGCAAAACACCAAGAGTGAGTTAGGTTGGGCGCCTACTGATGTAAGAGTGTAAAATAATAAAGCAAAGGCTCCACATGCGCCCACACACAGCTTTTTCTGTTTCTTTCCCCTACAAAATAAATGTTTCTGTTGGGCTGCAATAACCTGTACTCAAATCACATAAACTGAAATTATGTTCACCTGCATAATGCAGGTGAACATAATTTCAGTTTATGTACATGTAAAGAGTTGTTGCTGTCTGTAACTGTCCACTCTGGCTGTGAAGTGACACCTTCCTAACTTGTTCAGCTGAAGATAATAAAATGCAGTCTGGTACGAAATGTCTGCTGGATCCAACTGTGTCACAGTTTTAATGTCACACAGCTACATATATAATATAGTTATATAAGTTGTTTTTCTTGTTGTACAAGCATACATAGTTTGCAGGTCATTTAGATGTGTTAACAGAAGATTACTGAGTTAATTAATTATATACGGTATATACGGTATATACCATATAAATACCATGTAGTAGTAGATGAAATAAAATAGGTTACACCATCATCCACCTAAACTTGAGACCAATCCACTGTCCTTGTCTTTTACCTGCATCTCTCTCTCTCTCTCACTCAGTACATCTGGTTGCACTGCAGAATGAAATTAACACTTTAAATAATCTATGCTTGTAAAGTTAATTGTATACTGATCATCATAAGTGAAGCACAAATTATTCTAAAAGCATAGCCTGCATGTTTGGTTTGTACTTAAATTGTACTTGAAGGTTCCTTCTCTGACTTTTCACTGCTGCTGTCCACTGCCATGACAGCAGGAGCTCTTGTAGCACTAGTGCTGCTGACCGTGCTGACACTGCTCCCTTCTCCACCTTTGAAAAGAAAAATCCAAAAGCCACTCATAATTTCCCAGCTATTCAAATTCACTAATTGACAATTTTTATATGCATTGGCAGTTCGGCGGCCAGGCCACCGGGAAATGTCCCGGTGCTCCCGATGGCCAGTCCGCCACTGCATGCTTTTACTACTACTATATTAAAGGTAACTTTAATATTTATATCTATTTTTCAACATGTATATTTCAGAGACTAGCAAGTTTTGAATTTAGTTTAGTATTGAGGAAGAGCGCTGCAGCTGGCAGCCGTGAAAAAGGCAGTTTTGCAGCTGACAGGCTCAGAAGTTAAATGAAAGGTATTCTTTATCTTAGCTTCATCTGCTGTGTATCTAACCAAGTTATGCTCAATAACAGTACTCTGAGCCCAATAAGTATTTCTAGTAAATTTCCATGTTAAGTCCATGTTAAGTCCATGTTAAAAAGTTACCCTTTAAGACTTTAAGACCCTTTATGACTTGAAAAAATCAAAACCTACCCTTGAACCTCAAACCTCTCTGACTAATTACTAACCTCACTATGTGACCTGAGAAGAAACTACTTCAATGATCAGCTCATTATCACGTCAGCAGGTTAATTCATTCATCTTCAACCACAACTGTAATATTACAACTGCCATAATATAAACAGAAAGTGAATGATTCTGACCTTTGACACTCAGCCATGTCTTCGATGATTGTGAAAACAGGCCAGTAGAACACCAGTAGAGACCTTCATCCGAATGCTGGACATTATTGATGATAAACTCTCCTGTCAATCCAGTTCCAAAGAAGCTCCCATTCCTGAAGAAGTACCCTACCTGTGTGGAACTATCTCTGGTTTTACACCGCAGAGTGACATCACTTCCTGCAGTCACAGGATTGGGGAACTCCAGTAAGACAGAATGATCTGAAAGAGAAAACACAGATCAGAGCCATACACAGACAGAGTTAATCCATCAGAAGAACACAAACAAGGGGACAGACACCAGACAGGATAGAACAGGTTATTTCTGTACCAGATACACTGATGTTGACCGAGTCACTCCACTGTCCAGCACTGGTTTCACACCAGTAAACCCCACTGTCTGATGGGTGGAATTGTGAAACAATACAGGAGGCACCATCAGTTCTCCCAAAGTGTTGTTCACCTCCACCACATGTCTGTGTCAGTCCTCCTGTTGTCCTCCTCACCGTCCACCCATCCACTGTCCATCCACTGTAGACACAACTCAGGGAGACAGAGTCTCTTCTGAAGTACAGCTCACGCTTTGGACTGACGCTTAGAAAGACTGGTGGACAGACAGATGGACGGACGAACAGACGGACAGACAGACAGACAGACAGACAAACAAAATGTATTTTTATTATTATTGGAGTGTCATCAGCTCACCTGCAGAAACAGTCAGTCCAATCAGCAGCATAGTCAGGCCTGCAACAGGAGGACAGG
The DNA here is from genome assembly GCA_033000465.1 of Sciaenops ocellatus. Classification (NCBI taxonomy): domain Eukaryota; kingdom Metazoa; phylum Chordata; class Actinopteri; family Sciaenidae; genus Sciaenops; species Sciaenops ocellatus. The sequence goes on along the minus strand of CP136871.1, from coordinate 23,786,422 downwards.
GTTAATAAAAGGTAGGTGAGCAGGGTTACAACAGATCAAAGGACAATGTCTCTGAGATTAGTCCAGATTTTTCAGCCTGTGGCTTTCTTCACTTTTCTGTATTTTGAAACTGGAGAAATTACAGTGACAAATAAATGAGAGAAAGGGGAACCACATAAAACAGGAAGCAAAGAAGCAGCAGAAGAAAAACAGAGGAATATGTGAAAAGTATGATCTTCCTGCAGCTTTTGGTAAACACACAGGAGAAATAACGTTAAAGTGACTCTCTGAAAGGTTCATATGTGTCACACTGTTGTTTGATTAAGTTTCATGACACTTGGTAATCCACAGTGCTGAATAGTTACTGTTCGCTCACTAGTTACTGTTTCTGTCATCTTGTAATCAATAACACTGACTAGTTACTGTTCACTCACGTTTACTGTCGCATAAACACAGTTTTGTACAAGATTCGTTTGACTCACCGAGGAGCAGAGACACAGAGGGAGCCGTCATGTTGTCTCAATGATGACGAGTCTTGATGTGATGTGCCTTTGGGTCTGTGAAAGTAACTTAAATTTAAAAACCACAACTTCTGCTTTTTAAAGCAGGATGAACATTAATCACAGATGAGGCAACTCTTGTAGCTATAACAGTCTTATAACATAATTATTCTTATTTTACACAATTAATCATAATTTAATTTATTTACACTAAGATACATTTTCTGTAGTAATATTTAAATTAAAAGAACAGTTCGCTGGCGACTTGTCCAGGGTGTACCCCGCCTCTCGCCTAAAGTCAGCTGGGATAGGCTCCAGCCCCACCGTGACCCTGATAAAGATAAGCGGTTACAGATAATGGATGGATGGATGGAAGTTTTGGTAAACATTTCACTGTTATAATGTACTGATGAGTTTCCTGACCACAGTGCTGATAGTGTTTCCTGCAGGTCTGATGTTGCTGACTGAAACAAAATAGAAAGGATTGAACGCCCTCCTGCAGCACAATCACACACAAAAACCTTACTGCCTGCAGCAGACTTTTGTAAATTAAATATTATAACTTTAAGAGCCTTTTTGAGCACAAGCTACACTGAATGCTTAGACTTGACCTGTAGATACCCTGGTACAAAAAGGTTCTCTTTATTAGAAACAGTCTGAGCTGCACTGCAGGTTGTTGTCCTGTAGAGAGAGACAGAGCTCTGTCTGTCCACACTTCAATCTCCCTGATGATTGTTAACTGAACCACAGACATGCTGAAGACAGAAAGACAGTAATAATACTAAAATTACTAATAGTAATACTAATGAGAATACCAATTACTGACTGATAAAAACTTACCAGTGTGCTGTGGACAGAATATTTAAAAAAATAGCAGCGTACTGAAGTAGCAGAGGACAAATTTGGACAGACAGACCATGTCAAGTCTTAAAGGCTGATGGGAGGGGATGCTGGGCTGTGTTTGGTCTCGGAGAAACAACTTCCTCTCAGGGTGTTTAAAAATAGAACCTTCTTTTCTGAGACTGGCAGATTAAAGTAATAGGAACTAAACTTCCCATTTTGTGGTAACACAGCCTTCTTTTAAAACCATTTGAAGAGACAGTAAAATTATTTCATTATTTGGAGGCTGCTGTCTGCCTGTATTTTATTTTCAGGTCATTTGAGATAAAACACTGAAGATGAATCTGGCCAATTGTAAAAAAAAGCAGCAAATGACTGATGCACAACTGAAGATAACCAGTTAAAATACAGAGAAATATGACTATAGAGTATAGTTGGAGCATGATGCTGTGTTCCTGTGGGTTGTAAAACTCTCTGCGTGTCACTGATTATTCCGACTGTGTTTCTGTTTGTATCTTCACACTCAGCCGCCTGTCCTCCAGGCAGCAGGATTTTCTTTTGTTTTCAGTTCTGCTGTCAGAAACATTTTCCTCCTGCAGCGGCCGGCTGTGATCCTTGTGTCTCTACTGCTGCTTCTGATTTCACACAACAAAGATCTGAAAGACACACTGACTTCTGCAACACAGCGGATAAAATTATTCTAATTTCATCACAGCTCCGTTTCTAAAAAACTGTCAAATATGTCAACTCCCGAAACAGGGAGATTTGGTGCTAAGAGTCTACACAGGAGTGTCAAACTCATTTTCACCGAGGGCCACATCAGCATAATGGTTGCCCTCGATGGGCCACATTAACAGTATGTAACAAAATGCAATGTAATTTAAAATAAATTAAACTACACCTTATTATATCGATAAATAACTGTTTCTGTATTTATTATGTATTCAACTTACAAATATTACATATGCATTTGCATAGATGTAAAAATAAATGTTCAGTTTGAAACCCACGTTACTTGAATCAGTGTTCAAACTATTTAAGCAAATAAAGAAAAATATGTGAGCTTCAATCTGATTGGAGAACCGAGGACCCTCTGCCAATCAGATTGATGCTCACAGCATCATATATCGCCGTGATCGGGTTATTATTGGAGTGAATGGACGGCTGGAGCCTCTGCTCTAAGCGAAGGGTACCTTTTGCGTCACTATCAGACGCCCAGGGGCGTGACAAATCATCGGTGGTCGAGGATTATGGGTAGTGTAGGCCTTTCCGCTATCCAAAACATACGAATAAAACTTTATTTTTCAGAATCGAAGGAGAAAAAAATCATACTGTGGGCAACAGCATGATCCTATCTTATTGTTGAATTATCAGTGACACTTTGACGTGTTTGTGTTGAGAAATGTTGATGATATCATTAAAAGAAATCCTTAAAATAGTGAGAAAAATACTTCCAGGCAGAGGGTCCTCGGTTCTCCAATCAGATTGATGCTCACAGCGTCATATATCGCCGTGATCGGGTTATTATTGGAGTGAATGGACGGCTGGAGCCTCTGCTCTGAGCGTCTCTTACCACTGCGGACGGGTTTACATTGGAGTCAATTGAGAACCCAGAGTGTTTCATACAGATGTGGAAGGGTACCTTTTGCGTCAGTATCAAACAAATCGTCGGTACTTTACTAGTTGGGAATGAACTTATGTTAAGACAATCGTGGGCCTTGAGTTTGACACGTAGTCTACAACAACTGAGGCTGTATCTCATCAGAACACTAAATTAACTGGGTTTTGCTTCATTTTACAGGTTTGAAAATAACTGGACAGAACAATATGATTTGGTTACCTGTGTTATTTCTAGAAGAAGTTCTTTCAAACACCTGCTGAAATCTGAAAGGATTTTTTTCCTTTGGGAAATACGCTTCTTTCTTGCCAAGAGTAAGACAAAAAGATTGATACCACACACACAGTATATACAGTACACACACGGCTACAGCCAGCAGCTGCTTAGCTTAGCATAAAGACTGGAAACAGGGGGAGACAGCTAGCCTGGCTCTGTGGAGGAAAGAAAAAAATCCGCCTACGAGCACTAAGTAAAATTTCAAATGAGTAAATACAGAGTTCATTGTAAAATAAAACACATTCTGCAGTGTGTGGAATGTGCAGAGCTCAGGACAGAAACACACACTCGTTGTTTAGTTGTGTGAATGACTGAATTCCAGAGTACAGTGAGATTTTAGGTCACAACACATCATTTCACGTCCTCTCATCCATATTCAGGACTCGTAAGCATCAGCTGGTCTTTCAGAAGAATCCAGTATCTGAGTGACGGAGCTGCTCTGACAAACAGCCGGTCTTTTGTGTGCTCTATGAATATTTCATGTCTAGGATCTCTTCCTGGTTTGTGCTTCCTGCAGGTTTGACAGAACATCCCGTAGCTGAAAACATCTACTGTAGAGCTGTTGTGTTGCACAAGCAGCTTAGCTAGTTTTGACTGGAGTCTTGTAGTTGTGGCAGCAGAGGTGTAGTGGTGTGCATACACAGGTATACAACTTATACCCACCTCTGGGCAAGGGGGAGGTATACCTACCTGAAAAGCCTCTGTCATCATCCATAGAGACCCTGTTACATTGCCCACTTGTGCAGCTCTGGTTCTGGCATGACACTGGCTCCACTCCTCATCAGCATTCCACCTGAAAACCTCTTCCCGGTGGTCCAAAACTCCAGTGGTACAAACATTCCCACGGTGCTCTTAGAAGCCCACCTAACAAACTGAGCTATTGTTAGGTAACAGCAGGTACAGTTTGCAACTCTTGAAACTCGGCGGTGAAAATGGTGAAAATGTAAATTGTATATATTAACTATGCTTTCATGCTTGTTCCTGATTTGCTAACAAGCCTGTTTAACAGTGCGGGTACTGCAACAAATAGAACACTGAAAAGAAAATGGATTAGTTTAGTAGTTAGTTGGTTTAATTTTGCCCAAAACTAATGTGATTCCACATTTCCTTCATTATGGGACAATGTCTGACCAGTTTTAGGTTTTGTTGAGCCAGCTAATGCAAAGAAAGCCCCGCTATGTTGAAACTGCCAATGCCAACTGACCAAGACTGGAACAGACCCAGTCCAACTTGGTCCCACCAGTTGTCAGACCCAAATCATACTCCTAATTGTCTCAATAGATGTAATGAGTGTCCCCATCTTGAAGACATTAGCTTTCCAGATACCTCACATTGAGTTCATGGTGGTCCAACAGGAGAGGACAGGGGACTGAGCAGCATTGCCATCCCGAGGTCTCACAGTAGTGTATAAATACACCCTAGCAGCTGATTGCTCACTGAACCCACAGCCTCTTCCTGGTGGAGCTATCGCCCTCTGTACTCTGGCAGCCTGGTCCAGCCCGGCCCAGCTTGGCTCGGCCCGGTCGTCCTCCTGCCTGTATAATCTGCTCTGTCAGATGGAAGCAGTCGTCCAGGGGGAATAAGAGCTGTATTGTCCCGGTTCTCCTCCTTTGTTGGGGATTGCAGCAACATTTCTAGGTCACCGGCTGTGACTGAACGCCCCACTGCCCAAACTGATTCTTCACTGAGGGAATTCACCCCCTCCCTTTACACCCCCTCCCCATATTTCACTCAGTACTGTCAGAGGAAACACAATTAGAAAAATGCTCCCAGCAACAACAGCCAGGCCGCGATCTGTCAAATGATTGTAGCTTCTGTTTTCTGTCAGAGCAGATACATTATGGATGCTGACTCAAACTGTTTATCAAACGGCTCTTTCATGGTGATAATTGGGCGGACGGGCTCTCAGATCCTTTCCCCATTCACATTTCCTCATAATTATCTTTAACCTTTCACCCTGATCTCCCTCAGTGGGGTTAAGCAGACATTAATGTTCTGGTTTGGATGATGTGGCTGTGATATTTGCTGACGATGTTTAGCAAAGAACATTTACATTACAGTCATTTACCAGCTCCACACTATTTTCACACTCATGTATATGTATCTCATGGGGCGGCTGTGGCTCAGAGGTAGAGCGGGGCGTCCCCGGCTCCTCCAGTCTGCATGTCGGTGTCCTTGGGCAAGATACTGAACCCCAAATTGCTCCCGAAGGCTGCGCCATCGGTGTGTGAATGTGTATGAATGGTTAGCTTCTAACCTGCACCTTGCATGGCAGCTAATGCCATCAGTGTATGAATGTGTGTGAATGGGTGAATGAGATATGTAGTGTAAAAGTGCCTTTCTAGTCTTCCGACCACTCAAAGTGCTATATAAGTACAGTCCATTTATCATTTATCTCCCAACTTTGATTCACCCTGAGGTTTAATCTATTAGATAGATTTCTGATCACCCTCAGTTGTGCTTTGTGCTTAGGTTGTGTATAGGCCAACTCTGTCCTGGACTGCCCCCTCGACTCCATAGAAGAAGTGGGGGAGAGAGTCATGAACAACTCATGAATAACTCCTCTCACCCCCTGCATGACACTGTGGGGGTTTTAAACAGCTCCTTCAGCAACAGACTGCTACTCCCACCATGTAAGAAGGAGCACTATGACAGGTCCTTCATTCCAACTCCATTCCATCTTATTGAGAGGGACCATATTCAAAAAAAACCAACCCAACTCATTCAGGCACACACACATATGTGCGCCTATGCTTGCATCATGGGAGATTTCATCAGGATGGGGGACAATTACACTGTTGCCCATAAAGTTGGAATAATTTTGAGAAGATACACTTTATCTATCAAGAATAAATCACATTGTCACAATCATTTCATGAGAAGAGGTAAAAATATTTTATTCCAACTTTATGGGTGTATATGAGTGCTTAGCACACATAACAAGCACTCCGTATGACACCATGGACAACATGAACACAGCATTTTCATTGCCTGGTATTTTCCAGTGGAGTAAACTCTTTATAAAAAACAGATTTTCTCTTCGGTATGACAGCCAACTCTTCTGCCAGAAAGAGACATGAATGTCACCTTTGATGCCCGCCTATGACTCATAAACTAGTAACCTGGCCTGATTGACGCACATTGTTAATCTAAGTGCTGAAAACAAGTATAATATTATAATTAATGCTTTCATTGTGGTGAAACTAATTTTAGAGTTAGAAGTATGATTGTAAACATGTAAGCATGCTGATGTTAGCATTTATGTTGAGGCACCACTGTGTACAGCCGCACAGAGCTGTTTCCATGGCTGTAGACTCTCATATCTCCTGTATCCACTTCCTGTTTTCAGTCACCGTTCATGCTTTTCAGTTTTTATCACATTGACTTTGAAATCACTAAAGTGAGTATTTATGCAGCCCTGTCTGAACTGTATGTATCATCGCTCTTATGGTTGGCTTCCTTTGTTCGTGTTTCACATTTTTGAGACTGTTTCTGCTGACAAGTTAATATTTCTGCAGCCTTGTATCCGGCGAAGACAGCAAACAGTTCCAGACACACATCTCAGTTTGATCCTGATGTGTCTCCTGTACCTTCAGAAACAGCCCGGGGTTTCTCTTCTTTGTCTTTTCTGGATGTGAGACTCAGCAGCTGTGGAGGAGGTGACACTTCAGTCTGCGGAGTTTCAGTTTGTTATGTGAAGAAACAGATTAGGCGTGAAGAGTTTGTGGAGGGAGCTGCAGCAGAGGCCTGGAGGGAATCTTTAGAGTGAATCAGATCACTGCTGCTCTCTGACAGCAGCTGCAATCGGCCTCCATTTAGACTCTTCACCCCGGGGTATGAAGGGCTACGGGAGAGTTTAGAGAGTTAGCAGCAGGAACACACTGCAGAGGAGGCAAAAGAGCAGGATTTTTCTTTTTTAGTCTGAGGACAGCAGGAAATCATTGCATCAGTCCAATATGTTGGTCTAGAAAAAGATCTTGACAGCTTCAGGTCAGACTTCCATAGAACATGCTGCAGATGATTCTTTAAGCAAATGTTCACCTCCGTATTTATCTGCAGTCGTGTTTTCACACTGGACCTTTACACCAGACCATGATCTTCCTGTAACCTGTGAGTGTTAGATTATAACCATGTCATTACCAGAGGATATTATACTGCAAGATTGGATGTTTTGTCAAAAAACAAATTTAAACCTTTAATTTCTTGGTAGGCTGGGCTTGGAACAAAATTGTCATCACTGGACTCACCAATGCTCAACATGCCCTTGATTTCTTTATTATAGCCAACTGATCATGGCATGCATTGATTGTTGTTCATCAGGTGGTATTAAGGGTGGTTGCCTCACCCTCAACATCGAAGCACCCCATGGCTGTATTTTAAGTCCCCTGCTGTACACAAAATACACAAACAATGTGTAGCCGCTCTTGACTCCAACACAATCATCACATTTTCTGTTGACCCAGCTGTGATGAGCCTGATCATTGAAAACAATGAAGGGGCCTATGTGAAGGAAGTAGAGGGTCTGACCCACTGAACAGCAACCTCCTCCTGAACGTCAGCAAGACTAAGGAGATGATAGTGGACTCTGCATACTGACTCTGTGTTGAGAAAAGCAAGACAGGTATCACCTCAAATACTGAGGAATTTCTGCTCCTGCACCACTGACTGCATCCTGACAGGAAACATTATCTAGTATGAAAACAGCACCGAAAAAGACCACAAGGCCATGCAAAGAGTGATTCATTCAGGTGGTGCTCTACCCTGCCTAAAAGACATCTATACCGGGTGCTGCCAAAATAAGGGAGAAGGTTCTGGATACACCAGACCAGCACTGAGAGGATCAGGAAGAGCATCTACCCACAGAGATGATCCTAATTGAGGACACCAACTAGGAATGGACCTTAAAAATACTTCTTACTTACCCTTTATTACTATTATTATTTGTGCTTACTTTTACTATTTACTACTCACATTGGTATTATTATTACTTATTTACTTCCATTGAGATTACTTTTACTTACTCACATTACTTCCATAAAAAGCATTATTATTTATTACATTTTCTTTCTAGTATTACTATCCTTTTACACTCTTTGTAATTGAACAAGTTTACAGAAATATGTAAAATTGGTAAGTATTTACAATGTATTGATACCAAAGGTAAGAAACAACCAGCCTTCTCCTCTCGATGTACACTGAGCTAAAACTAATGCAGTCTAATAAAACAGTCCTCCAGTAAATCTTCAGAAATGTGTTGACTTAACTGTAGGATTATTTTAGATGCTTGTGCTGCTATTGAACTCTTCTGCATTCATGTTATTTAATAGAAACGTGTATCAACCCTTCTCTGAAACAGTTTCAACACAAACTGAACATTATTCATTAAGGTCAAATATCCTGCAGGACTGTTTTGGCTCTGTGTACCTAATAAACTGGCAACTAAGTATATACATCACCAGAAATGGGCCTGAAAATGTATCTTACAGGAATGTCATAAGTGGGCGACTAAACCACTGTGCGAATTCTTCAGTCAGCAAGCTGTTGCCAATCATCCAAAATGTGTCTCTCATGCAAGTACAGACATGTCTACTTGGCAGCAAGCTCTTATTTTCTGACTTTTATGATTGTTTTATGGCTGTTTGGATGTTTAGAGCAGAGAAAGTTATCTGAATCTGCACCGTCCAGGACAAGTGGTTTGGTTGCTGTGGAAGCCTGGCCTCTGTCCACCAATCAGGGGCAGCGATCCTGGCCCTCCCAGGACGTCTGTCTCATTCCAGAAAACAGTCCTGGGAGCAGTTGGGAGAAGGTCAGTGAGCAGCCTGTTCAGCAGTGGAGCCTCAGTGTACCCGTTGCCCCATTGTCTCTGAATGAATGGGGATGTCTAATTACTGGAGCAGCGACTGGGGCCGGCAGTCTCGTCTACAAAAGACTGGAACACGCAAGTTCGGTGCCAGAGAACAAATCAAAGCCAAACGGGTGATTAGAGGAGAATGTGGTTTACAGATGAAGAGTCCCCTCTTGGTGATTCTGTGATAAACACAAGACAAGAATGTTATATAATTATCCAAGGGCATGAATGACAAATGCAAAATTTTCCATATGTCTTGGCTCTGATTAGTTCGGCTGATTACATTAGGAATCTTATTTTTGCCTTTTTGTTTCGCAGCAGCATGAAGGATCTGCTCTGATAGTTGAATGCCCTGCCTGTGATGAAACACTGCTTCTCGTCACGTCTTTGTTAGATAGGAATGCAGAAATATTTGACGGTAACGTTTTGATGTTCAAGCTTCACATGTTGCCTGCATTCAGGAATGTAAATTTTCTCTGAGGTTCATGGGAGCTGCACAGGACTTCCACATATCTGTCCAGTTCAACGACTTTCAGGCCAAGAGCCCATTTGTAAGTGCTGATTGGTTGTGAGCTAACAGCAGGATTTAAAGGGACACAAGTTGAATAGCTCAGATGGATTGCTGTGAAATTTTGTACAGACATTAATAAAGCTCAGACAAATTCATTTTGATGATCCTGTAACTGGTCAAAATTTCTACTTGTCTGATTCATCAGTTCATGACAGTAAACCAAACTGTTTTACTGTTTGCTTGCTAATATACCAAGCAGCAACCCTCGTGGCTGTGAAGTGAAGCCAATGTGGTGCCAAAAGTACCAAAAATTGCAGTTCCCCAAACGACCACTTGAGGCTGGCTACAGAATGAGTCAATCTCTATGCCCCCATGTTAAAATCTCCAACTTCACAGCAGAGATAAACATGTTTGGTCTCTATAGCTAATTTCCTTGTTGAATTTTTTTTAACTCACCTGTTCAAATTATATTAAAGTTATGCATAATTAGCAGTGTGGCCACTTTGACTGGCAGGTGGGTGTGGTTACAGATTGCTTGTTTGAGCACCCAAGCATCACTCTGCCCGCCTCAGGTCCACCAATGATCCACGCCTTTGCACATTTTTACATTAGCCAGGAGGCGGCAAAGATGCAACTCAGCATATGCATCTTTACACTGTCAGTGTAACATACATGCACGCTAAAAATGTAGAAATTATATTTTAAATGATTAATTATAAAATAAGCTAAAATGCTAAACATTATACTGACATGTACATAAATATAAGCATATTACTACGCTAATTGGAAACACGTTAACATACTAATATGCTAAACACAACAAGCTAAAAATTACAAATAAAATGTTAAATGTTCATCCTAACAAGCATATTAGCATGTTGATGAGCTAACAGGGTAAACTGTAAATGTTGGTATTAGCATCCTCATGCTAAAATACAAATGTTACATAAATGATTGGTGCTAAACTTCAGCATGTTACAAACTCTATTCTACATTTAATGCTAACAAGCTTACTGGCTAGATCGAAAGACCTACAAATAAAATATAAGCAGGCTATTACCATAACTGTATTGTGCAAGTATATGCAAGTTAGCATATATACCACGTTGTCAAGTTAACCTTTTAAATATCCATAAATCCATTTCAGGGGAGATGGAGCCGATCCATTATGCTTTGATATTAGGTGAGAGGCAGGATGCATCCTGGACAGAAATAGCATCACAGAATATGCTAAATGTTACATGGTAAAGGTCAGCTTCCAATACTTTTTAGCATAGGCCTACCAATTACATACTAACTCTAGGCACGATACCAGGATTATCACCTGTAAGGCTCCAAGTTTCTGACTGTTCCACACAGGTAGTTCACAATACTCACATTAATAACGTGTAGAGCTAAAAACAGCTGCAACAAAAAACATGTGTTTAGTTGTACTGTCATAATTTGAATAGAAGCAGCAGCTCAGGTGTCCGTCAGGACCTGCAGTCAGCAGCACTCTGATGTTAAAGCTGTCCATCCAATCAGCAGTAAACAGGATGTGTTCTTTAGGAGGGAGACTGCACTGGATCATGCCAGAAACCATCAGTGACAACTTCTTTCAGTATAAATGAGCCTCGATGTGTAGTCTGTGGTATTGTAGCTCTGTTCACTGTGACGGCCAGCTGAGAGGCAGACTCCCTCCGTCGTCATGCCAACGGGAGGCGAGGACAATGGCGTGCTGTGTCCTCCCCGGCTGGGCGGCGCTGATGATGACGAAACGATGGCGAGAGAAAAAACAGCTGAGATTTGTGCTGAGCGTGACACAGCAAATAAACTGTAATCAATGAATGGAGGTTTTTTTGTCATTTCAGCAAATAAAAGTCATTTTTAAGAACAGTTTGCAAGATGAATGATGATCTTGCGTTGACTTGTCTGCTGGCTGCCATCTGTCCATGCCTGAAGGTTCGGTTTGTCGGCCTGGCTGACTGTGGATGAGGACATGATGTTGTGTTGAGTCTGAACTGTACAAACAATAGCAGCTGTGTCCTCTGGATAGACTGGAGAGTCTCACTCGTCTTCTGTTTGGATTGACATGTTACCTTTTGCAGAGCTACTTTCTTCTAACAGTGATTATATTTTGCAAAACCACATATTGTCAAGCTCCTTTACCCATTTTTAGCTCTATTAATGGTTACGCTGTATGAATAATCTCATCAATGTGTTCTTTATCCTGTTCAACACTTTCATATTGTGGCTCTAGGAAACACTGCAGCCTTTAAGATACACTAGCAGGATCGATATTGTTAGTGCCCGACGTCAGGCAATAATGTGGCACAGAAAAACAAGAGATACGAAATTGGAAGAGCAATTGGAGCAGAATTAAAAGTCCCATTCATTTTTCCCTTACGCAACTCACTTCCATGGCTTGATTGGCATGAAACTACCTCGGGTGAATAATTGGTACAGAAGATTAACAACTGCATAAGAAACTATCAACATATGTTTGTTAAAAGGTTGAAGATTAAGCTTAAATTGAGAGTACAGCAGTACGATGGAGTGTCAGGAATACCGTGAGGAAACACTGGAGATGTTGAGAATAAAGTCACAATATTTAGTCATGTAATGAGCTTAAAGTTGAAATATTGTAAGACAAAGTTGTGATAATTTTAAAAATTGTCACAATAAGAGTATCACATACTGTGACATATTGTAGTTTCTAGTTTTACAGAAAAGTCCTGTATTTTTATGTTGTGAGTTGTTATGTAAGAATATAAATTATGAATATGTGTGAATGTACATATATATGAAATGTGAATGTGATAAAACACTTCCACTTCATATCTCTGTTAATTTCTGCACCTGGTGGATGCCAACTGCTGCTAGCTAGAAACATGCTAGTGCTAATGCTAGCCAGCCACAATACCCCACCATCTAGCTAGCTTCTGACTGCTAACTGCCAGTTAGAAAACAAGCTCAGTCACTAACTATATGATAAATAAAGTCACTTCAATAACGGCAGATTGTATAAACAGAAAATATTGTGTTATTCTTTCATGGGAGAATTCACGTTATTCCAAAATGGTGATGCCAGCTATGCAGTTAGCCCAGATAAGCAACCTTAGTTAGCGATTTTTGCTGTGTTATGTATTTAAAAAAGCGACCTCAGATACAAACAGACCATACATAGCTCCTTTTGAATTAGATGAATAGATTCTATTGGTGTTAATTTTATATTTTATTTAGATGATACTGTCAGTGATGGCGGCTACAACCATATTGACCAGTTTGAAGACAATGTAGTTCTTTTCGCAACTCCTCGATATCTCAGATTTGGAATTGTAACTTGGACGTTGATGTTAAGTTGAATTGACGCGTATTTACAAATCCACAAATTAAATTTTGCTTTTATAAATGAAAGTTGGACTGTTCCTTCAGTCACTTTTTATTTAAAATTGCTGTTCAAACCTGGGAAAGACCACATTGAGCTGCCATTGAACAAATAAATCAACTGTATAAATGCAAACCAGGTTCAAAAATCTATTTTAAAATACTTTTTAATCAAAGTGATACTAAAAAACAACAATAACTCTGTCATGTTGTCAACGTACAGCAGAGCAACACACTCACATCCAGAACTGATTCACAAGAACATCATCAGCAAACACAACACAGCATCAACAGCCATTTTCAATATATTACTGTAGATCCTTTTGACTCACTCACACATAAAAAAAAGCAAAAAACAACCAAGAACATCCATAAGAACAAAACTACAGGTGCTCATAGCGACCATGGTTGATGATCATCACCTTAATCAATAATTTAAAGATAACACTTTATTGTAGGAGTATGCTTCCTTGAACATGTCCTGAAAAGACCAATGTAATTTGGCAGTGTGTACAGGGAATGTGATTGGTAGATGCCCAATTAATTAATTAATTCCAAATAATTAACAGAAAGTGACTTTTAGTGAGTGTGCAGCACGTCAGCTAAACAACGCTGTTGGACTAAGTCGTGATCTCAAGAAAAAAAGCAGAAGTTCGGGGTCCATGTCAGCTCTCAGCTTCTGTGAAATACAGTGACAATGAACAAAAAGAAGGTCCGAGTGCAGATTCAGTAAAAATACTGTGAGTTAATGAAAAAGGACTAAACAAATAAAGGCTATTAACTAATGCTGACTGTCTTTCATAAAATCAGTGAATGGACAAACAGTGACGTCTTCAGTCACGTCAGTGACAGTTTGGGGTCGAATCCACTCAAGTTTTAAAAAACTCAAGAATTTACATCATGATATGTCAACGTGTCCACCAGTCAAATTTCTAATCATATCAGAGGAACGACCCAGTCGAAGCTCGGCCTCACGCTGTTCATCTTTGACCTTTGACCTCAGCAGTGTGTCCCCACAACGGTGTAGGCGGCGGAGGTGGACGGCTCCCTGTGGATGGTACTGAACGGTGACAGCTCCAGCTCTGTGGTGGCGCCCTCGTTGTCGATGTCGCTGGCGGCGGTGGCGGGGGATCGGGGAGGGCCGCACTCATCGCAGCAGCAGCAGCAACAGTCCAAGAAGGCTCTCGTGAACGGCTGGCACAGGCAGAACAGCAGCACCGGCGTCACCGCGGACTTACAGAAAAGCAGCAGCTGGCTGACCAGTTGCAGGATGTCCAGGGTTCTCCTGGGAATGCCGGCTGCCATGTATGTGTTGATGATGTTGCAGATGTTCTCTGGAATGATGCAGAAACCATAGAGGATGGCCAACGCCACCACGGCGCAGTTCATCTGGCTCTCCAGTTGGATCTGCTTCTTGCTGCCGCGGACGCAGGCACGCTCTGCGAGGCGGATTTTGCGGGCCGTGACCAGTGAGCTACAAATGGTGAACAGCGTTGGCAGGCAGAAGTAGCAGCCAAAGTACCACCAGAGCCGTGCGCCGTCATAGGTCAGTCCCAGGACGTAGAGTGTGTCCGGGAGGTCAGTGGAGATCCGAATAACGCAGCGTTCACAAGGTGCCACGTCTGGCGGGTCGCCATCTTCAGTGACCAGCTGGCGGATCAGCAACTCGGGCAGCGCCAGCAGCAGAGCACCCACCCAGATGACGGCAAGCTTCGCTGTGGTGGACGCCCAGTTCTCGATCATCTCGTAGTACATCTGCATGTTGGTGGCAGCACGAAAACGATCGATGCACAGTGCGCACAGTGTGAAGGTCGTGACCCCGAGAGAAGCCACCTGGGAGGAGAAGAAGAATGTCGGGTTACATGTTACACAGTAAACTTTAAAAAGTTCTCTATGCTCAAATATCATGATTATATTCAGTTCAAAAATACATGTTTCCTGAATGTCCGTATTAACGGTACAGTTTCTATTTTTACTTGCTAACGTTGCGTGTTTGGATTTGACATTAACAGACGCTTCAATGCAGCAAACGCTCCAACAGTTGATTGTTGTTTCCAGAGAGTCACAAAGTTGACTGAGCTTTAATACTTTTCATACATCACATTATTTGTTTCATTTCAATTTAGTGTCCAAAAATGCCTAATAATCAGGTGCCTATAGGTGAACTCATAACTTCATTCGTCTATAACACATTTAAAAGCAGACAAACTGAAGTGTTTACTCGGATAGAGTGAGGAATCTCTCTTTAAAATTATACATTTATTCTTAAAATTAAAATGAACTTTTTCCTGTAAAATTACAAGTTAACACTAAGGATCATAAAAATATAAACATATATAAAACATACATTTTATGCCGTTAACAAGAACAACTTATAAAAGTTGAATAATGAATAATAATAAGTTGAATTAAATATCTGACTCCAATCACGTCCAAGTCTTTTCAAGTCTTTTGTAGAAATTAACTGAAACAAATGTCAGTCACAGATCTCTGCTATGAAACTGGTGAATAAAATATGAACTGAATCATGAGTTAAACACCAACCAAAGAAATGTTTCATCACTTCACCTGAATCCTGACCCTAATGTGAATCATGTGAAGTCTCTCTCACACACACACACATACACACACACACACACACACACACGCGCACGCGCACGCGCACACGCACACGCACACACACACACACACACTCCTCTGCTCTGCATCAAGTCACAAACCACATCTGTTGTGTCTCAGCAGCTGTAAACACTTCACCCTGTCTGAAGGACAACAGACAGGCACACTAGATAGCTTGTGTGTGTGTGTGTGTGTGTGTGTGTGTGTGGGGGGGGGGGGGACAGTGTGATGCTGCTGGTGATAAACAACCACAGTCCTGATGTCACTTCCTGTCCAGCTGCTGTTCCACGAGCTTCTGTTACTCAAAACAATGTAACATGTTCCTGACAAACGAGCATCGAGCTTCATATTGATGTTAACGATGTATGTTCATTTCGTAGCAATCAGCGCCCATGAAGATTTTCCACTCTCTCCTCTGATGTCTTCTTTCCAACTTTTATCTGGAATCTCTGCTGTCTAAACACTTCGACACTGTTTGGCTCTCTCTGTTCATTCTCACAGCTCGCCACTTGTCTGACTGAAGTGCTGTGTTCGTGTCCTATAGTGTGGACGGAGATGGAAAGACTCCCATGTTTACATCTCGCAAGAGTTCACGTCATCAGACAAGTTGAGATGGTTGTACGATTACAGAACGCTTTCCATTCAAAAGTAGCACAAACTTTATCCATTACTATAAACTCAGCAACAAAATGTGAATGAATGTTTCTATCCACCTTTGTTCTGTGAATATTAAAAGTTGGTTCATGGTGACAAACAGCTCGGGCTGATTCTTGTGCCATTAAATCACTGCAGAAGACTACACAAGATGGTGTCGTTAAAGGAGCTCCAGTTAAAGCTTAAACAATGAAAACATGATGGAAATATGACACTTCATGTGTTCATGTGAAGAAAGTTGCAGTTTCTCCACACGCACCTGATGTTAGCAGACATTTTCATCAGTTCAGTGGACGTTTATGTCACTTGCTTCATGTATGTCAGAATTAAAGATTTTGCTCTCCTATAACCTGTCACGACGGACTGAAGTGATTCAGAGATTTTTTATTCCACAAACCTGGCACCTACATTACCCACAGTGCAACTCGACTGCCAACAGCTGGGCCTGAGATTTGGGTTTAATGCTAGTAGTAGCTACTGCTTTGAGCTGCTAGTCTGCAGCAGAGATGAGGAGGGGAAGACAGGGGTCGAATCAGCTCACTTCTTTCGAACTCCACACCAACCCGATATGGGGCAACTTTTCAACTTCAGCCACGAATATGTTTCTGTTGTGACATTTTGTGTTTTTTCTGTGCATATTGAAAATATTTATAAAGACAGATGACTGGAAACACTTAGAGAAGAGTTGGTCATGTGAGGGTTACAACAATTCATTAAATTTTAATTAAAGTATCATGAATGATGGACACGTGAGGCATTGTTTGTTCTATTTTCAGTCACTTTCAGTATATTATTTAGATCTCAGTCAGAAATATCATAAAAAGCTCTCAGAAAAATCACAATTACGTCTTAAATGTTGACATGAATGACATCCACAAGTCAGCCACAGTCTGTCAAACTGCTGACCTTTAAGCTGCAACAGTCTGTGGGCTTGTGGGTAATGCTGTTTATTTAAAAAAAAAAAAACAGAAACATGTATTGTTTGTGTGTGTGTGTGTGTGTGTGTGTGCGTGTGTGTGTGTGCGTGTGTGTGTGTGCGCACAGCAGTTTTCAGTGTTAATCCTCTTGGTGTTTTGTGTGATTACGCTCCATTAAACAGTTAGAGGAGACAACAGGACTGATCTCAGATCTGCAGTTCAGTTAAACACTGACGTGTCTAATATCAGCACTGTTTAATTATTTAAGTCAAAAATAAAATAAAAAACAACAATTTCTTTTATTATTACTACTTTTATTAATTTAGAGTTAAATCAAAGAACTGTCTACCCTAAAATGAAATATCTAACGTAAATAAAAGAGACAGAATGAAAAAAGAAGATGACAGTTGGTGACATCAGTAAATATCACTGATGTCATGTAGGTCATCATGTCAGACAAAGAGCTGCTGCTGTTAAGAAGATTAAACTCAGTAAACATGACGTTTTAATATTTACATTTCAGCTGACTGACATGTCAACTTTACCTCAACATCACCAACACCGGGATTACAAGATGTAATGTATAAAGTATACGGACAGCTGAACATTGCAGCCATATGTGACGTGATTTCAATGGCCACAAAGTTGGACGCACACTATGGTCGAAAATATCGTTGTACACTGTAGTTTTCAGATTTCAGATCCAAAACAATCGATATAAATTCTGAAATTCAACTAATCTAAATATATTCAGATCTAATCTCAGACCGCCATGTTTCCTCTGATGAAGACTGATCAGAGGGGGTGTCGTCTTTCTCTAATCTGCAGCCTGATGTGAGGCTGATCAGATTAAAGACTCTTCACATTAGGCGACATTAAACCTGACTTAAATGCTGACTGCAGTCTGGGGCCACCGTCCCCCTAATTCTACGCTGATCTGATCAGTTTATGTGAGCAGGAAAACGTGTCACGACAAAAAGAAGACACATACTGTAAAATCTCATATTTTTGTCTTCCAAAATCTTTCGTACACAATTTATTTCTTTGCTTTTCCTTCCTTTGTGTTTCCTTACTGAGCTGGGGTGCGGGACTAGTCACTTGAAGAGGGAATGTGGCACTAAAACATCTTGCACGAGCCTCGTATTATCTTTAACTGAACTTCAGAAGTGATTTTTATATAAAACAAAGAGTTCAGTCCTTTTTGTCCCCCATCTCTCACACTGGAAGGGACAATACAGACATGATGGCCGAGGATGATGATGTGAGACTTGAACTTAATGTCAACATATCCTTAAAAGGGGAAACTCCACAATGAATTTGTATTTTGAACTGTGTTGGTATATGAAATCATATGAAAATGTACAGCTACATATTTTTTGCTTGCAACTGATCTTTGTGCTCAAAATAAACTTGTATGTGTCTTCTTTGATTTAAAAGCATGGCTCAGCTGAATTCTCTCACTCTCCCTGACCATGATGTGGCCAGACTCTGCAGTTCTTCGAGAGCCCTCCAAAGTAGCTGTGTTTCCATTCAAATGTTTTGCAAATTTTAACTGGACTTCGAACAATTTAGAGAAAGGAAATGTGAAGGACTGTCACGCAACAAGATGGCATAAGAGCGGCAAAGAGCGCCAGCTGGACCTCAGCCAGTAAAAAACAGTGCAGAAAACAGGATGTTCAGGTATTAATGTGAGGAAGCAGTGTTGTAGTATTCTGGATCGGTCGAGACTGGTCTCGACACCAAGAATTTGTCCCGCCACAGTTTCATAATTAACTCAAAATACTTTTAAAAGTTTGTACACAGTCTGTAGTTAGAGAGCATATTAGCCACGTGTTAGCTACCTAAGTAGACTAAATACTGTATGGTCTTGGTCTTGACTCCAACACTGTGAGGAAGCTTACATCAGATCTGTGTGCAGTGATCATGGATGTATTATAGAGCCATGGGAG
Organism: Sciaenops ocellatus; assembly: GCA_033000465.1. Taxonomy (NCBI): domain Eukaryota; kingdom Metazoa; phylum Chordata; class Actinopteri; family Sciaenidae; genus Sciaenops; species Sciaenops ocellatus. The sequence continues at coordinate 23,767,345 of CP136871.1, read as the reverse complement.
CCAAGAGAAGGCTGTCGAAACAGCTGATCAGTCATGTGACCTAAATGTTTGTTACATTAGAACTTATTCAAAAAAGTGTTTCCACCTACCAGAAAAGAGCAAAACACCACAAGAGTGTAAAAACTTTTTAAAAATTATGCCACTTCCATTGAACCCCTTGTCCCCTGAACCTGCACATCACACACAAGGCCTCCCAGTCGTTGCTCCCTCGTGCCACTGTTTGCATTTTATATGCCAGAAGGGAGAGTTATAATTTGAGGGTGTTGTTACCCTTGAAGACTGTAGCTGCACACCTTTTCTATCTCCATCTCTACATACACTAAAATCCTGTGACTTCCTGCACTGACACTAAATGTTGGCAGTGACGAGGCTTCAGCAGCTGTCCCAAAATGTCCTCCTGCTTTAGTTTCTCTCAGCAAGGAGAAACTGTTCAGAGAGAGAAAACTTTGTAAAATATCTTTATCTGATTCACTGCCTCATTATAACTTTAGATAAACTTTGGAGTGTATTTTACAGAATGAGGACTGTGGATTTTGTCCCCCATACATCTATTGGAGTTATATTAGGAAGGGATCTCATGTCTGGTATGAAGAGGAGGGATGATTACAGAACCTGTCCTTTAAGGCTTATTGTTATATATGTTAGATCTACTTATGTCATTGATTTGTGGCTCAAACATGATGTTAAGTGTGTTGATTTTCCAGAGACTCCACAGGCAGTCTGAAACTTTACAAACTACCTGTTACACCTGCTCTCACCTGGCAACTGACATCTCACTCGTCAGCAGCACCAACCCCAGAACCAGACCCCCTCTCTCACCTCCAGGTATGGGATGATCCTGCACGAGAACTCCCCCAGCAGCCAGTTCTTGGTGAGCTCGTGGAACACCACGAGCGGCAGACAGAAGAAGATGATGACGAAGTCCCAGAGCGCGAGGTTGGCCAGCAGCGAGTTTGAGATGCTCCTCATGTAGTAGTTGTGACACACGATGCACATGACGGACACGTTCCCGATGATCCCCACACTGAAGATAATGGCGGCGGTGATCATGACCGCGTACGCCCCATACGACTCTGCAGTGACCGGGTAGAACGGGTTCTTCACCGGCCTCCCTCTGGTCCTCGGGTTCACCGGGACTAACGGCGTGGTATCGGTATAGTCCGGCAGAGAGTACTCCTCCTCATAGTCACTGGTGTTGAGTCCGAAAGGGGGTACGGCTTCTTGCTCCTGCGCCATGGCCGCGGGCAGCGGCTCGCTCCGCTTCCTTCTGCTGGGTTTTGCGCTCCGTCTGTGCCGCCGGTTGTGTCCGGGGTTCCCCAGGCTACAGGTGCGTCCATGCGGGGTTTGTTTAAGCACCTCTCCAGGCCTGCACCCACCTCGCAGAGGCTCGCCAGCCTTGTTTTTATTCGTGCGCAAAGTTTCGTCTCCGGGTTCAGGTCGGAGGCGCCGCGCTCCATTTTGCGCGTCGCTTTTACGCACAGCATGCCGGGGTATCTGTGTTCCAAGCTGATTAAGAGGTGACGGATTTACAGTATCCAACCACAAGGCCTGCGCACTCGCACCACGCGTCCCCCTATTGTCCTCCCCGATGGCTGTGCGCCATCTCCGGCTCTGCGCATTCCTGTCAGCGGCGGTGGATTCATAATGAGGACTGAAAGTAGTCTTTGTTTTCTTCCACTGGAACTGACTCGCGCCGGCCTCGCTGCACAGCCACAAACACAGTAACCCCGAGAATGGAAGCAGCATCGTGTGGTTCTGTCTAACCCGTCAGATTGAACTGATGCGTTTTCCAAAATGATCGATCCATCTCTGATTTCTGATAATCAGTCCAAAAAAGCGGAAATTTTAACCTCAAACTGCCACAAAAAGTCAGTTTTCATTCATTTATGAGCGCAAACAGCTTCCACAAAGTCTTTGGTTGTGTCTCAGAGGTGCACCTGCCGGGTGTGGGTGCGTCCCGGAGCGGCTCCAGTCTGGAGGCATCACCAAAGAGACCAAAAACCACAGCGGAGAAAAATGTCCTCAAACCAAGAAAAAGGGAAACTGACCGTTCAGATCCGCAGCTAAAGGTGGAGGATGGGGGTAGAGTGGTCCACCTCCGTCTCTTGAAATTTTTGTGCGCACAGCTGCTCCGGCGCGCTCGGAGTCCGGGATCGAGCGCGGTGAAATGGGGCCGGTTGAGACGCAGAGCTCCGTCTGAGAGAGAGGAGGTCGTGAGTAGGAGGAGGAAGAGGAGGAAGGCAGGAGGAGGGGGGGGGAGTCATCTGTCAAACCTGCTCTGACCCTATAATAAACTGTACAAACACAGTGAAGTGTAATCTGTGTGGGATTATCATGTGTGCCTTACGTCATAATCATTATGTGAACAATCTTTTCAGGAAAACAAACAAAACAGACTTTTCCTGATTTAAAAGATTTCAAGAAGTTTGCTCATTTTGGTGAAGTGACACTAATATGAATATGACACCTTTATTAAAATTTTAAATGAATATTTTTACAGATAGAAACTTTCTGTACTTGTAACATTTTCTGTACACCGCAAACAGAAATATCAGTTCTTAAATGTATTTAAAAGTAGTTTGTAGTGCATACACTGTAACCCAAATATAAAATATTATACAACAATGCACATGGGCCAACAAGTTTTGTCATTTTAGTGACTCACGTACAGAAAACTGTATTCTAATACTGGGTGCAGACTAATATAATGGTAGGAATACTTTTGACTTTTGATTGAAACAAACACACACATTCCTAAATGATCCTTCAGGAAGTCAGTGTGTACTTTGTACCACATTGTGATATTTGTATTCCTTCAGTTTATTATTAAATGACTAAAAGTCAAAGACAAAAAATGTTCCAGTGTGTCTCTGCAGTTTGGTGAGAAGTAAAAGAAATAAAAGCTCCAGTAACTAAACTTTATCAGTTTCTCATTGAAGCCATGTCAGAACAAGCTTTCAGGTCATTTGTGCCATCTAGTGCAAAGTCTGAGTGTTACACCAGCACCGATCTGATGTCAGAGAATATTAAAGTGTTTGGTTGTCTTTTGACTCACAGGTTTTTACAGATTTATGTTCTGAAAGGAAAGCCAGCTTTAAACTTTGTCAGTTTAATCTGAAAATATTTGAATCCCCATTTGAAGTTTTTTCCTGTGTTTGTTTCAACATATTTTATGGTCTCCATAGCTTCTGGCCTTCAATAGCGGTTTAGGTCAGCTGCTCATGATTTGAACATTCTTAACCTCACTCTGGTTTGGGACATCAGAGGTTTCTATTTTCAAGGACGTCTACAGGAAAGAAATGGGAAAAGGCAACAACAGAAAACTGAACTCTTGTGCAGACTGGAGACAGATGAAGATCAGACTCACCTCTGGACAATAAGCAGGGCTGGTGTTTCCTGCCTAGAGGATGACTTCAAAACAACAAAGACATCAAAATGAGACATGAAGAACATGTGAACAAAGAAAGCAGAACTGTATATTTATTTTTTATACTTACGATTTGTGTTCGCTCTATACTGTATCATCTTCAGACCCACTTTGTATCAATAAAGGACCAGAAAAAGGTTTTTATGAAGTGCATCATGCTGTCAGTTGACCAGCAGATGGCACAATAACACTACAGATCAGGACAGAGAAGTTCTGCCAGAGAAGAGTTTGTTTTCAAGCTAAATAGTTTCAATTTGTCACTTTAAAGTCTTTTTACTGCAGAAATCTGATGAAAATCCATCCTGGGTGAGACTTGTGTCTCTGTCCATATCCAAACTAAATTCAGGTTCAGTTTAGACAATAAAAAACCCTCCTGGTTACAGAAACTGTAATATTTTTACTTCTTATCTCAACAACAAAATCTGCAAAAAGCGTAACTGATCCTGGATCTGTGCTGCTGGTGATATACTGAGCATCACAACCCTCCTTTATCAGAAAGATTTTATTGTTTGTTTGCCACCATAACAACGTCCAAATGCTTAAATACCAACAACCTCTTTTATTTTGAAAGTTATTAAAATGCTCCATGAGCTGCACAGGAAACAGCAGATTGTTAAAAATACATGTCAGTCAGCAGTTTTATACATTTTTGCAGCAATGCATTCTGTACATTATTATTTTTTACACAATAAACATAAAAACCACTAAGGATGTGAAAATACACAATGTCTTTACTCGGCAGGTTTACCAGTGACCTTTGACCTGCAGGTGGTTCAGGTAGGTTCTGGGTCGGAGCGTGTGGAGGGGGGTTTGGTGAAAGCGGTGTGGCAGATCTGATAGCAGGGTTGCTTCAGTCCCCCGTCGTCCTCTGCTCGGGACGTCATCAGACACAAATCGAGCCACGGACGCTCACCTGAGGACACACATGCACACACCTGAACTCACTTTCACAGAGGAGCACTGTATATTTCTATGTATTGCTGATATTGCTCTTTAAATCTCATTATCTTAATTTGCTGGTTCAGACATTGGGTTTTAGGTCTGTCACCTGTTGCTGGTAAACAGTGATATGTATATTTGTAACTAGATGTTACTGTTGGTGGCAGGTGTGACTCGCCTCTCTCTCTCTGTCTGCTGCATTAGGACAGAGCTTGGTTAACCATTTTTGGGCTTGTTGAATGTTTCTGTGTTGATACAAACTTTATTTTCATTTGGTTCTTGTTGGGTTAAACTTGTTGAAGCTGCTCTGCAGTGTTTTCAGTTTTCAGTTAATCCTTTAAAAGTTTATTTTAAACTTTTAAAAGTCTATTTAATGTCAGAATACAGAAAGATGCCGTTATGGTTTCTGAAAAAAATCAAACTGATGTCTTCAAAAAGCTTTTTTAGTTAAAAAAAAAGTTGAATTTCTGTCAAACGGACAAAGAATAAATGAGAAGATCAAACTCGGGATTATTTGGTATTTCTGCTTTAAAAATGACTTAAACGATAAACCTACAATCAAAATAGTTGCCGATTCATTTTTGGATGAATGATTATTCGAATAATCAACTAACAATGTTTTATTGTTTGATTCTTATTTTAAAATCATTTTTCTGGTTTCATTTTTAATCATTTCACTCTCGTGATGCACTTTGTGACACATGGTAAATGAACAAAAGGAACAAACAGGAATTACAATATTTCTTGAGAAATAAAACCAAAATGAGATTAAAGCCAAGTCATCCCAAAGCACCTTAAATATTATGCTATATATATTTTTAGTTTTTTGGGGATTTAAATGCTTTTGACTCTGAAAATGTCACCTGCACACTGAAACAGCACAAAAGAGAACACTTCCTCTTTCAGTTGGCAAACTGTTCAAACTGGAAATCTTATTTCTTTTTAATAAATCTGCTGGATTAAAGAGTTATAATTTAAGTGACTGATGTACCAGTGCTGCCCCCTGGTGGACAGAGGGAGTCCATTGTTTGACGAATGCAGTTCTGAGCCTCCTGATTGGCTGCTACTTCCTCTGGAGACACCCCGAAGAACGACTCCTGATGAAAGACACAAACCACGATTTTATCAGGTGTTTTTATCATGTTGTGTATTTGATGTTCATTTGATGTCAGTACTCTTTACAGCAGACATAATATTTTATAATATATCATTTGGTAACATTTGGTAATAAACTCAGATTTTCTTCTCTCTCCTTTTGATTTAAATCTCTCTTGAAATGTGATCTGAAACTCACGGCGTCTCTCCACAGGAAGGCTTCTAGCGTGTCGGTGGCATCCTGCACCTCAAAGGCCATCAGCAGGACGTACTGCAACAGCTGAATGCCGAGAGCTGCAGACCAGAACACCAAAGATGACAACACTGTGTAATATATTTCAGAGGAAAAAATGCAGCTGAGGAGCTTTTAGAACCTGCTGAATCAGGAAGAAGGAGATGGAGTATTACATGAAACTCTGGACAAGCCTTTAAACCCCTGAACACAACAAGACAACACAGGACACAAACAGTAACAGTAAGAGCCGAGAAATGTGATTTAAAAAAAAATATTTATCATAGTGGCTGCAGTTTTTAAACCCTCCATGATGGTGTATTCATGGCTGAGGCCACATAATGTTTTTTGGAGAACGGAGTAGGATAATATGAAAATGTACATGTTTTATCCTCTTAAGAGGCAGCAGGAGAAGCTGACATTTTAGTGTGAGCTGTTTCCTCCATGTTCTCCACCTCCACAGTTTTTTTTTCCACTGTCCAGAGTTTCAAACCAATCGTTTCTCTCACCTTTAGCAATGATCGTCTCATCGATCAGCTCGACTCCTTCAACACACAACTCCCTGAGTGCAGGCTTGGAACATCGTCTGCACCTAAAGCACACACAGGAAATGACAGTGAGAAGAGATCAGCGCTCAAATGTTCTCGGTGATATTTGACAGAAATTTGTGATTATTATCCTTTTTATTAGTGGGCTCAGCTGCATAGGTTTTAGCACACAGCTATTGAACATCCTTTGGACAAACGTCTGTGGCCAGGTGCTGAAAATTGCTATTGTGTGTTTGGTTGTCAGCACTGCCAAAACCAAAGCTGTCCTTGAACACATCCTGTGTAGACACTGCTGCTCTGCTCTGACTTAGAAACTGTGTTTGATAAAGCTCTAACTGTATTCTAGGACTGATCACAGTGTGTGAAGTTCATCTCTGACCCGTAGTATTTCCTCCTGCCTCTGAACAGGAAAGGTGCAGACAGGTCGAGCAGAGTCAGGTGACCTCCGGATGACCTAACAGGGACGATGTTCTGGTAGCCGGACACTAGTTGACGCGTTTCCTCCAAAGTCGAACCTGCAAGACAGCAGAACCTGTCAGCAGACGTCTGATTTTAGAAGTGAAAACTTGACCCTTTGTGGATCAGACTTTTTACTCGTTACCCATCAGGAAGATGAGCTCCTTGGTTCTGCTCTCAGACATGAGCTGGGGGGAAAGGTGAACAGTCAGAGCTCGCTTCAAGGATCCTGGGTTATCTCTGGGGGCGTCAATCTGCCCAGAGAGCAACCATGGGGGAGGACTGCAGGGTCCAGACTCTTTTGATGCCTCCAAGAAGAGATGTGCCACCAGTTCATCATCTGGGACATCTTGCCTGAAATCACAGTGACGATAATTCATTTCATTATATTTTAGAAATCTAACAATGCATAGGCTACAGACACAAATGTAAAACCATAAACCTGAGTTTTTAACTTCATTTCTCAACATTGTGTGTGAACCTACATAGATGTACACTTGCTGCAGTAGAGTTTCAGAGCCTGGTGGAGTCTGCGGGGTTTGTAGGATCTCAGCTGGGCTCTGACGTGGTGAACTCGACCCAGATTGGAGCGCTTCAGCTCAGAGAGCGTCACCGGCTCTATGTCGTGAGTGCAGTTTCTCTCTGAGGCACGCAGGGAAGCTACGACACATTAAACACAGTTACGGTTTCACAGATACAAGAGTGACTCTGATCAACTTTAACTTTTCTTATTTATGCTGCAATCAATGCTAAAAACATAAAAATCTTCTCCTTAAGAAAATGGAAATAACATCTGACTGTATCCTGACCTTGAATATCATTAAAGGTGCAGTGTGTAAGATTTAGGGACTTTATTTTCAAAATAAGGCAGACATGGAATATAATGTTTTCATGCATGTATGATCACCTGAAAATCAGAATCTTTTTATTTTTGTCACTTAAAAATTCTCCTTTTATATCTACAGTGGGAGCGGGTCCTCTTTAATGGAGGCCGCCATGTTGAAACACCGTGTTTCTAGGGTAGCCCAGAAGGGACAAACCAAGTAGTGACTATCAATAGGGTGTTGTTTCTCCTTTACATTAAGAAGGTGAGGGTGATGTGAGGAGATTGCAATGCAGGAATTAGTCCACTAGATGCAACTAAATTCTACACACTGTACCTTTAAAACATGATTTCACACAGGATTCTTACTAACTTTTCTATCACATCCTAAATATCTGGGTGGCTGTTCCATCTATAGATGATCACCCATAATACCTCAGATGCCATTGAAGAGATTCTCATGAAATACCAGTGTGTGATGGATCTTATTGCTTCATTCTGACTTTTTCAAACTGACACATACCTAAATATCTGTTCAAATGTCACAACATCTTGTATCATATGACAATATAACATATAATATGTCAAGTCTTCTCACAAGTCGATCTCGAAGGTAGGAAGGAAAAACATTTAGAAATCTAATAAATTCTGGAGTGCTTTGGATCATAAAGTACACTGAAGTAAACTACACCCAATTTACAGCACAGTAGATGGCCAAAAATCACACACAGTGATCCATAATGTTGTCAGACATACAGAATAATAATCTGAGTCTGTCAGTAGTGAAAACACTTTTAATGGACGTGTTATGACGGCACATTTGACCAAGAATATATTCACATCTAACTTAGTCAATTAATGGTCTATTTATACCAAACCAGAGTTAATGATTCTTGGAAAGACAAATACAGTTTATTTTGGTTTATGTCCAGTTGAAGTGTGTCCTCGACTATGATCTATGAAGTAAAATTACTGGTTTTGTCAGTGGAGTCTGGTCGCCTGTAGCAGCCATTTGTACTCTAGTGTGACATCTAGTGGCATTTAGTGTCTCATATATAGTGTGAGAAGTAATTCTGGAAACAGATGTATTTGTACACAGACTGACAATAAACCAGCAATGCTTTTCTACCAATCTCAGGATATTCAAGGAAATCCAGAACCACTGAGAAACAACAGAGAGCATCCAACTAAAATTGCTTAAAGAGTCAGTGGTGACATTAAATGTTCAATAAGTAACAAAATAAACTAACCACTGACCCACATGTGGACTGTTTGCTGCTGCGGTGTGTTGTGTTTCATACCTGTGCTGCTCTCCACTGTTACATCATCTACATCAGAAACAGAGAAACAATCAATGACTGAACCAGACACAGGAATACACAAATCAATAAGCAATAAGTAACACAGGCCTGTAAACAAACTGTACTCTGCCAAGCTGCTTCAGCTGAGGAAAACAAAATCACCTGATCTGACATGTATTGCAACATCTCAATCAATGTGAACATCTTCTTCTTCAGAGCAGCAAAGAACATCTAGCAGATAAAAGACTGCATGAATTTACGTTTTTACTACCGAGATATAAATTATAATCGCTCTAGTTCTTTTTAAAGAGATATTATCTTAAATTGAGGAGAGGCAATCATCTTCAAACAATATAGAAGAACTATGCAAACAAAAAGCTGTTAAAGAAAGAGAAAAATAACAAAGACAAAGACCTGAGAAAGATTTCTTTAGAATGTGCTGTACAATAACACCAGTGCGTACGAGTGGCTTTATGTCATAAATCCAATATTCTTCTCTTCTTTTTCTTTCTTCACCTGCTGACTCTGGTATCAGAGTTCTTCAAAGACCTGGTTCAGATATGACTATGGATGATTTTTCCTGTCATTAAACTGAATTACTTGAGTCCGTTCGTAAAGAGGTTAAACAAATAAAAGAAACAAAAAAAGTCAGCTCATCCCAAATATTTTTTCCACTCAGAGTTACACAACAGACATGAGGCCTGCAGGTTCGAACACAGAGTTTTCTAATGCCAAAGAGTTATTTTGAAGCTGCTGCTGTTTGTCTGTCTGTGCGGAAACCTTCAGGTCACAGTTGAAGTTTGGACTTTTTATTACATCCTCAGTGAAGCGTGGGCCTTTTAGAAAGCTCTGCTAATGGAAGCAGCTCCCTGCAGCTTTAGTCCATCCGTCCTTTCCTCAGTGAAGAAATTGGTCACGATGAGCAGTCACGATGTTCATATTTCTGCTGCTGGCGAAGTCCGACTTGTTATTTCTTACTTGTATTTTGGTCACGTAATGAAAAAATGTTAATTTTCAATCTCGGCCACTGGTATGCAGACACCACAAAGGAGTTTTATTGGAGAACGGGACTGACGGCGTGTTTTTCATTTGTCAGTTTGCTTCTATTTGAACCTATCCAGCCGTCTACACGGGCAGAGTAACAGCTCGCTTTTCACACTCTAGCCACATAAACACAACCTGGGGGATACATCAGGCTTGTTTTCTTCTGTTTTACGTGCATAACTACAGTGACTGCATGCATGCTGTGAAGACACAGCGTTAGCGTACACAGCTAATGCCGCTTCCTAACCTACTGCGAACGAGCAAACTCTAGTGATATTCCTTTTAAAAAATGTATATACACTGTGTGCAATGTTGCGCTTACAACCTCGTGTCATACTTGTTTTTATAATGTTTACCTACGCATAACTCCCGCAGCTCCCAGATTTTGTTCCAAATCTCGTTCGTTTTGAGGATATCCTTAAAAAAGGGTGTTGTGGATCATATGGAGGTGTCACTTCTCAACCTCATAAATGAGGCAGGTATATACAGTATATATCTGAAAAGACCTGATGATGGCACTAATTGAAAAGATAAGGGATGACCATAATTATTATATAATAATTCACCCTGAGGGAAACTCAGGAACACATTCCATCCCAAATTCCAGTTGATCTAGGCAACTTGGTTGTTTTAATATTTGATGGTCTAGTGGAAAAAATGGCAAATGTGAGACCCATCCAACATCCATTCCTACCCAGAGACTCCAATGGAGTGACCCAGATCTCCGACAACGCCGAGTCATTCAGCTCATCATCCTCTGGGAAGGCCTCAATGGTTCTACAGATACATAAACAAGAAGAAAATGACATCTTTAATGAGACTTATTCTCACGTATACATAAATACAGTGGCATTCATCAGATTATTAAAATATCCTGAAAGGGATGAACCAACAAGGACGCATTTTAAACCCAGATTATTTTATGTTATTGTATGTCCTCTCTAAACCGATGCTCCAAACTTTTAAACCTTAAATGGCAGCTGACACACCGTGTCTACGCTAGCGCTGCTCTGGTCTTTCCTGGTCTAATGGTGCAGCTAAAGCAGGACCAACAACGACTTTATTTCTAGCCTCAGTTCTTTCATTTGTCCCTCATCTCAGGCTGTACCTCTTCAGCTCCTGTACGTCAGGACTGTTTTCTGGAAGAACCCGGATCCCCCTGCCGTACGCCGTCCCTCCATGCAGGTGAAAAGCCAGGTGATCCACTTCCACTGACTGGCTGCTTGTGAGGCCGGGCACCTTATTGGATCCTGGGATCGCTCGTAGGTTGTAGATCCTCAGAAAGTCCCCGGGCTGATGAACACACAAAAAAACTTTGAAAAATGAAATATTAGAGGCATTTTAAGAGTAGGTAGACATATGGTAAAAGAGAGGAAAACCTTGGAGCACACATTCTTAGGAGATAAAAACTGGTAAATAATTTTAGGTCATAGTTAATTTTAAGGTATAATTGACTGCACTTATATACAGTAGAGCTGTTCAATCCGAGCAGGAAAAAGCTTTTTACTATTTGCCTTCATTCGCCCATTAGCCTACACAGACGGCTGCCATGCACAGTGCTGGTGTTCCCATCTGGAAAAATATAGGGTTCAGTGTCTGACACTGACATGTCCAACATTAAGCACAGGTTGAATCTCAAATTCTGATTAATGAAGGACCTTCTCACCCCAACAATGAGACACAGCAAGCGAGTTTAGCGTCTGGCCTTTAAAGGGATAGTGTGGGTATTTTGAAAGGTGTTGTATTATATTATATTATTACAAGTAGACAGTGGTCAGCATGCCCCAATGTTACATTACAGGAGGCCTAACACCGAGCTTTGAGGTACATCCGTGTGTTTTACTAGCATACGAGTACTGGATTTGTCCTTATATGCTCAATGATATTAAAAGTCTATAAATAGGACCCATTACATCCAAGAAGTAGTCTTAGAGCAATACCACACAGCCACCAAGTGACATCCTCCATGGCTGTGAAGTGAAGCCAACACAGAAGTGCCAAAAAACTGGAATTCCTCAAACAGCCACTTGAGGCTGGTTACAGAATGAGTCAGACTCCATAAGTCCCCATGTTAAAATGTCCTGCATTAATTGACAGATGGGTGCTGTCAGCTGTTTGAGCAACAAGGCTTCATTCAATCCACCTTGCTAAGCATAAGCCCAACTGAAGCCCCACTGTAACACTGCAGATCTCAGATCAGAGTTACAGTGAGACAGCCAGACAAACACAACTTTCTAACTCAAACAACTGATCTGCAGCTTTGTTTATTGTTTCATATCACGATAATTGATTCCGTTGTTTGGCAAATCTCCCTCTTTACTTACTCTTAGGTTGCAAATTACTATGACGGCGACACAAACAAAGAAACACAGAGGAGAGGGAATGTGACACAGACGGGGTAAGGAGAAGTCGAACTGGAGAAGGAGTCTGACCAACCAAGACAAAACGAGGAGATTATAACTAAAAGTGGAGTTACTTCTGTCGCATGAAAGTGGTTTAGGTATGATAAGGCTGACAGTGTCCAGAATCTTTTACCCGTGGTTCACCATATGGCAAAGAATCATGAAGATGAAAGATAGTGGCTCTTTGCCTGTTTCACTCTCTTCAAGATGCTAGCCTCAAACTTTAAGGAGGTTTGTTCCTATATGTATGTCCATGGCCAATTGGACTAATCTATCTAATCCTCTTGTTGCAAGGCCTCACAGACACAGTGACAGAAACATGCTTCATAAGGACTGATCTGAACACGCTCCAGCACACACTCTGTTGAGGTGTTTCTATATTTTCTGGTCTGTCAGTGTGGATCAAGTTTGGTGAATCAGCAGATGGCGATGTTGCACCAATTTTACAATGAGTGTGGGGACAGTCATTCCGAGGCTGCTCAAAGGACTTGGTTCGGAGGGTTTGTCGTTTTTGTTTTTTCTCTGCTCAGCTCTCTGTCACGACAAGCCTGCAGTCGATAGAAATCTTTCCTCACTCTCATCATCAACAAACGCTTGAGTGATCAAGTATCAGAGGGATTCAGTCTGTTCAGATATTTCACTGAAGACTTTACATGACTGGTTTTAGAGCCAGATTCACACACAGATACTGTACATGACCTTTTATTGAATTACTGCTGGATATCAGAATAAAGACTCAGGAAGTGAATCCTCTATAAATCCATTTTCCCCATATACTGAGTGAAGTTTGAGTCACTGTCAGGGTGGATTAACAGCTGATCTCCTGAGGCCTCTCCTCCTCTGAACATCCACAGGAAGACCTGAGAGATGAACTGGGAGGACTGGAGAGCTGCTGGAATTATCCTTTCACCTCGAATTATGCCCACATAACTGGATGATACCAAGAAAGTGACAAACTGGAGAAGCTCTGCCGCTTATGAGTTCAAAAGAAATCAAAAGATGAAATTCTCTTGGTTTTACTTTCTCTGTCATGATCTGAGAGAAGGATATTTAATGAGATCAAGACTAATTATGTAGTATCAATAGAAGACTAATATAAAATGAAGTTTTTTCCAAAGACTTCTCCATCACACTCAATATTCCTCAATTGAAGTCAGCTTTCAGCAGCAAAGAGATCATCTTCATGAGGAAAATGAAGCACTGGTAGTTTGTGCAAACTCTCAAAATAACCTCATCCTGACAAGCAACTACTTATGGTTGTGTGAATAACACCTAACCTCTCTCATTGTTCCACTCCTAGAAAAACCACAAAGGGTTTCTTTTGAAACAGTGTGAAGACATCAGAAGTATTTTAGTAGAAAACACTCACTGGTCACTGGTCACTAATTGTCCCAGTTTGACAGTAGTTGTCCCATTGCTTGCTGGTGTTTCTCAGCGAGTTAACTGTTAACATTGTTACCACCACATTGTAATCCGACTTTAAGTCGCCAGTTAACAGGGTCACTCATTAGCTACATATCTACATTTGATTTGCAAAGTATTTTGCAAAAACAACAACAAAATATGCTAATGCTAATATTGCGCTGTTGAGCCACCCTGCTGTGACATCTCTGCTGGATGTAAGAACTTCTAAACTGTCACCGATGTCATCCATTTTTAATCAAACGGATGCTAATTCTCTGTAAGCAGTGCAAAAACAGGCAAAGCCACATCTGCACAATTTGGAATTTTTTCAACAGGTGGAAAAAAAAAAAAAAAAAAAAAAAAAAATCACACTAACCCCAAAAGATATTCCAAAAAGATATAAAATGATGGAAAATATAACTCCAGAATGATGTCAAGTGAAGCTTTTTGGTACATTTAGCCTCTGACAGTCGGCTTCTGCCAGGCGTGAATCATCTTGACATGATTTGGAAATATATCTGCTTTTATTATACAGCCCATCAAAAGAGTGGATGATTTTGTAACATAAGATTTAAAATATCTTGGGCCTTGAAGGGGTCATCTGATCTGATCATCATTAAAGGTACAGTGTGTAAGATTTGGGGCCTCTATTTTCAGAATAAAGCAAACATTGAATATAATATTCATAACTATGTTTTGATGCATGTATAATCACCTTAAAATAAGAATCTTTTTATGTTTGTTACTTAAAAAATATCCTTTTATATCTACAGTGGGAGAGGGTCCCCTTTCATGGAGGCTGCCATGTTGAAACACCTTATTTATACAGTAGTCCAGAACAGACAAACTAAATACTGACTCTAAACAGGGTCCTTAAAGTGTTGTTTCTCCTTTACATTAGGAAGGTGAGGGTGATGTGAGGAGATTACAATGCAGTGATTGGACCACTAAATGCAACTAAATTCTACACTGTACCTTTAAATAAAAAAATGGAACAAGGCTGGGGGCAGTACTCTCCTCTTTCTCTTTCTTTGAGTTTATGTTTTAGTTCTTCAGCAGCACTTAACGAAACATGCTATTTGAGTATGAATCATTAAGATCCCATAAATCCCACTGTGGCAACGAGCAAACAATGAGACCAAACAGGCATTTTTTTATTTGCAGAATACCAGACTTCGTCTGGGTTTTACTGCATCTCTGGAGGCCTGGATGTTTAGCAGAATGAGACAGAAAGAAAATAAGCAAAAGTAATCACGAGTCTGGCTGTGTTTTCTCAGAGCTACATGAGAGTTTAGCAGAATCCACCACAGTTCATGTTAAAAAAAAACAAGTGTAGAGAGAACTGAGAGAGTGACTAATGCTGAGAGACTGTGAAAAAACACCAGAGGACAGACAGCAGTGTGAATAAAGGTGGTGCCAAAGGTAGCGTCGAATGTGATTCGGCCCTGTTGGGCTTCCTGTTTGTATTCACATATTAAAAGCTCTGTAGCGGTCTTGAGGGTCCAGGTGTGATTATAATGAGCAGCCATTCAGCTGAGAGTAGCAGCACTAAGTTTAGACAAGGATCATGACTCATCTGGTCAGAGGATCATCACTTTTGTCACACTACGTCCAAAAGTGCAGTAGATCATTGAAATGGTTTTGAAGTTGGCAGCTTTTGATGGTAACAAAACATCCATGTTTCCATTTTCATTCATCTGTTTTCATTTTTTTTGTATCACGATTTATGAAAGTATTTCAACACAACCTCTCTTTTTCCTTTTGGTTGTGGTGTACAAGTGACAGAACAGTGACAGAACAGTGACAACAGACAATAACAGACTCAGATTTCAACTTCGAGACAAACATGGGCTGCCGGGTGACCTTGTAATGCCCCAGTGCTCAGAGGTCTATTAAAAGGATTTTCCCAGTTTGCTGTGGAAGAACTCATTCTGCCCACAACCCCAACTAAACCCTTGGGATGAACTGGGATGCTGACTGACAGACCAGATCACCCAACATCAGTGTTGGACCTCACTGATGCTCTTGTGCTGAATGGGAGCAAATTCCTGCAGCAGATTCAACAGCTAGCGGAAAGCCTGACACCAGAACAGACTATAATGATTGACCTGGTTCCAGACAACTAAGAAAAACACCTCAAGAAGCAAGAAAGAGACATTTTCTCTTAAGTACAACAAGATTATCTAAGAATATTTCCTTTTTAAAGAAAATAGAACCAGAGAAGAAAAGACTAAATGTCCTCATGGCTTAATCAACAAGAAACAGTTTCCAGGCTTAAGAACCGACAGCAGGAGAATCAGCGGTATCATTAGAGGTTTGTGACCGGCTTTTTGAGCTCTTTGACCAATCAGATCATTCAGCTGAGACCACATTTAGGATAATGGGTGCCTTATCACCATCGGCATGTGCACAGGGGGAGTTCAGGGAACGTAGCTGTGGACACACTGGTCCACGGCTCGGAGAGCGATTGGCCTGTCTGACAGAAAATGGCTCCCTGCAGCTTCCCCTGCAAACAAACCATTTTCCTTTCAAAGAGGCTGAGGGAACAGAGTGAAGCAGCCTGTGGCAGCTTCTGTAAGTACTTGATCTGTATGAAAACTAAACACTCTATCGTCCGCCTACCACCAGACAGCAAAGATGCCACTGCCGCTGTCTCATAGTATTAGTGCTGCTCGGCTGCTCAGTAAAAAGGGATTCCTTAAAATTCAAAAGATTGCTTTGGGCTTCCACGTCTTCTCGTCAAGCTGAGGCTCAATACAGCAGCCAGAAAACTTGTGCCCTCACTGAGAAGAAGAAACTGTTCATTTCACACTGGTTTCTTTATGGAGCGGCAGGAAATGGGCTTTAAAAGCCAGAAAGATTCTGTCTAATTCGACAGCGAGGCTCCTTGTGCTGGAAAATCAGCTCAATGGGGAACTCGGGATGGAACAGACTGAAGTTCACATAATTTCTTGACTGCACTCTGAGTCTTAAATGAAACAATCATAGAAGGGACATACAGACCATTGTCATGATTGAATAATCTGTCAATCATGTTTAAATTCGTGAATCACTACTAGAGACCAACAGATACATTTTAAATGGCTCATTTTATATTATTACTGAAGAAATGTCAGTACAGAAATATCAGAGTTAATCTAGAAAAAATGTTCCCATTAGTCTCTTCAGAAATTAGTTAGAAGTAGAGCAGCAACTATTACTTGAGAGTAATGAATCGACAGATTAGCTGATAATGAAAATAATTGTTGCAGCTCCAGTTAGAAGAGCTGAATCAGATTTTCAGTGCATCTCAACATGTTATCAATACAGACACTCGATGATAGCAAACAACCACAATGTTCTTTCTTACCTACCTACCTTCATATTTTTTTTAGCTCCACTATCTGATAAGATTAAAATAGGCCCATTCACAAGAAAGCAGGATGATTGGGGGAAAAGGTTGAGCTTGAAATTAATTAATCAACTTTGGAACCTTAAAAAGTGAAACTGTCACTCCAGCATGGATGGATAGAGAAGCCCTGAAAGGTCCAGTGTCAGATTTAGGGGGCACTATTAAGAGAATGCCTCTCGCCCAATGTCAGCTGGGATAGGACACCACATATAGACATTAAGACATTTAATCCTTCACACTGGTCCCTTAAAGCGCAAAGAAAAAATACTGGGCATTCCATCAGTTGATGAAAATCATGTAATACAGTTGAATGACACCAGATCACACAATGGGTCAGCTCCAACTCTAAAGTGGACGAGACTGGTTTCCAGTACTGAGAAGAACCGCGAGACAACTTGAAGTTAAAGACACTGTCCCCTGAGGGACAAAAGCCTCAAAATACTTGTGACTGTTTTAATTGTTGTGTGAGAAGACTGCTTTGTGTCAATCAACTGTCTTGTGGTGTATATATGTATTTTTGTTCCTTGGGCTCTTTTGAGATCTTGATCTCAATAAGACTTCCTTTTCAAATAAAGCTATGTATGTGAGAAGCATTCACTGTGATGTCTGTTTGTGCATTTATACTCAACATGACTAAACCGCTAAATAAACCACTAGTTTATTTACTGCATTCAGAGTGTTTGGAGAGGATCTCTGTTGCGCCTCTCAGTTTTCTCTCTTCATGAATAATACAAGGAGGAGGTTGAGGCGGTCATCGAGGCCACTGCGGAGTCAGGCGGCCGCCAGGGAAGTGTCGACCCTCACAACTCGGGGAAAAAAAACCTTCAGCAGCAGAATATATTATTCAAACTGAGGAGCAGATTTGGACCGTTTTACTCTACATTAACATAACATTTGTTTTTCTGATTAAAAGGTTGATAAAGAGCCAAAAGAACAGACTGTCAGACAATCTGACAAAGGACAGTGCTGGAAAATAAAAGCTTCACACCCACTCACATTCACACTGAGATAAATTTAAATAAACAAATGATCTGTAAACGAGATGAAGCTCCACACAGTCGAGAGCTGTGTAATGAAGCATCAGTGTGAAAGTGAATCTGAATTCTTTTTAAAGTGACGCTCTGCTGACTCCTTAAGCGCCAGGAGAAGCAACATTTCTGTTGCGGTCGCTGGTTTTTGGAGGAGGTTTGAGCCCGCAGGCTGACATGGAGTCTCATTTTCCTTAGAGCTGTGTTCACTAAACAGGAAGAAGAGTGGGAGTAAAGAGCGTGCTGCATTAGCGCCCGACCCCCCAAAAACATTCAGTGACATGGAAATGTGTACTCGGTTGAGTGTGAGTGCTAAAAATGAGATAATGAGCGGAAGCTGTCAGAGTTGAACACAGACTGAGGAGATCACGGTGACAATGTGAACACAACCATCAATGGCTCAGACTTTCTCCACAATATTTCAGGATGTGGCCATTACAGAAGCAGTTATGAAACACAACAGATGAAGCCAAATGTCCCCCCTTCTGGACACACAAGTACTGTCCACAGTACTTGGGTCATTTATGCAATACAATGGAGAAAGATTATGGTTGATATGCACAGTACAACTTATCATGAGTTTTGTCTGAGCATGACAAAATAGGTGGGCACATTTTTCTTTCTTATTTGGATAAGACGAATCCAGCGGACCGATGTGGCCATTAAGGTGGCAGAGTTAAATTGAATGTTTCTGCAGGGAAAAGAGAGATATTTGAATTAATCACGGTTAACCATCGCCCCCTTGGACAAATAGCGTTAATCTTTGTGAAGGTGAAGGTTATGATCAGAAATCATCAAACATGACCATGATTTTTTGTATTGTAATTAAAATAATTGTGTTGAAAAATTACAGTCTAGACCAAAGTGGCGACTGACATCGACATCACCATCGATCGAGCCATGTCACTACCATAATGTGATACAAAAAGCGTTAAAAGTCAGTTTTTTAATTTTCAGAAATATTTTATGTTTAAATATCATTGTGAGATGTTTTGTATGTGTGGTGTGAAAGACCAAAGACTAAACTAAATACAGGACAGATTCATAGATATTCCTGACAGCCACATCAACTCTAACACTGGTGTTTAGAATCAATTTAGCAGAAATGACAGATATTTGCTGTTTCAATTCCTAAGTGAGCTGCGGGGTTCAGGATTCACACTGAAGACAGGTGCAGGTTCTGCAGGAAGAGAAAATGAGGCGTGTTTAGAGGTAAACCAGGTAAACGTGTGCGGGAGAATCTGCTGAGGCGGGCAGAGAAAGACTGCAGGGGGGAGAGAGGGGAAGATAAATGGATGAATTAGGAATGGCAGAGTCAGGAGAAAATAAAAATTAGTAATGGAGAATTGGAAGGGAGCAGAGACAGTAGGAGGAGCGAGAGACAGTGTGGGTGCGAATAATGGCGAGTGACGGTGAGGCTGGAGACAGGCGAAAAACTGAAATCCTGTGAAATGTGTGTGTATTAGTGTGTACTGTTCTCATGCTACACAGCTCAGTTGATTTATGTTGGTATTATGAATTGAAACTGTGTGGAATCAGCTCAGTGTACCATTGTGAAATATTTCAACACCAGCTTCCCTCACATAACAGTACAAATCTGTTTATTTCAGATCACATAAAGCACATGTGCCTCCATTTGTTAAATTACAGGAACTAAAGCGAATCAAAAGGTGGAGTTTTCCGTGCTCATGAACAGCACATTTAGCAGTTTCCTTCTGTTCTGTTTCCTCTTTTTAAAATGAGACTTGACAGCAGTTTACTGAGCTGAAGGCAGACAGAGCTGAGTGACAGCTGGAGCTGAAGAAGACTGTGTCAGATGTTTAAAGGTACCGACGCATAAAAAATACATTGGAGAGATTATGGGTGTATATGCAGGCAGACACATTCACATGTTAGGCATGTACAGTCTGCATGGCAGGCTTACTGAACAAATTCAAACTATTTTAAAGATCTCTCCAGGCCCAATTCCCTCGAATTCAAGGACTAAACATGGCATAGCTTGAGAAACGGATCAAGGTTAACTACTGCTGCAAGACTCTGAATTTTATGATAAAAAATAGCAGGCTAGACAGAGGCTCACAGACAGGGAGACACATATGCAGACAGCAGAATGTAGCCTATATAATAATGTTAGGTTGATTAAATATCAAAAGAAATTCTGTTAAAGCATTTTTAATGACCCATGTCTAGTTATGTCTATCCTATAAACTTTCAAGGGCTTGATTTTCCCTCAGATTCCCAACCTTTCAAGGATTTCAAGGATCTATGAGGACCATGACATGACCTATGCATGGAACCTTAGGGCACTGGGCGGATGAGGTGTAGTCATTTAGTAAAGTTTATGTAATGTGGATCCTCGCAGCTTTGCAGATAGAAACTAAGATATATGAATTGTACTTCTGTGACTCAAACGTAACCATCCATGTCGCAGTGTCATGTTAAAAAAAGGAGAGACACAAAGTATATTCATTTACATAGAGCCTAACAGAGACTAACAGCACAGAGTGCATTATAATCTCCATGTCCATCATCACCTTGTGCATACAGTTTTATGTGTTTCTGCTGATGAAGCTGTGTAGGAGTGTCAGATTTACATTTTGTTGCTTTGATTAAGTCTGCAGAAGTTTTCTTCCTTTCTTAAACAAGTACCACTCAAATAAATGTTTTATCATCTGTGTGTCTGTTTCTGAAAGAACCAATGATGGAGGAGGCAACACACACACACATCGAGTGCAGCACATCTCCTCCTCCTTCTCCTCCTCGTTTTCTTGTTCTCAGCTTCCCTTTTCATCATAATGGGCTCCTTTCTCTCCTAATGGCCTTCTTCTGACTGAAACGCCTCAGTCGATTTCACACAATATCACTGATGATTCACCAGAGGAGCCTGGTAATTGGGGGAAATATTCCTGTTCAAACACTTCTTTAGCGGAAAGACTCTCACTGTGTCACACAGCGCAAGTGTGAGGTGAATTGACTGACAGGTGTTAAAAGACACCTGCGAGAAAAAATCCAATCAAAGCGACATTTTACCGATAATACATCACTCTAAGCTTTAGTTGCAGGCTTTATGTATTTTGAATGGATTCCTCTTCATCGTTTATAGTTCAGAATAGAGTTTGAGTGAATCTCCTGTCAGCCTGAGATATTTTGGATGAAGACCATAAGTGTAATGACCTAGAGTGAAGATTTTAGAAGCATAAATAAGTGCTCTAAATATACTTCAAAACAGACAATGGATGCACTCAGTTTTTTCGTTCCTCACAGGTTTGTTAAAGTCTGCAGTTTGGTTTTCTTGATGAACATCTTTGTCAGTGACTGTCAGTTACTGGACTCACTCAGTCAGTTACTGGAAACTTCCTGTCGGAAAAATTGTTGAATGTATCACATTCTCAATTTTCTGTATTACTGCACACGGCTACTTTTTTTTTTTAACCAATTAATACAATCAGTCAAATTTGATTATTGATTTTGATTATTATCCGTCCAATAATCAAGATTAGCAGGCTTTAATTTTAATTATCAATCATGTTCCGTCAATGCATTGATCTCACTGCATCTTAGAAACGAGGTATTTCCACACCTCTAGTAAACAGCATGTAAAACACAGATTATGTACTGTTTGATTTGGGGAAAAAGGACAGCACTGTGCTAGGAGTAAAAAAAAAAGTCTTTTTTTGTAGTTTAATTTAAAACTAATGGACTGACCCCTCAGATCTTGAGACATGTTGGGGAGTCTCCAGGTCGGAGACCACTGAACTGAATCAACTGAGTGAGTATAACAAAGTGTATAATTTACTGACTCTGACAGTACAATAGGATTTAGTGTTAAGTTACTCATTTTTGAGGAAAAGCAGACACCTCCGAAATTCATCCTAATACGATTATGATCTTAACATTAACATGATAGTGTTGCCATGGTAGCATTCATGAAGTCCATGGGGTAATACGCTAATAAGTATTTTTCCCATCTTCAAACACTGGAGAAGATCAGTCACAGTTTACTGTGACACTGTACGGACAAAGATGCAATTTCTGGTCAAACTGGTGAGACAAACAACACTACTGTACAATTATCTAATTAAAATCAGGGTTCACACAACATGAGAGAAACATCTCCTGATAAAACCTGGTTACTGTGCTCTATTATGGAGAAACAACAGAATCTAAATTTAGCTCGCTCTTGATTAAATTTTTACACCTCAGACGAGAGTCTTCACATACCTGACAGACTCTCACTTCTGTGACACGGAGCCTGGATTTCCTTCTCTCCAGGTTTTATTTCTCTGTGGTTAACTATGTGAGTTCACATCAGCTGATCATGGCACAGGTAAATGACTGTAAACACACTACAACACATCTGAAGGTGGATGAGGACACAGACTGGATGTAGAGTCTGATCAGTCCAAACAAGACCAGATTCTGGACTTCAAGTAAAATTATTCTTGAAGCTCAAGTAGTATATCATCCTGGACAGTTCAAAAGCTGATAGTCCAAAAACCTGATCCTAACAGAAATACCCCAAAAAGCCTGAGCTGAACGGGGATACTCCAAAACCCTAATCCTAACCACCAAACTCTAAAAAACCCCCCCCCAAAAAACAGATCTTAAACATGATACTCCTTAACCTCTTAAGCCCCAGCCTCTTTTTTAGGCCTCTGCTAAAAAATGACATGAGTATATCTCTGCAACTACAAGGTCTATTTGAATAATTTTGGTATCATAATGAATAAATAAATATTTTTTGGCTGCTGGTTTATTGAGTTTTCATAATAGAGTGAGTCTCAGCTTTAATATGACACATCATTTGTCTGTGTATTATTAAGTGTCAGAGCACTAGCAATGGAAATTTGAGAATGTGAGTAGGTTGACTTTATGACGCTATACAGATTTTGATATCTGATAATTAATTTGCTTGGTGTTGGAGTTGTGTTTAGTGTGTGTAAATATGACTTAAATGTGCTTGTAGCAGAGTTTCTCCTGTTTAATTTAATGTGCAATATGACTGTATTGTTACGTGATTAGTACAGTATTTCATGCTTTTTGTTGCAGAGCAACCCCAGGGGCTTAAGAAGTTAAGCCAATATTATCTGGGATACTCCAGAAATGTATCTAGTACTCCAATGACCAGATCCATACAGGGATACTAGAAAAAAACCCATCCTAAAAAAATACTCCAAAAAATCTGAGAGATACTTGAGATGTTTGCTTTACTCTGGAATACTTGTGAGTATCGCAGTAACGTCTTTTGTTTGCAACATGGAACAAAAACACAAAGATGAACAACCTGCTTGGTTTTATGTGAATATTCTACAAGTAAATTTTGACTTGGTTTGGACATACTCTGCTCCCAAAGATCAATTTGAAAACTGTTATACTAAAGTGTGCAATGTACTGTGCAGTTCCTCCATCTCTGACGCTTCAGGCTGGAGTCATTATAGTTTATTCTCTGCTTTCACCAAGCTCTATTTAATCCTGTGACCACAAGATGATCTCATTTGACACTGAACTTCAAACTCACTTCATGTTTCCAATTTCATAATGTGTTGATTAAGTGTATTTTACAGCATTTAGATGTTGTTAAAGATATTCTGTGTAATGAACCAGCTCTGTCTGATTGTGAAGAGCTCTTTAACACCTCCAGGGTCGAGTGTAAATGTGCGTCACGAGGACGGAGTGGAGAGTTATTCACAGTAAAGCAAACAAATAGTCCATGTTCAGCCTCACAGGCTCGACATTTACCCGGCTCTGCAACAACTGACAGATAATCACTTCATACAGTGATTAATTAAGGAAATTAATGAGAACAGATTAACTTCACATCCGTAAAACATTGGTAAATAAAGCAAATATTAAAGAATATCATCAGAGTGATGAGTCATTTCCTATCATCATTAAAAACTCCACAGAAGAAGTTCCCACTGTCTGTTGTGAAAATTAAACTGAGCTGTTAAATGTAAAAGAAGAAAAACTTAAATCACTGCAGCATTGTTCTTTCATGATTCTGGATTTATTGATTCAAGGACACACAGATGAGAGGTAGGTGATAGAGAAAGATTTTAATGACGTTCGTCACCTTCAATAAAGGTCTGGTATGCTGGGACATGCTGTGATGTGCCCTTGATTTTAAACTTTAAACAGTTCTGATTTATTGAAGTGTGGTTGTATGAGGTACTTATTAATAGTCAGTGTATTACCTACTGAAGACAGTGGTCAGAACACCATCAGTTTGGAGAAGCAAACGAGGACAAGCATGAAAGCTGAGCAGCTATATTTTATTCCCAACTTTACCATCCATCAGACACCTGTTTCTGGTGGGAAACTTAATCAATTATATCGATCTATGCTCTCTTCAAAGCCACCAGACTTGATTGACAAAAAACATAATTTTACCTCGCAGCACACAGGAGTTGCTGGTCCCCTACTGCCTCGATCAGATTTTTTTTGTGTTAATGCGCTAGGTTCAGAGTTTTAGCATGTTAGTCCAGATCAAACTGTGGACCAGGGCAGTGGTAGACCAGCAAGGTTTTTTGGCAATGAAGTCTGGTGTCTTTGGAGAGAGTGATAGACTGTAACTGCTTGCGTGCTTTCAAAAGGGCTGTCTGACATAACGGTACATCGATATTGTAAACTGATGATGATTTTTTTTTTCAGATTTGCTTTGATTTTCACCCACACAGTTAACTATTATTGTTCTTTTATGATTATGTGACAAACAAATTGAATTCAATTGAATGAAATATGCTTGGTGCTGGTCTTCCCATCTATTTCTCAGAACAGTGTGCAGACCGTCGTCTACTGTAAAGAACAAATTGACCATGGATCAGAACCTCAGACAACCACACTTTAAATAATCTGAACCATCTCTTTCCAGGAAAATATCATTGTTGGATTGTTAGATTTTTAACACAAGCAAACACAAGTGACATTTATTCTAATTGTTTGTTGATTTTTTTTCCTATATGTGAAATTATTTGTTAATATTTTTAGTGGAACAACTGTTACTTTTAGACGTCCACTGTAGGGTTTACTGCCATTCAGCATTGTAGTTACCAGTTGCTACATAGTGGTTCAACATTGCGGACTTCATGAAAGAAACCCATGACCTATGGCATCTGTAGATATAAAAGGCTCATTCTAAGGTAATAAAAACATAATGATTCATATTTTCAGGTGATTATACACTAATGAAAACACAGTTCTTAATTATTATATTACATTTCTGTCATGTTCTGTAAATAAACCACCCTAAATCTGACACACTGGACCTCACCAACTTTGAGAAGAAAACACAATGACAGCCATACAGATGGCTTGTTTTTTTGGTTTTCAGCACCTTCTCCAGTTTCAATATGTCCAAGTTATTTTTTTGAAGCGTCTTCACAGGTCACAGGTTATTATTGCTACAAGAGGCAGGAAGAAAAATCCATCACACACAGCTGTTTCAAGATGTTATTTTGGTGGTGTAGGGAAAAGTTAATTGTTCTTTCACATTTAGTTGTAATGCTTAGATGCTCTACCTAAAACTGACTTTATTCTCTTCTTTGTTCACTTAATCATCACGTCCATAGAAGCTCCTGAGCCCGGTTACATTGCCCAGCTTTGGTTTTGTCATGCTGGCTTGACACCCCATGCCTAAAAAAAAAACCTCCTCCTCCTCCTCCTAGTGATCCTAACGCTCCACCAGTGCTCTGCGCTCCAGTCTGGCTAACAGACTGAGCCAACATTGGCTAACAACTGCTGTAGTTCACAACAGTTTATGTACTATATCAGGAAATGATCAATGGTCTGCAACTTGCTGAAAAGCGTTATGTATTCTCGCAGGAGATTGTACCAGGAGCACAAAATTCCGTAGTGAGAATAGACGTAGGGCGCAGAGTGGCATTAATAGAGACACCACTCACCTGATTACAGGTCAGTGAAGCAGCAAAATGATTTAAAATCTGTTATTTTATCTTAGAAAAGCTATACACAGAAGTTTTTCCAACAAATGGAAACCAGATTTTGGTGAGAGTTGCCAATACCATGATCTCTATTCCTGGTCTTCAACCCTGGTCAGGACACCAGTGATGTGTGAACGGTAGAGGTGCAGGTGCCTTTGCTGGTGTTGCTCTATAATATACTATACTCCCATACCTTACTTCTATTGCCGAGCCCTTGAGTGCATCTATCAATGCCTCCCGCTTATAAAGCTGAGAGCATATTCTATTGCTGTACTGAACAAGACATCTAAAAACATCAAATTCTACTGAAGGCTGAGAGCTGAGCTGAAGCCAAAAACATCAAACCTCAAGCACTAAAACATCTGAGACCTCAAGGCTATAAAGATATGGGTCTGTTTAAAACTTTCAGTGATGTTAAAATCAAGGTTACAGTCAAAGACAAGTTCCTCTACAAACAAACACTGAAGAGAAATCTCTGAAAAAACGGTCTGGCAGAAGTGTTGCGACCCTATAGATGACTCCAAGTAAAGAAACAACAGAAAGGCAGTAAAACTACCCAGAGGTCATTGCAAACTCATTTATGCTTAAACATATTCAGACTCCTGTGTGTAGAGTCAAAAAGCAGCTGTGGCTGTGTGAGATTAGCTCTGCAGCAGGAGGTCAGGGAATGTGGCTTCCACAAGCTATAATCAGTGATTTCTCCTGGTAGATGAGAGTTATTTGTGATTATTACAGGGAGGTTGTCCTTGTGAGGAAATAGTGAAAAGGACAAATGAACTGCCGGGTTTCCTGCCAGCTCTCCCCTGATGCTTCAGCCATCGTGCAGCTCCACAGGCAACTCTGCCCTTCTTTTGGTTTTGTACATCGGTAATCAGTATAAAGGCCTCTGGGTGCTGAAATACCGCGAACAGCATAAAAAGAAACAAAAAGGCATTCATGACTCATACATAATAAATAGAAAGAGAGCTTTTACACTGGAGGGGATATTTCAAAGATGTTTTTTGATCAATTGTTGCCTGTATGAGAATCATTCTATTGTTTTCTTTTTACTTACATATAGGAAGATGACACTGGAAAGCAACCAAACGATTGGTATTCAAAATGATCTTAAGAAATATTTACATTTACCAATAAGATTGGAAGTAATGGAAGTCTCGGCTGACTAGTTAGCCAATGGTAAACAAAGGCACCTTCATTACACAATCACACAGACTGCCATAAGTGGCATTAACAACTTTAATAAGAATGAGTGGTTATGGAAGATGAATAAATGATGATAATTCATAATGCCTGGACCTTGAGTTGGTTCATGAGAATAAGACATTGATAGTGTGCTTTTTAACTCAGTATTATAGTACTCTTTATAGACTTATTTTTATAATGAATTAATGAATAATTTGGTCTATTAAATGTTACAAAATAGTGAAAAGTCAAAGCTTTTAAATACATCTGTTAAATGTGACAGAGTGGTATAAAGCTTGACAAACTGGTGTCAGGTAGATTGTCCTAAAACGATGCATTCGGGGTTCGATATGCTCAACAGAGCTTTGTAATAAACCTGTCTGAGAAAAACAGGCCCGACAGCAAAACACCTTCGACTACACAAGTGTGTGTGTGTGTGTGGTTTGTCTTGTAATTCAATGTGACTTTGCGACCGACACGATGTAATTTATGTCTCAGAGACCTGAATCAAGATGGATGTGCTTCCCCACTACAGTCTCACTCACACTCACACTCTCACTCACACTCACACACACACACACACACACACACAAAAATCACAGCAGACTGAGAGAAATCATTCTAAAAAAGACTTGGGTGGATTTGTTCAGTGTTACATCCAATCTAACAAACTGAATGAATCCGAATCTCAGTGGACACTGTCATTCCTCTGACCAACAACTACACACACACCACACACACAGAGGTCATATAACATGTAGGTGTTAAATCACATCACAAAATCATTTTTTACAACACTCACTCTCATTTTGGGTGTGCTGTTCATCATCTCTATCAGTAACAACAACACTGTAATCAGCAAGTCCGTGTCTTGATATCTGGGTGCTTTCACACCTCACCTGTTGGGTTAAAACAGACCCTGATGCGTTTACCCAGTTTAGGGTAAGGGTAGGGTTTGTTTGGGTTGGTGTGAGAGCTGTCAGTTGAACCTCGTGTGGACCAAACAACTGGGCCGAGACCTCTCGGTCCTATTCCGAGTACCATTGGTTCGTTTGTGGTGTGTGAGCTAAGACAAAATTTTATGAATGCAGATATGTGATTGTAGCACAATTTCAAAAGCCAAACTTCTTATAAATCCATATGCTGATCATGAAATCTGTTACAAAAGTGATCTTAAAGTCTGTGTAAAGGCAATTCTGAGATTTCTTTCAAAATACATTAAATATGTTGGAAAATAGTTGCTGAAAACGTGAAAGAACTTTGAATGACATATTACTAAAATGTGGAGTTAGAGGTTAAAACAGTTTTTCACCAGTTTTCAGTCCAGGATTTTTTGGGCGGTCCTAAAGGGTGGCTCGATGACACGCTGAGGCCACCCTGAGCATACCCCTGCACCCCTAGCAGAGAGATTGAGATTAATTAATCTCACTGAGAGTGTTTCAAAGTTAGTCATGTCATTTTCTGAACTCATCTGACACGTTTCAGTCACTTCAAAATTGCTCCTTGACTGCTTCCACGAGTGGGCGTGGCTTCAGCGCATTAAGTGGACACACCCCCACAGTCCTGGAGCTGAGGATACTGCTCATTTTTACCCGATTTTGACACCTAATTTCATAAACTTGTCGATATTTTTAATCATTCAAATTTGGCAGAAGACATATTTATTCTTACTTTACACAGACTAACTCTCATTGTTCTTTTATGATTATATGTGACAAATAAATTGAATTCATTTGAATGAATGAATGAATTTCAAATTTGTCTGGGTGTTTTTTTTTTTGTACTTTGTCCATTCATTATGTCCATTAAAAATGTGTGGCAGCAGTCCAACAGTAATAATCCACAAATCATCACTATACAAGATGCTCCCTTTTCGTCCTGTCTCTACGTGTTAGTCATTATTCACAACATCTATTTGCAGTCTAATAATAGCTACTAATAACGCTTACAATCAGTTATTTCTTGGTGAACTCTTAGTGACACCAGAAGACTGTTAAATGTAAATGAGAGCATGTTCCCTCGTTGTGATTCACCACAGGTGCTAAATGACAACAACATAAAGTTTAAGAGTAAAATAAAATATGCCAGAGCTCCACAGCTGTATGTTAATGAACCTCTGAGCAAAGCTGCTGTTTTTTGCTGAGAGAGAGCGCGCGAGAGAGAAAGAGATGGAAGTGAGAGAACGGAGATCTCAGTATGCATCCTTTTTAAAAATTCACAGTGATTGTTGCGTGTGATCTGAGGTGAGCCTGAGGCGTTTCGAGCTGCAGAGAACAAACTGGTTTGTTTTGCAGAATAAAGAGTAAAATACATGTTAAACATGAAGACAGAAGTCAATGCTGCGCTGTCAGTCAATACAAGACTCTCCACAATAATAATAAAGTCTGGATTTGTTTTCTAGCTCATCATGCTCCAAGTTAAAGTGCTGATTTTATTCAGAATTTGTTGCCCAAGATAAATGAATAATTATGGGAATTACAATCTCAACAGGCCTGAGGTTTGTTTAAAATGTTTGGATACCAGTGTTGATACCACACCTCTGTTGTTTTTGTACTGATACCATAAAGACATTATTTGGAAGTTCTCAAATATTAAATGTTGTCTAAACACAAGCAGCGGTACTTTGCATTAATAAAACAATCTAATCTGACAAGATATTTAATGTCAGCTTTTCATTTTGCATAAATACTCTGACATTTTAGATTCTCAGCCCTAGATCTTGTTTTTGATTGCAGCAGCCACACAGCACCACTGAACACAACTCAAACCTCACACACAGAAAATAGTATCTGTAATCAATCATAAAATCCACAAAGTTATTCCTGTTTGTGTTTAGGAGTTCAATTTAGACACTGATTCCTCTGGTTAAGATGCAGTTCAGAAAAGTTACTGTGGTGAGGAATTATGAATTTCACTTGATGGCATGAGCCAACACAATAAAAACATCTGAATAATGTCATGTACTGTGAGTATCTGAAAGTCTATTCTGTGCACTTTTCTGTTCATGTCATGTCATGGTGCTATATTCATCACAGCACAGAGCTCAAAGAATTGAAGAAAAGCACAAAGACACAAATAACTTCGGCGTGAACTGAACACAGTACTGCACACACAGTACATATTAACCTCCGCTTGGAAACAAACCCTCTGAACTTTCATGTAACTCTCACTGTGCCTCTCTGATTCCTATTCCGTCTGATAACTCTGTGAGCAGTCAGCAGCTTTTCCATCAGGAACAATCCCTCCATCTTAGTCTATAATCTGAGAGAGCTCAAAGACACAACCTGTTTTATCCTTTATTTACCAGGACAGCTGACTGAGGCTGTGCACTTTCCTACTCCAATAACTTTGTGTTACTTTCATTGCATTTGTTTATGGCATGTCATACACAGTAATGTTATTTTTAAAAACTTAGCAAACCAAGGACATAATTCTAACCAAAATCTTCAGAGTTGTGCTGTTTCTTCTGTACTTTCTCTGTTCGACCAATGAAGTCTCTCTCAGCATGAGTTTGTCATGTTATTCCACCTACCTCGTCCACCTATTTAGTGAATGATCTGAGCCATCATTAGAGGCTGAGCTAAAGTAACAACATACACAACACAACAACACAACACTGGATAATTAACAAAAACACTCTTCTTTCATTCATATAAAACAAAGATTCAGAAACATTATCCTGTAATCTGACCTTAAACATCACCATCCTCTCTATGCCACGCAGAGGTTGGCTGAATCGAAAACGTTCTTCTCTTTAGCTCAGAAGCATTTGAAGCAAAATATCATCACCACTGCTGTTAAAGCCTTGCTGATCAGTTGAGTGAAAGATATAAGTAGAGCATGAAGATGTAGATAGTTTCTTCTTCTACAACAACGACGACAACAAAAAAACAACGGAGGAAAGTTTAGAAGAGAAACCATAGAGTGTGTCGTTGCTGCTGTTTTCTCTGCTTTCTTTTTCTTCCCACTTAATGAAGATATTCTGGTATCATCTATGGATGATACCAGAATATCACTGATTCACTCTGATCTGGATATGATTAATCATTCAGGAACACACAAGTATTCATGAGCTTAGGCTTTTTGGAGCTCTTCACCTAAAGTTGTTTGATTTGTGGCCAATCTGATTCTACTGCATTAGTTGTTAGCAGCTCCTGTTTGCACTGTGACCATGGAAATAACAACAACCACTGAATTACTTGAATACTGAAGAAAACTATATATGATGGTTGAACGGGTTTGAAGTGTGTGTATGACGTCTATGGGTTCAGATTTGACCAAGTTATGATGCAAAAGCTGTCAATAAGGTGCTAGGGTAATCATGATTTCAAGATTCTTTTGTTTTTTGTCAGTGAGCTCTGACCTTCAGCTGCTGGGCGAACTCCACATGGTTGTCATAGACGAGGATGTTAGCAATGAGGTTCTCTCTATCTGTAGAGAAGGAGGTCGGTCCAACTGTGATGTTTGGCTCAACTATCACCTTCAGCAGAGTGTGAGGACACCTGGTCCCATCCCACACCTGAAAAAGACACAAAAAATGACAAGTGATGAGACTCAGAGTCAGCAGACAAGGGCAGGACACACAGGTTTTCAGTGTTCTACCAAACATGGCAGAGGCTAAGAGACTGAGTAAGCTGATAGAGGAAGCTAAGAAGAGAGTGGAGACTGGCCGAGCAAGAAGTTGTCGAAGTTGTTGACTTTTAGTTGTTGGTGAGAGCTTTGTGATATAAAAGAGCTTCTGGCTGTTGGACTAGTAAGTAATATTAGTCTTGTGTCCATGTCTTGTGTTGTTGCACTTGCTTGATCTTTGGCTGTTAGCAAAGTTGTTGCCAGTTTTTGATCATCAAATCCCAAAAAATAGAATCTTACATAATGTTGCTACAGTCAATGGCTTCCAGTGAGTCAGAGCATTCCTGTTCCTTGGAGGAGTCATCTGCAGAAAGTGCAGCCGAGTGTAAATGTACAACATTATACTGGATTTACCATGTGAGACATTATAGTGCAGATAATTCAGCCACCCCTCCATGTTTTTTTTTTTGTTTGTTTTTTTAACATCTAAAGGATCTATTGAGATGTTTCAATGAAGATTCAAATGTTTGTCATCATATTTAATGAAGCCATCAACTTAAAAAAAAACAAAAAAAAACCTCAAAGGAAATATGAATTGGATTTGTCGGTTGCCCTTCGAAGTTGGACAGAGACAGAGAAAGAAAGAGAGAGACCTGGGGAGTGAACAGAGAGAGAGGAAGCGCCGTTCAAAGCAGTTAATCAGAAAAATAAAAATGTTCTTTGCTGATTGTTTCATGGTGGGTTTGTTCTAAAGTATGATGGTCGCTACTTTTTGAGATATTTTTTTGGCTTTTTCAAGCTTTTTTTGACAGAGACAGCTGAAGAGTGACAGGAATGTGGGGAGAGAGAGAGATGGGGAATGACATGCAGCAAAGGGCCACAGGTCGGATTTGAACCCTGGGCCGCCGCGGCAAGGACTGAGCCTTCGTACATGGGGCGGATACTCAGCTAACCAACAACCCAACCAGTCTGTTTTTGATGCAAAATAACATTCAATTAGCCCTGTGTACCCTACCTCTTGCCCAATGTAAACTGGGACTGGCTCCAGCCCAAACCAACCCTGATAAGGAGAAGCAGTTAAGGAAAATGGATGGCTGGATGACATTCAATTAAATGATCTCCTTGTAAAACCATCAAAATAGTGCCACTAGTTTCTGTCAAAAGCTCTAATCGTGTTGAATCCAAACTATGATGAGAGCAAACTCTTAGCTGATGATGATCTCAGGTGCTTGAGGAAAGGTATAAAAATGTATTCTTCATCTAATAACCTTTTATGATTTGGAACACTCTTGGTTGCACGTGTCGTAGTGTAACAGCCGGCTCAGAGCAGAAATCAGTGAGAGCAGACTGGCAGCAGACCAGCAGTCACTGCCAAATACTGCTCAAATGTATCTCCTCTATCAGCCTCGCTGGCAGGAAACCGGCTGCCACTAACAGCCTTGTTTCTGTTCTGAAAACTGAGGTGGCAGGTAAAACAGCTCAGGACCGAGATGAAATATGTGAGGCCAAATGACTGTGAAGAAGATTTAGTAGAAGACAGATGAAGACTGAAGGCAAACAGCTCTACTATTCCAAAGAGAAAAACACAACATGAACCACTTAAGCAGGTTGAAAATTTAAAAAGAAATCATATAGATGGAGGAAACAAGACAGCGACCAGCTTTCTAACAGGGCAACAAGCCTTATTAGCATCGGCAAACAAGAAAAAAACAGGTGAGTGTGGGTAATAAAAACAAGGCGGTAACAACAAATGGATATAAGATGACAGTAAACAGCCTCTGGGGAAGCTTCCTGGCGAGTGTGATGCTGCAGTGTGAACACAGACTTTGTGTTGACTATTAGCAGGAAACATCACACACTAAATTTCACCCTCAAATCTAAAGTTAGCATCATTAGTATGAGCGGTAGAATCTGTTCAAAAGTAAATCCCAGGGTCACGACAGAGAACATTAAAAAACATTAAACGTTTTTTAGGAATATGTGGAACACAGAACATGAGATTGAACTAGTGCTTGTTGCCAGCAGCCACGAGGATGTCTCATGTGAGGATGAATTTTCAGACTTCCCCTGGTTAATCCCAACCACTGTGAAGAACCAAGAAAGGCTCGACGAAGCCACAAAACCCACCAAAGGATATGCTTGAAAATGACAGTAAAGGCTGACAGGCTGACATCCATCGTGAACAACTCCTCTCACCGCCTACATGAGACTGTGGAGGCCTTAAGCAGCTCCTTCAGTAACAGACTGCTACTCCCACCATGTAAAAAAGAGGTCCTTCATTCCAACACCTATCAGACTCTTTAACACCAGTATGACTTTTTCTATATATTTCTCATTAATGAGTTTTCCTATCAACATTGTGTATGTGAGCTGCTATGACAAATAAATTTCCCCAGTATGGGATCATTAAAGTCTATCTTATCTTATATTATCAGGGATCCTGTAGCCAGAAGTAGCATAGTAACCTGGACTGAAGGTTTTCTTTCTAGATAAATAAAATCTGGTGGTTCTAATTTATCTACCTCAAAATCTCCCCTGTAGAGAGGACTGCAGTTTTACATGATTAAGCTATTTGCTTCTACTTTTCCCAATTTGAAAGACCTCTGGAGGTTTGCTTTTGATTATCGTTCAATTCATCACCTGCTGACCTAAATTAGACACTAGATGACTATTCAAACAGTTTCCTTGCATATTAAAGATGTAGCCTTTATTGATGTACAGTAAACTGTTTATTTTCCCTGAAGCTTAATATGCAGAATATCATATCCCCTGTAATCATATAAGAAATGTTAATTTATCATTATTATTATTAATAATTAATTATTTACCTACACCAAGGAGGTTATATTTTCTCTGCCATTTGTTTGTTTGTTTGTCTGTCAGCAGGATTACAGAAAAACTACTGGCATGATTTTCAGATTTTCATGTTTCATTTGATGTGGAAAATGCTTCTGGCCCCACTTTCATTTAAACTGAATTCTACCCATCCTGCACCTGGTTAGGCCAATCACAACCATTTATTTAAGATGTGGCAGGTTCTATACAATAAAGTGACAGAGAAGCATCACCCGTCCAGATTTGAAGTCAGGTCCGTCCAGTACAAAACAGTGGATCCACAAAACTCATCAATCAAACTGTCAAACTAGGCAGTGCTGATGAAATATAATCAAAGATCCTGTTACTGTATTGCTTCTGTCTCACCTGTCATTTTTAAAAACACATTTTAGTGCACTGTTTAGCTATAATCTAAGGAAGTTTGTGATTGGCTGGCATATTTAAAATGGACCAAGCACTGTCCCACCTTGCATGTGTCTCTCAGTCACACGTTTCCTTGCTCTGATTGGTTGTAAGTCTATATAATTGTGTCCAGATGCATTTTGCTCTGTGCCCGTTGATAACGCCCCCTGGAAATTGAAAATGAACTGAGACGTTCCAGACTAATTTGCATTTGCAAATTTGTGTGGCGATGCCAAGCTAATGAGGCGGAGAACCTCCACTGTGAAACATATGAAATTGGAGTCAACACTCCATGCAAAGAGTTTCAAAATTGACTTCTGAGAAAAAAAAAACTCCTTGAATCTATTTGCAATATTTTTCATTCAAAACTTCATTCTAGAAGTTCCAATAAAGGGGCTGGATTACGGCAGTAGG
Organism: Sciaenops ocellatus; assembly: GCA_033000465.1. NCBI lineage: Eukaryota > Metazoa > Chordata > Actinopteri > Sciaenidae > Sciaenops > Sciaenops ocellatus. Next base: position 23,731,913 of record CP136871.1, on the reverse strand, counting down.
CCTTTTTTTTTGATCATGCAACACAGTTACAGTTTGTCTGTAACTTTCTTACCCTCAGCAGGGTGCAGGTGGTGTCGATGGGAGCTTTGGCAAGCAGCTGACATGTCAGATCGAAGTAAGCTTTGGGCTGAACAGCAGACAGAGGAGTTGTGGGAACCAAAGGGACGAGAGCCTGGCTGGCAGCCCAGGATCGTAGCTCCTCCACGGTCCGACAGTCTTCCTGGTCGAAGTGGAAAGAGCGGCTGGAGGTCCGCGGCTCCATGTCTGCGCCCACCGCGCCGTCAAATGTCACGACAGAGAAACCGAAGGTGTTGACCAGCGTGATGGAGTCATTGAAGAACTGAGTCTGTGACGAGAAATATGGAATGATTGGAAACATTGATTTATCTCAGAACTACATCACGAGGCAAAAAAAAACAGTGTGCAACCCAGAATGAACCTTGACTCTGTGCATGCGGACAATGTCTCCGACTTTAAAGATTTTGGGATGGTCCTCCAGCTTCTCACAGAAGATGGTGCAGCCGATCTTCTGGTTGGACTGATCAGCAATCTTCAGGCTGGAGCAGAAGTCTGTGGAAAGAAAAATTACAGTGGTCAGAGCTCAAATGTGAAGAGCCAAGGACTGAAAACAGTTCAGGTGCTCTTAACAGAGTTGTTGCATATCAACAGTTGTTCTACGTGTTTTCTGAGTCAAATGGTGTGAGAGTTGATGTCCCGGTAATGTTTTGTTGATGAAAAGAGCAAGAACAGTCCTTTATGATGCTATGAGCTCTGCAATGTAGGGATGGGCGATATGGACTAAAAAATTTATCACGATAATTTCTGGTATTTATCATGGTAACGATAAAAATTACGATAAATAAACACCAATTCAGCTTAATTTTTTTGAATATAAATCTATCACCAAAATAATAATAAAGACTAGGGGGAGCTGAGGTGGGTTGCTGTGGGCGTGTCTATACCTGCTGAATGTAACCGCTGTGAAACAATCAGGAAATAACTTTTTATTTCTCTGATTAATAACAGCTTTATCGAGGCCGGAGCACGCTCTCTGTTATTGTTACTCTATGTCTCTCTACCAAAGCTCTCTCTCTCTCTCTCTCTCTAATCATCGGACACAAATCAAATTAAACTTCTTCGTGTCACTATATTTTGCGGCGTAAATTGCGAGTCGGACTCAGATTTAGAAGCTGGTACATGAAATAAACAAAGTGAGAACACACACACAGGTCTGATTGGCGGCTGGAGCGTGAGGAAAGAACTCCTCGCTGCCGGACGTATCTGCTCCGCCTTCCGCCATGTTTGTCAATAATGCGTGTTGGGCTGCGAGTGTGTCATGCACAAAATACGTCATCAATGGGAATTTATCGTTTTTATCGTGGGATGACATATTCTTACCGTGGGGAATGTTTTTGACGATATATCGTAAACAATGACATATCGCACATTCCTACTGCAGTGTTATAAATGTCCTGCAGTGGTAGTGATTCAACATCAGTGATTATGGCTATGTCTTTACTGTCCTGTGATGCACTTTTAGGGGTACATCAGTAAAAGTTCACAAGAGTTTTGGTTCCTATATTGAGGACGTACAGCCTCTGCTGTGCCTTCTTGAGGATACCTTTGGTGTTGAGGGACTATGTGAGTGTAGGTGTGATGTGTGTGACTTTCAATAAATGAACCATTGCTAGAAAGTGAGTGCGTGTAATTCTCTCCTCAATCCTCAAGTCAACAATGATTTACCTTATTTGTCTTATTGACATGAAAAGAGAGATTGCTCTCATGACACCATCTTCCACTTTGCTCCTATGGGCTCTATCATCACGCTTGTCAGTCCAATGTGTTGTCATCAGCTAATTTGAGGTTATTCTTGTCATATTGCGTAGCATCTTCTTGTGTAAAATGAGCGATGTAAGAAAAAGCCCCACAAGAGTAGTTGGAGGAAACTGGGTCTCTCTACATTATTAATTTTTTAATTATCTTAAACTTGACTTTGTTCAGCCGGTCAAAGTTATCACCAAATCGACCTGGATGTAGATCCTTATGCAGTTGGCCAGGGGTACTTTCTGTGTTCAGTTTCATAAACTTTGTTTCTCCTCCCAGACTACAACAGAGGTGGTAAAGGCAAAGTTAGCATGACGCATAGAGTCACAATGGGAGCATTTGTGGGGAACACACAGGGGTGAAATAAACAGGAATGACCCCGGAAGATAGTACTGAATTATTAAATGATTTGACCAACAGGAAGCATGTACAGGAAAAAATTCCAGGGTCAAGGACGGATCCTTGAGTAACCTCACAGGAGAAATGAACTATGGAGGATGATAAATTGACCAAACTGCTTCACGTGTGTATTTAACTTGTTTTGTCAGAGTATATATATGTGAGCTCTTATCCCACCTTTGGTGTTTGTTTTTGCTTTTAGTCAATATGAGTACCAGATTTGTGCCACCCGAGGTTAAGGAAACCATTACATGGCTGAGGAATAATAAGAGATATTGGCCAAACCTTACAGGCTTACCAATATCGACTGTTTGCAACATTATTAAGAACAGAGAACTTGTGAGCTTAGAAATCATAAAGGCAGACCAAAGAAGACCTTCACAGCTGATGAAAAATTTTCACCTGTGCGACAGATCAGAGACGCTCTTCAAGAGACAGATGTGCATATGTCACCAGTCTGCAGAAGACTTCAGACGTTAAACTCCAAGATGTAAACCTGAGTCTGTGCATGTTCACGTTTATCTATCTGACAAGATTTGACTATGTGAATACGACATCTTCATGGTGTGTGTGTGTGTGTGTGTGTGTTGCTACAGTGCCTGATCAGATGGATTTTTCTAATATCTTTGTTTACTTTAAAAGACGCCTGAAGGATTCACAGAGATGATGACAAAGTCTGGACGGATTCCAACCTTGCTGCTTTCTCTTTATTAACCTTCCCACAATAAACAAGCACACACACACACACACACCTCATCACCCTGTGCTGCATAGCTGCAGGTTGACTCAGACTCAACGGTCTGGTGCTTATTGTCTTATCATTTCCATCATTCTTCTCTGATCTGACACAACTGTTTTTTCTGCTCTTCATTTGGACATCAGCTGCAGTGTGTTAACAGTGAAATGAAGTACACAACTGAACATTGTTCCAGAGGTCCAGTGGTTTAGATTAATGCGGCTTCTTGTGTGATGTTGCCAACTACTGAAGCTTTTAAAGCCTGAGCAGCGTGTTCAAAGCCAGACATCCATTATGGGACTATCAACAACAAAAAACTGAAAATATATTTTACCGTTCCACTCCTCTCCACACCTTTCTGACTGTGTTACAGGGACATTTCCATCTGGTCTCACACAGCACCGATCCAGCCTTTATCACTCATTAAAGATTTTCTCTTCTTTTTTGTCTGACAGCTCATTTCTGTCTCTGAGGTTTATGTTCCCAGGTCTCATTTACCAAAAAACATGATCAATCATTCTTACTTACTGAATTACTTACTGAACAAGTCACTAAAAAAGTCTCAAACACAGCTGCTGAGCTGAGCGTCTATGTCTGTTGGGCTGAAAAGGTTTTTTAATACAGTATTTGTTCTTTAGCTATAATATATATTGATATGTGTATATAACTCATAATATTGCAACCTGAGAAATTAAAACTAAAAATATTTTCAAAATATTATTTTATTTAATCACAAATTTTTAGACTGTGATGACATTTGCAATAAGACATTTTTTACAGTTTTAAGTACAATTTTCTCATCTTAATTCTGACATTTTGTATTTCTGACATGTTATTTGCTAAATTTATTTTCTATTATGGGCCCTACTTAACATCTGTTGCAAAGTGATGTGAGTGTCACTGCTAGTTTGTGACAAAAGTGTCATTTTCACCGCCAGCGTACACTGGTGTTTACACTCGTATATGTAGCAAATATACGATACCACTCATTTTTTTCACATGCATTTTAACCCCACACACACACACACACACACACAAACACAAACCGCAGAGCCAAGGGCACCACCCAGGCGGTGAACTGGCACCATGGTCCATGCTGGACTTGAACCAGCCACCCTCCGGTTCCCAAGCCAAGTCTCTATGGACTGAGCTACTGCCTCCCCCCTAGACCTTGGTTTAAAGTCAGTGGTGCAGTACTTTCATGTTATTTAAAGGGCACATTATTCAGATAACACACGTACATGGCTGCTTGTTACACACAGGTACACACAGCAGCACCCCTCCTCCTCCTCCTACCCATTAGCTGTACACATATACTATTAAATAGTTCTTCTCATTTCTGCCCATCATTTGCTCTAGTTTTAAACTGACCTGTGCCACGGCTCTTGAACGGCTGTTTGAAGAAAATCACTACTCCGTACACGTTGACAACAGATCCAGTCTTCAGGTCACCCAGTCCAACGTATGTGTATTTTTGAGTCTTGGGTGGTCTGGAAACCTGAGGAGAAACAAAGCTGAGTTAAAAAGAGGTACCAGCATGCTATGTTCCCCGCTAAAATTAACACATTAACATTAACACATTAAATTATATTTATTTGGCTGACATTTTTCATGAAAGCAATCTAGATGTTCACCCCCTCTCACAAACCTCCTGGGAGGTAGTAGGTGTGTGGCAAGACACTGGGGGGTTCAATGCGAGGTATAGTTGAGGTATTTCAGATGGGATTACACTGTTCGACAGACAGATCTTCCACCAGCATGTTTAAAAATTATAAAATACTGTCAAACTGTCAAACTGCTGTAACATCCCTTAACATGTGTTCTGATGCTGAGCAGAGGGTTTACTCATTTTATAGATTTATATTAACTAAAGTGTTAAACTCTAATTCCTGTTTATATTTACACAGTTTCCACTTCATTAATTCAGGTGTGGCTCCTCGTCAATCCCTGCGCATAATATTACCTCATTTATATTTATAATCATTTACCAACACATTGTGACAGCAGGAGCCTGACTGCTTTCTCTGCAGCTTTGTGTGCTGCTGTAACCTTCAAATGAAGCTACTGTTGATGCCAACACGTCACTTTCTGCACGAGTTTCATACTAAATGAGTTTTAATGTGAAGCCAGAGGCAGGCTTTAACTGTAAGACAACAACATGTGAATAATGCTAGCTACATTATAGCTCCCCCGCTCCTCCTGCCACACGTTTCACAGCCATCATAGTTTCTCCTTCACACTCGGAGGGCAAGAGGTTCAATCGGGAATTAAACCGCTAGATGCCTCTAAATCCAACACACTGGTCCTTTAAATCTTAAACGTGTCCATAACAAAAGAAAAATGTTGTGACATCACAACTACTTTGGAAGACAGTTGTGGACAGTCGTATTTGGACTTTACAGTGAATAACACCATTACACTTTTAATATGAACAATATTTGCATATTCACTGATGCTGTATTTTTCAGTGAAAGGAGAAAGAGTAAATGTTAATCAGAATTTTTGACTACGTAATCAAACTTTTTGTGGAGAAACTAAATCGAAAACAAATTATTATTCAAACCCAAGTCATTCTTAAATGTCTTAAACATGCCTGGAGGGTAAGTAATAATAAAAACAGATTTTTTATATTTTTCAACACTCTTGTCAGGAATTCAATTAAAACGCTGCACGGATGAAACAGACTGTTATACATTTCTGACAAAAGGTCAGAAAACAACATTTAATGAAAATGATCAACTTTTTACTGGAGTGAAAAAAATCGATCGTGCTGTGTAGTTAAGTCGTTTGAGTTTGGTTTGTAATCAAAGACAAGAAAAAGATGGAGGTTAAGTGATTAAATGAAGGGCAGTTTGGGCAAACCTCAAAGTTCAAATGCAACATAACAAAGAGGCTTCACAATAGAACAGCTCTGCATTGCATTAAGATCATAAAATCCTCTCTGTATTCTTTTCGGCTTGTCGCTAGAATTTCTCTCTGCTCTTCAGTGTTTGTTGCTTCAGTGCAGCCTTTGTCTGAGTTACCTGAATGAACTGTATCCTGATGACTGTTCAACAATGAAAATAAACAGATTACATTAATAAATGACTCTAATTCGCCCTTTGGATCATCGGGGATTTGTTGCACGTGCGTGGTTCTCTGCATAGAGAATGGAGGAGGAACAACGCTGCACACAGGGCTTGGCAGAGTGCAGGAGAGTTGGATGACAGCTGCACTCATGGCGTCGCTGTGTGTAAAAGATTTGCAAGTAAAAACGCACAAGTGACAGCTGATGTAAAATAAAGGATCCGAGCGGACTGAATATAGCTGATACCAATCAGTTAAAAAATGCCTTGATTGACTCCGATACTGATCTTTGTGATCAGATCGGTACATCGCTAGACTTTAGTGTTGCAGGCGATACAGGATGAGAGGCCTGATCATCAATCATTACAGTGTTATAACTATGTGTATACGTGGGTTAACAGCAGTCAAACATGCCAGCTAACATCACCACCTCTCTGTATTATCGCTGCTGACTGTGATAAAGGTAAACTGAGGACAGGACTGTAAATGTTCAAACTGTAAATGATTAATAATCCAGTTTTCTGAGATTGCCAGATTTAGTGTTCTTGGCATTTAACTAAACAAATGTCATTTCTGATAAATGTTAAAAGCTTACACAACATCTGGTCAGAGAAGCCAATTTCTAACTTCCTGTCTTTCTTTCAAAGTTTCCTGAGTCTGCGTTTCCTGATGTGATTTTTCAGAGGATAATAGAATCTGAAAAATGAGCATATGCTCTTAAAAAGAGAAAAACAGTCAGTTAGTCCAACATTTATTTTTACCATCATTTGTTGTACAGCACAGATCAAAGTCAGAGTGAATCAGCCTTTGAATTGAGCTCTTTTATTTATTTTTATTCTGCGTTGCATCTTTTAATTTATTCTGTTTTAAAATGCCAATCACAGCTCCACCTCACCTCTGTCACTGTTTTATTAATCTTTCACTGGTTAAATATTTGATTTCCTTTGGTTATACAGCACTTCATATGTATATCTTATTATATAATTGTATCTTTAACAGTGTCAGCAGGTTATTATCTGCAGTGTCTTCACCCAGAGTTCAGAGATGACTTCTATATTTGTTCTTGTATGTCTCTACAGGCCGACAGTCAGACGAGCTTTATTCATGAAAGTCCAACGTTATCACAGAGGAGCAGGACTCTGCCTTAACAACATTCAGTATTTGGGATGAGCCATCGTGCTGCTGAGTTTGTATGTCACTCAGAAAGTAAAGGCTAGTTAGCCTAGCTGAGTCACTGGCAGCTTTCAAAGGGTTAGGGTTACCTCTGTTCATGCTGCAGTATAGAAAGGACTGGACCAGAGTGCACAGACTATCAACATTCACATAATCTGTAGGCCCTGTAAGCATGCAGGGAGCCCTCAAATCACAGATGGTACAAAATAAAGGTTAACAACATCAGCTTCCAGCTGGCTAACTGCCTGTGTGGCTGTTGGCACTGAGGTAATAAAACGAATGTCGGTACAAAAAGTTATTGTAGGAGATGCTGTAAATACAGAACAAAAACACTGAGCAGATATAAACTGATATCTCAGCAAAAATTTAAATAATTTTATTTGACTTTACCAAAACAGGGAAATCAAATTAGAATTATTATTTATTTATTTATTTTACAGATTTAAAGGGGGCTGAGGGAATTTATTCCAAGGGCTGTGTATTAAGGAATTATTCAGGTATTTTAAAGCTTTTTACAAAATATTTGTCTGGTAGTAATTGGGTTTTAAGTATTTAAGTATTTTAAGTATGCATTGCATAACTGAGCATGAATGGGTTATGACAAAATGGTGTAATATTAATACAAACATTTATAATGGATTATGAAACAAAGAAATAGGAAAAGTTTTAATTTCAGAGAAAACAGCCATACTGTACACACTCACCGGCCACGTAATGACCATGAAGTTCACTTGAAACAATCTAATGTGATCAAATACAATAACTCTGCTCTAAATTCTTCCTTTACAAAGATAATAATGTCCAGATTTGACTGATAGTCAGAGAGGATATTCATTTAACTTTATGTTTATTATTGGGGTTGTAGTTTGCAGTGGAGTAGAACTGGACTACATTATATTGAAAGATGCTTTTAATACATTAGCCATACATGAGAAGGCTGTAATATTTGAAACACCTTTCAATCTGTCCTGCACAACACCACCAACTACTACTACCTTGATAATAAACATAATGTAGAATTATGACCTATCTGACAGAGTCAACAATAACTTGAAACATTTTAACCTTCATAAAGTTTCTTGGCAGAGCTGTTGTATTGGATCACATTAGACTGTAAAGGTGTACCTGATGAAGTGGTTAGTCAGTGCCTACTGGTCAGAGGAAAGTGTGTCTGTCAAAAATGCAGTTATTTATATAAATAATTAGATCGAGACATTAGTGAAAGTTACAAGGTTTAAATATCATCAGACAGTGAAAACCTTCATCACCACCACAAAGACTCAGAGGTCTGGTGAGACCCTGACCAGCTGAGGTGACTCTGGGACAGCCAACAGATGACATGAAGTGTCCTGACAGATACAAGGCCTCCACAACACACTCCAGCAGCCTCTTCAGCCAACCAGGCTTTCTGACACTGACCTCAGTGGAGAGTGCAGGGCTCCTCTTGACGGCCGGCGGGAATGTGGGGTCACAAGGAGGCGGCAGGCGGGAGACCTGAAGGACGAACACAGAGAGGCCACATTGTATAGCCATCACACCACTGCTGCGAGAGTTCAGGATGGATCAAGTAAACAGCAACTAAATAGCTAACTGTACCTCAGAAAATAGTATCATTTAAGATAAATTTGGTTTATGTAACCAAAAATCATAAATATGTCAAATTGAGCTTTTTCAATCTGAGCAGTTTTAACCTCTTCCTCTCCACCCCCATTATAGAAATCATACTGTATGTTTGTCTTTGTTTAAGTGGATCAGGGATTGGTATACATTATCTGAAAGCTGGAAACTCAAGATTAAATTGAGATGCAGCTCAGAGCTATGTGTCTTTTTCAGTTTTTCCAAGTCATATACCTGCGCTATTCAAATATTAAGATTTTAGAATGTATTAGGTCTGAACACAGTATAATAGAAGTACAGTACATAGAAGTGTATTGGTATTGGTGTAAAATTTAACCATTTTTGATCACTCTAAAATTAATAAAAATGTTTTAAATTCCCTCTAAACTACCACCAAGACCTTGAGAAACACTATAGAAATATTCATGCTTTGCTTTGGAATCATAAACTTTTAACATTTGGAGATTTCTCGAAGAACTTTTCTTTTTCTGCGATTGAATGGCGAACACTTCTCTTGTGTAAATTGCTCAGAAACCCGGTTATTGTCACGTAGGAAAGCCATCCATCCTCTGAATGCTCCAGGTCTCTAGTTTGTAGCTGTAAAGTTTCATGAGGCCGTGATTATTCTAGAGGTCAAAACAGGTTATTTTACACAGAAAGCTCAAGTTGCAGTGGCCTCACTACAATGAAATGGCTCCTATGAGGGCTACCAGCATCACACATGAATACAACTGGGCTAACTGAATACACGAGAGTCTCAGCTTTCCTGTCACAAATTTATTACCCAATACCTACCTATTACACTAGGTAAGAATAACACATTTATACATGCAAAATGTGCATGGTTTTTCCCAAAGCTGCATGGGATTAGCATAAAATCAGCATGTGTGTGTAAAGAGGAGACTTGTGGGTCCCATTTTCATTCAGATATGAGACAAAGTCTGTGTCAGTATTTCTATAGCCAAAATTTAGCCTCACTTGGGAGCATTTGGGGTATTAAGCCCCTCCCTGACATGCTTGATCAATGTTAGGTCATCTAGTTTCATATGACGCAGGTATCTTCACTGTGGCTTTGAAACTGAGCCAACAGAGCATCTGAAAGACAGCAATATCGTGTCGAGTGAAGAGGTTAATGCAGTTTTGAATATTGGATACTTTTCTATTTGATTTTGTAAACCCTAAAATAAACTGGAATAAAGTTTTGAAATGGTATATGTAGTTCACAGTGTGTGTCTGTTGTGAATTTGAAGAAGCTTGTTGTGTTCTCAATGTAGTGATGGCTGAGCCTGTAGGTAAAACATGGAAGGAAGTAAAATTTATCAGGTAAATAGAGGCACGTCTCCAGGTGGTGGTGTTTTTGTTGTGTCTGTCTGACAGTAACGTAGAGTGAGACACGGCTGAAGATGAGTCATGTTCAATTTACGGCTCGCCGACGATCTCATGCACTAAACACTGTTAAAGCCTGCAGACTGAATCTATACACATACACACACATCAGTTCAGACAGAGAGGATGAGCAGTACCTGAGGTCATGACCTGACACCTCGTTGCTCAGGCACCAGATGGTTTTAAAATTTTCCATTTGATGCATTTCAACATACAAAATGATCAGAACAGGGCTTTTTGCATGTGTATTTTTCTCTCAAGTCTCATGCTTGATCATGTCATGTCGTTTTAACTTGTAAAATGCCCAGAGACTCGTGAATGAACTGAAAACACCTACTTGTATATGCATTTATACAGTGCATACCGATTTATAAAAGCACTCACATAAATGCAGGCGTTGTCTCCTGACATCAGCAGGTTACAGGGGTGCAACTTGTCTTTATGGACTGTGGGAGATTTGCCCACAGTGAAGCCAGAGGCCACCACCACATCCTGTTGATACAACAAGATAAACAACAAGCCGAGAAATCAGGGATTAAAGTTGAGAAAGTAAAGTCAAATAAATATACATTCTTCTTTCCAGAGGGAGGACCGATTGAAGCAGCAGATGTAGCATCCAGGGAGACATTAAGTAAGACGTCACAATAAGCCGCCGATGATAAGCTAGTGTGAAAAGTGGAGATTGTCTTTTGTTTGGCATGTCAGCTGCCCCCGAGACAGCTTTAAATCCTGACAAAGGGACAGCAGAGTCTGAATAATCATGTTACAGAGACACACAGCCTGACAAGAACTCTGTGATCTACAGGCGAGCGCAGCGGCTCAGGCTGTGATGACTTCCTGACTTCACCGAGCTTTATGGCGCTTTGAGTTCCATCAAGACGCCGCTGTAGAGAAACCAAAAACACGGTGAGATGCTGCTGACAGGAGGATTATCCCTGATGTGTTCACTGTCCCTGTCCAGGTCAAAAACAGATTCACTGCTGTAAATAGCGTCACACTGCTGTTGTGTACAGATGCGTACAGATGTGACAGTATCAGAGTAAACTGGCACAGCGAGCTGCAACAACAATGACTCAGACTTTGTAAAGTTCAAGGGAGCTGCAGGAAGTGAACTGTTACATCAGAGCCATGACACATAAAAAAAAACGTTTAGTTTAAAAAAAGTTAATGGAGCTCAGGATTACAGACCAGGAGGATGGTGGAGGGGAGGAGGGCATCTCTGAAGCCTTCAGCGGTGACTTAACTTCAAAGAAAGGTGGCCTGTAAATATTTACTTATTTGCTGCAGGATCACATAGCTTATGCTTCTCTGTAATGGACAGATATTAAAATCTGTGGCCATGATTATCTGTGGTGCTGGTAGCTATGTTTGAGGCCTATAAATAATTTACCTCTTAGTAGTGTGTGTGTGTGTGTGTGTGTGTGTGTAGGACTGTGTGCAGGCTGTTGGTGTGTAAAGGCAACTCTGATCTCCCACATGAATGGCGGACTCCGCCACTGACAGAGTCTGATTTCATGAAAATCTGAAGGATGACAACTTTAGCCACTGTATGTGTGCTGCTATTGCTTAATTGCAAGTGTAACTTTGGGTTTAATTCTCTAGATAAAAACTATTTTTTTTATCTATTTTATTTATTTGTTATTCTCTATTTATCTGTACCTTTTTCCCCAACAACACCCAAATTCCCCTTTAGGGATCAATAAAGGATTATGTTATTTTACCTCATCTTAAAGTTAAACAGATAGTTCCAGTTTATCACAACTTGGGGTATTATTGTCCATATCTACCTCCAAATGAAATATCATATTCTAGATAAACTGGTGGTATACATTCATCCCCTTTATTTTTTCAAAGACCAGGATATTTAATTACTTCAAAGCATTGGAGGCATAACACCGTTCATTGCGCATTTCTTCAAACTCACAATATGTAAATGAATTCATCTCATCCTACAGATTAACGCTACACTCATCATCACATGTGTTACTTGGCTCATTACCTTATTCAAATCACGTTTTATGATCCAGAAAAAATAAAATTTCCACAGACACACCTCCCAAATATCGAAGCCTAGCTCTTAATGAAACTAACATAATGCATTCTCATCAGCATCACATGAATATTCATTATAAAAAGTCTTTCAAACTGTTCTTCACTCAATCTTCTCAGGCTCAAAGGACCCAGCCTCAAGGGAGGAACTTCTCCACACTGCTCTCTGTCTGACAAGGACACTTTCTCTTCTCGTATTTATTATCTAATCAAATCAATCTGTCAAATATAATACATGTAATAAATCAGATATTGTTACAAGCAGAGTGATGGGGTGGGGGGAAAAGCACAGTCACTAAACTGTCTGTCTGGCAGCGGGATTACCCATTTGTCCGACAGGCTGTTATCCCGAAAACAAACGTCCTGTTACTCCAAGAATACTCTCTCTCCCTAGAGTTTTTATGCCCTTAGTATGGGATGACCAGGGTTTTCATTGTAACAATTGTCAGGCTAGTTGTCATTGTAGCATGATAATAATAAACATAATAGTTAATTCTGTTAAAAGTTTGGCTAGGTTTAAGACCAAAAACTACTTGGTTAGGTTAGTTTAAAACACATTAGTTACATCAGTCAAGTTATATACGCAAGTCATGTTCTTTATATGTGATGTATGTTAAATACGTTAAGTAAGTTATCCCAGGCTGGAATTTATTGAGTATAAAACAGACAATGGAATTAGAAATGAAGGTCTGTACCAAATAAAGACCTTGGTCTCTCTTTAGTATTTACAGTAAATCACAATAACGCACAAACACACGTCGTTCTTAAAATATTAAGCAACTGAATTGCTGATTGTACTGTCCCCTCTATGGGATTCTGCGACATCTAAATAAAGATGGAGTTGTCTGGGAAGGTGTAGAGTATGTGATCTCTACCAGAGAACAGACAACAGGATTTGTTAACACTTGGCAGGAACACAAGTGACACAAAGGAGAGAAAAGGAAACGGAAAATAACTCCAACTGTAAATTAGACACAGCAGCAAGACACCACCAGCCTGTACACGTACATCATCACGATCTCCAGCAGCATGTCTGCACACACTAAATATAATGTAGTCTTCAAAAAAAAGTTTGCATTAGTTTTTCCAGGACAGTAAGAAACCCTGAAGACTTATCAGTAGTGCATAGAATGTGGTGGATATTTAGATTATATTTCAATATACTGTATTTCTGTTTCCCTTTTTGCATTTACCTGACATAAGCACTGAAAAAACTTCAAGAGAAAAAAAAGACCACAATAACGCCTGGACCTTCATATGTGTTTCTGTCTGAATAATAACTCTGATGACAGAGTGAACCTACTCCTTGATTGACAGCTTGATCGAAGTCCTTGGCTAGGGTTCCCATCAGGACAACGTTAATGGATGACGCATCTGGTTGGGAATCTTCTTCTGCAAAACAGACACAGAACATGTTTTTAAACTACACCGAAGTAAAGAAGGATGATCCAACATTCAGATAAGGGATGGGGAGGCATTCAGGTGATGATCTCTGTCATGTATGAAAGATACGTATTTGTAACCAAGAATTTTTAAATATTAAGTCACAAAGACAGGGAAATTAAGATTGACAGGACTTATGAAACCCTATCAACTGAACCTATGAAAAGTAGGTTGAACTTTCAGACACAGTCCTAAAGTGAGTCGAGTTTGAGTCTCCAGGACAGGACCTATTTTGTCTCATGCTGCAACTATAGATCCAAGTGGACGAATATGAAATGTGGAGTTCTCCAAGGCTCAATCCTGGGGTCTCTATTATTCAATATTTACATGCTTCCTTTAGGCCAAATTATAACTCAACAATAAAATCACCCACCAATCAAAGCAATCGTGCTTTGTCAGTACATACAGTCCTAAAAATTGTCTAATTCGTTTTTTGTAGCTTTGTAAATTAACATTTTTTTTCCAATGTGTCCTTGGGCTGAGTACCACAATATGACCCTTATCGACAAATCTGGTGTTGTGGTCATGTGTACTATTACAGTAAACTAAAATTACACATTTTGTTACTAAATTTTGCCAATTCTGCACGCTTTCTGGGCTGGTCTTAAAAGTGTCAAATCTGGTGGATAGGAGCCCCTTGTCTTACACTCTGGCTGTCAATTCGAATGAATGAGAAGCTAAAGTAATTTGTTTGCAAAATTGATGTGGTTCTGTTCATTAGTGGTGCCTCAAATGCCCCATTTAAGTAACAGATTAACAAAGCAGTAAAGCAGTTCGTATAAAGCATCTGTGGTGTTGAATCAGATACCTGGTGTTGTGCTTATCTGTTCAGCACAGCTCACTAGTTTTATCTGTTTTGTGGTAACTGTGAACAGTCTAGTTTACTGATAGAACAATAGGTCAAAAGATAAGAATGACAGTGGATTTTATGAATGCCCCCCACTGGAGTATAAGACACAGCATGTTGCACTTCTATACTGAGAATTTTTCTAAGAATTTTGAATTTGGTCCAATCATTCCAGATCAAAAGTGAAAAGTGACAACAACTAAATACACAACAAAAAAGTAGGAAACACATCAGCACAAAGCAGTTTTGTGCAAACACAGCCTGAATAAATATTTTAAATGCCACACCAAAGGAAACAAATAGGAGAAAGATTAGTGAAAGCATCACAAATCAACCACAATATTCCACAATGCACCAGCAGGTCACTGTACCAAAGCTGACAGACTTTCTTTAAACCAACAATACAGAGGTGGTGGACCTGCTCATCTTGCAGCAGGAGACACAGGCAGCGTGTCAGAGAGTTTAAATGAATGGGAGAAAGAATGTCCCCGCCACAATAAGAGCCTCAGCTCTCTGTGGCTGTTTAATCAGGCTGCTCAGAGATAAGACGGCCACAGACAAGAAAACAATGAGACACAGTTGCCTCCTCCTGCTTCTACAATACAGATCCTCTAAACAGCTTAACACACACATACTGTATAATACTAAAGACACACACACACACACACACACACACACACACACACACACACACACACACACACACACACACACACACACACACACACACACACACACACACACACCTCTGCAGTACTATGCAGCTTGAGCTTTTTAGCCTCTTTTATGCTCCTAGTTGTAGTTTTTTTTTTTTTTTGGGGGGGGGGGGGGGTGTAACTTAGGCTACACTATATTGAAGGAAGGGAGTTCATCCTCGAAATACGATAGAAATGCTTGCCAAACTTTATAATATATATGGGTAGTGCCCCGGGTAGTGTATTTAAGTTGTTCAAGTTTGAGATGGGACATCACCTCCTCCACCCAACGCCTATGAGAGGGGGGCGTAACCTTCAGGAGTATCAGACGTCGAGCCAATAGAGTGGAGAATGCTATAGCCTCAGCCTGGTGACTAGTTATTGGTGTCTCCTGAGGGACGACCCCAAATGATGCAGTCAGTGGGTTGGGACTGATAACTTTATTACACATATATGAAAATGTATCAATTATACCTATCCAAAATAGAGCCAGTTCCTTCTGGCAGAACCAAAACATGTGGTCGAATACATATTGACGAAGAGTGTACCAATGTAATTGCTGCCTGCCAGTTTACATCTGAAATGGTGGTTCTTAATTCTTCCTCCCACAGCCTTGCTAAACGGTTAAGTGATATGACAGCAACCCTCTGGTTATTATAATATAACACAGACACCAGACCTCTGTCAACTGGGTCCGTGTTTGGCCTAACTATATATAACTATAACATTTGACATTCTTATTAAAAAAAAAAAGAAAAAAAAGAAACTTATTTCAGTCCCAACTCTGCAAATTACATTTTCTTTCCTGAGATGAGTAAATAACATCATGCGTCAATTTAAAAATAATAATAATAATCTAACATAATAAATTGAGGTTTTTTCTCTTCTAAAAAACACATGGGAAAACTTAAAGACAAATTTTCAAAACTTTCAACCAAAGTACACAAAGACATTATTTCTGGCAGTGACTGACAGGTTCCTGAATGGGTTCCTCATGGCAACAGTGCCCTTTAAAATGAAACAACACTGAACTCACTCTTATATGAGCCCGCTCTGAAAACTAATTTCTAACACAGAGAACCCAGCAGGCAGCTGCTTAAACCAAAAATTCAGGTACAAACAGACAGCTGATACACACACACACAGCCAAACACACTTTGAGAGTTACCTTGGATGACAGTTTTCAGGATGAAGTTGTCAGCTGCTAACAACACCAGCGGACCTTTATGAACCACTTTCCCCTGGAAAAATACAAAACACCAAACTTTGAGACAAACTGAAAAGCATTTAACGCTGACTGAAGCTCTGCTGAATTTCACTGAGGGCCTGTCAACTGATCAAAGCCACATCAGAAAACTGAGCAACGTTGATGAGCGCCTCTGGGAAATGAGCTGCGAGACAGAAGGTGGATTATTCTGCTCCTTTGGTTTTCATAAACATAGAGTATTAATAAAGAACATGAAAATAACCTCACATAAAAAAAAATAAACTTGCTGGATGCAAACAGATGGTGGCAGGTGACAGATAAATGAAAAGGGAATAAAGGCAGAAATACACTGATGTCAGTGCAGGAAAATACCAAGAAAACAGAAAAATACATGAACTCTACAAAAAAGATGTAGTACGTGTGAAGGGCTGCACAAAGCAAGCTTTATGAGTTTGGTTGAGTCTGGACTAGTTTTGCTGGTCCAGTCTGGTGTGCGAGCTTAAACCGGCTCTTTCTTTCTTTCTTATGTTATGGTGACAGTAATTCCTGTCTGAAGTACTGTATGTTTAGACACAACAGTTCTTAGAGTGAATGGAACATTATATTTATGTAACACAAGGAGGTGTTTGCCATGAATGGCTAAGGTTTGGGAATGATTGTGACTTAAAGTCTTAAAATGTATCTGCTGTTGGAAGCAACCATGAAATATTCTGTAAATGACAGAACACTGTTCTAGTTGTGGCTGTGGCTGAAACGTTAGACCAGAGTCGATGGTCACACCCAGAGGTAACAGTATTCATAGAGTAGATACAGTTTCTGTCTTTGACACAAATATCAGTATCAGTCTCATTATTGTGTAAAAATGAAAAGCCTCTCTGATTACAGGCCTGCTGTAAACAAACCTTGACTGTTTTGTTGGAGATGTCGGTGCTGTTGCTGATGAGTGAGATGGGAATCCTGGTCAGGTGTGTGGGTATCTGGGCGCCTGACCCCGCCCCCTCGGACAGCACACAGACAGGCATGACGTCAAGATGACCTGAGGGGCATGAATCAAAAATTAGTTTCTGTTCCAAGAAATTGGGTGACAAATAGTTTGCATTATAGTTCTGATTTATTGACCTGATTCTCGGTTTGCGAAAAATGAAACGTGAAAATGTTTCTCTGGTTTGGACAGAAGCGAATGTCAGTGGTTTCAGGCTTTAATCTGCTGCCTGTCATAGAAGAGAGGACACACAGATGCTGACAGCCACTAATCCGGCCTGTGATCTCTGGTTTTAAGGTCTTTGGTTTAAAGTCCAGTCTGACTCTCCTCTACCAAAGACCACTCATTACCAGGAGAAAACCTCTGACAGAAAACGCTAGATCCATGTCGACAGCGCGACGGGAGGGTTAAAGTCTGTGAGGCATTTCTGAGAGAAACCCAGAAAAGTGTTGGCCATGTTCCCAGCAGGTAGCACGTTGCTTCCTGTCAGAGCTCGTTAGTTTGATTTGCGGCAGATTTGACTTGCGAGTCCCTCTGTGGAACCGAGTCGACCGAGGACGGCAGAGTGGGAACAGCCTGCGAGGCAGACGAGTTGTTCACTCGGCCGTACAGTCAGCTGCTCGGTCAGGCAGAAAACCCAGCCAGGAAAAAATGAAATCAAATAAACGTGATTTAGGCCAGAGGGGAGGAGCCGGAGGCCTGAATTAGAGCACGATGAGTGATTCATTCATGAGTTCAATGCTGCACTGTGTGAAGGTACCAGAGAGGATTTCTGGATCTGACCTACAGTTGCTACTAGTTACTCCAAACCTCACAGAGTGGCAGGTTCAGACTCACCCTGCCAGGACCCTGGAGCTGCAGCTCGCCTAGCAAATCAGAGATTTAAGCAGCTTTCATTCTGGTGTCACTGTCACACATAAACAGGCAAAAAATGTTTTAGTAGGTTCAGTTATACAAAAACTGTTGATTACCTAAAGCTGAGCAAACATGTGGTTCTGATTCTTTGTTCAGATCATCAAAATGCAAACTAAGAGGCTATTACTCATCCTTTTGAAAACTGACAAATTGTGTGGGGAAAAAAGTAAATTCAGAACACATGACACAGCATAAAGCAAAGTGATCTAAATACACTAACAGTACAGGTCACACAGAGCAAAGACAATTTCCAGTTTCCTAAGTACAATAAAGACTGATGACCACGTCCAGACCGAAAGTGACTGAACACTGACTGAGAAACACATTACAGGCCAGAGAAGTTCATATTGACCATAATGACAAATGTAATATTACGTAATATAATAATACAGCTGTTTGTTGTTGAGCTCCTACCTGGATTTAAAACAGTCAGTCTGGGAAATTATTGGCCAGTTAAGCACACATACACTCAACACTCAGCACTTTTTTCTCCCATTTTTCATGAGTGGAAGTGAATGAAGACTTTCCCTATGTGCACAAAATATTTCTCTTTGGTTGAACGGTGAGTAAAAAATGTGTCAAATCTGTATTAATGAACATTAATCCATCCACCTGACAGGTGTGGCATATCGACATGATGATTAGACAGCATGACTGTGATGCAGGTGTGTCCTAACTGTCACAATAAAAGTACACATATTTATCAGACACTGAACAATGTCACAGTGGACGATAGGTACCAATTTTTACTGTGCCAGGAGGGGAAGTCATGACCCTCCCTACTCCATATTCCAACAATATTCCAATGAAGGCAACAAGTATGTCATGCTCTCATTAGTGTTTTAAATTACTTAATGGTCCAGTGTGTCAGATTTAGAGGACTCTATTTACATAATATGGCAGAAATGGAAAATCATATGCATAACTATGTTTTCATTAGTGTATAATCAGCTGAAAATAAGAATCATTATGTCTACAGACCTCTCCCACAGTATCCCAGAAAAACTAAACGCTAGCTCTAGATAGGGACTTTTTTGTGCCTTTAGCACCCAGCACAGTTCCTCCTTCATGCTAGGAAGAAGAGAGCGAAGGGAGGTGGTTGCAATCATCAACTATACCACCAGATGCCACTGAATCCTCCACACCGGATCATTAAATGATAAGCTTGTAACAATTGTACTATCTACGCGCTTTAAATTTTAAAGAGAGCTTGCTGTCACGTACACCTATAGTCTTGTTAAGTCCTTTAGGACTCCTATATTTCATGTCACACTAAGGACATCATACTCGTGGAACAAGTGGCTCCTCCGACTTCACATCTTTATTGGCAACTCCATGGCCACGCTGCATCATGACAAAAAACCCAGCTGCATGATGACATCCTGACACCTGGACCTGCTGGACCATATCTGTACATGCAGCGAGCTGACCCGTAGCCCCCTGTAGCTGGTTTGTTTGTCAGCTTCATTTAAATGAATGGTCTAGACTGAGTTTCTCTCACAGAGCAGCAACATATCAGAGACCACCAGTCGGCTGTAAACAGTCTGCTGATCCCTGCGGTGGGACAGCAGCTGATCCCTACCAAATGATGGCCAGGCCACACCGAGCAGACGGCGGCCTTCCTGCTCCTCGGAGCGTCACAGAAACCCACCGCTCAGCTGCTCCGGGACACTCATTAACTCAGAGGGTAACTCAAGTTCATCCCAACAACATCGTTCATGAGGAACAGAGAGGCTGAGAGGGATAGACAATAGATCTCCAAGCAGCAGCTCACTGCTGAACCATGGACAGTTAGGAGTGCAAACCAGACACGACTGTGAGGGTGGGAGGGCGCTCAACGGTCTCACAGGCTGAAATATTACGGACCTGTTTCCATAAAAAGACGGAGAGCCATGGAGAGTTTTATTCGTCAAAAGTCAGCTCAGTCATTGGAGAGAAAGCTCACATGAATCAAGGATTTGTGATGCTGAGATGTTTATTGAAGCTTGGCCAAGGAGAATGGAGGATTTATCAATACACGTCATCATGACAATTCTGAAGAAGCTGTGCTCTCTGGCTTGCACTCAGGATAATGACACAAGTACTCTGTGTATATAAATGGTCATACTCAATGCTTCTACAGTATAAAGGTATTTGACAATTGGTTATTAGTCTATAAACAAGAAACACCTCACTGTGCAACTGGTTGCTGGACTTCCTGACCGGAAGACCACAGGCAGTCCGGGTCGGCAGCAACGCATCCTGCACCATCACACTGAACACAGGGGCTCCCCAAGGATGCGTGCTCAGCCCCCTACTCTTTACCCTGCTGACCCATGACTGCACACCAACACACAATAGCAACCTCTTCATCAAGTTTGCAGATGACACTACTGTGGTGGGGCTCATCAACAACAACGATGAGGCAAACTACAGGGACGAGGTGAGCCAACTGGCCGCGTGGTGCAGAGACAACAATCTCTCTCTTAATGTGGAGACGAAGGAGATTGTTGTCGACTTCCGGAGAGCCTCCACCCAGCACCCCCCACTGACCATCAACGGTGCTGCTGCGGAGAGAGTGAGCAGCATCAAGTTCCTGGGTGTGCACCTCACTGAGGACCTCTCCTGGAGCAGCAACACCACATCACTGGCCAGGAAAGCTCAGCAGCGCCTCTACTTTCTCCGCAGACTGAGAAGAGCCAGAGCACCAGTCCCCATCATGCACACCTTCTACCGTGGAACCACCGAGAGCATCGTGACCAGCTGCATCACTGTGTGGTACGGCAGCTGCACTGCATCCTGCCGGAAGACCCTGCAGCGCATAGTGAGAGCAGCTGAGAGGATCATCAGTGGCCCCCCTTCCGTCCCTCCAGGACATTTACAACACACGCCTGGCCCACAAGGCACTCAGTATTGCGGGTGACTCCACCCATCCCAACTACTGCTTCTTCAGCCTCCTGCCTTCCAGGAGGAGACTGAGGAGCCTCCGGGCAAGAACCAGCAGACTGAGAGACAGCTTCATTTGCCACTGTCTTTTCTTAGATATCTTTTAGCTTGTATATATTTTTTATATTTTATATCTTATACTTTATATTTTATATTTCATGTTTATTGCTGTTTGCACCAGGGATAAGAGGGAAACGCTATTTCAATTCTCTGTATGTCCTGTACATATGGCAGCATTGATAATAAGGTTGACTTGACCTGTCTTAAATGAGATGTTTACCCTTAGTGGTCCGACATTGTTATCTGACTTTTTCGAGGCTTCTACATTATGTACCTATCTGTTGTGTCGAGGGAGTCAGCTCGATCCTCTTACCTCGGTTACCTCGCATAGAGCTGCTCTGTTTCTCAGGGAGAGACGTCAGTGTCCCCATAACAACGTAAGATTTAACACTGTCCCTACAGTGACCTCAAGATATATGTTTGACCCTTTGAAAACCTCATATGTGGCATGCTTGGATAGAAAATTCCCTCAAATGTCACGAGTCGACACATTCAGAGGAGTTAACACACAGTTATGAATACTAATAGCAAAGCTAGTGGAGCTCTCTCTGAGCACCCACTGAGACACAAACCAAACTCTCAACTCACACATTTAATTACTATTTTACAATCTCCAATTTTCCAAAGTACACTCATTAATTGTGGACAGAGGTGAACTCCAACACGCACACACACACCCAGCTCAGTGTTGGCTGCACCCCCAAGGTTCATTTTCTACAACATAAAACCTCCAGCTGCCACAGGTGTACGCTCCAGCAGTTTCACCTATTGAATAAATAAAAAAAATAAACTCGCACAGCTCAGTAGGTGATTTCAGGGGTTTTTATCAGGTCAGGAGCAGCTTGCGAGTGCAGGGCGTTGAGAGCGTGTCAAGGGAGAGCAGCTCTGCAGTGCTCAAAGAACCCCATTTATTAAAACCATTTAAAACCACACTTGAGCACTGAGTCACAGCCTCTCTGTGGACAAGAGCAGGGGAAAAAAAAAAAAAAAAAAAAGACAGACGGACCGACAGACCCTGGACACAAACACTCCTGTTTAAATTGTCTCACATTCACATTACACTTCTTCCAGGGGTAAAATAAATAAATTAAAAAGGTTACATTTTAAAAAAAGCCGCTTTGTTGCAGGTCCTCGCACTACTCAACCTTTTATTACAAACCTGAATCACAGACTACAGTTCAATACATTTATATTAACAATGAATGAAATGGCTGTGCTTAATATGAAAAATGACAAAACCTGAACAAACGCTGCAGTTCCCCGCAGCTTTATGGACGATTCTCACTTCTTTCAGCTCCAAGCTTTGGCTTGACTTCACATTTACTGTTTGGTTCAGCACCAGGCAGCTGTTTTAAATAGACAGATGCATAGACAGATGAAAACAAGCTCCAGTAAAGCGACTGTACAATATCAGCCTAGCAACAAATGGCAGTCAGACAAAGTAAGAGACCAGCTGGTGAACAAAGAGGAGCTTCTAGCAGCTGAAAAGCGAGATATTTTTCTCAGGATTAGTGAAGAACAAACCAGGAGATATTCGTAGGCAGCTGGTTGCACACCATACCAATTTTTAAGGTCATCATAATGATGATCTATGCAGTGTTTACAGTTAGTTTGTTGATTATGATTGGCAGAGCCACGTTCGAGGCTGCTGTGAAACGCTCACACAAACACAAATTTGAAGATTTTATTGTTAATTTCGATTTAGTGGTGGATGAGTGTCTGACAGAGATGGACAGGATGGAGGAGGAAGATGAAAAAAAGAAGAACTGGAAAAGCCAAGAAGTGATACTTAATGTTAAACAAGCAGAACGCTGTCATTTAAGAAACAAAGAGAGTCTACGAGGATTTGTGTTTCAGCATCCAGAGAACCAACTGTGTCCTTTCGCTTCACTGCTGCTGCCTAATCCACCAGCCTTTTACCCGAATCCAAAGCACTCAAACTACACCAATGATAAGTTCACAATGTAACTTCAGCTAGCTTGCAGTCACAAACCATTGCTTGTGGAACACCACTGCACAAAGTTCTACATCCTATCACAGATCACATCAACTCATATAATCATAGTGAAACATGTGCACGGAACCATGCTGGAGGCAGGACAAATCATATCAGTGACTGGACATAAATGTGTATCTTCCCCCAAACTACAACAAGGGAAGATGCTGGAGCGATATCCTCGCTTCTGGCACAGCACGATTAAAAGGCACCAGTCCAGAGTCAAACAGCCCTGCAGCAGCAAAGAGGAGCGATCACTGAACATAACAATCACACCATTTATGGCAATATCCAGACAAATGTTAATAATAACACCAATCTTTAAGCATGCTTTTTACCTTGTTACCAATCTGTGGAATGTCGCTGAAGACTCTCATTGTTTGGAAGAATGATTACTTGTTTTCAATTACTTATTGTATTTTTTGTTGCAATGAATTTAATTTATGAAATCTTGCCACATACAGCAAACAATAAGCCACATGAGGCTATGACTTACAGTGATACTACAACAGCTATGTGGTGTTGTCAGGCACAACATGCTACAACTTCACCAGTAAATCTGTTGTTTACTGCAAGTATGTAGAGACAGTTTGTTGGTTATTTGGTAATTACTTTTAATGTTGAAGCTACACTGAATGTAAACCCGACTCAGCAGTTAAACTGAAGAATATATTTTATTTTCATGTCGTTTCATCTGATTCAGAAGAGGCTTGAAATACTCAGTATTTCAGAAGACCTGGAGGAGGCACAATGACACACTGTCTGTAGTGGAGAGTGTTTTTATTTATCTATGCATCCCACAAATCGTCTGTCTTATCTCCTCACCCTCAGGTTGGATACACAGATCTAAAAGCTTTATTTCCACGCAGGAATCAGAAAGATCCTCCCAGAGGGCAGTAAGAGGTGAGCCTTCTTTCACCACATGCAGCTGATAAAAAGAAGCAGCTGACACTGGTTCAGTAATACAAACATCACCATTGTACACACAGAGACAATTGTTTCTTCTATGAAATACCCACAATCACAATATCCAAGAGGTGACATCATAAAATGTCAAAACCCCAAAATATACACGAGGGAAAGCAGTGAAGCATTTTTGCTTGAAAAAATGACTGAACGATTAATCAATTGCCAAAATACTTGCTGACGAAGTAAAGATAGTTGTTCTCAAACATTCAGCTTCGTATTTAAGTGACAGACAGGTTCAGCAGGCAAGTTCAGTCTGGTGTTTGAGGATGTCACCTGCTGAATCCTGAGATTCAGGATAGGACATTTTAATACAGGCGCTTAGAGAGACTGACTCACTTCTGCAGCCTGTCTCAAGCGGCCGCTCGATTACAGTTTTTAGCACTTCCGCATTGGCTTCATTTCCCAGCACCACAGGTTGCCGAACATTTACTTGACTCCAAACTAACTGAAAACATGTCAAAGAACCAGCGCCACTACATTGGTCCACACCCACAGTACAGAAGAGCGGACTAGATAAAGTTTATTTTACTCTGGACTGCTTCTCAACGGCGGCTGGTAATGGTTCAGGCTAAATGAAGAGTCGATATAATATAATATATAAATTAATATAATATAATGCTAATATTGAGTGATATGTGAATGTTAAGCTTCAATTGAAACCAACTAAATAACAAGAGCTAACTTTTCTAAGTTGCTTTTTGTGGAATTTTATACTTCAAAAAGCTAGTTCAGCTAGTGTGGGTTCTCTCTGTACATGCCAGCTTCCTCCCACAGTCCAAGGACATGCAGGTTAATTGGTGACTCTAATTGCCGTAGGTGTTAATGTGAGCGTGAATGGTTGTTTGTCTCTATGTGTCAGCCTTGTGATGTACTGGCGATTTGTTCGGGGTTCTGCTTGGATTTGATCCAGCCCCTCGCAACCCTAATTAGGATAAGTGGTTACAGAAAATGGAAACGTTCATTAAGGCTACCAGGTAGAGCACACTCAGTGCACTGCTGCCAATATTGTTAATCTCTATATATCTAACTACCTAGGAGGCCATTTATTGTGTTTTATTTTTTTTTTAGGTGTTTTAGTCATCAAATGACCTCTCTCTTTGTAGACTAATGATTGGATTTTTTTTACCCGTCTCTGTATATAAGTTGTGTTAATTATCATGTACCTGATGATAATTGAATAAGTTCTAAACAAATATGCCTCTAATATACCAGCAGCAGTTAAAACAGTGTGTAGGAGTTTAATGCAAAGGTATTTAAGTTAAATTTCTTTCCTCGTTTCAACACCTTTGTTCATCATCTGTGATGTGAAAACTTCACATTTCCACACAGTCAAAGATATAAAAAATGTTGATCCTAATCATAGTACAGTTATAAAATCCTGCAGCACGGAGCGTCTCTCAGCTGCCCGCTGACAGCTCTGTCAGCTGAAGAGTCAATCACACTGAACAGTAGAGAGGAGGTGGTACCAACATCTGTTTCAGAAAGTAAGAAGTTTAGACTTAGCTAACATTCAGCACCGGAGCCGAGCAGCCAGCAGAAACAAGTTGCGCTGCCCTCTCTAATTTTGAGACTAGACTTGATTAAAAGTTGACAGCCTGCCATGCTGTTATCCTGCAGTGCTGTGTCGACAGACAATGACACAGCTGAAAGGAAACAAACAATATAAAACTTCTTCACTGACGATTCAAATTATTGACGTTTAGGTGGCAGTCCTGGCTTAACGTGGTAAATCTCACACAGCATGGAGGATACTTCATCTGTGTGTAGGTCTTCTGTGTGGCTAACGTTTGAAAACCTCTCCTCGGGAAACGTTAAAAATTATGACCCTTATGTTTTGAAGCTTTTCAAAACTAAAACACAGAAGAGTTGCTGACTGCAGGCCCCATAGTGACTGGTTTTATCTGTTTAATGGAGACAATTAGTTGTTTTAATGGGCTCCTATGGAGGTTGCACCTCACCTATAAAAATGATTTATGATTCCAAAAACTTTTAGCTGTAAACTCCTCTGGGCTAAAGCTGTCAGATTAGATGACAGAATCAACAGGTCTGTAATTACAGTATCAGAGAAGATGACAGCTTAATAATATCCTTTAATTGTACTGGTTAAAATTGTACAAAATACCTTACAGCAACGTAAGATAAAAGAAAAATGTGTCACTTGAGCTGTAGGAAGGTTTTTATTGTGAAAGCTACAGGATCCACTGTTTAGATGAAATTTCAGAGTGCACCTAAAATGCACTCTAACCTTTACAGGTGAACTTAATTTGACCTTCTCTAAACTTTTGAATGCACATGTCCAACTGTTCATTGTTTCAGTACTTATTCCATAACCTGCTGTTCTCTAACAAGGTGATTAACCACAGAAATTGTCTGATCCATGAATCGACCACTAAATATTCTGGTTCAATTCAATTTGTGTTTAAAAAGTCCTCTTCATCATGCTGTTCACATTTTGACATCATGAGACCGAGACAACACCTAACAATCCATCAACAGTACCTTGCCAGTGTGATGTACTCAGAGGGAAGTTCCCACTGAGCTTAGCGTCACAAAGTGTCACCAGCAGGTTGCAGTAAGTCGACTTGTGAACAGCATGAGACGTCGTTGTCAGGCTGTAATTGATGCTCATGGACACATGACAAGTTACTGAAACATTGCCTTTTTTTGTTGTGGTATACTCACCACTGTTGTTAGCTTTTGTTTCAATAAATTGTTTGTGAAGAAATTACCATTGCATGTTTCTACTTAAATGCCCTACTTTCACGATATAATATCACCGTAGCATGAACTTTTTACATTTTCCATAAATTTCACCTGAAAGTTGAATATCCTTAACTTTTTGTGAGTAGAGTATATTCTGAACATGATAGTTTCCAGACAAGTCGTGAGAACATTAACTTCGTTCAAGACCTGTCTCTGTCCCAGCAGTGGCACACTCTCACAGAGTCTGGCTTCACAGATGTCTCCTCTATCTGTCTGTGCTGAATCATCAGCCTGTTTCACCAAAGATGATCCATAACAAATTAACTAAAACTTAAATAACCATCTCTAGCATGACACAATCTGTTTTCATCCATCGAAACGACGTTCACAACACTTCTAAACAAGGTTTGGAGATTGGGACGAGAGATTGTAATGCGCTGTTGTAACACACATATATTATATCGCACAATTAATTAGAAAAAAAACGTATCCAGTGCTGAGCTCCACAAATCCCAACAGAATCAAACCATCGTGCCAAACCTCAGCCAATCAGAACAAAGCAAGGCAGAGGGGAAAACAAACATGTCAGACAGAGTGACGGCCATGTTAAGACGCTGCCTCACAGGTTGTTGAGTGAACTGAATTGTACCATGCTGTTGTTGTATATGAATTATGTATTATACGTGTACCTTCTTCTTTTTTCTTATAGGGAGGGGACGTCGCCTATGGCTAGCTGACCTCTCTTACATCTTATGTTTTTGATTTTGTGCAATTTTATGTGTATGCAAATAAAAATAAATAAAGCTGGCTCTTGTTATGGCACTCCAGCGATGTTTGTGTGAAGTGCCTGTTTTATCTGCCTTGTAATACATAGTTTGTGTTTTGCTCACAGCCTCTAACGCCACCCAACTAAACTCCTGTTTCCAGGATAATTAAAATGTCTTATAGCTCGAGAAACACCCAAGAAATTGTAAAGAAATGTCATAGATATACCTTCACACTGATTAATCCTTCAACCCTAAGTTCATCCTATCAGTGTTTTTACTACTGCACATGTAGTCATTTTTCAGACCGGACATCGAAAAAGGTTCATCTCCTGCTGCACAGATTCACTCTGCTCTTTCACCACAACACCAGTGTGTGGAGTCTCTTTTTTTAACTCCAACCAACAAAGTTTCAGGTGAAAAGGGTGAAGGAAGTGGCAGGTGGTCTCTGTAATGCAGCAGCCAACGAGGCAAAGAGGAGAAATATCAGGATGCCACATCCAGATGAAAGTCCAGTGTCCTCACCCGGTCACATAGCTGTCCAGCATGGGGTCGCCGGGGTCACTCATTGTGTGATCTGATCTGTCCCACAGCGAGTGGCCGCCGCTTCAAAAGCAGGACGGCGCGCCTGACTTTTAACTCTCAGAGGCAGGTCGAGACAGGATGAGTAAGCTTTTCACGCCTCATCAATATTTGTCTGCAGCTCCACACGAGAGGAGAATACAGGAGCTGAATGATCAGTGGACTGACCGTACATTTATTCTAGGAGGGTTCAATTTGTAAACGCATCTTTTTATGTTGTTTCAGCCCTCCGTGCAGACTAAAAGGGCGTCTTTCTTCCTTCAAACGGACCTCTACCAAACTGCCTCCAGAGTGTATGAAGCTTATGCCTGCTTGGTGTTTCCGTGTGTAAACATAAACATAGCTGGTCCAAAATGATGATATAAACTGTCCGGTGAGAGCTGAGGGCTGTGTGGCAGTAAATTTAAGAACATAACCCTGAATCACCTCTAACTTTCTCCGTGATCGCTCATTTTAAATGCCAATATAGCTGAATACACAACAGAGCTGCTGTCATTACCCTGTATTTATGCTGATTTTGCAAGACAATATTGGGGTTATAAAGATTTTAGCACCGCGGTGCATCAATTTGGGAATGACGGCTGGTTAACATGTCGTGTTTACGGGCCAAGATGAAATAAATAAGTAAAGCTATCTGAGTGATCAATCGAGGAGACCCCAAATCGACTCACATTTTGTCACGATTGTTTTTTTTTTGCTGCATCAGTGTACGCAAACCAATGCAGGAGCAAAAGCATGGCAGGATGTAAACTTCAGAAAGTCACAAAATGACCACAAATCACGAAACTGTGATGGAAATGGACAAGAGTGATAGAGACGGAGGGCAGCGTGACGCCAGATAGCGTGAGGCTCCCACAGTCTCTGCTCCACTGATGACGGTCAGTAAAGTGAGCTAATAAACAAGACGGTGGTAGAACCTCCTCTGCTGCTGTCTACTGTGATTGACTTTTCGGCTGACAGCGCTGTCAGCAGCCCGGCAGGAGAGACGCTCCGTGGTGTGCTGGGATTTTACAGCTGAACTAAAAGTGGGACGCCCAGTTTTACTTTGCCTGACTGTATGGAAATGTGATCTCTTCACATCACAGATGACGAAGAAAGGCATTAAAACTGGATTCTTACAAGTAAAACATGAGACTTTTGGGCTGACATAGGCCTGGAAGTTTAGTGTGGCACTAAATGAACAGTTGAATCTTCGTGTTGAACAGTCAAATCAGATCTGACTGACAAATTTTGAGTCCGTTACACCCCCATAAATAAATATTTCAGACTCGTTCAGGTGTCTGACAACAGAAGCAGAACACAAGAGCAGGAGGAGACTTAACGGAGATGTAACCGGCTGTCAGTCTGCAGAGTAACAAACCATGTGTGAAGCCTACAGTCACGGTGTGGCAGCAAAGTTTAGAAGACTTTATGTCATCTTATTCTGTCAACTCTGTCTGTCATGAGAAACAGACGATCAAACAGCACAGCTGTGTCAGTACGGTGTATTTCTGTTAATTTATTCTGAAAGCGTTACAACCTTTAAACAATGATTTAGTCAGTTTAACTGTCTGACTCACTGTGGACAGAGGTCTCCACAAAAACAACCTGGAAACTAACTAATGTGGACACAAACCATCTCACTGCACTCCTGTATAAAGAAATAGGCTGTGACTTTTTTGTTTAAACCAGTTTGAAATGACAGTTTGTTCCAGTGAATTCTAATGTTGTCTAAAGACCTGCAACCTCTTTCCTTTTAGAAAGTAAAGTAGATTGCGATGCCATTATCACTTTCTCTAAAACAAAAGTTGTAAAACAGCAAAACCCATTTTCTGAGTTGTTAGGCCCCCACGATGTCATCCCTTCATCTGATTAACCAAGCAGCACCTCAATAAAATGTCAGCAGCTGAAAAAACAGGCACGGTTGTTTCCCAAACACAATAACCAATTTGAACAGAGGAAGTGAAGGAAATAAGAGAAAAATAAACCTTTAAGTGGCCCACTCACAGCAGATACAGATACAACATTACATCACACTGCAACAGCTGATCTGAACCCTAAAAATGTAAAATCACATCAGCTCTGTACAGTCTCATGTAATTCCATCAACTCCACGGGTATACTCATTTTATTTATTGGGGAACAAAGTGACCCTGAAATATCTCTGCTGTTTGTTTTGAACGCTCACTGATGATGGAGACGACAGGCTGAGATGCTAGAACAATTAACACATCCGTCACGTGAAGGACGAGGAGTCAAAGCACAAACTTAAAAGAGCAGAGGAGCACAGTAGTTCCAAAGGAAAGCAAAGCCAAACCGACCACTCACCAACAGGTACCATGTAAAAGTGGTAGCCTTTGCCTGTGGGCAAAGACGTGGATCATCGGTGGACCTGAGGTGGACCGAATGACGCCTGGGTGTTCAAACAAGCAATCTGTAACAGCACCCACCTGTCAATCAAAGTGTCCATGCTGTTAATTATGCGTAACTTTAAGCTTTAATACAATTTGAATGGGTGAGGTAAAAAAAAATAAAAAATGAACACAATTATCTATAGAGACCAAAACTTTTTTTTGTACCAGGCTGTAAACATGTTTATTTCTGCTGTGAAGTTGGGCATTTTAATACTGGGGCTTATGGAGGTTGAAAAGTTCTGTAGCCAGCCTCAAGCAGTACTTTCTGGTACTTCTGCGTTAGCTTCATTTCCCAGCCACGGAGGTTGCCACTTGGTCCACACCCCCACTAGGGGTAGCAAGGCCCTCTTGATTATACAGAAGGACATACATTTCATTGATTTCTCTCAAAGTTTAGATTATTATTTAACATATTCAACACCGGTTTTAAAAAATATCAGCCACAGTGAAAAGCTGAACACAAGCTATATTCACAGAGCCCTCACCCTCTGTTAAACGGCCTCATCCTGAATTAGAAAAATATGCAGTCAAAACAACCATTGCTAACAGAACAATGGCCAATTGTCAGACAGAAGAAAACCAATTTATTAAAAAAAAAGAACCCTATTAAGTATGTATGATTGTTAAAAAAATATATAATACAGACAGAAAAACTCATCTCTGGTGCAACATTCACAGGAAATAATCTGTTCAAAGTTCATCCAAAACATCCTGCACTTAATACCTTCACTATTTAAGTTTGTAAGTTGTTCTATTCTGTCATTGTTATGCATGAATATAATATGAAATATGCATAAAATATGTCACTCAATGATAGAAAAGCAGCCATTAAGGAAAAAGGTTGGGAACCAGTGGCTTATGCCATAACAATATAATGGAAAAAACACTCATTGTAGACAGCTGCCACATGTTGTGAGCACTATACGTTGGAGGAAAAGCAGTTATATGGGGCATATAGCCATCACAACACATCAAGGAAGTGATATGTGCTAAGGTACCAAATACCTTACAGCTTTTTATGGATTTTTTTCTGCCAGCATCAAAACATTAGTAAAGGAATCAGCATGTGACACTAAAACAAGTGTGTGCTGATGAGTTGTAGCTGCCAGTGAAACACCTGTCACCTAACATTTATTGTATAGGAGAACTGTGAGCCAGCACAACATCCGTGCCGACAACCAGTAACAGACAGTAACGAAAACAGAAGTACCAGGCATCAGTAGCTAGCATCAGCCCTGCTGGTCCACCTGTCACCTGTCACCTCTCGGGAGAGTTATAAACAACTAATGCTAACACGAACACTTACTATTATGCCAGTATGTTTTGTTTAGTTCGGGATAGACATGTCTTAATTTCGACTACAGCAAGTTAACTGTTCGCTAAATGTTTGCTAGTTAGCCAACTTTAGCATACCCTAACCAGGGAGGGCAGCTTAGCCTCCCGTTTAGCGTTAGCAAGAATATGATCACTCACAACAAGCATACACTTCAAACTAATGTTATACAGCGTTGAAGTAACTTTGGGAACAAAGATAACCTCAAGAAAGATTAGCGACTGAGATATATTCTGTTGTTTCTTTCACATCGAAGCAAACTCCATTAGAAAATGCTCATGTTTAAGGTTGTATTGATTCTCTGCACACATACACGGTGATTAGAAGATAATGTACACGTTTGTATGAATAAATAGACCCTCTCTGTAAATTCGGCACACATATAATACATAATGGCACACGTTGTTTAAAGAATATTTCAACTTTCCCCTCGAACTGCAAGCGGTGGATATTAGCATGATTTTGGGGGACAGGAAACACATTACTGTGTATTGGATGTAAGCCGAATTATTTAGGACAATGTACACATTTCTAACATGTCCAAACCTGAACTCTACATGCTGTATGGTTGTCTCAGTGAGTGACGTAACCTAAAACATACGGAGTTTTACACTTGGGTTTTGCTATGTATTCTCCTCAGACAACGGAGGCTTGAGTGGCGTCAAACTGTCACTAAACAAGCCTCTACAAACTATTTAACAACATTTCGAGTACTTGCAGTGTACCCATCGCCGGTAATCACGTGTAAGGAAACAAAACATTACATGCTGGAAGTAAGAGAGGAAAACTTACCGCCGCAGGAGTTCGGTTTGTTTTCCCTCGCCTGGTTTCGAATTGACAGGCTGTGGTAACGCGCATGCGTGTAGGGAACCCCAGCCATTACATCGTGCATAAATCATACAGTGTTTGAAACAAACTGACTGTGTTTAAAGTGCTGGTGGACAGAAGGTCATCAAAACAATACTACAAAATAATACAATACAAAATAAAGTACAGTAGAAAGTAATAAGTAATTTAAAAAAATCATACAATTATGATAAGAAAGAAAATAAATCCTTAACGGTTACATACAATTTACATACAACAACATGACTTTAAGTTGTTTTTAAAAGTAAAACAATTCAAGTCTTTTAGCTTGGGCATTGTTTTTTTTTTTCATTTGTTTAATTGTTTTCATCATTTCATCATCAGCTTACAGCAGGGGTGGGGAACCTGTTCCACAAAGGGCCGGTGTGGCTGCAGGTTTTCTTTCCAACCAAGCAGCAGCACACCAGACTTGACTCATTTAATCAACTGATCTCAGTCTTCAGAGAGTTGATTGGTCAAACTGTGTGCTCTTGGTTGGTTGGAACAAAAACCTGCAGCCACACCGGCCCTTTGTGGAACAGGTTCCCCACCCCTTTTGACCCCATTCGTCATACCCTGTTAAACTGATATTAGTGCTTACACCTCAACTAATACTTAAAACAATACCTACCTGAAAATGATATACTTTAAATCAGTGTTTTTCAATCCTGGTCCTCGGGGACCCCTGCCCTGTATGTTTTAGATGTTTCCTCCTCCACCACACCTGATTCAAATGATCAGCTCGTCATCAAGCGCTGCAGGGGCCTGATAACGAGCCACTCATTTGAATCAGGTGTGTTTGAGCAGGAAACATCTAAAACATGCAGGGCAGGGGTCCCCGAGGACCAGGATTGAAGAACACTGCTTTAAATGACACTTGAACTGACAATAGATCTATATCAGGAATTTCATCTGTCAATTAAACTTCAACTAATATTTTACATAAAGATATAAACATCAAGCGAGTGCAACAACACAGGCATAGCAGCCAGCTAATAGTCCAACAGCAAGAAGTCCAGCTCGGCGTCTGTATTTCAGCCTTTTATTTTATGAAGCGCTTGACAACAACTAAAAATAAATTACAGATTTACTCTTGTCCAGCGGCTTCTTGCTTGGTCACTCTGTCCTTTCGCTTCTTAGCTACAAGCACTCAAACATTTTCAGACATTAAAACCAATTTTAAGTGTGTCGCATGCAAAATTTCAGTGGTGAGCACAGGCATTTTCTTCAGAGAATGTTGCATTGTCCAGTTAACATTTAGCCAGGCTCCATTTCCTTTGCCTAAAATAGAACTTAACATAAAGTTAATTGCAGGCTTCATTACATCTCTTTAAAAAGCTGTAGTAGGCTGCACAATTGATGCATTATGATTCAGATACTTAAATGTAATTATAATATTTTTCCATCAATGCGCTGATGGCAGCCTTTCCAGAGCTTCACTCAGCTCTGTGTGACAGCAGTTTTCTGCCTGACATGATCTGGAGTCTGTTAAAGAGAGGATGTGTGATACTGACATCAGGCAGGTTGACCTGCCAGCATCCAGACTCCCCTGGAAGTGACAGGAGACAACTGAGGAGGACTTCACACTCCTCCTGATGATTAGTGTGTTTGAGAGGCATTTCTGCAGCACTCTGCCCTGTCATGTCAAAATAAAGTGAGCTGCTGAAGAAGAAACCCACCCTGGGAGCATCTGTGTTACAATTATTCCCTGATCCATGCTAGCCTGTCCGTCAGCCGTCATGTGTCATGGAGATCCAGAAAACATACAAACAGTATTTTCCTGCTACTGTACCTTGCACACATTGGTCATATGAACCATTTTCACATCGTCTCTCTGAATATTCAAAGGTTGAATTCCCAAGGACACAAGTTTGAAGTTGGTGTACTTTGTCTTCGCACAGTAGAGCTGAGTATAATTTGTATCACTGATCATATGAAAAATATCCTTGAGCCTTACCACAGGCAGGGCTAAAAATCTAAATTGTGTCCAGTGGTACACAAGTCAGTCTCTTTAAACTCATTAAGAATCACCTGCTGGTGAGCACAAATATCCAGAAGGAATTTCATATCAGTCTGTAAAGCAATAATTGAGATATCTCAATCCCTCTGTATAAATCTGGATCAATCAGCATCATTATGCGCAGGAGAGAAACAGCAACTTCCCTCTCATCAAACAGCAGCTCCGCTCTGAGCTATCACAGTGTCATATTCATGTTACATTATAGATGGTAACCTCAGAAGCTTTTACAACCAGATTACTGACTGTTTAATTAAATTGAAAAATGCCAAACACTCACAGAGCCTGTGATAGAGAGCATTATTCTGCAGCTGTATTAGCAGGAGGCTCATTACTCAGCACTAATGAGTTTCTCCTGCAGAGACACACCACAGCAGCAGGCCCGAGGTTCTGTTCCTGCTTTATGTTTCTAATCAACTGTCTTGCTGTGTGAAGAATATCACCAATAAAATACATACATGAAGCTGTCTTCCAGATGGAAAACAACAACTTCCATATTGTTCGATTTGGCACTGTTGCTGCCTGGGGGTGGAGGGCAGAGGGGATTCATTAGCTGGTCCTGATGGATGCTGTGTTAGAGAGAGGATCTACCCACTTCTTGTCAAACTAGGTTTTGACAGGTCCTATTGTTCTTTAGCCCCGCCCCGTTTATATAAATTAAGTTGACGTAATCCTCCCGCTGCATAAATTATCATGTTTTTATAAAAGAAATTGAGGTAATATTCAAGCTGCATGAATTAGCATATGTTTATAACTAAAGCTGACGTAATGTTTCTCAATTGGCATATGTTTAGATGACGTCATGTGAGAACGATGTATGGCTATTTTGTGAGTAAGAAGGAGGGGTGTTATGTTTGGGTGCTGCGGTATTATTTTCACAATAATAATAACGGATGAGAGAAATTGTCTCACTATGTGGTCATCAGAGACATCAGAGAGGTACCCGTGAAACGAGCGTCTGAGAACCGTCTGACCTCTATACATGACTGAGGTGCGGATGAGGGACACCCCCCTCATGTGTTTAGAGGGGACAGAGATATCAGAGCAGCCTCACATGATCGCTTTAACACTCATACAATTAGACATATCTTTGCCGTTCCCCCTCCGGGAGACGTACCAAAAATATTGCAACATTTGATCGGGATGTGATAGGGATAATCATAGAATTGGTTGACGATTTCGGGATTTGCAACGTCGGGCCGGTTTGAATGAACAGGCCCCCGTCACTTTTAGTAATGTAGGTAAATTTGAAAACATTCTGGGGCGCAAAATTGCGAACTTTTACAGAACATCTCACAGCAAGCCTCCCTCACATTTTGAGACGAGCTTCTCAAATTCGTGAGATCCATTAGTTCTGAACATATGCTAATTCATACCGTGAGAAACATTACGTTAACTTTAGTTATAAAAATATGATAATTTATGCAGCAGGAGGATTACGTCAACTTAATTTATGCAAACGAACAATAGGACCTGTGAGAACCGAGTTTGACAAGAAGTGGGTAGATCCTCTCTCTTGAATTGTGAGTTTTATGTGTGCATTGTGTGTATGTGTGTGTGTGTGTGTGTGTGTGTCTCTCCCCTGGAAACTTAGCATGATGGATAATGTATCAACACCGTCTGGTTTGTCTTTAAGGTCTAAGTCTGCTTAACAGTTGTGTGGTCCGACCATGTCTAAAATGAAAGTGTTTTTACCTGTGCTTAACATTCCACTCTGGATGGTGGAGTGAAAAGCTTGCTGCCTCCTCCTGGTTACCTCCCACTGCCTCCCCGATCTCTCTCCCAAAAGACCAACAAAAGACACAATACCCTAATCGTACAAATGGGGATAATGGAGCAGACTGTCCTTGAGACATCTATGGTGCTGCACTCAAGTGTTCAAATGAAAAAGTGACTGAAGTAGTTGTATGAAGAATGTAAGAACTTGAGAGAGACGTTCATACTCTGCCTGCATTCACACCTCCACACCAATCACGGAGAAGTGACCCTGATCGTTGGATTGTGTGACAATTTCATGACTTTTTATCGAATCTGATCTCTAATTTATTCTAATTGAATCCAATCTAGTCTAACAAAGTAAAGCTTATTCCGTAGTGTAATCTAGCCTTTAATAACATTTTGTCCATTTCCTAATGTAATATATAATAATTTAACAGTATTTTTATCTGTCTAAACTAATCTGATCTGATCTGATCTAATCTAATTGAATCGAATCTAGTCTAATGTAATGTGATTTAATCTAATATATCATATAATTTAGTTCACTCTGGTCTTTTATTCAGCCCAATCTAATCTGATTTCAAGAATCCTAATCCTAATCTAATCATATCTACTTTAGTCTCATCTCATTTAATCTGATCCAGTCTAGCCAAATATTATTTACTCTATTCTCTAATCTAGTGTAATCTTATCTAATTTTATCTAGTCTAGTCTAATTTCTAGTCTAATTCAAGCTAATCTAGTTTCAGGAAACTATACAAAAAAAAAACTACAGCAGACAGAGGCTGTATTGCCAGCACTCATAAATATTCCCATTAAAATAGGAGGTCAGACGTGGGTTGAGTGGGTGTTAGTGTCACCCAGCAGCAACACAGATGACACAAAAATATGTCCATAAATCCTGACGCCAACTTCCCAGCAGCCTCAGGGGCCGGGAAGAGAGGGCAGAGGAGGAGGAAGAGGTGATTTACTCGTCCTGTCCACCCCACAGATGAGCTCCATCATCCATGTGAGTTTCAGGGCAGGCCCCGAGGAGTGGTGGTGTTATATGGTGTTGCTGCAGACAGAGAGCTGAGGGGACAGGGGCCTGTGATCCAGACTGAAACATAACCTCAGCCCTCTGCTCTGTGGTCACAGCTGTTCATTAAACTGACAGCAGCCCAGTGTGAAAACAACAAAACTACAGTCTGCTCCAGGTTCACGTCAGCAAGTTTCTACCTACAGACTAGATTTATCCTTTATTGGCCCTTTTTTTTCTTTTTTATGTATTTACAGAAAACCAGTGAGTACCAGAGTATCAGTCGAAAGTTTGGTCACACATTCTCATTCAATGATATTTCTTCTTTATTTTTTTTATTGATTTTGTACATAGTAGATTAACACAGAAGACTTCAAAACAATGAAGTAACAAAGCTAAATATGATTTAGATTTGAGATTTTTCAAAGTTTCACGAGGTACTCTACTGGAATTCTTTGTCAGCAGTCTTGACAGTGTCAACAGCAAAGCACCTCCGTACATGGAGATACCATCCATTCACTTTCTCTGCGTCTCACAAAGACATAGTGGTTAGAACCAAAAATCTCAAATTTGACCCATAAAGTCAAGTCATAAATACAGTCCCTGTGTTTTTTGGCCCAAACAATTCGAAATTGACAATGAGTCAGTTAGTTGAGAATTGAACAGAGATACTGTTAATTAAGATTTCTGAGTAAGTAACTGTAATGAACCTGCCCTCTGCAGCAGAGGTAACTCTTGATAACTCTTGGTAATGAGCTATGATCAAATTGGCTCATCACAATTAACCCTGTAGGGGACATAAATGTGTCTGTATCTACAGGTGAGCAGGTGAACAGCATCATGGAGAACCTATCATGGACATCACACATCTCCACCTCATCAACAGCCGGTTCACGCTGCCGTCTGGTAAGCAATACAGAAGTATTTGCTGCCGTACTACAAGACCACAGGCGGCTTCTTTTCTCAGACTGAGGCTCCTATATACATCCTCCATACTCTACCATACACATATGATTTATTATTTATTCATCCATGTATAGAAATTTTGTTTTGTGGCATGAAGGGACTACCACATGCATTTCATTGTACAACCTTGTGTTGTAGAATGATAAATAAATAATCTTGTACCTTGTTAAGTTGTACCAAAATATTGATTGATATATGAATATTACATTAATGCACTAAAATGTTTCATTTATATTACATTACATTTTGAAAAAGTTTGTGTTCACTAACAGCTAATTTTCTGTGGTACATCAACTTTGTACTTCATTAATGTTGCAGGAGGAGGTCAGGATGGATGGTTGGCTGCACACAGTGCAGGACTTTGACACCAGAAACAACGATTCACATCCTGAGTCATGCATGTGGTTAGATTTAGGCTACTGAAACACTTAGGATCAGGTTGGGGAATGATATTAAGTTACTGTTGATGTTTTAATGTGTAACTGAGACAGCCATCTTTCCCTTAACTAAGTGCTTTAAGTTGTCTGAATAGAACAATACAAAACAATTACACTGAACAAAAATATAAATGCAACACTTTTGTTTTTGCTCCCATTTTTCATGAGATGAACTCAAAGATCTAAAA
This sequence comes from Sciaenops ocellatus, assembly GCA_033000465.1. Taxonomy (NCBI): domain Eukaryota; kingdom Metazoa; phylum Chordata; class Actinopteri; family Sciaenidae; genus Sciaenops; species Sciaenops ocellatus. The sequence continues at coordinate 23,692,658 of CP136871.1, read as the reverse complement.
CATTTTCTATATACACAAAATAACCATTTCTCTCAAATATTGTTCACAAATCTGTGTAAATCTGTGATAGTGAGCACTTCTCCTTTGCCGAGATAATCCATCCCACCTCACAGGTGTGGCATATCAAGATGCTGATTAGACAGCATGATTATTGCACAGGTGTGCCTTAGGCTGGCCACAATAAAAGGCCACTCTAAAATGTTCAGTTTTATCACACAGCACAATGCCACAGATGTCGCAAGTTTTGAGGGAGCGTGCAGTTGGCATGCTGACAGCAGGAATGTCCACCAGAACTGTTGCCCGTGAATTGAATGTTCATTTCTCTACCATAAGCCGTCTCCAAAGGCGTTTCAGAGAATTTGGCAGTACATCCAACTGGCCTCACAACCGCAGACCACGTGTAACCACACCAGCCCAGGACCTCCACATCCAGCATGTTCACCTCCAAGATCGTCTGAGACCAGCCACTGGGACAGCTGCTGCAACAATCGGTTTGCATAACCAAAGAATTTCTGCACAAACTGTCAGAAACCGTCTCAGGGAAGCTCATGTGCATGCTTGTCGTCCTCACCGGGGCCTCGACCTGACTCCAGTTTGTTGTCGTAACCGACTTGAGTGGGCAAATGCTCACATTCGATGGCGTCTGGCACGTTGGAGAGGTGTTCTCTTCACGGATGAATCCCGGTTTTCCCGGGCAGATGGCAGACAGCGTGTGTGGCGTCGTGTGGGTGAGCGGTTTTCTGATGTCAATGTTGTGGATCGAGTGGCCCATGGTGGCGGTGGGGTTATGGTATATGGCATATGTTATGGATGACGAACACAGGTGCATTTTATTGATGGCACTGTGAATGCACAGAGATACTGTGACGAGATCCTGAGGCCCATTGTTGTGCCATTCATCCACGACCATCACCTCATGTTGCAGCATGATAATGCACGGCCCCATGTTGCAAGGATCTGTACACGATTCCTGGAAGCTGAAAACATCCCAGTTCTTGCATGGCCAGCATACTCACCGGACATGTCACCCATTGAGCATGTTTGGGATACTCTGGATCGGCGTATACGACAGCGCGTTCCAGTTCCTGCCAATATCCAGCAACTTCGCACAGCCATTGAAGAGGAGTGGACCAACATTCCACTGGCCACAATCAACAACCTGATCAACTCTATGCGAAGGAGATGTGTTGCACTGCGTGAGGCAAATGGTGGTCACACCAGATACTGACTGGTTTTCTGACCCCCCCCCCCCCCCCCCCCCCCCCCCCCCCCCCCCCCCCCCCCCCCCCCAGACCCCCCCCTCCCCCCCCGGACCTCCCCAATAAAACAAAACTGAACATTTTAGAGTGGCCTTTTATTGTGGCCAGCCTAAGGCACACCTGTGCAATATTCATGCTGTCTAATCACCATCTTAATATGCCACACCTGTGAGGTGGGATGGATTATCTCGGAAAAGGAGAAGTGCTCACTATCACAGATTTACACAGATTTGTGAACAATATTTGAGAGAAATGGTTATTTTGTGTATGTGTAAATGTTTTAGATCTTTGAGTTCAGCTAATGAAAAATGGGAGCAAAAACAAAAGTGTTGCATTTATATTTTTGTTCAGTGTATCATGCTTGTGGTTATGGTGGATATTGTAGGGAAACAAAATGGACATTTTGCATTTCAGCATAATTTTTCTGTATCTTTGCAGATACATTCATTCAAACCATTTCCCTTATTTCTTAATGTTCATAAAAACCATTAAGCATCATTCAATTTCTTAAACATGCATTTGTGTTGGTCGATTAAACTGGAATTTTATAGAGTAAATGTTGTATGAAGAATCATATTCAAAATAAATACATTATAACCTGCATCACAGCTATTATTTTATGATTTCCTTTACTGTTTTGTATATTGTATTTCATGTACATTATGTGTGTTTTATCACTGAGCAAATGCTTAATGTTGTTACAAGGCAGATGTCTTAAAAACAGTATATAACTAACACTGTGTGTAACTGCTGAAAAAGGTGTTTACTGCAGTGAGATAAGCAGTTATTTATAAATGAAAAGCACACACATTTGATGTCAAGCTGTCAGAAATCTTTGGCACCCTCTCCTCGCCCAAACCTGGAAATAGTATTAGCTGTTCTGTACAAATCTCTTCTTTTGCACTCTGCTTTGAACAGATTTCTTCCTTCTCTGCTCACTCCAGATGCCAGCTTCGTGACTTCAAAGTCTCCCCTGAGGACTCCGGAAAATTTAACAACAAAAAAGGACAAAAAGCTCAAGAATTTAAGAACAACAATTTACAGAATTGGATATTGTCCATTAGTGCATTTTCCTCAAATTTAAAAGTTTAGTACTCAGTCATGACTGACATCCATCAGTGAAATAAGTGCGGAAAAACTGAAGTGGAGGTAATTGTTCGCAGAATTAATAGACAAGTTAACAATGAAATTGCAAATAACATTTTTATGAAGTTAATCGCCGTGGGCTGAAAGTGTGTGTGTGTGTGTGAGAGAGAGACTTCAGCAGTGGATCATTTCCTTGATCGACAATAATGCAAAGGAGATGAATAAATGATAACAGCACAACATAGAGGGATGAAGATCTGGATCATTACAGTCACAAAGCATGAGAGAAGATCTCAAATCTAATCAGGCAGACAGAAATATTAATTCTGAAACGTTTGATGAAATGAACATTCACTTGAGGTCTACAGAACTGAAACCATGATCAAGAATAACCTGCCAAAAGATTCCAACAAACTGTGGTGTGATGTTCAGATAATGAATTCAATTTTTCAAATATTTATACTTCACATATTGTGTGACATGAATCAAAGAGAGCTTTGATGAATGTGTAAAATCTAAATGTTTCAGACTAACATAATGAAGCATTTTGCTGTACCGGTCACATCAAGTTGAGAATTTAATGCTCTGACCCCCTTGGTAACTGTTATTATGCCTGTCAAATGTCCTATTTATGTAGAATATGTACATAGTTTACAATATTAACAGCAGCAGACGTACCATCAAAATCCACCTCTTCTCTCAACTATTAACTATCAACCACTGGATGGATTACTTGCACAATTTTACAGCCTTCACACAATGAATCTTACTGACCTTGGTGTTCCCTGAATGCCCACCATGATGTTGACAGGTTTGTTTCTAATTGCGCTGAATTTTCTGCTGACATTATATGTTCAAAATTTCAAATTTTCATCCGAGGCAATCATCAGGTTGAAATTTAAATTTGCCCAATAATTTGGTTTATGACCAAACACTTAAACGCCAAACTCAAAAATTAAAATATTACCAGCAGAGTCACTGGTACTATGTACTCTTTAGTGCTAATTAGCAGATATTAGTATGCTAACATGCTGAACTGTGAAGTGAACAATGGTACATATAATATTTGTAAACATCAGAATGTTAGCATTAGCTTTTAGGAGTTAAGCAGTAGGTGACGCCAATTCTCCAGTAGGAAAAACCAAAGAGAGTGCATCAAGATGATGTAATTAAAAGAGCACAATGTAAGCTCATTCTGTGAAAAACAATGCATAAAACAGGATGAAAATCTGAATATTTCTGTCTGTTTCATGTGAGGAAGATTACATCAGATCTGTGTGGAGTGATCAAGAATGGACTGTAGAGCTATGAGAGCCATGAGGAGGCTGATCAGTCATGTGACTTATGCGACTATGTTCTCTATGTCAGAACTTGAAAAGTGTTTCCATTTCCCCTTAAGAGCATTCATTCTTTTAATAAGTAAAAGGCAACAAAAAATAAAAACTGCATCAAAATACAACAAATGTCACATGAGCATGTTAGTATGCTAACATTAGCATTTGGTTGAAAGCTTGGCTGTGTCTAAGTACATCCTCAAAGTGCAACTAGCATGACTGTAGACTCTTAGAGTTGTTCGAACAATTAATATTTGATTTCAGACGGAAGCTGACCCAAGCAGCTTCTAACTGGCTACTATGAATTTTGTCATTTCATTGAATGGTGGTAGAATGGGTGGAAATGCTCCAAATGCTCCACACAGATCATACTAGCTGCGGGTAGTGACATTATATATAATAGCTTTATGTTTCCACATGACACCTGCATGAAAGGTGATAAATATACACCTTTGATGGAGCAGTATTATTTAGAATACAGCTACATTTAGAGCATGTGCACAGATGCTGACTTGTAATACAATCATCTAAGTATGATTATTGCCTGATAGAGAGGAATAATGTGATGAAGCTGTTTGTACACTGCAGTAATTCTCCTCCACGCTGCGATCACTGATGGAGTAAACTGTTACGATGCTCTGCTGTCACAAACTGCGTCAGTCTCTTTCTTTCTGTCCCAGACTTCAGGCACACTGCTTCCGTCATTCTGCTGCTGCAATTAATCCTAAAGTGGAACTTAACGGGTGAAGGCCTCACACACAGTGTGGATTAACAGGCACCAGGTGTTGCTGTAAAAACTCTAAAGACAAACAATACAAAAATAGAAACAGTGAATTTATAAGCAGAACAGAAAGTACAGTACTTCCAACATACTGTATTGGCCTAAATAAAGACAGACCAACTGGATTACTTTCTGTACACAGAGTTGTTCATTCCAGGTAGACTTCACTTCATGTTCATTACTTCAAAGTTTGAGAGGCCCGGCTTGCGTCCAGCAGCAGCTATAGGTGAGTAACTGTACATTAATAGTCGCTGCTTAAGGACACACTCGGGAGACCTTGCTGGGGTAATAAAGGTTTACAGAAGAGCGGTGACCGTTAGCACTCTCAGCTGCTCTCCCGCAGCTTCCTTCCGTCTCGACACCTCGTCCTCAGAGAGTCATTAGTTTGAGCGGCCGGCCTGCAGGAGGCCTCAGGATGAAACAAACGGCATCTTTATGAGCCCAGGCTGGACCAGAGGTGCAGATATAACGAGATAGAGGAGAGGGATCATTATGGAGTGTGTGAAGTGTGAGTGGGCGTGTGACGCTGTGTTTGACAGCAGTGGAGTGTCATGTCGAGGCCTCCAGACAGACTGATATGGTTAGTTAAATGTCTTTAAGTCTCCAGAGTGTAGGCCAAGAGCTGAAGGGTTCCTGATAATCACACCACAGTGATCTCCACATTTAGTTCAAACGTGCTGTTACAGAGAGTGTCGCGCTGTTGAATGTTCTGTTATTTAATTATTTCACTCATTTTGCCTAATTATGAATCACTATGCTGATTTGATTGATTTTGTTCAAAGTTCAAAGACTCACTCACTGAATATGTATTTTGTTCAGACACATCTTTGTTCATACTTCTTCTGCCTGGTGCTGGTTCAAGCTGGTACATTCAGTGTAACAGTAGGCCCATACAAGTACTGTATATAAGGTTAAAAGTGTCCTCACTGCGTTGTTTGCTCTCCTATAACACTGCCAGTGTGGCTGAAAGTTTTAAAATCAATGCTACAGCACCAGAGATGTCGTCTTTTCTATTCCATTCATTCTTCTCCCTTGTCAAAACTTGGCACCTACATTTTCCACAATGCAACTCGACCGCCAATAATTCAATTGGAGATTGATATGTTACCAAGACCACTGTGTCTTTCTTTAAACAACTGCCATCATCTACTATCTTGCTGGTAGCTGGTGGATATCGTGAGAAAACAAACTAAATTGTCACAGAACATTTTGCATTTACATTATAATTTGGACGTGTTATCTTTGTTAGTATGTTAATGTAGCCTCAAGCTGCTACCCTCACACATATCTTCGAGCATGGCCAACTCCAGGATTAACTGCTTTGGCACAAAGAACGTCAGATCCTGAGAGCCTTTTACATCCGAGCCGCCTCAATAACAGGCTGCTCCCGTCGTACAGAGACTCGGATTCTCTCCTGGTCAAAACACTGCTGCACCTCTGGGCAGACCAGGTCCCAGGCTTCAAACACCTCATATTTACACACATTTAGATACCCTATAATATGAAGCCAGGCACAAAATCTTGCCATGAGCTGACTGTGCCCTTGAGTGCTGCAAGCCACAAACAGCTGTTTCAATTTTTATTTTTTTTTAGTGCTCTAATGAATGCATGCTTCAAACAGTAGCCTTATGTTGTTGTTATTTAGCCTTTCTGAGGTTATTGCATATTCATCATGGTGTCTGGCCTGTATTTGTCAGGACTGCGCACTGCAGCGCTTTCCGTGGTTCTGATCCTGCTGCTGAGAGCAGCTCAGGAGCTATCCAGCACGTTGGAGAGCGTCACGGCACACAGTCCTGACAGCAGCACAGCTGTCAGAATGCAGAGTGGATAAATGGATAAAGCCTCCTCTGTATTATTTGGAATGACATTCACATTCAAAGTGATGGAAATTTACTGAAATGGGTTCAAGTGGATTTTATTTTCCATCTTATTACTTATAACATTACTCACTCTTACCATTTTCTTAACTGTATTTTTATTCTGTTTCATTGCTGTTATTATTCTGCATTCAGTGCATTATATTTTTGCTTACATTTTATTTCTTATTATTTATGCATCATTAAATATGACATTCTGTCCCTGTTTTTATGTTAAGTTTATGTCTGTTTTAGGAGACTGGTGTGAGTGTCAGTTTTCAGAGGAAAGTCGTTAAGTGAAAGTGGTGGCAATACATCAGGAAATACTGAAGTAACTAAGGGCAAACACTTCATCAAGGGCTTTCCTTTAAAACATCTTCAGGGAATCCTTACATGATTTTATGCCACTCATAAATCATCAGTCACGGTTCCCACGCTAAGAGACTGAAATTTGCTATGGTCACATGTTTGTGAGGTTGTTTCACCAGCATGGACCACACCGTCAACAAGATACATTTAAATGATTTATTGACAGAACCAAAGATTGTGAGTGAAGCGTGAACTCTTGCACTCGGTCTGTTGCAACGTTGTGAGGAAGCTTCGGTGGGGACCGTAGCACCTGGGCATGACGGACCCCCAAAAGATGTGAAGGGTAGAAACATATTTTGAATGTATAACGTTTTTCAATAATTTATCATTTAAAAAATATATTTAAGAGATTCCTCCATGTACCACTAGAGGTAGATGAAAAGATGAGTAGATGGCCAAGTGGTTTTATGTAACCAGATTTTACTGCTTCCAGTCCTGTCTTTTCTTTTTGGGTGTGCTTTGGTGTGCCTCCCACACCAGGCAAGGATTTTAGACATACTGAGGTCATGATTCAAAATTCCCAGAAAAGGTCACTTCTACCTGTTCACTGGTTATTGTTTTAGTGTGAAAAAGTTGCATATTCACAACTTAAAACTGTGCAAAACAGCTTATTGACTCTCATGGAGACGCAGCAGCTGAGTTTGGTTTAGCTGGCTGTTTCTCATAATGACACTGTGGAAACAGAGGGGGCCTTGTTTAGTCAGCTCCATCATCAGCACCATTACAGAAGCTGCAATATTTATTTAGTTGTTTAATTAAAAATTGTGTGTGTGACAGGGACTTTCCTCTCAGTCTGATAAGACTCTGAGGAGGTTATTTGTACGAAGACTCTGATTGGGTTTCATGTGAAAGATGAAAGCCATTCACCTCGTACAGGATCTCAATTATCATACTTCAACAGTGGAGCTGTGCTAAGAGAGAAAAATGGCTCATTATTGGAATTGTTCTGGTGTAAACATTTGATTAAAGGCACTCTGAATTCTGCTCTGCTGCCGATAACTTATAGTTATAAAGTGGCTTAACTTAATGAATCCTGGAGGACGGCTTTGCACCAGTTAGATTTAAATAATCTCAGAAGCTCATTTGTCAATCAGAACTTTAAATCGCCGTGAGGAAAAAAAACTTAAGGAGAGGTTTCTCTAATCTAACAATTCTTCATCATGAAATAATTTGCAATAACAGCAACGCTGCTGCACACAAATCTGATGTGTTTGGCATTTTGCATAATGACTACAAATGTGCCAAATCCAGAGGGAGATGACGTTCCCCTCCTCCTGTTAGATCACACATTCAGAGTTAAAAACAGAAGAGTGTGAATATGTTTAAACACTTTGAAACTGATGTTAAAGTCAGACTGTCAGTCAGTTCACATGATCATCTTTTCACACAGTGAAACACTGCTGGAGATGGAAAACATAATGACACACTTAATGTTGATTTTTAGCTTTTTTCATATAAAAACCCAGGTTTCTACATGTATGTACGTGACACACAGCTTTGTGTGTCATACCAGATGTTCCAGGCAGGAGGAGTCACCGTATGGATATGTCCATCAGGAGGTGTGATGAAACTGATGCGTTTTTTAATGACACACTGACGATGCCTCTGGTGTATGCTTTAACAGAGTGTAATGAATTTTAATTAGGATTTCTAACATGCTTCTGTACGCCATCTGTGTGTTGCCTTTGAGACATTGTACATTAAGAAGGTGGCTTGATCAACTTTATGTGTAATAAAAGAGTTCCTGCCACTCACTCCCTGCTTGTAGATCCTTTCTCGCGTCTTGCTGTCTCTCATGTGTGTAGCTCAGCTGTGTGTGGTTTTCCTATTGGTTCTAAGGGTGGGCCTTGGATGATGCTTGCAAACTGCCTACAATTGTTTCCCCCCCTTATAGGTCCCTTTGTCTACCAGAGGTGGATGGGTTTACACGCTGTTGATGTCTCACATCGAAGGTGGATTCCTGGTAAGTCTTTTGAAAAGGAACTGGGGTTCACATGCAAAACTATATTAACATTTAAGCAAATAGGCAAATGCCCTGGCCCCAGACTAATTGCATTATTGGTAAAAAGCCTCAAATAACCCAGGATCACTCCATAATTGCCTTCTTCTTTCTTCTAGCAACTAAAATGGATCCTGTATCAGCCTGTGGCTCTACATGGGTACATAGTTTGTAACTGCTCTCAAGCAGAACATGCAACCGTTTTTTGATCTAACACCACTATAAGTAAATTATTGGTCACCACATTCAAAAAAGTCTGCAAAATCCAACTGGAAAATGAAATTTGTTTTAGGGTCTGACAAGGCTCTGAATGAGGTTTGGTTAGGATTATGGAAACACTGTGGTTTGGGTTGAAGTGATTGATTCATGAAGGTTAAGGGTGGAGATGCACAGATCGATAACCCGGTGATTTTCAGCTTGATCAGCTTTGAGGTTAAATTTACACGCATGCTGAACTGAAAAGGAAAAGCGAGGTGAGCAGAATAAAGTAGTGTTTGAGTAAACACTAATATAAGTTGGGTGAGGAGTACTTTTATTTATTCAGAGATTTCTTTGAGTTGGGAGATAGTGGGAGTTTTTTGTTAGTGCTGTCTTTTATAGTTCCTATAAAGAAAATCAGAATTGGCAGTTATAAAAACAAAAGCAAAACACTGAGTGATGGTAGGAAACACATTGGTTAAAATCCTTAGAAGACCTTTGTTTGCTCAGTCAGCCGACTTCCTCCTTGGCTCCAGTAATAATTAATACAACTGCTGGAAGTCTTTGTCACTTTAATGATTGCTTTTGGGCACTGGCTGAAATGACTGATGCTGTCAGTTTTGTTTTGGGAAGGCAATCTCTTCACTACTTCCTCCTTTGTTCCCTGCAGACAAGAGTCTTAAATCTTACAGCCTTTGTCAAAGAACAATTTTGTTTGTTGGCACTTTCCTGCTTTTGTTTCTCCTGGAAGAAAAGTCTTAATCTGAAAGGCTTTTTGTCAGTGGACATCAGGAATAACATTTTGCCCCAGTAAAAATATTCTCAGATTTCTACTTGCACTTATTAAGATAATATCTAACAGTGTGCTTATGTTTGGTTTGTCATAGATACTGGGCATTAAAAAAAACACTTGCTTACGTGGATTCTCAGAAACACATTTGTAATTTCCACACCTGTGATCTAGAAATCAATTTGACTTAAAATTGATGACACCTGGCACCTTACAATCAGGAATTTCCCCTTATATAATGCAAGCACAAATGAAGGTTTAGTCTTGAATAGCTGGTCACTTCTTTTTAATTTGACACCCTATATATCATCACATCCTTGTTTTAAATTCAAGGACACCTTGCCTCTGGCAATTTATTCCTCACCCCTTTAATTAATAATCCCCGTCACATAAGGGTCATAAGGCCAACACAAAGTTCACAGGTGTAGGTGTGACCCAAACTACCGACATAACAAGCAGGAAAATCACCTATGTGTCTTAAATTTAGACTCTACATAGAGATAAGGACATTTCCATGTCAGTGAAAGATGTTTATAAATAACTACTTACATGTGGTTTTCTGCGTGACTCATACTCATAAGTCCATTTTACAAATGAGACCTCTGATCTTGTTGGTGAAACAGCACTCACATGGTATTCTAACACAACTAAAACCTGACATGGGTCATACCAACTCTGGCCATGTCCAAAATTTAATCTCTCCAAATAATTCAGTTTCCAAAAACCTTGAAACTTCAACCACAATTGATGTTCATGTTTTCACCTCAGTTGAAGATTTCCAGGCTCCTTTGTGGGTTCAGAAAACTCAGTCAGACTTCTGGTGGCTGTTTACCTCTTCACTGCATTAAATCACTCTCCAGTTTTATATCAGTTGTTAAAATGGGAAAGAGATTTTCCTGAGCCTGTAGAGTCTGAACTCAGCTGTACTGCAGAGAGAGCTCCTTTATGACCTGCAGGTAACCTGCAGGATACATTTTATCAGCATCATACAGATGTTCATGTTTGATTTGATTTCTTTTTCATGCCTGATTACCTATTTACTCTCTGCTGTTTAGTACACAGTAAACTCATATTCTTTGCCTCTACAGTGACCCAGGTTTGACTGCATTAATATTTCACGTCGCCTAAAAACTTTAAATGGGAGTGAGGCGTGCCAGTCTTTAATTCCAACACGTTAATAATTGATGCTGTTGGATTCTGATGCACTGCAGAGCTTCAGCAGCGTCTCCACTGGAGCAAATTTACATCCACTTACCCACTGATCTATATTTCCCATCAGGCTTAGAGAGTGCCTGCCAAAACTTAACAGAGAGAGAGAGAGAGAGAGAGAGACATCAACAGTATCAAGTTAATTCATTGTTCAAGTGCTGCAGCTCTTTGTATGACTGTTGAATTGTTTCCTTTTTTCAGCAGTTAATGTTCTAGCATATTCTATATTTTACTTGTCAACAAACCTCATCCACAGACCAACAATTAATTGATGTACTAACAAGTATTGTGTGTATCAGTCTGAAATATCTTCCTCCTCTGTGCAATAGAGATCACACTGTTGCACTGGGTGACATGTTCCTTCATAACCATGAACACACACACCACCCTGCTGCCACAAATACTCAATAGATCAATGGCTCTCAACCTTTTAGAGTTACAACCTCCCAGAATAATAACGTTGGTAGATGAAACAACCTCCACCCCTCGTCTGCTCGAGACTATTGGGGATTACTGTAATATAATACATGAAAGCTACTAAACTCACACAAGAGGACTATTGATTTACCCACAGACAGAACAACTAATGTAACTTTGGCTTTAATTAGTGTTTTTAGATTTATTCAAATAAAGAGACCCTTACAGTCAACATGTTTGCTTAGGCCTAAAAGAACAGTATAGATAGAAATTCATACTCAGATTACTGAGGTAACTGGGGCTGTTAACATGTAAGAGTATAGTCTATAACACTGGTTCTCAAACTATGGCACAACTAGTAATATGTGGAGGAATCCTAAATATTTTTTTCTAAAATGGAATAAATTAATTACAATGTACTATCAAAATACTACAACATATTTAAAGGTGAGCTAAAATGTGACATCAAGATAACGTAAGAAACATGGCTCCAAACAAGTGTGAATCAGGAATAACCTTCTCCACCAAATTAGCTCTGATTCTTGACACGGTTTATATTAGGAATAAACCTGCCTGCTTTATAAACTGTCCATATCTGAATAAAGTTGCCCCAGTTTCAAAATTTTAATTCCTGAAGGCTAAATCACCTGCAACTGGAAAACCCAAATGCTCTGATTATAACAGTTGGATTTTCAGTCCTTGACTTGGATCTCTGGGTTTCTCTGTGTAGCCTGTTTACTCCCAACATTTTTATTTTAATACATGACATGACATACAATGACTTCTTACTTCTCAGCTTGAATTCTCTATTTTCTCCAAAAGGTTTTACATTGCCCATAACCTGTTATTTAAATTTCATAGCTTTTTTTTTTTTTTTTTTAGAAATGCTTCGGTACCCTTCGGTACAAAAGTTACACAATGTCGCCTTTAAGAATGTCTTTCTTTGTTTTGTTTTTTAATATTGCATAGTTTAAAGTGATCATATACCAATCAATGCTGATAATGTATGCTAATAGAAAAAGGAGTGATAATAATACAGTACATGCTTTGAATTCCTGAGATGCAGCTCTGCAGTGCTGTAAGCTGACTGGATTGCATGCAGCAGATAGATAGATAGAATGCAGTACTACACAGTATGTTTCACCCACTCGGGACTATGAAAAGATTTCACATTATTTAAGTGAAAAATCAAGGATGTCACTGATGAAAGCCGCAAGCCAAAACATGTTTGTCTCACAACATTCTTTATACAAGAAGAGCTGCTAGAGCTCTGACCTTGTCATGTGAGAGGCTACCCCTGGTGGAGCACACTCTTATCAATTGTTGATGTAGCTTGGTTTTATGCAGTGGATCTCCTCACTAATGCAAATATGACAGAATTGCTGTCACCTAAGAATGATGCATGAGTGTGACTCGAGATTGCATTCTTAATACGTTTAATAAATGCAGATTTGCTGCAGAACTATTGATTGAGTCCTTATAGGCTTCATTTGATTTAGGTCTTCATATTTTAGGAATCAATACTGTTCTATTTATTTTCACATACTTGGACAGAGTTTAACTACCTTTGAAGCTTCGAAACATCCAAGGAAGTCGTGTTTGGTGATAACATCAGGTCTTAACACTACAATCTGAAACAGCTTACTTATCCACGCGCTCTCCACAAACATCTGGTCCCATTATATGTTTTATTCTTGGTGAACCAAGTGATTCAGGTTTCTGCTTTGGTACTTGACCTGTCATGTTTTCTGTCTGTAGAAATCATTTGAGAAGCGCCAGAGGTATTTTAACGTAACAGCGGGTAGCTGCTGTTTTTCCTTCAGCGGGGCAGAAAATGTGAAACGCTTCAGGGAGTTTGAACAGGCTCTGAACCGAGACGCAAACTCCTAAAGTGCTTTCATCACTCCGGGGACAAACAGGATTTCACAGCTTTCTGCAGCGAATCCTGACACCTGGGACTAAAAATGGCTTTCTGCTGTGAAATACCTGTAAGAGCAGCAATAAAAGGAACAATGATGGTGCTCCTACTTTAAAACTAATGACAATCGTCATTTTAAAGACTTTTATAGACCGAAAAAGAGGCTCTGTGAAGTTATAAATCTGGATCTGCTGGATTCTGAATGCATTTCCCTACATAACATACACACGCATGATGTGCTCATAAAATGTGACATACTGTTACAATTTAAACCACTATAACATTACAAAACTCACACTGTAGTTAATGAGTTCCCACTCGACCAACTACAACAGAAAAATGCTTCATATGCTTTTCTGCATTAGTATCATTAATATCAAATAATATATAACAATATAACAATCACAGGGGTCCTTTGTCTGATTAACAAATATCTTTCCTACACATTTTAATGATAATATAAACATAATGAGTTCTGTTCTCTATCTTTATAAACAGATATCTGTATCGGGGGACCAAGCTTTTAGCATTGGAAGTGTTCTGGTTTCTGTTTGTAGTCCGGGTGGTATTGATCATGTTTGAGTCAGCTTTGGTTTCATGCAGGTGAACAGTCCATGGGGAGCACAAAAGGCTGAACGCACTGGCCGAAACACAATCTCAGAACCCCATTGGCTATCATGGCTTTGACTTTTTAGTAGCATTAAAAAATGTATCTGCATTTATATGATGATATGTGTTTCTATAGATGAGCAGAAATCTTCCTCATCATCCTCACACAGTTACTAATCATAATCAGACTGCAGAGGAAGTCTTGGCCTGTATATTTGCTGTCTGGATAAAAGCAGGCAACACCGGAATCCCCAAAACATCAGCCGTTGCCCCCAGAGGATATATCGTTGTCAGACGATAGCCACTGGGTTCAGAGACTGCTACTGTGGCGATAAGACTGAATGTGTCCAGTGATCAGCATTATAATTATATTGTGGTGACAAGGTAATTCCTGCCTGGATAAGGTTTACGGACAACGTTTCTTTCAGTGAATGAAATATTTATGTAACCTGCCGGGTGGCTGAGGTCAATGCTGGGTGTACAAAGTGCAGGACTGTGACACCAGAGTCCTGTGTTCATGTTCAGACTTTGATCTGTGGTTTGGTTTGTCAGTTTATATAATACACATATATATAATATTTTATATATATATATATATATATATATATATATATATATATATATATATATATATATATATATATTCTTGCATTTGCTGTTCCAACTCGTCACACATTATTTTGTAGACAAGGCTGGTGTTAATTGGTGTCAATAAATCTGCCCTTCTTTTTTTTAGTATACAGTCTAAGAATGAAGCCAAAGTAGTCTTAAATGTCTCGTACCAAGCTTCACAACGATTAAACATGTTATTACGGTAACATCAACCTCTGCTGATGACTCAGATCATTCACTACACATGAAAAACAACATGTGGATGAGGTTTCTGAGAAAGAACAAAAGAAATTGACATTTTTTCACCATCAGAATCAGAAGAAGTATTCGTGAAAGACCTGACCTAAAGCAAAACTCATTCAGTAAAATCCTCCTGTTCTGACTGACATTTTTATCAACATTTTTCAATCTTGCTTAATTAACTTTAATTGCTTTATTTTGCCTTGCCTTCTGCTACCTCAATTAGGGTGTCAACGATGCACTGCTGTATCATTTTTACTGCAGATGCATATACATTACATGAATTATGCACCAGTTGTGCATTCATATACTTTATATGGATTCTGTGGTTGTTGTAATGCAGCTTTGAATCTTATCAACTAGAGATTGATTCAGTTTCCCCCTCTAAACAGAAACAGGAACACACACATGCATACATGTGAACCATGGTAACAGTGGACTGTCAATGTACAACTGCCAAGTGGTGTTTGCGGTCATTTTAAAAAATACAAAAATAAACTAGTAAATTCTTCCTTCTTTTGTTATAATTATAGTTAATAAATAACTTTGTTTAACCAAAAACAACTGGTTTATGTTACTTCCTTTTCTTCTTTTTTTAAGGAACCTCACCAAAATCCAACACCAATTTTTATCTTATTGCATCATCATAGCAAAGAAGTTATTAAACATAAAACAACAGTAGAGAAAACTGCTGTGTTGCATTTAGTTTTCTGAAAGTCTCAGAGGTTCCAAGAATGATGAGCAGAGGCTCCAGTTTAATCAAAGTATTTATGATCTCACACATGATATTACATATTTAAATCCAAAAAGACTGAACCCTTGGACATAGACAAAACTATGCAGACGTGTTACCATAGGAGATTGACAATTATCACACATAGGTGACATCTGGTAAATGTTATGTAGCTTTTCCTTTGAATAGTAGAGCAACATTTCAATAAAAACTAATCATTAAATAGAAAAGGTACTGTTTTCTTTGGTACAATTGAAATAAAATAAAAAAAGCTCCTGAATAATAATAATAATAATAATAATAATAATAATAATAATAATAATAATAAAACATTTGACTTACTTCCAACTACTTCTGACTTTGACACAAACAAACTCAACAAAATTAGTCTATGATTGTAAAACTGTGTCAGCTGATATGGAAAGTGACAAAAACCACAAGCTTCCAGAAAGAGGGAGAGAGAGGTGATGACATGCAGCAAAGGACACAGGATAGAATTAAACAGGGATCACTGTGATCAGGTCTTTAAGCCTTGATACATGGAGCACTTGCTCTGCCAGGTCAGCTCCTGGGTTTCTCCCAACTGTATATCATTTTCCAATGAAATCTGTGTTAATTTATCTGACCATGAATTTAAATAAGGCAGGAGACATGTTCAAACAAAATATCTCTTTAAGACTAAAACCTAAATCATATGAAATATATTTGTATAGGTAAATAGGTTGATAGAAATTCCTAATCTACTACTACTATTAACTGATTGATCCATTGATTGTCAGAGTCATCAAAGTCCCTGTCACACACACATACACACACACACACACACACACACACACACACACACACAGAGGGATACATTTATATAATACATTATACACAATACATAATACATTTTTACACTCATTCATCATCATCATTCAGTACAAGCATGCACACCCACAGACAACACCCATAATTACAACGTTCATTATTTGTCTCAGCAGGAGGTTCAGATGGTTTCTCCGTTAAAGGAACATTTTTAAATCAGCAGCTGGAACAAAAGACAGAAAAACCTGCAGACTGTTTACCACCACTCAGATTCAGCTGCTCGTACATCTGCAACACCAGAAGCAAGAAAAGCTACGATGGTTGGAGGTCACAGCTGTATGCAACATGACTGTGAGAAAGGTTTAGTTAGTCAGGTGTCAGTTTTTGACTGCTGGGTCTCCATCTTGTTTGTTGAGGACACACATGCATGCACACGACCACACAGGTGGCGTCACACATTTGTGTCAAAGGTTCTTCATTATTTCATGCCAGCAACATATCAGCATAGGCCGTGAAGAAGAAAACTGCTAACAAGTAAACAATATTTGGTTGCATGTTGTGTTTATCCATCCAGTTTCCATAACCGCTTATATATAGGGATACACCCTGGACAAGTCCAGT
Organism: Sciaenops ocellatus; assembly: GCA_033000465.1. Classification (NCBI taxonomy): domain Eukaryota; kingdom Metazoa; phylum Chordata; class Actinopteri; family Sciaenidae; genus Sciaenops; species Sciaenops ocellatus. The sequence goes on along the minus strand of CP136871.1, from coordinate 23,675,820 downwards.
TCATTACAGGGCTGACACATGGAGGCAAACAACCATAAATGCTCACATTGACACTTATGGGCAACCTATTGACCTGCATGTCTTTGGACTGTGGGAGGAAGCCTGAAAACCTGAAGAGAACACAGGCAGGATTTGACCGTCCTCTCACTCCACGGTGAAACACAGCAATCTCCTCTGTGTCAGTCGCCAGCGGTGCTATTCTGACACTCCAAATTGAATTTCCAACTTTTGTCTGGCTCTGGCTTTTTCTGCATCAGAAGACTTATTGAAGTGTCACTCTGAGTGGCGGTACTGCCCATTTATTTTTCCATTATTCCTGCTGATAAATATTTTGATGTCTCTTGTTTTGTTGCGGCAGTCTGAAAGTGACACTTGAAAGTCACAAAAAGACGAGGAAATGCTGCGGGAAGCACTTAACATTTTGTTTTATCAGTGGCACTTCAAATGCGACTCAAATTGAAGTAATTACAGCACAGGTGAGGCACACACTTAATGGTGTTTTGACATCTGGCTTAATTACTAACGTAGTTATATAATTTGTGATAAAATGTATTTTTCAATATTCATCAACATTCCAACATTCATCATTTGTTAAACTGTCAACTAAAATCAAGCTACAGTTTCTTAAATGTCCACGAGATGCTACAAAAAACATTGTACAAATGTAACTGACATGAACGGGAAAACATCTCTCTACAAATAAAAAGTGAAAAAATTAAATATTTCGTACAAGTTTAGCTTGCAGTAGATTATTTGAGCTCCTTTGATGAGTGTAGAATGGCAGAATAGGTTGATGTTTGGTTTATTGGTCATTCAGTGGGTTGGTCTACATGTTCAGTGTCCCACAAGTACAGTTAATCAAACTGATTGTCTTCATCACAGTGCTGTCTGATGGGTGGACTGTGATCTTTGGCCCCTCATGCAACACTGCATTAAAAACTGACCTCAATATATAAATGATGTTTTCTCCCTGGGCTCAGAAACACTTCAGAAAACTGTTCCCAATAAACACAGCTTGTCGTCACATCTAGAAATGCAAGTTAAGACTCTACCATGCAAAGACAGATATCCACAACATCCAGAAAAGCTGATGGCTTCATGACTCGAGTTCATCTGAAATAGATTGACAGAAAAATGAAAAGTACGCTGTTGATGTTGAGGTGAACGATTGTGGACTCGAGATGCAAACACAAGCCAAGAGACTAAATCAGTTAAACACAGTTTATTGATTTCACAAAGCGAGAATGTGAAGTTGAGTAGGAGATTTAGTGAGGCAGTGTCCGGGGTGGTGTTGGGCTGGTGGTGGCAGGATTCCAGGTTGCAAGCGTGAAGACAGGACAGAGCTGGACATGGCAGGTGAGTAGCAGGGAGGCTTTTCCTGGAGCACAAGGAGAGCAGAGATAAGCAGAGTTGACCACTGCATAGTTACGACTAGGGAGACTGAATGATCTTGCAGCATTTGAAACGTCATGTCATTTAAACTACTGGAGTTTTTGATGAGGAACAGGTGGTGAGGTAATCTGGCAGGTGAGAGGGGAACCGGAGGTCTGACGAGTTCGCATTTCAAATTGTTTGTGGAAATCATGGACGTCATGTGCTCTGAGCTATATTTATGTTTTGCAAAATGTCCCAACTTTTTTAGAATCAGGGTTGTAGATAAGAGAAAAACATTTGTCAACATATGTTATTTCTGATCTGATCTCATGATCAGTATTAATTCAGTTTCCTTTTGTTTAATTAACATTAAAGTCTCAATGGGCCACTGGTAGTTCCCCATACATAACAGACTGCATGAAATGTGACAGGATGTGATCTTCACTGTAAGCGTACATGCAGACATGTTTCTGAATGTGCAGCTGGATGATCTTTATGCCTGATCTTGATCTCATGAGAGGATTAAACTTTCAAACTTTGAACTTTTAAAGTGTAAATCATCAACAGTTATGAATCTAGTTCCCTGTGGTGGATGTTCAGTGTTAAGATATCTGTTTCTGTTACAGTCAGTGATGGTTGTCAGGGGTAACAAAAGCAAATTAGATGAGGGCTGAGAGCTGACTTACTGCTGCATGTGACACAATTGTATTTTCAAAGAGGTGCATCTGATTTTTATGTACACAGACAAGACGGAGGGTTTTAGCCGCTCCATCTCAGCATGAGGCGACGTCTGAAGACAACATATCGGATGACAGTGGGGGACGACTGATGAGTAACAGTCATGCTAAAGGCTCTCGTGCGGCTCCGTGTCTCATCTGCAGTGACAGATTCAGAACGGCAACAACGCAGCGCAGCGCAATCTGCATCAGCAAGACAAAACAACAATATTACGCATATGTTATTTTGGGATTGGACAGTAAAGCATGTTGCATAATCTGAATTTGCCAGATACAATAACTGTAATAAATAACTCTAAAACGATTGTGTCGATAAACACAGCAACAAAACAGAAGACTACACATTCTTGATTTATTTAGAATTTTAATTTATAAATCACCAAGCTGAAACAATTATTTCTAAGAAAAACACTGATTTATAGATGAAACGATGAATCCATTAATCGACAAAGCATTTGGCAGATTAATTGATAATGATAATAATTCACGTTAGGCTTTTTTGTTTAGTGTGTAGCTATGGAAGCTCCTACTCAACAACCTTGACAAAACAAACACCCATAGCTCTATTTGCACAAGAATAGAAATACCAGGGGACCTCATGTGATTTCAAAATTACCCCTCTCCGTCTTGTTTCTTATTGGTGCGTCCTTCATGAGCGTGCCACATGAACACACAGCAAAGTCTGTATTTTATTTGAACTTACCAAAAGCAATTACATCAAATGGTGCGAAGGCACACCGTTTGGGAAAATATTCACAAATACCTCTCCTCTAGCGCACGCTGCCATGCATGTCATCCATCTCTTGCGAGATTTCACTCTTCTGATGGATTTGAGCCCTTCTGTGAATGTGTCTCCATGCTGTGTAGCTTGAGATGAGCCTCGTGAATTTGCACCTGAAATGTTGTCAGAATTTTCATTTATAAATGTCAAAGCAGTCTCCATAATCACTGGGAAAAAGGAGAAAAAAGTGCAGAAAAAAATATTATCACATAACCTCTGTGTTTGGTATAATATGGTAGGTAATTGGAGGTGAATTTTCTTGCTTTATAAATGGCAGATTCACAGAGAGATTAAGATCAATTATTACAAAGGTCCCTGGGTGCTACTAGTCCTGTAGGAATTGGGTAGGAATAGGGTTTTTAGATTTGATTTTATCACTCGACAATCAATTCAAGTGATTAAGTCTCCTACAGTCTTGTATTAGTAAAACCCAACAAAACGTTAACACAGTGCTGGCAGACCAGAAAACCATTTTTAGTGGCATCGGGCCAGAAAATGCTTCTATGTGTTGTTCTGGAAGGTTCTGGAATGAATAATGTGGTACAAGGAACATTCACTAACATAGATTAAAAGGCAATGAAAAAACTCTTTACAAACAGGCACTATGACACACACTGTTCTTGAACTTGACTGTCTCGTCTGTGTAGTCTGAGACCAACTGTTCTATTCTAAAGATGTTCTTTAGGCTGCAGCTATGCACATGAAACATGAGCTGTAACGCAGTCTGTGTAGACTTATTGATCACAAGTGAAGTGTATCTGTTCCTTCAAATGCCCTTGACACAGCAGCGATGTGTCTGGAGCAAAGAGTCTGTTTTTTTTTTTTTATTATCATGTCACAGTTTCAGTTTTGTTTTCTATGACAGTGAAAGACTGAAGCCGCTCTGAATACAGGCAAATCATTCATTGTATATTTACTGTGTCGATAATGAATTGCAAAAGTGACCCTGCCACAAATGATTCACTCTCATCGCTGATGAGATGTCGTCAAACAGCATCTGTCACCACTAACAACCTCCTGCACACTCTTATGACTGCATTTTACAACTTTTGTTACAGTTTGGTACAGTATACAGAAATGCAGTGTAATCAGGCACATCGTAGTGAACTTGACACAGATTAGTTCTGGATGCTTCATATTCTGAATTTGAATTTAAAATATGTTTTTTCCGTCTTTGTAGGATTTTTTTTTTTTGTGCAGTGGTGGAAGAAATATTCACATCATTTACTCGATGATCTAAAGGTCACTCAAAACCTTAAAATGTGAGTATCATCATCAGAATGTACTAAATACCAAAAGTAAAAGTAGTAAAATGTTTCCTGTTAGTGTTTTAATATTATATCTCAATATCATTAATATTACGACTGCATTAATGTCAGTGTTGCATTTTACTGCTATAGATGTTTAACGTTGGCATCATTTTAACTGCTTTATATACTGCTCGCTAGTTTGATCTACAGCAATGCATCATGGTCTATAAGATTACGTTTTTTTATAGCATAAATGTCCTATAAAAACCACGTATCTCATGAGCGCAGAAAAACTGTTTTCAGCTTTATGTCGATGATTTCTCCAGCTAACCCAAGATGTTTTTAAAAATCCTTTTGTTGGTTAAGAAGTAGGAGAATTCTCTCAACACATAAAGGAACACTATATCCCTCTCTTTATTGCAAACATTCAAAATCAGTACATCTGGAGATATGTGGTATTCACAATTCTCTAACGTACAGGTTCCTTGAATTTGTACTTGTTACATTTCACCACTGTAACACTGACATGCTTCTTTCAGTGCTCAGCCGATGTAGACATGATGTTAGGGATCCATAAATGAGTTGATTTTTTCCACAAAACATTCTCAAATAAAGTCTGTTGTCTTGTTTCTTGTTGTTTGTTGTCCTCTGAATGTTTCCTACTAAGAACACATCTCAGCATCCTCCTGCACTGTATTTTACTTCCATTTTAAGACATTTATGTTTATTCAGTAAAAAAAACAAACTTTTGACTGAGTATATTTAGCAGCTTAAGGCCAATGCACAGAACAAGCTATTCATTGTCTGTATATTTTGAGCGAAGGTGTAACTGCAACGTGTTTTTGTTGTCTGACGGGGACTCCCATGATCCTCTGCTGAATTTCTGTTTCTTCACAAAAGCATTTCTTTGTTGAATCTGTTTAGGTGTTACTCATCACACCTATCTGTCCACAGCATGTGTTCTTCCCGGCTCCTGCCTCATTCTGAATGCATTACACCAAAAACATTCAGCCCCTGTCAAACAGTACACCTGTATGCCCAGATACACTTCACTGACTCTCTTCTTCCCCGCTGTCCTATTTACATTCCCTCCACTGCTCGTCTGCTGAGGAGAGAAAACAAGCTGCTGTAAAGCCTGCTGCCCAGAATTATATAAGTGTGTGTTTCTGCTGGCAAAACCCAAAAAAAACCACAAGATCACTGCAGTAAAATGTTGAGCACTAAAAACAAATGGCACACATCAACATCCTCATCGTGTTTGTTTTGTAATCAGATTGCTCCATTACTGAGCCGGAGGAGTGCTTCCTACCTGATGGATAGATTGGAAAGTTTCCTCCAAACTGTTTTTCTAAAATCTGCAATATGAGAGGGCTCATTTCATTCTACTGAAAGCTTAAACATAGACCCTTCACATGAGCCAAAAAAAATAAGAAAAAAAAGAGCTAGGAGTTGGGTGTCAGGACATGCATTACCACCACCGACCGTTAAACCATTGCAGAAGAAAACACCACAACAACATCTAAGAGATAACACTCGATAAGGTGGATGATGTTGATGCCAGTATGGCATTAACAAGTACAGTGGAGTCCATTAATTCCTGATTACATCTCAAAATTTTTCCCAAGCCATAATTGTTTGCACCTCCAGCAATCACTCCTGTCCCCCAAGGTTCTTATGCAATGGAAAGACTGTTCACTACTTCAGTAAATAGGATGACTTAAAGGAGATATTTCTAGTCTATTTCTAGGCTTAGCTCATGAAGCCCTTTGGCTCAGCCACATACAAGCCAAAAAGCTAACATTGTAGTGTCCATTATCCGGAATTAATGGACACCCTGCAGCCAATCAGAATCATAACTAAGTTTTTCGTAACTTTAAACCTTAATATCATCTGAACAGGTGTGTTAAAGAAAAATAAATCACCCCCCTCACAGTTGTCATAAACAGGGAAATTAGCTGTAGAGACCAAAACATTTTCTGAACCAGGCTGTAGACATGTTTAATTCTGCTGTGAAATTGGGGAATTACAGTTTTTAGCACTTCTGCATTGGCTTCATTTCCCGGCACCAGAGGTTGCCGCTTGGTTTTCACCTAGTCCATAATATGAAATCTAAAACCAATAAAACATTAGATGTAGAAAACATGATGTCAATATGCATCATTTTCACTGTGAGTGTGCATTCAGACAGGCTGCGGTGAAACATTGCAGGGTTGTGTGGTGGTGGTGGGTGAGGGGGGCTGAGGTGGGTTGCAGGAAATAACTTTTTATTTCTCCGGCTTTATCAAGACTGGTGCCCGCTCACTCTCATTGACTGTCTCTGTCACTCGACCAAAGCTCTCTTTCTCTGGCTCTCTCAGACACAAATCGGACACAAATCAAATTAAACTTCTTTGTGTCTCTATTTTGCAGCATAAACTACAAGCTAGACTCAGATTTAGAAGCTAGGTACATAAAATAAACAAAACCAGAACACACACACAGGTAAAGTATCAGAGTTTAGTCCATGAATCCACCTGGATAGTCTCTGTTTCAGAGACATTTCAGACTGACTGTGGATTTGAGCATTTGATTGGCGGCCACAGTGTGACATCAGGGTGCGTTTTTCAAAAAGTTGGATCTGGCTTAACTTCTCTGCTGACCGCCGCACCCAAAACAGACGACCCCAACTCAAATTAATGGAAAAACCTGCGTTTTCACCACAGCACCAGATCCTGTCTCAATGCAACCATATGCTGTTGATACACAACTTTACATGTCCCCACCAATACCCTTACTGCCTGTCTCCATGGTATACAGAAATAGATGACAAAAAACTACCTGAAATTCAATAGTAACCGTAATACACCTTATTGGTTCTAAACCCACACTCTCAAGGACAAATATCTGCTCCCTTCCATTTGTCCAGACCACCAAACCTATTGCAACACAGGTTAAGAGTCTTGGTGTAGTCCCGGACAACACCCTTTCATTCTCCAGCCACATAAACAATATCTCTGACGGAAAGCTGGGTGGCATCACCAACAAATGTATCCACCAACTTCAACTCATTCAGAACTCTGCGGCATGCATTATTTCATGAAGTCTACTGAACATGTCACTCCTTTGTTGATTCAGTTACACTTGTTCCATGTATCACAACTTATCAACTTTAAAATATTACTGTTAACCTTCAAAGCACTTCATATCCTGTCCCCTGCTTATCTTACAGGCCTTATTCAAACTTATACTCATTCCCATCAGCAGGTCTACTGGCACCACCGGCCATCAACCTCAGCACAATGGATACCAGAACTTTCTCCTACACTGCACCCAAATTCCTTTCCACCTCACGTCCATATACTGAACTCCATCACAGACTTTAAGACTATTCTTAAAACACATATTTTTACTCACTATAATTGTATTAACTACATCTTATTTCATAAGAACGATTGTAATTCATTATTGCCCAGTTGTTTATAGCATGTCTAATTTGTTGATTGTTAAGATATTTTTATCTTGTTGCTTGTATGTTTTCGATTGTATTTTTTTACTATATATAATGTATTGTTACCTTGATTGCCATGAAAGGCACCACTAAATAAAATGTATTATGTTCCCATCTGTTATGTCATTTCGTGCAGAACTATAATTGTAGAAATAAATAATTTTAATAGTGGATCAGTAAGTGTTAGTAATTGAATGAAGCAGAACAAAAGTTTTTGGTAAAAACTGAACTAAAAAAGTACTAATCAGTCAACCATCACTAACATTAAGGTATCAGAGTGAAGCCACACGTTCATCAGACACCAACAATGGAAGATTAACCAATCATCAGGTTGAGTAGTGTTTGTTTGCATGTGACTGGTTTATATATCCTCTGTCTCTTTGCAGTTTTTGTTACATATATTGCTTCTGGTTGTTTTCTTCTTGTCTTCTGAATGTTTTAAAGCAAAGAAACATCTCTCCTGCCTCCTGCTCCGTACTTAAGAGACTGCTCTCTCTCCTCTGGACATTTAGGTCACGTTTCATGTACATCATGAATTATGGTCATGCAGACTGTTTTCACCATATTTTATTGCATTGTGTTGCTCACCACACCAACTTTTCAGTCTCTGCCCAGCATAAAAATTTCTGTTCGACTTTTTGGCATTTCAACTCTGTTTCTAATGCAAACATTGAAAATGTAGGGGAAAAGAACCACTGTGAAATCCCAACACAATATCCATTAGCTATACCCACTTATCCTGTTAGAGGGTGGTGGGGGGCTGGAGCCAATCCCAGCTGACAATGAGCAAGAGGCGAGATACAACCTGGACTGGTCGCCAATCAATCACAGGTCTGACACATAGAGACAGACAATCATTCACACTTGAGTCGCTGCTTAACCAAACCTGCATGTCTCTGGACTGTGAGGTGAAACCAGAGTACAGACACAAGGAGAACAACGCTAAGGCCTCACTGGCCAGTAGGTTTGAATCCAGAACTTTATTACTGTGAGGTAACGGTACGCTGCACCACTGTGCAGACCAACCAATATTAATATACAAATTTCATAAACCCAGCAGTGGCGGTAACCATCTTGGAACAGCATGGCATGACTACAGCATAAGACTCAGTGGAGGTGTTGATCTAAAACTTTGTCTTTTCTTGGCTTTCCCATGTTTCAGGAAGAGTTTGACCTCAGAGGAACAAATTACCTTCATTTTTATCTGCAGGATCTCCAGAAGACTTGGAGGAAGCCTCAGCTCAACTCCCTCTGAGTCCAAATCAATAACAGCAATGCTGTGGAAAAGAAATGAAAGTGAGTGTCCTTGTTATGTTATGAGGAAGGTTATCTTAATCACAGTCAGGGATGTGGAGAGGCTGAGTGTGTCGGTAAACGTGACACTGAAGTCATGTTCTGAGTTCATCATCATCATGTAATTTTCTGTCAAATTAAAGTATCATGAATGTATTAAATGTATATAAATAAATTTAAGCAGATTTTTTTTCAATAAGTGGAAGGGAAGTTGTTGCTGCTAGCATTTGTACCATATTGTGGTAAGCTATCAGCTAAATAAAGTTTAGTGTTGCTGAATTTAGTTTTGTCTTGCTAGCTAGCTTAGCTTCAACTGTCTGTAAACTCACTCTCAGCTCCAATGTCACTTTCCTAAATACACTGGAAAATAAGGCATAAATAAATTTGTATAATCATAATCATTGATTGTGATCTGATAACTGGCCTGCTAACCAGAGGCAGCCTGAGATCATGAATCACAAGAGAAGCCATCTTGCCAGGCGTCAAGCTATCTGCTTGTGTTGGAGCACAGCGGTTTAAACCCATCTGCGTCCTGTCCCGTCACCCTGATAGCATGAGCTATCAACCTAAAATTAATGCTAGGTGTGTGTGAGAATGTGTGTGACTTTGCTTGAAAAAGGCTGATTAAGAGGTTAGCGTAGATGCTGTTAACAGCATTTTACCCTCTCTGCACTGGCATATAGTAAAATCACCTACAAAGCTCTTCATGGTCAGGCCCATCATATCTTAGAGCTCATAGTTCCCTATTACCCCACTGGAACACTGTGCTCCCAGAGTGCAGGGTTCCTTGTGGTTTCTCTAGACTCTAAACCAGGGCTATTCAATTAATTTTGAATTGGGGCCAGTTCATGAATTTGAGGCAAAATAAGGTGCCGGAGAATATGAGTAATCACGGTAACAAATAAAGAAATTACAACAACATACTGAAGGAGTCAATATATTCTATTTTGTAAATGCAGAACAACATATGCACATAAATCCACTCATGGACTACTACTGTCAGTTGTTTACATTTTCATTCATTTAACTGACAAACAACTTCAATTCCAAGTGCACCAACAAATATAAAAAAAACAAAACTGCATAGTATGCTTCTAATTAAACTGCATAGTATGCTTCTAATTATAACAACATAACAGTGCAAGGCACATTTCAAACTGCTTTCAACAATAATCACCTCAACAATTTTAGCCCTGCTAACATGAGAAAAAAAAAAAATCACTGTAACAGTCCCTTAGTTGACCTCTCTTTACATTTTTTTTCTTATCTGCCTATATTGAAATTGCATCAGACACCTCAATATTCAGTTCAGTTGAGCCATACCATATCAAGAAAAACATTAAGTGCATATTACGAGGTGAATAACATGTTAATTGCATCATACTGTTCAAAAATCAATCCTCATTACTTGCTTGACTAACATGACTGTCACCTTGCATGTAGTTTGCCAACATTTGCCATCTAATGAGAGAAATGGCATTTTTTTGACTTAGCAAGAGCAGTGAAGTCAGGTGTACATGTTGTCAGGGCAATGCGCAAGCAGTGTTGCAGATGCTGGTCAGTGAGGGATATGCGATTGTGACTTGCGAATGGCATTCATGTGTGAGAATGACGACTCACAAGTGTATGTTGAGCCAAACATTGTCAGAAGAAAAAGTGCAAGACCCCTTGAGTGTGGAAATTTCTCTCGGCTGACTACATGGGTCCAGAATTTTTCAAAACCTGCCTGCTGCAATGACTGTCGCAAGTCATCTGACAACTGAATGTCAATGAGTTCCAGTTGTAAAAAACCCTCATCCAATGATGGTACTAGCTCCTTTCCTTTCAATGCAAGGTCTGCCTCAACATTCACACAGAAAGGGTCCTTAACAAATCTCATCACTTCACTGGAGATGCTGAAATCATCAAACCTGGTGGCAAAGTGGTTTTTCAGTGAGTCAATAAAGCCTGACATCACCTGGGTAATTTGCAGGCCAGATTTCCTTAATGTGGGGAAGTGGAGCAGCTTCCCAGGACAAAGATCAGCAGAGAAGAGTGAGAGCTTTCTTAGAAAAGCATGAAGTTTCTCCACAAGTTCTGAGACTGTTTTATCCCTGCCCTGCAACTCCATGTTGAGTTGATTCAAATGATGGAAAACATCACTCAAAAAGCAAACAGTGGCATTAAGTTCATCATTTCCCATCAGAGACAGAAACTTGCCAGCTTTTTTTTCGATTTTGAAGACTGGAGAAACACCAGAATCTCCTCTTTTGGTTCACAAAAACGTTTCAATGCGTTTCCTTTGCTAAGCCATCTAATGTCATTGTGAATGAGCAAATCTTTGTATTCAGCAGACATGTCAGTCAACAGCTTGCGGAAAAGGCGGTGCTGTAAACTGGAGGTGCAACGGATAAAGTTTATAATTGCCATGACAGAGTCCATGGTCTCTTTTAACGCACCACTGAGTTTGGCACACAGAAGCTTTGGTGGATGAGGCAATGTAGCGATCTCATATGTGGAGCCACGGCTGCCATCCTCGCGGCAAGCCCCTGATCCCTGCCCACCATCGAGGGCGCACCATCCGTCACCAGCATGTTGACGCGCGCCAAATCCAAGTTGTTCTCCTCAAAGAATGAAGCAATTTTGGTGAATAAAATCTCACCAGTGGTGTGCCCATCCAGGGGAATTAGTCCAAGCAGATCCTCGCGAAAACATTCTCCATCAAACAATCGCACATAGAGGCACAGCTGCGCAACATCACTGTTATCTGTCAACTCATCCACTGCCAAAGACATCACCTCAGCCTTCCTAGGCTTGTCCAAAAGCGTCTCGAAAATGTCCAATGCAAGGGACTCAACTCTCCTCATATTTGACGTGTCAGATATTGGAATTTGCTTGATCGAATCAATAACACTTTTTCGGGTTTTCTCATCTGTTACCACCTCATCAATGGATGCCAGCATACACTCCTTGACTATCTCCGAGTCTGTAAACGGCTTTTTCTTTTTCCCCAATATCCATGCCACTCGTAACGATGCTGCCGTTGCTCTCTCTTGATCCGTACAGGCCCAGAACAATATGCGACGTCTTTGCTCATAACAAAATGTGAGCCCTGATATCTTCTGCCTCCGAGCGGCAGAGCCCGGTGGGAAAGTATCGTTGAAGTTAGCATGCGTTGTGTTGAAATGCCTTCTTAAATTATACTCTTTACACACGGCGAGGCACTCGTTGCAGATTAAGCACACAGGATTCGCATCAACTGCAATAAACGCGTATTTCTCTGTCCATTCATTGTTCAACTGCCTGTTCTCTGAGTCAACTTTTCTTTTTTTTAACTGCACGAGAGAATATACAGTTAGTCATAGTCATGCACTATATGAGACTATCCGTATGTAATAATCCCAGTACACTCTAAGGGCCGGTACAAAACTCCTAAGGGACCGGACCCGGCCCGGGGGCCGCCAATTGAATAGCCCAGCTCTAAACAGTCACGCCCAACATAAGCCAGGTTCTGTTCGAGGTTTCTGCCTCTTAAAAGGAAGTTTTTCCTTGCCACTGTTGCCAAGTGCTTGCTCATGGTGACCTGTTCTATATGACATCATATGGTTCATTGATCTGATTAGTTTACGTTTGCCTGTGACTTCCCAGATGATCTTGTGTAACAAACCATCTTGCACACTCAGTGTACTAGCCGTCTATCATATAAAACCCTACTTGACGGTTGGCTCCCTGTACACATGAATGGGATAAAATTATTTAATCATATGGCTCTTGGCTGGATAGAATGGATCAAATTCAGATTTTTGGGGGTTTGTGACAGCTCGTCCTTTTCCAATGGGAAAATTCTCTTCTTAGTGCCATTGTGTCACATAAAGATACAAGATGTTGTAATACTTTGTGCTGTCACACCACAGTTCACACTCCAGCTCTATTCCTTGAGGCTTTATCATTGTAACAGCTATATCGTGGGTAAGAGGTGTATTTTACACTTTTTTTCAAAGGACATAGTTAAAGTTTTATAGCTTATAAGGCTTTCATCCCATCTCATAATAACATCTAATAATTTGAATAGGGAAAACACTTTCAGCCTAACTGTAATGGACTGAAAACAGGCTAATGGGCTGAAGAACTCAGTGCCCTGTCAATCTCCTCAAACTAATCTGAGGAAAGGGGAGGGTTATTCACTCAAATCCATTAGAATGTATTACCTTCTCAAGTTCTTAAAATGAAATAAGGAACTTAAATTTGAATGGGTAATTCATGAGAATAGTCTAATTTTTAATTAGGGGAAAAAGTAACTTTCATTATTTCAGACCTTTTAAACTGCCCAATCTGCCCAGTTAAACAAAGATGAATAAATGATGAAAAATAAAAAACACTGAGACACAGCAACACTGAGCAGGAGACAAGCATATACAATGTTTTTATTGCACAGGAAGTGTCACCCACTGTGACGTCACCCACTGGTTTGTGGACCATTTTGAGGCCTCAAATTTGGCATTATGGTTATTTTGGTTTTTGGTATTTGGAGTCTAGTTGCTCTTGCTTTCGACAAAATGGCAGCCTGTCTGGTCACAAATGTTCTCTTTCTCTACTTTCTCTTTTTGACTTGGGCCTGATGTGTCGAAGAAGACTTGAAACTAGCAAATGAAACCATAAACTCATGAGGAAACTGTTTACTTAGGTAATAAATCAAGAGGGAAGTAGCGTCATTTCACCATAAGACTATAAAATCATACATCTATTTGCAGCCAAAGTAGCTCCCCTGGTGGCCATTAGAAAGAATGCAGGTTTAAGACAGCGTTTGTCGTCAGATGGTAAAACATATTTTTATGTTGAAGGCTTGATTGATGAGTCTCTCTGTAATGAATCATGTAGTAATGGTTCACGTCAGTTTAATCATGTTTTTCGGTAGGTACATCAAGATGGGATGTTTAATTTGCATTTTACTGTATATTCATTCATTCATCCATACAGTTTCCATGGTTTAAAAAAAACAAACAAAAACAAACACTGTGCTGTGCACAATCTGCGAAAATTGATGTTGTTAAAGTCCTCCACTTGCCTACACACGTCAGACACTAGTCGAACCTGGATCAGATGTTTACATGTCACACTGTCCTGGTTTCTTTCTGGTTTCTGCCTCATCATTATCAGGATACCAGTGATAAATTAGCAAACTAAGATGTGAACATGGTGATCATTATACCTGCTTAATATCATCATGTTAGCACTGTCACAGAGCTCACAGCGGGTGGTGTTAAGACACTTTTTTTGAGGGATATGATTTAATTATGTTGTTTATGACGCACTGAAGATGATTTGCAGTAAAACCAACACTTCATGTAAAGTGTAACTAAAAATATACACAGGTGCTGAATACACAATAGACACAGTACTGCTGATGCACACCTGCACATTGAGACACAATCAGCCCGACACACATTCTCTCGAGCAGCCTCCTCTTCATCATCTCCCTCCGGGTCGAAGGCTATAATTAGCTGTGGCCCCCTGGGGTCCCTGCAGGCATAGATGACCCATTCTGGATGCTCTGCAATTAATGATCCACATGCTGTCCTGTCACGCACACAGTACATTATTTACTGTTAACTTTGGCTGTGAAGGAAACACTGCATTTTTTTTTTCCATCAAGGCATTGCTATGAGGCACAATGTTTATTTACAAATACACCCCAAGGATTGTGGGAGACAGAAACCATCTCTAGAACCAAGGATGAGGTCAGCGGTAATAGCTGTGGGTTTTTCTTCTTCCCTCCCATCCTTCCATTTGTCTGCAGATGTCATTATCAGAGGCTTGTTGCACAGCCTGAGTCTCCTCAGTGTTATTTTTCATCATTTATTCATTTTCGTTTAATTGGGCAGATAAAACAGTTTAAAAGGTTTGAGATAATGAAGGTTACTTTTCCCAGGATTAAAAGTTAGACTATTCTCATGAATTATCCTCTCAAGTTTAAGTTCTTTATTTCATTTCAAGAAGAAGAAGGTAATTCATTCTAATGGATTTGAGAGAATAACTCTCTCCTTTCCTCAGATTAGTTTGAAGGAGATTGACAGGACACTGAGTTCATCAGACTTGACACATAATGACTGATGACTGACAAAAACAAATGACTTTACAGTCCATTACAGCTAGGCTGGAAATATTTTCCTTATTCAAATTATTATGAGTCTTCTAAGCTATAAAACCTCAACTATGTCCTTTAAAAAAAGAGTTTTAAATACACCTTTTACCGACATTATAAGTTAGTTACTATGACCAAGCCTCCAGTATTAGAGCTGAACTGTGGCATAGTGGCAGCACAGCTGGTATCATTACATGACACACACTGTCATTGGAAAAGGACCAGTATCACAATCTATTCTGTCCAGCCAGTATGATAAATTAATTAGAAATGTGCCTCTTCAACATTACATGTTAGGTATGACATATATGAAATAGCATCCAAGCCACTTTAAAGGTCAAGTGTGTAGGATTTAATGGCACCTACCAGTGAAGTTTCAGATTGCAACCAAATGAATACTCTTCCCCACATCACCCTCTCCTTTCAAGCATGAAAGACTAGAAAGCAAAAGGCCATATCTAGATTAGGGTTTGATTTGTCTGTTTTGGGCTTCTGTAGAAAAAAGGTGGTTCAACATGGCGGACTCCATGGAAGAGGACCTGCTCTCACTGTAGAAATAAGGGCTCATTTTAAGACAATGAAAACACAACTATTCTTACTTTTCAGGTGATTATACACTAATGGAAACATACTAAGGAATATTGTATTCCATTCCTGCCAATAAATCCTCCAAAATGTTACACACTGGACCTTTAATGTTAATGTCGCAATGTCAATTCTCCCAGACTGCACACAGCATAGTCTTCTGTTTTTAACATTCATTCATGTAAACTGTATGGTGGAATAACTTAATATCTACTAAAATGCTTCAAGATACAGCATCGGAGCAAATACAAATTAAAAATCCCAACTTAAGATCTTGTCTTTCTCTTCTCTTTGAATAAGAAAAATTTGATTAAACTGACGATAAATGTTACTATGTGATTCATTATAGAGAAACTTAGGTTTCAGTGGAACAATTTGTTTTAAAATCTGACTTAAACTTAAAATCAATTCCTTTCTTTTTACATAATCACGTGTAAATTCACCACTGTTTTCCAGCCATTAATTTAAAAAGGTCAAGGCCAAGGCCATTCATTCCATGTTAGCGAAAGCAGATCATCATGCAGATAAAGATCCAGATATTTTTTCTCAGGTGTTGGAGACCAAAGCAGAGCTAAAAGATGAATAAATATTGGACTCATAGACACAGACATGACACCAATGAGATTATTAATAGAGGCAAAGAGGCCCTTTCTGGTGGATCACCACGGGACCTTTTTCCAATAAAAATATGTACAGTAGTGAATAGTGAGAGACAAATATTTTTATTGATCCTGTTTAAATGGTGCCATTAATTACACATTTGATGTTTGATGTTTCAAAGTCAACAAAGCAGTCTGTCGTAAAGATAGTAATGTACCATTTAGTTTTGGTTGAACCTGCTCAGTGAACTACATCTCTCATCTAGCATCCAGTATACGCCACCAAGACCACCTCAGCACATTTAACTCTAAAAACTATCAAAAGAGGTGAAAATCATTACAAGTCTTGACATGTTAGGAGCAGGAGCTACTTAAAGGAAAGTTAGTCAGTTTTAGAGTTCATGATGTCACTGATGCTACTTTGGTGTGTATTCTTGCGAATTATGTTATTGTCAGTTTTAGGACAAACTGTGTCTCAGTATTGACTACCATACATATTTTTTTCAAACTAAGGTGGGGCACACCAGAGGGAGGGGGGGGGGGCAGACTTTGCCTCTCTCTTGCTCTGTGACTGCTAATGCGGAGGCATGCGTTTGCTAACATGTTAGGTACCATGAGGGTGATTTATAAGCATATAATACGTGTGTTTTCAGTTTGTTCTATTGACCTCAAATGCCTAGAAGAATCAGATAGGAGCTGAGTTTTTTTTTTTTTTTTTTTTCTTTTTTTTTAATACTTTTTGCCTTGGCTACACCAGGGCCGGCGACTAGCTTAAGCTGGCTATGTGGTTGCTAGGGTCACAACTACTAGGGGGAGCCACACATTAAATTGGACTAACGTTCGTAAGTCGCTCTTTACGTTATACGGTGTTAAGTTGACTGACTCGCTCAGGACCTGCCAACTCTTGAGCGATAAACATGTGAAAAGCACGCTCTCGCACCACATTTCCATTAACCAACATATTTATATTTCTTCCTTTTCTCCTGATCCCAGTCTGAGTCACAGTTATCAATTTGAAGGCATCACAGAACTGTATTGTCATTTTGAGTCTTGGTTTCTCGGTCTGGAGTATATTTGTGTAAATGGCTTCATTCAGCGGCTCTACTGGCAGCAGCACAGTGTCTCTACCTCTACTCTGGCACCGTGAGTTACTATGGTTACGGGAACACCCTGAAAATTTGGAATGATTTTCAATAGAATTATGAATGTAGCCTGATTGTTCCTCAATGCTGAAATCCTGTATCACAACATGACAAATCTCACGCCAAATAAAAGTGAAGCCTCAAAGCCCCTACCTCATGAAAACTTCATGTATGTTAAATTGCTCTGCATGCAGGGCATACATCATCATCATGCTTTGGTAGTTATCCTC
Source organism: Sciaenops ocellatus (assembly GCA_033000465.1). Taxonomy (NCBI): domain Eukaryota; kingdom Metazoa; phylum Chordata; class Actinopteri; family Sciaenidae; genus Sciaenops; species Sciaenops ocellatus. The sequence goes on along the minus strand of CP136871.1, from coordinate 23,658,221 downwards.
GCTCTTATTGAACAGGCAGGATCTCTGCTTAATATCTTCATTTGGCGTTGGTTCTTTGTGGTCTTCAGTAAATATTTAGCTCAAAAATCTGTCAAATCCAAACCAAATATTTCAGATAAGAACTCTTTGTTTCTGACTTTCTAGTTTAATAATAACTTTTTTTTTTTGGTTTGTTTTCTGGACGAAATGATCCTGCATGATCCATGATCTGTGAACAATTTGTTTTTACTGTTCACACATGATGTTTCTGTTTGTAGCTACTTGCCAACCCTCAAAGAAAGGACAAGGTTTGATGTTGAATGTTTTGTCCATCTCTATTGTGTGTGTGTGTGTGTGTGTGTGTGTGTGTGTATGTGTGTTCATTCAGTTATTAGCGGTGTGTGTGATTTGTTGACTGCACTAAGAGTGTTTTGGGGCCACAAGCAAAACTTGTTTAGGGCCACTAAAAGCCTAGGGCCAGCCCTGCGTTACGCTATGCTACAATTAGCAGTGGCATGATGAGGCATGTCGCACTGCACGTTTGGTGTTGAAGAATGTTTTTAATCAGCAGCGGGACAAAAACCACAAAGATCGTCACATCCTTCATTTTTAAGAGCTGAACAAAGAGTGGAGAGGAAATTAATGCTGCTGGTCTCCAAGTATCCATATCTACACCTCTATACCTGCTTGGAGAAACATTTCGTTCACTACAGGTCTATTAGGTAAGCAGCAGTCAGCTAGGGTCATCCAATCATCTCTGTGGATATTCCACATCATAGCAACCATAGTGTCTTAGCTGGAAAAATGCTGCGTCTCCAAAGCGCTCCCTGGGTGGACACAGTCTCTGAGTGCAGCTTTACATTTAAAGCTGAAATGCAGACAAGACATTGTGCTGATGTTCTTGACTTTCATAACTGCTTATTGTGACTGTGATGAAAAGGTGTACTGTACAGACACATTTGACTTAAAACCAGCCCATTCATCCAACAGACACCGCAGGGAACAATCTGATGTGTTTCTGCTGAAGAAAGAAAGAGCCGTCTGCAGAAATAAACAGTTTGCAGACTCATGGTTATGGATGAGTTTACATTTAGAAAAAGTCAATTTGTTTAAACCATTTTTCATTGTGCAGTTTATAAATAGTCCACGAGATTCCCATGAGATGTAAACAGCAGATTTCACATGCTAATCATCCATCTGATTTACATGTTGATATCACACACAATTCATCCTTATCTGAATATGAATATGTTCAATCTGCAAAAATAAGCACACGCCTCCTCCTACATGTGCGGAGGCATTATGCTCAGAAAATGTCAAGCATAATGTGTTTTCAGAAATAAAAAAAAAACAACAAAGGAAAACAGCAACACTGTGGAGTGTGGCAGCAGTTTAGTTCGGAGGGAGCTGATGACGAGGAACAGACAAGCTGTCAGCTCAAGTGGAGTTTTATTTTTTATGACTTGGGAGGATTTGTGGTTTCTGGACAGTTTAAAGAGCAGAACAGGGAATCGCTGCACTTTACTCCTGCAGTTTCATCACATATGGCATTTTGAGTTCAGTTAAAATTTTGATTTTTTTCATAGCCAACCCATAAATCAAGAGTGCGAAATGAAAACTCAGCTCTTTGGGATTCATTTTTCCAGTGTTAAATCTTCTGAAATTATCAGTCCAGATTAAAAAATCTGGGATCAGTGACGACAGTATCATCTGAATTGGATCATTGTTTGCTGACAATATTGTTAAAAATTTAAAATGGTACCCAATCTACCATTAACCCCTGCATGTTTTTGTATTTGCGAAGAAGTTGACTTTCATGTCTTGTTATCTCATTTCAGCATTTATTAACATTAAATGTGTGTCAGCAAACAGAAACCTGGTTGACTGGCGAAAAAAGAATTCTCAGTTTTCTTTGATTTCAGCCCATCAAAGCAATTGGAGGTTTCATTCAGACAGGGATGACTGAAAATTGGAGCAATTGGAAGTTTTGACGATGGATTGATGGTAGAGGGGGTCCCGAGGAAAATTTGTCTTTTTCTTTGTGCATGTCTTTAAAAGGGAGCTCAGGAAGGTCCCTCCTCATCTTGTAAAATAGACTCTTTGATTGTCTGCTTGGAAAGTGTTTGTGCTCATCAGTGTGACGATCAATGAAGCAATCAATTCCCCAAACTAAATATGGTGAATTCGACTGGGTAGTCCGACGGAAAACAACTTTGGTTTCATTCCCTCATCCATGTTCACAGCTTTCCTCATTAGTGCTTCAGCCCTCTCCAGCATTATCTGTTTTTCTGTTTAAATCCAGACCATAATTTACAAAATGAACATCCTGATGTACGGAAGAAGACTTGAAACTGGAGAGTGAGACCATAAATCGATGAGGAAACTGTTTAGTGAGGTAAAAAAGTGGGAAGTAGTAGTTTCCTCATAAGACTCAATACAATCAGACCTCTTTTTGCAGCCAAAGGAGCTGCCTCTGCTTGCTAGTACTAATAATGTAGGTTTAAAAGTTTAAGTCTTGTATACTGCATGAGGTTACAGTGATTCAGGCACAGGAAGACAAAATCAACAGTCTTAGTCTCACTTTCACAGCTCATATTGGCTCAGTTGTCTTTCCAACAGGAGAAACTGGTGTCAATGAGCAGCAAACCTGTTAGAATCACTGAACAAATAAGAGATGGGTGCAGTGATTCAGAACAGTGGTTCCCAACCTGGGGGGTTTCACTCTTTAAAAATAGTATGTTAGTCGGCCACACCTATTTTATGAATGGACCGTCAAAGTACTTGTGACTCAGCAGTACCACAAGAGAAAGAGCTGTTTTATCTTGAGAGTTAACTTTTGTTTTATTGAGGGACGAGACTCTGGCTGACTTGAAGCCAAAGCAAAATGAAACATCAGGACATTTCCTTCCTGGTCAGAGGTACGCTGGCCCAAAGTCATCTTTAGTTTATGAATGAACAGGATGACAGAGGATGTGTGTGTATGGGACAACTGTTGGGTTGTAAAAAAGAAAAAGAATGTTAAGCTTATACTACAAAAGACACATTTGTTTTTGAGCATTCAGTATCAACTATAAGTTGTCTATTATTGTACAGACAGCAACCAAAAGTGGTCCAAGGGAGGAAAAGCAGTGAACCAGTCATGTGTGGCCAAAACACATTGATGCACATGGGGAGTGAGCGTGTGGTCTGATCTAACAGACTGCTGAAAAAGTTAATGCTCCTTCTGATAGAAAGGTGTCAAAACACACAGCACATCACAGTTTGTTGTGTATGGGGCTGTGTAGCTGCAGACCAATCAGGGTGTCCATGCTGGACTCTGTCCACTGCTGAAAGCACCAACAATGACCACGTGAGCATCAGAACTGGACCACAGAACAGAAGAACGTGGTCTGGTTTGATGAATCACGTTTTCTTTTACATCACAGCATGACCTCCAAATTTCCCAGATCTCAATCCAAACAAGTCTGAGTCGGTGTATGATTGTATATAAAAAGATCCTCGCACTCACAACACTTCCTGTGACTGAGACAAATTCACGATGTGTTTAAAATGTGACTCTCTCTCTTTCTAAAAAAAAAAAAAAAAAAAATGTAGTATGTTACAGCTACCGCCGTGCAGCTTAGGGTCAGTGCAGGCTATGTATGTGTGTGTGTGTGTGTGTATGTGTGTGTGTGTTCTGTGCCCTGTTTCATTAAGTAGGACCGAGGTGGCTGCCAGTACCTGGTTGGCCCAGGAGCAAAAAGGCGGGGTCACGTCGGCGACACCGCACAGGGATGTGCAGGGTCGGGATTGGCGGAGCATCTTGCAACATACCGCCAATCAGAGGGCCCCACGAGCAGCATCCAGACTATTTAAACTGGGAGCGTGGCACCATCAGGACGCCTGTTTTTTCTTTGTGTGTTGTGAGCTCGCCTCGATTTGATTCAAGAAAAACTCGGTTGGAAATTGTGGAGGTTTGTGGTGTGCATGGGCTAAGGTTAGATTTGTGGATCTACTGATTTCACACCTAGGATTACTTTTGTTAGATACACTAGTTTAGGGGTGCTGTTTATTGATGTATTTTTTGTTATTGCTAAATAAGTTAGATAGTGAGGTTTTTGTTTCTCGTTTTGTTTTACATAAGATAGCATAGACTCTGTTTAGAGTTCTCTTTATGTTATATTTTTTTGTTTTGTTGAACAGCATCCGCTCGCCCTTTGTTCCCTTTTGCCTCACCTCCTTTTGTTGTAAACAAATTGAATTTTCGTTTAATAAATACCTTTGATTATAACCCGAACATCGTGGTTGTTATGTTACTCCCTGATACCCCTTAGCCGGGCCTAACACAGTAGCACATATATGTACCCAAAGCACAGTGAGCAGTCTCAGAGTGGGTTGTTCAGGGTGAGCAGTGAACTGTGAACTGACTGACCTCCTCTGAACCACGACGGCTGAATGTGTCGCTGCAGCTCAGAGACCACCTGGGACTGAACCCACCTGCAGCCAATTAAAATGTCCAAGAGCCAGAGAGAGGCAGTGACCCACCCGCCCCCACCTCACAACACACACACTCACACACACACACCTGCTGATCCTCAGAGCTGTGAATCAATACCTGGAAGGTTAAAAATAAACTTTTTGTGCGTCAGAATCCATCAGGGCTGACGAACTGTGAAATCAGCTGACAACGTGACAGGAAGGTTCCTGTGAAAACTGGGGGGGGAAAACACTAAATCCTTTGTTATATTCTTAATATGCAGCAGTTAAACTTACAATACATACTGATTATTGATGACCGCAGTATCTCAATGACACGTTTGATTATTAAATGATTCCTGCAGTCCGCAGGTGGAGAATGGAAGACCTCTCTTCTCAGCTGCTGCTTCACTGCTGTGAAGAAGAATTTAAAGTATTTAAAGGAATATTAACCTGTTTTTCAAATCCTATGTTTCAATATTTTCATCAGGGTTGGGTATTTATAGCAGAGGAGGGCTGTTTGCTCTCCACAACTAAAGAAGAAGAAGAAGTAGAAGAAGACGAAGAACTCTATTAATCCCTCAAGGGGGAAATTCTTTTTTTCTTTTTTACATGCATTTTAACCCCGAAACACAACCACACACACACACAAAGGGCTCATAGACATGCCATGTGGAGAGAGATGGTGGAGTGATGGGCAGCCACAAGAGGAGTGCCCTGCGAGCAATTGGGGGGTTCGGTGCCTTGCTCAAGGGCACCTCGGCATTGCCCAAGAGGTGAACTGGCACCCCTCCAGCTACCAGTCCACCTTCCATACTATGGTCCATGCTGGACTTGAACCGTAGTTGCTTTATACAGCAAACGAGTAGTAGGGCAAAAATGCCATACTCCTACAACCTGCAAGGAGAGGGTCACAGCACTGACAGCTGAAGGAGTCAGCAGGCTGTTTGGTACTGTTTGGTAGTTTTGCTAGCTTGTCTTTTGAGAATTTGTGATGCTGCATCAAGCTGCAACATCTATGCCTGTGAGGTAAAGCCAAGGCACATTACATATTTTTGTGTGTATTGTCAGAAAACAAGACAAGTATGAGGTAATGATGTGATTATGACTGCTAAGTTTCAACCATCAGTCATTCCCAAGCTGCAGCACTATAGGTGTAGACTGAAGTTTTAATGCAGAGTTTCAGAAGCAGGACCACACCTCAACCCTAACCCTCTCGCCCTCTTTCGCTCTCATATTCTGCAGCCCTTCTGCCCACCCCATTTCTCCATCACCTTCCTCCTCTCCATAGGATCCTGAGGGGGGTCTGTCATGCCTGGGTGCTACAGCGGATCCGCGATTGAAGCTTCCCCACAACTAAGCAACAGACTGAAGAAGTACAAGAGTTCACTCTTCACTCACAATCTTTCGTTTTGTCATCATTTAAACGTTTTAATAATTTAAACGTATGTTGTTGGTGGTGTGGTCCGTGCTAGTGAATCATATTAAAGAAAGTCGTCTTCTTGTCTTCAGTAATAACGGCAAAATGCCAAAACATGATGGGCTGAAAGCTGATCACAGACTGAGTGTACAGCTGCTAATAGATGTAACTTAATATTAATGTTAGTTTGTGCAGATTCGTGTTCAAACAGTACAGCTCCTCCCTGTGTCACACTGTGACTGACCCCAGTCGATGTTAATCACATAAACAGGACCGCTTTCAGCATTTTGTCATTTCAATATAAAACTAATAAGCTTTTCTTTGAATTGATCTGCGCTCCCTCGTATCCTCCTCCTCCTTTCTGGAATGCAAATTCGTTAATACAATGTAAACTTTCAGAGAGTAATTGGCCCCGGGGCCACCTACAGCGGCTGGATGAAAGTGCTTAGTAATGAGAAAAAACTATAGTGTGTCTGTCAAAGAGCCAATTAAGCTGATGTTGCAGGATTTCCTGTCGGTGTGAGACTGGTTTACCGGAGATAAGTTGGAAAGAGGAAAAACTGACTGTACTGCAGACTGTTGTTTCAGTCTAACCTGTCTGTTGAGTTTGTCTGATAACTGCTGGTGTTGTGTTATTGTTGTAGGCAATTCCAGTTCCAGACAATCAAGGATGCATGTCAGTGACGTCAGTTAAGTTATGTACGTAACTGTATATTTTTGGTACAGCCTGTCAGACAATTGGGGCTTCTCCCAGACTGTTGGGGTTTTGGAATAATGGGCAAATGGTAAACTTTAGATATAAATAGCTGTTTAAGGGTCCAGTATGTAAGATTTAAGGACATTTATTGGCAGAATATGGCAGAAATGAAGAATAATATTCAGACGTATGTTTTCATTACTGTATAACCACCTGAAAATAAGAACCGTCTTTCAGCACTGGCTCTGAGAGGGCCTTTTGCATTTTTTCAAAGCCATGTAATGGCAACCTGCCACACAAATGTTTAGCTGACCTCCAAAAAAAGTTGTGAAATGTAACTTTATATTTTTAACTGTGCTTATTATATTGGGATTATATTTTAATTACATGAAATGTTTTAATTGGAAACTATTATTATAATTTAACCCACAAACTATACTATACGACTATTATTATATGAACATAAAAAGCTAATGTTGTATGTTGTATTTAAAATACAGTATGATATTTCCATACACAGTAAGCAGTGTGGGTGAACCTGATAGAGACTGGCACTGACACACACAATAAAAATAAGAAATAATGTCTGACAGTCACTGCAAATGTTTACAGAGTTAGAACTGCTGTCTTACTTTTTGGTGCCTTGTTTTCTTCTCATTAGATCAGTAATCTAGGTGAGCAGTCTGTTTTATTCAAATTCTTATTTTGGACACCTCAGTGGGATGAATTTAATTTTCCTTTTGTTGATTACTTTGGCACTGTCCACCCTGAAGCTGATTACTTTCTGGCAGTCACTTCATAAATACAACCAGTGTGTTCTGCCAACCTGATTCTTCCTCTGCGGGAACAGAGTCAGCCCGCTCTGTCACAGTTCTGTTTCAGATGGTTCTCCCTCAGGCTCAGCCCAACACTCACTGCAGACAAAAGTACTGCTGATTATTATTGATTATTACTTCTGGATGCATTTGAGACTTTCTGCCACAATGGCCATAGATTGTTAGAGTGTCCAATCATCCACTGGTTCGCCATGAGGTTCAGTGTTGAGACTACATATCGTTACCACATCCAGCCACTAAAAGAAGAATAAAAACATATAAGCCATACCTCTTCTCCTGCAGGAGTAATAGACATCATGTGCAGGCAGCTGAAGGCTTTTTCTGTGCCTCAGGACACTTTTTGGTTTGATATGTTTTAGTCAATCCAAGATGTTTTTTTGCTAAAACTCAGTGGAAACAATTAGAAAATAATCCTGCATTGCAGAACCAATCCAAGTCTTCAAGGAGGTGACATCCATTTTCTGTTACTCAGCACAGATACAGGACTCAATTGCAGCACTCGGGAGACAGATACAGGAGATAAACAGTTTTTAATCCAAGGCAAAGGTTCGGAACACAGGAGTTCAGTCAGGTAAAGCAGGCAAACAATCCAAAGAAGTAAGGCAAAAGCAGGGTCAAAAAAACAGGCAAGGGTCAAAACTGATGAGCACACAAGAAAACCGCTGGAAAGTAGGACTCATAATACACTAACAATCTGACAGTGGGGAAGGGGAAACAAAGGGTTTAAATAACCCAGAGCAAATGAGGTGATGAGACACAGGTGTGTGTGATTAGGGGCGGGACAACCACAAGGGGGAAAACCTGGAGGCTGGAGTAGGCGTAGACAGAGGAGGGACTGACTGTGACATTTTCAATGTTTTAAAGTGCTGCATGTGACAAAGTAATTAGTTTTATCTCAAGTTTGTTTCACTCCTGAGGAATGGAGGAGAGCATTGTTTCAGGTGAGGCAGTCCTTATCGTAAGGGGCATACGTTTGTTCGCAGTCATTTTTGCTACTGTTCACGCGATTACTTTGCTTATAGAAATCTTAAGGCAATCAATAGACGCTGAGATCTCGGATCGTCTGAAATCACAAGACTAATTTGTTTAATTTGTATTACTCTAGTTTAGAAAAGATGAACATCTCTGTGAACAGTGCTTCGGACTAAATGCTAATGTCAGTATGCTAACATGATGGAGTTTATGGATCAAACAATTTCCTCTTTGCATGGTCTTAGCTGTAATTTGTGGATGCAGTGATTAACTGTGTTCATGGACGTTGCTTTTTGGAAGTGTTCGTCAGCTCATGCAGCGATGTCCACAACAGAATTATGTCTGTTTTCGATGCAGTGCCGTCTGAGGACCTGAAGATCACGACCATCCAATACTGGTTTTCGACCTTGTCCCTGTTCACATGTACGTGTACCTAAAAAGTGGCCTAAAATTTTTTATTTATCGATATTTTTGAAGACTTGTTGCATAGAAAATTTCCATCCATTTGAATCACATAGGTTAAATATAAATTAACTAACAAACTTAATGTGAAGCAAGTAATACGATTTATGTAATAGTACTAATAAACTCAAAATAACTGCATTCATTTTCGTTGTTGGGTTTGGGCAAACAAATTGACTTTATTAATATTGAATGCATAAACCTGGCTACTACTACGCTACTGTGTAGTGGAAGCACATTGAGTTTACTAGTTAATCTATATTAAAAGTATGTAATTCAAATGGATGGAAATGGAAACACAGTCCTGCATTTTGGCCTACAATTTTTTTTGAGTACATAAGTGACCTAAATAAATAAATAAACCTAAATAAAATATGAACTTAGAATCAACAACAATTGGTTATTTTTAAGTAACTTATATCAATGATCATTTGACAGAATCACACATTTTTGGAACACCCTTTGAGTTGGTTCAGGTCATCCCTTGACCCCCACCGATTAAGCCTTATGTATCTTTCCGAGTCTGATCACCCACCATGACCAGGTGCCCGTGTAAGCACTGCTGGGTCTTAATGGTGATCACATACAGGGACTCTTTGGATGGTTCAGATAAACTGTGGGTATTTCATCTTGTGAAATGGCTCATTGCATGGGTAAAATATGATTTCAATAAAAGATTTAAATGCAAGACTCCTTCAAAAATGATCCGTGACTCACAGTAAGGTTTGTGAAAAATTAAAATGCCAAATACATACTGCTATGTAAAATAAAGGTATTTTAATTTTGCTCAAACCCTACAGTGTGCCTTGGATCATTTTGGAAAGAAAATTGCATTTAAATTTTTCATTGGGACCATATTTTACCCATGCAATGAGCCGTTTCTCAAGATGGAATAAAGTCTGTATTCGAGGGTTGTTTGAGCTCTTAAACACAGTAAATCTGAAACTATTTCAAAGACCAGAAGTCGTGCTTGAACTGAACTGGAACAGTTTTTATACAACTGGGAGCAGCAATCACAAGCTGACAGTTACGAGGGTCTGAAATGTTTAGTTGATGAGATCTTACATGCAGTTTTTCATAGTGAGTTTTTTTTTTTAATGCATTCAACAACTGTACTGTTCATATTTTTTCTGACATGTTATTGATTGGTCCCTTTTACTCCCTCTCTGTAATATTCTGCAGTCTGTAATTTACATGTTGAGACATAATTGGCTCCTTGTTTTTCAGAGCTATGGAGGTCAGAGGTTACCACCACCACATTAGTTCCATTTCACTGAACAAACCAAACGTGGCCTAATTAAACAACCACTGAACCCTTTATTTAGACATATTCAGCAGCTGAAGCTTTGTTTTTTCATCCACTTTGGTTCTCCTCATCTAGTGTTTCAATAACTATTAAAAAATCCGGACTGAATATAACTCACCAGGGGCTGGCAAACTCTTCCCCCTAAACAACACACCAGTGAGACAAGTAAAAGATGTTGGTACACTGTGTCTGAAACTTTTGAGATAAAAATCAGCTCTAAGTCGATCGCAAACAAATAAAATGTTAAACTGTTGGAAAATGAGAAAGAGACAGACAGACAGAAGTAGGACAGACGTCATCCTGCGGTTAATGGGCCGCTTTGGGACATTGATGTCAATATTTATCAGCTGTTACTTCATCTGAAATGTGAACAGAAATAATCAGGTCCAACGCATTAAACCCTCTGTCTGAGACATGAACTCTTGTCAGGGTGTCCTTACAGTTGCAGGTTAGTTTAAATACCAATCAATAGCACTCTCATGTCTGTCTGTTAAACATAAGGTGGAGCCAGCAGCTCGTTAGCGTAGCTTAGCAGAGATTGAAAATGGAAAAACTGTTGGCTACAAAATGCACCTTACATCTTTGGTGCGTTTTATGGTGCGGTTTTGTGTTGAACTATTTCTTAGCTGGGATCAATAACTTCCTGGATTCTCAGCTGGTTCCCTGGCAACTACTCTGAGCCATAAAATAGAATACAAACTGAACTCAGCAGAAAAATTCAAATGGATTCACTTTTTGAAAGTGTACTGGAACATGTACAGTACCCCTGAAATCTCAGTACAATCAGAAGAATGGCAGATAAACATGAAATCCAACTTTGAGACACAGCTGGAGTGTAATGAATACAGATGTCCTGAAGCAGGAAACTACCTGAAGGCTATAAAACTGTTGAACCAGAGGATAGCGAACACCTGATCAAACAGAAAATCACAAAATCCAAACCTGTAGAGAAATTCAGATGAGCTGTTTTATCTTTAGTATTTATTTCAGCGTGAAGATGGAGGTTCTTCCCTTTCAGTTGGCTGCGAGTGAACGAAATGGGATCTGCGTCAGGGGAAATAAAAGCAGGATGCCCGGAGGCTTCATCACTCAGACTGTACCTGTCCCTCTTCTTCTTCTCTGCCAGCAGATGCAGAAATATTCATTACATGCATGAGGAGTTCTCACTGGCAGCTCGTATCGATCCGGCCTCTCCTATTCCACAGCATGTATTGATCACATCGACTGTCTTTTTTTTTAAAGTCTGTAATGAGGAGAACACTGTGCCAAGTTTCCTGCCAGACTCAGGTTTGTATGATGTTAAGGTCAAATCCAGCATGGATGGAGTTTCTGTTCATTTCCTCCTCTGCAGCTTTATTGTGTTGAGACATGTAGTATTTTTTTCTCTTGAATAAACCTGTCATGTCTCTCCAGTCACATCCCGTCTGTCATCTTCTATTTACACTATAAAAAATATTCCTTCTGGTTAAAGCAGAAGCCACATTCGAACACTTCCTCTTTACGTGGATGATTGGACAAATGAATTTGTTTGAAGAGGATGGATCCACAGTGATCTGCACTGGTTATTTGCCTCATTTGACTCAATTTCTCCAGAATAAATTACTTCTGTTCATTTGATTTTTAATTCTATGGCGCAGTTGCTGTCATGTGCACCAACAACCACAAGGAGGCATAGTGAGTTTGCATCTAACAGACTGGCTAACATGTTTTCTGATTTGGCCAGTAAATTAAATATTTCTTGTGTTGTGCTTTCCCAATTGGAAAAACAATCGACCAGAGTTTTTGTAGGTGGTGTGAAGAACTGGACTCATAGACTGTGTAGCTAAAAATGGACAGCCTCCATGATTTTTCTCAGGAGTTGTTGTGAAGCCAGTCCTGCTTCCACTGGCTCCAGGCTAAAAATGGGCAAATTTGGAGTGTCACCTCTCCATCAAAGCAGCCATGACCTTAATTATGCATTTTACAGCCATGCCACATGATTGGAAATTTATCTTCCTATATAGCCAGCTACATCTAGTAGCCAAATTGATGACTATTTTATGTCATTATGGAAAAAAAAAGATATAATTTGGCATTCTAGAGCAAAAGTTGTATTTGCTATATTTCAAATTTATACATGCCAGTTTATGAGTTTAAAAAGCCTATTTTTGTGGGATAGTATACTGGAGGTCAAACAGTACATTGACTCAGTTTCTTTCTCTATAAATCAAAGAGACTATTACTTTTATTACGAACCATACATACCTGGTGTCAGGTGTCTCACAGTAAAGCATCAATAGCTTTGGAGCACAAACTGGAAAATCAAGAAGACACCACTCCCCACAAACCATAACAAAACAACAATAATGTACATTTTGTTCTTCTTCTCAAAAAGACAGAAGCATGGCACCGACTTGTGAAACATTCCTTTATTATAAATAGATCATTTGTATAAAAAACGGGCATGCTTCAATTCAACCATGACATTTTACAACCAAAAGCTACCAATCAGTTAGCCGAAAACAGCGACGTACTCATCTCATAATGCAGGTCGACGGACGGACGACATGAGACAAGAATCAGAAATTTTCACAACCACAAGTTTTTTTTTTTTTTTTAAACGTACAATTAGAATAACAACAATTATGGTTGGTCCCCACAATTTCTTTTTTTATATTTCTTTTTTGAAGAATTTTTTATTTTATTTTCTCTTTCAGGTTACCATCCTTCTGCTTCCTTGTCTCTCGGATGGTTTTGATTTGAGATCCTTTCAGGTTTTTGGTGCCGTTCAGGCCCGGTTCCTGCTGTCTGTAAACATAAAAACACCACGGATGTGTTGGTTCAGTTTGTCATTTATCATTCTGATCCTTTACTTTGATCAGAGCACCTCCTTTGTGTCTTGTGCTCTGATGATATCACCTCTGAGTAAATGTCCCAGGACATCCTTGTGTGGAAGGCGTCATTTTTTCACATGGCGTGGTTGGTGTAGCTGACGTAGGTGTTTTTTGTTGGCGGCACTATGGAGAGAAAAGCAAATAGCAGGTTGGTAAAATATATTTTTTGGACTTTTCAAGCTTTATTTGACAAAGATCGCTGAAGAGTGACAGTAAAAATGGGAATGAGAGAAGCGGATGACTTGCAGCAAAGGGCCACAGGTCAGAATTGAATCCTGTGCCACTGCAGCAAGGACTGAGCCTACGTACATGGGGCGCACACTCTACCGACTGAGCTAAACGCCACCTGCATGAAGGTTTTTGACCGTTATAACAGTATGTGTGAAGAAAGAAAGACACTGTACAGTCTTAGCCTGGTTTTCACCCTAAAATGGGGCCTCGGCTAGTTAGACTAGACAAATTTGTTTATTAGACATTCAGTTTCAGATGTATCAGATGGATTAATTGTCCTGAATGATCAACAGACTGACTGGACAATGAGATGGATTTGTGGCAGAAATTTTGGTCAACTGTGTTTTTGTCCACGCCACTGTCTTCAAGTGCTTGCTCATGGTGGGAATTGTTGGGTTTCTGTAAATAGTATGGTCTAAACCTGCTCTATATAAGTGCCAAGAGATAACTTATGTTATGATTTAGTGCTATATAAGCTGAACTGAATATCTTCTTGTTTAAATAAACTTTAATAGCATGTGTGAGTGCCCACTTCATGACCAGGTTAATCTGTACAATGGCGTATGTTTTGGCCATGCAGAAGGCCTGTACAGACTGTACAGCGTAAATTAAAACAATCTACATGATTAATGAAAGTTTCTGCAAAGTTTAACAAAATAATCTAAACTCAACGGTTCCCACGCTCCACTTCACAGTCATCAGTGAATGCACGCTGTAAGGTTTGGCTTGACTCACAACCACACATCATGCTATGAGCATGACACAGTTGATGAGAGGCTTGAATGAATACTCTGATGGCCTCGTCCCAAAATCCTTTGTTGTAAAACTTTGGCCCTTAAATGGTGGACCACTGAGCTCACTTTAAACAGAGTCAAAGACTCAAAGAAATTCACTGAACTCCTGCTGGGAATGAGGCCAAATTCCCCAGATATCATCAAGGTGCGGGAGATACTGGGAGGAAAGATTGACACTCTTAGACAACAGAGACAAAACCCATTCAGAAATATTGATATTTTTCACAGGCTGCGGCAAACCGTCCCCACATTGCCACCCCCTTGACCTGCAGGTAATACTGGCAATTGAACTTGAAATCATTCTTCGTGAGACAAAGCTCCAGAAGGCTGAGCAAGGTGCCATCTGGCTTGTTTATTTTTCTTCAAAAGGAAGGTCATCTTCGAAGACGTGGCTGAATAGGTGGCGGTGAGCAGAATCAATTGTGGGTCTGTGCTGGGCGAAGGTTAAGGTGGTACATATGCAGTGGAACGATATTAGCCGTTCAGAACGTTAACAAAGCCATTGATCTCCTCCCAGGAAAGAGGCCAGATTCCCCTGATATCATTGAGGTACTGCAGATATAGAGGGGGCAGGTTTGGACCATTCAACCATCTGGATATTTGAATAGACTGGAGCAAAGTGTTTCCACATTATCACCCCTGTGACTTGCAAGTAATACATTAGGAGGAGTCTGTCTCACTGTTTAAGTACAGGCTTGGACACAAAAACTGAAGAGGTACACTGTAGATATCGCATCTTATGTGGAGTCAGGAGACCAGAAGTCTTGAAAAATCTCCTTGACAGGGCTGTGTTGTGATAGATGGATAGACTGTGGGCCTAAAGTGATGCATATGATCAGCAACTATCACTTAATATACATTCATTCTACGTTGATATTAAGAGCCCTACCATGTGCGCAGAAAATATTCCCCCACGGTATTGTTGACATAGCTGAAAGTCACATCAAATGATGTTTTTTCTTTTGTATATTGTGTTTAAACTGACCACCATCACTGTTTCAATTTGCATTTTTAACATTGTTTTTTTTTCATCTCTTTGACCTTCTTTTAAAATGTTTAGTTTTATTTCCCTATGATTTGATATCTGTTATTTTGGGTGGTATTATATTTTGATTTCTCTAATTATGATTTTGAAAGGCGCGATAAAAATAAAGTTTATTATTATTACATTTATTCTGAAAGAAAACAAGGGGGGAAATACTTTCGGCTGTCGGATGCTTTAGGAAAATGAGTTAGGAAAGTCACAGTTTTGGAAAAATGTTAAATAATGTTTTAATTTCGAAGCAGACAGATTACTGAGAAATCATCACAAATGTGTGTTTTAGAAAAACTAATCTAGCTCTGTCACTTCACACAAAACTTTGTTAAACTGCTAGCGTCCCCTAGAGGCTGCAGTGTTCATTATATACACAATATAAACAAACGAGGATATTTCTAAAGCAATGGTCATGGGGTCGCCATGAGACCATGAATATTTATTGTAAATGTAAAGGTAATATACTCAGCAGTTGTACTAAATAAGTCTCACAAGCGTTTTTATCATGTGTAGTGTTTGATAACTGAGTCTTTGTGACTTCCCCTTGAGCGCTCTTCACGATTAAAGAGGAAGTTTGGCTTTGTGTAAGGTTGAGAAAGTAAAACTGATGTGAGAGCTGCTGCTTGTTAGATTAAGCAGATCAGTTCAGTCAGCACGTCTCTGATGAGTAAACAATCCGCCATCTCCCACTTTTCTGCTGACGGGCCGAGAAGTAGCTTTGAAGTGTATCTCTGAGCCGTAAACAGTTTGGCTTCATCAGATCTGGTCTCAGGTGACGTCTAAACAAACTCATGTCAACTTCCTGTTAAATCCTCATTACTGCAGAGAGGCTCAGACTTCAGACTTTATCGAGAAACTGACACTCTTCCTCTTACATTACCTTTGTTCAGAGAATAATTCACAGTATTTAGTATAAACGTCTTTTTGCTTGCTGCTTGAATACCATTAAGGTATGTTAAAGAAAACAATCAGGATCTCAAGACCTCTGTGCATCTAGTACAGAAATACACTATATGGCCAAAGGTATGTGGACACTCAAGTTCGATGACATTAAAAAACTTACCGCTGGCCTCCACACCCTCGCACAGCTCTGTCTTCACCTCGCCATTGGGTCGTTCAGCCGCCAGCTGCGACAGCTTGCTGGTCATGGTAGCGGCAGTGACAATGGCCTTGAAGCTGCGTTTGCGCTTGGGGACGTTCTGCTCGGGATGGAAGATGATGATGTAGACCTTCGGCATGTAGAGCATTCCCAGAGAGACGGAGGCGCTGAGGCTGAGGGAGACGGTCAGCGTGGCCGTCTGGATGTACATCTGTGGAGAGAGTCGGAGGAGGGAAGTGAATGACAAGGATGAGACGGTTGGATGTTGTCTTTAGCAATCATGACCATAACTTTCACGGTTTACTTCCTGTTAACTGTAAAATAAATGGGAAAGAAACAGAAACAAGAACCAAAGGTAACATGCAGCAATATTTTGGTGATTACACAGAGCTGTAACTACTGATTATTTTCATTACTGATTGATCTGAGAGTGTTGATCACTATTTCCCAAAGCCCAAAACAGTGTCCTCAAAATCTTGTTCTGTCCACAACTCAAATAGTTTTTAGATTATTTTAACACTAGACTCTATAGTGCCCCAGAGCAGCCACATTTGGTATCAAATTGAAGAGGAAGATGTGTTTTTTTTTTAATGAAAACAGCTTTTTCTGTTTTTAAATAGAGCTGTTTGTTGATTAGATAAGACAAAATGCTCATTTGAGTGACGGTTCTCAGCAACATTTGAGTATTCTACTAAGGTCTAGAGGATAAATAGTTGATAACTAATTCTAAGCGTAACTAACTGTTGCAGCTTTATTTCATGCTATTCTGCTGAGTGACCTTAGGTGGTGGTAATGTGCTAAGAAATGCAGAAGAAGAAGACTGCAAATTTTCAGACGAAAAACAGAAAACTTGTCTTTGAAAATATTTTCTGACAAATAAAATGTATTCAGCATGTTTGTTAGACCTCGAGGATAGACTGAATATAAACCGTTTGCAAGATAACTGCCTGTAGTTACATTTGAATTATGCATTACATCCAGATTGCTAATATTTTGCCCTGAAATTATTATTCACTTACATTAAATTTAAGTTGTGTAATTACAAATTCACTTCATGAAAATAACTCATGCCCTCAAACACTTGAATTACTAATCTTTTTCCATGAATTTATGGAGGCCTTTGGGGGAACTTGTTTAGCGGTGTTGTTACTGTATGCTCTGAATTAATTCAATATACTTAGTAAAACTGAATTAATACATTTTAACAAAGACTGTGAGACGTGGATTAAAATTTTTTGTCTTATTTTACGTTTACAGGATCTCAAAGCTAACAGTCTGGGTGCGCCCTCCTAACTGATTGGAGTAGAAACAATACCTCAACTTTTATTCCTGCTGTACGCACCATTTAAAAAAATATATGTTAGGCACCAGAAGGTTTCTTGTTTGACTCCCCCAGCTGGATGAGGCCTTTCTGTGTGGAGTTTGCATGTTCTCCCCATGTCTGCGTGGGTTCTGTCCAGGTACTACAGCTTCTTCCCACAGTCCAAAGACATGCAGGTTAAATGGTGACTCTAAACTGCCCATGGTTTCAGAGTCCACCATGCTGAACCACCATGTTTCTACAGTAGGTCAGATTGGACAAACTAAACACTGGCTCGATAGGAGCTGT
Organism: Sciaenops ocellatus; assembly: GCA_033000465.1. NCBI lineage: Eukaryota > Metazoa > Chordata > Actinopteri > Sciaenidae > Sciaenops > Sciaenops ocellatus. The sequence continues at coordinate 23,640,452 of CP136871.1, read as the reverse complement.
TGTTGTTTCTACTACTCACTGGAAAGGAGAGGATGAGGTGAGGGGTGGCAATCAGCAGCTACACCACTACATGCCCAATAAACCCTCCACACTGGTCCTTTAATTTGTTCATACATAATTAACTCCTGTGTGAAGCTGTCAGCTACGTTGTTTCACCTTTGATGTCCATCAAATGTATTTCATAGACATTAAACATGAATTCTAAATCTAAATCTAAATATATCAACTTTGTTCAGTTTTTCACTTCACTACATGCAGATAAACCTGATGATCGGAACAACAGGATTTACTTAAATGATGGGCTGAAGGGCTGAACTCAGCAGTAATAATTCCATCAGCCTTCATTAAACAAACAGATGGTCGACTCTGCTCGGTTCATTTACTGGAATCAATCTAGTGACTCGTGTTTGTGGCTGATAATTTTGTCTGCTCAGGCAGATACTTTGGCTGATGACCAGCCGTCGTTTACAATTTTTACTCTCCAGCTGACTGGTGGAAAAGTCAGAGTGGTGAACATGCACTTTGCTGTTGTGTTGTCGTGATGTAAGAAAGTGTTTTTACTTTGCTTTAGTTTGCTTGCTGCTGATTTTTCACATTAAAAGCCTATCAGCAAAGGCAGAGATTATGCTCTTTGAGCCTCTGGAAGACTTTTAATGTGAAACATCTGCAGGAAGTGATTACTTTCACTGACAGTAACCCTGGGGTGTCCTGGGAAAGAAATTCATCCCTAGTCATACCCGCTGGGATGTTTTCAGTATAGTTTAACGGTTGGAGCTCTATCTTGTGAGCAGCTGGACGATCATTAACTGATAATCTCTGTCTCTTTAAACAGGATCAACAGCAGAGCAGAGAAACACCAGGAGTCCCTCTCTCTCTCCTGGTCTCAGTTTGACAGATGACCCTGAATACATCATTAGGCTCTGTGCTGCGTTTATGAGCAAATACAAGACTATTGATTCTCTGTGTTGTTATCTTTGTCTGCAGTGTGCTGTGAAGGCTTCCAAGTGCTACTATGAGTCTTTACCGACAGAAGGACGCATTGAAAGACCTGATTCACAGTCACAATCTGATCCTGAGCACTGATTAGACTAAACCACATTATCACTTGCTTTTTTAACCTTTATTAAACATCTTAACCAAACAATATCATCATTGGTTGTTAAACACACACAACAATAATTCCAAGCAGCATACTTCAAGGAGAAAAGAAAACAAACTAGCAATAAATAATTAAAATAATAATAAGTTGAATTAAATTAGCTTTGGAGGGGTTTAATCAATATATAAACACAAATAATTCAGAATTTTCAGGTGCTCCTTTTCTAGTTCTCTTAAAGTCTGTTTAAAGTAAGAATAAATATGTGTTCTGAGTTTGCCAGACCAAAGAAGAAAGTGTTATTAACCACCCAAACAAATTTGAATGATTAAAAATATCCACAAGTTTATGAAATTAGGTGTCAAAATCAGGTACAAATGAGCAGTATTCTCAGCTCCAGGACTGTGGACTGACTGAAGCCACGCCCACCCCAGTCGAGAAGCAATTTTGAAGCGACTGAAACGTGTCAGATGAGTTCAGAAAATGACATGACTAACTTTGAAACACTCTACAACTATAAGAATAAAACCAAGTAACCGTAAGATGTCTAAACGACATTTGAGGATTGGATTGTTGATAAAAAGGAGAGGGACACATCTTGGATTTCAGTCCTGATGCCTGTCCATCGGAAATGGACTGAAAAGATGTTAGCAGCTCATTTCTGTTTGATATGGTAACAAATACTTGATTGATTTTAATGAACGCAGCACGCCATCTGATCTTTCTGTGGTAGCTGCATTTCCTGAACAGTGATTACTATCAGAGTCAATATTCATTTAATGTCAATTATCAGTAAATACTGTGACAGAGCCGAAACAAGACACAGCCGCATCAACATGGGTGTTCTGGGTACATGCAGAAATCTGTGTGTGTTCAGCTATAACAGGAAGCACTAAAGTGTTGTTGTTATTCTTGTCGCCACCACAGATGCTGATAAAACTCATTTTAGGGTAAAAACTGACTGTCTGCTGCAGCAGAAAAAAACATTGACTCAGCTGAGTTAGCAGAGATTCAAGCTCGCTCAACCACACACACATACACACAGAGCATGTAGATCTCAACCAGGCAGCACAAACTTCTGTTTCCTCTCCCCACCCTCCAGCATCTGTCATAACACACCTGTGCACACGCTCCCACACAACACCGCCTACCATCACTGCCCAGAGACCACCCATGTTCCCATGGCAACTGCCTCACATAAGTTGAGGCCCGGGTTAATGGTCCTCTGACTGAGTGTCAAACTGACAGTAGGAAATCCTCAACGGGGCTCCGTTCAGCCATCAGGGCGGAGAAGAAGGAGAGGAAGGAAGGAAACGTGGCAACAGATGGTTAGTTTCCCCGCAAGATCCCAAAACGACAACGACTGTGATTCCATCAAGGAAACGTTATGAAAATGTATGACAGACAGCGAAGCGTAAACTCATCTGTGGGCCTGAGAGAAAAAAACAAGCACTGAAGTGATTTATGTGGCCTCTCCGACACAAGCTGTTCTTACAAAACCAACATCACGAACAGTGTGAAGGTCAGAGGAGTCTAATGACGATCCTGATCATTTGAGTCCTTTAGTGCTGAGTCTCTTCCTTAGCATGTTAACACAGGAGAATGGAAAATGAGCTGAGAATGTATCGAGTATGTGACTCCTGACCTTTTCTCTAGCACCACCATGAGGTTGACATTCACAGTTTTAGGTGAAATTAGTAAACAACTAGTCCAAAGTCCAAATGTGGTCACTTCTGGCTCCAAAAAAATGTGATGAGATGTCCATAATGCCAAACCTACAAAGTGGTTGTCCACAAACCTAATGCTTTGGTTTGACATTGATCAGATTGACATTCCCATCACCCTCAGCTATACATTGCGTTTGTAATGTTAACCCTGTTGCCTCAGCAGGTAAAATATTTCCTATGTGGAAGCTTGTTAGTTCCAAGTCATTGCTCTGATGTAAGCAGCGGTTCCTCTGTTTGGAACAATAATAAGCATCTATGTATGTATATATACAATCTAATAAATTCTGCTGACAAATCCCTAACCAGCATTGTGGAGGATAACACAGTAGCTCCAAACCTTTTAGCTTTTTAGCAGAACTAAAAAGCATATTTCTTAAAACTTGCCCAGTTCTTACCAACCAGTGGAACCAGTTCCAATTTAGAAAACTTGTTTGGAACATGCTGAGCAAACAAGAACAGCAAGGAGGTGGATTATTATTATTTATCTGGGGGAAATGTCTAAATGATGCACACAATGTCTAGAATATTTCCATCTGATGAAATGCTACAGCCATAAAAAAAGCTTTATGTTTCATTCAATATGAGAACCATCGACTTTAAATGCTCCTGAAGTTTATGAAAGTTGGGAAGGTTAATGGACTTGAACCCTGTGACAGTACAACTCTGTCTTTCTGACCTGGATGCCACCTACTTGCCTGATCAAAGCAGAGTTGGTTTAAAGCTCAGGTCTGTGGAAGTTTGATGTGAGAGCAGCTGAGACCTCCAGTGAAACTGGAGCATCTTTAATGAATGTCAGCAGGACAGACCAGGTGGATGAACCAGACAGGGTCATCCAACATGAGAATATTCAGTCGGCAATAATTAACAGAGTTTTTTAAAATCATTTTTGAAGATATAAATCATCTGGCAAACTAACTATCACCAAGACAACGGCAGCACATTGATCTGAACTGATTGTGACCCTGATGTTTTAGGGGTTTCACAAACATTGGACACTGCTGCCTACAGGCAGGTTCTCCATCTACTGAACTAATATGCAGCTGTGATCGAGTTTCATGAACTAGCACAGACTCTATGCTGTGTCACTGTAGTATATTCTCAAATCTTTTCCTTCCTCTCAGACACAAGTACATACTGTACTCTGAGCAGAAGTAACTTTTGAGATAATTTCTATATTTTGTTTTGGCATCTATACAATCCCACTCAGAGCCAGCACATACTGTACTTGAGTGAGACCTCCAGTACAGAGAGATCCAATTATAAGGCAAAGAATCTGGATGTTCCTGCAGTTTTAATGTCACTCACCTGCTATTTGTTGGAGTGAAGCTAAAGTGCACTGAACCCTCCTAAACAGCAGTTTCATCAAGTTCTTTAGAAAAAAGACATGACATCTGTAGAACAACAACAACAACAAAAAAAATAGCCCTGTATTCACACATCTCTGTACTCAGATGTGTTTCAGTGAAATTTACAAAGATAACACAATTGTCGCAAAATAATTACATGATCCCTCACTGGCTTCTCACTCAGATACATGGCCAGTTGAGTTAAGTGCATTGCATGACCAAGAGGGAGGTATTGCTTCGAGATACTACAGTGTTTGTAGACGGACACATTTTCATCATATCCTGCAAGAACTCCTCAAAATCCTCTGAGCTCTAACTTATGATGTTTTTAGACTCAACTGGGGTCTGCTTTGAGTTTCAGAATGAGAAAGGCTTCTGGGGTTTTCAGGGATCTACTGAGTGCTACATCAAAATGTTAGGTTTGTTAATCCAGACTTGATGCAATATATAATCCCTCCAGGGTCTTCTGGGTCCGCCCTGCAGTCTTGTCCCAGTTGGATATCCTGGGAAAGTAAAGTGTCCTTGTCGGATACTGAACTGCCTCACTAGCCATGTCTTCCTCATCGTATTCTTATGTGCATTTAGAAGTATCACAGTAGGACAAGGTTGATAGAAAGGTAAAATTCAATTCAAGGTTAATTGAACGCTCACTTGAAGTGGGTTTTGCAGTTTTTGAAGGATGTTTAATGCGTTAAGGGGATATGGAAACACGTTTTCTGATAAGTTCTGATGTATCGACGACTGATCTCTTTTTTCTTTGACCTTTATTAATTTTTCCCTCGTAGATGGCAAAGGCGACTGTTTTTGCTTCTTCTTCTTGCCTTTGAGGTTCATTTGGCAAACAACTAGTTTGTTTCCAGTTTGTAGCCTCTACTTCTTCTTCACTGTTTTGTAACATAGCCAACTTCTGATAAAACCCTGCTGTGGCCAAGCTTATTTTCTAATTTTGGGAAGGCACCCAATTTGCATTTTCTTTTTTGATCCCTTTCAACTTGAAGGAGCAGCAGTTTTACTATGAGCTCCTCCTAGATGTCTGAATTATAGAATTATTATATATTGACATTTGCGTGTATATCCTGATGAGGTGACGCACATCACTGTGCAGTATTTGCAATTTCACTCATGACAATTGGTGATCGTCTGGACATAAACTGTCTGTTAAGTTGAGAGCTTTGCCTTGAGACTCACCTCTCATATGCTTTTACACCTGTACCAATCCACCTATCAATCTCCCAGTCCTTCCTACCCGCACTCTTGAACTGAAGTTGTTCACTCGGGGCAGCATCTCACTCGCAGCTCGAAGAGAGCCTTATGTTGTGTCATTGCTATGTCAATGCTGCCTGTCTAAAGTTGCATCAACTAATCTATTAATCGACATTTAATGATAGCATCTTGTACTTTGCTCCTGTATTTTGCATTATTTTCTGACCTTTTATAGGCCAAATGATTAACATTCAAAAAAATAATATATTAATGACAAATATTCAGCACATAAATCCACAATGAAAATATCGTTGCCACTGAAAAATTGTTACTTATGTATAAGAAATTGTATATTTCCTGTCAGATATCAGGCTGGATTGGTTTATTTTTCTAGACATTAGGCTTCAGAACATTCCTGTTCATTTCTGTGTCTTGTCTCTTCTGTAACCTGCTAATATGTTCTCCTCATTTGGCCGGGAACGACCTTTCCCCTCGCACAAGATAATAAAAAGCGCGGCTTAAACGACAGCTATGGATGGCAGGCAATAACACTGTGGTTGGTATTGACTTTCTCTCAACAAGTCTGAGACTCATGAAGAAGATAAGCAGCGGCGTGAAACTAATCACTGCTCCCACAGTTTTTTATAAAGACAAGCAGGATAAATTAGTGACAGTGAAAACAGCAAGTTTTTATGATGTTCATCAACCAAACAAACATATAAGTGAGCGCTGTGGCGTGTGTCATGGTCGGGGTGTTAATGTTTTTTTGGTTAGGATTGAGACACAGCGGCCTGTACAGTCAATTAGGCAATCAAATGAGGCTTTCAGAAAATAATCTAATCTATATATAAACGAGTACCTCACATTCATATCATGAATAGCCTATTATCTATGTCATGATTCCGACTTAGCACAAGTACCTTTATTTTGTCTTCAAAATAACACTAAATAAGACAACTGTCATTTCATTTTTTATCAGCAGATGCACATCTCTGATGATTGATTGATGATTGACTGACTGATTAAACTGCACCTTCACCAGTAACCAGGGGTGTTGCCAAATCAACCAGGACTAAGTGGAAACAGACAACATTTCAACCCCACAGCATTTCCAAGTGGTATTATTCACGACGTCCACTACATATATTATTACTGTCATTATTGTTACCATATCTCTGTGTACTCTGTATACTGTAATCATTTTATCATTCATTGTAATTGTACAATATGTCTCTGTTGATTTGTTCTGTACATGTGACATCTACTGCAGGTCTGTCCGTCCTGGGAGAGGGATCCCTCCTCTGTGGCTCTTCCTGAGGTTTCTTCCACCTTTTTTCCCTGTTAAAAGGGTTTTTTGTGGGCAAGTTTTTCCTCACTCGAACCGAGGGTCTAAGGACAGAGGGCGTCACTCCCTGTACAGATTGTAAAGCCCTCTGAGGCAAAATGTGTTTTGTGAATTTTAACTATACAAATAAAATTTGATTTGATTTGATTTGATTATTATTTGTGCTGCCATCACAATGATTGCTTTCCATTTTCCTCATAGCCTTGCTCTGTGGAAAAAATAATCAGCACAACTTTGTAAATAAGAGAGCAGAAAGAATGAAGAGGTAAATTGAAATTGTCACTATTTTATATTGAATATGGGAGCAGATGTGCAGATGTAATGATGTGCATTTCACAGTAATAACATAGTTTGAGTAACGTTATGGCTTTGCACAAACAGCAGTAAACAGCAGGATTTGGTGTGGGAATGGAGGGGTAGTAACTTAAATGTTAGAAAAAAAACATCAGGAGAAAAAGTTAGTCTCTAAGTATATCAAGCCTCCACTTTCCCAAGTAATATCATGCATGGTAGCAGACAGAAATATATAGTGAAAGCGAGGCTTATGTGGAACCAGTCAGGTTTAGACGACTCTATTTACGTAATATGGCAGAAGAGGAATATTATATGCATATTGTTTCCATTTTTATTCGTGTATAATTACCTGAAAATAAGATTTTTTGTTACATTACTCTTTTTTATCTACACATGCCACAGGTCTTGTCATCTTTGTTTCTACAGCAGCCCAGAATGGACAAACTAAAAACAGGCTCTCAATAGGGCGCTTTATGTCTTTTATGCCTTTTGTGGCCACCATAGTTTCTCCTTCATGCTTGGTACAGCAGGGAGAGTGGAGCGGGTTGGAATTTGCAACTACACGGTAGTTTAATTTAATTTAATTTAAAAGCTGTTTAATTTACATCTCTGTGGTCTTTTCAAGTCATCTTGTGTGCTTTGTACGAATCCGGGGTTATTACATCAGGGATGATGTAACCAACATGTGTCAGAGAGGAGTGAAGCACATTGTTGCATGATTTTTATCCTCCTAGATAAATCCTGACTGTAGACGTTCATAATAACACCAATAATAGCACCGTTAGCATATTAATAAGATAAAGTAGCTCATCATTTGAGGTCAGAAGGGTGGGATTCCCGTAAGGAGCTGCTGTGGGTGGAAGCTGCATGTTAATCTTCTCAGGGATCCTCCGGCTGAATATCAAAGCTCAACTCATTATGTATGTAGGCAGCGTGACTCTCTCCCAGTGGCCCTGACTCCTCCGTCTACCTGCGAATGTGAATGCCTCCTCGGGCAGTCGGTGCTGCGTTCAGGGCCTAGCATCTCTGATGTGCTTATTAGTCATTCTTTGGCTTCCCTCTCTGTTGGTCTCAGCTGTAGCCGGCACACAGTCTAGAGCAGCTTCTACTGTAAATGTCAGCGAGTGAACGTCCTGCTCCAGATTCACAACCTGACCTAAAAGATCACCTGATTAGTTCTGGTTCACCACATTCTGGATAGAGACTAATCATCTGTGGGTCTATTTCAGACTGGCTCTGGCTTCCTTTTCGGATCATCTTTTTATGAATTTAAAATGTATACACAGGGTCAGGTAAGTTTTGGACTGGGTCCACAATGTGTAGACTCCTATTTTATGGTCAGGACAACAGAGACAAACAGTGTGAAGACTGTATTTCTCTATTGGTGTTGGCGATGTTAGTCAATTTTAAAGAACTTTAAAGGATTTAGCACTATCTACTGGTGTAGTTGCTGCATTGCATCTCCTTTGCCTCACCCTCTCCTTCCTAGCGGTAAGCAGAACCTACAGTGGCAGCAAACAGTGGAAAATGCACCATCTAGAGCTCTGTCTGGAGGACAGCGTTTGTTTTTGTCCAATCTGGTCTATTGTAGAAACATGACTGTTCAATAGGGCGGACTCTGTGAAGGAGGATGTAATAAAAGTCTATCGATATATAAGTCTCATTCAGGTAACAAAAACATAACAATTCCTATTTTCAGGTGATTATACACTCATGAAAACACAGTTATATTATATTTATACATATCCACCTCACATAGCCATATTTTGTAAATAGAGCCCTCTAAATTTGACACACATATGTTACACAACAGTACTTACACTGAATTTCTCACCCCACAAATAGACATTCAGCTTGTTAAATAATGTGGCGAGAGTCTGACAAAGTGACAGACGATTGCGTGATGAGTTAATTGTACAGAACAGGATGACAGAAACCCTCTGCCGTCATCTTCATCGACTGAACATACGCCCTCCTGTAATCTTCTAGTACAAATGAGGATCTATAGCAGGGATAGAGATCAATAAACGCTATGTTTCAGAGCAGTGTTTTAATAAGCCATTTTATTGGAGACCTTTATTAAGCTGCTCTCTCTCCCATGAAGTGACAGAGACGGGGAGAGAAGGTTTACAGCAATAATGACTTGTGATACTTACCAGCGTCCTGCAGCAGATACGACCACAATCTACGATTGCCGTGACTGGGTGATGACCTATGGTAGGTAATTGGGTAGCTAATTGCCTTGGGCCCCTATCTAAGAGGCCCACTAATAGCTACACAACATAAATGCTTAAATTATGTTCCTCTTATAACATATATATATATATATATATATATATATATATATACACGCTGCAATAACTCACAAAATACTCTCAAAGGGATACTTTTCTCACAGCCAATGTGCCCCACATGCAGCTGCGAACGCACACAACTAAACACTCATTTTGTCAGACCATATTTTACCCATGCAATGAGCCCTTTACAAGATGGAATAAGCACATTATACCTGAAGAGTCCAAAGAGAGCCAGCAATGTTTCTACTTCACTTTCTCCTCGATCGATCTTTTGTTTTTACCGTCTTGACACAATTACTTCAATCACTTTTCATGTAAATAACCGAGTGCAACAACACGAATGTCTGAGAGCGAGACGCTGTCTGAAAGCGTGCGCCGTTATCACCGTTTATATGATTCATAACGGCAAGACACATAAAAGATGCAGAGTTGTTGGAGAGAGAGATCACGGAGGCAGTGGCATGCAGCCAGGAGGAGACCATGACAGCATGTTTTTTCACTCTGCCTTTCAGTGTGGACATCCAGAACAGGTATAAACACTTTAGATGTAGTTTTCCACCGGTCCTCATGAGAACAGTGAAAGAGGTGACAATAATAATACAAGACAACTCAATTTAAGAAAGCAGGAGAGAGAGGAAGAGGCAACTAATATAAGAAAATAAAACTACTCTCAGGAGGGAGGAGGGAGGATATAGTGGTGAAGGACATATTCACATCTTGTTATGTAAAAGTCACTCCAACAGTAAACTTCTCCAACATGAGCCAAAGTAAAGTAAAGAAATAGCAGGACGTCCTACTTTTTAACAAAGTATTTGCCATTAGCAGACTGAAAACTAATTTGAACAGCGGTCTAAAGGTTTGGGAGGAACTGTCTGGAGGACATGTGTTGATGTTCAGTATTATAACTAATTCATACCTCTGATATCAGCAGCCTGACTATCGCTGACAATTACTGTTGTTTGACACACGTCTGCTCCTGATGATGGATTTAAAGGAAACTGAAAACTTTACAAGAAAGTCCTTGAATAACTTTTTATGTAACTAAATAACAAAGAATATTTCATCATATTTTTGTAACTCATGATGAATTTGATCAAATTTTAGTGTCTGTGTTAATATTACTAATGTTAATATTTGCTTCTGAAATGTTGCACTCAGCTTGGTAACTGGCCCTACACTTAAAACTTTAACGAAGTACAGTAGTAGGGTCAGGTCAGTGAAAAACCAATGTAAATGAGTGCATTAGCAGCATTCAAAAACCTATTTCATATCTATAACAATCTCAATATGTGAAAAAGGTGTGAATAGGGTACAAAGAAGACCCATGGTGTGCCTCTACGGCCCTGAAATCACTACATCTGCATTTTTCAAGCCTGATATGATCAAAGGGAAACAATGCTCAACTCGACTTCAGTCTTCCATAACCCTCTCAAACATTCAGGTCACATCTGATGAATTTGAAATTAAAGTTAAGTTTCAAACCTGACACTCGTCTGTAAACATCTCCTCTACTTTTTAGATTTAGGAAAGTGGCGATGCACAAAACCAGAACAGATGAGTCGTTGTTGACAAAATGATAACACTTTTACCTCCAGCTTTACAGTCGCTGTATGTCAGAAAAATGATGATGATGAAACTCCAAGAAATAATATTTTTCCAAAGACGATATATAGCCTTCGGGAGTGAAATTTTTCTGTTGATAGATAAAAAAAACAGTCAAATATATCTGGAGGAGTCTGGCAGAAAGACGAAAATCTCTGGGTACTGACAGGAAAATAAAAACGTTCTTGAATAATTCACCAGAGTCTAAAAAGTTTGTAACTACAAGGGGAGTTTTGCCCAGGACATTTACAATGCAGCTGGTGGACCAAACATGTGATCTGTATCTGAATATTTTATCTGGATCATGAAAAACACACGTTAATTAATCTGCATTAAAATTACTGACAGCATTGTTTTATGTTTGGATCATGTATCTTTATTTAAGTGCAGCAGATTTTATTTGAAGAACTGAACCTGACTGAGACTCTCTGAGCAGCTGAGTGGGAGTTACAGCAACTGAAAAGGCCAAACTGAGAGTCGATGAACAGCACTGATCCCTCACTAAATGAACAGGCTGACCTCTGAACACCTGCGTATTTACAGTACCCTCAACGCAGTCCATTTCCTGTCTATTGACATTTAGCTTGAAGAGCAACTCCAACATGACTTCAGTCTTTTCTTAACTTTGATTTCTGCTTGTAAACAAACTGAACTAAAGTCTCCAGCTGTTTGATTATTTGGTTTCTTCTCTATATGATGTACAGTATATGTAGATCCCACCCTGCTCTTCCTAAAGTAGAGTACAACCATTTTGTTTAATCTCTATTAAGAGAATCATAAACAGTGTTGTTTTGGGACATAGAAACAGGCTCATCAACACTTCAGGAACTGAAGAACACTGAGAAAGGTGATCTAATGTCAATATGGGAAAAATATTAAGTCTGGCCACAAAGTAAAAGAAATGAAGTGGTAAAAACATTGTGAACTTATTGTTTTCTAATCTTGAATCTTCAGTCCTTTGACATTTCGACTCTTTTGACTTTGACTTTCAGAGACTGCATCTTTTTTTTTAGTGTAGAATCTTTGCTTTTTTCAGTTATCCGTTTCAGCTGATAATTTAACTCCTTAATTTACGTTGTATTTTAACTGCTTGATGTTTGACTGAATCTTCAGTCCTTTCAGTCCTTTCATTTCAACTTCACTCAATGCATTACTCTCACCAACCACAAAACTTTCCCAGCAATTATTTTTACTTTAACTGACATTTCACCTCCTTCCAGTGCTTACATTTCAGCTGCTTTTACTGTAAACTTTCTGGGCCTTCTTGTGGTGGTTTTAACTCCCATTCCATCTTCTTTCAGTAATTTTCTTTTCACCTAACAACTTAGCAACAGAAGAGTTCTTGGTTTACCGGGTCTGATTATATAATATCCGTCACCATATTCACATGTTTACAGCTGGCGGGAAGGGTCAGTTTGAGCTGCAGCAGCAGTTTAATAAAGAGTCGAATAGCAGACACAGTGTTTATGGAATAATGAAGAAGGCCTGAGGGGTTTGTTGTGTTTCTCTCCATAATTCCAACAAGCAGAATGAACTCTCCAAGGCCTAAAACCAACACTGATTACAGAAAAATACATTTCATTTTTCTCCATTTAATGAGCTAGGAAACTTTCCTCTTCTTTTGGCTGCAGTTATTCAGTAAAAACTTGAGATTTATTGCAGAAGTGGCTTCTGTCTGCAGACTTCTGTTCTTTGTAGCCTCAGGGGGGGGAAAGCTGCCGGCTGCTTGATGTGACACCTCAGTCTCTTTGGGGACAGTGATGTAATCTTCATCTGAGCACGTCTGAACATTCAGTCTAAATCTGCTGCATCAGGCATTTCTCTGGGTAAAAATAACCCACGGTAAAACTGAAACTGCTTTGGGCCATTTCTAGTCCCTATCAGATCAAAATAAACCCAAACATGTCAGTTACTCACTTGTTCTTAAAGGACCAGTGTTCAGAACTGAGTGGCATGAGCAGTGTAGTTGCAGATTGCAACCCTCCTCTACTCACCCTCCCATCAAAGTGTTTCCAAGGAGAAACTACAGTGGGCATGAAAAACACAAAAGACCCTACCTAGGATCAGTGTTTGGTTTGTCTGTTCTGGGCTACTGTAGAAACATGGCGGTTCATCATGGTGGACTCTGTGATGAAGAATCCATGGTGTCTGTAAAGGGTCATTCTAAGGTCCTACACACTGGACCTTTAAGACAGTGTTCCTAGCTTTTTGGGGCTTTCAGTGCTTACCTCCTTCCTCTCTCTGGCTGCAATCTTTATCAGCAAATAGAACAGGGCTCATGAAGGATTTCAGTTACATGTTAACAGGTAGTTGTATATGAGGAGGGATTGACTGACCTATAACGGCATTTTGATAACGTATGTGGGAAACATTCAGATTTATTAAGTGGAAACATATGAAGGAATCTTGTGTCAAAGCCACACAAGAAAGTTGAGGAGGTTAAGTTCCTGAAGTGGAGAAGTGATAATTTTCTCTCTGTGCTGTCAAACAGACTTGTACAGAGAAAGCCAACAAAGCATTTTATGCCTTTTATGCCTTTATGACAGTAGACAGACAGAAAACATGGGGAGAGAGATGGGCAACACCGTGGAACAAAGGTCCCTGACCAGACTAAAACAAGTGACACCACAGTTCATAGTTGGTGACTTTAACCCCATGGCCAGAGAAGTAACTTACATGATTTACAAGGTATGACTTTTAAGTGTAAAGTGGATAGACCTTGTAGTCTGACTTGCCCACAATTCTTCAGATCACCATGTTATCATGAGTCGTGCAGAGTGTTCCTGGTTTAAATCTAAAGCAACTCTTTAAATCCTTAGTAACTGAACAGTAGCAGCAGAAAAAGACTGATAAACTATATTTAGAGGAAATCTCAGCGAATCACTCCACCTGTCCTCTAGATCTCCCCACAGACGCGATAATGAGCAAAATCCTCCATCTGGCAGCTTGCTCATAGCAAACTCAACCCAAAACTGTTGTCTGAATGTGCTAAATTTAATTCTGCTCTAATGAGTTTTGTGTTGAGAGGCTGCAGAGCAGACTGGACTGTGCTTGTGGTGATCAGAAACTGATCAATCATCAATAAGTCAGTCAGAACATAGTATAAACTATGGACAGTCACACACAGTCTGTCTCTGAATACAGCTAAAGCTCTGTATTTAACATGCATAAATACAGAAAACGAGACAAGGTATTATAGTTTGAAGTGAAGACTTGTGAAGACACAAGCAGCCAGCCTTCAGTTTAGAGGTTTTTATAGACTATAAGAAGCGCCCCGTCCTCATTAGGCTTTGTACTTCTCTCTTTGATATGCTCAGAATACAAAGAGTTTGGAGGGTCATGTCATTTTTTATTGACTTCATCAATAAAAAAAAAATATCAAAACAAAAAAGGGGTAAGATCTGGATTATACAGTGGGTTTATCTGCTGTAATCATAATATATATGGGAGAACAGGGTATATCGTTGAACATGGGGCTCTGTTCTACCCAATGAACATTGCTCAGTGTTGAATTAAGCCAAAAAAATCCACTTCCTGCTGTAAAGAAATTACCCAGATGGAAAGGCATGAGAGACAAATGCTGGTCAACAGCTAACTTAGTTAGATACTTGGTTAACTTAGTTGGTTACTTGAATGGAGATTGAATGATTTAATTGTGCAGCTGCTCTGGACTTTGTAAATGTTATTGTACAGAATTCATCAAATTTCTCTAAGTCATTTTGCAGGGGTTGTGATGTGCAAAAAAATCTTAAAGACGCTTTGTCATCAAGTCTTTGCCAGTGATGTCATTACACCGTTTGACCACTATGTCAAATTGGCTTTAAAGCCCAGCGCACTTGTGAGCATGTTGGGCTAAGTAGCTTACCATTTATAGTACTAACAAGCATTACTGGACATCCAACATCATTAGCTAACTGCTTTAGTTTCTGTGGTTACAGGAAACATCACAAAAACTGAGTTTTTTTGGATTCCGAGAAGCTTAAACTTGTCAAACATATCAGTTAGCCCGAAAAGTAAAAATATTCTGCTGTCCAAGTATGTTTTCTATAGTTGGCTTCTATAGCAATACAGACATCATTTATTATACCTTATTATATGGTACTGCAGCACTAACTGGTTTTAACCTACAACAATAATGTTGTCTCTGGTGGTGAGGATGCCTAATTTTACCTGTTACAGTTAGCTTCAGTCAGTTAGCATGATGTAATGCACGTTTTTGACCAATTCATAAAGCTAATGGTTACTGGATAGAATAGAGGAGCTGTTGTTGTCTACTTGTTTAAAAAATGGCTACCAGTATGACAGATTCTATCAGCGCTGTGAGCTTCAACCTCACTAACTACAGGATTTTAACACGCCATCATCAGTGTCACACAAACATACAGTATGTGTGTGGGTTAATGTAGATGTTGCTGACAGTGTATGCTTCCATTTATAAACTCTGCTTTGAGGGCTGAACATTACATAAAACATGACAGTAAATTATTGATCAGAGAAGCACGCTTACCCGCTCTGCCGACTGTGCCGTGCCAAAGAAGATGGGAATGAAGGCGAGCCAGATGATACAGGTCGTGTACATAGTAAATCCAATGGGTTTGGCCTCATTGAAGGTCTCTGGCACACCGCGTGTCTTGATGGCGTAAACAGTGCATGTGACCATCAAGAGGATGCTGTATCCCAGTGAGCAGATGAGGGACAGGTCGGAGATGTCACACTTCAGGACACCACGAGCATTCCCAGGATCCTGTGTGCGCTGCTCACCGTAGTCCACAAAAGTGTGCGGCGGGTCGGCGGCGAACCACACGAGGACACCCAGTAGCTGAACTGAGATGAGCGAGAAGGTGATGACTAGCTGGGAGGCCGGTGAGATGAAACGTGGTGCCGTCACTGCTTTCTTGCCCTGCTCAAAGATGCGGTGGATACGGTTGGTCTTAGTGAGCAGCGCAGCATTGCTGAAGCACATGCCGAGGCCTAGGAAGATGCGGCGGAAAGAGCAGACGACAACATCAGGTGCAGCAATCATGGGGAAGGTGATGATGTAACACAGGAAGATGCCCGTCAGCAGCACGTAGCTCATCTCCCGCCCTGAGGCGCGAACAATTGGTGTGTCATTGTAGCGGACGAAGGTGACGATGACAAAGGTGGTGGCGATGATGCCCAGAACTGAGATAAAGACAGGCAACAGTGCCCAGGGTGAGTGCCACTCTAGCTTGATGATTGGAATGGGCTGGCAGCCTGTGCGGTTCTGGTCAGGTCTCTTCTCATAGGGGCAGAGCTCGCAGGTGAACTCGCTGGCCTGGAAGTGGTATCCCTCGCAGCGTTCACAGTGCCAGCAGCATGAGACACCCTTCACCACCTTCTTCCTCTCACCGGTCTGGCAGGGCAAGCTGCACACCGAGGGCGGCAGGGAGGAGTCGCCGGTGGTCCACTGCAAGACCTCCATCTTAGGGGGAGGGAGGAGAAACCAGTGCTGGTCAACATTCATCTTCAAATTGAGACAACTGAACAAACAGCTCAGCAACATCATAATTATGATATACTGATATCTTAGCTCAACCATCACTCTAAATCAGGGTTCAAAGCAACAGTACTGAAGCTTCAGGCTCTGTCAACTGACTGGTGAAACTAAACTCTGGGTTAAACTGACCACAAACACTGCAACATGGAGGAGGATTTCAACACAGCAGAATTTCAGCGGATGCGCTGTACTCCCAGGTGTCCATGTAAACACAATAATGTACTCCCACACAGAGACAGTATGGACTCATAATGTGAAAATATTGCAGGAGTTTACAAAATTAAAGAAAGACAGTTATGCCACAGTGAGTTTATTCTCACTCTTGAGAAAAGCAATAATGGACTCACAGAGATGCCCCCTGCTGGTCAAGTTGCAAATGCAAAAAAAAACTAAATGAGTGAATTGCATTGTGGGTTAATCATTCTTATAATTATCTGTTGTGTATTCTTTATTACTTTATTGATCAGGTTACAAAAAATATATATTGTTTTTGCAGTCATGACATAACTCTTTACCAGCAGGGGGCATGTCTGCAATTTCACAATTGCTTTTTTAAAAAAAAAAAAAAAAGAAAAAAGAAAGAAATAAGTCGTGACATTACTGGACTTTTAGCAAAAACATTCACTCCTGCTGATATCTTTCTGTTTGGTGCAGAACAAATCGCTGCTGCAGGGCTTCAGATATGACTGCACCCCAATAAATTATTTTTATCTATGACAATAAACTCATCACGTTTCATTACCAGCTTCTTTCTGTTTGCTAAAAGGATAAGTTAATGAACAAAATGAAAGAGCTGGATTTGAAACATGTTGCTCAAGTCTGACTCATAACCATGTTGGCTAGAAATCAATCTCCTTACTACTGTTGACAAAATGAGACAGATTGAGATTATTGGTCCTTACGTTTAGATGCAGCTGATTGGTCCAGTGTCCAATGACCTTGTACTCTGCCACCGACCTGTTGCTGATCTGATACTGGAAGATGTCATAGCGTCCGGGAGCATCGCCATTCTCGTTAAAGGTGACTGGAGTCCCAGCACTTCCTGTAAAAACACAAAGGAAAGAAGAGACTCAGATATTGTTTGCAAATATTTATTAAGGTGTCTCGGTTGGCTGGGACAGTAATTTTACATCGTCAGACCTGCCTGTGGCTGAGGTGCAATACTGTCAGAGGGGATAGCAATATTATATTATTGTCAAGCTTGTGTTTTTAAGTTAGTGGGCAGTAGATCATGTCTTCTGCTCTTATATTCATCCAGACTGAAAAAGAAGATTTGTGATGACCTTATTTGTTTAAAGTGTTAAAAAAATGACACTTGACATGACATGTGTAGCCATATTTTTGAAGTACTACAAGAAAATTTTATTTCAGGTGACTTACATTTCTCTACCAAGTGAACACATCTGGACAGGTTTGTGGTTCATTGCCTTACTCCATGACACTTTGCATGTGGACGGAAGGGGAATTGAACCACCGACCAAATGTCACAACAACAGTTGTTGTTGACCCATTCAGGGCTTAGGAGGTAGAGGGGGGTCAAAGATCAATGGTTCAATCCCCGGCTCCTCCAGTCTGCATGATGAAGCGTGATTGATACTGAACCCTAAATTGCTCCCAAAGGCTGTTCCATCGGTGTGTGAATGTGTGTGAATGAATTAGCTCCCTTTTGATAAACACCTTGCATGGAAGCCGTTGCCATCAGTGTATGAATGGGTGAATGTAATATGTCATGTAAAAGTGGTCAGAAGACTAGACAGGTACAGTCCAGCTACCATCCATTCATCCAAACCTACTCCCTCTCTGGACTTTGCTCCTGATGTGTGAGACAGTATTATGATGCCTTCTAGAGGCTTGAAAGTAAACAAATGCAATTGTTGGGTATTTTCTGAAGTGCTGAGGACTGTCTCAATAATGAAATGGTTATTATTTATCGTTACCTTGACCGTTGCTGGTCAGTTAGACTCGCAAGATAACAAAATCACTAAGAATCCATCTTGGCAGTTGCTTGTGACCATGTCATTGTGGTTCAGACCAATCAGCGTCTTATGAACTACTCACAGCTTTTTTTTTTTAACTCATCCATTCAAAAAGTTCAACTTAAAGTTATGCATAGTTAACAGTGTGACTGCTTTGACTGACAGGTGGGTGCCTTTACAGGTAGCTTGTTTGAGCACCCAGGCATCATTCAGCCTGCCAAGACTGCCAAGATGGGGGCTAGGATGGAGGCTCGTCTTCATTGAAAGAAGACTGAAGGCTTTTCTTGATAAAATAGTTGTTTTAACTCCTCTTGACAGACTTCGTTCAGAACGTGACTATGTTATATATATATATATATATATATATATATATATATACACACACACACACACACAGGAAGTTAACAGCTTTTTTTTAGCCTTGCCATGACTATACAGACTTCAATTAAGTGATGTGAAATGACACAGTCTATGTGATGCAGCCAGTGTGAGTGGTACTTTATTGAACCACGTTTCATTTTTGTTTTTAAAGCAGTAAAGCAGCTTTCATTTCATCTTGTTTCTTATGAGTTTCCTTATGAGTCATTATCACAGTTTTCCCGCCGCCTCGACACCAAAACAACCACACAAACGTCTTGTTGCCATATTGACTAAATCCATCCTGCCAAGTTTAAATCACATGCTGTCTAACACTGTTCACACTTAGCCAGCAGTTTATAATAAAAACATCTGAAAGCAAGATGCAAAAACTAGTGACTTCAGTGAGACTCCCATGTTTTTGTTTCAATCATCATTTCTCCTGAAAAGCAACATAAAAACTGCAAAATAATTTAGCAAAATGTAAAATAATAAAATAATAATAATAAAATATTAGTAATAATATTGAGGCTTTTAATGTCTCCTATAAAGTGCTTTCTCACCTGACATAAGCTCTAGTTAATCTAGTGATTAATCACGCTTTTGTTTGTTTAATTCATAAATTTAAAATTGAGTGATAATAAACTCAACAAGAGCATTTTCATTCTTTGCAGATTTCCATTAATAAACACATGGATTTAGTGTTAATTGTTGATATATTTTTTTTAAAAATGGGAAGAAAAATGTGAATGAGCTGCTGGACATCCCTCAAAGAAATGTATTGATGTTTAGTTAATCCTTGCGAACACAGTGTTTTGTTTTCAGATTCAGTCTGGGTCTTTTTCTCTTTCAGATGCTGTGTTCACTGCATTGTGTTGTTCTTGTACAGTAGAGCTGTATTTCTCGTTACAGGGCAAATTTAACATCGGAGATAGCAGAGTCTCGAACATGAAGCAGATTAGTTTGGAGCCGCTGAAGCAGAGAGGAATAGCAGCAGATTGGAGTTAAAGAGCAGAACAACAACAGCAACAAAATAGGAAACAGATTCATAATTAAGTGAGTGGGCGCTAGTTTGATTCTATCCTGCCCCGATTTCCTTCTTCGACATGAATAAAAGCATCATAAATCACATCAGCGTGACGATGAATCACCAAAGCTTGCCTCAGGATGTAGAAACCCCTCCCAACCACCACCACATCACATCCTTTCCACCCTCCACTTCACTTCATTGCACTTCAGAGAATCTTTGTTGATACAGAATTAACATCCTTGCATTATTTTCAAACATGGTAATCATGCTTCATCATTTAGCACAATAAGACGACACACAAACAAACATGCTGCTCAGTGGAATAAAACACAGATGTTACAGTCACAACCAGGATAAAGAGCTCTTTAAGTCTCTTGAAAGGACCATACTCATGGTTTCACATTTTAGCTCATGTACTTTAAGCAAAACATACTTCACATACAGGAACTGCTAACTAAGGCCATGATATGCTGAGGATGTCTGTCTATCTAGATCAGGGGTGAAACAAAGATACTTCATGAGGTGAAAGAGTTAAGTGCACATCGGTATCTCAATAGACTGAAGTTGTCCAAACGCCCCATAAACTAGCTTAGAACTCGTCTTTTCAGTCCTTGTTATTGTGTTATGTCTTGTCTTCTTGTTTGGTGGTGAAATGGGGATTTCTTTTTTGGATGGGGAAAAATTCAGAACTTGGCTGAAAATCATCATGTTGACTTTTCTTCATCTGAAAATTGTCTGTACATTCATGGGTACGTGGATGAGACCCAACCCAAAACACACGAAAGATCCAAATTTAATCAAAAGATTGTCGTGTCCTCTCTCTGTTAGGGTCTGTACAGATCAGTCACATTTTGGCTCTGGTTTAATTGTCTGAGGTTTATTTAGATCAGGTGTTACTGTTCCCAGGTACCTTTTAGATAAGACTCTTTTTTTTTTTTTCTTTCTTTTTTTTTTAAATACACCTGGTTTTGAGGTTTGGTTTCACAGTTAGCAAGCACAAATTACTCTACATTATATACTTACATCCTGTCATCATCACCTACATAAGCTGCATCTCCCCATACTTGCAACTGATGGTCTGTCAGTGTTCAGCACTGCAAACTCAAAAATGTCTCCTTCTTTTCCCAAGTGTTACCCTGGTTCATTTCATTTTGTTGTCTTGTTTTTCCTTTTTCCGGTTCAGTTTCCTGTAACTGACCCTAAAGTCCATGTCATTCAAACTCGCAACGAGCAAATGGTTCAATTTGCTCTAGACTGAGACACCTCTTTTTGTTGGACCAAGGTTATCCCCAGAGCGCTGACCCCGGAACAGGGACTTTTGAGAGTTGGAACTACAGCTTAGAGACTAAATTGGGACCTTAGTTCCTTCGGTGGGCACACAGTTCCTTATCAGAACCAACAAGAATGACATTTTGTGTCAGCTTCTCTTACGTTATATCCACACTTGTTTCCACTGAGACCATCCCTTGAGATTTAAACCATAAATACTCATTCAAGGTGTTTTGCTGGCTGTGAACTTTATTTCCAGGCTGTTGGTACTTTGCTGCCATCAGTGCTGTAATTTGTCATCAAATCAGAGCAGAGACCTAATGGCCCATTAATCTAGCCGTTCAATCTGAATGGCTCAGACAGCAGCAGTTCATCTTCACCACGCTGACAGGAAGCATGTGTCACACTGAAATACATTGGAGCCAGGATTCAGAGGCTTATTGAACCGGTCTCTTGTTTCTATTGTTTCCGGGGACCTTGGCGGACGGCGTGGGCGGTCAGAGCTGCAGAATGGCAGCTCGCATATTTATCTATGTCATAAAGCCTCTGATCATACACACTCACTCTGACTGCAGCTTTTAAAATCATTCAGGTGCATTCACTCCTTTAGCTGCTTAATCGTTCTGTCAATTTTGACCTCACTGACCTGTTGACAGGTCCAAACTGTGATTATGGTAGATGATATTGGGTGATTGCTGAAACAGGAAGAGTGATGAAGAAATAGAAGAAACCCTTTATACACCAAGAACCGAAAGCTGTGTGACGTTAACCTGGAATAGCCTTTGTGGTTTTCTTTCCAATGAAAAGCAGCAAAAGCTTAAACTGTTGTTGTTGATTGACTAAACTGATCATGGATGAGCTTTTGCACATACCTATGTCTAAAATTTAGAAGATTAAAAACATTTTAAAACAAAATACACAAAGCTTAACTCAAAAGTACATGCAGTCAAAGTGGCATTAAATTAGGCATTACATTTTTATATTAGATATTTCAACCTTTGGTCTGTTTGGCAATTTTCTCCCCATTGAACTGTCTCCAGAGAAAATGAATCTTGAAATTCCAGCTGGGTATTTTACTGAGCTCCTGTCATTAACCTGTATTTCTGCTGAATTTGGCAGGTAAAGTCGTGATCTTAAAAATAATGACATTATCTCAGCAGAAGAGCAGCTTCGGGACCACTGCTGGTTAACAGGTATTCATGAGTCACGATGAAATCATTATAGAAATCACACTTCCACACTGGGTATTACAACAGGATGGAGGTGATCACAGAGAACAAGAGGGGACTGATCTAAGGTTTAACCAGCTGAGACTAACCAGGTTGAGTCTGTCTCACACTCTGTACCAGATTTTAGCTGCGATTTGCAGTTTTGCTGTTTGCCAACTGAAAAGAGGACAAAGAAGGGAGAGATTTAGAGATTAACAAGGAATTTAGCCATTTGCTTTCTCAGGTCTTTTAATGTGGACAGAGAAAAGGAGGTGGAAACGTTGTGGACACAATGTCGACAAATGAAAAGTCTGCAAGCAGCTCTTTTATTCAAGCCGCCATCAATTCATCCACATGCACCAAAATTGACATGTACGTTATTATGTAGGCTGCTGTGCATAGAGAAACTAAGTACATTGCAGATAGAAGATCCATGCTTTAAACTCTTTTTATCTATTTTAAAAGCCAAGCTATTGAACAAAAGCAGTTCAAGAATCAGGATCAGTAATTGGTAGATGGTAATCACATTCACATTTCTGTCTGGCTGATGATTGGTTGTCTGAAATGCTGCGACTGCACCAAAACAGTTCCAACATGTAACCTCTCCGAGAACCACAAACTGTGTTTTTTACATTTCAGTTACTGACTAAACAAACAAGACACAACATGTGTGAGCTGGTGGGTTTAGACATGAGATCCATCTGAACGTCTCACTCTGAAAAGAAAGACAATATGGTCTTTCCTCAAATGTTGCACTGCTCCTTTAATCGTGGCATTCCCATAGTAGCAAACAGCTTAAGTCTCTCATCCTGCGCCATGCTTTGTTCAGCAGTTTAGAAAAAGCTGCATATTTGAAGTGAAGTCACAGCGGGAGAAGTGCTCTTCACATATTCATCACTTCACGCACCTACAGGATCTGCCTCTCCCCCTCCTCCCTTTCCTCCCCCTCCTCTCTCCATCGCTGATCTGACTGTAAAGGGTTCCTATTCCTGCAGCTGCAGGGCCAGTTCTGCTGCATCCCTCTTTAAAAAAACAAAACAGCAACAACAAGCTTTTACCGCCTCTTAGAAAGCATCTGCTGTCCAAATGAATCAGGGGAGGAATCTCCCTGACGCCCCCCCATTGCGCTCCCTCGCTCTGCTGATCGTGTTCAAACAGGACTTGAGGTGGCTTTAGCAGAGCGAACTCTAACATTAGCACAAGTGTCTCGATTAGCCTCCCGACGCTCCTCTAAAAATAAGCACGCGGGGCGAGGAGCACACGGATGAGCTAGCGATTAGCCCCCCGGCAGCCGCCGCCACAGAGCCATGCTTCGTCCTGGATTTGCTGCATTTCATACATGGAATTATGGGTAACCCCGCTGCCCTGTGCTCAGAGAAGTGAAGCATAAAAACAGAAGCAGCCTGAGTTTGATTTATGTCAACGTTTGATGTATGTGAAGGTTCATCTGAGCATGCTGTTCACAGATTCACATAGGAAAGCCCCAAATGCAGCGTGACACCGATGTGTGTGTGCGTGCGTCTGTGTGTGTGTATGTGTGTGTGGAGGCCTTAATAGGCTCAATCAAGCACAAACCACATGAGCCACATGCTGCTGAGCCAGGATTCACCGATGATCCTGCTGCAGCGCTCAGAAGCTACAACCTGGACCTTCACTGAAAAATGTTCTGAGGTGGCAGAGTAACTTTTTCAACTTCAGTTCATCACTGAGTCTATAAAATGACAAAATAAAGCCAAATGTCAAGCTTTAGTACCGAGAGTACAGAGGCAGACGCAACATTCAAAGTAATGGATTACACAACTCAAGCTGTGAGTTTTCTGTTTAGAACAGCAAAGAAGTTCCCACTTAATAAAAATGTCCTGAAAATCAAAAACTCAGGTCCTCACAAAGATAGAAGTACAGGAACACACAAACACATTATTTTTCTCCACAAATTTCTCCTCTAGGCTTTAATCTGAAAGATGACTGACTCATCTTCCTGTCTGTGACATGTTTCCTGTTTGCTTTAAGTCACTGAACGAGGCAACAAAGTGTTTAATGATTAAAAACCAGAACATGCAGCCCTAAATCCGCCTTTAACTGAACACAGATTTACTGTTTCAGCCCAGCGGGTGGAATTCACCGCAGATTCAATGTTTAATGTCTCTCCTCCTCCTCCTAAAGAAATAACATCCAGCAGCTCCTCACATCCATCAGGCACAGAGTGATGAATCCCTGAGAGCACATCAGCCTCAAAATCTGCTCAATCTCCTCCTCTCTCTGTCTTATTTTTGTAGGGGATCTCTTTGTGCTGGGCGGGTAGAACAATTATTCAAATTGAATCCCTGTCTGCAGGTAGGAGGCTGGGAGGGATGAGGGAGGAAGAGTGGAGGGGGCTGAGATATATAGGGCTATAGGGGAAGATCTCGTGTCTCAAGTATTATAATGTACAGGAGGATTGTGGTGGAATGGCAGGAAAAGAGAGAAGAGTGGACGGTTTTTCAGCCATAATTAGTAAATGAAAACAGAGTGAGTGTAACATCATCTTTGTTCAATGAACAAAATCAGCAAAATATTTTGTGAACTTCACCTCTTTACCCTGTTTTCTTATTTAAAATGTCTTACTTGGAATAAATCTTGTGGAAAACAGTTGTCTACAGACCTGACTGTGCAAGATGGTTTCTTATACAGTTTGGAAAAGGACAGACATTTTCTATAAAATACAGGCCAGGTGATTGGATGAACCAATCAGATTAATGAACCACATAATGCAGCCAAACCTTGACCGAAGCAAGTCAAGAAATACTCTCCAGTTTTGATGTACAACCCTGAAAATCTGAAACATATACTTAGTCTCGAGGACCCCATATTCATGATTTCCAAAAACAATGTGTAGTGTGGACTCATCAGACCACAGAACACTTTCAGATGAACTTTGCATTTATAGATGCAGCGACAAGCTGTGTTTACAGACAAGTGTTCCCGAGCCCACTAGATTCTGAGAGACTTTGTTCTTAAACTGCTGGACTATTTGCAGTTTTGCACAAAGTAGTGAACCTCTCTCCATGCTTGCTTGTGAAGGACTAAGCCTTTCAAGCATCAAGCTTTCATAACACATAACACATGATAGCATCATGATTGGGTCATGATGCTATCATGTGTTACCAATGAACCTGTTTACATTTTTTGGAATTAGTGTTGTAATTAATGCTAGCAGCATCCACGCTAACCTCTTTAGCAGCCTCCATTGCTGCTTTCGATCAGTCACTTCTCACACGTGTCTTTACAAACCATGGCTGTAGCTTTTGCGGCAGCTGCTGTGTTGTAATAATACACTGACATTAGTTTTAAAAAAATGGTGAAACTTAATTTGTATAGATTAGTATTTGTAACATTTCGATAGCTTATTAGTTGAGATTCAACTCCCATTTTCTGATATTACACTGCTGTGGGTTTAGGCACAAACATTTTGGTTAGGGTAAGTTTATGAATTGTCACAAATACTTTGCAGATAATTACAGAAAACACTGACAGACAAAGCGAAACAGATGGAATACTCAAAAGAAAAAGTCACGTTGAGTTTCAGCCTTCAGCAGAAGTGAAGCTTTCCACTTGTAATGACAGAAATTCTCTTTGCAGAGTCATGAAAAGAAAGTCAGCCTTGGCGATAAATGCTTGCGTTCAGGAGCCAGAGAGGGAAAATGAGCTTCATCAAAGCTTTTGTGAAACCTACGGACAACCTTGATTCAACCAGAGAGAGAAAAGTTCATCTCACATGTTTGAACACAGGACACGGGCAACATGGGAAGAAAACCAAATAAATCATAAATTATCCTTTTCAATGGAGTTCTTAATAAATCATATGAACAAGGGTGTCATTTCATCTGGGAATGTCGCTCACACGCTTTGAAATCTATTTAGGAGGTCCAGGTCGGGTTTATTGCACACATCCATGTGTGTTTCAACAGCGCTGTCTATTGGTTTGTCTTTTAGCTTTCTGTATATACCGAAAATGAGAATATATCGTGTATCTGAGCAGTTTTACAACAAAACAAGGATTGACAGACTTTAGACACAATGACAGATGTTCATTTCTGACAGTCTGTAACAGTACGGTTTTCAAATATTCATCCAAAACACAGTCACTATATATGTATTTCCTTAAATGTATTTTGAGGCTTTCATGTTTGTTGCATTGTTTTTCAATGGTTGAAGTTCGACTGGCTCTTCTAAATACTGTTTTTCTGGTTTTCTTGGTGCCAACTACTTGTTATGTTGTGAACCAGTGGATGTAAACAAGCATTCATTCACATTTTACTGAATTAATCAAAATTTTCAAACTAGTACTAAAATAAATCTGTCAGATCATCTGACTAACATATTACCAGATCTCAACTACCAACCTGGTGAGTTATTATCACTGGTAGACATGATAAACAAAACTACCCAAATAAGACGTCACAGTGAGCTGGAATTATACTATTAATTATATCCATTATCAGCAAATCCATCTGTCATTTCCCAAGAAAATATGGAAACCTTTATAGAAAAACACACTTCCTTATATTTTCTGTGCCATTTGACAGTGGATCTGTGAAATGAACGTGTCAGCACATATGAGAAGTGTGAGATTTAATAATCCACAGCTGCGTGTGTGAAGTTTTGTGATTATTAAAGTTATGTGAAAGCAGACGGATCATCAGACTGCAGCAGATCCCACTGAGCCGGGAATAATGAACAAGGAAACAGGAGGAAATAAAACCAAACGACCATATTTGGTGTTTAATAATGAGTGCAGGATTCCCTGATGACGGCGTCAGCATTCGTGCTTCCTGCTGACAAAGGCCTGCACCCGCCGGGAGGTCAACCACCATTAGAAGAGCTCGGACCGTGATGACGAGGATGAGAGGAAGATGTAGAGGAAGAAGAATGAAGGTGTGAAATAAAAGATGGGTTAATGAGGGAGTGGTAAGTCCTCCTTTTGCTTGGTGATGAGATGGAGGGCAAACGTGTGCTGACAAGACGCTGATGAAGATCGGTCGATGAATACTGTTTTTTATCACCTTTTTTTCTCTGAATCATCTCGTCTTCTCTCACATCATCCTCCTGCCTTCTCTCATCTTTTTCCAAAAATTTCCACCTCATGTTAAGAAACTTAATGATTCCTGACAATTGTTTCCTTGTCACTGATTGGTTGAAATGTTGGTGATCTTAGAGCTCACATAACCAGATGAAAATGTGGAGAAATTCAACAAAACAAATTTGTCAGAAAAGTGTAGAGACGCTGTCACATGTTCCACGTTTAGCTTGGTGGTTGAGCTTTTGTTTTCTCTAATTATATTTGTGAAAACAGAAAATATTCTTGATGCATGGAGTGAATTATGAGAAATATGTATAACTGAGCTTCATGTAAAGTCTTACATTTTATCTGTAAAACTGATGTTTTTACTGGCACATTATCCGCAATACAATCTCAGAATGCATCAGCTATCATCTGACAATGATTTAGCCTCTGGGGGCAACGGCCAATATTCCTGGGCTTCCAGGCACAGCCAACAGCTGTCTGGAAAATAGATATCTCGGCCAAGACTTCCTTATTAGCAACTTAATATGTGTAAATAACAAGACAGACACATTTCTGTTAATCTTCATAAACAAATGTCTACGTATGAATTTAGATAATGGTCGTCTAACAATATCTGTTTGGTTCTCAGACTGCATTTTAACCAATGCGTTCTGGCTCTTTTGCTCGCCTCACACATTGTTGCAACCAAAGCTGGCCAGTACTCAAAACTCAAATTCATCGCTCAACTGTCAGCTGAAGTCGAGCTCACACTGGATGAAGCAGTATCAAAGTCTGAGCTGGTTGAGCAGTAGTTTAGTATTCAGTGGCGGTGCTGAGAGCATCAGAGCTTTGAGCAGGAACAAAGAAACAGTCTTGATGCATGTGGTGGTGCTCTGCCCTCCTTTTCTATGTGTTTCCATTCTAGGCATTCTGTGAGCAGGCTCGAATCGTTGTCATGCTGCTTTGCTTTGTTGGTCTGACGCAGACCAACAAATGACGCAGTGAAAAAAAGGTTTGTGACTACTCAACTGATTTAGTCATTGATTACTGAGCAGGACACTTTTTTTTAGAAAGTTTTCCTCAGAAAGTTCATGAGAGTACATTTAATTTATGCTTAGAATTCTTGATTTTTCTTGTGTGCATGTGTTAATAATTGAGGTAATGTCACATCGTCCATTAAAACTACAGTCAACCCAGAAAAAGCATGTGATGTCGCAGTTCATGAAGAGCGATCACAAACTGTAGTAGTCTGCTGAATGCGTCTATGGTCTATTTCAGACACACCGCATCAGTATTTCTATTGGCCAGGTAAGTACAATCACATGATCTATGATTTTTTTTTTTTTTTGTCTTTTATTTACATCCCTCCTGTAGAACATACAGTAACAATACAATTTGAGACTACACGTACTTACATTACACTAGCACACATTCACACATACACACAGTCACCCCCTTGCACCAATATAAGGTAGAATACAAATTAAATAACTATTCCCCAATATCTTTTACAATTTTCTTTTAGGTAAAGCCATCATTAATAATATTCATGTATGGTTTCCGGAGACTGACAAACATGATCTATGATTAATAGAGGGGAAGTCTGAGAAGATTGCGATTAAGTTGAGTCTTGAATTTGTCATTTCGTCCTGCTTCAACTAAAGTGAATGGAAGAAGGTATGAATGTTGGCAGAGATCGATGCTGGAGTTAAAATTGACCAACAGGTTTAAAGGTTTTTGAATGTTTTAAACTAATCTGACTGAACAGAAAAGTTGGTGGTAATGCAAACAGTTGCATTAAAAGAAATGTTAACAAGATGATGCTGACAGTCACCCAGCAGCGGGTTCTTACCATTGAAGCCGACTGCGCGGATGTGGGCCAGCAGCTCCTTGCCATCGATGTTGGCCATGCGTGGGCACAGGCCTGGGTATCCAGCGCAGAGCTCGCGGTGCATGTGGTGCAGGGCGTGGGCCATGGCGTACACGGCATCCATCACAAACTGAACCTTCCCCTCCTGCTCGTAAGTGGAGTCACGGCCAACTTTCTCCAACCCTGGAACAGAAACAGAGAGGTGTCCCACGATCAATCACTGAAGCGATCAAACACATAAAGACACACTGCTGGACTAAGATTGGAAGTCCATTCAATCAGCAAATGATCGAAAGCTCCAGCACAGTTATTGAGTGGATCTTGTGCTGAGCTCGTTTCACAATCACAACTTCATTCAACGTGAATCAGAAATTCTGAAAGTATCAGTAAAACATTCACTTGCAACATATTTTATTTTTTTTTCTGCCATAATAGCCAATCTTCAAAAACTATCCACTCATAGTGACTAAAATATTATTTACATCATTGATCCAAATCTAAGCCTCACCTAATCCAACGTGCTTTTGTTGCCGAAACCTAAGAAAGAGTCTGGACCCCAACCTGGGACACACTTTATACACTTGCGATCCACCACAACTGACTTCAGCATCTTGCATAACTGTCACTCAAAGACACGTCTGAACATAATCCAGGCAGATATTTTGTTGTAACCGCAACGTAATCATGAAAACAATTTTTTAGGAGACAGGGTTGTTGTAGCACAGTTCTCTCATAGTGATTATGATATACAGATCTTGTAATTAATCTTTTATCTTAACTACATGTTTTCCTGATATTTTAACATGGATCTAAACACATCTAAACAGAAATAGTCAGATTTAAAAGATGCAGTCTTGGTTTTTATTCATTTCTTTTTATTTACATATTTTTTTCTTTTTGCACTGAGCTTCCATAAAGTCCACCTGATAAAAAGAATTATCCTCTGGGGACCATAAACATTTGATATCACTGTGAATTTGAACTGAACTGAACTGAACAGTCGATGTTGAATTTAAAGTGATCAACAGACTAATTGATGGAAGTGCTTCCTCGCAAAAATGTGTCAGAAAACATCAATATTCAGAAGGTAAAACATAAAGAAAAGTGAGGCCTCATAAACTTTACTCATTTCTGAGCTTTCTTACTCTCTGTTTCCTTTTCGTTTTGATCCCAAAGGGCACGAGGTTCGTCCTTGCCACCAGGCAGAAAGTAACTCACAAAAGGATTATGGGAATGTGAAATGAGACACATTTCCTATAACTAACCCATTAATATAAAAAAAATACATTTGGCTCCAACTCATTAGCTGTGATTAAATAATAGAGTGAAGAAGACATCATCATCTTTTATTTGAAAACTCTGTAAAGTCCTTCCAAAAATTTTCACTGAGTAATTATAGTTATTAGAGACTGGCCGCTCTGCGATCCTGCCGCTGGGCCGAAAGCAAAGAGGAGAACGAAAGAGGAGGAGGAGGAGGAGGAGGAAACTAACTGCCAGACTGGACCCTCCATCAACAGACAAGACTTCTCTGAATTAATAGGAGCTTAGAAATGAAATCCAATTTAATTTTAATAGCAGGCGGGCAGCAGGGGATCTGTCCGAGGGGAGACATTTGCTCCAGCAGTAAAGACTGATTACACGTCTGTATGGCGGTAATGAATGAGCTTGGAATGGCGAGCGGAGAGCCAAGTATGTCAAACAGCCGAGGCAGAGAGGAGATGTACTGCCGAGCTGCAGATGATCACTGCTCGCAGCAGATGATGAGTGACTCCTCAATATTTAAAGAATACACATGTTTGATCCTGTAAATTCAAATGGCGCTTCAATGCAGCATTGAATTTACGAGAGGCTCATTGTCCCGCAGGTCCGACGCCGATCTCTGTGGAAGAAGCTTCTCTTTGTTGGAGAGCAGTCATGGGATAATCATGTTTAGATTCAAATCTAAACTTACTTTGAGTATGGATTGGATAATTTAATGCAGACTATGCAACATTATTTGACTTTTTTAATTAGCACCTGAATCTGCAGCATCATTTTGAAGAAAAAAAGCTGTAAAAAGCCACCATACACTACCTGCTGAGCTGCAAACAGCAGTCAGACACAGTTAGAGACTAGCTGGTCAACACAGTGGAATATTTAGACACATATGTTATTTTCCTCAGGAGTTAGAAGAGAACAAAACAGAGCTAAAAGACACTGAATATTGGACTTCATACAAATATGGTTGGATAAAGTTTCTACGATAGATGTGTAATTAAGCAGCTGTGTGTTAACAGGTTCACCATATCAAAGGTGATATGTCAATGCTCACAAGATGAACAACACTATTGTTCATCCTGGTAGCCTCCTGGTAAGGTGCACACCACATAACAATTCCTTCCTGTTGTACCCCATGTTTCCTGTCCTTAAGGCCAGTAGACTTGGCTTGTCCATCATAGACCACAGTACGGAGTGCGGACTGTTAGCTGTAGGGTGCCAGTTCACCTCCTGGGCACTGCACTGTTGAACTGCAAGGTACGTAACCCAAATCTGCTCCCAGGGTGCTGTTACGTGGCTGCCCATCACTCCACCATCTCTCTGTATTTGCTTGTCTATATGCTCTTTGTGTGTGCGTGTGCGTGTGTGTGTGCGTGTGCGTGCGTACATGTGTGTGTGGTTGCATTTCGGGGCTATATGTGGGAAAAAAGACCCCCTTTGAGTGATCAATAAAGTTCATCTTCATGTTCATTATCTTTCCTTCAATACACTGGCAACTTGATATCTATCATTGTATTATGAAAAATCAAAAGGATTCATCCTCTGAGGACTCCTGCAGTATTTCCTGTTCATTTCATGGAAATGTGACCTGTAGTTATAGAGGTATTTGTGTCCTGGCATTGACACGGTTTAACACAGCTGCTTCATTTACACAAAATGTCAGTTATTTAACACGTCAAAGATGTTCTGGACTAAAAGGAGCGCCTTATGAATCGATCATCAACACGAGAAATGTCATGACTGAACATGATTTCTTAGAGGAAGTGAGCAGCAGGTTTCCTGAATGTCATTCGCCTCTCTGTTTGCAAACCGGCTTTAACGGCTGATGATGATGACGATGGTGAAACTCTAACACTGACTGAGGTGAGACAGACAGCTTCATAACAGCTGCTGGCATTTCAATTACACATCACTTACAGGGTAAATTTAATTCCTTCTCGACCGGACAGACATGTTTCTGTTTTCTCATGTCGCTTTTCTTTCTCTCTCTCGCAGGCATCCTTCTGTTTCAATTAGATTTGGAAATTAGATTAACCGCAAACTAATTACAGAGGTTAGCAGTGATGGGATGAGTTCAGGGGAAACCAGCCTAACTGTTGTGTCTCCCATGCATGAATTTACATTAATAGAGTTTTTTCATTGGCTATGTTGTTTATCAGTAACATCAGTCTGTGTCAGAATAATCAGCGAGGATTAACAATGATGTTTCCACAATCAACACAACAGTGATTCTGAATGATAGTCATAAAAACATGACAGACACGTCAGAGAGCTGCTCAGACATTCATGAATTCATCTTGCGCCCATGTCAGAAATGAAGACTATTGTTTACTTTAATTTTCCTATCTTTATGTTTAAAATATGATTTGCGTAAAAATCAACAAACAGCATGTCACATGGAAAAAATGAAAGTCATTCAATCATCCACCAGCGTAAGATTTCTCTCGTTTCATTTTAGGTTTATGATTCAGACTTGAAAACAGCTTTTAATTTTCAAGTCAGATAAACAAGACCAAAGTCCCATGTCAAGACCATGACCTGTAATGTCTTGACTGCACTGTGCGCTTCAGCTCTATGACATTGCATTCACGACACTGTTTTGGTTTGTGAGCGTTTTGCCAACAGATTCCGATAACATTTTTGACATTATTTCCTTTTTGTCTGTTGTTACGATCAGCAGAGAGCGTTTTTGCATTGCAGCCAAAACGTGTTGCAGCTGTTCCTGGTGTAATCAAGCCATAATTCCCAAGTCAAGAACAACCTGTAAGACATGTTCCCACTGCATGCATGGTATGGCTTGGCTCGACTCAAATCATTTTTGGTACCAGGTACTTTTCTCAAGGCTGAAGACGGCAAGACAAAAGATTGCTGAAATAAACGGGAGAGTGCTCTGTGTGCTGTGTGTGTGTGCTGCTCAAGTGATGATTTTAGTGATGTTCTTTTTGACCACTTTTACCAGGTACCATCCACAACTTTTGCCAATGAAAAACCAATGAAGAACAGTTCCAGTCGAGTCAAGTGAATCCGAATCGTACCATGCAGTTGAAATGAGGCCAAAGTACAAATTAGAGACAAAGTCCAGGCAGGGAAAGACAGGTAAGCGCAGACTGTAGTCCCAAGTTAAGGTGAGCAAGTCCACAAGTTCATTCATGTTATGTCAAACTGGATGTTTCAAGAAAATGCTGAATAAGTAATGTCAAGAATCCATGCACTAACCAGCGTAATATTCAGACCAATCTGCAATCTGCCTGAGTGCTTCTCGCAGCATTAAAAGAGCACTGTGAACTATCAAAGTGAGACCAGTCCGAACGAGGGCCATGCGAGCAGAAGATTCTGCTTCTTGTGATCTGTGGTAAGACTGTGCAGGACTAAAACGTTTATGCGTCCAGAGAGGCAACGATTGAGTTTAAAATAATTTGTAAGACTGTTTCCCTGGTGAAGATCTCTTCTTCCAATTCTACCAATTCCTTTTGTTATGATTTGGCGCTATATTAATAAAATTGAATTGAATTGAACTGAATTTTACTTGATGGGGGTCAGTTTCCCACTGACATTGTGGCTCGATTGTTCAATCTACTGTCTATTGTTTGTAAATCTAATTACAAATCTGATGATGCTTGTTAAATAGAAGCACAGAGAGGGCGATGATGAAGTGTTTGTTTGTTAAATGCGTTTGAAGTGCATTCTGGTTCACATTTGGTCATAAACGGGGGGAATTAATGAATTCTAAAACAATGGATGAGAGTTAGATGCATTAGGTTTTAGGTACAGCATTGTATGATGGAAGGTTGTTTGAAATGGCTATTTAATTCAACAATTCTTAAAATAAATATTTTTAAAATGTTAAATACATTATGTGATATCAAACCACTAATTAGGACAGCTTTATTTTGTGGTCAAATTTATAAAGTAAGGGAAATAAGGCACTGATGTATGGGCTTTTGCAATATATACAAATGTGTATATTTTCTGTTGCCTACATATATTTGGAAGAGCATGTTTTTTTCTATTGACCGAATGGCTAAATAAATGATCTAACTGAACTATGAAACTAAACTGCTGAACCTGCCAAAATAAAAGGAGAAAAAACAAAAAGCACTGTTTGGTAACGTTCCAGAGTGCTGCTGAACACTAAACAGCTGCTCGATCTCTGACAGAGGCAGAGGCAGCGTTTCCCCTCAGAGATCATCGCTGCTTTCAAACAGAAGAAAGAAAGACATCCGACCTCTGTCGACATCACTTCTTCATCTGTTGATGTTTCTAACCAAACAAACTGCAGCACAAAAGTAAGAAAGAAAAAAAAAACGTACACAAGACAACACAAAGAGGTGTTCAAATGCAAATCTGGCTTTCATATCCACTCAGTGTATTTCAAAGGAATCTGCAGCACAGGGGAGCACAAAAGGAGGGAACAGTGCTTGAAAAAGGTGAGAAAACAATGAGGCTCTTAACTCAGCAAACACATCGTTCAACAAAGCAGAACAGAATCAAATATTCATGTTTTTCTGGTGTAACTGTGTTTGTGCAGTCTCCAGGTGAAAGAACTGATCCTGGAGTAAAAAACAAGATTTCACCTGAATAAAAGAAACTCGATATTCTCCACAACTTCATTCCTGCTGCAGGGGGAACAGTTACATTGCAAAAAAAAAAGACATCCAACTTTATTTTTCCTTAAAAGGAAGTGAAAGAAACTAAAATATTCATTACAGTTATGGTTTCAAATTACACGGGAGCTAAGGGATGCTCAGCTCCCCTGAAAAAGATCTGAGCCCCATGAAAGCCTACTTTTAGGGGGAGCGCTAAAACAGCTCAATCAGTGGCCACAATGGTTCTGAAATGGAGTGAGAAAATCAAGCTAAAATACCTGATTCAAAACAGTTTGATTTCTGATTATTCTGATGACCAAAGTGTTTATCAAGTGGCGGTTTTGTCCTGATTTGGTGTGAGAGTAAAGGTTAGGCGGTCACCCAAAGGTTGGCGTTGGTAGAGTTTATGTAAATTGCTTCAGCAGTTTTAAAGATTTTAAAGATATTTTAAAGTGTCCTTGGATAATGAATATGAGAATAAATAACTTGTCAAGACTTTGCTTTTGCTTCACCGCTGCAGCACATCAGAAAGCAACACACTGTCATCACCTGAATTCGGTGTCCAAATGACAAACGTGTCTCCGTTATACAAACAAGCGTCACCGGCGCGGCGGCTGCTCCCCACACAAACAAACAGAACACTAATTATAGATCAGAATCAATGAAAAGCTGACAGAGGATCCATCGGCTGAAGGCTGCAGAGATCAGGGACGACTCAGAGCCACAAAGGTTCGGACTCTCGACCTTCATACAGGAAAAGTAGTTTGACTGTGAAAAGGATCAGAGACAGAGGTTTTCAGACTGATGCAGATTATTCGGCTGTCCCAGCAGCTGGAGAGGCGTGATGGTGCCTGTGTTTGATTGACAGCAGCTGGGCAAGAACGAGAGACAAAGTAAACAAACTAGCATGAGCAGATGGTGTGTTGTTAGAGGAGTAAGAACCACACCATCGTCTAACTGGACCGAAGGGACATTTGCAGGTATGTTTACATGCTGTTTAATGTGCCACACACCAGCGGCATCCTTTTACCCTTTTGGAGGCTTGTTCATCAAGTTAAGCTGCAGGACAGGATGTGTGCTCATGTTTGTTAGATAAGGAGACTTTAGCAGGAAAGCTGATGTGGAGTCTGCGGTTTAGTGTGAACTTCTGCTCTGCCTACGACAGAATGCTGATGTCACCACTTAATGCACGACTTTAATGTGTCACTTGATAGTGAATTTCCGATTGTACTCCATCGAATTAATGCAAAACGGCATCACAACACTGAAAACTGTTTCTTCTGGTTTCTGAAAACATTGATCCATCTCTTATTTTATGTGAACCCCTAAATTTGCACCAAAAAGTTTTTTTTTCAAAATAGAAATTAAGGGTTTTTACACATGCAGAAAAACTTGAAGAACATTTAAGGCAAGAAAATGTGGTAAGTGGTAAAGAAAACACCCAAAATCCACATTTAGGTGTTTATTTTACTTCACTTTGTCTATCTGCGTCTGTTCACCAAATGTTAGCATTAGATAATGCTTCATTTACATATTTAAACATTCAATTTAGAAAACTTAATTTGGATAAATCCATTAAATACTTAAGAATAATTCCTTAAGATATTATTGTGTTGTTCTAACCCAAATCCCAATCTTAATAACACCTTCAAGTTATTGGTGATTTCTCACTTATTTCAAATTAATGAACAAATTAAGGGCTCTCTGGATACCAACACCTTGATTTTTGCTTTAAGGGGTAAATTAGGGATTAATTAAGGGTATTTTGAGAGATTATTGTTTCATACTGCAAGTCTCGGCTGTGGGGAGGTGATTATGACTTCACATATCAAAGAAGGAAGAGAAGGAGGAAGAAATAAATTGATTTTATAATTTACTCTCTAAGTGTTCGGAAGGGGGAAGGAGCTGAAGGTGGAGGGTGGAGGTGGAGTGGGAATGGGGGTGCAATTACGGTATTGGATTGGTTTTTAAAGGCGACACACTTTATCTGGCAGGAAATGAGGTGATTAGAGGTGGAGGTGGCATGGTGGAGCAGCGACATCGTCCCTGAGTGGACGGTGATGGAACATCACCCTCAGACCTCAGGCCACCGTGTCTTATGGATATTTAATTATCCTAATTAATAACAATTAATGAGCGGGCCTTCCTCAGTGCCCTCTGGAAGGATCGTACCCAGCGTGCTCTAATCTCTGTCAGCTGGTGAGACGCTCCTGAGGCTGCTTCTTCTTCCCTGCTGGAGGATTTAAAGCTTCACAGATTCAGTTTGTACACTATAAACATGATAAATGTATGTAATGTATTATAAAAGATTAAAACAGTGGCTCATAAACTTGGCTTCTGATCTATTGTATCAAATCAGTGTCTTCTTTGGGCCCATTGTCACACAGTGGTTTTACATGGTTTAATAAATTAAAACAAATTATAAAGTTTTTCTTTATAGCATCATATATGAAGTTTTGAACTCCTCAGTTAAATTCTGGTAATTAAAAGTTAATTAAACCAAAGTTATTATATTAAGACAGTGTGGGAGTGACCTTAAACTTGCATTCTTTTTAATGGCCAGCAGCTCTATTGGCTGCAACAAAACAGTCTGTTTGTATGTAAGCTTATGAGAAAATGTTCTCACTTGATTCATTACTTCAATAAACAGTCTCCTCATGAGTTTGTGGTCTCAATCCCTAATGTCTCCTTCCACACAACATTATGTTCATTTTGTAAATTATGGTCCCATTTACAGTAAAATAGATGATGGTATGCTTTAGGCTGGGCTACCTGCGACTGAAAAGTAATTCTCAGTGAGTCTGTATAGCACAACACACCAGGCTAATGAAACTCATCAAGATTCTGTTACTGCATTGACTACTTCTCTCCTCACATGTTTTTAGCAACAAATGTTAGTTGCTGTTTATGACAAAGTCTGTGACCAGACAGGCCGCCATTTTGTCTTGCTTGAAAACAGTCAAACCAAGAGCAGCCCAACTGACAATGTGTCATTCACCGGCTCCATGTCTTTGTCGTCCATATGGTCACTTCTGGCTCCAATAAAAACAAACAAAAAAAACAAAAACAAGATGGTGACGTCCATATTGCCAAACTCCAGACTTCAAAATGGTTGCACAAACCAAAGATTGACGTCACGATGAGTTTACACTTTGTCGCAACGTGACACAAACACTCCCAGACAGACTCACACACACCTGCAACCTTTCAGCACTGAACGAAGCATACTGCAACGATGTAAACATCTGTCTCTGCACACACACACACACACACACAGGTGGATGCTGAAATGCTGAATCAGGTGTTCATCTGTTTGTGTGATGACTCTGCTGCAGCTTCAAAACTCAATCTGGAGCTTCCAACGCAGTGAGTTGAGTCTGACAGCAGCAGACTGATCAAAGCCGTCCACTGATCTCAGGTAAAGACTCGCAGCGTTATCAGCAGCTGGGACAGAGCAGCTATTCTCAGAGCGCTGACGCTGTTCTTCTGTTGTCTCACTTCAGTCTGCACCCTCGCCTGTGTTTACTCAACACCTTCCACAAATCCTGTTTCGCGTGTCGGACATGTTTGTAAAGGATTTGGCCCTTAGGAGCCCCCTGTTCTACAGAGAAAGTCCTCCTGAATCAGGGAGGATTACATCGTGCTGCAGGCTCTCATCAGTCAGCACAGAGAGACTCAGGAGACGAAAGCTGGGAGTGACTGTAGAGGGGAAGAAGAATTCTTTTTTTTTTTAGATTCTAATTTACATCTGCTTTCAGTGGAGGCCTGAATCCACGGTGACTTGTGAAACAAGGTTTAACAAACAAGTCACAAGTTAAGATATAAATCCCTGCTGTTCTGAAAAAAAGTTCAGCGAACAACATTAAAATAATTCTCAAGGACCTGCACATCTGGATGAAAATACTCCATCTGCTGCAAGATGTAAAATATATATTTTTTTTACACATCTCCGATGTTGTATGTATCCTGTATCCAATAATTTTGCACACCACTTGATGAACACTTTGGGTCATTTGAAGTGTTCTTGCCTAATGTGGACTTTGTCTTTGCATCATTTTGAATTGAATCCAGTAGCTGATTTCTTTGTTTCCTAAGTTCTTGTTTCATTTCTGTTCTCAGCTCACTTTGTAGATGCTCAGGAGAAAAGCTGTACAGTCCATTTCTATCCTTGGCAATCCAATATGTCTGCCTTCTTCTCCTCCAGCTGATTGTAATCACCGTAAGGCGTCCATAAATCCAGAGATTATTCATCAGTGTTAGATTGCGAGCTGTAAGTTAAACTACAAACACTTTTTCTATATTCATTGTTAAACTGAGCATGATTGAGTGAATGTTCAATTAATTACAGACGGAGGATGGAGGATGGATGCTCCATGTTGTGGGGTCAAGCGCTCGGGCCCAAAATAATTATCCAGCATGTTAATTGGCAGTCAGCACCGGTCAGAAATCCAACTCATGAATATGAATAGAGGTTGAGTGTTGGAGTCCGTAACTCACCAACATGGAGGAGATCCTGGACTGCTGCAATGAAATACCATACCGGATTTTAATTCACATTATCCCGGAGCGGTTACAGGAAAATATAGTGTCTCTGTTTAGTTTTGGTTGCTCGTAAATGTAGTAAATTAAGATGATGCCATGTTCAGTCTTCACAAGGCAGTTTTGGTCAACCCAGTCGGACAAATCAAGCGTGAACAAAACAAACATCATTCTACAAACACTCCACTTTTCTGTTTTGAGGCTCTCCACCAGATTTTGGAACCTGGAGTTGCTCCGATTCAGACAAGAGCTCGCTGGTTTTCTTTACCACACGTGTGCATGCTGCTCTGGCCTGATCTACCACACTGAGGTGAAGATAAAGGAGGGTGGTTGAATGAAACCGTCCTGAGTGAGCCGTGGGTAAACCGGTGGGTGGGACTATGTGTTGCATCAGTCTGGCATGAGTCCCGGTCATGTTGTCTTAAAGAGATGGAAATTTTGAGTTTAAAAGTAACTCCAGTCGCAGATCTTCTGCAACTTTCTGTATAACAAACTAAATAAACACTGATTCAGCAGGTTTGGTTGTTGGCTCTCCACCATTTCTGTCAGTGATAATTTATCTACAATGCTGCTGAATGTGCTGCAGCTGATTTTTTACAGAATATTCCCAAAAAAAAAATATTCCCAAAGAACTTTTTTTTTTTTTTTTTTTACAGAAGCACAAACAGATAACTGTCCTGAGCAGAGGAAACCTCCAGAGCTGCACTGACAAACCACACAACTCTCTCTTTATAGCTAACGCTTTACAGGCTTATTTTATCGTGCTGAGTCAGTCTGGTGTCTCTCTTTTTGAAATAAAGAAGCAGACATGGATCTGAGAAGACCGTGTGGCTGACAGACGAATCTAACAGCAGCTCCTGTTCATCCTCCTCAAACAGAACAGAAAGAAGAAGGAAGTAAAGGAACCAGATGCGCAGGTGCAACTGCATGTAATAATATATCAGGACCTTTTTGCACAATGAGTACTTTTACTTTTAAAACTTGCAGGCTGCTTTTTACGCTGTTGTGTTGGTACTTTTACTGAGTACTTTGTCCATTAGTGATGAAGAGCAGAAGCCTCACACAGTGGACCTGCAGCAGAGTTTATTTCAGCTTTCTGCCCCTGAAATCGCTCTGAGCCTCCTCAGAACAGCTGTGTCAGGAACAAAGAATTTAACCACATCTTGGTTCTGTAGTTTTGAGACTCTTGAGAGCAGAACGAGTGCAGAGGAACACATTTGATTTCCGTGATGTGATTTTGGTTGTTGCTTCGGGGAGAGAATTAGGAGTGTGCGAATGTGCGTGTGTGTGTATGGGTGTGTCAGGATGCAGCAAAGAGTTTTTGAGGTGTCTGAAAGAAAGGAAAGAGGAGGTAGACGAAGGAAGGACGTAAAGAAGAAACCGATGAATTAAATACTGTAAGGAAGGAAGTAGACATAGGTAAAAAAGAAGTAGAGAAGAAAAGGAGGAGGCAGACAAAGAGAATTAAGAAAGGAGACAGAGGAGTGAACGAGGAGTAAAAGGAGATAGAGCAGTTTTTACTGAACCTCCTTAGTATATTGAAGGCCATGTTGACCTCAGTGTTTCCTACCTGTGCATTTCTTGGGACTGCCTGGTCTCTTGCCGTGCATCCCCAGTTTACAGGCAAAGTTCTCCTCCCAGAACTCAGCAAACCAGACGTTCCTGCGGTTGTTGGATAGGGAGCGGCTCTTGAAGTAGCGATCAAATGCTGTGAAATAACGGAAACCGTTTATACCATGATGATCAGCTTTAAAATATCATCAGAATTGTGGTCAGGTTTGTTACACGACAGGCTGTTCTAAACTCTGTTTCCTGCCTCACCGTCCACTGACGCCCTC
The DNA here is from genome assembly GCA_033000465.1 of Sciaenops ocellatus. Lineage (NCBI taxonomy): Eukaryota > Metazoa > Chordata > Actinopteri > Sciaenidae > Sciaenops > Sciaenops ocellatus. Next base: position 23,599,050 of record CP136871.1, on the reverse strand, counting down.
TTGGGAAGGATGGTGACAGCACCCTCCGCCACCCGCTCCTGCTGGACCACCGGAGAGATCTTGGAGCCCCAGCTGTCAGAGCCCACCCACAGGAAGTGACCTGTCAGGTTGTTGCGTTTCGCTGCATCCAAGATTCGTCTGTCAGGGTCATGGGTGAAACAGAGCACAGAATCACTTCTCCCTCCTGAATATAAACTACAACGTGGAATATTTTTAATTTACATGTTAAGAAATAGACGAGAGCCTAACACCAAAACCCCACCGGGCACGCCTTTGTCACGTCGTGGCCGCAATGCTATTTTGGTCCATTCCAGACTTTAATAACTTGCTCAGATTTGGCCTTTTCACTTGGTTTATGCTTCTAAAAATGTGAATATGCTACGTTGTTTCCCTTTTGGGAGGGCCCACTTCTGAAACGGACCGTGAAGGTGCCGGTAGGGTTTGAAACATTGACTAGAACGGCCGCGATTAGCTCTGGCAGTCGCAGAATGGAATTTAGGGGTAAAACCATGCTAGTGGCTATATTTACTTAAGCAGTGCTGTGTTTTGAACTAAATGCTAATATCAGGATGTTTACCTAATCTAATCTTAGCTCCAATAAACTATGCTAACCTAATTACCAAGCTAACATGCAGATGTTTAGCAGGTTTACCATCTTAGTTAGCACTATAGCCATTAAACTAAAATACTTTGCAGAAATTTGGTCATAAACCAAAGTACTGAAAAGTTGACCTGATGGTGGCGCTAGATAAAAATCAGGGGATCATAAGAGTGATTCCATGTGATCCTAAAAATGAATGTGTGAACCAAACTGATCGCTCAAATCAAATCAGACAAATGAAACATTTCACAAAGAAATACAAACGTCAACCTCATCCACTGTGATTCTCTTGTACATTCATATTAGCTTTCATTCAATGAGTCCAAACACGAGAGATGATCAGTCTGGTCTTTTAAATTGTCATCCCTCTCCTCTTGTCTGTGAGGTCTCAGGATGAGTGATTTCCCTCTCTGTGTGATTCAGGGCTACAGATTAACATCAGCTGTTAAACTGAGAGAGTGCGAGTGTATGTGTGCATGTGTAGTGCGAGATGCTCTCAGTCCACTTGGATAATTGGAAGCTTGTTATCTTAATCTGCACTCAACAGTTGGTGGATGTACTGATTAAATACACTGAGAACATACAGATACAGAATCTGTGTGTGTGGGTGAGAGAGTCATATGTTCTATAGGGAGATGAGTTTCAGATGAACTTCGGAAACGAGTGTTTGTACTCACCGCAGTAACCTTCAGAACCTGATCAAAAGATTATTTTCCATTTTAATTCTCCAATAAAGTGAACAAAATAAATAATTATAAACAAATTGGACCAAATGATAAAAATTGGATTTTTACAAGACTAACAGTCTATAGTCATGCTAGCGACCCTGTATTTGAGCTAAAAGCTAACAGAAGCATGCTAGCAGGCTCACAATGAGAATGCAAGCTGATGCTAGCTTGTTAGCATGATTACATTTACTAATGACTATGAAAAAAGCACAGCTTCCTCAAGGGAATTTCATTAGTTTGGCAAGTATTTGGTGATAAATCAAATAATATTTTGACCTGGTGGTTGTCATTGAGGGAAAAGGTGAGAGACACACAAGTGCATGGACCAAATTTCATGAATATCTATCCAATAATTGTTGAAACTTTTCAGTAAAATAAAAAAAAAAGAATCAAAAATGTCAACCTCATGATGGTGCTACAGCAAAATCAGAGGTTCCTCTAAGTCAGTAGGTTTCATCCTCTGGGGATCATTAATGTCTGAGCAAATGTCAATGGAGGTTCATTTCATAGTTGTTGAGATATTTCAGTCTGGACTCAAAGATTTGGAGCAACATTGCCACCCTTAGCCGAAGTGTACAGTTTAAGCTCAGTTCAAGTTAAACCTTACAGAATCAAAATTTGCAGACTGCGTGCGTTTTTTTACCGGATGTCATCCTCGTTTGCAAACATGATGACAGCACGGGCGTTGGGCGTCTCCAGCAGACGCAGAACGATCTTGTCAAACTCGCCGGGCCTCGGCTCCCGAGGAATCTTCAGAGATTGTGCGATACAGACCCCACCTGAAAGAGCAAGTAAGAGACAGACAATGAATACTTAGAAAGAAGAAAAACTCCAGGATATCCTGGAAGACATCTGAAACACCATTGTGTCAGATTAGTTGATCACAGTGTCACAAATTCTTGCTGTGACTTGGCTGGGCGACACGACTGCAACCACTCCCAGCCTGCCATCTTTTATGACCCGTGTCACGGATGAAGGTGACCGGTGAGGTAGGTGTCAGCAGTGGTGGCAAGAATGTGATCATGCTCCATGGTGTTCTCTATCAAGTTCTCTATAAAAATCTATAAAAGTATTTACAGAGACCCAATTCCTACCATAAGCAAGCCTTCCATGTTAGTTGATTGGTCAGTGCCACCAAACATTATTGAAGCTATCAGACATCTTTTTGTCGGGACATCATGTGTTATCCCAGGAGATCAGTTGACTACTACATGAATGTATGTACCACATGCCATTGCAAGGGATCCAATAATTGAGATATTTAACTCCAAATCAAACATTTCAACCTGTTGGTGGCGCTATATGAAAAGTCAGGGGATCCCCAAAGTGATGAAACTTCATCGTCTGGGGACCATGAATAGAAATCTGTTTAATAGTTGTTGAGATATTCTGGACCAAAATTCTGGACTGTAAGACAAACCTGAGCCATGCCACCTACCATACTAAAAATATCAGGTCAAAACGAAACAGAAGTTTCCTGCTTCACGTTACCAGCCGCCTGTTTGACAAGTTAACAGTGAACTTTCTTTCAGATCTCTCCTGATGATTCATTTTTCATGTGAGGCTCTGCTGCTGATTGTTTAGCACTGTGAACATCTGCCAGCGAACAAGCCAACACATCTGCTTCTATCTGTAAATCTGTTAATGAACACACTTTATCTTTGCTCCTGTTTATCTGTTAGCTGTGGTATTATTTTCTCTGTGTGCTTCATTGTGTCTCTGCTGTAACGCTTTAATTATCTCTGTTATCACTGTTTGTCTTGTTCTGATTTCACCCCGCTGCTGTGACGTGTCACAGCGGGTATCATTAAACTTCATCTGCAGTCACTGAAACAAAGGTCGGGGGTTTATTTATGCTGCCAGCACTAAATACTGTCAAATTATCACTAACATCTTACTAATGGTAATATGAGTAGGATTCCTTCATTCAGCAGCTACATGAAGCAAAAATGTTCGTTGAAGAAAAGTGTTTAATCAAATACGGAGTTTAAAATCTCATTTTTCTTCAAAAGAAAGACCAAGAAAAAAGAAATGGGCTTTTGGTTGTGTTTACTTCATCTCTTATCAAAGACATGTCTTTGATTTGCTTTATTCTGTCTTGTGAGGCTCAAAAAGCATCTGAAGAGGAGGAAGGGTTCAAAAGGAGGAGCAGCAATTGGAGAGGAAGGCCCTTAAGGTGTAGTAAAATGTGGAAGTAAGAGGACGGAGTGCAAGAAAAGACTAAACAACAGGATGAGAAGTGCACAAAGTCTACTACTCAGACATGCCTTATCATGACTTTCAGTCCTGGAGAGCATCGTTCAGACCTTTCCTACTTGGTAAATGTCTTTTAAGCTCTTTACCTCCAAGTTTGTTACAAAAGTTTTCTGTTATACATTTCAGTGTGCAAGCTGAGGCACAGATAACTCTGATGACTTGACAACACACATTACACAAATGTTGACGAGTAAACGTGTAAAATCTTCTCTTTTTTGTACAATGTTAGACTCCATCATGACAATTTAGTTATTAGAACAACCTGCCACCCCAAAATATTTAGTCCTGATCAACGTCAGCATTGATTTTCAGCTCCTGAGAAAGCTGTCGGTATTTTTGAAGGAGGCAAGATTTCCACATGATAACAACATAGTTTGATCTCTTGATTTATTTTTCTTTATTTTTCTTTTATTCGTGTACTAAAATGTTATGACTGGCTGTTCCGCTTCCTGTTCCGTCCTGCTGCAATCAGCTGGTTTGCCTTCAAGGTCCAGTTATAAAAGTTATGTTTTCCTTGCATCACATCATTAAACTCTCTGCGTCGTCTTCACTCAAGACTCTGCTGCTAAAAACACACGTAAAGTTTGTGATAGTGTTCCTGCAGTGTTGCCCTGGGGGGGGGGATAAATGAGAGCAGTGGTGGAGTTTTGAAGATGAACTTTGAGCCTCTGACATGAAGTGAAGGAAAGTACAGTAGGGGCTGCGGAAGAAGCAAACCTCAGACTGTAAGCTGTTCCAGCTTAATTGGCTCTTTCATTTAAAAAAGACGGAGAGACTCGCCGGCTGACTGTCGCAGAAAGTCTCTAGGGGAAAGGAAACAAGAGTCACTGCTGAAAATAATCACGTCTGGTTGGTCTGACCTCGATTGTTTAAACAGCAGAGCTGTCTAAGAGTTTCTTTTTTTTTTAAGGAGGCAGAACTGGAGCTTAAGTTTAAAGATTACTGCAGCAAAGAGATGAAAAGGTAAAACTATTTCTAAGAAACGCTTAAAGTATCTCTACACTAAGTTTGACTTTATATGTGAGATATTCACACGGAACCAAGCAAGTAGTTAAACTGTGTTTCTTGCAAACCAAATATGTAACTTCAAGTTGTGGCGTGATGTTCTGATGTGCCGCTGAAGTCAGGTGATTTAGTAAAAAGAGCGAGTGAGTCTGCATGTGGTGGAGGACGTACTTCAAGTATTTTTTGTTCTTAAAACTATCCAAACTGTACCTGTTTAAACTCACAATGTGTTTCTCAGCAAGCTATTTGAATGTACACATCCAAAACTGAGGCCGGAGGGCTGCCTGCAGCATAATAATTAGACATGTAGGACTGAGCTGTCATTTCTGACAAGTTGGGAGTGAGAACGTGGTGAATCTTGTGAATAATCTGAGTTATCAGCAGAGGCCGAGGTCACTGTAACAACAGAAACTGTAAGCTAAAAGCTGGACAGGAGAACAGGAAAATGGCCTTTTTTTTAAAAAAAATGTAGTTATTTTGCAGGTATTAAAATTTTGACTTGATTATGGTGCTCAATGAAAGGTTATTTCAAAGAGGACATGAATATGCATACCAAATTATATGTCAAACCAACCAACAGTTATTGAGCCATTTCATTAAAGGACCAGTGTGTAGGAGTGTCATCTAGCACTGTAGTTGCTGATTGTAAACAAGGCTGCATCAAGAGAACAGGATACAGAGTAGGAGGTAGGGCTTAATTCATTCTTATGGAAGCTGCTCAAAGACACACAAAGCCAAGTTTGATTTCTGGGCATAAAATTACCTGGGTCTTCTGCATTGTGTGGGCAACAGAGCAAACGCACTAGATACTTCTGCCAGCTGAGCATGGCTGAGGCACTAACCTCCAATTTAGCCCTCCACTAACTGGGGATAAAATGATTTAATCATGTGGCTATTGCACACATGCAATCTTACACACTGGGCTTCCATTCATCCATAATCTGTAACCACTTATATATAAGTATATACACACATCTTGTTCTTGTAGTGCTGTAAAGTGCTGTAAGAGCAGGCTGGATTCAAGTATAGGAAATGTTCTTTCAGGTCAGGGCAGGTAATGTTTTAATCATTTTGTCGGAGAGAACTCCGTAATTTGGACCTAATAACAAGGAAATATAATAGACAGTTGAGCATGCAATAATGTGAAATTTGTCTACAGACAAGCACACAATATATACTGTATGTTCACAGGGGTTTGAATGGAGCACTTCTTCCAAAGAAAATGTTCTTAGAAATTTCACAGTTCTTTTCAGAAGATTTCAGAGAAAATTCTCAAGAAATTACAGACCTTTAGAATAAAGTGTTATCGTATTCACATTTGACACAGCAGGGTATCTGTATAAAAGCTATATAGTATTACAGAAATGTCATGAGTTGAAGCTTTATCTCTGTCAAAGAAAAGGGAGCTGTGTGAGTTCGGCTCTCGTCTGTTCAGACTGATCTCAGAGGCTTCAGGCCAAAGGATGGAGATAAAAACATTTAAGACCCTGCTGCCGTTATCATCATCACACCGTCCACAGCGAGCCGAGAGGCCGTCTGCAGTCATTCCCCAAAGACACAGCTTCATTCAGACGCTTTCAGAGTAAAATTGATTCCATTGTGAGCTCATTTCTACATTACACGGGTCCATCAGGCCATCAGATTGGAGCCGCAGCATCTGTTTTGTATAGGCCCTTTTCTTAACGAGGGTTCTACGGGATTATATTGAAGGTTTGAAGGTCCAAATGCTAACGGCGTGTGATGGCAGCGGTATCATCACACATTTTAGCGAGAGGATTTCTTAAGTCTTCATTCAACTTCAATCTCAGTTTTGAGATTTGAAGGCTGCTAGTTTCAAAAACAAATGACATGTGATGAAAGATCACAGCGAGTGAGTTTAGCATGAAAGGTGAATGGTGAACAATGTGTCAGCTGCAGCCAATGATTTAGATCTTTTTACACCACATACCACCTCAGAAGATATTAGGCTTTTCAAGTAACACCATTATGACAAACTATTTAGTTACAGACAGTTTACACAGGTGTGTTGCTACGAAGAAAATGATTGATTGTTGACTGTTGGAGCCATGTTTCATTTTACCTCCATTTACCATCTTGCCATCACATTTTAGCTCGTAACTAATCACGGACGTATGCATGCACTACTACTACATTTCATTCAAAACTGCAAATTTGAACCTCAAAGAGGAAGAGGAAAACTCAGGGGTTCACCAAAGTCAGGAGGATTCATCCTGTGAGGAATTGTCTGTAAAACTCAGTTGTTGAGTCTCAACCAAAGTGATGGAACAACCGACACAGACATTTCTAGTATAAAATTGAAATATACTAAAACAAAAGTTTTACAGCCCCTTGCATCATTCATAGCTACATCTTTCCTCTTTTTGGATGTCGTGGTGTCACATTTGTTGGAATTGGACATCTGATCCTCGGTGGTTTGAACAGCTGTTTTCTCATTTGCAGCGATGTGACTTTATCTCTCTCTGCTGCCTGTCCTTATTGTTCTCAGTGTTTTCCAGCTTTCCTTCATAGTACTTCGTCGTACCTGATAACTGCTCCAGAATTCAAGATTTGAATTTGAAAGTACCGAGTCTCTGTGCTGCTGCAGCATGCTGCTCAGTAAAGCTGCTCTCATTTATATGCAAATATGCTGCACAGAGCGCAGATTAGGAGATACTGTTCATCTCAGTGTAAACAGTTCATCCTGAAACCTGACGTATTTAGAAGAAGATGCAAACACATAGCAACTTGACATACACTGGACACTCTGAAGGTCTGCACAAAATTTTATATTTATCCATCCGATAGCTGTTGAGATATCTCAGTCTGGACCAAAACGGTGGAGCAACTGACCGACAAACCAGCTGACACTGTTGCTGCTGTTTTTCTTAAGCTACTCAAATGTTTTTTTTTGTATTTTTCTCATAAAGTATAATATCAGAGGAACAATTTCAGTTTGAGTTATCACTGACTTTGTCAATTGGTTGTCAGAGATGGTAGTTTAATAGTCAAAGTGAACACACTAATATTGATAACATCAGGATGAGCACACAAATCAGTCATGAAGAGTGTCAGTTTTTGTTCCTTCTGAGTGAAAACATGATGCTGTGGTGTTAATGCTCAGTTACGCCGGTTTACAGCCATCAAACTATCAGTCAAGTCAAGTCAAGTCAGTGTAGATCTGGAACCAAAACTCAAATGTGAAAATGCTTTTAACAGAGTTTTAGTTTGAGCAAACCTCTGTCAGGTGATGAGAGGAGAGTCTGAGTTTGGATCATAATGTTTTATGAGTTTACACTGAAGAGTTCCTGTCATTCCTGTCATTAGCTGAAGCCGTTTTTCATTACAATATTACTGCAGCCGTGCTGATGACTCAGATCTTTCACTTAATAACAAGTGGATGTGGTACAGTGGGTGAAGAAATGATCGCAAACTCAATGTCAAATAACGTCATTACCCGCAAATCCGAGAGGTACTGTATACCTTTTGTCATATCTCACAGGAGCTTTATTCTATCATTTCAATTTTTCATGACTTTGCCAATGTGTTCATAATAAAATATATATTTAATTGAGTTTTAATTGTTTTTTCTAATTTAATAAAATCCTAATGTATTGGGGTGCAGGTAAATTCAATAGCTGGAACTGTGGGTCCCAATGTAAAGTCTCACACACTATCAGGGGGTTAGGGGCACCCTATCAGTCATTGTGATGGAGACAAACAGGTTTCTGTTCTGTCAGAACAGCGCACTCAACAGAATAATAGCCGTCTGATCGTCAGACCACTTTTTGGTGATGTCACCATGTACCCTGATCTCAGACATGAACTTGGTGAGTGCAGTTTTATTATTACTGACAGACATGATTGACAACACCATCAGAAATAGTTTTAATAAACCTGCATTATAGTTTGTCCCTTTTCTATCCCCTCATTTTCTTATTTATTTCTGAATGTTTCTAAATGTATATTCTTTCTTTGTCTTATTGTCTTTCATCTTTTCTGAAGCATCTATTTGTATGAAATTCAAAATTCCAGCTTAAATTTCAAGTTAAATCACAAGTTCATCTTTTCTTCTTTGAGACCGTTCCTGCTCAGAAGTACCCAGGTTATTTATATTCTATGAAAGAGTGAAGGGCGTCTCTGTTGATACACAACAGATGTGTTGTTATTGCATCACAAATTACTGACAGCTACACTGTGGATTTTACAGCAGGAAACTCACCGCCCTTTAACATCTGTCAATCATCTGTCTGTCGAACAACACTAATGGTTTTCCTCCTTAAAATTTGACAATTCTCCTGTTGTTCTGTGACGTCAGCAGGATGAAAATCTTTAACTCCTCAATCTCTGGTTATAGTTTTATTCTAGATTTTTCTTATTGTGAACAAATACCATGAAACGACCCAAACAAACAGTGTTAGTCCCAAGCCCCTAGGACAAACCCCAGGCTTTGACGGCAGTTTGACACAGTGTTATGACAGCAATGGCATCAGTCACATGATGCACATTTCATCCCCATTCAAGTTGGCAGAAGGCTGAGCTGCTTGCTCTATTGGTCAGCATATTCAGAAAATCTGAAAATCTTTTATTTGGCTTTGAGCAGCACTGAGCAGATTGTTCTTTTTATACATCCATGTTTAGTCCATCTCTCAATACTTTCTGTATGTAAATCCTCAAAAACACCTCATAAATATATAGTTTCATTTTTAAAACAGGGGCTCTGTAATTGTAGTTTTTAGCAAACATTTCTCAAACAGCAGGACATTTTCAGGAGGACTTTTACTAGGGAATATTTTCAGCAGCAGATGAATCCACATTTTGTGCTCCACGGAGTATTTGTGTATGTGGAATTGAGTCAAAATAAACTACAATGTGTTCATGCTAATGGTATGGCCCATCATTTCATAACAGCCCTTTAAAATAAAGACTGTCTGTGTCCATCCACTCCCACTGTGACTGCTGGTCATCTTTATGTTATATGAATTGTGACATCAATGAAAAAACAAATAAACAAAAAAAAAATCTGCACTTAAACATCAGAATAGCTAACAGGGCAATCACCTTTTCCTAAATACCTTCTCCCTTTATTTTCAAGCAGCTGTTTTTTCACCTTCATCCAAACATCGGGCTCCTTCAATGCCCCTTTCCATGTTAGAAAGATAGAACATTAAATCGATTAATAACAGTGAGGGAAGTGATGCACAAATGGACACTGTAGACCTACTCTTAACGATATTGGTAAAAAGTTCTAATATCTAAAAATATCAGTATATGAGATGTTTTTTTACCAGCAACGAAGGCTCACTAATTGTTCTGTATAGTGTTTTATTCAGAGAAAAAAGGATAATACACAGCACATAGCCTAATGGAGAGCCATTAGGCTATTAGATCATGAGTGCTGACGAACCCTGCAGCCTGGATACAAATCTGACCTTTACCTCCCACTGCAACCGTCCTCGCAGGTTCTTCATCTCCTGAAGCTTTTTCAGCTACACACAGGCCTGTAAATGGGTTCATAATAATCAGGTTTGGCAAAAGAAGAACACTGAAAATGTGCAGAGCTGGCAAAATTCCCACCTATCACCACACAGAACGTATATTGATATTGGAAGATTCTCCAAACCCCAAGATTTATATTAATAATATTTTATATCCAAACTATCTGATAATAAAAGCATTTATCTGTATGAAAGAAGGAGAGGGTTCACTGGAGCTTCGTGAGGGAACCACTGCAGATAAATGTGGAAGTAATAAAGATGGACACACACGACATCATTTTAATGAGGTTTGGCTTCAGCTGAGATTTTTCGAATAGAGGAAAACCAAAGTGGAAAATCAGCCACTGAGGCGTCCACTATGCTGCACCCAAACCCACTAAATTAACTTTTAGGTGACAAAGTGGCAAATAATCAGTTAACTGACCCTGCATGAAATGTTGTCACGTACGATTTACACTCTGCCGTGCAGCACGGCAACACACTCGCACACAGATGTGATAATGTGGGAATGTGCTCCCATTTCCTGGGAATAGATAAGGAAATCCCTGCTGCTTCTACGGGATGAGGATTTAATTTAAGCTCTGCTGAGAACATCTCTGCTGTAAGCTGCTGCACCGAATTCAGCATCCCTTTATAAAGATCACTGAAGGTAAATTGTTGTAGTTTGAACTGCCATTATCTGCAGTCTCTTGGATACTTTTGATATTATGAATACTTGATAGAATCTGGTTTCACCTCTTATTTAATTTCCTTTATTTTGGACTATCTGCTTTCTGCCACAGTGATAAATCTGCTCGTTCAGCTCAATTTCACAAAAAGTCCAGTGAGTTTGAAAAGACTGAAAACAACAAAACAGAGCAAAGGCAAAGCAATGACATTTTACTCACATGCAACTGGTTTGTATTTGACCAACATCGGTTTGTTAATTCACAAAAAGGAAAATACAGGCAGGACCTCTTGGGAATATTTCATGTGAACGTCTTCATGCAGATTGGTTTTCCCATGTGAAATACATCAGGGATAGAAGTTGCAGAGGTATAGGAAGTGTTTGACTTCATAGTAAAATATTGTAAATATGTAAATAATAAATAATAATGTCAAAAAATCATTTTAAAACTTAAAAATGTCCAGATCTGGGCTAAATGTTAGTGAAATCTCTGAAAGTTAAGTCTTTTGAGATATTAGGATAAATACAAAAAACTAAAGTAGGACAAAAACATGTAACAGGTAAATAAAAAAAAAAACCTTGTTTCTTCTATATTTGACAAAATATACCAGGGATATTGGAACTTGTTCTGGGAAGCAATGCAGTAAATATTGGACCCCCCACTCAGCACCAGCACAGCAGGTACACTGACTTGCAGCAGAGAAATAACTACATTCACCTGCATCTCAACAGGATCTACAGTACAGGCATGCTCAAAGCCAACAGCACAGTAAATTCACCTGTATCTCAACAGCACCGGATTTACAGTGCAGATACACTCAGTTAAAGCCAACAGCACATTAACAAAATACTCCGCTCTCAACCACAAATAAAGATGTCAGATAAGTGATGGAGGAAGTGTCAAATTTGGGAGGACGGCTTCCTACTAAAATATGATCAGGCCCACCTTTGATTTCAGTCTGGTCAAATACAGACCTGGTACTCTCTATAGTTGAAATAAATAGACCTCAGAGTTCAATGTTGAAATCATGCAAACCTTCCATGTGTGAATGTATCTGGACTTTTTTCTTCTAAATGACGGCAGCACTGTCAATGTTCTATATTAGCAACACGTCCAAATGTGAGTTTGATGCCTTTGTCTTTCACACACAAACGCGCGCTCTGATGCAGTGACTTTTAATGATGTGAGATCAAATGAAGCGTATCAGAGGGACAAGGGACCAATGAGAGGTGAATAATACAATTGCACTTTGACTTTCAACTCAGCGAGGAAAGTTGCACAGCGGGAGCCACTGAACTCAAAGGTGGACCAAATAAACATTCAAAGGCACACTGACTAATGGAATTATGGATAATATCATATATCATTAAAGCTAGCCTCGGACAAAGCCTTTACACTGACTTTTCAATTAAAGGTTCACCATGGCAGCAACTGTTTATCGCTGTGTAACCCCCCCACTAGCCCTCCCCAAATACTGAGTCAGAGTGACAGATAGAAACAGGACGTATGTGCCCACTCGCCTCTTTCATTCCTCGCCTTTGAGCAGCTGAACGCTGGACCATGAAAGGTTTCCTGGGTAACACATGCACAGCCTTGACTTGAAAGCCAGATGAAACAAGCAAAGCAGTGTACCCGCAAAACTCCAAGTCCACCTTAAAAAAAAAATCCCCCTTAAACTTCAAAGCGTCTTCCTGGCGTCTTTGAGATTCTTCGTGAGTCTTCGCTAAAGTCAGTTTCAGGATTCAGGATTCAGCCTTCACAGATATCGCAACGTTCTTTAGGTGTCATTTAGCCTGTACAACTTTAAAGCTAAATATAGTCAATAAGGAAGGATTCATAAGTGCATTAGATGCTGTTTAGATTTGGATTTGATTGAACACAAAAACAGAAGGCTTGTTTAAACCATTATTAGGCTTCCTTAAAATTGTGCTGAAGACCAACAGCTGCCTCGACAGTCCTGAATTTTAAAGGTCCAGGGTGTAGGCTCTAATGGTATTAGTTAATTAGCAGTGTAGTTGCTGATTGCAATCCTGTCGCCTCACCCACTCCTTTCTAGTGTGAAGGAGAAACTATGCTGGTTGCCAAATGTGAAGGGCCCTAGAGCTAGTGTTTTTCCGTGGGTCTTCAGTCTGACTTTAGAGGTAATTAACAGGCCACCACCAGAAGACCTCAATGTTCTAGAGGGTTTACAGGTTAAGAAAAAATCTTAGGTGGGACCAAGACCCACCTAAGACTGATGTAATATGTGCACTCTATCTGGTCCTCGTCAACAGACGTGCAGCTGAGTTTTGAAGTGACTGTAAATTAACTATATTTTCCTTGGGAAACTAGAGAGTAGAGCATTACACTGATCAATTCTGCAGGTGATAAAGGTGTGCATTGATGTCTCTGTGTTTCAGAGAGAAAAGGTCGCACTATGGCAATGTTCTTAAGATGATTAACAGCATTCTTAGTTATATGAGGTTTGAAACTAAGATCTGAATCAAAGATAACTTCCAGGTTTTATATTCAATTTCTGGCATATTCTTTAGAACCCCCTGGAACTTACTCGGGCATTGTCTATTTTGCAAAAACATGCAGAGAACATCAATGTGCCACTTTTCTAGTCTAGTTTAAATCAGCTCAGATGGAGTCTGTCGTTCTAAATTTACAGACCCTCCAATTTAAACTGATGTTGGAGAAGATGAGGATATACTCAGAAACACTCGGTCTGCCCACTTTACTGTGTTACCTTATTAATCAGCTACTGTATATGGATAAGATATTATCAGACCCAAGAACAAGAACTTCACACGGCTCTAAAAATATCCACACAACAGTGAAGAAAAGTCAGAATTGGGACACTTTCAGCTGCAGTGTGAAAGGTCTTCTTTTAGTCAGACTCTGGGCATGTTGTTAAGAGGAGCAGAAATTTTGGCTCCAGCTTTGGCTCGGACCCAGTGACCCAAATATAAAACTGCTTATAGTGTTATACTGCTTACAGTGTTATACTACTCCAAGACAACAGATGGAGTATCATAGCTTAGTCCATGAATCCACATAGATAGCCTCAGTTTCAGTGACATTTCAGGCTGACTGTGGAGGGTTTGACTGGTCTGAACATCTGATTGGTGGCTGCAGAGTGACGTTGGGCTGAGTTTTTCCAAAATGTGGATCAACTTCTCTGCCGCAAGTTGCTGCATTTTTAGGAAGACACCCATGTGGCCTGCACCACTGCAGTCAAAAGCTACTACTCAAATGAATGGACAAACCTGCATTTTCACCACATCGCTGGATCCTGTCTGAATGCAGCCTTTGTGAACGTGAACCATGCTGTATAAGCTGAGCGAACCTTTGGTGAACCTGAGCCAAACTGTTTCAGATGCTAACATTTAACTAAAGACACACATAAACGTATTTTGGAAATACTGCAAATGTACCATCTGTTTGAAATATGAATCAGAGAAAGTAACGCAGCCAAGTTTTCTCTCCCCACTGAAGTTCACTTTCCTTCAGGTTTCAGTTTCACCCAAAACTCTAATGAGCTCATTTAGAGCATCATTATATGAGTGGTGAAGCAAATGAGGAGGTGAGGATAATGTGATGGTCCATATGTCTGCTGGCTCTGGTTCTGTCTGCCAGCCTGCCTCGACATCTGTCTAACCTGCTGACAAACGGGAGGAAATGGGACGAAGAAGAAGAAACCCATCAGACTGGCATGTACGTGTGCCAGGGAATTGTGGGGCGTATATCATCCAGCAGAAATAAACAAGCACACAAAAATGAAATTATATTTGCAGAGAGTGAAGCGCCCTATGTTGACTTTGGCTTTCTGTCTGCTCAGACCAATTCTGACCACAAGCACAAAGAGTGTTTTTTTTGTGGCTTGAGTCACATATTCAAACCTCTTTACACTACAACAAAATACGAAAATAACTATTTAGACTGTTCACACAGAAAATGCTCACAATACAGCCATTTACAGTGTGCATGATTTGCATTTCATGGACTTTAACTAATGAAAATGCTTGTACGGTCCAAGCAACAACCTCCGGTGCTAGGAAATGAATCCAATGCAGTAGCACTGAATTCCTCGAGCGGCCTCTTGAGACAGGCTGCAGAAATGAGTCAACCTCCATCAGCGCCGGTATTAAAATGTCCAATTACACAGCAGAAATAAACACGTTTATGACCTGGTACAGACAACAGTTTTGGTCTCTATAGCTAATTTCCCCATTCAAAATAACTGTAACTGTAACAGTACACCATTTCAAATGTATTCTATTCAGGCTTAAAGTAATGGATAATTAACAGCGCGGCTGCTTTGAGTGACAGGTAGGTGCTGTTACAAATGGATGTAAAAGCACCTACCTGGCTTGAGCAACCAGGTGTCATTCAGCATGCCTTAGGACAGGGGTCATCAACTACATCTGTCCAAGGGCCAGAATTTTTCTCGGCAGACACTATCAGGGCCAGACGCTCTCGTAAAATTAAATTAATATTGTATCCTAAGTAATATATTATTATTATTTCATATATCAATTTGCCTTTGAAATGTATGGTATTTTTTAGCCTTTGTCAGTGTTAACAGACTCATATTACCTGTACGGTAGCGAGCTACTAGGGGGAGAAAACAATGTTTTAGGCTTCATATTCATGAGGCTGTCAACTGCCAACATGGGGAAGGTGATGCCGGTGGACGAGGCGGCTAATCACAGTGAACTGATGGTGACATGAAGGCTGCTCTCCATGCTGCTGAAAGCTTGAGCGCCTTTTGGGTGGCTTGTTCCCAAAAGTATGACACACTGAAGACATTGGCCATGTATGTGCTCACCATGTTCGGATCAACATACACCTGTGAAGTTGTGAAAAATGCACTAGGACTGCATGCGCATAAGGCAGGCCTAACAGCTGTCAAGTCCGATGTTAAAAAGATACGGTCGGAGGGGAAATGTCACTTCTCCCATTAACCAAACGTGAGTATTTCAGTCTGGTGATTTTCTTGGTTTTACTTCGTATTTATTTGTTGGATTAAAGGCTACTTTCATTTGATGTAAAGAGTAACATTTCTCATAACTGACAGCCTGACAATTTTATTTGTCGTTTGTATCTATTTGCTGATGTGCAAAGCTCTTCTCTGTTATGTTGACGGTTGTTATTGAGACACTGCAACAGTGTGCTATTGTGTGGGGAAATGAAGCCCAAGAAAGGACAATTTTGACAGACGTGAAACAATAAAAGAGCAACGCGTTTATCGTCATTTTTGATTGGAGGCGGGCTTTGGCACAAGCTACTTTTCTGAGGGCGTTTGTTTCATTTCACTTAGAGAAAAATGTAGAAACATACTTTGTCCTCTTCACTAGGTTGTTCCTGAATCCAGTAATATTCTGGGGGCCAGCTAGAAAGCTCTGGCGGGCTGGATGTGGCCCGCGGGCCGCCAGTTGACGTTCACTGCCTTAGGACCACCTCAGATCAATGTCTTTGCTGATATTTAGATTAACCGGAAAGCGGAAGAAGCAGTACATCCAACATGGCGCCAGCCATGTATTTTCGGCTTCAAAACAGCACTTTGGAAACCTATTGGTGACATCACTTATGCTCTGTCCATTCTTTATACTGTCATTGGTACGGTCCTTTCATCAGTCAGTCTAGGATCAGGATATGGTCATGTTTAATGTCTACACCATTCTCCTACATGTGAGATGAAAATAAAACAAACTTTCTGTTTCTTTCATCGTCTCCAGAGGCTCTTCCTTTTGTTTGAAGCCTGCAAGCTTCATCATTCGATAAGCTCGCTAGCCCTCCGCCTGCCGCTGGTGAAGCGTCAGGGTTGGTGTTGGCCGAGTCTGTCCTCTCACAGTGGGAGTTGGTGATGAAATCCACTGAAACTGCTTATCGCTGTGACTCAGTCAGGACCTCAAGGTTGTTCTCTGTGTCCGTCACACTAGGTGAAAATCATTAATCTCTGTTCTGTTGAAACACAAGGAGAAACTGTCTGCTGACGGAGCTTAATCCTTTCTTTTGACTCGCAACTTTTTGACAAATCAGGAGTCTACCATATTTCAGAACACAGTTCATCCATGATGATGCTGGGAAGTAGTTCAGTGGCATAGGCCAAAGCGATGGTTATGACGTGAGCCATTGCTTTTTGTGTCCAGTACACAGATAGGTCAAGGACGTTTACACTCATCAAGACTGATCTAGTGTTATTGTTGTGTCTTGTTAGCTAAAAAAATTGCCATGAGTCCATCTTGTAGAAAATCAGGTTGACAAAGACATAAATCAGTAGATTATTGTTAATATTGATTTCAAAACACTTTTTATTCATATTTTGAGTGGTGTAACTACCAGCTGACAAATGAATACATGATTAATCATCAATAGTTCAAAACCTCAAAAGGATTTCTAAATGGACAAAAATGTGTAAGATCAGACGTCACAGACACATTTCTCTGTTTCTCTGAACAGAGTCGTTAACAGAGCCGCAGAAAAAGAAACCTTTGTTTCAATTTGTATTTCAGTGCGTCCTCGTCATTGTTAACAAGCTCTGGATAATTGGAGCACTCAGGGTTTCCTGCAGCTGATGATGTATTCAGTAAAGCAGCTCGAGCCTCCTCCCTCGTTCCCAGGACTGATACAGAAAAGAAAGAAAAGCTCCACAATGGGATCCTTGTTACATGTTTGTTTCATTAAATGTGTGACACAAAAGAGCTACGGATTATTCTTAAGTATAATTTCCTGTCATTGAAAAGCCACAGAGATGTCAGTGAGAAGCTGGGAGTGGCTGTGAAAGTTTGAGTTTTGAGAGATAGAAAATAAGACAATAACTGAGTTTTAATTTGACGGTGCATCCATTTGGATCAAATATTTGACTGAACTTGATGATAACCACTTTGTATTTTTTCACAATAAAAGCTTCTTGCTGGTACCCTGATAAAAAAAGCTTTTGATGTGAAGCAACAGCGGTAACATAACACAGCTCCGATATGGTTGAAAGTAAACAGGTACACAGGGCTGAAGCAATTTGGCAGGTAAAGACGATTAATGTCTTCTTGATGGAACAACAGTCAAAATTGTGAGTGAGTGAGTCAAAATGAGTCAAATTCCTTATCAAGACACCAAGCGCTTTGTTCAGACTGCAGGCAAATCAGATTTGTTTTCCAAATTATGGAAAATGTATCATGTTCATGCTACAGTGATATTATATCATGAAAGTAGGACATTTAAGTAGAAGCATGCAATGGTAATATCTTCATTTCAAACAATTTATTGAAACAAAAGTCATCCTCATTCAGCCGAAAGCCGAATATCCCTAACTTTTTGTGAGTAGTGTATATTTTATATCTTTTTTTTAATATCTTTTTGTGTCATCTGGTCAGCAGTGGTCCAAAACGTTATTTTTTTCAGAAAGAAAAAACTTTAGGTTCAACAAATCATGACGCAGACGTGGTGGTTGGTGGACAAACATGTTCCTTTCCTGCTCTCCTTCCATAACTTCACCAAACAGACAAAGATTGTGTCAATCAAATGCTCATTTCAGAGCATTTGTTTCGAAACAACAACTCACTGCATGAAAATCTTTGATTTGCAAGAAGCAACAGAAACACAAGGATTTTACCACCTGCTTGAGTTTCGTACGGATATCTTATGTACATTAGGAAAAAAGTAGAAGTTCATAGTTTTCTTCATAGTCATCTCTCATTGTGTGCTTGTGTACTTTCTTTCCCTTTTTTTCCATTTTGCTGTATTTGTGAACATAAGGTTGGTCCTGTTCTTGGAGCAGTTTATTTGAGAACTCCTGAGACAAACCTCCTAAATGACAGTCTTTTACAGCCATTTCTCACCTGCCCCTCACCTGTTCGATTGGCTGCCCCTAATGGATGGCGAGTGTTTTATTTGTTTGAAGCAAGGTGAGCTGCTGACTAGCAATGAGACATTTTGCCATTATCGTGTTCCTGAGGTAGGAAAAGTGGAAGAATCCCTCCCCATGAAATATTCATCCACTGCTCAGAGTCCATGCAGAGGAGGAGAGCAGGATGGGGTAAAAAAAAATGAAAAGAAGAAAAAAAAACACAGATGACAAGAAAATTTGGTAAAAGTCACATTAATGGACGAGCGGAACAAGGAGGGAAAAAAAACTTGACAACAGTGACAGGTGAAGTGAAAAAGAATGAATATATTCTTATATGAACAAGAGAAAGGAATAGTTTAGGGGATAAAGAAGTACAGAAGGAAAGATGGAAGAGGATGAGGAGCAGAGAGAAGAAGAGAAAGAAAAGCAGATTATCTCCTGCAGGCTTTCACACTTCTGAGAGGGAAAAAAAAAAAGAGTTTTTCCACAGTGACTGATCCGACAGAACGTCAGCGAAAATACAAACCATCACCTCCTCCATTTAATCTGCTGCGCACACACGGTCCACACGGAGTACTGTACCAACTGAAAGCTGTTTAAACAAGAATAATATCTGCTGCCGTGTTTATAAGAAGAAAAGAACTTCTTCCTGTGACACTATTAAAACATTAAACGATCAGTCCTATTCAAGGAGACAAAGCATGTAAATGAAGTCGATCAGCTGTTCTCTGCATCATTTCTGTTTATTGACAGACGATTGAAGCTCTGTTTCGATCAACCTTTGATGTGTATTAACGGCAGCTGATTTTTAGTCATTACATCTAAAACCGTGGGCCCACCACCCGCAGGGGGAGGCATAGGGGTCAGGTGGGGACCTGGACATGTTTTTTCCCAGGGTCACAGGACTGGTCCTAGGAGGTAGAATCTTACCAGTTAGATATAGTTTGGCTTACCTCCACGCATTGCACTGGTTCTGGAACCAAAGTCCTGGAGAGGGACTCTCCTTTTCCAGAGTTGCCCAGAGTGAGAGGTGCCAGGCGTGTGTGGGGATACTCACAAGCCCCCAGCTGAGCGCTGTTGTTTGTGATTATGCTGGAGAGTGTGCTCGAATTATCGGGGGAACCCTGCTCAGCTTCCCTGGGAAATTTTATTCTATGGTACTGGAAAGGAGACTCTGACCGATTGTTGAACCGCAGATTCAGGAGGTGCAATGCAGATTCCATCCTGGTCGCGGAACAACAGACCAGTTCTTCACCCTTGCAGAGGTGCTGAGGGGGTCATGGGAGTTTGGTCTATACGTGCTTTGTGGATTTGGCGAAGGCTTATGACCCCCTGGGGATCCTGTAGGGGGCACTGAGGGAGTGTGGGGTACCGGGGCTGTTGCTACAAGCCATCCGTTCCTTGTATGACTACAGTAAGAGTTGCGTCCCTTTTCTCGGCACAAAGTCAAATCCATTCTCAGAGGGTGTTAGACTCCGCCAAGGCTGCCCCTTGTACCTGATTCTGTTTGTGTTCAAGGTTATAAAAAAAATATACTTTGATCATTTATACACAAAAATGGCAGAAAAATGTAAGAATTAAAACTATAATATAGTCAATTTATATGTGAAGTGATCCCAACTCATTTTGGTGCCTTTTTCATTCAAAATCTACAGTAGGTATGTCTGTAAATCACTGGAGGAGTTTAATATCATGCATTATTATGTTATATATTTATACTGACATATATAAATGAGATACAGCGTGAAATCCCCACATCAGCACTTTTAACTGGTTTTCTCAGCTTGTCTCTATGTGATACATAAATAAAATTACTATTAATAAAACATGAGTTCATAGAAGAGGGTAAAAAATGGAATATTAAAAACATCTAATATAGTGCAGTCTTTGTTTTCTATGGAAGTATGGAAGAATAGTTTCATGGTTATGGTTTGTCCTTTTGAGGAGGATTTTTAGTGTTAGGTGATTCAGAGCCTTTGGATCAGCACAAAGCTCTCCTGGTTCAGTTCTTTTTACTCTAAATAAATCTTCCTACATAGTGGACTATACATTGAAATTGTTTTATTGAACTGTGGCATTGTCCCCTCAAAATCTTAAATCCCACTATAAATAATGTGTGTTTGGTGTAATTCCTTCATTGTTCAGGTCTTAAACTTATGAACTCCTCACAGACCTCAGTCATAAAGCAGCTACAATTGTCATGAACTTTTCAGCCTCAAGACGATGACAAATGACAGTTGTGAGACAAATAAAAGGCCGTGGTATCAGTCGACACACACCGCCTGCTCGTAGGTTTTTTAAGATGAACTTATAATTAACAGCTGCGGAGCTGAATTTAGCGTCGGAGGTGGCGTAGAATGCTTTGCTGGTCTACTTCACATCTCAGTCAGATGTGAGTTCAAATAGAAGTCAGCCCCCTGTCGGCCCAGAGTTCCCGCCGAGAGAGCAGAGAGATCCCAGTTTTCCTGGCAGGGAAGCTCTCGGCTCGACTGAACAGCGTTGAGACGGTGACAACGTGCAGAAAGTTTCTTTTTCTCAGAGAACAAACGCTTAGTTTTGCAGTTCTCCTCTCCCCTTCCTCACTGAACACTCTGGTGGCATCTTCAGCAGAAGTCAGGAGAATTTATTTCACTTGTTCAAAGCTGTACTTCAATTTGGCTTCTATGAATCACCATTATTATAGCAGTATCACCTTGGATCACTGTCATTAGTGACTGTATGTTATTGAAAACATCCCAAATACTGACTTTGACAAATACACTTTACTGTACTATAAATTTAGAAACACAAACCTTAAGTGCAACACTGATGTTTTTCTGATCTTTTGATTTGGACAACAATGGAGCTCTGGAAGAAAACCAGGCTTTGACCAATACATCATATTTTTTAGTGGGATCAATTCATTGTGTTTTGAAAGGAAAATGAATAGACCATTTATTGAAGAAATCCTAGAGTTGAACTAATTCCCAGTAACACTTTCTATGAGGGCCACATCTATAGTACGTTATGGGGAGCAAGAGCTAAGCAACATAAAACATTATAGACGTGACTGTTTGTAATAAATTATAACTAAGTGTCTTGTGGATGCTCTTGACTAGTTTTAAACTAGAGGTTTATAACCACATTCATAACCTCATCAGTCAACTGCAATAAGAACTTATCTTATGCTATAACAGTCCTTGCAGTGTTATAAGTTATCACTGTATGTGCTAAGTAAAGTCAAGTACATATTAAAGGATCTATAATAACGCATGCTTCTCTGTGCAACCTCACAGTGAGCTAAGAGGTAATCGCTTATGATGGGAAGGCGCTTTTACACCTTGATTACTGGTTATGGCTCTGGGACATGGCGGTTTTGTTCTGTCCTCTATGTAGCTACATACCCCACCAAGAGTGTTTCAGAAGCAAGGCTTTTGCTGGCTAGATTTTTTTCAACTTGCTCAGATTTAATCTACCATGCGTAAGTAGCCTTCATGGTTAAATTGTTTCCCTTTTGACTGATTTTACACGATCAGCATCTGTCAAAAGTAGACCAGCAAAGCATTCTACGGAGCAGAGCACTTCTGAAAAACGCTACAGTGCTTCTGTTAGAATCACAAACATTGTCAAGAATGGACATCCTCAGCTCCGATGGCCACATTACAGCCATGCCCTGTGGAGTCCCCTTGTTATGTTCAGACTCAAACCAACCCAATGATCTTCCTGGGCACCTTCCTTTGGAGGTTTTCTGGTCACATATGTTGCAACAATCTGTTGATATGTTGCTGTGATCCGTGTGTGATTGGAGCATCAGGTTTGGCAGTTCTTGTGTTCACTGTACAGCCATGAAGGTTGCCACTTGTTTGACCTACAAAAATCCCTGCAGCACACAGTCTTTTTGTTCTGGTGATTAAACCAGGAGACTCTCATGCAGATCCAAAGTGCAGAAGAGCTTCAATCTTCAATTGTTCAACTGTCATGAGAAAAAAGGAATTAGAAGCGAAAATAGCTCTGCCTACTTTTTAGCTGTACATTAAAAAAACAAAACAAACAGGCCACAAACAGAGTCGAATTTCTCCAAAGCGACAGATCTTGGCAGACTAAATACAACGCTCTGCAGGAGAAATTCACAGAGGAGCTGGCCGCAGAAGAACAGAGCAGGGAGGCCACAGAAAAACAGTTGGTAGAGAAGAAGAAACTTGTGAATGAAACAACAGGACACGGAGAAGAGTCAGGAGGAGATGAAGACAAATGAGGAAACAGAAAAGTCAGAGATGCAAAAGGAGGAGAAGAAGGAAAAGAAGAAAAAATGTCTGGACTGGTGCACAAGAACCTTCCTTCCATTCCATTTCCTCCCCACCTCCTTTTTGCGTTTTCACTTGGTTAGCACAGATGGTTGCTAAGGTGTGGTTGATGTCCAACATTCAAGTGGTTCATAATTCATGATACCTATCCAGTCATTTAAATTACAATTATATGTCCAAGACTATATTATGTATTAACATATCAGCTGAGCTGTGGTGGAAGAATTAGATTCACGTCAAGAATCAAAAGTAAAAGCAATCTATCTGCAAATGGTCCTGATTTATAAAATCTAACATTATTAGCTTGTAAATACTGATATATTAATAAATCAATGTAGAGTTTTATTGCTGTAACTGCTCAAGGTAGACCTAGTTTTAATTCCCGTATTTAGTCCAGCGGTCAATTTGCAGCAGGTGTGAGGACATTTTCCTCAATATGTCATAAACCAAGTGAGAGTCTTAAATATGGACCTGAGTGAAGGTCATGTCACCGAGGCCATGGCCCTCTAAATAAATCTGGTCCAGCAGAGTGAGTGCAGAGCTGTCAGCAATGTAGAAATAATTACCCAAATAATGATGATGCTAATTAATAATAATAACAATGGTCCAACAGGCTCTTTCTCTGTGTGTGTTAACCTGCTTCTTTCCAACAGTTTGTTCACTTCACCAACTTTCTCGAACTCCTGATTCAGAACAGAAACCTGTCTATTGAATCTGAACAGCGTGATCCAGTCAGAGAGAGAAGAAGAAAGTGAAAGCAGTTTTCCTAGCTGAATGTATCCTGAAGCCATTTTTTTCCTCCAGTGGGGTTCCTGCTGTTCTTTACAAAGTGAAAAGGTGAAAACAAAACTACCCTCAGATGGAACGAGAACATTCACTTTCTTGAAACTGTAGAATTGCTAAATTAGCCCATACAGGGCTCAACATTATAGGAAGCCCAATTTTTCCTTCTTTGGCGTAAGCCTTTATTTTCAGCAAGAGGAAAACCATTAGTCAATAGCAGGTGGCAAAGTGCTAACATTAAGTGTCTGGGAGATATAATCAGTGAGAGGAAAATAGTTTCGTGAGTAATCTAAAGAAA
Source organism: Sciaenops ocellatus (assembly GCA_033000465.1). NCBI lineage: Eukaryota > Metazoa > Chordata > Actinopteri > Sciaenidae > Sciaenops > Sciaenops ocellatus. Next base: position 23,575,102 of record CP136871.1, on the reverse strand, counting down.
AAGTGTAACCTAAATGATGCCCACCTCCTACCTTATATACTCCATAATTAAAAAGGCAAAAACCATAAAGGGCTGCCAATGGTGACAGAGATAGGTGTAGACAATAAGTTTCACAACGTTGTTGCCAGGAAAGGATTAAACTCTTGAGCCTCTCTACAGCTCATACTTGGCTGGAAGAAGGACATAAGGGGCCTCTTTATGCAGCCAGTTGGCAAAGAATATGGAATATTTTAATAATATCAAACTGTATCCAATATAGAATTGTTCAAATGAAAATTCTGCATAGGGCATATATTACTTCAGTAAAATGCGATAAAATAAATGCTACCATCCCAGACAAATGTTGGAATGGCTGCTGTAAATGCCCTGCCATGAACTCCCTCTGGTCAGTGGTAAGAAATGCCCTCACAGCGATCCTCCAGGCTGTGTATACTAGGAGACACAGAGTGGTTGTCTGGAAGGAAAATGAGATTTGTGACATTGGTTTGTCCTGCTGCTAAACATAAAACAGTTATGAATTGGAGGATCTCCAAGAACTCCAACCTAAAAAACTCAGTTTTAGTTTTAGCCGCTGGTTGGAAGAGTTTATAGATTTAATGGGGGTGGAAAGAGCTCCTGCCACATTAAAGCATCTTGATCTGGGCCTAAAGGGATTGTGGCATACAATAAGGTCATATTTGAACTCCTTAGTATGTATAATGGTGCATAACCCCTAAATTCCACCAGGCACAGATGCAACGAATTCTGTGTGTGCCACAGCCACCGGAGTAAATCGCAGCCGTTCTAGTCAATCTTTCAAAGCCCACCAGAAGCGCTGCAAACCGCTTCAGAGGCGTGCCAGAAGAGGGCCTCCACTCCATGGCGAATATGCGGGTGTTCTATTGTTGACTCAGAAGCTTGAGCTGGCCGAAAGTCTGTCGCAGAAATGGCAGAGAGAATCTGGTCAATTTTCAAAATACAACATCCTGTGCAAACTGCTGGATGTAAAAACAGCCAAAAGGGAAACAATTTAACTACGTAGCACATATTTAGAAGCATATTTAGAAACACTTAAACCAAGGAAAATGACCAAATATGAGCAAGTTAATTATGGCGGACAAAACAAGCTCCCGGTAGGGTTTGAAGTCACATGGAGAACGGACCAAAATATTGCCACGCTGTGACGGAGATGTGCCTGGTGGGGTTTCGGCATAATACAATAAACTACTACTAGAAAATTTTTCAAGCATCTTTTGTAAAAACAAACCAAAAAAAAAAAAAAAAACAGCTACACTAAGTATTTATTGGCTCATTTTTCATTATAGTCTTTTGTTTGCTTTTGTTGTCTGTTCTGTTTTTGTTATTTGTGCTTGTATTGTGTGCGTTTGCAAGTTATCTGAACTAAAAATGAACTCAAACTTTCTGGCTTTGGTATGTATCCCTCCCATCTTTAAATTCACTCCATATTTGCTGTTTAGATGTGCGTCCACTGGAAAAACAGTGACACTCTACATTTGGACAGTGCTGAATTTCTAAACTGAGTACAGAGAGTATTTTGATTTCACATAATTATCCAGAAGGCTGCACATAAGCAAATGTGCACAGGTGTTTGGTGAATTTCATGTACTTGTTGCTTTTATACTTGTGCAGATTTCCACAGGAAATTGAATTAGCACACTATTATTCATGATGCTCAGGGGCCCTGTGGTCACCACCTGGTGAGGTTTTTGTGGATGTTTCTATAAATACTGACTGTATAGATTTGTGACCACAGGCCCCCTAAGCATCATGAATAATAGTGTGCTAAGAGAAAGAGTGACGCTACTTCTCAAACTCTGCTGTGGCAGGACTGAGCCTTTGTGCATGGGGAGCACCCTCTACCTACTAAGCTAACCGGCACCCTGCTCTGTGCTGCTCTATTCTCCATGGAGCAGTTGAGAGCTGCTTCTGATAAGCTTCTAAAACACACCACAGCACTTCTGGTGGGATCACAAACGTTGTCTAGAATAGTCGCAAACAGCTCTGGCGCCTGTGATTGAGCCGCAAGATAGATTGCCAAGAAACTTTGTACAGAAATTCATGGTCAAAGTTTTAATTTCTCTAATTCTTTGGTTTATGATCAAATACCTAATACAGCCTCTGTTGGTCTTTGTGCCAATTACCATATGTTATTAAAAGTTAACTAGAAAACTGCAGTTCCTGTGGAAAATGTGGTGCGGATGCCTTCTGCTGAAATGTCTGATGCAAAAATGTGAAATGAGTTGAAAAACAGTAGTGGTAAAGTAGAGTGTAATGAAGTGTGAAATGTTGAAAAAAGTAGAATATTGTAATAAAGTTTAAAGCTTGAATGAAGTCTGTAGCTGAAATTATGTAGAAGTAGTGAAAGTTGAAAGTATTGAAGGTTTGTAGAAAGATTTGAAGTTTATTCCATTCATCATAATGTGTAAAAAAATTGTGGAAAAGTTGAATATTTTAAAAAGCATGAAAGGCATAGCTTAGTAAAACACATACCATAATGTGCTGAATGAGCTGAACATAGTGATATTTTAATGGTTTCTGTAGCACAAAGTATGTGGGAGTAGTGGAAGTTGAAGGTTTGTAGAAAAATTTGAAGGTTGTGCCATTCATTTCTAATGTAAAATTTGAACATGGTAAAAGTTGAATATTTTAAAAAGTATGAATGGTGTGAATGAGCTGAATGTTGTGATATTTGAATGTTTTCTGTAGGACAAAGTATGTAGGAGTAGTTTGATGCCAGAAAACCTAGGTGGAAGAAAAATAATAAAGATCTGAAGAACAATAGTGTGGACGCCAGTTCGGCATCCACACTAATAACTAAGTAAACATGGTTAACATTATACCTGCTAGCATCAGCATGTCATTGTCAGTGAGCATGTTAGCAGGCTGATGTTAGGGTTTAGCTCAAAGCACTGTTGTGTTTAAGTTCAGCCTAGCATATCTGTAGACTACCTGCCTGCAATATTTCCTGACTTTACAGAGTGAATAAGTGAAGTGAGATGCAGGTTATAACTGACATAATGTGACATCTGCCATTTTAAAAAGCCTCGGTCTTCACCACATCAACATTCACTACAGCTACATGCTACATTCTGCTTCGTTCAACACTTCTGGACATTTATATTTTCTCATTTCCCATTTAATATCACTTCTCCACATCAATTTCTCAGAGCTGAGAGCAGCTAGTTAGGAACAGTGGTAAACCGTGACCTTAGCTCAAATTCTCTGAATCAACAGTAACAAGTGCTGGAGTGGTGAAACAGAAAGTGGTCTGATGAATGATGAATGGGTTTTGCTCATGCGGTTCACACCTGTGGCCCTGCTCGGCCATTTCTAGCAGAAAAACTCAGAGATAGGCTAATGTGTGGGACTGAGAATGAGTCACGTGGGCCACAAATGAGAGGTAATCTCTGGAAAATATGGGACTAAATGAGACATCAAGATGGAAAGTGCAGTGATGGAGCTGTATAATGTCGTCTTTCTCTGTGTCCTGTCCGTATTCATTATAGTAGATCAGAACATAAATCAGCTGAAAGTGTTGGTATCAGCATGTGTGGCGGTGGCGGTGGCGGTGACCCAGCTGAGCATGCACGAGGTCGAAGCTTTCTGGAGTTCAGACCTCAGAGGGAAAACCCTGCAGCTGATGGCAGAGAGAGTTCAGAGACTTCAAAGACAAACAGACAAAAAAAGATATTTAATCTACAGTTAAAAGGATTATACAGGCGAGGAAATGATTAAAGACATTTTGATATTTCCTACATATTGTTAGTAAAGTGTGATCGGGGGCAGTTCAGATGAGTTTGTGGTGATACTCTGCAGTTTGCAGTGATATTATGTAAATCATCCTTTAATCTGTGACAGCTTCTCACTGCCAATGAGGTCACTGACTCTGCTCCCTGGGAAACTCTGCTGTCATCTGCCAGCTGGCTCAGCATAGCACAGCACAGCTCAGCTCGGCCTGGTGGAAGTCAACCCACCTGGGCTCATCACACAAACAAACCATGAGGAAACCTGGTTGTAGCTCTGAGATTTTTTTCTGCAGAAAACGAGCTGCTACAGAGTTTTGGTCCACGTGTTGGCAGGAGGATGAACAGAGGTGAGCAGAAAGAAAACGACACTGGAACATGTTAAAGGTCCATTGTGTAGAATTTAGTTGCATCTAGTGGACTAATTCCTGCATTGCAATCTCCTCACATCACCCTCACCTTCTTAATGTAAAGGAGAAACAACACTTTAAGGACCCTGTCTAGAGTCAGTATTTGGTTTGTCTCTTCTGGGCTACTGTAGAAACATGGTGTTTCAACATGGTGGCCTCCATGAAAGTGGACCCTCTCCCACTGTAGATATAAAAGGAGAATTTTTAAGTAACAAAAATAAAAAGATTCTTATTTTCAGGTGATTATACGTGCATCAAAAGTAGTTATAAATATTATATTCCATGTTTGCCTTATTCTGAAAATAAAGGCCCCAAATCTTACACACTGCACCTTTAATATTAAACATCTCTATATATATTTATATAGAAACATAAAAAAAATGTAAATGAGCTGTTTGGATTTAGCAGTTTTGTTTTGATTTTGTGGATTGATTTCAGCTATTTGGTATTTTCTGTCACAGTCACATTAAATCAGTAACTATTTATGATAATTATTAATTAATTAATTAATTTAATTAATTAGTACAATTTATTAATTTGAAAGCAAATTAATGCATTTTTCTTCAAATTATATCTAACAATTTCAAGACACTTTGATATACAATTCAGATGCAAACACATACAATGATTACAGTGTATATACACAGTATATTAATTCATATCTGACTCAGCACTGCCTAGTTTGACAATATGATCTGAATTTTATGAGCCTGGTGTGTTGTGCTGAGAATGACTTGTCAGTCACAAGGTAGCCACTAAAGCATATCCTCTGGCACCCTGTAGCTCACCAGGTAGAGCGTGAGCCCCATGTGCAAAGGCTCAGTCCTTCCCTACCTCCCTCTCCTGCCTTCCTCTCACTCTTCAGCTGTCATTATCAAATAAAAGTTTAAAAAATGCAGAAAAAATAATCTTAAAAAATAAAAAAAATCATGACCACTAACTGATCAGCCAACTGTACTTGTTGTGTATAAATCAGTGGAATGTACCTTTAAAGTCAACAGTGTCACTACACACACACATACTCCTGCAGCTTCGTGAGTCTCCTGCCAGATCCTCTTAAGAGTCGAGTGTAAAATGATTTGTCGAGGTGAAACAACCTCCCAGCAGCCCAGAGAACCAGATGGTGACATCACTGATTGTGAAGGGTCTTGGGTCTGCCTCAGAGCTCCGCCCCTGCAGGTTAACACACACCTTAACCTGCTGACAGGACTCAACTCAACTCAGGGGGGATATCACTGTTTTTATCTATCTGTCACCCCCCCGAGCCACTCAGCACGCTGCAGGGAGATCTGCAGCTGTTGTCATGGAGACGGGCTCTGTGAGGCTGTATTATGTTGCAGCCATTAGAGCAGGTCTCTGTGGGCCTCAGGTTACAAACATCAGCAACATCTGTTCACATCTCAGCAACTGCATCGTCAAACTACAGAGGTGACATCATCGGAGGATGCAGGAAGTTACCTCTGATGTACTTCCTACCTTATTCCCTTCTTTTACACTTTCTTTACTACCTTCTCTGATTCTTCCTTTCCTCATTATTCTCTCCCCACTTTCATCATCTGTCCTTTCCTTTACTAGCTCTAGCTTTCCTTCTCTACCTCCTCCTTTCCTCCTCTTACTGTATGTCTTCATTTCCTTCTCTATACCTACTATTTTCCTTTTCCTCTTTCTTCCCTTCTCATCCTCTACCTGCTTTCCTTCTCAATACCATTTTCCTTCGCTCCCTCTTTCCATCACTACCTCCTCCTTTTCCCTCTTTTCATATTTCTTTCACCTCCTCTTTCTTTTCTACCTTCTCTTTTCTTATTTTACATGTTTTCTCTTCCTGTTTCCTCTAACTCTTCCTTTTCTTCTCTACATCCTTATTTCCTCCTCTCTCTTCTTTTTACATCTTGTTTTTCCCTACCTCATTTTTATTCTACCTATCTTTCTACCAACTCCTAGGCATTTCCTCCCCCTCATTTCTCCCCTCTGCCTCCTCCACTCATTACTATATTGTTCACCATCTCCTTAGCAGCATCCTCTCATTCTTCTCTTCTTTCGACACATACCTTTTGTTTCCTTTATTGCTTCTTCTTTTTACCTCCTCTTCATCATCATCATGACTTCCTCCTTTCCATTTCTACCTTCTTTCTTAACTACCTCTTTGTTTGTTTTTTTATCTCCATCCTCCATTCACTACCTCCTCCTTTGCACTAAATCTCCCTTTACTTTACTACCTCCACTGCTTCTACTCTATTCCACACACGATCTTTCCCTCTACTGCATGCTCCTTTCCTTCCCTACCTTTTTCTTTTCTCCTCCTCTACCTCCTCTCCTTTATAAGCTTACATTCCTCCAATATACCCTATTTCTTTCTCCTTTTCTTCATGTCCTTCACCACCTCCATCCTTCTCAAACTACCACCACATTTTGTTAACCTCCTCTCCACCTCCTGTCACAGATATTCTCAGATTTACCACCACCTCCGGCAGGGTAAGTGATTTGTAGCTCAGTGTGGGATCGTATCCATTTGTAGCACCACTGGACACTGATGACCGACATGTTGTGCTTTAACTGTGTGCCTCGGAGTAACGTCCATTTGTGTGAGTGTTTTGCAATCATATGGTTTTACAAGATTACTAAATGCATCTGGTGTTACGGAGTCGTTCTTCCACTTGCTTTATGTTGCCTTCACTCTGCACTGCCATCAGAAAACACAACTGCAACACAAAATTCACATTTGGTGTATTCAGATCATTTACTTAAAAGATCCAGTATGTAGGATTAAATGGCATCTAGCATTGTAGTTGATGATTGCAACCCTCTCACCCCATTGCTTTGAGAACAGGAGAAAACTGCAAAAGGCCCTGTCTAGAGCCAGTGTTTAGTTTGTCCATTCTGGGCTAAGTTAGAAATATGGCAGCTCAACATGGTGAACTCTGTGGAAGCTACATGGCATATGTAGACACAAAGGCTCATTCTCAGGTAACAAAAACATTATGATTCTTATTTTCAGGTGATTATACCCTTGAAAACATAGATATAAATTTTATATTCCATTTCAGCCATATTCTGTAAATAGAGCCTCCAGACAAATGTTGTGTAGTAACACATACAATGGTTGCCTCGAGACATAGTGGAGTGGAAGTATAACGTTGCATGAAGTGGAACATACTCAAGTAACACAAGGAATACCTTGAATCTGTACAGGACTTTAGATTACACGACTGCACCTGATGGATGTATCGTATCAAGCCATATTGTGTTTTACTTTCCCCATAATAACTGTGTGTACAGTCTTTCATTCACTGTGAAGGAGAAGGGGAGGAGGTTACTACGTTCAGCTTTTCTTCACTCTCAACAATCTGCACCAGTATCTTATAGGAGAAAACACAAGCTGCTCAAGTTCAATAATCACAGTTATTGTTGCCGCCATGTGATATCTCTGTAGGGGCAGCTGCATGAATATAGGCTCCATAGCTATATTTTAACCCCGCAATGCACTATAATTCGCACTTTATGCACAAGTACAAAGCTACCTTTATGCAAACGATACTTCCACAAGGATAATAGAAAGTTTGTAAATCTTACAACAAGACTATTATCTACTACTCCTCCTGCATCCACAGGACACTCAGCAGAGCTGGGTACTACAACTCGACCATCCGGTTGGAAAACTGGGTGTGCTATGCTAACTACACTTCACACATTTAAAGGCTTTATACAACATTTTTGACTACTGCTGAAGTAGCTACTTCCCAAGACCTGTAAACCTTTGATGTGTAAAATTGGTGGAACAGATCTGCCTTTAAGCAGCTGTGATGGGAAACAGCTATAAGGCTAATTATTACTGCGACGCTGAGGCTTTTACAAACCAGGAGTTTAAATACATATTTTTTAAAAGTCAGCCTAGTGAGTCATTGTGCTGGGTTGAGATAAAGTCTTAGATAATTAAATCAAAGCAACTGTATATTCAATGAAGAAGTGCTTTCCCATAATGATAATCAGCTCTAATCAATACATGCTCTGATCTTAGTGAATATTTCCTCCATGAGTTGTGGAGCCTGTGCTGAGCTTCATACCATCAGACCCCACTCCTGTTGGTATAAATACATATTCGGGCTGCTAATGAAGCCATTTCCATGCGCAGCAGTGTGTGTGTGTGTGTGTGTGCGCAGAGACAACAGCAGCAGCAGAGATGAAAGCTCATTGATCCCACAGAGGAGCCACAGCTGCTCTCCGCACAGCGTCTCGTTATTAATCTGAAGCTTTTAAATGCCTCGATCGCAGCCATTCTTCATGATTACTGCTGCTGCTGCCATTTACACACAGATTACAGCATTGTTGCAGGCACAGGTAAATATGTAGGTATTACAGCGGATTACAGTGAGAAAGAGAACATAGAGCGAGGGAGACAGGAGATAAAATATCTTATTTTATTATGTTGTTGCAGTTCTGTTTTTTTTAAATCCCATAAGTTGAAGTAATGGCAGAGAAACTGGTGTTTTCTGTCTCAATAGACTAGTTCAGCAGTTGTTATTTGGAAAAGGTAACATGAGCTGCAACATGATGCTCGTTAGAGTTCAGATATATAATCAATATACTTATGTATCCTGATTCTGTTACTAAAACAGAGCTTCGACATCTCAACTGATCTGTTTTGTGGGTGTCAATTTCTTTCCAAAAACAAGTGTGAAAATGTGCAAATTTCTTTCCTCACAAAAACACCACTTGTAAATTAATTTTGCCTCATGTGGGACATCGCTTCACAGGTGTGGAATTTACACACGTGAATGTATTTTCCTACGAAGCTCCCGAAAGGTCACAGTGGGATTTTTTTCTGGACTGCGCTCCCTCTGATCCACATTCCCTGAGGACACCTGAGCTCCAACACTAACAGCTCCAGTAGCTGTGGCCGCAGAGTGATACCTTTTACTGTCACTGTGCTGTTATGTTATGGTCAAGTCTGCATCATTGCAGCTGTTAAGATGGAGAAGTAGAAGCTAGTTAGTTCTCTACGCTGTAGCGATGACTACCAAGACTATAGATGGCACTTTCAAAATAAGTAATGGAAGGGTGACCAGCCACAATGAGCTTCAAGTGACAGGCTACACACAGCTATCTCAGCACCAAACTCTGATTGTTTTGTAGAAAACTACATGTCTGTTCCTCTGTTACTGATTTTAAAAAGTCAGATTTGATACAGTTTAAAAAAAAAAAGACAGACATGATCGAACAGAGCATCAGCTAAGAATATGTTTTAATGTGTTTAAAGTTTGATTGTTTCTTTTTTTTTTGATTGTCACTTAATGCATCATCATACAACTGGTCTGAGAGAAGTAGAACCACTGAACCTGAACTCAACACAAACACACAAACACAGTACTGCTCTCCAACATACATGTTACCACTAATGAATTTCAACACATACAACTCATACAATCTAATCAACGTCCGACCTCGACGGCGTGCGATAGCGTTTTAATCAGCGCGAGCCGGGTCTGATTACCGCACAGTGACCAGCCGAGGAGAAAACATTGCTGAGTTCTGCTGTAATTACATCAAGAGTCAATTACACGACCTGTCCTCCTGTTCACTCATCAGCACACATCGAGCAGGAGCACAGCGAGTTTAAAAACCACAGCGTCCACAGAGGCTGTGCATCCTGTTCTGCATCACTGCAGTTTATCATGTCAGGAGCTATTCGCAGGTTTGAATTCATCTCTGTTGATTCTTAAAGTAAAACACTCTCACTAACTCGAGGTTCAGCTTACAGACTGTATCTGCTCGAGGTTTCCTACCTGACTCTCTGGAGATCTGGACGAAGGCCTCAACGCCGCTCTCGCCGTAGTTTCCCTCTGACGCGAGTGTGGACACGTAGTTCCAGCCCATCGCTGTGACGATGTCCAGCATGGCCTGAGCCTGGTAGGAGTCGGGAGGAACCACGCGGGAGAAGAAGTCGTAGCGTGTGTTGTCGCTGAGCTCTGGAGCCGTTGAGGCATAGCTGATCTGAGGAATCTGTGGAGACATGGAGGGGTTAAACTCTTAGCTTCAAACCACAGAGACGGAAGCCAAACTACATGTAGTTTATGACACAGTAAATGAGTGTCTTATTGAGGTAATTACAGGTATTCAGAAGCGTCTTGTTCAAGCACACTTCAACAAAGTTCATACTGTATTTCTCCAAAATCAAACTGGCTACAGCATTGTGTTGTGATTTAGAAAGAGAATACAAAAATATAGTAAAGGTTTACACAGAAAAAAGTCGTGAAATGAGTCTCAACTTTAAATCACTACTTGAATGTTTTTCGTTTCACTGTTCAAGAAAGTGAAACAAGAAAAATTAAAAGACATCCCGAGCTGAGGAGAAGGGCTGTATTTCTCATCTACTTATGTGAATTAAGGGTTTACACAGACCAAACCAGCGTTAGTGATTGTTGGAACAAAGACAAACCAAGTTGTTTTTAGTGAGTTTTATTTTGTTTCTGTCTAGTTTGAAATGTGGTTCATAATTATTTGATAGGTAAAATTAGTGGTTTTGTCAATGGACTCGATCGGTCCAGTAGCACCTATTTTAGATGGCCTACAAAAGCTTACAAAGAAAGGGAGAGACAGATATTTTACTCAAGTACACATATCAATATGTTCATGTAAAAATACTTGATTACAGGTAAAAGTCATTCAAATAAGTGAAAAAGTGTATTCTCCATGTAAAGCTATTCCTTTAGTCACCTGGTTAACGATTCCAACAATAATCATGATTTAGTCACAACGAGCAGATGTTGTAGGCAAACAAATAAAATAATGTCAGTGAACATTTAGAAGATATGTTTCATAAAAACATTTCTTCATTGTGTTGAAGGTCAAAATGCAATGTGGTCAAATGCTCTTGCAGTATGTAAAAATAATTTATAGAAATAGACAAAAGCTGCATGTTGGCCAGAGAAGAAAAAAAAACTTTTGAAAAGCACTTTTCTTTTTTCATTATTGTGCTTGTTGACTGTTTCAAGTCTTTCACTCAATTACTAACAGGAGGCAAACATCACCAGCAGCAGTGTTGAAGTGTTTCAGCTTCATTTTTAAAAGCTGTTTAGTGTCACTCCAAAAACATCCTGTAGTATATTTGTTGAGATTTAAACAGATCGAGTTTGAACCTTAAATCCTGACCTTCCTCGGCTTCCTGTTGTTCAGTTTCTTGTCAGAGTCAAGTTAGCGAGCTCTGCCGTGTGAATTACAGAGGCGGATCAGGTCATAGATCCTGCAGCAGACAGGCCCGGTGGGGCTGGATAATGGTCCTTTAGAGAAGGATTGAAGGGCTGATTGATTTCACTTCAGTCAGAGGCCGGCGTGCTGGACTGAGCGTCGCCCAGACGTCTCATCAGGATTCACAGAGGAGGAGGAAGAGGGAAGAAGATGGACAGCCGGGGGCCTGACAGCAATACAAATGTCACTCAGCTCAGCGACAGGCGGCAAATTAAAGACCCGTTACTGTAAACACAAACCTGTCTGAGAGCTGAGGCTATCACAGCGCTCCAGGTTTAACCATCCGAGAGGAGGTGAAGTTTATTTCTTCCAGAACTGAACACAAAGACCACGTCTGAGGTTCTGCTGCTTCGCTGAGGTTTTACATTTTTAGACACTTTAAACTTTATGTGCTTATCTGACAGCTGCTGCTTTACTCTAAAGATTTTACATTCGACATGCAATAACAACAAGTCCTACAAATTAAATGGCAAAATGTGTTGTTTGTTGATGTCTTCCAGTCCTCCATAAACACGTTTAGAGTGATTGTGGTCACGTTTTAAAAAAAAAAAAAAAAAGAACATTAACTGTCGGTAGGAAGTGAAAACACCCCGACCTCCTCCCTCTGTGGACTTTTTTGGCTGTTTTGTCACTTGAATATTTTTGTGCATTTTTCTGAAACGCCTGATTATCTCATCTTTGTTAGAAGGAGTGCCTGAGATAAATCTGACTTGTCAGGCAAAAGAAAAAAAAAAAAACTTGTACGCAAAATGTCAACTGCTAGAAAGTCTTAAAAAACAACCATGTCTCAACTTGAGGACCTGACGACCTTCAGACATTTTCTAAAATGTTTTCATTTTCTAACATTTAAAAAAGTCCAGTGTGTAAGATTTAGGTTAGATTTAGTTGAACTGCCATGTTTCTACAGTAACCCAGAGTGGACAAAACAAACACTAGCCCGAGATAGGGCCTTTCATGCTTTTGCACAATCACACTTGAAAAGCAATGGGGTTGCAATCAGCCACTACACACACACACACACACACACACACACACACACACACACACACACACACACACACACACACACACACACCTTGCAGTAAAGGATAAAATAACTGCAGCTGCATACGAATATAATGGGGACCCTCCATTAGCATTAATGATGCATTGTGGGCTGAATGAACAGCAGCATCAGTTATTGATGCTCAGTCAGCTGCTGCTCCATTAGAACACATCAGCTTCTCGTATTAACACAAGCTGCTCCAGTCTTTAAAAGGACCATCCTGCTGTTTCTCCGTGTTTTAGCCTATTTAATGTAAATTATATGTCACTGCTGTACTTATAACAGATAAAATCATCCTGTGATTCGAGCATGTGGAGTGAACATGCACATTGTAATTACTTCAGTCTGGAGGTTGGACGTGACTCGAAAAGCCCCCACAGGAAGGCGACCAATGAGCTGTCTTCTTTGTAGTCTGACAAATCGAAACATGGATAAAACAACATTAAAACTCGAGCTTTGTGGGTAAGAAAATTGGCATCACGAAATTATAGCAGCGATGATAATAATGACTGATGTGAAACAAGCAGCTCACTGTAATCACACAGCAATCTAAATGTTTAATACAAATATAATGTAATATAAATTGCAGAGAGAATCTCAGGGAGAAATTAAACTTGTACCCTGCTGGTGACTTCTGAAGGAATCCCCGCCACGACCGGAGGACTGCAATTTTGATTAGCAGCCTAATTAGACACCCGCTGATCAGCTTGCCGCACATTCGCATCTCCATCCTCACAACGGTGCAGTCACCAGCTCAAAAACTTCACCGTGGGCTCTTACTTTGATGACTTTTACTTTGAAAAAAAAACAATATGTTCTCAAAACAACAGAGTTGATTTAAGGCTGCAGATTTGAAGCCATTTTGAGACAATTCACTCGTCACATTCATACAGTATAATTCCAGGATTATACAGTATATAATATACAATATAGGATTATTATAGAAAAACTTCACTGAAATTTAAATTCTGCTCGCAGTCTTCAAGAATTTTCTTCATGTTTTCTTGACCTAAACCATCAAGACAGAGCAGATCTGTGAGCACATAAGTTCTCATACTGTATGAGTCATTTTGGAAGGTAATATATGCGTCCATTCGTTTTTAAGGAGTATTTTCGATTTGTGCATAAAAAAAACTGAGTGGAAATGGCATCTATTAAAAAAGTTTTTTATGCTTGGCTGAGGCGGAAAAGTTGGTGAATTCATAAAACAAATTATAATATAAGTGCAATGAAAAACAGACTTGATGATGAAATTATGTTGTTCATAACTGTCTAAGTCAGTGGTCCAGACTCATCTCTTTAATGTCGATTACCTCGCTTTGAGGTTGCACTAGAGGTAGTTACTAGATAATTTAAACACAAGTCTGTGAATAAAAGTAAATTAAAAAACACACTTTTATGTCCTCACTCAGAAATGGTATGTTACTTAGTCTGCCACACATGTGTGATCAGTTTCATCAGGTCACCTAGCGTTTAGCTTATCCTCTTTTTTCCCCAGTTATCTCTATTTTATGAATGTGTGTCTGAGAAATGTCAACTGGCTATACCTCACTCAGATTTTGTTATATACAAATAGGGACTCAAGGAAAAAGGGTTAGGACCTCCTGATCTAAGTTTTCAGATCAGTCACCTTGGTTTTGCTTCTGTTTAGACACAAACGTCCCAGCGGACCTAGTCAGAGAAGGCTGATATGGGTAAGGGCAATGACAATGAGATTTTGTAGAAAAATAGATGATTTATATATGAAATGATCTTAATGCACTGGCAGGTTTCTCCACTTGTTTAGTTTGACTTTGACTTTTGGCCTTTGTTATAGACAAATGACATGTAAGGCCGGAGATTATTTGCAATGTGGAGGAGACTGAAGAGGCTTTAGTCTCAGTAAAAGAGTCAGAGGAGGTCTCAGTGGGATAAACTGCTGAAGTGATCCGGACCTGGACTTGTCATCTCCTAGCGGGCGAGCACCGAGCTGATAGATGGCGCCCTGACAGCCCTCATTACCCTCAACACCAGACCTTTACTTTGAGACCCGGCGAGCTGCATCAGATCAGATCTAGCACCAAGGACAGATTTATCTGTGTGAACACGTTTACATATCTTCATCTCAGAGGACATGTTTGCAGCTTTCTTCCGTCTCACTGTGTTTCCTGTGACAATGATTGATGCTCGTCATTCTGCGACAGCTTCAAGCTTTCTGCCCGACTGAACGATGAAAGATTTAATCCATCTGAAGCGACAGCACACGTCCATCATGGTTCAGTCTGCGCTCTGACTGTCTTATTTCAAGTTAAGCTCTATTTACTGTCCTGCGTCTCTTTCCTGGACAATAAACAGCTTGGCCTCGAGCTAAAATCCTACATGACTCCTGCTGTCACTGCTCAGTTTCTCTTAATGCTTCTCGCTCGCTGTGATCAAATTCAATTCAGGGAAAAGTCAGAATGACTCACTGCCGCACTGAGAAGTCCCCGCTGAAAACAAACTCAACAACCAGAACTCGGTTTCCCTTTTTAATCAAACACCTAAATTCCTCAAATAAAACATTTTTTAATTTTTTAAAAAGGAGTTTATTCTGTTTCCTGTCACCTCTCATTGATTTAATAATATGCAACATGTTAAACTGAACTGAGATTTTCCTGACTGACCTTGTGTGAGATGGCAAAGATGGTAAAAGTCATTACAGCGCTTCACATTATTCACAAATTCATTCATTTTCAAATCATTCATTTAACAGTTCTGGAGAGAAAAAAAATAAATTGCTGACAGCTGGGCTGGAATATTCATGTTGAAAAATACATCATTTAGAATATATGATGTATATAATATCTCAAAGTGATACTAGTGAAATAATTAATCTCCTGCACCTGTAAAGATAATTATATATCATAAATATATTAAAAGGAGGTGCCGTTGCAGCATCATCACTTTGTGCATTATTGCAAAACATGTGAGATATTATATTCTGTAAAATGATGAGTGTCTCACAGCTAAAGTCAAATGATCTACTATATTAAATTATATGTACATTTATTGTAAGTGTGTTTACCAACAGACTACACAAGCTTTGTATGATGGCTGACATCAGGTTTTTGCATTTATAACCTAGATAAACATAAATATAGTATTTTCATAGTTCACATGTAATGATGATGTATATACACAGACTCAAATTAAATCAACTGAGGCAGCAGCACTGTTTCTCAATTGTTACCTTAATGATCCTACGATTAACCCAAACAGAGGAAGGATAAATGTTTACTTTTAACTTTTCTGCTTGGAGGGCCAAAACTGAAACTTCATGGTGGGCCATGGGCCAAAAGCAAACAGCTATAATATTGACAAATAGAGATCCAACCATCTAAAGTTTCATTTGACGGTGGGCCAAAATGAGAAGTTATGGTGAGCCAACATTGGTCCACAGGGACACCCTCAGGACGGACTTTGCTCACTAAGACTGGATATTAGTACAGATCTCTGAAAGTCCTAATTCTTTTCACTCTGATTAAATTTAAAGTAGATTTTTGGGATATTTTAAAATAGTTCAGTTTTAGTCTAAATTATAGACTCAACTGTAAACTGCACTAATGACAAATAATTACAAGAATAAACATTAAAATATAATCTAAGGCCTGAGAACATGAATCATTCATGTCACAGCACTATGCAGCTACATACTATCTGCTGCTACAACTTCAATTCTTTATCATCAAATGATCCAAATCCAACACTGGAAACTGTCTGAAGCTGTTTAACAAGGAAATCAGATCTTCAGATATGAAACTCAACAGAAAGTGAAAACACACTAAGGCAACCTGCCATCAACCTGGGTCACATGTCTCTGATGAGGTGCAGTCTTTTGAAGCTCAGCAGAGGAAACAAGGTGAACTGAAGTTCAGTGTGTGATTAGAAAGAAGCAGAAACAAGAAGTGATCCTCTGTCAACATCAGAAGAGGAAAATAAACTTCTGTTGTTTTTTTTTATTTTCCTCTGAAATGACTCACAGTGAACTGAGAGATTTCAGGCGTCCCTGAACTGTTTCAGATGACAAAGAAACTTTGTCAAGTGTTGGCAGCAAACAGATCAAACTGTTCAGAGGCTGGAGAAAAAACTAGTGTACACTCAGATCAAGTATCATCAGCACCACAAACTCTGAAAAGCTACATATACTGATACAGCCAATCATATAATAGCAATAGAATACCACAAGGTCCAAGGTTGTCAGGACTCATGCTGCACTCACGGAGTCAGGCAGACTGTAAATGTTAAACCGGATATCATTTTAGTGGATGAGAGCCGGACTGTAAAAGTAGGTGAGGCTTGCGACCAGAAAATGTCCGTCTGCAGCCTAACATCTGCCTGAATCCATGTGAATGCAGCATACATCTGTGTATTTAAGGCTGAGATTAAAATGCTGTAAGGAACTTGTGTTAAGTTTTAAATAATTATAGCTACTGTATATCTTTATGGATTTAAATGAATCACTAAATGAATATAAATGTGAGGAATTAATCTGAAAAACACCGCCTCCAGAGTCTTGAGAGAACATGATATATTATATTCAAATATTTATACAGGAATATAGTACAAACAATGTTATTGTAATTATACATTTAGAGAGAATTTAAACCTACAACCTCAACACATATTAATCTGCAGAGTAAGAGAAGTGAGAGTCTGAACAATAAAGACTTAAACTTAGAGATGCATTCAAAAAGCATTCAAGATTATTGAAATCTGACATATACAATTGTCATAATTGTTTATGTGTTTCATACATCTATGGAAAGCGTCATATGTACATTTCTATTCTAGATTTCTTGAACGGAGCTGCTTGATGTGTGCAAAATGAATTTCAGTGTTAACTGACAAAGTTTTCTTGTATGTTTGCAGACAATGTATTTTATTTGTTTTCCAATAATATTCTCTCATTGCAACTAAAGAATGATTAGATGCTTTGAAGACCCGTTTAAAATTGTGCCTTCGTTGTCTAAATCACGGGCAGGATTCAGGATGAGAACTCCATCTTGGTCAAACACTTCACCTCTGACCTACAATACGCCCACATAAATGTAGCATTTCTTTCACAAGAAACAACTTTTCCACAGTCGCATAATCCCTCAAACTGCCCTTCGCAAAACAAATTCGTTGATAATAATAAATTCTAGCTTTGAGCATCAGCTGATCAGAATGTTAATCATAATCATGAAGTATGAGCAACCATCCATCAAATGGATACTCGACATGTCTGCTGCATAATTTGAGACACATTTGCCCAAAATTCAAGATGACAGATTTAGAATATTTGGAAACTTTGGGATCTCCACTAGAATTTAAAATAAAGCTCTGTAAGTTTGGACAAATGACACGAGTTTGTAAAGATGCTGAGCAGAATTATCAGGATTCACAGTTGTAGGTTTCAGCAGCTGCTCTCCACCTGATTTAAATGAATTTTTCATCTCCTTTCCTTCATTCTCAAAGTCTGAAATAAATATCAGAACAAATGTTCTAGTATTGTTTTCTCCTAAAAATAACTCAGAGCCATCCTCACTCGCATGCTGCTCACTGCCACATTATTCTTCTGAGACACAAACCAGCCGACAGCCAGAAATCGATTGACTGAACTGTCCTCCTGCTGACTCTCTGATCTCCGTCCAGCCAAGTCTCAGACCTGTCCGAGCCGGAGGACATTGTGTGATGTGTCCCTCCTGCTGCTGACTCAGTGGTCACAGCCAGCTGGTCCTGACGCAGCCGGCCTCCAAAAACCAGCAGACACCGGCCCTCATCTGCTGTCAGCAGTGAGGAGCTGGAGCCAAACTGCAAATGATGCCTCGGCTCAGCTGGTCACTCAGCGTCCAGTCTGTCCGCTGAGGAATCAAACAAACAAACCGTCCTCTGAATGTCTCAGCTTCAAGTTCTCTGTCAAGATTCTGTCCTCGTCCTGCTGAAGACGCCGAGCGCTCATCTCATCTCTGCCCTGTGGGGATTACGTAAAGTGCTCAGCTTTAAGGACGGTCCTTCAGTTCAGAAACAGTTTCACCACTCGTGTTCGGCACATCAGCTCAGTGGAGTGTGGAGAGGAGCTGCTGCATTATGGATGTACAGTCAAATATGGAAGTATGTATGTGGGTGTTCTCACCCTCAGACAGTGTAGAGTGGAGTGGTGTTTGAGGAGGATGTGAACTCGAGTAGAAGACTGTGTGTATTTCATGTGTGAACAGCTGTTTTGCAGGTTGTCGTCACACCTTTAGCCTGTTTTACATTTCGTTCTTAGACGGTCTCTGAAAACTACAGGCCTGCATCCATAATTTGGACCTGATCCGGCCCTTTGTGTTTTAAAAACATCAAAACACAAAGGGCTGGAATATTTTGAGACCAGATCAGAAAGAGAGCTCAGGACCTTGTCTATGGCTGCTAGAAGACATTGTCACCTGAACATAAACACCAGGACGCATCTGGTTTTTGGTCACCCTTGCTTAACCCGCACCATGGAGGATCTGCTTTTTATACTTGATACATGTACAAGGGGGGGGGGGGGGGGGGGGGGGCGCAAAGAAATCGGCTCAGCTGACCTTTTAACTGCAGGAAGATGCATATAAAGTACTCAAGCAGAGAAGATGTGTTTTGTAAATAATACTGTTGGATAAAATGACCCTATAGTAACTCAATATGCCAACAAGAATTTATGTGATTATGTGCCCAGCTACAGAAAATAATACCCCTGATTGTATTTGGTCCTTGTGAGTAATGTTGTGTTGCAATAATGGATTTACAGGAATTACAGGAACACTGAGATGAGAAACCTTGTAGTAGTAGTGGGAGGAGGAGGAGGGATAAAACTGGTAGTAAGTATACTGTATATATAAACAAGAAATCCTTAGTTTGGTGGATGTGATAGTGTGGTGGATAAACAGTCAGCTAATGAAAGAAATGTCAAAAACTCATCCCGTGAAGTGAATATTTGTTTGAACGCATACTAATCACTTGCACAGATAAATCTGCTGCTAGTATGCACTTGGTTTCATCATTTTAATCACTGTTTTATCTGCACTGCTCTTTTTATCATCAACATGGTGCTGAATACGGCTGAACTTGACCAAACCATTCAGACTTTAAGTCGAGGTAGGATTGTATTATTGTGGGTGCCAGCCGCTCATTTACTCCCCTACTTTAACATGAGTGTATTTGTATATGAGGAGACAGAGAGCTCAGTCTGCAGCTAAAAGTCTATCCACAGAACCTGAAGCAGAACAGCAGCCACCAGCATTACTTCCATGCATTCCCATTGTAAAAGCAGTTTCCCTCTGTTCTGCCTTACATTTTAAAATCTACATTATTTTTTTTTTATCTTAAGAAGTCTTGCTGCATTGTCATCATGAAATAATTTCAACTCCTGGCAGATTATCTGACTTTAGGAATAAACACTAGATCCGTTTAATGATTAAAGTGAAGACAGTTTTGCTCTTGTCGTCAGTTTTTCTCACAGCATTTTGAGTCGGCGGGGACGATTTCTCTCTGTCAGCAGCTGACAGCAGAAAGATGCTCCAGCAGCCTTTTCTGCATTGTAAGTATATTTTTAAATATTATTTATTTGGACTGTCCCACTTTAACACCCAGGTGTCAAACACTGACTGACCCACTTGCTGCTGTGAAGCCTAAAACACTTAGAACAACTGTTAACTGCTGAGGAATCAGACCTGTGTGTATTAGTCCTGTCACAATACTTTCTTATTTTTCCTCTACACAAACAATACTTGTATACTTCTGTTAGTTTTTATACAGTCCAGTCAGAAAAAAAACACATGTTCAAACACAATGGGCCCATTATTGCAGCAAAACTATTTAAAAAATGTGAGTGGAGTATCACAATCTGTAAATGTGTAAAGGAACGTCTAAATGTGTACTTAAAGTTGTAAATCTATACAGGCACATTAAAGTCTATGCAAGAGCTGGAAATGCAGACAAGTCATTCATTCAGGCAGGCCTTTTAATTTTTTTTTAACGTGACTTTTGTTGCGCCTTTACCATCTGAGAGATCTGTAAATGCATCAGCTTTTAGACTCCAGCTTGGAATAAGTCACACACCAACTATTTATCAGGTGTTTGCCCTCTGATGTCCTCCGGCTGCTCGGCATCAACTCTGTGATTTACTGAGTTTTCTGATGGACAATAAACTGCTCCAGACTGTAGCTGCTAGCAGTAACTGTACTACTCAGTTGTTACTGCTCAGGACTGGGTGCTGCTAGGCCACCAGGGTACTGATGGCATTTACAATCTTAGCAGAAGAGGCTTTGGACCGCTGGGAAGAGGAATTGTTCAGGCCTGAGAAGGGAGGCAATGCTGACTGAGAACGGGGTCCATGTGTCAGAATACAGCAATATAATCAGGCATAGAATCGTCTATGGACATAATGGCAGAGGCAAAAAGACCTAAGAGGCATTGATGGATGACGCTAAGAAGAGAAAATGAAAGAGTGACCGAGCAAGAAGCCACCGGACAAAAGTAAATCTGGGACTGACTTTTAGTCATTGGCGAGAGCTTTGTGAAATAAAAAGCTGAAAGACAGACGCCGAGCTGGGCGTCTTGCTGTTTGACTAGTAAGTTATATTAGCTGGCTGTCATGTCTTGTGCTGTTAGTTGCTTGATGTTTGGCTTTAATAAAGTTGTGGACTTCCTAGTTTTTGATCATAAGTACTGTAATCATTACAGCCATGTTAGTGACTCTGTGAGGCTGCATGTGGTACTTTGTACTAAATGCATGCTAACATGCTCATAATGCCAATGTTAACATGCTGATGTTTAGCAGGTACAATGTTTACCATGCTCACCATCTTCATTTAACTTGTTAACATGCTAATATTTGCTTATTATCTCTAAAAACAAAGTACAGCTGAGGCTGATGGGATGGGCACTAATCTTGGACAGATTAAAGGTTTGACCCAACGATGGTGCTAGATAAAAAGTTAAGTGATCAAAGCTGTTAGAATTTATCTGGAGTGGGACATAAATATTTACAAAATTTAAGTTTATAGAGTTACTGTATATTTTTCCATAAAGAGTGATGTTGTGGTTTTGTTCAGGGGGTGAGAGACCGAGCTTCAAAGAGGCTCTCTCATGAAGTAACATAATTATGAGAAGCTCAATTAAAATTTGATCATTCTTTCAACCTTAGAGGTATTGATTTCGCTTTCTGGTTCAAACAGATTGATCAGAGCTGTGTTGGGATGTGAGCAGACAAAGTATCTGTCCTGCAGAGAGGAGGGATTTACAGCCCAGCTGAGTCAGCGTGGAGGAACAAACAGGATTAAAAGTGATGAAACAAACGCTGAAGTTCTGCAGAGAAACATTAGCTTCAGTGACTGAGTGAGGATAAGTAGTTTCACAGCTGTCTCACTTCGTTAGAAAGTGAGACAGTTTATCAAAGAGACATATCATGTACAGACCTGGACACAGAGCCAGCAGGTATAAAACCACACGTTCCTTTCTTTGACAGATGGATGAACAAACCTTCAGTAGGCCTGGAAATGTGCTGTGGCTCAAACACAGAAGCATATGAAAGGATCCGCTCTCAGCACTGAGGTAACAATGTAACTAAAACAGAGTTTCGGCAGCTTTCCATGCACGATCCTAAAGCAGCCTAAATGAGATGTTGGTTTTTCAGTTCACCTTGACATGAGCCGGGAATGCTCACAACATTCATCTTCATTCCTGCCACTCATTAGCTCCAGCGTTAGCGTCACCCTGACACTTTTAATTTATGACCATGTGAAGCAGCTGCTCATTCTCTCTCACACTCTCTTCTTCCTCCTGAAATCTATCCATCCGGCTGATGGAAACCTCTCTGTCAGGACGGATCATTTCTCTGCTGTAATGATTATCTGGAGCTGCTGCTGCTGCTGCTGCTTCGGCTCGTCTGAATAAGAAGTCATTAAACAAAGTCTGGACTCCTTTTGGGAGATGTGACAAGTTTCAAAAAAAGGCTTCAGTAATGACTGTTGCTATTTCTGGGTTTGGGCTATTTGAAGTGAGGTTGTATGAGGTACTTCTCCATAGTGTATTATCTACAATAGACGGCGGTTGACATTACCACAGTTTGGAGAAGCAAACAGGGGAACCAGCATGGAAGCACGTATTCAGATCAAACGAGGCAAAGCACCTCAATGTTGAATGAAACAATCATAAAACAGCTTTTTATTGTACTGATTAACCATCTTTCTCAAAACAGCTGTTCACTCACTCATTGTCTATTGTATTGGCTCGCTCTCTCAAACCACTGGACACAAATCAAAGTAAAACCTCTTATGGACATGGTACATTAATAAAGTTTAGTTCATGAATCCACCTGGATAGCTTCAGTTTCAATGACATTTCAGGCTGACTGTGGAAGTTTGACCGGTCTGATTGGTCGCCACAGTATGACATCAGGTTGTGTGAATCTGGCTACACTTCTTTGTTTTTGTTTTTGTTTTTGTTTTTTTGGGGACCCCCTACAACCGGAACTGCCGCAGCCAAAACACATAGCCTGACTCAAATGAATGGAAAAACCTATGTTTTCACTGCGATACCAGATTTGGTCTGAATATTTGTAGGCTCATTTTAGAGTACTTTCACAGCTTTACCATGCCACCAAACAGCCCTTTCCTGAATAATTTATTTCACTCTCTCCAAAGCCAAACTTCATTGATAAAATAAGTTTACAAAATCGGCAGATTAAGCAATAATGAAATGAATAGTTAGTTGCAGCCCTAAACCCGTCATCATGCCTGTTGAACCTGTGCTCTTAGTCCTCATTCACTGCAGAGTAGGGCTGGGCGATAATCGATATTTTAATCAATATCAATATATTTTCAAATGCGATATAGCACGAGACCATATCGTTTATCCATATAGTTTATTTTGCGTTAAAATGACTATACATTTCTTCCCTTGAGCAGTCAGTTTGCTTTTATTTCTCCTCTCCCTCTGTCCAGGTCTCCCGCTGCTCGTTGACGTCGTCACATCAGAGTCTCCAATAACTCCAGAAAAAGTCTCTAGATTTGTCGCTAGTCGCTTTTTGGGAAAAAACAAATCGCTAGAGGGCCTGAAAAGTCACTAAATATAGCGACAAAGTCGCTAAGTTGTCAACATTGGACCACTGATTAGTGTGTCAATAAACAACCGAAGCAGCGGGGTTACAGGTGGTGCACAGGTCTTGACCTGTGTGTCAGCTGTTGCAGTGCATTGTGGGACTTGTAGTATGAGTGCTACAGCTCGATATCTTGAGTAGTGAGGTTCGGCTCGGTCTCCAGAGGAAACAGGCAGTTCCTCTGGGAGCTCAGCTCAATACAGCTAATTACTGACCATTCTTTAAATAACAATAGGCTTCAACCACATTCAGATTTAATTGCGGGGTTTTTGGGGCGACTGTGAGGCGAGAGCAGAGGCTCATTATGTGTGGGTGAGCGTGGGATTTCAGTAGGTTTGGTGGATTTACAGAGGAAGAAAATTAGCACCTTTTAGAGAGAAACAAGGAAATGTTAAGTGCAGCTGTCAGGTTCTTTCGGTTTTAAAGTAAAGAGGTGTTGCAGGAAAACTTTAATGTATTTTACATTTTAGCGTGTATTCATGGCTTGTTATGCATTTCTTCTTGGATACAAATGTAGACACTGATATCATAATCATCTCGTTTCCACATTTCGAAATATTTTTACTCATCTAATTGACAGGAAATGTGTCAGCCCGTCAGAACCAAAGACTGAGGGCCTCTAGAGCCGCCAACTAACTATCAGAGAGAAATCAATCAGAGGAAACACAAAGGAGCTCATCGAGCCAGAGGAGCTAAAAACCCACTGCAGCAACAAGACGAGATGAGTTTGGATGAACATTTCTCTTGGCTAGAAATTGGAGAAACACCAAATTCAATTCATCACTGAATCCTGAAAGGTGGGCAGAAATAAATACAATTCACTGTCAATATCACTTTGCTCAACAACTAAAGACACACCAGAGGTGCTTATTTGTTTAGTCAGTCAAACCTTTCACACACATAAATACTCTTATAATAATACTTTTTATACAAACCAGAAAATAATTAGGATGATAAAATTTCAAGTATGTTCAAAACGCAATTACAACACTTAATAGACCTTTTTCACAGCAGCCATTTTGATATGAAATAGTATGATCAACACAGGTGTTTCCAATGATACTAATTAAGGTGCTGTTGCATTTATTGCAGCAGAGACTTTCCAGTGAGTCAACATGCAGCACAGCAGCAGACCTGACTCTGTTTGACCTGAATGGAACGGAACCTTAATTAGTATCATTGGTAACACCTGTGTTTACCTACTATTTCATGTCAAAAGGTCTATTGAATGTTGTAATTGCATTTTGAACATACTTGAAATTTAATCACTTATCTTTTACTCTCCCTAATATTGTTCTTGTTGGATTATTGTCTGTAAGTTTCTTTTTTTTCTTATATCTGTAGTTTGTAATTTGAGATGTTACTTTAGTTTTTCTGCTGTTACCGCTAACCAACCTAGCTATTATACCTATCGTATCGCTGAAACACCATGCTAGTACAAGTCCGTTACAACAGCTCCTTGAGGTTCTTTCTACTTTTTATCCCCCTGTTGCATTTTCATTAAATAAAAGGGTTTTCGTGATGTTTGTGCAAACAAGGTAACTCAACACAAAAGGTCCAAATGCAGACACTACATGAGGCAGAGCTTATGCAGTCAAAAAGTAACTTAATAATTTAAGAAAACACAAGACTTACACGGTGGTGAGACAGACAGGATTCAAAGCATCCAAATGAAAAGGCAAGGTCCCGAAAAGCAAAGGGCTGAACGCTTGACGCTCTGTACTATGAACTATGAACTGATACTGAAACCTAAATACACAAGTGAAGGCAGGACAACGAGACACAGGTGAAACTAATCAGCGTCTAACAGACAATCAAAACTGGCGGGAAACACAGCAAAGGCAGGAAGTAAAGCTAAAAGCTAAGTGTGACATTATGGTCCAACACAACACCAGATTTTAAATTCACAGTTACCTTCCAGTTTATGCCTGGTCCCTGTTAGACAAGTCTCCCTCTTCCTGCAGTCTATCTCTATTTGATCTAACACCCTGCTGCCTCCTGGGAAGCAGGTTAACAGCATTTATGAGACATTTTCTGTGTTGCTGATCATTTTTGGCCAGCTCGATAGTTTTCTAAAGCTGGACTTCTCCTCAATGATAGGTCTTTGAAGTGGGCTCTCCATCCTCCATCATTTTGTAATTATCAGGAAGAGGTTTGGCCAAATAATGGACTAACAGCAAGTGATGCTGTCCTGCAGTAAATCCCGCTGGATAGAAATGGACAGACAGGAAGAGAGCAAAACAAATCAGTCCCGTTTATCGTACGGTGGGATCACTGATCTACAGGAGTGTCAGTTTGCTTTTCAAGTCATTATGAAATTCATCAAATCAGTTCAGACGTTCAGCAATCTCTGAACCCATCGGCTATCGTCTGACAATGATTTAGCCTCTGGGGGCAACAGCCAATGTTTCTGAGCTTCTGGTGTAGCCAACACACATCTGGAAAACAGATAACGGAAATGTGGTCCAAGACACATTTCTGCTAATCTCTATAAACAGATAACTTTTAGAAAAGCTAATGAAAAAGCTAAGTCTCCATCAGATGATAGCCAGTGAGTTCTTAGATTGTATTTCGGCCAACATGTTTGGCTTCTTTTGCTCTCCATAGGTCTGTTGCAACCATAACCTGCCCAAACACGATTGGTCTACATCGGACAACATACAGAAACTAAACTTTTAGCATCTTTTAAAAAATCAGGTAGAAAGATTGCCTTTATCAGGATTAATCATGAACTATTTTGCTCAAATAAAACCCTAGAAGGTTCTCTCTTTAACTTTTAATGTTATTCTGATGATTTATTTCACGTCCATTGAGCACTTTATTTGTTTCTTCAGCAGCACTATTTTACATTAGCGCTGAGCCAACCTGTGTGACCTCCTGCTGTTATAGTTTTAAAGGATGTTTGAATTGAACACGACTCAGTGCTTCACACCTCTTACGGAACAAACACAACAAAGCTGAAGTGGAATATAATACAAGAGGAAGCCGCCAAATGGCTGCACATGTTTTCATTGCATGGAGGCGTAAGTGTAAGGTACTGAGGGGGCTGCAGCAGCCCTAAAATCAAAGGTATAATCAAAACCATCAAACTTCTGTTTTCCCCCCTTTTTTAGTTGGATAAAGGTGTGATAAGTATTGATATGTAAAGTGATGATGGGAATCACAGCAAGTGAAAGTTTTTTGCTCAGTTTTTCAAGTGAATTAAAAAATAACCAAAGACGTCAGGGTACTGATCATCCTGTCAGACAGAGTTCAATCCAGTCAGCTACAGCTACAGTACACGGTGTAACTACTGCTGCTGTGCAGGCACACTGTACAACAGGAGGTGTGATTTGGTTGTAGTTCCTGATTATACAGGAGAATACATAACTAGAGGTTGCTCGAAAATTGTAGGTTTGAAAGATTATTAATTTAATAGTTTTTAAATGAGAGTGCAGCGGAGCACGGGAATATGGAGAGATGAGGAGATGTGATACAAGAACTATTTATCATGAAGCCAAATGTAACTCTGTTATTAGTATAATTAGAATAGACAAGATGAGTATAATTCTCAGGTTCATCAGTGAAGTGACTGAACTACAGTGCAGACTGGAGTCTCTGCTAACAGTGAAACAGAGAGATGACATGTGAACATGTCCAACACTGGTTAAATGGGCATCGTGCATGCTCGTCTCTTGTCCTCTGTCATTATAAACTACTGTATGATTAACTGGTCAAAATTAACATTGTTAATTTTTTTACTTATGAACTCTTACAGAAAAGCAGCAGTCCATGAGCAGTTCCATCAAAGAAACATTTCCCCTTGAAACATCCCACGTGGTTTTATTACATAACAGTTTGAGGGCCGAAGAAGTAAAACTAAAAGAAATGTCCAAACAATATCGATGTCATCTGACCACCGCTCACATTTATCAGACCTCAACCCCAAGCCTTGAAAGCACAGGGTGTGTTACACGAGGAGTTAAGTCAAATAAGTGAAAGTATAAGTATATATATATATATATATATATATATATATATATATATATATATATATATATATATATATATATATATATATATTGTTTGTCTGTTTGTTTCTTTTTCTTTTTTCTTTTTTTTTTCGTTTATTACACAAAAGTTGTAAAAGTATATAAATGTAATTTCTATATGACACATGCATTGTCTGCTACTTCCTGTTTAATGTGTGGACTGGACAACTCACTAAAACTTCTTTGTCACTGGAATGAAGAAATGAATGTCTTATGAATAAACCTGATTTGGGTCAGTGTGTAGGTTTTTGCTAAGGGTATCAAACTGTTTTAATCCCAGCGAAGCAACTGAAATGCCATTGAAATGCCAACGCTCTGCTCTTTAAATTTTCCTCTTCATTTAGTACATTGAAGGAAACGGCGGCTCGTCCTCGTCTCGGCTCCTTCTCTTAATGATGTGTCTTAAATGAGCAGCGGCAGAGAGCAGGTCAGAGATCAGTTTAAAAGGAAAAGGCAGCGAGGCTGCATGATCTAAGCAGATTTTTAGTGTGACTCATGTTTAGAAGGTAGGAATTGATGCAGGAAGTGACATCATGTACAGGTAAGGTGCTCTTTAGCAACTTCACTGATGTGATTGATGAGATGATGAGAAATAGTTCTTGGTTTTGATTCAAGGAGCAAGTTTTGACTTTCAGTTACTTTCAATCAGACCTACGTAGTTCAGGTCAACAGTTTAGCCAACAGGTGGTTACCATAGCAACAGTAGTGATGCACCAGGCTCTGTTGGTGGTAACTCACCCGTGAATCTTCATCCGAACGTGAATTATTCCAGATGTTTTCAAACTGTGAGGCGCAGAGGGCAAGATGTGAGGCTCCATACTCCATGAGGTGAAAGGCACAGGTGTTCTGAAAACAGCTGGATTATTAGTGGTGTTTACTTTTTACACAGTCAGCAGTTGCACCTGCAGCAGTGGCTGTGAGATCATTGAGGCAAATAAGCTACTTTAAAGCCCAGTGTTCAAAAATGTCACTACTTCTTAGTCATAACTGCACATATTTTTAGATTCAGTGTGATTCATGCTGCCTGAAAATATGATAACGTTTTTAAGTTTTCTTCAGTATGAAACAAGTGACATCCTCCATGGCTGTGAAGTGAAGCCAATGCAAAAGTGCCAAAACCTCAAACAGCCGCTTAAGGATGGCTACAGAACATTTCAACCTCCATAAGCCCCCATGTCAAAATTCACTTTACAGCAGAAATAAACATGTTTGCAGCCTGGTACAAAAAACAGTTTTGTTCTCTATAGCTAATTTCTTTGTTCATGACAACTGTACTGAGGGTGATTTTTTTTAACTCACCCATTCAAATTATAGTAAGTATTAAAGTTATGCATAATTAACAGCGTGGTTGCTTTGACTGACAGGTGGGTGCTGTTACAGGTGGCTTGTTTGAGCACTCAGGCTTCATTCAGCCCGCCTAAGCTCCACCTACAATCTACAGCTTTGGTCATTTTTCGATTGGCCGGGAGGCAGCAGAGGCAGGAATGCCAAGATGGCGGCAGCCAGAGCAACCACACTCTGAGCTTCACAACAGCTCTTCAGAAACCTATGAGTGACTGCACGGATACAACGCCCACATTTATACTGTCTATGGTATCAAAGCAATCCAATGATAGATGTCTGTACATCTACAGGTACGATACAAATAGGAACAGTAAATAGCTACATCAGCAAGTTGTTTTTTTTCACAAAGAACTCACTGAACCTGTGAGACTGAGACTGACATCCTTCTTCTAATCACATTCTCAGAAACAAAGACAATTAGAGTTTTTCCCAGAACACTAAATTATGCTCTAAAACCATGGAGGATGATTGAGATTTTTCAAACAAGTGATGGAGACGGCAGAAAAACAACAGCGTATGACATAATCTGACAAAAATGAAGATCTGCTGAACCAGACAAACATCAACTGAATGTGAACTCTTGGTACTTTCAGTGTTTTTCTCTGTCTGGCAGGGACAGTGTAATGACAACCAACAGGTTTTCAGCTGTTCTGCAGTGAGGCGGGAGGATCGCCCTGAGGAGGAGTTGATGAAGAAAGTCAGGGTTAGTAGACCAATCAGCAGCGGGGAGCTGTCAGCACCAATGAGCATCAGCGCTGAGGGACAGCTGGAGAGGCGATCTGACTGAGACATTTCCAAACACTAAATGTTAACATCACATTCAAAGTAAACTCAAGTTGCTGAAAAATGCTTAAACATATTAGCTAAAATTAGAAAACCAACGAATGATCAATTTAATATCAGACTGAAGGTTACAGCCTCAAACAGATGATTCATGTCTACTTAAATATCTCACTCTTTGTCTTGCAGAGTTGAAGATTTTCACTTTATGCTAGTCCAAAGTTTACCTGAACACCTCTGAGTTTCAGGGTTTGATGACATATTGACACATATTTGATGACATCCTACAAAAAAATAAGTGTTTTTTCTAAAATAGCTATTTTTTTGCAACTAGTTGCTGCAAGTCTGTTACTTGGATATTGGAAATTTTCACTCTATAACCCTAAAAACCAGAATAAACCTAGTAAAGTAATAAATAAAGTCTATTTTCTGGAATAAACATGTCAAATTGATAGTAGCCCTGAAAAGTCTATAGAGTTTAGAATAATCCAAAGTTTAGAAAAAGTCCAAATTAAACCTGGAAAATTGGAAATAACCCTGAAAATTAGGGCAAATCCCTGAGAAGTTCACATAGGTTCTTGTGGTTGTTACACTAATATTGCCCAAAAAAAACAGAATAAGCATTAAAAAAAATTTTAAACAAATCAAGAATAGTCCTGAAATCGCTTCATTGAAATTGTAAATTTGAGAGGAATAAACTTGAAAAGTCAAGGAAGACCCTGGCTTTAAAACTCCACCACTGTGTACTTGTTGCTCTGCAGATTAAAGGGTTGAAGAAAACATCTTTGCAGACACAGACTCTGATTTCCTCCTGAAGGCCAGCGGCCGTGTGTCCATCCACCAGGCAGTCCAGTTTACGAGCAGCGAGCTTCTGCTGAACTCAAAGTGACGGCAGGCGCCTGTCAGCGAGCATCATGTCCTGCGGCAGGCGGGGAGCGCCGTCCTCCCACAGGTTAACCCCAAAATGTCACTTTGACGCTCGCCTGCCGCAGAGAGACACGAAGAGACGATCTGAGGAGCCGGCTGATGATGATCTGGAAGAACAGCCTTAGCGACGACATGCTGTGACATCATCATCCCGGGGCTTGGAGAGAAACGGTGCAACACGTTTCGATTTTGACCCAGCGTCCTGCAACCATCTTCACCCTCCAGCAGGAAACATTCAAGTGTGTAACAAGTCAGTCCAGCACAGCGTGACAGCGTGGTGCTGCGTTCAAGACCAAAGAACTCCAGAGCAACTGGACACAGCTTCTGTAAACAAAAACTAAGAGACTGCAAGCTTGTAATTAGAACTACTGGAAATAGACAGCACATCTGGCTCATAAAGACATGAGAAAAACCTTGTGTCAAAACCAGATTTTTCAGACAGAAACACTGGATGAATCAAAAACAGAACGATATTATGGATCAAAAACACAAAAGAATATTTTCTGGATTAAAGTCTCATATCCTACTGTAGACTGAAGGCTAAAAATTGAGGAACAGCCCTAAAATATAAGCGATAACCTTGAATGTCCAGAGTAAACCTGAGAAGTAAGAAATAGCCCTGAAAAATCAAAGGTCTGATAAGACAGAGGCAACCCTGAAAAGTCCAGAATAAACCTCAAAAGTCAGACATAATCGTGAAAATTGTTAAATAGATCTGTTAAAATTGGTAATAATAATACATTTCTAGAATAACCTGAAAAAGTCCGCAATAAGCCTGAAAGGTCCAGAATAACACTGAAAAGATCCACATTAAAACTGAGAATCTGAAAATATGGGAGAAAAGTTTAAAATAATCCTAACAAATTCTAAACAGTCTAAGTCTAGAAAGTCAGGAACATCCCTGTCAAGTGAAAAGTGTGGCAAAAGCACAAAAAAGGTCCAGAATCAAGAATAGCACAAAATAAATCTGGAAAGTCAGAAATAACTGAGAATTTCGCAGTAATCCAGATACAAACATACATAATAAAAGATAACCTCAAGAAGTCCACCATGCTGTCCCTGGAACAAAAGATAACCCTTAAAACACAATCACATTTAAAAGCCTGGGATAAAAAGAAGTCTAGAAGAAGCTTGAGAAATCCAATTAAAATCAATATAATAAATTGTCTGATAATCAGACTGAACTGCCATTTCATTTCTCCGTGAAAAGTCACAGATAATTGCCAAATGTCCAAAACAACTCCTAACTGAGTCTGTAATGAAATCAGATAGCCTTATGAGGTCTAGAATAAACAAAATAAAGTATCCAGCTGAAAAAAACATCAAGTTAACAGCAGGTCCCAATCTTCTGAATCTGCTAAGTGGTAATTGTGCTTTGATGAACTCATTTAAGAAAATGCAGAAAAACAAGCAGAGTAACTAGCAGGAGTTCGATATGAGCGAAACAGTGGAGAAATAAAAGAGGGGGGGACACGGTGATTAAACCGTCACTGAAGGACTTGTCCAGGTAATAGCCTCCTCCGCACAGGAAGAAAAGCATTTAGCTGAAAGCTGGAGGCGCGTTGGGGCGAGCGGTGATTTGTTTGGCTGCTTGCAGTTAAAAGGTTTTGTCTCTGTTGTTGAATTACTTTGTCTTTTCTTTCCCTGAAGCGTTTTAAATAAAAAAAGAATCAGACACATAACAGACAGGGAAAGGTCTGTTTAACAACCACAAGAGCTCTTATCAAAAACCACAGGGCGGGGGCAGGGGGGGCAACTTCAACCAAGGTTTGGGATTTAACCAGTAGAGGAGTTTTGTTTGTAAAGACACATGAATCCTGATGTACTGTAGTGTGATTCAAATCTGCAGCTGTTCACTTTAGCTTTAAAATTTTAATCTGCTGCTGTCAGACTATCCGTGATTTTTTTAACCATAAAAACACGACAGAATCTGATTCGTCTTCCAAAAATCAGCAGATACCTGAGTCTCAAAGCAGAATCAAACTGTCAGGAGTCTTGTCAGAAATAATCGCAAACTGTTGTAACCTGTAGCCTGTTATGCTTATATCTACACCAATATAACCCATCCATCAGGTGATGTAGTGTAGAACTACAGCGGTTTGGGTGGATGGCTGAATTAAACAAACACAGGACTTTCACCCAGGAGACTGTGGTTCGTGTTACATAACATTACGTATGTAACTTGCAACTTACTAAACCTAACCGAGCAGTTTCGTAAACTAAACGTAACCAAACTGCGACTGTTGTGTAATACAGAAGCTAAAGGGTAAAGCAGCGTCTGTATCTGATGATCAGGGGTGACAGCGAGTTTGCTGTAAAGTGTCAACATGTCTGTCATCAAAACAGGCGGAAAGGTTTTAAGTCATTCTGCTACCAGGGGGGAACTCGAACAAGTAAATTAACAAAAGTGAAAGTTATGAGTGAAGCAATACCTGTGGCACTGCTAGGCCTTGCTTCTGGCTAAATGCTAACATGTTGATAATACTAACATGACGATAAACATGAATAATCCCAAAACCCATTGGTTCTGCTATAACAAGCAGATAAGACTTTCTATGCAGTCCAAATCAACTTCGCTTCTGACCAGTAGTGAAATGATTAGTTGACATAATAATTATAATAGTTGATTAATTCAACAGTCCAGTGTGTATGATTTCGAAGTATCTATTAGTAGGAATGGAATACAATATTCATTAGTATGTTATACATTACTGTATGATCACCTGAAAATAAGAATCGTTATGTTTTCATTGTCTCAAAAAGAGCCCTTTAGACAGTAAGAGCGGGTTCACTTCCACTGAGTCCACCGTGTTGAACTGCCGTTTTTCTATAGTAGCCCAGAAGAGACAAACTACAACCGATCTAGATATGGCTTTTTGCTTTTTATGTGAATTTTACAGCCAGAGTTTTTTCCTACATGCTTGGAAGGAGAGGGTGAGACATGGGAGTGCATTCATTTGGTTTGGATCTGCAACTTCACTGCTAGGTGCCACTAAATCCTACACACTGAACCTTTAAGTTTAAATTCAGTAATTTATCAATTAAAAACATCAAGTTTCTCCAAGGTGAGGATTTGCAGCTTTTCTCTGTTTTATATCATTGTAAACTAAATGTCTTTATGTTTTGGACTGTTGATCGGACAAAACAAAACATCTGAGACATAACCTTGGACTCTTGATCAATGCATCACTATTTATTGTCCTTTTATAGACATAATAATGAAAGTAATCAGCCTCAAATAATCTGGGTCCTGCCCGGTCATTCACATACAGCTGGCAGCACTGAATGCAGAATGAAAAGCTTGTGGGAGAGACGTGGCAGCAGAGCGGCAGAGAGGAAAAGACGAGTGTGGGAGTGTGGAAGAAACACAAATGAAGCATGAAGTGTGTACGGAGACAGAAGAAGAAGATGGCTCCCCGACTTACAAGTGAGCTTCCCAAGACGACAGCTCCTCCTCCGACCGATTCATTCATGCAAAGAACTATTTCCATCTGCAGCCAAATAAATGTCAGGTTACCGTCTGCGCTCGTCGGCGACGTTTCACGCTGTGACTCAACTCCCCGCACATCACAGACGCTTTTCACAACATGTCAGAGAGGACGACCGGGACAAGAGCAGAGCCTCAGGCTGACCTGAAAAATCAGGCAGCAGAGAGAACGACAAACAAACAACCACCACAAAAACAGCTGCCTCTGAGCATGGCATCGGACCTTCAAAATGCTGCAGGAGAAATACTTGGAGGAAGTTAAATGTGAACAAAATTTGATTGTTTATCTTTATATAATAGAGTGTTCAGAAACATCTGAT
Source organism: Sciaenops ocellatus (assembly GCA_033000465.1). NCBI lineage: Eukaryota > Metazoa > Chordata > Actinopteri > Sciaenidae > Sciaenops > Sciaenops ocellatus. Next base: position 23,540,654 of record CP136871.1, on the reverse strand, counting down.
TCTTCAGGTCAAATACTGAGTTATATTCAAATATTCAGTGTTCTGAGGTGTTCTTGTAAAACAACTGTTTTATTAGGAAAAATCCAAAAAGATTTCACTTTGGACCAAAGTGGTGGACTACCTGATAAACACTAACATCCCTAGAGCCATGCTGCTAACGTGGCTAAAAAGAAAATCTGTGGTTTCAGGGGTCACAAAAGTGTCAAGGGTTATATTGAATTTCCCATGTTTGTAAAGTACTTATCCATCAACCTAATAACACATTATGATGAACTTGGTTATCATGCTTTCCATAATTATGATAGTATAACAAAAAGAAGCTTGAATAATGCATGAACCGTACTGAAAAAAACAGTTTCTTAATGACACATAATAACACTGTTCTTGAGCATCAATCAAAATAAATCACTGAATATTATAATTACACACCATTATCTGTAAATCAGAATGTAAATTTGAGTATTTTCCCCTAAAACATACAGTGGAGATAGCATTTCATCCAGCCCTGTGTCTATAGATCTTATTTTATCCAGAATCTTCAGTCCTTCCTCTAACCTTAACCTTAACCTGACTGTGTCAAACTGTTTGTTACACAGAACAATCTGTGAAGTCATCAATGAAAACTGTTCGGAAGAGGGCAGCCACAGGTGACTGGATGAACCATTTGTCTATCACAGTTTGTCCCTGGCATCAATAAACCATATAATGTAGTCAAAGTCTTTACTGAAGCCAGTCGGCAGGAGGATGAAACATGTTCTCTATGAAGAAAATCCTTTAGTGATGTTCTTTGTTCTTCTTTCTGTGAAGAAATACACTCCAGTTCTGATAAATCTGATGCTAGCAGCATCTATGCAAATCAACTGCTATTGTTATTTTCATGCAAACAGTCACTTCTCACACACATAGCGTATATAATCCTTGTCATGTCATGCCAACTGATCCGAACTACTGTTGTTTGGACAAACGAGCATAGCACAGACTGTGGATCAAAAACAACTTGGAGATTTCTTCTATCAAATCAAACACTCCATCTTCTTCAATGTTCCATCATCTCTTTATCCTGCAGCACAGACAATCAGTGACCGACAGGATCCGCTGTAGGAACATCACTACTGACTGTGAACGCAGCAGATCTATTAAGAATAGGGAGACGGTCAGACATGGATCGGTTGGTGGTGATGAATGAGCCGCAGTAGCTTTGACATTCACAAGGACAAGAGACAAAGCATGTTCAAATCCCACAGGAGGAGGAGGAAGTCAAATTGTGCATTAAAAGTTACATTTGGTCTGAGACACATTACTGTTGTGTCCATGTTATTCATGATGAGAGTTGGTGAGGTGATGCATATGTCCTGTAGAAGATAATAAATCATCAGTGATGTCATGTTGTACAGGCTGCTCTGTATTATTGACCATGTGTTGGACGTGAAATCGACATCATCTGTTGAGTTGAGAGTTTGCTGGGTATCTTCAGTTAAGCAAAGTTGTCAAAGCTGTCTGCATTTTCAAATCCTGGACATAGATGATTTTAAGATTCTGTTACTGCACTGAGTATTTGTCTCAGATATTTTCTGAAACATGTTTTAGTTACTGTTTAGCTGGAATACAAGAAGGTTTGCGACCAGGCAGGCAGCTATTTTCTCCTGCTTGAAAATGGAGTTAACACCAAGTGCAGTCCAACTGTCAGTACTTGTGTTGTGAGTCAGTGTGTTCCTTGGTTTCAGTATCAGTTCCAGAGATCTTCCTCCTGTTTTCTGACTACAACCTTGTTTTTTTGGACCTTGCCAGTTTTATGGATTTTGGACCTTGTTTGCCCGGGGATTTGTTTCAGCACCAGTTCTGCGTTTGGGTTCCATTCCTCGTGTTCTTGGTTACCCTGCTTGACATTTGCGACAAACAGTCAAAATTGTTTTCTTTAAAGCATGACCACAATCATGCCCCAACATGAACCGTGTGTTTATATTATTATAACAATGACAGAATCTTCCCTAACCTTAATGAAGAAAACATTTTTTCCCTAACCTCCAAAGTACTAGTGATATGTATCGAAAAAATGTGACAACATGAAGTGTGTTTCACTCGTACTGATGAACCTAGAGCCACAACTTTACTCTTTTGGTTCACTCTCACAGCTCTCATAGTGTCATTTTTGGCTGTAGAAGGCAGCTGTTTTCAGAAAAAAGCTCTATAAAAATAAAAATAAAAATAAACTATACACTACCTGCTCAACAGCAGTGAGACAGTGTTTGAACTTCTACCCATGATATTGAAGCAGGTCAAAGGTCAACATCTCTGCCCCGTGGCTGTTGTGCTACTCACAGCAGAGGATTTCTCATCCTTTAGTGTGTCCTGAACCAAATCCAAAATAACAATCTTAGCAGACAGACGAGGGGGGCACAATTATTCTCGTTATGTAAGCAGGCGCCTGAAGGGCTCCCGTTCACCAATCCACGAATCAGAAGAAGTCTGTTAGTGATGCTTAGATTCACCGCAGCTGGCTGGGCAGTTAGATCTGTAGGAGGCCAATGAAACCCAAAAAACAAGCTGCTGAGGGTGGAGGAGCTGAGAGGCGACTGGTGCAGCCGTCCAGATGAGACGATAAAACAATCTGAGGCGGAGGAGACATTTACAGCCGACGAGAGAGGAGGTGTGATCCCTCCTCCAGCTTCCATCTGTCTTTACTCACACTGAACCAGGAGGAGCGGACACTGAATCTGCACATCTGGAGCGTCAGTGATAGTTTGTTATAAACAAAATATTTATTACTGAATTACCAGAACAGATGTGAGGGAGCAATAAAAACAACACTACAGGTGGATAATTTTTACCTAATAGATATCACAATGAAACCCATCCAGTAAGTTACTTACATTAAAGACAAGTTTTCAGAAATCTTATGTTTAAATATGCAAATTAGGCATCATATAATTAAAAATACACTAATTTGCATACATTTCAAGCCAGTCCTTGTTTGTTTGAAGTTTTTAATAGAGGGAATATATTTCTTTATCACTCCATAAATCAGAAAATACTCTCAACAGGCTTTTTAGAAAGGCGATGAGGCAATGAGATATGAACAAACCCCCTCTGTAAGAACTATAAAAAATATAGATAGGATCAGTAAGTAAGTGCTACTGAAGTGGGAAAAAAATAATTTTGAGAAAACAGCCATTAAAAGTTATTGATATTTTGAAGACTTGAGGTGATTAAAATAAACAGCTAAATGTATTTGAGGGTTTCTTTCCACTAGTCTAAAAGAAGACATGTTATGGAAACAACATCTCAAAATTGACCAGTTTTTCTCTGTACTATCTTGTTAATGTTGTGAATAAAATATAACCTTGTTACTTTGTTAAAGACCACAGACGCAGCTAAGTCTGATGCTTACTCTGATATTATTGGGTTAACAATGATGACTGTGCATAGGACTCTTGGAACAATGTTGATTCATTCATGATGTAGACTTTACACACATTTTTTTTATTTTATGAATAAACATGAATCACGAAAGAGCAGCTGGTGGTGCTGTTATTCTTGTTTCCACAGTATTACAGTAGAATCATACAGTATAATGTTATTACTGTTACAGTGAAGGTGTTTTACACAAAATCCTGGCTGTTCTTTTACTGTCAGATCAGTTGACCGACCAATTAGCAGAGTTTGACTGAAGGGGTGTAAACTTCCTCATATGATATACGTGTAGCGTCTCACTCCAAAGTCCTCCAGGAGCCTCTTCATTCAAAGGAGAGGCAGCTCAGAAAACACATATTTTTAAAACATGTGTTGACACGTAACATGTTTAGCATGTTTTGTTGTTTAGAGGATCACGCTTAGGCATCATCATATAAGCCTATCAGAAATTAGTATTTTCCATGACATAAATGTTGTGATATAAATGTTTTTTATGAAGTCCTGTAGGCCTACAGTCAAACGTCTGTTCTGTCAGTAGTTTTTGAAGCACCAGACTCTACATGCCGAGTTTAGGAAATAACTGACACCTGATAACAGGTAAAACCCTGTTTTAGGCAGTTCCTTTTATTTTGTCCACCCCATGGAGACATGATGGAGGTATATCTTTGAAAAGAATCGGACAAACTGTTCTTGTTTTGTCTCATCTGTAATCACTTGACATCACTTGATTTGCAGAGGTCACACTGACTGCCCACTGAATCCACAGCAGTCTGAAATTTCAGAGAATTATGTAAGCTCCACTCTGGGCTTTTTATTCCCACATGGATCAGATTTCTCATCTGGTGGCAGAATGATGACCTTTTTCTTCTAAATAAAATGGAACGGACAAGATTAACTGAGAGTAAGCAGAATATCTTTACTCTGCAAGTTCTCCTAACAGTCCAAAACTCGAAACATATTCAGTTCACACAGTGAAAAGAAACACATTTACATGCTGGAGACGCTCCAACCAGTTTTCATATAATTTAATGACCCAAAATATAAATCCTAGGTCAATTTTCTGCTCAGACATGTTGGACCAAGTCTCACGTTGTTTGAGTCAAGTCAGACTAAATCTCAAGTCACTGGAAACAAGTCTCAAGTCAAGTCTTTTGCGGCGTGAAGTCATTTGAGTTAAGTCTTGTGACTGCAGACAAGTTTGAGTCAAGTTTCAAGTCACTAAAGAATTTCAGATCATTTGAAAGTATTCTAACAAAAGTCTCAAATCACTTAAGACAGGGGTGAGTAAAGTCTTAAGTTCTTTGAAACAAGTGCAAGTCAAGTCTCAACACGTTGCAGACAAGTCTCAAATAAATTACAGCAGATCGGAGTCGGGTCTTGAATTGAGAGACAAGTCTCATGTTACTGGAGACCCAAAGTTATTTGAGACAGGTCCAACTCAAGTCTCAAGTTACTGCAGACAGGGTCACTGTAAAAAGTCTCACGTCATTTACAACAGATCTGAGTCGACAATCAAGTCTCATCTCAGTCTTAGGAGAAGCCAATAAACAGATTTTCTGAAGAGGTGAACTTTTGAGAAGAACTCTAGAACAGGAAACATCTTCTACTGCTTGACTGTTCTTTTAATCATTTTGTTTTGTTTTACACTTAGTGCTTACATCATGTTATCACCACATTAAATTGTCTTATTGAGATTTTCACGTGTTTGTACAATAAAATGTAGTACAATTCAATATTACTGTGTACTCTGCAGATTATATATTGATGGGTCAGTTTGTAAGTATCGCCTTTCCTCACATACACACACAAGTCTGGTTACAGTCTGACAGTTCTCAATAAGAGAATGTATTATTGAAAACTGGGTGGACTGCAAATTGAGGCCATCAATATGAGCATAAAGCACAAAAAGCTTTATTAACACTGACAAAAAATACCCAATGAGGACGGTGACTCCAGACAGCTTAACGAGGTCGTTATTATCAGACACACTAATGAATTGCCGCTACATTGTGCAAATTCCCCTCGACTAAATTCCATTATCCACCCGCTCCTCCATCTTTTCTCCTTTCAGAGAAAAATTACATTTGTTAGCCAACAATAGAGCAATCAGGTAATTGAGACAGATCAGCCGATGGACGCCTCCAGCTTACATTCATTGGTTTTAGGCTCATTCATTTCAGATGTTAATATAAGGTGAGATTGAGACATACAAGTTTCATTCACTGTCTGTGGGAGATCACCTGCCACTTGTTGACAGGTAAGATTAGGTTTATGTCAAGATGGTGATTTCACTCCCTAAGCTTGGTCCAGAAAGAGATGTTTCAAGTCTCTATTCATTTCAGTCAGTGAAGAGAAAGTGCACTGAGTCCAAGATGTCTTTGTGCTGAAAGGTTTATTGAAGCTTAGCCAAGGAGAAGATTTATCAATACATCTGTCATGACATGATGTCGCCCCAATTCTGAGGAAGAAGATGCCCCAGGATAGCAACACAACTAATCTGTGTTCCTAAATGGTAATTAGTCTATAAACAAGGAAATATGTTCACCCTTAGTGATCTAACATTGTTATCTGACTCTGTAAAGACTTCTACATCATGTACCTATCTGTTGTGTCTAGTGAGTGAGACAGCCCTTTACCTTTTCTCCGGTTACCATAGTAATGATCAGAATGGTGCCTGCTTTCCTAAACCCCCAAATGTGGCATGCCGCTACACACAAGTCAGGTAAAAAAGTAATCAGAGTCAAGTCTCAAGCCGTTTAACATACGTCTCCTCATATGAGACAAGTCCGAGTCAAAGCTAAAGTCACTGGAATTTTATGTAATTTGAGGTAAATCTGAGATAAAGCTGAATACACTGAAATAATGTCTCAAGTCACTGGAGGGAAGTCTCACGTAATTTTCTAAAGTCTAGTTTCAAGGCGTTTGAGTCAAATCTCAAGCAATTAAGAGATTACTCAAGTAATTAGAGACGTGTCAAAGTCCCAGTGTTGAGGCACATCTCTCCAGAAAAGCAGCAGTTCAACCACATTCACTCTGCAGATTCATCCCAGTTACTGTACCTTGACTACTCTGTTTGTACAACATATCTGGTGTGTGCATCGGGATCAGGATGTGTTGTACATTCAGCTTATAAAGCTTCTTAAATGGATGCTCCCATCAGAGCTACTAAAATAGCAACAGACTGCAGACTGTGTAGATATTTATGGTTCGCGGAGACCTCCTCTTCTTCTCCTTTGTCTCGGAGATGATGCGTTTGTTCCCTCATATGAACCATCTGCTGCTTGAGTTTTGTCACAGAGTGGTGTGATATTCAGAGCTAACACTTCAGAGAGTGAAAACCAGCCTCAACATTAACACGTCTTGAGAATGTGCAAAGATCAGCTGCAGGAAAACTAAGTGAATATTTCTGGAGACCTCTGAAGCCTCTCAGACGCACATAGAAGTTGTGTATTTCTCTTCCTCAACCTGGAAACTTTTTGTATCATCAAGCACGACAGTGTTTGCGTGGTTTCTGCCGGTCTTCATCACCTCATTCTGTCTCAGAGGATGAGCTGAATCAGATCTACCTGATCAATAATCTATCACAGTGCAGAATGATTCAGTCTGCAGTGAAACACAACAAATCAGAGGGTTAGATAAAGGAAACAAGAAAACAAGAGAATTGGTGATTGGGATGATAAAGCACAGCAGGGGGTAACAAATACTTCATGTCAACTTTCTCCTTACCCCAGCCTTACCGGGAAGTTTTTTCAAGAATGGGATCACTGGAAATGTTCTGCAGCTGATGCAGTTTAAAAAAAAAATGAAGTGATAAAGACGATAAGGAGAGAAAAACTAGATCTTTGATAATAAAAACCATTATGGGACTAAAATGTTAGTGGTGGGCTAACGTACATTCAATAAAAAGCATATTTTCACACACTAAAAACAGTTATAGCTTTAGCCAGGGTTTCTTCAAGAATCACACTAACCTGACATGTTTCAAGGCCAACCCACACTGCCTGACCTGCAAAATATCTGTTTATCAACATCCTGAACCCAACCTGACCCGAAAGCTGCAAAGTTAATGCATTACAGCAGAACAATTGTCAGGACTGAGTGCCATGCGCTCTCCAAGGGGCTCATCCTGCTGCTGGAAGCAGCTAGAAGCTGTCCAGGGCCTCTCTTGTTTTCTCCACCCACAGTAGTACAGTCGTGGGAAGATCCCGGCTAAATGAACAGACCAATTGTTCCAAATATGTATTTTTATTGTTGAATAGCAGCAAAACAAGTAACCCTTCATTAAAGACACGTCTATTCACACAAACACTGAAGAGAAAAACTGAAAGACTGAAAGACTTTTCATTGACTAAAACTATCAAAACTTGTATCTAAAGAGTAAGACTAAGCTGCTGTCATGAAGGTTGAAAAGTTGGTGGTGTTGATTCAACAGTAAGATCGTTTTGGCAGCTGTAGTTATAGTGCTGGGAAGCGTCTTTAATATTTTGTCCACATTGTCCCATTTCTATCAGTAAGGATAAACTACACATTAGATATACCACTCAGTACAACACAATTTAACAGCACTGCAAACTGCAGCCTCTAAAATGTCCATACAGTTAAATCAACACCTGGAAACAAAGACATTAAGTCCTTAATGAAGATAGAACTTACTGCAGGACTGTTGAATTAGACTGCATTTGTTTTAACTAGTTCTACCCAATAAACTGGAAATTCTGTGAATTTTATCGCTGAGCAGATAATGTGCTGAGTCAGTGGTCTCTTTGTCTAATGACACAGCGTAATCTGGTTGAACGTTCGTTGAATTTATAAAAATGGTCCATTCTTTGATTGACTCTGTAGACTGACTTACTAGCATCTGGCTACTAAGTAGTTGCTGATTACAACCCCTCACCTCACCGTCTTCTTCCTAACATGACAGAGAAACTATTGTGGCCACATAACATAAAAGTTCCTATCTGGATCCAGTGATTAATTTGTCCATTCTGGGCTACGCAGAAACATGATGCTTCGACATGGCGGACTCTGTGGAAGAGGACCTGCTCTGTCTGTAGATATAAAAGGTTCATTTTAAAGTAACAAAAATAAAACAACTCTTATTTACAGGTGATTATACACTGAAACACATAGTTATGAATATTATATTCAATTTCTGCCATATTGTGTTAATAGAACCCTTAAATCTGAAACAATGGACCTTGAAGTTAGTTAGTTAGTGACTTCATTTTTCACAGTTAGCTTTGTGCATATTGTTAAAAGTATTTACCATTCAGTTTTGTATATAGTGTTTTTTTACACTTGTGCTTGGAATAACTACCAAAAAATTAAAGTGACTGACATCCACCATCTTGTAAAACTCCAATTTAATTGTTGGATAAGGGGTTTAAACTGTATGCATCCACCTTATGTTATTCATACATATTTACAGCTCATGGAGGTGAACTTAGCCTATAAAGAGCAAGGAGGGGCTGAGCAAAAGTCTATAGTGCTTGTTGCACGACTCAAACTTGTTGGTGCTTTTGTTCATTTTAGCTAAGCTAAGCTACCTGACTGGCTAACAATGAATCAGATTACCACTTACACGTCAAAGTGTCACTCAGAAGCTAAAAAGTATTTTCTGCCAGATTATCACTTTTCCAGCTCCTACTGTTGATTTTCTAACACATTTGCTGTTTTGTTAACGTGATGGTGCCATGTTGTTTGGGAGTGCAATGTCCCAGGCAAAGTCACAGATGATACTGACTGACAGTGATACTTGTCGTCTTCTGTGTTTTGAGGCTGTTGTTCTGCTGGAGGGTCAGTTCCCTTCCTCCTTCTGGCAGTTATAGAACGATGTAGGAAGGTTCCCTCTGTTTTCATTCCTCCCTCTGTTTGTTCTCACCTCTTTCATTTCTTATTTTGTGTTTTTGGCCGAGCCTGCAGCGAGCTCATAAACAGAGACTCTGCTTCTGTCTCTCCCACGCAGAGATGGAAATATAACGCAGCAGCATGAGCGACTGTCGCAGCAGAGCGTCCTCCTGAAGACCAGGCCAGCCTCAGACTGCATGATACTGTGTGAAATGGATGTGCAAATATTATGCAAATGCACCGCGAGCATATCACAGTTTCAGATGGAGGATCTCACCTCTGAAACTCTCAGCAAAGCTTCAGAAGAGGGAGGAATTTTTATTAACCACACACTAATCAAGACAGGACAAATACTGATGATTTATTTATTCATAGAGGTCTTCAACACCTAAAAATACTTGTTTCCTTGTTTGTCACATGCTGCTCTTACTAAACACCGGCATGCAAATGTACAATGTGATTAATCGATCCCCTGCTGAATTGATTAACACCGATCCTGACACATCTCATCTTGTAATCACTTCAGTTACAGGATGACATTAACTATTTCCTCCTATATCTTTGCAGTGTGTTGTTTTTCCCTGAAGGTTATGTTAGTGTGGGCAGTATTTATTTGAGACGGGGTGCCACAGTAACACACAGTGGGGGATTCCGACAGTTTGAAATGAGCCTGCTGTGAATTTATTTTCCACACCATCACTGTCAAAGTCACTTCTCTGTGATGATAAAAAAAAAAAAAAGGATTCAACTTTTTATTAACTTTGGCAAATCCATTCATGTGGGTGCATGCGGGAGATAATTCGGGGGGTTTAAGGGAGAGTTAATATGTGATTTTGCAATCTAGTTCAAGTTCAAAAAACAGTGGCACACAGTATCTGGGGTCAGTGTTATTCATTAGTTCCTATCTAATTAATCACAAGTACAACTGTGTGAAAATCATGTTTCACTTTCAGACAAACTCCTGTGAATCATAACAACACAATGCGTCCAGTGTGTGAACATCTTTTGATCTTTTTCTCTCTGAAGAAAGAATAACCAAACTTGAACTTCATTTTGGGTGCCCCCCCAATACACCTCCAATGAAGGTTGTTTTAAAACAGAATTACAATTAAATTAAAATTTAAAGCTAACTTAACAGGACGTGAACATTTTGTCTTTGCTCACCCCTAGTGGTTTAACTTCTCACCTTGCTGCAGTGACGCACAGTCGCTTAGTAAAAAAAAAAGTCCTAAGTCCTTTCCTAAACACTTTTCCTTGACCTTGATGGAAAACATCATGAGGTCAAGGAAAGATGTGAAGGAGAGTTCATGAGAAGTTAGGAGAAGACGACGGTGGTGTTCAGAGAATCCGACTGCACTTTTAGAAGCTGCGTCATTATGCGATAGCGGATGTCATTGATGTGATCTGTGGTAAAACTACAAAGTTCAGAAGATGGACTACAAAACGCGCATCTGAGATACTTCTCCCTGTGCGCTCTTATGGTGTTTTTTATGCAGGAAATATAAATGTGGACAAAAATATGACTTCATTATCCTCACTGTGTCACAGTGAGAATAGTCGCTCACCCTCCTGTCAACTCCATAGTCATAATCTGCAGGGACGCTGGACATCCGTCGCAGTTAGAAAGGCTGCAAGGATTTGTGGGACCTCATTATCTCCTTTCCTTTCATAAAGGATGGTCCGGTGTATCGTATGCTAAAGGAGATAAGAAAGGAAGCACTGAAGCTCCTTTCCTTAACATTTAGAGAATCTGAACAGCTCTTATCATAGTAGCTATGTAAATACTTTCCGGTCGTTTCACTCAGTTAGGCACCTTCCTTAGCAAAATAAACTATTCGACCGGATCCCAGGTGTACTCTCATGACATCACCATGGGGTGTGGTCCAACAGATTAAACGCCTCTCACCACACACATCAGTGGTGCTGGCTGTGGTCAGAGGTAAAACTAACATGAAACCTTCAAAAGCAAAACCCTGCTTTTAAGTCTGGTGTCAAGTTTCTCTTGAAGTTCCTCCACCTCTGTCCGAGGGAGTGAGGAAACCAACCCCACAGCCCACTTAAGTTTGCATGTCTACATTTAGACTGCTTCTGTGCCAGGATCCCTGTCTGCTTCTTCAAACTGGGGGGCCGCTGACTGCCAGGTAACACACTGACTATGCTTAAGTATCGTATACAAGCACACTTCAAAATACTCAAACTATCCCTTTAAATCAACCACCTCAACCTGACCCACAAAACTTATAGTAGCACAAAGGGCAGGACTGAGTGCTGCAGTGCTCTCCAAGGGACTGATCCTGCTGCTATGAGCAGCTAGGGAGCTGTCCAGAGTGCTGTCTTTTCTTCTGTCCTCCACCCACAGTCGTAGGAAGATGTAGGGTAAATGAACAAACAAATTGTTCCAAACATGTTCTTTATTGTTGAACACGAGCAAAACAACTAACCCTTCATTGGAGACATGAACTCTGTCTCTCCCTCCCTCTCTCTCTCTCTCTCTCTCTCTCTCTCACACACACACACACACACACACACACTTCACATCTTAACAGTGAATTTTAACAAAATAAAAGCTTATATGCATAGGTCTAGACTGCCTTTAGCCTACAGTCTGGCTACATTGTCTACATCTCCAAGATATAACCTATTTCAACGTGCCTCTATAGTTGACAGCATGCTCACTGGATGTGTTTGTTGCTGGATGGCACAGCACAGAGAGAGGGGAGGAGAAGGTGAACAATTGCACACAATGTTTATGAAAGTTGATAACTTACTCGGAACATGGCTTTGTCACCTAACCTGCTTGGCCGAGCCCATAATATTTTCTAATAAGTCGACCTGAACTGATTGACATGCAGACAAAAAAAACAGGGTTTAAGAAGTTCACTGAATGACATGTTTACCAAGTCAATTTTATTCATACAGCTCAGAATCACAAATCATAATTTGCCTCTTTGGGCAGCGTGTGACACCCTCTGTCCTTAGATCCCTAATGCAGATGAAGAAAAACTCCCCAAAAACTTGGAGAAGAAATCTCATGAAGATAGAGTTTTAGATTGTAAATTATGAGTAAAGACTGTGTTTGTATTACGTTACTGTAACTGAGGTCATGTTGCAGACTAAAAACCAACTCCTACAGTCAGCCCCTGTTATCCGTTAAGGTCGCAACAGCAGCTGAAGGTTGTGACAACGCTGCTGAGCGGCAGCAGGGTGAGGAAACCTCTGCATCAGCAAAATCTGGCCCTGTTCCCACCCTCCCACCCAGAGCCATCTCCAGCTAATTTTAGATAAGTGATGTTGTTGGGCCTTTCTGTCCTCATTAAGCTGGCTGGGCTCTAACGCATACACATGAATCATGCAGCTCATCACTAATTTAACGCAGCGGAATTTGTTTGCTGCTGTGCAAAGTAACACGCCGCCTCCAGATACAGTTTGTCTGCACATGCCGAAGAAGAGGAGGCAACAGATGAGATGAACTTTTTATGTCAACGCACTGCAAGAAAAATCTGTCTGACAATGTTATCTATGCTGTATTCAAATCCGAGGGAGGCTGAAGCTAAAGAAGAACAGAAGACAGAAAATGTTTACAACACCACTAAGCATCATCATACTTAGGGCTGCTAGTCAAGTCCGTTCAAAGTCAAACCCTTGACGAACTCGTGATTAAAGCCGTGAAGAGGAAAAAAGTCATGGACGGAGCAAAAGACAATTATTTCTCGGTGTCACCGTGATGACTCTGTTGTACATTATAGTGAATTTATCAAGACAAAAGGGTAGACATGCAGGAAGTGTTGACTTTTGGATCAACAGTGAATGAAAATAAAGGCAGATCAGAAAACAGGGAGGATCCTGACTGAACTATGATCAAACGCGCTTTTGCAAAGTGACAGGAGGCCAGGGGCCAGTTAAAAAAGAAATATTAACATTATTTATAAGATGACTTCAAAGTTGGAATCTCTTTTTCAGTGGTGCTACCAAGCGGGAACGCTGCACTGAACCTAGCAGGTTTTGACTCGTGATGGAGCCTGATGTTAGCAACTTTGGATACAGTAACTGTGATATGGCAGATTAAACACAGTTGATTAGGATTGGTATGAAGTGGCAAAATAAAGACCATCTTGCATTTGTCATTTAATTGCATTTGCTGTCCTCACTCATCTTTGACAAGAGGTTGGTGAGACTAATAAACATTCCAAGTAACAGATAAAGAACATCATTGAACATCTACTAAGAAATCCCCATGGGAATCAATGTATTTTCACTGTGAATTAGAAAATGGTTGGCGGGCTCTAAGCTAAGAGATCAGCATTCAAAGGCACATTGGTAAAACAAACAGTTCTCAGCTACAACTTAACCAAAGGTCATGGTGCTTTACTACCAATCACAGCAAACAGGTAGTTTGCATTCAGTCCTGTTGTCAAAGCTATCATCACCACTAAAGAAAACCTGTTCATCGCTTCAGGATTTTTAATCCACTGAACACTGATGTAAGCAGAGTGTGAAGCCATACAGCAGTCCACTCACACTGATTAAACACTTCATGTTGACATCCCTCTCGTGTATACCACACCTGTCTGTCTTTTCTTTTCGATGTTCTGCTTCACATCTACTGCAGGAGAAGTAAATGATGTTGTCACCAAGATATAAGGTGGGGAAAAGAGGAATGTTAATCACAGTCGCAGAGTGAGGGGTTTTCTACCACAAACCAACCTCTCTTCACCTTCGCTTCAAGTTGAACGTAAAGCCTCAGCCTCAGTTGCGGCCAGATTCATAAGAAGTGCACAAATTGTACTTTTCTTTGCATTTTCCAACACATCAACCCTGCTAGTGACAACACCTGGAGAAGACGTCATCATACCTCCACACCTGCTTTTCCAATATTTGTAGAGGTCTGTCCTTTTTATTTTTGGATAGACTCTTGTGTACTGATCAACTGCCAGATTCAGCATTGTCATTTTACAGCTGCTAAGGGAGCGTTAAATCTTAGTTAGCTGAAACAGCTGTTTCTCTGATAGTTTGTCATCCATCACAGCAGTGGTGACAACCCAGATGTTGACCAAAGTTTAGTCACAACGAGCTGCAAGCCCATGATTCTAACTACAGACAACAGAAACGTCCCCCGTCAGCAATTTCTTACCTTGAACAGTCGCAGGATATTGGCCACCATGATGGATACAGAGCTGGCTGACGCCCCGATGACGCCCACCACTTTATCTGGCTTGGCAAAGATTGGCGGGTCTCCATTAGCGCAGCGGACGTCAGAGCCATCCCTCTCAATGAGTGCCTGAACGAAAGTGAGCGACTGCTCCAGGGCGTAGGTGTCACGCGAACACGTGTCCAGGATGCGTGCCCCAAGCGTCACGTTGGGCAGCAGCTCTGGGTCCTTGTTGATGAGGTCGATGGCGAACAGCATGGCCTCCAGCCGATGGATGCCTTTCTCCTTCTTCAACTCACCACAGGGAACGCCCCTCTCACCACGAGCGTGCACGGGAAACAAGCCGCCCAGGATGATGTCACCATCCAGCCGGATGGAGTGGGCATACTCCTGCTGGGGCTGTTGGGAGTCTGTCAACACGGCAGGCTTCTGGGAGGTGGCGCCTAGCAGCCAGCAGCTCTTAAGCATTAGCAAAGAGAGGAGGCAGTGGCCTGTAGCGCTCAGGGGCTTCGAACCCCTCGCCATTTTGCAGTGGGTTGCGCTGCAGTAAAAGGGAGCGGTGATAGGATTGCACAATTAACAGGCAGGTGGCTGCAGCGGTGGTGTGGCAAGGACGGGACGAGCCAGAACATGGAGTCTCCCGTCACCTAGGGCAGGGTCAACCACAGCAGACAGTCCCACCTACGAACACTGATCCTGATGTTTTCCTGCGGTAAAGGTTCCTGTGTCGGACATAGCTGTCTGAGGCAGCAGGGGAAGCGGAACTTCAGGGCCTCAGCAGCTCCAGTTTCACATTCTTCCAGAAACCTGTTGGAGATTCAAACAGATGAGGAAACGATCAATACATGATCAATAAACCAGAGAGCTCTCAGATTCTGAGCACAGATGCACCCACACCCCCAGCACCCTCCAACCCACCGCCACACAACGCCCCAGCTAAATAAAACAAGCCTTCTGATCAGGAAAGAAGAAAAAAAAAACACCATGAGAGTGAATCTCTTCAAGTCTGATGTCAGTAAATAAATTAAGTACAAAGTATGTGCCGCTTGCAACACATCTCTCTCTAGTCTGTCTGTCTTGTCTCTTGGGCTGTCTGTGTGGTCTATGATTTTGTACTGACAATAGCAAGAGTGAAATCCAACTGCTTATTACATTTGATAAACACTAACACGCAACAGTGTTTCCTTCCAGCAGCAGCAACCTCTGGGGGGACCAGTCCAGGCAATATGTGGGCATGATGGCGAACATCAGTTTAAAACAAGACAATGGTTCACTCGTCTCTCAGTCAAGGTTTAATTACAACTTTAACAAATGGACTAATGTAGGTGGAAGCAATGGATTGACACTGACTATTCATTAAATATTAAAATGTTAATTAGCTGGCCATACTGGACAATATGGAAGCAACATCTCATCAAAGGTTTGTGGTGGAACTATCAGTTTTTTATCTGTTGTACTTGTTTAAGCTTCCTGGCTTCATGTTTGAGTCCTTCACCAACCAAAAGCTGCAGCTAATTAAGATGACCTCTTATATTCTCTGCAAGCAGGAAGTGGGAGAGACTAACTGTCTGTACTTCGGTAGGGGGGGTCCATCATTGGTTTGGTCCCCTTACATTATGTCATTTGATCGTAGTGAGAAGACATGTAAATACTTTCTGCATTTCAAACTTTGCCTGTGTTGAAATTCTGGTTTTGTGACGGGTATTAAAAGTCCATGAAGCCTGCATTTATTTATTAAATCCAATCTAAGTCTTCTCTGTTTTAACTTCATGTTCAACATTTATTTGACATTGTAAGGCACAATGTAATATGATTAAAATATTACTTTTATTATTTGATATCAAATGGAAATGGTCTGATACTTCAGACAATGTTTTAATATATACATCACCATATCGTGGAGGTAGAAATGTCTGAAATTGCCTAACATCTACTTAATGCTATGGATGGATTTTCAAAACTTTGGTTTATGATCAAAAACCTGAATAACTAATGAGATTCCCATCAGCCTCAGCTGTACCTTGTGTTTATCGCTAACTTTGCAAAAGTGAGCACGCTAACACGCAAAACTAAGAGTCAACATAGCAAACGTTAAACCTGCTTAATGTCTACATGTTAGTATTGACATTGTGAGTGTGGTAGCATGCTGCTTTTAGCATTTAGTTCAAAGCACTGCTGTGCTGTACAGTCTCACAGAGCTACTAGCATAGCTGTTGACTCTAAGTCTTGTTTTCTTCTCTTATCTAACCACCACATTTTTTGAACATATAGTTTAGCTGCAAGACAATTGATGATGGTTGGTTTGCCACAAGCAGCAACTTCAGTGGCTGTGAAGTGAAGCCAACACAAAAGTACCAAAGACTGCAGTTCCTCGAACAGCCACTTGGGACTGGCTACAAAACAAGTCAATCCCCATGAGCCCCCATGTTAAAATGTCCAACTTCAGAACAGAAATAAACGTGTTTACAGCCTTGTATATATGGCTATATATAGTCTATAGTTAATTTCCCTATAGATTTCTAAACTGAGACTGTTTTTTTTAAATAACTCACCTATTGAAATTATATTAAAGCTTAAAGTTATGCATATTTAAGGGCAAGGCTGCTTTGATTAACAGGTGGGTGAAGTTTTGTTTGAGCAACCAGGCTTCATTCAGCCCACCTTAGCGTCACCTCTTTGACCATTTTGAACTATGCAGGATGGTGACGGCCAGAGTCACCACACTCTGAGATTCACAACGGCTCTTCACAAACCTATGGGTGACGTCACAGATACAACATCCATTCTTTGTACAGTCTATGGTTTGATAGAGTAGAAGACCATAGCGACAGAGTAGGCTACAGTAACAAGAAGTATAGCGGAGTCATACGACAAAGGCACGCTTTGACAGTATTTGTGTAATTACTCTCATTGCCAGAAGGGGGAGACAAAAGTTCAGCACTGCAGGTTTAAAGTAAAGTTAGAAACAGGAAACAAACACTGGACTTAGCTGAACTGTTGGCCTGACCACTTAGTCGCTTTAACTGGAGTAAAGGAAACATGTTTTGGAGTGTTGAATCACATGTTTCTATCTGGCAGTCTGATATGTTCATCTTTAACATCAGGTGTCCACATACTTTTGGCCATATAGTGTCTTTAAACTATGAGTTTCTTTCTCTCCTTTACACATTTTTCTCCATACATGCATCTTTCTCTCCTTCTCTCTGACAAACACAATACACACCCCTGCGCGCACGCAAACACACGTTTAGTGTAGTTTCTTGTACACACCCCGTGAACACACACGCACGTGAACACGTATGCGCGCGCACGAGCGCATCAGCACGAGCTCAAGTTGCATACCAGCAGAATCAGCTGAAATCAGAAAATCTCGAACCTGATCTGAAATCAGCCGAAACAAACAAGCTGAGCTCCATCCAGCAGTCTGAGCGCCTCGTTATTGATTGATAGCCTTCTGATCGATAAACTAATTAATTGATTTATTTTACTGGTGGATTTACAAGACAATTGTGTGAGGGGTATGGCACTGAGAGCTAGTATCTCCAACATGGTCACATCTCAAGAATATACACAGACAGATATCTATGATTATTCTGTTAACGATAATCTGCACTAAGGTCTTTTTTTATTGAATATTGATTGTTTTGTAAATTGTAGTAAATGTTGCGTTCAGGTACCTTTTCTCTTTGCAGCAGGAGCAGGACTTTCCTCCGTCAGTGTCACAGGTCAGACAGATGTTTTCTGCCTCCAGCTGTTTGTCATATCACACAAACATTTTCCTCCAAATTCCTCAGCGGGGAGTCGATGCGCATCCATCAACCGAATAAATAAATTAATAAATGAAGTTAAATCCAAATCCACTTTTTTCTGTTCGTGCAGTCACAGAGCAGATCTGTTCCTGGTCCTCACAGTAGGTACGTCTAAACAGCAGCTTTCTGACACTCCCGGATCACCTGCAGGTGTCGGTGTCCGGGGATGACGCTCTGGAGTCCGAGTCCCTCACCTCTCCACAGACAGCACTTGTCGCTCTCGGATCAGTGTGTCACCATGTTCACATCAGGGACAGAAGACCGAAGTCACGGACGCGCTTTTTTTCCGCGCTTTTCGCAGCTCTCCGAAGTGCGCTGTCCTGCGTCACAGGAAACACTGGAGGCTCTCGGGCTCATCACACCAGCCGGGTCCAAACTGATGGGAGTCTGGGGGTCTTATTAAGTTCTCCGGTCACAGAGACAGTCTTGAGTCCAAGAAGGGACAACATAATCCTGGTCCTGATGGAGAAGAAAGTGCGTCCGGACAAACGCGTGTGCGCCTCGAGCAGTAACAGATGAAGTTAATGAGCTTGATCGTGCAGCCTGTTAGAGAGGGAGAAGCTGCTGAGAGTTAGAGCTGCAGGGATGGAGGCAGGACGCCCCCCAGCGGACAAACACCACAACTACACACAAATAGCTGCTGCGGTTACACTTAGAGTTTTCTACTGATTTCCATAGCCTTGTCCAGGAGTGAGAGGTCTATTTAAATACACATTCACAGTTTAAAAAAACTTTATATGTACATATTTAGCAACTAAAAGAATCATATTTTTATTAATGTACCAAAAATGAAATATGAATTTATTTAAAGGTCCAGTGTGTAAGATTTAGGAGTACCAATGGAATATATTATTAGTTTGTGTGTTTAGTGTTATTAGTAGTGTATAATAACCTGAGTATAAGAATTGTTATGTTTTTGTTGTTTTAAAATAAATTCTTTATATCTGTAGAGAGAGCGGGTCCTCGCTATGTTGAATCGCCATCTTGTACAGTAGCCCAGAGCAGACAAACCAAACACTGATCTAGATATGGCCTTTTGCTTTTAATGTGAATTTTGCAGCTACAGTTTTTCCTACATGTTTGGAAGGAGAGGGTGAGATGTGAGAGAGTATTCATTTGGTTACAATCTGCAACTTCACCACTAGGTGCCACTAAATCCTACACACTGGACCTTTAAGACTGAGTTTCAAAACAACCAAAAATCTCCAACACTGACTTTTCATATCTCCTTTTTAATTCAACTGATGATGTTTTTGTCAAACAGACAACATTTTAGTATTTAACTGGCATTCAACAGCAGAGAACACAAGTTTTATTTGGGCTTCATTGCCTTCCAGATGACTTGTCCAGGGTGTACCCCGCATCTCGCCCAGTAACAGCTGGGATACGCTCCAGCCCCCCATGACACTGATAAGGATAAGCAGTTACAGAAAATGGATTGATGGATGCCTTCTGATATCTTGAACAGCTCATCAGATCTTATTAAAAAGAACGCCATGCAGTAAACTGCGGTGGATTCATTTATGAATGTGAATTTGCAGAAGATATAGCCTAGAATACACATAAATGTCTCTATACAGAAATTGGCATTTATCACAGAGGTTTGCAGAGTAATTAACACCTCCCGCTTGCATTGCAATCACCTCTGAGCTCCAACATTGAGTAAAAGTTGGAGCTCAGAGCTCAGAAAAAAGATCTTGTTAACCTTAAAGAGCCACTCTTCAGTCAGATCTAACTACTGCAGGTACATAAGTAGTCAGTGGTGGGAGCTATAAAATCTGTCAAATCAGTTTGACATCCTGCTGCTGTTGGCTTTTATATCTTCACATGTTGTAAATTTAGGAACCTCTAGAACAAAACTCCTTACATCTACAGTGAGGCAGTGAGTTTGCCTAAATTGTAGAAGAGATGTTACAGATGTCAAATTATAAAGAGTGCAGGTATCTTCTAACTGAGAGGGCCAACTTAATCTTCTGTGCAGTCACAGTGATGAGTTATAATCTCCTGATATGAATCCCAAATCACTGATGCACAACAGTCATTAAATAACTAAAGTGTAGATGTGATGTGACAACTGTGCATGCACATTTTTCACATATTTGTGCTGTGATGTAAAAAGGTCTTTACACTAACTTCAACCACTACATGCCTAAGGACGCTGACAGAATGATACTCAGTGGACAGTGAGGCTGAAGGTGGCTAGGGTTCAACAGATTCTTCTGGTGCAGGTGTCATAGCAGGTGAGTGACAAACTGGATTCCTGGAGGACAAAGAAAACAGGGTTAACAAAGACTCTGCAACAAAGCAGAGTGTATAAAATAGGCTGTGCATAGTTACCACTGTGTAGTCAAAACGATCTGGCAGAGTCTGGAAGGATGGACCGGTCTTATATAAAGAGATTGGATGATGAGCCACAGGTGGTGAGGTATAGAGCAGATGAGGGGAAGACCAGAGCCCAAGCCCAGCAACACAGACAACAGAGACAGACAGACAGACACAGAAGGGAGGGGAAACCAACAGGAAACATAGGCAGGGATAAGGCTCCATCATAACAGTCACTGATTCTGCAGCCTCTGAAATAACCAGTTAATGTATATATGTGATAGCAGAATTCAAGACTACCAGGATTCAAGTGGAAGTGTTGTCTGGTGTGATCCAGGTCTCTGTGAGAACAGGCAGTGTAGATAAGATTGGAGAGATTACAGTGATATTGTGAGCAGCTGCATGGTTTCGTGCATAACAGCCATACATGCTTAAAGACTTCTATTTTGACAGTTTTTTCCCCTGATATTTGTCTGATGGTTATTTTCTGTTAGCTCTTTGGTTGTTTTAACTGTGTGCTTTTCTAATGCAAGACAAAGCTGTTTAGCAGTTCTGGTGAATATAGGTCATAAAGTTAAAGTTTATAACTTCAATGCTAATCTAAACTTTATAAAAACATTCCATTTTCACTTAGTTCTCTTTACAAAAATGAATGAAATGCTGAGGGAAAAAAATGCATCATATTGTTGCTGTTTTAATATATACAATGATCAGATAATAAAAGGTTACATTAAGTACAGTACATTGTTTCTGATGATTTTTGAAGCCAGGTAATGTTATTAGAATAAATTAGACTACATTAAACTATATCAATCAGTATGACACGTGAAACAAAAACAATGACTACAATGCATTGATCAGAATCTGAAAAAAACAACAATCTATACACCGAACATCACCAAATGTAAATATACATTTAAGACATTAAATGATGTGAATCTTTCTGGAGAAAATTGAATGGTTGTTCTATTCAGTGTGATTGATGGGAGAGATGATCAGAGTGGCAGTTTTTACCATGATTGTTAGTAGAAGGGCTGAAGAGTGGGTAGAGTTTCTCAGTGAAAGAGCAGCCAGTAAAGGAGTAGATCAGAGCTGCAGCATCAGCATCATAAAAAGAGACCAGGCCCTCCTCGTAATCCACAAACACCCCCACCTTCTCAGGCTTCGACTTCAGAGAAAGACAGGCTGGAGGGCGAGTACAAGCTTTGTACTCATTGTCATTCCTCAAACATATCGTCCAGTAACCATTACGGGGGCGTGCAGTGATTTTTCCCTTCCTGTTGATCGACTCTCTGGCTACTCCTAAGTCTCACTTTGTCTTCCTTTTAACCTGAACCTCATAGTAAAATCTTCCTGAAGAAAAACTCTGCTTTGCTAAGACATTAGCATAAGTATTAAACCTCTCTGGGTTGTCTGGGACATTCTTCCTTACACCACCATGTTTGCCATCATCAGACAGGATGAGAGCAGGGTATGCTGTATCAGGATCAAGTGTTACATCCACAGCATACTGCTGGAGCCTCTTCAGCTCGGCCTCAAACAGTTTCTTCATCTGTTCACTGAGCATCTCCTACAACTGAGCCAAAGCTCTCACTACAATTCCCTCATATGAAGGTGGATGGACGCTGACTTCTGTCCAGTCCTTGGTGGGTAGAGCAGCATTCAGGGATGTGAAGCCTAAGTCAGCAGTAAGCTGGCAGCAGACATATCTTTACTCTGAGGACAAAGAGTGTGAAAAACTTTTATTTCATATATTTTGATTGTTTGTTTCATAAACTATGATTAGTGGAAGATAAGAAGATCATGTATTTTGTTGTTTTGTATAGAACCCAATTAGGCCCACATAAGAAAATGGTGCAGGACAAAAATAGTGCTGTGGTTATCAGTTGAGACAACCTACACACATTTATGATAATTGAAATGTATATATTAAAGAGCAAATCAAAGACACACAAACTTAACAGAGTTCCAACCCTGTACAGAGTCCTGATACACAGGTATCTTTTTTTTTTTTTATCCCTAGTTTTATTCAAAAATGAATGTTTGCTGCCCCCACCACAACCTTGCTCACAACATGCTCTTGTAAATCCCATCTATACTATGTTGTATGTATACCTGGTCTGCACACCTGCCTGGCAGCTGTCCGTGACACAGGAAGAGATAACAGTAATATAATGCCAGCCATATTCATATCAAACAAGAGAAATGTGATAGTGGACTGAGCTCTTGCTCATGCACAGCTAGCAGTAGTAGTCAGGTGCTGGTAGGTCACAGGAATCACCACAGCACAATGAAATGACTTTACTATGACTTTATTATGAGCAAACAACACGTTTCGCCTGAAGCTGCCTCCTCAACTGAGGCAGAGCTGTGCAGTAGTATAATGATTAAGAGCCAAACCAAAGAAACAGTCAATAAAAGCACACAAATCCAACAGGGAGCAGGTAAAATCTGTTAGGTTGAACAAGATCAGTTTAAACAGTTTATTGGTAACAGATGGGAGTGTGCAGTGGCAGGTGCAGGGCTGATGGTGGCAGTAGTCCCAAAAAGAGGAATGGAGAAGAAGCAGGGCTGGATGTGGCTGGGCGATAGCAGCAAGATTTTCTGAAGCACAGTGACTTAGGTTAACAAGAGCACAAAAAGCAGGTTTGAGTTGGCCACAGTGGCTGGAGACTAACATCCTCAATACTGCAGGGATAAATTGGTTGGTGGTGAGGTGAGGTGATCAGGAAGGAAAAGCTGGAGGGCATGCCCAGACACACAAGACAGACAAGAGACAAATACAGGCAAAGTAAAGACAACGGGGAAACACTGGAACTAGAATGAGTCACATTACAAAATCCAAAAGACCTCAATTAAAGTAGAAATTAGAGTCACGGTAGGCTATGCTACATCAAGATGATTAAAGTAACTTTCAGCTATAGTTGTCTTACCTTCATAACTTGGGAGTAAACATCCATTTTTAGGGTGACACTGGTGCCCAACATAGCAATCCTGTTACAGCTGTAACATGGAGGCCAGATTTTTAACATTTTGTGATGCAGGAAAAAAAGAAATGAAGTTTTAGTTAGTGTGGACTTTCATGCTTTATATAACATGCATGTAAACCACTGTTGTAGAGGATAAAGCATTGTACCTCTTTCTGCATTACTTGCAGTCTAATGATAATAATAAGTCAGAAACAAGTTACAAAGTGCTTTCCAAAGACAAGAGACATTTATGACCATTCAAAAGAAAGCAATTCTGAAAAAGTGTGCTTTTAAGAGAGATTTAAAAGGAGAAACAGTGCTAACTCCTCTGAAGGAAAACCAATTTCCTGGTTTCCATGGTGATTTCAAGTGTCAGGTAATCGAGAGCCAGGGGGGCAATTTCATGGGAGGCTAATAGCACTGCATGGTACGCCACCAACTTTCCTCCATCCCCCCACAGATCCAAGAGGCCAGGGAAAGGTCCCAATCCTTCAGATAAGTCAAAACACCACAAACAGTTCCCAGTTTAGACAACTATGTTGTGTATTTCTGATGTTCCTGCAACTACATTTGATGTAAACCTTTCTTGTCTTCAATCTTCACTTGTTTATTCCGACTACCAGCCTATTGCAACTAAGTTATGCTGAGCTTGGTCAGTGGTAGTCTATTGGTCATTGTTGCTCAGAATGCCACACTTGAGCGCCACCTACAGCACACCTTACTCCAAATGTTTTCCAATCAGAAGCCTGTGTAAATTTTAACAGAGCATTATTTAACAGGCAGATGCATGATGTTTATATGGAGTACTAGTCATTATCCACACCTAAATAAATTAAATTAAAACATTTAAATGTATCACATTGCTCATTACACAATCTAGTTTGTTCGCCACTCTCCTACATCTACTATGTTCTTTGTTTAATTGTGCGCATTCTCAACACAACCACAAAGGAGTAACTCTTTGCAATATCAGAATAGGTATTCATATTTGAAGACAAACATACCTAAAAACAGCTTAAAATACAGCATGAATCTTCTCAAAAAGTCTAAAATACCCTTAAAAATCTTGACGCCATCCCACAGTTTGAAAGGTATTTCAAGTTTTAAATTGAAGAATAGCCCTTTGAGATACACCATCTTGTTTTCAAGGTGGCACAAAAACATTTAAAAAAAAAAACATGAATATTAATAGTGATAATAAATTAAACAATCCAAACAACACAAAACAATAAACATATTAATATAAACAAGACCATACACATTAGGCCTATCCCTCAATCCCAAACCACACATCTACATCTACATCATTTACAGGAAGACAAATACAATCAAAACCCACCAAAAAGTATGTTTGAGGTCATGAAAAAAGGAGCTTAATCTGAGAAAGTTAAATTATTCCAGTCTAACTCTTGTATCGTCTGATATAAGACACTGATTGACATTTGATTTAATCTTCCTGGAGTTCAGCTTCACCTTGTGAAGATTCAGTGTCCTCCCACAACAACATCACTCTGTCTGAGCACAAGATGGGGCCATCTAGTCAATGAAACTCCATATTCAGGTTGCGTGACGTCCTCTCTAGGATGTACAATATTATAAGGCAGGCAGACAAGTATTTTGAACTCACATCACATGGATGGAATACTTATCAATAAATTAATAGTTATTGTGGCCATATTTATACATATTTTTCAGAATGTACTTGTACTTTGGACAATTTGGAGTTGTTGTTATTTATTGGTTATAATGTAATGATTTTACGTCTGGCCCATTTGAGATCAAATTGGGCTGGATGTGGCACACATTTATTTTATTTAGGTGTTTAGCCAAGTACAGAGATGATAGGAGATTTTAAACTACAAGAGCTCCTACATTTTAAAAACTATATAGACATATTATATATACTATAGCATCTTCAATTGAAGCCTTGCATGTCTGATAGTAGAAAAAAGGGTTTTGATACAACTTGTAAGAGTATTGTCAATGATGAGTGCCACAGATACCTGCAGTGAGATATCTATGAAATAAATGTTTGAATATTATTGCTTATTTTATGGACCCTTCAATTGAAAATAAATCAGATAATCAGTCTTATTATCTTAGAAGTGAATTCTCAATACACTGATCCCAGTTTCTGCATAGAAGAAATATCCACAGAATATGGGTTGGGTATGGGTTATTAAATGAATAAAGTGAGCAAGAGACAAGAGGCCACCAGACGAGTAAATCTGGGACTAAGAGCTTCAGTCCCTGAAATAAAAGGCCGAAAGACGGACGCCAAGCTTGGCTTGTTGCTGTTGGACTAGCAAATAACATTAGCTGGCTGCTATGTCTTGTGTTGTTGACCTTGCTTGATGTTTGGCTGTGAGCAAAGTTGTTGACTTCCTAGTTTTTAATCATAAGTAACGTAATCATTACAAATCCACATGAAAAGCTGTCCATATTTATCACAGTGATAGTGCACAGTATCTGTATGCAGTTTGGTTTATGTATGTATAAATATAAAGAGTATGTTATGTGTTTTCTTGTTTGACTTGTAAAACACTTTGTAATATCTGGTTCTGATAAATCCTATATGAATTTATTATTATTATTATTATTATTATTATTATTATTATTATTATCAGATATTTTCTAAAACACTTGTTCATCACCGTCTTTTCTACTAAAAACTGAAATGGACTGAACCTCTAATAAAGGAATATTAAACAAGACAGGGTGCAGTTATACTCAATATCAGCAGGCTGTGATTTGGTTTTAAGAACAAGGACACAGGTCAAGTGCCGAAGATAATAAAAGTGTGTTTAAATTCAGTATAACAGCACAAGGTAGCTACCTACTTTGTGTAGGTCTACACATTACCACAGGCTAGCTACTTTGTATCATGTATGTAACCCGTAAATTAAGAGTGTGTTTTCTCACCAAACAGGAAGCAGGAAACCAGTTGGTTACTCCTAAAATACTGTCACACACACACACACACACACACACACACATACACATAGAGCAGTGTTTTGAGCAAGTGTTTAATTCAGTTTGTATCTGATCCACCAAACAGCTCTTAATTTAGTGAGACATCTTTGAAATGGTTCGCCTCACTCCTATGGTCATCTCTTACTTAAATAGTGCAGCTAACCAAAGCAGGCTCCTAGCGAGTTCTTGAGTTGTTGAGGAAACAAAACTGAAAATGTAAACAGTTCAGACAGAAATACAGTTTATCTTGACAAAATATATTGATGCTGAATAAAGACTGTCGATATATGACGCCCTTTATCTTGTGTTTGAGTGATGTGTTTATACAGACACGTAATGAATTGTTAAATGTAATATTTCTTAAAGTGAGTTTGGTGTAATATTTTCCTTGGACAGCACATGGAGCTTTAGTTTAATTCAAAATGCTAATATGTTTCTTTTTTTTAATGTTTTGTCAACACTACAGAAACACTAGGTACTGCTGTCAGATATCCGTTTGATTAATGGTAATTGATTACTGATGGTGGCTGATCAGGTTTATTATCAGTAGTCATGTCCGTGGTGCAAGGTTCACCTAAGATAGATGGCAACTGGTAATGTAATGTGTCATGTAATAGAATGCCTGTAAAGCAGAATGATACATGTAGTTATATGTCTCAGTTTGAGCTGCCGCACAGATTCTCCCTCAGAAAGACCAGCGTCTTCCTCCAGGCGTCTTCCTGAGCGCGAGAATGTGCCACCATCTCGCCACCCCACAGAGCCATCACTGCAACACAACAGGAAATGGAAACATCCGTCAAAACTAAAGCCTGAATTCCTAATTTTGACATTTTAACCTTTTAGCATTAGTTTCAGACTCAGTATTTGTCACTGTCTACAACTTCCCAGTCTGAAGGTGAACCTACCCTCCTGAAGTGCAGTGGCTGACATGAAGGCGGTAGCTCGGGTATGTGGCATGTACGGAGGTTCAATGAGGTGACCGGCATTCGGATACGACAGGACAGTCAGCAGGTGGCTATTCCCTGCCTTCTCCATCATTTCTTTCATCTGGAAAACAGGAAGTAAAAAACTTCTTTTCTTTTGTACATATTGTAAGAGCATTGTAGAAGGGAACCTAAGAAAGGCAACTGTTGCAAAAAACAGTTCCTTCTAGAGTGATTAAGGTATATGCCTGGGATATGATTTTAAATGATTATGATTATTATTATGTATTTATTTGAAAGTAAAAACATTGCAAAACCATCCACTCCTCTGGTTTTTACATTTTTGTAGAGTTTCGTGTGTGTATATTTGTGTAAAAACAGTGCATAATTTGGTTGGAAAAAACATAGAAACTTTTACAACAACTGTTGCTCTGTTTCTGGTTACATCCCTTTATGTTTTTTGTCTTTGTGAAATAACTAATAAATAGAATGATTTTAATAAAAATAAAAATGATGGTTGGGTGGTTAAGCTTTAATAAGCTAATGAATTATTTTGTGTTGGCTTATTTACTTATAGTGCACATATAATTTATGTGATTAACTTATTTTTAGTGTCTAATTTTTTATCTAATATTGGCCATCTTGGAATGCTATATATACCAGTAACTATTCAGTGTCCTTGTAGTTTTAGTAAAGTTTAATACTATGACCTCAAACCTTTGGGCCAAGTTTTTTATTCACACAGGATGTTGTCATGTCAGTAAACTCACGTCCATTGCAGACTCATAGGCGGGCCAGTTCTGATCATCCTCGCCTACAACCAGCAACAGAGGACACTGGAGTTGTCCAACCTGCTCAGAGACAAACAGCAGTAGCATTTCAGCTTTTCACCGACTGCAGCTTCAAATATTTATCACCTGATAATGTAAATCAACTGTTAAGTAGGTCAACTGATAGAAGACTGTTCTGTTTAAAACAAAAAATGAAACTCATCTATTTTTGTTTGATAAAATGTCTAATAAATCATTTTCTTGCACAAATACAATAACAAATACACAAATTTGCTCTTCATAGCCTACAAATTAATAACTGATCAGCAAATGTACCTAATCTAATCGAATATAATATAATAAAATATCTATTAAAACTGAGGGCAGCTGTGGTTCCAAACCCAATTTTCTTCCTCAAAATTTCTACACTTATGTGCCATTACCTCTGGAATTAATTGCATTCATGTGTAGCCTGTATAGATGTTCCTCTTTTATGTAAAATGAAAATAAACCAATCTAAAATGACCCACACTGCTGCCCACATGAGACTGTTGTATGGCTGTAAGAAAATTACTAAAAATAAAAAATTACTAAAACTATGTAATATGTAGCTGTAACATTCCCAGTTTCATTCTTGTATATTCTTATAGTCTAGTTATAGTATAGTGTTATGCAACTCGGTACACTTTGGGGTCCTGTACATTTTCAGAAATGGAACCCAAACAAAAAACTCTTGCAGTGCCAAGCGGCCATTTTACTTTCGGCCAACACCAAATTATGTGTTTTACATCATAAGTCCTAAACCAAACATGGTAACTGTAACAAAAGACACTCGTTTTTGGGCCCAAAACACACAAAACTGAAAAGACAGAAAGAGACGGAGAGAAACTGTGGCTGGTGGTGCTCACATCCACTTTGAGTGTGGGGTCGGTGGGGATGGGCAGCATCAGATCATGGTAGATGACCTGGTCCTCCTCATTGATGCGAGTCTTTGTCTTTGCCTGTCTGATTTAACAAAAAATTCTTCCTTAATTCTGTACATACTATATATACAATATATACTGTGGATATATATATATATATATATATATATATATATATATATATATATATATATATATATATATATATATATATATATATATATATATATAACAAATCAACTTACATGCGGCAGACATTCAGTAATTCCTCCAAAAATCCGTCAATCGGCTGCACATGACACCCACTAATACACACCGCACAGCTGAGCTAAGAAATCACACACACACACACACACACACAGCAGGTGTAAACAGCTCTGCAGCATATTTTGATGCCTTGGAGCTTCCACGGCACAGTTTCTACCGCTACAGTGTTTTTATTTGTGTCCTTCCACATTAGTCACATTGGTTTTTTATACTGAGTGTTGATCCACAGTTTATTAGAGTGCACTCTACTGTTGACTGCATGAGTTACAATTCAGAAATGATTTGTATTCATTGCTATTCTCTTTTCCAAATGGCTATTTAATAATCCTGTTTGATGAAAATGTTCTTAACTTGTTGATTTTTTTGTTACTGAAAAGTGAACTGATATATCCTTCATGATAGCATCACAGAGCAAGGAGACATTACCCACCGTTTGAGCACAGCTGACTTGTCAGGTCCAAAATGGAGAAAGTTATGATGTTAGCTGTGTGGTACTATCCAGTTTTATTTAACTCTGCTCTGCTAGAGTATAAAACACTCATCAAGAGACCCACTATGGTCTCCAGTCAGTCATCAGACAGGGGAGAAATAAGTTCAGCAGTTTTAAATTATTTTCTGGGTAGGGATCTACCTAGCTTACCAACTAGTTGACTAACTGTTACGCAAGTGAATCATGTTGAGTCTGTTAGCTTCAACAAACCTTCATTAAAGAAGTGGAGCTACTTTAAGCTACATCAAGATGAGTCAAGTAACTTTTAGCTCTAGTTGTCTTACCTTCATAACTTGGGAGTAAACAGCCATTTTGAGGGTGACACTAACGCCCAAGGAAAGACCCAACATGGCGATCCTGCTGCCAAGGACCTGAGGGTGCTGCTCCAGGACTCTGTAGGCCGTCTGCAGCAGAGAAACATGTCAGAGAAATAACTGTTACAGCTGTAACACAGAGGCCAGGGTTTGAATATTTTGTATTAACATGCATATCAACCAAGATTGCCCTCACTATTGTAGAGGATAAAACACTGTACCTCTGATATTTAGTGTGAAATGTTACAGAATGTCTGACAGCTATCCTAACTCAAATATTTTTAATTAACATATTACCATAAACCAGCTCTCATTGTAGCTTGTGTCTTGGCTGATCCATCAATGTACAGCAATGTACAATAACATGCTGCTGTGATCTGGGTGTGTTCTCTGACTCCCGGCTTTCCTCTCAGTATCAGGTGAGTTCAAGTTGTGCAGTCATGTCTGTTTTATTTAAATCTTAAAACCTAATTCACACATCTAGCCTGGAAGACGAATCTTTCTGCTGTTGCTTTACTTGAGTTTTCTCTGTGTCATGTGGAGGCTGTTAGACTTCTTCCTTTCCAGTGTTTTCATGTTGTTTCCCCTCAACTTGTGTTTATGACTGTCTTCGCAAAATTTCACAGTATGCAGAATGTGCAAGATATTTACATGTAGCAATCCAAAATGTTATGTTAAGAAGGTTATTAAAAGGTGTGCATTAATGTAATGCATAGAGATGTGGTAATAATAATAGTAGTATGAAAATTGGTTTGACATCAGGTCAAACCAACATAACTGTCTGTCTGTGTCAAACTCTCACATGATACTTCATCCAGTAATTTAGTCAATGTAATTTAAAAACACTTCGTGGTCTCAGTGAACCTCTGAAGCAGTTTTTATGGGTGTATTGACACATGAACAAACACATAGATAACAGACACAGAGCCAGAAATGATGAAATGATGAGGTGGACATGAAATACAAGGTGAGAAATTAAACCTTACATTTCACTGACTGTTATTATTTTACTGTGTAAAATGTCAGTCACAATTTGAAATGATTTCTGAGTGAATTTTACTCCTCCTTTTATTTACATTGAAGCTATTACTTCCCCGTTAATGAGCTTTTCATTTGATCCTGAATTGCAATTTGCACCTTGTAAAGTCTGTTTCAATGAGAGCTCTGGAGATTAATCATTGATCATCCTTTGTTTAATACTGATGGCTGAGATATAATTGCAAACATGGTTTACAGGTACATGTGATGAATTAGTAGTACAGGAGCTATAAATAGCCACAGCCGTTTTACCATTCCTCTAAGTGACAGTGGTGGAGCGGGCACATGTTTAGATAAGTTTTGGTTTATGGATAATTGTGGGAGTAGAAATTGTATGTTTACACATTTACTGAGAGTTATAAAACACAATCAGTTGTAGACACGGATTTATAAATGTGATGAAAAAAAAGTGGATGCATATTTCTGTCTTTGTGCCTGCATACAGTTTTATTTGTTTATCTTTTTATGCCTCTCACCCCTGCTGCCTGTAGCAACTTTTAACCTACATCCTGACCCTAGGAAGCCTCATTTCTTTTGCATTTTTGCTAGGAATTTGGGATATATTTTTTAGAATAATGCTGAATTCACATGGATTCAGGCTGACAGTAAACGGCAAACTATATATCATTTTAGTGGCCAAGATCAGGATGGTAATTAGGTGAGGCCAACGGAAATACTGTCAATGTTAACAGTAGACATCTTTGCTGTTTGACTCTTTGGCGCCCTACGTGATGGTATTTACAACCAGTTGTTACCTAGCTCTCTCTCACAAGGAGAAAACATGGGTGATCTGGACAACGAGAAGCTATTAATTAATTACATAAAATAATATACACTTAATATTTGGCTGCTTGTGTTTTTAACTGGGTGTAATTCCAATCTAAAGTATCCGTAGTGTCCGAATACGGGCATGCTTGTGTTGTAAGTTCTGCGGCTCCCTATTAGCCATAATATGACACTCATAAGATTTACCTCAAAGTACTGGTTGTCCACCATCTTCCCAGTTTCAATGGTGATTTTAGGTGTCAGGTAGTTGAGGGTCAAGGAGGCGATTCCATGGGAGGCCAACAAAGCTGCACGGTACTCCACCAACCTTTCTCCACCCCCCCACAGATCCAAGAGGCCAGGGAAAGGTCCCGGTCCTTCATGTCAAAACAACAAAACCAGTTTACACAGCTATATTGTATATTTCAATGTTGCTGCAACTCTGGGATTACATTTGATGGAAACCTTTTTTGACCTTTCATGTTTCACTTCCATTCCAACAGTACCAGCAAGTTGCAACTAACTTATACTATAGCTACACTGATGTTGATGAACTTTCATGGTTAATGGTACTCCAGTGGTCATTGTTGCTCGAAATGTCACACCTGAGCTCCACCCACAGCACACCTTCCTCCAGACTCTCCTCTGGTCCTACCTGAGGGCAGGAAGAGGGTTGCAGTGAGTCCGTTCTCTGTGACTGGGATCCTACGGACACCAGGCGCCATGTACCAGCGTTCCACCAACACCCCAACCAGTGGCACCTGATCCATGAAGCCCTCGGTCTGGTGACCCTGGTACACTGAGATGGTGACCTCCATGGGAGTCTGGACATTCACCTTCCTCAACCTGAGGGATGATGGGAAAAAGTCAACTCTGAAACAGATAAATGACTGATAATCAATTCACTATTGATTAGTATCATCTGGACAGCTCCATCCTTGTTGAGCTACCTGAGCCCAGGTTTGCTGCCTGGAACTGGTCTCAGACTCCACAGCAGACCCATCTGTTCAACCCCAGAATATGTCCCGCCCAGACTGGGATCCTCTGAAACTGGAAAGTAAAGGCATGAAAAATGAATTCTCGTTTTAACATTCATTCTTTCCGTGCAGTTCCACAATTTTATTTAAAAAAAATAATTCTGAATTTTCTAGATGTAGGGATTGAACCATGTACCGTTCACAGTCCCAGTGGCATTGGCAGTGTATTGAGCAAATGCTTCCCAAATGTGTCCGTCTTCACACTTGTGAAGGGCATGGATGGTCATTTGGAAACCAGGTGAGACGTTCTGGACCAGGACGATAAACTTCTCATCCACGAGTCCTCTGGAGGGCTGAACCGACAGCTTCACACAATACTGCTTCCTGTCCATCCTGAACTGAGCAGACAGATCAAATGTACGCTGTAGAGGAGAGGCCTGGAGGAAGAAACATAGCTTCTTGTATAATAAACACTAATTTGACATGTATCCTGTTCTTGTGATAATATCACATCTGGTGAAATCTTGGAAGAAATGGAGGAAGACCCAATCACAGACAACCAAGGCAGCGAGAGGCACCTGGCTGCAGACCTCCACTGTCAGGTCCCTACCTCCACTGTCAGGCCCCTCCACTGTCAGGCCCGGAAGTGAGGACGTTTTTTGGGGGGTGGGGAGGTGGGGAGGACATTTTGGGAGGGTTATTTTCACCTGCCCTTTAAATTCGAGAGAGACCAGCGAGAGTGCATATGTACGAAAAGAAGAAGAAGAGTGAGCTTATTCTCTGAGTAGCGGTGAGTTTCTGATTTTTATTATCCACAGAAAGTAAATGCATGGTTTCTTGTGTTCTTCGTCAATATAGGTGCCGTTGTAGTAGTCGTTATAGAAGTCATTGATGACGCAAATTACCGAATGTTACATGTCGGTTTGGGTTGTCGTTTTGAAGCTAATTTAGATGACTTCAAAGTTTACTTTTTACTCAAGGATTCTTAACTTTTTAGTGCATAACGTAAAGTAACCTCTCCGTGCATTAGTTGGGCATAGTCACAAAGTTGAAAACATCTTTCACGTCCGTGAGTGTTGATCACTCACGGACGTGATCAACACGATGCAACACACCAGGATGTTTCGACGAGCTAATTAGTGATATCACCTGTTTAAGTGCACAAGTGGAATCAAAATGTGGCAGAACTACATGGCACATTTTTACTTTTTTATTTTTCCACCTCTGTTGTATACTACAGTATATAAACAAAACGAATAGTAACTGAAATGCTTCTGCACCATCAGTACTTTTATTTTTGATACTTGAGTATATTTTGCTTCTAACTGTCGAATAAATCATCGAATCCAGTTGAGAGGTTTGCTGTGGTGGTGTGTTTATTAAGAAGCATGCCGGCACACTGGTGAACTGACGGTCACAGAGGGTGTCTGAGCCAGTGAGTTGACCAGGAGCAAATGAAGAGAAACACTTTTATACAGAAAATAGCCATGGTTACACAATATGTAAATAGGGATGGAGCAGAAGGTGGGGAAGGTAAGGGAAAGGGTTGGGCAACAAAGGGTAGAGGGAAAGGAGGGGGATAGATAACAAAGGGTAGACATTTACATGAGGTGTGAAAGTCAGAGTCAGACAGACAAAGGGCAAGAATACACATTTGGTATGTGAGGAAGGTTCGAGACCTAAACAATGGGGTTGGGGTGATTCCTAGACGTTTACTCAATTGTAGTTTTGTGTCTCAAATAATGGTTATAAATTTTAATTTTAAATTAGTTTTAAAGATTTAACATGATGACATATAAACATTTCATACAACTGAGTCAAGAAACTGGCACCATAAAAAGCCTGTTGAAATGATGTGTGGAGTGTGACTGCATGGAAAGGGATGCATGGATGATCTGTCCCAAATCGGAACCAGTGACGCATGTCCATGAAAAGAGCCCATATTGATAATTTAATGACTAATATTTATCTTTAATGCAACTGTCTTTTAGAAACCTTTCCCAGTCACTAAATCCTGGCAACTGGACAGAGAAAACTGGACTACAAATTCAGGTAAGAGTATAAAGTATGTATAATGCATGTATTTATATTAATAGTTGAATACTTTAATACTGTAAAATAATAATTACATAACTGACTTCTTTCTGATATCTAGGGTTTTCCACGACAACCATACGGGATTGACTGTGGCATCTTCATGTTGATTGTAGTAGACATCATTTGTTATATATTAATTATTTGTGAAATTCTGTGTGCATTAAAGATTTCAGCATTAAATTAAAATTAATATGCTTTATTCCTAGAATGCCCTTTACACCACACTGGATGCTCCCTATGACTTTTCTGTTGTAAGTTGATTCATGCAATCAAAGTAAGCTCAAAATTACTACAACAAAACATTTATTATGACATAGTGTTTTTTTTTTTTTGTTTTTTTTGTTGTTGTTATTGTTGTTGATCATTTTCCAGATGGACATGCCACTTTTGCGACAGTGGTGGTGTATCATCCTTATGGACAGTTTTGACCTTGGAAGGTGAGACTGCAAAGATTTTGTTATTTGACTTGAAGTTGTTACAATAAATTTTTATTTATTTCTATTGTTTAATCATTTTTTGAGCCATGGAAAGCTGTTTGCCCACTGGACAGATGCCTCAAAAGCCCTTCTGCGAGGTGAGGTGCCACCAGTGTTTAGGCTGATGAAAAGGAAGGTGGATGACATTACTGAGGTCAGATTTTTATTTTGTTTGAGTTCTGTCTGAGTTTTTCTTTTGTTTCAGGTCAGAAATTGTGGGG
Organism: Sciaenops ocellatus; assembly: GCA_033000465.1. Lineage (NCBI taxonomy): Eukaryota > Metazoa > Chordata > Actinopteri > Sciaenidae > Sciaenops > Sciaenops ocellatus. The sequence continues at coordinate 23,504,913 of CP136871.1, read as the reverse complement.
TCACTTTAAAGAATATGCCATTCACAAGATAAGGTCAGACCTGCTGTCTGCAATTTTTTAAAAAAGTGTCTAGATAATGCATGATTGGATTTGAAAATTAACATTTGTTGAGCTCTCTAATATGTCTAGGTAGACCTATTAGAGGAGGGCAATGATGGGATCTTTTCTTTTTCTTCTTTTTGGAGCTTGTGTTTTGAATATTACAACTGATCATTTTGCTTATCTATATATTTTCAGGAAGAGGAGCAGCAGGCAGAGGTCTCAGTCAGACTTGCTGATGTGGACACACCAGTGGAAGGTGTAAGCTTTTTCACAGTATCTATTGGTCAGATACTGTTGGTGTGGCAGCTATGGTACAGACATCTTTCTTTCCGTCTTTTCCATAGGACTCGGTTGAAGATTGCATTCTTCACAATTGCAGACATGCAGCAGAGTGGGTTGAGGCCAACAAACCACTGTTCTCTGCCAAAGTGGACCTGCCTGACGTTCTGGGCATGGGGGAGGAGGAACAGGCAGAGGCTGCTTTACAATATGGGAGGTTGTGGAACGAAGAACTGGACGAGAATGAAAGAGAAGCAATCCTGGAGCCATTCAAATTCACATTTCACAACCCTGACGACGTGGAGATTTTGTGACGAAATAATGGACAAAAAAATTATTTGGCTTATTGTGAATGTCACACTGAGTGAGTTTGTGTGTGAGAGTAAAGGTCTACAGAACATTTGATCATGTTGTGACTTGGTGTGTTTTTTATGTTTTCTCATTGATCACTTAATAATTTTACTTGGATTATACTATAGATATCAAGAGTTAGGGTAGTATTTAGTGGTACTTAGGTGTCCCAGCAGCACAAGAACATAATTAGCATAGACATAGAACCAAACATGAAATTTATGGTGGTTAAGAATAAAAATACAGAATAATACAACAGAAAAACTAACTGAAACAAATATATAGAAAAAGAGCAACAATAACATGTATAGGCCTATGACATCTTACGAGATGTTGGCTTATGAATATGAGTAATAGCTTAAGAGAAAATGTGTGCACTGACCAAACAAAACTTTACTATACAAATAAAACAATATATACAATAGACCGGGAATTGATAGATTTTATGTCATATTGTTTACTAATTAATTAATTTGTTAGGAAACGATTCAACCGGAAGTGCATTCGCGGGGGGGGGGCGGTTTTTACTGTTCATCAGGAAACACAGAGAGTTGATGAAGAGCAGAGGACATCGCAGGATAAACCAGCAGGGGTGAAAGTAAGCCGGTACGATCCGGTACTGCGTACCACTAAAAGATTCAGTGGCGGTACGCAGCACCAGGAAGATGGGAGAGCGGCTGCCTGCTATAAAGCCCTCATTCAGAACTAGCCACGGCCGCACTCTGGGTCAGAAAATAGATCCGCTAGCAATATGCAGTCTCGAAAACTACTTTGTCTGTTTAAAAATTCCTTTTAACTCATTCTGAATTGTTTCTGAACTGTCCGTGCTGTGTTTTAGTCTATGCTGGACGGAACCTTGGCCGGGCATCTCCCTCTCTCCCCCTTCCCTCGGAGAGAGCCCGGTGGTCTCCTCTGCGCAGTTGTGACGTTCACGAACGAACCGAATCTTTTGACCGGCTCGTTAACATGAACGATGGGAACCGAGTCGCGTTTGGTTGGGAGCCGTTCTTTTTTCTCTTTCTCCCTGACTTCACACTTATGGTTCACACAGATGCTCACACAAGCTCCTCCTTGCTCCTCCACTGAGTGAGACGGAGAGAGCATGGGGAGGAGCGCTTTGCATATTATGCAAATATTGCATGAGTTGTGCACGCTCCCTTCACGTGAGTGCCTCAGTAAAAAAAAAAAAAGCGAGTGCGTCGGAATCAGCAGTGCAGTCAATTTGGATGCATTTGGAACTTCATTGTAGCCTGCTTTGTTTTTTATTGTGTATTTATAAGTGTTTAGGTGTTGCATGAATAACATAAGTCAAAGTAGTTTTACACACACTTTATACAAAGGGTAAATAGTGATCTCAATGTCAACTCAGAGGGATATGGCAGTGGAATATTTACAATGAATCCATATCAGACTTTAAAATCTTGTCCACACATGTCAAATGAAGCTATAATCAATACTTCAGAATAATTCAAACTCAAATATTGGTGGGAAATCTGAGTTCGAAATTATTCTGATCCAAATCTCAGCCCATCCCTCCCTGTGATTATTTCCAGGATAAAATGAATTAACCCCAGGCTGGCTTCTTAAAAGTGAATAAATATAAAAATGAGCCAAATGAGCCAGTCTTTTGAATGGCTCTTTGAAATGAACGGATCCCAAAGATCCGGCTCCCTCCAAAGAGCCATAAATCCTGGCAGGAGGGATGAAAAACCAGGAGCGGATCATGACAGTTTCAATTAAAAGAAATAGTTTACCATATTGTCAAGTGTTTTTAATTCCTGCCTACTCCATAGGCCTACAGGTAGCCTACAGTAAAATATTGAAATGTTTTTATTTGTTTGGGTTTTGACTTTGCTATTTTAAAATGCACGAAGTGAGAGAGAGATGAAGGTTTTGGTAATAGTACCAGCAAGAATTTAAAACTACTTTCACCCCTGAAAACCAGAAAACATTTTCTCCATAAAATATGATCCAGTTTCACCAAAATCAGTGAAACAGTTGGTGGTGTGTGACTTTGTGCCGTGGAGCGTTATGTACTTCTCGTGGGTGATCGTACCCAGAGCAGTGTAGCATCAAAATTATTTTAAATGTTATTTTATGGTCATAGTCAAAGTTATACAATGGGGATTTAATCGCCTCAAATCTCAAATAGATATAACGGGAAAAATATTTCTCTCTCAGTTTAGGTGGAGCAGAAGTATTAGGAAAATATCTCAAATTTATACTTCAGCTTATTGTTCAAGGTTAATCCTGTGTACTTTAACTTCCTACTTTTCGAATCCATGAACATTATTGGAAAGTAGAACTATAATGATGTTTAGCTTAAAAGTTACTTAAAAATAAGTCTTGGTATTCAACACAACCACAGAAGAATCAGTCATTTACAGAGTTGGAGAAGTTGCTTTTACACCTTTGAGTTCAGATTTATTTCAGATTCAAAACAAAACCAACAGGAACATTTAATTACCTACCCCAAGAGCTGGCTTCAAGTTTGTCGTCTGTTGGTTGTTTTGGTCTAGACCTCCTCCTGGCATCAAACTGGTGACAGAGTCCTGGAACAATGACTATGAACCTTTATTAAATCGTCTGAATTTCAGCTTCAGTCTCCTTTCACAAAAGCGTCATGGTGAATGCACTGGGTGGAGTTCTGTTTACCAGAACTCTGTGGACCAACCCTCATCTCTCTCCTTTGGGCTATCATGCCACATTAATTTTCATAGCATATATTGATTTTTCTACTGCATAACCTGTCTGCATCCTGAAAGAGAGCACTATGTACTTATGTAGATAAGGTTATATTACTGATACTGTGACTGTTACATATGTTACATATGACAATTGATTTTAAAAGATATTAAGTAAAAGTTAAAAGTATTGTTCTCAAAAACTACTCAGTGCTACTTAACCACTGATGTTTAATGCATTATCAAGCAGGGAGTCAATGGAAAGAAATCTACTTTCAACAAAGCACGGTTCTCTGATGAATGTTAAAAGGTATGAATGGATTGAACTGAAACTATTTGCTTTCTAACATTTCTAGAAATGTTGTCTGTTACAGCTAGGAAAGGGCCTGATTTGGTTTCTGTTTCTCCAAATCTACAGACCCTACAGTCAAAAAAAAGTTTTGGCCAAAATGCAGGACTTATGCATTTCAATTACATAGAAAATTTCCATCCATTTGAATTACATAGGTCTAATATAAATTAACTAACAAACTTAATGTGAAGCAAATAATAAGATTTATGTAATAGTACTAATAAACTGTGTAGTGCTTCCACTGTGTAGTGGAAGCACATTGAGTCAATATTGAGTCAATATTAATAAAGCCAATTTGTTTGTCCAAACCCAACAGTGAAAATGAATGCAGTCATTTTGAGTTTATTAGTACTATTACATAAATCTTATTACTTGCTTCACATTAAATTTGTTAGTTAATGTATATAAAAACCATGTAATTCAAATGGATGGAAATTTAATTGAAATGCATAAGTGGCCAAAAAATTGTTTTGAGTGTGCAGAATGATGCGTCAGCACCGTAGCGGCAAAACGTGGTCTGCAGAGCCTTTTGTCCGTTCTGGGCTACTGTAACAAACATGGTGCTGTACTACCACTACTATACTTGAAATGATCACCACCACAACCAGCAACCTTAAAATGCTACTCACACACTAACATGTCAGTCATAATAATAATAATAGTAATAATAATAATAATAATAATGTAGTACTTGTCCATCTTTCCCAGCAGATTGCTGTGGGGTTTTTTCCTGGTGCTCTGGTTTCCCCCGACAGTAAACACAAAAACTTTAGATGCCATTAGCCATTACGCCATACACATTTAACAACAACTCAGTCCAATTCTTGCTTCACACAGAAATGCCGCTTGAGACCAAGAAGTTCTTCTGAAACAAGGTGAGAATCAACAACAAGCTGAGTAAACACTCAAATCTCTCAGCAGACACAAGCCTGTTTACTTTAGTTCACATTCTGATGGATCACTGTAGCCGTTGTCTCCACCTTTCTTGTCCATCTTTCTCAACAGATTGCCAGGACTTCTTGCAAATGTGTTTAGATGAGGACCCTAAACAGTGGCCAATCTTGAAGGAGCTCAGGCTTCATCCATGGCTCAGAGAAGTCAGCTTGGATCACTTTTGGCGATAATATGTAAATTTATAATAGCCTACATGGTCTGCCAGTGGGGTTTATTCCTGGTGCTCTAGTTTCCCCCTATAGTAAACACTAAAACAAAAACACCTGTAGACCCCATCAGCCATTAAGCCTTACACATTTGACAAATACTCATCACTGCACTGCTCGCTCCATGCATAAATGCTGCTTGAGACCAAGAAGTTCCTCTGAAACAAGCTGGGAATCAACAACAAGCTGAGTAAATAGCAGACACAAGCCTGTTCACTTTAGTTCACATTCTGATGGATCACTGTAGCTGTCGCCTCCACCTTTCTTGTCCATCTTTCTCAGCAGACTGTCAGGATTTCTTGTGAACGTGTTTGGAAGATCCTGAGAAGCGGCGCAACCTGCAGCAGCTGAAGCTTCACCCATGGCTCAGATAAACCAGCACTTCACACACAAACACACACAAGTTATATTACTTTCCTGAAGACTGACCTTAACTGGTCTTTAGTCTGAAAGTCAGAACAGACACACACACTTGAAACACAGACCTCCTGCTACACAAGTGCTAATTCTGTCTGCCTGGGATTTTTCCCGGTGCTCGGGTTTCCCCCACACTAAAACGAATATATACTGTTTAATTGGTGAATCCACTCTGCAGGTTCTATCTCTTTGTGTCAGCTCTGTGATGACCTTGTAAGTGGTTGTGAATGGATGAATACTCCTGTATATACCTACAGAGCCCAATTAGTCATTATGTCATATTAGCCCATTAAAATGATTACACTTAGGACAATTTAAAAACATATTAAAAAATAAGAAAACAAAAAACAAAATTCAAACCAAATTAATCTTTTCTTTAGACCACGTACAGCATTTTCACTTTATATTGACTTACATATTTAATCAACCTCCAGGCTTTTGTCTCTGTTACAGTGAGTGTGTAAAAAAATTATTGACAGCAATGATATTAAAAATAAACAATTTCACATTGTAATTATAAATGAATCAGGGTTTGTGAATAAAAGGCAGATTTTAGTAAACAATGTTGCTCATACATTTAAGACTCTACCATGCAAAGTGAAAGCCCTATGTTAACAACATAGAAATGTATCCAGACTAAATCCAGGCTAAATCTACATTTTGTAAAGAATCCCAACTTTTTTGTAATCAGGTTTGCACATACTCAAAAGGAAGCTTGATGTAAAAAAAAAAAAAAAAGAAAGAAAGAGAGAAAGAAAGAAAGAAAGAAAGAAAAAAAGTCACAACCCTGCTAAATAATCAGAAGTCTTTTTTTCCTTCTTATTTTTATATGTGAGATGGTGGTGCTAGTGTGGGATATCAAGAAGTAAAGTAAGAGTAAGATGAGCAGAGCTGTCCTTTCAGTTAATTCATTTTCATTTAGGTGAACCACCTGTGTTAAGTACACAAGTAAAAGTATTATGTATTACTGTGCCTGTATCAACTTGCACACAGTCTGAGGTCATCAGGCAGGAAACTTTTAGCCATGTAAAGGTGTAAGACTGCCGACTGTAGATTTTTCTTCTGTCATTTATCTTTTGTACTGATGATTCAATCAGGAAAATGTCATAACCAAGCTATAGTGCTTTAACTATGATCGTGCAACATTGTCTATGCGGAAAAATGAAAGGGACTCCCTAAACCTCTACTCATCTATATAATCATTAGTTGTTGCCTTGATTACAGATATAAGAGTTTGTGCTGCTGTACAGATTTTCCCTCAGAAAGATGAGGGTCTTCCTCCAGGCATCTTCCTGAGCACGAGAATGTGCTGCAGTCTCTCCACCCCACAGAGCCATCACTGTAAAGACAACAGGAAACATCCATCAAAACTCAAGCCTGAATTTCTGATTTTGGTATCTTCACCTTCTGATTTTGTCACTGTCTACAGCTACTCAGAAGGTGAACTTACCTTTCTCATGTGTATTGACAGTTTTGAAGATGCCAGCTCGGGTATGTGGCGTGTACGGAGGTTCAATGAGGTGACCAGTGTTCGGATACGACAGGATAGTCAGCAGGTGGCTATTCCCAGCCTGCTCCATCATTTCCTTCATCTGAAAAGTATTTGTCAGATGGTTTGATTTTTTCATTTGCACTCCTTGGACGCCCCTGCTCTGGTAGGAACTGGTAGTGCGTTCCACCAACAGGGAACAACAAACGAGAAGAGTTTGGATTGCCTTGAACGAATGGGTGGCATAAGGTGGCAGAGCCAGGCGTCGTTCATTGGTGGAGCGCATTGAACATGGAATTTTCAGTATGATTTGTACTACTACTATGATTTGTATACTGTGGCAGTTTCACATGAAACAAACTTTTAGGTTTCTATGGCCAGCCAGCCTGTAGGATAAAAGAGAGTTGATAGTTGAAGAGATGGACATGAGTTCTCCACATTGTATATTATACTTCCCTTTTAGATATTCCACCATGAAGGTCTAGTCTTTCAATTTGAAAGCCCAATGAGAACATGTTTCTATGTTTTAAAGGTCTTGGCAGAGGTACACAGGAACACAGTGACAGTACCTGTGGAGTAGCAGAAATGGTGCTGTTCTCAAGAATGGGGACCAGAGTTTGTGCTACAATTATAGGGTTATCAAATCGCTCAGCCTATCTGGGACAGTTTATTCTAGGGTGCTGAAAAGGTGGCTGCATCTGATTGTTGAACCACTGATTCAAGAGGACCAATGTGGATTCCATGCTGGCTGTGGAACAGTGGACCAACTCTTTACCAAGGCAAAGCCTTAGGGATGAGTAGAGTTTTGAAACGACAAAATGAAATTTTTCCTTTTTGCAAATGATATCATTCTGTTGGCCTCAAAGCTGAGATAGCCTCTTTTAATTTTACCTTTTAACGAACTCTGCATAAGCATTGTTGGAGATTGCCTGAGAACAGGAATTTCCTTACCAATGACTGCTTCACTGCAATTGTTGTGCAAATATTTAATCTTTCTATGTCTCTTCACTTCCTCCTAGAGTGAATTGTTGATTCATGTAAAAAAGATGAGGGGATTCAGTACAAGAGTTGATAGGTATCGACAGGTATCAGTGGCTGACGTGGAAATGGGCCCGCCTCCATAGATACTGTATGAATGAATGGTACTTGTTCCCTGAGATTGCAAGTAATACAGTACTTATGATCAAACATAAAGTAATTTGATTATAGAGACTTAGTAAGTGACATAAGCAGTGATATTGCTTCAGGGGAAGTTCCTCTGTGAACTGCACAATGTTACAACTCACAAGCTTCTCCTGTATTCAGTATCATCCAACTCATCAACTCTCTTGTTGTCTCCCACATTTTGGTGTGTTTGGTGTGTTTTTTTTTTCTCCCTTTCCACATTTAGTAGGGGTATTAATTAATAACCCAGCAAAAAACCTCTATACAGCTCCATTTCCAATAAGGATAACTTAGTTTCTTTATCACTACCATTAACGTTTTCCAAAGAGTCACCCAGGATGTTGTCATGTCAGACGGCTATACACCACCATTTAAAGGGTTAAATTTTTGAGAATAATTGAAAACTTGGTATTTATGATCACAACTGAAGTGGAATAAAAGATTTATGAAAAAAATGGGAAAAAATATTAATGTATGACGTTTTTAGGTTGTTTTAAAAGTGGACAAATATGTCCACAATCCCAAATTAAGGATTTTTTTTTTAAATCAGACATAGCAAAAAAACTACAAATCCCTAAAAATCGAGATTTTGCACATCGTTGACGTATCCCACACCGCAATTATCCATGCTAAAAAATTCCAGTCTGCATTTCAGATATTAAAAATACTGGCACCTAAAATGTTAAAATTCGCACTCAAAAGGTTCAAATTGGCATCTAAAGGGTTAAATTTAAAAAAAAATAATTGAAAACTTGGTAGTTATGATCAGAACTGAAGTGGAAAAAAAGATTTATGAAAAAAAATGGGAAAAAAATATTAATGTATGACGTTTTTAGGTCGTCTAAAAAGTGGACAAAAATGTCCACAATCCCAAATTAAGGTGTCTTTTTATATCAGGTATGAGGGTTAACACCTGTCAAACTGCCATAGATATTGCGGCTCCACTAAAAACCAGACAGCAAAAAACTTTATCGGAGCCCTGGCTAAACGAAACAACCCGTGCTGCCAGACGAGAGTGTCGGAAAGCTGAACGAAAATGGAAAAAGGACAAATTGCAAGTGTCTTTCCAAATATTGAGGGACTGCTGGCGTCATTACCAGTATACTGTGAAAGAGGCCAAAAGAAAATATTTTTCTGATATTGTTATGGTAAACAGCCACCAGCCTCGTGTGTTGTTTAAAGTCATAAACTCTGCACTGAATGCACCACAGACTGTTGGCCTTGAGCCCTCCCCTGCAATGTGTGAAAATTTCCTTCAAATCTTTATTGATAAAGTCGCTTCGTTGTGAGCTCGTTTCGCCTCCAGCCATTGACCCTTCAGTCCTTGTTCCTTGTGCTGCTAAAATGGACACCTTTGAACCTGTGACCCTGCCTTTTGTTCAGGATATTGTTAAGCATTTGAAACCCTCAGGTTCTCCTGCTGATATCGTCCCTTCACAACTTTTTAAAGGTTTTCCAGACGGTTGGACCTTCTTTTCTTGAAATTATTAATAGCAGTCTGTCCTCTGGTGTGGTCCCTATAAATTTTAAACATGCCATTGTGCAACCTTTATTAAAAAAAACCTGGGCTGGATCCCACTGTGCTGACAAATTTCAGGTCTATCTCTAAAGTGCCTTTTCAGTCTAAAATCCTAGAAAAGATTGTTTACTGTCAGCTCATGGATTTTTTAAATGAATATAATATTCTTGAGACTTTCCAATCCGGTTTTAAAACATTGCACAGCACCAAATCAGCACTTTTAAGAGTTTTTAATGATATCTTTTTAGTCACTGACTCTGGTCAATGTGCTGTTCTTGTACTCTTAGATTTAACTGCAGCATTCGATACAGTGGACCACGACATTTTGATCACTCGCTTGGAGCAGTGGGTAGGCATCCTTGGCACAGCGCTTGAATGGTTCAGGTCCTACCTGTCAAATCGAACCTTCTGTGTCACCCTTCACGATTCTGTGTCCTCCACTGCTCCCCTCTCATGTGGGGTACCACAGGGTTCTGTGCTCGGCCCTCTTTTGTTCTCCCTATATTTATTACCCCTTGGTTCTATCCTAAAGAAACACGGCATCTGTTTTCACTGTTATGCAGACGACACCCAGATCTACGTCCCCCTCACAAAATCAGACTCCTCTGTCAAGCCACTCTTAGACTGTCTAGATGACATCAAAGCCTGGATGTCTTTGAATTTTTTAAATTTTAATGAAAAAAAGACAGAAGTGATGGTCTTTAGTGGCACTTCCATGACCCCCCTAGTTGAGCTGGCTTCTTTAGCACAATATCGCAAGCAAATTGTGAACAACCTAGGGGTCAAAGTGGATGCAGAACTAAAATTTGACAGCCAGATCACAGCGGTGGTAAAATCAAGCTTCTTCCAGCTAAGGCAGCTGAAAAAGATTAAATCAATCACTCAAGGACGTCTTTTTGAGACAGTGATCCACGCCTTCGTGACCTCCCGCCTAGATTATTGCAACGCACTTTACGTCGGGGCTGGTGCGTCCTCCATTGCTCGTCTGCAATTAGTACACAACACTGCTGCACGTATTTTAACTGGCACCAGAAAGTTTGACCACATTTACCCCATTTTAGCCTCACTCCACTGGTTGCCTGTCCATTTCAGGATTCATTTTAAAATTCTTTCATTTGCTTTTAAATCCTTAAATGGCCTTGCTCCACTTTACCTCGCTGAATTATTACACCCGTACACGCCTAGCCGCTCCCTCAGGTCAGCTGACCAGTTGTTCCTGTCAGTACCTCCTACTAGGCTTAAGCTCAGAGGGGACCGAGCTTTTGCAGTGGCAGCCCCTAAACTGTGGAACGATTTGCCGCTGCACATTAGGCAGGCCTCATCACGCCTTCTTAAAACCCACCTCTTTTCTTTGGCATTCGACACCACATAGTGTGACGGTTTTGTGATTTTTATGTCTATATTTTTATCTGTTTTTTACCTGATTTTATTTTCTATTTTATCTTATTTTATTTTAACTTATTGTAATTTAATTTATTGTAATTTATTCTATCCCATTGTGTTTATTGGTTTATTGTGCTTCGGTTGTGCTTTTATCTTTCTGTGCAGCACTTTGGGAACCTTGTGTTCATCTTAAAATTCTGCTATATAAATAAAGAGGATTGGATTGGATTGGATATCTCTGGAAGCTGAGAGCAGCTGTGGTCCAAATATTTATCCTTAAAATGTTTTTATGCTTCATGTGTCATTACCGTAGGAATTAGTTGCATTTATGCACAAACAGGCTATGTGAAACAGTTGTTAACTTGATTTGTGACTGAAGAAGGAATTGTGGGCACCATGGTAGTTAAGAGGTTAAGACACATACTGTGTGTCTTTGTATGTATATAAACACTAAGTGTGTAAATTAGTATGCATACATGGAATTTGACTTGGTTTTAAGTTGCTTTTATTTTGCATACAGTTCCAAGAGCACACGTAGTGCAGTAAATATTGAATTACCTGTGTGTACTTAACCCTCTGGGGACTAAGCCATTTTCAGCTCGTTTTTACTTCTTTAACATTTGGGCTTATAAACAATACTTAATGCATATGGAACACCATGTTTGGTATATATAGATTCAGGAGAACCTAGGCTATCATAAGCATTCATGTAATTTGCTAAAAAAGGAAGTATGAGTGAAAAATCTACAATACACGAAAAACGAAAAGTAGATTTTTGTCATTTTTTACTCAAAATCACACCTCAAACAGTACTAGTGAAGAGTCTTTGAATGAAAATATTATTTTTCAATCCCTTTGCCTGACATACATATGCAGTTTTTCAACCAAATATGTGAAGAACAATAAAATAATGCCATTTCAATAAAAAAGGTCCCATGCGTTTTTGCCTCATTTTCCTAAGGCATGCCACTTAGCCAAGCAAAGACACTCCAGAAAGTTGAGAGGAACCTGTCATTCAATAAAAATAGTATTTATGAAGTTATTCTGTCACTTTGCAGTCACTTTGGGCCCTCTGTCACTCTGCTCTGTGTGCTCCCTGCCCCCTGCACTCTGTTCTACACTGTCTACGCTGGCTGTTGTCTCACTCAATTGTCCGTCCCCCACAAGACCCCAGAGTCCTTTGATTGGCTAGAATACGTCATAGATACCCTCTACTGTAAAGTTTTTCCATTCGTTGACTGCACTTACAGTCGGAAGTGTCGGACAGACACAACACAACCGCACATCTCCATCTTCACCGGAATCTCAGGAAAACAGTGCAAAAAACACATCTCTCTATCATAAACCGTTTCGGAGATATTCACAGATATGTAAAACTTTAGACTATTTGGGCGGATCCGCCCAATCCGTCCTCAGAGGGTTAAACTATAAATTTATGATTTATAATTTGTAGGTACTATCATAAGCAAATATGCCATTAAAAAAACAAAATGCTGATGGTACTCACGTCCACTTTGAGTGTGGGGTCAGTGGGGATGGGTAGCAGCAGATCTCTGCAGACAAACTCGCCCTTCTCATTGATGCGAGTCTTGCCAGAGTTTCTTTTTTTTTAAGAAAACAAAAAATTGAAAAATCCTTTAATTATGACTCAACACAAGTTTTATTATTGCACTATTTTGCTACGTCAGGTGATCTGGTCTCCACAGTCGCCCAACCTAAACCCAACTGAGATGGTTTGGGATGAGTTGGTCTGTAAGAGTGAAGGAAAGCAGACAACAAATGTTCAAACAAGACTGTTGGAAAACCTATTCCAGGTGACTATCTCATAAAGCTTATCAAAAGAATGAAAGAGTGTGCAAAGCTATCATCAAAGCTAGTTTGAAGCATCCTTTGACTTCCTACATACATAAGTCAGTTGAGTCTTTGTGACTGAAACTACTGCCATCTGTATCAGAACAGGACTTGCTCAGTAATTTTATAACAATTCATTCTCTGGAGAGCAGGAAAATGATCAAGATATGAGCAATAAAGCATAAAATAACTCACAACATATTAACTTACTCTTTAAAAATATTCAGTATTTGTTCCAAAGATGCGTCAACAGGCTGCACATGACTCCCACATTAAAAATTCTTCAGGATCAGCCGAGACAGAAACCAATTAATGATGTAGAACAGTAAAACTACACAAAATGAGCAGAAATGTTTGTTTTTTTAAAAAACATTTTATTGTACCATTGACCCTGTGTTAACCTACATGAAATACTAGAAAACACGTTGAAAAATGTTCCAGTTATGCTGCAGTGCATTGCTGTGCAAAACGGGTAAAAATTTGAGACTAAAATGGTGGCACTATATTGTCAAGCTTGTCAGTTTTCTTATGAGGGTACGCAAGCAACGTAGCTCTGGTTGTCTTACCTTCATAACTTAGGAGTAAACAGACATTTTGAGAGTAGGACTAGTTCCAAAGGAAAGACCAAACATGGCAATCCTGCTGCCAAGGACCTGAGGATGCTGCTCCAGGACTCTATAGGCTGTCTGCAGCAGAAAAACATGTCAGAAGACAAACTGTTACAGCTCTTACAGTTTACATCTAATCTAATGTGCCTTACACAGAACCATCTGGGAAGTCATCCATGGAAACTGAGAAAGGGCAGGCACTTTTAAAAAATACTTGGCAAGTAAATGGATGAATCATCTGTCTATTGCGTCTATCACAGACTAAACTTCAACCACTCAGATCAATGAACCATATGATGTAAGACAGAAGAAGAGAAGAGCAAAACCATATTTTTCAATAAGAAAAACCCTCAGTGCCTATTTTGCTTTTGTTTAATGAAGAAATATTCTCCAGTTTTGATGTGACTCAAGAGCCATTTTGAAGCTCAAAATGTGTCTGTGGCTCGGGTCGCTGCCATGTTAGTAGTCCTGCCTCTTCTTATCTAAAAACATGGATCATCGGTGGACCTGAGGCTGAATGACACCTAGGTACACGAACAAGCCACCTGTGATAACACCCTCCTGTCAATCAATGGCTCAATCAATCAATCAAGTTCTGCAGTCATCTTTTAGGACTTATAATTTTTGGCTGTATGAATAAAGGTAACTCTATTTGAAGGACTCAGGAATTGTTTCATCTAGTTTTCATCTAGCTTTCCTGTCTTATCTTCTTCATCTTATTGATGAATCTTTGCCTTTTATTTCTGATCTCCTGGTTTCGAATTTTGCTTGGCTTTTGATTAAAACGTCTAATAACTTTTATTCTAATGTAACTACCTCTGAGTCATACTTTCGAGATCAAGTTCTTGGATCTATTTGTTCTGTGCCACAATCATTATACCTTCATCCAATCAAAGCTGCTGCCACAGGCTGTTAACCTAGTTTACAGTTATATTGCACCATTGAAGTTACTCGTTGATTTGAAGATTTTATTGATTAAAATCAAAGCCATATAGGGCCAGGCCCTGTGCTACATGTATATGGATAGTCTGATATCATTTAAGTAAAGATATAATTAGAATAATAGTAGTATTCACATTAGGTCAAACCAACAAAGACTTTCATTTTTTAGGATAAAGTGAATGATGTTGATTGCACAGGGTAATGGCTATAAAATAATGACACCATCTGGTGTAAACAATGCAAACAATAATACCACCTGAATACGCCCTAGCGGTCAGAGCAGTCTGTGGTCTGAGTAAAGGTGAATGAACCTCTGAACCAGTTTTATTGGTTTATTGACACACAAACACACAGATAACAGACACACATCCTGGTGTGTGCAGCAAAGACTTTCATCTCACACTACTCAACACAATCCTGACAAAATGAGACTCTCGCACCCAAAATCATATTACCAGTATGAAGGTTGCAGTTCATGTTCTAGTGAAATCACTAGATTAGTGGAAACGTACGTCTGTCAGTTTGTTGTAAAGCTTTGCTGCTCCTTAGTGGCCGTAATATCTGGATTTTTAAAAAATCCTTTAGTATTCTGAATGAACATTGAAACAAGTTTCTTTTTTTCCCCATCAAGTTTACCTCAAAGTACTGGTTGTCCACCATCTTCCCGGTTTCCATGGTGATTTTAGGTGTCAGGTAGTCAAGGGCCATGGTGGCAAAGCCATGAGAGGCCAACAGCGCTGCACGGTACTCCACCAACTTTCCTCCACCCCCCCACAGATCCAAGACACCAGGAAAAGGTCCCGGGCCTACAGGCAAGTCAAAATAACAAAAACAGTTCACAGTTTAGACAACTATGTTGTATATTTATGATTATAGATTTCTGATGAGTGTTTCTTGGCTTTATTTTTTACTTGGTTATTTCAACAGTACTGGCAACTTGTACTTACTTACACTGAACTATACTAAAGGTAACTTTCATGGTTAATGGTAGTCCATTGGTTTTTGTTGCTCAAAATGTCACACTTGTGCTCCACCCGCAAGACCCCTTCCTCCAGACTCTCCTCTGGTCCTACCTGAGGGCAGGAAGAGTGTGGCAGTGAGCCCGTTCTCTGTGATTGGGATCCTGCGGACACCAGGCACCATGTACCAGCGCTCCACCAACACCCCAGCCAGTGGCACCTGATCCATGAAGCCCTCAGTCTGGTGACCCTGGTACACTGAGATGGTGACCTCCATGGGAATCTGGACGTTCACCTTCCTCAACCTGAGGTTGATGATGGGAAAGAGTCAACTCTGACACAGATAAATGACTGATAATTAATTCACTATTGATTAGTGGACAGCTCCATCCTTGTTGAGCTACCTGAGCCCAGGTTTGCTGCCCGGAACTGGTCTCAGACTCCACAGCAGACCCATCTGTTCAACTCCAGAATATGTCCCACCCAGACTGGGATCCTTTGAAACTGTAAAGGTATGAAAAATTAATTCTCATTTTACATTCTTTCCATGTAGTTCCATCGTCTTCTAAAAAATATTTTCATTTCTAAATAAATGTTCTAGGTGTAGGCATTGAACCATGTACCATTCACAGTCCCAGTGGCATTGGCGGTGTAGTGACCGAATGCCTCCCAGTTGTGCCCATCATCACATTTATGAAAGGCATGGACAGTCAGCTGGGAACCAGATGAGACATTCTGGACAAGGACAATAAACTTCTCATCCACGAGTCCTCTGGACGGATGAACCGACAGCTTCACACAGTTTTGCTTCATGTCCATCCTGAACTGAGCAGATAGATTCTGATAACCAGAGACATCACAATGACCAGAGACAGATATGTCGAATGATGGAGATTTGACTGGACAGAGTCTTTTCTCACAATGGGGAAAATTTAAACAGATCTCTTTCAGTTTTTGCATTCATTAAGACGTTAGTTGTTCCTTTATGGAAATTCCTCTTTACAAAATACTCAACACTCCTAATACACAAGTATTGTCTCACAATGTTGCCTTTACTTAATTATATACTGCAGATCTTTTCAGGAAATTCTTAAAACCTCAGCCTACTGTTGGTTAGTTAATCTATAAGAATGCATTGTATTCTTATTATACAGTATATATAATACAGAAATATAGTGTCTGAATTGCAGTGGAGCAGAAATATTAGAAAATAAAAAAGTATCTCAAATTTCAGTGCAGTACCTAAATAGATGTACTTTGTTACTTTCCAACACTGATTTTATAAAAAACAAACATCACACAGAAGCCTGTTTTTTTTAATTAGATTTATTTTAAATGTGCAATTTAACAGTACTGCTCTATGTGGGTCAAATCCAGTCAGCTTGTTTGCTTTTACTCCTTCATTCAGATTGATAATAGTATTAATATGAGAATATACACAACCGCAGAAACATCTGTCATTTACAGACTTCTGCAAATATTAATAATCTAGATCAACGTACTCACCTGTTAATCTAGGCTCAAAGTGAAAAAAAAGCAACAAAAACATCTTATGTCCTATCCCAAATGTTGTAATTATTCCTTGAATTACATGTATGAACTATACCTCAGAGCTGTTGCCTTCAGGTGTGTCGTCTGTATCCCCTCTGTGACTGTGACTGACTCATTATTTAACCTTCTGAAGTTCAGCTTCAGTCTCCTCCCACAGAAACATCACAGGGACTTGACACACCAGAATAATTATCTACAGGTTCACCTTATCTATTATTACCTAATAAATCATACTAAATTACAACAATACTGCACAACCTGTCTACAGTTTATCCATTTTGTTATTACTGTACACCAGTCAACAGACATGCAACGTGTCTGTGTTACTCTCTGCTGGAAAACCCATAACTGTTTTTTATATGTTACATTTAGTCTAAGAAGAAGAATTCCATTGCCAATCTTTCTTTAATTGTTGTGCATCTGACAAATAAAAAAACAGCTAAATATAAGGAGTGATTCAAACGCCACATGAGCCTGCTCAGCCGAAGTATTCAAGCACAAATCCCTTTGCTGGTGCTGATGGGGAAAAAATACTGCGTTAAAGACAGTGTATTCAGCCTACAGAACACCATCAGACTCGTGTCAAGGTGAGCAGTGACTCTGCTGTCCTGACCAGTTCTGCAGATATTTTGATTTGTCCAAACAGGAATAGCACAGGTTGAATTAATAGCGTTAAAATGATGGCTACATTCCATTTAGGTGAACCACTTTTTGGGCTCTGCTATAGTGCTTGCCAACTCACTGGCAAGCACTATAGCAATTATTAAGGTTTTATTAGGTATTATATTATAATAGGTAATAGGTATTATTGGCAATTATTAAGCTTAATAGATTAATACTTAATGGAATATCCTCTATTCACAAACCTTACATGGACCTTGTCTATGTTGTATGCAGAGAAAGTGTGGTTTAAAACTTATCTCCAATATGCTGTGAATAATAATTCAGACATGTCCTATTGTCACACGTATAATTCCATTGCTGCTAAATTCTGCAATGCTTTTCCCTCCTCTGACATAGGTTCTGGCTTTACATTTCACGACCTGGCTCCAGATCATACCTATGTATGTATGTATGCCTGTTTGAACTTGTCTGACTAGTCTGAGGTCATCAGGTAGGAAACTTTTAGCCAGGTGTAAGACTAAAGGGTGCCATGCTTTTACTTTTAAGGCACCTTAATTCTGGCGCAAACTGCCCCAAACACTCAAGACATACAAGCACCTTCTTTTAAATCTCTTCTGAAACAACTTTTTAAATTATCTTATTTCATTAATTAATTAAACTAATTCAAATATGTATGCTACTTGTTTATGCATGTTCATGTATTCTTGTATGCACTTGGGTCCTTGTGGACTTCAGAAACATCATCAGTCTCAGCCCACGTAGGATGCATCAGATCAGATTCTCCAGCATTAATTTCAACATTCAAGCCCGCTGGAAAGCCCTTAAGAAAGAGGCCAACAACAAAAAAGTTTTTTTTCCAATTTTCGTATGTTATTTCAACACTGAATTCACAACATTTGAGGTGAGAATACAGGCCGTTTTAACGAGAATTTCTGACAAACAGAAAATGTGCTGTTTTACTGTTTTTACAGTTGAGAAGCTGGAGCTTGATTGCTGTTTTTGGTTGTCAGCAAATACATACTATAAAAATATGAAAGCAAATATAGTAAAATCAAAAAATGAATCAAAGTTGTGTAAACTGTAATCTGGTGAATGACGTAAAGTTGTCTGGTCGGGTGTAGTTGTGTTATTGCAGTGTTTACATTGTCCCCTTAAAAAAAATAAAACAACTGAAGCAGGATATAAGGGCACTGTTATAAATATACATTATGTTGTACATTACAGTTGTGGAGTAATCAGCTGAATTTAAGGTAGTCTTGGGTGATAAAGCCTGCCTGTTATTTAAAGCACTGCAGACGACAATCTCTGTGCTAGAGATATTGTATAATAGCAGCAAGAACTTGTCGTCTCAAACCATCAACACCGTTCTGTGTACTTGTTAACCTGGGAGTTCATTCATCTATCGACTAGCCAGAACATTCGTCCCCAAGGACACACATCTGTTCTTTGCATACTTGATTGTGATAACAATTGTCTATGGGGAAAAATAGTATTGTTTTTGCTTTACGAATCTCTACTCGTCTATATAATCATTAGTTATTGACTTGGTTACAGGTGGGAAAATGAAGTTGCACCAGTGTTTGTGCCGCCGTACAGATTCTCCCTCAGAAAGATCAGCATCTTCCTCCAGGCGTCTTCCTGAGCACGAGAATGTGCTGCCGTCTCTCCGCCCCACAGAACCATCACTGCAAAGACAACAGGAAACTGAAACATCTGTCAAGACTCGTGCCTGAATTCTTGATTTTGGCATCTTCACCTCGAATCATTCAGTTTCTTGTCACTGTCTACCTTTCTGACGTGTGTGGACTGTTATGAATTTGCTGAATCTGGCATGTGGCGTGTACGGAGGTTCAATGAGGTGACCAGCATTCGGATACGACAGGACAGTCAGCAGATGGCTATTCCCCGCCTTCTCCATCATTTCCTTCATCTGGAAAACAGGAAATTAAAAAGAGAAATCAAATTTTTGTCAGATGGTTTCATTTTCTTTTAAGCTGTACTCCTTTCATATGATTTGTTCATTTGTATATATGTATGTTTAATAGGGTTTTGGCTGCTGTCATTTGGCAGCGTGAGGCCAAAAACTCCGGGAAATAACAATCTGACTCGTAACTTCTCGAAAGTCCAGAAGCTTATGAGCTAGTTAAATAAATGTTTTAGGACACCAGCTTAAACATATAAAATTCAGCATTTTTCTAAGAGCTTGAGAATGTCTTCATTAATAGACTTTTTAAACTTTAAACTTGTTTTTTGTGTGATTTGTTTTTATCTAAAGTACCATCTTTTAGATAGTGACCTATACGTGTCAGCAAATTCTCTCATGCTCTCTTCCTTTCCTTGCTCTGGGGTCCTGACTTCTGCCAACTTAATGTAAAAATCTTCCGACAAGAGCAAAGACTGAAATGTGGTTTCAAATTCCAAGTCGAAATTTGTGGCGCGTCACATCCCACCAATCACAAGTACTTCCTTGAAGCACATTGCAAAGAGTGGCAATGATCTCACAACCTGTAAGTTGGTGTAGTAATCTTGTTCTTGGAAAATGTATTTTAACTGGTGTTGTCTCACTCTGTGTAAAGAAGGATGATAAACTACAGGAAAAAAATGAATAAATGATTGGAGACACATAATGAATGCAGATGCTTCCACACGGGTGCACTGCATGGTACAATTAAACAATTGTGGCGTGTACAAAATGCTGAGCATGCCCAACTGATTCTGATTTTGTATCAAGATGGCAAGAGGAAAAGATCTAAATGACTTTGAAAGGGGGTTATTGTTGGGGCACGGATGGCGGGAGCTACCATCACAAAGACTGCTCAACTGGATAATGTTTTAATTGGAACATTGACTCATCCAGTGGCTCTGTTATGCTGGGGAGCATTTTGTTGGAATGGTTTGGGTGCACTTGTCCCTTTAGAAGGAAGGACTCACTGCAAATCAATACAAAGTGAGTGAGTAATCACCTTTATTCTCTTCCGAGATGACAATGCCCCTATCCATAGGGCACATTCGCTGAATTATTTAGGTTGATTAAAATCCAAACAAAAAATGACCAGCAAGAAAACAGAGAAAACGCAGTTCATTGGATATAGCTTAGTTCAAAATACAGCAAACAAGATAATTTAACAGTTCAATATATTGTTTTGCATGAGATCTTGGACAATATAAAATAATATAAAATATGCTCCATAGCTCCATAAAAATCATTTGTTACTGAAAAATACACATTTTTCACAAACACAAACACAAACTTTTACAATATGTGTTTGCTATTACTATAAAAAACAATTAAATGTTTGAAATGTAATAACCTTCAGTAAGCTCAAAATGGCTATGTAAATGTAAAAAAATCAGACATTAAAAACACTTTGTACAATGATTCTTTTAATTTATATTGGACATTTTGGAATGCCATATATCTCAATAACTATTCAGTCTCCTCTCACTTTCAGTCAGGTTTAATACTGTGACCTCAAACCTTTGGGCCCAGCTTATGACTAACAAAGGATGTTGTCATGTCAGTAAACTCACATCCATTGCAGACTCGTAGGCGGGCCAGTTCTGATCGTCCTCACCTACAACCAGTAACAGAGGACACTGGAGTCGTCCAACCTGCTCAGACACAAACAGCAGTAGCATTTCAGCTTTTTCACTGACTGCAGCTTCAAATATTTTTCACCTGATAATGTAAATCAACTAACAAACAATAGTAGCATTTCAGCTTTTAACCCGCTTCAAATATTTATGCATCACCGGATCACATGTAGAATCATTTATCTGCAGATTTTGAGAAATTTCTCAAAGCTAGAGAAGGAAATTTACCTTCAAATACAAAAACAATTACAAAACTGTGTAAGGAGGAGACAGAGATTCTGGCCAGTGGTACTCACGTCCACTTTGAGTGTGGGGTCAGTGGGGATGGGTAGCAGCAGATCTCGCCAGATAACGTGTTCCTCCTCGTTGATGCGAGTTTTCCCAGCGTTTCTGATTGGACGAGAAATTAATAAATAAAGGTGAAAACTTCTTTATCTTCCCCAATTCTGACAGGATCTCAACTCAGACTTAGACTATTGGTGACTGGGATATCTAAACTCTGAAATAAGCACATGGAATTATGTGGAAAAATGTGTGCCTCGTCAAGAGTTAATTAGTAGAATTTTTGTCATTCTTAATGTGTTTGAGATCATCAGTTGTGTTGCTCAGAGGTAGTGTTGCCACAAAGTAAATTGTTCTATTCAACTGCTGTAGTAATTCGTATTATGGCAGGAAACTGAGAGAAACTCAACTAAGTAAAGAAACAACAGTCCATCATTATTTTAAGATATGCAGATCATTTAATGTCCGCAGGGTTAATCTACAATGTAAAAAGTAATAAAAAATAAAGAACATTAAATGAGAATGTCTGCCCAATTTTTTGACTAGTACTGTATACCTACAAACACATTATATAATATATATACTGTATATAGTATATGTACACATAGACATACATACATACATACAATATAAGTTTGTCCTGTAGGTGGTGATAACGTGGTTGATCAAAAATCATAAAGTAACTCACAGCTGATAAACTTACTCGTTAAAACACGTCAGTATCTGTTCCAAAGATCCGTCAACAGGCTGCACGTGACTCCCACTGATACACACCGCGCACCTGAGCTGAGAGGCCACACACACACAGACAGACACATCTATATGAACATTCACCCCCGAGCGAGGCACGAACATTCTCTAATTGCCCGGGTAACTCAGGGATGAGCAAACTACTAGCTAACACCTCAGAAACTAAGCCTTGTAAATCAGCAGTGGAGGAGGAAGGAGGCAACTCCAGAGAGGTTGGGGATCAGTAAGCTTGTCTATTATGCACAAGAGGCATCACTTGGGCTTAATTTTGTTGTAGTGATTGTTTTTGTTTGCTTCCTCATATTCCATCAAGGATTTTTTTTTGTTGCTGTTGAGATGAGGACTCATTAATTGTTGTTAAACTGTGGGCTTTGTATTGAGTGCTGACTGAATTTCAAATTCTTGTGTGTTTTCTGCTTCTTGTTGTGCCTAAAAAACCTGGTCAATAGTGATTGTTAAAGGACCATGTACTAAAAGAGATGGGTCCTTCGTAGGGTTGTCTGATAATTAAAATATCATCTTTGTCAGATGTCTGACACCCAGATTCCTAATAAAAATGCTAGTGTACACCAACATTTACCGTTCTGCATTTGATTATTACATTTTTCTTCAGAAATAATTGGCCGATAAATAAGTTATTAACTTTTTCCTGCTTCAAACAGTTAATGTATTAGCCTTTAAAATCCACTATCCGTCGACCTCTACAAACTAACATGTTTTCAGTTAGCTTGCCAACCACAATAGCTCAGTAGTATTTTGCTACAGGTGTGTAGTGACTGCCACAAACTGTATCTAATGAGGATATGCAAGTGATTTTGTTGACTTACCCGAAGCTGCATTTTAGACTGTTAGAGCTTCAGTAATCGTCACTGAAGAAGTGGAGCTACATTAAGCTACGTCAAGATGATGAAAGTAACTTTCAACTTTGGTTGTCTTACCTTTATAACTTGGGAGTAAACAGACAGTTTTAGGGTGACACTGGTGCCCAAGGAAAGACCCAACATGGCAATCCTGCTGCCAAGGACCTGAGGGTGCTGCTCCAGGACTCTGTAGGCCGTCTGCAGCAGGAAAACATGTCAGAGAAATAACTGTTACAGCTGTAACACAGAGGCCAGGGTTTGAACATTTTGTATTAACATGCATATCATCAAAAAAAAATGTTCTATTGTAGAGCATAAAACATTGCATGACTTTTTGCGTTTCTTGCACTACAATTACTTCACTGCTACTTTATAAAGTGATAATACATGTTTCTGCCAGTTTGTGGTGTCCTTGAGTTATTTTCAGGTATTCTGAATGAACGTTGGTTAGATTTTTTTTTACCTCAAAGTACTGGTTGTCCACCATCTTCCCGGTTTCAATGGCGATTTTAGGTGTCAGGTAGTCAAGGGCCATGGAGGCAAAGCCATGGGAGGCCAACAGCGCTGCACGGTACTCCACCAACTTTCCTCCACCCCCCCACAGATCCAAGACACCAGGAAAAGGTCCCGGGCCTACAGGCAAGTCAAAATAACAAAAACAGTTCACAGTTTACACAACTATGTTGTGTTATTGCATCTGTTTCACGTTTGATGTAAAAGATTTCAGGTTCATGAACTTCATGGTTAACGGTAGTCCATTGTTACTCAGAATGTCACACCTGTGCTCCAAATACTATTCTGGTCCTACCTGAAGGGAGAAAGAGGGTTGCAGTGAGTCCACCCTCTGTGATGGGAACCCTACGGACGCCAGGCGCCATGTACCAGCGCTCCACCACCACACTGGCCAGTGGCACCTGATCCACAAAGCCCTCAGTCTGGTGACCCTGGTACACAGAGATGGTGACCTCCATGGGAATCTGGACGTTCATCTTCCTCATCCTGAGGGATAATGGGAAGTCAACTCTGACAATGATAACTGATCCATACTGTTTGGTATCATCTGGACAGCTTCATCCTTGTTGGCCTACCTGAGCCCAGGTTTGCTGCCTGGAACTGGTCTGAGGCTCCACAGCAGACCCATCTGTTCAACCCCAGAATATGTCCCACCCAGACTGGGATCCTCTGAAACTGGAAAGCATGAGGCATGAAAAATGATTTCTCATCTTGATGTTCATTCTTTATTAAAGTGTTTGTCTGCAATTCATACACTTTTCAATACCTGTAAAAATTTCTAAATTAATTTTCCTAGATGTATGGATGTATGAACATTGAACCATGTACCATTCACAGCGCCGGCGGCATTGGCGGTGTAGTGACCGAATGCCTCCCAGCTGTGCCCATCATCACACTTGTGGAAGGTGTGGATGGTCAGCTGGAAACCCGGTGGAACATTATGGACCTGGACGATAAACTTCTCATCCATGAGTCCTCTAGACGGCTGAACGGACAGCTTCACACAATACTGCTTTCTGTCCATCCTGAACTGGGCAGACAAAACAATATGTCAAAACATGGAAAATAGTACATTTTGCTCCTTTAAGTTAGGTAAGTTGGACAATTTCACAAAGTATATATATTTTTTCCTTTTCTGTCCTGCAGATTATGAACTGTTGGACCACATCTTTGACAAGATTTTCTGCAGGCAAGGCTACAACTTACATATTCTCTTTGTTTACAAATCAATGACTCTGTTAACCTGTCACAACTAATTAAACACACATGCTGTCTCACAACATTGTCTTTACTTTCCCTATCATTTGTACTAAATTGGAAATAATTCCATGCTATAAAATAAAGGGACCTTAGCCTACTGTTGTTGTTTTTTTTTTATTTTTTTTTTATGTATTTTGAAAGAAATCTCAAAATTGCCTTCACACAGACTTTAATCTATAAAAATGCATTATATTCTCATCATACATTGTGTTATGTATCAAAAATCTTGATAAACTATTATAACTACAAGTATTCAATGAGTGTAGTGGAGTGAAAAGTACAGTATTTCTCTCTGAATTGTAGAGAAATAGGGTGAAGTGTGTGAGTGTGTGACAGATCTGGTCAGTATTAAATAAGAGGGTGTATGTGTGTGTGTGTGTGTGTGTGTGTGTGTGTGTGTGTGTCAGGTTTGGGTTCAAGGTGAGGCCTGTGTATTCTTTAACAGAATAGTAGATCTATTGCCATTTGCAGTAAAATTCATCAACTATGCAGACAACCATAAACTGATAAAGGTTAGTTACTCATCACTGTTGTTTTGTCTGCTTGACTGAACTTAACTTCTTTCCTTCCTCAACTCTGAATATTATCGAATAGTACAGCTCTGGTGATATTTACCTATAATATTCAAGTAAAAGTAGCAATACCACTAAATACTCTGTTGCAAGTAAAAGTCTTGTACTTCAAATTATACTTAAGTCTATGTAAGTTTGGATTGATGTTGAGTAGTTATAGTAGTTATAAATATATCTATATAGGTTGATCCTTATGCAAAATCATAAAATACACAGGATTATCAAATACACAGAATCATCAAATAGTAACTTGTAACTATAATTTCCAGTCAACTGTAGTGTACTATACAATCAAACCTATCCCTCTGAAATATGGAGCAGAAGTAGCATAACCAGCATAAAAAGGAAATACTCAAGTAAAGTAGCCTACAAGTACTCAAGTACAACTGCAGCCTACTTGCAGTACTCGAATAAAACATTCCACCACTTCCATTAATGTCAACAGAACCACGGGAGAGGCTGTTTAAGGTCAGCGAAGCTGCTTCAACAAACACCTTCCTCTCTGGACTCACCTGTGAACATTGAGTCCACTCAAACGTCTCATTTACGGCCCTACTTTACGTAACAATTCATTTCACTACGTGATCGAAATACTTATAAGTCAGAGCAGAGTGAAAACAAACCTCAGCTGTTGTCTTCTGACCTGTCAGTTAGTTTCAGAAAAAAATCGTCACGGAGTTTGCAGACAAGTTGTGACTTTGAATCTGTGTGAATCAAACTCTGCTACAGTCCACTGAGTTTACCTTCGCCGTCTGAAGTCCGGCTACTCCGGGCTGAGGTTTTTCAGTCTCCACCTACAGCAACATCACGGTGACAGGTCACACTAACCACGGCCAAACTTCATATATTAACTCGGTCGAGCTAACTACATGTTTTTTTGCGATACGTATATAGTAGGTATTACGGTAAGACAGTACGAGAAATGATTTCAAAATAAAAGCAACATTCTGGGTGAGAATGAAAAAATAAATAAATAAATAAAAATACAAAACTTTTCATCATATTTACATACATTCACATAACGATAACCAAGTAGTTGTGTATGGGAATGCAAAGTTTAACTGGAATACATTAGATCTACAAACAAACTACCAAAAACATAGATGTAAAAAATATTATTTTTAAAGACAAAATTTGCAATGTGTAACAAAAAAGACAGCAATCTTACTGTATTCAAAAGTGAGCAGTATGACTACATGAAACTTATTATTAGCTGAAAATGTATTCAGCACTTACTTCAGTGTGGTTCAAGAGTGTCTGCTGAAAACACAGAACATGAGAGAGTTTCAAGTTTCCTCATTGTTCCTCTCTGACAAACCAGTTCACTTCATAGTGAGTCTTATTACTCAGACGTGACACATTGACATTTTCCACCTTTATCTGTATGCATATCATAATAAAGAATATTGTTAGAGTATAACAAACAACATGGGGCTGGGTATGAAAAGAATCATGAAAATGAAAATGTCGTAACTCAACATGCCTTATGTTCTTTGAGTGACACTCTGAGGTGTTCATAACATTGTCAAGTTATATTGGTATGTGGAAACAGGAAGTTGCCTTTTAATTTTAAAATGAATTCTGAGTGAACATAGCTCATATCTGACATCTTAGAAGGATTTATTAGTGAAATTCAACATCAGGCTGTCCTGATCTTGTGTGAGTGACATTCTGGGTAGGTGTACAGCCATTTGGAACTTGATTCATCTTTCTTTTTTCTTTTTTCTTTATTTTTTGACTATTCACAATTGTAATGAAAAGGCCTCGATTTTTTAAAGCTTCGATTGACGCTTTTATTTTGAAATCAGTTCTCGCACGCTCTTACCGTAATGGCGATAACGTACCGCAAAGCTTGATCGTGTTTTTCGAAATGGAGGTTCGCCTGACTGCAGTGAGACTCTTCTGGACACAAGATGACGCCATCGAGTGACTTCATATTTTGTTTTGATCACACACGAGCAGCGTTGAAGTGGGTTGTAGGTCGCGATTTCTCCCCTCTCACTGTTTCACTTTAACTGAGCTGGTTAGTGTAGTTTAATCCTTCAGTGAGGAAGTTATAGCTGAAATGACATTGGCTCAATCTGTCTGTGAAATGTTGTGTGGAACAGATAGCTGATTAAATATGTGCAAAGAACAAATAAAAAAGAGTGATGGAGTTCAAAACTGACTGGTTGGAAAAGAAATTTAAAGCTTTTTGTTAGATTTTCTTATCTTCAAATTAGGCTATTTTTGTCTGACCAACAGTCTAAAACTCCTAAAACATTAAATTTAAGATGATATAAATCAGATAAAAGCAGCAAATTCTCACATTTTTTGAAACAAGAACTAAATGATTTCTGCCATATTCAGTAATTAGAGTCCCATAAATCTGATTCACTGGAACTTTAACGTGCTTTGATCAGTAATATAGGCAATTATCTATGCTAAATACAATGCTAAAGCAGCAGAAAACTATTTTAATGTAAATCAAAATGACTTTTAAATAAATTACAGTTGTGAATCTTGTAGATATTGTGATACTGATACATTATTTGACAAATGTAGAGTTTATGCATGAAAAAGATAAAAAAGGAATAGAGACATTTAGTTATATGTTTACCTCATATTTATTCTCACAAGATGTCATTTCTAAAAAAAAAAAAAAAGATCCCTAAAAAGATTTATTAATATTGTGCATAGCTGTGCACAGTTAAATGGATCTTATTATGCATCTTATATTTCATATGTTATCAGGGTAACTGCTCCCTGTACTGGTGACTGACTTTCAAACACTAACAATGAGTGCAGAATAAATGAACAAAACAATTTTAAATAAATACAAATATTCAGTGTATAAACAAATAAAACAATAAACAAATAAAACAAATGAATGAAATAATAAATGTGCACAAATACATGTATGAATAAATTAATATATGATGCTGATGGAAACGAAAGCACTGTCAGTCTCAAGTCTCCAGACGACCTCACATGCCCTCTGACCTTTGACTTCTGAAGAGAATGGGGGTGGGTGGAGGGTAGATGTTGCTCAACTGAGCGCACAACAACAAAGTGATGTCATCTAGTTGTCACTCAGCACCAAAACATCCATCTGTCCCTTAGGAATCCCTTCTGACTTGAGGGGCCAAAACAAGTACATCAAACATGTACTAGCGTTTCTCAGGATCTTCTGATTGTTGTCTTTGCTGTGGCACCGTTCAGTTTCTTAAACAGCACCAGTGTGTAGAATTTAGAGGCCAGTGTTTAGTCCATCTGCTCTGGGCTACTGTACAAACATGATGATTTAACATGGCTGACTCTATGGAAGAGGGCGTGTGGCGTCTGTAGATATAAACCTCAGTCTATGTGAACAAAAACATAACGCTTCCTATATTCAGGTGATTAGACTATAACGAAAACATATTCTCCACAACCTGGTAATCAGAAAATAGGTTGAGATTTTGCATTTTAGATTAATCTTCAAACTCAGTTAGCAGCACATGTATCAGTAAAGATTGATAGTATTCACTCTTGTTTTAACACTGGCTCCAAATAAAATATAACACACTTCCAAAGGTTCGGTGAGATCAGACAGGAAAAGCAGCCTATGAAAGAAGAAACTGTATTTTTACTCTTTGTTCCTGCTAACCAGACGCTTCTTGATAACAGAGGTAAATGTGTTGTCTGTCTCTGTAGATCACTGGCTCCCAACCTTTTTCCTCCTTTTCTATCATTGAGTAAACTCACTATGTTATGAATTTTATGGATGTTTCCAATTATATTCAGTGCATAACAATAACAGAACAGAACAACTGATCAACAAACAAAAGTTTGTGCCAAAGAAGCGCTTTGGATTCATTTTGGATGGTTGCATTTTGACCCCTGTGAAACTTTGCTGACCCTTGAGTGGTGGTTGGGACCACTAGGTTGGTTACCATTGTAGATCATCTTGATTTATTTCAGCAGTTTATCCTTAAACACAACATGCTGTGATGATAAATGAACCCCAGCTCCCTGCAGCCTCCTGGATGCTATGGCGGTAATCATGCCAATAACAACTCAATGTGAAAAAAACATATTGAGACGAGTTAAGAGGTCAAAGATCAGCTGTCTACGTCCTGATGAAAAATGTCTTGAGCCACGCCTCCTCCTCGTCTGTCCACACACACACACACACACACACACACACACACACACACACACACACACACACACACTCACACACTAAATCAGTGACAACAGAGACTGGTTAAAGGAACCAGACTGAAATGCTCAGCTGCTTTAAAATATATTCATACATTTAATATTCATGGGAGTCACATATCATTGTCTGCTTATTCTGACAGGGGGGAGGGCGGGGTGAAGTGGAGGTTAGGGGGGAGGGGTGTCTCATTCACAACAAAGAGACACAAAGGAGGGGACACCTGTTACCGTCGGGACTGAGACTGTCTGTGTGTTTTGACTGAAATCTGAGGACGAAGAGTTAAATAAAGCATGAAATTGTAAAGCTAAACCATAGTTATGGGATTTTTAGTACTATTTTACTATTTTGTCAGAATTTTTGCCTGTTTTAGCCTAAACTTGTATATTTTCCATTCCTGTACATTATTTAGATAAAGCCACTGGTTTGATAATCTTTATTTTTCTTAATTTTTAGAGCACTTTACTTCTTTTTAGCATAACTGTTACAGACGGTTTGTCTGTAACAGTTATGCTAAAAAAAAATCTTCTTGGAGATGAAAGCTGTAGAGTCTTGCCTGTCTCGACTCATTTTGGTGTCCATCTATCATCACAGTCCTGCAGCAGAGGGCAGTACGAGGGGCACGTCTCTTTGCTTCAGTGGAGAGGTCAGCAGGTTCATCCTCCTCTGCAGACTCCAGATTTTGTTTCTCCTCCCTTCTCTCTCTCATTTTTTTCTACTTCTGTCTCCATTCCTCTCTTTCTCCATGTCACTGTGTCAGATTTAAGGGGGCCCATTGGCAGAATATATGGCAGTTTACACGCCATCATGTGTATGATCAGCTGAAATTAATTATGTTTAGTTACGTCAGAATGAGCCCATCAGATGTCACTAGTCCTCTTCCAAAGAGTCTGCCATGTTGAACCACCATGTTTCTACAGTAGCCCAGAACAGACAAACTAAACTGCCTAAGCTTTAGGCAGGTCCTTTTGTGTTTTTCATGGGTTTTGTTATTCAATTGGTTGCAATCTGTAACCTTGCTGCTAGATGCCACTAGAGTCACAAAAGCAGCTAAATATGTTCCACATTGTCCACTTTTTCCACATTGAAGTTATTTGATTTAGCATGATATATTATTTTGTCAGGACAGCGACAAATGAGACTGATGTTTTAGGACTGTAAACTCTGTGTGTGATTGTTTCTCTTTAAGACCAGTAAGAGCTCTGGATGCTGAAGCAGCACAGAGGTGAAGCGAGGACACTCTGGCTCTGAGTCAAAATTCACACACAAATACCAGCGGAGACAGAAGACATGGGCAGTAGTAACCACAGCAGCTGCACTTATAACTCTACGAGAGAGGAAAGAAAGAAAGAGATGAAGGAAGAGGAAAGAGAGAAGAGGGAAAAAATAAGGACAGAGAGAGAGAGAGAGAGGAAAGAAGAGAGCAACGAAGGAAAGAAAGAAACAAGGGAAGGAAGATAGAAAAGAAATGAAAGAAGAGAAGAGAGATGAAAGAAAAAGAGAAAAATAGAGGAAAGAGAGGACAGAACGTGATGAAGGAAAGAAATAAAGAGAGAGAGGAATGAGGGAGAAGAAAGAAAGAAAGAAAGAAAGAAAGAAAGAAAGGATGTATCCTGAGTAAAGTTGCATCGTACTTATGTCACATCTCCTGTATGAATGGTTTGGCAGCAACACATTTTCTATTAGCCACTTAGCAACACAGCAACCACTTAACAACCGTTTAGCCTAGCAACCTAGCAATGTCCACATCTTGGCAACAAAATAAGAAGTAGTATCATTTACTGAAGTAAAACAGCCTAGAAATAATATTCATTTACAAGTAGAAGTCCTGCATTAAAATCACAAAAGTACAAAAGTATTAACATCAAAATATACGTAAAACACTAAAAGTGAAAGTCCTTATTATGCAAAATGCCTCATTTCAGAATGATGTATATAAATATGAAGCTGCATCCAGCAGCTTAGCTTAGCTTAGCACAGTTACAGAACACAGACAGACAAACAAAAAACAAAACAGATTGTACCTAAATGCAGACCACTAGAGGCAGAGTTGAAGCACTCCAAATGATTGAATGACGCAATACTTTAAAGACTTACAGGGTGGTGAGGCAGGCAGAGGTCAAAAACAGAGAATGCATCCAAACAAACAAATAAATCTAACTGGGGGCAGGCAGAAAAATCAAAAGTCCAAATGAAAGACAAGGTTCACGCAAAAATCTCAAAACACAAGGAATAGCTGAGTGCTTGAAAATATGATAAAGACAAACCGACACAGAGACAGGGCAGGACAGTGAGGCACAGGTGAAAAGTAATCAGGGTCGAACAGACAAACAAAACTGACAGAAAACAAATTAAAGGCAGGAAGTAAAACAAACCAGTACATAACTAAACCGTAACCCAAAACTATGACTGTAATTGTAACTAAATACTACACCCAGCAGCAAGATCCTGGTGTCTGTACTGGATGCCTCAATCCAACATTAACATTCATATTACATAAAAAACACAATATGAATTTTACACTCTGATTTTATACAGATTACAAACAAGATATAAGATACCAATTAATGATCTTTACAGGTGATCATAGGTGAATTTGCTGCCTTTGGACAGAGCCAGGCTAGCAGTTTGGCCCTGTTTCCAGTCTTTGAGCTAAGCTAAGATAACAAGCTGCTGGCTGTAGCGTCACATTTAACGGACAAATATAAGAGTGGTATCTTCTCAATTCTCTGCAAATTAAACCAACAGACTTTTAAATGAGCAAACAGTTTCTTTATATTCATCATGAGTTGACTCGGACTGTGTTTCTGCTGTAAAAAAATTAACAAGCAGTTTAAGATGCTTAAGACTCTTTTTTGCTGCTGTGAGTGATGGCCCAACACACATACACACACCCACACAAACACACAGACACAAACACGCACACACACACACACACACACACCTCCTTAATGCCACATTTGTTTATAGAAGACCAACTCCATGTTGCCTCACTCCATAAATAGGCTCTTTTTCCCCACTGAGAGAGACGACCTTTTGACTGAAAGTCTGAACTCTGTTCGATGGTGATGAGGAGACAGCACTCGTCTTTGTGTTGGGGCCTGTAAAGGGGAGATGTTGGTGGGGGGTGGGTTGTATCTCCTGTTGGATGAGTCCCTTTACATTCAATTCATGTATGTGCAGAGCTGTAAAAATCACCTCTTGTTATATAACACTTGTATATAAAACTTAAAGAGACACATCCATACAAATTACATATTATTACACATTACATACAAATTGTTTTTTTTGCGATTTAGTGCCCACAACTTAAAGTGCAATGCTGGCATGAAAAGTTGAATATGTGCATTTGTTAGAATTACATTAAAACATCAATTAAGTAATAACACAAACATAGCAGCCAGGTAATATAACTTACTAGTCCAACAGCAAAAAGCCCAGCTCGGTGCCTTTCTTTCAGCCTTTTATTTCACAAAGCTCTCACCAACGACTAAGGGGAAACTCAGTGCCAAATTTACTCTTCTCTGGTGGCTTCTTGCTCGCTCCCTCTCTCCTTTTTTCTTCTTGGCTGCCTCCATGAACGTCCCCTTCAGTCACATTGCCTCTGCCATTATGTCCATAGAGACTGCTGAGCCCGGTTATATGCCCAGCTCCAGTTCTGGCATGACACCGACCCCCTGTTAGAATTTACCTGAAAACGTACCTAAAAGTGTTACATACTTCTGGCAGGTGATCGTACACGAAGCAAATAAGAAAGTTACATAGTGTGTGAACAGATATACGAATGACAGAGACACCATTCCCCTGAATACACATTAGTGTAGCATCAACATGATTTCAAATCAGTTTTTTATGCTAGAAAAGTTACACAATGGAGTTTTAAAGGTCCAGATATGACAGCTTAAAACTGAAGACTGTTTTTTGGAAAATCACACAGTAAGGATTTGGTTGATTCTTACTGACTGTCACAGTATGAAAGGTCATTTTGAAGAGAGTTTGGTTTTCTAAAAGCAGCTCTCTAGAGGTCAAAGGTGTCATCACCTCAGTAGCCACAATGGTGCGCTTAAAATCTTTAGTCCCTAAATTACTCCCAACCCCTGTGTTGTTCTGGTCAGTGTGGTCACCTCTTTGAACCTGTGCCTGCTGCAGTTTCTTTTTTGTTTTTCTTCTTATGGTTTTCATTGGTCCGCAGTGTGTTTTCATACCAGATTCACATGCAGCTTGCATAGAAACTAGAGCAGACAGCAAAACTAGAACAAATATACCCTTGCTTTTACCAATCCATCCAAGTGTTTTCCATCACAGTTGTAATTCTAGTGTGTTTCTAAAGCTGTTATTTGTCAGCTAGGAAGATCTCCAAAATAGCCTAAAGAAAGAAGAGCCGGAAAACACTGGAAAAAAACCTCACACACAACTCACCTGCTGTGAAAACTGAATCATGGGTGAAAAATCCAAAACACTTTGTATTTTCTTTTTTGGTGACTTTATAAAATATACTACTGACCAAGAAAGTCAACAGAGAAATTCCGTAAAATTAAAATTGTAAAATAATAAATAACCTGCAGTTTTTTGGCAGGTCACAATTTAAAGACAGTGACATAAACTAAATGAACTACACAAACACACATAAACACAAACACATGCAAAATTACACAGCACCACTAATTTAACCTCCTCCACTCCTTCTACAGCTTCCTATTTACATTTTCCATAACAATCCAAACTTATGTTGGTGAGGATCAGAGGTGGACAGAGTACACAACTTCACTACTTGAGTAAAAGTACAGATACTCCTTGTCAAATATTACTCCAATACAAGTAAAAGTAGCTTAGTTAAAATATTACTTAAGTAAAGTACTAAAGTATTTGCTTAAAAAATTACTTAAGTAAAAGTATTAAAAAGGAAAGTACAGGAAAGGAAAGTAGCTTTTTTGTCATTATACAATACACTGATGTGATTCTGCTACAGACACGTTTATAGCTCAAAAATAAACAAATCAAGGCAAGAAGCCTCAGAACACAGACTCAGCGGCATTCATCAACAAATGAAATTTCTACATATTGTAGTTACATTTGAACACATCATAAAGTATATTTACCCCACCCCTCTCTCTCTCTCACACACTCTCTCACACACACATACACACACACACACACATACCTACCTAACCCCTACCTTGGACTCTTTGATATGAATTGTATAAAAAACATGAACAGAAAGTCAACTTAATCATTCAACTGCACTGCAACAGTTGCCATATTTTTAAACCGTTTAAAAATGCCAACTATGATACTACAAGCTCATACAATTACGTTTAAAATGTTCATCTGCAATTTAACAAACACTAAGCTAGCTAACGTCACTACCTACTTTACATACCGGGACATGCTTTTTCAGGTTGGAAGACGAGTTTTTGTAGGCCGTGATATAATTTGTTCGCAGTAAGCACAACAAACATTTAAACTGAAACGAATCAGTTTTTGTGACAAAAATCTCAAACATGGATTTGAGATAAGGCCACGGGTGCTCGGTGGGAGTTTCTCCATGTGTTTCTCCAGTTTCATTCATTGTATGGATTGTATGGCATGACGTAGTACAGGCACGGCAATACGACTAAGACAAACCATACACGAATCAGCAGAAACAGTTTATTTTCTCAGAATTTTGAAAAAAAAAATAAAAGAAAGAAAAAATCATCAGCTGACGTAAGCTCAAAAGTAGCGAGTAATGAGAGCATCAATAGAAATGTAGTGGAGTAAAAAGTACAATATTTGTCCTTCAAATGTAGTGGAGTGAAAGTAAAAGTATCCCCCAAAAATAATACTTAAGTAAAGTACAGATACTCAAAAACTGTACTTAAGTACAGTACTCAAGTAAATTTACTTCGTTACTGTCCACCACTGGTGAGGATTAGCACATGCTCCAGAATCTGTTTGAAAATATATAAAATGTATTTTGCATCAGATTGTTGAAACAATAATGTAAAATCACTTGCTACACTGAGCTGCAAATCTCTAAAACTTGATCCACGAAGAACTGGAACAGTTAGAGAATATTAAAAGTATTCAGAAGCAGTAGCTTCTGAATTGCAGTAGCAATATCATTGTGTAGAAATATTCTGTATTAGCATCAAAATAAAGTATCAAAAAGTAAATGTATTCAGTACACAGACTGCCCATTTGAGAATATTATATTCCATCATAACTGTTGAAAAAATCACTGAAATGTTGCAGCTGGTAAAGGTGGGGTGAATTTAGACAACTTATATGGCTGCTGCCTTGTGTCAGAATAGCTATTATAATAATTTATTACTATCATCAGCTGCAAGTAACACTTTAAAATAGATGTAAATCAGTAAATAAGTACAATATTTATGTCCAAAATGCAGTGAACTGGAGTAGTTGTAGTAGTATAAAATGGCATTAAATGGACTCACCCAAGTGAAGTACAAGTACCTCAAAATTGTAGTACTCAAGTGCGGTATGGTACTTATTTACATTCTACCACTGGGGAAAAACAAGGAGCCAAGACATGAGGACAATAATGACAATGAGGAACAATAGCCCTTTACTTTGGGCAGGTCAGGTTTCCGTTCAAAAATAAGAAGGTTTGACAAATGCACATCATTTGAAAGTGAATTTTATCTATGAAGGGCAGAAATAGAGACAGTAGACGCTAAAATCATGTGGTCTGATAACCTGATTAATGTCCACAGATAGATGCTCATCCATCACTGAGTCAAAGCTCTGCCTCCTGGCTTCACTCCCAGGCTCAAGCTGGAGGTTGTAGAGGGCGTCGGCCCAAGCGCCGTGTCCCGGCCTGACCCCAGCCTCTCTCTTTATTGTGGGTCAGATTTAGCATCGCTGCCTGCTGCTGGCGTCGTGCCCAGACGCCCGTGGTGCCTGGCTCTGCCTGCCGTTCACCTCCATCGTCATCATCGCTCAGTGCCAAGAGGAAACAGAGGCTGCTCCAGGAAACAGAAGCTCTGTGTGAGGACAAACACTGGAGTTCACACTGAACCAGCAGCAGTGAGAGACACACTGACTGTATGAGATGAATCAGATTTCCATTTCCATTTATAAGTCACATCCTGATCATGATGGAGGGCATATAGTTGTACACATTATATCTTAAATTCTGCTTTTTCTCTTTCCCTAAATTTCCTCTCTTTTTCCTAAATGACTAATTTCTATTATATAAATCACAACTTTGAATGAATTGGATGAAAAATGATCATGGATTATCATATCATTTTGTGATATAAACCTATACTGCATCAGAAAACATGAATATTTCTGAATTCCAGAGACAAACAGAGCCTCTGAGGTCCCAACACAAGATAATGTGCACATGTTTGTGCAAACAAATTATTATCTTAGTTAAACTTTAATTTATTACGGAAGTCTTATATATGTATAACATCACAACAAGGCGAATCAGTCACATAACACAGTTGTCACACACACAAGAAATGCCAGTAAGTAGGACTTAAAAGTCCTTCAGAGGAATGAAGGTGCTTAGCTTCAAATCTTGCTTACAAAATATCCCTTGTTCTCTTTTCCAAATAACTCTGTCTAACCTGGAAGGTTACGATGAGCAGCTGACTTCTCTTGTTTCTTACCTGACCCCATTTACACTTGTATCTTTGGCAGATCAGATCGAAATCTGATATCAAAAAGTGTAAAGGAGATGATCATCCAAGAAGCACTGACAATGGCTTGAAATGTGATTTAAACCACCTTGGGAAGTGATCTGAGATGCAGTCTAGCCAGATTTTGAAAAGGTGTAAATGCCTCCATCCCAAGACCTATGTGTAATCATCTACCACTTCCCAACTGTAACTACATCAGTAACCAATCCCAGCATCTGTTCATTGTGATAATGGCAGTGGTGAGGGCAGTGGTAATGGACTGACGCTGCTTCGCGTGTATCCTGGGAATACCTAGACTGCACTGCATGCTTATTAGATTTGTGAGTTGTCCACAGTGAACGGTCATGAGTAAATGAGACCTCTGCTCTGTCCAAGTCTGTTTCCCCATTGATTTATGTTTCCCTTTACACTAATTTAAAACCAACCTTACTCTAACCTTAACCAGAAATGGAAGCAGTATAATAAATAGTATTCACAGGGGAAACAGACTTTGACACAAGACCTCTTTTGACTTCTTTTTGGAGATATCATGTTCCCAGATCTCAGCAAACAGGTGAGAACATTATCACTACTGATAGAAATGATGGACAGAACTACAAAAACCCAAAGTTGTAATAAACATGAATTATCCTTTAAATTTATTGACACACAAGTGTGTAGAAAAGAAAATGTCTGAGTGTAAAAAGATGCTGACCATCCAATCAATCAATCCCAGAGCAAATGAAGCAATTACTGCAGTATGAGAGTATCTGGCAGCTGGAGCAGAAATGTCCACACAGATCCACTTCTGGGGAAACCCTTCATTTGCCGTTTGGGCTTCCAGGTTTTACCATCAATGGCATACTCCAAAGTCATGCTCCTGTTGAGCGTTAACACAGAGTCGCCTCTCACCACTGCTGTGAACAGTGAACCTTTGCTGTTGGCGAAGTGTCCAGGCAGAGATGACCACTGGCCCGAGCTCAGATTGTAGCAGTCCATCAGGCATCTCAGGAAGTCATCTGATGGCCCGTTTCTCATGACATACAGGTTGTCCCTGTGGCCGACCATGCAGTGGCCATAGCTCTGGTGCCTGATCAGCGTACTAACAAGCTGCCACTCGTCTTTCTTTGGGACATACTCATAGATCTCTGTGGTCTCCATCGGCTTCCATAGACACACAAATATTCTACTCATGGTTTTGGTGCATGCCACTCCTGCTGCTGGTCGAGGTAAATGAGCAGCAAATCCCCACCTTCTGGATGTTATGTCATATGTTTCCACAGAAGACATCACTGTTCGCTGGTATTCTCCTCCAATGGCGTAAAGATGACCATCTACACCCACAAGGCTGAGATTGTACCGCAGCTGGGCTGGACTGGGGATGCTGCTCCAGCTGTTGTTTTCAACGCTGTAGCAGAAACAAGAGTCCACGACTTGTTTATGAAGTCCATGAACTCCTCCGACTATGTAGAGTTTGTTGTCTAAAACAGTCACTCCAGCCATGGATGTGCTGGCCTGTAGAGGAAGATCTGTTAATACTTTCCAATTATTGCCACTTTCATCCAGGTAACAGACTGTCCTGGAGGCAACGTGCACAGTGTCATCCACGCCACAGGTCACATGGGCCCCCACAGCCACGAAAACACTTGGGGTCAAAGACTCCACATAGGAGATCAACTCTGATGGAAAGGTTTTCTTGACCTCTGCCTCCAGGTCGGCGTACATGTTTCGGATAAACAGTGCAGCGGCGTGGTAAAGGTCCATGAGTCCGAAGGTTGCAGCGGTGTGATACATCAACAAACAGTTCTCGGAGTCAATGACGTTGATGAGATGTTTAGTAAGTGGCGCCACCTGCAAGAAAGCAGCACATTCGATGGCCTCAACAATGTCGTCACCATCCAGGATGGGCATTTCACCTCGTAAAACCGTCAAGGCAATAAGGAAGCCTCGAGCCCGCAGAGACTTGATATGGATTTCTTTCTGCCAACACTCCTTCATCCCAGAGCGATACAGAGCTCGGAAATAGTCACAGCTCTGAACAAGTAACATCTTCTCCTCTGAGAAGTGTGTGCCTCCGACCACGATAGTTAATTTAGCTGAGACGAGTCCCGAGGCACAACATGACAGATATTTTTCGCCTGCACCGTCACAGCTGCTGCTGTCCTCAGACTCACCGCTGTGCACTGACATTTCTATTTTCTGACAGTGACTCAAGAAACTAACTCAAGAAAATATCCTCCATGAAAATGACATGAGAGGTTTAAATGTTTCCAAAAGTCTTGACGTGGAACTGGAGAGAAGAGACTCAGTACGAAGCGGATTCGCTCTTCATGGAGGCTCAGTTGTTTCACAGCTTCCAAAATAGACACAGCTAAACATAGAAGAGAACAAATGACCTGGCATTCATGTTGTGGACAAAAGGGCACAAGGAGAACACAGAGTATGTGATATCTGCTGCTGTGAACGGTCTTACCATTTCCTAACTTACCTATTACCTTGATTTACAGTTTTGATATCTCCCCTGCTGAGAGAAGGACTTAAAGGGGTTGAATTAAACATGCCTTAATGTTTGATTAAAATTCCCATGTGACAGCATTTTTTTGGGCCAACTGGCTCACAATATCCAGCAATAGTGTAGCGCTGTTGTATGCTGAAGTGCCAGACCGGTTTTAATCCAGTTTGTCGTGGAACCATTCTGTTGAAATGTATGTCACACAGATAGCTCTGTGACGTTAACAGTGATGTCATTTCTGGGATAATCAACCTCTTGATCGTGAAGCGAGTCTCTGACTGGGTGTAAGCTCAGATTACTTTGAAGATGTTTTCACTCCATCAGTCCTCTGTTTATGTCTTTAAATCTGCCTCCTGTCAATCTGCCTCTTTACATTTACTTACAGTGAGGGAGGAGGAGCTGACCTAGATGTGCGCTCAATGGGGCAGTAATACAGTAGGTCATGTGATCCAGTCGCTGCCTCCTCAATCAAAACAATCCCACTGGCTCCACCAGTTTGTGAGCAGAGAAAGCAGTGCAGGTGTAGCTCTGCTCCACTTCGTTATAATAACACAAGAAAAGGAAATAGTGCCTGGGGATGAAATTATAAGACTGCACAGACAAATGCACTGTGATAATGCATGGTGTTGTTTACACCAAGCAGTAATGCAATATATTTTGTCGGAGGGAAAGGGAGATAAAAAAAAATTAGCCAAATCACTTATCATAATGAGCTAATATACAGTTGGTTAGTTTGGCCTGTATGTAAGGACATAAATACAATTTATATCACACACAAGAATAATAAGGGGGGCATGGAGGAGAACAGGATAACACAATAAAATAATCACATTAAAGTCCTTTTGAAAGGTACTAAAACCCCCTGAGTGATGTAGATGAATGAGGCTGCGGAAAAATGGATTCACCGGAGATTTCATCACAACATAAAGTACTGATATTAATGTGATTTTTTTTAATCTGCACTGAAACATCTAAACAGTTAAATCACTTCTTTTCAGCGGACAAACAACCAAACAGTTGATGATATTGATTTATATATAGGGCAGTCTGATTCCTCCGC
Organism: Sciaenops ocellatus; assembly: GCA_033000465.1. Classification (NCBI taxonomy): domain Eukaryota; kingdom Metazoa; phylum Chordata; class Actinopteri; family Sciaenidae; genus Sciaenops; species Sciaenops ocellatus. The sequence continues at coordinate 23,464,324 of CP136871.1, read as the reverse complement.
TGAGTCTTAGTTTATTAAATCTGTATTATCTTTTCATGTTCTCTGTCATCACCCAGGTTGTGTTTTATTACATATATACTCACTGTGCATGGAAAATTACTCAGTATCACGTACTGAATAAAAGTACAATTTTTGTTTACTTATTTACTTATTTCAGGGCCCTATACCAATCACCTTTATATTGTGGTATTACTACTTTTTTAAAGCTATTTTATTTATATTGTACATTTTATACCCATGGCAATCCAAAGTGCTCCAAAGTCCAAAAAAAATATTTATTATTATTATTTATGGCCTGCTAGGATTGTCAGAGACTGTATGGCTGGCAGATTTAGCTTTTTTGGTTGACATAACGAAGCATTTGAATGCACTAACGTTAACCTCTAAGGACTGTCTGTGGATGTGACACAAAATATTACTTTCTGAATGATCTTGTTAAAGACAAGAGCAAGAGTGACATGTTTTAAACTTAAATGTTAACAGACTTTGCATAATCCATGTTTAGAATGAACATGAGGTTTGTATCAACTTCATGCAAACTTTGTGCATTTGTATGTAACTTTTATTGTTTTTCATTTTTAAAATGTTAGTACTGGGCCCCGGGCATCTTCACATTGTCAAATCTGGCCCTCTTTAAAAGAAGTTTTGGACACCCCTGACTTATTAATGTGATTTCAGACTGAGTCAGCCGTGGATGAACGGCAAGCCTTAAGAATAATCATTTACATAATTATGTTATGTAATATTCTTTAAATCTTTATTGTATTTTCATTATTATTTTTTTTTACTGTGTTTTATTGTTACTTTAGGATAAGATTTAGAGGTGATAATTACTGTTTTCTCTCTGATGGGCCAAAGCGCCGCTGGAATGACCCTCTCTGAATCCCTGCGCTTATCCTACTATGTAAAAGTAGTCCGCGTGCATTTTCATTGGTTTCATTGCTTTTTCACGTCACTGACTTAAAATTCACGGTCACCTGATTCAACCCGGCACACCGCTGTTTATCCAGTCTGATGGTTTGGGTATGACGCGGCAGGTTCTGTAGTGTTATTTAATGCTAAATGGTGGCTAGGCGGAAGGATCTTATCTGATCTTTGTAAATATTGTCACCCGCGGAGTGAGCGGCAGAGTGTAGCGCGCGTCTCTGTGGATGCTGGGACTAGCTGACGCTTCTTCAGTGTTAATGCTCGGACTAACGATGGCGTTTTATCGTGATACCGTCTTATTTCACCCGTGAAAAGGGCAGAGGACTCCGTTGTTATCTGGGATCTATTACGTGAATATTTTCCAGGTGTGTGTGTTTTTTTTTCATCTTCAGTGAGAAGTCACGAGCAGCATGCTGCTCTCTAAGCTGGGCTCCTTCTCTCACATCTCGTCCAGCATGGATCTGCCGGCGAAGCTCCAGCTGCAGCAAGGTAACGATGGGAACGACAACATGCCGGTGTTACACTGTATTTTGTGACCCGTTACATCCTGTGACCTGATTACATACTCTCTAATTAAGTCTATCCAAAACCTCACTCTCACGTGGATTCACCAAAACTGATATGTCTCATCAGGTCACAGAATGTGACGGGTCACATAATACTGCGTAACACGTGTGCCGGCAAGTGAAGAGGAGAAAACGACAGAAACCAATGGTCGTGTCGCACTCATTATTCGATGTCTGCTACTCAATTATAATCATCTGAAACCCCACATGTATTCAAATTAACTCAGCCAATGGCATCAAATGCATCTTTACTCTAACTGGAAGGGCTATGAAGTTGTGTATTTATAGTGAAGTTATTTAAATTCACTCATCGATTAGTGGATGAGTGCCACTGTATGACCTTTAAACAACACTGTCTGGGGCCATTTTGAAAGCCAGGTGTTGTGCCGTAATGAGTAGTTACCCCGTCATAAAAACAGCATCATCTTTGTTCAAGCGGTTTGCGTTTCTGTTTACTTTAAAGAAAGAGTTGATATTGAAGGAGATGATGATGCTGTCGACAGTCCACCATTTTCTAAACTGCTGACACAAGAAGAGGACAGGGGTCACACGAGGACATTTAGCTGTCTTTAGTGATTTCTTTCTATATTTTGTGTATATTCTTTTTTAACTGTTATATTAAGAGCTATGGATAGGACTGACGCTGTAAAATGACAATATGTCGAGGACAGTCCGAGGACACATGGGCAGAGAGACTGGTTTCGTAAGGGTGGTGGGGGGGGGTTACATATTTTTGGCGCAACACCACATAATCTAACCCGTCCTCCTCTTGTTGAATAGATTATGATGATTTTTGTCTGTGTTTTTCAGTCAAAGCCGAGAAGCAGCCGTTTGAGAAGCTGTACCGGCTCGGTTCGGTGCTCGGCAGCGGAGGATTCGGCACAGTCTACTCGGCTGTTCGCCGGGCCGACGGGCTGCCGGTAAGAGCGCGGAGCCGCTTTGTTTTGGTCCCACCACATGGCTGCGGCTGCAGCGTCAAGCTACACACGAGTGTAGCTGCGCTTCCGGTTTCTGCCTTTAAAAATAAAAGTCGCAGTGAAGATTTCAAAAAGACTATTAGAGGTCATGCTTGATCTTGAAAAAAATCAGATAACAAAGCAATCTCACCACGAAGCTATTAGGTATATGTTTCCTTAGCAGATAGTTTAAAGAGTAGTCATTGAATTGTAGATGATCAGATTTAAAATTTCCATAAAATGTGAGGGACTTCTAAAGTGCAGGTCATAAATTAATTATTGACTTAAAAACAGCAGCTGACAGTCTCATTACGTTGTTACTGGTAATATTTATATTAAATATTAAGGCTGTTGTGTCAGTTTGATATGTATATGTATTTATCTATCAGCTTATTCTTAATGTAACTATATATTTGACTTATATTACAATATTTCAAACTGCCACATTTAGATTTTGATAAACATTTCCATGTTGGCTGAAAAGGTTAATCAGATTCTCACAGCTGCTGTACCCAAACAGAACCAGAGAATATATTTAGATTTTGGGCTTTTATTTTGAAGGTAAAGTCTATTCTCTTCACTTCCTGTTAGACGGTCAGCTGTGCAGCTTGATGCAGCACAGTCCTGTCTGGCATGTGGTCTTTTGTTTTCACAAAGAAATGTGGTCTGTGAAGATTTACTGTTACTGTTTTGCTTTTTACTCTTTGGGAACAGGAAGTGGTTTCACATTTAATAATTTGGTGTCACCAAAAACTTTTTGGGGGAAATACTTTTTACTTCTAAAAAAAGAAAAACATTCATAGGGTGAAGCAAACAAAAAGCTTCATGTTAATGTTAACAGTCAGATTTATTACGGTTGCAGAGACTGAACGTATTCTACCATAACTTGTTAGGTTATATGTAACTGCATGGATGTTGATGATGTTTGTTTACATGCAGGTGGCTGTGAAGCATGTGTGCAGGGACAGAGTGACTGAGTGGGGCTCTCTGGTGAGATTTACCTTCATTTTCACCCACAGATTTATTAGTTTGTTAATCATTTAATTAAGAGGTCAGTCTCATTGAGATCAAGAACCTTTTTCATCGGACCTGACAAAGCAGTTAAATCCTCCTATTTATGTGCATCTTCAAATGTGTTAATGATTAACAGTCTGAAATCTAAATATGTTCAAATTATGATCATGTGTGACAAAGAGAAGAATCTGTAAGTGTTGTCTTTGATGCTCTCTCAGTGCGGCGCGGTGGTCCCTCTGGAGATCGTGCTGATGAAGAAGGTGGGCGGAGCGTTTGGCGGAGTGGTGCGCCTGTTGGACTGGTGGGAGCGTGCGGACGGCTGGCTGATGATGATGGAGCGCCCCGAGCCGGGGCAGGACCTGTTTGATTACATCACGGAGCGTGGCGCGCTGGACGAGGTGGTGGCGCGTGGCTTCTTCCTGCAGGTACTTGAGGCCGTGCGTCACTGCTACACCTGCGGCGTCATCCACCGAGACATCAAGGACGAGAACCTGCTGGTGGACCTAAAGACCGGACAGATCAAACTCATCGACTTCGGCTCAGGAGCCCTCCTCAAAGACACCGCCTACACTGAGTTCGACGGTGAGTGTGATCATCCAATGGTCTAATCAATAGTGTAGTTGTCATGACAACAGCAAATGGAAAAAACAATTGACAGAGGAGAGGAAGGAGGAAATTGAAACTTTTTAATTAAATTAAACTTGTAGAGAACAAGTTTAGACACAGTGTGGGTGAATCATAAATGTAACTTTCAGGTTTGTCTGCATTGTGTGGATATGGTAACACTTCAGGCAGAGTCACCATGACAACAACAAAAATACTCCTGTCTGCAGGTCCTTGTTTCCTGGTGTGTGTGCCCTTGTTTAATAATAATAATAAATTAAAAAAAACAAATATTGGGGCATTGTGGTTAAAATGTTGGGTGCCAAGGCCAAACCCAATGGTGTAAAAACAATAAGTGCTAGTTACATTGTATTTAAAAACATTTTTAATCATGATCCCGGGAATCATATCAACAAGAACAGAAAAACAAACCAGTGTGTGTGAGACATGGTCAACATCCGCCTGTGTGTTCACTGTGAAACCAGAGCACAGGACACATGTGACCTCCTTCCTGTAATGCATCAGCCCCGTCATGTTTGGTGAGGACAGATCAGCAGCGTCTTTGTTCTGTCCAGAAACATCAGCTGCTCCTCTTGTGACCAGCAGCACGATGATGATCTGTCACCACTTCCTGCTGCTGCTGCTGCTGGTGTTCGCCATCCACCGCGGCACTAACATACTGTACCTTTGGTGATTCTGTTGTTATGATATAGTATGCTGTCGAGCCTATAAAATACCTAATGCCCCCTTCTTCCTTCCTCCAGGTACGCGGGTGTACAGTCCTCCGGAGTGGATCAGATTCCGCCGGTACCACGGTCGCTCGGCCACCGTGTGGTCCCTCGGTGTGTTGCTGTATGACATGGTGTGTGGGGACATCCCCTTTGAGCAGGACGAAGAGATCCTGAGAGGACATGTCTACTTCAGGCGAAAAATCTCCCCAGGTTAGTCCGAGTTTGACGTTAGGTCGGCTTTGAACTCGGGAACAGGCTTTAGGTTTAAGTTAAGGAAGATCTGCCTGAAAGATAAAAACAACCTCTGTTGTTCTAACAAGAAGTTTCTATCAGTTTGTTCTTCTTCTTCTTCACCTTCTCGTGTTCCTGTCACAGAGTGCGAGCAGCTGATTGGCTGGTGTCTGAGCCAGCAGCCGTCTGACCGGCCAACCCTGGAGCAGATCCTCCTCCATCCCTGGGTGACATCGCTGGGCAGCGATGGACAGCAGTCAGACAACAGTGGCATCAAGCTCCATGCCCTCACAACTGACTCCTCCTCTTCCTCCTCCTCTTCGTCCTCCGTCCAGCAGAGCCTCTGATTGGTCAAAGGGAGGCTGTCAGAGGGCATGGACTTAATTGACAGCTGCCCTCTGGTGGTGTTTGACTTTAGTTTCCTTCTGATCGTGGCGTTGTCACTCAGAAGTGTTGGAGTGAGTGGTGGACTGCAGTTGACTCTGTGCTGCTCCACAGCGCCCCCTCCTGTCCTCAGATGGTGGTGTAGCTCTTCTAGAACCTCAACACCTGTGGGGTTCTCAGTCTGGTGTTCCTGTTTCAGAGTGCCTTGAATTCGAAAGCTGCTGTGGGTCAAACGTCACCACAGTAACCACCTGCAGATCAGGAATCTGGTCTGGGGGTGTGGACGGCTCTTCAGAGGTTTGTTTATTTTAGGCACGTTTCAGCCTTTTTTTTTCATGAAACTCTCGCCTACAATGAGTCATCTCAGATTTACTCTTGTCCAACAGCTTCTTGCTCTGTCACTTTGACCAGCAGTCCAAAACCCAAAGAGATTCAGTTACAACAGGGATGTCCAAAGTCCGGCCCGGGGGCCAATCATGGCCCGCGGTCAGATTTCATGTGGCCCGAAGCTTCTTTTTTTTATAATATATGATATTATTTATGGCCTGCTAGGATTGTCAGATACTGTATGGCTGGAAGATTTGTCTTTTTTGGTTGACATGACGAAGCATTTGAACCTCTAAGGACATAACTGCTGCTGTTATATATCTGTAGATGTGACACAAAATATTACTTTCTGAATGATCTTGTGAAAGAGAAGAGCAAGAGTGATACTTTTTAACTTAAATGTTAACAGACTTTGCATTACTCATAATAAGTCATGTGTAAAATGAACATGAGGTTCAGATTTGTATCAACTTCATGCAACTTTAACGTATTCCGTACAATTTATTCTTTGTTATCTGACTCCAGATGTGAAAGAAAGGAAGAACTGGTTTTTAGAATTGTTCACGCCTGATTGGCTTAGATTTGGTTACATTGTCATTTAAAAAAAAAAAAAAGAAGATAATTGTGACAATGAAAACAAAATTGTTACAGAACAGTGCATTTGTATGTAACTTTTATTGGCAATTTTTTAAATGTTAGTATTGGCCCCTTTGGCATCTCCACATTCTCAAATCTGGCCCTCTTTAAAACAAGTTTGGACACCCTGAGTTACAGTGATCATGACACACAAATTTAAATGTTTTAAATGTTCAACCTACTTCAGTTCAAAGAATGTTTTGAGTTTTCTTCTGAGAAGCCGAACTCCATTAGTAGCACCCTCCCTGTGATGTCAGCAAGGATTCAACACCTGTTGACGTGGTGGGATACTTGAACACACACACACACACACACACACACACACACACACACACCTCTATAAAGAGCTGGAACTGGTTCAGGACACTAGACTTGAGTCTACAGACTTGAGATACCAAGACGTGACTTTTGATACTCTGCGTATGAGTATAAACGTTTTCTTCATGTAACAAACGTCTCCTTCTGTTTTTATACAAACGGGTGAGGGCTTTTCTTGACTAAAATGCACATACAGGCTAAAATGAACAAAATTATGATTTTAAATCAGGAAATATGATGTTCTCTCTCCTTGCTGGTGTGGCTTATGTCCCGACCCTCTTCAGGTCAGTTCATGGTTTAAAAAGAGGCAAAACTTGAGCTTTTTATAGTTGAGGTTCATCGACATAATTGGTAGGTTTGTTTCCTCCTTCATGCAGGACTGGTTTGAAATGTTTAGATGTTGATATCACAATGATGTTGAGATGGATGTTTTCCTAAAAAAACATGTTTTTGCATTCAGCCAGTTCTCAAAAAGCTGCTGAGGTTCCACATCTATCCTCTCTGTCTCTGAGTTTAAAATGCACAGTCAATGCAAATATTCTGTTTTATATTTTCAATAAATGTTTTTTTTTTTTTTTTTACATGTATATATTTTGTAAATGTTTCTGTTTTATTTATATGAGACATTCCTCATCCTGGTTTTTATAATTTTTTTTGTTGTTGGTAATGAATATAATTCAGATTTGAGTTTTCAGGTTATAATTAATTTTCTCATCTCATTTGTTGCAGTTTTTGGTTCTAAATATAAAATTCTGATGGGGAAAACTATTTTTTCACGATAATTTTTTTTTTTTTCAAATTAAACCTTTTGTATAAAAACTGATTTTCTGTGTGATATGTTTGCTTCTTTCACACTCTTCATTTTTCTCAATTTAAAAAGTATCATCAGATTAACGTAATTTTCTTACCTGCTGCCAAAACTGAATTTTAATCAATTCATCTGATTAATAAGAGGAGGAAAATACATTGATTATATATTATTTTAAGTTTGAACTTTGAAGTAAGTTGTGACCATTTACTCAGTAATATTAATGATTTATTTCTCATTTGAAGGGTTTATTAAAAGGACCACAGTCTTTTATCAGGGAAGAAATGTTTTTTACTGAGTTAATTGAAAAAAAGAATGAAGTACTCATTGTCAAATTGAAGGTAATCTTTTCATATAATAGACCTAGGCGAAATATATTGGCTCTTCACATCTTTAACCTCCTGTAATCCTGTAAACAGTGCACAAAACGGGCAAATAAATCCTCAGAGAACACCTTTGAGAATGAACTCATTAATCCTTTAAAAGCCCACAACACTTAAAGAGTGATTATTTCCTTCTGGTTTAAAACAAATAACTGGGATCCAGATAGCAGATCTTGTATTTTGTGTCTTAAAATAAAATCCCATTTTCAATATGAATGCACTTTGAGTACAATGACAGTATAAAGATTCGTTTAAAGTAAGTTTTTGTGTATTGTTTCAGTGACATTGTCAAAAACAGTTTTATGTGTCTGCAGCGACGCCCTGTGGTCGATATTGAGAAGACAGAAACATGGAAACACTGAAAACTACGAAAAGGAAACAAAACAAAATGAAAATTTCAAATTCTGATACACTGTTGAGGTTCGTCGTCATTAAAGTCTAAATATTAAGATATGAAATGAATGGAACAGAGATGCTGGGTTTGGGCAACGTAAATTGAACAGGCGCTTTGGAGACAGCTGTCGGTAAGGGTCCTTCCGCCGTCAACACCAGAATCACACGTGAACAGTGAGTAAACCGGACTGTAAGTGGCTCATAAACTGTTTAAATTATCACTATTTCACATGCATTGTTTATTATAAGCGTATATATGCTTAACCCGGAGACATACACTGACCTAACATTCGACAATTAGCTAAGACAGCCGTTAAATATGTCGTTTCTTATGCAGTTGACACCAAACTCCCTTTAAAAAGTGGTTTTGACCTGTTAACCAGTCTGCAGCACGACATCAGTGTTCATTCAACTACAGAGAAATGTATTTTTAGATTCGCTGAGAGTCGATCTTCAATTCGGCTGTACAGTATACAGTCGTTTTTTACAGTGTAATCTGGTTGGGACAAGAATTGACTTCAGTAATGGTAAATAAACAAAAATGGATGTTAATGATGTTTGTGTGTGTTTTCCATCAAGGGGTCAGAGGTCAGGATGGGTCGCTCCTCCAAAGATAAGCGGGACATTTACTACCGTCTAGCCAAAGAGGAGGGCTGGAGAGCGAGGAGCGCTTTCAAGCTGTTGCAGCTCGACCACGAGTTCAACCTGTTCACGGGTGAGACACCTGAAACATGTCTCTGTTCAGACCTTCTGTCCATGGGTGGATTATTAGACAATGTGCCCCAGACACCTAACAGGTCTGGCACCTACCTTACATCCTCCTTCCTGCTCCTCAGAGTCAGTGCGGAGCAGCACTCTTCTTCCTCACCCTCTTTTAGTGAGCAAACAAACAACCAAACAGTTGATAGTCTTGCATGTCTTGTGTGTGTGTGTGTGTGTGTGTGTGTGTGTGTGTGTGTGTGTGAGAGTCTTTTTAATTGTCTGGATTCTGGTTCAGGTTCTGACATAGTGGCTCTCTGACCTCTTTGGGCTCTCAGAGGCTCGTTTTATAACTCATCTGTGTGTCTGTCCCCAGCTCTTATGCTGTCTTTTAATGAATGTCTGATTTGTCTTTGTTTCTCTCTCAGGTGTGAACAGAGCAGTGGATCTATGTGCAGCTCCTGGCAGCTGGAGTCAGGTCCTCAGTCGGAAACTCAGGTTTTTCTTTTTTTTTTTTTCTAATCTTGAGTTAAAGAAATTATTTTCTTGTGACGTACAGCTCTGCATTGCGGTTGCATCCTTTGATTCATTGAGGTTTTTTTGCCCTCAGGGGAGGGGAGGAAAAGAGTGAGAAAGGCGAGGGGGGTGAGGAGGTGAAGATCGTGGCGGTGGACCTGCAGGCCATGGCTCCTCTGCCGGGAGTCACTCAGATCCAGGGGGACATCACCAAGGTGAGGACATGTACGACTTTACTACTTCTGTATGGAGCAGGACGACAAACGCTCTGTGGAGGACCAGCATGTCCACGCTCTGATTAGTGTTTGTGGAGTGACTGCTGACTCCACATGGTGTGTCACATGACCTGTGTCTTCTTCTTCCTCTCAGGTGTCAACGGCTCAGGAGATAATCCGCCACTTTGAGGGTCAGCCAGCTGACCTGGTGGTGTGTGACGGAGCTCCAGATGGTAAGATATTTCCCGTCTGTCCTCAATTGCTCTGAAGTCTCTCAGCTGCCGTCTCAATGTTTTCATTCAGCTGTGAGGAGTTATTATTTCTTATTCTGTTTCCATAGTAACTGGGCTCCATGATGTGGATGAGTACATCCAGGCTCAGCTCCTATTGGCTGTAAGTACAGAAGTGTGTTTTATTCACCCGTCATTCTGTGATGTCCTGCTGACAGCTGTCTGTCTCACAGGCTCTGAACATCACCACTCATGTCCTGAAACCTGGAGGGACGTTTGTGGCCAAGGTGAGTCATCTGGAACACATCCTATTATTCTGGATAATTACCACAGTGTACATAGTTGCATGAAGTGGTGCATTGTGCATTAACCACGTCCTGTCCCGTGTGTCTCAGATCTTCAGAGGTAAAGACGTGACACTGCTGTACTCTCAGCTGAGGATCTTCTTCAGTGGTGTGACCTGTGCCAAACCTCGCAGCAGCAGGAACTCCAGCATCGGTGAGCCACTGCCCCCTGCTGACAATTTACACAGCCTGACAACAAGCTCTGCCTCCAGCTCCTGTAGTAATGTTAAGAGGTTGTGTCTAGATTTTTTAAACTCTTGCGAGAATCGTATTTGTTGTTTCCACTTCAAAATATCCTTGTCCTGAATTTGAAGCACAGTCGTATGAGGATAAAACCACATAGGAAGGGGATTTTGGTGGGTGAATGGATGACACATGTCCCATGTGAAACCAAAAGTGTTTTTTTATTTCCTAGTTTATGTTTTTTTTTAATTTATTTATTTTTGTTTATATATATTCATTGCAGTTGCTGTTTGGTACGGTCTAGGAAAAATCATGGTTTGGGTTACAATAATAAGTCACCATTGAGTTTTGGTTTTACACAGGACTTTCAGCAGCTTTCAGCACAGCGGCTTTCTGGTAAAAAGCCCTGAAGACAAACTTCTCCCACGTGCAGGAACAAAACTTACAAATCTCAACAGGGTTACCATCTAGACATAACTGTTTATACGTCTGAGACTTCTGTACTGAGTGACCGTCCAGTAACAGAAATAAGCCTATGCTTTATACAAAATTCAAAAAAAGCAAAATAGGCGACATGCAGAATGTTAGATAAAATAATCTTAACTCAAAGTAAAAACAAATGAAACTGTGTGCTGATTCAGATACTTTAATCCACATTTGAGCGTGTGGTGTTTGTATGAACTCCTCTGACAAATAACATTCAGTATCTCTCTACCTGTGCCTGCACAGAGGCCTTCGTGGTGTGTCAGAATTACTCTCCTCCTGAAGGTTACGTCCCCAACATGTCCAACCCTCTGCTGGATCACTCCTATGGTAACTAAGAGCCCTTTTCCATATGTGGTCTGTGTCTGGATCAGGTAAAACTTAACTTACAACACACTACAATGTGTGTTGATATGTCATTTGCATATTTGAATTAAATATCTGTTCCCTGTCTCTGTTTAATTTGAATAATTGTATCGGTTGTTTCAGTAGCATAACTCCACTGTGGATCAGTCTTTAGTTTCACTGCATGTCCTGGTCCTGGTTTTGTCTGTTCTCAGTCTAGGTTCTGGTCTCTGTCTTTCAGATGTGGATTTTAACCAGTTAGAGGGTCCGAACCGTGTCATCGTTCCCTTCCTGGCGTGTGGTGATCTCAGTGCCTTCGATTCAGACAGAACTTACCCTTTGCAGGTGAGGAGACACTGGCCCATCCTGCTGGTCTGAGTAACAGAAACATGGTTCTTTTTTTATTATTTTAACATTTAACACTCCATTTTCTGTTTGATTCTATCTGTGCTGTGGGTATTTTTAATTGTTACATATGATCATAAAGGTACAATTGTAGTGAAGTGTATTTCCATAAACTCCTACAATTTGTTCAATTCAAAATAGTGTAAAAGAGGATAAAGAAAGACAGATACAAGAGAAATAATAATGGTTATCTAGGACGTAATGAGAGAGAACAAGTATGGGTTCGAATCCGACCTGCGGCCCTTTGCTGCATGTCATTCCCCGTCACTCTCCCCACATTCCTGTCACTCTTCAGCTGTCTCTATCAAAAATAAAGCTTAAAAAAAGCCAAAAAATATCTTTAAAAAAAAATACTACCTTAGGTAGCTCTTAATTGTTCAGTGAAGTTGAGTTTTCATGTCATTGAAAAATTTAAGGGACCTTTTAAAAAACACAAACCACAGATAAACCCATAGGTTTAGGTCATATATGTACGTATATATTTTAATAGGGTTAGTTTTACAAATTAATGGACACCAAACACCTTGATGCAGATTAAGGTCAAAGTAAGGTAAATTAAGGATAAAATTCTTGTTTCAACATGATGCATGTTATGTTTTTTGTTTTTCTTCACAAACACAACAACAACACAATCTCACACATGTTGGCATCCTTTTTCTTACTGTTGTCTTTCTTCAGCTGGAAGCCGGTAAAGAGTATCAGTACACTCCCCCCACCCAGCCGCCCATATGTCCTCCCTATCAGCAGGCCTGCCACCTCCGCAAAAACAACCTGCTGTCCAGAGAGGACGCTCTGTCTAACTGTCCCAACACAAGTCAAGATGAGACAGAGCCATCGGCTGAGTCCACCTGACCTGACCTGACCTGGTCTGCCTGCTGCTGATTGGTGGAAGAAGACATGAGGAGATGGAGGATGGAGTTTCTATTAAAGGAGCAGTCTGACATTTTGGAACACATTGGGGAAACTCCTTTTCTTGTCTTATAAGAAGATGGATATCGGTTTACAGATATAGGACAAGGACGTGCTTAGCCCAGCCCAGTTTCCTCCTGCCTCAAGGCTTTGTGCTGAGCGAGGATAAACATGCTCTTGACCTATTACTCTACTGGATACTTTTCCAATTGCAAGAGCTTTTTATTGTTTTGCCTGATTTTGCGTGGAGTGCTTTGTCACAAATCTGCCATCCATCAGGCTGACGAATTGTAAACATTTCATATTTTAAAAATAAATGTAATTTCTTGTAGGTGACCCAGTATTGTTAGTATTTTTTATGGATGTCAAACTGTGCAAGAGGTTGTCTCTAATGAGCTTTAATCTGGTATAGTCTTCCAGCTGGAATTTAAGCATTAAAGGACCAGTTTGTAGAATTTAGTGGCATCTACTGGTTAGTTCCTTGATTACAGTCCCTTTAAAACTACAGTAATAGTGAAATGTGCTAAAAATTTGGGCCTATCTGTTTAGTTTGTCCATTCTGGGCTACTGTAAAAACATGGCAATTCAACATGGTGGACTCCTGAGGAAGAAGACTCTTGGCATCTGTAAAAGGCTCATCCTAAATTAACTAAAATGTAGTTCTTATTGTCAGGTGAGAAACTAATTAAAACGGTTATGCAAATTATATTCAATTTCTGCCACATTCTGTAAATACATCCCTCTAAAACTGACACACTAGAGCTTTTTTAAAGGTCACTTTAATTTGAAACCAGTTAACAGTTTGTTTATCCTCTCAAAACTAACTTCTACAAAGTTACAACTATAAAACTTCTTTACAGGTTTTGAACAATACACATTGCTAGTTTAATGAAGACTAATTTTCTTATTTAATTAAACATCTGATTAATGACTGAAGAAGTAAAATTGCCAGCGTACAAGCATGTAGCAGCACACACACCAAATAGGAAAAGCACTCCTTTATTACTATGAACCATATGAACACACACACACATTGGAATAAATCCACATGTATCCTTAAAATCACTCCCCATTCATTAACCTGGTCCCACTAACTTAACACATTTCACCCTTTCTACTTAAAACTGACTTTAAAGACAGACTTTCATTAAAATACATGTGTTGTATTTTTAACAGTACTTGTACTGTAAATGTCCGGCCGTGGCAACTTCCTGGTTTTTCTTTGTACGCGTTGACGTCACAGCGTAAAGATTCACACAACCGCATTGTTGTTGGGGGAAGAGAAGCTCGGGCAGCTGCTGAGCTCTGCCACTTCCAACTGCTTCTAAACACTTCTATCGATCAGTATCTATCCCGGTCTAAGTATATAACACCTGAAACCGGCTCCGCCGCCCTGGATACCCGTCGGTTACTTTCAAATTGTACTCGGTTGAGCGCGAGCCGCGGCCGCCGTTGGATGAGCGGACTGAATGTGGATTTAACTGTCGCTTCGCTCTGCAGGCCGCTCCGCCATTGCTGCTGTTTTTATAAGCTGAATTCGTGAAAATACAGAGGTAAGTTCGGCCTCAGTCTGCCCTCGCCTTTTAATATCTACCCCCTGCAGTCTGGACAGGTTTAAATCCAAAAGCAATCCGCGCTGCTCCGGGGAAAAGCCACCTTTTCCAATCGAGGCAGTTTCTTGTTGTGTTGGTCGCCATATTTCCTCCCCCCTCAGTTTGGTGTAATGCTAGCAGGCTAACGTTAGCCCGGGTTGTGGACGGAGTGTCCTAATACGTTTAACCGGCGACCACAAAGGCCTCTGCCCGATGGGTGGACACCACCGGGTCGTGTTTTCTTATAACAAACATTTGCTTGGCCTATAGCTATGAATCCGGTTCGTTTAATCACACAAATCTACGTTGTGGTTCGGATGAGCGAAGCTAACGTTAGCTGTGTTGAACACACACACACACACACACACAGTGTTGGGGAAACTGAATGAGTTGAAGCTGCTGCTGCTGTTAGCCGATCATATTTAACAACAACCAGCCCTCGGCGGCTTCAGCCAGGCTAGCTGAGCCGACCACAGAAGCGCTGTAGTCGGTGTGGAGGTGTGCTGCCTTCGGCACATTTCTTTCATTCATCCAGTAAACAGTATCTCTGCAAATCTGTTTCCGCCCCCCCTGTGCATTCAGCAGCCCAACTGAAACAAGCATGTTGATCTCAGATATTAATGCTGCACAAGCAGACAGTGGGGCCTCACATTTAAAGCTGCCAGCAGAACTTCCTGTCCCATGTGTGCCCGTACAATTGGGCTCAATTGTGGTTACCTACTGTTCAAAGGATTCCGTTTTCAGCAGCTCTCAGCAGTGCAGAGGTGATGTTACAGGAGGATACACACACAAACACAAAGGGCTGAAATGATTGGTTGTAAAATGATTGATTAATCAGTTACATTTTCAATCAACAATTAAGTTTTCTAAACAAAACTTCATCCATTCTTTAGTTTACGCATCATTTCTTACAGTGTTTCTTAGTCAAACATGACAGTTGGCTGTATGTGTTTTTGAGTGTTTGTCATTGGCTCCGGGCAGCTGTCACAGATTTCCAGACACTTTATAAAATGCAACAAGTAATCAGTTAATTAAAAAGAATTTCATTGGAAACATGGCACTCAATTCCGGTTTTCAGTGACTGTCAATGTACCAACACGGCGCAGAGAACAAATGTACAGAAGGGTACTGACATACAGCCCAACAAACATACATCTGTTTTACTCAAGCAAGACCTGGACAACAAACACACACACACAGGTCAACGTGTTGTTATTATTGTCGTTATATACTGTAGATACAACAATGTGGTACGAGAAGTGGTGTAGCGTGCAGCAGTGCAAACATTTCTACAAAAAGTACACGTATAAAAACATGCCCTCTTTTATGTAGAGCTGAATCAGATAGCAGATTAATTGATTAGCCGATAGTACAAAAAAAAAAAAGACAGCTAATGTGATAATTGGTTAATAATGTAAGTCATGTTTCAGTTCCTCAGATTTCTATATATTTGATATGTTGGTTCTGGGTATCAGATCTCTAAATATGGGCTGAAATCTGTCTGAATGCTCTCGTATTGAAAAATGCCAATTATAAAGTTTACATTGAAAGCTCAGTCATATTCAGGTCTTGTTGACTTCTTCTTTGTTCAAAAAGCTTCTGATTTTAAATCAGGAGACTTTTTTAGCTCTAACTCTCATCTTCTCTATTTGACACTCATGTTTGGCGTGTTGTGTTACATGAGGAAAATAGAAATAGTGCAAAATAGTTGGAAGAAGTTTTGGTATTTGTACCGAATGTCAAGGGTCATAGTGGCACAGAGTTTGACCAAATAGATGTTGCTAGAGATTCAGAGTTCGACAGACTTAGTGTTGTAGTGGACCATGCTGAATAAATTGATGGTTTCCTTTATGTTGTCTTCAGGTGCCTACTGCATGCTTAGTTGCCCAACACTCCTGGTGGTAGTCTTGGTTAGTTGATTCTTTTCAATGAAAAGGGGGTTGCAGCGTAACAGTCACTCGTGTACATGTAGAAATGTTGTAGGCAGCTCATAGAAATCATCAACTTATTAACTAAAGGGGGCCCACAGAACAAGTATAAAACTAAAAGTTATATATTTTTACGTAAATCTCTGATCGTGCAGAATGTGCAGAGATTCTTGTGTAAACACATTAACTGCCCCACATTGTTCTTTTAATGCAGCATTGAGGGTTAAGGCTGTTAATCATTAGTGCAGGTTCTGTTAGATCCAACACACACACTGTTCTGTGTGCTGGTTGTTGCGTCACAGTGTGAGTTAATGACATGAATAATTGTCATCAGATCAGTGAGTCATTAACACAGATTTTTCGTCTGTTCGTTTTCAGTGTCTTTACGGCTTCAAAATGAAGAAAAAAGCTCGACATCACCGCCCGACAGTGCTGAAGAGAGACTCCTCTCCCATCAAGCCGTCGCCTAACCGGGAGACGCTGACATATGCACAGGCTCAGAGAATAGTGGAGCTGGAGGTGGACGGCCGCGTGCACCGCCTCAGCATCTACGACAAGCTCGACGTCATCACCGACGATGACCCCACAGCTCAGGAGATCATGGAGTGTAACAGCAACAAGGAGAACAACGAGAAGCCCCAGCAGGTCCTGGTGCGCTCTGTGCGCCTCAAAAACAACCAGCAGAAGAAGAATGCAGCGCTCACGGCCTCGCACGGTGCAATCGGCACGCATGGAAGTGCAAGTGGGCTGTTGGAGCCAAAGGTTAGAACGGTTGAATACAATCTGCCGGTGGTGCCTAAGAGACCGGCAGCGTATTACAAATACACTGAGAGGACGGCGGAGGAGCTTGACGAGGAGGTGGAGTACGACATGGATGAGGAGGACTATGCCTGGTTGGAACTAATCAACGAGAAGAGGAAGAGCGAGGGCATCAGCCAGGTGTCTCACAACCTGTTTGAGTTCCTCATGGACCGCTTCGAGAAGGAGTCATACTCAGCCACGCAGGGTCAGAGCGACCTGCAGTCGCTCGTGGACGAGGACGCGGTCTGCTGCATCTGCATGGATGGAGACGGAGCAGACAGTAACGTCATCCTCTTCTGCGACTCCTGCAACATCGCCGTGCACCAGGAGTGCTACGGCGTGCCGTACATCCCAGAAGGACAGTGGCTGTGCAGACACTGCCTGCAGTGCCCGTCACGGCCTGCTGAGTGCGTCTTCTGTCCCAACCGAGGCGGAGCCCTAAAGAAGACAGACGACGACCGCTGGGGTCATGTAGCGTGTGCTCTGTGGGTGCCTGAGGTCGGCTTCTCTGACACGGTTTTCATTGAGCCCATCGATGGCGTCCGCAATATCCCACCAGCGCGCTGGAAGCTCACCTGCTACCTGTGTAAAGAGAAGGGAATGGGAGCTTGCATCCAGTGCGATAAGATCAACTGTTACACCGCCTTCCACGTCAGCTGCGCCCAAAAGGCCGGCCTGTACATGAAGATGGAGCCTGTGAAAGAGGTGACGTCGTCCGGCGCCACCACCTTCTCTGTGAAAAAGACCGCCTACTGCTGCAGCCACACGCCTGAAGGCTGCGACCGCCGGCCGCTCAACATCTACGAGGAGCCGCACCCAAAAAATGGAGCCTGTCACAAGAGGAACGACAAGAGGGGGAAGGCCCGGGCCAAGGGCTGGCAGAAGAAGAAGAGTAAGAGAACGGAGCCCGAACCTGAACCTGAACCCGAGACCCCCGCCAACTCTGGGCCCAGTATCACTGCTTCAAGGTAGGCAAGCAACCGGGACTCCCAGAATGCATCTCTCATATTAATTATTAATCAGCACTCATTGTTTTTCTTTTCCCAGCGTCTTGATCCAGTGTTACTGCTGTTCAGTGCACACTGATGGACTGCACAGATCCTTATCCTTTAACTAATATACGTCATATTCAGTAATAATAAGATTGTACACAGCAACGTCACTAGAAAGAAGTCAGACGATCAGAGAGATTCCTGATCACAACATGTTTCAGCCATAAAGAAGAGCAATAATCTCAGTTAGATTGTTTTTCTGCTCAGGTTATCACTTTGAATACTGAATGAAACAAACCATGAGTACGTGTTGATTAGTGTCTCTGTCTGTTTCCCGTGGGTCAGTTTCGATACCATCCTGAACCAGGTGGCGGTTCAGAGGAAGCGTGTGTTCGTTGAGCGGGTGCTGAGCTACTGGGTGCAGAAGAGGCAGTCGAGGAACAACGTGCCGCTGATCCGCCGGCTACAGGCCAACCCTCAGCCACCCAAAGCCAAGCAGATGGTCAGTGCTGGTGACACTTGCTGGCATCCGACAGTCACGTATTATCCTTTTAACGGAGTTCTTGCTAAAATGAGGTTTGCGTGTCTTGTGCAGGACCGCATGGAGACAAACCAGGCACTGAAGGAGCAGCTGAAGGAGTGGCACCGCCTCCGCCACGACCTGGAGCGAGCTCGCCTGCTGCTGGAGCTCATCAGGAAGAGAGAGAAGCTGAAGAGAGAGGAGGTAGAATCATTTTGACATTTACTGCTTTTGTTTCTCAAAGTTTAAAGCTTAATTTGAAATCATTAAATCCATAAATTTCTATTTTGTACCAAAAACAGCAAAACTAACAGAGAAGTAAAGTTAGATCTGTACACATGCATTGAAACTTTGGGTTAGTCTCCGCACAGAGTTGATTTAAATTGAGAGTTGTGTGTTTTTCCATCAGATGAAGCAGCAACAGTCGGTGCTGGAGGTCCAGTTGACCCCCTTCAACATCCTGCTGAGAGCTGTGCTCAGTCAGTTGCAGGAGAAGGACCAGTACAGCATCTTCGCTCAGCCCGTCAACATCAAGGAGGTCTGCAGAAAAACAAACAAACAAACAATCACTACTTTCTAGGGATGCACGATATATCGGCATTAATATCGGTATCGGCCGATGTTCGTCATTTTTTCACATATCGGCATCGGTCCGATGAGTAAAACTGGGCCTATATTAACAACCGATGTTTATATCCGTCTAGTTGCTCTTTGTGTATGTGTGTCGGGAGGAGGAGGGGGATTCGGCCATGCGGTATTTGTTTAGGCACGTGACAGTGTCAGTGATGCAAACACAGCACAGGATTGTGGGGTACGCCGAAACCCCACTGCACACGTCTCTGGCCGGGAGCGTTTCAGAAGCGTTTATCCCTCCAGACTTTGTTTACTTCCTCAGATTTGGTCATTTTCCCTATGTATGTTCTTCTAAATATGCTTCAACATGTGTAAATATGCTACGTAGTTAATTAGTTTCGCTTTTGTCTGTTTTTACGCCCGGCAGTTTGCACGGAGAATCTTGTGTTTTATGGTAGCCCTGTAACCTTGTTATTTGGAAGTAAAACACGTTTTGAAAATAAAGGAAGACATTCAAAAATTCAGTTTGCATGATTTTCAGTCTGTACAAAATTTTATCATCTCAGAAACTTTATTTATTTTTTAACATATATCGATATCGGTAAATATCGGTTATCGGCCAAAACAGCAATATTAATATCGGATATCGGTATCGGCCAAAATTTTCATATCTGTGCATCCCTACTACTTTCCATGAATAACACAGTGGCACTGTCTTGGTTCTGTAACAGTCAACAATCAAGGTTACAACGTACATTCAAGTCCTGGACAATGTACAGGAAAAGTTTCTGCAGGGTTCATATTAATCTGTAAGCTGCAGATAAATCTTGTTTTGATACACATCACTTCCTTTTATTTTTTTTTAACCCTTTTATTCCAGAGGAAGTGTTGACAATGCTGGTGAGGTCAGTTAGGTTTAATTGAAAATAGATTTTGACTTCTTGTGAGGACTTCAGTTTGTGAAAGAGCCAAGAAATCCTGCATGCTGTTGATACTGTCTTACGTGTCTCATCGTGGTCTTGCAGGTTCCTGACTACCTGGACCACATCAAGAACCCCATGGACTTCTCCACCATGAGGAAACGGATCGACGCTCACGAGTACAGGAGCCTGGAGGACTTTGAGGATGACTTCAACCTCATCATCGACAACTGCATGTCGTACAACGCCAAGGACACGTTCTTCTACAAGGCAGCTCAGCGCATGCAGGACCACGGAGGAGTCATCCTCCGCAGGGCCCGCAGAGAGGCGGACAGAATCGGCTTCGACTTTGCCAGCGGGTTGCATCTGCCCGAAGCACCAAAACTGGAGACGCCACCCCCGTTCTCCTGGGAAGAAGGTAAGTCAAAGCAAAAGAAACAGAAAATCTATCGATGGTAATTGATTTGTCATTCCGCCAGTAAAATCTCCAAACATGACCAGGTTCATTACTGAAATGAGTGTATGAGATGAAAGCAGGTGAAATGTCAGTTAAAAGGGAAGTGCTGGACTGATGCCATGGAGATAATGGTGTGTTGATGTCATGTGACAATCTCTCTCTCTCTCAGTTGACCGCCTGCTGAGCCCAGCCTATCGTCGGCTGACCCCTCTGGAGGATCAGCTGAAGGAGCTGCTGGAGAAGCTGGACCTGAGCACGGCCATGAAGCACAGCCCGTCCCGCAGCAAGAGGCTCAAACTGCTGAAGAAGACGATCATGGAGGTCCGCAGCGAAATGAGCCTGAAGAAGTCCCTTCCAACAACGCCATCCACCACCTCGGAGCCTGACCCGACCCTCGCCGAATCGGAGGAGAAACCACTACCTGAACCCCTGGCAGAGCCCTGTATGAAACAGGAGGACAAGTCTTTACCTCCGCCAACGTTAGAGCTGTTAACCTCACTGTCGCAGCTCAACACCTCGCCCAGCAATTCAGAACCCCCTCCTCTGAAGGCCATCAAACCCAGCTTGGACCACACTCCCATGGAGCTCGATGGCGACACAGACACGTCTACCTCAGTGCCCCCAGACACCCCGAATGGGCACATCACAGACCCACTGCTCCTCAACGGCGACCCCCACACCGAAGCCTCTGGCACCTGCAACCGACGGACCAACAACCTCTTCCGCAAGTCCAAGAGCACCAGCCCCCAGAAACCACCCAAGACCCAAGAGGCATCCTCTGTGTCACCGCCACCCCTAGGTGCTAAAACCTTCCTGTCAGTGGTGATCCCTCGACTGGAGACGCTCCTCCTGCCGAAGAAAAGAACACGCAGCAGCAGCGCAGACGGCGAGGAGGAGGACGAGGAGTCGCCAATTAAACGCCTTGGTACAGGTACGAGAACGTGTTTCAACTCTGAAATAAAACCACATCCAACCAACTCATTTTTGTGCCGTCGTACTCAAGTTTTCTGTGTTCTTTCGCTTCAGGAATAGCGAACGGTTTCGTGGTGGAGGAGGAGGAAATTACGCCGTCTCCTCGCTTGCTGGAGCCTCGCAGGCGCTGTGCCTCAGAGTCGAGCATCTCCTCCAGCGGAAGCGTCCTCTGTGGCACGAGGTGAGTTCATGAGGAAACGGCAGTTGACTATTAACACAAAAGTTCCAATTTATTTCAAGAATAATGACATACCACTGACCAAGTTAACAGCTGAGGTCTGGACGCAGTGACACAATAGGAATGATGTAGAAAACTACCTCCCTCACTTGTTTGTCAAGACCCATGCTGCTATAATTCAACGTCTGTCATGATGGTGGCACTTTGAGAATCTGATATACTCTAAGGTTGAATTACAGTGCAACACAAACGGTTTCTAAACATTTTTATTATCTTGCTCTTTCAGCACCGTCATCCTGCCTAAAAACGGTAAAGGGCGGCTGCCGGCTGCTCGACGGAGTACCGTGGACGACAAAAGCACTCTGATGACCTGCATCGAGAACGGAGAGTTCACCGAAGCCACCAAGATTTCTTCAGGTGAGTCAGCAGTCCGTGTCATCTGGTGAATTTGCATGAATTTGCATGGCAAGCTTTGATTGGTCAGCTCTTCTGTCTCTGTGCCAAAGACATGTACTAAATTTTGTATAAATTCCCTCTCTGTATTATTACTAACTCTGTTCATGTGCTGCCACACACCGTTTTTGGTTTCTTTGTCCCTTACTTTATGTTTTCTACTGTTCCACATGTATGTTGGATGTAAAAGCCTTTTTAAAAGATAATCTTGAAATGGGATCTTACGAACCAGCAGCTCCTCACATCTCTGCACGCTAATGGACTCTACTCACTGGTTCACAAACTGAGAACCAGGGTCCTGTATGAAGTCAGCAGAGACTCAAACATGCAGGTTTAAGTCATGAAGGAAGTGGTAAATGAACAAAGAGTCCAGAAACAGGAAACCAATGATGAGCGAGGTGGAAGTGAAGTGAACAGTGTCGGTTATTTTCTCTGTGGGTTCAGTGAATTTTGTCCAGTTACTGTTTTTTTTTTAAGGCAATCTTTAAACAATGTGTGTGTGTGTGTGTGTGTGTGTGTTCAGCTCCTCTGTCATGCAGTGGTTGCGTTAGACTTACTCATATCCGTCATTTTGACAGTCTGTCATAATCTGTTATTACCTGTCATTCTAATTTCTTAATGATATTGAGACGTATAGTCTATGTAATCGCATTTAATCAATCACAGTAACCTTTAATAAACAGAACTTACAGATTATGCATTTACAGAGCAGAGACGCTGACCGTGTGGCCACTTTTCATGAAGCGGATGAATGATTTTTATCTCCTCGCTCATTCGTGCTTCCTCAGTAATATTAGCTGCTGATGGCTGATGAACGTTATCAGTATTACTTGCTTGTCCTCCATCCTCTACCTCGTCCGTTCCTCTTTTTTCACCTCGTTAATCAACCACATCACAATTATTGGACTTTCCAAAGAAGCTTCAGATACTCTCCTGCCGTGCCGTTTTGCGATAGCTCGTCTGTGCGGTGATATAGTCGACCAATGTGATGCTAAAGCCAGTGAAGCACCAAGGTCGTACACGTGAGATCAGAGACATTAGCTAATTAATATGCGCACTTCCCTCCAACTCATCGGGGGGGTCTCGGGGGGGTCTCCTACATGTTGTCATTGGCAATGTTGCATGTGAAATGCTTAATGTTAGAGTGATAATGTGTCAAAATGACGGACATCCATCAGATTTTTTTTCTGTCACTGTTATGATGGAACATATAGGGCTAACGTGACCCCTGCTCTCGTGTGCATGGCTGTGTGTTGAGACTGGTTGTGCTGTCTGTCTGTTGCTCTGAATTCTTCATAACTTGCTTGTTGTTGTTCCTGTAGAGGTGTGGAAGCCCACCGCTGCTTCTCCACTTGTTCTGGAGCCTCTTAAACTAGTTTGGGCTAAATGTAGTGGATATCCCTCCTACCCCGCCCTGGTGAGTGAGTGTTGGTCCCCTCTGTATCTCATTACCCATCTGCCCCTCTGCCATTGTGCGTGCTGTAGCTCGTGATTTGTGCTCACAGCCATGCAGGAGCTTCCAGCTGGCCGATCATGGACTGCTTACTGTGTGTGTGGAGTCGGCCGCTTCGCTCAGAGCGTTTCTGGCTCGACTCAGCCTTGCATGCTTGTGTCTCTTGAGTGCGGGCTTCTTCAGTGCGGCCGCTGCCACCAGGATG
Source organism: Sciaenops ocellatus (assembly GCA_033000465.1). Lineage (NCBI taxonomy): Eukaryota > Metazoa > Chordata > Actinopteri > Sciaenidae > Sciaenops > Sciaenops ocellatus. Next base: position 23,440,674 of record CP136871.1, on the reverse strand, counting down.
TTCTCCACACTGTTATTGCGAGGAGGCCGCTTCGCTCAGCCTCCGTCTCCTCTCTGTCATTTTGGCCTTTTCAGATCATGGAGCCCAGAGTGCGGAGGACGGTGTCTCATCACAACGGGGTGGAGCTTCCCCTGCCGCCGGTGGACGTTCTCAGAGCAGGAGAGCGGATGCAGTTCAGGTCCGCAGAGAAACTCTTCCTCGTCCACTTCTTCGACAGCAAGCGCAGCTGGTGAGGGACAAATAAAAAAGTAAAAAGTAATCTGTTTAAAATAAAGCATCTGTGTAGTAATATTTATTTGTCTGTTAAATCTCTGGCAGCTGCACTTTGGAGAGGCTTAATCACATTTAGATCCCAGAAAACACCCAAACATCTGGCCTGACTCTCAGGCCGGGTGGTGTTTTTCAAGATAATCGCCTCAGTGTTTTTCTTCGAACCACACTCATCTGGGAAAAGACAAATGTATTATCAGCATGAATGTGGCCAGAAAGGGACTGAAGATCGATCTTGTGGTACTCGCCAGCTTTTGAAGTAGTAACAGTACCAGTCATGGTGTGGCCTAACCGTCCCAACGTTGTGTAATATTTGGTTGATCAGAGGTGCACAGACTCTGATTGGTCCATTCAAAGCTATTTAAGCAAATAACAAAGTAATGCACATTTAGTACACACTCACCGTTGCTGTCAGCTGACTGTAGTCGGTGAGTCTCTACAGCCACTAGCCGTGTGTTTTATTACAAAAGTATCTATTTTCAAAAGCTCTTGTTGTTAATAGAAGAAACATTTAATGTGCATTTCTGTCGCAGTCTTCAGTGTGATGCAGAATGTGGAACTTGATAAACCACAGTGTTCAAACACCTTCACAGACAACACCAACACTAGTTAAATATAAACACAGTGTCACACACGCCCTGCTCTGACATGTCTATTCCTCTATTCTATTCTCATATTGACCACACAGTATGATTACTCGGCGACTGTTAATAAAATGTGATCAGCTCTGCAAAAACAGCAGATATGTTCAAAAAAAGCTGTGTCATTGAGGACCATTTCAGTAAGAGGAGTCTCAGTACGATGATGGAGGTGGAATTGAACGTCCCTTGGATTAGACTTTTTTCAAAACACTGATTTAAAGTATTAATACTCATCATAGCTCATCGTGAAGAATAACAATAAAAACACTACTGCGCGTTTCTTGAAAAACAAAACATAAGAACATTAAAACATGGAAGAAAAGTGTTTTTAAAGAGAACTCAAAGCAATTTAAAAACTAATTAATAGTGGCTTAAGTAATACAACATAAATACTGTACATGAGGTTAAAGTATAGCAGATTTTTTTAGGTTGATTGAAGTTTGAACAGAGGACTTCTACATTTCCTTTTAAGGTTGTAATGAATCTGGACTGTGCATGTATGTATTATGAATGTAGCATCACAGCAGGCTTCAGTCCAGGAGGGAGGAACAGCTCATGTACCTTCGTCCATTTACATACTGACCTCTCTCCTCAGGCAATGGCTTCCTAGATCCAAGATGGCTCCCTTCGGGGTCAACCAGACGCTCGACAAAATCAAGCTGACGGAGGCTCGCTCCTCCTGGATCCGAAAAGCTGTGCGGCTCGCCTTCGACAGAGCCATGAACCACCTGAACCGTGTCAACGGCGAGCTGGAGCCGAGCGCCAGCCTCGCCGTCACGGACAAAACACCACCCCCATCCCATTCTCCACACCCCCACCTCTTCTGAAATCCTCCCATCATCCATTTCTTTTGTTGTCCTTTGAGCTTTTTGTTTTGAACACCGTCACAACAGAGACGCTTCGTTTCTGCCTCATACGCACAACAAACACAGATTTGTCATGTTTACCATTTCCTGCAAACTGGATCGTTTTCATGTCTCCCCACACTTCTGCCCCCCCCGTCGGAAATACTGTAGCTTGTGAGGGCCATCTTGTTTTGTCAAAGAGCTATGCAAAGAAAACGACTCGGTTAGCGGGTGCAAAAAGAAAAAAAAAAAAAAAAATCAAACCTGGGCTGTGAGGACCGAAAAATCACGGGTCTATACCTGTTGAATGTGTCAGAGCTTGACCTCTGACCTCCTTAAATGTGCTGCAAGACTGCTGCAACAGTTTCACTGCCACGAAAAATGTCCATCAGTGTGCGTGTGACTGCAGCAGCTCATGTAAATATCCTGTACAAGGCCTGACACTAATTTATTCACTCCCTCAGTTCGTTTTGGTACACGGTGTTCAGATATTTATACAGTCGGAGGTGATGATCCACGTTGTTGCCGACACCGATGGTGTCGGTCTTTCTGCTGGTGCTATCTCTACAGAGAGAAAAAAACAAACATGCATACTGTAATGAACATTTTTATTTCAGCTCCTTTTTTACGGTTTTTGTAAGTTATTGAGTTCTCAAGCTTCAAGTTCTCTCGTCTTTGGCATTAATTTTTTTGTGTCTGTGTGCATCTTTTTTTTTTTTTTTTTTTACCTGAATGTTTTTACTGGACTACTTTTTTTTGTTTGTACATATTTATATAAAATCTATATAGATGCTCTCAAAAGTTTAAAATGCCTAAAGTGCATCATTCACACCAAAACCAAAAAATCTGCTGCCCACAAGTTTCCCACTAATGTGTTTTTTTTTTTTTTGTTTTGTTTGTTTTGTTTTTTTACAGTTCAGTCGTGTTTTTCAGATGTTCTGCCTTTTTTGTTTGTGTGCCGTGATGAGTTCATGTCTTCTGTAAAACGTCACAGAATCATCTTTTCCACCTAAACTGAACTACAGTCAGCTGTAGGAGTGAAGAGAATGTGCCTGTACTAATTTATTGTAAAGCAGAAAATGTATATGCATTACTTTATAGAAAGAGTATTGTAAGAAAATACTACGGGCACACGAGGAGCCACATGTTTAGAGGCCCTTCCTCTTCTGTTTTGTGAGTTTTTTTATTTTTTTGAACTAATAGCATTAAATCTGAGAGGTGAGGTGATAGTGTTTGATGTTTTTATTTTATTTTATTTTTTTTTTTGTAATGGCAGGGTAGCGATGGGTAGACTTCCTGTTTTGTTTGGCCCTTCTGGATGTGGATGTTGTGTGTAAATAGATTTGGTACTTTAGATGATTCTCTGGGAAAAACCACAGTTATAGCCAACGGGAGCGGAAACCAGCCGACAGCAGGCCGGTGGGATTTTTATACTAAAACACTGAAAAATTAAAATATGTTATTGAATCACTGATTGAACGTGTCCTTGTTTTATTATTCTGTTTTCATCCAATTTTCAAGTCCTAAATATATATATATATTTTTTCACTTTAAAAAAACAACAACTTTGTATTCTTATTTTTAAAGACTGTTCTTCTGTTTTTATTTTCATATTTTATTATAGGGTTGTTGTTGTTTTTTTTTATAGTTTTATTTTTTTATAATTGAAATGCGTTGGTATTTTTTTATTATTATATGACAAAACTGAAACATTGCTTTCATACATGTCATGCATAGGCACAATTATGACACACCTAATAACACATGGTGCTCTATAATAAGCTGAAAAAAAGTACAGGTAAAACAAAGATTAAAAGCAACCTTCCTGTCCAACCACCACAAGAAGTACCAACTAATAATACAGTAGTCTGTAGTCGCTTTCCAGACACGAAACAATTAATATGACTCCAGGTGATGGATCATGAAACATGTAAAGTTTGGCTGTATCCATCCTCATAGAATAGACAAACTTTGACTGGGTGAAAATAAACCGGAAATAAAATTAAAATCATCACAAAGTCCTAAAACAAATACATTACATACATACAACACATTAAATATAACTGAACACAACAACCACACAGATGTAGAAATTCAATAACTTTCCTGCACATCATAAAGTGACCATAAGGTGGCGCTGTTGTTCTGTCTGAAGCAGCTGCTGATACATAAAGACGAAACACTGCAGTCTCACAGCAGTTACAGCTCATTAGGACAATAAAAACTCAAATTCTTATCAATTCAAGATTGCATTAACATGATCTGATACGTCTTTTAGACATGTAGCCTTTTATCTGATGGCAAACACTAACGAGATGACAGGAAAAGAGGAGAGATGGGGAGGGAATGATATTCAACCATTTAATTTCCTGCTAAGTAAAGACCAATCAAACATTTCAAACTACAGTGTCCTTAATGTCACCCCCATGGAAGTCTTTGTATTTTATCATTTCACTTTGAATAGAGTTAGATTATTGTGGCCTTATGTTGTCACTGATCAAAAGAAAAAAACATTTAAAAGTGAAAACATCTCTACAAAGTGATCTAAATTTGGGATTTTTGGAGGCAGACATTGTTACCTGCACCTCCACCCACATATCTCGACAGAATCATTTAGTTAGTTGTGGGTACACAAGCTCTGTTTTTAGCCTGTATTCATTACATTTGGCAAATTGTCATCTAAAAGAGCAATTTTATTGTGTTAGTATATGTGCTACGATTTTCTTCTTTTACGCAAACAAACAAACAACAACAAACAAACAAAAAACAAAGTTCTCACCAGGTAATGAACATAAGTTTATTTTACATTTTCTTAATTCCCTTTACTTTTGTTGGGTGCTTCTTGTTTTTCATCCAGATGTCTGTATATGAGTTAACATGAGTGTAAATGTGTGTTGCATCTGATGAAACTTAATGTAAGCCAAAAAACAACTTACATTTAAAGGAAAACCAAAGAACGCTGACTTCATGACAGCTCAGCTGATACGATTATAGCCTCAGTCAGCTGAGGGGAGTGTCTACACTAAGTCTGTTTTCACTCCCTGTATTACATTGCATAATTCATTATAAAATAAACAAACAAAACAAAAAAAAACATCCAAATCAAAAAATTGGCTACACATATTGGCTGAATTAGCCATTAGTTCTTGTTTGCATCAACCCATTCTTCTTTATAAAAGCTGTCATGTTGAATGGCACCTTTTTCAACTACAGTCATAAATTCTTTATCTCTGGGACATTGACAGTTTTGAAGCCGTTCCTGCGCAGTGTTGGCTTTGTAGCTTTTGCAGAAAATGGATGGATGGATGATGTTTAGTTTCAGCCTGTTTTAGGTCACATTTATTTCAGCCCGTGAGTCACGTTTGTATGGCTTTGATTCAATTAGAATCTGTAGCCGCTGTTGGTGTTCCAGTATCTCTGTAGGTCCAGTTTTCACAGTCCTGTGCGAATATTGTGAATATGTTCCTGATGACTCATCATCTTCTTTTAATTAGCAGTAGATATTTTGGGCATCCTGAGCTTGTCGTCCGGCTCTGCCACACACAGACTCTCTGGGTCTCTGGGGGTTAAAATGTGTTTGAAGTTGGAGATAATTACAGATGCATGTGGGTAATTAACAGTGTCCAGCACATAAATAAACACATTTCCTCTGCACACAAACACACACACACACACACACACACATTAATGCAGCAGACAGCGCTGGAACAGAGGTAGCTCAAAACTAGCTGGGCAAGTCAGCAGTTGGCTCGGTTCAGATTGCTTAGCCTTTGTTTAAGTGTTTTATGAATGGGAATTTTTAGGAAATCCAAGCGCCTCTGAAACTATTTGATTCTGCATATTCCTTTTCTCTTACATCAACTTTTGTCACTGTGTGAAAAAAAGAGGTGTTTCCATTATTTTGTCCATTCAATCAATCAAAAGCTAAATAACAGAAACACTACTCTGCATAATGATACAGTTCAAAAGCACCACGAACTGCAGCCACCAAAATGGTCATAATTTTTCTTGTGGGGCTGTTGAATTATACAGCATTAGTTTAAAGGTACAGTGTGTAAGATTTGGGGCCTCTTTTTTCAGAATAAGGCAAACATGGAATATAATATTCATAACTATGTTTTGATGCATGTATAATCACCTGAAAATAAGAATCTTTTTATGTTTGTTACTTAAAAAATGTCCTTTTTTATCTACAGTGGGAGAGGGTCCCCTTTCATGGAGGCCGCCATGTTGAAACACCTTATTTATACAGTAGTCCAGAACAGACAAACTAAATACTGACTCTAAACAGGGTCCTTAAAGTGTTGTTTCTCCTTTACACTAGGAAGGTGAGGGTGATGTGAGGAGATTACAATGCAGTGATTGGACCACTAAATGCAACTAAATTCTACACACTGGACCTTTAGTTTAAGTTAGGAGAATAAGTTGAAATCCGGAGATTTGTGGAAACTTGCTGCATGCAACTAGTGTTAAATAACAAGGTGCGCCAATTCCATACAACATATGAATTGTAAAAAAGCAAAGAAAGGCCTGTATGATTGATACCCAATTATGAAATTTAATGTTGAAATTTTAATTACAACTGAAAATAGGGTTTACAAATTCAAATTCATATATCCATTCAGATCAGTTCATATCAGATTCCATCCATCCATTTTCATCCACTTATCTGGGATCAATTTATGGTGACAGCAGGTTAGATGTCCCTCTCCCCAGTAATGTTTTCTAGCTCCTCCTGGAGGAGGATAGTGAGGTGTTCCCAGGCCAGATGGGACATGTAATTCCTCCGGCGAATACTGCGTATGCTGCGGGGTCTCCTCCCAGTTGAATATGCCCAGAAAACATACAGTGCCCAGGAGGCATCCTAATCAGATTCCCAAACCACCTCAGCTAGCACCTTTAGATGCGAAGGAGCAGTTGCTCTACTCTGAGCTCCCTAAGGATGCCCGAGCTTCTTACCCTATGTATAAGCCCAGCCATCCTACAGAGGGAACTCATTTCGACCACTTGTATCCCCAGTCTCATTCTTTCTGTGACTATCCAAAGTTCATTAATGCAGGTGAGGGTTGGAACAAAGATCGACTGGTAAATTGAAAGATTTGTCTTCTGGCTCGGCTCCCTCTTCACATTAATGGTCCAGGGTCCAGCATTCGCATTAGTGCTGACATTGCACCAATCTGCCTGTCCATCTCATGCTTCATTTTAACGTCACTTGTGAACAAGATCCCAAGATGCTTAAACTCCTTCGCTTGGAATAGCAACTCTCTCCCAACCTGTCCAATTCACATCTAAGATTTCAAAGTCAGGTTGCTTCAATTGGTTAAATTCAGCAACCTGAATTCAAGATTAAAAACTCAAATGAACCTCCAGCCTGACTGAAATCAATTAGACCTCTGTCCTATAAAGCTAGGATCTATCTGTCACATGATCCATGAAAGAGAAGTTCAGATTATTGACTGAAAATCGAAGATGTTAATTGTTACACTCTGGAGTTTGCAGGGAGAAGATGCTGCAACTGTTGTGAGTAGGACTACTAAGAGGTGTGTCTGTACAATGTGGGGACAAAATTCTGTTCACACACTGACATTATGGGGGACTCTCCTGAAGTATGGGGACAAACAGCAAGGTCCCCACAAGGCAAACTGTTTCTGTTTCTGTGATTTTAGACTTGGCTGTGTGACAGAAACGAGTGCTCAAATAAACATGTTTCTGTGCAGAACTGCAGTCAGACATCGAAACAAAACACCCTCTTGCTGAAAACAAACAAGTGGTTGCTGTGTTTGTGTGAACGCCTCAGCTCACTGCGTCTCCGTCCTTGTGAATACTAATGCATGGCAACAGCTTATCACCTTTGAAGTTTTGATGCTATTAGCAGCAGAACGCTCTCTGCTGGAAACACGACAATGGTGGAGTAATTACACAGTAATTATGGCTTTCATTCATTATGTCGCTCAGCTGCTGTTAATCGTTTGGAGGAAGCAAACAGGTTTTGGTCTGAGAGCAGGAACATTGGCTGCCTCGGGAACTGCAGTGGCGGTGGTAAAATGTTTATTGTTTGTATTATTAAGGGCAGTCTACTACAGTGTTCTTTATTCCTTTACTGGATAGACAGAAAGTGAACAAAACAGTGAGAAGCAATCACAATGAGTTCCAGTCTTTGACTTGAAGAACTGACAATTCTTACTGTACCATATCTTACTGTATATTGGCCTGAGTTTCTTTTTTTCATATTTTTTCTCACTAAAGAACACAGGGAAGAATTTCATGAGGAGACTCTTACTGAACGTCATTGTAGGGCTATACTTGGAAAGATATTCCCTAATCTTGACCTGGAACCTGCCAGAACTGGAGAAACTTGAATTCAGCTCCCATGGAAAACCTGAATGTTTTTATGTGACCATGTCTCCATTCTGGTGCCTACTTTGAGCATGTCACACCATGAGCCTAATTTCTTTTCTTTCTTTTTTTCCCCATTCTACCTTCTTCCACTTCTGTGAACCTGTACCTACAATCATATACCTCTGAATATGATGTGTCTAGACACCTAAATGAGCTGTTTTTTCACTTAATGAGATGCTCAACTTTGATATCACATATGCATTTTTACCATTTCAAGCCACATTTTCAGAGGCTCTAAGTGAGACTGAGAGTCATTTTGAAAATGGAAACTGAGGCATGAAACTGGGCTAAAAGCACCATTTAAGAAAGCAGCACCAGCCACACTGAGAGCAATTACCTGCCTGCTGCAGGTAATTAGATGTAAGATACTAACTGGTAATGGTAACTGGTAACACCAGATATTAACAAAATACGGAACATACTGTATGTATATGCATGAATTCCTATAATAATAAATTAAGTTACGCAATGATGAATAACATTACACATATCATTACACAACTGATGATTGATCACCTGCTTTTCCAACTGGGAAAACACCTGTTGATGAACACAGGTGTGAAGTGATTTTCACTTATGACTTTCAAATTTTCCACTGTCACCATGTCAACACTTGTTTCTCCCCTCCTCTCTCTCTCTGCCCCTCTCTATCTTTAACTCTACCAGTGGCGGCGGATGACCATCCACCAATGAGCTTGGGTCTGCTCGAAGTTTCTGTCTGTTAAAAGGAAGTTTTTCCTCGCCACCGTCGCCAACTTGCTCATGGTGGAATTGTTGGGTCTCTGTAAATAATATTATACAGAGTACGGTCTAGACCTGCTCTGTATGGAAAGTGTCATGAGATAACTTTTCTTCTTTTCTTCTTATCTGGTGCTATATAAATAAAATTAAATTGAAATGAATTAAAACTTAATCTTTTTAAACTTCTTAAAACAAATCAAATAATAACAAAATAAAACACGCAAACGGGCAAAGAACGGGCAAACTGAGCAACACTCAGGCGTCTCCTGGTTATCTGACAGCTTGAACATCCTGTAACTTGAAAACTGAAACCTGCAACTTGTGTACGTGTGTGTGATGCTCCTCAGTCTATTTAGTTGGGCCGTTATTTTAATTAGAGATGTAATAAGCTGGAAAAGAAGAAGTTTTCCAGCTTCATTAGAAATTCTCACCTTTTAACTACTGTGAGAGTTGGCTACTGGAGGAGGCTGATTGACAACACACTAATTAACCAATCAAGGAGCTCAGGGCTAGCAGGCACCTGTGTGGTCACTCTGAGTGCAATTACCTTCTGCCTGCTCCCCTGCTTCCTGTTCAGCCAATCTGTCGGCCACGGAGAGCCTAATGACCCGCTAATAAGACAAGCGCTCTGGAGTCCATCTTAATGAAAATCAGCCGACCCCTCCCTCCCTCCTCTCCTCTCGACGCTGCCGTGATCATGAAGCCGGTCCTCGACCTTTCGACTTCAGCTCACTGAGAAGGCACGCGGCGTTGGAGAATATTAAAAAGGAGAGATGATTTCCTGAAGAGGCCGTTGGACTTAATTCTCTTCTCTGAAAGAGAAATGAGTTGGCGGAGGATGGCGGCCTCTCAGCACGAAATGAAAAACCTGCTTTTTGATTTTTTCCTCTTTCATCTCTTGATCCCCAGGTCATTATCAGATGTGATTGGATGAAGCCACCAGGAGCACCGGTCTTTCCTGCTGCCTGCAGACAGCCTCACCCCAGGTGAAACCTCGTCACTCAAAAATATCCAAATCTCTACTGTTCAGTTGAATAAAATGAGTTAGTTAGTGAAGATTGAGAGACGGCTGTATATTCTGAATGTGATATTACTGTACTTCTGTATTTGAGGCATAAAACAAGTTTTAAAGTTTAAAAACTATTTTTTGTTTCAGTCTGACTTAATTTTGGTTTGTCCTGGAGACCCAGAATTACAGCAAAAAGAAAAAGATAAGAAGAAAAAGATGAAATACATTTATGGAAATGTCTCAAAGCTCCTGCTTCATTACCATGAACACACACACTGTAGGTTATTTTGACTTTTTTTTTAACTTACATACTCCCTCCTGCTGCCCCAAATACTCACTGGAGCAGCAAATGTGGATTCATCCGCCACTGAAAATAGCCCCCCAACACCAGCTTGATTCATGTAATTATTACATACAACACAAACTGCCTGCCACTCCCTCCTGACCTGCAGTAGCCTCATGACTGCCTCACCCACTGGCTCACCTGTTCTCACTTCCCTCATCAGCCCTGTCGTATGTCCACCTGCTGTCCCCATGTGTTACTCACTAAGTCACCATTTCGCTGCCCTGCCTGTTAACTGTCTTTTTGCCTACCGGTTATCTTAAGTGTATGACAGCAAGTAGACAAATTTTTATCTTTTTATGCTTGGTCTCTGGGTTGTGTTTTCAGGTCCAAACCTGCCATTACTGATTCCTTATGAAAAATCATGACCAGCTATTTTGGGAAATTACTAAGACGTTTGATAACAAATTAGTTTATTTATTTATTAATTTGTGAGCTACTTTTAAAGATTTGCCTCTTCACTAGGAAGCAATGTGCAGCATCAAGTCACAAAGTATTGCAACAACACAAGACATAGCAGCCATCTAATATTACTTACAGTCCAACAGCAATAAGCCCAGCTTGGCGTCTGTCTTTCAGCCTTTTAATGACTAAAACTCAGTCCCAGATTATCTCAGAGAAGAAGAACCACGTCCTCTTCAGTCTCTTCACCTCTGCCATGCTTTGCTGAGTCACGTTATGATTGCATGCACATCCGGAGTTAATGCAGAGCAGCCAGAGAACATTTTCTCCATAAAATATTATCCAGTGTCATTAAAAGCAGTGAAAAGGTTAGTGGTGTGTGACTTAAACCAAACCACCAAACGTACCACGAATCATTATGTACTTCTCGTGGTTGATCATATCCGATGCACAAAGTTACATAGTGCAGAAACAGACGTACAGGGTGCAGAGTGGGAATGACAAGGACACCATTCACCTGATTACAAGTCAGTGTAAAATCTGTTATTTAAAATAACTATGAAAAAGTTACATATTCTGTCCAGAAAATGGAAATGTTAACAGCTACAATCCCATGAAGAATGGGCAATTGTGTCTGCTGAGGAAGATCATGTAATCTGATCGAAAGTATCAAATCTGAATTTTATTTAATTACTTTTTTGTCATAAGGAATGGATATTTATAACATGAACACATCAAACAGTTCAGAGGAAAAATCTGAAACAAACTGGTCATGACTGTGTTTTTACCAGAATCTTGTTCCGATCTGTGTTTCTACGTGAAACACCTGACAAGAAAATAAGACTGAACGACACCTGGAGCATCATGGGTAACTAGTCTCCTTATTACAGCAAGGCACACACACACATACAAACACACAGTGAGAGAGTCTGCAGTGTTTTTGGGTGACAGTGATCAACGGGCAGTAATGGTCACACAACCTGCTATTATATCTAATGGGATATTGGACTAGTGTATGTGTGTGTGTGCGTGTTGCCGTGAAAGTGACAGTATATTTTGCAGAGGTATGAATATTTTATGGAGTGAACTCATTAGATGCTCGGCCTCTCGGGAGCTCGGAGGAGAGTTTGTTTTGTTCCAGATTATTTGCGTGATGAATTATACATCTCTGGGATTCAACAATATGAAAACAACACAGCTACAATTAGATGGAGGGTGGAGGGCTATATTTACACTCCACACATCAAAAAGCTGCCTGGCCCACTTTACTGTCCACAGCTCACTTTCTGTCTGTGAAGGACACCTTAAATCTGCTTTTAAATCATAGTAATTATCTCTATAATAAAAAAAAATAACTGGAGCGACACTTGTTTTAGAACTATTTTTACAAAGTGCTTCATATTTAATTAAACAAAGTGAGTATTTTTATGTTTTTCGATAAAGTTGTCTGGTTATTCACAGAGGATACAAGATGTCCACAGAAATGTCCAGTCTGTTCAATCCTCTACAACCTCTTTTAAAGGAATAGTTCAACATTTTGTGAATTCTTTCTTTCTATGAGTGGCTCTATTTACAAGCACAGCAATCACCTGAAAATAAGAACTGTTGTGTTTTTGTTACCTTAGAATGAACCTTTTATACACTGTGATCCTCTTCCATTGAGTCTGCCATATTGTCTACAACACTGGCTCTCGATAGGGTGTTTGACGGTTTTCGTGCACTTTGCAGCCAGCTAGTTTCCTTTACACTACGAAGGAGAGGGTGAGGCGAGGGGGTTACAGTACTCAAAAAGAAAAAGTCGAGGAAATATGGGCGGGTCAGTGTCTATGTTTGATTGACAGCAGCTGGTATGCTTAGCACCAGAAGGGGAACGAGAGACAAATTAAATCAAATTTTAAACCACTGGAAACCCAAATCCACAACAACGTTCTATGTATTTTAGGGTCTTATGTACATAATAGTAAGCAACTAAAAAACAAAGAAAACAAAAAAGCAAAACCTCTCTGGTGTGGAGATATTAAAGAATAGGGACAACACCAGCATCTGAATGGACTGAAGTGACATTTGCAGGTGCTGTTTATGCTACAGCTGAGGAGCTAATTAGCTAACTAGCATGCAAACTGACTGACACTAACGGTACTCTTTTCCCCAGTGAATATTTGTTTGGTTGTGTACCCTTTCAGAAGCTAATGTGGGTTGTTGTTCAAAGTCTGTGGTTCTTGTTTTGTGTAGCTGCTGTTACTGCTTGATGCAATTATGGTTTAAAATGAAAGTAAATGATTGGCTGTTTGGGAACAAGTTTTCCGTCTACACAGGTGGAGAGTTTGCCACAGTCTGACTGTTTGAGAGGGGGCACACTCATGAAATTCTCTCTTTTGGATTCAATTTTTTATTATTTCTTATTATTTTATTATTATTTCTCAAAGAAGAACACAGGATGGGATTTACAGAGCAGATATTCTGCAGCAGAAGAAAAGTTAAATATCAGTTTGACTTAGCTTGAACACTGTAGGCAACACAAGCTCAATGCACACTTTTCGCTCATTTTTCCGTCTTTATGGTTGACTCTACCTTTAACAGTGTGATGGGTGGGGGGATTCGGTAACTGTGGCTTCGTCTCCAATCTCCACTGGCTCTATTAGAGAGCTGACAGGGCTGTGAATGGGCTGGAGGCCTCGTGGCCTCGGAGCAATCACCATAGCCATTTCACACCCTGCTGATCCCCTCATCTGCTGCTCAGACGAGAGAGGGGCTACGAGGGCCCCGGAGGCCCCTGATGAAGTCCTGACCTCACTCTCCAGAACCCACGGGATTAAAAAAATACTCCTCCTGCTCAAAGTGAAGACGGCTGTTCAAGTTAGTCGACAGACAAATTGGAAAGTTTTATTGCAAGATGAGAAATGTGACTTTATGAAAAAAGTACCCCTGAAGTGAGTGGACTTCACAGAAGGAATAGAAACTTAGAATGGTACCACATTTAAATACAATATGTATTATGTCATAAAAAACTGAAAGAAAAGAAAAGAAAAGAAATTGATTTTTCTGTCAAACGTTAGATTTTCTTTATATTATATGCTGGTAAATTGACAGATAAAGTTCTTCCATTTGAAGTTTACCAACAAACTTGTAACACTGAGTATCAACAGCATCGGGCTTTCAGTGTCCACTGGTAACATTTCAGAAGCAGAGCGTCTGTTTTATACTTTTATACTGCTGTCAGAGCTGTATTTTTATTTTGTCTGATGATGCTGTGATCGTCACATAACGATTTTACCTGCAGTGCAGCAGCTTATTAATGACTGCTGGTCAACGTAGTATTTATGGGCTGGCAGTAAATTTCATACTTGTTCAGTTGTCTGACAACATAAAACAGAAAAATATGTAAATGCGAACAACTATATTGTGAATTTGGTTGCAATAAAACTGAATATTTGTCATCACAGAGACTGAACAGAGGTTTAACAGCCATCTTCCTGCCTTCTCCTTCTCTCTCACCAACTACAAACATGAAAAACTAGTTTTGCTGTGACACAAATGTATCATTAGAAATGTATTTGAAGTCAGTTGTCAGTAATATGGGCATAAATATACATTCACAAGTAGATTTTATGCTTCAGAGAGTAGATATAGCGCAGTGGGGAAAAGAGGAACAAGTGAGATGTTTCGCACACAGAGTGGATGTGAGCTGTGGTGGAGGAAGTATCAGAAGATCTTTTAATTAAGTAAAAGTACCATTACAACAGTGTAGAAATATTCCACTGAGTAAAAGTCCTGCATTCTAAATCATATTTAAGTAAAAGTACAAAAGCATTATCAGCTGAATGTACTTAAGGTATCAAAAGTAAAAGTACTCCAAAGGGTCATTAAGTCACCCTGATGAGTTGTGAGATGATTAACAGGAGTGGAACAAAGAAAAATCTTAATGTGCAAAGTAACTAAATCTGTTACATAAAAAAAGTTGCATGGACAATATTTCCCTTTGAAATGTAGTGAAGTAAAAGTATAAAGTAGCAGAAAATGAAAACACTTGAGTATAAGTACCCCAGAATTGTACTAATTGTAGCTGCATCACACCATTGTGGACCTGGTGGACACCTGGTGTTCTACGTCTGTTTATCTATTTTGTATATTTAACAACAATGCTAATATGGCCTATTTTAACAGGTTACTGCAGGTAAGGTGGAAATGAAAAAATACAGCAGTACTCTAAAGGTAGACTTACAAGTTATTTATATTTAGTTTCTCTGTTGTAAGGCCAGGGTGATCACTGAGTGCCTTCTTTGTTTATCTTGATTCAGTTGAAAAACTCTTCTAAAACAATCTACTTCACTCTCCCTCTTGGTCACAGGTACCTTACATAGCATGGAGGTGTGTTTTATTGAGAAACAAAGGATAGTGCCAGTAAGCAAACCAAACTGGATGGTATGTCACTGCAGAATGCTATGGTAGCCACACTGCTGAAGTGTGCCTTGAATTTTGAATAAATCGCCAAGAGTGTCACCAGCAAAGCACCCCAACACCATCACACCTCCTCCTGCTCCATACTTCACCATGGGAACCACACATGCAGAGAGCATTTATTCACTTTTACCTTGAAACAAAAAAAAAACGCAAATGTGGACTCATCATACCAAAGTACAGATTATCACTGCTCTAATGTCCATTCCTTGTTTTATGTGGCAAAAGAAATTCTCTTCTTCTTGGTCTCCCTCAGGAGTGGTTTCTTTGTAGCAATTTGAGCATGAAGACCTGATTCACGCAGTCTCCATCAAACAGTTCATGTTGAGATGTGTCTGCTACTTGAACTCTGTGAATCATTTATGTGGTCTTTAAATTGAGGTACCATTAATTGGCAAATTGAGAATGGTGACGCTAATGAACTTCTCCTCTGCAGTAGAGGTAACTCTTGGTCTTCCTTTCCTGGGGTGGTCTTCATCAGAGTCAGTTTGATCATAGCAGCTGATGGTTTTGTGAAAGCACAAAGTTCTTGAAATTTTGATTTACTGATCTTAATAATAATAATAAAGTAATGATGGACTGTTGTTTCTCTTTACTCACTGAGTGTTTCTTGCCATAATGCCACACTACCTTTAAACAACACAACTGATGGTCTCAAACTCATTAAGACCCTGACAGAGCTGATATATTTGGAAACTTCACCAGAATTTAAGAATTTATGTTCGTAGATGGACGGTCCATCAGAGCGGAGGTTTCTTCATGTTTCACAGGTTCAGTATGTCGGTTGCATCAGCATTAACAGCAGCTCGTAATGAAACTCTATCTGTGATGTGGGTCCATTATAACCAGCAGGGCTGCTTGCTGTGTGCAGAAACAGGCAAACAGCAGAGAAAAAACACACAATTAGAGGTGTAAATGACAATCTGTTGCCCAACAAAACCAGAAATGAGCTTGCAGAAGAAAAAAGAAGAAATGCCACATTCAGGGGCTGATACGATCCCACTCGTGTAATGATCTCGAATCAGAGGCCACTAAAAGGACAATTTTCCTCCCCAGGCTTTAATGTGTGATACTCATCAGCCTCTCTGCCTCAAATAGAAACTGATGTGCCGGGTCTATGCCTGTTTCTGGGGAATGTGAGAATTTCAATTACTTCGCCTCAACGGTGGCCAATCTTAATAACTTCTTTCTTAATTCGTGTTCACGTCAGCATCGAGGCATTGCATCCAGGCGTTTCCCCTCACAACGGGCTGGCGAATACGAGACTGGCACCACTTAGCTCCATCAGGACCCCCCGCCCCTCCCTGCTAACCGCCCAGTTCCTGTGGAATAAAGGTCAAGTAATCAGGCATCTGGAAGGACAGCTCATTTGTCATCCCTTGATAAATGCGTCAGTGGCTAATCTGAGGAGCAGGACCCCGCCGCGCCGCTCAGAACAGAAAGGTTAACTGATTCAAAACAGGAAGGGATGGAGGACGATGGCAGAGAGAGCAGCAGCAGTGGGAAAAAAGAATAAAACTTCATTTTGATTCGATTGTTTGGTGGCTATTTCTGGACCAGTAGATTGTGGTAACACTCCCACAATAACCTCCACCCTGCTGCTAAATGACAGCAGACTGCAGCGAACATTAATGGTGACAAGACATTACCAGCGATGAACCGATATGTTTCACTGCGGGTAAGAAAAGCTGCTCCCTCCATCTCCCCTGCTCACATTTACTTCTTCTCTGCTTCCCAACAGGTTTTCCTCTCTCCTGTCTGCTGAAAGTCAAGTTGACAACACTGAAAAATGTGGTTTCAATGTTTTGGCTGACAAGGAATCCAAAAAATACAACAAACACATAAAAAACCTCATGTCGGACTCACAAGGTTCCTAAAGTTCAGGTTCTGCACTGATGTAATAATTGGCTGCTGCGTTATCAACCTTATAAACAGTGCTGGTGTAAGCTTGTTTTGTGATGAACTGAACATTAACTGCTTGAGCAGACTGAACTTTTTTGCTATTGAACTGAGGACAGTCAGAATTAGCACTGAACTTTGTGACGGTATGAACCAGCAGCTGCTGCTAGACTAACTGGTACGGCAAAGAGAGACAGCATCACACCTGTAGTGGCATCATTCGTGTCAATGTGACTAGTGGGGACAACATTTTTTTTTTATACTGTCCAGTATTGAGTGAGACAACCACAGTTACGAAACAGGTCATAAGGTAATTGTAGCAATTGTGCCACTGATTGGCTTCAATTGTTATTATAAGTGTCAAGATTATTATGACAAGATTATGTAATGGAGCCAGAGAAATTAAATGTTCTGTACTTTTTGCTTGATCCTGGTCTGTGAGATCTCCTCTGTGGGCTTATGTTCACAAAGCACTACCAGTCTCCAGAGCTTCACTGCCTCTTCTGGTTCACCTCCTCTGCTTGTTGTTTCTGTCTCACTCTGTATCTATTTATTTTGTATGTATTTACTCACCTCCAGTGATGACATTGTGACCGTGAGTTTGGTGATGTCATCTCATGGTGTCATGTCTGAACAGAGCATGCTCTGAATCTCCAACCACTGGCTAAAAACTTTTCTGAAGTGTTTCCAGAGGAGCGAAGAGTCAGCGAGGGTATTTTTATCTCTAAACTGAATTACCTCGAAGCCCCTCACGTCGATGATTTATGAGACGAGATTTGCATCATCAGTGGGCACACAGGGACCTAATTCCTGAAGAAACACCAACCATATTATCCCCATAACAATCATCTCTCGGCTCTTTCATGAAGGAGAAACACAGCAGCATAATTAAATTAGACTTTATTAAATTTTGATTGGGTGTAATTATTTTTTCCTGTCTGTGAGGCTCTGAATCACCTGGTTTTTCTTTCACAGATTCCCAAAAGAATGACTCAGTTACACTTCGTTGCTAGGTTTCAAGTGAGGAATTTCATGTCTTCTTTAGTAAAAATAAACTTTATTTATATACTGTAGCACCGTTCACAGTTACAAAGTGCTTTACAATAAAATAAAACACAAAACAAACCACAAAACAACAATAGCAATAGGTTAAAAGCAATAAATCAATAAAATTAAAATAAAGTGCAACATAGAGCATAAAAAGGTCAGCTAAAGGCCCTTTTATAAAAGTACGTTTTTAAAAGTTGTCACAAAGTCTGCAGCTCTAATTTTCTCAGGCAGGTCATTCCACAGTTTAAGAGGCCTAACTGCAAAGGCTCTGTCACCTTTAGTAAATGGAAATAACTCAGGTTGTGCCAAAGTTTGTGACATATTCATTTGATCCACTTGAATTAAAAAAACTGAAAAAGAACTGGAGAGAAAACATTTACTCTTTTCAGTTTTAAATTTTAAATCCAGAACATAAAAAAACTGGAAATAAGTTAAACATAGGCAACAAAGCATGGCAACATATAAGGACATTACATTAGAGAGTACAAATTTAAAACCATCAAGGCCGTAGTATAAAAGGACAAGGGACACAATGAGGAAAGTTACTGTATAATGGAAGCTGAAAAAAACTTCTGAGCAGCTCATGAACTTTGTTCAGGGACAAACCAGTCACGTCTCAGCCAGCGGATGGGGTCGATTGGTGCTGATATCGCCAGATCACAGAACTGTCCAGAGGTTTTAATACGTGATGTGGTGGAAACAGCTGCTGAGGCATCAATACATGGATAAGACAGCAGAGTAAGAGCTGGATATATATAAAAAAAACAGTTGTATTGTGTAAAGATAATTAATTCTTTAGTTTGGAATTTCTCTTTAATAAAGGATAAAAAAAAAACTCTCTGTCAATCCAAGCACTGTCCCTACCAGATGGTGACGCTAATGAAAGATTCCTTGAAACTCCTGGATCCATTTTATTGCCTGCCAACTGTCATTAAAGAGGCAGAAGAAGAGATCTCACCATCTTCTGGTTTAGTGTCTCAATGATGACAGAGAACTTTCAGACAATGATCAGAAGTGTGGATGTACAGAAGCAGCATGTGTCAGGAGTATTACTATTATGATTATTTCTTCTGTGCCCATTTTTGCACAAATTTGTGAATCACACAGTTGAAATAATTAATTCTTGAGCACAAATTACTAATTTAAGTAAGACGAAATGAGACATTTTAGAGCACAAATTACTAATTTGACTGCATAGGTTAAGTAAATCATCAAGAGAAATAATAAAAAAAGCAAGCAAAAAATAAGGAGCATTGTCATTCATCTCATCATCTGAAATATAACACTGCATTCCCATCAGCCTCAGCTGTACTTAGCATTTAGTGCTAATTAGCAAATGTTAGCATGCTGACACTCAAAGTTAGCATTTAGCTCAAAGCATCACTGTACTCAAATACAGCTTCAAAGAGCTGCTAGCGTGACTCTACACGCTTATCGTTTTCACACAAATACCCAGTAAATGTTTGAGAGTTTAAATGTTTTCAGGTCTGAGTTCTGTGAATCTACCCAGTTTTCATTTTCATTTTCAAACAGGCTGACGCCGCCCTGATCTGTTAATGTACAGTGCACTTTGAGACAGTACACACACACAACTTAAAAAATAACCTTTGAACAGGTGGGAAACTGGAGGTACTTTTTAATCAGTCAGTTTTTGAGCCTTTACTGTCCAAACCCCTGCAGGCTGCGTGGGATCGATGTGTCTGTCCGCACAGATCAGAAACACTCAGCTCTTTGTATTATGTGTGCACTGAAGCTTATAAAGAAGACAGAATTTAAGTAACAGCTGAAATGGTGGTTTCTGTCAACCCAAACAAACTGGCAGGTCCATCATTACTGATGCATTTTTTCAGCTGAGCGATGTTCAAACCACTGAGGATTCAACTTTTCAGAAACTTTTTACTCCATTAAATAATTAATTTGTGTGGTCAGGCCCGATAAAACTTTTTTGAAAACTCTTTGAAAAAGTTGCCTGGTCTAAGCAAGATCATCTTTATTCTGACGTCTGGTTTCTCAAAGTTATGCTGCTTTTTCCAAACACCTCTCCAGCTAAATAAAGTTGGTAAGATGTTATATTAATTTCAGCGTTAAGATGATTTTGGGAAACTCGTCCAGTTTCTCTCTATCTGCTCTGGAAACTACAAAACCACACCTGACAACAGAAGAGGTCATGTATGGCGGCCTGGATGCGCCAAACCATCGAGAGAGTTTGTTTTCAGTCACACTTATGGGCGAGATTAAATACCCATCAAACAATCTGTCAAAACCACAGGACCAATCAGGATTCAATCCTGTGATATAAGATGGTGGGCGGGGCTAGCCTCTTTACCTGTACTGTAGTTAGGTCAGTTTGTGTTAAAGCCAAAGTCACCTTTTAACAGAGCTGTCAATCACGCGCGCACACGCACAGCATCAAGTCAAATGACTTATCGATCAGCTGATTCATAAACACAGCAGGAAAATATTCAGCTGTACCACATTTGCATGATGGAATGAACATTGAGTATCTGTCAGCCTCCTCACGGACTCATTAGCATATTTCACGCCTTCAATTAGCTCTGACACAATTGGCCACTGAGCTTGCAAAAATAAATCTTTGTACAAGGTTACTGGCTCTGTGTGTGTGCGCGCACGTGTGTGTGTTTACAAACTGCAGTCTAAGCAGGTAACATGTGAAGCAGCTCATTCAGTGAGAAAATTACAAACTGAGCAGAGGTTTGATGTTTTTTTTTTTTTTTAATGATTAAAAAAAAATTGATTGGAGTTAGTGAAAGCCACTGGAAACCCAAAAACTCAAAACAGCCTTCTAAATCATATAATGTTTACACTAGTAAGCATATAAAACTACTAGGAAGTTTCAATTTAAATGTTTCAAATATCTCAATGTTTCAAAAGGCTAAATCTATCTCAAAGCCAGCTGAAACCAAAAGAAACCCACTTGGCTACGTGTAATAAATAAAATTAAACTATCAAGAAAGGAAATATTCTTATTAAATATCTTGTCCTTACAAAATACAACCATTCACCCTTTGAATTCATGTTTCTCTCTTTTATAAAACTAAGATTAGAAGAATTTCCTTGATAACTCATCGTAAAATGTTGTCTGTTCCAACAGTCGCAAATGCTGGTTCGAAATAAATCCTCTATTCACTGAGTTAGATGTGAAAATATTCTGGTAAAATTATTGTATTATTGTATTATTGTAATTATAGTTTTGTCACTGGTCTGGTGGCTTTGAAGAGAGCATAGATAACAGCTTCAGTTCCCCATCGGAAAGGGCTGTCTGAGGACAAAGTGGTGAATGTTCTGAATATAATGTACACTTGGACTAATATTGATTTGTTTATGTAGCTTAAATACCGTTTGGTGCCTCTCACCCCACAGCAACCTTCTGTGTCAGTACTCCTGAGAAAGCTGTCAATCTAAACATGATCTGCCACACCTCTGCAGTCTCAAGAAATGGTCTGAACAGCAAAATAAGCTGTTTTTTGTGGATTTTTGGGGACGCTCAATGAAACGTTCAACTTTCCAAGCCACAGGTTTTAGGAGATGCAAGGGAAATGGGGACACCTTAATCCTCGCACCACCAGTGCATCCCAAACTTTGGAAACATTAACATGCATTTCCCAGAGCAGCACTTAAGAGCGAGTGCATGCGCATGTCGTTAAAAGCTTCTTAATGTCTGCTGTTCGTGGTTCTGAATTCATCTTAACTTTGCATGTTAAGCCGTGGTGTATATTAAAATACCTACATCACAAAACATAAGAAATGTTTGATACTTTATGATTGGTGCTACTCTGTGTAGGTCGGTTTAAGAAAGTTGATTTATCTGCTGATGGGAGCAGATGTTGCACTCAAACCTAAAATAAAACAGTGGTATGTTTCATGAATGCGCAGGTGATCTGCTGGGAATGTATTGACCCCCTGTACATAACAACAACCTACGCAGCATGAATTAAGAGAAGATCCTGATCCTGGAAATATTCCGTCAGGAAAATGGCACTTCAGCCAGAAGAGATGAATATTTTTGGCAAAAAGAGGGAGAAGAGGACAGTCATGGGAGTAAGTGTGTTAGACCTTCAGGTTATTACGTATATATCTTAGAAATATTTAATGTTAATGTTTTCACAACTAAATTATATCCTTAATTTAAAAAACCTAATAACAAAATAATAAATATAATAAAAATATTCTTTTGTTCACTAAATGTTCAACAATCAGACCCTTTTCTCCTTTTTTCATTCTGATAAATGTATTTTGTTTTTATGAAAAGGGTTTCTTCTGTCCCAGGTGCTGGTGTTTTACTGTATATATCAGAACTCTTAAACCCCCATTAAGGGAATTCTGTCACCACATTACTCATAAAAATCTGCTCCCAAAGTGTTTAACACTGTGTCATAACAACCAACATACACAACAAAAACAACAGCCGGCTACATCCATTTCCTGCCTGAGGGACGGCTGTGATTTAAGAACCGGAGCAGAAAAATCCATCCCAGCAGCCACAAATGTAGCTGTCGGCAGAGTTGTGGCAGCTTGATAACCAATCAGACCCCAACCCTACGGTCTGATAATATGACTTTACACCTATGGGTGACATATGACTGCAAGGCAGACTGCAGAAAGTGTGATAGCATCCATCCACCGCTGCCCCCTCGCCGACAGAGCTCTGAGGTGAGGGAGGAAGGTGTTATGCCTGGGAGGCTGATGCTGAGGCTGTTTACTGTTGGCAGATGACTTAATTCAGGCGAGGAGGAGGTGAGAGTAGGTAGTTGTGTCAATAAAAACTGAATCAGAGTGTTCAACAGCAATTTATGAGAGACAAATTATTGACCAACCCTTAGCATAACCTAAGGAAGGGACCAAATTTAATAGGCAGTCAAAGAACAAAGCTGACAGGATGGTGAAGCAGGCAAGACCAAAACCAGGAAAGCAGTCCAACAACTAACTGATTTTGGACTCCTGGCTCGTGTTTGCATTTTGGCTCCACAACCGTTCATTGTAACAAACTGAACGAAATGTCTTCACTTTCCCTAAATATCCTCACCAGCAAAAACTAGCAAATGATGAATCCATGGATCAGGATGATTTCCTTAAATGGATTCAGTGTTGTAATTAAGGGACCCTGACTATGAACCTCTTCAGACAGTTTCTGTTAAATCACCGTCTCTCCTGTCAAATATCTACTTGTTTATGTCGAGGCATCACACTAATGATGCGGTGAAGACGGGAAGTCGAGAAGAGAAACGTCAACTGCTGGAAATCCTGCCTGAAGCCGACGTCTGTAGAGTGTATTAACATGGTTACAACACACTGGGGAAGACAAATGGAAGGATACTGGAGCAACTATCCCACAGAGCTCTTTGGGTGCAAGTGTTCAAGCTAAAACAATCAAGTTTTCTCATTTCATTTTTTACTTTAAAAACAACCAGAACTCACATTAAAGGAAAAAAAATGGTTTTGACCTTGTTCAATCAGACTGCAGGGTGTCTGTGTCTTCATATATTTTTTTTTCTATCTTTATAAATGGTGACTTTTGTCCCACTGATTGTTTCTAAATCATCAATCATCTTTTTATCCCCCCCTCTGAAGTATCTGCAGAAAAAAAACAACCTCCTTCCGACCTCGAGGTCAGACCGCAATCTTCCAGAGAGGACACCGCCTGTCACCAAGTTGAGCGGCGAGTGCTGTCATCTTTTCGATATTCAATCGGTGACCTGCTCACTTTATCTGGCTTCATTTTTTTTCTCTGTAATGAAATGAAGTGCAAACAGGCCGTCCGTCCTCCATGCATCACTGAGGCCGCTGACGAGAGGATAATCAAATTGCTCATTTTCAATTTTTCATTTCTTTCATTATTTAAAAAGGCGCTGTCAGCTACTCGGCCTCAGACTGACCTTCACTGATTATTATTTGTGCAACACTTTCTCTGTCAATTCTCCATCTCTCACCTCTTCCCTCCTCCTCCTCCAACCCTCTGTTCATCACCTCCTTTCAGCTGCCTGTCAAACCTTCATCTAGCCTCCCTAAACTGAAGAGCAAATAACCACCACCCCATAAATCTGTTCATTACTTTAGATATCATATTGTAATATAAGTCGGCTTTCTCAGGTCTCTGTGTGACACATATTGTGCCATCGTTTTGTGTAGTCATCTCAGCTGCAGTGGCTGAAATCAACAACTCATAAACTTTGATTAAAAGTTGAGGCGGGCAAACATCAAACACTTTGTTTACTGACTAAAAATTTCTGTCAAAGTTTAATGAAATGATGAAAAGTCTAGACATTTTATTTCTAGAGCACATTGAAAAACAATATTGTGAGATAAATTTATGTGTTTGAACAATGTAAAGCTGTCTGCATCGTTAAAGGTTTAATTATTGATACGCAATTCTATTTTTTGGCTATATCACACAGCCCTAAAGAAAAATAAACAGAAATAATGATGATAAAAATGCCTGAATCCAATGTGAGCACTCAATGCGACTTTAAAGATATTTACAGGCCTGGTTTGTACTAGTAATTTATATAGTGGGTGTCGTGCACTCATCCTGTCTGAAGGCTGTCAGCGATGTTTCAAGAAAAAAATGATTCCGATCTTATTTCAGATGTTAAATCTGCAGGACAGACAGTTTATTTCTCTGTTGGTGTCTGCAGACCTGAACACTGACTGACAGATAAATGCTTTTATAACCTCCACCCCCTCCCAGCACCTCTGTCCAGGGCTGGTGGTGATTGAGCAGGGTGGCTGCGGAGGTCAGAGGTTGGGTGATGGAGGGATACAGTCCATCAGTTCCAACAGTCTGAGCAGAGAAGAGTCCAACTCCCAGTGGAGACAAATCTATTAGAGAGATAGAGATGGAGGGAGAAGGAGGTAATACTTCTGTTCTCCATCACTAAACTCTGACGGTGTGCTCTGACTGAGTGTGAAGTGAATTTTACTGCAAACAAAGTAAAAACAAAGGAAGCAAAAAAAAAAAAAAAAAAGAATTTTAATTGTTTAAGCATCAAAATACTACTAATACTACTAAAAGTTAAACAACACAGAATGTGTGACATTGAAATATTTTACTTCCATCTGTCTGAATTCATTCGGTTTGAGTTATATTTTGTCCAGTAGGTATAAGACCGAAAATACTAATAATACTACTGTTTAATATCCACAAAATTTCAACATTTCAAATCTAAATTTAAGTTGTTCATGCTGGTTATTTTTGATTAAAAAAAACTGTTCTGTCTGAATTTGTGAAGTTGAAACAATAGAAGTTAGATAGGTGTTAATTATAGTAACAATATATCCAGATAAATGATGTATGAAAATGTATGATGCGAGTAAACCCTTAGAGAACAAGCTAACTAAAACTGTGTGTGTCAAACTAATGGATTTATTTCTTGATTTCAAATGGATCAGTTACGTTATGGTAAATGGACTGTACTTACATAGCGCCTTTCTAGTCTTCCAACCACTTGAAGCGCTTTTACACTACATATCTCATTTACCCATTCATACACTGATGGAATTACCTGCCAACTGCTCATCAGTTTTAGGAGCTAACCATTCATACAGATTCACACACCGATTGGGTTCAGCATCTTGGCCAAGAACACTTCGACATGCAGAATGGAGGAGCCAGGGATCGAACCGCCGATCATCTGATTAGTGGACGACCCACTCTACCTCTGAGCCACAGTTGCCCGTTATATAATCATATTGGGACCTGTAACTGTTACCTCAGTAATCTCTATAAACAGAAATAGTGGGACCAAGATTTTAGCATCAGAAGCGTTCTGGTTTCTGTCTGTAGTTCAAGTATTGACCAATCATGTTTGAGCAGCTTTGGTTGTCCATGTATAGAGCAAAAGAGGACAAGGATGAAGATAACACATTACTTGAAATGCAATCTTGAAACATCTGCTGATACTGACCTTTATTAGCTTTCTTTTTAAAGTTGCAGATATACCTTTATAGAGATTAGCAGAAATGTGTCTTTCTCGTCATTCTCACATACGAAGTTGCTAATCGGACTGCAGAGGAAGTCTCGGCCTGGATATCAGTTATCTGTTATATCCGTTGGCTGCACCGGAAGCTCAGAAACATTAGCTGTTACCCCCAAAGGCTAAAACGTCATCAGATAATAGCTGATGGGTTCTGACATTGTTACCTCAGTGAGTTTATAGTGATGTAACATCACAGTTGCAGGAGTCATCTGTCCATCATCCTGATAGTGAAGACAAATCGTAGTCTCACATCACCTACACAATATGTCAGTGTTCAACGGAGAGTCTGACACTCGTTCTGCAGCGCTACAGGGAACTAAACTTTAAAGGGCCAATATCACGCTCCATTAACTCTCCTCCACACACACTGAAGATTTTCATTACACTCTGCTGTTTGATGGTGGATCTTCACGACAGATCGTGTTGTTGTTCTCCCCAGGCCAAATGAAAAAAAGTTGAGTTGTTCTCCATTTGTTTTAGCATATCAATTGTGCCGTCGGCATCCAAACAACCAAACACACCCAAATAACTAAACTCCCCAAATAAATAATGGCTGGGCCACACCAGCATTTAAAATTAAATACTGTGGTGTCAACGCACATTCAGCTGCAACACCCAGACCACGAGTCCAACTCCTGAAAGGCTGCCTGACGACAAGGCTAAGCTGTGAAAATATAGTGTACACTTAAACAGATATTGTTTTATGTGGCTAAAATACATTTTTCTGCTGACCCTGTCTGCAGCAGTGCATACTCTGCTTCTGTGCCGGGATCCCTACAGCTTCTCCAAACTGGGGACACTCACTGTGGATAAGCATCTTATGCAATGCCACTTCAAAATGCCTAAACTATCCCTTTAAATGTTCACCATGTTAGAACTTATTTAAAAAAAAAATGTTTCCATATACCATTAAGAACATTTCAAGCAACCTTTTCTAATGCGGTACTTCAAAATGTGTAATAAATACGTTGATGGAAACACAGGTAGTGTTAGCCAAAAGGGTTGTCCCTTGGCCAAATGTTTAATTGAACATTAACAATAAAACAAACACGTCAAATTCTAACAGTAGAAAGCACGTAAATCATGAAGTAGTTGAACAAAAAATAAAAATCTAAAAGTGACAGTCACACAGGAACTGGAGAAATAATAGAAAATAATACAAAACAAAAGCATGATAAGCAGACGATCAGTGCAAGCTGTTAAAACATGACAATCACAACCACAAATACATTCCAGTCACATGAAAAAGACAATCAGTCTGACAAACACAAACAGAAACAGATAGACCAGGAAAGCATGTAGCGAACTGGTATAAATATATAAAAGTATTATGTTTTAAGTCATTTTAAATGTATTGTTAATTATTTTTATTACTGAAAGGAAGAAAAAAGGCCATAGGAAATACTAATTTTTCATCCCAACAAACTGGAGGAGTGTATTCCTGCCTGTGTTTGAGTGACAGCAACTGAGGGGAACGACTGACAAAGTTTTGCTGTAGCTTTGAAGCCGTGGGCAGATGGTGTGTTGTTAGTGGTAAGGACAGCCCCAGCATCTAAACTGACTGCAGTGACATTTGCAGGTGTGTTTACATGCTGTCTAACGTGCTGCAGCTGAGCAGCTAATTATCATCCATCCTGCAAAAACTGACAGGACAGCGCACTTTTCTCCGCTCAACAAGTTAAGCTGCCATGTGTGGCTCTTGTGTTGTGAAGCAGGCCGCTGATTGGCTCAGTGTCTCTGTCTGCTCTGCCAATGATCCAAAAGTAACGTTACTGCAAGAATACAAAAATTTGATTTGCTGCCTGGAAACAAGTTCTCCATCTTACTCCTCAGTTCCACTGGGCACAGCTCTGTGACGCTGTGATTACGACACTGTTTGGTCTGTTCTCCACACTTCATACCCCTCAGAAATGGAACATATTGTCTGCCAGGCTTTGTTAACTAGTCATTTTTCCTTGGTATATGGGCTTCTACCAGGAGTAAGTAGGCTGCATAGTTAAACAGTTTCCCTTTGGTCTGTTTTTTACGATCTGGATTCTACACAACGTGTTTTATTTTGAAAATTGACCAGACTCTCTATGTTATTTGTCTTTCTGACTTCAAGGCAGCTTGATCTGCTTTATGCTGCTTGACGTGACTGGTCACGGCATCTGTCAATTCAGCCATGTATTGTCTGCAGAGCAATGCGGAGAGCCACTACAGGTGGAATCACAAACATTGTCTCGTACGGGCGTGATCAGGAACACAACACAGGCACGCAGTCATGAAACCAAAAATTGTAAAATATTTAATACAGGCTCACTGATCAAAACTCATCGCTTTATTTAAAGATCAGGGTCGTGGAAGACTCTGTCTTATCTCCCATTCGGTTTTCCATCCACACAAACAACATGAACTGTGAAAAGGAGAAGCCTCAGGGCTAACCTCAGGCACAATGCGCTCTGAGCCAATGATGTCAGTGTGCCTTAAGTAAACCCAGAGGCTTCTCGTTTCTCTATAGTTGACCAGTTTGACGTCTAGAGCACCTTGTACTCGCCTGAGTTTAATACTCTAACAGTGAGCATCCAGTATTTTTAATTGCAACACTGACAAAACGAGCTGACGCTTATTAACTATGCCGATGACATGACAGTGGCCCACCTGACTGATGTGAGTTCCTCGTCAGCAGTGCCGTTGCTACCATAACACACGTTACGCGCTGTGCGTAGGGCACCAAGTGCTGGAGGGGGCACCAAAATGGCACAGTTATCATCATGTTAAAAGAGTAGCGTAATTCCCTTTGGGAATACAGCTGTGCGCACTCTCACGAGTGGACAAGCGAGAGAGAGTGAGCAGCGGAGACGAGCGAGTGAGTGAGTGTATGCAGATGGAGGAACTGCAGGTTAGCGGTAGGAGTTAGGTTAGGAATAAATGGACAGTGCAGGCTACAGTGTGTGATCAAATAAAGGCCACGGTGTCTCAAAAGCCAACGCCTGAGCTCGTGTGTGTTATTCCACTGAGGAAGAAAGTGAAGGGGGTTAACCCCCGAAGATGACGTGCACACTGGCCCCAGGAGATGCCCTGTGCCAGACAGGAACATGGTTTATAATTATTAAAAAAATATTATGATTCTTTTTTGTAATGTGCATCATTAGTCTACTATAGGCAACATTTTCTCAGAATAATAAAAAACATCATGGTTTGGTGCCCTAGCTCCCCCCATCACCCAGTGGTTTGTTTGATTTGGCTACACCAGTCAGACACACACCTGACATCAGCCCTAAAGCAATGATTGATCTGCTTCTGCTACAGTAAAAAGCGCAATCCACTTCAATATTAGCTAGCAGTGGCCCTGCTCGTCAGCATATTGCCAGTATGTGGACTCTCTCATTGATGAGAGCTCTTCAAGGGAGTAGACTAACATCTGGTGATACTGCCCACCCACTGTTTGAACCTCTTGAATTAAAAGGGCAGGTGGTGGAGCAGGTGGAGGCCTTCAGACACCTGGGTACTGAAACAAACAAAAATGTTTCCTTTTCTGAGCACAGTGACTCTGTGGCCGAGCAGCTCCTCTTTCTGCTGAGGAAACTCAAGTGTTTTGTGCAACTGTCTGTTAAAAACAAATCTTTCTTGGATCATCAAGCATGCAAGACTAACAGGCACCACAGAGTCCTTACCATCAGCTCTATACACCCAGATGTCAAAGCAACATTCATTACACAGCACCATTCACAACCCACCCCAACCCATTCAAACTCATTCCCTCATTATATTAAATCACAAATACAATGGAAAAACTATCCATACCAACACAACAAACAAAGTATAATTAATATAAAGAGTGTAGCACATATTTGCATACAGAAAACGAAATACTTTTAAGTCTGTATGTAAATGATAATCATTTTTCTTTGAAAGCTTGTGTATATTTGTGTGAACCACGTTAAAGAAGTATTGTTTTTCTAATTCTGCATTTGTTGTTTCTGAAAAGGAGATGATACTAAGAGTCTTAGTATCCTATTCCTTAACATTGTGTTAAGTGGCAACCTCTGTGGCTGTGAAATGAAGCAAATGCGAACGTGCCAAAAACTGCAGTTCCTCAAATGGCCACTTGAAGCTGACAGGATGGCAACCCACGATGCTGGAAAATGAAACCAATGTGGAAGTGCTAAAAAGCCCGGTTCAGACAACGGTTTTGGTCTCTATAACTAATTTCCCCGTTCATGACAACTGTGATGATCAGATGATATTAAGGCTTAAAGTTACGCAAAATATAACAGTGCTGCTGCTTTGACTGACAGGTAAATGCCGTTATAGATGGCTTATTAGAGTACACAGGCGTCATTCATTCATTCAGCCCGCCTCCGGTCCACCAATTATCCATGTCTTTGCTGATATTTAGATTAGCCGGGAGGCGGGAGAAGCAGTACATCCAACATGGTGGCGGCCAGTGCTTCAAAACAGAGCTTCAGAAACCTGTCGATCACGTCACTCAGACTCTGTCTATTCTTTGTACTGTCATTGGCCACCACACTCTGAGCTTCAAAACGGCTCTTCAGAAAACTGTGAGTGTTGTCACGGATACGACAGCCAGATTTTATATTATGGGGAAAACATGATAAGCCAATCACAGATCTTGCAGCCCCTATGTGATATCTCAATATATATGATATTACAATACTGTGATATCATAGTCTTCACTTTCAGTTCTATTACACTGTACGCTCATTTACTAGGTTATTAGGTACACCTGCAGTCTAATATCCTCTCTTCATGGTGTTCATTCAATCATTGTGAAGGCTGCAGTTGCTGTTCAGCTGTATTACATTATACTGACAGCTGTTTCTGTTCTTTAGCTACCCTCATTGATATAAATGGACTGGACAAAATAAAAGAAACACCTGTCAGTGTATCTGACTGCTTGCCATTAATACAGGACTCCGACCAGGCTGTCGGCTGGTGTCTTCTTTTGTTCTCCTGGTCTCTGTCTCTTTGCAGCAATGTCTCACACACCTGCTCCACACTCATTAATTAGGTCATGGAAGAAAAGGCGCCACTCTAAACCCCCCAGTGCACCAATCAGAGCCTGGCACGTAGAAGGGTGTGTTTCCAGGTTAATCCAGACTCAGCAAAAATCAGCGAAAAAGCAGGGAATGGCCATACAGGCATTACATGCACTCACAGAAACACTGATTAATGTTGTAAAGTGTGTTTCTAACTGTTTTTATATACATTTTCAGTTTGTGCATAAAAAACATTTGTGTAAACACCATTCAGCGACATCTCGTTGTCTCTTCTTCTTCTGCAGTAGTTTAATGGCACCCAGCTGAAGAATCGGCATATCTAGTATCATAATGCACCAACCGTCGTGTTTGGAAACACTCATTAACATTTTCTTCTGTGGGTTTTCTGGAAATTTGTTTGAAATTTGTGCCACATTTGTATGAAAACTGACAACAGGTCACACCTGTGCTTTTGCTGCTCTGTCCTGAAATGTGCTGCGAAAAGGTGCGTGGGTTTGTTTTTAAGAAGTCGCTCTCTTTCACCTGAACACTCTCAGAGCTAACTGGGCCAGCTCACAATCCACTTCATGATAACGGTTATCAGGATGTTCGGCTCAGTGAATCCAGACAAGCGAAAAAGAAACAGACTAAGTTTGTGACACAAGGTCCCTGGTCGCTTCATGTCCTCCTCCCTCATTGCTCCACTTTTAAATTCTCCTCCATGTTTCCTCCTCTCGTTCTCTGCTGCTGCCTAATAACTCACTGCAGTTATAAATATATGAATCAAAGCTTATAAATGAATATCCAGCAGGCTTGTCTGAAACAGTTTGTGGAGTAATTTATCTTCTGAGCTCATGATCGGGTTATATAAGTAAATATGGGAACAATCCATAACTGGCAACCTTGTTAGTCGCCCCCGAGGTCACTGCTAATTGGTGGGAGCGAGCGAGTAAGTGAGTGGCGTCGGACTCGAGTCGTCAATAAAATGATTTCCTGTTCCCACGCAGTGCAGCGTTTACTGAACACAGATGACCAACTAAAGGAAACCAATCGGAGAGTTCAGAGGTCAAAGGTCAAAGGTTAAGAAAAGTTTCTTTTCTCTTCTTCACCTGTTTTGGTTTCATTTGCATTCTGTGTTATTTTTTCATTATTTTTGTAAGTTACAGTTTTTTGCTAACTCACATTTCTCTGCAGGAGTCCACTTTTTCAATCTAAAGACAATGTCTCAAAAGTCAGTTTTTTTTATAATCAAGATATGGCATGTTCACTATCCACAAGATTACAACTAAATTCATTTTGAGATTTTCCTTTTCCCATCTGCACCTGGTGGAAATTTACAAGAACAAAAACTGTTGAACAATGGAGCAGAGATAAAAGCTGCCACAGCTGTGGTGCAAATGGAAGGACACGTCAAAGAGGCTCTTGTTCACTCCACAACCACCAATTTCTCCTCCTTTTCTATGAGAGAACTGAGACTTGACGTCCTTGCGCCTCCGTGGAGTGAGAAGGTAACCGGCTACATAGAAGTAAACATGCCTGCTTCCTGATGGTGCTAGAGAGAGCTCACCTATTGGTTGTTGTTCATGTGATTGAACGTGAGACTAAAATTCTCTGATAACATAAAACATGTTTGATTTTATCGAAACCTCAAGAAGAGAAAAAGACAGACTTCAGACAGCTTGGACTGAGTTTTATGACCACCTTATACTAAACGCAAACGGAACTCAGCAAAACCTTCAATGATTATATACTGAGATTGGAAATCAATGAAATCATTTCAAAAGTCATCTGATGTAAGGCCAGCATAGATTGTTAAATAAAATAAATAATAAAAATGATTCCAGTAAAGTTTTGAAAGACAAGTTGTGAAAAACATGCTTTCACACCACGAATATCAATAAAAATGTTTTAACTTTAACTGAATTATTAATGTTTTCAGTAATTAGCAGGCAATGTTGTTTCACTAAAGACATAGACATACTTTCAACTAAAAAGACAAGGACACAAGGAAAATGACTTAACTTGTAAATACTTTGTTTCTCTCATTTTTCATATCTTTAAATACTGAAGCAACATTTTTTAGAACACTGAATTGTTCTATAATAGTGTTTTGAGTGATTATGACTAAACATAAAACAAAAAAACAAAATAGGCATTTTGGGATTCCTGGCAGTTTTATACTTTCAACTGAAAAAGCCAGACTTCTGGAAATAAAGACACTGTGCATGTGGTGTAAGGACAATTTAAAATGTAACAAAAGAAAAATGAGTGCAGAGAAAATCAGCAAATATCACCTGAATCTGAGCTCTCCAAGGTGATCATTTTGTTCATCATTTTTAAATATAAAAGCCTTAACATAATAAATGCAAGGCAATTTAATACTACATAGTATATCTACTGTGAATCTAATTCTTAGAACAATCCCAGTACAGATGTGTTAGGTACATGTATAGATAAGTTTGAGTGACTGGAGGACTGAGCTGAATTTAAAATATAACGACAGCATATTTGTCTTTCAGTTTGAAATGCAGTGAAACACAATTGAAGCTTAATGCATTCAGACTGGTGACAGTTTATTTTCCTGCAGGTGTGACATGCTGCTGATATATTCAAAGACACACTTAGCATTCATGAGTCCGCCACTATACAGGAGACCCCCACCATCCCCACCATGCACCCACACATACCACCACTGCAGGAGGGGAAATAATGGTTTATTCAATCACTCTCACAGACTGTCTGCCATGTTATGACAACCTATTAAACACTAAATTAAATGCGTTGTTTGCCCCCCAGGACGGTGGACGTTTTTGCCGAATGTTCGCCGTTTCCACATCGAAAAGCTGTTTGTTCACCTTCTCTTCCTGCCGTCAGAGCGCCGAAGGGAACGACGCCACTTCAGAGATAAATGGCCCGTCAGCACAGATGTAGACAGTGTGACTTGGACAACCCAGAATATGCCGCAGTGTCGACATGTGAAGGGCCGGCTGATTGGCTGTGGAAAACAAAATGTCACTTGACTGTAACCGGGTGTTTGCTGGTGATGGCATCACGCTCCAGCTGTTAGCACCAGTTGTTTTTGTGCAAGCACATGACAGACAGCTGTGTGAGAGTTTCTGCTCTGAATACTAATATCTACATATGGACACTGTGCTACAACACTTTTATTATGATTAAAGCAACAGAAGCTGCTGTGCTTTAAAATAATGACGATGCAGAGCATGCTGGGTAAAATGAGTCCAGGTGGTGATTATCAAACTAACTTCTGCCTGCGGCTTGTTTCAGCATTTGTGCATCCCTTCCTCAAGGACATGATGTCCACTGGGGATGGGGGGACATGTCCCCTCACTTTTTCAGTTCCAGTTTGACTTCCTTTCCCTCTAAACAATGTCGTCTCACTGTCCAGCAGTCCAAATCCAGGTGAGAGAAGAGAGGAGCTGATCAACATGTTGTGGTGGAGGAAGGACTCAGATCCTTCACTTAAAGGCGCAGTGTATTTAGTGGCATGTAGTGATGTAGTTAATGATTGCAACCCCCTATCCTTACCCTTTCATTCCTAGCGTAAAGGAAAGAAAAGCGAAACGTCCTTTCTATAGCCAGTGTGGGTTACAGAAACATGGTGGTTCAACATGGAGGACTCCA
The DNA here is from genome assembly GCA_033000465.1 of Sciaenops ocellatus. Classification (NCBI taxonomy): domain Eukaryota; kingdom Metazoa; phylum Chordata; class Actinopteri; family Sciaenidae; genus Sciaenops; species Sciaenops ocellatus. The sequence goes on along the minus strand of CP136871.1, from coordinate 23,405,999 downwards.
TGGAGGAGGACCTACAGCGTCTGTAGGCTCTTTCTAATGGAACAAAAACACGATTCTTATTTTCATGTAATTATAAACTAATAAAATTTGAGTTATGAATGTTCCAATTCTGCCATATTCTGTAAATAGAGCCCTCTAAATCTGACATACTAGACCTCAAAGTAAAAGTCTCCTGTGGCTGATATATTATTCAGTATATAATTTTACATAACTTTTTTTTTTTTAATCCAGCCTATGATTATTTTCATGAATGATTATTTTAATCTGGTTAAAATGCTGTCAATGCTGTTTGCCTGACAAATAGCACTTTAAAGTTAAAAATGATTAAAAATAAACAAAAATTATTAAAATAATTCAAAGAAAAGCAGCATATCCTCACATTTTGATGCTGGAATCATGAAATATTTTTGTATGAAAAGTTAATTGAATAAAACATCCATAAAATCAAGTTAGTTAATCAGCTATACTTTTATATACTGATGGGTAGTTTATTTTAATTTATAACAAAACATATTTAATGAACTCATATTTTGTATGCAAAAATATTAATAATAATACATAACAACAGCAACAACAAAATCACAGATAAGTGTAGTGAAGTAAAAAATTTTCCCTCTGAAAATACTACAAGTACAACCTCAGATTTGTACTTAAGCGTTGTAGTTACATGAGTGCAGTCAGTGACTGAAGGCTACTGCTGGAGGGAGAATGAATAAGTTCTGTTTCTGAAAAAAAAAACATGACTGAGAAGAGTCATGCCAACTCCTGTCACTGTTTTCGCATAAAAGTTAACACTGAGCATGAAATAAAGACAAGGCAGCAAACAGCAGTGCTACGTTATGTATCATACAGCCTTAACAAGCAACCGCAACAAATGATGTTGCACCAGCAACATAATTTCATCATAAACTGAAAAACCTCTAATTTTATTTTTACAATGACAACTGTGGTATTTTTAGTTACTGGATGGAGGAGTATGCAGTCGTTAGAGTGTGTGATGTAGCTTCTGCAGGTTACCAATGAAGTCTAAACTCTACAAAGACAAAATCACTTTTACTTTCAGCCACGTGTGTTCATGCTGCATGTCATCAGGAAGATTTATAACAATATTATGAACAGCATGATACGGCACAACCTCAGACGGAAGGCTTTGAAAAATTACGATATTTTTGTACTCAAGACAATTTTGGAAAGTGTGCACATGTAGAAAATGTGGACATTTTTGAGAAATTGTGACATTTGTAGAAAGTAGAGGCATTTTTGTAGAAGTGAGGACATTTTCCAGTTGAAGAGATTTTGGGGAAGTTCAGACATTGTGTAAAGTTTGGAGATTTTGTCAAAGTGAAGTTTTGCGGCATGGGAATGCGTAAAGACAACAACAAGTACAGTGTTCAGTTGTGTGTGTGTTTTTAAGTTTTGTATCTATTCTCCTCGGCGGCGTCCCTTTGCTGTTGCCTTATTAATCACAGATTACTGACCTTTCACTCCGGTTGGGGACATTGTCTCTGGACTGCCCCGGGGGGGAGGGCGGGGTGGATCTCTTGTCAGTGTACCTGGACAGAGTACCAACCAATGTCCACCATGACCCCGTCCCCCTCTCCACTCCTGGTCTGCTGCTTGCTGTGACACCAACATCCATCAGCTCTGGATGCAGGTCGACATCCATCAGCAGTGGAGCTTCTGCGCTGTGGCAACAGGCCTGTCCCCCCCCCCCCCCCCGGGTGTAAGGAGGGTGTGTGTACGTCTGTGTGTGACATATTGACCTGTCATTTGAATATCTAATGAGGACCTTGAGAGCACATTTCCATTACAGATTCTGTCACATGCTCACATTTAAAGTGGACAGAAAGGAAAGTTCAAGAAAGAACGGACAATTTTGACAAACTCATGATATTTTTGGAGATGAGGACATTTTGGGAAAGTGGGGAAAAACGGGAAAACCATGTACATTTAATTTACAATAATAGGATATTAAGGAGGTGAGATTCTTCTTCCTGCGCCAACAGATATTTTTGGGAAATTGAGGACAAGCAAATAAAGCAAGAATATAAAGCAGGTCATTATAAACAAATATAAAGTATCTTCCCTAAATTCAATTAATTCTGCATAAACAGAGCATAGCAGGAGAATGAAGCACAGACTGATTACCCACATCATCAAAAGAACAATCAGTCAGTAGATCAGTAAGTCCTGTGAATGCCTCTTCACTGTTAATGCTGAAACACAACTCAATACTCAACTCAATACAACTCTGATACAATAAAATCTGTTTCATTGCAGATAATTGATACAACAGTTTAGATTGTGATGAGTCAGAGGTTCAGATGATGACTTGACTTCTTCAAACTCTTGAAACTCTTCAGAGTATCAGTGTAAAGCAGTTTTATTACCATTTTAGTGCCAAATGCACTCCTTATTTATGTGTCATGAGCACACAAGTTAATGTAAATATTAAAATATCATCAAATGTTATATTAACATCATATGGGGGCTCCTGTAAGACATTTAACTGTGAGTTTTAACCCTGGGCTTTGCCTCTTAGGCTACATACAAGTTGTCCTACATTCTTGGTGAAGATTTTTCGGGCTGGATGCAGCCTAAAATACCTGTAGACCCTACTCAGGGCTAAAAAAAGGTACTGCCGAAAAACGTTTGTCGGGTCTCTCATTTATATCTTCTTTACCTCTCTTTATATCTCTCCATTTATAAGTCTCTATATATCTATATCCATGAAATTAAAATATATAAAACATAAGTATATAATAACATATTACTTTTTTTTTTAACTTAATTCTTGTAAAATCAAACCTACACCTTTGCCTGACTGTATCTAAATGACTGAAAAAAGCCGAAACAAACCTACTTTTGGGGGTTGTTGCTTTCGGGTGTTTGCACAAAAAGAAAGTTGCCTGTTAAGGTGCTAAAAGTGTGAAGGACAAGTCTGATAATTAAATGAACGATCTCTTGTTAACAGAAAGTGACTTTTAGTCATAATTCAGAACTTTAAGATTAAAACAAATTGTGGCACTTTTATTTCAAAAGTCCTAACACGAGTCCTTGGCTGACATTGTTACACTGGACCTCCATATTTTAGAAAACCTCAGACAGCCTCCCTCCCTCTGCTCCAGAACAAGTTTCAAGCGTTAAATCAAAGTGGAAAATTAATGACAGTGAACAGCGTACCTGAGTTCCCTGTCCGCTACCTGCTGGATGTTAAAAGAAGAAAAAAAAAAAAAAAACTTTATTTAGGTCAGAGCGTCCCCTCTGGTAACAGAGGATCTTCTGGCTGCTGTTTCTGTAACAGATTGTGTGGGGATTTCAACGGGATGCCTCCATGGCAATAGAGATTAGGCAATTAACCTCGATGTCACTGTAATTATTAAGACACTTTAGCAAAAAATGAATTAATTTCCCAAAAGGTGCCAGAAGAAAAGGATGTACTGCTGCTCGGCCACAGAGAAACAGAGAGCAATACCATGCCAATGGCTAATTAGAGGAAATAAAGAGCGAAAGATAAAGCAGAGGATTCATCTTTTCAACATGGAGAGCTGTGTGAAGTCAGATGAAGCTGCAGTTGTTTTCCTCGGAGGCCAAATGGAGACGGGCTGCATTCACAGTCCGTCAAGATATCACTTTCATGTTGGCGAAGGTCACCGTGGAGATGATTTAAAGGTGAGACGGTACTGTACAGACTGCGAACTGAAGGCTAAAGTCTGAATTCACCTCAGTGTCTCTCTGCAGAAGCTGCAGAATCCTCTTTCTCGCTTCACACGTCGATTATTTCTAAAGCCCAGCTGAAATTGAGAAGAAAAAAACTGAAATCAAATGGGAGAAATGTACATTTTATATTTTTTGTATTTTGATGGCGTCCCCTAGTTCATGTGGCACAAAGCAGTAACACAGCAAACTGCTACACAAACTCTGAGCAACCTGCTTTATCTTTCATGCTCAAGTCTCTTCTTATCTAACTTACAAACATAAACACACATCTTGTCCTACAGCTCAGCTTATTATATAAGCCTCCAAACAAATATTCACTGTACTCTCGTGTAGCGATGCAGCAAATGTTCCAGTCCAGAACAAAAAATATAGCCTGTAAACTTAAATAATGATGTAGTTTACGCATGATTCTGGTAGTAGCCAAATGTGCTCACATTTGCAGTTTACGTTAGAGCAGATACAAACACAATTCATCCTTCTTTAACGTCCTTACACTTTAACGTATGCTAAAAAAAGAAAAGACACAAAACTCTTCACATGCAGGTATCTCTCTTTCTTCAGCTCGATGAAGATGTCTTCAGCATGTAGAGAAATCAAAAAGCTGACAGATCTGCTGTGCCTCGCTCTTACAGATTTAGCTGACGGCTAAATCTTTTTTTCTCCCTCAGTTCACATCATTATTCACATTTGTTACACATTTAACTCTTCCATTTCAGGAGAGTTTCTTTCTTTCCTTCTTTTTTTTATTTTTTAAATAAAACCCTATATATTAAAACAACCTATATAAAATCACTTTCACCTCTTCTGTCGTCCTAAGTGGAACAGTGGAGACTCATGAATTATTAAAGTTCACATCATGAAATAAGCACAGATTCTGTTGACAGGTCATCACAGAGTCTGTGGTGGTGTGTTAATATTAACATCCTGTGCGTCCATGGTGCTGCTCCGTTTGATGGACACATCTGAACATGTGGGAGGACGGAGGAGCCTCCGCCCACATCATCACCACTTCAATGGATTGATATTCACCTCCAGCACGCTCCTCCAGCTCGTTAATTACATCTGAGTGCACCGAGGATTAATGAAATCAGTGTCATCATCGCAGCGCAGAGGGGTCAGAGGTCAAAGAAAGACCAGAGGGAGCTGTGTTAGTGAGTGGGAGGAGTGTGAGGATCTGTATGCTGTGGGATATGATGGTATTTTAATTAGTATGCTAATGTGTAACAGTGTGAATGTTTTCAAGTCACACTGTTTCCATTAATTCTGCTAAGTTATTTATGAGGACAATGAGTGAGATGACGAAGCATGAAGTGAATGTTGACATGAAGGTTTTGAACTTTAAAAATCTATTTTACCGCATTATAACATATATATATATATATATATATATATATATAATAAAACATTATACTTTGTGTTTTTGAATAATTAATTTGAATGTTGCAGCCTTAAATTAAAAAAAACTCTCAAGCTACTGTATGTTTAGTTCATTTGTTTGCACAATTAAAAACCATTGTAAAATTATAATTGGAAAGCAAAATGAAAACTTGCAGGGGAGGAAAAAAATACACAAAAAGAAGAAAAAACAAGTAAAGACAAAGTAAAATATGATTAAATATGTATTAAAACATGTAAAGGAAACATGAAAAAGGGAAGTGACAACTTAAAGCAAATGAGATACAGGGTAATTTGCTTCAAGGGTTTTCATTTCAGTCTTAAGACATGTAATGACGTCAATGACTACATTTAATTTCACTCAGCAAACTACAAACAGCACGAATTCTGCCTAAAATTACACCTTAACCTGGGCCGCACATTTCAGACCTTTCCTGATTGAACCTGCCTGCTACTGTGACCCAAGACTGCAGCTGTATTGTTCATATTTCTTCTTTATAGGCACAGGTATATGGCTGCTTGATCAAATCTCAATTTGGACACTGGTGATGAATATCAATAGCAGGTGTTAATGTAATCAGGTTAAAATCATCTAGATACAATCTGGACATGAGGCACACTTTAATGCAAGTTGTAAAGGAGTCCACAGTGTTTCCACAGTGTAATGGCCTTCCAGAACCATTGGGATTTTCAAGGTTTTGCTTTATGTCATCCATTTATGATCACTATCTTACAAGGCTAATATGACACATCGACACAGACTGACGCAGTGCCAGAGAGAAAAAAAGAGAATTTTTTTCTTATATAAAATAATCCTGAGCCTGAAGCTTTATACAACAAACAGGCCTTTCAGAGATGTGGTTCGGGTCAGGTTGCTCTCCTCTCAGATGGATCTCTTTATTTCATGATATATGATATCGAGATCATTAAACTAGATTTAAGTACTTTGGAGACATAGCATAATATTAATAAAGGTCTGAAAATTGATTACAAGTAACTACAAGGTCAGTTAACTATTTTTTTCTCACAATATTCTGACTTTATTTAATACATTTCAGATTTTTCCCTCAAGATATTTGAACTTCATTTAAAAATCTATTTTTCCTGAAACAGTGGCCCTAGTACTCTTTGTCTTTAAGAAAAAAAATGAAAGACAAACAGAAAAAAACATTAAAAAGGAAATGTGATAATCACTGGAAGGCAGGAACATAGAACAAAAGGAGGGAAGAAAAGAAGGAAGGCAACATGAAATGAGCAAGCAGTGGATGAGGAGTATGTTTATGGTATTTGGCCGGTGTTGGTTTGGGTTTATATTCTGAAATATTTTTCTTCTCATGTATTTATCAGACTGTAAACCATCACAGTCAGCACAGATGAGAGTGTTTTTATTCAGCAGGTAACGATTTTTCCTCCTCTCGTTTGTTTATCCTGGTGATTAGAGCTGTGTGATGGTGCTACTCATTAAATGCTGCTATGCTAATGAGGACGCGCCTGCATTCGTCTTAACAAACACTAATTACAGCTACTCGTTGAGCAAAGCTCTCAGTGACATTAAAATTCACAAAGACCTTTTGAAGCACAGACCCTGGAACAGAGGAGAAGATGAACACTGTCGTCTTCACTCGGTGGGAAAAACTATGGAAGTCGTAAATCTTTGAAAATAACTTTGTGGGATGAGCAAGAAATTCTTTTATTTTTGCTGTCTTATTTCTGTATTTTCGACATCAATAAAATGGTAAGAAAAGATCAGTGTTACTTCCAAAAGGATTCACTTCAATATGGTGACTTTACAGTTTGTACTAGCACTTCTTTTGCTTTGTTGGGTCATAAAAACAGCTTTTAATCCAATGTGTAATTCTGACCAACATGTACAGTGGAGTCCAAATGTAAGAAAATATATTTTTTCATTGCAAATCATAATACTGACTAGCAATTTGGTAGACAAGTTTTGTCATGGAAAATTTTTCATTAATTTTTATTTGCTATGTCCCCCCTTTGCTTTAATGATAACATGCACTTGAGCTGGCACATACTACAAGTTTTTGTAAAACCTAATAACCTAATGATGTTATCCTTAAAAAAAACATCATGCCATTTTCATCCATCATGTCCTTGCACCCCTGGTTTCCTTCCAACCAAAATGCTGCAATTCCTCCCCATAGCCAAAACATCTTACAAACGTGTTTTGCCAAAGAACATTTCCTTTCTTTCTTCATTTCTTCACAATCAAATTTTGCTTGCAAGCAACACATCCTTGTAACCCATCAGTCCTGACAAGGATCATGTCCTCATAAACAAGTCCCTGCAGTCAAACTGTCTATAGTATAAAAAAACAGCCTGTCATAAAAATCTAAATGTCTAAATGTCCTCACAAACATCAAGTCCTCGTGGTCAGCATATCATGACCCTGTCCTCACCGACAACATCCTGGTAATGTGTCCTCTCAGCAAGAATGTCTTTAGAACACGTGTAAAGAAAAAAAATCTCACAATGTGAGCAGAAATATGTGCAGCTCACAAACAATGTCCTCACCACTAAAATGTCTCAGAAGCAACATGTCCTAACAACCAAACTGTCATATAAAACATATCAAAATTAAAATGTCCTCACAACCAGTATGTTCTCACAAGGAGTGTATCCTTGCAAACAACATGTCCTTGCAAGTAGTTTGTCCTCACAACATGTCCACATGACAATGTCCTGGCAAACATCAACTTATCATTACAACCAAATATGTCCTTGCAAACAACGTCCAGGGAACCAACATGTCCTCACAACGAAATTATCCACACCACCAATTTGTTTTTGCAAATAACATATTATAACAACCATCATGTCCTCAACATTAAATGTACTCAAGCAATATGTTGTCACAACCTAAATGTTTTGCCAAAAAAACAAAACAAAAACAAGTATACACACATGCTTGTAACCTGTGAAGTGATGCTCACAAATCTTCACAGCTTCTGGCTGACATTTACATGAGAGTGTCTGTAAGGGTAGAGGCTTTTCTGTAGTGAAAATAGCAAAAAACATCAGATATTGGTCCTCACAAGTATAGATAAATGCACCTGCTTATGCTCTCCAGCAGTGTAATGTCCTCTGGCTTTAGTTCCCATCTGGATGATCATCTCGTCCCAGGAAAACTGCCTCAGTTGCACTTTCTTCTCTCTCTTTCCCCCCTCTATCTCTCTCACACACACACATACTAATACACACACAAAACACATATCATCAGAATATACACGGGGTCTTTTAACACCCTGTAAGCCTGATCATGGTCTTAGATACTGTAAGTGGTCTGGATTCTGCCTGCTGTGCGGAGAAAAACCCTGACAGAGTAAAAACAGCCTCCATTAGTCTTATCATTGCTTTTTAAATAACACTGAGCATCCATTTAATCTGCTTGATAACTGACAGAGCAGCACAGCAGGGTTTGTGTGAGAGTGTCAGTGAAGTGATGGCAGTGACTAATTCTCAGTCGGTGCAAAACGTGCAAACACAGTCTTTACGCAATTTTATCTATTATCCATTTTTCTATGTTTTCAACCTGTAATTTCCTGGCTGCAAACAAACATGTTTGCACTAATGAGGAGGTATGGCTCAGACTCTATGAGGCTGCATTTATGCATATTAAGTGGAGCGTAATTGTATTTGCATTTAGGCCACCTGTTGCAAAACAGTCTTCGTGGCTTTAGATGGCAGAGCAGTGCACACTACAGTCCAAGATCACAAAACATTTCTCACGTTTGAGAGAGACACCGGTCATTTCAGCCAATAAATTTGTTCACGTTCATGTGACAATGCCCTCTCGTGATTGTAGGAATCATGACAGGAGTAACGGAAGAAGTCAGATGATATCATAGCATGGCAAAAGTCTGCATGGGGAGAAGGTGGAGGTGAATGGAAGACTCGACTAAACATGACATTTTAAAGCTCAACATTGCTGGTTCGTCCCATTTCAAATCAACGCTCAACATTGGCTTCTTTAGTTTCTTTGTGTGTTTGTGTGTGTGTGATGACAAACCTTAACTGTAACCAAGTAGTCACTTAACTCAAACCAAACCTAACCAAGTTGATTTGTGCCTAAACCTAACCAAACCCCAACCACAGAGCTGTCACATTAGTTTTGGAAGGTACAGACAAATGATGTCGTCCTGCTGACATTCAGAAAATGCTTCTAAATGTTGTTCTAGAGGACATGAACAAACAACACATTCTGCCATTTAATTTGATGGACGTCTTTGACTCTTCGAGTTTGCAAAACAAATGCACATCTACGGCAGACGGATGACTGATAAATCCATCAAAATAACAACTTCTACTTTCTGATTGAGAGTCCTCAGGATGAGTCCATCAAAACTGTCGGGAGATTTTCGTTAGAAGCAAAAGTTCAAACTCCACTATCTCTGCAGAATCCAATTATTTCTTTGAGAGGATTAATACAGCAATTTTTCTGCATTCCCTCCTGCAATCGCAGTCTTTAGTTAAATAATAAAAAAAGACAGAGAGTAATGATAAAACACATTTTACTAGTTGCTATCATTGTTACCTCCCTGCACAGATTAGCTTTTCATGACAACTGACACATAGAATAACTCACATTAACGGCAGATCTCTTTTGCCACTGACAGGGAATTATTTGGATGATGTGCATTAATATTTAGGGTGTTATGTATGTGTGTTTTCCCTCTCTCCTTAGGTTCATTACATCTGTCTGCTGCTTTAAATATGATGTGTGGAACTCGTGTGATTTGTCATTACTGAAGCTCACCCAACTCCACCAGCGTAGTTTTGTCTTACGCCTTAATTCCACCGGGGACGTAAGCGCCGCGGAACGGCTGCGTCCTCTGCCCGGCGTCAATCCCCACCGGGCGCGTCACGGCAGCGTAGCGCTGCCTTGCGAGCCAGCCGTATTCACGCGAGATCACGAGATCACGACATCAAGCGATAATCCTGAACATACGCGAGACCGCGAGATCCCGTGATAAACTGTGTGTATAAAGGAAACAACAACAACAAACAGCTTACTTTGCTTCTCCAACGTGGAAGAGATTATAAAAAGGATCTGTTGTGTCATAAATTATTGTGTGCTGTTCCACTTCAACAATTACTCTGTTGTCGTCCATGTTGAGACCCTTCATGACCTGGTGCCATCGGTCATGACGTAATGTTGATGTGAAGTTGTGGCTACATGAACTGTGTATTGTGTTTTATTTTGAAAGGGGGTGGAAGTGTATTACGTTGATTCTGTGTCGGATTTCCTGTCTGGTGCAATCTGCTCTGTTGAGCTTGACGCGATTCAGCAACGGCTCCGTCAAAAATAGAAGTGCTACAGAATGATAGCGCTGCAGCGCGGAGAGACGCTGCTGGGACGCTGCCTAGACGTTCTGTGGCGCGCCCGGTGGGGATGGTTTCATTGATTAGAGTGGCAGCGATCAGCTCCGGTGACCGCGGCGCAGCCGTTCTGCGGCACTTACGTCCCCGGTGGAAATAAGGCGTTACACTGAGCTGCAACTGGTTGGTGCAGTTGGTCCTCAAAATCACAAAAAAATGTTGTCCAATGTTTCAGGAAAATGGGAACCTTCATGTATCATGTGTCTTAAAAAGAACATATTATGCACTATAGTGCAGCACTGGCACCAAAATGGCTGCCAGCAAGCTTCCTGCAGAAACACTCGACCTTCTTCGTCTTATAAAGTTGTTTTATTTTCTGTTTTTTTATTTTTTATTTCACGCTGTCTGACTGTAAAAAGATTAATATTTCTCCCCCATCAGGACAAATCTTTACTTCATCATTTGTTCCTGTTAGCAGACTCACAGCTCTGCTTCCAGCCACTCATTTACACTCTCGTTTGTCTTTCTTTTTTTTTGTGAATTATTATCAGAGATGGGTACATTTATTATAACGAGGGGTTATGTTTCCTGGAAGCCATTTCTAGGGGAGTGGTTAGTTCCTGCTGATGAATGTTAGCTAATCGCAGGTGTCAGACGCAGTGTTCTCTATCATTTATCACATCTTTAAAGGACGTCCCTCTGGGAATATTAACCAGACCGCTGCCACCGCTCCACTCTTTAAGAAAGTCTTTAGTAATATTACAGCAGCTCTGTTCTGACATCAGGTGATGGAGGGAGAGGACTCCAGGTTAGGCGGGGTTACTGACGGGACAAATTCCCCCAATCATTTCTGGATGTTTGGTTCATCTGTATATGTGAGACCAAGTGACTCAAGAGACAGATAGGTTTGTATTATTAGTCAAATAATGTGCTTTTCATTGACCAACTTATTTCAGATGTTTGTTTACATAAAGATCACAGTCTGCTTCAAGCTAATTAGTCATTAAACACAAAGACAGATATTTATGAAGCTAGTTGCAAATTATCATCAGAGATGATACATTTTGCATCACTGCTTTTTTATATATAGCGGGATGTATACTAAGATCACAAACTAGTTTCAGTTCATCTGCTTAAAGTGCTGCTCAATAAAAGCTGTTGTCAGGTTGGGTTGACATGTGTTGTGCATGTCTGGCTCCTGCAAGATGTGAGGAAATATTAATTGAATAATAATAACGTCAGCTCAACAAAAAGATCAGAGAGCAATAAGTGAGTGAGCTTTTTATTAAACTGTTAAACCCGTTTGACTAAATTATTTCTATGGATTAATTATATGTATCTGTATAAAACATTGTGTAGGACAACAGGTTCTGGCTCCGGTAAAGTCATAATGCATCCTCGTTTTCATTCGTGGTTCTGCCTGTTTCACTGTTTCTGTCTGCTGAAATCATGCTACAGATTTCACACCTGCTTTCCTCAAGGCGCTCTCCCTCGAGACCTGAGACACAATTTTCAGATGATTCTTTTTTTTCCCATTTTACCTACGCGAAACCTCGCCGCCACAGAGACACGATGAATCGTACAAATGGGGACAACGGAGCACACTACTAGAAGTATTTGTGTGAAGAATGAAAAGAAGAGAGAGATGAAACCTCCTCTCACAACTCCACACACCTGGGCAATCACGACGTGTAGTGGGTGTGGTTGTTGGATTGTGGGTTTTGGTAAATCACAAAAACGATGGGATGCAGCTCTCCAATTCTGCCATCTGAAAGAGGGTTGTAGTCGCTCATTGCAGAGACTATTTAACATACTGACATGCAGTTTGGTGTTCATTGAAGCATGAACTCGATAAAGTAAAGTACTAGTAAAAAAAAATAAGGTTAAATATTTCAGGAATGAAGTAACATTTCAAGAAAACAGTGAAGGTTTTGGTGTGCAGAGACAAGATCACAGTCAACAGATCAGAGGTCTCTGTCGACTCTATGATGTTTGAATCCAGCTGGGCCTGTTTTGAAGCAGCTTTCCTAGAAATTATTACTTTATTCTCATAAAATTGCAAGTTTTCTCACAACTTTCTTTGTCTTTAATCAAATAGACTTCCTACGACTTTGTCGTAAAAATAGAGATAATTGGGAACGAAGTCATTGGATGGAGAAAAGTGAAACAGACATACCGAACTCACCTCGTCCTGCAGCAGCAGCTTCATCCATCTCTGATCTCTGAGGAGAAACCTTTCAGGTTTTGGCCCACGTTCAGGATCTCTCTGTTCTCGGGCTGTCCTGAAGACTCACCATCCCCTGGAAATTTCCAACCTGGTTACATCATAATTGCAGCCACCGCTACTGCTCCGCCAACATCGAACTCACGCTGTGTTTAAAGCTCTTGCTGTCTAAAGTTTTTAGTGTTTCTTCATTTCCTTTCAGGTAAACGTTGAACTGTGATCACATAGCAACATTTTATTCTTCCAGTTTGGTTGTTGTAAAGGGCCTTCACTTCACTACAGCTGCAAACTACTACATAAAGAGAAATAAAAAAAAATGGGTGATTAAGGGAAACTTTCTTAATTAAACAAACTGCTATTAGCAAGCTGCTAAGGTCGTTCAGAAGGCAGATTACCGAACAAACTTCCTGTTTCAAGCAGAGATCTGACAGAACCGAGGAATCTCTCCTCTTTAAACCTGCAAGCTCACTGTCCCGGCCCAGCTCGGCTCAGCTCGGCTCTCCTTGTCAGCTCATGATTTGTGGGTCTCACAGGAGAAGAACGGGAGGAACTCCTCTAGGTTAAAATCTGCAAACAATGAGTCTTCTGTGGGTGTGATGGATGGTGCACATCCCTGGCCATTTGTCTGTGCTTTACGCTCGCTGGTATCAATTGTTAAAGAAACTTTGCTTAACATGCAGTCCTGAATGTTGGCCGGTCACAGCAGAGAAGAGAGGAAGAAGAGGAGACAAAGAAAGAGAGGAGGATAAGATGAATGTTCGCTCAGGTCGGGGGGAAATTAAAAAGGCTTGGTTCTAGTATTTTTAATCCAAAGTCTCTTTAGAAAGTGAATATTTTTAAAGACCAGAGTATCTCAGCATTGTGTGGCACCTGAAAGTCAAAGCAAGTCTTTAACAGTGTAAAATTACAGTGATGTGACGACACAGCAGGAATGATTACGTCCCTTCAATAGAAATCCAATCAATGTCCAATGTCCAATCAGGTATGTTTAAAGCATTTTTCAGCTGAAAAAACTCGATCTATCAAACTGAAATGCATCAGTAAAGGTTTTGATTGTTATTAAAATTGGCTATAGTTGTTATTTTCTTTTTTTTTTTTTCAAACGACAATATGAACCTGCAGAGAATCATCTGCTGAATCTGCAGCTTCCCTCAACTTTACAGAGCTCATTGTTTATCTGTTTGGCCACAACCACTGTTCCAGTTCACTCTCATAGCATGAAGCTGCTTTCAGAGAAAAAGCTATAAACTGTACACAACCTGCTCAACAGCAAACAGCAGGCAGACACAGTTAGAGAAGGGCTGGTGAACATAGTAGCAGTGGGCAGATCAATCCCAAAGTCAATACTACAGATACTATGTCTTGTTTTTGAAGATTGACTCTTGCGTCAATAAAATCAATACCAAAGAAAGATCAGTTTCTCTCTTTAATGTTGAACTCATGTGAATTTCATCAGGAGGAGAAATGTCTGTGCAAACAAACTCTCCATTTCTTCTCCTCTCTGACTCTTCTCCATGGCTATTGTCGTGATGTTTGTAGTGTACAGGGAACCCTGACTAGTATAATTCAAACTCATTTCACAGCTGCGATGTGTGAAATAAGACTGCTTTAACTTAAGCAAAGAAGAATGGTTGAGGGTAGCATAGTATAGTATATTGTTGGTAGAGACCAAAAACAGAGCTAAAAGAGAGTGAATAGTGACTTACATTGATGATGTGGAAACAAACAAGACTCCAAATGGATGATACAGCTTAAATGTACTGGAAAAGTTTTTCTGTTATAAATTAATAACTTCATCCTTAAGTCTAAAAGATCATCAGAACATTAAGAAAATCACAGAGAAAAATGTTTACAATGGTCTAACTAATCATTTGATCATCCGACCCGATAAGTAAATTCTTGGTGTGTATGACGCATTTTGACGTTGGTGTTGCTGAACAACAAAACTCCTGTACTCCATAGATTTAGCATTGTGCTCGCATAACTAAAAAAGACATTTTAATAAAGAATCAAATCTTTTTTCCGCCACAGATTCTTCTTCCTTGTTAAAACCTGATACCTATACCCACAATGGCAGTTCACTCAAAGATTTGAGTGTGATATGCTAGTAGCTAATGTTGTGCAAACGGCTAGCTTCAAGGACCTCCACGTCCCCAGATTTGCCTCATTTTCATACAAAATCAAGACCAGGACAGAGACTTTGTTGTGTTAAAATCCATCTAAATCCATATAAGTTTTTTAACCTTATTTTATGAATGTCTGAGCACATACTGTACTCGACCGAATGACATCCTGCACCACCTTTACGTTTTGTATCTTGTCTTTTTTCTTGTAATTTAAACTCATATTTTTGTCTTTGCTTCACTTAGTTTTAGAAACTTTCTGTTACTTAAATGCACAGTAGGGGGGTTGACTTGTTTTACATAAGCGTATTAGGAATGTTGTGTGTGTGTTGTCCATCCGTCTGTGTGAAATAACAGAACTGCATTCAGTCATTTGCTAGAACAGGAGATGCTGTGTTATCTTTAGCATGTTGTTCCAGGTTTCTTTCACTTAAAAGAATTGTCACATCCGTGTGCCACCATCATAACATTTAAAAGTTTCCTGAGATAAAATGAAAACTTTTACTCTTGATTTAAGCATACAATTAGCTCTGAATTTGCATGAGGAATCTAAAGCAGTGCATTTTTAGCATCGTTTGTACCCAGCGCATCGACATCCAATCCATTGGCTCCTTGCTGGACGAGCGATATGCTTCATGTCCGGCCATCGTCGGGCTAATTGGATCTCTAGAGGAATAATTAGGTGAAACGATGAAAGTGACAGGGCTTTTTTGGCTTCATCAACAAACGACACTTTTCTCCCGTTTGTATTGCAGATCATGGCGCTTTGCCGTCGCCGCAGGACAAACCGTCTGGACAGGAAAAGTCTGACAAAATTTTATCTAGTCTTTGGTGACACCAAAATGTTCAAATCTCATTTTGTTTTTCAACTTTTTTCATACAGAGAAAGTTAAGCCTGAAAAATGTTGTTGTGCTGTTGCATTCATCACAAAATCAAACGAAGGCCAACGGTGTCAGGAGAGCGACTCTAACCTCAACTTTAAAGACTGTGCAGGTCCTCTGGATCATAAAACAAGTTCAATTCATTTTATTTTATTCTTAATTATGGGTTATAATCATTCCTCTAGTGCTGACAACATGCAGTTCAGGTTAGACAAGTGTCAGCAGTCCAGATTAGCAGAGGAAACAGCTGATCGAAACCAAAGGATCGGTTTATGAAACAAAGCGGTCAGCCGTTTGGTTCAGGTTTGCTTAAAGTTGACTTTAGCAATTAAGTTTGGTTGTTTTGACAATTATTCAGTTAAGTCAAACCATGATACCAGTGAAACTTTAAGCAAAAAGCAAAATCAGTGTCACTATCAATATGACAAACACTTCAAATCAGAAATGCACTGCTATCTGCAAGCAACCAACTTATCTACATTGGTTGCTTTGCTAATGATGTAGGCACCAATAACTGTGTAAGCTGGTGACGTGGTTTTCTGACATTCAAACAGCTTTGTCTGTACAGAAGCCTCCAACCAAAATGCCAGCAGACAATAGATTACATTATTATTATTATATTAATAGATGTCTGTCCATGATGATCTGGATTTGACGTTGTTGTCATGTGTTGCAGTTCAAGTTAAAATCCGACATGAGCAGTTAGAGAACTAAGACAGGACTGAGATGCATCTGCAGAAATCTGACTGGAATCAAATGAGCATTTTATGTATTGTTTTGCTGTCTAGATTTTCTGAAATCAATCTGGATGCAACCTAGATATGCCAAAGAAAACTGATTTCAACAGGCAATCGGAAAAAAGCCAAACATCTCACAGATACTTTGTGTAATATGCTAGCTGAGGTAGGCTGTCTATTGGCTGTCATCTAAGTGATGTTAATGTAGGATGCTGTAATCTATTTTGTTGAGCTCAGTAAAAATGATTGTTTGACAGGTGTGTAAGTAGGAATGTAAGCAGATAGGTGTGAACCAGCCTGTAGAGGCGTCTGGGCCACCAACTAACTATACATGCAGGTTATTGGCTCCTTCCTGATGCTTCTTGACTAAATAAGAAGCCAAGAGTGCTGGCAGTGCTGCCATTCAACAAACTAGTCCATGCAGTTTGGGCTGATACAGACCTATCTGCATACATTCCCACCCACACACCTTTCACACTTTCACTGACGAGAGAAACACATCAACATAACAAAATAGGACCACGGTTGTAACAGCCAGGTTACATTTCAGTCCAGAATTACGGAAGAGGATTAGGGTTAGTGTAAATTAAAAAAAAAAAACCAACAACCCAAAACCAACAACTTGAACTTTGTGTAAATAATATAACCATTAACAGTAAATTAGCCTTTGCCTTTTTACCATTGACTCCATTTGAGACATATCCAATTATAGCTTATCTTAGCTTAGCTTACTGTAAGTCAACAGTTCTAGTAAAAACAATACTTCATAGTTTTGGAGGGTCATATTAACCAAAAACATGAGGAAAAATCTAAGGCATGGGTTAAACAGTGTGTTTTTATGTCTCATCCCCTCACGATACACATGAACTAAGAAGAAATTAAGAACGTTTTTGGACGAGATGGTGAATCTGAAACAAATAAAATCTTAAATTTGGGAGTCTTGAATTATAAAACTGCAGTGATTTTGAGTTCAGTCTGACCAGTTGCAGCATCTAATCACCAACCTTTTTTCAATAAAAGGGGTATGTTGGTCTGGAAAAATACTTTTTGAATCCTTGTTCTTTAGAGCAGATATAAGAGCTTTGAAACAGACTTCATGATGGCAGACAATTTTTCAGGTCAAGTGAGGATTGAAGAATTAGCAAGTATTAATTTAAGTACTAATGTCACTACTGTAGACAGTAAACTGTTTAGCCAGTCATGCTAAACCATTCCCACCACCCTCCAAACTCTTCACACACAGCTTATTTCACTGAATTTTCGACACTTAATTTTAGATCTGTCCCAGAAATTTGATAACTTGTTTTCAGACTTAAATTGTGCTGTGATGCCTATGGGGTTAATACAGTATATCTGTTTGTGTGTGTGTGTGTGTGTGTGTGTGTGGACCCCCACTGATGATCTACTAATGACAAATGGATGGAACGAGCCAGAGGAGCCCTCGATGGGGAGCCAGCCGTGTGAAGTCAAGTGCAAAATTGATATTTGAGGACAGCTGATGCATTGTGGGAGCCAGGTCTGCTCAGTGTCATTGGCTCAGTGTCACCGCGATGCTACACTGACTCTGCTTCTATCACCGCTTCATCCAGAGAGGTTTCTTTCCCCTCCTAACCGTGTGAGGAAGGTGTCTTTAGAAAATACTCTCACAGCCTCGGGGCGGATGTTCACAGCACGGCCGAGAGTTTAGACTTCTGTAAAATCACTCTGAATTACTGAAGCGACTCAAATTAATGTTAGCATATAGATGACCTGGAAAATACAGGTGTTACAAAAGCTATGGCTTCTTTTTCACCAAAAAGAGTGGGTCTGAGGGAAATTGTAAAATTGAGGAAAATACAGCAGGATTTAAGTCCAAAATAGACACATTTTGTCCTACAAAAGAACAGAGATACATCTCTAACTCTTCTTGTTCTCATCATCTTCTAAAGATCAGCTTTTAGGATCAATTGACTTGTTTTATTGAAGCGGCCTCTTTCCATCAGATGGAAATATTCTTCACATTTCCTCAAAATAGCCTGATGGATTTGGAATACTTGGAAAGTTTAAGACTTAGGTAGACCATTGGACCATTTTTTGATAATTCAAGGTTCTTCCGCCTCATACTTTGAGCCATTTTAGGTTCCCAAACTCTTCAGCAATTAGTTATAGTCCATCACCGTTTATCTCTTATGTCTTAATGTTGACTTCAGTTCAATTCAACGTTATTGTCATTATATTTTTGTACAACGAAACATAGTCGTGTTATTCCAAGATGTAAGCAGTATGACCTGCTAAAGCTAATTAAAAATAATACAATAAACACTGTAGACATGTGACCGACCATCATTTGATCATTTTGACCTAGTTTGTCCCTGATGTGAAGAAAGTAACACAACACCCAGAAACACAGACAACATGATGCAGCTTCCAACAGTTGCTGGCTGGTCCATGACAGGTCGCTGTTTCTCTTAGAAAGAATGGATCTGGTTGGGTGTGACAATTCTGAGGGCCTGTGCTGTACGGAATATTTAACATAAAATCTGCAGTTTCTGTACTTCTTAGAATGTTAATGTAGCTCAAAACAGCTCCTTAAACTTGGAGGAACAGGGCAAATAAGTTGTCCCAAATAAATCAAATCACTTAGAACAATGTAATGAATTTGACAGTTGCACAACAATATGTATGAAAATCTTGCAAACATTAGCAGACCATAACTTATTAAACCAAGTAAGGCTGCTGCTGCAGCAAAATCCCCTATGCATTTTATAATGCATGTCATAACCCGGCTCCAAGGCTATGACAAATATGGCATAGGACACAATAGATGTCTTGAAATTAATGAATTTATTAAATTAACTTAAACAACTGAGAGGTTATAAGTACGAATGTGAAGTGTGTAAGTCAGTAACATCAGTAATGTAAATGTGGATGTGTGAGCGATATGAAGTGTAAATGTTGTAAAGTGAAAACAAAGCAGAAACCAAACAAAGAAAATGTGCTGCTGCTGCTGGCGGGGATGCAGCCAAATGAGGGAGAGAGACCAGAGCAGAGTCAACACTGGGTTTTTATCCTTTTAGGAGCGCCTGAACCAGGTGCTCCAAATCCGCACTCAGCTGATGGTACCTTCAAGGACACCTAGGAAGACAAAAACTGGTCAACCACATCAGCACATCAACACTAGACAGGGACCGTAACATGCATTATCCATTCGTTGTGAAACAGAAGAATATAAAATATAAATTTCTCTGTTTCGGTTTCTGATTTTTTTCTTCAAAGGAGAAAACAGGAAGTAGTTTACAGAGCAGATATGCTAGCAGAGAAAATATGGTATAGTTATATCACGCACCAACCGTCTCTAAAAAAATTTGCGTCACTATTGTAATCAAAATAAACACAAAGGCGGTCGCAGAGTTTTGGGTTTGCCACAATTAATTTATTAATAAGGAGAACCTCATCTGAGTAATTTTACATGAAATTATATAATTAAAATTTTAAAATGTTTACTGTTTCATATAGTCATAGTTGCTAGTTATGAGATAGGAAGAAACTGTTTTTGATGTCCTAAAATGTGTTTATTTAATCTTGTTAATGTTTCCATGTATTTGGAATGTGCTTCTGTATGTGAACACATCTACATCTATAGTAAAAAAGAATATAAAGGTAGTAAAACTGTTCCTCCTCTGAAATGATTGATGAGACTAAATTAAACTTGGTTTTGGTGTTTTTCCAGCTGATAGAATAAGAACGGGTTCCGCGTCTGGATCCTTCGTGTTCCTGCGACACTGAACGATGAAACTGTCCGCTGATTTATTTCACACAAAACGTTTATTTATCGCAAGAACTCACGTCGTTCTGCTCTTGTGTGGATTTAAAACAGAAACCTGCAGCGCCGGAAGCTTTTCCTCTCGGGACCAAACAGGCCGCTGCCTCCCTCGCGGCTTTGATGGATGGTGTAGGAAAGGAACGGGACATGTTTCCCTGGAGGCTGAGCGTCTCACTGCAGGTTAAACAGCACTCAATACAGAGCTGCTTCACAGACATTTTCTGGCAGTTTGGAGCAAAGTCTGAACCAGAAACATTGTGTAATATCAATAACTTACATGTGTGATCATACTGTAATAATAATGATGTGTAAATAAACAAGATATCTGTGTGTGTCCGACCATGATGACAGTCACTGACAGTCTGAGATGACAGAACATCCTGCAGCAAGTCAGAGGTCAAATGGAGGATGAATGAAAATTAGAAAAACATTAATGTGGTCGATCTACAGACAGGTGATAACGACAATTAATATAATTAATTATCTGTATATGTGCTTATATTAAAGTATTCAAAGCCAGAGACAAAAACTGCTGAAGTCAATGTTACCATGTACCATGAAAAAAATAATTAAAGAAAATAAATAAACTTTATTTGTCAACAGTTTAATGCCGGCTTTAAAGACGCCTTTGCAACTTCCCTGTCATTTTAGAGAAAGAGTTTCTCTTTATCACTGCTTTCTGTGCCTGTGAAACCAATACATTATTATTTAGTACTTATTTCATATATGTTACTATGTAATACTCTGAGTAGCAGTCACTAAATGCTCCAGGCAACATGGTGTCAGTACACCCTACACACACACCTCAATAAAGTTCTTGAAAATACATTTACTTCATACTTGTCTGAAGCAATATTATGTAACTTTTCTACCATGACATAACAGATGTTATGACTTGTAATCATCATTAATGGTGTCTCTGTCATTCCCATTCTGCACACTGTCCCCATACACCTGTTCTCAAGCTATGTAACTTGCTCTGTATACAATCACCCACGAGAAGTATGTAACGCTTTACACTAAGTCACACCCCATCAACTATCTCACTGATTTTAGTGAAACAGAAAATGTTTTCTCGTTCTCCCTCTGATGTCCTCTGACTGCTACTTAATTTACAGAGTCTTCTGATGGACAGTAAACTAAACTGCACTATAGCTGCTGTTAGTTAATGTTAGCTCAGTTTGTTAGCCAGGCTGGCCAGACTGTGAGATCAGAGCAATGAAGGTGCACGTGTTTAGTGTTTAGTGCTTACCATAGGCTTTTGGACCACCTTTTCAGGCCAGGGCGCAAGGGAATGGTGATGGGGAGTGGAGCCGCTGCTATGCCAGAACTGTGCAAGCAGCAATGTAACCAGGCTCAGCTAAGAAGAGATGGATGATGAAAAGAAAGAGAGTGACAGAGCAAGAGGCTGCCAGACAAAAGTAAATCTGAAACTGACTTTTAGTCGTTGGTGAGAGCTTCGTGAAATAAAAGGCTGAAAGACAGACGCCGAGCTGGGCTTCTTGCTGATGGACTAATTAGTAATATTAGCTGGCTGCTACATCTTGTGTTGTTGCACTTGTTTGATGTTTGGCTGTTAGCAAAGTTAGTGACTCGCTAGTTTTTGATCATAAGTAATATGATCATAATAAATGTTGCATCCATTCATCAATGTGTTGCTGGAGGACATTACATTTTGTTGCTATTATTTGGTACAGACATCTGTGGCGCCCAGAGGATAAATTCTACGGACTATGATCCCCTTACTTTCTTCTAGCACCACTATGAAATGCCCCAACAACTCCTGAAGTTTTTTTTTATAAAAACAATGTATCAAATGATAACAATGTGAAAGCGGTCTCGAACGGTATGAATAGTCACGGACCTACAGAAAATCATCATGAGTCTGCAGCTCCTCTCAGCTTTAAAGTGAGATTCAGCTCATTTTTTGACTGTCCAGCAACAACTTTACTGTTTTTGTTCACTCTCACCGCTCTCATAATCATTGTTTTTTGGTCACAGCATGTACTAGCAGAAAAAAAGATCTAAAAACAAACTGCATACTAGACAGAGACTGATATATAATAATGGCAATAAAGCAAGTTCAAAATAAAAAACTTACTAATACTACCAGTATTAGTCTATACTGTCTACCACACTGCACTTTGGTTTGGCATCATCATTTCTTGATTTGATTGGACAGCCAGCTGCTCCTGGACCCACACTTTATTTATTGAGGTAGATTATTTCCATATGTGATGTGACATGGCATGACATCAGTTCACATTACCAGATGGTCCAATGAAAGAAACATATTTTCCCTTTTAAAGCCAACCGCTCACTGTTCGCCTCTCGTGTACGGCAGCAAAACGTACGTTGCAGAGCTTGGCTGCTCGCTGACCTTCGTCTGTAAAGACAAGCAGTGAATCATTTATGCTTGTTTCAGGTCCAGCTACACATTTTCACCAAGATGATCCTGAAAGAGACCGATCGACATAGAGAGAGGGTGGAAGGATATATCTGTATCTGTGGCTTTATTTTATGTTTTACAGCAACTGTGCATGTTCCACTTTTTCCAGTCCTTCTTTCCTTCCTTCCTTTAACCCCCCATTCTTCGTTTCCTTCCTTGCATCCATATTTTTTTCCTTCCATTCTTTATTGTTCATTTTATTTCTTCTCGCTCCTTCCTTCCTTCCTTCCTTCCTTGCAGTCTGTCTTTGTTGATTTAATTTCTTTCCTTTTTCCATTTTTTTGGATCCTTTTCTTCTTCCCTCCCTTCAATCCTCTTTTCATTCCTTTCTTGCCTTAATTTCTTTACCTTTTCCTCCCCTTCTCTCTTAAATGTTGTTCATTTCCTTCTTTCTTCTTCCCCTCCTTCCTTTTTTTATCAATGTCTCCTTTCCCGCTCCCCTGTCCTTTCATCTTTCCTTTCTATCTTCTCTAAAACAGGAACGTTTTTTTTACGATTATTTGATTAATAAAGTCACAATGTATTTCTTTGTCACAAACAAACACACAAACTATGAAGAAGACAACAAAGAAAGAAAGGAAAGGAAAAGAAGAAAGCCTTCTCCGTACTAACGTCCACTTCAGACTCTTATGTATTCCCGTATGTGACGAGCCATTGTCTGACATGAAAATAAAAAATGGAATCATTCATCACATATTTATGGCATTTACAGAGAACATGTGTTTCGTGGAAACAGAAGAAATACATTTACAGAAAGAAATACATTACAGCAATCTGAAATTATCTTGTTTTTAGATTTCCCATCCCTTTGATATTTATTTAATATTTATTCAAATGGATCTGAATCTTGTTTGAAGGTTAAATATGTTTTAGTGGAAGAAGCAAAGAGCTGCACACCCAGAATCTAAATTTTTAGAATCAGTTCTGTCCACTTTAGGAGAAAAGAGAAATCATCCACCTGACCACAGTCACAGTAAATCACTTATACTGTACATACAAATGACATAATATACATCATCCCAGTCACAATTTTTAAAGAAAAACTTTGGCCTTTTGGGAAATATACGTATTACCTCTTAATACCACTTTGATGTCTATTAAATATACTATACGGCTACAGCCAGCAGCTGGTTAGCTTAGCACAAAAATTGGAAGGAGGTAGTCTGGATCTGTCCAGAGGTGACAAAATCCACCCGCCTGACCTGAAGTGTAGAAATGACAATGCACCGTTTTATGGGAGACTAGGTTTATTATTTCTTGTCTTTGAGTCTCCACCAGTTGCCTGGCAACTGCTCATAGCTAAGAAACCAAAACAACAAACTGGCGTTTTTAACACTTGCAGCAATTAGCTGTATGGTTGTACGGTGATGTGTGGCTATGTTCTAAATCAAAAAAATAACTTTTTAATTCTTTGATTCATCAGCTTTCAGACAGCCTCTTCTCATGCTTTCTCTATGTCACTTGACCACAACTGTCTGTCTCTCAAAGAAAGGGACACAAACTTTTGCAGCACAGACCTCAAGCCAAACAAACAGACATAGAAGTAAGGACATATCTTCATATTTTAGTGAACTCCACCTGGATTCAGTCATTTCACGCTGTCTGTTGGAGAAGTTTGACTGGATTGATTGTCGGATAGATCACTGCAGCCAACTTTTTTGTCCAAAGTTGATTCTGTTTTAACTTTTCTGCTGCAGGTCACTGTTGAAGCCACCACTGTGGCCCCCATCACCACAGCCTAAACCAACTAGCGCATTAAAATGAATAGGAAGACTGATGTTTTTTGTTGCAGTGCCTGATTTGGTCTGAATCAGTTCAAACTCTCAGCCAGAGAGCAAAAAGTATTCTTCAGTAAAGAAAGAGGTGCAGTAAGTTATTGTAGTATTGTATTGTATTATTGAAGTAAATGTGAAAATGCAAATAAATTTGAATAAAATATTCATTTAAACTGTATTACCCCACAAAAATAATATAGTTTTGTCAGGATATTTTGTGGGTTATTCCTTCAGATAGATCATTTCAGACACATTTCCCCCAAATTCATCCTGAGATTTATTATCTTTAGAAACTTTGAGATCTTTATGTAGATCAGATAGATTTAATATAAAGTTCTGAGAGTTTAAATGAAGTTCATAATGGAGATACCAGAGTTTAAGAAGTCTGTTGCTCTGTCGTCCTTTTTGATTTTGTCACATATTTCAGAGCAAAGTCACTTTTTAACTGTCTCAATAAAAGGAGAAAAGACTAAAGCTACTGCAGCAGCTCAGCATTAGTCTCATGTTCCTAAATTGTGATGTTATTGAACTTCTGGTTGTCCTTCAGGGGAAAAAATACAAATGAAACCTCAGGTGATAAATCGAGTTTATCCAGCAGCAGTGAAATGAATCACAGCCTGTTCAGCTCTCAGTCTTCACACAGTCACATTTGAGAGGAGGAAATTACTCCAGCCATTTAATTCTGTTGTGTCAAATTTAAATTTCAGTGGTGTTTATCACTACAGGCACTGCACTCCTCTTCAAACTGACCGCAGGAAAAAATAGCTTTTTAAAAATCCAGTGATGTCAAAGCGGGTTTAATTAAGAAAATGGGACAATTTTAAATTTCACTGCTGAATTCTACAGATGATAAATGTCTCTGGGATGTAATTTAGCAAGTGGAGGAAAAACTGAGGCAGGGGAAGCTCAAGGGAGAAAAGTGAAGCTTCATTTGGGGCCTGCTGGGAGTCCTTCGAACCAATCGCCACTTCGTCCCTGTCCACAGGTGTCATGGTGGCGAGCTGGGACCACAGCCTCAGTCCTCACCTGCTCCAGTCCTCATCTAACCTTCAACAAACCATTCTGACCCCGACATTAATCATCTGCAGGCAGCAACGTCTCTGTATTCCCCCACCACGTCTCAGAGGGACCGACCTGTCGTACCCGTCTTACCTGTCGTACCTGTCCTCCCTCCCCTCCTCCTCCCGGGATCTCGCCTCTTTTGCCCGTTAACGTAGACCCCATTCTCGTCCTTCAGGACTCCTTGATTTCTCTCTGTCCTCGTGACCTCACCTGTCCTGTCGCTTTAAGGTTGTCACGTGACCTGTTTACGTCGACCTCATGCATTAAAACCTGATGATGTCACAGCGGCAGAGGAAACGCTTCTGTGGTGTCTTTACCGATCAATGAATCTTTTAATTGGTTTAAAAATCAGCAGCTGTGACATTTTAGTAGCTAAATTAAAAAGAAAACCTTTCTGAACTCTGATTGGTTTGCTTTTGTCCTGTAATGTCCCACTTCCTGTCTGCTTCCCAGGTGAGTGAAGGCTTTTAGTAGCAGGTTTGGAATCACATGTTCGACTATCAGATACGGACACAGCACACAAGCGATCGTACATGTAGTCTGGACATACACGGATGTATTTTTATCTGTTTATTTTTGGGGGGTTTATAGCTTCATTTGGATAGAGACAGCCAAAGACAGGCAGGAAACTGTGGAGGGAGAGGGAGGAGGGATGACATGTAGCAATGGACCACGGGGTGGAAAAACCCAGGCCACTGCAAGGACTCAGCCTTAGTACATGGGGCACACACTCTACCAGGTGAGCTACCAGGGAGTCCCGATGACAGTATAAGTGGCTCAGGAGGGAGTGCAGCCTGTCCAAGTGTCCTTGAGCATTGTTCAGTTTTTCCTGATGGGAAGGGCAGCCTTACATAGTACTATGTTGATGATCCACCTCCATCTGTGAATGAGATGCAAAATTGTTAAACACTTTGTCCGTTAGAAAAGCCCTATTCAGTCCATTTATCATTTACTACATCTGTGAACATTTATCAATGTAAATGGATGGGACAATACCAAGATCGATGAAGTGCCTTGTTTCTTATGTTTTCTATGAAATTACTGCAGCAGTACAACAATGTACGCCAATGAATAGTACGCCCAAGATAAGAAAGAAGAAGAGAAACAGAAATACATGTTTGTGTGATTTGGGAGGTGTGCACGTCAGCTCCTCTGCGAGCGTCTGTGATCTATGGTTCCCATAATGCCTTTTTCAGCATAAATTCACAAAGATATTTATGTGCACAGAAGCATAATTCCAGCTTTAGACATGATTCGTTTTAGCCCGGAGGACACTAACTCTATAACCTGTATATACTCCCATGATGCCCCATGTGTGACATTAACTTTTCTAGTCTGGTTTCATCATTGCTGTTTTTGGCATTGTTCCTGATCCAGGATCTCAGGGGAAACACGGCATCTGCTGAGTTTTACTGTCACCTTTAATCAGCAATTTTTTAGTTGTTAAACAAGGTGAGGCGACGCTTGTCGTACATAAACTTCTGTCAGAGAGAATTATTAATAAATGAGCAGAGAGCGAAAACTTACAGACGTCTGTGTTTCTAAAATGCAGTCAACATCTTTACTTCATATTTCATCACCATGTGAGCAGCAGCATCAGGAAATAGTGACAAAAGTGAAGAAAGATGGAGGTTAAAGTGTGAAGAAACTGATACATGTTCAAACTATGTTTTGCAGTTAAAAGTTTATTTTGCAAAGACAAAACATAGTTAAGTAAATCAGCTTTGACCTCAATAAAACATCAGCCACTTCGATCTGCTTCCCCAAGCCACTGCTTCTGACATTTAATCACCATGGAGATGTCAGAGATGTGGAGCCGACAGATCGTCGTATCGCTCATGAGAACGATCAGTCAGAGACCAATGACTATGATGAATGGATCACTGACCATGTTAACTAAGCTGCTGTTGTCTGGTTTCTGAAGTCCTGGATCAGGATCACAAGCTCAGCTCAGGGTCATTCATCTGCTGGGTCCTAAAGTCTGAGGCGCAGATGCTTGCAGGGCAAATATGGCCATGTTATGAAACAAGTGATTACTGTTTTATTTCCTAAAATGTCCCTGAAGACCTCAGGCTGACTCTCTGGTTAGTGTGAATTTGATTCAACTACACGTTCAGTTAAATTGGTTTGGTAACATTCACCTGTGAAGAGAAATAATGAAAATAAATATGACGATAAACCTGTGTTGAGCTGAGGCCTGTATCCTGAAGCAGGATTAATGTGTTGGCCAGCTATATTTTAGCCCTTTTCTACCAAATTAGCTCTGGTTCTTGAGCAGAACCATCGTAATCAATGATGTGTCATGAACAGAGGGCGTTGCACAATGCACAACAGCCTATTGAATATGACATGCCCACTTTGGTTAAGTCTTCAGGTCAAGGAAAACCTGCAACCTTTTCGGGTTTATTTTTATTTAAATGCTGCAAATGATTGCCAAAATTTTGTGCACAATCTGAAACAGAGCCGGTTCTATGTTGGTGGAAAAGGCCAGGTTGTCTGGTTTCACAAAGCTTGTTCTCTTTTAACTGGAGTGGTCCACCATGGTGACCAACACTGTGAGGTTAACCTAAAGTTAACTTCAGAGGATCAGAGCAAAACCTGACAACAGCAGTTTCCCTGCTGAGGAGTTGCTTAAAGGAAAAAGAGCATAAGAATAACTGAGTGAAAAAATAAACTGAATGTCGGGAAAGACCCTAGTTCTAGACCTTTCTCTGGAGCTTCCTCTGCTGCTTGTGGCCTGGACTCTGGACTCCAGGGAGGCCCCTCCACCTCACCTCTTACTGCTGCTCAGTATTTTCAGTACAATCATTATTATAAGGTAACAATAGAGATGGGAGTGTGCGGTGCCCGCTATAGCTCAGCTCTCATATCGTCAATGTCACACACTTCCCTCCTCACACCGGCATCCATATCAACACATTAACACAGCATGCCTTTATGCACGCAGAAGAAAACACAGTTTTTAATGTAATGACTCCAGAGTTATCTTTTTTCCTTTGCTCTCATATTTTTCTTGTCGTATTCTTTGATGTCTTACCTTTAATGTCACACTTTTGTGTGACCAAAAGAAAAACCTGCAGGCAGACCACCGACTAATCAGATCACTGGAAAAATGAAGTCATCATTCCTACAGCATCCTAACAGGGACAAAAATACGTTGTGTACAATGAAACAATAAAGAGCAACAGATATTTTTATTGATCACTGTTCCAGGTCTTCCACTCTGGTTTTAAAACAGTACCTCGAACAAATGCAGCAACAGTTTATCACACTAAACACATAGTGAACAATGAACATGGCTTGTGCCAACTTTCCTGAAAGTGTTTACTTTATTGGGCCATTAGCTTCTGACATAGCAATTGCTAATCTTCCTGGGGTCCACCATGTTGAGGTTTTATAGCCTAATTCCATCAATGCTGCTCCGAACAACATGCAATGACTTAGTGATGATAATCGATAATAAAAAAAAAAAGATCCACACACTCTTTCTAAATCTAAAATCTAAATCTGTGAGCTGTAATCTAAATCTGCGTATTTGCAGATACTTAAAGATCCACATGTTCTGTCTACAATGTACATAGATGAACATCCATCAGGTAGTTCTGTTTGTTGTGAAAATGAGATGAAGCTGCAATCTGAATCTCCTTCATCATGTCGACCGTTGGTCAGACAACAACTCACTGACGTCTCACTACTTCCCCTGTCTGATAATACAAACCTGTCTCTGTGACCTTCCATCCTGCATGTCGGATAGTAAACCCCCCTCTGGGTGATAGAGGGACGGTGCGGCGGAGGTGTAGTAACAGGATTACAGGAGGCAGGGGGGACGTCTTTTGTTGGGAAGCGGCTGGTCGCCGGAGACCAAAACTGATTGATTCACAACCGAGGGGAGACTCCTGAATGTCACCTTCCTCTCTGCTTCACTGGACATCAGACAGACTGAGATACATTTACATTTACACCGTCCAGTCTTCATGTAAACAACATTTAGTCCAGTTCAGACAACCTACAGAATCAAGTCCTTTGTTTTGTCGCATGAGAGTTGCTGTGAATCACCTTTAACCTGCAGGAAAGGCGTTCAAAATCTGACAGTAATATGACACATTGATGCTTTTGTGGTATTAAACTGTTCTGATGGTTTCCAGTCGGGCTTTTGAAAGCTCTTGGTGATTGGTCTGTCCCTATATTCACATTTGATGATTTATGACCATTTATGATGATTTAGTTCATGACTTATGGTAAGTGCCTGTTGAAACGGCAATGGATGTTCAATGGAGCTCAGCTGTTTTGTTAGTTTCATTTAATTTCAACATTTTGAATAAATAAACTAAGCTGGATCAGAGCACGTATATAACACATAACATATTATTATGATGGTTTCTGACTCATAATGAAGGAATGTATTTCTCAGAGTTATTGATTTAAAGACATGATATTTAAAGTATGTAAATGTATTTTCTTTCCACCACTGCATATAGCCATAGACTGTATCAAACATGGACATCGTATCTGTGACGTCACCCACAGGTTTCTAAAGAGCCGTTGTGGAGCTGTGTGTGTGGTGGCTCTGGCCGTGGCCATCTTGGCAGTCTTGGCTCTGCTGCCCCCCGTCCCGGCTAATCTAAAAATGTGCAATGACGTGGATTGTTGGTGGAGCTGAATGAAGCCTAGCTGCTCAGACAAGCCGTCTGTAACAGCACCCACCTGTCAATCAAAGCGGCCATGCCGTTAATTATGTATAACTTGAAGCCTTAATATAATTTGAACAGGTGAGTTCTATAAAAAATCATCCACAGTACAGCTGTCATGAACAGTGAAATTAGCTATAGCGACCAAGACTACTGAGGTTGCTGCTTGCATATAACACACTTGTTAATACATAATATACATAATACAACATAATCTTTAAAACATTGCTGTAGCCATTGGCGTCGTTAGGCCTGTTTTAGGGGGGCTGAAGCCCCACTAAAATATTCTTAAGCCCCCCTAAATAGTTTGGTGTTGTTTTATTAAAATTATTATTATTTTTTTTTTTTACAAAAAAATGCCAACAAATTCAATATAAAGTGGCCAGCATATCAGTTTAAATAAATAATCATATAACCTGTCATTAAGGACTTAAATGTGATCATAAATCTGTCAGTTTCCCTTCACTTTGTAGTGCACGGTAGACAGAGCCCCTTTGGTGCGTTGTTATCCAATCCATTCCACTTGTTCAGAACGCCCACATTACTGAAAATCCAGTCCACGTTTTCCCCGCGACATTGCTTGCGGCTCGGTACCTGCAGCCGTTGGTACTTCTACCGTTGCACACAGAGCCGAATAGAACACTGTTAGGAGAACAACATGAATGGATGGATGAAGAATGGATATAAGAAAGTTTTTCAGTAAAGTAAGTATTCATCACTGCTGGTAGTAACAATTAGTTAGCTCCAGCCCCCAGCTAACAGCGGAAAGTCCCATGTAATTAATGAAATTTTTTACATGGGACATGGAATGTTTGACAAATAAAAACCTGGCTTACACACTACAGACAGTCTCTGCGCACGTCTTACCTTTGTTGTTTTGCGGTCAAAAGTTACATTCCAGCTGTAAAAGAACGCTGCTACTTAGCTAGCTAGTTAGTCTGAAATGCACTGTGAAGGTCCTGGTTGTTTCTAGAGTGAAGTGTGCACTCTCTTTACCATATCTTTGGGGTGACTTCCTTCTGGAGCATCAGCTGTGTTTCTCACTTTACGCATGGATGCACACCGTGAAACAGGAGCTGAGCTCATTCAAGTATGATTATCATTAGTGGATAATAATAATAATAATTACACTAATAATAATCACTCCACCACCCCTATTGGCCTGTAGGAGTCAGGGCAGAGGAGCACAGTGAGTGAGAGGGGAGAGACCTCTACTGGAAAGGTGAGTCTAAAGGATTTCACAGAATAGAGTCATTTGTGATGCAGACAGTCTTGGAATTTTATGAAACTCAATTTGAATATGAAATATGAAACATTTCAGTCAAGGTTAGAGTTGTTCCGATTCCGATACCAGTATCGGAAATTGCTCCGATACTGCCGAAAATGCTGGCATCGGTATCGGCGACTACTGGAGTCCAGGCACCGATTCGATACCACGAAATTTATTAAATTAGTAATCTATTTACTGGTTAGCTCCGTTAAGCTCTGGCACAGTTCTTCTTCGCCGCTCTTAAAACTGTGGCGCTGTGCTGTGTCAGAGCCGGTTGACGCGAGGCTTGGAGCTAAGCCAACTAGAATATCATGTCGGCGGTGTGGCAGTATTTCACGCTGGATGATGCTCCCACCAGTAAGACTGCGACATGCAAGATATGCAAAGAGAAAATCTCGAGGGGTGGCACGAGTGTTGCTAATTTTAACATCAGCAACTTAATTAAACACCTGAAGACGCGTCACGCTAAAAAGCACGACAAATTTACCAAAGCAAAAGGGAAAAAGAAGGACAAGCCGCAGCAGCAAACTCTGGAAGCTGCCTTCCAGCAACGAGATAAATTCCCCAGAGACAGCCCAAAAGGAACAAAGATAACAGACAAAATCCTGGAATTTATTGTCCTGGATGACCAACCCCTGTCTGTTGTTGAAAATGTGGGATTTCGCCGCTTAATGGAGCATTTGGAGCCAAGGTACTGTTTGCCAGGTCGTAAATATATCTGCGATACTGCACTGCCCAAATTATACGAGGCAGTTAGGGAACACATTTCGCGTATGCTTAAAGACGTGCAAGCAGTCAGCTTTACCACAGACATTTGGAGCTCCGACGTGTGCCCCATGTCTTTGCTAAGCTTAACGTCACACTGGGTGGACAGAGAGTCAACATTTACCCTGCGAAGTGCGGTGCTGCACGCCAGCGAGTTCCGAGGGTCACATACTGGCACATTAATTGCCGAAGCAATTGAGGGGATGCTAGTACAGTGTAAAATCCCCAAGTCCAACGTTCATGTTGTTTTGCGCGACAACGCTAGCAACATGAAGAAAGCCATGGACAAGATGGATGTCCCAAGTTTGGGATGCTTCACCCACACTCTCCAGCTGGTGGTGCATGAAGGGTTACTGTCACAGAGAAGTGTGAGTGATGCACACCTAGAGGATCTTCAAAAAGACCTCAAAATGCCCACCAAACGTCTGCACCAAGACGTAGCAACGAGGTGGAACAGTACCTATATGATCGAGAGTTTACTGGAGCAGAAGCGGTCAATTTGAGCATATGGAGCTGACTACGACCTGCCAGCGACCCTTACGGCTAACCAGTGGTCTTTACTGGAAAAAACAATCACTATTCTGGCACCATTTGAAGAACTGACCAGACAGATGAGCTCCTCCACCTCATCTGCAGCTGAAGTCATCCCCTCGGTCACAGTGCTGAAACGCCTGCTTGCTCGGGGGAACGAGGAGGACACGGGTATAAAAACCATGAAAACAACCCTCCTTGAGGCTGTCCAGAAAAGATTCAAGACCATCGAGAATGAGCCCTTGTATGCAGTTGCCACTCTTTTAGACCCACGATTCAAAGACAGGTATGTCTAATATTTTTTATTAAATGTCTATATTATAAACAACATTTTGAAATGGTGTTTTGGATAACTACATATTGCATTATTATCGATTACTATTGCATTAATGTTACCATTAAAAGCTACTATAGAGGAGGTTGTTTATTTGTGTATTTTACACATTAAGACACTTAATATTTTTCATTGTTGTTTCAGATACTTCACAGGTGCAGACAGCATCAAGCATGCCAAGGGTGCTCTGACCCGAGAGGTGGAGAAGATGGAGGCGTCACTGAGCAGCAGGACCACAGCTGAGGGAGCAGAGGCAGTGCCAGGCAACCCCAGTAAAGCCCCACGTATGGAAGCACAGCCAGACAGCAGCAGCAGCAGCAGCAGCAACAGAAAGAACAGCTTGAAAGGCCTGTTTGAGGAAATCCTGCAGGAGCATGATGAGGAACGTGGGGCAAGTAGCACAAGCACACAGGTTCAAATACAGACATATTTGACAGAGCAAACCGTCCCATGCTCAGACAGCCCCTTCCAGTACTGGGGAGTCAACCAAATTCGGTTTCCAACCCTGGCTGCCACTGCTGCAAAGTTTCTCTGTGCTCCTTGTACCAGTGTTGACAGTGAGAGACTGTTCAGTGTAGCGTCCAACATTGTTGATGCAAGAAGGAACAGGCTAGGAGGAGAGAGAGCAGAAATGCTCATCTTCTTGAAAAAGAATCTGCCTTTGCTCTTGAAATTATGAGCAATACTAAATTGCTAAAATGCTACTGCAATGTGTAGCCTACTTGTGTTAAGGTATAATTTGTTTACTGTGCAGCTTCTGCTCTTTTGATTTGTATTTTTTGAATGTTTACTTTATAGGTTGGTGTTGCACTATAAGTTTTTTTGAAAGAAATCATTTAAGTTGCTGTTGGACTATTTTTTTACACTGTTCTATTTAAATGCCTTTTTCATTTTATGATACTGTGGCTGCACTTTATTTTTTTAAAAATAATTATTCCTGGATTTATTTAATTAAGTTGCTGTTGGACTACTGTTTCTTGTACTGTTCTATTTAAAAATAAATGGCTTGAATTTGCTGTATTTATTCATGTTTTACAAAGGGTTTAACCTGAGCCAGGCCTTACCACAAAGATAATCATATCACAGTCATGCATGTATGATATTTTTTTTATAACATACTGGTATCGGATCGGTACTCGGTATTGGCCGATACCCACAGCACAAGTATCGGAATCAGTATCGGGAGGGAAAAAATGGTATCGGAACATCTCTACTCAAGGTGCACCATATAAGACTTATTTAACTTGAGCTTTTATTTGAGAGTAATGATTAAAAAGTGGAGAAAGCCAAGTTATATATACACACACACACACACACACACACACTTAAAACCTAGTGACACCTCTGGCTGTAGCATACACAAAAGTACTTACATGCACTAATACACTACAGCAGGGGTCATCAACTACATTTGTCCAAGGGCCAGAATTTTTCTCAGTAGACACTATCAGGGCCAGATGTTCTCATAAAATAAGATTAAATTAATGTTGTATCCTAAGTAATTATTATTATTTCATATATCAATTTGCCTTCTAAATATATGTTATTTTTTAGCCTTTGTCAGTGTTAACAGACTCATATTACCTGTACGGTAGCGAGCCACTAGGGGGAGAAAACAATACTTTAGGCTTCATATTCATGAGGCTGTCAACTGCCAACATGGGGAAGGTGATGCCGGTGGACGAGGCGGCTAATCACAGTGAACTGATGGTGACATGAAGGCTGCTCTCCGTGGTGCTGAAAGCTTGAGCGCCTTTTGGGAGGCTTGTTCCCAAAAGTATGACACACTGAAGACATTGGCCATGTATGTGCTCACCATGTTCGGATCAACATACACCTGTGAAGGTGTGTTCTCAAAAATGAACTCTATAAAAACACATGAGAGGGAACCGACTGTCAAACCAGTCTTTGGAGGACTGCGGGTGCATAAGGCTAACAGCTGTCAAGCCCGATGTTAAAAAGATACTGTCGGAGGGGAAATGTCACTTCTCCCATTAACCAAACATCGTATTTCAGTCTTGTGATCTTCTTGGTTTTACTTCGTATTTATCTGTTGGATCACAGGCTACTTTCATTTGTTTGTTTGTATCTATTTGCTCTTCTCTGTTATGTTGACGGTTGTTATTGAGACACTGCAATAGTGCGCTGTTGTGTGGGGAAATGAAGCCCAAGAAACCCAAGGACAATTTTGACAGACAGAATAAGTACGCAAAACAACAAAAGAGCAATGCATTTATCGTCATTGTTGATTGGAGGCGGGCTACGGTACAAGCTACTTTTCAGAGGGCGTTTGTTTCGTTTCACTTAAAGAAAAATGTAGAAAATTAGTTTTTTCCTCTTCACTAGGCTGTTGTTCCTGAATCCAGTAATATTCTGGGGGCCGGATGGAAAGCTCTGGCGGGCCGGATGTGGCCCGCGGGCCGCCAGTTGACATTCACTGCACTACAGTGTCCTGTATACAGGCTGCTGACAGGGACAAATGTAAGAAGGAGTGAAGATAATATAGCAGTTTGATTCTGCACCTCATTTGTACCAACTGCCATACAGGAGGAAGTGTTTCCTTAAGCGGTGGAAAGTAAAAGATGGACCGATGAACCATCTGACAATTATATAGTCCTCTTATAGAGACAGAAATGGAAACATTAATATCCATTAATGCTTCAGATCATAAGAATATAGTGTGTCCAATATGTATGTGTGTGTGTGTGTGTGCGCGCGTTTGTGTAGAGTATGAAAATATGAAAATTTACGTGCATCACATCCTACAAACATGAAGCTGCTGAGCTTCAATTATTCAAACTGAAAACCCTCTAACACACACACACACACACGCACACACACACACACACACACACACACAGTATATATGAACTACGTGCTATACGTAGTATGAAACATAATTCAGGTTGATAGAGAATGTCATTACTCTGCTGTGAGAAGCTTGCATGTATTTGTGTGCGTGTGTGTGTGTGTGTGTGTATCTCATCATGCTAATGTTACATGTAGGATGAGAGTTTTAAGGGAAACTGCAGCATTTTTCATGCCTCCTGCATCCATTACAGCTCAGCTCTGCATCTCTACACATATTTATTTATATCTATGGAGTTTAGGATCAGCACATTGAGCTGAGGGTCCATCCTGCAGGACGAATGTGAGCAGCAGAAGCAGCTGTGAGAGCACAGTGATGAGATGAGAACAATAACAGGTTATCTGTTTTATCATCCAGCTGAGACTTCCTGTTAAAGTCACTGAAAAACTGATCTGAGAGCGTTTTACGTTTTATACTCTGACTCAAATGAAGCAGCTGTGTGTGTTCAGTTTGTGCTTTTCTGGTTGAAAGGTATGTTTGTCCCCTAGTGTTTGAGCTGTTGATATGCACAGCAGCACTGAAGTGCATTGAACAAATCAACGCACAAATATTTTGCTCAGTTCAACAAAGACGAAACAGAAATAATTGTTATTTGGAGCAACAGAAGAACAATTAAAACTCATTG
This sequence comes from Sciaenops ocellatus, assembly GCA_033000465.1. Taxonomy (NCBI): domain Eukaryota; kingdom Metazoa; phylum Chordata; class Actinopteri; family Sciaenidae; genus Sciaenops; species Sciaenops ocellatus. The sequence goes on along the minus strand of CP136871.1, from coordinate 23,369,411 downwards.
CTCAGAAATTAGGTCAAATCCTTATCCATCAGTCATAAACTCAGACCTGAATTTTAACATTCATATCAAGACAATTACAAAATCAGTATCAAGAAAACAAAGAATTAATGAACTTGTGTCTTAGCAGGTTTTACATAAAAATATCCATGTTTTGATCTGCACTAGGCTCGACCGAATAAACAGCCAATAACTCATTACAATGTGCACCAATGATATGAAATGATATCAACTGGTGGTCTCCACAACTGTCTTGAATGTCGTATGGATCAATGAAGGCAGATTGTGTGGTGCCAGAGAAGATTCAGAAAGTTATTTATGTTTTAGTAAATTTGTTACAGATGATCTTCGGTGAAACAGACCAACGATTCAGCAGGGAGAGAGAGGAGATATCTGTGTTGCTGCTGAGACAGAGACAAGTTTCAAACAAAGTTAATTTTCTCCTGCTTTGTCTGAAAAATGTCATTTTAGTGTCACAGTGTTCATAGAATATGTGGCTTGTGAAAAATGAGTCTAATATACTTCAGTGAATATGAGGCAAAAGAATCAGGTCTCCTGAAGGTGAGTGTCAGTGACACAAATACAGGAAATGACACCTCAGTGCTGTTCTTTTCTAAACCATCTCTGGCCCAACTACTGACTAGAAGAGACCACATCAGTCCAGTTCTCAGATCTTTATGTTGGCTTCCTGTTTGTCAAACAATTGATATATTTATTAGTTTTTGGTTTATAAATGGTGTAAAATTGTATAATGGTTTGGTTTGATCCCAAAATATATTTCTCGTGCTGCTACGTTAAGAACCGTCCTCTCAGATGGTCTGGGTTCAGGTCTACTTACTGTCCCCAGAGTCCAGGACTGAACTCGAAGAAGCAGTGTTCAGTTTTTCTGCTCTACATATCTGGAACAAACTCAGAAAAGATCTGCTCCAACTCTCTGTTCTTTGGAATGAAGATTTAATACTTTTCTGGCACTGCATTTTATTAGATTAAATTTGGATATATTTATTCATATCTTGCGCTGAAATTTAACTGTAATCTCCAGTTTTAGCAGGTTTAATTTATTTGAACCTATTCCCATTTAATTTTACTCTTTTAGGATCATAGATTTCAAAAGATAGGTGGAAAAAGTATTAAGATAGTTTATTTATAAGTAAAAGTAGCAATAACACAGTATAAAAATACTCCTTTATCAGTAAAAGTCTCACAAAGTACATTAGTATAACCAGCATATTCATTATGTACACAATGGCCAATAAAGCTGATTCTAATTATGCAGGTTCTATGTTCATATTTATCATTTAAGCATAATTTGATCCTTTGTACTGATTCATCTAACGCTTCCAAAGTGGAGCTAATTTTAACAGCTTAAATGTGTGTAAGATTTAGGAAGGAGACATGAAATATAATATTTATAACTGTGTTTTTATTAGTGTAAAATCAGCTGAAAATAAGAATGATTATGTTTTTGTTAACTTCTAATGAGTCTTTTATGTCTATAGACACCATTGATCCTCCATGTTGAACTGCCATGTTTCTACAGTAGCCTAGAATGAACTAAATGCTGGCTATAAAGGCTCCATATAGGGTGTTTCTTGCCTTTCATAAGTTTACTTGCTGCTGCAGTTTTAGCCACTAGTTACCACCAAGTCCTACACAAAAATCAATCATGTTTTTTAGGAAAGTAATATGTTTTACACAGCAAATCTTTATCAGAAAAGTAACTAACTAAACTGAACTAACTAAAGCTCCTAAATGAATGTAAAAAGTAAAAAGACACATTTCTACTGAAATGTAGTGACGCAAAGGGTACAAAGGGGCATAAATGTACCTCAAAATTGTACTCTAGTACAGTATTTTAATAAATCTACTTACTGTTAGTGGATGATTCAGGCAGTAAAAACATTTTGACAAATGGAGCCGCTTCAACTGAGCTTATATTTCAAATTTCATGGAAGGATGCACACCTACTATCAACACATATATTTTTAAAGAAATCCAGGGGAGATAGAGAGAAGAATCACTGCACAGTTTTCATTTCCTTTTGTTGGCCTTTTTATACTAGGGTCAGTCCATGGGATATTTTGGTCTTTTGAGATGGTCGCTGTCTCAGATTAGTTGACCATTCATAAATCCTTGCTGTGACTTGGACCAGAGACTTACTTCAGTCCAAAAAATACTTCAGTCCAATCAAAGCTGTCCATGTTTCATGACCTGTGTGACATGCAGAGTTAAGGTTTCAGGGAGCGACTTCACTGTTCCACCTGATCAGCATTGTTCCTCTTTCCGCATAAACGGTCTGGCTGTTTGACATTCTTTCACCTCATAGCTCTCAACTGTCCTAAAACTTTCTTCAGCTCTCCATGATTTCTGTGTGGGGGTGTTTTCCAGGTTTTTAAGGACACAGAAGTTACTGTTGTGTTTATTTGTGTTCATGCAGATAATGTGTGTGTGTGTGTGTGTGTGTGTGTGTGTGTGTGTGTGTGTGTGTGTGTTTGTGTGTGTATGAATATATGTATATGAACAGAAATTTACATTTGAGAAAATGTTTGGTTGCCGTACCTTCCAAAGTAAAATTCATCAGGACAGAATAAACATAAGCTGCTGATCGATTCCAAAAACAAAAAGATCTGCTGAACTCAGAGAAAAACAACATCTGTGTTTTGGTGAGTTTGTCTTCTATTGACGGATTAGTTTCCCCTCTGCTTCTATTGTTTAGGCCTTTTTCTGGCTGGAATTATGGTCCTCCAAAGATACTTGTCAACATCTCTGCAGACCTACAGAGAGAAAGGTGTTATTGGCTTTAGTTTGCAGTATTTCACGGAACCAACATGCCTCACAGTTATGGGAATGTCCCCAAACAATCAGTCTGGAGATGTTTGTTCCAGACCTCTGTAGCCAAGTTTCCATCCAAAGGTAGCACAAATCTTATAAAAATTTTTAGAAAATCAGCAAGAGAAAAAGCAAATGAATGAATCCACCACTGCAATGTGACTATCAGGTGCATTGAGATAAACAGTTGGTAAATCACTGTAGAAGAGGAAGAGGACAATATCATTAAAAGAGCAGCAGTCAAACCTCGAACACGATGTGGAAAACATGATGAAAATATAACTACTTATCCTCACTGCTCCACTCAGATCTGATGGTTTCATCTCTTTAGTGGAAGCTTGATATTTTAGTACGTCATGATTTATTTGTGAAGTCCATTCTGGACAATTTGACACTTTGTTTTACTCAACGCACCAACATTTCAGCCAAGTGTAAAAGCTTTATTGTTTTTTCTATGCGTCTAAAAATGTATTTAAAAACTATTTTTCCAGTTCTGATAAATTCACATAAATGTTGTGTTCATGTTACATAGTAGTTATTGTAAAAATTCACACCAACATCCAAATGGTAAGTGCATCTGGGTAACTCTGTTATTTCTGAAAGCCGTTTATAAACGGACTGCATTCCTACAACACTTTACAATTCAATCTGCCACTCATTCACCCATTTACACAAGCACTGATGGCAGCGAGCTTCCACACTGACCCAGCCGCCAGGAGCAATATGTGGTTCAGTATGGTTCCCGCTACCTGCTGAGCCATAGCCGCCCCCAATTTTGTGCTGAATAATAGAGAAGAGTCTGAAAAAGCAAAAATATATAAATAATAAACACTTTGCATCAGTCAAAGTCTTTCATTCAAGGTGACTGAACCAACCGTAGGACTCTTGAGGGACCACTACGATGTGCAAGTTGAGGGTCACATTTGCATGGACATTTAAATCGATGGAGACGAGACAGAAACACAATGTGAAGCAGAAAACAGATAAACATAAACTCCGGCTCTATCACCAACATGTTGTACAGAAACTGAGACTTTTTTTTCTTTTCTGATGAGGTCACAGCCAGTGGGCGGTGCCAGGTGATCATCATCACCTCTCTGAGGTTTAATGAGAGATGACAGGATGGAAATGGGCTTTTTAAAGGAGCTGGCAGAGGGAGGATTCTTCTCATTTAGGTGTCTGATGAGCGCTCAGAGGCTGCAGCTGAGGGGAGAGACGCATCACAGTGACATCCTACTGCACCAGGCGGAGCTAAACCACGAGACTCAAAACTTTCTGTTTTCTGTCCAGTTTATTCACAGGGAAACTTTTTAGAAAACAAAGACCCGACTGCACCGTAATCCAAATGATTTTGGCCTTTGGACTTCCTCATAAACATTTAGGACACAATTTTCTAAAAACAATATTTAGGTAAAACTTTATTTTGTAAGGCAAGATACTGTTAGTGGCTCTATGTGTTGCTTTGAGCTACATGCTAATGCTAGCATGGCAACATTCTCATGATGATAATACTGATGTTTAGCAGGTTAAATATTTACCATGTTAGCATGCTGACATTTGCTGATTAGGAATCAATACAAAGCTGATGATGGAACGCTATCAGTTTTGTAGGTATCTAGTTATAAACCAAATTGTTCGATGATTGCAATTTTGACCTGATCATGGCTCTGTTTGTTTAGTGTATTACTTTTATGACAGGGATATTAATTTCTGAAAATATGATAGTGTTAGCCAGAAAGGCTACTTTTCATCTGTAGTCCCCGTGTAGGCAACCGTTGAAAGGACAGATGTCAAAAATAAAAGCATCAAAAATATGATCAACAATAAGAGCAATAAAAAAATATACAAATACAAACAGAGCCTGCACTAATATGAAAAGTCAGACAATCATCAGAGCTGTTTCAAACGAGAGCGACATGAATGTTACTTGACAATCCTTTTAATAGCTGCCTCAAATATGAACCACATGGTGAAGCTATAGGATTCATTCTCTGGGGAACATGAATATCTGTTCAGTATCTGTTTACGACAATCCATCCAATGATTATTGAAATATTTAACTTTGGTAGTGAAACAACATTTCGATCCACAGAGCCGCTAAATATTCCTCATAATGTATCTTAAATTCAGATCTGTTGTTGGTCATATGTTTTTCTATCAGATCTGTGTGCTCTTAATCATCCACTCCAGCAGATTTTCAGAATAAGAGTCTTCATTTTGTTTTGGCTCTGAGCTCTTCTAAATGACACTGTTCCAGATTCCCACACTGGTCTTTACTGCTGAGAAACACTGCTGGAATATCAAATGTGAGGACACACACACACACACACAAACACACACAGCAAACACACACAGCAAACTCCACCAAACTCACAACACAGGTCACATTTTAATGGCATCATGTCAGTGAGGCTGGCAGGGCTTAATAGAGCTCTGCTGAGCTTTGCCAAGTCTGGTTTTAACATTCACAGACACACAGAGAGAGTTTACATCAGGACTGTGAGGCTCCACATGAAAACAAATGTGTGAGAAAAAGCAGCTCTGCCAAAAATCCTGTTCTTTAAATCAAAGTATAAAGTGACACCGCAGAACAATCTTTATTTATCACAGTGAACACTCAAGGAAAGGGTGATTCTGGTTTATTACAACTTGGGTTTTATTGTTGTAGTTGTGAGCATTATTTCTATCAATAACAATAAACAGCGTATGCAGCACCCACACCAGCATTTAAAAAGGCAAACATTTCGTGGCAAAATCAATTCATTTCCATAGAATTTGCTTGCAGGGGTAAAGTAGACTCATTAAAATCTTTCAAACTTTGACATGCAAATTTGTAAAGTTGAACAAACCACACTGTCTGTGCTAGTGTTGGTTAGTAATGAAGATGTCTTTAGAGTCGATCTCTGTTTATTCTGACAGAGATAATAATGCAGAACCTTCATGTAAAAAAAGCTCCAGCTCGTACATGAATGAAATAAATGAAAGGCAAAGGGAAGTGTTAGTTCACAGAGAACTTAAAGCAGCATTAAACTTAAAAACAGCTATGATCGATATACTGACGTGAAGACAAACAGTATGATACTAGGGGCAACAAATATATCATCACTGTCCAATGAATGCCAGATCTCCACTTTTGATGATTTTGAATTTTTCAGAAATATTGAATGTGCATTATTTTCTGTTTTGAGTTTTGAACCAAGGACAGATGATAAGCATTGTGTTCTCTCTGAACGGCAAGACTGATACTGAACACACACGTAGGTGTCAGGTGGCCATTAACCTGGATTATGCTGATTTCAATCTGAAGTAGTAAAATAGCTTTGATTAGGCCAATTTCCTCTGTGGAAACATGTTGAACAGCCTTGCTATTGATAGTTTGTCAACTGAGGTGAACATAAACAGGAGAGTTGAGGTTCGGAAACCATCCACATAGAACCATTTATAAAATGGAAAAAACATGCATATCCACTTTCAATCACAATCCATGTAAATCTATTCAAAACATTGTTCCCTTCAGACTGTGTAAACATAGATTTTCAGGTGTGTCTAATTTCAGTGTTTTATGTTTTATGTTTATGTGGTTTTCATCGGACAGACATGCACAATGAACAATGAGATAAAATAGTCCAGATTAAGATAAGTAATGGATCAAAAAATGACCTCTGCCACAGGAGTATTATACAAAAGGGGGGAGGTGAGGGTAATTACAGGAATTTATAGTGGGGAGCACAGAAGAAGTAAAGGCTTTGAACCTTAAAGTGTACACATAATAAATTTGGAGGTCTTCCTAATCAGGTATTTATTTTGATAGATTTTGTGTAATTATCTTAACGAGAGGTTGCTGTATACATTTGACCGGGTTACACAGACCTTTGGGGGAGAGCCAAAGAGTCCAAAATGAAGTAAGCTATTGTAGTTTATTAGCCGTATGTCGCCATCCAGTTTTATTGATCCTTTTCTGTGAAGCATAGTTTACAGACAGTTATTAGACAGGAGTCAATGATTCAAATACATCTTTTGAACTCTAACCCCTAAGCGAACAGGAGCATGTGACTGAGCAGCCTGCAGCTTGTGTGTTAGCAGTTAGCTTGTGGTGTGCCCTTTATTAGCTTTAATAGCAAAGAAGTGAGAACTCAACGACATCGCTAAAAAGTCTGACGAGTCAAAAAAACACAAGCAGCCAGACGATCTGACAAGTGAAAGTCAGTTATTTTCATTATCTATTCATGTTCTCCGTTAAACACACACACACACACACACACACTCACTGTGAGTCCCAGCAGCAGAGGTGTAATAAAAGGTGTTAATGTATTCAGGTTGTTAGTGATGTTAAATGGAGCCTGACGACTGGCTGACATCAGCTCAACTCCCTGCAGCCAGAAGAGAGGGAGGGAGGAAGAGAGGTATCACAGAGTGTTTGTGATGTTACCGTTAAATTTCAGCATTACATCAATCAAGATACTTTAATTAATACAGGGCACTGATTAATGTATCTGACACTAAATCATGGACTGTGTCTAATTTTGGAGGAATCCCATAAAAAAAGGTGAAATTGTTTCCATGTTACTTCCTATCTAAACAAGATTATTTTCATTATTTATTAATCTGGCAATTAAACTTAAACTCTGTGAACTGTTTGGTCTGCAAAACATCTCAGTTCCTCTGTCTTGTCTTCAAATGGTTTGATCAATCAACAATCCAAAATAGATATTCAGTTCACAACGACATAAAACAAAGCAAATCCTCACACTGGAGATTTTGAAGTTTTGATACACAAACGATACAAATAATTAATTATTTCATTCATTATCAAATTCTAAAAAATATATTTTTTGTAATTGTCTCTCGCTGGTTTCTAAAATACTCAAAATTTTGATCCTCCTCTGTTAGGGGGATAATAAGACAGACTTATTTCTATCTTATTTGACTCATTTCTATCTTGTTGACCACTGTGGCACTGATTCAGCAGATAAAATGATTTTGTAAAAAGAATTTTATAGGAGAAAAAGGAGGAGTGTTTGAACTTCTGTGAAATGTTTAAAAGTCTGTGAAGTCATCATAAAGTAGGTAGATGGTAGATAAAGTAGATGGGCTGAACACTACTGCTCATATTCAGAGGGCCGTATAACCAGGAAGTAAACCCAGAAGCTAGATAACATTTGATTTAATAGCTGCCATCTTTGGGTCTGATGTCCAGTTCTATAAAACATCTATGAGAAAAAAACTCAAACACAGCGTCTGTAACACTATAGCAATGGCCGAATTCATGCAAAGGTGTGTTTAATCACCATTAAGCTTTGTGGTTTTACCAACTAAGAGGCCACAACATAAACTGAATGCCAGCTGATGCAGGTCTTACCTGAACCCCGTGTCACTTCACTTATTACTCATACTCGCTGTCTGGTTGAGGCCCGTCCATTCCAGTAGTCTTGTTCTTACCAACGCACACTGAGCTTGTGGTGACAGTTCATTTAGGTTAACTTATAGATGCAAACTAAACAGAAATACTTCATGGATGAAGGTCATCATTCATCGTCCATCACAAACGGGAAGAGTAGATACCTGACTGAATCAGTGACAAATGATAACTTGTGTCATCATCTAACATCTCACCGAAAATGTCCTCAATTTGAACTCCATACGAATTGTGATTTCGATCATGATTAATATTCCTTTTGTTTATATATAAAACATATTACTATAAATTACGAGTAATGGCTTTTGAGTAAACCTCAGCGGACCCTCTGGAAGTCTGCTGAAAATGGTCTTGAGGCTCCATATAGGAAGTAATATGCCTGTCAGATTTGTCTGTCTTAGGTGCTGGAGTCTGCAGGTGCAGGGACGAATGAACTTGAAATCCACTGTGATGACTTCCTCTCAGCTCTCACTGATCATGATTTTAATAAACAGGTAATGTAGAGGAGGAGTAGATTTCTGGTGATTTCCTCTTCTCTCTGTGTTGTGTAAAAGTGGGCTAATAGTGCTGAGGGGGAGAAGTAGGCCAGAATTTAAAGTTAATAAATAAAAGAGGATAATGTAAGAGCAGTGAAGCCTCAGAGAGCTCAGCCTACATTCTGCTCAGTATTTTTAGTTCATCTCACGTCTGAAATCTGACACATCCACTCTGTGAATTCAGCAGAAAAATGTCTGAAAATGTCTGAAGGCTTGTGTTTGACACGGAGACGACTGAGTCTGTAACACCTGTCAGTCTGAGGTCCTGAGGAACCAGCTGGGGATATAAATCACCTGCTTGCAAACATGTGCATCCTCAGTAACACACATCTACACTGCAAAAAACACGAGTGCTAATTATTTTCATGCTTATCTGTGTAATCTGGAGGTCAGAACTTGATTATATTGTTTAGATATCTAAATCTAAAATCTTCTTATGACATTATCTCAAGGTTAAATCTTCATTCAAACAGTCATTAAGAGTTTTTCATTAATCATCATAGTTTAAGTTTTTTTTTTCTTTTTAGAGTTTTTATTATTACTATACTGAATATTGTACTCTTTCATGACATTAAACGATTTAAGCTCTAAAGGACCTCCTGTACTTCAGCTGCCACTTCATCTCCTTTCAGAGTTTCAACTCTTTTTGTGCTTACACTTTAGCTCATATTTCAAACTCCTCATAAAACTTTATACTTCCCATAAACTTCCTATGACTCTTAAACACCTTTCAGTACACTTCAACCGACACTTCAACTGACACAGTGTTTTGTCTCAGTCGTTTTTAACACGTGAACTGACACATGACCTGACCCGAAACACTGACATTATCAGGATTTACACTGACACTTCTTGCTCCTGACATATTTCAGCTTTCATTTCAACTCCTTTCAGTGCTTGAATCTTAACTGAGACTTTAGTTTCTCTCTGCACTTTGACGTAAACTGATTTTTCTATTGAAGCTTCAGCTTCGTTCAGTAACTACACTTAGTCGGACACTTCAACTTCACTCATCAGTTGGATTTAAACTGACACCTCCAGCTTCTTGTATCAGTCAAACTTTAACTGACATTGCAACTGTTTTCAGCACTTCAACTGACACATTCACACAACTTTTATCTTTGATTGACATTTCAACTTATTTAAAGCCTGCAGATGTGATATCAAAGTTGAACTTTTCATTAAGCATCCATAAAATTTGTGAAAATATATGTTCATGACAGTCAGAAAACCTAGTTCAAAAACAGCTCATTTTGCTGTTTGGCAGATCATGTTTTGATTGACATCTCTCTCATCTCTATTTGCTTTACTTTGCCATCAACTGAAGCTGTTATCTACATTCTCTTCAAAACCACAGGACCAGACTCCTTTGACATAATAATAATATCAATAATTTTACCAGAATATTTTCACATCTCATTCAGTTCTTGTTGACCAAACCAGAGCGGGTGATTGTTGGAACAGTGGAAAGACTAACCAAGATGGTTTTGGTACGTTTTATTTTGTTTCTGTCGCAATATCAGGAAAGTTTACAAAAACTTAAATAACAGAGTTTCAAATCTGGATTGAAACTAACTTCTAATATTTTTAGATGCTAACTATTATGTACACCAGACTCAAAATTACATGGTAAGAAGACTGTTGTGGATTTGGGTTTCCAGTGCCTTTAAAGCTGTTATCCTTAAGATTTCAATCCTGGCTGTTTGGTTGAAACCAATGGTTACCATGGTAAAATCAAGTATAGTTTAATACTCCAGCAATCACTTGTCAAGCAGCTACTTTGACAGAAATACAACAGTGCATCCATTTACAGTGCAGCCAAACAAACTCAAGAAGGTCACTGGTTGCCTTGCTAAAGGAGTATGAGGTGTGCACCTGTTGCTCTTCATAACAGTTCAGTTGTGGCTGCTCCTTCTTGTTCCGTTGCTCAATATTTAAATCTGATCTCTGGGTGCATTACTGAAGAATAATTGTTAGTGCTCACCACAGCAACAAATACATTGTATTTCCTGTGGCTCCATCACGGTAAAATCCATTTCAAAGATTTTAATGTGAAGCAGCAAACATAAAAAATTAGTGAGACTGATATTAGAGAGAAACAGATTTAAAATAGTACTGGATTTCATGCTGCATCATTTTCTGTGAACCTGTGTGTGGAAAGGCAGTCTGAATCCAGTGTAGGAATGGTGGACCTTGCCATAACAAAACTGTTATTTAGAGAGGTAATTACAGATTGTATTATATAATAATAAATATATTGAATGGCTACTGCTGAAATAAATTCATGTAAATCTTGAGGATTATAACTTGATTTGCACGCATTTCCACTGACATTCAATTCCTTAAATATCAACTGATCCAAATCATATTAGGTAAAGAAGAAATAAAATTGAAAATGTGCAATTATTGTGCTGGTACCTGAGATAAACACTGCCTTCAAATGGAACTTTTAAGGTTGCATTTTCAATGTGGGACCTACATGTGTTAATAGAGATTACATTTATATGTTATATGACACCAGAGTCCCGGGTTTGTGATCAAACATCAACTCTCCGGTTAAGGTTTGTGAAAGATCGTGATTTCAGTTAAATGTTGATAATGCTGTGGACACTATAAGTTGATAGCGTATGGCTTATTTTGGTAGATAACAAATGAAACATTTTCAAATGAAATACATGTTTGCAACTTGCCAGAAATGTTAACTAATAACATTTCCTCATTACGCACATAGAGAAGTTATTCAGTCGGTATTGCGTGTTCCTCAAAATGTATTTGCTGTTGCAATTTAACTGGATATATACTTGTGGCTGGTATAGGTGACCGACCTCCCCATTGTCTTATGTCATAACAATGATAAAACGTCTCAGGCTTGTTATCTCCTCGTCTTTGATACAAAACTTTTTAATCTTTCATTTGAAGAATCCCTTTGAGATGAAAGACAGATGAGCTGAAAAATATGGTTCATAATGGCAGAGCAATTAAAACAGAGACGGTGAGTTCATCTCTTCTGGTTAATGGAGTCCATGATGAATAAGGCAATAACCTACAGATGCTGGGATTTGGCACTCATAGCCTACAATAACTGAAGGAAAACTTTCTCATAAAGCAGTTTTATAGGTTGTAACTAATGGTTTTACTAATGTTAATTAATTATTTACTAATACTTTATAGTAAAAATCCCTTTGACTGTCAATCCTCCTCTAACATGACACTTGATTTGTCTTTTTATCGCTTTAATTCTGGGAAAGAGTTCTTTTCTAGCAACTTATGAACATTTACAACTGCAAACTTGATGGATTATTGTAAGAAAGCTTTATTAATGACTTAACTACCGACACATCAAGCCAAAGGGAATTTTTACTGCCTAATCAAAAGTTTAAGTATTAATAGTTTATAGCTGACCCATAAAACATTAGTAAATTATTAATTACCAATTAGCTACAAGTCATAAATGCAAGAGAGAGGTATCAAACGCTTTTCCTCCGCCCCTGCTGAGAAACAGGTTGACTGTCAGGATTCTAATGGCGATGTTCAAACTTCTGTAGCTGGCTGTGAATTTAGTTTATGATGAGCAAAATGAGAGTTAAATAAGGTTTTCTACAAAGATACAACATATAAAATTGTTAAATATAGAACTTTAGGCTTTTGAAAATACATTTAATGTTTCTTTCCCCCCAAACAGACACAACAGCTTGGCTTCTAATGTCAAATGTTTTGCTTGTTGTTTCATGAAAACCTACCATGCCATGAATGCATGTTGTCCAAATGTGGCACTGGAAAATGAAAAATCAAATTTAATGCATAAAGTCTGGTGGAGAAGAGCCAGAAATCATTTACAATTCTGCTGTTTTTATGATAAGAAGTGGAAACTTTGCACACTGATACCAAACACCTTGGAGAGTATTATGAAGTTGGATGTAGCATGAGTTGAAAAGTCATCAGTGCACTTGGAGGCACTGTATTGTAACAACACGCTGTGATTAATGTCAGCTCATCAGAGGTCTACAGAAAACTAAGTCTACAGCATAGACAGCGTGAATATGGATGTCGCATGTGTGACGTAACCCGTAAGTTTCTAAAGAGCAATTGTGAAGCTCAGAGTGTGGTGGGTCTGGCTGCCGCCATCTTGGCACTTGCCTCTACCCCCTCCCAGCTAATCTAAAAATGGAAGTGGAGTGTTAGTGGAGCTGAGGTGGGCTGAATGAAACCTGGGTGCACAAACAAACCACTTGTAACAGCACCCACCTCTCTCACTCACTAAGGATGATGAGGTATGAGCAGCACTCTTGTGTCAGTACATTTGTCATTTGTTGTAGCTGTGTTGTTGTCCGTGTGGAAACAGTAGATTTTTAGAGTTTCAGGGCATATACACACTGTAGATTGTGATCATAAACAGGAAAAAAAGGTGTGAAAATGGGTCAGAAATCAGGAGAAAGATGGAAGAATTGTGACTCCGGTAAAGGGGGCAAAATCGTGAGGTTTGCTTGTGGCTCTGTGAAACTGTCCTTAGGCACAAGGACACTTTGAGGTAATTGCTAATTAAAATGCTAACGTGCTAAATGATGCTAAGCAGATATATAGTTTACCTTCCTCACCTTCTTAGTTTAGCATGTTAGCATGCTAACACTCACAGAGCGAACAATTCATCCTGATAGGAACATGAATATTGGAACCAAATTTCATCATAGCTAGTCATACAGTCATCAAGACATTCTGTGTACAAAGGTGATCCTCATGGTGAAACAGGAAATGTCAGGACAGTCATTCTCTGGGCACATTAAATATCTGTCTATTTGTCAATGGAATGGCTGCTTTTTATTGTTTCACCATAAAATAAGCAATCAGCAATCCATCCAGTTGTTGTTGGGATGTTTCATTCAGGCCTAAAGTGGTCGACCGACTGAATACAAATATCTGATAATATCAGTGTTTTGTATTTTAATCATCAGTTTCATATTGTGGCTATTTCATCCATGCTTCACCATTCAGCAGCAGTAACATGCATAATTGCTTTAAAAAAATGACTTGACTCAGTGGGAAGGAAAAAATGAGTGAAACAAATTTCATGTTTAAAGTAATATCAAAATGGGCCCAAAGACGCTCAAAATAGAGTTTTGATTATTTTTTATTGTCGAGGGTTGATTTAATGTCCGTCATCTGTGTGGATGAAAGATTTCATTTACAGTTTTCTGTTTTTTCCTGCCCTGGTTGACTGACAGCTTTCCCAGACTGCCTCTAAGGTGTCTGAAAGAAGTGCACAAAGTTTTATGTTCTTATCATAAAAACGCCTGATATGATTTGTCACCTTCTCAAACCAACTGATGTTCAGCACATGAACAGCCGTACTGTCCCAACAAAAACATCAACAGCTTCATCTCTCCTCATACAGATACATGTTTTATCATTAACTCATATACAATTTTACTTTGCTCAGTTAAGTCACTTACTGTATAATATCACAATGTGTTCATCTTTTTTACATGGTGATTTGTGAGAGGGCTTCTGAAAGTCTCCTCCCCTCTAAAAACGTCTCATTGTTGGCTCTGTTCATCTTTGGTCTGTAAAAACGAAACAGAGGTTTGTGCCAAACAAAAGAAATCGATCCAGCAGCTCATCATAATCTGCTTTTTCAAATCCCCTGGAAAATAAGTCACAGTCACTTCCTTCCCAGAAAGAACTTCATGCTGCAGTTTCCACAGGTCCCCCAAACATGAAGCAGGGAGTGTCAACGCCTTGCTTTGTGGCTCTGATGACGACTGATGATTGGTCATCAGCAGCTGCGGCGGTGGTGGATGCTCCATTTGGCGGTAATGGACGATGGACAATGGAAACCAGTCTCTCTCTGGGGAGCGTTTGTCCTTGCCGCCGCTGTCAGGAGACCTGGAGGACAGAAAGAAGCATTAGGGGAGAAGCTGTCACAACCAATCAGAGCGTCAGCTGGTCTTAGCAAAGTGGACACCACCATCGAGAAAAAACATTTGGCTACATGAGCCTAAAATAAATATTTTTTTAAATGTATGAAACTTCTTTGTTTACATTTAAGACTACATAAGAGTCTGTTAACAGTGACTTTGTTGGAAATATTATATCAACATCATATTGTCTTTTTCTCATCTTGACATTTTAATAAAAAACAATCAGGTTTAATATAGGTGCGTTCTCTTCAGCACCAAACAGGAAGCAGAAAATGGCTGAAGGAACTCCTGAAATACCATCACACAGACATAACAGATGGGAATTAACAGTGGTTTGGGTCAGTGTTTAATTCTTTTTTTTTTTTTTACATTTTTTTAAACATTTCACCTCATTCAACACCTCATCATAGTTTATCTTTTTTGTTGCTGTTAGTTACTGGTTTGATTAATAGTTGTGTATTGACCGACAGTGGCTGATCAGGTTTATTATTAGCTAGTTGTATTCAGTTAATGGTTTCCCCTTGTGTGTGTTTTAAAGTAATTGCAGAAAAAAATGTTCATCTTTGTGGTGCAAAGTTACAGTCTAAGATAGATGATAATCGTTAATGTAACGTTAATGTAATGTTCTTAAAACACCTGTAAAGTGTAGAGATACATGTAGTCAAAGGTCTCAGTGTTGTCTCAGTCTCAGTCTCAACTCTTGTCCAGTCAAATACTTAGGACTAGAACTAACTGTTGTATAAATACATATAATTATTACAACAAAAAACAAAATAATTCAAATGAGAAAGAATTCATTGTTCATTCGGCTCATTGTTTAGCACTGAGTATAGATATATCCATTTATTATCTGTAACCACTTATCCTCATCAGGATCATGGGGGCTAAAGCCGTATAGATATATTATATATATAATGGAACTTATTCCTTCAGTGCCACAAGATATACAATGAAAACCAACAAGGACTTTAACAACTTTGGTTTCGTGCAGATCAGTCAGACTCTCTGCAGACATCAGACACACAGCTATGCTAAAAAAGACAGCGAGACGATCAAATAAAATGAAATACTGACAGTGTTCATTATGTAACTTCAAAGTGGCTACTATAAATGAAATATTTAAAAAGAATACATTTAAAAGATACAAATGAAATTATTGATTAGGTTCTGACTGGCTGATTAAAAACTCTCAACAGCAGCTCAGTTTTACTCTCTGCAGCTTCATGTTTTCCTTCCAGCTGCTGTCGGCAAGCATCTTGATTTGAGCGACTCTGCTGGGCTTCATTAGAGAAAATGAGCCTCACACAGGCCACAGAATTAAAAACCACACAGTCCTTCATCCAATTAAACAGGTTGAACTGGAACTGAAACTGAGCACAGAGTCACTGACAGGATGGGAATTTATACAACAACACGTCTCTGCATGTTAGAGACAGAGAGGGAGGAGGTAACAAGCAGAGTAAATGAGGAGCTGAAATATCGACTCGATAGAAAATGTTACATCTACAAAAGTGAATACAAAAAGTACAACTGGCTGAAAGGCTTTAAAAAAAAAGCTCCCCAGTCATTTTTTAAACAACTTCATGAAAACAGAAAGCTTAAAGGTCAAGACAAACAATAAAAGATGTCGACCAAACCTGCAGTCAGCAGTATTGACTGAACCGTCTAAGATTACAAGCGTGAACAACAAACACAAAACCACAAAGATTTTTCTTAGCTTTCATTTTTTACTTTCACAGATTCCAGCAGCTAAAATTGATATTTATAATAACAATGTTTCAAATTTGAAAACAATGTGACAATTATCATGTTGAACCTTTGTGTTTCTACAGTAGCCCAGAACAGACAAACCAAACACTGGCTCCTGATAGAGCCTATCATGTTTTTTACATGTTTTGCGGCCAACATAGTTTCTCCTTCACGCTTGAAACAGGATGGTGAGTGGAGGTGGTTACAATCCACAACTACACAACTACTGTGCACAGTTAGGATTCCTCAATTAACGGAGGTAGAACTGATTAAAAAACTACATATTCTAAATTTCCACACCTCCATGTATCAGAATAGTGCTTTTTTCCTACAGATCTACATCCCTACACTCTCATTTGACAGTAGCTCCATCCAACAGGTAGGGTCTGCATCTCATAACATGTGGACATGTCCTCCTGAAGGCTCTGAGACTGATTAAAAACATGAAGCTCTGGGGACGAGCAGGGACACTTCATTTCTGTCCCCTCTGTGGAGGCAGAGCTCCCTGTAATTGCTTTCAGGTGAAGACGAAGAAGAAGAAGACGCAGCAGCAGCAGTAGCAGTAGCAGCACCTCTGAGTTGCTCAACTCTGAATTATTCATGTCCATCCTGTTTGACTGCAGCTGGAATCCTAAAAGAGCCGGAGGAGTCAGACAAGGACGAGTTGGATTACACTGAGAACCATACATCACTCTGAAATAGCATCAACATTCAGACCGTCTCTAAACGCTCCGCTCACAGCTGATTAAACATGGAGGTGAAAGTGTGTTTGCAACACTTCAAATGTGTTTCTTAAACTCCTGCAGTCAGAGAGTGAAAAGTCTTTGTAGGAAAAGGAGGTTCACATTTTCACTGCTGCTCGGGTCAGCCTCGTACCGAAGTGAAAACAACAAAATAAAAACTGCAGCCACATTCTGTATTCACTCCTGCTCCGAAGAAGAGAATAAGTCGACCCTTTAGTCCTCAGTATCCCACAATCTAGTAGTTGGGCACTTTTTCTTGATGCATTCAAATGATACAGGCTTAATTAAATAGTGGAAATGAAATCTGCACAACTTAATCTTTCCAGTAATAACACTCTGTGTGATGTCCATTGAGGATAAACAATTGTAAATGAGCTTGGAAATCATAAAATAGCCTCAAATGTTCCCCCATTATCATCATGTTTAGATGCTTCAGTATCAAAACTGTCAGTACGTTTACATGCAGCAAAAAATTTGAATTTCTGATCGTATCAGACATAGTTCGGACTTTTAAAATGCATGTAAACACCTTAATCCGACCTACTTCGGACCTACTTCGGACCATAACGGACATCTCAAAATCGGATAAGAACACCTAGATAATTCGTTCATAGTCTGCTTTTTAACACCATGTATACTCAGCAATCGGATCTAAATCGGATTTTGCATTCTGCGCATGCTCGAGAATTTCTGCTGGGGCTTTCACCCGGAAGTGAAAGGAGACGGCGTATTAAATAGCGGTGTTGTTGCTTTTATATGCATTATTAGGAGGAAAATAATACACGAAATGTACGCTACTGTAGCATCGTCCATCTCCTCGTACGCAATCTTTGTTTGAATGCCGTCAGAAAGTTTGTTGTTGCTGATAAGTAGAGGTCAACCGGAAGTGGCTCTTTGTTGAGAGGGCTACAGCGCCACATAGCGTAATGGAGTCAGCCATGCTCCGGCATTTTATCCGATTCTCTGAACGGCATGTATACTCAGACAAGTGGTCTGGTCCTATGCATGTCATTATCTGATACGATCAGAAATTCAACTCAAATTTTTTGCTGCATGAAAATGTACTGTGTGATTGTTTCCATGGATACAGAGATGACTATTCATGGTGCAGATTCAACAAAAAGATATTATAGACTAAAATAAAAGATTAAAAAAAAATCATATGGCAATAATGTACTTCTTGTTATAATCAGCAAAACCATCTGGAGGATCCTAGAGCCTATCCTATACCATGCAATTGGTGGAATTTGCGGGTAGGCTAACATACAAAAATATAAAACATGTACTGATCCTGCCATAAAGCTGCAAATAAGAACAAAAACAACAGTCAAAGTTTCAAGAGGTTAAGAAGAACTTGCAGAGGATTTCTTATCACCTGTGATATTTAAATGTGTTACTCACTAAATATTTAACAGATCTTAGCTAGGGTTAACTTTCAAAGTTACTATCAAAGTAACAAAATGTATAAATAATAAGAGCTAATGTGTATTTCTGAGAAGTCAAAAACAGTTTTTTTGTGTCAGCCTAATAATTGTTGATAACCTGTCCCCATAGCAGAGTAGCAGATCATATGTGATATGTTGATATGTACTTTTAAACCATAACTTTCACTGGATACTTGATCCAAATCCTCGAGGTCTGTAAAGTGGATCAGCTCCAATTATTGATCTGATACGGATGAAAGGTTGAAGTGATTCTCCTAAAAGCGACGTAACGCAGACCATTTCTCCACTGAGTGGTCTCGCCACTCGGTCGATCTTGTTGGGCTATAAATCACTCTCATGGTTAGTACAGTACTGTGTTACACTGACATTTTCTTTCCCCTCACAGAAAAAAGTCTTTGAGAGTACAGGCGCCGGCTGCAGAGAACTCATTATAGAATTAACACTAATTATGTAGAGCAGATAAAATCTGCAGCCGGTGACGTTTATCACTTTAACGGAAAAAGTGACGTTGTCAGCATCGTCTGAAAATGAGACGTTCTACCTGACTTATTTCTACCGCTTAATGAATTTGGATTTTTGCCATCCGGGAACCTTTCTTTCAGGACAAACCCTGCTGCTGACTGATGCAGGACATGGTTTGAAGTAAAGTAGAAGGAAAACACACTGTATGATTTGACCGCCTGCAACACCGCCCTTGAATGTTTACAGGGAGGTTTCACTCAAACTTAGAGAAAAAAATGGAGACGACGGCAGCTGTAATCTTCTCTTGTTCTAAAAAAACCCCACAAAACAATATTCAGTCTGTGAATTTGCATCATGCTGTGGTCACAATCACCTTCTCTCCAAGGAGAATTGAATTTCTGTCTGATTGAGCTTCCTGTAATTTGTCCCTCTGTCTTTTTCTCCCGGTGTGACCGAAAAGAAATTCAAAGGATCCTTCATCACACAAACAAACTAACATACAGAAACACACAGACAGGTAAAGTCACACGCTGTTTTCAAGGACAGTCATGTTGTGATAAAAAAAAAAAAATGCCCAGGTAAGCTGATGCAGCGAGACACAAATGAGTTCTGCTTTCTGCTGCGATGCCTGATTACACCTTTGCAACGCAAATGACACCCTCGTTCCACAGACTGTAATGATCGTGTACGAATGAGAGATGAGATGAAATGTTGAATGCTTGCAGCTGCTTCAAGCTGAAACGCTCAAAGAGATGAACAGCAGTGTGCAGGTTTTACCTCTTCAACTCCCCCAAAGACACCCACCCACAAAAAATACACACACCTGGGGCTCATTACTGACTTGTGTAATCCAAACTCTCAGAACTTTAGTTTTTAAATTCTAGTGAAGACGTCTTTGCCGCTATTTAGATTAGCCGGGAGGCGGAAGAAGTAGTACATCCAACATGGTGGCAGCCAGCATCGCATAATTTTGGCTTCAAAACAGCGCTTCGGAAATCTACAAGTGACGTCACTCAGGCTCTGTCCATTCTTCATACTGTGATTGTACAAACCAGAAAGAACAATTTATTTGCTCGCAGAAGGAGCACGTTTTGCTTAAAAGCTGTTAAACAGTTGTTTATTTAGACATCCGTCACTCATTTGGAGACGTGTTTGTGTCCTGTCCAATATTCACTCAGTTTTAGCACTTTTTTGGTCTCTACCAACTCCTGAGAGAAATATCTAGCTCTTTAGTTGATAAATGCTCCACTACGCTATCTACTTAGTCTCTAATTGGATCTGTCTGATGAAAATGTAGCGTACAGTGGGTTTTTATAGCTTTTTTTTTTTTTTTTACAGCTGCCTCCTACAAATGAAAACGACGCTATGAGAGCAGCGAGAGTGAACAGTAAAGGTGTGTCGGACAGATTAACAATGACCTGAAGACATTTGCATGGTATTTCTGGCTCCATAAAGCCAAGTTGAGGTGATAATTCAACATAGATAACTTGTTTTATACTGTTAACTTTTTTATATATTGTCATTTAATACATTATTATCATTCAATATCAGTTATAGATGCTTTGTATATTAAATTTAATTCTAGAAATTGTTTGGCAAGAACTCCCCATAAAATAGCAAATTGTTATTTTTACACAAACTAGATTGAGGCAGGGTGGCTGTTTGACATGAACACAACAAATCTGCAGCCAGAGACACAAGGTGAAATGCATCATGCATTTAGAATAAAACATGAAATCAGTTTGGCTGGAAAAGTTAGTAAAGAGGCCATGATGTAATGGGTCCCAGAGGCTCCCCCATCTTAGCACAAAAACACCAAACAAACTCTAAGGTCAGGAAAATACTAGGAGTGTAAAAAATGAACCAGAAAAAACAGGGGTCAAGCACAAGCAGAAAAACTGTCAAAAACCAAACTTCTTCTGTTCTTCTGTTAAAATAGAAATGGAAAAGAGAAAGAGGAACGGTGCCACATACTTTCTTCCTCATTATTCTATAATGTTTCCATGAAATCCATAAACACTCTTCAAATGGAGTCAATAAAATAAAATAAACTTACAATCAGATGCTGTTAGATTCCACATTAAGCCCGTTTACAATCAAACCCCACAACATATGAACAAAAACAAGAGTTTTCTATATTATCAACAACTGTACCATTATTTAGAACTAAATCATAATAAATAAATAAATACAAATAAAATCTAAATAACATTTCAGAAGAAAGTAAAGGATATTGTGTTTGTCTTAAGGATGATGCATAACCATACGTACATCATTCTAAACAGACATAAAACTTGCATTCCCTCAACTAAACCAAGCGCACAAGTCAAACTCCATCAGGTCTTCCTCCATTAAGGATTCTGTTGATCTCTTCTCTTAAAAGTCAGAGCTGTGCAGTTTGCTGTCATTCATCCATTCAAGGCTTCATATTTGCATGTCAAAACTTGAATGCAGAAGGTCCACTGATTGCAACAATTCTACTGAAACTGACATTACCGAACTGACTTTTTTCTGAGCTCTGAATCATCAGCTCCAGATCAGTAAAAACAACATAAAATCAGATATTAAAAACAACTGGACGTCGTCAGGTGATCTGACGGATCACAGCTTTAATCAGACAATCAAAAACTTCCTGTTTCCGCCTCTGCATGGCTACTGATAAAGCCCGATGGCCCAATGGGATCAATTACAGGAAGCGGATTAGAGCGCAGCACCTGTCATGCACCGCTTGTTCCTTTCCCCCCAATGGGAGAGAGCTTTCAATTCACAGCCAGGTGTTTGGACACACAACCAGAGATTCATGGAAAATGGTTATTGAATGTGAGCACAAAATGAGATGAAGTAAACGGACAACCAAACCGTAGTGTCCTTGACCTGGTCTGTTTTTCTTGGTTTTAAAGGCCCCTTAGTTTTAATGAAGGCAAATCTTAATGCAGCAGATATTTTAGACAACAGTGTTTACTTGGTGGTGTCAGTTTGAGGAAGGCCATCTTCTGTTTAAACATAATAATTAACTGTCAGATAGTGTTTTGACAGCAACGCAAAAAATGCACATCACGACCACACAACAGTAATTTATACACACTTCATTAAATCCTGACTGTAGGTTAGTCTGCACTTTATTAACTCACAAACAAGCTATCAAGGCTTACATTTGTTTCTGTAATTGGAGAGAAACCTGATTTTCCAGCAGCACAATAACAACCTCTCTGACTCAGTTTACGCTTAACATCTCTGCTGTGTGTGTTCTTATGTTCGCCGGCTTAATGTGACAGATTGATACAGTCTGAAAGCAGGTTTCTTGTCTGTGTATATGTGTAAGTGGGTTTATAATCAGCTTCTCACATGTTCACATTTTGCAGGACAAAAACTTCATCCTCTGAAGAAATTTGGACTAGTCAACAACTAGTCTTTTTATGGATATTCATATTTATTTCATGTCTGTGCTGGGAGCCAGAGCCTTCAGCTATCGAGCTCCTCTTCTGTGGAACCAGCTCCTAGTTTGAGTTGTTGAGGCAGACACCGTTTCCACTTCTAAGAGTCATCTTAAGACGTTTTGATAGAGCTTATAGTTAGTGCTGAGATGAGTCCTGAACCATCCCTTAGTTATGCTGCTATAGGCCTAGACTACTGGGAGACTTCCCGTGATGCACTGAGCTCTTCCCTTCCTTTCTCTCCATCTGTACTCATTCGTGTCTCATTGATGCATGTTAATAATTAAGCTTCTTCCCCAGAGTTTTTCTGCTTTCACATCTCGCGGGTTTCCACGGATTGTGGTTACGAAGTCCTGCCTGATGCTTACTGCAGATATTTTTGATATTATTATTATTATCATCATTATTACTACTATTAGTCATAATTCTATAATTATAGTTGTTATCTTTACTGTTATTGCCGTTGTGCATGTTGAGCTCTTCGTCTTCTTCTCTCCCTCCTCCGCATGTACACATTTATATCCTATGTCCTATATACATGTCACTATATACATATCTTCTTCCTCACAGTTTTTGTGCTCTGTGGTCTCGCAGGTTTTCTTGGATTGTGTTTGCGCCTGCTGCCATGGTCCTGCTTGATGCCTAATGCCTCCCTCTCTCTATACTAAACCAGTCATGACGGATGGCTACCCACCATGAGCCTGGTTCTGCTCAAGGTTTCGAGCCTCTTAAAAGTTTTTCCTTGCCACTGTTGCCAAGCGCTTGCTTATGGTAGGAATTGCTGGGTCTCTGTAGATAATATAAAGAGTACAGACCTGAGATATCATGAGATAACTTCTGTTATGACTTGGCATTATATAAATACAAGTGAACTGACTTTGTCTATTAGTTAGTTTTAGAGGTGTTTAAAGGAGATTTTAGCCATTCTAGCTGTTTTTCCCCTGTTTCCAGTCATTGTGCTAGGTATTGATCTTCTTGTCTAACTGTATGTGTTTAACTGTTCAGTTATATTTTCTGTAAATATTAACTTCATACTCCCACAATATAGTTCTAAGAGGAGTAATATTTAATTCTTTCATTACACTTTAATTTATTTTCTTGTAGAAAACAATATTTCTTAATTGCTTATATATAGAAATACATGTGATGTTAACAGGTTAATTGGTGACTGTAAATTGGTCGTAGATATAAATGTAAGCGTGAATGGTTGTTTGTCTCTATGTGCCCTGTGATGACCTGACAACTTGTCCAGGGTGTACCTAGCCTCTTGCCCAATGTCAGCTTTGATAGGCTTCAGTCACCCTCATAAGGATAAGCGATTAAAGAAAACGGATGGATGCATGTTTTGCACAGGGATTACAGAAAACAACGACAAAAATATCACTGGTGACTTTTAGAATTTTTGTCATGGAAGTTCCAGTTGTCAGGAGGGTCAATCAATCAATAACGACTGTGTAGACAACATGTGGTGTAGATAGACACATAGACAAGGTAACACAAGAAATTTTACAGCCATAAACTGTAAGTTTGATCTGGAATGAGCTTCTAATAACCAGAACTGTCAACCCCAACAAGAAACTAAATGAAAAGTTGTTTGTGCTGAACACTGACAAATCCTAAAAAAAGGTTCTGTAAATCTGACACCACTTGGGACAGGATTAACTACCACAGCAGAGTTCACGGAGAGTCATGATGTTTTCACCTGTTTTGACCAAAGTGCAGGTGAACAAACCTGCTGCAGAAATGCAAACAACACCAAAAAAATGACCAAAACAAGCTTTTATGTAGCAGTGCAGCAGAAATAGAGAGCGAGAAGGACGAAGCTACAGGTGAGCCCAAACAGCTGTAACAGATTTGTGTAGTTAACAAATTTATATCGCTGCCATTTCACAATTAATTAGTGAAAAACTCACCCATTGCTGAGCTTCACAAAATCCTAACAACAGAGTTCAGTTCCACCAGAACTAAACTGAACAACATATTTAATTAACTCAACTCAACTTTGTTTATATAGCACCTTTCGTCCAGGTATGCACCCCCAAAGTGCTTCACATAGCAAAAGTGAAACAACACAGACCAAAAAATGAAAAATGAACAACAATAAATGATAGTTTGCAGGACTAAGATGACTGCAAATAAAACAATAAAATGTTAAAAATCAGTGGAATAAAAAATAGAATAAAACAAAATAAACACCAGGGATGAAAGTAGTGTATAATCCAATGATTAAAACTTAAAAATTAAGACTATAAGATTATTAAAAGGGAGGTTAAAAAGCTCAAAGGTGTCTGAATTAACGACTATTTAGTTACAAGTCAAAATCTGAAACTGACACTAAGCCGTCTAAGTCAGAATAAGTTTCTGCTGCTCAACATTTGGCTGTAAAATTCAGACACATTTGAGCTAAGATATGTAGATTTTACATGGTTGTCAGATAAGATGAGACTAAAACTGTTTTTCTACCAGGCTGTAAACATGTTTATTTCTGTTGTGAAGTCTGACATTTTAATATGGGGACTTATGGAGAGTGATGTGTTCTGTAGTCAACCTCAAGTGGCAATTTGAGGAACTGCAGTTTTTGGCACTTCTGGATAGGCTTCACTTCACAGCCACAAACTTTGCCGCTTGGTTAGAACAAACTGAACCTTTCAAACAAACAGCTAAGAAACAGAAAGGAAAGAAAAAGGAAGACACTCAGTCTCAGTATCAAACTCACTATATCCTGTTTGATAACGATGATGATTTTGATGAAGATGATGAAGACACACAAGTTGTGTACCATTTTGTTTTTATCAAAGTCACAGAAAGTGCAGTTAAAAACCAACCAACCAGTGCCTGGCGTTAATAAAAGAACATTTGTGTCTGCAGCTCGTTAACACAAACTCAGTTAATATTCAGCAAACAATTGAATAACAGGGGAATGACATGAGAACCATATATCAGAGACTCTGAGGAGAACATGTTCTGGAGTGAGAAGAAATATTATAGGAACAGAGCCGACAGAAATGAGCTTCATCGTTCTGTTAGTTACACATCAGTTTAAATCACATTATTGTTCTACAACAGCAAATACAGCCTTTTGTGCATGTGCGCGTATGCGTGTGTGCGTTATCGGCTGTTTCCATGATAAACACTGCAGCTGGAAGTAAACTGGAAAGCAGACGGCCTTGTTTCCAACATAATTGCTTTATGATGAATTGCGGCTAGTGATGAGAAACAATGAGCTCTGTTACTATTTATTTCACTTCCAAAGCAAAAACAACGCAGAAGTCGTCTCATTAATATTGCAAAGCTGCGGCTTCTTAAAATATTAAAGAGAGCTATGAACCCATTTTTAATATCCATCGGAGCCTATAGATGTTTAAAACCCTCCCGAGATATTACAGTCCGGCTCTGAAACACACAGGTGAGCTTTCAGATGAACATTCTCTCAACATGCGACTGTTTTATCTGAACCTCCCTCTAATGTGAGAGCTGCTCCACTGAGAGCTGATGCAGGTTACATCTGAGGAGCTGGGCTTGTGAGGCAGCTGCAGGTCAAAACACCTGACAACAACTCAGGAAGCAGAGAGCATCGCTGAACAGAGCTCACAGAGGTGTCCTTTTAAACTATTTATTGTGTATTTAATCTACTGCAATCTATAAATTCTCATACTTAATTATTGTTGATTTAATTTCCTGCCCTGTGTAAAGCACTTACTCACCAAAACTGCTCTGTCAATAAATAGGTTTTTATTATTTCATTAAGGACTACTATATTTGTATCCAATGGGTTCCTCATAGTGCAATGCAGTTAACACTAAAATGCAGAAATAAAATGAATTTTCAATCAAATTCCCGACGAGAAGTCGGATTTCCATTCACCCGTGTCTATGCTTATTTTCAATTTGCACATCAAAACTTTTGCAGGCAGTTTTGTCATTGAAATGTTATATTTATGTATCACATTGTTTGTGCTGTCCGTTGAGGTGGAAGGACTTGGGACACTAGAAAGTGTGTTTGCCCTCTAATCTTGGTCAAATGATAATAAATTTCCTCATTCAAGTCACGGCAGACTATTTTTTACATTAAAGGACCAGTGTGTCGGATTAAATGGCATCTAGTGGTGTAGATGTTTGTTTCACCCTCTCCTTCCTAGTGTGAAGGAGAAACTATGGTGTTAAACCAGTGTTTAGTTTGTCTGTGCAGGGTTACTGTAGAAATGGCAGTTCCCTAAGAGGACCACGGAGGACACCATGGGTCCTCTTCCATGGAAAACGTACTTATATTCCATTTCATAGAGCCCTCTAACTCTGACACACTGGACCTCTAAGTCAAGACAACATTTTTTTTTTCTTTAACCTCTTTTTAAGGTTCTGCTGGTGCCTAAAAATAAAAAGTTGAATAATGCTGTAGTCACTAAAAGTGGACATTGTACTGCAAGATCAGACATTCTGCAGGTATTTTGCTGTTTGTTGTACGTAAATGTATTTTGTAGGAGACAGGGTTTCCACAAACACAGTAAACAGCAATTTTGATGCAGCCTGGTTTTGTTTGTCCAAAGCTCAACGTCGTCTGTGTCTCACAGTGTGATTTAGACCCATCAAGATTTCTACACGTCTCTGTCACGACCGAACAGAATCACAGTGTAAAGAGGCTGTTAGAGAGCTTTGTGATGTTCTTATGTTCTTACATGAATCCGAATGTTAAGTACTGTCTTTCATCAGCAGCCAGCTGTATCTTTTAAAAAGAGTCTCAATCAGTCTGTAAAGACATCAGACAGTGTAAAGGAGGATTTTTTTCCTCCCCCAGACTCATTATATATCACCCATTGAATCCTGCATTTTCTGTACATCCCTGTAAGCATGTAGACCTCCTCAGGCTAACTGAATGTCATTTGTTCCTCAGATCCTGCTTTCTGAGTTTTAATGAACGCTGATTCCTCTCCTCATGTAAACACAGTAGAGTTTCGTGTTGGTCCGCCCACTCAGCGTTGCGTCTCTTTAATTTAATTTGCCTTACAGCGAGGCAATCAGATCTGCTGTCCTTCATTAGCAGAGGAGCCTGTTTGTGTGAAGCTCCTTTTAAAAAAAAATATTTTCTCGTCTATGTATTCAGCACCGAGCTGGAGGCGGCAGAAGCAACAACACACCGACATCTTTCAACCAAATGAAGACAGGAGATCAGAGAGTGTTGCTGTGTGTGAGACACCGAGAGACGTTGATCAGCTGCAGGACGAGCTCAGAGGATCTTCTCCCAGCACCCCCATCCCCATCTTTGAGTTACGGTCCAGATTGTAGAGAAACCTAAAACCATCATACATTCATGACATCAGACATTATTTAGACTTCAGTGTTCTTAATATCATCATTGATTTAAAAGGATTAATTATGTATTTTAAAAAGGGATTATAAAGAATTTATTTATGGGTGCATGCATAGCGGCTCTGTTAATTAAAGGATTTTTCTAAAGCCTTTTGTGTTCAGTTTACAGAATTATTAAAACATGAAAATGCACATTAGCTTTATCATATAACCCCCAACTGATAACCTTTAATTGCTCCCATTACTGTTACTTAAACATCCGGTTATTATTAGATAAAAAGCCACATTACATCTACTTTGATTCATTATTGTAAAACATCTTGAAAACTTCCAAGATGGCGAATCCTTTTCATAGGGTGCAATATAGAAATACACATAACATGAAAATAAAAAAAATTAAAAACGGAGGTATAAGAACCAGTTAAAAAACAATCAAATCATTTTATTTTTCAGTTGAAGAGAAACAAATTCTCCAAATGTGAATCTGATTTAAGACGCCCTACAGTGTTGCAGGAGTGTCTGTGTGTCCTCAGGAGGCCGAGAGGCGACGCTCCAACAATCTAACTCTGAATTTCAATGACGCAGGCAGCTCCTTGCTCTGCTGTCCATCTTTAAAACAACAAGTTCCCAACGGAAGAGAAAGTCTCAGCCAGCGCAGAGAGAGGAGGGAGGTTTGTAAGCGTCCTGACGTGTGAAAGTCAGCGGCAGTTTGACAGACTTCATTATTCAGAGAGTGGGCTGACTCGTCTCAAACCAACCAACCAGAACACAGGAAAGAGAAAGTGAGTGGAGGTTTGGTGTGTCGATGCAGGACGCTGCTTTCAGACGCTCAGAGGAAACTCTGACATGCAGAAAGAAGGTTACAGCCGTCTTCCTGCAGTAATCTGTTTTTTTAACGTAAACTGAGACCTGGTATCTGCTCTCCTGAAGAAAGTTCATTTCTTGACCATAGATGCTCATGTTCTAACCAGAGTTTAACATGTGAGCATGTGCAGGACACAGGCTGTGCTGCAAATAACAAAATCTGTTATCAATTTATCAATCAATTATCTTTTTGACTAATACATTAATTGTTTAGTCTATAAAATGTCTGTAAATGGTAAAACATCCCACAGTCCAAGGTGACATCTTTAAGTTTTGTTCAACCAACAGTCCAAAAAGTTATTCAGTTATTCAGAGTTATTCAGCGACAATCAGTAGCAGCCACCAATTAAAGAAGATTACCCTCTGCAGCTTGTTAAACCAATAAACTCAATTAATAGCAAACAAACAAACTAATAGCAGGAGAATGACAAGAACCTGACATCATCAGAGACTCTAGGAAAGGAGAACAGTCAGACTAACAGTCCTCATTTGGACAGATTGCAATTAAATTTAGTTCAAATAAATAAATAATTATTATAAGAATTGTTGGCAAATATATTTTTTCATTAGCTGTATTTCAGGAACTTGGAAATCACACTGGAAATCCTCATAGCCTACTATACTAACTAGAAAAACTAGAACAAAAACTCTTTAAAAAAGGAAAAGACAAGAGCTATTGAGAAGAAATTGTGAGAAATGAGGATATAATAATATAATGTGGACTTTTTTATTGTTTATTTCTTATTATTTAACAGGTTAAGAATAATGACACTTGGGACATGAGGATGATAAAGTGGTGAGAATATAAAGGTTCTGATTGGACTGTTGTAAGTTTCAGTTGATGAAGGATAAAAGATAGGTGCACTCGATAGAGATTAACTGAATTTGTTGCAATTATATGTGACATGTTTATTTAGATATATTATGTTTTATATATATCAGATATGAAGATACAGAGGCTAGTCTTGGTTTGCTTTGTCTTCAGGATTTTTGGTCATTGTTTTGTTGATGCAGGAAGTATAAATGATGTAGATCATATTTATGATGAACGGGTAATCATTTGGTTGAGCAATCATTTTTAAAAGTTAAAAAAAATCTTGACTCAAGCTCCGCTCACATGACCGTACGTAGGTGATGTCAACCAAGAAAGTTATTTGCTGAACAAATCAACACACAATCTATCAACACTCCAAACTAACAGTAAACAGGTTAAAATTTTTTGGCTTACTTTTTACTTTAAATCCCCATATTTAGCAATTGTAATCAGCATATAAATGTTTATAACACACTGTAATGTAGTTAGAAGCAGATAAAAGTGTTTATTAATGTATTTGTCAATAACTATTATACTCCTGTGAAGCTATATACTGTATATGTATGTATATATGTATGTATAAACAGATAATGAATGACTTTATAACATTACATAGGTTATAATTGCTGAAAAATACTGTCCTTATATCTAGTTATACATTTTATTGTGGTTGTAATGTTTGCATGCTGAGAAAATATGTTTTTTGTGTATAGCAGTCGACTTTTTTACTTTCCACAAATCTGAAACTCTATTTCTTCTGGATAATAATAATAATAATAATAATAATAATAATAATAATAATAATAATAATAATAACAATAATAATAAAGTCTGTCGTCTCAGCAGGATTAACATCTGCTGCTCCTTTACAACTGAGGAAACTAAATCCACTGATGAGGACTCGAAAGCTCCAGAAAAAGCTAGTGGACTGACAAAGACTGATTTCGAGGCCAAAGATGAACTTTTATGCTAGATGAACTACGACAGTACAGGTTACAGGTGAGTGCAGGTGAACAGACGTTTCTGCAGAAGCACAAACTGAAACAGAAACTAGAACAGCTGGACCTTTCTGAATGTTGTCATTAGACAGTAAGGAAGCTGCAAATGAGACAGCACATAATCGACCTCATCAGACTCGCAGTTTTCAGCTACAGCAGAGAATGACAGATTTGAAAGAAGATGACGAGCTGTGTTTAAAAAAATCTACAAATCTTAAATGAGGTTTGGTTGATGTGATATCTGCTGCACGAAGAGGCTCTTGAAACAACTCCTGTTAATCAGCCGCTGTGAAGAGTGGCAGATGGAGAAAAGAGTGCTCATGGGTAGCAATTATTCAATCAACACACACACACACACACACACACACACACACACACGGGCTGTCATTTTAATAAGGGCCAGCAGCATCCTCGTTAGAAGATGTTATTATGCTATTAGCAGCTGATGTTAAAATTAGATCTTTGATTGAAATTAAAACACAAAGAGAGGGAGAGAAAGACGTGAGGAAATAAGTATAGAAGGAAAAGAAAGAATGAAGGGCACTAACTCTAAGGAAGCATTTGCAGCATGTCTGTAGCAGCGATGTGGACAGGTGGATGATAAATATAAATCCAACAGGGTGTCTGCACACTTGCTTTCTTCACAGTGACACAGCATCAATTTTACTCTGAAAATATCAAACTTTTTACATTTGTATCTCCTTTTATCTTCTCAATTATTCTTCCTGTTCATCCCTGATTTCTTATCAATGTGTTTCCACTCTATCTGATCTTTTAATGGGTCTTTTAAACTCATTCCAATGAGTAAAACCCTAATCTCCTAATGTTCACATCATGCATCTGAATATCGTTTTGAGACACAGTCTTCTGTTTTTACGACCTGCAGTTTGCACAGGGTGTTTTATTTTGAAAATGGACCAGATTTTCTATGCTGTTTCTGTGTCTGGCTTCCGGCCAGCTCTAGCTGCTCTGTGGAAATTGACACAGGCTGCTCGCGGCGTCTGTCAACAATAGAACAGCTGCATATTCACCGCGGAGCCGAGCAGAGGCTGCATCTGGCACGCTTCTGAAACAGACCGCGGCGGAGCTGGTGGGGTTTGAAACATTGAATAGAACGGCCGCGTATCGTTGTGAAAAGAAAAAGAAAAGTTTGATCTTGTTGATCTCGTCCCGTATCTCGACATTTTCATACATGGTTGCTGCTGACGTGGAACTGTTTCTGCCTAATGTCTAGATAATAACCCTTGATATGCAAGATTTATACACGTTGTTTCTGCTTCAAAACATTCTGATATACAATTTGTTCAATTGAAATTTGAGTTCACACACTTCCTGTTAAAAAGCCTTGAGGGCAAACTTCTCCTACGTGGAAAGACAATGGGTACAAATCTCACATGAGTTTCAAAAAAGAGCTAGACATGACCCTGTTTTTGTTGAATATATTGTCGCGTCAGTGTTAAACAAACTGGAAGTTAGGTCACTTATAGCTTTTGATGATAAAAAAGATTTGCCATACTTCTGACAGGATTTGTAAATTTAATTTACCAGCTACGTGACGTTATATGTTTTGTTACGCTCTTATTGGTTGTAGGTCTATCCAATCGGCATTTTGGTCTGCACCTGTTGATAACGCCCATTAGAAATCAAGAATGAGCTGAGAGGTTTCAGTAATTCAGTAATTCTCATTTGCAAATTGATCCGGAGATGCCAGGCTAGGACACCACAAACTCTAGATTCAACAAAGGACCTCACATTTACTCAAAATCTTTTCAAATTGGACACAAATTCAATATTTGGTTGCCCTGTAAGTATTTTAATATTAGTATTACTCGTATTTTACAGGCTCTTGCTACCATCTAGAGCCCTTTCATACTTTAAATGGTGAAACATAATATTTGGTTCCAGCAAAAAGGAAATGAAATGTCAGAATTAGTTCCTTAATGCACATATTGTGAATAAAGCCAGACAGGTCCAGGTTCAGTCTGGACTAGTTTGGCTCTGTTCTCACCGTGGTGGTCTTGACTCGGCCTCCTGGTTGCGTGCAGGTCCAGCCCGACTGATTGACCAGGAGATCACAACCTTCATCGTCCAAACATGGAGTCATCTCACACCACTGTCGACTCCAGACAATACGAACTGTTGTGGAGGAGAAAGAGGAGGAAGAGATAGATTAGTTTATTTGTTTCATCTTCATCTTTCAGTTCTTCCTGAGTGTGTTCCAACTTTCACTTTATCATAAATAAACATTGATTTTATTGTCTTTAATGTTATGTAATGCCATTTTAGATTGTAAACAACATAGACGTAATAAACAACCACTTCTTAAATAAATGACTAATTAAAACTGCTGTGTACAGACTGAGATGGCACTCTGTGTTTGTGTTGAGCACCTATTTTACATACTCCAAAGCAATTAAGCAGTTCTCATGTTTCCATTAAACCGCTGCACGTCAGAGCAGCTCATTTCTTGAGTGTTGTGTTTTCAACCATTATTTTTCTTCCTCAGCGTACATGTGTGAGTTTTGTTTTAAAATAGATTAAAAGGCCGTCCTCCTTTAGTCTTTCGGCAGACAAACAGCTGATTTGTTTCCTCCTCATCTCTTGCTGTTCTTACTGTCTTATAATCGCCTTTTTTCACACTTTGATGTTTATGTTTCTGTTATCTTTGTGATAATTACTGGCCTGTGTGATTCAAACCAACGTACAGAGTCTCATAATATTGAATCTCAGTGAACTGAGATGAGAGTACATGAGATGAAGAGGAGGCGGAAGATATGACAGAGTGTACTGTAGTGTAAGGCCACTGTTTTTTGTTTTTTTTTCACTGGAAAAAGAAATATTTTGAGAAAATGGTTGTAATATTAAGGGTGGCACGGTGGAGCAGTGGTTAGCACTGTCACCTCGCAGCAGGTTCCTGGTTTGAACCTTGCCTGGGGCCTTTCTGTGTGGAGTTTGCATGTTCTTCTTGTGGCTTCCTCCTTAAGTTAATAATATAAGAATTAAGTTAAATATTTTCGCTTTGAATTAAAAAAATGTTTTTCAAAACAAATTACAAACTTCTTAACTTCTTAAATTGATAACTGTCAATGTAGGACTTTTTTCTCTATTACAATTTTATTTACCCCTTTCTTTAAAATGTTTTGTTTTTTCTCAAAATATTACATCTTTACTGTCTGAGTCTCCTCTTCATCACAATCAGCTATTTATAAAGAATTAGGACATTCTCACAACCACCACATTTGCATATTGTGGTTCCCTGATTGGCCCACAGAGAGAGAGGAGGGGGTGATGAAGAAGAGGAGGAGGAGTGTGTTCTGTTATGGAGACAGAGTCTAACTGAGCAGCAATCAGCTAACAAGAAATAAACAGAATCGTAGGATGTTTGGGGTCAGAGGCTGAGATATCCTGGCTTGGTTTGTGGACCATTTTGAAAGTTCAAGTCTGACATTATAACTATTGCCATCTCTTTTTTTGGAGCCAGAAGTGACCATATTTGGACAACAGCGTGGAGCTATACTGAAGGTTTGACTGGCTTTCATGTATAAAACTGGTGGATGTTCCCTATGAATAAAGGATTCTGGGCTAGATATCACATCTCCAGATAATCAACATTACAGCATTACGACAGTCAGTACTGCTCAGAGGTAACAGTGATGGAGCAGATGTCTTTGTGACTTTGGATCATAACATGACAAACAAATAAATAAAGAATATACTGCTCATTTTTGTAGTAACAAACACCTGTCAGCAATTAACATTATTTGCATCTCATTAAACATGGCTTCCTTATGGAGAGGAAAGATATCATATCACATCATAAATCAGATCACATTTCCTGAAACACATGCATGTGATTGCTAAGTGCTAAGTTAATCTTCTGACTGTGACGTGATGTATACGTATGTATGTGATACAAGGAGTGTCTATGCAGTTGTTATTAAAACTTAATCACAAAAGTTTACACATATTTGACATGAATCATCACTGTAAAGAATCAGATTGTTCAGTAACTTGTCATAAAATATCCAATATGTGCATATTTTAATCTAACACTGACATCACATGATGTACTGCAACACAACACAATGTAGCACAATGTCACATGACAAGACATAGCACGGCAGTCCAACACAAGGTAATGAAACTAATGCAATGTGTAGGATGACTGTAATGTTATGTAATGCAATGCAACATAGCGTGACATGATGTAACACACTGCAAGGTAACGCAACAAAATGCAACACAGTACAACGCAGAGTACATAACATAACGTAACATAAACCAACACAGCGCAGGAAAGCACAACGTACTGTGTTACATCATTACATCACCTGACATAGCACAACATATGATATTATAATGTAAATAAAATGAATAATGGTGTTTTTTGCCCATAGAAGTTGTCGGCTGTAGAAAGCCACACAAACATTCTGTCAAATCAGTCAGTCTGTCAGCTTCAGCTGATCCTGTGTCAAACCTCTCTCTTTCTGTCATTTCATTTGAAAATTAATTCTTCACTCAGAGGGATTTCCTCCTGTTTGGGTGACACGTTACTGATCCAATCATTGTCGCTGCTTCAGCCTCGCTCTCATTCCCGGCACTAAATTACACTCTGTGAGCCCAGCCCGGGGAAAGATGAAGAAAATGAAAGTCTGTACAGGCCTGTAATAGCCTACATAACTAGGTAATCAGTTCTCCCTTTGGAGCAGAAGAGCAGTGGCGTGATTGTGATAGCCTGTTAGCCCCCAATTATCAAACCAATTTCCTATTGAACAGCAGCTCCTCTCAGTCATGATACTTAATTAAATTCTCACATTGCTCACAACTCCATCAAAAGAGAGAAGGATTCTCCAGACTGTGGAAATATTTCTACTTGTAAAGTACAATTTTGTTTTAGACTTTAGCTTTTGGTTAAGACTCACAATTACAAATGTTCAAAGAGTAATATTCATGTAATAAATCTTGTTCCTTGTCTTCTCCATAGACAGATAACAAGATTGGTTTCTATCTCTCTATCTTTCTAAACTAACTTTGAGTTAACTGGACCTATGGGCTAACTGAGTTAAAAGGGACCAATATGCAAACTTTACAACCTGGTAGCATTACAGACAAGATGGCCTGCACTAAACCTGGGGAAGCTGCTAGCATAAAGCAAGAAGGCTGGAAGAAGGGGGAAACTTATTTATGGAGCAGGTGTAGAAATTCAGACATATAGTGCAGTGGTTAGTTTTATATGAGGGGTGGAAGAAGTCATTTAAAGCTGATTTTATTCAAATAGTCTTGATATGATGAGAACACAGCCGTGTTTCATCATTTCCCTATCTTAGATTCATCATTCAAAATTCATAACATAAAATTGCCATGATGAAAATGTTTTACAAATTAATAGTGGAAGTGATTAAATGTATGTGAATTGAAAAAATAGAGTGATAGAGTTTCACGTCCATTTTTACCCCCCTGTTTTCTTATTCACATGCATTTTCATCACCTCCCGTTGTTTGTTACTTCCACCCGTCATGCCGCTGGAGCTATTAGTTCTGTGCACAGTGACTGTAAGTAGCATGTCGGAAGTCCTGCACTTTTTTGGGGGGTTGTCACAGTTGTTAATAATCTGGTTATTGTCCCCCCTGCCCAGTGCATCTCAGTGTTGTCCTCCTCAGGTTTGGCTAGTATGGAAAACATTTCACCCCCTCTCTGCAGCTCGGTGGTGCAACACTCAGATTCCCCCTGAGACGCAATGAAAGGTGTCAGAGAGCACAGCGGCAGGAAGCAGCAGCACCCTGTTTGTTTCCGAGAGGACCAGGTGTAATCACAGCTCCTCCAAGTTTCCTGCTGAGAACAAGGATGAAAACAGACAGGGGCCTCCACGTTTGTTGATTCGGCTCTTTCCTCCATCATCTCAGGACGCCTCCACTGAGTGTGCAAGCCACACGCTTCCCTCCATAACACCTCCATTACCTCAGCAGTGTCTGAGCATTTTATCAGACGCCTCCCAGTGAGCTTGTAAATGCTGCTGTTTCCTGAAATCAGCTGAAAATGTTCAGACTGAACACTCAAAGAAAACAACAGGACAAAAATGTCCAACCAGTTCAGAGTGGTACATTAACTCACGGTCACAACATGAGTAGCTGCGTTTCCATCCAAATGTATTGAAAATTTTAAAATAATTTCAGGTAATTCAGCAAAAGAAAGGGCAAATGAATGCTACTGTCATGCAAGTATTAGGAGTTGTTCCACAAGAAAAGCAGTAGATGACACCAATCTTCCAGTTGGAAAACCAGAAGAAGAGGGTGCATCAAGGTGATGCCGTGAATTGATTGTGTTTGTGGCATGTATTAATGTGAGGAAAGTTTCAGATCAGATCAGATCTGTGTGGAGCGATCATGGACATATTTTGGAGCGATGAGGAGACTGTTGGACTGCAACCAGCTGATCAGTCATGTGACTTAAATATTTGTTACATCAGAACTTATTTCAAAAAGTGTT
Source organism: Sciaenops ocellatus (assembly GCA_033000465.1). Lineage (NCBI taxonomy): Eukaryota > Metazoa > Chordata > Actinopteri > Sciaenidae > Sciaenops > Sciaenops ocellatus. The sequence continues at coordinate 23,332,420 of CP136871.1, read as the reverse complement.
TCCATCTCCTCTTAAGGGCATCAACTCTTTCTCAAAACAGTCAAAAAACCGAATATGTATGCATAACTTTTTTTTTAAATTTCCAACCTTTTCTGAAAATGTGTTCATGGAAACACGCCTAGTGACAATTTGACATAAATTGCAGATATATCATCCATTTTCAATAACCACTTATCCTTACCCCAGCTGACATTGGGTGAGAGTTCGTGCCAGTTCATCACAGGGCTGACACATAGATACAAACAACCATTCACTCTCACAATCACACTTATGGCCAATTTAGAGTCACCAATTAACCTGCATGTCTTTGGACTGTGGGAGGAAGCCGGAGTACCCGGAGAGAACCCACGCATACACAGGGACATGCAACATGCAAACTCCACACAGTAAGACCAGGAATGAACCAGAAACCTTCTTGCCATGAGGCGACAATGCTAAGCACTGCACCACCAAGCCTAAATAAGAAAATCATGACACAAAATAAATAAAAAGAAACATCCTTGATCTTTCTTGTTATTTTTTGTCTGAAGTGACTTACTGCTATCTGATCATTTACATTAGGTACTATTCATTTTAATTCATGTTTATTGCTTTAAAATTAAGGTAATATATATTAGATGAGCATATCCTGATATGTATATTGATTTTATTTTCTCTGATTATGTGCCACCGTTTTCAGTGGCCCCATCTGGTTGGGATCCCTGTCTTGCTCAAGGTCACTTTAACATGTGGACAGGATGAGCCAGGGATTGAACCAGCAACCCAACAATTACACCCAACCCTCCCATCTGATCTAACACAGTCCCTAGTGGTTTTAGTTCAGTTCAGTTTCAGGGGGAATCAGTGTGTTTTCAGCTGTTAAATATAGAAAGCAGTCAGAAACAGAAAGCAGGCTTCCACATTAACAAACAGTGTTGTGGATTAATCTCAGGTATCAGTGAACACCTGAACACCTGCGAGCGCTGCATCACCCAGCTGATTAATGAACGGCCGCAACGCAGATCCATCCGCCGCCGCCGCTCAGCGCAGTTCATTTATCCGAAAAGAGAGGAGGCCATTTTGTAATCGCTTCATTCATCAAAGACGGCGTCCAGAAGGAGGGACGGTGCTTTGTCCCCCGAGGACGAGTGGAACGAAGACGAAAAGAACGAGGAACAAACGAAAAGGAAACGAGGTGAAGAACAAACAGATGGAAGAAGATAAAAAAAATAAAAAGTGTGCTTGAGTCTGAACAGGAAGTGGACACAGAAGCCATTATTATTAAGAATGAACAGATAGAGTTTGATGAGCCGCAGAGGGAAAGAATCATCCTCTTTGTTCTTTTGTTATTTCTCCTTTTGTTTCCTTTCTTCATGATTTGCTTACTCTCCTTTCATTTTTGCTTTGTTCCTTTTCAGCTTAGACTTTAATTTTGTTGTTGCTGTCGACTTCTCTTTTACCCTTCTTTACTTTTCCTTTCCCGAGAGTCTGTTTCACTTCATTTTCTGCAGCACAGTGCTTTCCACAAAAAAAGATGTTTTCTCTTAAATATGAGATATAAATTTTATAATACCACTTATATATAATTGAGAGCTTTCATAGGATCTCAATTACAAGATACGTATATGAAAATTATGAGGTTATGTGATGTGTTGTAATAAGAATAACCAAATATTTTTCTCTGTTATAAAAAAAAAAAACAGATTTTACTATCACTAAATAAAAGTTATGTAATTATGTGACTCAGATATCATTATAAAGTTTTTATACATGTATCATTAATACTAAGATAAATATGTAATGAAGTTTGTTTGGTGAGAAATATTTGCTGCTTCTATAACATTCTTTCACCTCTTTCTTTTCTTCACATTCATTTAGTTGCTTTCCTTCTTTCAATATTTTCTTTTTTTCTCTTTTGTCTTCAGGCCTGAGGTCAGAGCTCGGTCAGAGGTTTGAATTTCTCTCAAACTCCAGGAACCACTCTGAACGCCTCAGAGTCTCTGAACATACCACCTCTCTGCATTTTTCAGTTTATTTCCACCTGATGAGAAACAAAAAGGTCTCATCTGTTTGCTTCGCTACAGCCTCAGAGCCTCATGGTCTATTTTATTCATCTCTGTGAGTCTGGTTCCATTAATGTGTGAAACAAAACAGCAGAGGGTAATATTCTGAAATAGCTTACTGCTCACATGAGGTGGATAAGAAAAATCTGCATCCTTTTTTTTTTAGTTTCAGATTTTTTTAATGAACAGCAGCTGCTTCAAGATCTTTATAAAACCAGAGTTAACAGGACATTTCCATCCGAATAAAATACATGTGTGAATTCCTATGATGCATGCTGGGATTATCCCACCCAGAGCGGGACCTCCACACAGGAACCAGGACTTGTGGTTAAAGGGTACCGATGCATTCGGGTCTTTGAAATGTGAGATGGCAGATAAGAAGTGACTGAAGCTCTGCTGGTGAATTTCAGCAGCAGAACAACAAAAAGCAGAGCGAGCAGCCGCATTGGATACAAACTGACATAAATACCAACATGCAGCACTCTTCGGCAGCAGAAAGGTCACAGAGATCCAAACGTAGGTCTGTGTATTATTTAAGACTTTCTGAATGCTGACTGCACTTTGGCTTCCACCACACACTTTAAAAATACCTGAAAAGCATTTTTTTTTTTTCAAAATAAAAGTTTTTAAGACAGAACTTTCTGTGCTTGCCTGATATACATAGTAAATAAATATATATAAATATATATATACATATAACAAAGTACCAAAATAGAAAAAAAAAAGTAGAATAGAAATGAAACTTGAGGTGCAATGTACCAATAAAATATGTTGTATATTAAAAATGTACTTACAAAACATAGGATATGTTTATAAAATATGGATTAACATACTAAATAAACTGCCCAACAGTATATAAATCAGTTAAAATTAGCTTTCCATTGACCAACTACAACATTAAAGCTGACATGCATCAATAATTGTTTCCAACAGTACCACAAAAGAGCCTAATGAGAACTGTTACTTTTGTAAGATGATATTTAATATATAGAGAGTATATATATGTGTAATACTTCTGTAATTACCTAATATAGTATTTTTAATTTGTGGTATTGCTAATAAGTATTCAGTATTCCACCACTGTGTACAGGTCCCATGGTGTATATGAGTCTTTTGTTCTGGATATATTTTTGTTTTGCTCCTGTTTGTTTGAGTTGAGTAAAGTTGTATTTTATCTGAAGTACACCAGTTTTTCTCCCTGAAACACTGAAGAGACTTTAGAGTTTATGTTACCTGAAATTGCAGCATAAAACACAAACTGACATAAATAACACCACGAAGCTCTGTGAAGGTCACAGAGAGACACACTGAAGGTTAAAGTTTGCACTGGATACAGCTCTTTTTGCTGGGGAGTTACCATGATTTGTCATTAAGCATGGTTGAAGATCAAAATGATCAATACATCAAATTAGCTCTAATGTGTTTAATGTGTTTACTAAAGCCATCACTGCCTTTTGCATCACTAAAATTTGAATTAGTGTTCTCTGAAGTATATAATATATCCTATATCAAATGTTCCAACCAATAAATAATGAATAAACGATAAATAACAGATTAAAAGGAGTGCTGATCATGAACTGCATTGAAGAGGTCACTGATAGTTTAACTGGTTTGGTTTTTAGTTTTTCTGAGACATTCAGGGAGGGAAAAACAGGAAGTTGCTGATGAGTCTCTGAGCTCAGAAAACAGGTCGCAGTGATCAGCGGCATGCTCACATCGAGTCTGCTGCTGAAAATATCCTCCCAAAGCAGCAGAGCACGTTCAAACAGCTCTGATCACTGACAGCACAAACTTTAACCTGTTCAGCTCCAACAACGCAAACTTTAACCTGTTCAGCTCCAACACTGTCTGCAGCACCTTGAGTATAGCACTGCTGATCAGACAGATTCGGTCAGTGAATAATATGAATACAGAGGGTTAATCTATAAAGAACCGGTTCAGACATTTTAGAAATTGTTCTTTTTGCGTCAAATGTGACAAAAAAATAAAACAGTTTCATTGCTGTTCATCAAGTATAGCATGCAAGGGTCAGCTTTAGTTAACCTAAAGACTTAAAGCACGAGGAAACTGCTAGCTGTGTCAACACTTAAAAATGTAATTTTTGAGAAAAGCAATTTTTCTGAAAACTACAAAAATTGCTGTCTGCTTTACAGTTAGTTAAACAGCATTAACTATACACTATGCTAATATTACCTAACAACCTAATGCTAATTTTCTAATGTGTTTATGTGAATTTCAAAATTATGTTGTATGTATGCTTGGATTCGAAGTTTAGTTCAGCCGAATTCCGAAGAATATTTAATATGACACCTATCGCAATATGTTTTCACTCACAACTCGTCTGTGGCTTGGTTGGTGCCCTCATCATTTCTGAATGCGCAGGGCTCTGCAGTCAAATTAGCAATAATAAACGTGCAACATTTGGTTAAAATTTCAAATTAAGTTTGCATGGTCAATGTTGCATGTGAAACAATTTGGTTTCGTTGAGCTACAAAAACTACTTGGTCAGGTATAAGCTACGTCAAATTAAGCTACATGATGGTAATGGTGTACTTACAGGATGATATTTTGCATCATATTTTGAAGTGTATGGCTACTGGCTGCAGTATTTGACGAGCTGGTAGTCAGAACGGGCTGCCTATTCACTCTGTGGTTTTACAGTAGAGTTTTTCTGAAGTTTTTCTGCTGATCAGATGAAAATACAGTCTTGGATATGATAATTTTGGATAGTTTGTCCTCATCCTCATTTGTAATCATCCTGGCTAAAAAAAAACAATGTTGATGCAAGGAAAAATTAACATCTGAAGACAAATCTGAAAGAGAAAATATTTGAAGTTCTATTCAACTGAAACTTTGCTGAAGAGAAACCAGCAGGAGACACTGCAGAGGTTCAGCAACAACTGTTCACAGTCTCTGACAATCACCAGGAGAATCTGTAAATCCCTGCAGAGCAGACCGAGTCCCTCCAGCTGTTGTCATCGTCTCCAGATGGCAGAAAGAAAAAGAGAAACGAGGAGACAGCCGGTGATGAAATGCAATGCAACTCTGGGCTGTTCCGTTCTGGGCCGTGACTTTCTGAACTTTGCAGTCCAGATGAAGAGATGCGGACGATTTAGAGGGAAGCAGCAGGTATCCATGTGTTTGTTCATAAACTACAAGTCCAAGCCTCAAGCTCTTAACTTACTGTGAAACATCAGTCTCCTTAAGACACAAACACCTCAGTCATCCAACTGGTCCTTGTGAATATTGTCAAGAATCAGAAACTGTAGAACAAGTGCTTCTTAATTGTAGAAAATATAAAGAGAGACATGGAAGAGATGCAGGAATGAAAAGCATACTGGCATATGATGGAAGTAATGCACCACTATGGATCTTTTACTTGCCCCAATGATATCAAAAGCTGGATGTCCCAAATTACCTACAATTTAGTGAAGGCCTATCTGAGATCATATTCTCATCATATTCAGAGACCTGTTGTTCCTGAATGTCTCCACCAATCATCAGCAATTTTCCTTTTTAATGGCCAGAATGGGGCAACACCATTGGTTGCAAAAAGAAATCTGATTGTATTGACTGTATTGGAAAAATGAGCATACTTCTCGCTTGGTTTATTACCTCAGTAAACAGTTTCCTTATCAGTTTATGGTCTCAGTCTCTAGTTTCAAGTCTTCTTCCAAACAGCATGATGTTCACTGTGTAAATTATGCTCTCATTTAGAGTAATATTGATGATAAAGCAGGGTATACTTTAGGGTGTGGCCACTTTGTGATTGACAAATCATTTTCAGTGGGTCTGTCCAGCACAACACACTGGGCTCATGAAACTCAGATCAAACTGTCAAACTGGTCAGTGCTGATCAAATCAAGTATCTGTCGCTGCACTATTTCTCTCCTCAAATGATTTCAGAAATGTATTTTAGTTACTGCTTAGCTGTACTACAGGACTTTGTGACCAAGCAGGCCACCATTGTTTCCTGCGAAGCCATTAAGCATACCCATCTTGCAGTACGTCACTACCTCTAGATCCAAAAAGGAAGATGGTGATGGCCATAATGCTAAACTCAAAGTTTCAAAACAATTGTTCACAAACCAATGGGTGATCTCACGGGGAATTTAACATTCAGCATTGTTTTTTATTGTTGTTCCATGTTCATTTCTGTAATGATGATGATGAAGGTTCCCTAACCATAATGAATCACTATGATGTTTCCCTAAACCAAACCAAACCAAACCAAACCAAACCTAAACCATAGCATTGTCACATCAGAAAACAGATTTATTTCTTCTTTTTTGTTGGGCGTGCACAAACAAACATATTTTGTTGTTTAAAGTCTTACCGTCGACGCAGGCTGGTCTGGCTCTTGTTGTCCCGGCAATCTGTCCCTTCCTGCAGGCGCAGCGGGCCGTCTGTCGGGCGATGGTCCTCCTCGGCTGGCTGCTGTCCCGGTCCAGAGTGACTATCTCGCAGGTCCCTGCTGCCAGCTGACCTGAGGGATACACAGAAATAAATCATGTTAACATGTTTTTCATTTTTAAGACATTTTGTAATTTGCAATGTTTTCCTTTATTTACCTTTATTTTCTGTTTAACTCACAGAGTCCTCGGTTTGAAAGTCAACAAATAGCTACAGTGCTTTTGATTATGTACTCATTAGTCTTCAAAGTACAAACTTTTTCTGCTAATGAACTAACTTAATTTTTAGATAAAGAGTAAATGCCATCTAGCTGAAACATTAGCTTATAAAGTTTGAACAAAGCTCTAAACTGCTCAATGAACAACATGAAGTTTTCTGATGAAAAGACAATCTTTGTTACATCTTGTTGGACGTGATAATGATGGATGGTTTGTCCTAACTGTAATTGTCTCCACTGTAGGGAATCAATGCTGAGGTAAGGAAAAACTATTATCTGAAGACAAATCTGAAGGGCAAAATATTTGAAGTTTATTGAACTGAAGTTTTATTGAAGAGACATCAGCAGGAGAGACTGTAGAGCTTTTTTTCATCTGAGCTAAACAACTGTTCACAGTCTCTGGAAACCTTCCTCACCTTAACCATCTTTTCTGCTTAGCTCACTATACAATGCAGTTTAAGAGTCAACAAATAGCTGCAGCGCTTTTGATTGTGTGCTTGTTGAAGGTAGGTCAAAGGAGACTGGTTCACAAGGTAATGCAAAATGAAGTGCTTTGTAGACTGTTTGAAAGCACTGAATGGTCGGAACCTACAGGGCATGTTTGAAAGATGCCAAAGAAAGATGAATAAAGGGATGGAGGTTCAGTTCACAGATGAAATTCTCATGTTCGTACGAGCTGTAAATGCAAAGGTCTGTGGATAAGATGTGGCCATTATCCAGCTAACGTGTCCAGGTAAAGATCAAATGTCATAATCATATGATCATTAGTAAAGACACTAGAGGTTTTGATTACCACCACCGAGATGGTGATTAATATTTAGGATATGATATAAGTGGAAACTACAAGATTGGGCCTCTGGATTCGTTAGCTGAATCAATACCTTGAGTTTTTGCTCATAGGGTTCATTTTCTGCTAAAATAAATGAATATCCTTCTAGCAACAGGTGTGTGCAAAATATCTATATTTGTTTTCTGTTTTCTTTATGAGACACATTAGTGTCACCACTGAACACCAAACTACTGCTGTTTAAAACCACACCAGTTTACAGATGGACTGGAAGTCAAATCATATTTCCTTTGCTTCTTCAGAAAAGACGGGATTTGTTTCACGAAATTATTATTGGTTACATTACTATACAGGCTTTTCTGGTGATGTGGTGGAAGAAGATCAAGATAGAACGTATTAAAAATGAAACAGGATGAAGTATTCTTATACACTCTGCTGCTTCAGCAAGCTTTAATAAAACGTCCAGTGTTTGACTGACGGCTCTTGGACATCTTAAGTGACTCACAGTTGAATGTTTGATTGATTGTCAGCTGACCACTTCCTCACACAACACTGTACATCAGTGATAACACAGTAAACAGAACCCTGCTCACTGATGGGCTAACAGACATCTCTTGAAGTGGTGTTCACCTCAAACACAGTTCTCTAAATCAGAGCTAAGGTTTTATTAGGTAACCATAGCAACATTACTGATACACACAAGAAGCTAGGAGTTTACTCCTCTGAAACCTCCCCAAGGACCTTTGGAAACTCCTCAATGGCCTCTACAACCTCTAAAACAAACAGGACAGGATCTCACAAACCTCCTCAAAGACCTTTCTAACCTTTTCAATACCTTTGGAACCTTTTCAGAACTTAAATGTCCTCAACAACAGTTAAATCCTCCTCGAGGAAATATGAAATCTCTTCAGAGGTGACTAAAACCTTTTTAAGGTTATCTAAAAATCTCAAAAACCTTGAGATACAGGTCAGACTGAAACAAGACTAATGGCCATTTCACAGACACAGTGCGATTTGTGTTGCCACTGGGTTCAGCACCAGCGGTGCACCATGTAAGCCATTGGGCTCAATGGGTTTTAGAGCAAAGTGCTGCCGTTGTTGTGCTGTGTCTAAAAGGGCCATAAAAGTCTTTTATCGTGACACAAGCTCCATTGTGCACAAAGTTTAAACCTCCACAGGGAACATTTAACTGTGTTGATGTGCCATACTAGCAGCTCTGTGAGACTGTATTTGAGCACAATGCTTTGTCAGTTAATCAGTCAATCAGTTTATGTACCAGATGCTTTGCCAATCCATCAAGCCAGTGTTGAGATATTTCACTGGAGAAGTGGAAACTTGCTAGTGGTACAGGAGAGTCAGGACATCATCAAAGTAGGATCCATCCTCTGGGCACCACAAATGTCTGTACAAAATGTCAAAGCAATCTATTCAATAGTTCAAAGGTTACTTAAGTGTGGAGTGACGGACTAACACGCTGACATTTCTATCCATAAAGCCATGGTGCTAGCAAGAAAGAATTACTCTGGACACTAGTAACTAAAGATATATTTCTGGCTCAAGGTTTCAATATATAAAACTCTTCACTGAGTTCAGCTGAAACAGAGGCAGAATGATGGAGAGATAAATGTTGGGTGAATCAGAGGGGACAGAAGCCTCAGGAGTTGAGGAGGGGGCTGTATTTGGTCGCCGTGGTGACAGCAGAAGCCCCTGCTGCATGCTGATGAACTGTCATCAATAGAGCCATGGACTGTCCCCTCTTCAGAGAGGATCGGACCTACAACAACCAGGACCTCAGACTGAGGAGAACAGAGGGAACAGTTCTTCAGAAAGACGGCAATCAGAGCAGGAAAAGCAGCATCATCAACGACAGCAGCAGCATGTTTGAGACGAGTCTCCCGAAGAAGCACAAGCTACTAGAAGGTTCAACACTGTCTTTGATCTAACAGCAGATCATTCCAAGAGACACACACCAGAAGGAGGTTTATCCCCCCAACTAGATATTAACAAATGAGTGACTTCTATAAAGCAGTGATGGGGATAGAGACTCGAAGGACCACTACAACCTTCTTGTAGCACCACCATCAGGACAATATGCCACAGGTTTCACCAAGGCTGGAAAACCAACTGTGCAAAACAGGCAACTGTCCCAGGGCTCCAAAAGTTTCAGACTTTAAGTTATTTCATTAACCTGTTGCCAAAAAGTTTGAGTGAAGAAAAAAAAATCACCCTTCTTCCTGTCTGAGTCATCCAATCTGAACACGCAGACATAATACACATATTTTTAGATTCAGTGTGACCTGCACTTTCTGAGGATATTGATCTGCTTTATAACTCCAGAACCTGCCTTAAAATCATCACATTTGAAATTTTCTTCTGTATCAAAGTCATCTAGTGATAGCTGGCTGCATATTCATGTTTCAACTGTTAATTTGGCAGATTTTTAAGGGGGCAAATTTGCCAAAATGTAAAGAACTATATGAAAAGTCCACGGTGACTTTATACCTCTATTTACATAATAAAATTAACAACTTTTAAAATATTAACAATTTAACAGCATAAAAGTATAATTTTTCAGTGTGTCTCATCAATATGTTTCTTATATTTGCGGAACACTGACAAAAACTATTTTAAATTGCATAAAACTATTTTGGCCCTGGGGGTCCCCTAACAGGTGAACCCAGCCGTATGCTATTCTGCTGTAATGCAATATAACTCGGTGTACCAAGAAGTCTTACAGTTATTATAAATCTTACTGGGGAAAAGGGTTTTCTATCATGTCAAAAGCTCTGCAAGATGATTCTATTAACATTTTTTTTTCTCTTGCATACAAATTATTCTACCGTTTTTACAAATGTTTTTCAGCTGTTTTTTTTTTTCTGCAGATGTACCGTTTGAAGTCCAGACTGTCAGGGTGAAAAGCCCCAGCTGTCAGCCTGAAACACAATGCAGCGGCAGCAGCTCTCAGGAGCTGAGAGGTTTTGATGTGGCAAGCAGCGTTTTGCTGTCAGCAGCATCTTTGTGAAACATGAATGAAGACACAGTGTTGCTGTTTCGATTGGCTTAGAGTCATCGCTGCTGTCCATGTCGTGAGTTATCGTTCAGGTGGATTAATGCCTGTGTGGGTCTCCAAAACACTCCTCCACTTCTACAGGAAAATGACAATAAACAATCAAACGTCCTATAAAACGTGCCAATGTGGAAACAAAAAAGAGATGTCAGACAGGGTTTCTGTACTCAATACAACTCAGACCTGGAGAAGCTTTCTTAAGCCTGAGAGAACAACCCAGATGATGTAATGATGTCAACAAAACATGAGCTTAAACACAAGACATCCAGCTCCAGACTTTTTTAAATATTAAAAAATCAAAAAATATTCCCATTTCTTTAGCAACACATTCAAGCACCACAATTTTCACTAAAATCTTACAAGAAGTGAAAGATCAGAAGCAGCTGGCCTTTTATTATTTCCCTCAGAGATGCTGAAAGGAAAAGGTGCTGTGTAGATTTCATATTTTTGTTTATGTCCATGTTTACTAGCTTGCAGTCTTTTGCAGGGACATCGCAGTAAACCGCAGTGTACCAGTTGATCACTGGAATAGTGTCACACCATTCATAGGACTGTATATTTCATGCACGTGCGTCCTCCACGTGCACCAGATGAACAAAACAGGTACCCATTCATTGTAACACAGCTGGTGCTCAAACTTTATAACTCCACAGGGAAACTTTAACTGTGTCGATGTGCCACCTTTATGTGGTGATGAGTACGAGGGACACCAGTGAGCAGTCTCACCAACCTGATGTTTATGAGAGTAGTAACAGTCAGTCACTCAGTACATGGCCTGTAAAAGCACATTACAATTAAGTCCATACAAAACATATGAAGAGCTTATAAAATACGATGTCAGTTTAGAATAGAATTTAATTAATTATTAATAGAAACTATTCTGATAACTATTTTAGTTATTTTAAATAAAAAAAATAATAAATATTTGCTGCTTTCCCTTTTAATTATTTGAATTATTTGAATTTATTTTCAATATTTTATAATGAGGTTTGGACTATTGGTTGGACAAAACACACGTTGTGAGGGTGTCCAGTGTGCATGTGAAGTGTACAGGTTTGAGTTAACTGCTGAATTTAAATGTGTTAAATGACTCATGAAAATCTGAAGGGTTATAGCTTGAGTTTAAAACAGTCTTCAAATAAAACATATAAAATAAATAACAGCCACACTGAAACACACAACATAAAAACACAGATAAATTGTATATACATAATATATACAATAAATCTGCCTGCACAGCCACCAGTAAAGATTATTTTTAAAAGAAAGCTTCAGACTAACTGAACCTCCTTTCACACTTTAAGCTCCAGTTTAAAGCAATCCCTCTTTAGTCGTAAGAAGTTCACAAAACAGGTTGAACAGGTTGAAGTTGCTTCTCAAAAACACCAACACTGTTCACATCTCTGTGTTGAGACTCTGCAGTTTTAATGAAGCTCATAATCACATCTGACAGCCTGCATTACCACGACTGCTGCTTTCTGTCTGATGTGTTCACCCCCTCCTGTTAGCCTCGAGGCTACATGGAAGCTAATAAGCTCATCTTTGCCTGAGAGCTGCTGTGATGAGGGTTATCACCTCCTCTTCCTCCTCCTCCTCCTCCTCCTCCTCCCCCTCTTCTCTGTATGTGTACAGACAGTCAGACCTCTGTGAACTCGGTGGAATCAGTTTGTTATGTACATTCATGTTTAAAGGGTCAAAGGTCACAGTCTGATAGCCAGCAACACCCCATACAGAGGAGAGGACACTTTAACCTTCATTCCTCTGTGTAATCATATCTGACACAAAGGTCAAAGGTCAGAGGATGGACGCTAACACTCACACACACACAAAACTACAGAGGAGTGAGAGACCGAGTTCTGCGGTGAGGAAAGGATGAGAGTAAAACAAAAACAAAAATAGAAAAGGTAAACTGAAGCCTGAATGTGCAAAATCTATTTCAATTCCATCTGCTGGAGATTACATGATCTGTATCTGCAACAGCAAATGTGTTCAGTGAAAAAGAAACATAAAGCTGCCCAGGCAGGAAGTATATTTGATTAACATACCTAAAAAAGGATTACTGACAATGTATTTTATTATTTTCTACCCATTGCAATGAAAGCTTGATTAACATTGTTATGTTTAGACAACTCAATGCTCGTGGTTATGGCTCAGGATAGACAATGTTCTTGGTTAAAAACTGAAAAAAGCCTTCAGATGGATGAACAAACTGTCTTTACTTTATTAAAAGAATAATTCCACATTTCAGAATGTGCTTATTCACTCTCAGGTGCAGAATTAGATGAAAAGATTGATATCATTCTCTCACTATACATTCTCATGTATAGTTAAAGGTATGAAGCTACAGCCAGCAGCCAGTTAGCATAGCTTAGCATAAAGACTAAAAACAGGGAGAAACAGCTAGTCTGGCTCTGTCCAAAGGTTACAAAATCTGCCTACAAACATGTCTAAAACTCACTACTCAATATATCCTGTTTGTTTATTTTTTTTTTCAAAAAGTGTAAAACCTTTAATTTGCTGTTTATGTGCTGGGCAAGCGGCATCCTCCATGGCTGTGAAGTGAAGCCAACGTGGAAGCGCCAAAAAACTGCAGTTCCTCAAATGGCCACTTGAGGCTGGCTACAGAACGAGTCAATCTCCATAAGCTCCCATATTAAAATGTCCAACTTCACAGCAGAAATAAACATGTTTACAGCCTGGTACAAAAGACTGTTTTGGTATCTATAGCTAATTTCCTTGTTCATGAAAACTGTACTGAGTTTGAATTTTTATTTAACTCACCTGCGTAAATAACATTACAGCTTAAAAGTAAACTAAATTATTGGCCGCTTTGATTGACAGGTGTGTGCCATTACAAGGAGCTTGTTTGAGCAACCAGCCATCCTTCAGCCTGCCTCAGGATATGATGTCCATTCTTCATACTGTCTATGGTGCTGGGCTTTCTTGCATCTGATCAGTTTCCAGGCAACCAGCAGTCACTGGTCCAAGTCAAGAAATAGTCTAACCCATAACCCTAAAATTGTTGTTTTTATAGTAATGTTTTTATACAGATTTAACAAACTTGGTATAACATGTAAATTAGAGTTTTAGAGGTATTAAACCAATATGTTTCAGGTTGCTGGCCTTAGCTTCATATTTATTGGACATACATAAGAGTCTTTCCCTAACCTTTACCACAGTTCTTTTGTTTTCCAAACCTAACCACACACAGGACTCTCGAGCTTGTAGAGCTTTATTTTTCCTCCTCATTAGCTCTTTACTGAATGAAATGTGGTACAGCCCTGAACAAAATGCCAGAGGGGAGTAAACAGCACTGTGCAGGGAAAAAATAGAAAGAAGCTCAGAGCTAATGTGACTGAATAGTGCTAACTTGTTTTCGTCGGGATAACGTGTTAGTGGTTAACTTGGCAGATATAGTTCTTTGGGTGCATTAATTTTGGTGTGCAACCGTCCCCTTTCAACTGTAGTTTCTACTGTAGTTTAAAGGGTAAAAAAACTCATTTGAACAGGCTCAGTGTCAGAGCTACAGTAAAACAGCTGCTTTGCATTTTTTTATACATTACAGGTCGACTTTTCCATTTCAGTGATCCTGAACCCTCAAAGCTGCTGAGACCGAGAAGCCCCGGAGCTTTTTGCAGTAATTGGGATTCAGTCTACATGTACATGATATAAGAGATGCTCGCTAACAGGTATCCCATGGTAACCAGAGACAAGAGTGGCGACAGGTCTCTGTTTCCTCGTTAGCTGCAGCTCATCACCCTTCTTCAATTCTCCATCTGCTGCAAACGGCAAAATGAAAAAGTTATTGTTGCAGAGGATGATGGGAGACAACGCCTGAACAGAATTATTAAAAATAATAATAATCCGATAACATCTGGAAAAGAAATGAAATCTGGCGACTCAGCCTCGATGCTGCAGTTGTGTTGTTGCACTGCACATTCAAACTTTTAACTGTTGGATGTTCATTGAAATCTGCATCAGCATAAACGTAAATGACTTCGGTTTGCAGGAATTTTATCAGCTGCTATCAGTCGAACCAGCATTTCTCAAAACCATCAGCATGAAACCTCTCATTTTTGACAGACATGAAATCTACTGGACTGTCCTGCTGCTAATGAATGATAATGCTCAATGAATTTTTCTCTAACGTCAAACTAAACTAAACCAAAGTTAGACTGAGTCTTAGTAGTCGCACACACACAGAGACTCTGCAGCTGCTTCAGCCTCAGATTTTCCGGCACTTTGTTCGGAGCTGTTATAACACTTTGCATAACACACTTCTCAGATGAAGGTCACTAGATTCTCCCTTGATAAAAACAAAACAAAACAAAAAAAACATACGCAGCTCCTCCTTTATGATAGGAGTGGATGTTGGACCATGTAACGTCCCAATCAGACCAGCTCATCAGTATATAAAATTATCAAACACAATGAACAGCAGATTGGCAAGTTGTTGTGTCTGCCTCAATGAACTAATGAATTTTATATATTTTATTTGTCTGCCTCACAGACACTTTCAATATTTTAAACCCTGATGCAAAAACTTAACAAATGGTGAATGCTAGTTATGATGAAATTATTATCTATTTAATTTGTATTGAAGCTTGCATGTTCTGCACCTCAGTGTGTGTACACGTTCTGTGTTTATGGTTACATAAAAAATAAAATGGAGCTATAAACAGTAATGTGATCACAGGTCACACTTTAATGATTGTATTGAAGGTTGTGAGGACGTGACAGCACAGAACAAGTCCATGGAAGAGGAACAAGGCCCTGCAAAGGTTTATTCATCTGAATGTATAATAGGTATTGCTCTACCCTGCCTAAGACATCTATACCATACCTGCATTATATGCTCCTGTACAGCCATAATAATCACTTTAATCTTTCTTTTCTAACACATTCTCAGCATGGAAATATAATAAGCACCTCAGCCTCACTACCAATTGTACCCAGTGGCCTTTCTATTGCAGCAAAAAAAGTCCCCTGCAGCTAACGTCTGTAAATCTGTTGACCTCAAACTGCAAACAAGGTCAATTATGACTCTTTCTATTTTATTCTATTTAAAAATTTGTCAGAAAAACAGTCTATGGGGTGTCATTGAGCACAGTTGGTAGAGCATCCGCCCAATGTACGAAAGGCTCAGTCCTTGCCGCAGCGGCCCGGGGTTCAAATCCGACCTGCGGCCATTTGCTGCATATCATTCCCCATCTCTCTCTCCCCACATTCCTGTCACTCTTCAGCTGTCTCTATCCAATAAAAGCTTGAAAAGGCCAAAAAAATTATAGTGGGAACTTGCATAACCAGGAAGTAAACCCAGGAGCTAGAAAACCTTTGTGGTGTGTGCACCAGGAGAGCGTTCTCACTGGATTGAACAGGTGCCATCTTTGGATCTGGTATCTAGTTTTTGAAGACATCCACAGTTTTCACTGCCAGCTCATCCTGCATTTCAAACTAGGATGCCGTAGGTACCCTCTAGCATCAGTTTTGCAGGTAGTGGGCTCCACAGTCAAGTCTGGGTAGACTTTCAAAATAAAACTTGCTGGCAAAATTTTCACTGTTTGGTTGGTTAAGTTTAGGAAACGATTGTGGTTTGTGTTGAAAATTATATTAGTTATGTTTCAGGCATATTATGTCAAGATATATTACATAAAAAGAAAGAAGTCAACATTGACATGAACATCAGTCTCCTGGGTTAAAGTCCTGTATTTGTTTGATCCATCCATCCACTTCTCCTCTATATGTGGACTTCCTCACTCTTTACCTGACTTCTACATCACTTCAAACTTTTATTGTTTTTTGACATCTTAAATCTTAACTAACTCTTAGGTTAGGTTGTGTAATTTCCATATAAAGGTGAAATGATGGCACCTGGGAAAACTCAAGAGTGCCGCCTTAAGGTTCCCAAGGCCAAGAAAGAACTTCAAAGTTCTCAAAGTTTTGTTGCATTTTTCATGGAAAAAGTTTTTTCTGAATCTGAAAATGTTTCTTTCCATTAGCTGAAAAATATTTAAGTGTCCTGTAGTGTGTTAAAAGATGGAATATATTTCATATTGTTTGATGAGATCTGCTTTGTGAACTTGAATTTTTCCACCTGCAGGAAAATCTTTATTACAGTCATAAAAAACCTACCACACAGAAAATGTCTTATTTAAATTTGTATATCTTGTATAACTTATTATTATTATTATTATTATTATTATTATTATTACTTTTCAGCAGTAAACTTGCTGTGATGACTTCCCGCCTGCAGGGATCGATTTCCTCCCTCTGATCTCTGCAGTTTGTCTCTGCAGTAAACCTCTTGTGCATCTGTTTGACATTGTGACTCAGTTGAACGACTCACAGATGAAACTAAGTGTTCAGTCTGAGGCAGCATAAGGACTCCAAACAGCACACTCACATTACAGCAGAAATAATGAAATTACAATGCGTTGTTTTCTCTGCTCGGACTAATGTTTTCTCAATCACAGCTGACATGTAATCTATTCATGAACGAGAGGAAGGAAGATAAACTGACATCTAGTTGATGTGGGCTTTTATTATCCGTCATCTCTTGGAAATTCCCCACAAATTGAAAATAAGAACAACAATCACAGAGCAGGGAAACTGGAGTCACTGTGTTTGTCCTGTGAGTGAAGACAGAGGAATAATGATGAGGTTGAAATTGCTTTTGACACGATGCAGCATCTTTTTTCTGATCCTCTGATGACAGTTAATGAGTCTTTGCAGCAGATGACAAATTCAGAATCCAACATGAGGCCTGACGCAAAGTCTCTGGAGCCGTTTGGAAACAAAAAGGACTTTAACATGAGTCAAGGTCGTCACTGTTGGGCATGTTTAACACGATGATGAGAGCAGCTTTACGACGGGAAGTTACATGAAACAAAAAAGGCTGTGGCTATGCTAATTTTCCTTCCTCCTCTCCTCTGGCCCATGTACCGGAAATAAATCAAACAAAGTCCACCATCATCCTCGATGACCCTTAAATGTGTCTCAGAGGAGATCTGGAGCCAGAACACTGTTTAGACTCATAACTAAAACTCTTCATACACACAAGACAGAAATGTGCATATGCTTTCTTTTCTCATATTTATAAAGCTGTGTGTGTTTGCCTGATTCTGTTTTATCAATCTCAATCATTGCAGAACTGGGCCAGGTACGTAAATATAGACAGTGCACGCAATGAGGTGGTGAAGTACAGATCCTTGCAAGTGATTCTGATAGCCGCATAAGAGATAAGTCTGTGTTAAAAGAAGACCTCTTGTTAAATTAATTTCTTATATATACCCTGGAAAATGGAAACACATCTCTGCCATGGTTCTATTTTTTGGGAGGTAAAATAGTTTGCAATCTACAAATAACAAAATGAAGAGCTTATAAATAATCTATGAATACAAAAACAAAACAAAAAACACTTGTCTAGTCAATGAAATGTATTTCCTATTTGGTGTTTTTGTCATGTATAGTTATGAAGTGATGATTGTTAGGTAATATGTATGTTAATCAATATCAATCCAGTGACCATGTGAAGACACAATACGATATACCATAACTTGCATTGGAGCATGTTACAGTATAACTACCTTACTCCAATGAACTGGGTGCACATGCATGAGCCTCTTGAACTCCCACACTTTACATAAATTAAATGACAAAGTACATTTTCACCACCAGTATTACATCTATAAACTACATGGTTGGGTTGTTCATAGCATCTGTGCCACTAAATTCATCACATACCTGTGAGGTTTGATATCTCAATCATCATTATTAAACGTCAGCAGGATGATCAATGATTCATCTACAGAGTTCATATTGAAACAGACTTTACAAAGTGATTCACAATTTATGATAAACTGAAACAATCATTCAACAGCGAAGTAATGGCACAATTATAATAAATAATAAGAATGATTAAAATGTGTCACTCATATTTTAGTTTATTAGTGTGCCACTGAAATTGAAAAACCCAAACCATGTTTTACTATAAAGTTACATCTGTCATCTCATATTTCTTATCATCTTATCATCACTAAACCGTGTGTACACTGGTCTGAAGTCTGGTCTTCTTTCATAAATACTAGTTTATGTGTGTGAATGTGCACATGTTGTTTTTGTGTGTAAATATTGTTTATACATCTTGCATCAGGAGTAAAGGTGTGAAGAACAGGACAGTAACAGAGCTACATCTGTTTTTTGATTGGTCAGTTAATCTGATGGGTTGTCAAGGAAATTTTAATCTAATTATTATTGTATGTTTATTGTATGTATGTTTATACATTTTTTTTAAAAATCATCAGATGTGTGCAATCAAAACTGAATTAAAAAATATTTTTCATTCTGACTTCATATTGGCTCATTTCTCTATTTGATCTATAATATATTTAAAAAATATTAGACTTTCTGCATCTTAGGCCTTCTACAAACAAATTATAGATTTTATTTAAAGCATTTATGGTTGTTTTTGTTGCTTATTTCTGTAATGTAATCAACTGATGAGTCGTATTTCGTCAAACCTAGCACCAAAATATCCACAATCAGTATAATTGCAGCAGCAGTCATCAGGAGTTTAAACTGTTGCTTAAATGTATTTACACACTGTGTGACAGCTGAGATGCCGTGGGTCAAACTGCCCCTCAACATAACGGCTGAGTGTGCGAGGACATCTGGTTTGGTAAATTTCTCAATTATCTCATCTCTTGTTTAATTTTCTGTTGGGCGGAGCGAAGGCGACTGAGGCCAGCGAGGAACCACGTTAGCTGAATGGAAAAAACTGCACAAACAACCAAACTTCGCATTCAAATAACAGATTGTTACATGATTTGGAAATCTGCTGCTCAATTTCACGTTTCAAATAGATTTTCTTTTAACCTTTAACCTAATATTTACTCCTCTGATACTGAGATTTACTGATTTTGATGATAAAAGTACATATTATTATAATAAGGAGCCAGAATCAGCTGATAATTTAAGTCCTTGTGGTTTAATCTTATGAACTTGATGCAGAATTTAATCCTCATCATTATATATCATATAAATATGATATATAATAACCTGTGTGGAAGACTGTATTAGGTCTTAGTAGTTAGTTATAATGCTTTCTGTACAATTGAATGATGCAAATTTGCACAATAATGCACAATGTATCCAACTTAGGCTTGAATCAACAACACCAAGCATATGACTGCTCTGGACGGATGTATGAATATGATTGGATAACACACACCTGTGAATGAGCCAATCATGGTGAAGCATTAATAATCTGATCAGCCTCCACCTGAACTGATGCTATGCTTCATTTATTGGCTCTGATGTAAATGAGAAACATGTCATCATAACTGAGAGGAATGTTATACAAAAGTACTAAAATAAGAGTCATGTAAAAAATAAAAGATCTTTATGTTTTGATGGTAACTAGGTTTACAAAACTCTTGTGAGATTTGTATGAACTGTTTCACACAGACACTTGATAACGCTTAAATAATATAATAAATATAATAAACAATAAATGTCTGAAGCAGAAACTGCAGTTTTTGTGTGTCAGCTGCTTCTGACTCATATGTGAATGTTTCAGATCGTTAAAGCTGCTGGAGAAAGAAGAAAATCACAAAATTCAGTGGCTGAAATTCAACAATCAGAGCTCAAGAAGATGTCCGATAAGCAGGTTCAGGTTTCCTTTCATGCTGCAGAAACTCTTATTTTGAAGAAGTCAATCTTCAGGCAATGAGACTCCATCTGGTTTTGAGGTAGAGGTGAAATCATACCACAGTATGTCATTTTCTGCGTCTCAATGCAAAACAATAATAAAAGACGTAGCTTGAGGACATTGTGACGTAGCATGGGATCACGGAAGAGGGAACAAACAACTGATGAAAATCTGTCTGATGTGACTCAGGCAGAAATTGGTGACTGATGAGGTAATATTTAATTTTTATTGATTTAGTCACGTTCACGGACTTCCTTCTTCACTCTCTGACATAGCCTATATGACATAAGATATAGCTACTAGAGGCGAGCAGAGAAACTCCCTGAAACTCACCATTACCGAAATTAAATTACAGATTTCTCTGTGCCGGAACATGGTTGGAAACATTGGAATAATAACACAATTATACAACTCAACAAAATACATAGGTCTAGTTGTCTGCCGTAATTACTATTACAACTTGTGAAGTCTCTGAATTTCTGAACTCCTAAATCCCCTGATTGTTTTAAAAGTAAAGTGAACCCCTTGAGTTCCTGACTTGAGTCCTTGAGATTACTCCGGACTTAGTTGCTGCAGAGACTTTATTTTGTAGTCTGTCACTGTCTGTGCCGATTCCTTCGTCACACAGCAGTTGATCATCTTGTCTTCATGTCAGCGAGCCAGGTGGGGGTGGGGGTCGAGACATCTATTGTAGTGCAGCTGAAGATTTAAATTTTTAAATACAGTTTCAGTCATGCTTAGAGTTGAATCACTCGCTGATGTTCCCCTTCCAGATGAATTTATTCAAATCCAATTACACCCTCTGCAGTTTTTTGCTCCGTTAATTTCTGTTTGTGTTTTTTTTTTCTTCTCTCTTTCATTCAGACGCAGTGTGTTCGTAATTCCCATGAATATATGCTCGACTTAATGGAGCACTGAGAATTCATTTGGACTCTGAAGACTCCTTAGGTAAGCTTTCCACGCCGCAGGCACAACAGTGTATCTGCTGCATAATAGGCTTGTTTCCAGGATCTAAATGAGCGTCACGAGCAGGCAGAGAAAAGAAAAGAGAAACTCAGTAAACAGAGAAGGAATCAAACTCAGTCTGCAGTCTGTGCTCATTAAAGCTTTTCACACTGAGATAATGACAACAGACACCACCTGCTAAAACTGATTCTTTAAATGTTCAGTTGATTCCCCATTTGGGATTTTAACTACTGTACCTGTATATGATGACATGCTCATAAGTGTAATATTAACAGATATATGATGAACCAGTAATCTGGTTTAATAAAGAGAGATTTGATCTGAAATGTCACCTGATTAATCTGCTGATGTAATATGAACTGACAGATCTTCAAAATGAGAGTCTCTGCAGCATGACAGGAAACCTGAACCTGCTCAGCTGAGTCAGTTTGAGCTCTAACTGTTGAATTTCAATGAGCAGCTGCTGATTTTTACGATTTTCGTCTTTCTGCAGCAGCTTTGATTATCTGAAACATCTGCATATGAGGAGGAGAGTCAGAGGTAGCTGCCAAACAAAAACTGCTGAGTTTCTACTTCAGAGAAATTACAGTTTAATAAATCTGTTTTATGATGTGACAACGCGATGGTTGAGGTTTGGTTAGCTTTGGGCACAAAAAGCACTTGGTTAGGTTTTAGGGAAACATTGTGGTTTAGGTTCAAATGACCACTGTGAAAAAGTAAGGGGAACTTCGTTGTCATGGTTGTAATGATAAACACATGGTTAGGCTGGATAAGCTGTTTAAGTATGTTTAAAAATTTTCAACATGAAAAAAAAAGTCTTCAACGGATAAATACATAATTTTGTTTCAGGTACGTATGCTACTTAGCCCACACGTCAACATATTGATGACTGTTACACGGTTGGTCACCTGACTTCCTTCTTTGCCCCTGTCTTCAGCCGGTAGAGTGATTCATCACTTAAACATAAGCCTTTCACCCTCCTTTAAAAAAGACCATAGCACGTGTCAACAACAACGACACTAAAACTGCAAGAACCCCTGGAGTAAACAAGTCCTGTGTGACTTCTATTTACACAAACTGCATTTATGTGTCAGACTGACTTTGAAGCATTGGTAGAATGCCCCTTTAATTCCAATGATTTATAACCCGGTTTCACCCCAAAGCGTGTGGATTACACGTTTTGCAGGATACTGTGTCAGTGTCATGTTTTACCTCAGGCGTAGAGTTGACACTTTCTCATTCATTCTTCCATTCTGCGGTCAAGTTAGTAATAGTAAATACGCAAAGTCAGTGATTCTGTGGAGCAGGCCCCACTGGTGGGGCACAGAGCCACTGCAGGTGGAGCATGGATGACCAGAGGGAAAGTATGGAGTGCGATGGCTGAGTGAGCATGACTTATGTTGGGGAAATGCAAACCTTTTAATGCCACCAAAGTTCACTAAAATTTAACTTGGATCCTGTTGCTTCCTCTATCATTGTTAATGACTGATAAAACTTGTGGTGTGTGGGGGTGTGAACTTTTTTTGGCTTCTAAAGTCAGTCTTTCTAAAAAAGAAACACTGGTTTCAGTTAAAAGAAGTATGTTAGTTTGGTAGGTTAAGTTACGTAAGTTCAGTACATTAAATAACTTATATATAGTAAGTTAAAATAAGTCATCGTTGACTGATCTCACATGGGAAAGGAGCCCCAGTCTCCTGTGTGAAAGTCCTGTGCTTGACCCATCCCTCCCTACGTGGACTTTGCCGCTCTTTATACGACATCCATCTGACGCTCCTGTCATTGTCGCCCCCTGCTGGCACAGGCACTGCACACACTGACACTGTATCCTGCATGAGAAACTGCCTCCTTCATGTCTCATCTGTAAAAGAACTGAAGGATAAAACTGGAATATAAACATCAAAACCCAGTGCGCCTCTTTGACTCAGCAAGTGTTTTTAAAATCCAAACTGTCCTCTTCACTTTGCATTTATAGTTTTTCAAGGTTATTAATGCTGCTGCTCCCCTGCAGAGCGTCTCACTAAGAGATAAATTCAACATTACAGAAACATCTGATAACGAGCTGCACACAAACCATCTCACAGGATCATTACAGCTGCTGAGGAGGGAGGGTGAGACCGTTTGATTTGATTTCATTCCTGTCCTCTTTAAGCTAAAAGCCGAGTGGATCTTTCACATGGATCACTGAGCTGTTTTACATTGATTCTGTTAATGCAGGTCGAAGCTCAAATGAGGCTCTGAGACTCAAGTGGACTCTTCAGAGCTTCAGGACAAAAACAAAGCTTTGTGTTGTACAGATGGACCTGTGCTGTCGATTATGAACACACATCATTCCTCTGAAGGCTACGTTACAAGGCTGCAGGTAAATATAGATTCACGTTATCGATCACTGTAACTTCTGTAAAAGCATCTAAAATTAAAACGGCTCAATCAAGATTCAGCACAAATTATAATGCAGGTAAACAGCTTTGGTTGCAGAAGAGGGACACCATATTGTTTATCAAGCTTTACAAATGAATAGAAGCAAAAACAACTCAAAAAAAGAAATTTGCATGTAAACTGCAATATCATTAAAACACTAATGCCACTTAAATGTTTTAAGGGTCTGATAATTTATGATAAATAATCCATTTACCTCTAAAAGCAGATTCTATTACTGCTTTATCTTTAATTAATGTTCAATAGCATCTTTTTAGGAAAATACTAACTAGAAATAATAACATAATTTTTATTTTCTTGGAGAAACTGATAAAAGTCCAGGAAAAGGAAAAGTGAATCAATGCAAGAGAAATGTTGGTGACTACTGACCTGCACCGATCCAGGAATAAAAGCTGGGGTGAGTAGTTCTGGAGGAAACCAATGCCATAACAAATAACATGAGATACATAGTGCAGTAATGTAACATTAGCCGACTCTAACAGCTATTTTAGTTAATAACACAACATCAGCATATCTTAACATATATAAAGTAAGCTGAATGTTTGTGGACAAGTCATTCAGTGTTATCTGACACACAAATCCTGGCTGGAATAACAAGTTAGTGTTGTGTGGCTGTTTGTTTCTCATTTACAGAGCCAGCTGCTACAAATCCCGGATTTTTTTCAGTGCACACACAGAGAGCGGAAAGCTAGCCGACCATGAGGACATATTTGTTAAATTAGGGGGGGAAAAAATGGATTAGAATGATACTACCTAGAATCACTCACTCCATATTTAATTATTAATGTGTGTCAATCAAGCCCAGAGGAAGAGCTCTGGGCTTTCAAGTCAGTTTGACATAGTGGTCAAACCATGTAATGACAGCAGTGGCATCCATCACGTGACGCGCAAACCTTTAGCCCCATTCAGGTTAGCGAGTTGTTTTGGCCAGCAAAATTCTCCAGGGCGCTTGCTCTGAGCCACACAATGTGGAAACAAGATCCAGGTAATTTTATGACTTCATGCACCACTGAGCAACTTCCATAAGAATAAACAAAGCCCAACCTCAGTGCTATACATCCATGTTGTCCATGAACACAATAAGAAACGCTCTACCTAGAGCTGTTGAAACATGGCAGACAATGTGGAAGAGGGTCCGTCCTTTAGAGACTTGCCTGTATACTGTGAGCAAAATTTCTCCAGTTGTTTTTCTGGATCATTTCAGGTGCAGGTACTTCCAAATTGTCCTGATGTTTTATGATTAAAAAACATGGATCCTGGGTTTGAGCTTTGTATAGGGTTATTTTCCAGTAGTGAGGTGCCATCGTTGCTTCAGTTTTGAAGAGTTGATCAAGAAATGAAGTCGATGAAATGAAGACGTGAGGACTGACTGAAGGACCTGCAGCTCCTCATGATGAAGCTTTAATACATGTTCATAAACTGATGTACAATAGGCCTATACCATCTTAGTTTAGCTTACCACCTTTGGTCATCTGATCTGGTCTGATTTATTTTTTTATTCCTTATTAAAAATGTACTCATGTACTAATGTACTAATGTACTAATTTTTTATGATGATGCTTTACTTCTCTTTGGGGATCATAAAAATAACTAATGCTCAGATAAACATGAGCCTATATTTAAACTACCAAAAGTAAAAGTACTTGTCATGCAGAATAAATACTGAAATATAATGTGGAGCTTTAATTACTTTATATGGTGCTGGGTAGCAGCAGTGAATTTACCTATAGGCTAAGCATTTACCGTACCTAAGCGCAGTACTTGAGTAAATGTACTTAGTTACTTCCCACCATTCAGAGTTCAATTAGATGACTAATGGTTTAGTCAATTGACAGAAAATTAACCACCATTTTAATTATTAATGAATTAACTAATTATTCTGAAAAATTAATTATTTCAGTTTTTAAGTACAAACTTCAACATGATTTACAAGAATGAACAATTAACCAGTGTGCTGAAAAAAGTATTGATCAATCAAGTTGCATTTTCCTCTTTTCCAATTAATTTGCCTATCAAATATAATTAATGTTTGAACGAGGTGTGTGTGTGTGTGTGTGTGCAGCACGGTGAGAGAGACTCAGGTAGAGTCACAGTGCGTTCTCTATCATCTGTCTCTAATCTTTCTGGATTCTTCCAGTAAGAACCAGCCGACCCTCACTGGAGCTCAGCCGGTCTGATGAGCTTCTCAGACCGGCGACTCAGCCCTGACCGGTCCGGTCCGAACCTCGGGCTGGTGTTAATGTTTTTGCTGTTTATCTGTTCCCCATCTCCCGCCTTTTATCACCAAATCCCGCACATAGACGGGACGACAGGTGTGCAAAAAGCACACACAAGTGCGCGGACAGATTTTAACCCTGTCAGCCCAACAAAAGCATCAGGATAAGATGAATTCTTTGTAATTTAACACCTGTTGAAGCGTTTTGGACCCTCAGTTTGACCTCTCACACACACACACACACTCTCACACACACACACCTAACCATCCCAAAGTCTGTGACCAGACTACAGAGCCGTACCTTCCCTCAGGATCTGGTTGTGGATGAGCAGGAGGAGCAGGAAGCAGACCGCAGCGGCAGTCAGAGCCCAGGCCAGCCGGAGGAGCTGCATGAGGGAGAGCCGGGAGCTGCACGGGGAGCTAAAAAGTCCAAAGTGTGATTATCCGCAGGCTGGTGCCTCCTCACTACGCCACATCCATCACGATCCGACCCAGAGGAGGACGGAGGCAAGAGACGGGTGGCATTTCCTGGATACGAAATCACACACGAGCCTGAAGTGACAAATCCAGAGTGGGGGAGATTTTAAACAGCTGAGATGTTTGTTTTCCCTCCCCGGTCTCTCCGGGGTCCTTGCCGCGCTCCCCGGCGCGTCACGGTGCGCAGGGTCGGCCGGCAGCAACAGCAGCAGCAGCAGCAGATGTCCGGGATGATCCCCTCCTCCACAGCATGTTCATCAAAACACAAAATCTGCTCCGAAAAATGAAGTTTGCAGTTTTCCGCCTTCCACTCACAGCTCTCTGCGCTTCGGATCCACCAGGACTCTCCGTCCGCTCGTCCGCGTAAATCCCCCCAGAAGTGGAGTTACAGTCACCGGGCCCGGCTGGAGTTGCTCAGCGGGCATGTTGAATGTTTCCCCCACCGGGTCTTTCGCCCTGCGGACCGGCTGGACGATGCTGGTGCTGGTAGAGAAGAGCGGAGGAGAAGGGGGGGAGGAGGAGGAGGAGGACGAGAAGATGCAGCTGCTGCCTCCTGTCTGAAGATCCGCCGCGATCTGCAGCCTCCACACCATCTCTCTCTCTCTCTCTCTCTCTCTCTCTTTTCTCTCTCTCCCTCCCTCCCTCTCTCTCTCTCTTTTATCACGGACTGACGTCACACCGATTACAATAACACCTGTCCAACACACCGGGACTGGTGGGTTACGGCAGGGGAGGAAAATCCGAAATCTGAGGGGCACTCAGAGGGTCAACCTGTTGTGTGTATGTGTTGTAAAGTGATGCCATGCTACAAGTTATAATTAATAATTAAATATCCTAATTAAATAACGTAATTATAATTTAATTATATCAAATATATACTTTTGTAGGCAAAAAATTAGGCAATAAATGTATGCAATTTATTGAAATACTTTAGTTACTGCTGTTGTCTAATTATAGACTTTACCAGCAACTTCAGTGACACGTTACACATTAATTCGTCAGTAATTATAATCCATTAATATAATATTTATTATTTTACTTTTAGTACTTTAAATGGGCACTTTGATCCTAGTACTTTTGTACTTTTACTTAACTCATATTATCATCTTTTGTGACTTCAGGAGTTCTGCAGAAATTTGGCCTGTAAACCAACTTCATTAGTCATCACTTTTATAAACTTCTAATCAGTTTTTTCGGCTGCTTCCATCATGAACTGAACAAGTCTGGACTGAATCGTTTGTCAGAGACAATCCTCCTTTATGTTTCTATTGTTGTTCTCAAAGGAAAATCCAGATGCTCAGATGTTGGCAAGCAGCACTGACAACATGAATTATTGCAGTAATCTACCAGCCAACGATTATTTTCATGTTTGCCCTGAAATCAGATGTTGTTGTGATCTGCAATCTCCAGCTCTTTACATTCTGCTCTAATTACGAAAGAAATAAATTATTCAGAGCTTCTGGCTGCAGGCAGCACACACAGTCTGATACATCTACAACATCTACTTTCCATTTGGTTAAAGGACTTTTATAACATTTTTATCTTACGTCTAATTATACATGTTAACTTGGAGTTTTACATACGTAGTCTGGAGATTGATGACTAGATTAGTCTGAGCTATTTGAAATTGATTAATTCAGTTTGCATTGAAATTATGCATTAATGAACTAAAACAAATGTAGACACAAATGAAAAAATATCATAAGTAACAACATATTAAATAATACCTTTAAATAAAAAATAAATATATAATGAAAATATAATAATTAAAGTCCACGTAAAGTTCATTAAATTGGTAAATTAATAGATATACATCTTTTAGTTCTGAATTAATATTACATTTTATAATTTTATTGTTAGATACATTACGAAAGTTGAGAGAATTAAATCAAATGTAATGATGTTTTCATGATGTTGATTTAACTTTTAATTTATGCATTTTTATATTTCATCATTTAACTGACTGCATATTTAAATATTTTTTTTTTATTTAAATATGTTCTTTCTATTATTGAATACAACTCAACACTGGAAAGCCTGAGTGTCATTCCAAATTCCATGTGATCTACTGTATATCACCAGTATTTTGAATATTGGACTCTTCAGTTTTCAAAGTTCAGATGCACAGTTCAACCAGTCGCTGCTTTTTGTTAATCAGCTGAGATTGTTTCCAGCTGAATGGTGAGGCATTCAGGTTTAGACCTCTCACTGTCTCATTGCTCCATCATGGGTGTGTTTACTGTGCACTGTTTTCTTACCACTCTGCTGTCTCTCACACAAACAAATCTCAGGCCTGAAAGCAACACCTGCCCGCCTCCTCACCTGTCAATCAACCTGTGTGTGGAGAAGTTAATACAGTGTACAAGTGTGTGTGTGCTCCTGTATTTCTTTTTTTTTTGTGGAGACAAATTTGAATTATAGACCATAAAGGGGCAGTGTGTAAAATTTAGTGGCATCTAGCAGCTAACTGCTGATTGCAACACCTCACCTCACTCTCTCCCTACATTGCCCGCAAAACATGCATTATGAAAGGTCTTATCTGGAGACAGTGTGTAGTTTGTCTGTTTTGGGCTAGAAACAGGCAGTCCACCATGGTAGACTCTGTGGTAAAAGGCCCAGTGTGTGTGTAAATATAAAAGGCTCATTCTAAGGTAACAAAAACATAACAATTCTTATTTTAGTTGATTATACAATGAAAACATAGTTATGAATATTATATTCCATCTCTGCCCTATTCTGTAAACAGAGCCGCCTAAAAATTAGGCCTTTTGCAAAGACATTACTAAAAATTGAGTACATTTTCTAAATAAAGTTGTATTTACAGCACTTCAGTTGAGAGATAAACCAACACATTTTCATCGCAGGTTGTCCAATGCCAAAGCTGTTTTTTCACCCCCTCGGTGTCTCATACAGATACACAATGTACCCTTTAGTGTCTGTATGAGACACCTTTTTAACATGTGGTTTACATTGTGAAATGGTCACAGTTTGGTTACGTTCAGGCAACAAAACTACTTGGTTAGATTTAAGAAAAGGTCATGATTTGGGTTAAAATAGTATGTTACGTGACATAAAACTTTAAATAGGCAAGGCAAGTCACATGATGCAAGTTACATACGTCACCTTATGTAAATCTTTAAAAAAGTCAGCGTTGACTTTTGGTTTCACATGGGACACAGTCTACTAGGTGAAAATTCTGTGTTTGTTTAACCCATCTATTCAACCAACCTCTGTACATGGACCTGGTAGGTCTCATACAGACACTAAAGGACAACTTGTGGGTCTGTATGAGACCCTGAGGGGCGTGACAACATGTTTGACAGCCTGGAAATGAGAACAGGCTGGATAAACATACAAGTACACTTTGTGCTACATCCAATATGTAATATTACATAAATATTAGGGGTGCAACGATACACAAAATTCAGGGTTCGGTTCGGTTCAATACTTTAGTGTCACGGTTCGATATTTTTTCAATACAAAAAAGAAAGAAATTTCTATGCCTTTTTTTAACTTGTGGTTTATTGAAATTATCAACATTTGTTTCAACTCAAAAATACAGTTTTTATATAATTGAAGCTACATGCGAAGCTAGCTCGTAGCAACATGGCTAATGCCTTAAATATACCTGAAATCGAAGATCCTCCACCATCCTTCAGATCTGACGTTTGGAACTACTTTGGTTTTTCGTATTAAGTATGACCCTGGTGGCAAGCACATAGTGGACAAAAATACAACGGTATGTCAAGTGTCACACAATGCTAAACTACATTGGTGGAAAGACAACAAACATGACAACACATTTATGCCGACATCACCCCGATGCGAAAACAAGTGGAACCAGACAAAAACAAGAAGCACACATGCTACAAACTTTACCCGGGTCATTTAGACTGCCATTGGCAAAAGAAATCGACCGGGCGATTGCTACTTTTATTGCTGTCGACATGTGACCCTTTTCTGTTGTGGACAATGCCGGGTTTGTAGCTTCTGTCGCAGCAGCTTGGTCTGAATGAATGTGGGAGGCGCAGCTTAGTGGATCTGCGCTCGATCTGCAGAGTAGTCGAGCCCAGGTCCACTGAGCTTTCAGCACAGAGCACATCGTCAGAAATTGATAAAATAAATATAAAATTGCGTATTGTTCGATTCATAGTGCATACCGAACTGAGACCACTGTATCGAACAGTTTGATACAGATACATGTATTGTTGCAAGCCTAATAAATATACAGGAGTTTCATGTGAACTTTGTTTTTTTGTTTTGTTTTTTCACCTGAACATTTTCAGAAATATTTGTCCTTAATGTTGAGTATTTGAATGATGGCAGATAAAACTGTTGATGGAGACGTTTGATGATGACAGCAGCAGCAGCAGTGTGTTTCTCCTCTCTGAATGAATCCATCAGCTGATTGATCGTTCAGCTTTAGAGGCCTCAGGTTACGTTCAGACTCTTATCAAAGCTCTCAGCAGCTCTCTTCTGTCAGACAGACTACATCACTGCTGCCCTCCTGCTCTGACGGGGATCTGTCTCCATCAGGTCACGCTCTCTGGGCCTCTGGCGGCTGTGATTATTGCTGATGTTTTCCTGCCATCGATTAGCTTTCCTCAGATCCGTCAGTCAGTGGCCAGAGGCGGCGTATAAGAAGAGTCTGGAGAGAGAGATCAACACAAACGCTGCCAGGATTCATCTGGTGTCTGTAACAGCACAGGAAATGAAAACCGTCTGTTTGACAGGATGGAGAGTCGGGAGGAGATGAAGATGTAACTGTGACCACAAACTGTCAACATACCAGTCAACATGGAGGAAGCTGAATCTAAACATCACTACATCTGTCTAAAGGTAACGAACACTCCATCCCAGCTCAGCATTTGACATGTTTGAACATTTTATTCCACTGGATTGTCTTGAAAAGCGGGTTGGCATCAGGGACTGCTCTAGACTGGTTCAAATCTTATCAAACAGAACTTTTCTGTCTTTGGGGATGCCCTCTCTTCTGTGGCCCCTCTGATCCGTGGTGTTCCCAAAGGCTCTATTCTTGGCATCTTTATGTTCTGTATAGACATGCTACCACTGGGACAGATGATGCATGAACATAATATTGAGTAATTCACCATAGATACAAATTTGTGCATTATTCAGATTTCCCATTAAAAACCAATTAAGAAAGTAGTTTTCATCGGCTATTACTTTGTCTTTCAGAAATAAAGTGCTGGATAATTTAAAAAAACATTCTCCAGCTAAATGAAAACAAATTATAATAATAATAATAATGATTACAAGACTTATTTTTGGTCTTTCCCAATTTTGTAAAAACATCTTGGCCAACATGATTTCAAAGAAGGTCATTTAGGCTTTTATATAATCTCAATTAGAATTTAGATAACAGACACTAGAAGGCAGCATCATATCAGCCCTGTTTCAGCATCTTCACTGGTGACCAGTAAGATTTTACTTTAAAAGCACATCATGGCTTAGCTTACATTTATATTGCTGAATTGCTGCTCCTTTATTAGCGTTAGTGTAGCTTCAGATCCTCAAGCAGAGCTCTGCTGGCTCAGGACTAAAGGAGACCTGGTTTTGCAGTCAGGGCTCCTCAGCTCTGACCTCCCTGAAGATCTGAGGCGGCAGAATCAGGGACATCTTTCTCAAAACTTTATTTTTTTAAGCTTTTATTAACTCTAACACACAACATTTTATTATATTGTTTAGCTTGGCACAACAACTGAAAGCAGGGGGGAAACTGCTAACCTAGGTCCAACCAAGAGAACAAATTCTCCTTCCAACAACAAACCTGTCCCATTTCCATGCTGTTGTTATTGAACAGGTGTAGAAATAGAAATATACAAAGTAGACATTGTGGCTTCAGTGGCTGGGTGCAAACACTCACATAACATCTCAAAGGTCCTGAACTTATAGTGAGGTTGCCAGGTTTGCAATCAAGATGCTTTTTTCACCTGCAAAAACACTGCTCTCACTGAGAGAACACGAACTGCAAACATATACTGGCTTTGATTTAATTTGAAAACAATCCTTAAATGTAAAATTGTCACATTACAAAAGTTTGATGGAAATGCAAATTTAAAAAAAAAAAAAAAACATCCCTCACATTTCTACACTTCCTCTAGGTGGTTTATAATTTTTTTCAACAAATAGTTAATTTGCTTAAGACTAAGACTTAAGACAGCTTCCTTGTGGTCACTCCACACAGGTCTGATGAAAACTTTCTCACATGAATACCTGAAACAAACACAAATGTAATATACTAATATTTATATTGCCTTCTGCCAGTTGAGGTATCACTGGGGCTTGGTTTTTTGCTGAATTAGTTCAAATCTATGATATATTTAGATGGAAACTCAGCTACACCGAATAATGGTTTGAATACTTGGTCAAAGTTAAATGTAACTGTGTAGCAACGATGAATACAGTTCATTTACATAAATGAACTTGAACGTGATCAGGCCATGCGTCTTATGATAGGTTTGTTCCTGTTGTATTACTAAAGCAGAAAGAGTTATACTCAGAGTTATGCTATTCTCCAGCATCTGTTTGGTGTAAAATAAGCTCTGTGGTGTAGTTAATCTAACAGTGACATCTGAGATTTGTGAGTTTCTTACTGTTTGATTTTCTGTACATAATTCATCAGTGTAATTTTCAGTGTAAGTTACCCTGCAGCCAAGTGCTCAGATGTTGGTGCATCCTTGAAGTTTTTGCTGTTTAAGGTTGGTAATGAAAGCTGACTGCAAAACCATTCTAGCAATTAAAGTTATGTTGATAAAAACAAGACACAAATTTGCTTTGTGAATGTCAGCCTGAACAAAGTTAACACCAAGTAACAAACATAAACAAACTAAAATCTTGCTGTTTGCAGAATGAATACTGAGGTAGTGTTTCTTTTGTGAAAGAATAAAGTATAAATCCCATTGAAAACACTCTAGGGGTCTTTGTGTTTATTTCATGGAAATCAGCTCCATGTGTGCTTTGCCATCAAAACTCCTCCAGACTGTGTTACAGAGTTTTTCACCAGGCGTGAAGGAAACACTTGAAAATCACAAACAACTGCACACAATCAACAAGAGCGACATAGTTGGCTTTAAAACAATAAGCAATTCTCCTGAATCCTTCAATGGAAAATCTTCTCCTCTCACTCAGAGTGGAGGATCTTTACTGTCTCTTTATTTAGTTTCTGGGTTTTATTTTGTTCCCTCAGAACCCAAATTAACTCAGCAGCAGGGACAGATTCACCGTGACAAACGCTCTTTATTTAGAAAGTGTGTGGAGCCAGCAGAGAGATCGTACCTGCAACTAATGGGAGTCCTCAATTCAACAATTCAGAGCAAACACACACACACACACACACTTTCTTTTTATACTATTGAGACACCTTATTTTAACACATTTTCAAAAGGACCACATGCTCAGGGTTTAAGGTGCTAATTTTCTTGTTCTGCATTGGCTTGTTTTGATCTTCAGAGCATCATTTCTTTTGAGTGAATATAAGCAAAGACTTGAACTGCTCACAGTTATCCTGATGCCGTGCTCATTGTTGCTTGAGACTTTAATCAGGATAATCCTAATAAGGTTATGCCTGACTTCCATCAACAATGAGGAATAAACACTCTGGATCCCTGCTACGCACCATTCAAAGAGCAGAGCAGATTTGCTGTCCACCTTCACAGAGAGTAACCACAGGGCCATCTTGCTGAGGTTGAGTATTTCAAGATGACCACCAATGTCATTGAGGACATCAATGGATTTGCTAAGTCTGTGGTGGAATTATTTGTAAAATAATAAAAGCAACTGTACGCAAGACTACAGCTAAATCATTTGTCAACCAGAAACCACGGATTACCAGAACAATGCAGGATGCAACAAACTCACACACTGCAGCCTGCAAATTAGAGACAACATGGACTGCGTATGTTGTAGACTGCCATGTCTGTTTGCTTATTGTCATATTGGCAGGCCACACATTGTTTGCACACTTGTAGTTAGTTGTCGTGTGTGGATTGAGTATGTAGCTTGAGCTGCGTGGCTGCATCCTACATCACCTGTATATTCATTTGTCTTCTATCCGTGGTTGCCTGCCACATTAGGGTAGTTTCCCTTTATCTAACTGAGGTTTTAGCAAATGATTGGTAATATCCATGCTGCCGACCATTATCCTGAAATAGCCTATCAGCAGTAGCGCTGCTTAAATATCAGCAGGTTGCTGTTCAATGACAAATCCATAACAATGTACATGGTGCTAAAACAGCACACCTCATTGTAATCCACATCTCTCTCTGTTCTGCCCTTCTGACTCCAGAGCTTCCCCCATAGATCTGTCTTGTGTCTCCATATAGCCTTTAGGCTGTACACGTACCTACAGGTACCTGCCTTCATGAGCCGTCGGCTCTGCGCCTGGTGATAACTATGATATCAACCTTCTGTGATCTGAAGTGGAATTTAAAACATCTACAGTGAAGTCAGGATTCACCTCTGCCTCAATATAGAGACAGTTACATTAAGCTGCTGTATTGATTTTATTTCCTCCTGAAAGTCTGAACCTGCTGTCAGACTCCACCTCCTCCGTCTGAAGTAGCTTTATCACCTTCAGGATCATTCTATGATGCTCAGGGAAGCTCATCCAACTAGAAGCCTGTAAAAATGACATTTGATCAAAGCGGACCAATAACAAAGACTGAGCACACTTCAATTTAGCCCAAAATTATTTGGTAAAAATTGCTCATATGAGCATTTTTTCAGAAAAACAAATAAAAAAACAAACATCCACACAATGTCAGACTTTGACACCAAGGAGTCAGTTGGTTGGTTTAGTTCATACCCTTTATTTAAGGAGTGTTTGAATTGTGTAGCTGTATCCGTGTGTGTGTGTGTGTGTGTGTGTGTGTGTGTGTGTGTGTGTATGTGTGTGAAATATGAGTCTCTGACAGCAGCAGCCTGATTACACACAGCAGCAATAAAAACTTAAGTATCAGTGATTAAACATGACACATTTTTATCACCGTGTGAGTTAGTGAATCATAGCAGACTGATCATCACAACACTCAGAGGAAATGACCAGCAGATTAAATATTTTAACTTCACTAGAAAGTTTGTTTTTTTCTCTTGTTTTGATCCGATGTCCACATTAAGCCACCTTTTCAAAAGTCTGATTGTAAGCCTCCATATGCTGTTACTTTATACTATACTATATACTACTATATGCATAACTATGATATGAACTACTATGAACTACATTTTCACGAGTGTATATAAGAATCATTATTTATGGAGGCTCTCAGTCATCCAGATCTTTCTTTTAGAACAGTTAAAAGGGTTTTGATGAACTGAAGAAGCCTCTTGTTAGACAGGTGTGATGTCTTCACGGATCTACAACCAACTCCACCAACCCGTCATCCCATCTCAAATAATATTAACCCCCGTGTTTTCTACAGCTTAGAATGGAGAAACTGGCTGTTGATGGGGCCTTGTAGTGGTGTTCAGTTGGTTGCAATCTGCTGTGTCACCAGTAGATGCCACTAAATCCTACACACTGAACCTGAGAGTAACATTTCTGATGCAGGACTTTAGGGTAAAAGATATGATTACTTCTACTATTAAGCAAAACATTGGCTCAGTGTGCAGTTTGGTGTGTATGTAGTGTATCTGGTGGGTGTTATATTGGACACCCACTGGATGCCCCAACTGGTGTGTGTGGGATAACAGGATGCAAATGCAGACAATGCAGGCTGGCCGGTAGAGTACAATGATTTATTACAGCAGAGACTGTGTATAACAACATTCTTTAACAACATTTGGCAGATTGTGCTGCTTTGAAAAAACGTGAAATGGTTTGAATATATTTTTAACAAAATGCTGATTTTGTCACGTTTTATGTGGCTTCGGTTACCATTTCATCTTCTCTCTAAATAGCACATTTGAACTGCTGCTGATGTGTTTACTCCTAACTGTTGTGGTCTCCAAATTTACTGGACAACACCACAACAACTCTACTAAATTCTGAGCATATTTTAGTTGTACAAAAACAGTAGTCTCAAGTGAGATTGAAAGGAAGTTGAAAAACGATCACCAGCCCATTATGTCAAAGTATGCCTAGCAGGAGATGTTTGATTTCATTCTTGTAGATCCAGTAATTTACTTTATTTGTTGCATTGTTTGACAAGACGACAGGTGAGACAGCAAAGTATGGAAAAAGAGGTGAGAAGAAAACAGAAGAGAGGAGGAGGTGAGTCCAGACTAACTACAGGACATAAACAATTTAGGTGGGTCTGGAAGCATTTTGTCAAATGTGATTTGACATCTACAACTGTGTACAAGTTTTCTTCTGATGCCCTTCTCATCTTCTGATTGCTGCTAATAGAAAGTCCAGAGGAGAATTGATATTATTGAAGATTTTGTTCTATTTTTCACTCGGCCACTTTCATTCATTCATTCTGTGTATCTATTGAACATGTAATAACCATTAAGTTAAAAACAGTCTTTAAAATTAAACTTTATTGTTCTGACCTTTATGTTACAGCTTCATATTTGCAGAGCTACATAACTGTGCATTTAAATGATTAATTTCCAGTACAGCTGGCAGTAAAGATGAGCGATGTTTTTTCTAAGAAACCGTCTTAAAAACAAGCAGAGACAATCCAAAGAGCCATCTCTCCTGCAGATATTGCAGCTGTAAAACAATATGGGGACTTAAACATTGTCTGCATGGACCGGGAGGAAAGACTGGTTCAGTTCTTCAGCCAACGGAGGAAGAGCCGAAGCAAGTTTAATGTTCCTATAAAAAGAGGAGGACACAGTGAATGAAACTGGCCTCAGGTCAGCAGTGAGCACATTTCATCCAAATTCAATCTGAAATTTACATTCTGTTTCCTGTCATTATTATGCAGAGCACAGAGTTTCTCAAGGCAACACATAAAATATCCGAGAGAGCCGAACTAAAACTTGACTGCATGTTACTTTCTTTATCTCTTTCTTCTCTGCAGAATTCCTTTTGGAGAACAAGAGAAATTATAAACATAATAAAAAATATACATTTTGTTACACATGGAAGTGAGTCACTGAGGCATTTACAGTACACACACCACAAAATAAAATACATGTACACAATGTCTGGCAAGACACATGAATGTCTTTACTGAGTTTGTGGAAAGAAAACAGTGGTTATCATAGCCCGATATTGAGCTGATGGTTTTAAGCAGTGACTCAGAATAAGTGCGTTCATCCATAGTATTCAAGGGTCAAGGTGCAGTCTGAACAGGTGAGTTTTCAGTCTGCAGCAGGCGATGTGTGGAGTTTCCAGTGTCCTGATGTCAATGGGGAGAACAGCAAACAGGATAGTGTGGGAGTAACAAGCTGTTTGGCAGTAGCAAAGTGTAGTGGACGGGCTGGTTTGACCATGCCATATCGAGCTATTCACTACACTGTAGGCAAGTCTTCAAATCAGATTCAAGCAGCCACCAGTATCCAGCGCCGGGTGTAGAGGAGCAGTGTAGTGTGGGAGAACTTGGGTACATTGAAGACCAGTCAGGGTGTGGCATTCTGGATGTGTTGCAGAGGTCTGATGGCACATGCAGGCAACACCTGGACCTGAAGCTGCACTGTCTTCTGGTTGAAAAACAGATGGATCCGCCTGATGTTACAG
The DNA here is from genome assembly GCA_033000465.1 of Sciaenops ocellatus. Classification (NCBI taxonomy): domain Eukaryota; kingdom Metazoa; phylum Chordata; class Actinopteri; family Sciaenidae; genus Sciaenops; species Sciaenops ocellatus. The sequence goes on along the minus strand of CP136871.1, from coordinate 23,294,444 downwards.
AGAATGAATGAATGAACGACGTCGCAGTGATGTTGGTAGCAAAGGACAGCTGCCCTTTGTGTGTCACACCCTGGTTCCTTGCGGTCTGAGACGGGGCCACTGCAGAGTTCTCAATGGTAATGAAAAATAGGGATGTGCATGATTAGTTAACTACTCAATTAAACATTGCTACCCTCACCAGAAATACTAGTTGGTTAACCTAATGTAGTTAGCCATTATGTAGCCACCACACTATCCAAGCTGCAGCCAGCAGGCCACACTAACACCCCACTGATTGTTGAAGATGTGATCTTTAACTTTGTTCCACTTATGAAGTTAAGTTACAACATTTCGTTACTGTGGTCTGCTTTGGGAATCAACCCGCCAATTTTACTGCTAGCCTCACACAACAAATTGGTTTAATATGTGAGATGACACTATCCAAGGGTTCAAAAGAAAATATGATAATAAAATGGAAAGACATTAAGTTATCCCACAACAAACAAACAGCCACAAGAATGATCTGTTTGTGCGTCTTTAAGTTTTGCTAAATGTTGACTGTTTTCTGTGTGTTTTCTTACTTTTATATATCCAATTAATCTGCAACGAGATTAGTTGTCAGGAACATCCCTAAAGGAGCAGCTAGGTCTTGCTGAGACTGAGCTTCAGGTGGTGTGCAGATATCCACTTAGAGATATCAGAGATTCATGTTGCTGCCTGGGTTTCAGACTGGAGAAAAGACATTTAAATAAAATTTGAATAAAAAACCTGTTCAGATATCAACCTACTTTAGAAATCTGCACTAATGTGATTTTGTACAGATGCTTGAGGTACATTTTCCTCAGAGGTCGGCGACTGTGTAATTCAGGTGAGTTCCTCTCTTGCAGGTAATCCTCAGCACTGAGTGGAAGCCCCTCCCCACTCGCCCTGACCCCGCCCCATGCTGCGTCCCTCCTTATCATCTAATGGGTACATTATTCAGCTGGCGTCTCTAAAGGTTCTGCTGCAGCTGGATTTATGGTTCAGCTTTAAGTCAGAGGTAGAGCAGCACATTAGGCAGATCAGAGCGGCCTGTGTGGAATTATTACACTCACTTTACTGCACAGGAGGAGGATTAATTAAAGGAAACACAGAGGTGATACATCAACAGGCCGTCACTTCATTTCCCACCGCAGACACACAGACTGTGATTATACTGCATGCAAAACACAGTGAGGCTGCTACACTGAGAGAGTACCAGTAATATATAAAGTACCACAAAGAGTACTCTTCACTGCAGTACAAAACATTTAAAAAAATCTTCAATGCAGTCCTACAGAATAGTGTCACATGGTTTGTGTCGCCTTGGTGAAGTATATATAGCTATTAAATAAAATGGGACACTCAGATTTTTTACATTTAAACTTCTGTTAAAGGTACAGTGTGTAGAATTTAGTTGCATTTAGTGGTCCAATCACTGCATTGTAATCTCCTCACATCACCCTCACCTTCCTAATGTAAAGGAGAAACAACACTTTAAGGACCCTGTTTAGAGTCAGTATTTAGTTTGTCTGTTCTGGACTACTGTATAAATAAGGTGTTTCAACATGGCGGCCTCCATGAAAGGGGACCCTCTCCCACTGTAGATATAAAAGGATATTTTTTAAGTAACAAACATAAAAAGATTCTTATTTTCAGGTGATTATACATGCATAAAAACATAGTTATGAATATTATATTCCATGTTTGCCTTATTCTGAAAATAGAGGCCCCAAATCTTACACACTGTACCTTTAAACTGTGGTGAGGCTCATGTATCAGTAGCAAAGATGTCTGATAGGGAAACGACCCACAAATGATTTGTAATTAGCTCTTTTTCAGTCTTGTTACGGCCGTAACACACTGCTGCAAAACTGACCACTTGAAACATTTATAACACTGAATTATGTCAGAAAGGGAATTTCAATACAAACTGAGTATCTTTGATGTTTACATTCTTCAAAATCTGTTTTCTAGCTAGCTGGGAACATGGTAGCGTTAGCCAGGCACAATAGGCCAAATACATCTGACTACCTAAAATAGTATTCGTGTACTCTTGTATCAGATGGTGCTGGAAGTTTGGGCATGTGGTAACTACTTGGGGCTAGTTATACAACAAAGGTTGTATATATATATAAAAAAAAAAATCTAGCTTCAGGCCACCATAATAGTTAAAACAAACGATGACGTTTGAGTGTTCATATAAAATTGGCTGAAATAGAACAACCAGAGTGAACAAGTGTCTTCATTATGTGTCAAAGCCTGAGCTGCCATATTTGAAATGGTAATTTTTCAGACCAGTGGTCCAAAAGATATTTAGTTTACAAGAAGATGAAGGCCAACAAATGTTTTCATTGCAGAAGCTGCAACCAGGTGAAAAAAAAACTTAATCAATACATTGACTGAGTATTGACTAAATGACTGCACAGCAAAAGTTGTATTTGTGTTCTCTTGTGAAATGGGTGGTGCTGAAGGCTTGGTGATCTACATGTGGGGATAGTTGGCAAGCTAATAACTAACAACACTAGCAGAAGCATAAGCTTTCGTATTTCAATTTGACTATGAAAAATACAGCTGTACACGTCTATTTGTTATTATTAAAATTAGTGAGTTGACGGCGGTGATTGGCTCGGTTGGTGGAGCGTCCGCCCCATGTACGAAGGCTCTGTAGTGGCCCGGGTTCGAATCCGACCTGTGGCCCTTTGCTACATGTCATTCCCCGTCTCTCTCTCCCCACATTCCTGTCTCTCTTCAGCTGTCTCTATCCAATAAAAAAAAGGCCAAAAGAAAAATATTAAAAAAAAATAAAAAATAAAAATTAGTGAGTTGACAACTTTGCTTTGCTAACAGCCAAACATCAAGCAGGTGCAACAACACAAGCAGCCAACTAACATTACTTACTTAGTCCAACAGCAAGAAGCCCAGCTCGGCGTCTATCTTTCAGCCTTTTATTTCATGAAGCTCTCGCCACCGACTAAAAGTCAGTCAGATTTACTCTTGATCGGTCACTCGCTCCTTTTCTCTTCTTAGCTTCCATAATATATGACCCAGTTTCACCAAAATCAGTGAAATAGTTGTTGGTGTGTGACTTACTGCAGTAAAGTGTTGCATACTTTTCACAGGCAATTGTACCTGGAGCACAAAGTTACATTGTGCAAGAACAGACATACAAATGACAGGGACACCATTCACCTGAGAACAAGTCAGTGTACCATCACAATGATTTAAAATCTGTTACTTTATGGTTGAAAAGTTACACAATGGGGCTTTGAACAACACACATATTCATGACACTTTGGCCTACCTTTGTTTGATAGAGCCAGGGTTTGATCCCACATCTCCAAGTTGCAGGTTGGACCACTTCAGTATTGATGTACTTAAACAACCAAGAAGAGAATGAAGATCAGACTGAATGAGGAATCTGCAGAAAATTCACCTTCATGGATCTGGAAAGAAAAAACACTGTTCACACTGACAAACTGAAGTCCAGCCTGCAGACTAAAATAACACAAAGTAAAGTCAGGTGTTTGATGTTTCTGAATTTTATGTTTTAAATCATTTTTAGACTGAATGTCCTGATAGCACAGCATATTAATAAGCACTTCAATAACACAGAGGGTGTGAATTCAAATTATCTTTAGAAATACAAATTTATCAGTTTCTCTCTAAAAACACATGTTCTACACTCAAAAATACGAATGCAACACTTGTGTTTGTTTTTCCATCTTTCATGACTTGAAGTAAAACATTTAGGACAGGTGTGTCTTGGACTGTCATAATAAGGTAACTCTAAAATGTGCAGTTTTTTTTAACAATTATTAGACACTGAACTATGTTTTTGTCACACGCATTACTCTGCCTCTAATTGTCTTCAACAAAGGCAATGAGTACTGGCCAGACAACCAAACACAATTTGAGAAAAATAAAGCTTTTGTGTGCATGGAACAAGTCTTAAATATTTTACTTTAACTCATGACAAATAGAAGCAGAAACAAAAGTGCTGAACTGTTAAAGGTGCAGTGTGTAAGATTTTGGGCCTTTTTTTCAGAATAAGGCAAACATGAAATATCATATTCACAACTATGTTTTCATGCATGCATGATCACCTGAAAATAAGAATATTTTTATTTTTGTTACTTTAAAATTTTCCTTTTATATCTACAGTGGGAGTGGGTCCTCTTTCATGGAGGCAGCCATATTGAAACACCATGTTTCTACAGACTAAACTAAACACTGACTCTAGACAGGGCCCTTAAAATGTTGTTTCTCCATTACACTAAGAAGGTGAGGGTGATGTGAGGAGATTGCAATGCAGCAATTAGACCACTAGATGCGACTAAATTCTACACACTGGACCTTTAAAGCAAACGAAGTCATGATAACTCATTAAGTTAGGACGAGGATTGGTAACACAAAGGTTTTGGTTTCACTTCCTGTCTATAATTGAAAAAATATGTCATAAAAGATGTGTCAGGGTCAAACCAAGAAAAAAGAATGTATATAAAGATTTTTATTTCATCCCTTATTGATTTCCTACTGTATAATTAGAGTTAAAGCACCTTTTTCAGCACACTGTTTGGTTAACATATAACTTCACTCTATAGTTTTTTCTTTCCTGCCTGTAGTGGCTTTCAAACCCAGAGTAGGAACCTCTGCAGGATGTTTGATGACACTCCCTGGCAGCTCATTCGTCTGAGGATGAGCAGTAAACAAAAGAGCAATAAGAGCTCTTTTCTGATAAGACTTTGATTCATCCTGTTCTCTTATCGCCTGCTTTTCAGAATCACCTGCAGCCCTTATTTCTACAGACACACCAAAACGTTTCCTGCCATCATTTATCTGAGGAGTTACATGCTGGGCAGACAGGGAGATGGTGCCCTGCGTGTCAGAAGCGATGATATCTGACGGGCTGTCATATGTGGATAAAAGCTTTGAAATGACTTCACACCTGCTGCAGAGGATTGAAACATTAAAAACAGTCTAAAATCTTGCAAAAATCATGTCAAATTATTGTTTTCATGTGCAAATATCTAAAAGCCACATGTGATGAACAAATTCAAGTATTTTTTTAGTTGCAGAATCAAGTCTTTGGAAGCACGTCAAAATAGCCGCCCATTTATATGGTGTACGAGTAGATGGATTTACAGATTTGATTGGATACTGGATGTGTGATGAAATGTACAGTGTGCAGTACAGTATTTTTGTTTATGTGTTGAAGAATGAAACGAAACCTTGTTGGTGTGAGCAAATTAAGAAAATGTTATATTTTTTGTTAATCTTGTCAACTGTCCATTTTAGAGCTCTGAACTGATTGGCCAGTTTGACCTGGAGAGTATATATATAAAGAATGGGAGAATGGGAGAGATCGGACTGTTATGTTTTTTGTTTTAACTGTTTGACTTGTACAAAGGGTACAAAGTTTCTTTTTTTTTTTTTTTGGAGACTACAAATAAAAGTTCCCCGTTTTTCCAGCACACCTCCCTGCCTCAATGTTTTCTCTTCCCCATGTTGTCCCATGCTACCCTGCACCTCACCTTACAACATCACCAGTTCATTTTTTATTGTCTGATATACGCAACAGTATGTACTATGGACTTCAGAAGTGACCATTGGTGAAAGACAAAATAATTCAGTTTATTTACTTAAGTAAGAGTACTATATACCAGTACTAATACCACACTATAATAATAATAAAAGTACTGCACTGAAAATGTTACTTAAAAGCACGTACGTTTAATCAGGGAAATGTACTTCATATGTACTCCATGTGCTCCCTAAGCAGCAAAATAAAATTTCCATGAATAAAGTTTGTAAAGTCGATGATATGATGATGAGAAGATTGAATGCAGACACAGCCGAGTTTAACAGTGGACTGAGCGTATGAACCTGCTCAGCAGAGACTCATCACTTTAATTTAATCAGCTGCAGCTTCATATTTCTTCAGTGGAGAAACAATAGTAGCAGCTCATTACACAAATTAATTCATGGGAAGGTTACAAATGAGCTCTATTTCTTATTTCTAGATGGACATGATCCACTATGGCATAAAGCGGTACTCCTGCAAATTAAAAACCTGACAAGACGCTGAATTAAAACTAATTCTACTTTTACAGGAGACTTTGGTCACTTGAAAAGAATAAAGCATTGAATGAAAGATACAACAGAGGTTAAGTTTTTCTTCTTCACTTTTGTGTCACACTATGCTAAACATAGACCCTTCTACACCTACACCATTCAGTTTCCTGATTGGCTGCATCAACACCTGGTACAGCAGGTACACCACCCTCAACTGCTGGGGATTACTGAGGATGGTAACAGGATGAAACTGCCAGCCATGGAGGACCTCTACACCCTGTCGTGTATTAAGAAGGGCAACAAGATCAAACACTCCAACTACCCCAGTCACAAACTGTTCTGCCTTGGTGCCATCTGGCAGACAGTACCACAGCATCCGGTCCCAAACATTCCCTGTGGGATGAAGCTTAGAGAGAGATCAGTAGTTCAACATTTTTATGGCCTGTGGAATGAAGCTCTCCCTGAGCTTTAATTTTAGATGTTCCCCACCTAATGTTTATACTATATGCTAGTTACTACATGTTAGTGTTTGTTAGCTTATTCTGTGTATTTTATTTCTTCTATATTATATTTCCATATATTAGATTTATATCTCTTGCACTATTTAATGTTTATTAATGTTTGTTTTTTACTCACATGATTTTCTTTTTGTTCATAATGTAGCATTGTTGGGGTCCCACAAGGCTCAATATTTGGCCCAATTTGGTTCTTTCTATATAAGCTACCTATATATCGTATTATTCATCATTTCAACATGATCTCCAATAATCATTATGTTGATACCACAATGTAGAGCCACTGAAAATATAAGCTTTCAAGTTTAAAATATTAAATAATAAATAAATATATGAATAAAATCTTTGGTTTCATGTTTGCACTCTGAAGAGTCAAACAGTCACAGATTATTATATTAATAATCTCCAGCAGAGGAAAACAAACTCACTGACTAATTGCTGTATTGGAAAACACGACACTACTGAGAGGTCATCTTTAAGAGCTGAACCTCGGCCTCTTCACTACATTATCTTTACAGATATATAGCCATCTATGCACATAACACACTCATCAACATTCATATTAATTTGATTTTGTAGTATGATAGAGTATCTATCTGTATGTATCAGCTGCATGAAGCATTAATTATTTTTACAGATTGACATTTAGTTTTACGCTCGAGCGCACGTCATGGTTTGGAGTACAAACAAAGAACAAACAGCAATAAGGAGGAAAACAACCAGAACAGAACTTTAGCACAAACTCAATGTTTTAAAGGCAGAACATTAAATATATCCTTGGTTTATCTGTCTGGAATAATAACATAGATGGATGGTTCACAGAGTGTTTTGGCAGGTACTTCTTTTTTTCACACAATGTGTGTTTTTACATTCAAACAAAAGAAAATGATATTCATCCCCGAGGCATTTATCATTACATAAAGTACAAAACCTTTTATTCCTTTGCAGGCCCTTGTATCTTTCTGCTATTTTCTGAATTCTGCTATTAGAAACTCAAAAAATGACAAATAGCCTGAACATACTTGCTGTTTTCCCAAAGTAGATACTTTTCAAACTCAAACTCTTCTTTAAATTCACAGCGTAAGTCACATAATGACATACTGGAGCTCATACTTCTACAGGAAGATTCAAGCTGTGTTCTTAATGTATTCATTAAAGACTTTATCTTCACAAGCAGACTTACCACTCTTAAGGCTTGCCTTACTTTTTGACATTTCCTCCTCTGTGAGATCAACATTTATTGCACCAGTAACAAATGTATGATCACTGCCGACCTGCTCTGTTGACTCATCGTTTTGGGGTTCACTATCCACCAGGACCTTGCTTTTAGAAGTCTTTCAGCTGGACAGGACGTTCTTTAACTTTATCCTTTATCCATCCTTATTGATGTTGGCCATCATATCCCAGTATAAATTTGGCTTTTTTATCTCCTTTTATGAGCTCAATTCTATTTTATATTCGTTACTTTTAGTCCTCAAGTTTTCCATATTTTACTTTTACTTTTATTATCCACCAAATGGCTTTTCCACATTTTTATAGGGAATGTAATTCTTTCACTCATCAATCATGATTCTGCACAATTCATCACTTATTTCATCAATGAACATAGGTCCCCATTTATGTAACAGATTACTCAAATTGCTGCACTGTATTTTTGCGTGTTTGAGATGATGAGTTTCTCTTTGTAACTGTATAGTCGCCACAGGCGTATATGTCTCGACCCTTTTTGCTCTGTGCTCCAATGACTGTTGAGCAAATGTGGTACCAGGCAGAACCTCAGTTCCTCATGGCTGTACTTATGCCTGGTATGTGCCAGGCTCGTCCACACGTGTAATCTCCATGAGGGGCCGAGGGTCACGTCCCTTCACTGTACAAAAGAGGGAAATTTGACTCCCCAAAACTCTCATAATTGACACAAGTTCAAGCTCATAGTTTTCTGTGTTAAATTACACTTGGGTGAAGGCAGCATTCGTTGCGCTAAGGGAAGTATCATACCACAAAACAAACAACAGAAACAACAGAAAAGATACTCACACTGTGCGTGTGTGTGTGTGTGCTCACAACTGATGAGATGTAGGTTCAAGGTGAGTCAAACACTCACGTAACAATATTGTTGGCAGCATGCATGTATTGATTATTGTATTATTTCAGAGTTTGTCTAGGACAAGAAAAGAAAAATGTAGAAGTTGTCTGGCAGCCAACTTCCACATCAGCAGCTGTTGTCCTGAGGTCTCTGTGTCTCTTTGGGTTTCCTGCTTCACGAAAACTAACACCTGTGATGCTGGATAATAACAGGTATCATGAAGCTGGCTATCACCTATCTCTGTTAACACTGAGGTTTACAGCTTGTTAACCACTACCTTATAAGACAAACAATCAGAATGATGAATGAAGTATTGCGATAAGATAAGAGTACCCGCAGATAAAATCAGTTACAGGGGTAATTAAATGTAACATTAAAGTGAACTGTACATAACATAAGAAGCTCTAGAAAAACTATAAATATTTTCCAAGTATTAAAAGGCTAAGGCTCAAAATAAGTGTGGATATCCTCGGTTACAGTATGTCTTTAGTATAAGAGTGAATACTTAATTATACTTAGTAATACATTTTTGTCGAACGACAAACAAACTATTCTGAAAAGGTGCTGAATGTAAAAAGAACATCAGTTCGTCATCTACTGGTCCTTATTACTTGTCACGTTATTGTAAACTTAGGAGGACTTTTGTCAGGATCCTGTAGGACTGATGACTGGTTTATGAGTATTCTGATTGGTTCAGCAGTTGGGCTATGGGCATGTTTTGATGTGAAACTCGAAGTGAACCTGCAGCAAAAACAAAACATGTTTATATACAGACTATGTGAGCATTTGCATACAAATAGGAACTAGTACAGACACAGCCTCGCTGTTTGCCCTATTTTTTGGAGATTGTTAAAAGGTGTTGTTGGGGGACTTGTAAAAGTGACACTCAAGCCTTATTAAAATTACAATTACAATGTAATGTGTCTTCATGGATTCATGACATTAAATATAGTCACATGTAAAGTTAGCAGCTGCATTGTGAATATATCCTTCCTTTGCATACCGTAGTCAGTGTCAGTTGAAGTAATTTTCCCTACATTATTATGTTCCCAGCATCTGACATGTAAAACACAAAGAGCCTAAAAGTGTAATAGAGTAGTGCCAGAGCTGCCACAGTCTCTAGATATATCCATTGACTTTCATCTCAATGGTATTTAAGCCAGTTCCAGTTTTTTGGCAGTACACACCATTCCCCCAATATTGCTCATCCATCTTACCCATGAATCAATAATCTAGATTCTCCTTCTTTGGTATGCACACTCATGTACCCACAGATGGGAAGATAGTTGGCATCAATAGAAAGGTCAAGGATAGCTTGTGTTAGATCGTCGAACATACCAATATTAGAGTATCTACTCTTTGTGGTTCAATATAAACTGCAAGGGGGGCTTCTCATAGTTCAGTATATTATGTGTATAATATCCACTGGTTTGGTTTAAAAGATCATTGATTGGGTTCAAATTATTATGTTAGTCATGTATGGAACTGAAGTACATAAGTTGACTAGTGGTTTGACATGGGAAACAAATAAAGGTCTCCTGTGTGAAAGTTTGACCTATGCAACTACCCCAGCTTCTTACCTTTGACTTTTCTTGCTATTTAAACTACGTCCTTCAACAGAACATCACAACATTAGGCTAGAGCCACTACTACATGAATTGTACGGCCTCTGACCAAGCTGCCATATTTGATGCATTTTGAGTGAACAACTCTTATTTCATAGTATTCCATGAGAGTAGATATTTGAAGTTCAGCTCAGTGTGAACTGCTGAAATCTGAACTCTGTTTGAAGGTAAGTGGATTAACTAAATCTAAAAAAGTTTCCTCTATACTTTCACCCTGAACTCAGTCTGCTCAGGTTTCTGTTGTAATAAGTTATCTGGATAAATGTCAGCATGGATTAACTTCAGTTTGAAGCAGAAGGGAGAACCTCTCCTCTCACAGTTGATCCTGGTTTCCTGCTCTGTAAAGGTGTTTAATCTCAGGCAGCCTCTAAGAAAAGTGCTTCTGAACACTAAACTGCCTCCAGCAGCAGGTGGAGCTCCCACTGTGAAATCACCAGTAAAGCATCAAATAATAATGATAAGTCACATGAAAGAACATGAAGTAAGCAGGTGCTTTACTTCATGTTAAGTGAGCCTGAATTCATTTTGACATTAGAGTTGTTTCTATACCTATTGCTACTTTATTGTTTAAGTTAGCTTGAACATAACTCATTACTCTTAATCTGTATTCTCATGACATTAATCCACAACTGTTGCAGTCAGCACTGATTAAGTTTGAGTACTGTTTCATGCACCATCAGTGAATAAAAGGATGATCTATATGCTATATGATTTGAGTAGTGCTTTTCAGGGTTCTTGTAAAGATGTTTCTGAACCTTTTGAGGCCTAATTAGTAGGGTGTACTGGGTGGTACTAGATGGTTGCTTTGTTCTGCTAAGTTGTTTCTACTTGGTTGTACTCAAGACCACCTAAGCCGAGACTAAGTTAAGACCAAAACCAAGGTAGGGCAAGACAGTGTGAAGAAGAAGACCAAAACCAAGACCAAACAATATGAATCCTAGGTAACTAACATGTAGCTAATAATCGCCAAACAGCTTTACAAAATACTGAGTTTGATTTTTTGGAGTCCGAGACAAGATCAAGTGAAAATGCGAGAGAGACCGCAGCCTTCAAAAAATGGTCTTAAGACCAAGATCAATCTCAAGTACTAAAAGACTCCTTCTACATGGCTGCTGGGCTCTTTGTTGATAGGGAATTTTTCTGTTGTTATTGTGTATTATATCAATAGTAGATTAAGGAAGGTCCAACACATATATGTGCACTATGGACCTTTGAGGGAACAAAGAGGAGGTGAGGAAAAAGCACACCAGGTAAGTTCCCCTGACTAGTTTTTGTTAATTTAATTTAATTTTTTTTCTAGTAAGCACCAAAGCAAACCTGTACTGATGTAGGTCACCAAGCTACCAGCACCACCTGTTTCATAACAAATACATTTTAGCTGTGCAGTCATATAGGTCAATGAACAGAATTCTGACATTTGATAATTTGTCAATTGTTTAAATTATTTTTTAAGGAAATTAGTTGGTTCCAGCTTCTATGTTTTGAATATTTCTTCATCTTCCTCTTCTATCATTGTAGACTGAATATCGTTGGGTTTGGACTGCCGGTCGAGCAAAATAAGACTAACTAGAAAACACTTATTAGGGTTTTGGGATTGTGATGTGATTTATTAACAGTGTATTCGACAATTAAAATAATTGTTAGTACGAGCCCCAGCTGTGAAGTTGTGTCAGTTTTACATGAACTCGCTGACATCAACATTGCTTTGTCCCATTGCGACTAAATTTGATGTCAGCTCAGAGGGTCCCTTTTATTTCTTAAAGATAAGAAATAAACAATAAATAAAACAGAAAACTATTTAATATAACAATGAAATGGTGTTTCCAGTCCTTTTTTTTCACCTCAACCATTTTTATTCATGAGTTTTCATCACAAAGTCTTTGTCTGCCAAATAGGAAAAATCCAGGAAAGATGAATCCTTTCCTGAGCAAAACAAAACAAAGTTATGTCTAACCAAAAAATGTTTAGATGTACTGTGAAAGAAATGAGAGGAGAAAAGACAGAGGGAAAATGTATTGTAGACTATAAAGAATAAGAGAGAAGGAGGACAAGGAACAAAAAGATTTTCTGACTGAATCAGATTACAGACGAAATATTAAAAGAGTGAAAAATGTATTGTTTCAAAAATAGAGTGAAATGACTGTAATGAGTCGATATTAGGATCAGTGCACATCTGCTGCACAAGACTTAAATAGCTTCAGTCTTTAATAACTTCACCACGAACCACCCACCGTTACATAAAACTGCTGTACATGAAGGAGTCTCTAAATCTAGAAGCACGTAGGTCATAAAACATGATATTACTTTGATGGTTTGTCTGACAAAAATCGTTATGGAAAAATCTCAAAATCATTGACAAAAATAATATGCATGTTGCCAAAGTGATCATCATGTCTGCCCTAACTGAGTAAGTCACAGACATCAATGTCTTCATGTCTGTTGTCGGTTACAGTTTAAAACCACTTTATAGGCACATTACCACAAAACTGGAGTGGTGTGGAGCAGTAGACAGAGGTGAACAGAACAAAGCACAGGCTGTGCTGTGCTGATAAAGATCCACAAGTAAGAAAAGCTCATTTAAAATTCAAGCGAGAGATTGAATCTTGTTGATGGTGTGGTCCTTGCTAGTGAAACAGCATTTTATACTCTGCTGGATAGAGATCAAACCAGAGCTAAAACAAGTGAAGCACATCCATAATTTCTCATGACTATAGTAAATGGAAACACTGTAAAGCTCCGTTACATAGCATTTTACAAGTTGGGCAGGAGTTCCAGTTACTACTGAAAAGTAAAAGTTTGTCATCAGGTGTTGGCTAGTTTAAGTTAACTAAACTAGCTGAATATTTAATCCCGTTTTCAACAGCAATAAGTTCATGGCCAAGGGTTGACAATGATGTTACTGTCAGTGTCACCGACTATTGACCGTGCTGTTCAGCCTGACATCCCCATGGATGATTTAGAAGAAGATGGTTCTAAACAAGTCAGCTACCCCATGATTTTTGGGTTAGGGTTAGTAACAAGTTTTTTGAGAGATGTTTTCTTGCTACTTTGTATAAGAGGCACTAGCTTGGAGTCCTCTGTGAAAGTAGATGCAACTTTATGTCTATTTGTATGCATTTCTGTCAGTGAAAAACACGTATGTCCTTGAATTTATTTATACCTGAGTGAATCTCTTTGTGTTTTAGTCAGATTCATGCTGGGCAACATACGACCAAATCGTTTCACTTTCATGCATGACTAATGCTGTCACAATATGTTTACTTCTATGCTTGAGTACATACTTCTTTTATATTGTCAATTATGACAAAATGCAGTGTGCACTCATAATGGTCAAAAAGTTGAGGGAAGAGACCACTGGCATTGTGAAAATGGTGGCCTAGGAAGATTCTGGAGCTTGAGCAGTTGCGGTGAATACCGCAATATACAAATGTAAGTTGTACATATGTTTTTTATTTATATTTCAGCAGTCAAATGTTGGCGCTAATGCTCTGGCCAGTTGCAATCCACTAAGACGAAGAAAAAGCATTAAAACAGCGCGATTGTCATTACGGGTAAACACACAACGGCCATACTAGAACTGAGATAACACTACCTTTCTGAAATTAGCACACTATGCTTACTACATAGTGTACACAGTCTACTGCATAGAAGTGTGCTAATGGAAGTATCTGAATCGAGACAGCAAAAGTTTCCACTTACTAGTAATTTGGTGCCCCCTGTTATGAGCCTTGTGCCCCTCTTGGATGTTTGTTTCAGCTTCAACACTGGCAGTGAATACCAGACTAACCAATCCAGGTGGACACGAACATGACTATTGTTACTCTCTGTCTGCTAAATGAGGATATAGGCAGGTACTACAACTGTTCTGCTGCCTTCAAGTGGATGAAAAACCCAGCAGCTTTGAGGATAAAGCATTCTTCAACAAAATCCTGCTGTGTTTGTGTCATCCATTTTATTTTATCCTTTGAGATTTCAGATTAAAGTTTCCTGTAGCTACATGAGACTCTAGATTCAGCAACAAAAAGCTTTAAGAAAAACTCTCAGTCCTGTCTACTGGAGAGAAAAAATGGAGAATTTAATATAAAAAATATAAATAAAACTTCAAAATACTTCCAGAGGACATAAAGACACTTCTTAAATTTTGATGAACCACAGGAGGAGGAGCACTTTAGGTGTCAGCCTGTTTGAACATTTAAATTAAGTTATTTAATATGATGTTGTAAAAGATGACCATATCGGTAATTTCCTCCACACAAACAAATTTGATCTAAAACTGACAGATGTTCCCGTGTATCAACAGTCTGATGGTCTGACTGCAGCTGCAGTGGCACTAACATAAACCAGCAGGAGCTCCATAAATCCATCACTGATACTGACTGATCGGTCTGCCATGTCGCCTCCCGGAGCTCTAAACAGCAGCTTCCAGCAGTCAGATAACAACCGTCATCGTCTCAGCAGCAGCGGCAGAAATAGCAGAGCCATTATCCTGCTGTGTGTTATCAGGATGAGGAGCCACGATATCAGCTCCTAATCTCCCCCTGCTGCTGTCGCTCGCACCGCTGACGCCACCGCCGCCGCAGCAGGAGCAGGCCGAGGAAAATGGATTCTTAACGCTCACCGCCAAAACATTCCTCCTCCTTATTCCTCCTCCTAGCCAACAGTTTGGTGAAAAATGAAACCTTGGCAGGAGAGAAAGAATGTGGTGAGCTCCCTGGCCACAAACAAACAATCAGTCTGACTTTTAATTAAAGTAAGAAGAGACAAACGTCTCTGTTTCAAGAAGGCGAGGGAGCTGAAAATGATGTACAGTACTGTCAAACAACCTAACACACACACACGCACACACACACACAGTATTCACATTATAGGAGTTTAATATAAGTAATATATCTTCTGACATGCAAAAGGAAAAAGTTAGTCAAAATTATGATTTTTTTAAAATAAAACATTTGACTTTTTAAATCAGCCAAAAGTCAGAGTCAAAATTGTGAAATGCTCTGAACAAGTAAGTTCATTTTTAAATTAATAAAAATGTCATAACTCTGAGATAAAACATAAATAAACAATTTTTATTTCTGTCATTTCAAACTTTTCACCTTTTATTTTCCCTGGTATAAACTGGCTTTATTGGATGCCAAGTTTGAAATGAATGAAGGAATTATTGGCCTGTGAAATGTTTGGTCATCCTGCAGGTTCAGGCCTGAAAACTGGAGGAAAAAAAACGAACAAAGACAAGAGAGCAGAGAATCTGCGAAGCTGAGGTGAAAATTCCTCCTGCGAGCTTTCTAGAAATGTCAAAGAGGAGGAGACGCAGGAGGTGAAGATAACCAACAATGACACAGATGGCAGCAGGTTTCTGACCTTTGAACACCTCAGAGAACATTATAGTGAAGACATGTAAAAATCCCCTGATACTCGCTGAAGGTTTTTATGGGCAAAGAGCCTGAGAAGAGTCAGAATATCTGTCACTAAAGCCAGATACAGTCAAAACACCTGCTGGAAGCAGACATCGTTTCTCAGCATGACTGCTGAAAAAATAGATTTTTCTGATTAACAATGCTGTGGTCAAAGGTAAAATATTTAGCATTTCTACATTTACATGTCTAGAAATAACGAGACCTATATATTTTGTTGATGTGTGTACTTACATGATCCCAAATGTTTCCAACAGTCTGTACACCTCTTGTTGCTATGCATTCTGAGGAAGCAGAAAGTGAGAAAGAAAATGAGAAAGGAAGTCTGTGAATGTGACTGAACGTAGTAACATGAATAAAACATGACTTCTGCCTGAGTCAAATCAGACAAACTAGAAATTACATACTGTGCGCTTAAATCTGCTATAATCAAAATAATGGATCAAATGGCAATGTGAAATTAACAGCAAGGTTTTAATCGAAATAAACATTCTGAAAATGTGCAGCAGAAGTCTTGTGAGTTTCCTTCTGCTACTGTCATATACTGTTTTATTGACATGAACAACAGGTGGAGTTAATGCTTCAGTCATTCCAATAAACCATTGCAGAGGAATAAAATAAAATGAGATGACGTAGTTTGAAGAGCACCAGAAAACATTTTTGTTTGTTTCATGTGTTAATGTGAGGAATGTGACAGTCTCCAGAGGTTTCAGTGGATGTTTAAACCTACACTGTGTAGAAATTGGATTTTTTTTGGATTTATCTTCCCCAGTCTCAGAGTGCAATAATACCATTGTGGTAAATATGGACAACTGTACATAGCAACTTCTTGCTCAATCACTCTCCTTTTCTCTTCATAGCTTCCTCCGTCACCTGCCTGCTTGCCCAGCTCTGGTTCTGGGACGACTCCACTCCGTCATTCCTCGCGACCTGGACCTGAAAACCTCCTCTTCCCTGTGGAACAGACACTAACCACAGAGCTCATCTCTGTCACGTCGTTGCTGCCATACTATTTTGGTCCATCCTCCATGTGACTTCAAACCCCACCAGGAGCGTTTCAGAATGTGGAAATATGCTACTTAGTTTAATTGTTTCACTTTTGGCTGTTTTTAAGACGGGCAGTTTGCACGGGGTGTTTATTTTGAAAACTGACAAGATTCTCTATGTCTGTTTCTGTGTCTGGCTTTCAGGCAGCTCGAGCTGCTCTGTGCAAATTGACGCAAGCTGCTCGCTGTGTCCGTCAAAAATAGAACAGCCGCCCATTCCCTGTGGAGCTAAGCAGAGGCAACTAAAGATGCTGGGAGATATAAACAGGGACTGTTCATTCAGCACAGTCCCAAAAGTGGCCTTCTGTCCTATCAAACTCAACTCAAACAAAAGTTTGTTCAGAGGAGTTAAAAACTTTGTAAAGCTCTGTCTCTGTCTTCTTATATCTGTCATGATACCACCACATGGGTGTGACCCATGTAGTGATACCTTTTACACAGTGACATTTTGCAGAACTAACATACACGCACTGATGGTCTATTATGACTTTTGGAGTTATATAAATCAAACCATTACACCATACAGAGAAAAAGCTATTTTAAAATGAATGAATGTTGAATTGAGGTTGTAAAATAGCATACTTTTGAAATATCAAATCCTCATTGGTTTATTCGCACTGCAGCGATGTAATCTGTCACGGCGGCTGCCTCAGTTGTTTTTATTTTGCTCAGTCTGCAACATAAAAACAACTGGGGCAGCGCACTCGGCCAGGAAAAAAGAATCAGATTGTATGTGAGCTGGAGACGATGAGCCTACTTCTCTCTTTATTTATTACCTCAGTAAACAGTTTCCTCATGAGTTTATGGTCTCAGTCACTGGTTTTACATCTTCTTCCATACAGCATTTTGTAAATTATGGTCCCATTTAGAGAAGTAGGGTATGCTTTAGGGTGTGGCTACCCAGTGAGTGCATCAAGCACAACATACCGGGCTCATGAAACTCATATCAAACCGTCAAACTAGGCAGTGCTGATCAAATATAAATCAAGGTTCTGTCACTGCATTACTGACTATTTGTGTCCTCAAATGTTTTAAGAAATATTTACAGTGTATTGTTGTAGCTTTAATACAAGAACATTTGTGACCAGACAGGCCCCTATGTCCATGTGATACACCTAAATGAGAAACCACTTAGTCACTTTTACTTTTGACTGGTCCAAGTCTGTTGTTCATATAAGGTTAAAATTACTTAATTAATGCCGGTAACAGCCAGCCAGATGGTCAATAATATTTGAATATTTACTGTGAAGTATGATGTAATGTAGGAGGAAAAAAAAAGAGACAAAAGCGAAAGCGGAACCAAAGGCCGGTTACCGTTGTACCGCGGTGCCCACAGGTGGGGGACCCCTCCCTCTTCTCTCAGACAGAGATTTGGAGAAGAAATGGCGGTTCGCTCCTTCACTGATGCACTTCATAATGCTTGTTTTCCAGGTGGGTACACGGTAAAACTTACAAAAAAACCATTTCCTCCTGAAGTGTAAAGTGATGTGCTGTAGGTGTAATGTCTCCGTTGTGAAGTTTTTTTAAGTGTGTAACCGGGCTAATGAGTCGCGTTTATAATCGCGGAGTATGAGCATTGTAAACAATGGCGCTAGCGGCCATTTAGCATGTTAGCACTGTGACTGTATTTGTGTGATTCTGTGTGCTGGTGTTTTCACTCCCTGCCATGTTTTATTTCGGTTTCTGAGGCATTCTGACACGTTAGGAAAATACAGTTAAAGATACAGTTTATGTTAAATGAAAAGTCTACTCTTAATAACGTGGATGGAGATTTCTTTGAAGTTATATGGATGTCCGGTCTGTGTTTAAGGACACGTTGAATGATTTTCCCTGTGTGTGTTGTTTCATGTTTTGACTCTAAAGTCACGTAATTTAAAAGCCAAAGAGGGTTTATGATTTACAGTATTACATTAATAAGAATATGGATTTCTTGAGTTGAAGACGGATATAGATCCCTATAGATTAAAACATGATTTATTTTTCTGATATTATTGCACTTAAGAGAAAGTAAGATTTATTTTTATAAATACATGATCATTTCTGTGAATGTGTGTGAATGAGATGTTGCCTATGGATTAGGTAAAGAGCAGAGACAATAGTGTCAATGTATTTAAACTGAAGCATATACTATACAGGGGAATGTTTATTGTTGTATATGGTTTTACACTGTGATTTGTGTAATAAAGCAGACAGAGATTTGGAGAAGAAGTGGCGGTTCGCTCCTTCACTGATGCACTTCATAATGCTTGTTTTCCAGGATCACATCCAGGACGGTGGAGAGCAGTGAGCCCGAGTTAAAAATTCATTTGTTACTGCAGTTACTTAGCTTTTTGAAACTCGTAACAAACTGTGGGGGCTCGTCCGGGATCTCTCCTCATCACAACCATCGGAGGAGCAGGTCCAGAGATATTAGAACCACGCAACCAAGGCGACAAGACGCTGCTGCAGGCCGGGAGTCAACCCGTGGGTGTCCAAGGAGGGAGACCAAGGAGACAAGGGATCCTCATCTCGCTTAGGAGCCGCACTGCTGATCCTGAGGCTGACGCACGCTAGTCACCGGTGAGCCACATCCCTGACCCTGAGACCAGCGCACGCTACTTACCAGAGGGCTACAACGCTGATCCTGTGGTCGTCGCACACCAGAACCAGGGGATCTCACCTGTGATCCGGAGGTCGACACGCATACACACGCACACACACCATTCATCAAGTCACCACCCTACTGATTTACTGAACTAAATAAAAGGTGACACCAGGACCACACACCATGTCAACAGCTCGCAAAGAATTAGTATGGAACATAAAAAAAAAACTATTCAGACTCTCGAGCAACGAAATCTATCAGGTTGCAAAAGACATTGCAACCGATACTGAACACGAAAAAGAGCTGAACCCAAAGAATGAAGAAGGCTGCATGGAGTATGTCGTCTCCTACATGCACTCTGACACCTTACTAGGACTTGAGGATGAAGGTATGAGTCAGTTGTTGGTTTTAAATGATTTGATATGTACAGTGATGAATGCTGATGCTTCTGCTAACTTTCCAGTTGGTGCATTGAGTGATGGTAACACACAGGTTACACCTAGTCACAGTCCATCCACCACAATCCCAAACTCTGCATCACAACCTCATTCTCACACTAATAGCACAGTCGTGCAAACACAACCCCATCCCCACATTCATACCAATACAACAACACAGTCAGTAGAAGAACTGAGACAAGTGTGTGAAGAGCTGGGTGAGAGACTGCGGCGATGTGAATCTACAGCGACCCCACCAACCACAGCTTACCCCCACCAAGGTGAGTCAGAGTCACACTGTATGCCACAGATGATCTCAGAGAGACCAGTAGCGCTGAAGGACCTCTCCTACCTGCAACGCAGAGACTTCAAAGTACATGGTGGTCAGGTTGGAGATCAGAGCTCTGATTTAAATTACAACAACATCAGTAAACAAATCGACGAGGGGATGAGAGAGGGCTTCACAGAGGCAGAGGTGGTCAGAGGGGTGTTGAGGATCATCAAACCAGGGGCCTTTAAGGATATGCTGGTAAATAAAGACTCAATCACAGTATCTGAGCTTAAAGGTTTCCTCAGGTCCCATCTCGGTGAGAAAGCAACAACTGAAATGTTCCAAGAACTCATGTGCGCCAGACAATCAGACCAAGAATCACCTCAGCAGTTTTTGTACCGCATGATTGGGCTCAAGCAGAAACTCCTTTTTCAGTCTCGACAGTCTAGTACAGATATTTCCTATGATCCTAAGACCATCCAAGAAGTCTTTCTCCACACTGTCTATCAAGGATTCGGAACAAAATATGCTGACCTCCGGCAGAGACTGAGACCTTTAATTTCAAACAGCCTGGTCACAGATGAGGAAATCCTCAGTCAGGTCATGAAAATAATAAGCGATGAGAATGAGCATCAGCGCAGACTGGGCCAACCCCCCCGACAAAAGACAACACAAGCGCACAGTGCCAAGGTCGAGACAGGAGACTGTAACAACAACGACAAATCATGGGATAAAGCAACAGACAATAAAAATCTCCAGACAATTCAACAGCTCAGTGCTCAGGTGGAGACCTTAACACACATGGTGGCTTCTTTGATGGATCAGTGTACAGTAAATGCTCAAGTGTCTTACCCTCTAACTATGCCAGCTCACATGCAGTCACACTCTCCTTCTTCTCAGCCACCCCCCAGCAGACCTGCCCAACCACAGTTGAGACAACCCGCAGTCCAGGTGAGAGGGAAAACAGCTCGTTGTCCAAAATGTACTGAGCAGAACCTACAGGAGTGTAACCACTGTTTCGTGTGTGGAGAAGCAGGACACAGAGCAGTGGGATGTTTAAAGCGAGTCAAGGTGCAGGGAAACGGGGCTCGGTCTCTGTGGAGGGACACTCAGAGACCAGTGAACAGCTTCAGTCCCAAACAATAGGCCGCTCTCCCAATCAAACGACAAGACACTTCAAGCAGAACAAACAACAAAATCCACACACACTTACCTGCCAGAGTAACGTCACCTGCAAAGCACCCCTAGTTGGAAAGAAAAGTCTGCTGAAATGTTTGATTGGCGGTTACCCAGC
This sequence comes from Sciaenops ocellatus, assembly GCA_033000465.1. Taxonomy (NCBI): domain Eukaryota; kingdom Metazoa; phylum Chordata; class Actinopteri; family Sciaenidae; genus Sciaenops; species Sciaenops ocellatus. The sequence continues at coordinate 23,273,103 of CP136871.1, read as the reverse complement.
AACAGTCCTGTTTGACTCAGGTTCGCAGGTGAGCATAATCGACCAACAATGGGCTGACACACACATTCCTAATTATACAGTGAGACCTCTTTCTGAGCTCTTAGAGGAAGGACTGGGTGTCTATGCAGTCACTGGCCACGTCGTCCCGTATAACGGATGGGTTGAGCTCACTGTCAATCTCGCAGGGAATGATGACCCCAGTCTCACCATACAGGCCCCTTTCCTAGTCAGCCAGCTGCCACTACCCCAGCCACTCCTAGGAGCCAATGTACTGGAGGAGATCATCAGGAGGAAGGAGTCTTCTGGTGATGCAGTTGCCACAGTAATCAGCCTTCTCCGTAGTGCATTTGGAATAGAGGAAGAACAGGTGGAGGCCATTGTGAATTTCATCCAGGTGCCCCCTAGGACATACTGTGATCCAGTCACTATAAGAGTGGGCAAAGACCACGCCCTCATCCCTCCCGGTCGAACAGTCCATGTGTGGTGTAGGGTACCCCCAAACTTTGATGTCTCTGACCCCCTTGTTCTATACGAACCTGCTGAGGAGAGCACAGCTTTGGGACAGTTGAGTGTAGGAGAAGGCCTCTTGGAAGTCAATAACATCCGACGGCCTTATGTTAAAGTGCCTATCTCCAATCACTCAAGACATGAGGTCACCCTGCCAAAGAGAACCGCCCTGGGAACCATCCAACCTGTCGTCAAGGTCCTTGAGACCGATGCACCAGAGTTACATCAGGCTGATGCTACATCAAGAAAGCTGACAACAGTCGAGGTTAATGGCATCACTTCTCCCAGCACTTCCCCACCCGAGTCCTGGCTTCCTCCTGTTGATATCAGTCACCTGAGCCCTGAACAGCAAGAGGCGGTGAAGGAAGTGCTCTATGAGGAATGTGGAGCATTCTCCCGCAGTAGCGACGACATAGGGTGCATTCCTTCCCTACAGATGGAGATCAGGACAAAGGATGACATCCCAGTTCAGCGGGCCTACGCCTCCATCCCAAAACCACTCTACAGGGAAGTTAAGGAGTACATCCAGGAGCTGTTGGTTAAAGGATGGATCATGAAGTCCCAGTCACCGTATGCAGCTCCTGTCATCTGTGTTAGAAAGAAGGATGGATCCTTACGCCTGTGTGTTGATTACCGGCTCCTCAACAATAAAACTGTGCCGGACCGTCACCCTCTTCCTAGGATCCAGGACCTCACCGACTCCCTGGGAGGATATACCTGGTTTTCGATCCTCGATCAGGGGAAAGCTTACCACCAAGGCTTCATCGCCGAAGGATCAAGGTACCTGACTGCATTCATAACACCATGGGGGCTCTACGAGTGGGTACGGATACCCTTTGGGTTGTCGAACGCGCCAGCTGCTTTTCAAAGGAGCATGGAAGGGATGCTCGATACGCTGAGAGATGAGTGTTGCATCCCCTACCTCGACGACGTGTTGTGCTTCTCCAGGTCCTTTGATGAGCATGTGCAGGTTCTACGCAGAGTCCTCCAGGCCTTGCAACGCCACGGGGTAAAGCTGAAGCCGGAGAAATGCGAGCTCTTCCGCAAAGAAGTCCGCTACGTCGGCCGGTTGGTGTCAGCAGAAGGAGAAAAAAGGAACCCAAAGACCTTCAAGCAGTGCGGGCACTGAAACACAAGACCCCACAGACAGTTGGTGACGTCAGGCAGTTGCTTGGGTTTCTGAGCTATTATCGAACATACGTGCAGGATTTCTCACGTATAGCCAAGCCCCTGTACGACCTTCTCCAGTCAAAGCCTGACACCCCTCAGCTCAAGCCGCCACGAGGAAAAACGAAAGGCCATCAGCCGTCCTCCCGAGCCCCGGTAGAGTGGACTGTACAACACCAACAGATCCTTGAACAGCTTGTGGACAGGCTGACCAAGCCCCCAGTACTGGCATACCCTGATTTCAACCGCCCCTTCACACTCCACACCGACGCCTCTCAAAAAGGTCTCGGTGCAGTTCTTTATCAGAACCAGGAAGGAAAGATGAGGGTGATTGGATATGGGTCACGCACACTAACACCAGCGGAACAAAATTATCACCTACACAGCGGAAAGCTTGAATTCCTTGCATTGAAGTGGGCGGTATGTGATAAGTTCCGGGACTACCTGTTCTACGCACCACATTTCACAGTATTTACGGACAATAATCCCCTCACATATATCCTGAGTACTGCGAAGCTCAACGCAGTGGGGCACCGATGGGTGGGGCAGCTGGCCGATTTCCACTTTGACATCAAATACCGGCCCGGCAAAATCAACATCGATGCTGACACCTTATCACGCCTGCCCCTGGACATCGACACCTTCATGGCTGAGTGTTCGGAGGAGTTATCGGAGGAGGCAGTATGTGCTGTATGGGAAGGAAGCCGGAGAGCACAACAAGGGGATGTGGCCTGGGTGGCAGCCCTCAACTTAACATCCCAAAGCCAACCTCACATCGAGCCTCTGCAGGAAATCAGTCATGATGAGCTGGTGAGGGAACAAAGGAAAGACCCCACTATTGGAAAAGTTATGGAGCTGAAGGAAAACGACACAACACTAACAGAGGATGACAGAGGGAGAGTTGACACACACACAAGGAGGCTGTTAAGAGAGTGGAGCAGATTACACATAGAGGATGGCCTTCTCTACAGGAAGAGTGCAGGTCGACAGCAGCTGGTCCCGCCCGCCGCCTACAAACAAACAGTACTCACCCAGCTACATAACAACATGAGTCACGTCGGTGTTGAGAAAGTTCTGAGCCTAGCGAGGGAGCGGTTCTACTGGCCTTTCATGAAAAGCGAGATAGAAGAATACGTGACCAGAAAGTGCTCCTGCATTAAACAGAAGAAGCCAGCCACACATGAAAGAGCACCAATGGGAAGTATTACATCAAATTCGCCCCTCGAGCTGGTGTGCATCGATTTCCTTCACCTGGAGACCTGTAGGGGTGGATACGAGTATATCCTGGTAGTGGTTGACCACTTCACCAGATTCGCGCAAGCCTACCCCACCAGGAACAAGGCTGGTAAGACGGCTGCGGACCGGCTCTTCAACGATTTCATCCCCAGATTTGGATACCCGGCCAAACTCCACCATGACCAGGGTCGAGAGTTTGAGAATGAACTCTTCAGAGCTCTCAGACAGTTAGCTGGCGTGGCCCACTCGAGAACCTCCCCGTACCACCCCCAGGGTAATCCTGCAGAAAGACTCAATCGCACACTACTGCAGATGCTCCGGACTCTGGGAGAAAAGGAGAAGGAGAATTGGAAGGACCACCTGTCCCATGTCCTCCATGCATACAATTGTACAAAGCACGAGGCCACAGGGTTCTCCCCGTACTATTTGTTGTATGGTCGACATCCTCGCCTCCCTGTTGATATCCTCTTCGGCCTCACAACGGAGGAGAGAACTGAAACCAATGGACCAAGAGGATATGCTGAGAAATGGGCAGGAAAAATGATTGAGGCATATCGAATAGCAAATGCAAACAGCCGACAGTCCAGCTCAAAAGGAAAGGCACACTATGATAAAAAGAGCAGGGGTGTAGTTCTCCAGCCTGGGGACAGAGTTCTCGTACGCAATCTCAGTGAACGAGGGGGCCCTGGAAAGCTTAGACCGTACTGGGAGCAGCTCATCTACATCGTGAGAGAACAGGTTGGAGATAACCCGGTTTACAAAGTGAGCCCTGAGGCGGGAGGTCGACCAGTTCGCACTCTGCACAGGAACCTCCTGTTACAAGTCAACGACCTACCTGTAGGGCCTCTCCGGAGCCCGACCACCACCAGAGCTGGGTCACAAAAGAGAACTAAGAGAACCTCACACACCCCAAAATCCACACATGAGACACAGACCCCAGATATAAGTGACTCTGAGGAAGAGGAAGGCGTGCCTCGTTACTGGTTGCGAATACCTGTGGAGAAACCAAGAGCTGAGAGTCACTTACCTGATTCACATGTTGCTTCTAACCTTCAAAACAGATCTGAGCGGGACGAGACCTACCTGGGGAAAACAACTCACGCAGAACTTGAACAGGAAAGAGAGAGTGTCAGAGGTGAGGAGCAGGGGGCCTCCAGTGAGGATGAACATGACATGGAGCCGCCTCAGTCTACAGCCGTCCAAGAGGAACTGCACACAGTCCATCAGGAGGACAATGTTCCCCCACCACAACCTGAACATCAGATCCCGCTGAGACAGTCCACAAGAGAAAGACGGCCAGGTTATGTGTTCACTTATCCCTCCTTGGGTCGGCCCGCCTATCAGCCACGCTCCACTGTAGGTGCAGTTGGAATCCAGCCAGTGCAGTGCTCTCACCAGTGTCTCTGTCCACCATACTTCCATCCCCTCCAACCCCCGTCCATCGCCCCATACCCATACCTACCTGTCATGTACCCAGCCCACTGTGGATGAGACGCCATGAAAGACATTCCATACTCACCTGAAGAGACTTTGAACACTACATACACCATACATGTCATACTTACCTGGACCACTCCTACATTATAGATTTCACACTTACCTGAATCATACACACCATACATGTCATACTTACTTGCTGGGACACACATACATTGCATACTCACCTGAGCAGGTCCGAAACACGCACACTATACATTTCACACTTTATGGGACCTAAAGGATGTACTCATTGAAAGTTTGAATGTGTTTTGGAAAGAAATGTTTGAAAGTTCAGAGTGAAATCCTTCCGAGTATCTTGTGTCAGGAGCCACATTTATTTGTTGGGGAGTGTGTGATACACCTAAATGAGAAACCACTTAGTCACTTTTACTTTTGACTGGTCCAAGTCTGTTGTTCATATAAGGTTAAAATTACTTAATTAATGCCGGTAACAGCCAGCCAGATGGTCAATAATATTTGAATATTTACTGTGAAGTATGATGTAATGTAGGAGGAAAAAAAAAGAGACAAAAGCGAAAGCGGAACCAAAGGCTGGTTACCGTTGTACCGCGGTGCCCACAGGTGGGGGACCCCTCCCTCTTCTCTCAGACAGAGATTTGGAGAAGAAATGGCGGTTCGCTCCTTCACTGATGCACTTCATAATGCTTGTTTTCCAGGTGGGTACACGGTAAAACTTACAAAAAAACCATTTCCTCCTGAAGTGTAAAGTGATGTGCTGTAGGTGTAATGTCTCCGTTGTGAAGTTTTTTTAAGTGTGTAACCGGGCTAATGAGTCGCGTTTATAATCGCGGAGTATGAGCATTGTAAACAATGGCGCTAGCGGCCATTTAGCATGTTAGCACTGTGACTGTATTTGTGTGATTCTGTGTGCTGGTGTTTTCACTCCCTGCCATGTTTTATTTCGGTTTCTGAGGCATTCTGACACGTTAGGAAAATACAGTTAAAGATACAGTTTATGTTAAATGAAAAGTCTACTCTTAATAACGTGGATGGAGATTTCTTTGAAGTTATATGGATGTCCGGTCTGTGTTTAAGGACACGTTGAATGATTTTCCCTGTGTGTGTTGTTTCATGTTTTGACTCTAAAGTCACGTAATTTAAAAGCCAAAGAGGGTTTATGATTTACAGTATTACATTAATAAGAATATGGATTTCTTGAGTTGAAGACGGATATAGATCCCTATAGATTAAAACATGATTTATTTTTCTGATATTATTGCACTTAAGAGAAAGTAAGATTTATTTTTATAAATACATGATCATTTCTGTGAATGTGTGTGAATGAGATGTTGCCTATGGATTAGGTAAAGAGCAGAGACAATAGTGTCAATGTATTTAAACTGAAGCATATACTATACAGGGGAATGTTTATTGTTGTATATGGTTTTACACTGTGATTTGTGTAATAAAGCAGACAGAGATTTGGAGAAGAAATGGCGGTTCGCTCCTTCACTGATGCACTTCATAATGCTTGTTTTCCAGGATCACATCCAGGACGGTGGAGAGCAGTGAGCCCGAGTTAAAAATTCATTTGTTACTGCAGTTACTTAGCTTTTTGAAACTCGTAACATCCACACTTTCCATATGGTCTCCAAAGTTGAACTTGAAGCCTTAAGTTTGGCACAAGTTTTACGGTAGGCCATGTACGGCAAAGACGTGGATCATCTGTGAACCTAATGACACATGGGTGCTCAAACAAGCCATCTGTAATGGCACTTACTTGTCACTCAAAGCGTAACTTTGAGCCTTAATAGCATTTAAACGGGTGAGTAAAAAAAAAAAATTCACCCCTGTACAGTTGTCACGTATGATGAAATTAGCTATAGAGACCAAAACCATTGTCTGAACCAGGCTGTAAACATGTTTATTTTTGCTGTAAAATAGGCATTTTAATATGGACACTTACGGAGATTGACTCACTTTCGCAGCCTGTGTCAAGCGGCCGCTCGAGGAATTACAGTTTTTATTTTTTTCTGTCTTTTTGGCTGACATTATGTCATTGTTTTGTCAAGATGTGATATTACAATAACATTAGATCGTCACAGTAATACGAGAGGCAAGACAAAAGCCCTGAGTTTGATTCAAAACTATGCCGAGGCCTCCTATTCACTGCTGTTTCATCAGCTGAGTGTCTCTCAGTCTTTTCTTCCTGCTGTTATGAATCATTTGTAACCCGTCTGTCAACAGCTGATGTATGCATAAAGATTTAATCACAGCAGTTGACTCCTAAAGTGATGATTGTGATTCTGTTTACAAAATTAATGAGTAAACCATTTCACACATAATGCTGCCAAACATATGCAGCTCCAACACCAACAGTTTATTTATGAAGTTGGACTCCGCTCTGATTGATTTATTCATACAGTTGTTTTAAATTTATTCTGAGTTAATTAATGTCAGTTAACTGTCAGTCACAGAGAGCTAAGATCAGGGGCTGTAGGTTAACAAAGGAGACACATTTCAACTGTATTCACTTTGACTGTGACTGTCTGCAGCGTCGCGCTGCAACGTTATCGGTTATCAATTAGTTTTTGACTGTGTCACAGACCTGTGTTGTCATTTTGAGACTTGGTTTTTAAAGTTTCGTCAACATGTGAGGACACGTCTGACACGGATAATCTCCTGTTGTGTGCTACATGTGTGAAACAATGACTCCTGTCTGCACATTGTCTGGAGTATATTTGTGTAAACGGCTTTATTCATTGTCTCTTCTGGCAGCAGCACAGCCTCTCTCCCTCCCCTCTGGCACCGTGAGTTACTATGGTTACGGAGATGCCCTGAAACTTTATAATAATTCTTAATAAAATCATGAATGTAGCCTGATTGTTCCTCTGCTGAAATCTTGTATTGTAACATAATTGTAAGTGACAAATCTAGCCCCTCCCTCATGTGTGCAAATCATCATCATAGTTATCCTCACTCTCATTTATTAGACAGGTCCTCTGGTTAAAATCTTCATTTGGCTGCAAACGTGTCAGACGATGAACTGTCTTTGTAGCCTTCAGTAAATATTCAGTTAACATGTGACCACAGCACCTCTGACATAATAAATGAGAAAAGTCTGACAAACAAAATAGCTCAGATAAGAACTCTTTTCCTCTCTTATATTTCTAGTTTAATGACTAAGTTTGTTTTCTGGACAAATGATTCTGCAGGATCCACAGTGTGTGAACAATTTATTGTTTCCTTCATTTACTTTTTACATAATGTTACTGTTGTTTTCCGTTTGCCAAACCTCAAAGAGGGTTATCGGTGTGTGCGATTTGTTGACTGTGCAAGTTTTTTAGGGCCACAAACGAAATCTTGCTTAAGGCCACTAAAAGCCTAGGGCCGGCTCTGTATATATATTTACATATTTAACAGCATGGCGGCTTTGATTGACAGGTAGTTGTTGTTACTGCAGCTAGCACTATGAGCTGTGATCTTTTGTCTACCTTCAAGTGAACGCAGCCAGACTCTGGACTGAACGCAACCTCCGAAAGCAACGGTTTTCTTGTTGGGTTTGGCTTACACACAAAAGACAACGAGCTGATCTTCAGTTGACGGTTAAATCAGCACTGAGGAGACCACAGACAATCTCCTCATACATAGAAAGATAAAGCCTTAATATACTCTTGGCGCACTTCACATCTGGAAACCCTTTACATTTCTGTGGACCTCCTCCATTGTTACTCTAATCAGCATTTAGGGTCCCTTAAACGCTTATACATTACATATCACATTCACCTATTCACACACAAACTCAGGAGCTATCTGGTACATCAGAGGGAAAACCAGCAAATACATTCTGTATAAAATATGATCCTGTTTCACCAAAATCACTGAATAAAGTTAGATTTTTGTACAATAATCCATACTTTGTTTACGGAGTTTCTGCCCCCTATTTTTTGGAGCAAGGAATTATACACAATTCATCAAAACAATCTGACAGCATTTCAATAGGTAAGAAAAGAGTTGATATCAAACACTGTATGCTTGTATTGTATGGATCATTTGAGATGTGACTTAATAACTTTAATGTGGATAACTCCCACAGATTCAAATATCTCACATGCACTTTTAAGTCTAAACATTAATTAGCATATTCTGGAACACTGGAATGAACTATGTCATAACATTCTGTTCCACCACTGCATAAGAAGGAGACACTTGTTGGATCTGCATTCACCCGTGACTCTGAAGTGTCTGAAACTACTTTAACGTTGTAATAGTTAAAGAATCTAAACAGAAGATGAAGACTCGCAGTTTTTATGCTCGAGGTAAGTGAGAAATCCAGTCAAAAACCTGCAGTCACTTGTGTTAATGCGTGAGCACTAATTCATAGTTAGCTTCCTGCTGTTGAGACATTTTTCTTACCCTGATAAAGTGTCTGTGATCTGTGTCTGTACTGTGAGATGATAAAAACTTTCAAACAGTTGGTCAGTTTACTACAGTTCACATCAAACTGAAGTTTCAATGTGTTTTTCTCAATTGTAGAGGCCAACTGCAGCACAGCACAACAAAGTGCAGAACCTGCATTGGATGGCAGGACAAAGAAAGCTAAAAGGAAGGCCAGTCCTGACAGGAGCAGCCCCAGAAAACGCACAAGGGTGCAAAAGTCTGAACCCCAGACTGCCTCTGGCGAGAATCTCTGCAAGAGAGTTCTGAAGAGGAAGGTCAGAGAAGATGACGAGGGACCATCAGCCCAAACACAAAAGAAGAGGAACGTCCGGAATGACACTGAGTCTGCATCCTCCTCAGTGTGCACTGACAGAGGTAGGCTGATCATGTAAAATTACTGATTTTTCGGGTTAAATAAGTGTAACATTAAATATCAGTCTCTAGAACAACAATGTTCAGATTTAGTAGGTTCATATTTACAGAAAGAACAGAAATGTCCATTAACTGGGGCATTGATACATTGATTTCAATAGACTTCAGTTCACTCGTATCACAAAGAAAAACCTTCACTCTAGTGGTATCTAGTGGCAGATCTTTTATCCAGGTTTTGAGATATCTGTCTCTGAGATTGTTGCCTTCACCTCAGTGTTGTGAAGGTGAATGGAAGTTCATTTTTGGTGCTCACACCATCAACCTTTCCAAAAACAGTGCGCTGGATAGAGACACGCATTTCGCTAAAATGATAAACTGTTCCTTTAACTAAGACGTTAGTGCCTGTGACTGTCATCTAGCTGATGTTCCTCCGGGTTTTTCTCATCTGTAGAAACCAACAAGAGCAAGAGAGAGAGAAAGACGAAAATGGACCCAAAATCTAAATTCGAGGCCAAATATCAACAGGGGAAAGAACTCGGACAAGGAGGATGTGGATTGGTATTTGCTGGCTATCGCAAAACAGATCATTTACCTGTATGTGTGACACACACTCTCACACACACTCACACAGTTATGTCTGGAAGTGCTAACCAAATTCCTGTTTGTGTCTTGCAGGTTGCGATCAAACACATTCCAAAGGACAAAATATTCTGCACTCATAAGGTAAGTGAGCAACACCAAAAGTGTAAACGTGTTGTATTTATCACTGCACTCACTTATGAAATGTATTATTGATGAATTATGATGAATCAGAAGTTTCTCTTCCTCATCTTCCAATTTGTTGTGATGTTTCAGGACAACAATGGACAGAAAGTTGCAGCAGAGGTCGCGATTATGCTGAAACTCGCGACTGAAGGAAACAGTTCAGTGGGGATGTCAGCACCCGTGTCTTTACTGGACTGGTATGACCTGGACAAGGAGCTGATCCTGGTGCTGGAGAGACCAGACCCCTCAGAAGACCTATTGAAGTACATTAGGACTCGGGGAAAATTGCTAGATGAGGAGGAGGCCAAGGTAAGCTGCTAGAGGATCTTAGTGGATGTGCATGTGTTTAAGGCCTTTTTCACTACAGGAGCTTAACATATAGCCATTGTCAAAGATATATACAAAATATACATTGGAAACACAAAGCAGAACCTAGAACCAAAGTGTTCTTAAAACTTTTCTGCCATTGCCATGTTATGGGTAATGTTCCTGAAGCAGAAAAATTTAGGCCATGTTGGCAGAACCCTAAGTGGAACTGAAGTCTCTGGCTTAAAGCAATTTTCTTTGAAATTTAGTCCTTATTTTCCATTTCTTATTTGGCCAATATTTCTATTGATTATGTTAACACTGTACTCAAAGTAAAATTGCTGAAATTTGGGAACATGGTGGTGTCACTACAGAGAAGTCTGAAACAGGCAGTGTAGGTAATGAGACGGGTTGTAAACAGAGCTGAAACTCTTCACTATTTCAGTATTTCAGTTATAGGCTTGAAAGGTGTCTGTAGAAACTTGAGTATTGCAGCTCTCATCAGCATTGTATCACAGCAGTTAACCCAGAGTACCAACCATGAAAAAATGTCAAACCACCGTCAAGTTCCTCTCCCCTCTCTCTCTTTCAGATCATAATGCAACAGTTAGTTGAGGCAGCAAAACATCTTGAGGACAATTCCATCTTTCACCGGGATATCAAGCCTGAAAATATCCTGATTGAGACCAGCTCAGATGTACCACGTGTTCGCCTCATTGACTTTGGGCTGAGCTGTTTCTTTAACAAAGACTCATTTTACCACGTCTTCTATGGTAAGAAGTCAACTTTCTACTCCTGCTCTTCACAAATGTTCTGTGACTTTTACATTCAAACAAAGCTTCTCCTCATCCTTGTCTTATTATTCTTTCTGTGTATTTTAGGTACCTCTGCTCACATCCCTCCAGAGTGGTACAATACTTCTATCTACAGGCCTGGCCCCACCACAGTTTGGCAAATGGGTGTGGTCCTGTTTGAAATGCTCCACGATTCATTTGAGACCAAGAAGTTCTTCAGAGATGAGCTGAATATTAAATACAACCGGTCCAATGGTAAGAAAAAAATCAGAGACACAAATCTCTCAGCAGACACAAGCCTGTTCATTCTGATGGATCACTGTAGCCGTTGTCTCCACCTTTCTTGTCCATCTTTCTCAACAGATTGCATGGATTTCTTGCAAATGTGTTTGGATGAGGACCCTGAGCAGCGGCCAACCTTAGAGCAGCTCAGGCGCCACCCATGGCTCAATTAACCAGCCTCGGTCACTTTTGGGGATAATATGTAAATTTATATTATGTATGCATGTTCTATGTGGGGTTTTCTCCTGGTGCTCTGGTTCCCCCCACAATGAACTCTAACACAAAAAAAACCTGTAGACCCCATCAGCCATTACCTCATACACATTTGACAACAACTCATCACTCCAATGCTCGCTCCAGTCCAAGTGCCACTTGAGACCGAGAAGTTCCTCTGAAACAAGGTGAGTCACAACAACAAGCTGAGTAAACACTTAAATCTCTCAGCAGACACAAGCCTGTTCACTTTAGTTCACATTCTGATGGATCACTGTAGCTGTCGCCTCCACCTTTCTTGTCCATCTTTCTCAGCAGACTGTCCGGATTTCTTGTGAACGTGTTTGGAAGATCCTGAGAAGCGGCGCAACCTGCAGCAGCTGAAGCTTCACCCTTGGCTCAGATAAACCAGCACTTCACACACAAACACACACAAGTTATATTACTTTCCTGAAGACTGACCTTAACTGGTCTTTAGTCTGAAAGTCAGAAAAGACACACACACTTGAAACACAGACCTCCTGCTACACAAGTGCTAATTCTGCTCTCCCTCTCTCTCTCTTTCACAGGAAGACATGGGCAGCACAGTGGTGCAGTGGTTAGCACTGTAACCTCACAGCAAGAAGGTTCTGGGTTCTAACCTCGGGCCTTTCTGTGTGGAGTTTGCATGTTCTCCCCATGTCTGCGTGGGTTTTCTCCCGGTGCTCGGGTTTCCCCCACACTAAAACGAATATATACTGTTTAATTGGTGAATCCACTCTGCAGGTTCTATCTCTTTGTGTCAGCTCTGTGATGACCTTGTAAGTGGTTATGAATGGATGAATACTCCAACTGGATTATTCATCCATTCATAACCTCTTTGGTTCGGTCAGGGGCTGCCACTGATGTAGACCTGTAGAGCCCAATTAGTCATTATGTCATATTAGCCCATTAAAATCATTACACTTAGGACAATTTAAAAAAAAAAAAAAAAAAAAAACTTAATTCAAACCAAATGATTTAATCTTTTCTTAAGACCACATACAAATTTTTTTCACCGAATACTGACTTACATATTTAATCAACTTCCAGGCTTTTGTCTCTGTTACAGTGAAAGACACATCTTAAAAAGTATTGAGAGAAAGGATATTGAAATAATAAACAGTTCACATTATAATTATATAATTATAAATGAATCAGGGTTTGTAAATTAAAGTCCTTTTAAGTGATTTTCATCCAACATTTCAAGCCTGATTAAAAATGTTTTGCTAATTTCCTCTTTCACAAAGAAAGACATCTTAGCTTAAAATAATAAAGACTAGAAGGCAGCAATTCCCATAAAGTGCTTTAAATGTTATCAGAAAACTTAAAATCAATCAGACTCTTAGACTGAACTGATCAAACGTGACAGACAGAGGTGATCTCATTCAGTCACTCTATAGGGACTTTAAGGTCTGTCTGGTGGAAGCAGATTATGATGGATGATAATGGTGGACACAAAGCTGCTTCAAAACCTGGGAGAACATGTGGGAACAGAAATTTGAACCCTTGTTAGACTGGATACATTTTGGAATGCCAAATATAGAAATTAATTGTGAAAGGGCCCGCACAACACACCTAGTTGTTATCATGTGCAGAGAATATGCAGCTGCATAATGATTACTCTGGCAGATGACAGTCAAAAGATAACTAGTGCTTGACTTTAAGGGAGGAAAAGGACCCACACAATGGATAATCAAATGGCTGGCTGATCGAAGAAATGGGACAGTGGCACAGGTTTTAATGTCTGGTTAGATTTGTCAGTCAGCTGGCACGCATGGCAGGTTTTGATAAGTTTTTCATAAAGAAAAAAAAATATTTCCTCATCTGATGCCAAAAAATGTCTCAAACTATGATATGCTGAACTGCCAGTTTCTGACTCTGGAAAAAGGAAAACTCTAGCCTGAATAAAAGAATCAAAAATGCTGTCCCCTTAAAATTGTCACCAACTTTAACTTTACTTTCACTTTTGGATATAAGTGGGGGCGGCCGTGGCTCAGTGGTAGAGTGGGTTGATTGGTGGTTCGATTCCCGCTCTCGCTGCTTGAAAATTGGAAGGTGAACTGACAGCCACGGCAGAGGTGCCCTTGAGCAAGGCATCTGCTGCCCACCGCTCCAGTATATATGTGTATGTGTCCTGTGCATGTGTGTTCCGACAGGTGCCAGCTGGATGGGAGAAATGCGGAGAAATAATTTCGTGTGTACAACATGATTAATAAAGTTTCAACTTAAGTCTGGATTTTTAATAACAGGAATGGTGAGAAGGATAATGGGTGCAGGCAACCTCTACCCTCAAGTGTTTATCATGTTTGCTAAAAGACCCCACACTATCAACACTACTGTCCCCATCACCAGGTCTGACCTCTACTCTGTGCGTCAAACATATACTCATCATGGCTCACTGTGGCAACCCGCACAAGAACAGAACTTTTGAATTGCTCAAGCACCATAAGCCCACACAGTCCTTTACAATCATCCACATCTGAAATAGAAATTCCAATTCTGTCAATTTGAATTCATCACGATAAAGTTGAAGCATATTGTTTTTGTTCAAATGATTAACCTGATGTCATTAAGGGCAGAGACAACACAATAGCAGGTGAGAAAACCAGGTGAAAATTAATTTCAAAATAGTGTTCACTCCTTTTTTTAATGTTTCACCAATCACCAATTTCAATATCATAATGATCTGCTGCTTTTGAGGGAGAATAAAAAAAATATTCAACATTCATATTTAGTGTGTGTGTAATCAGTGCAACAAATAGTGAAGGCAATCCCGGTATACGAAAAAAAAACCTCTCTCACTTGGGGTAGAACAAATTACTTTTGTCACAAATAATTACAACTACTGCATCTCCCAAACAAGAGTGCCTATATCCTATTGCTTTTTTCCCCACTAGTGGACACTGTTGTGTAGAAATTGCTGAAGTCAAAGGTCAATGGTCAGGAGGGAAGAAAGTGTTCAGGAGCCTCTAATGTCTTATGCTGTAATATTTATTGACGCTTGGCCAAGGAGAATTAGAGACACTCTCAAAGTTCATCAGAAGTGCCTGAGTCGGTCTCACATTCTGCCCAACTTATCCTGGTGGATAGACTTTAAACCCCAAGATAACACCACAAATACTATACGCCCAGAATTAGTCAAAGAGAATGTTTTTACCCATGGAGGTGTTATTGTCAACATATTCTAGTCTGAAGACACAGATGTCTGTTTTTGCAGATTGGAACGTCAACAGCCAGCTATCTATTATGTCTATGAAGGCAGCAATAGGTCTCTTCGACCCTGGCCACCACAGTGTTGAGATAGGCTGGCACCTCCTGTTCCGAGTCAAAGCCAAACAACTAATACTGTTGAGGACCTCAAGGACCACAACCTTGTGTAACCTAAGGAGAGAAAATTCCATAACAGACACAAAGAAATTACGCTTATGAATTTTAACTGGTACGTACATAAGTAGGTAGAACAATCTAGGTAGAATAGATGTTTTTATATGTCAATTCTTGCACTAAAATTCAGTAACTAAAATCCTCTTTAATTTTCTTGTTTACAGATTCATAGTTCTTTTTATACAGTTTACTAGGGTGACATGTTAATCAAACTCCCAGTTTATTTCAACAGCTTTTTGAGACCAATCGACAGAGATTCTTAGCTTAAGTTTGGGCAAGGGATTGTAGTTAAATGTTAATATTTGTCCATTCATCCATCCATCCATTCTCTTCTGCTTATCTGGGGTCGGGTCACACAGTGGCAGCAGGTTTAGCAAGGCACTCTAGACGCCCTTCTCCCAAGCAACACATTCCACCTCCTCCTGGGACCAGACTAGATGGGCTATATAGTCCCTCCAGTGGGTTCTGGGTCTCCACCCAGTCTCTTCCCAGTTGGAATTGCCCGGAACACCTCTAAAGGGAGGCGCCCAGGGGGTATCCTAATTAAATGCCCAAACCACTTCAGCTGTCTCCTTTTGATGCGAAGGAGCAGCGGCTCTACTCCAAGCTCCCCCCGGATGTATGAGCTTCTTACCCTATCTTTAAGGCTGAGCCCAGCCACCCAGCGGAGGAAGCTCATTTAGGCCACTTGCATCCACGATTTCAATCACCAGTCTGTGATCTGTCTGTGTCCCACGGATGGTGGGCCCACAGGATGGTGGCTCCACGTTGCTTCTTTTGGGGCTGGCCACCAGATGCTTACCGGCAATCTCCCCTCCCGGTTCTGGCTCCAGGAGGGGGGCCACAGTCTCCCTATTGTGGGCCAGGTCCCGCAGCTGATGTTTTTATCCATAGAGGGCTTTTTGAATCGCATTTTGTCTGATTCCTCCCCTGGGACTAGTTTGCCTTGGGACACCCTACTAGGGGCTATTGCCCCAGACAACACAGCCCCCAGGATCACTGAGATACGCAAATCCATGTTGACTGGATCTTTTATTTTATCCTAGTTTTTAACGGTTTGTAAGACGTCCAGAGTATAGTGTTAATGCTGTTGACTGATTTCTCAGTAAAGCCAAACTGCTCCAAGACTTCTCTGCTCTAGTGTGAGCCTTTGGTAAGTCTCCACTCCCAGTTGGTGTCTGTGGTTTGCGATGAAGGGTCCACAAAGTAGCCTCTCTTTTTTTATATCCTCGTATACTTCTGCTTCACTGTTGTAGACGCGGGGTCGACTTTCCCAGTGAATCCTTCGCATGTTTTTGAACTCTGAGGTCTGAGTTTATTATTCACCTCTGTAGGAAAGTCATGTGAAATAGTCACTGCCTTCCCCTCACAAGTGATCTGACCGACAAATCTCTAGGTCGGTGTTTCAGCATGTTGACAGCTCCAATTTGAGAAATGTTTTCAATAAAAGTTGCAAGGGGTTTCCCTCAGTGCCTTCCTTAAAGAAATTCGAAAGAATTATCTTATCTTGTGTGTGTGTGTGTGTGTGTGTGTGTGTGTGTGTCCAAGGACTCTGACTGCTTTAGTGATTTTATTTATGACATTTTAATTCAAGGAGAGAACATAAAGATCAATAGATCAAAGGTGTATGTATGTCTCTGCGTGAGTGTGTGCATGTGTGTGCTGTGGTCCTTTATAATTAATACTTTCAGAGACTGTTTTTTTTTTTTTTTGTTGATATTTTTTTGGCCTTTTCGAGCTTTATTTGATAGAGACAGCTGAAGAGTGACAGGAAATGTGGGGAGAGAGACATGGGGAATGACATGCGGGAAAGAGCCACAGGTCGGACTCGAACCCTGGGCCGCCGCGGCAAGGACAGAGCCCCCGCACATGGGGCGGACGCTCCACCAACCGGGCCAAACGACATCCCGCTTCAGAGACTGTTCCTAGCTGTGAAAGTACACACACGCACATACACACGCAGTTCTCCTCCCTCCAGTTTATTGACCTCAGTGTGGTGAACTGCTCACACACCCCTTTTCTTCTTCCTCCTCCAGAAATAACAGCATGTAAAGACTCTATCCCAGCACGTATGAGGAACTTGTGAGTATTTAATTCTACTTCTGGAATCAAATTCTCCCAACAGAGGCTGCAGAATCCTCACTGATACAAACTCAATAATTTGCAGCCTCGCACAGTTTTTATTGATTGGTTTACTTCTGCCTCACATATGAAGACCAACTTTTCCATCTTTCCGATTGCTTTGCAGAATTAAAATATTAATAATTTTTTTAATATAAAATCAGATGTTTTCAAACTGTGAGCCTCCCCAGGGGAACATGGGAGGATGAAGGGGTTGCAGAACGAGGCACATGAACCAAAGATACTACATGTGTAGAAAGGGACTGGTGTATGCAGGTTTTTCTGAAAACAACAGGAAGTTAGTTACTATAGTTATTCTTTTGGCTGCATATCAACATGTAAGTAGTGAACAGAGCTTCCAGGTCTGTGTAGTGACGCCAATGCGGAAGTGTCAAACCTGCATTCATGCTAATGGCCAGCTGGGGGCAATTTCATCAGCAACAAGTCAGATTATATTGACTGTTACGGAGAGATGACTCTTCAGTACTTCTCAGTTGATTTAAGACCTCAGTTTTCTCATGAGTTTAGACCAGGGATGTCCAAAGTACGGCCTGGGGGCCAGTCACGGCCCGCGGTCAGATTTTATGCAGCCTGAAGCTTCATTTTTATAATATATTATTTATGGCCTGCTAGGATTGTCAGAGACTGTATGGCTGGAAGATTTGTCTTTTTTGGTTGACATAATGACGCATTTGAATGCGCTAGACGTTAACCTCTGAGGACATAACTGCTGATGTTATATATCTGTAGATGTAAAACAAAATATTACTTTCTGAATGATCTTGTGAAAGAGAAGAGCAAGAGTGATATGTTTTAAACTTATATGTTAACAGACTTTGCATTACTCATAATAAGTCATGTTTAAAATGAACATGAGGTTCAGATTTGTATCAACTTCATTCAGGTTTAACGTATTCCTTACAATTTATTCTTTGTTATCTGACTCCAGATGTGTACCTAGTTCCTGTGTAGGTGTAATACGAGAATGTTTTTAACCAGCCAGGCTGCCATTTTTTGTTTTTCAACACTTTATATACTGTATAGATACTTTATATACTGATTTTAAGGCTACTCTATATCTGTTCATGTAGACACTTTCCCTTATTGGATCAATGAAGTTTATTTTATTTAGCATTTTATCATTTTTTTTTAAATATTTTATCATTGAATCTCTATCATTGAATCTGTTTACCTGTTAACTCTTCCCTACAGGTGTTTTTAAGTGCAACTTTGCACAAGTGTATATTTACAAAAACAATAAAATTTATCACGTAGGAAATTAAATATCTTGTCTTTTTAATGTATTCAATTCAATATATAAAATCATTGCATTCTGTTTTTACACAGCGTTCCAGCTTTTTTGTAATTAAGGTTTGAAAATGGACAGACTGGTAGTGTTTTAGATAAAACTGTCTCTTTAACCAGCCAGGCAGTAATCAGCATCCCTCCTCTGATCCAACCTGAACAAGTTTTCATTCTCAGTACTTCCTTGAAATAACCAACCATTCAACTCACAGCCTTAAAAATTGAAGACTCTTAAAAAATAAAGGAGCTGAACTGTGTGTTTGTTTGTTTGTTTGTTTGTGTGTGTGTGTGTGTGTGTGTGTGTGTGTGTGTGTGTGTGTGTGTTTGTGTGATAGTACAGTCTCTGTTACTGCTGCTTACACTAATATGGATGATACGTTCAGTTCAAAGCCTGTGTACAGAAACATCATCTTCTCCTTTAACACAAATGTTTGTGAAGAAAGAATTACAAGTTTTAGCAAATGTGAATGTTCACTTTCTTGTCCAGAGTTAAATGAGAAGACTGAAACCTTTCTCAGGTCTGTGTAATAAATATCAAGCTACCACCAACAACTGGTTAACTTAGTTTAGCGTAAAGACTAAAATCAAGGGGATACAGCTAGCCTGGTTCTGTCCAAAATAAGGTGATAAATATTCACCTAGCAACACCTTCAAACCTCACCATCCATCCATCCATTTTCCATAATTGCCTATCCTTGTCAGGGTCACAGGGGCCTGGAGTCGATCCCAGCTGGCACTGGGCAAGACACAGGGTACACCCTGGACAAATCACCAGTTCATCACAAGGCTGACACATAGAGACAAACAACCATTCATGCTCACATTCAATTTAGAGTCCCTAATTAACCTGCATGTCTTTGGACTGTAGGAGGAAGCCAGAGTACTATGAGAGACACCCACGCAGACACAGGGAGAACATGCAATGTCCATTAAAAAAAGTTCCAGCCAGGGTTCAAATCAGGGACCCTCAGGCTCACATTTTAGTTTTGCCGTCTGTCTGAACCAAATATCATGACATTTCGTGGCTAAAAATTTCATGGCTGTTTAATAGTTCAGAGTACAGACAGAAAAAAATATCACCATACAACTTCTCTCTGACTGCAGCAAATATGTAAAAAACATTTCTGTAAAGTGTTTTCAGTTTTAGTATCTTATGACCCGAGTCTTTAAACTGCGGCCCAACTCGGTGTGTGCAGATACAACTTGTGCTCTAAGTGAGAGCTGAGTGTGTTCAGAGCTGAGTGAGAAGTCATTACTGTGAATAATGACTCGCTGAAGGCGCTCGTGGCCTTCGCCTTATTAGAGTGCTGATGATGACACCTCCAGCAGAGAGAACAGAGAGAAGCAACGGGGGGGCAGAAGAAGACCAGGATCCAATTACCACTAGTGCTGAAAGCTCTCTGTGGGCGAGCGGCGGCCTTTTCTCCAGGCGGTGGTAGTAGTGGAAGGTTTTTGTCCTCAAGGTCAGGCGGTGGTAAAGAGCTCTGAGACAGTTTTTCAGGTCAGACAAGAAAAAAATCTCTATGTTCGACTCTGGTGGAGGTCATAAATGACATCCCACTACTGGATACATACATGTAATCCTTTTAAAAGCACTGACCTTTGACCCTGTCTGTCTGTGTGAGATAGACTACAAGAAAGAAAAGAACAGGGACTACATACAGAGGGTATCCTTGTAAAAATCTGATCTTTGAATAGACTCTGCACCAATCAATATTTTTTCATAAACTGAATGAGATGTAGGGATTCAACTTATTATATTCTCACTCTTTCTCTCTTTTCAGTGAGTTCACACTTTTAACCTCAGAGTTAAAGCACCCTTTTATGACTTTCCAACTTAAGATCTTCAAAATCAGCTACACTGACTTGTAATATGGTGTCATATGGCGTCTCTGCCCTCATTCACACCATTTGGTTGCAGGTTACTACAAATCACACACGACCAACTATTTCAATGATTTTATAGAGAAAATATTATCTAGTTTTCCTTCTGATAAACTTTGGCTGCTCCACCTCAACTCTTTGGCATTTGCAGAGGTCCCCAATGGACAGTAGAGTAAACCGTTACTAAATGTAGCTGCTGTTAGCAAGTTAGCTCAGTCCACTGTGCTGCCCGGACTGTGACGTCAGAGCACCAGGAGAGTGTTTGCGTTTACACCTCTAGCACATCAGCTTTGGACTGCTGGGAAGGGGAGGTTTTCAGGTTTTTAGGTGATTGAACACTAATGAAAACATAGTTCTGAATATTATACCCCATTTCTGCCGTATTCTGTAAATTGAGCCCTTATTAATCTGTCAATTGTCAGACATTATATTTATTCTTATATTTTGTGTTTTCACAATGTGTGTATTTTATGTCCTCAGTGTAGAAACTGATTCTACTGCAGGTCCGATGTTTGAACAGCTTCAGGCAGACTGTCGGTGAATCACTGCTGTTAGAAACAAGCTGCTCTCCTCTGTGTTAACTTAAGTTGAGTGCACAGTCGAGTGCCAAGTGTTTCCTTCACACACAAACACTTCTCAGCGTGAATGTGAAGTGGAGAAGGAGACTCACTGATGTCTTAAACAGCAGTTTTCTGTTAGAGAGGAAGAAGCAGCGGTTTGAGAGGAGATGCTCGGCGGGAGGCAGACGACTCTCCAGAGACCGAAAAATATCTTCCCCTCAGAAACAAAGAGAAGAACTTAGCATGTTAAACTCTGGTGTTTAATGCGACGGAGGAGCCTGAATTTGCCTGAGCAGTTTGAAAAGGCTTCAGTACACGCTTAAGTTACATGATTTATGTAGGTTATGATTTATTCACTAAGTCTCACATTGTGCTCTTGCAATACAACTTTTCCACCTCACTCAACTCAACAGAAAACTTTTTTTGTTTTGTTTGTTTTCTTTGGTCTGTGTTTCAGCCCTGAATTTGTCTGATAGTCACTGGTGGTTTACCCCGCTTTTGTCTTACTATCTCTGTTTTTTACCACTTTAGCTTTGTGCGATATTCTCCAGTGTTCTAGCCCTGAATTTGTCCAATATTCTGTTTTTTTAGCCCTGGATTTGTCTGATAGTCACTGGTGTTTAAGCCCTGGATTTGTTCGATTACCAGACAAAACCAGGGCTAAAAACAGAGATATTCTCTGGTGTTTTATGCCCTAGTTTTGTCAATTATTCTCAGTTTCTTTAGCCCTGATTTTGTTCAACATTCCCTGTTTTTTTAGCCCTGGTTTTGTCTGATATTCTCCAGTGTTTTAACCCTGTTTTGTTCAATGTTCCCTGTTTTTTTTTTTTTTCTAGCTCTGGTTTTGCCCAACATTCCCTGTTTTTTATGGCATTGGTTTGTTTTGTTAGATATTCTCTGTTTTAGCCCTGCTTTGTCCAGTATTCTATTCTCTTCTTTTCCCAACACACACAAAAACACACTGAGTCGCCTTCCTCTTTCCACCATTTGATCAATATCTTTCTCCCCCCTCATGCTCCTCTCTCTAACCCGTATTTATTTGCAGCATTTGACCTTTGACCTCTGTATGGATCCAGACTTCTTCAGTTCATTTTGTCCTCACTGAGAGCTTATATTGTTCTCTGGCACCAGCAAACATGAACAGCCCCAATTCAGACACTCAGAGGTCAGAGGTTAATAAGATCAGGAACTGATCAGTAGTATCAATTTGTAAGATTAATGTGGGGATATTGATTAGTGCAGATGTGATTTTCTCCATCTAATTTAAAACCACAGATGGAGAAAACGCAGACACACAGCTGACTGCCTCTGGAGACAAATTAACCCAAAAATGTCAATAAGTGCTCAGTTTGTCCTGGATTATCTCTCCCTGTCACTGTGATCAATATCTAAAAATAAATAATGTTACACTGAAGTGAGCCTGAAGCCACAGAAACAAGTGATCCTATGAATGTGGTTCGACATCCACCTGTTAACTTTTCATTACAGCAGTGTGGAGAGTTTTACCCATCAATGGTCAGTTGCACAGGAGTCCAAGATGTCTTCTGCTGAAAGGTTTATTGAAGCTTGTTTAAGTAGAATGGAGGGTTTTTCAATACACTTTTCACGACGTGATGCTGCCTCAATTCTGAAGAAGCTGTCCTCTCTGACTCGTCTATATGCACTCAGGATAATGACACAAATACTGTACTGTATGTTAATTTACCTATAGTGGTCCGACATTGTTAACTGACTCTGTACAGGTACGTTATTTACCTATGTATTGTGTAGAGGGAGTGAGACAGCTCTATCCTCTGACCTCAGTTACCATAGTAATCAGAGTGGCGCCTGCTTACCTAAAAGACAAACATACATCTGCTCAGTATCTCAAAGAGAAGAAGTCAGTGTCCCCATAACAGTCTTTTAACAAGATTTAACACTGTCCCTACTGTGACCTCAAGACATATGCCTGACCCTGTGAAATACTCATATGTGGCATGCTTGTATACATAACTCCCTCACAGGTAGGAGTAGTAGAAGTATTGTTTTTTTATGCATTATACAACAGTTTTCACAGCTCAACATGACGGTTATGATGCATCAAAGGGTGAGATTAGACATCAGTGTGTTTACATGCACTGTGCTAACCAGGCGACTCAGAGGAACCTGGTTATGCAGGTAATGCCAATCTTCTGATGTCTATTTAACCTGTGGTGGCAGCAGCCAATGTTTCTGGGTTTCTGGTGTAACCAGCAGATATGTCCTCATGGACTGAACACTACAGTGACTCACTATCGCCTCCTGAGGCACAGATGATATTACAAGAAAGTACGGGCTGGGCTAGTTGGTTAGCGTGCTAATTTCTAATTTCAGTAGATATCTCTGCAACACATATTTGACATAACTTTATAGCTGTTACCTCATTGTCAGTATTTGTTCATTTTTTTGAATTTTTAAGTCCAGCCAAATCTTACATATTACCCATTTAATGTACGATGCGCTCTACCCTGAGCCACAGCCACAAATTAGCTGCTTATTTTTAACGGAAGTTGACACACGGTGTAGATGTTCAGTCGCTTCTCATTGATTATGAATTGTATCAGCGATGTTGATTCTGAAGTGTTTCAGTGAATCTAATCAGTCGCTTAGTCTGTACATTTCATCTCAGTCCGCCTCAGACCGAGCCGATTTTTTTTTTTTTATCTTTCTCAAATACTCACCTTCATTAGTGCATCTTATAGGAGTCCCGTTGGCAAGGTCACCGTTGCCCTGGTAACGCTTTTCTAGCAGGATGATGCCGAGAATAATGATGAGGCCTATCAGAGCAACATCAGCAGCATCAGGAGATAAAAATCCACTGAGAGAAAAAACAACTTTATCAAGAAGATTACAGCCTGAAGGAGAGAGGAGAGAGAGTTACTGAGGGGAGGGGGGTCAGGATGTTCAGGACCAGGTCCTGTTCTGTCAGTATCAGCAGTTTGAGTCTGAACTTTGTTACGTGTCACACACAGAGCTGGACTGCTTTTATATGGAAGCAATGTAACAACATTATAAAGCCTCAAAACCTCTTATGGAGGTAGTTAGTGGTGATTTGTTTCCCATGACAGTTTTGACCCATTTTGTCATCAAAGTCGTATTTTTGTCTGTTTTAGTTTCTCCTGGGAGAAAAAAAAGTATGATGATGATTATTATTATTATTATTATTATTAATAATAATAATAATAATAATAATAATAATAATAATAATAAAAACAGCTTAAATGTTTTGATGTAGTCCAATCACAGTAAAGCTATTAAGAACTGAAAAATTCAGACTTATGTCAAATCATTTCCAATCAAGTCAGAATGACTCAGCGATCCACATCCATAAGATGATTCCAGTGTCTACTTTTTTTTGTCTTTGAAGTTCTCTCTTCTGTCAGTCTCTATGTGTATCAATTGATTCATTATTGATCAGTCAGATTCAGGTAGGATGGCTCTTTAAAGTGCTTTGAAACATTTTTCTTAAGACTGCACTCTAAACTTGAATATAAGGTGACCTTTGTGTTTCTGTTTGTGGTCATCTTGGATCTGCTTATAGTCATTTTGTATCGCTGTGGTTGTTTTAAAGCTCTTCTCGGTTGTTTTGTGTCTGTAGCTGATTTGTGTTTCTTTATAGTATTTTGTATCTTTTTTGAATTATTTTGTGTCTGTGGTTAATTTGGATCTTGTCATTTTGTGTCTTGTCTTGGGTTTTCTTGTATCCCTTTGTAGTGTATCCCCTTGTCCTTTTATTGGGTTACTTTGTAGCCATTTTGTGTCTTTTGCTGATTGTTTTGCATCTCTGTCTTGTCATTTTGTGACTCTTTGAGGTTATTTTGCGTTTCTTTGTAGTCATTTGTTTCTCTTTGTGACTGTTGTGTGTCTCTTTGTAGTCATTTTGTGTCTCCCTGTGATTGTTTTGCATCTCCTTGTAACCATTTCATCTCTCTTTGCATCTCTGAGGTTGTTTTGTATCTCTTTGTAGTCATTTTGTGTCTCTTTGTTGACATTTTGTGTCTCTTTAAGGTTGTTTTGCATCTCTTGAGATTGTTTTGCATCTCTTTGTAGCCATTTTGTGTCTCCTTTTAGTTATTTTGGATCTTTTCACTTTGCGTCTCCGGTTGTTTTGTATCTCTTTATAGTCATTTTGTGTCTCTGTGATTATTTTGCATCTTTTAGAAACCATTTTGTGTCTGGTTGTTTTGTATCTCTTTGTGCTCATACTGGGTCTCTTTTTGGTCATTTTGCAGTGTAGTTACTTTGGGACCTTTTGCAGATGAAGCCCCTTGGCCTGTCCCTGGTAGGCCTGATCAGTAATCCAATCATGGAACGTCTCTTTACATTGAGCACTATAAACCTGCAGAAGTTATTTGCATTTGTACATTTATGATTACAGGAAGTATTCACCTCAGAGAAGATCATCTCATCCCTCTGCAAGGTTTACTGTGTGTAATTAACCACAGCATCATTCATCATTTGTCACACATGGTTGATACAGCAGCAGTTCCTGTTTGATGCATAAATTGAGACTCTTCCTCTTTATTCTGCTGATCTGCCTGAGTCAACTCTGCTAACAGCCCATACAAACTCCAACAAACCTCCTGAATTATTGATCAGGACCGAGTGTCAGCTGTGGTTTCCTTTGATATCAGATCCAGACCACAGTCGCTCAGCAGCAGCAGTGTTCAAACTCGGCTGCTCTGTCTTTTATCACCTGTGAAGGTTACAGTAGGTCAGTTTATCCAGTGGATGTAGCTGTAGAGCAACAGCCTTCTTCTATACAAAGAGTTGCCATACTGCTTTGATGTAATATGTCTATCAGATCGCGGCATGTTGCCTAGTTCCTATTGTTTTGCCCATGTTTTCCTTTCTTTTGTGTGTCTCTCTTTCTCTGTATATGTGTTGCTGGACATGGCCTCCGATTCACTCTCACCTGCCTGAATACCTTCACCACCTACGGCTCATCATCTCCAGTTTTTGTTTGTTTTTTGTTTTTTTGGGGGTGTTTTTTTTGCTGACCCTTATCTCTCTGATCTTGCTATGTCCAGACCTGCCTTGGTTTAATTCCCATCTCTGGCTTCCTCTCACTGCACTCGCCTCCTTGGCTTTGTTTAATAAACTTTTTTGAGCTACACTCAGTCTCCGCTTGTATTATATGTTTTTAAAATGGATTTTTCCACCATTTGAGGTTTGGCTCATCTCATTGTGTCCTTTTGCAATGGGTTAATAGTATCCAACTGGTTAATCAACTTGTTACACATTTTAACAATATTGAAAAGACATTTCACTCAAAAAATGGTAGATCTGAGAATCTGCAGAAACATTTATTGATATACAGATCTATAGATCTACAGAAACTATCTAGAAGTTTTAGAAATATATATAAATGTATGTACAGTGTCAAGTTTTAATAATAATTTTTCTGTATATTGATGTAATTCATGTTTAATATAATGTGTCATATGTTGTATGCTTGGTGTGGACCCTGAGAAGATTAGCTGATTGCCATGGCATCAGCTAATGAGGATCCTTTTAAGTAAACAATAGTTGTTGCTGTGAATAAGGTAAGAGTGGAATGCTGACAGGGGTGTCGATTAGCTCAGTTGATAGAGCATCCGTCCCATGTATGAAGTCTCAGCAGCGGCCCAGATTTCGAATCCGACCTGCGGCCCTTTGCTGCATGTCATTCCCCATCTCTCTCTCCCCACATTCCTGTCACTCTTCAGCTGTCTCTGTCAAAAATAAAGATTAAAAAGGCCAGAAAATATCTTTAAAAAAAAAAAGAGTGGAATGCTGACAGAAAATTGCTAATGAACTCAACGCACTCTCACTGCCTCACGTTTATTTCCCATGATGAAGGATATGTTGAAATCACTTCCGTTGTTGACCAAATCAGTTTTATATCCGTGATAAATTGACCTACGAATGCACTAATCTATTTTATAATCTCTGTGTAAAACAGACTTATCAGCAAATCAGGATCAAAGCAATAGATCATTCAAGGTGTGTTCAGTAAAATATGGATGATGTGCTGCAGTCTAACATATAAACTGTTTATAATACCTGAAGCAAAAGGGAAATTACGCTGGAGCATAATCATAATGCAGGCAGCGATTACCTTCTCCCCAATGTAATTATGGAAACAATTTAGTATTACACAGATGTAATTTCTCGGAGATGGGGTTGAAAAAGCACAATGTGATGCTACAGTTTGCACTACTGTAATTAACCAAACAGCTTTGTTCTGTGTCAAGATAACAAGTTTGCATATATAATATTATATATTCCTTAGGCTGAGAATCAATGTTACTCATAGATACATCATCAGGAAAAGAACTGGTGAAAAGGCAAAGTGGATTTAAATCTCAAACTCTGAACATAACCTCTGGACCAGGGTAGATGTAACCATGGTGATCTAGCTTGGTTAAAAAAGAGCAACCTTTGTGACATTGAAAACATACCTCACTAAGTCATTAATCCCGCTGTGTAGCACATCCCTCTGATGTGAAAGTGACAGAAACATGTTCTTCAATTCAGTTTATTTGTCACATTTGTTCATAACAGAATAATTATAGTGAAATGTACTTCCATGACCTCCAGCTATACATTCTTAATGAAACTAAATACGCTTTAATATTAGTTTAGAAGTAATAAAAACAGCAAAACAACAAGGACAATATCAATAAAAACAAAAACAACAATATCAATGAGGAATAAATCATCTCTTCCTCATTTATTGTCCTGGTGGTCTGAGGGTAGGAGCTCTTCCTGAGTCTGGTGTATTCCGAAACATCCTGAGAAAAGGCCTTTATCCAGGTGATTAGGATCCTTAGGATTCTTCTAGCCCTACTTTTGTATGTTTGTTTGTATAAATGTCTTTTAGGCAGAGAAGAGCACCACTTATTGAGTCTTTGTGTGGACTTGTGGTCTTGTTTGGTGTTGTCTTGTTTCCGTGAGGATACCTGGAATTTCCTCAGGCGTCTGAGGTGAAACAGTCTCTGCCTTGAGTCAGTAAGCAGTGTCCAGGTCAGGCCCTCTATGATGTGGACACCAAGATTCTTGAAGTTGTTGATATTAAGGGGGTGTTGTTCCTTCACCTCTGTTATCATCTCTTTAGTCTTGCTGACATTCAGGAGGAGTTGTTGTCTTGACTGGCAGGTCAGCTTCTCTACTTCCTCCGGATAGGCTTCTTCTCTGTTTTCTGTGATCAGGCCCATCAC
The DNA here is from genome assembly GCA_033000465.1 of Sciaenops ocellatus. NCBI lineage: Eukaryota > Metazoa > Chordata > Actinopteri > Sciaenidae > Sciaenops > Sciaenops ocellatus. Next base: position 23,245,086 of record CP136871.1, on the reverse strand, counting down.
AACATTGTCAGCAACTTTGTCTTGATGATGGTGTTGGAGTTGAAAGTGGTTATGATTATCTTGTTTGATTACTTTATTTCCGTAAAACAAACCCAGCTGGCTTTAAGATTCACGCTACTGTTTTGGAACAGAACACAAATATAATGCAGTAACTTCTCTCGTTGCAGCTCTTCACTGTGTCTGAGTCAATATTTCATCATCTGCTGTTTGATTCATGCTCAGCAGACAGACAGACAGGAAGTCAAGTGTGCTGGGGTAACACCCTCGAGGGAGATGATGTGTTTGATGTGCGAGGCTGGTTTGTCATGTTGCCGTCTGTGTTTACGCCTGTTAATGTCACATCAAACATTGACGAGACACAAAGGATGATGGGAGGGGAAACTGAGCGTTCAATGCTCTGTGGGAAGTCATGGTGATGTGCTGACAGCATCCTTACCTGTCATCAGTCTGTCAGTTGTTGTTTGATTGACAGGTAGTATTTAAAAACAATCACATCTGACACCGACATGACATCACATCCTGTGTGTACACTGTGAAAAACCTGTGTGGCCGTGTCTTGTTGTAAACGTCATCAGAAGCTGCGAGTCACCACCTCACAAGAGCACCTCCTGCTGAAAGGCTAACACCTGCAGGACCTACACTCCCCACATCTCAGCCAATCACAGGCTCCTTGGTGGCAGGTTAATCAGCTGTCGTCATGCTGTCAGACAGCAGGAAGTGTCACCGCACAGTGTGCGACATCAGCGTAGACGGAGAGACATCGAGTCGCCTCAGGCAAAGTCGCCAGAGGACAAGAACACCGCGGCAACGATAGAGGGCATGATGATGATGTCAGAGCTAAGACAGCCTCAGTGATCTGATTGGCTGAATCAAAAGCTGCTGGTAGATTTGGAGGTGCTGTCCCTCAATGACTGAAAAGGGTTATTTATTAATTAATGTACTATTAATAGCAGAGGTCAAATAAATTGTCCAAGTGTTTTATTAGAACAAGATTGAAAATTAAAGACAGACAGATTTAGCACTCAACGGTGACCAGAAAGGCGTTCACGTACTGATCTACATTTTGATTTACATTTGAACCATTTGGCTGTGAAGTGAAGTCAATGCGGAAGTGCCAAAAACTGCAGTTCCTCAAATGGCCACTTGAAGCTGGCTCCAGAACAAGTCAGTCTCCATAAGCCCCCACATTAAAATGTCCAATTTGTGTTGTTTACAGCCTGGTACAGAAAACAGTTTTGGTCTCTATAACTAATTTCCCTGTTCATGGCAAATATAATGAGTTTGAATTTTTATATAACTCACCAGTTCAAATTATATTAAGGCTTAAAGTTATGCATAATTAACAGCATGGCTGCTTTAATTGACAGGTTACAGATTTTTAGCTTCACAACAGCTCAGTCACACATACACTGTCCATTCTTTATACTGTCAGTGATTTGAACATGTGGTTGCTTAGTTTAGAAAAAAGTGAACAAATGACTTGTGAATATGAATCTTTGAACTAATCTGAACTGAACGAAATGACTGGAATCATAATTGGCAAAAGGACAATATACAGTAATAGTAAATATTCAGTGACCATATTAGAAATGTATGTTTTATACTTCTTGTTATCACTTAGATTGTTTGTCTTCCATATCCATAAATAAACACAGGATCAAATCAAATTGCTGGTTCAAACCAGACTACAGCTTTCAAATAATTAAGATGTTATTAACTGCAATTAATTAATTGTTGTGTTCCAGAATGACCTCGAGGTCTGTGACAAACAGGAAAGAACATTAAAACTACTGAAACATGAAAATATGGTGAAAGGGTTTTCCACAAAAATCCAAACACTAAAAATACTTTATTTCTCTCCATCAACGACGTCTCAGATAAAGTGATCAGCATGACAGCGGCTGTCCATATTTATGATCCTCGTCATCCAGTCAGGAGCAGGGAACACATCACTTTTATGGAGGGGGCATTAATACGACTGTTAGTCAGGGATTTATGAGTCCATCCTGTAGCGGCTGTTTGTCCCAGCAGGCACTAAAACGCACCACACTGTAATAACCTGCATGAGATGTTGAACAGCAGACTATAAAACCTCTCGGAAGAAGAGACAAGGGGAAGTCTCAGTGTGTCTCAGAACATGTTGTGTGGTCTGTTTGTTTGTGGTAAAACTGTTGTATTATTTCTTATATTAATCTATGTATTAAAATATTTAGCTTGACAAGTAGGCCAAGTCCAATAAATGTTCAGTGGAGGGGGTCTATGTCATTTCCTCTATGTTTCTGCACCATGTAAGAACTATGGAATGCTTTATGCACCTCCAACTATTTCACTGATTTTGGTGAAACTGGATCATATTTTATGAAGAAAATGTTTTCAGGTTTTACCTCTGATGTCCTCCGGCTGTTCCGCCTCAACTCTCTGTGATTTACAGAGTTTCCTGATGGACAGTGAAGTAAACTGCTGTAATTAAAGCCACTATAGCTAGCTCTGTTCGTTAGCTGGGATGCCTGGGCTGTGAGCTCAGAGCACTGGGTGAGCATTTGTGTTTGTACCACAGTTATTTTGGACCACCGGGGAGAGGACACTTTTTGGGCCTGGGGCAAATATTGGCAGAGAGTGGACTGGTTGTGCCACAACCAGAGCTGGGTGAGCAGGCGATGTAACCAGGCTCAGCAGCCTCTATGAACATAATGACAGAGAAGGAATGACCGAAGGAAGGTAAGAAGAGAAAAGAAGAGAGTGACTGAGCAAGAAGTCCCCAGGCAAGAGTAAATTTAGAACTGACTTTTAGTCGTTGGCGAGAGCTTCATGAAATAAAAGACAGGCGCCGAGCCGGGCTTCTTGGTGTTGGATTGTTGAGTAATATTAGCTGGCTGCTATGTCTTGTGTTGCTACTTGTGTTGTTGATGTTTGGCTGTTAGCAAAGTTGTCAACTTCCTAATTTTTGATCATAAGTAATGCAATCATAACAAATACATTTGTATACCTGTCTATGTTTATGACAGTGGCCCTTAAAATGGTCTCACAAAAATTGCAAAAATACCAATTTAAACCAATGTTTCACAACCGGAGTGCCGTGGCACTCTAGCTGTGGTTAGATTCAGTGGTGCCATCAAAACATTCTGACCTTGCAGACACATAAAATACATTAAAATAAATAAACTTATCGTGAAAATGTAGATCATTAGTCACCTCATACATCATGAAAAGTTGTATTCTCATGTCACAACACTGACATCAGCATCAGTGAATAACTACACGAGTTATGAGATGTAAAATGAAGTGGTTGGTGCAAACAAACTAGCATTGAAACATTTTTTGAATCTGAGCCATCAATTTCATCATCCAGCTGATTGCCCAGCAGTATGGGTAGAAGAGAAGACAGCTACATGTCATATGGTTTCATCTTTATCCATCATTACCGCTTCCTCTGTGCCTGTTATTTGGTATGGAATTGTCAAATCAAGCAAAGGTTCATAGCAAACTTAAAAGATGCCTGACAACAACTCATCCTTTAGTAACCAGCAAAGTATTTTATTTCTTTGAAGTCAAGACAACTGAAAAGAAATGTGCAAACGTGTCAGAGAAAGCGCTGGAGGCTCGCTATCTAGTGGTCTAGAAAGGAGCAAACGCTGAAGGTTGAACGATGGGTGAACGATGCCACATGATTGCTGAGTCATATTGCCAGTATGGGCAAAAATTGTAGAATGTTGAGTGTTCATTTAAATACTTCCTAGACTGGATGATTTGGGATTTTGCATATTTTAGGGTGAAAAGGTTGAGATACAATGCATTAATAAAAGATTTAACAGGTTAATCAGTAAACGTTAGTTAGATTTACTGGTTTGTATGTAGGTGACTTTGAGGTTGTATTTTTGAGAAAGGACATAGTTAAAGATTTTTTAATATAATCAGATTCTAATTATAATCTATAACATTACAGGCAGTGGGTTACTTTTTTTGAGTGATCTCTCTTGGCCCGTCTGTTGTTCAAGATTAGCTGCTATAAAACTGACAAACCTTTTCTCAGCTGTTTGCAGTGACTCAGGTAAATATCTATGTGTTATTCATTGACTAAGAGAGGTGACTTGGAGGGGATTTGTGGAGGCCCACTGAGGAATGCGATGCAGAGGCTCTCATGAAACCTCCTGAGCTCAATTACAGCCGCAGATATCTGCAGGGTTCTGACTCAGCGTTGATCGATAAGTCATAGTGTGATTGAAGAAGCTGATGGGTCTGCGTATGAATTCTTTTTTTTTCATCATCTCTCTGTTTTCATGACTTCTCCCAGTATGTCAGTATATAAACCTGTAAGAATGATCGACACCAGATCTAAAGCAGGATTGAAGTTGAACTGAGCGGAGCTGATTCACCAAAAGAAGTCCGTCAAACAGCTGTGATAGAAGATCTGTGAGGTTTTACTGAGGCACAGCTGTGTTTTGAGTTAAATGCTAACGTCAGCATGCTAACATACATGGCTAAACTGAGTTTAAACCAGATTATCTTGCCTTTGGACAAGGTTAGACTGGGCTTGTGTTAGATTAGAATCAGGTACAAACCAGGGTTTAGGAAAGATTGTATTAGGTTAGGCCAGATAAGACTCATTTTGGACCAGGCTATACTAAATTCAGACAGCACTAGACTGGATTTAGACCATATTAGATTGGGTTTAAACTAGGTTAGACCCAGTTCAAACCATCTTCATACACTAGGATACACTCAGAATACACTAGGCTTAGACCAAGTTAGACTGGCTTTAGACCAGGATAGATTGGGTTTATATCATGTTATAGTGGGTTTAAACCAGATTATTATCAAGAAAAACAAAATATTTTGATAAAATCATAGCAGTGGAATGGAGGGTAGAAACTGGTCACCAGATCTGAGGTTTCGAGGGGTGGAATAGAGTAGTTCTTGAACTGGTGCCAGTCCATGTAGTGCTTTTAGATGGCCTTTAGGCCAGATTAGATCAGGTTTAAAATATTTTTTCCAAATTTCCCATCTACCTACTGTCACTGCTGGAAAAAGAGTTGACGATTATCAAATGAAAAGTCTCTGAATAGTGTAACAAGAAATCCCAGGAAAAGTTCTAAAAACTTATGTTTGTCTCTGTGTAACTGAGCGTCTCAGTGTTATTGAGAAGTTGAAGTAAACTTTGAGCAGACAGAAAGAGTTTGGGTTTTCTCAGTGGATGGATCAATATTTATTATAAGATCAGATTCAAAGTCTGCAGGTAAGTCTCCAAACTGAAATGAGCTCATAACTTCAGCAGAGATATCCAATCACTTTCTGTCTGTCTGTACATCTGTCTGACTTTGAGGACTCACACACATCAAGGTGAAGTTCAGTGTGATCTTCAAAACCAAGCTTTACTTATCAAATGTTTCTGTCTACCCATCCTTCATCAGGCCGGTCTCTCTCTGTGAGTTCACAGTTGTCTTCACCTTGTTGTCTCACTGTAGAAGTCTGAGCAGTCAAACTGTGGCTCTGTGTCAAGCTTTTCTGTGTCTCTGTGTGTTAAAGGCTGCTGAACTCGTCTTGTGTGTTGGCATTCACACAGGAGCGTCATGGGAAATGTCAGTTTGAATAATGGACTCTGACAGATGGTTTGGGGTTTTGGAGGTTTGTGTGCAGTGTCTGTAGCAGCAGTGACACCTTTAAACTGCTTTCAAGCATTTATTCATCTGTCTGTCAAAAATGTTTGTTTAAAGAAGAAAGAAATGCTGTCTGCGAGAAAGTTGGTGTCACCTTAAGTGTCTCCAAAATCTGTTTTTTCACATGTTCATTGTCCAACAATCACATGCACTAAATATAAATTGTTGTCACACGGAATTCTTTTTTACATTTGCCTCAAAATAAACAGATTATTCTGTGATCTGCTTGCAATAAAAGGATAAAATGGATGTTATAATAACTACATCATGATGTAGTGATGTAGTTATTATGATGATCATGATCATTACATTTAACAAAGTACTTAAACCTTTTATTTCTTACTTCTAGCTAACTATTCCAACTTTTATCCGTTATGTGGTGCTAACTATTGTAGGTACCCTTAGCAATGTTAACCATTTACCAGTTGGCCTACTTTTAGCTAACAATTTTGACTGTTTCATTATTATTTATCATTTATACATTACATTATTTCAACATCTTATGAATTACTCTTAAGGTAATTTGATGAATGTATCTATTACTTTTAGCTAGCAATTTAAAAGGTTTTTATTAGCTATTTTTTCTATTAATCCTTGAAAGGTACAATATGTAACTTTGCTTGTAACAGTGATCTCTAGTGGTTAAAACTTGACACTGCAGTGCAAATTCAAAACACTGGAGAGTCATCTTACCCCATCCCCCCCTCTCCAGACTCTAAGCTCACGCAGGTTGCCAGATTGAAGACGCTGAACCTCCATGAGGGCAAAACGAGTGCAACATGGTTTATTTCATGAAGCAGCTTCTACGTCTGAGTCTGTCTTCAGTCTGTGCTGCAAAATAATGACAGAGAGAAGTTTAATTTGGTTTGTGTCCGTTTGTTTGAGAGAGAGAGAGAAATGCAACGTTACTTTCTAATTCTTTTACAACGGTTAAGTTCAGCTTAAATTAACTCCTCTGTAGACCTCGGTAAAAGAAACATCCCACACTTCTGTTTTGGCAACTTTTGAGATAAAAATCCAGACTTTCCAGCTAAAAGTCACCGTAACCTGGTCAGTCCTCCCAACGGACTCTATGGCTCGCTTCCCCCGGGAAAGCACCTCCTTCTCGGGCAGTAAGAGCCAAGTAGGTCCCGCTGTTTACCGATGATTTATTATTTCGTGACAAGATTTCAATACTTGAATTCAGTGATTTTATAACTTCCCACAGTGGTGTTGTATGCACTCAAAAAAAATTAGGCCAAAATGCAGGACTTGTGCATTTCAATTGCATAGAAAATTACATTTTTAATACAAATTATAAACTAATGAACTCAAAATCATTTTTGTTGTTGGTTTTGGGCAAACAAATTGGCTTTATTAATATTGAATGCATTAACCTGGCTACTACTACACTACTGTGTAGTGGAAGCACATTGAATCTTATTACTTGCTTCACATTAAGTTTATTAGTTAATTTATATTAAACCTATGTGATTCAAATGGATGGAAATTTTCTATGTAATTGAAATGCATTAAGTCCTGCATTTTGGCCTAAAACTTTTTTGAGTGAAGTGTCTTTGGAAACTTTACGAGGAAAATAATTGATGAATTTCTAAGTGGAGAAGTCACCATTACCTGCCCAGTCCTCCATACCGACACTACGGTGAACTCTGTCCCGGAAAACAGCCTCCGCCTCCCACAGTGAGAGCCGGGTAACGCGATTCATTTGCAGTCTGGATGTAGAGGGGTGAATATCTCCTGCTCTGGCTGCAGCTGGGAGGGGCTGCTGCATGAGGACTGGGCCACCTGTGAGTGCTTCGGGACGGAGGAGGGGGCCACGGCAGCACCCGGTGCTCTTTGAGAAGACCATGCGTGTTTTCACGTTAGTCTCCAAACATCTCCAATAACACCGGAAAAGTTCACTAGATTTGTCGCTAGTTTTGCTACTTTGAAAAAAAAAAAAAAGTCACTAGAGGGGTCTGAAAAGTCGCTAACTATAGCAACAAAGTTTCTAAGTTGGCAACACTGCGTTGATCCACTTTATTTGCTTCCATGGCTGTAGTACGTTTTACATCTGGCAACCCAGAGCATCGGCATGAGCTGTGTCGGTATCAGACAAGAAATATTCTTACTATAGTAATTTGTCAAGAAGTTTGTATTCCAGTAAAGCATGTTACCTTAATCTCTGATGACGCAGCATATTCAGTTTATAATTTACTACTGTAAATATCTTACATAGTGTAACTTTCATTTTAGCCATCTGTTCCTCTTTGCTTCTCAGCTTGCTTGCTTTTTACACCCTGGTGTGGAAGTGCAGGTTGGGAACCACTGAACTACTGTGCTAACTACAAGCTAACTACTAACATGCTAGCCAGCTGACAAAATGCTAGCAGAAGTCAGCTAAAGCTGCCTGAGCTTCTTTCTGTTTAGTGAACTGATATGTTTACTCCCTCCTGCAGGCATTTTGTTCTGAAAACTGTTATTGAAGATTGGGAAAAGCTCTCAGCCCATTAGCTTGGTTGCTAAAGAGATAAGCATTGACTCCTGTCCAGTCCATAGCCGACTTGGATCACGTTATACTCCTACAGAGTAGGTTAAACTATAGTTATTAGTTTCATTTTATTTAAACAGGGCTTTTACTCACTGTCTTAAAACAAAGGAACAGATTGTCATTTCTTAAACTCTAGATAGATACCTTTATTTCTGAACATAAAACATGATTTCTGAGTTTTCTCCTCACCTGTCACACTCTTACAACACATTTTAAAGTGGAAAAGAAACTCTTTGATTCAATAAATCACAGTGGACGAACATAAAGTGTTTCTTCTGACAGTTTTAAATGAGTGACGTTGCGCTGCAATCACGATCGAGACCTTGAAGAAACATTTTGAGGGCAGAGGTGTTTTATTGCAGGTGGAGGACGCAGTGTCTCCTGGCAGCTCAGATGTCATTGTGAACAGACTTCTGATGGAAATGTCAATGTTTGTCTCCACTGCTCCACCTTCAATCTGTGTCCAGACACCATGCCGCTGTCACCGCGGCTGTCCATCACATGTGGCAGGGATATTATTGTTCTGACGCAGCTGGAGTGCAACCGCGCTGATGACAGATGAGGTGTCCTGCTCAGAGAGCTCAAAAATCCAGCCCAGGAGAAATGAAAAACTGGAGTGCGAATGTCATTGATGAACATCTGTCAATGGTCAGACAACATGAAACTTCATTATCATCAATCAGAGAAATGATCTGACATTAAATCTGACTTTTCTGCAGAGGGTTGATGTATGTAGATGTAACCAGCAGGTTGAGTTGGTCTCCATCACGCTCAATCAACCTGCTGCCCCGCAATACAGCCAATGCAGTAAATACCCAAACTAGTCACCCACATTTAGATATCTGTCATCTCTTCAATCTCCTCGTGTTTTCACCGTATTGTGACTCTCCCTGGTTGAGTCGCTAGAAGTCGCTAATGATGTTGACGCTAATGGTGTCATCACCTAATTTGCATAATTGGCCATGCACATGTAATTCTAATAGATATATTGTAGACAAAGAACATTTTACATTTACATCCCGCGGGATCAGCCAATGGCAGCACCAGCCATGCACGATTAATTTACTGTCTGGACGCGGAGGGGTGAACATCTCCTGCTCTGACTGCTGCATGAGGACTGGGTCACCCGTGACCACCAGAAGAAGTTGCTAGATTTGTCGCTAGTCACTTTTTTTGCTAGAGGGGTCTGAATACTCGCTAAATACAGTGACAAAGTGGAAAAGGTACACTGAAAAAATGAAGATTCAGTGAGAACTACAATGTCTTAAGTAAAAATATTAATTTTATTCACGTAATAGATTAACTGTGTGAGAAGAGTAACTTTTTTAGTGTTAGATATTTGCTCATACTATTTAAATGATTTATACTCACTGCACATAAACCTAAAAACAACACAAATGTAATCTACAGTTAAAGTGTAGCGTGTGTATGAATCAATGACGGTATAATGAATGGACAGAGCCTGAGTGATTAGTTCAATATGAACTAATCTTTTTACGACTCGGGAGTAATGAGTAGTCTCAGTGAGTGATTAGTTCATTTTGATGCAGTACGTTCTCTCGCCACAAGGCAGCTGCACGGCTGCTCGGGCTGTGTGACGAGCAGTAAGCACAAACAGTTCATTCATATGGATCGTTCATTAGTCACGTGACAGGCCGCTCAGGCTGTGTGAGGCGCCGTAAGCACAGCAGTTCGTTCATACGGATCGGTCTTTCGTTCATTTTTCACATTTACATCGCCCACAAGAGGGCTACAGCGCTGCACTAGTGAATGAACGAAATGACTCAAAAAAGATTAGTTAATTTTACCGTCCGAGAGTAAGTGATCTGAGTCAGTTATAAGACTCGACTTCCCAACATTAGTTAGTAGTCGAAATTATTACAACTACTTTGAGTAGTTTCTGGTAATTTTGTCTGTGTTGGTCATTTCAGTTGTATAGTTTAAAATATACCAAAACATCAAATTTTATAAGCTCTTCACTCTATCTGTGCAAAAATCTTAATATGTAAAGTAACTAGTAACTAAAACTGCCATATCAAAGTTTTGGGGTAGAAATGCCTGAACACAGATTTACTGTAAAGTCAGAAGTTGTAACGAACAGGTGTCTCAATCTGAATTTCAAATTTGAGCCACAGCAGATAATGAGAGTTCAAAATCTTTAATAAGAGGCAGATATCTAATAAATTAGTGCTAATAGCTCACTATTTATATCAGACTAATGTGGCATAATGAGCTACGCCCTCAATTACAGCATGTTTCATTTTATAATTGATGTTCATCCTCGTTTTATTTCATTCGGAGACACAGAGAGAGAGCTCAGCCTACAGGATGAAAAATGTTTAAAGTTTAAAGAATTGCCTGGAGAAACCAAAGTTTCACAGAGAGAACACACACTCAGGTTAATACACAATGAGTCAAGTTTCTCTGTTTCAAAGTTGACCAGTAGTTTCCTCAGGAACTACTGAACCCAAACTGTACTGATGTTACGTAAGCTTTTGGAATACACTCCCAATTATTCATTACACCCTTTACATTTGAAAATAATGGCACAGCACCAAACCTACAGTATATAATTTGTGCCAGAGGAAGAAATGCACCACCTAACGTGATCTCATGGAGAAGCAGATGTACACAAAATGGCGTGGTGCAACAACTTGCTGTAGTAAAGCTTTGCAGTGTGAAAAAACAAAAGCAGAAGGCTTTTAAACGTGCTCTTATTCCCTTTATTATACCTTTATGTATTTATTCAAAATTAAATTCTTCTGATTATTTTAAGGTAAGATGACTTTTCTTCGTGAACACTGTGGTGGGGCCAGCCCTGTAAATAGAAGTCTTGGACCATGCTGGAGGAATGTGAGCAGAGGTACCCAGAATACACAGAAAGAATAATAAGACTTGAGGATGAGGAGAAGCGTTGTTTGAATGTAAAAATCACAGAACATTTGTGAAAAGCAGGAGTAGAAAGTTGACTTCTTACCATAGAAGACGTGGTAAAATGAGTCTTTGTTAAAGAAACAGCTCAGCCCAAAGTCAATGAGGCGAACACATGGTACATCTGAGCTGGTCTCAATCAGGATATTTTCAGGCTTGATATCCCGGTGAAAGATGAAATTGTCCTCAAGATGTTTCGCTGCCTCAACTAACTGTTGCATTATCGTCTGAAAGATAGAGAGGTGGGGAGTTTCCCGATGAGTTTGGCTGACCAGGGGCTTTGTTTACAGCCTGTCTCATCGCCTACACTGCCCGTTTCTTGCTCCATCAAACTTTTCATTTCGTGATGGCACCAGGTTCCCAAATCTCAGTAATTACTTTGAGTACAATGTTATCATAATCAATGGAAATGATGGACATCCTCCAGCAGCATACCTTGGCCTCCTCCTCATCTAGGAAGTCTCTCTCTGACTCCTGATGTACTTGAATAGGTCTTCTGAGGGGTCTGGTCTTTCCAGCTTTATCAGCTCCTTGTCCAGGTCATACCAATCCAGTAGAGACACGGGTGCTGACATCCCCACTGACCTGCTTTCTCCAGTGGCGAGTTTCAGCATAATTGCAACTTTTGCTGCAACCTTCTGTCCATTGTTGCCCTGAAACATCAGAGCAAAGTGGAAGATGAAAAGATCCACTGATTCATAGATAATTCGTCAACAATATGTTTTTACGTTATAAGTGAGAGGGCAGAATACTTTGTCTTTAAGGATGTGTTTGATTGCAATCTGCAAGGCACAAAAAGGACTTTGGTTAGCACTTCCAGACGAAACTGTGTGAGAGAGTGTGTCACACTTACAGGTAAATGATCTGTTTTGCAAACGCCAATTCACAACCTCCTTTGCCGAGTTCCTTCTACTGTTTATACACTCCTGATCAAAATCTTAAGACCGGGTGAAAAATTACTAATATTCGCATTTCACACTGGTGGAACTTAACCAGATTGTAAGTTGAGCTTCAAAATGCAAAAAGAAGAAACAGGAGCAAGAGACAGCAAAATAGAATTAGCAGTTTATTGAAAACTGCATTTAAACTTAAACAGACTGTTTATCAGCTAATCAAAAGTTTAAAACCACAGCCTTAAAATGTCAAAATCTGCGCAAAAATCTGGCTTTCATGTCATTTTCTACTGGGCATTCACGCTGTCATGACCCCCTGATGGCAAAGGCAAAAAGATTTTCTGTCTTTGAACGTGGAAGGATTGTTGAGCTGCGCAAGCAAGGCTTCTTGCAACGCGCCATCCCTGCCGAGCTTGGACGCAGTAAGGCAGTCATTTTAAATTTCTTAAAAGATCCTGAGGGTTATGGGACAAAAAAAAGTCAAGTGGTAGACCCAAAAAAAAATTCACCTGCACTGAGCTGGAGGATCTGACGGGCTGTCCGTGAAGACACAGGCCGATTCTTGACCCAAACTAAGACCCTTTCTGTACTGTACTTTTTGACTGTAGCCCAATCACCATAAGACGACATCTGCAACAGAAGGGCTTAAAGAACAAAAAATGTCTGTGAAGGCCACGTCTCCTCCCACACCACAAACTTGCCTATTTGCACTTTGTAAGGGAGCACCAAACATGGGACATTAGAAGGTGGAAGAAAGTTTTATTCTCTGACGAGAAAAATTTAATCTGGATGGTCCTGATGGCTTCCAACGGTACTGGCATGACAAGGAGATCCCGCTGGAGATGTTTTCTACGCGGCACAGTGGAGGAGGCTCCATCATGATCTGGCGTGCTTTTTCCTTCAATGTAAAAATGGAGCTTCAGTTTGTGCAGGGGCGTCAAAATGCGGCTGGCTCTGTGGAGATGTTGCAGCAGGGATCCCTCTTGACTGAGAACCCTCGTTTGTGCAGTGATGACTGGGTCTTTCAACAGGACAACACTTCAGTTCACAACACCCGCCTGACAAAGGACTTCTTCCAGGGTTAGGGTTGGGCTCTTTTGGACCATCCTGTGTGTCCCCCTGATCTAAATCCCACTGAGGACGTTTGGGGATGGATGGCAAGGGAAGTTTACAAAAATGGACATCAGTTCCAGACCATGGATGCCCTTCTTGAAGCCATCTTCACCACATGGGGCAATGTTCTCACCAGCCTTCTGGAAAAACTCATATCAAGCATACCTAAATTAATTTTTGAAATGATAAACAAGAATGGTGGGGCTACTGAGTACTACTGAGAACTACTGAGTACTACTGAGCACTAGTGAATCAATTTTTTTACCCTTTTAGATCTATTTTTGGGCTATTTTGGGCTGTGGTCTTAAACTTTTGATCAGCTGATAAAAAGTCTGTTTTAGTTTAAATGCAGTTTTCAATAAACTGCTGATTCTATTTTGCTGTCTCTTGCTCCTGTTTCTTCTTTTTGCATTCTGAAGCTCTACTTACAATATGGTTAAGTTCCGATAACGTGAAATGCGGATATTAGTAATTTTTCACCCGGTCTTAAGATTTTGATCAGGAGTGTATTTGGCCTCAAATTTAGATTTTGGGTCCAGGTTCCTCTTTCTCTTGCTGCTTTTGTTGTTTTGTTGGTCTCTACAGATAAGAAAAACCCAGAGGAACATCAGCTAGATGACAGTCACAGGCACTGACGTCTTAGTTAAAGGAACAGTTGGAAATGCGTGTCTCAGTGTGAGCTGGAGTTGAGATGTGGTTAGCCTAGCTTAGCAGAACGATTTTGAGCCAGGGGGACAAAGGTTGTTTGGTCAAAAAAATACTGTTTGTCACTGTCCTCTAGTGGTATCTGTTCATGCAGACAGTTTTGTTTCATTTGTCCAGGATTTGAGATATCTATGTCTAAAATTATTGTGTACACCCAAATAGGTGAATGGATTTTAGTTTGTGGTGCTCACAGCATTAAAAGAAACACGACATCTGGATTAACCCACGGGCCTGTCAACAGTTTCTATCGGATCTGATACGAATCTAACAGTCCGAGAGAAACTGTTCTCTCTGTGTCTGGTTGATTATTTGTTATATCCAGGGCACTTTTCGGAAACGTAATTTGTTGATGGCGTGAGCAGCAAAAATGAACTTCAATTCACCTTCACTGCACTGAGGTGAAGGCAACAATCTCAGAGACAGATATCTCAAAACCTGGATGAAAGATCTGCCACTAGATACCACTCGAGTGAAGGTTTTTCTTTGTGATCCGGGTGAACTGAAGTCTATTGAAATCAATGTATCAATGCCCCGGTTGATGGACATTTCTGTGCTTTCTGTAAATATGAACCTACTAAATCTGAACATTGTGTTCTGGAGACTGATATTTGTTACACTTATTTAACCAGACAAGTCAGTAATTTCACATGATCAGCCTACCTCTGTCAGTGCACACTGAGGAGGATGCAGACTCAGTCCTCTTCTTTTGTTTTTGGTTTGATGGTCCCTCGTCATCCTCTCTGACCTTCCTCTTCAAACTCGCCAGAGGCAGTCTGGCTTTTGGATCCTTGCACCCTTGTGTGTTTTCTGGCGCTGTTCCTGTCAGGACTGGCCTTCCTTTTGGCTTTCTTTGTCCTGCCATCCAATGCAGGCGCTGCACTTTGTAGGGGTGTGCTGCTGTTGGCCTCTACAAATGAGAAAAACACATTAAAACATCCGTTTGATGTGAACTGTAGTCAACTGACCAACTTTTTGAAAGTTTTCATCATCTCACAGTACAGACACAGATCACAGACACTTTATCAGGGTAAGAAAAATGTCTCAACAGCAGGAAACTAACTATGAATTAGTGCTCACGCATTAACACAAGTGACTGCAGGATTTTGACTGGATTTCTCACTTACCTCGAGCATAAAAGCTAAGTCTTCATCTTCTGTGTAGATTCCTCGACAATTACGACGTCCACATTAAAGTCATTTAGTCACATCTCAAATATCAACTCTTTCTCAGTCTCAGTCTGAATTTTTCATATTGCTCTAAAAGTCTAACACTTTTAGCCATTCTGGCGGCAATGTTGATCTGTCTGAAATATAGAAATATGTACTGAAATATATCAACAATTAGATGGATTGCCAGGAGATTTTTTCACACAGTCATGGTACCCAGAAGATGAATCTTACCGGTTTTGGTGATCCTTTGACGTTTGGCTTTTAATAAATATCTCAACAACAATCGATGGATTGCCATCAAGTTTGGTACAGATATCCATGGTGCTATCCACCTGACTTAAGTGATGTGGAGGGGGCATGGTGCATCAGCTGCAGGAGAGAGGTTTGGAGAGGGGGAGATGATTAGCACGCCTGTTCCCTGTTCACTAATCACTCTCCCCTTTAACAGTAGCGTGCTGGACCGGGCGAGAGAGAGGCGAGACTGGATAACGCACACAACCAGACGGCAGCAAGGGTGACCAGAAGCCTGCGAACGGCTGGACTGTGTGTGGTGTTTGTGGCGTGTTGCCCTGACGAATAAAAATAATCTAAACAGTTACCGGTTCTAAGTGTGTCTTTGTACTGAGAAGACTCACGGTGGCAACAGACGTGCCACAATCTCTTTTCAATTAAATCAGCAGTTTCCTCACTGACCAGCCCATACACCTAACCCACAATTCCTCTGCAGCCCTCCCAGATAGGCCAGATTCAGCAGGCTGAGATCAGCTCTGTCAGATCATCATCCAGAGGACAGCAAAGACACTAAGATCATACAGACAGAGACACTGGTCTGAATCAAGGTTCTCTCTACACCTCCAAATCTGGATTCAAACAGTCTGAAGGTTCAGACACAAAAATCATAACAGACCAAAAACCAGGCAACAGATCAGAAAACAGAAAAGTTTTTCACTAAAATATCATCATGAATTCATATAAAAACAGGAAAACTGTGAATAAAGGACCTGCTCACTCCATCCTCACTTTCCTCAAACTGAAAATAAAAACCTAGCTGCCTTTCTCCACAGTGATGTGATTATCACTGTCATTATCCACAGTTATCGCTCTGCCAGCTGCAGGTGAACAGAACCAACCAACACATGCATGAATTCAATGCAGGTTTCTCCATATTAATGTAGGAGGACATTTGCATAAGACTGAGACACCTCATTCAACAAAGTGTGAGGAGACAGATGACGTGTGGCACACAACACAACACCAAGGGAGGACAAAAACAAAGAAACTGTCTCCAAAACTGAAACCCTCAATTTTTATTACCCTAAAAGTGGCATTAATTTAACCGTGAAATGCATTGCTACAGGCGCAGCCGCTTCAAAAGCGCCTTGGAAAAGCATGTCGGGGAAAATAGCCAGCGCTGTGTGCACAACCAGGAGATCGAATATGATTAGTTGTTGCTGTTACTGGATGATGAGGAAAATAAGTCCATAAAAAGCAGCCATTTTGGGCTCACAACAAACTGAAAAAAGGGAAACAGTATGGTGATTACCACCATCTTTTCCATTTGCTGGGTTGTTGGTTGTGTTTGCTAGCATTAACCTCTCATCTGCATTTGTCTGACTGTTCTTACCATATCTACTGGCATCAAAATCAAATCAAATCAAATCAAATCAAATTTTATTTGTATAGCCCAAATTCACAAAACACATTTTGCCTCAGAGGGCTTTACAATCTGTACAGGGAGTGACACCTTCTGTCCTTAGACCCTCGGTTCGAGTGAGGAAAAACTTTTAACAGGGAAAAAAGGTGGAAGAAACCTCAGGAAGAGCCACAGAGGAGGGATCCCTCTCCCAGGACGGACAGACGTGCAATAGATGTCACATGTACAGAACAAATCAACAGAGACATATTGTACAATTACAATGAATGATAAAATGATTACAGTATACAGAGTACACAGAGATATGGTAACAATAATGATAGTAATAATATAAGTAGTGGACGTCGTGCAGGACTACAGCAGCAGCCACGATCCATGAGAACCTGCTGGACGAGAGAGCACAGAAACTCCGTGGAAGAAGTTTAGTTAGTAACATGCATTAACATGCATTAATGAGACATGTATGTTTACAGATGGTGATGGTGATGGTGATGGGGAGAGAGAGAGAGAGAGAGAGAGAGATTGGAGTAGAGTTTTCAGTAAAGGGAGATGTGACTACATCTTCAACCAGTACCGTGCCTGACTAGGCATAACCCTGAGAAAGACAGAAAGAGAGAGAAAGGAGGGAGAGGGAGTCCCCCGGCAGTCTAGTGTCACAGTTTTGAGTTTGTTTCTGTACTTCCTGTTTTATTTTGTAGTTCCACCTGTTTTATTTTGTAAGTTCCACCCTGTCTGTCCTACTTCCTGGCTTGTTTCCCGCCTTTTTTGATTTTGCACCTGCCCCTGATTTGGTTCACCTGTCCCTAATTAGTCTTGCCTGTCTATTTAGTTCCTGTGTTTCCTTTGTTTCCTTGTCTGTCCGTTGACTGTTGGTTTTCCCAGTTTCTCTGTGTTCTCTCGGTGTTCCCTCGGTGTTCGTTCCCTGTGTTCCTGTTCCTGGTTTTGTTTGCCCTGATTTTTGCCTTTTGGTTCATCTGTCTTTTTTGTGTCCTTTGGTTTTTTGGTATTCTGCTCCTGCGTTTCTTTGTTTTTTCTCTATAGTTTTGGTTTTCATTAAATTATCACTTGTGTTATTCCCTGCATTTGGGTCCGTCCTTGTACCTCCCCTCTACCTCCGTGACAGAACGGACAGACCAGTTCTGGACCCAGCGGGAATTTTTGTGGCCAGAAATGGATCTGGGACGGCTTGGGGAGCCACTCCTGAAGCGCCAGGAGTGCATCACCGCCAACTTCTCCCACACTGACCAGAGTCTGGCCTCAATCAGAGAAGACGTACTGGTACGGTGCAGCGTACTGGCGACTCAGTTGGAGCATTTGGCTGCCGTGCTGAATCGGCGGGCCGCCGCACCAATGTCGCCGGACCGGCCGACTCCTGTTCCTGCGTCTGCGCCCCAACTGACTCCAGCTCCTGTCCCTGCGTCGGTGGCCCGGCCGACTCCTGTTCCTGCGTCGGTGGCCCGGCCGACTCTTGTCCCTGTTCTTCCGTCGGTGGCCCAACCGACTCTTGTCCCTGTTCCTGTGTCTGCGCCCCAACTGACTCCAGCTCCTGTCCCTGCGTCGGTGGCCCGGCCGACTCCTGTTCCTCCGTCAGCGGCCTGGCCGACTCCTGTCCCTGCGTCGGTGGCCCGGCCGACTCTTGTCCCTGTTCCTGCGTCGGTGGCCCGACCGACTCCAGCCCCTGTTCCGGCGTCGGTGGCCCGACCGACTCCTGTCCCTGTTCCTGCGTCGGTGGGCCAACCAACTCCTGTCCCTGTTCCTGCGTCGGTGGTCTGGCCGACTCCAGCTCCTGCTCTTCCGTCAGCGGCCTGGCTGACTCCTGTCCCTGCGTCGGTGGCCCGGCTGACTCATGTCCCTGTTCCTCCGTCGGCGGCCCAACTGACTCCGGCCCCTGTTCCTCCATCGGCGGCCTGGCCGACCCCTGTTCCTCCGTCGGCAGCGTGGCCGACTCATGTCCCTGTTCCTCCATTGGCGGCCCGGCCGACTCTTGTCCCTGTTCCTGCGTCGGCGGCCCAACTGACTCCAGCCCCTGTTCCTCCATCAGCGGCCTGGCCGACTCCTGTCCCTGCGTCTGTGGCCCGGCCGACTCATGTCCCTGTTCCACTGTCGGCGGCCCGGCCGACTATTGTCCCTGTTCCTGCGTCAGCGGCTCGACCGACTCCAGCCCCTGTTCCTGCGGCCCAACTGACTCCAGCCCCTGTTCCTCCGTCAGCGGCCTGGCCAACTCCTGTTCCTCCGTCAGTGGCCTGGCCGACTCCTGTACCTGCATCGGTGGCCCGGCCGACTCATGTCCCTGTTCCTGTGTCAGCGGCCCGACCGACTCCAGCCCCTGTTCCTGCGTCGGCGGCCCGACCAACTCCAGCCCCTGTTCCTGCGTCAGCAGCCCGACCAACTCCAGCCCCTGTTCCTGCGTCGGCGGCCCGACCGACTCCAGCCCCTGTTCCGGCATCGGTGGGCCGACCGACTCCTGTCCCTGTTCCTGCGTCGGTGGCCCGACCGACTCCAGCCCCTGTTCCTGCGTCGGTGGCCCGACCGACTCCTGCCCCCGTTGCTCTTCTGTCGGCGGCCCAACCAACTCCTTCTCTTCTGTCGGTGGCCTGGCCGACACTACTCCCTGTTCCTCCGTCGGTGGCCCGACCGACCCTTGCCCCCGTGGATCTGTCGGCGGCCCGACCGACTCCTGCTCTTCCATCGGTGGCCCAGCCAACTCCAGTTTCTGCTCTTCCGTCGGTGACTTGGCCGGCACTACTTCCTGTTCCTCTGTTGGCGGCCCGGCCGATTCCTGCCCCTCCTGCTCTTCTGTCAGCGGTCCGGCCGACTCCTGCCCCTGTTCTTCCGGTGGCGGCTCTTGCTCCTCTGTCGGCAGCCCGGCCGACTCCTGGCGCCCCTGCTCCTCTGTCGGTGTCCCGGCCGACTTCTGGCGCCCCAGCTCCTCCGTCAGCGACCCAGGCTCCACAGCGTCCTCCAGTACCACCAAGGTCTGTAGTTCCTCCTGCTCTCTGGCTGCCAGTGGGGCGACAGTGGGTTCCAGAGGGACGCCGCCTTCACCTCCGCCAGTTTCCAGAGGGGCTCCGCCCTCGTCTCCACCGGCCTCCAGAGGGGCTCCGCTCTCGTCGCCGCCGGCCTCTCCGCCGGCCTCTCCGCCCGCCTCCAGAGGGGCTCCGCCGGCCTCTCCGCCGGCCTCCAGAGGGGCTCTACCCTCGTCTCCGCCGGCCTCCAGAGGGGCTCCGCCCTCGTCTCCGCCGGCCTCCAGAGGGGCTCCGCCCTCGTCTCTGCCGGCCTCTCGGCCGGCCTCCAGAGGGGCTCCGCCCTCGTCTCCACCGGCCTCCAGAGGGGCTCTGCCCTCGTCTCCGCCGGCCTCTCCGCCGGCCTCCAGAGGGGCTCTGCCGGCCTCTCCGCCGGCCTCCAGAGGGGCTCCGCTCTCGTCGCCGGCGGTCTCTCCGCCGGCCTCTCCGCCCGCCTCCAGAGGGGCTCCGCCGGCCTCTCCGCCGGCCTCCAGAGGGGCTCTACCCTCGTCTCCGCCGGCCTCCAGAGGGGCTCCGCCCTCGTCTCCGCCGGCCTCCAGAGGGGCTCCGCCCTCGTCTCTGCCGGCCTCTCGGCCGGCCTCCAGAGGGGCTCCGCCCTCGTCTCCACCGGCCTCCAGAGGGGCTCTGCCCTCATCTCCGCCGGCCTCTCCGCCGGCCTCCAGAGGGGCTCTGCCGGCCTCTCCGCCGGCCTCCAGAGGGGCTCCGCCGGCCTCTCCGCCGGCCTCCAGAGGGGCTCTGCCCTCGTCTTCGCCGGCCTCTCCGCCGGCCTCCAGAGGGGCTCTGCCCTCGTCTCCGCCGGCCTCTCCGCCGGCCTCCAGAGGGGCTCTGCCGGCCTCTCCGCCGGCCTCCAGAGGGGCTCCCCCGGCCTCTCCGCCGGCCTCCAGAGGGGCTCCGCCCTCGTCTCCGCCGGCCTCCAGAGGGGCTCTGCCGGCCTCTCCGCTGGCCTCCAGAGGGGCTCTGCCCTCGTCTCTGCCGGCCTCTCCGCCGGCCTCCAGAGGGGCTCCGCCCTCGTCTCCGCCGGCTTCCAGAGGGGTGCCTCTGCTGCCCCTGAGCCTCCTGTCCCTGAACTAATTTAACTTTTATGTACATCTAGAAAAATGCTAGAAAAACAGCACAAGAGATGAGCGCAGGCCAGGCGCACATTATTATAGGAGAATGGCTTTGCTAGTGCAAATGTTGTGTGATCGCCCACTTATGCAGGAGTTTTACTCAGACTGTTAGTTTAGCAGTTTTGAAAGTTGAGTCCTAGCTGGCATTGGGTGGGGTACACCCTGGACAAGTCACCAGTATGCACATACTCATATGTAACAACAAAATGTTGAGTCTTGAGGACAGCAGTAACAGGACATGAACACAACATCGACACATCATCACCAGTCGCCACAGAGTTGTGGCGACAGCTGAATAGTGCTCCTCTTTTAAACATGGAGGAATGGCCACAAACTTGCAAAAGACCCTATCTAGAGTCAGTGTTTTTGGCTCCTGTAGTGGCATGGTGGTTCAACATTGTGGGCTCTGTGGCAGAGGATCTGCTCTCTCTGTAGAGGCTCATTCTAGCGTAATGAAAATACAATATTGCTTATTTTCAGTTGATTTTACACTAATGAAAATATAGTTATGAGTATTGTGGTCCATTTCTGTCATATTCTGTAAACAGAGATCCCTACCTGACACACTGGATCTCTAAATATATGTAGAAAAGGATACTTTAAATGTCATTATAAATCCTTCCCTGTCCTCTGAACATTCTGTTTGTTTATTGTTTTCCTTTCAGTGTCAGTCCTGTTTGTTCCAGACATGAATAATAAAGTTGAGTTGAAATATATTTTGTCTCCTTAGAGATCCCAGAGAAGCTTCCAGCTTTAAGAGTCAATGTTGGAGAGTAAAAAGCTGAGGGTTGCCAAGTCGACAGAGGCTAAACATCCCGCTCTTATTCTTCTGCTCCTCCTGGACTTCCTGTCTCCTTCCATCTGCTCGTCCTGAGCTGCTCTCCAGTTTATCCCAGACATGTCAAATTGTCTGTGTCCTGCTCCACCCTCTGCAGCGCTGCAGCAGTGAGGATCTTACAGCGAGGATCTAATGTTTGTCTGTCAGCGGGAAGTTTCTGACAAAGCAGCTCATGAGGTTTCTGGTTTGATGAGACAGCAAAATGATGATGATGATGACGGAAGTCACAAGGCAAGAAATTAACCCTTTAGATTTTGAATACATGATCAATTCATGTTGCTAACTGTGTGAATTCACAGCAGGGGTGGTGTTAACCATTAGGGGCTGAGCCTAGATTCTTCTGCATTAGAAAACATTTAAAAATGTACTTCTGAATAGATTGTTTCTATGCATTTTTCCTTGTGTTTGAAGGAGCCGGCTGAGGTGGTTCGAGCCTCTGATTAAGACGCCTCCTGGGCACCTTCATTTGGAGGTGTCCTGTGTTCCTACCAGTTGGAACGGGGTCATCTGGCTCAGGAATGCCTCAATATCCCCCAGGAGGAGCTAGAATACGTTGCTGGGGAGAGGGACATCTGGAACGTCCCTGCTAAAAATCTGTGGCCATCGCAACCGTAAGGAAACCGGAAAAGGAAGGAAGGAAGCAAGTAAGGGTTTGGATTTGATTGACCAGATAATCTTCACATGAATATTCCAGCCATTCAAACATCTCAAACCAAAATGAGCATCATATCAGATAGCTATAACCTACTCAAAAATCTGAATACAATGGCAATTTCATGAATTACAGGTGAAAATGGCACACTACTCATAGTGACTGCATAAAGGTTTTTATGCTGATGGACTAAGTTTGGGTGCAGAGACACTGGGAATCAGTCACAATATAATGAATTAATACTAAATGGTGCGTGATATTTATGTGTTTTGTTTCAATTTGATGGCCAGAATAGCTTTTAATAGTTATCAACAACAATTTGAGAGCATTTTACAGCAGAAATTTGTCCATAATGAAAACTATAGAGCACAAATACCTCACAATATGTGTGTGATTCTAACAACTATTGGATAGATTTAGGTGGGAAAGTACATGGTCATGACCTTTGTGTCGTGAGTGAAAGAATGAGATCACAGATCCAAGTGGCCGAAATGAGCTTCCTGCGCCGGATGGCTAGGCTCAGCCTTAGACACAGGGTAAGGAGCTCCGACATCCGTGCTGGGAAACTGCCTGGGAACGCAGGGAGGATCTCGAATGTGTTGTCGGGGAGCCTGCTACCTGAACCTGCTACCACTGCGATCGGTTGAGCGTAAGAAAATTGATGGATGGATGGATGGATGAATATAAAAGTATAAAAATAATTCAAACCAAATAGACACACAGTGCCAGGTGTATTTCTGGCTCAGTGGGATTGTAGGAGTCAGGCAGCAGAGGAGGGATGTGATTATGGGATGGTCAAGGTCAGAGGTCAAACAGAAGTGCACCGCTCAGCAACTTCCTCAACAGTGCTCGCTTGTCTTCTGATGACCTCGACTGCCTGAGCAGCTACCTCCACACATACAGTACAACACAGTACAAAGTATAAAACTTTAAAAATAAAAGCCTGTCTTTGTCTGTGTGTCCTCCAGCTCCAGGTGTTCTTGAGGGTTGGTTTTAAGTCTGAAATGTTTTATTGTGAGTATCTTTGGAGCTGAAAAAAAGAATAGCAGAGCCTAGAGTTCAAGAGAAAGTGAGCTGAAAATATCTCTTGAGAGCTGAACGTGTTGAGTACAAAGACTAAGAGTCTACAGATGCTATCCGAAACCAGTCCAAAGTTTGGAGACGCCTTCTTGTATTTTTTTTTTTTTATTATCGTCTACAGCATAGATTACACTATGAAATAACACATATGGAATTATGGAATTACCTTTTAAACAGAACAAGTGTAAACAAAGCTAAATATGTTTTATATTGGAGATCTTTTTAGTAGCCACCCTTTACTTGACATTTGGAATTGTTTTCAGTTGAGAGGTGGGCGTTGTCAAAAGTTAAATTAACTCGATTTGTCAGCAAAGTAAAGGAAAAGCAGCTAACAAGTGCTCAACATGTATAGGAACTCCTTCAAGACTGTTGACTCATGAAGCTGACCTCACCGCACACCATAGACGTTTTCATCAGTATGAGGGACAATTGTTGCAGTGCGTAGCAACCAAGCTCACCTTTCAACACCATGGACACCATGAACGCAGCACTTTCACTGTTGTTACATCATGATGTCAAACAAATCAGTGCTGAATACAGACGTGTGGTGCATTGTTTGTTTTTTCTCTGGGTTAGATGATAATGAATAAGATGGAACAAACAGAATAAATGTCTAAACACTGAAAAGTCTATTACAATTATTTAACTGTGGTGAAAACTGGAACTATTTCTTTTAGCATTTTACAGATATTTGTTTAGACCAAGTTGCAACTTCCGTGGCTGTAAAGTGACGCATATGTGGAAGCGCCAAAACCTGCACTTCCTTGGAGGGTCACTTGAGGCTGGCTACAGAATGAGTCAGTCTCGTAGCCCGCTTATTAAAATGTCCAATAAACATGTTTTCAGCAGATGTAAACATGTTTACAAAAAACGGTTTTGGTCTTTATAGCTAATTTCCCTGTTCATGACATCTGTACTGAGGGTGAATTTTATAAAGCTCACCTGTTCAAATTATAGTGAGGCTTAAAGTTCTGCATAATCAGTGTGGCCACTTTGATTGACAGGTGGCTTGTTTGAGCAGCTAGGTTTTATTTAGGCTGCCTCAGCTCCACCCACGCGCCACTACTTTGCCCATATGTAGAGTAGCCGAGAAGTGGCCGATGCAGGGCTGCCATGACAGTGACGACCACAGCCAGCACTCTCTGAGCTTTACAGCAGCTCTTCAGAAACGTGTGTAGGACGACGTCTATGTTTATACTGACTATGGTCGGGACTCAGATCGTCCACCTACAACCAGGGCAGTCCTGAACAAACCAAGACAGCTGTTCAGCATCTAGATTTTTACTGTAATCTATGTCACATCCCACAGTGATAGCTGCTTTTGATTAACTGTTCATTTTATTTGTTTTTAAATATGTAGTTTTAAAAATTCTTGATGGCTTGTTTTTCTTTGTATTCTATACCTTTGTATGAAATGTGCTATATCAGTAAAGTCTTATTGTTGTTATATTTATTAATACTATTTTTTAATCATTGTTCCTTTGCCTGTGACCAGTCCCATCACTGCAGAGTTTTGTCGTCGTAAAACTCTCTCTGCTCCTTCATCAAGGTCGTCTCAAAAACTTGCTGCCATCATCATCATTAACAAACTGCTTCGTTTTCGAGAAACAAAAAAACCAACAACAACAACAGAAAAAAAAACAGCCACGTCTGCGTAAAAATAACACGACATTAAACTTAAACGACTGAACCCTTTACACACACACACACACACACACCTCTTTCCTCTGGCTGTTAGCGGTTAATAAATAAAGGAAATGAGCAGAGAGAGCTCATTAATATCAGTGAAGGTGAGCAGCTAACAGCCCCAGGAGGCTGCTGCAGTTTATATAGGAAATGAATGGAAGGAGACAACCAGAGGTAACACTAATGCTAACACACACACACACACACACACACACAAATATATTCACAAACATACTCTGGTATCCTGGTGGTCAAACTGTCTCCTATAAATATTCAAGCAATCCGACATCAATTCCAAAAAATATATATAGTCCTTCATTGTCTGCAGCAACAGACAGTTAAACATTTACCTTTTTATTAAACACTGACACTCTTTAATCATCAAGTAAGAACAGAACAAAAGACTGGACTAGACTTAACTGTCTCCATACAACTCGACTCCAAAATGAGTTGTAACGCTGCATAAAATAATAAAACAGAATGAGTGTATATTTACAAAAAAATATATAAACTATAAAACTATAAAGTGTATCAGTTGGAACATTAAATATCTTGTATTTGTGCTGTATTCAATTAGGTATTGAACAAGATAATATAAGAGGTGTTGTATCAGTTTTTATTTTGTAATGCATGAAATATGTTTTCTATTTCACAGAGAAATAATGTTTTAATAGATCAGCATCCTTATTTCATCGATTAGTGATCTTTTCTAGATTTTGAAATATGTGTGGTAAAAACACAGATCAGCCATACCACTGAGGTGAAGTGAATAACTGATTATCTTGTTATCATGGCACCTGTCAGTGGGTGAAACATGCAAATTTGAGCTACTTGGGCCAGAGCATCTTCAAAACTGCAGCTCTCGTGGGGTGTTCCCAGTCTGCCATGGTCAGTATCTAGTATCAAAAGTGGTCCATGGCCAGGGTCCCCGTGCTGACCCCTGTCAACTGCCGAAAGCGCCAACAATGGGTACGTGGGCATCAGAACTGGACCACAAAGCGATGGAAGAAGATGGTCTGGTCTGATTAATCATTTTTTCTTTTACATCACGGTGTGTGAGAGTTGCTTACCTGGGGAACACATGACACCAAGATGCACTATGGGAAGAAGGCAAGCCAGCAGAGGCAATGTCCTGCTGGGAAACCTTGGTTCATGCCCTTCATGTGGACATCTGTACGATGTGCTGGACAAATAAGTCCAATCTATAGTGGTACCATATCACAACTTACTGGACTTAAAAGATCTGCTGCTAATATCCTGGTGCCAGCTACCACAGCACAGTATGGAGTCCATGCCTCAGTGGGTCAGGGCTGTTTTGGCAGCAATAGGGGAACTATCCAATATTAGGCAGGTGATCATAATGTTACGGTTAATCAGTGTATATTGTTATTATTGTCACTTAAGTTATGGATATTGATGAACGACATTTACATATACTGTATATTGCATATAAAAGTATTCAAAAGGTATATTTATGTATAACTTAATTTTTCTGTGCCTTCTCTTATTATTTTGCCTCTCAGGATCTCCATCACCAGCAAATCAGAGTGTGTTCCTGTATGTGTGTGTTAGTGTTAGCATTAACATTAGTCTGACCTTGGCTGGACTAATTATTTATATGGAGGACACAGGGGGTGAGCACGTTTTTCTGCGTCTAATGATTCATAAACAATTTTAACAGGATGAACTCCATCAGGACCTTAATTAGTCTGTGACACACACACGTGCACACACCTACACACACACACACACACACACACTATGTATAAAAGTCTTATATGGCTATATGCAAATTATATTTCAGTGGAAGCTGGACGAAGATCAAGGACATTCAACTCCAACACCAGGGACCATCTTTGACTGAGGTCATGTGATTACACCTGTGAAACTCTGAGGAATTATTTTGACAAAAATCAGTTAAGTAGATTTAAAACCACCACAAAGAGTCTCTCAAATTCACGCCATGACTCTGCAGTGGCACTCAGATCAACATTAATAACAGGTTTTGTCCTTTGTTGTGGAAGTTTGACAACAGGTAGGTTCCTGTGGATCAGGAGACAGTGAAGGTCTTCAGCTCTTAATAGGGTTGGTGGTTTGATCCACGTGTCTGAGTGAGTGTAAATGGGAGGATGAGAGGCAACTTGTAAATCACTTTGGATAAAAGCCCTAAAAAAAATGCAGCAATTTAAATATAAATCTTTATGACGACATGGAGCATTAGAGATGACGAGGCATTACTGATATTCAGTGTAAACTGGAGCTGCTCAAATTGAGAACAAATACAAACAAGCAAAGAGAAAAAAGATTTTGACTTTGTTTTCTGGGTGATGTGACCCAGAACACCATTCTTAGATGCTGAGCTGAGCTGATCCAGGATAAGTCTGGACTAAGCACTGTTGCCACAGCTTTGATCTGCTTCCTTCCTGTCTGAGAGCATTTCATGATGGTTGTGAGCAAAGAGGACAAAGAACCGACTGCTGCACTACTGACTGCAACTAAAAGGTCCAAACAATGACATCAGCAGGTCGGTCACTCTCTCACTGACTTTTCTTAGCTTATTCTTTTAACGTCCCCTGACTGTTTGGAGTGTATAGACATATATTGACCTTCTTCTATTGCTCCCCAACAGCAAAATTGTAAGATCTGTGAGTCCTCAGTGGTGAGGAGAAAGCATCACATCCCCTTTTTAGTATGTACGAGCTGTTACCATCAGGTAGATGTCATAGGTGCTGTCCTTCTGAACCAAAGGGGCTCACAGATCATCTGTGCCTGTGTTTATTGCACTGCTGAACAAACTGTGAAACAATAACTGAACCTCTGTGTGGGTGGATGCTACACCTTCAAATATATGGAGCAGTCAGATGTGTGGTAGGCAGGTTGATGTTGATGGTGGGGTGTTGCTGATGTTTGTTGTGGATCTTGTTGGTTATGTTGTATTTGTTTGTTTGTTTGTCTGATGATCAGCATATGGCACATGATGAATTTCCTAGAGGTTTGAATAAACCAAATCATACTTGTACTCAGTCACAGGGAATATTTTTCTGCACAGAGAACTTACACTTAATTTCCCTGATTATACTTACATACTTTAACTTAAGTCACATCAGTGCAAGATTTTTATATTGTTCTATTAGTACTATTTAAAGGTCCAGTGTGTCAGATTTAGGGGCCACTATTTAAAGAATATGGCAGACATGCAATATAATATTCACTATGTTTTCATTAATATATAATAGCGCACAACGGACAAACTAAACACTGGCTCTAGATAGGGCATTTCAGCATCTTGCGGCCTCAATAGTTTCTCCTTTGCATGGAAAGGTGAGGGTGGGCTAGCAACTACACCACTAGAGGCCACAAAATCCTACACACTGGACCTTTAAGTTAAGGATCAAAATATTTTCTCTACCACTGCATGAGACATATGTAATCAAAACATCCTTTCCACGAGTCACATGAGTAATGAGTGATTTTAGACCAGTTTTAAAATTCAGTCTGACAGATATTGCATCTTCATAAAGTAGACTTTAAAATAAAGGTTTGTCTATTTGAATGAAGCTCAGGTGAGTCTGAGCAGGTTGGTGCAGGTGAACGAGGTGCAGATGGGGAACCATCAGGTCAATCAGACGGTGGGTGGAGCCAAACATCAGCTCTAGAAAACCACCTGCTGCACAGGCGAGTCTGTCTTAAACAGAGGAAACACAAAATAAACTCATAAACATGAAGCTGTCAGAAGAATTTGTCAGAATCCTTTTCTGTCTGTTCTGTGGAGCTTCAGCAGCAGCTCAGGAGTTAAACTGGAATGTTCATCCTGCAGCCGGCAGGTTTGGGGACCAGATACCAGATCAGCCTGAAGTACAGGAACCAGCAGGTAGACCCGATCCAAATTTCAGGAATCACTAGAACACAGATCATTTTAATGTCTGAAGGAGAGTATTTTGTTTTATTAATACAGTTGATTTAACGATAATAATAGTTATAATAAATTGACACTGAAACTCAACTACTGTGATTACTGTGTTAATGTTTCCAACCAATACTTATTGTTTTACTGTACTTATATAAACTGTTGGGTAATTTCATGTAAAATGTGTATGCAAAAATCGTAAATTGTAAAGTACCAAAATTTGAAGTGAAGTAAGAAGCACTATAATTGCACCTGAAATGTAGCGCAGAAGTGGAAAGTGGCACGAAAGGACTGAAGAGACTCAACTACAAGTACCTTGATGTACAGTAGAGAACTAGAGTAAATTCAACCATTGCTTTTAGTTCTCATGACTGAAGACTTTTCAGTTGTAAAACTCAAAAACTGTTTGCAATTACCCTCAATGAAGCATAAATGTCATCTTTCTGTGGTTTGTCCAAAGCAAAGATATTCATTCACTTGGCCTGGTATTGCTGCACCAAACTGTCTAGGGTTTAACACTGCCCCATGTGGCCGGAGTGCAGAAAACGCCCACTTAACTGTGGTTGATGGGAACTGCAGTTGTAGTGGTAGATAAGCCTCTGGAAGGTAAATTTATGCTTCATTGGAACAGTTTCAAATAGTATGTTTCAGTTTAACAAGTGACAGTGATTCAACAACTAAACTGTAATTATTGAAGCTGAAAGTCTTAATCAGTTGAGTCCAAGTTTGAATCAACTTTCAAGCACAACTTAGTGTATTAGCTGTCAAACTTATTAAAAGTCTGATAGATAACATCACTCTTTACTCCCAGCTGTCGTCCAGGAGAAGCAGTCTTTCCATGAACCGCTGACTTGGAAGTTTCCAGATCCACCGGCTGAGGAGGAGCCTCGGTTCCCTCCAGACTTTGAACTGAAGGTTCCAACAGCGACCGACAGCGTCAGCGTCATCTGCGGGGAGAACTCTGTCCGAGTGGAGGCCAAGAAAGACCTGCTGGGAATCGGTAAACCTGTCCAGGCTGCAGACGTCACTCTAGGAGGATGTCCTGCCACAGGGGAAGATGCTGAAGCTCAGGCTCTAGTCTTTGAATCAGCGCTGCATGGATGTGGCAGCCAGCTGCTGGTGAGGGTTTAATGTGAAACATGGATTCTACAGTAATCCTGCGGTTGATTCAAGAAGGTCTTTCATTTTTGTACATCGGACGAAAACATGACAACTGTTTAAATGTCTAAATGGGTCTAAATTTTCAGTAAGGTGCTAATCTTTGGCCAGCTTAATCTCTGGCATTGGAGTCCAGCTCCCATATGGTGGATGTGCTATTATGAACAGGGCTCTTTCTAACAGTAAACTGTGTTTCAGCTGACTGAGGACTCTTTCATCTACGCCTTCACGCTGCTGTACACTCCCAGTCCTCTGGGAGATAGTCAAATCGTCCGAACTACAGACGTCACAGTCAGCATCCAGTGTCATTACCAGAGGTCAGATTTTATACAACTGAACCTGGAAAAACTTTTTGTCTGGAGTCGTTTTTATTATCTGTTTCTTGACATTTGGTTTTTGCTTTACAAAAATGTCAGTGCTTTTTTAGATTTTAATTTTTAATGTCTTTTAGGAAGCATGATGTGAGCAGCGGACAGTTGAAGCCAATCTGGACTCCGTTCAGTGACACCAAAGCTTCAGAGGAAAGTCTCTATTTCTCCCTCAGACTCATGACTGGTGGGTGTGTTGTTAAACTCCATAATGATAAATCTTGGCTAAAAAATCATTTTCTCAGTAAAAATCCAAATATTTGTTCCTTGCATTGTTTTATGTCAAGTCTATCCGAATTGGTTTCAAAACAGCAGAGATGGAAGTACAGTACCACAGTATCAAAATATGCAATTATAAGTCATGCATTCAAAACTTTCACTTAAGTAAAAGTGCAGTAGTATCTGCAACAAAATATAACTTAATATTTACTTGGGGTAAAGGTACTGCAGGGTGGCTACTGTCATCGTACTATTAGTATCGGATCATTATTATGGATGTATTAATTTGTGTTCTGGTGGTAAGTGGTACTTCAATGTAACAAAGTAGAAGTATAAAATAGAAATATTCAACTAAAAGTGATACATTTTACAGTCTCTTATAGAAAGAAAGGTTCGTATTTTGTCCATCCTGAAAGCTCCTGTCTTGTTTATTCTTTTTTGTTTTGCTTTTTTTTTGTACTTTGTTTCTCAGATAATTGGCAGTTCGCTCGTCCATCCGCTGAGTTCCTGCTAGGCGACATGATGAAGTTTGAAGTTTCACTAAAACAGTTTCATCATGTCCCCCTCAGAGTGACGGTGGACAGTTGTGTGGCCACCGTGATCCCAAACGTTGACACCGTCCCCAGATATGCTTTCCTGGGAAACAGTGGGTCAGTTTACAGTACTGACTTTCTTCTAAACCCCGCTCAACTCAAATCTCAGTTTTAACACATTTACATATGAGCATTATTTAATAATCACAACCAGTTTGGAAGCTAATGGTCTAACTTCAGTTTTATTTATATTCCTCCCTTCTGAATGTGTTCACGTCGTAATCTTTTCTCATATGTATGTTTGACGGCCCTTGTGTTCAGGTGTCTGTCAGACCCGTGTTGTGTTTAGGTGTCTTGTCTGAGGGTCCTCTGTCTTGCGTTCAGGTGTCAGATCTGACTGGAAAGTTGTCTGTATTGCATTCAGGTGTCTATTTGACAGTCAGCTGACAGGCTCTAGCTCTCGGTTCCTGCCTCGGTCTCAGGACGACATGCTGCAGTTTGAGGTGGAGGCGTTCAGGTTCCAGCAGGATGACAGCGGCGTGGTGAGACTCAGACATGTTGCATATTTTCTGTCTATATAGTGCTGATTGGAAATTAAGTGGCGTTACCGTTTCTAATCAGTCTGTTTGTTTTTCCGGACAACTGTTGATTGAACAGTTTTTGTGTCTCCTCAGATCTACATCACCTGCAGTCTGAAAGCGACAGCAGCTACTGCAGCTCTTGATGCCACTAACAAGGCCTGTTCATTCTCCAACGGGTAAGACTCCATCAACACTACAACTCATCTGCTGCAAATGCTACAAATGCTACAAACACCATCATTCTCAGTGGGTTCGAATGACTTTGGATTTCTGTGTAGAAAAACAACAAAGCACAGATTTGAAATACTTTTATAATTTTGTGTACTTGGTGTCCAGTGCCATTGCTACCCTAAGTGTTTAAGTGCTTGGTACCCACTAGAGGAAATATCAAGTGGTAACACTGACAGGTGGAGAGCAGAAATCTGTTGTGAAAGCTGAAACTATCTGTAAACCTTGAGTTTGTATTGAGAGATGGAGCTTCTGATTGACAGGTGGAGGGAGGCCAGTGGCAACCATCAAGTCTGTAACTGTTGTGATACAGACTGCGGGACAGGAAACCAGAGTCCCCTCACAAGAACAGGTATGTGTTTTCAAAATCTGAAATAGAAGTATAAAAGTGTTGGCCTCAAGGTACCAAAAGTAAAACTGCTCATTGTGTAGAGTGACAAATTTCAGAAATGTATCTCTCTGGATTATAATAACTTTTTAAATTAATGTGGAGGTTTGTAAAGGTGGAGATAACTTCAATTACTTTTATCTACTACTGCTGTGTAGCTTAATCTGTAATGCATCACATTAATATGAAACTGCAGAGTAACTAGTAGCAAATGTAAAGTACAAAGTAACAAAATACTGAAATAAAGTGACTCAATTGTGCTTGAGTAAATATAATCATAAGAGACTGGTATAGTACTGCCTACAGATCAAGGGGTACATGTGATGTTGTTTCTAATCATGACGAGTTGGTGTCTTGTGTTGCAGATGCTCAGTGGGAACAGGAAACAGCGGTTGGACCAATCATTGTGAAAGAGAAACCTCTATGACCAGAAATAAAGACTTTAAAATGAGATTTATTAAAGCTTATACCTCGATGAGACCTGGTTTATGTGTTTTGTTCTTGTGGTTAAATTGGGCTTATAATACTTAATATTCAGACCATTTGAGTAGTAATACATAAAATTAAAAACTATTTTTCTATCAGATTATAAAATGTCTTCTTTTTGGAAACCATCAATAGTTTTTTTTTTTTTGTTTTGTTTTTTTTTTTTTAAATCAATAGAAGAATAGAACAAAAGATAGAAATTGATTAAAAACTTGCTTGTCAGGTCTGAAAGCTGCTAAAAATTACCATCTATGGAGAGCAGATAATGTCTGATAGCTGGTCTGCGGTAATGTAGACACAATGTAGCGCACACACACAACAGTGCAGTCCTAGTCCTGTTGAGGGAATAAATAAATGATTAAACAAACAAATCAATCTGTTACTCTTAATTGATAAATGGCCCTTGTAGAATTGTTGTATAAAAGCAGTATCATACTTGAAGTTGGGCTGTTATACTGAATATCAGCATGTATTCAGTATAACCGCACTCTCGCGTGTGATATTGCTTTATTAGACTGGTGCACATTACCTCTGAATTTTAATGGAAAAGTAATGACCAAAGGGCGGTGCAGTGGTTGGTTTAGTACTGGCCTTTTGCATGTTCTCACTTTGCTTGCGTGGGTTGTCTCTGGGTACTCCGGCTTCCTCCCACAGTCCAAAGACATGCACTAATAGGTTCATTGTGATGAAATTTTCTGCAGCACATTACTGACTGTGAGCAGCTCTCAGTGGGCCAGGAGTATTCTGGTCTGCCTCTAATTCTGTCAGATTTAGAAGCTACTTTTAGCACTAAAGTGTTTTGTGAATTACTATAAACTCACACTCCTGAGCTCCTTTAATGTGCTCTGACCTTTGACCTTCAGTTTGACCTGTCTGGTCTCAGATCCTCCTCTTCATGCTGTGGTGAGCAGAGTTTACTTTACCAGGTCGGTCAGTTGTGTCTTGCCGCTGTGCTGGGACAGCTGCTGCCACTTTGCCCATCGTCCATTTAGATGACATCACCTGAGTGGACGCAGCTGGAGAGGCTGTCATCATGTATCACAGAGAGGGTGGGGCAAAGGGCTCATCATCTATTTTCTATATATAATCCTGACCTACACCCTCCTCCTCCTCACCATCGAACCGCCTTGTTTCCTCGCCGCGGCCTGAGCGTCTGAGGCAGCAGCATCCATCACAGGCCGGAGAGGAGCTCCCTGTCGGACTCATACGTCTCTGCACTCCATCTCTCGGGGGAGGAGAGGACGACTGCTGGCTGTGTGACCTGAAACTGAGATGTCACAGGGTCAGAAAATAAAGATTTCACAATAAAAGTTTGCAACACTCTTCAATGAAAACTCTGTGAAAAACTTTGTGTTTCTGTCAATTATTTGATGTTTGTTTAATTCATTTATTCATTATTCCAATTCAACTGGCAAAATTACATATCTGAAAAATTAATTACATTTATTCCAATAGTTTCCTTCCTTGTTTTTTATGCCGGGTACATTATCCTATACAAGTAGGCGGTCTGACGAATCTTCAACACTAACTCATGTCTTCAACATCACAGCATGGAGTTATATAAACTTGAAGTCTGCACTTTAACCACAGAGGGCAACTATAGACTTTGAGTTTTTAACAGCGATTTCCCATCCAGACATGCTATAAAAAAGAAAATTTGCTTGAAATACTAATGTATCTGAGGTCTTTTTTGTCCACTAAAAAGTCAAATTAAATCGGTGAAAAAATTGTAGTCCTTTTCCAAAAGCTATAAACATGAATATTTTTCATTTAAAAGGTTTAACTAGTGAACACAAGGTATCTCCTACTTCACTGAAAAGTCCATTCTTCAGGTTTCAGGTTTCCACATCACACTTGTGTAAGTTGCAACTATTTCACAAAGTTGTGTTGTTCATACACGGTCCACATTTTTGAGTGGGCTTAAATTTTATGCCTTTTCTCCAAAAGTCATTGCCACAGATCTTGCAAAATACCATGTGAGACATGTCAAGGTTGTCTTTCAATAGACCTGAGCTGGGGTCAAATAATGAAAAAAGTATGTCTTATGTCTTTTCCTAGACTATTTGTCTTGACCTCATTGACCATGTCAAGGAAACTATTTAAATAATTCAAGTAAAGTTTCTGGTCCCAAACATAATCACACCTCCCAAGAAAGAATGTTTTCAGTTGATATAGAGGTGACATATAACCATGAAGTGCTCACAGGAAGCAACAATAAAAAAGATATTGTTGAAACAAAAAACAAAAACAAAACAAACAGGACTGAAATGTTGAAATAATATGACAAAAAAAGAAAGTAGACAATGTTGAGCTATTCAAAACTTAATGAAATAAAAATAAGGAATTGAGCAGCTAGTGTGAATTATATTCAGACAGACAGGTGACAAATGAAAGGAAAAACCTCCTGTTTCTATAGGAACAGTGACTAAAGACCATCAGCTCTGGTGTACGGAGATGTAGATTTGGTGATCTCGTCAGATCACCATATTCTCAAGTGGGCAAGTGCATGTGTGGTGTACATTAAGAGCCCCATTCAGTGAGTGCATCCAGTTGTTGGAGGTATTTTGCTGGAATGGTTTGGGTCCACTTCCCCCCTTAGAGGGAAGATCTGCAGATCAATACAAAGCTGTTCTGAGTGATCACCTTTATCCTGTGCTGAAACATTTCTATCCTGATGGGAGGAGTCTCTTCCAGGATCCATAGTGCACAAGGGGTCACTGAATTGTTTGATGAGGGTGAAGATGGGAATACTGTATCTTTTTGAAGAATGGTGTTCATCCCTCCAGTAGAGCTCTTGGTTTGGCAGCATGTTGTGACCTAACACCTTGCTAAGACACTGTATGTTGTTTTTTCCTTGTCATGCGTCTGTAAGTGTATAAACGTTCCTGGTTCAGATCTTGCGGTAGTGTGTTTGGGGAGCGGCTTATCCTTTCCAAACCATCTCTGCTGAAACTACAGTGGTGTGTTGCTTTACATGCAGTGCCGCAAGGAATGGTGGGACAGCATTTTCTTGTTTCTTTTGGTAAAGGATGGTCCATTGTATACTGCTAAAGGAGATAGGAAAGGAAGCACTGAGACACCTTTCCTTCAGATTTAGGGAATTTGAACAGCTCTTATCGTGTCTGCTGTGTAAATACTTCATTTTTTCACTCAGTTAAGAACCTTCTTAAACAAAGAAGACTATTTAAACGCAGCCCAGGTCCTGGTGTCTGATAATCCTACATGAGAAAACATAATCATCATTAAGTGACTGACAGCTCTGACTTCCTGTCATCAAACAACCTGCCACAATGAAACAATCATCAACCATCATCACCTCCAACTCGTCCAATCCGCCTCAGCTCTCCTCCACAGACCGTCACATGTTCCTTTTCAGGGCTGAAAGAAGATCAGGTTCAAGGTCTACCAGAGGTTCATCAGGACAATGACAGACAAATGTCAAGAGTTTTATTTGTCAGTGACTCACTGAAGACAGAAAATTACATTTCTAATAATGCATGAGACACAGAGACTCTCCTGAGAGTGTGATCATAAATGAATCTCATACAGAGACAATCCAGTTTTAATAAAATGCTGCTGACGTCACACTAATCATCAACCTCATGTTAAAAATAAAAATATCCAACTGCGTTTTATGCTGAAACCTGGATTCCAGAGCCTCATAAAAACCCTTCATTCCTTCATTCAATATTTTCCTTGCCTTCTGGAGAGTAAAAATGAATTAAAAGTAATACGAGTGAGAACTAATTTGAGCCCTGCAGTGGAATATAATAAAACAGCCACTACAAAGAGGTTTTCAAATGGTTTGAAGGAAATCAGACAATTAAAATAAATATGATTTTATTGAGTTGTTCAGATTCGGCTGAAGGTCAAATGACAGTTTCAGATTTCATTGGTTCAAATTAAATTATATCATATGAATGAAAAATGACAAAAATATGAAGCAGAATACAATTTGTGTGTGTAGCAGCAGCTCCACCTACTGCCTCTGAGTAAAACTTCATTTGAACCAGACTGAAGAGCTGGAAAAAGACACAACACATCCTGGAAAACCTTGAAGTACATTTTCCAATCATGGAAATATCCTGAAAAATATTAAAGCAAACTGAAATGTCTTTGAAAACAGCGAGTTAATGTCAGTCATCAAGCTCTGATGATCCTACAGGAGGAGATATGATCATCAATGAACTGACTGACAAAGCTGACTTCCCACACAGACCATCACATGCTGCTTCATCAGATTCAATTTCATCAGGACAACAGACAAATGAATGTCAAGTGTTTTATTTGTCAGTGACTCACTGAGGAGAGAAAATCACATTTCTAATAAAGCAAAGACACAGACAGTCTCCTGAGAGTTTTAATGAATCTCATACAGGGAAAATCCAGTTTTAATAACCTGCTGCTGATGCTGCTCTAATCATCGACCACGGCAGGTGCACAACAAGCTTCATTTGTTTGTCCTGTTTGGCCGCAGTCACATAAGAGTCACACACTGTAAATGTTTTTGTTTACATGAAAAAAATAGCCAGTATCAGTAGGATCAGAATATTTCCTTGTTTCTATGGATTGAACCTTTGAATGTGCTTAAAAATCAAAGATTGCTTGTTTGCAAATTTTACATTCTCATTTTTCCTTAAGTAGACTCAAAACCAGTGATAAAATGATGGGTTTTGAGACAGGATTTAAAGGAGAGGTTCACACTTTTTTAAACCCACGTTAAAACAACATGTCCATACTATATGTATATAAGGTAAAGGTATAAGGTATATAAGGCATATAAGCCCTAAGCAGTCAATTTTATTTCCTCCATTTTCTCGCTATAACAAGTTAATTTCATTTGTTTTCTCGAGAAGTTAAGTTTGTCGGAATAATAAAATTAATTGCAACCGCAACATTCTCCTGCTACTCTGACATTGCTACATTGAATGATGTCCTGCAATGATTTAATATATGATTATCCTTTTGTTTTCTCGAGATCTCAAATGAATTATGTTGTTAACTTGGGAAAACAAAGTTTTGTTGTCTTGAGATCTCAAGAAAATGAGATAAATAAACATAATGATATAAATAACTCAAGATCTTCGGAAAGCAAATGAAATGACCTCATTATCACAAGAAAACTGAGGAAATAAAAGTGTATGACCACTAAGGGCTTCTGTATAGACATGAAAGGGCTTTACAAATGTCTTTCACCCTTGAAATTACTGTTAGATGCTGGAAAAGGTTCTGGTGTAACGCTATCATTGTTATAAGGATGACCCAGTAACAGATCCATTTCAGGCCAAATTTTCACTGATTTGTAGCTGTGCCTCATCTGCAATGTCATATTTATTCAGGTTCTTCAAACCCTGTGATATCATTTATTTTGC
The DNA here is from genome assembly GCA_033000465.1 of Sciaenops ocellatus. NCBI lineage: Eukaryota > Metazoa > Chordata > Actinopteri > Sciaenidae > Sciaenops > Sciaenops ocellatus. The sequence goes on along the minus strand of CP136871.1, from coordinate 23,206,809 downwards.
TTTTTGTTATGGTGTGAAATTTCTCCACTGATCAAAAATCCATATAATACACTCATCCAGCATATGCCAACATTAAGAACTAACACTTTAAAGCTACTTCGGTCATATCAGTAGACAGCGTGAAGCAGGAACACCATGGCTATACAGATTATTATGCAGTTTGTGTAAAGTGTGAGGCTCCTGAGTACTTCCTACTAGGCTTTGTTTTTTGTTGTCATGTAGTCTCTGTAGAGAGGAGCTTTGTTATTCCTCCAAGCACAGGATCAGCCAGAGGACGTAATGACGTGACTGAAGACAGACGCAACAGATTTCTGATGCTTTCAAGTGCTGTGTGAAGTGTTGGAACTATGAAGATTTTTCTATTCATACTGATAATCACTTTACCAGTTTGTATGTATTGACATACTTTGTTTGATTGTTTTGGACACTTTTTTTTTGTAGAAGTTATGTAACATTGCCAAGATAGTTTAGGGTCCATTATGACACCCAAACATTTGAATTCAGACACCTTTTGAATATCATCATCATCTGTAGAGTTTGATTATTGATTTGATCATCCCCTTTTAAGTTTAAAAAGACTATAAACTTTTTTTTATTGAACTTTTCATATATTTCACATACACAAATATACCACAACCATAATAATTATTACTAAATTAAACCATAAAATAATTAGTCACAGTTTCCACAAAACACTTCACATACTTTTATACATTTTATATACATTTTTACACATTTAACAAATAAATAAAAACAAAAACACTCACTAACATACAACAGTTTTAAGATGACTGTGCACTTTGGCGTCTAAGAAACTCTATTAAAGGTTTCCATAGTTTCAAACTCTGCAGTCCCTCCCTTGGTTATATAAGTCCATTTCTCCAACACAATACAAGATGCCATCTCTTTTATCCGCACATGTATCAAGGGTACATCCATTTTTCTCCAAGATCATCCTCCTCCTGCAGGAGTCCAAAGTCAATTAAAGCTGACTTTTTAGGACTGACAATAAGGTTCTTTGGATATATACCAAGTATACATATTCCTGCCAGGTGAGACACCTTCACTCCAGTGATTTCTGATAAAGTCAGAACAACTTCTTTCCAGTATTTTTTTAATTTTGGGCAATCCCAGGTTGGTACCTGGGATACACAAGTGGTACACAATTCCAAGCAGTGGTACACAATTCCAAGCACTTAATACAAGTGTCTGGGACAACAGGGGACCAGCGTATTAGCTTAACCAGGGTATTATATGTTCTCATTAACCATTTGTATTTTAATAGCTTCATTCTAACTTGCACATATTTAATTAACTAATTTATTCAGTCAATGTCAATAAATCTGTCACGTTTGAGATATTTAATATTTGAACGTATCTCATGTACAACATATAACTGATAACATGTGTACATGTTTGTAAACTTGTAATATCAAAAGATTCAGTAAAAATACATTCGGTATATTAAAAAATCATAAAGCAAAATCATCACGAGACATGAGAGTTTCCACATCTTGAGAGTTCATGCAGTATTTCCAGTATTGCCAAGACCTGCGGAAATTATGAAGACAGAGCAGTTTAGAGAGCTTGATAAAAATCTCATCACAGTAGCGACGGGGGGAAAAAAATCAAAATATGAATTAAATGTGTAGTAAAAAAAAAAAAAATAAAAAAATACAGTCCCAAAATCTGTGAATTGCGAGTTTTCTGGCGACACATGAACGCGGCAGCTGGACGCAGCCCCTCCCACTTCCGGCAGGAAACCGCTATCTGTCAGAAAAACATCCCGAGCTACAATCCGCTATACGAGCACACTTTCACCGACACCGCTGCTGCTTGATTGTCGTTGATTTTCGGGCTTTTTTAGCCTCACCGGACACACAGAGAAAACATGCCCGGAAGGAGGTGATCGTCCCGGGGCCTGCCGCTGCTTCCTCAGCCGGCTGAAGGACGGAGCAAGACGTACAGACGCAGATGGAGAGGCCGAGCAGGCAGCTGCTTCTATCCGAGCTCCGCATCAGAAACACCGCGTATGATGTGAGCCTGAGCCGGTCCCTGCTCACCTGGAAGAGACGGGTTTCCAGCCCGGTGTACCACCCGTTTAGACCCAGTAAGACCCGTATAACTTGTCTATGTGTAACCACGTATCTTTACCCCTGTGTGTGTGTCTGTCGGCCTTTAACGCACCGCGACATCCTGTGTGGTAAACAAAGGACATAAGGACGTAGAGAGGACGTGTTGGACACTGAGAGCGCGTTTAGACTTGTAGATAACACACACGTTGACGTACACAACAGAACATTATGTAGTGTGGACTGTAATTATAAATGAGACATGATATATCCGGTTACATACTGTAATACACAACATCCAGTATGACACACAATATGTGGAGGTCACTCGAGACTGCAGGCAGGGGGAGGAACAATGTAAACCAAACCTATTCATCTAAACACAAGGAAGAAACTAACCGAGGAAATAAAATAAGTTTGAAGACCTCAACTTCAGCATAGTTTCATAAGTTCCATTGTTTCTCTGACATGAACTACTCACTGCACAGTCTGCCTTATCTAGAAGTACTTTTACACTGAAGTATTACATTTGCTCAAATTATGTGAAAACTTCTTCAGTCACTGGGACCAGACTGTGTCTGCACCCTCTCTCTCTCTCTCTCTCTCTCTCTCTCTCTCTCTCTCTCTGTCTGTCTCGCTCCTTCATCAATGTTGGATCCATCATAATCTTGGTGGTGAGTCCATGAGGGAAATATCAGTGTCTCTGGTCCAGTTTCAGGGGCTTTGACCTCTAAAAGCCTGAGAGAGGAGCAGTGAATGCCTCACATTCCCTCTTGCTTTTTCTTTCTGGACGCCCACTGTGATCACTGAATATTGTGTTACTTCAAGATTCAGTGCTTTTCAAGTAATGGAACAGTCCATTAACCTGTAGAGCTTGTGGTGATAAAAGCGTGTTTACAATAATAATAATAATAATAATAATAATAATAATAATAATAATAATAATAATAATGCAGTAGTCCCTCCCCATCTAGTTCATCTAGTTGTGTCTTCAGTCGGCCAGATGAGCTGCGTTCAGGACTCAGACTATTTGAATATTCAAAGTAGGGTTCATTGTGACCTGCTAACTGACTGCAGGCTGCTTGAGGTGATATAATCCTTAACTGATCCAGAATCAGAAAGTGGCTTTATTTACACCTCCAAATGTTTATGCAGGGAAAGACTGCCCATAGTGTAGGACTGAAATGCACCTTGGGAGTTGTATTTGACATCTCTCCTTCAGTGTTCACAGGCTGCTTGTTTTTTTTAACTTTTTCTTTTTTTATTAATTCAGGCTCTGTATTCACAGACATTTAGAGAATACAGAGAGTTCCTAACAGTGCCAAATAATTTCTAGCAAGCAGTCTGAGCTTATAAGTGATTTAGCAATACTCTCTGAGCAACTCCGAGCCAAGAAGAGCCAAACATTTTGACCTTAGTGAGGAGGGGTGGTTGACATTGTTGCTAGGTATGACTCATTCTTCTGAAAGGTCTGGCTTGTTTATCAAAAAAGGAAAATACAGTCTTAGTGATAATGATGATAATTGATAATGAAAGCCATGTAGTTTGAACACAAATCTATTCACATGCTAATAGATGTTGTACTAATTTGCTTATGTTTATTTACCAGACTAGTTATTTTAGTAATGTGTTTGATATTAACAGTAATTAATGTCCATCTATCTGTTTTGAACATTCAGTGGAAATGAAATGAACTGCGTCACAATATGAGATTGTGAAAGCGCTCTTATTGTTCGTGTGATCACTCTGCTGATCGAAGGTTGCAACAGACCCAAGTCATCACTGCTGTATTTTTCCAGTTGCCAGATATCTCGTAGCGTTATTGTGTTGGGAGCATTGACAGTATAATTAGTGGAGAGAGCTTCTGAGTCTGCGAAGTGAAGCCAGCATGGAAGTGTCTTCAACCTGCATTCTTTCTAATGGTCAGCAAGGGGCAGTGCACATGGCTACAGATTGTATGTAAGCTTATGAGAAAATGAGCAACTTGATTTATAAGCTCAGTAACCAGTCTCTTCATGTGTTCATGGTCTTAATCTTTAGTCTTCTTCCAAACAGCGCGATGTTCATTTAGTAAATTATGGTCTCATTTAGCTTAATTAGACGATTAAGCATGCTTCAGGGCATAGATGCAAGTTCTCCGTCCATTCAGCACAACAAAACAGGCTCACGAAACTCAGATCAAACTGTCAAACTAAGCAGTGCTGATCATATATGAATCAATATTCTGTTACTGCATTGATTATTGATTATTTCTCTCCTGAAATGTTTTCAGAAACATATTTTAGTTCCTGTTTAGCTGTAATACGAGAATGTTTGTGACCAGTGAAGCAAACGTACTTGAGTCAAAAGTACATCATTCACAAGCTCCACACTCACAGTGGGAGATGTGAGTGCATCTTTAAAGAGATCAGCCACAATCATTATCTCTTCACAACCTAATCTGTACTGTTTCATTAACACAGTGTCAGTCACTTCTTTGTCGTTTTCTCTTAAAGAAAAGTGCAGTGTGTAAAATAAGGCGCCTCTATTTTCAGAATAAGGCAGACATGAAGTATAATATTCATAACTATGTTTTCATGCATGTCTAATCACTTCAAAATAAGAATCTTTTTGTTTTTGTTATTTAAAAATGAGCCTTTTATATCTACAGTGGGAGCAGGTCCACTTTCATGGAGGCAGCCATGTTGAAACACTGTGTTTCTACAGTAGCCTTGAACAGACAAACTAAATACTGACTTTAGACAGGGCCTTTAAAATGTTGTTTCTCCTTAGCTCTAGGAAGGTGAGGGTGATGTGAGGAGATTGCAATGCAGCAATTACATCACTAGATGCAGCTAAATCCTACACACTGGACCTTTAAGCATTTTAAAGTCCTCCTCCATACCACCAACAGTTTTTCACATTAGCTCTGTTTAATGCTAAGCTGCTTATGGATAACTTTAACAGTCTTAAGGGGAAGTTATTAGAAAAATATTTTTCTTAGAACTCTGGGCTCCAGGAAGTGTTATAAATACATCCCCTGACTTCACTTCTTCATTTGTAGTAGAGACTTTCATGTCCATCCAAAACTGTCAGTCACCTTACGTCGTCTGTGTAAACATAAGCCAGGCAAGTTGAAGTCCCTTCCTGATTCAGTGTTTCCAGCTGATCACAGTCCAGCTGTTTATCATTCACGACGCTTTGTGTTTCTGTTGTCACGGTGACAATAGAAAGGCCTGCTGGGACTGTAAGCCTGACACAGACAGCTGTGTGTGTGTGTGTGTGTGTGTGTGTGTGTGTGTGTGTGTGTGTGTGTGTGTGTGTGTGTGTGTGTGTGTGTGTGTGTGTGTGTGTGTGTGTGTGTGTCTGTCATGTTTCGTGTTTCAGGTGTGAATATTTAATGGCTGACCTGTTTTCTGTCTGCTGAAGAGCTGCTGCTATTTTCATAACATTTATCAAGTTTAAAAGTGCAAATTAATTATGACATTAATTGCACACTGAACATACTTTTTTCATATGTATTACAGTGAGATGTATGTTTTGTAAAATAGTGGTGTCCACTGGGAACAAACAGAGCATGCTCACAACAGAGAGCATGTGTGTGTCGAAGACTTCCTGTTGGCTCCCTTGCCAACACCAATGAAAATAATCTAATCAAGCAGCTCTTTTAGACTTTCCAAATGTTATCAGACCAAATGAATCAAATTCTGGTAATACAAAGAGTCATTTCAGCGGGGGGGGGGGGGGCAGAAAAAAGACTGACTGTTCTGACCCTTTTTATATAATGCTTGTGTGGGGGAAGAGGTCAGTGTGTGTCATGTGATACGCCATGTGATCTAGTGCAGCCAGAATCACCTCACAGCTCTGCACCAGCTAAACGTCAGCATGTTAGCATTGATTACTCCTCAGTAATTATTTATTTATTTGCTTCCATGACTGTTTGAAATGACTTACTCATTTACTTACTTATTTACACACATTACTGGTTTGATAACCTTAGCGTGTCTCTTGTTTTTGGGTCTCCACCACAGTCGACTCTCTGTAGGGAAACAATGAATGAACTTTTCGGATGGTCGAGGACAGAGTGTAAAATTAACTTCCCTGTCCTGTGGCTAAATGGTTAGTGCGTGTTCATATAGATCACCATTGTATGTTTTTCTCTTTGGCTGTTGAATGAAACAAAAAACAGCATTCGGCTGGTTTTGTGCCCTGGTTGATCAGTTTCCTACCTGTTCTCCTGAATGAACCCTGTCCTGTGGAGTGTTTGGTAACTGTGTGGTTCTCCTGCAGGGTTTTGTATTCCTTCGTTCCCTCGTCGACCAGACTCAGGTAGGAGATTTTGCTCCCACGGTGCAGTGGGCCACCTCCACCTGCTGACTGCAGGTTTAGTGATTGTGGTGCTGCTGTTTGAACATGTTTCTGTGTTTGATGGCTGAGCTCCCAACTCTGTGTCTGTGTGTCCCTGAACTGAATCTGCAGTTATGTTCCAAAATGATGCAAATTCTTAAAACCTTGAAAAACCTTGAAACTGGGCCTGAGATGTCATTATCTCATGCAATTGTCTTTCAGTGAGGATTAATCAAAAATCACATTTTGGAATATAATACTTGTTTTTAGAGAAGTAGATAGTTGTTAGTTTTGGTGCCATTTTCCATCAACATCAAATCCAGCAGAAACATGCTGTCTCCTCGCTGCTCCTGGTTCAGTGTTTGACGTGTAGTTTGGCTGAATAGTTTCAGTAACTCTGCTGATCTGCTGTAGTTTTGTTCAGTTTGTAGTTAAATGTGCTGCTTTGTGTTAAAGGTCCAGTGTGTCAGATTTAATATGGCAGAAATGGAATATAATGTTCATAACTGTGTTTTCTTTAGTGTATAATCACCTGAAAATAATAGCTGTTATGTTTTTCTTTGAATGAGCCTTTTACATCTACAGACACGGCCACCAAAATCCTACACACTGGTCCTTCAAGTACGCAGATTGAGTCAGGATGTAGTTAGCCTAGCTTAGCATAGATCCAGCACATAATTTACAGTTTGTCCTCTCCCTAGTACTGGCTTCGTTTAATTTTTTTTACTGTCATAAATCTACGTGATTGTACCTAGATGAACGTTCTTCTGTCTGTTACATGACATCTGCTTATGTAATGTCATGCAGTGACAGGTTTGGACCACTGACAACTGACAAATCTGCAGCTGATAAGCTTCTAGAGTTGGTTTACAGTTCAACATTTTGTGAGATCAAGTGATTAATAACATACAACATAACCGACCAGACACAGACTCCGTATTGTTTCTTATAGGATAGGTCAGTACATTGTGTGTACGTATGTGTGTCAAGCAGTAACCTTCATGTGAAGTGAAGCCAAAGTGGAAGTGCAGTTCCTTGAACGTCCACTTGAGGCTGGCTCAGAAATGAGTCAACTTCCATATGCCCCCATGTTAAAATGTTCAACTTCACAGCAGAAATAAACGTTTTTGGTCTCTATAGCTAATTTCCCCGTTCATGACAACTGTACTGAGTCTGAATTTCTATTTAACTCGCCTGTTAAAATTATATTAAGGCTTAAGTTATGCATAATTTAGAGCATAGCCGCTTCGATTGACAGGTGGGTGCTGTCGCAAGTGGCTTGATTCAGCCCATCTCAGGTACACCGACGCTCTCATTTTTTAAATTATTGCGGAATCGGTGGAGGCAGGACTGCGAGAAGGAGACTATGTCCATGTATTATACAGTCTATGGTGTGTGTGTGTGGCTGTGTGATTTCAGATGAGGTTTTCTCTCTCTGGAGAAAAACCTTGAAGTTCTGGTTTAACTTAAGTTCTCTGTAACACCAGGAATATAATTCAAAACCAAAAACCTTTTTCTCAAAACCCAGTCCACTCTGATAATTTTCTTGTTGTTCTCATTTGTTCTAGACCGATTCTTATTTTCCAGGACACTGTTGGATTCTTTTAGTTTCTTCAAATGCATATGTGCTTTTATCGCAGTGGTCGCAGTGAGCTCACTCTTGGCACTGAAAGTTAATGCTCGATGGCATGTTCATATGGTGCAGAGAATCTCGGAAATATATGATGTACAACTAACAATAGTGTGTGTGTGTGTGTGTGTGTGTGTGTGTGTGTGTGTGTGTCAGGTGTGTGCCACAGTGTGTCAGTGTCAGAGATCATCTCTGTCAGAGAGGAAGAGGAAGAGAGCAGCAGCAGACGAAGAGACGATGGCAGATGGAAAAAGATCAAAGAGAGAGAAGGGAAGGACTGCAGGCAGGCCTTCACAGGTAAACACACCTGGAAACACAATGAGAAACATCTGGAAACACATCTGTACACACAATAAACAAACACAGATACAGACTTAAAACACCAGGAAAAGTATCTAGAAACATGGTTAACACACCTGGAAACACAGCTGGAAAAACATCTGTTGCAGTAACAGTAAACACATCCAGAAACACAGCTGCAAATGCACCTGCTAGCACAATTAACACACGTGGACACCTGGAAAACAGTTGATGAATTTCCTAGTCAAGGAAAACGCATGTACAACAAGGGGAAAAAGTTCAATGTCCTGGAAAATCTTGGATGTTTCTTGAAAATTCTTCTGAAAAATGGCTGTAGCTACAGCTCACAGTGGATGTGTTTATCCTCCTTTAGACTTATACAGTAATTATGAGTACAGGGGCTAAAATATGACGTGAATAACTGAGGCAGCTATTAATCTGAGCAAACTCAACAGACTTTGAATTGTACATTTAGGTGTCATGTTCAGTTTAGATTTGTGAGTAGGGAAAATTGTAGACTAGTAGTTATTGTTGCTAGGAAGCAATGGTTAATATAAATTCGTAAGAAAAAGGCTTTAGGTTATAAATCCATCCATCATCTGTAACAGCTTATCCTCATCAGGGTCACGGTGGGGCTGGAGCCTAACCCATCTGACTTTGGGCCAGAGGTGGGGTACACCCTGGAAAAAGGGCTTCCCAGATAAAACACAATACAATGACGGAATACTATAAAAACTAAATACATCAAAACGTTATGGCCATATACTTCTTGCTTCATCATTGCTGAAAAAATGTCCTGGAAAATAATGATCTCTAGAAAAGAGTGGGAACCCTGCTCTGTTATCCTAGAAACATCTGTTATCACAATAAACAGTTGAAAAAAAAACATCTGGAAACATATATGAAAGCAAAGTAAACACCTCTGGACTGAGCTGTAAACACATTTGTATGTTCACTCTGTGGAGTAACTCAGTGAGCAGCTGAATGACTCAGCATGAGAACAAATCCTAGTATTTATTAAGGCATTTATTCCCTCATGAATAATTAAATGACAGTTATAAAATGGTCAGTTCTGACTTGCGTGTGTGTGTTTGTTGTGTTTCAGTGTTGTACGTGGAGAGGTCTCAGCAGCACCGCTGGCGGTGTGCTGAGGTTACCTTCATGTGTCCAGATGAGGCACTGTGTCAACGCTGGGTCAGCAGCATTAGAGAGCAGCTCAGCGCCATCGGTAAGACACACACTAACACACACTGACTAACACACATGACTATTCTCTGAAACTGTTGGTAACATCGTTGTTGTTTTCTACAGCCAGCAGACCCAAACGCCTGCTGGTCTACATCAACCCGTACGGTGGGAAGCGACAGGGCAAACACATTTACGAGCAGAAGGTCGCCCCGCTGTTTGCCCAGGCAAGCATCTCCACACACGTCATTGGTACGTCCTGTATCACTCACTTCTGTTCTTAGGATTCCTGGATCGAGGATAACAACACATCTGAAGCTGATTGTGTCTGTGTGTCTGTTGCCATAGTGACGGAGTACGCCAACTATGCAAGGGATCACCTGAGGACGGAGGCGGAGCTGAAGACGTTTGATGGGTGAGCGTCGTTACTGTTCAGTTATCAGTTCAGTTCACGCACGATTATTTGGTTTCACTTTTTGAAACTCCTGCTAAAGTTTGACTCTGACCACGGATCAGGGTGGTGTGTGTTGGAGGGGACGGCATGTTCAGTGAGATCATCCACGGGCTGATCTGGAGGACGCAGATCGACGGCGGTGTGGATCCAAACTGTCCAGAGGAAAGTCTGCTGCCCTGCTCGCTTCGCATTGGAATCATTCCTGCAGGTCAGAAACGCTGATATGACTCCTGCTGCGAGACAAAATATTATTTTTTGATATAAAATCATTTTTGGTTTGGTTAGCAGCAATGTGGACAGGTTGAAGAAATCCTTGAGCAGGTTGTAGTGGTCCTTGAGGAAGCTCAATGGGCCCTTGAAGAGGCTGTAGAGGCTTTTAAGAAGTCCTTGAGGAGGCTGCAGGGATCCTTGAGTCAGGTGATGTCAGCTCTAGCATCAGTCGTGTCACTACCTGCAGTCCAGCTTATTTGTAGCAGATTCTCTATGCATTCATTTTGGTCTTTGGGATTGTCCTTACTCAGCACACATGGTGTTCTTATTCTCATTTTGTCAATTTAATTTAAGTGTAAAGCTGCCAGGAACCTGGAATAGAAGAAAAATGACATAGATGCTTGTAAGAATTAGCAAATGTATTAATAATTACTCAAAATATTATTGTAGGACAGTTCAGGGTGATAAACAAAATACACTCACATACAAGTTTATTTCTTGCAAATTATGTTCGCAAATGGACTGGCACAGCAGATGTTTTGGCGAGCGCTCATCGCATTTGTTGGATTATCGGGGTAAGCTTATCAGAGGCAGAGTAGCATGTGTGATGACTTTATCCTATTTGGGGAAAAAAATGATATCTGTGGCCTAAAATATCCATAGTTCTAATCTAATAAATGTCTAATAATAATAAATGTCTTTCTTCCAAGAACTTCACATTTTACTGTCACATCCCTGCTGTTTAATCAGCATGTTGATATTCATCATGTCAGGTGAATAGATTGACATGCTCGCTAACACAGATTTGTGAACAAAATTTTACTTAAGTCTTTTACTTAACACTTTTGTTTTTTTATGAGTTTGTGTTTATACTGTTCACTATTCATATATACAAAAATAAAGCAGTAAACTGTATTTTTCTGCTAATGCTTGTCTCTAAATGATTAATAAATAATTACTATCACTAAAACACACTCAGTGTATTCAATGATAGATAGATAATAGAAAAATCGCGCTTCAGTTCAGATTTGGAACCGAGGTTAAACTGTTGACACAAACCATGTTTGATCACTGAGGTGACTTTTAATAGACAGCTGACAGCCAATCAGAAAGCAGGATTCTCTTGTTACTAGGGTAGAAGCGCAGGTACTAATTGTGGCCTCCTTTCTCAGTTTGTTCTGTTTGTTTGTGTCCTTTTTGTTTTTCTGTTGTTCTGCTTAAGTGCTCTATAAATACACACACATCAAGGAAGACATTAATTCTCTGCCGCAGTAGAGGAGAAGCAGCTCACCTTGTTAATTAATGGTTGCTGTGATTGGTGCAGGTGTGTGTGTGTGCTTGTTTGTGCAGCAGCGTTGTTGTTGCAATTGGTGCAATTTTTGGTGCAATTCAGGCAAAATGGATGAAAATAATCAGAATGTATCAGATGTTTTCTGTGTCTCGTCGTGTTTTTCACCTCAATGGAGCGTTCCAAACTGTTAAACGTGAAGTCATTATACATTAACAGGTCAACATTGTTTCCTCTAATGTACAATCTCTGTTTCAGGTTCAACAGACTGTATCTGCTTCGCCACTGTGGGCACCAACGACCCTGTGACCTCTGCACTGCACATCATTGTTGGTCAGTCACATGATCTCACTACACATCAACTACAACATGAATCATTTTAGCACCACACACACGTTATACGCACATATGAATAAAAATGATCTCAACTCAAACGTCTGTCTGGCAGTTTGCAAATAGGTTCATGGAGGTGGAAGAAGTTCCTCCTCCAGTAAAAGTGCTATATAAATGTCCATCACAGTCGGGCATTTCAATAAAGAGAAACACTTTTTGGTCAAACTGCACATTCAGATTCAGACAGGACATAATGCATAAAAAGATGTTTAGGGTATTTTAGATCCATTAAATATGTTCTATCTGTGTGGTTTTAATAAGTAAAAAATTTTAATTCCCAAAGAAGTCCAGTTCTTGTTCCAGTTTTTGTCATATTTGAGAAATCCTCACAAACAATGTGTGTGGCATTAGCAGTGGTCCCAGAAATTAAATATTGGACTGGGCTCTAGTTTTGAAATTCGATCAATAGTTTAAGTTATTTTCCTTGTGTTGCACGAATAGTAAACTGAATATTGGTTTTTGGACCGGTCGAACAAAGTAACTCATCCAAAGACATCACCTTTATCAACAAAATGATAAATCAAATGATTGAGAAAAAAGCTGAAGATTGTTTTTTTTAGTTAGTTGCAGTCCCACGTAAATTTGCTAAAACTAGTGTGTTTAATTCAAGACAGATTAAATTGGTCTGATATTGTTTAGAAAAATATATTTTTAAGTAGATTAATATATAATATATATGTTGTAATATTGATTATATTACTGTGATTATGTAGTGTCATTTTGTGAAAACGTGTAATCTAACATGGCAAATCTGGTGCAAATCCTATTATATAATTTTATATTATATGTCAGCAAATGTTTTACCCATATCCAGTTTGTTCTCCAACAAATTTAATGAAAGTCCTCCAAGGCTCAATACTTTACTTTACGTGGGCTCATGCTGCCATCTAGTGTTCTTTCTGAACATCTTCTCTTGTTGCACTGGAGAAAGTCCCTTGAGCATGACTGAATGTACGAACAAACCACCTGTTGGAGCCGTACAGTAGACCTGTTTTTTAAGATTTGAGTGTAACATAAAATAATTCAAAGTTGGTATGTTGATTGCGTGTTCAGGAGACTCTCAGCCAATGGACGTGTGCTCGGTTCACCACAACAACACATTCCTGCGATACTCCGTCTCCCTGCTGGGATACGGTTTCTACGGCGACGTTCTAACTGACAGTGAGAGGAAAAGATGGATGGGGCCGGCCAGATACGACCTCTCAGGTACAAAACAACACGTGTTAATATGTTTTCAGGGCAAATCTGTGACGTTAGTTACAATCCTGGGAATCCTGCTGCTGTTTATTAGTGCCTGAAGCAGGCTAAAATATCTCAGACGACACACAACATGTGCATCATCAGACGAAAGAAAGGATGGATACATCTTAGAACTACAGTGATCAGCACTGACAGCATAATGGCAAAAAATATAGAAAAACAAGCAATATTCTAAATTCATGTTTATTGTAACGTCATATGTATGCAGAGGCACCTTTCTTCTTATTCACCGTAGACTATACAAATGTCACATAAAAAAGAACATACAAGAACACAACCAGCTGAATACAAACGCATTACAGGACAGACCTAGCAACAGGTAGTGTATGAAAGAGAGCAGGTGCGATTAGCAGGTGAGATAGCTGACACATATATATGTATATGAACAGGCTGTGTACTGATGGTCAGGATGAGAGTAATCCTTGGTCCGTCCCATTCATTAACTTTCATGTTGATGCTCTGATTCTTGCAGGTGTGAAGATGTTCCTGACTCATCATTACTATGAAGGAACGGTGTCCTACCTGCCGGCCAGAGGCATCGTGGGAACACCGCGGGATGCCGCCAGGTGTCGATCTGGGTGAGTGAGATATTATAGAGGTATAAACAATGTGAAAATGTGTTTTAATTTAAATACAAAATTAAAAAGACTAAAACTCAGACTAAAATAGTCTAATACCAATTCTGATACCTCACCTTCGCCTATCATCTGATTCCGAGAACAGATCTGATACAAATGCATTCAAAACACAATATTTACACTGTATTATTAATTTTAGCAACTATAAACTACTAACCCTGTATGTGAATGAATGCCGTGGAACTTTCTTTTATTATCTAGTTGACAGCTATCTTTGTCTTGCACTACCAAAAATCAACTCTTCTTCACCGCTCTAAAACAGGGAGGCTGCTGGGAAGTAGCAGGGTCTCGTTTTGGTGATAATGAATGTGATATTGGACTGATGCATAGACATAAATTTGTTTAAGTTCACTAGCTAAAACAGTTCAGTTCAAGTTAGCAAATCTTTCAGTTTAACATCAAATTGGTTTAAAAGCAGTTTGGCTGCAGTAACAGTTTAATTTAACGCTATTTGTTTCACTTCACTTAAACTGACAACGGCTTAATCCCCAAAACAGTCCGATGGTGGCTAAAACAACTTGATTAAAATTACTATGCATGAATTAATAATAAGTTTAACAATTAATTATTATATTAGAGTTCAGCTTTGTGGTTAGCTGATTTAGTTCAAATGATTTAACAGTTGAGTTAAATAGGCAAAACAGTTTTGGTTATTATGTGATCTGATTTTAAATAACATTGGTGTGTGTCTGTAAATTTCAGCTGTGTGGTTTGTCAGCACAACGGGCAGCTGCTTTCAGAGAGAGCTGTGAGGTACAAGATGGATGAAGCATTGGACAGCGGTGAGTCCAACAAATCCTCATTCAGAGCTTCTAAAACACAATTAATTAAAAGAACATTACTGACCAGGTATCCCGTCAAACCAGTTGAATTGAAGATTGGAAGCAAGAAGAACACTGTTAGCCTGGCTTCATCAAAACTGGTTTAAAATACATCTACCAACAACCCCAAAGCTGTCTGCATACAACTTGCATCTCCACGTTACATGTTAATTCTTGTATATCAGAATATATTTATACTCTATTTGGAAATACAAGTTGTCCATGAATGGAGCCCTGAGGCACACCACAAGAAACTCAAATTTCTAGCCTTGACATGAAAAGATTAACAATGCATATAAATCCTTGTTAAAATTGACAAAACAATCATATCTCAACATCTATCCATTTAGTGGCTGTTGTGCAGCTTTTGGTCATATCCCATGATCCTCATCAGCATAACCTGTTGTTATAGAATTGCGGATAATTAAATCACTTTTTTCTGAGTGCTTATCTGCGTTGGCTTACAAGTTTATTCTTGACTTTGGAAACCGAAATTAACAGAACAATCTCATCTTAATGTCCATTTAGTACCTGTGCTGAAGGTTTTGATCACACATCGAGAATAAGCTTTGAACCTTTCCATACTGGTTTTTGATTGGTGTATGAACTCTTGCAACCATTTAAATGCTACTGTCATTGTACTCCTGAAACCATGTAGTGAACATTTTTTTAAAATATCAACGTTTTGCCTCAATAAACGCCAGACTATGGAGGACTTGCAGACAACTCGGAGTGATGAAGGTTTGGTAGCAGCAATATAAGGAAAGGTCAAATCTGTCATTTTGGGGTTTATGTTTCAGAGAGCGACGGCGAGTGGAGGACAATCCGAGGGAAGTTCCTGGCTATAAATGCTGCCAGTATGAGCTGTGCTTGTCCTCGCAGCCCCAAAGGCCTCTCACCTGCTGCTCACCTGGCTGACGGCACCACCGACCTCATCCTGGTCCGAAAATGTTCCCGCTTTGACTTTCTCAGACACCTCATCCGACACACCAGCAAAGATGACCAGGTACTTAATGGATTTTCTAGTTTTATCATCATCACATTAAAAGACTGAAATCTCTGAAAACTTTAGTTCTTGGTGACAAATGAAACTCCAGATCCTAAACACATTTGTACCATTAGACCTGCTTTCCTTCAGGCCCCCTCACTGTCTCATTCTTCTACCCTCCTTCTTCCTTGACCAGTTTGACCTGACATTCGTTGAGGTCCACCGGGTGCAACGTTTCCGCTTCACGCCACGTCACTGCCAGAGCGACTCAGACCTGGAGCTGGATCTGCAAGAACACGGTAAACGCCAAATCTTCAGCCAGATCTGCCGAGACCATCCGGCTTGCGGCTGTGCCCCCGCCTACAGCAGCTGGAACTGTGATGGCGAGATCCTGACCCACACGGCCATCGACGTCAGGTACCACAACCCTCTTACTTTATATTGTTGAATATTTGAACTCGGGTTAAATTTCATTTCTAAAACCTTCTTTTGTTTTGTTTTTGCCAGAGTGCACTGCCAGTTGATCAAGCTGTTTGCACGAGGGATCGAGGAACCAACAGTGTTTGAGGATCTCACTAACCCCTGTGCAATATAGACCCACTCCCCCATTATTCCCCGTCACACACTGGACTCGTCACTTCAGCCTCTGCCTACGTCACTGCTGCTGTCGCCATCATGTGACACTCATCACATCCTTCAATAAGAGACTCAATAGGATTTACTTTTACGTTACAAAGGTCAAAACTTTACTTTCTGGGTCTGAAACTTCAAAATGACAGACAGAAAGTGACGTGTAGTTTCCTTAAAACAATCCTGCAACAGCTTTAAATCTATTTCCTGGAAACTAGCAGCAGTTTTAAGGAAATAATCAGGAAATTATTGACCAGGAGAGTAAAGCTTCACCCTCACATTTGTTCTGGGTGACGCTGTTGTTGTTCTGATGAACAGTTGAATGGTTGCCTGGTGTCTGGCACCTGATTTATTTTTAGTATTGAAAGTGAGGCAAATGTTTTTCCTTATAATCGTCAGATCAAGACTTGATTATCTTGTTACCTTTAGGATTATTTAAGTTACCTGTTACAGTCACAAAATGTGTAAACAGACAAAAGGTGCTGCTTCAGGTGGAAAACATCAAAGCAACATGGACTGATGTGTTGATTGTCCAAACCTTGGGTCACTGCGTATAGAGTAACTGACTTGGCTCGGTCTGGCAGATACCCAGAGTGAGATTTGTTCAGGTATTTTGAAGTGGACTTGTCCTGACTTGGACTTGTCTTAGTCTTGTAGGTGCCTGCATTTGGACTTGGACTTGGCATTAGGTGTTTCGGTGTTGGCCAACAGTCTTACCTGTTACAGACGTGGAGAGGCTGCTGTCAGCTGTTAGGGGTCCTGACTCAGATTTTTGACTTGACTCGTTTTTTTTTTTCTTTTTCCTACGATCTCATACTTGTCGTGTAGGCATTCTGATTCGGACTTCTCGACTGCAACAGACTGATAGTTTTTATATTTATTCAGCTTAGAAGTAGGTTAGAAATTGTTACATTAATGATAGCTTATTTGCACTTTTTAAATCGTTGTAATTATTTTGAATACTCAAAGTTTATCTTGAATTTGGAATGATCTGTTACATGTTTTAAGGATGCCAGACACCTGCCAGTCATTCCTAGGGTCATGTGATCATTAGGGGTCAGTGGTTGAGTCACATTCCTGACAAGTAGAAAGTAAATCCCCTGCACATGGTCAGTACTTGTAGGGAATAATAATATTGACAGGAGATTTATTTTCTCCATGAAATTGTATTTTTACATGTTTAAATTCCCAGTGAAAACGATGACAAATCGCAAATTTTAGTCAAGAAACGTTTGTGTCAGTCAAGCTGGTCGTGGCTGAGCAAGCTGAGCAGCGCACACATGAATGTTTTTAATCTTCCATTTCTGCTCGATATGCAAATGAACTCAGTCTGCGCAAACACAGAACACAAATCATTACTGAAGAGGAGAAGATGAAGTACTGCTTTAACACCAGTGTTTTACTTAAACTGTGTAGAAGTTCTGTCTCCAAAATGAGCTGAAGTTGTAGCTGCAGTTTTCTCAATGTGACGTGACGTGTTCTGAACTCGTCTGTCTGTCTAATTTTGTTTCATAAAACCTCAAGGTCATCATGTGAACCTTCCACAAGTCAAATAAGTTTCACGTACAACAAAAGACCAAAATAATACTCAAGCAGTATGTGGCTCCCGACCTTGCAAGTGCTTGTAAAATACACCAGAGTTCTTAAGCTCAAAGCCCCCCGTGTCTAAGTACAGCCTCACAGATTGTGAATTGTTGCATACGTTTATGTAATAATTCAAATAAAACAATGAATGTATGCAACATGTGATGAGGGCTCATAAGTAGATATAGCCTTGTTCTAGGAGGTCACAACCCGAAAAGGTGGGAATCACTGCAGTAAAGGGTGTGGACAGGGCATGGCAATTAAATATAGCCACATAGGTTTTAAACAGAAATACTTTTAACAACTACAAATGTTTTCTGAATCCTGAAAGAAACCAGTTTGTGTGTAAATGAAGATTATTTGACTTGTTAGGTGCAAAACCTGGTTAGCAAATGTATGAATGGAAGGTTCATATTATTGATTTGAATTGTGTGAACTCTGGTTTTGTTGAAGGAAGCTGCACTGTAAAGTCCAGTGTTGATATTCAGTTTCATTTGAATCATTGTAGGTTTTTAAAGTTCACAGTGGACGGCTCTGAGCATGTCACGGCCTCATGTTAACTGTCTGTGGAGCCACTGCTCACTCTTTACACAATGTACATGTAGCAGCATCATCTCTGATGTTATTTCCATGTTCTTTACTGATGTTACTCCTAGTGAAGCTGCATTTTCTTCACTAAGCCTCAGGATGGTGATATCAGTCTATCCAACAGTTTGGTCCATAGATCTGCTTAAATCATCATGATCTCATGAACCCTACCACCACCCTCAGGACAAACTACTGGTAGGTAGGAGACTTTAAAAACATAATTAGATTTGAAATGATATGATTGTCTCCACTGAAGCTCCGTCATCATTATGGAAAATAATTTTAACCGGACAGGAAATCAAGTATCAGCCCTGGACTGTCAGACTGTAGATGCTGTTTGTCTGTTTGTTGTTTGTTGTCCAGCAGTCCTGTTTCCTCTCTGCTGATGTCGAGCGGGACTCAAACTGACGGAGGAGGGAACCAGTAGCAGCTCACGGTGCTCCAAAACACCAACCAATCAGCTTTCAGCTTTCTCCTGATCCTAATCTGACCAAACACCAGCGGGGGCAGGAGGGGTTTAATGATGTAGCTGTTTGTCTGTCTGTGTGTGTGACAGTTGTAGCTCAGCCTAGAGGTCTTCACAGGTCCAAAATCTTGGACACTTTACAGACCTGAGTAGACTGACAGTAATGTGAACCTGGCTCAGGTCAAACTTCAGTTTGTAGAAACCCAGTGGACCTGTGAAGATCTTAAGCTCAGATGTCTGTCTCATGTTGATTTATCTTTTAATGTTGAATTGATGTACATTCATAGTCTGAATGTTTGCTGTAAAACCCCCAAACAACAACAAACCAAATGTGTTAAACACGCACACAGAGGTCGACTGATGATTGGTGACTGAAGTGGATTTTTAATTCGGAGAGGATACAAATATTTATTTACGTTTAGCGTGAGCTGTCACTATTAATTCAATTGTTTGTGATTTAGTACCCAGTCAAACCAGAAACTGGCTAATAAATATGCATGCTTTCGTGGAAAAAGTCAGTGCTGGAGTCTTGTTGACGTAGTAAATACTTGGTGAGCTAACCGCTAATGTGCTATTTAGTTTGGAGCATGCTGGCCTTCAGCCATTATAGCTCACCTAGCTAGCTCAGTTAGTAGCTAGCTGTGTCACTGAAACAAATCATGCAGAAAGACCTGATCACAACAGAGAGTGGCACAGCAAAATTCATCTGCACCAAGATGGTGGTGCTAGAAACTTGGCAATGCTACTGTATCTAGCAAGCTAAAAGATAACACATTAGCAAGCCAGGAACATGCTGTCAGTTTTTTTTTTTTTTTTTTCTGTACTGGACCATCAATAGTCAGTTAGCGGGCTTGTTAGCGTGGTCACTCGATGACCATCAAAGTCATAATTGTCTGCAAAGCATGTCTCTTGTTTTGGAACAGTGTATAGAGAAGGGGATAAAATATAAGTGAAATGTGTAAAAACCTAGATAACTGAACAGGTAGAATTCAGAAATCATGAGGACATCTCATTAGTACTGATTACTCTTAAATATCTTTCTAATTCTTTATCTGAAACGTCAAAATAAAGTCAAATGTCAAGCTTTTTTTCACAAAGTCCAAAGCAATTCTTAAAACTCTTTCTTCAGAAATGACATCTTGCTCTCTGAAACATCAGTTTAATTTCTATCATTTCTCTTTAAACCTCTCCAGCTAACAGGGAATATTTTTATTTTCAACACTGTAGTTTAATCTGAAGCTGAAAACTAGTTTGATCTAGTGTATCAGTCGACCTCTAGCTGAATTCTGAGCTGTAACTGATCTTTACCTTCTGCTGTAGCTGTTTGATTATCAGGAATTAAAAACATATTAAACTCTAATGTGTATACAGTGATTTTGTTCTTAACATTTAGACCACTGACCATTTGTTTGGCGCTCTAGATCTAGATCTTCAGTGGCTGATTGTTGTTGGAATTTGTTCTTTTCCTCCATTTAATGGTAGCCTGGGTCCTGACTGATTCTTGTCTGGCATTATAACTAAAAACAGAAGTTTCTCAGGTGTAAACTACTCAATGAGCACTGTGCCTAACGATTAGCCAGTCAGCGTCACAAGCAGAAAACCATGGATGTGTTGTACAACTGGATACTGGATCTAAAGATGGCACCTATTCAATTCGTTGGGGATGCTCGCTTGGCACATATGGCAAAAAAAAGTTTTCTTTCTGAATATACAAGTTCTCGCTAGTGGACTTAATAGACTTAATGCTGGGATGATGTCACAGATTTTTAAATCATTTTTCTTTATAATGGTGATCTAATTCTGAGGTCATATCAAGAACTTATTATACATCTATGGCCAGAACCAAGGAGGAGTAATGACCACAATGGCAACCACTATAGACAAGATCAATGCTGCTATTAAGGCTGTTCTAAATCAATTAAAGTACCAATTACTTTGAAATCTGAACAGCACTCGAACAAGTTGACAATTCTGTCTGATATCAGGCATCACTGACCTCCAACAATCCAAACATTTTTTATTTCAAACAGAAACTCTCTGAGGAGTTCATCTTGGTGACTTATTCCCTGCCACATCTCCTTGTTCAGATTTGTTCAGAACATATTTCTGTCGTCTCCCAGAGGATCCACTCCAGTTTAAACTGCTCATTTTGCCCCAAAGACCTTCCTCTTGTCAACATCACTCCCTCGACGCCGCCAACTCATTGTCCTTGCAGCGCTTGGGCTCCTGGGATCAAACGTACCACTGGTGATGTCCCATTGTACTGCAGGGGAATGACACATTTATTTGACCTATCAGCTCTGTTGTCACACTTCACAGCAGGTAAACATCCTCCGTTCTCACAGGGGAGACTGACTAAAGACCTCTCAGTGTAGCATGGACTCTATCTCTTCTGGATACACACAGGGAGTCTGGTGGAGCTTTGACAGTCGGTACAAGCACATTTATGGCCCTCTGAGAGAGTCTCTGTGGGTACCTGTTATATCTCGTCTAACAGCTCTCCTGTGAGAGGCTCTCTGGTGTGTGTGTCTGTGGGGAGTGTCAGTACATTGTTGCTGCCCTGCTATTTACTGCAGTTAACGTTATGGTTAATCAGCTCTAAATATCTTGTTCAATAAATATAGTACAGTTATTTGCGGGGCCGTGTACTGCCAGCGAAAAGCAATGATATTTACACTTGACGCGACAAACAGCTGACATACATAAAACCTCTTAGTCTTTCCTGTTTCATCACAGTTAAGGAGGAGCGAGAGAATTCAGCTAAACAGAATTTTCAAAATGTACAATATGTGTTTAAGAGGAAAAATCATCTGTATTAATGGCTCGGTCTGTAGGATTTGCTGATTGCAACCCCCTTGCCTCAACCTCTCCTTCTTAGCACGAAGGAGGAACTTTGATGGTAATGGCAGAAAAATGCACAAAATGGCACAAAAAACACGAAAAGTCCTATCTAGAGCCGGTTAGACGGTTAAACAAGGCTCATTCAAAGGTAACAAAAACACAATGATTTTGATTTTCAGGTGATTATATGCTAATGAAAATGAAAATCATTTTGCCTGCTTGGATTAATTATGACAGAGTCAAATAACTAATCTCAGACAACACGATAGATAGATCATAGTAGGTTTTACTATGTTCAATGCAGGGTGGGTGCTCAAGCTCCTCAGATGCCACAGTTAACACACAGGAGTACGCAGGGGGACAGGACTGACTAGATTTTTTAATAAAATATTTCAATTTGGGGAGAAAAGTGAACTACAACTTTTCATGTATTAACTTGCAGTTGTCATTCAGACTGTCAAGCATCACATGACTGACAGTTTGACACCACAATAATATAAAAGTAAGGATTTCTACAGTTTCAAACAAACCATGAAATCCATTTTGTTTAACAGACTTGTGGATACAGAAAAATGCAGAGAATTTGACCAAAAATATCTATGTATACGTATGCAAAAAAGTATTTGTTTAAAGACCAACAGTCCCAAAGGTTTTATGACTTAGGCAGAAATATATAACTATCAGACACCCAGAATTTCTCCCTTTTACTCATGCATTACATCCAACTCAAACATCAGGGCAGTGGTGAACGGACATATTGTCTGTGTGGCAAACTTGGTTAGCTTAGCTTAGCACAAAGACTAGAAACAGGTGGAAACAGCTAGCTTGGCTCTGTCTAAAGGCAACAAAACTGCAAACCAACAGCTCTACAGATCACTAATAAACAGGTTTCACATCGTTTTTAAAATCCATGTAACTGTCTTTGTCCAGATTAAACAAATGAGATATAGCATGTTAATTAGTGAGCTTTAGAGGTGCTAGAAGGTGGATTTTATGACCGTCAAAGTACTGATAAGCCTCAGAGCTTTTCAGATTGTTCATCCCTTCAACATTGGCAGCAACAGAATCAATAAAGAAGCTAAATATTCTCCAAGGCCACTTCTTCAGCTCGTACTCTCACCTCTTACTAGTAGAAGGTTTTTTTAAGGTGTGACAGTTTTCACATTAGTTATTTCACTTGTAGCATACTGCAAATGATCGAGGATGTCAGTTTAGTGAAACAAATGACTGAAACTTGTGATTCACAAAAGCTACCATGGTACAAAGACTAGGACCAGTAACAAAACAACAAGAATGTAATCTAAGTAATACCACACAGAAATAATAGAGAAAAATTATTTTAATTATCCATTGTGTCGCACAATGAAGCAAAAACCTTCCAATAATCCTCTACAAAGTGTTGGGACAAGGCAAACAGGAGCACCAATCACAGTAATAAAAAGATATGAAATAATATGTGTGTTTGAGGATCAATACTCTGTACTGACATGAGGATGACTTCATGTGAACAAACAGCGGGCAGCTCTCACAGGTGATTAGCGCTCATTAAGGAAGTCAGATCCTATAATTTCATTATGATTTTAGGAAGTGAACAAACCGATACTGCTGCTGGAAAATCTGATTCCTCAATCACCATGTTGACACAGTAAATAATCAGACCAATAAAGTCAGAGTGAAATCTGTTGGATGATCAATACATGAGGGGCTACAAAAGGAGGCAGCCCGGACCCCAACAGCCAGTCTGCAGGTCTTATCCCGTTTGATCTGGTCTCTGAGCAGATTCTGTTCAGGTGAGTCTCTTCATACATTAACTTGAGACAGCATTTGTTTATTTTTTCATGGAGATCAACTAATTTGACCAACAATATTTGTTTTGAGCTGTCATTTCTTCCCAGAAGCTCTAAGAATTTTAAAACTGGATGAATATAAAGGTTTTATTTGGATTATTGCTTTGTTTTTTGATTTCACACCATTTGTCAGTCTGTTCAGACTATGCGAAGTGTGAGGCTCAAAGGCACTAAGGGGAGCGAACCTTAATTACTTTGATGAAACACGGGTTTAGGTCACAAACTGATGATAATGATGTTGCAGCTGCTTTATCAGCTTCAAGCCTTCTGGGAATTTGGTTTATATACAAATATTATATCAGTTTAAAAGGTGTACTGATGCATGCCATTTTTGTCATCTTAGTTTTGTAGTGATGTACCCATCCACTTTGTTGACAGCCTTCAGACGCAGGTCTGTGCTTTCAGGTTTAGTTTTGGGGGTTTGTACAGTCAATCCCAGAATTTCAAGCTTACTTTACATTTGAAGTTAAACACAGGTGTGTGGGTGTCTGTATCACATGATTGAATTATTTTTATTTTTTTTATGAAACTAATTCTGCATTCACGTCATATGGGATGAACTCTAGTGATGGGAAAGATTTCTGTGTTGACAATCTCACTGACTTCATCAAAACGGTTGACACTGGCAATAGAACATCATATACATTAATTCTGGGTTTCTTTGGCTGATGCTTGATGCCTGATTTTTTACTTTTTTGAGGCATTTTTTCAACTAACAAGTAACAACATTACTTGAATGTTGCCTTGAGACGTTTGGAAACTTGTGATGAAGACAACTCAAACATAATGAACAGCTCCAAGGACACTGAATAAATATCCTGCCCTCTCACCTGTTTTATTTATGAAGCTAATGTAGTAAACCTGTCAAAGGACCAAAATGACTTAAAAAAGAATGAAGCCTGTCAGCACATCTGAACATACTAGCTTTCAAAAGAGAGTTTTCAGGCGCAGGTTTAAGTCCTGGCTTTGTGCACAGGGGTATTATCGTGTCGAAACAGGAAACACAAACTGTTCTGTTCAGCATTAAGATTTCCTTTCATTGGAACTAAGAGACCTAAACCAGGAAAAACACACCTAGACCACGAGGATATGTTTGTCTGTCCGGGTTTGAAAAGTCATCCTGTCTCCTCAGGAAATCATCATCCTCATCTTCACATCATGATGTCGTCCATCAGTGTGACACAGGTGTTCTTGTTGTTGGCCCTCTTCCATCTCACCACATCACTTCCTGTCAGGTATCATCTGAACAAATCTCACAGACACAACCGAAATATGAATGTCCACTCCACCTCCACATGTTTTAGTTTAAAAACACCATAAAACAAAGTTAAATGTATTAACCACTAACAGTGTAAAAAACAAGAAATTAGGAAATGTTATGCTCTTGTTTAGTGTCAGATTTATGTTGTATATTTTCTCCAATCATCATTTCAGTATCTTCATCGTCATTATTTCTGCTATTGTTTGTTTAAATGTTGGATGTTGTCCTGTCATGGGACTTCAGGGATGAAGATGAGGTGGAGAGTTTCCTGACTCAGATCAGACACCTGAACACACCATGGTCTCTGTCAGGGATGAACTCAGGAGACGCTCTGCTCGAGGCCAGACTCAGGTCAGTTTACACCAAAAGAAGAAAGAAACACACAAACTTTTACACTTTTTGAAAAAACTCAGTCCTCACTTCCCTGTGGAGCCTGTAGCTCTCAAAGGCACAAATGTGTCAAAGTTTAAATGTCCCTTAAAGTGTCTATAATTGGCATTTTCATAATAACAATGCAGGTAGCTATTCTCAAAGAAAAACTCTAAAATTCCTTTGAATATATTGAGTATGAATATATCATTTACTGTAGTGTTATATTGATAAAAAAAAAAAAAAACATTATAAGAAACAACAAAATATCTAAATTGTTGAAAAATGATTGATGTTATTGTGTTTCAGGCAGCTGCTGTCTGCAGGTTTGGACCGCAGGAGGCAGCTGGGAGACATCGAGTTCTCCAACAGATACGCAGAGTTCCTGCGATCGAAAGCCAAACACAGCTCCATCTGCTCATTCCTGCAACGCATGCAGAGCGTCAAGAAGAGGTACGAGACTTCAGACACTTCACACATGATACAACAACAGTGATACGCATTAGAACAACTGTGATATGTGTTATAGCTCTAACTGGAATAAAACATACATTCACGATGGTTTCCACTTGGGGTTGGGGAGAGGGTCACTTTAATTTTTAAGGTTTCAGTCTAAACAGAATCTTAATCTCCTTACATCCAACTCAAACATCACGGCAGTGGTAAATGAACATATTGTCTGTGTGGCAAACTTGAAGCCATCAACCACTGCTGGTTAGATTAGCTTAGCACAAAGACTAGAAACAGGTGGAAACAGCTAGCCTGGCTCTGTCTAAAGGCAACAAACAGCTAAAAACCAGAGGGGAAGACAGAAGTTGATAAGAAAAAATTATAATGTGTTAATCTAGGTGCCTATTAATTATGCTCTATGAGCAGTTAGGGACCCTGTGCCTTGGTCAAGGCCACCCTCCAGTTCCCAAGCCAAGTACCCACAGACTGAGCTACTGCCACCTCCAAACTGTGGTCAGTTTCTCTAAAACTGACAAAAGAAACTGAGAACTCCAATTGACTCTGACTAGTTAACAATTACTTCTTTTCCTCTCTAGCAGTGTTTAACTGTGTTTTTGTCCACAGTGGGGTGGGAGGAGACATGGAGAGGGTGAACCTGCTGCTGAAACAATACATGTGTCCGTCTGTCTACAACAACTGGCCGACCGACCTGTAGAAGACACAAAACACTCAGCGGAGACAGAGAGAGATTCAAGTTGGTGTTGGAAGGACAAACGTGTTACTGGTGTTCTGAATAAATGCAGCTGTTATCATATTTAATGTGGAAACACAGATATCTTTGTTATTAAAATATGTTTTACGAAGTACTTTTGGTGTTCAGTGTGTCTAATAACTGCTACTCACACCATTCATACACTACATTTAAAGTAACATTTCTGTTATACTGAGGTAACACTCTCATTGAAAGGAGCTAACCATTCCAAGAAAGAAGGAAGTTTGTCATGAGGATGGCACAAGAAGAATATTGCCAGAGAGTCAAGAACATTTGAGGAATTAAGGAACTCAGGAACAGTTTTAATTGGAGAAACCAGGGGACAGGAAAAGTCCCTGCTCCAGGTGTAGTACTTTGAAATGTTTTGGGAACTTTAGGGCCATCATTGAACAGTCAAACACAGACACCGGAGATGTTTCAACTTTATTCACAAGTTCTTAAAAAAGAGAAAGAGAGAAACAGAGGTCCAACA
The DNA here is from genome assembly GCA_033000465.1 of Sciaenops ocellatus. Taxonomy (NCBI): domain Eukaryota; kingdom Metazoa; phylum Chordata; class Actinopteri; family Sciaenidae; genus Sciaenops; species Sciaenops ocellatus. Next base: position 23,179,964 of record CP136871.1, on the reverse strand, counting down.
AGCTGAATGAGAGAGGGAATGACAGTAGACAGACCAAGGTAAGTAAAGGACAGGAATAAAACTTTATTTGCTGATAGTTTTATGGCGGTTACAGAGAGATAAATTACTATCAAACACTCAGTGTTTTAAGTGGAAACTTAATAGTTCTTCCACCATAGCTTTCTATCAATTGTTTTTTAAGCTGTTTTCTATTCATATTAGAGGTTACTTGCATATCTCTTATTTGTGGTTGAGAGCTGCACATTAAGGGACAATCCTCTGATATCTATGATGACTGTTTGTATAGCTAGATGTGTTCTAGGAAATGGGATGTTCTTTATATTTTTGAAGACATTTTGATTCTACATTTTGAATCTCGAAATTTAAACTTCTTAAAAAATCTGAAACAAATCCAAGTCCAATTGCCCTCAATTTGGCACATCAAGGTACCCATCCTCAGCACTGTTGCTAGGATCTCAGGCAGGTCAATGCAATCCTGATGGCATGAGCACATTCTTATGAAAGAAGTCTGAATGCTTATTCATATCAGGCGTTATATGTTAAAACCAGGTGGAGATGGTGCCATTGTGAAAACTTGATTCAAGTTTGACTGAGTTTTGGTACCTATAAATCAGGGAAAAACTAACAGATATTATGAGACTCTGAGGTGTTAGTTGGTGCTTCAGCTTTTGTACCTCTGAGATGAATGCCAATCTGGACATGGCCATAAATCACTAATCGATAAGCAATAATACTCTACACCAGGGGTCTTCAACCTTTTTCAGCCCAAGGACCCCTTGGATGAGAGACAAACAGAACAGGGACCCCCCCATATGTAATTCATTTTAATAACTTATATTTACTTTATTCAACTTTTATTTCACCTTATTAACCTATTTATATACTTGGTTTTTAGCCTATATGTGTTTATGATTGATAAAAAGTTCATGCATAATTATTATTGCTTATTAAATGCCAAGAGCTGTGTGTCTTTGGACATGTCCACTGATTCATCCAGTTGGAGTGCAAATGCCTCCGCTGTTTGTAGTTTCTCAATCATCTGCACCCTCACAGTCACCATTATTTTGGTGAAAATTGTCAAGTATTATGACAAACATTTTGCGGACCACCTGCAGTACCTTTGTGGACCCCCTAGGGGTCGTGGACCCGTGGTTGAAGACCCCTGCTCTACACTATAATGGTCAACAACACATGAACAATTATCTATATGCAGATGATGTTTGCTTGTTTTTTTTTTCTAAATTTTGTTCTTTAAGCCTCTAAAATATGTCTCAGCAATCCTTTCAGGACACAAAATCAATAAATTAAATTAAATCAAAGGTACAATATGTAAGATATTTACAGTATTAAATTATAAAATGATATGTGTTATCAGAGATTAAGGAAACATGCTCTACTGAAATACAAGCTTCTTGATAAATTACTATAGTCAGTATATTTCTTATTTTGAAATTTTCTTTGATAGACTGGGCCGTCTGTTTGTGTTTTATTCTGTGCGTTTTGGTCTGGCTTGAAAACTACACGGCTCATGCCGAAGCTCCGGGTTGTCAAATATGAAACATACTACAGCCATGGAAGCAAATAAAATGGATCAATGGAGTGAATGTAAATTCTGACCGCCTCGTATAAATTCATCAATTATTTCTCTTGTAAAGTTTCAAAAGACACTACCTACAACACCACTGTGGGAAATTATAAAGTCACTGAGTTCAAGTATTGAAATCACGTCACGTACGTAATCATCATCAGTAAACAGCGGGACCTACTCGGCTCTGACTGTCCATAGGGAGGACTAACCGGGTCATGGAGATTTTCAGCTCGATAATCATCAATTTTTATCTCAAAGTTACCAAAACAGTTGTGTGGGACATTTCTTTTACTAGAGGAGGTCTAGAGGAGTTTATCTATGCAGAACTCTCTCGCTCTCTCGGTGTCTGTGTGTGTCTCTTTCTCTCTCAAACAAACGGACACAAACCAAATTAAACTTCTTGTTGTCGTTATTTTGCAGCACAGACTGAAGTCAGACTCAGACGTAGAAGCTGCTTCATGAAACAAACCTTTTTGTGCTCATTTTGCCCTCATGAAGGTTCAGTGTCTTAAATCTGGCAACCTGCGTTAAGCTTCAGTCTGGGGAGGGGGGCGAGGGGGGAGACTTTTGATTTTGAGCTGCGGTCTCCAATCTTACATATTGCACCTTTAAATAAATTAAATTAAAACCACTGCAGCAATTATGAATATGAAAATCCCCAAATAGTAGAATTTTATACACCTATAGATACATTTTCTTTTGTCACAAAATAAAGTTATACTTTAACTTTTATCTAACATTCCTGGATGGCCTAAAGTCTTTACAGTGTAACCATATGGAATGATTTAAATGGAACAAGTCAACATCAGCAGCTCTAGTTTATCTGTACAATCTAATGTGATCCTATACATGTCTACCAGTCCAGTTCAACACCACTAAAAGTACAACCTCAATAATAAACATATAGTTATCCTATAACATCTGTGACTGTAAATCAAAACTGCACATTATCTTTGTAAGGCAGGAGTGGCCAGTGAGTTTTTTTGTATGTGTTGTCATGTGAATGTTTGTCCCATCATTGTTGTCAACCATAAATGGAAACCAGTGAACATGAGCTTTTGTTGAAGGGAAGTGGAGAAGAGGATCACAGAGGCTTATAGACATCAGCTGATAGAAAATGTAATTAATGCTCTCATTACTTCCCTCCATTTTTCAACTCAAACCAATCAAATGATCAATCAAATAAGACTTAAAGAATAAAACAGAAAGATCTTATATGACTTCCTAGCAAACAGATGTGTGTGTTATGTTTTTATGACGGGGAAAAGTCCACTGGAGCCATAAAGCCAAACAGATAAGCAGAAAACAGAGCCAGACAAGGATCACTTCAGACAGCACAGGACAGACACAGACATGGACGGGTTTTATCCACACTTCACTGTGAGGACGCTCTTCAGCTTTCTGCTTCTGATTCTTCTTCAAATATCCACTGAGGCTCAAACCTGTGAGTACTGAAATCTGATGGTTCACCTGAGGCTTGTTCTATCGGACTTGTAGTGTCACCATAAAGAAAATAATGAGCTCAGTGGTGGAATAAAACCAGAGAAAGAGCTCAGGTGAAACAGGAAGTTGGACAGTGGAAAGTGTGTGTGGAGGGGGTTGAAGACATTTATAATAAGCACTGATATTGAATTCAGGATTTCAAGCTATGATTATTTATCAGTTTATCTATGGATTACTTTGTTCATTACAAATGTTTTAAAAAGTTTTAATCAGCAACAACTGAATGAATGTAAAGTCAACAAAACTAGTATATTGTGACTGATTAGTTCCACACTTAACTCACCACTTTGTTCACTTAAACTGTCTGCACTGACAGTCAAATTGAAATAATGTCAAATGAAATCAAAACACTGGTGCAGAAAAAAGAAGAAAGAGAGAAACATCAGCCAAACATGAAGTCACAATTGTCCTATATGTAGTAAGAAATTAGAAATGTGATTAAAACATTTTTTTTTATTAAAACTACAGGAATATATGTTTTTTTTCAAATGCAATTTCGATCACCTGTCCTACACCAGATAAATTCAGCCTCAGTATGACTCAGTTACCCATAATTATCTCGTAATAAATTGTTCCAGGAGCCAACTCTGTTAATAAAAGACATTGACCTGTTGGCTAATCAAATATGTTCCAAAGTGGCTTGCACGCAGTAGCTGTAGGGGTGGACAACAGCTTAAGCTACTAATAAATTATAAACATAAATGTATTAAATAATAATGACAGGTTAGATTATGATGGCAGAAGCACGCTGCATGTTCCACATGGCAGTGGATTAGGTAACTTGTGTTTCCTCCTTCAGAGCAACTTATTAGCAGAGCTACATAATGTTTTGTATTTTACCAGTGTTGTCACATTGTGGATACCTTCTTTATTAAAAGCATATGTTTTCAAGATTATTTGCAGAATGGCGGTTGACTAAAAATGTTTGCAGTTGGATAAATAAGGACTGATATGTTGTATACAGACTCCCTTAAGTCCTTATTGGACCTCGTTAACATAAATTTTGCTTTGCAAACACTCACAGGAGGAGCAGAAGTGTTATCTCACCAATATTTACTGTGTAGTTTGCAGAACTACAACAAACATTGCATTTCCCTCCTAAAAATGAACTGTACAATACCGATAAAATAATGAGCTTAATTTTTGAAGATTATCTGAGGTAACCCCTGAACATTTACAGGTATGTTATAAACAACCAGTGGTATATATTTGTTGTCTTAGTTGGCTAATTAAATATGGTTCAAGCTGCCTCACTGGGTCTATACCTCTAAATGTTAAGGACTTTCAAGTTTTTCGTGTTTTCGAGCTTTAGGCTAGTTCTATGATCTGTACTGGACAAAGAGATAATAATGATACCCATTTTCTAACCTGACTTTGGAGAAGAAAGAGTGATAAAATGGGGGTACTAAACTGTCTTTAATTGTGACAGTTGCGTTCTTCTTCCCTCCCAGCAATCTGTACTGCTCCTTCTAATGTGAGGTTTGACGAAAACAAGACGGGTGACGTGGTGACTATACCAACTGAACCAGGTGTGACTCTCACATTCACACCTCCCGTAGAGCCTGACAACCCATTTATCCTCAGGGATAACGTTCTAGTAGCTGCAAGGGAGCTTGACTATGAGGTAGGTCATTTCTAATACCACCAACCTGATCCAAACCCATGTCTCAGTTTTGACATTGCTTTGACTTTTGAGCACGATTTTTTTCTTCTGTGCAGGTTGAACGCACTCATATGATCAAGATCACCTGCGCTGCAGACACAGGCCTCAGGGTAAAACTGTCTTCATACATGTTAAACTGAGATGGATGAAATCTGCATTATGGAATGATTTTTTTGTGAGGGTAGCATGTAGAAATATACACTCGATGTACGACAGTGATGATGTCCCACACTGTAACACTCAACATAAATGAGGAAAAAAAGAAGCGAAACAAGTTTGATTAAGTTCTTCAGGTTGGTTCTGAAGGTTGGGCAGGTCTTGAAGGAACTTTAAGAGGTTGTTCTGGTTATTGATGAAGCTTTAGCAGAGTCCCACCTTTTAGGCAGATCATACAGACAGAAATGTTACGTTTCCATAGTCAGTTTCTACGTGCAGAATATCAGGATTTCAGAACTTTGTGTCTTTGATTTATTTCATATTCTGATATTTTTAGTCACATATTAATTGCAGATTTCATGGACATGCAATATTATTATTATTATTGTTATTATTAACTAAGTAAGTTTTTTGGACTTATTTATTCACCTATTTATAATCTTTTTTGTTTGCTTGTTTGTTTGTTTGCTTGTTTGTTTGTTTGTTTGTTTGTTGAGTAGCATAAAGGGACCACAACTGGCATTTCATTCATACAACCCTGTGTGGTGGAATCATAAATATATGTGCGTTATGATTGTGTCTCTTTGTTTCCAGCTGAACATTGTCTTTCCTATAGCTGTGGTCAATCTGAATGACAACCCTCCAGTCTTTGCTGAGAACCCTTACAATGTAATTTTAAATGAGGTAAGAGTCTGATAACACTTAATTAAACAGGAATTATTATTCATCATAATATTTTGTTTGTATGTTGCCTTACAGGCAGTTTTATTCGATTCATTTTCTTCCAGTACAAGTTTCTCTGAATTCATGTATTTGCAACCTTAACAATACTAACATTTCTTTTGTAACTAAAGTACAATATATGTCCAAAAATACGTGGACCCATGTTTTCATGGTTTGGCACCAATGAAAGAAGATCTGAATGCTACAACTTACAATTATATTAAACTCAAGTCTTCCATCTTTGTTTCAGCAGTTTGTGTTTGTCTCTATCTTGTTTCAACATGATAATGGCTTACACAAAGCCAGCTCTATAAACAAATGATTTCCCCAGTTTGCTGTGGAAGAACTCGACTAGCCTGCACACAGCCCTGTCCTCCACTCCACCCAACACTTTTCGTATGAACTGGAACAGCCAGACATTTTATCTAACATCAGGGTTGGACCTCACTAATGCTCTTGTGGCAAGCAAACCCGTGCAGTCAGGTTCAAACATCTGGTGGAAAGACTGAAACAAGAAGAGTAGAGGCTGATATAGCAGCAGATTAATGCTGCTGGTTTTAAACAGAATCGTTAACTCCCACATGTGGCTACAATGTTCAGCTGTCCACATACCTTTGGCCATGTAGAGTATGAATAGGAACCTTACAGTGAAGCTTTAGATAGGTCTGTATGATGTGTGTCAGAGATTGCCAATTGAGGGTTGCTCCAGTGAATAATTCATTGAAATGCTGAAAATTGTATTTCATGTTAACATTACATTAAACTGACTGTTTGTATTGTTCTGTCCCAGCTGTCTCCTGTAGGCACATCCTTGGGTAACTTTGCTGCCACAGACAAAGATGGGCAACAACCTCAATACAAACTCACACCCGCATCTGTAAGACTAATATTTAGATACATCCTCTTGTTGTTTGACTTCCAGAGTCCAATACAGAGAAAAGTCCAGGGTGTCTGCTAGCTCAAGAGGCAGATCTAAAAGAGTTTGTCCTGTTTGATTTCTGCAGGGTGATTTTAAACTGTCGTCATCTACCAGCGCAGTTATCATTGTTGAGAGGTCTCTCGACTACGACAAAGTCAAACATGTCCAATTGATATTGACTGCTGAGGTGAGTGCTGTTTACTGCTGGTTCTCACACTGATTTTGTTCTTCAATCTCAGTGAAATACACTATTTTTCAACTAGACGTGTTTTCTTTAACATTAATTCAGACATCAAATGAAGGCAGCTATGGCCCAATATGTTGAGTGAGTCCGATCCACTAATCACAGGTTCTTCCTGTCCACATGTCAAGTGTTCTTAAGCAAGACACTGAAGCCTTCTGAACTGCTTCAGATGGTCAGGCTAATGCCCTGCATGCTAGTTTGCTATGATTGGTGTGTGAATTAGAGGCAAATTGTAAAGCACTTTGGATAAACATGCATATATAAATCACAGTCCATAATGGTGTTCAAATCTTATTTACCTGCATGCATCTGCAGAATCACACACTATAGCTCCTGATAGTAAAACAGTATCCTCCACCTCCTCAACAGTGTTTTAGTGAGTGAATCCAGTTTCTGAATGATTTGCTGCTTTGCAGTGGACAGAACAGATAACACAGACAGAGTGAATGTTTCTGGTCAAAGAGTCAGAGTTTGGAATTGATAAATGGATTTAGTGAGTAATGTCAGTTATTAATTATAATGTGCATGTCCCAGGCCTTTAAATGGAAAAAAGTGTTTGGACCATACACAACCTCTGTAAGTACATTGTACTGAATTATCAGGTTCTGATCCCCATTTCTTCTTTTTTAAGGACCCTCCATACACTGTCACCACGACCATTAATGTCAACATCGTAGATGTGGACAACAGGCCGCCATGGTTTCAGCCCTGCACCGAGTATGAGTATGGGGGGGGTTTGGTCTGCCAGAGCTCTGGCTACACCGGTAAAGTCAACTTGAATGAACAAGTGGTACGACACTTCCCTTGTGGTAACACTTTATCTATAAAGCTCAGCATTTTTGTCACCTCCAGGTGACAAAAGTAGTGATTTTTACTGAACTGGCATATTCTGACACCATTGAGCAGCCAATCAGTGTGCACCCAGACTGAAGGTCTGGATATGCTTGAAACAAAGCTTGAATGGTGTTTCACTGGGTTGAACATACACAAAGAGACAAGAAGTTGTGTGAAAAATGGATGAGAGCTCAGGGAAGAAGTTCAAATCCCTACTTACTTGACCAATCATTACAGTTTAGAACATTAGATACACCTTAATACAGCCTCTCAAGTCTAGTCTTCACTTCTTCTCTGTGCTCATGCTAAAGTACAACTTTCACCACTGTGTAAGACACATGATGATGATCAGAGTGTTTTCTCCTCTGCAGACTGGAGTATTACCTCTGAAACCAGGACCACTTTACGCCATCGATGGAGACTTTGGGATAAACCAGGGAATTTTGTATTCATTCCTGATTGGTAAGCAATTAGGATTCTAATAAAAAAACAGTGGTTTGTTTTTCAGTCTGACAACTACATCCACAGAAATACAAAAAACTCAGTTATCAGTTATCTAACTCGGCTATCTTTTAGGAACTGATCTGTTTACAATCAACAAAAACTCTGGGAACATCACCATGGTGAAGCCAGCCGATGTGTTGGGGCCAATCAGTCTGACAGTGCTGGTAAAGATAAAGCATTCAGTTGCTTTCATGCAATTCATTCAAATGACTGTCTTTGTGTCTCTGGTCATTATTGATCTGCATTGTTGTAATGCTGCTACAAGCTTTAGGTAACGGCTGAAAGAATGAGATCCAAGATTAAAAACGGCCAAAATGAGTTTCCTCTATAGGGTGGCTGGGCTCAACCTTAGAGATAAGGTGAAGAGCTCAGACATCGGGGGGGAGCTGCTGCTCCTTTGCATTGAAAATAGCTAGCAGAAGACACCTATCTAAAGGAAGTGCTGAACCTCTCCTACTTGTGTCAAGACAACAACCTCCTCCTGAATGTCAGCAGGACTAAGGAGATGATAATGGAGGTAGAGGAACTACGCCCCCTAAATGTCAATGGGTCTTCAGTAGAGAGAGTTCACCAGCCTCAAGTACCTTCTTTGTTATGTTGGTTGGTGTGTAGTTAAAAAATCATAAGGTGGAGTTCTGCTGGGGCAGCTAGACCTAGCTTAAGTATTTCTAAAATCTTGTTATAGCACTGCTTTTCACCTGCAAAATCAGCAGACCTCTCAAAGACTCTCTGCGGTTAGAACCAAGAAAACCATTTTTGTGTTTAAATCTTCCATCAGGTATGTTTTTCTCTCTCAGGCTACTCAGATGGACAATAACCAGTTTGCCACCACCACTGTCACAATCAGTGTTCAAGTGAAGAGTCTTCATCCTCCAAAGTTTCAGAAGCCTCAGTATGAAGGCATCATCAGTGCAGTGGGCAAAATGGCAATGGACCAGAATAACAAGGACCAGCCACTGATCATCCTCGCAACAGATGATGACTATGCTGCCACTGAGGTAAAACACTGATTCCAGACTTTATACACTTCTCTAGTTCAGTCTAGTGTATTAAAGTGTATTTACATCCAAATGTTTTTATGTGTGTTTGCATATGAAAAACATGTGTGACTGTGGATAAAAGCTGATGAATCGATAAAAATTAAGTGTGATGGAAACATTTAAAATTTTTAAGGATTTTGGTTAATCAATGTTTTATTATGTTTGTCTATCAGTTCTATTAGGAATAATAACATTGTACTATTAAGTTAATATCTGAGATGACATGTCAAAAAACACAAACAGTCAAACGAGACAGGCTGTGAACAAATCACCTGTGGTGTGTGGACAACTGTTTAGAAATCCAGACCATATAGGATGGGCCAGGTCAGAGACTTCCTCATATTGCTGCTAAACAGTAACTAACTCAAAGGCTCAATCCAGACAGTATGCAGGTTTTAGACACTTCATTCATAGATCCAGAAGCTCTGTCCACTAATTATATACTGTAAATGGGTCAAATTTAAGGTAAGCCCACCTGAAATGTCTGCAAGAATCCCTCACTACCCACGAACACTGTGTGCACAGCTCTAGTAAGTAGATCAAAGGTCAAAAGTTAGGCAGGATATCCCTCTGTAAGCTGTGATAGACAGTTTGGATAATTTAGTTTTAATTTTTACTCTTACATCTAAATTTCGCTGACCTGGGAGTTATGTGCAGTGGACACTGAATACATACATTTAGTAATGTTTTTAACCTTTTTAGTTTGAAAAAGCATAATACAAAGTGTCTTTTATAACAGCAGTATATCTGTATATAAGCAGTGAGGTCTGGCAATGTTTTGGGTAAACACTCTTAACTTCAGTTAACCGCACTGACTAATGCAGCTTAAATGATGATCTAAAAGTGGTGGGCCACAGTTTAACTGAATAGTTTGGCGTGTTTGATGACTGATGAAATCTTTTGAGAGTTACTCCCTGATGTGCAGCACTAATCTTTCAATTTCTGTTCATACAGGGTCGAAATCCACACATCACTTACTCTGTTAAGGATAACAGTCATTTCTCCATCATTGACGGCTATTTATTCATGATTAAGGATCTCCCAGAGGGCCCATTTTCTCTGACAGTGAGTTTAGAAATCTAGTCAAGCTTAGAGTGACTGATTGATTGGTAATTTCCATATTCCATAGCACTTCATCTTTTCACTTTCAGGTGGTGGCAATAGACAGAAGTAACGATGAATCAGCTACAGCTTCGATCTCAGTGGAAGTGATTTCAGGTAGGAAGAAAGCCTTCACAAAGGGCTCTACTAAATATTGACAGGTACTAACAAAAGTCTGGCTTTTTTTACAGCTATGCTTCAATGCATTCCATAGCCATGAAATACATGCAAACATGAGTGCCAGAATGAAGAGCTCATAGTTAAGTAAGATTGTAGAATTAGCTGTTGGCCCCTCCAGACCAAATCATCCTCACCTTTTAAAGTTTTAATTGAATCAATGTCAGTTTAACAGTTGGCCAGTTTCTACCACAAAACCTTTTTGGAATTTCAATAAGAGGAAGCAGAGTGTAACTTTAGTAACTGGGTAGCCTCATTCGGACCCTGTCACCCATCTCAGACTGACTGTCCTGTCAATTGCGTTTAGTAATTCTTTCTTAATTGTCACATATCCACTGTGACACAGTCCCGTGGTTGGTCTCTGATTTCTTTTCTCTTGGATGTGGACCAAGTGTAAATCCACCGTCTGTGGGCAATTGTTCTGAAGCTTCAAGTTTGGCATGCCGTTGCGAGCCAGAACTGACCACATTTGGATGAGAGCGTGAAGCTAGTGGGTGATGTACTGCAAGTTGGGCTCGCTTGGTTTTAGCTGTGTCTTCAAGCAGGCCTCCCTCATCACAAACTTTCTTGTATTACAACTAAACAGTATACTGTTTCTAAAAAAACATTTGAGGATAAAAATAGTCAATGCAGTAACAGAATCTTGATTTATATATGAGCTGCACTGGCTAGTGTGATGGTTTGATCTGAGTTTGCGGTGGACACCATAAAGCATACCCTGAGGGAAACGTCATACTGACTGAATTACGTTTTCTATGAACTTTTTTCTTTGACCTTTACAAGCTTTTTATTAGATAGAGACAGCTGAAGAAGTGACAGGAATGTGGGGAGAGAGCTGGGGAATGACATGCAGCGAAGGGCCACAGGTCGGATTCGAACCCTGGGCCGCTGTGGCAAGGACTGAGCCTTCATACATGGGGCGGATGCTCTACCAACTGAGCTAACCAACACCCCGATCATGGTCTGTTTTAAAAGAAAAACAGTGAAAACAAATTATATGTGCATACCCACCCCAAATTCCACCAGGCGCACAGCGTTGCGTGGATACGCGGCCATTCTAGTCAATGTTTTAAACCCCATCGGCTCTGCCACGGTCCGGTTCAGAAGCATCCCAGAAGCGGGCCTCCACTCGGCTCTGCATGAAACACGCAGCTGTTCTATTTTTGACGGACGCTGCAAGCAGCCCGCGTCAATTTACACAGAGCACCTCGAGTGGGCGGAAGCCAGACACAGAAAAAGCATAGAGAATCCGGTGAATTTTCAAAATAAAATACTCGCTGTTAAAACAGACAAATGCGAAACTAATTAACTACGTAGCATATTTACACATGTAGAAGCATATTTAGAAGCACATAAACCAGAAAAATTACGAAATCTGAGCAAGTAAACAAAGTCTGGCAGGCTAAACGCTCCGCTTCTGAAACGCTCCCGGTGGGGTTTGAAGTAGCGTAGAAGATGGACCAAAACAGCGTCGTAGCTGCGATGTGACAGAGACGTACCCAGTGGGGTTTCGGGGCTGTATGATTCATTTCCACATGAACGTACATAGGGAACATCTACAGTTCCTGGAAAGTTTCATGATCAGGGTCCCCATCAACCATTTGCACATTTTTGCATAACGTACGAGTTTTGACATATCCACATAGAGGATGTCATTTATCAATTTCTTGCATCTGTCAATGTGCACCCCTGACCATGTGCATGCTGAAAATCCTGGTAGTGGAGGACTGCTGGCTGACATGCACTGCACTTTTTTTGTGGGCTGCCATAGTTTCTTTTGGCCATTGTCTTTGGATTGAACTTTTTCCTTTCAATGTCTGCTACAGTTCAAACTTCCAGTGAAGAAGTAATCCTTTTAACAAATAAACCCTTTATTTGTTACATACCGCTAAGCCATGTACTTTCTTCTCTGTTAAAGTCCACCTGTAGAAGTGCCAAGAAATGCCAATTGGCACTAAGCAGTAAGTGTATGAGACATAACAGTCAAGCATCCAAAGGGGAGATTTTAAGCATAAATAGTGTTCCTTTGTGTATGTATGCGGATGTACAAAGTGTGAAGAATTTGTTGATAGCATGCAGCTGTATGCGCATACTTTGATAAATACCAATTTTCTTTCTTCTTCTTCTTCTTTGATGTAGAGCTATCTCTACATATAGTTTAATAAATGAGGTCAAGCTGCCACCAAACAGAAACACAAAAACTCCATTAGCTAGCTAGAGCACATGTTGGTACCATTGGTGCCATTGGCCGTTTGTAGCTAATAAACCATCCAGCAGGGCTCGTGTAAATACATCTAGGTACAAATCACTTTGCGTCCAGTCCGAAGCACCTTTAACGTTAGGAGAAAATAGGGACGTAAAATATGTTCTCCTCCCAGGTCTCGACACCACCACTGTGTCTATGAGCACAGAAGCAACGACCATAGGGGAATCCACAACCGACAGCATGACCACCGAAGATATCGTGTCCACCACCAACCTGAGTACCTCCGCAAGCATAACCAGTGAACCAGGATCCGTCTCCACTGCCAGCACACCTCACATTAACACAGGTGGTTTTCTCCCAGTAGCTTCAGTCGTATGAAATATATTTCCGTTGGGGAAAATTAAACTTGGGCTAGAGTGAACTGGTTAACAAAAAATACAACACCACCTGTTTTTTAGAAAACGAATTGAAGCAGAGGTCAACTGGGAGGCATTTTCTTGTCCTATGTATTGCAGTGGCAAAGGTGGAAAAAGTGTCACATTCAAAGCGACCAACCACAGAGCACTGCTTTGCTTTGCAGTGACAACAGGTCTGAAAAGGTTCTACCAGACTAAAAAGATCTAAAACTCAGTCTCCAGCACAGTGATCATTGTCACTGGGCTCTAGATGAACCACTGCATAAAATCTAAACTTTGTAATTAGGGTCTACAACAAATCAATAACCCAAATCTTGGACTACCCTAAAGTAAGCACACACTGAAGAAGACATGATGACAATTGTTGAAATTTCTCCAGAACAAATGTCGAGGTGGTCTGGATTGGATGGTCTGGCTCCTCAGTATTCCGTCCCCATTTTAAATGTGATTTTACTTTATAGATAAGCTTTACCTTGTGAAATGTTATTTCATAAATGCTATATGTACCCGTGATGTTTGAATCATAAATTAACTTAAACACACACACAAGAAATTAAGTTATAGTAACATGTTTGATCTATTTAAAAAAGCCTTTGGCAGAAAGTGAAACGTGCTCATTTTTGGATGCACTGATGAAAAACCATTCAGTAATGCAAGAATAGTTGCACTGACTAGCTGTTACAGTCAAATCACACAGCTTGTAGCACATCCCTTATTCTTTATTTGTCATTTGACATTATATGTCTAATGATTGTAGACTATTAGCTTTGACCTTAACTAACTTTAACTTCAACTTTACTTAGTGGCTGAACTGGTTTGTTTTTGTTTAGTTTGACTGTATCTTTAACTTTAAGAACCTGTCACACCAAGAAACAAAGTCCCACTACTCCTTTCTTTTATTTGATAGCTTTACTATCCCATAACAAAATCAACTTAAAAGAGAGATTTGTTCATGAGTAAATATGCCTATTTAGTATGGTCCCAATCTCAAAATTGCTACTGTCTTTGCATTCTATACTAAGTTTGTTTTACAGTTAGCTGTTTTCTGGTGACACCTGTATTTAGTGACCTTTGTTCCCACAGCGCCATCAGGTAGCTTCGGGTCGACGGACATGGCAATACTCGGTGCAACCTTGGGTGTCTTGCTGTTCATCTCTCTGGTGGTCATTGGAGTACTCGCCTGTCAGATTCGGAGGGGGAAAGCAGATTGGCAAAAAATCTACGAAACCAGCATGTTCCGAAGCTCTGTAAGTTAAAGGTTCAAAAGGTTGTTCAAGTGCTTGGGAGTAAGACCAAGTGCAGAAAAACAAGAAACCTTTTTTTAGCCATCCCTGCCACTGATTCCAGATTATTGTACATACCACTTCACTAAAGTGACACATGGTGTAATTTTAACACCAACACTCCCTACAGCTACTGGTCCATGACACTTGCTGTGGATATTCATGGCTTCTAGAGTCCTACTTTTGGTCATCCTCCTCTAAAACCATCTGTAGTAAAACATTTCCATTTGTGCTCAAGAAATCTAAATGTAATGTGCAGATTTCTGCTCCCAACAGGATGAACCCTTTAGATTTAAAAGACCCTAACCCTAACCCCATGTCGGTTTCTATGAATAATATGTTGAACTTGACCATCTTTTCTGGACCCTTTTTGTAATATCCAATAATTTACTATATTGTAGAATTTAATGAACACTGTAGCCTCTAGTGGTCACCAGCATGGATTTAATTTTGTTTTTGATTGTCCTTTCTCTCTGAATGTGTTTTCCTTCCACAGCTGGGTCAAGGTTCAGGCGGACAGAAGGAGGGCATCCAGTACACCAATGATGCCTTCCAGAATGATGAAGATGGAAACAGCACTGGCTCCATCGGTCCAGAGGAGGGAAGCCTAACAGCTGGTAGAGAGCCATGGAAAGCAGCAGGGGACTCAAAGGTCCATGAGGCCATCTTGAAGTCTTCAGTGCCACTGCATGCCCTCCTGCCTGACAACACCAGCCAGACGGGCTCAGACAAGGACGACAGTGAGAAGGAGGTGAAACCCATCCTGACCAGAGAGAGACGCATGGATGAGGGATACAAGTCAGTCTGGTTTAAGGAAGACATCGACCCCGACGCCAAGGAGGTGGTGGTCATCATCCCAGACAGCAGAGAGAATGACAGTGAAGAAGATGATGAACAGCCATCCAGCAGCAAAGAGGACGAAGACGACAGCCCGAAGATAAAAACCCGGAAAGTCGGCTTTAATGAGACAGATCTGGACAGTGGCCTCGGGGTGAAGATGGAGGATCCAGCAGATGATTCAGAGGCTGACGAAGTGCTGACCGATGAGCTGTGAGAGGTACCAAAAGGATAGATGAGGACATAATGGGAGCCACCCATAATAAAACGATCTATCAATTATCAGCAGTCAGTCCCGGAACACTTGGCCTTATCAATCTATTCCAGAGGCCAGTGACAGATCCAGGACTGAACACACCTTATAGATAGATTAAAAAAAAAAAGTCAATTATTAATCTGAATTTAATTTATAAGCTTTGCCCTGTGTGTGAAGGTTTAGATTTTGAGTAAATTGAACCTTTTCAATTTTTCAGATTTCAGAATGGATTTTGAGATATGTATGCTTATTTATGCGCACTAAAATCAGACTTGTATTTTAAACTTACTTTACATTATTAAAACACTGGCTGACAACCGTTCAGGTGGATTAAGGCATTACAGCATAGCTTCAGAGCTGTCATATGTCCATAAACATGTGTTTGATATTAGTTATGAAGATATAATCACCAGAAACAACAGGAGAAATCAATTCTCACTGTACTAAAACACAGGAAGCATTCTGTTTTGCAGTAAACATGTTTTGAAACTGTGAGAGGAAATGTCTGGGGGAAAAAAACACTTAATTTCCCTGAATTGCTGGTATTTGGGGTTAATTATTTACTGGTTGTGTTGGGTATTCATTGCTGACAAGCAGTGAGGGAAGAGAGAAACATTTACGGTTTACGGTGTCTGTGATAATAAAAACCTCCCTATTGATACTAAAGACTGTAAAACACTGTGCACGAAATAAACTCTGAACTTCCATTAAATAATCCACAGCGGTTATCAGAAATGTATCAGCAGTGTCACTGAAAAATGAATGCTTATGTTGAACTTGTAGTGTAGAAAACTTATGGAAAGAGTCAAAGCAAAATGAAGAAAAATGTATATTAATAATAAAATGATCAAAAAACCTTCGAGTAATGAGCTGTCACTGATTGCATTGACTAAAATTGAGATTACTGAAAACTCAAACTTTTTTTTGAATATATGGTTCATATAGGCAGTCTGCCTCCTTATTTCATTATTTGAACATTTTGGTATTTTCACCAAAAGAGGGGTCAAACCTTCCTTCTGATACCACAGAGGAAGGTTTGAGAATCCAACCTCCAGTGGTGACACCAACAGGCTGAACACCATGAACAACAACAGGAGACTGTCAGTGTTTGACATTTGATTTTACTTAAATAAGAAAATGTATCACATTTTAACAACAGAAATCATTTCAGTTAAAAAATTACACCTGTTTATACAAGGACACCATTTTATAAAACCATTAAATCCGAGAAGACACAACAGGTCGACAGAGAAATGTTCGCAAAACTAATGTGTACAGGACAGAAACAAAACCTGAGAAACCACAAAAACAAACTGAGGGTGATTAGGAGTTCAAGCAAAGACAGTCAGGAAATGCATTAAACGAAGCGTCTGAATGAGGCAGCATGGCGTTAACAACTGGCATCAATACTGCAAAAATTACAATTAAAACCATTATTACAAAAAACTAAAGACTCTTTATTTGGCAACGAAAGAGCTTTGTGAGGCCCGATCACACCAGTGAGAAAGATTAATCAAAACTGTGTATTACAACAACAATTGATATAATGTCTTGTGACTTCAGGAGTAAATAAACTGCTTCCTTTACACTTGCAGGTTAGAAAAAACGATTAATATTTTAACTTTACTCACTAAAGCGATATCGTCCTCCATTTTAGACAGTTTGTTTTCGGTCAGATTTGTAATATTTTCATTAAAATTGAGTGAATTTGATGTGAAATGTGAGTGATAAATGCTGGTGTGACAGCCTTCAGACTGACAGTTAATACATAGTTAATACACAGTTACAGGCCCGTAGTGAACGGCAACAGAGACACTATTTTATCTACATAGCTGCACTTTAGCTGGCTACCAAACTGTTCTCAGGTTGCAAAAAATGTTGTCCTCATTTAGCGTCAAACAAAGCTGTCACAGAGAAAAAAAATAATAAACATTCATGTTTATAGATGTTAGGATGCAAAAGGAAACTCTAAAGTATATCGACATATCTTGGTTTACAATGAAAACTTTTAAATACAAGCTCATTTAGATCTGATTAATAGAAATTTGAGATGACTAATCATTCATTTGAGAGCAATAATTAATTTGTATGACCAAATTAGTCATTTTTATTCTAAAGTATGAGCTAAATTGAACAGGAAAACTCGTCAGCATTTCATTTTGTTGTCTTAACTTATTTAGCTTTAGCCTGATAGCTAGGGTTAGAAAAAGGCTAAAGTTAAACAAAAGTTAACCAAAAAACGTCAATCAGTTGTTGTTTTTTTAGCCTCTTAACTTATTGGCTATGGAGGAAAACTTCACCTAAAGGATAACTGAGATGTGATTAAAAGAAAAGCTTGCATTTTATTATGTTGTTTTTAATTGTTTAGCTTTAGCCAGTTAGCTTGAAGTTGGGAAAAAAGCTAAAGGTTAAACAAATTGCCAAAAATCCAATATTTAACTTCACATTATAGTTTGTGAAAGAAAACTGAAGCTGAAGCATGATCGACTATAATGAGACAAAATTTCAGTATTACAGGTTGCATCTGTTTTGTTAGCTTTAGCTTTTTAGCGAAGACATACACACACACAAAAAAATCTAAAAGCTGAGGTTAATTTTGTAGTTTAAATTAAAAGTTGCACAGAAACTAGTTTTTGAACATTCATATAGGATACAGTCTCTTACCACCACATAAAAAACAACAACATACTGACGGAGAGTAAGGCTGAGCTGCTAAGTACAATACAGAGTCAATGATTTTTTTACAATTCCCTGAAGACACTAATGTAAATTCAAATTAGGTTTAAACATGTTTATCTGTTAATAACACTGTAAATACAAGATGCAGGTGGATTATGTTCAGAACATTGAGTAATAATTTCAGCACTATCAGATTGTATAGTATACTTTCCATCCTAATATATAATCAGTATAAGGACGAGACACTGCAGCAATGAGAGCAAAGATTTTTGGCTTTTTCAGTCTTCGATCAGCCTGACAAAACAAAATAATAGATGGCATCTGTTATTATTTTAGTTTTTTTTCCAAGACCAAACTATTAATTGAATATCAGCAGATGAGCATTTCAGTTTGTGATGCTACCACCAGTAGTCGCCAAACTCAGAAGAGCCAAAGTCCATCACAGTCTTTAGATTTACAGACGAAGACATCACGTTATTGGTTGATACACGTGTCTTCTTTGTTCTTTCATCTGCTAACAGTCCAAACCAGACCCAAGATATTCAGGTTACAATGATATATAAAACTGAGAAAAGAAGGAAATCCTCACCTTGGAAAAGCTGCAACCAGACAATGATTGTAGTTTTTATTAAACAGTACCTTAAATGATTCGTAATTGACTATTTAAGTTTTTGATTTATCTTCAATCATCATCAAGTAATCATTTAACCAACATCGTGCCTTAAACCCTCTGCTGTAATATATAACCATTGTAATATACTTCTATGAAAGTAAATTACACGACCTGCAGCCAGTCGCATGACACAGCAAACTGTTGAGGAGCAGGTGACATGTTAGTTCAGCCTAACCGTCTGAACAAACTGTGATGATCAAATTCTTCTTTGATCACCAGATTTTTCTCTGAGAAGAAAATGTCTATTTTTTTCTTTACAGCTTTTCCTGCAGATTTTCACATTAAAAGCCTACCAAGTAAAGGACGGATTGTGCTCTGGGACAGCCTTTAATGTGAAGCATCTGTGCAGGAGTTGAACTCGGCAGGGATAAGATTTAAGAAATAAAAAAAATAATCAGTGGATGAGAACAGTAAAAGTGTTTTCAGCAGAGTGGTGAGAATAACACGACTGCTGTTGTACTGATGAAATAAATGCTGTGGAAGTGTACATTATACTGAATTTATAGAGTGAGACATGATAGTAACCCTCCTCAGCTTTTATTTGTTTATGCAGGCCTTTATTTGAGACTCTCCCGTTATTTAAATACCAGCCATTGAGAATTGAAGGTAAATTAACAGTCAGGAGCGACAGAAAGTTGGCAGTAGCAACTTTCTGCAGAACAGTGGCATTGGTTTGGCTGATTCTGACACGAAACCAGTGATCTGTTAGAATTGGCTTAACGTCACCGAATCATTTAGTTTTCGGATGATTGGAAACTAATCATATGAGAGCAGCTCAAGCAGCTGTTTGAGGATGTGAATGGTGATGGTGAATAACGTGACAGTAACAGTTCCGGTGTTTGTGTGAAGGCAGCCATTATGTGAAGGTGTTACTATGTCTCTGGGTTGGTGGCTGTACCCATGGCAGTGATCTTCATGTACTGAGTGTTGATGGCATCGAAGGCCTCGTCTCGGTGGATCATCGCACCAAACACCATCGGCTGCAACAGAACAAAGGAACAGTACAGTACATTTTAAGTATTTTAAGTATTTCTATGGTATGCAACTTGCATACCTCCACGCCACTACATGTTACTCCACTACATTTATTTTATCCAATGCAAATTAAAGCCTCTGCAAACCCACCCAGTTATTTTCATTCCTTATGGCTGATTAGACCTCCAGTCTTGTGGAAGTTGGCTGGAGGAACGCTACGTAATAAAACTTTATGTGCTAATTAAAATGATAACTGTGTAGGTTGCCACACCCTAATAGGTACAACAGAACCAACAGAAAGGTGAGGGAGATCTCAATCACAGTTAGCACAGGTCCACACTGATCTAAGAAGAGGTCTAATTAGATAAATAAATGAAAACACCTGACTTTGGGTTTGTACATACAAAATATAGATTTTAGATACAAATATATGATAACAAAATGTTATTGATTAAACTATAGTATCAGTAGTTTGAATTTCCACCTAGAACAGCAACAACATTAAAAGTTTTATACTTTATTTAATCAGTAGTAACAAATCAAGAATACATCAAAATGTACTATATAAAAATATTATCTATTTATCTATATTTATCTATTATTAAGTAATACTTTTACAGCAGCTACAAGTAACTTTCATTTTGTGTTGATTCTGGCTTTTCCACCGCCTTGTTTCATTCATTTCAAGGGGAATTCGACCGAATATGACCTGGCGGCAGACATTAAGAAATAAATACATAGAAATAGTTGATCTTCTCATTGATGGGCTAGGCATCACTTAAAAACTCAATTTATTTTTAGACAGAAAAGTGAACTCGTTTTAACTTAATCAAATCAGATCATTGTGCCTGCTCCTTAACGAGGGTCCTCCCTCTATCCGCTTACCTTTAGGGTGGATGGTGTCGCTATGGAGATCCCCATCCCAGATCCAGGCAGCACAGACAAAACTTTGTACTGTGAGGGAGAAGAGAACACATCTAAAGCCATATTCAAATCAACTTTATTTTCATGAAGCAGCATCAGTTACTGTTTATGACACAACATGAAACAGTAATATGTAAACTAAACATGGGGACTAATATTATGGACCTCATTATGTGGGTGAACAAAGAGAGGCCTACATGTAAACCATAAAGCCTGAACCAAGGCCCACATGGAATTCTGAACACGCTACACCAAGACCCCTACCAGACTCTGCTACTTCACATTTATGCCACTTATGTATTTGCATGTTATTTTATATATCCATGCAAATTCATCTTAATTTGTCTGTGATTCAGGATTCCAGACACATCATTTCAATTTGTTTAAGAAAGTTCATTTCAGCCAATAATGTTTGGCACACAAATAATGAATCTGTAGTTAATTAACTTACTCGTGTTTAAAATTAAGCTTAACTCATGACTTACAGCTCAATGACAGTTGTTTTAAGGGTACATAGTTTAATTTGTTGTGTATTTTCTCATATGTAGGTACTCTGTGAAATTAAAAAAAACATTTAAATACATAACAATGTTATAAGAGTTTCTCAAGAACCTGCATTATCCCTCTCTCCTTTTTTATCGGGACGGAGGAGATTGGAACAAAGACTCTAAATACCTTCTGGATGTCATTGATTTCAGTGAGTTTGATGACTTTGTTCCTCTTGGAGGATCCAGACCTGGAGCTGGAACTCTCGAAACACAGATGACTGAGGAGACAGAGGAGATTTCAGTTAAACCCCCTTCACACAGACTGAGTCAAGGACTGGAACAAAGGTAAGATCCCATGCAAGTTTGTAGCTTGGATGCCAGTCAGCAGCTCTGTCTGTAAAAATAAACTTAACTGACAGGAAGTAGAGGACTTACTTTTCTGTGACGTAGAGGACTCCGTTGCGGATGTAGTCTGTCGGTGTCTTCCGGTCTCTGTTGATGAGGCAGCAGCGCCAGCCATTCTCACACACTGAGACAACAACACAAGAAAAACTTGGTCAGACAACAGCTCACATCACCTGCTGCAGGTAAGGTCAGGTCCTTCATCTGGAAATATCCGATATTGAATTTGAAGAAGAAATAACTTGTTCACTTCCTCGCCCACCTGTCAGAGGTTGCTCAGTCTCCGGCAGGTTGAAGACCTCGTGAAAAGCTCCTCTCTTGGTGCTGTAGTATCGTCCTCCGTCCTCATCCCGGCTGACACCCGGAGGAGCTGCAGCACCTAAGCTGCTTCGACCCCCTGCAGTAGCCTAAACAAGTGGACAGAAGGGGAGCGGTGCAGATACTGGATTAGAAAATTTACAGTGACAGGGTGAAGCTGCAGACAGAGCTGAGATTTGACAAGAACAACTCAGCTGGCCAGGTGTGTTGCCACATAAAGAACCATCAATATCCTGCTGATTTAGCAATTCTTCGAGGATTATCGGCAGTGGAACTAAAAATGTAAAGTTTGTCCTAGAGAGAAGAGCCATCGTGTAATATTAAAAACAGAAAAAAACAAAAACAAATTTGCAATAAGTTGTTGAAAAATGGAAATTCAATGAGCCAAAAGTTCATGTATAAACACATTAAATGTTACAAACCTGAAGATTTGGTAAAAAGCTGAAAATCTGGTAAGCTTTCACAGAGTTAGCACATAGCATAGTTTGTCTTGAGGATGGCACTAGTGGAAAAAGGGTATTTAAATCTAAAGGGGACAAAAATGATCTCACTATCAGATTACTCTGATGACTCTACATCTCTAACTACAGTACACACCACCGACCTCTACACTGTGAATGTAAACACACACAGCACACACATCAGGATCCTACCTGTTCACACTCAGACAGCTGAGAGAGAAAAACAACAGAGAACTGAAACCAGACAGACCAGAGAGCACCTGCTGGGACCAATAAGACGAGTCTGAGCCAACGTTTCCTCTGCACATCTCGATGTTTCAGTTGCTTCTGGAAACAAATCTAAATGTAACTTTCTAGTCAAGTTTACATAATTAGATTACTCGATGAGATCTTGAACCAAAAACACAATGCAGAACTTTCATTGGAAATCTGCTGCATGAACTGTGAATGAAGCTGACCTCTTGGTTGGTCTACGAGAAGACCACTCTGTAACATTACATTTCGTGATGGGACCAACCTCTTCTGATTTTTTGTAAGTGTTTGTTTGTTTGTTTGTTTGTTTGTTTTAAGTGTTTGTATTGAATTTATGTTTTGAATTTGTGCCTGAAGGTTTGGTGCTGAAATCAGATTAAGAGTAACTCACCCAGGATAATAATCCTGTTGCACCGTCATACTGCATGCTCTGTCCACTTAGTTATACTAAGATATAGTTGAAATTATTATTTAATTATTAAATAATTAGAATTAGAATTAAATTATTATAGTTATTTCTGGGGCAGTTTTGCCTTCAAGGGAGTCTTGACAACATGATGAATGACATGAAATAAAGGTCCCCATCAACTGCAACCTACCCAAACCGCATATTACAGTTCAGTTGAATCTGTGCTTGTCCTGACCAGCAGACCTGAAGTCTTAGTTAATCGGACTTTGAGCATGTGACCATTAAATGCTTTGGTCCACTAAAATTTGAACTGAAATTTAGCAAATCTGATTTCTAAAGAACACTTTGATAAGACTTGATAAGTGTAAAGAAGAACTACACTTTTTACATCAAAACTTTTGAGGGAATTTGTTTTGCCGTTTGTGGCTGCAGAGGAGGCTGAGTGAATTCATCCGTGATCAGTCTGATCAGTTGGGTGCTTATTAGGCCTCTGTAGCCACCCGATTTCTGCTGTAGGAAAGCAGCTTTAGGCAACATTAGCCACTACTCAGATCAAACTGTCAGCAGCCAAGTTGCATTATGGGTAACATAGGTGTCAGGTTTTGACAAAGAATATGTGGGATGAAACAAGATGAAATCTCTGGTTCTGCTGCATCGATTTTGATCCTTATTTTTGAAAGTGTCCACTGTGAGTCTGACAAAGCTCTGTGAGCTGTATGTCTGGATATTTCAGAGACTCACCCGTCTGCTCAGCGTGGTGGTGTTGCGCTCCTTCAGCTGCAGGTCGGTGGGTAAATTAGTCCAAATAATATAGGGGGTGTCGTAGCGTTGCCTCAGCTTGGGACAACTCTTGAAGATGAAGTCGATGATGAAGAACTTTATACCTGCGTACACACCTGAGGAGGAGGAAGACACTAATCAGGATGATGAAGTCATACATATATCTATAGATGGGAGGTTTAATATTGAAAGGGTGACAGACTTCAGAGTTCATACAGTCACAGGAATATGGTGAGGCACCGGAAGTGTTCTGGTTCCTGTTTGTAGTCTGAGTAGTTTTGACCAATCAAGTTTGAACAGCAACATACGGTGGGGAGAGTAAAAGAGACAGAACTCATTGGCTGAAATGTAATCTAGGAACCAATCAGCTATTGTGTGACGACAGTTTCTTTTTATTAGCTTCTTTATGAAGTTATCTGCATCTGTTTATACAGATGAGATGAATGTGTCGGACTAGAGGAAGTCTTGGCCCACATATCTGTTATCCATTTTGCATGTACACGGGAAGCATTGGCCATTGGCCCCGGAGGCTAAATCATCGTCAAATAATAGCCAATAAGTTCTGAAATGGCGTGTAACACAACAGAAGAATTTAGTTTAATTAAAAAGAACATATTCATTTTATTAGTGAGACATAATAGATATGTTATCTAATTATTGTGAGAAGAGGGCGGGTGGCATAACGCCGTGTTTCCACCTGTCACAGCCATGCCTGGTGGAATTAAGCTGTACGTTTTATTCTTCTCTCTGCTCCTTCTCTGTCACGAAATGTGGTTTATTTCGTTAAAGAGGTTTTATTTTAGAGGTGCAGTAATGACAGTATATAAGTGTATATTCTTGACGTACCTATGATGAATCCCAGCAGTTTGTATGGCAGCAGGCAGGAGGAGATGAAGGCCATCCACAGTCCAACATACAGCTTCTGAGTCAACTCTGGCTGAACCCACATGAACAGACTGCACACACACAAAAACACACAGTATTAATGATGTATATGGAGCATCCTCAGTTCTCTCTGACTTGATCTGAATTGTGTGCAGACAAACTCACTTCTTAATTTTCTCCAGGATGTTTGCCATCTTCCCAAAAAGATTCTGTGAGGACAAAACAAACAAAAAAAAAAAAAACAGCTGATGTGAAACCCGTCCGGAGGCGCCGGCTGTGACGTGGAGCCTCTGACTGTCAGTCACGTCTCACCTGAGCTTTCTGAGCAACATCCAGAACCAGCTGGAACTTCTCTGACACCGTCAGGTCTTCTTTAGGCGGCTCCTGTAAAACAGATGAGACAGAAATGTCATGAACACTGACACCTGTCAATCACCTGTCAATCATAAGCCACCCTGAACACCTGATGTTAATCAATCAAAACAAACATTTTCATTCAGAATCATCCCTCTGTTTTACAGTACATGTATTGATGTCACTGAATCCTCCTGTTCACCTGTCCAGGTGGGATCAGGTCAATTTTACATTGAGCTTATACATGTTAAAAAATTAATGTTGACACTGCAGGTGTGAGGAGAGGTTTCTCACCACGGGCTCTGAGACTTCAGGTACGATGCTCCACTGGATCCTCCAGCCTCTGAGAGCAGTGCACCATGGGAACATACAGGTATATTTATGAGAATTACACACTTTCACACAGACGTCTGTGTTTCAGTACTGAAATAAAAAAACATAATAATGATAATGATAATTCATTTTTTAATTATTAAATGTGTGATCGAGTCCTTCTCTTCCCTGACTGACGTACTTCACAACATTTAATCCCTTAAACTACAAATCCCTGCCCTTCCACTTCCTCTTTAGTAGCTTTAAAAATAGAACTGGACGGGGTGTTGATTAGCTCAGTTGGTAGAGCATCCGCCCCATGTGCGAAGGCTCAGCAGCAGCCCAGGGTTCGAATCCGACCTGCGGCCCTTTGCCCATCTCTCTCCCCACATTCCTGTCACTCTTCAGCTGTCTCTGCCAAAAATAAAGCTTGAAAAAGGCCAAAAAAATATCTTAAAAAAAAAAGGTACACCAGGGCTCAAGTAACCTAATGCATCAATCAAAGGCTGATCAATGGGGTGTCTGCTGGCCTGTAGTCATTAAGACACGGGAAAGTTTCTGATTCTGGCTGTGTGATTGGCTGACAGAAAGTAGGCATGGCTTGCACTGACCTGGCGATGAGGTAATTCAAGGAGAGTCGGAGGATGGCGAGGAATAGAAACATGGGGATTGCCCAGCCGTGCCACGCTGCGTACATGTAGACCTGTGGAGAACATGCACACACACAAAGTTCATTTTTGAGGCAGTGTGTCTTCATATAAATAATTAAAAGATGTTAATGTTACACAAACATATAAATTCAGTTGGTGCGAATCTAATATCCACAAACAGATATCTGCAGGTCTGTTCATTAAGAACTTCAGTAACCTGCTGACCGTCTCTGTGTGGACTCACAATGAAGGCGATGGCCGACGTGTAGACCGAGTACCAGCTGGATAAGGCAGCGAGGTTCCTCTTGAAGTTGGTCACAGGTTTGAATCCTCGTTCTGGAAACACAAACCAATCACAGACTGAGAAACCTCAGCTCTGTGTCTTCTGCTAGTTTTAAATAAACGGTTAAACAAAGCAGTACACCATGTGGCCAAAAGTATGTGGACAACCCTGTCCTTTTGATCCAGGTGTGTTTTCCTGTATTTTTTCTTGAATTAGATGTTGTACTCACTGAGCCGTCTCATGTTTTCAGTCAACCTGTGAATCAGAAACCAGATGTTTACTTTAATTTAAGATAAATGCAGCTCTAACACAAGAAAATACACAGTACATTGCAGCATTAGTTGCTTTAAGTCTTGTGTGTTTTCATGAAATTGCTCTTCACCTCTTGGCACTCAGCGGCTCCTCTGCCTCCACCGTGTGCTCCTCCGGTTGGAAGCGGAAGTCCTCGATATAAACGCCAAAACGATCATAAAGCCATTTCAGGAAGCTGTCGGACAGAGTGTTCTTCTGTTTGTCTGAGGACAGGTACAGCGAAGAGTCTGTTGAAGGTTCATTAACATTTTACCACACTCATTCAAGTTTATGCACTGAGCTTTGTACCACACTTTGTCCTGTATGAAAATCTCATAGACCGATATCTGAGAACACTGACAAATAAAACCTGACTGGAGAGATAGCAGTAGTGAAGACATGAATAACATGACTGTTACTCATTAAATTATTAAACTTATCTTGAACTGTTTTGCTGTAACAGTATTTTTGGTCCCATTCATTGCTCCCATAGACAATTTATATGACTCACAGTTGGAGCTCTGCAGCTTCAATCAGCATTAAACTCTCCTGGTTGAATCATCAGTACAAAAGATGAACAAATGGACACAGGAAAACTTAACTTTAATTCAACTCAATTTCCGTTTGGATTCAGGGTCAATTTTGGAAGTATGCGAAGCATTTAACATTTGCTACTGCTCCGATTCACGCCTCTGACTGGCTTCCTCTTCAGCCGAGGCTCCTGGGTATTGTAGTATTTTGAGCTGACTTGACAATCAAAATATGATTTCACAGAGAAAAAGTTTAAGTAATGAAAACTAGTGGCCATAACATAAAGCAATAGCGTTGTTATTATCCACAACAGGATGTCACTTGTTAAATAAAGTAAAGAAAAACACCTCCTAAACCAGCATATTCTCCTACTTTATACTGATTTCTATTTTTCCACATTGGAAATGATTTTTCTTGAGCATGAAAAACTCAAGGCCGAAATATGCAGCTCACCTGTACCGCTAGCTGCAGGTGGAGGAGGGGCCGGGGGCTGGGCTTTGGGCGTCTGAGAAGGTGAGTCCTCAAAGCTGTGAGGTGACCAGCAGACAAAAACAGTCATTAAACCAAATGAACAAACTGCTTTGAGTGATTTCTCATTAAATAAAGTGCTTTATGAAATAAGCACCTGGATCTCAAAAGGTCGCTGATCTTCCGCTCCAGCTCGCTGCTTCTGCTGCGCTCTTTCTCCAGCTCCTGTCTCAGTGAATCCACGTTGGACTCCTCTTTAAGTTTCCTCAGCTCCTCCTCTGAAACAGATGAATGGCCATGTGAGTCTCAGAGAGGAGCAGAGAAGCATTTTCAGACTTTTTCCAGTCATTGACAGCACCTCAGATGATATTTTTGCTGTCTATCTGGTGAGGTGTACCTCTGGCATCTTTAAGGTGCTTTTTCTCATCTGATTTCCATCCAAGAATTTAAAGTAAACACAAAGTCAGAGCATTAAAGCACAGATTCACTGTTAAAAAAAAACAATACTCTCAAATCCTTATGTAGACAGAAAGTTTTTGGTCACTGTAATAGTTCATGTCATACTGGTTGTGGAAAGATCCCTTTCTAACACGGATCCAGAGTAAGTGACAGGGAACAAAATCCTCTTTTGTCTCTCTTTAGCTGAGGTTTCTATGAGCTAGCCAAATCAAGTCCTTGTTGAGCTTCAGTGGAGGGACAGTAACACAAAGAGAATTTTGTTCTAAAAGCACTTTGAAGATATCCACTTGATCAGACTAACTCAGAGTGCTGAAGTCTCATATTACCTTCAGACAGCCTAGTGATCATGGAAATCACATAAACCACAGCGAGGAAAAATATCCAGGAGCTGATTATAGTGGTGTCACAATTCTTCAAATCCACCACTTGACTTGTCATTTCAAGGTCATGATCTGATTCAATTTAAACTTTTCCCAGCACTGACGGCTCTGTCATTGTTAGACTATCAAGTCCTGATTTGTAAAGCAGTTTATTAGTTTTGATCTTCTTCTTCATGGAGATAAACTAAATTACATCAAGTGTGATAACCACCATATCTAATAAGGTCATATGGTCAAATGTAAATACTTTATTTATATAACAGTAACTTACAATTAGGGACAAACTGTTAAAAACACAGAAACAAAAAGAAGAGTCACTAGATGATAGAAGAAAACAACTCACATGTAAAAACAGGTCAATTGTACTTTTGGTTTAGATTTGATCTGAGCTAATTTCAATCAACTTTCAATATAAAAATCAACACTGAATTATATACCTCTTTACCATCAGTGAGCAAACATGACAAATGAAGACAAAGTGGCATTGGAGTAGCAGCAACTTGTTTATCATGTCTTCATCTCTATTAACAGATATCTGTATATTAATGCACATATCTGTTTATAGAGATTAGCAGTTGCTAGGGTATTTACATGCTGCTGCCAGCCACTGAAAATACAGGACATCACCGCCACTGGGCAGAAGGCGCCATCTAAAAGCATCTTATCCATCACTTTCATTGGAATTGCATTATGGTCTCTTTAAGGCCAGTATTGGAACAATAGACAATTAGAGCGACTAAAACCTGTTTCAAACTACTTACATGAATATTGTTTGAAAAACAGACTTGAAAAATGTGAACCTGTCCTTAAATGGCTGCAGCGCTCATGAATTTAACGAGGCAGCCTTGCATCGGCGATGGATTTTAAAACTTGTTTTGAGTTGAACCTCCTCCTCTTGCTAACATATTTCAGTTTCATCACTTATTAGTTTTGTAAGTTGTGATTCACCAGTGTGTGTGTGTGTGTGTGTGTGTGTGTGTGTCAGTTCAGGTCAGCTTTGTTATTAATAGCTGTGTGTGTGTTACATAAAGCAGACAGGCAGGTATTGATGGATTACCCAGCATGCTGTTGTGCTGTGGGATGTTTGACTTTAAACTGATGTGGGAAGCTACAATGACCCCCAAACAGCAAATCAACACACACCTGACCTGCACACACAGTTTTTCAATTATTTTTTGATTTTTGAACATGACAAACTGTAGACCAGCAAAATAATCTTAACTCAATCTCCACTGACTAGCTTTAACCACAACTATAAATGAATAAATCATAACAGACATGGAGCATGTGACTTAAATGTCCACTTAAGAGATACCCGGCTGGAGCATTAGCGCCATCGCTTATGTGGATGAACTGTTCACAACAGTAGTGAATAGAAACAGGCAGAAATTTGCATTGTATGTTGCCGATTTTCGAAAAAAATCTGTTAAAATTTGGGGGAGAGATAAAGGAATATTGAGGCCGCAAACTGGCTCTGGGTCTGATTGGTCGGTGTTTGTTTTTCGGAATAAAACCTTACTCAGAAAACTGAACTTGAAACATACCAATTGTATGTAATATTTTTATTTATTGTAAGTTTTACAAAAAAACCCCACACAGATTGCAGTTCAGGTCAGAATACTCACGTAAAAAGTGTTTCTCTAACAAGGCGATTTCTAGGTGACCTTTGACCTCATTGAGATCTGACCTTGGGTCATCTTGGAGAGCTGCAGAAAATGATCCTGGACCAGCCTAAAATACACACAGATAGAAATATGAAACAATAATAATACTCAATTGATTCTTAACTTAATTGCTATCAGTTTGGTTCACAGACATGACAGTGACCCGGATTTTTCTTTTAGGTGGTGTGCCACAGGGTTCAATCCTGGATCCTCCTATATTCACATTTCACATGACATTATTCTACACAACTCTGTTAAGTAGAGACAGGGGAATGATAAAATAGCTCCAAAGCTTGTTCACTCATGTGAAGTGCACAGTTTCAGCACATTGTGTTGGAGCTTGTGTCAAATTTAATTTAGTTACAGTCCCACAAGTTCATGTCAGTGTATCAAGTAAATATTGCTGGAGGATGGAGAAAGTCATGACATAATGATGCAGACAGCAGCTGTAGAGCAATCAGCCTTTACCAAAATAGATAGAGAGAAAAGATAAACAGGAAAGAGACTGAATAAACAGAAACAGTGGAGATTAAGAAGGATGAAACATCTCAGCCACAAGGCAGCTCTAAAAGCAACATTGTGTAACTTTTTTACCTGAGCATCACTCTGCTGCTCTCCATCCGCCTCCTTCAGTTCCTCCGCCTCCCTGGTGGAGGCGCGAGGTTTAATTGCAAACTCCTCTGTGCATTCTGTGTCAGATGTGTTGGGCGACTCGACCAGATCCAGGAACTCGTCCCGTCTCTGGCCTCGGAACCGGATCCTGTCCAGATGCTTCCGCATGGTGGGCACCGTGGAGCCGGTCTCTACCTGAACATGATTGACAATGGCACTGCAGAGACTGGAAGAGGAGAGGAACACAAAACATTTAATATAACATGATAACTGATATGTGTTTCCACAGTTTGAGGGTGTCAGATTTTAGCATCATGGTTCTAGGGAAGACAGTGTCAATGTTAGTCTTTGGTTCAGACTCAAACATCAACAACTATAGCATGGAACTTCATGAAAGCTTCTATAGTTATTAATGGTTGCAGTGCTCCTCCACATATGGTATGTATACCTATCGCAGTACACAACCTCCCTCTAGTGATACTTTGAAGAATCTCTGAAATACTCTTAAAAAATGAAATTTCCAAAATAAGGTAGGAAGAGTTAAAATGAAAGTTCAATAAAGACTGCAATCGTGGCTCCAAATGGGAAGTATTATTTTTGACCAGAGTAGCTCTTTTTCCTGAATTGGTTCCATTCAGGAACAGTCAGCAATACATAATCTTCTTAAGGAACAAACCTGCCTCCTAGCTGAATAGGATCAGCCTACACTGCTGTAATTTAATGTCTGTCATAACGGTGGTACTTTGAGAGCTTAATGTTTTCTGAGGTGGTATTTGATGTAAAAAGTTTGAGACACACCAGTCCAGTGCCAGTGACACTGGTATGTTTTTCAAAATTTCTCAACAGCTATTGGATGGACTGTCATGTAACTTCAATGTTATTTTTTTGCATGTAATCACAGTGAAATTTCATCCAGTCAGTTCCTTCAACATATGCAGTGGAGAAGTGATAAATACGAACTCATAGTATATGAGTATGATTGGGGAGAGGGCTGGCCCGGTGTAACCAGAACCTCCTTCCTGATCACAGCAGAGAGAAAAGGCCATTATCCGGGTGATTGGTATTCCTAAAGATTCTCCAAGTCTCTAACCACTCTTTGCAGGACCTTGTGGTCTTGTTGTTCATTGCTGTTTCTGCACCACACAGTGACGTTCCCCATTACTCAGAAATTCCTCAGTATGAGGAGGGGATACCTGGAATTTCCTCAAGAATCTGATGTGAAACAGTCTCTGCCTTGCCTTTCAGTCAGCATGCAGCGATCATGTGAGTACCTGTTGATATTAGAAGGCACATAGCTCCTCCTCTACATCCTCCCAAAATCCACGTGTCCAAGAGGAGGTCATCTTGTCATCAGCAGGTGTTAATGGTTGAATTGCAGTAACTTTGTTCCCCTGACTTTTTCTTGAGCCCCATCAGATTTTAAATTCGACCAATAATTTATGAACAAATACCAGTACAGCTAATGACGATAATGACAACCATACTAGCATAATGACGAAGATAAAATTTCATAGAAAACTAGTTGTTGTAGAAAACAGTTGTTGAGACCATGTTGCTGCTATTATGGCTAAGACCATTTAAGTTCCCAGGAACAATTTTGACATACTTGCAGTATTGGCATTTATCAGAGGTAGCTAAATTCACAAGAATGAAACATGTTAAAGCTGCTGTTCATTTATGATCCTGTGAAATAATTCAACACAACAACCTCGACAGAGACAACAGCAGAAGTCTGACAGAGTTTGGTGAAAAGCAGACATGCCTGAAAATGGACACACACATCTTCTGACTGACCTGAATGCGAGCCTCCTTCGACACTTAGTGATCATTATCTTTGTGCAGGAGAAGTCAGCACTCAACACTCCACCCTACTCCAATAAGACTTCTACAAACAGCCAATCAGACGCTCCACTGGGACGTCATCATACTGTTTGTTCAGGGAGGAGGAAACGTTTCATCATCTTCTTAATGTTCCTTGTGTTCATGTTTCATCCTCTGCCCTCAATACCAACACAAGAGCCATAAAACATGACTGTGGAGTCTTTGTGGTCTCCAAACCCGCTCATCTCAAACATGGACTGATGGACTAAAATCTGTCAGATACTGGATCTCATTTGGTCAAAGAGGCTGAGATGGAACAAGCAACCAGCAGCTACGACAGCACAGTGTGATAGATGCAAGTAGGGGGATATTATTACTTTTAGACAGAAGGGCTAGCTGTTTCCCCCCGTTTCCAGTCTTTATGCTAAGTTAAACTAAGCAATGGCTGGCTGTAGACAAGATTTTTAGTTATTTATTTATTTATTTTAATGGATTTTATACATATATAAATACCAGGCACAGGTCTGTTAGCTT
The DNA here is from genome assembly GCA_033000465.1 of Sciaenops ocellatus. Classification (NCBI taxonomy): domain Eukaryota; kingdom Metazoa; phylum Chordata; class Actinopteri; family Sciaenidae; genus Sciaenops; species Sciaenops ocellatus. The sequence continues at coordinate 23,146,909 of CP136871.1, read as the reverse complement.
AATGATAAGACGAATGGTAATTACCATTAACATGCTACTGAAAGTTAGCATGGCAGTAATATTATCTTAACAATCTATTTTACTTCACATACTTAACATGAAACAACATGTTCTTTAACAGGCACAGATTTCCTTTGCTCTGTGCAAATGAACTTATAGCTGCTGACTTCACAGATTAACTCAATCTGCTAATCTAAACAGCTAGAGGCACCTCAAAGGGTCAAAACTCAAACTGAAAATACCCAAGTGGTTTAAATACAGGCCATACATATTTCTATTGTATTTATTATTCTTAGAGCATTATGTTGGTGAGCAGGAACAGCTAAATCTAGCAGTCGACCTCAAAAGGTATTTTATTTACCACTTTTATAGTAATGACACTGCAAAAATACAACTCAGAAAGAAGGAATGACATGTGACGTGCATTGTTTTTTGAAATATGACTCGTCATATATAGTGTGTATGATTTAACTTTTTCAAACGGTCTAGTGATAAAAAAAAGATCAAAAAAAAAATTGCAATAAACTGTAATATCAACTCAAGATACATTGAATCAACACCTGAGGTATTGTAATTGAATTGGTAGCTAAGCATGTCATCCCAGCTCTAGTATTTACTGTACAGACATGAGAGTTGGATCGAAAAAGTGATGAGAGAACTTCTGTAAATACTGACCTCTTCTTTAAGCTTGTCAGCTGTCTTCATGACTGTCAAGAAGCCTGACCTCCTTCATGTCAGCTGACTAACATGAAGGAGGTCAGGAAAAAATGTTGTATTTGAGAGTTTGGAAATGATTGACGCTCCCTTACTTAGTTAACGCTGCATTCTCTTAATTTATTCATCTTTGTACCGTTTCTGCTTACTTGTCTATTTCATGTCATACTGTTTATGTTAATAACTATTCAATATGTTTAATATCTTCAGATTTTGATGTTTATTCTCTCTTTATAGTAACCACACACACACACACATCCACAAAAGACTTACAAGCCCTGACAATAAACAAGTGGCAAATTAGAAAGAGTGTGGGAGCGTGCTTTTGAGCTGAATTCATTTACCCTATCATCATACCTGTTCTTACCGGACAAACTGGGCAGGTGTACGTCTACAGAGCACTGTCTAAAAATACTGTATTAAATCAATCTCATTGAGGTGACAAGTTTGTTAGCCAGAAAGCCAACTCCTCTTTTATAGTATGTGTGGAGAGAAGTTGGAGGTTTTCCTATTTAACCCCTCAATGTGCACATCCTCATGATCTCTGATAGAAAGCTGACTGAAGGTGTAGTTCAGTCTCACTGAGCTGTCTGACTGGTCTGACTGCTTCTAATGATTATGGTCTGATTCTGTGGATGCCAACACTGTCTGCACATGTAGGACTGACATAACATTCAAGTTCAATCACATATTGTGTACTGACTGACTGATAAAGTGACTGACAGGGCTGACTGTTTCTAGAGATCACTGTCTCAATCTTTACCTGCGCACATGGTGAGGCTGACACACATAGAGGCTTACAGGCTCACTGCCTCCTCACTGATCTCTGACAACAGTCTCCTTCTGCTGCTAACCTGCGGATCCCGATGAGAGTCCACAGAAACCGGACCGGTCCGCAGGCTCCAGGTTGGACACACCTGGACACCTCAGAGAACCGTCATGAAGAGGATAGGAAGTGAAGAAGGAAGGAAAGAGGGGACAAAGGAGTAGTTTCTCACCGTGAATCTAAGCTGAAGCAAACTTTCCCTCCTTCTGTCTTCCCCAGTGGTCCACACCCGTCACAAAACCCGCTCCAAACCGGATTAAATCCGCTCCAAACCGAGCCAGGCTCCTTTCGGACCCTCTAAAGACCAGCTTCCAGCTCTGTCAGGGCAGTTAGTTCATGTGTGGTGGTTTAAGAAGCTGAAGCCGGACCGTGTTTGTCTACCTGGCCACAATAATCACTACTGTGGGCGGGGGAGTCACTGGCAAACAAACAAGGAAGTGACGCCATGACGCTGCGCTCTTAAAGCGAGCGTCCGGGCACGGGCACGCGGAACCCAAACAAACCGCCTGCTTGTGGAGGAAGTTTGAAGTTTGTTAGTTCACAGGTCTGTTTAGTGACCTGTTCAGACTGATTATAACCTGTTCAGACTGATTATAACCTGCACAGCTTTAGCTGAGAGCCCGACATGGTCTCCACGATCCAGAACACCGACGTGAAGCAGGTAAGACTCACCTGAGGCAAGTTATTTAGCACTGTCACCTCGTAGGACGGTCAGGCAGGTTAGATCACACCCCTGCAGAAACACTGCTGACCAGCCCTGCTAAACATTATATGTATCACACTGTGTTTTGTGCCTGTACTCAGCTTTTTCACCAGATTGCATTTAAATAATCACCTAATGCAACCTTCATCATTTCCAACAGAACATCGTGTAAACCTCACAGCTTCAGACGTCAGTATCTTTTGGTAGATTCAGCTCATAAATAATTAAAAATGCAGCACACAACTGCAATAAAGCTGACAAAAGTATTTAGTTAAAATTCTGGGCATCAAGTTCATGTATTGTATGTCGAATTAATGAGAGGAACCTAGTCCTAATAAAAACTTAAAATTCAGCATATGTCATTGTTAACTGTGACATATTTTAAACCATTATCAAGCCAAAGCTAAAATTGCACCCTGTAACAGACATTCAGGGCAGTATTAGGCTGAAATTAGGGTGGTGTCTGCAGATATTCAAGCGAAACTGGCTGCACAAAACAAGCAAAAGTATTAATTAAAACAGTGAGAAAATGTACTATAGCGTGGTGTTGTCTCATACACATAACTTTAAATGTGTGTGTGAGGTTGAAGGTTGCCTGTTGGTTCTGTGTGTGTTGCACTGCTTTGGACTCTCTCTAGACCAGATCTCCACAGACCGTCCTGTCTTCTTTAAAGGTCAGGTTGAAAAAAAAGAAAAGAAGACGTGCAGATGAAGATTCAGTTTCTGTGTCTCCTCTGCAGAAAGATGCTGATCGCGCAGTGATTGTCGCGATAACGTCTCATGCAGTGTTTGAATCTGGAGCTGATGATGGTGATGAGGTTTACGGAGTGGGTGTGGCTTTCCCGCTGCTGCAGGTCAGAATTAAACTCATTAAACTGTTGATTTGTGTAGAAAAAATATTTTATTTCAAATGTATGTCTGACAATATTCTATTTCTTCATGTTATTAAAAACAGATCAATCAGCCACACTGTAGGCCTGGGTGACATGTTCCTTCATTACCATGAACACACACGCTGTAGTTCATTAGAGCAGCAATTGTAGATTAATCCACTGCTGAAAATAGTCCCCAACAAGTGCAGTCAATTTTGTCAAGTGGACTTTGTTGACAATAACTAATATAGAGGATAGAGCCAGACTGCAGTTTTGATGAAAAGTTTCTTCAGGCACTTCAGAAAGTGAATGAGCGTCTGCTGGAGGAAAATCCTGCTGAGTCGCTGCTGTTTGATGTCGTCCTGATCACCACCGACAGCCAACAACAGCAGCAGAGCTCCCGCGTCATCAGCAGCACCAGACATTACGGTAATTTAATTCTAACCATCAGACGAAGCACCAAACATATTACGGTAATCTGTTTGCTGAAGGTTAAAGTTATTCTTATCAAACAGATTACTGTTAGCCAACAATCATTGTTGAGGTTTGTAGTCTTGTTAATGACCGTGCTTACTTCCTGCCATGCTCTTAATCGCTGCTCTGCTGCAGGTTTCGAAGTTAGCAGGTTCTGTTTTTCCAGCGAGGAGGATTTCATCGAGAGTTTACAGAAAAATAACGTGAAGCTGTTCCTGACCACAGACACAAACGAGGTGATGCAGGCATCACAAACAGGTCAGAAAGTTTCTTCTTCTCTGTCACTTATTACAGCTGATGTGTGATGACATGAACCTCCAGAGGTTCCAGTCAAACACTCAAACAGAGCGCTACTCTGTTACACTTGTCATGATTTTGAAATATTGATCTTATCAAACATTCTTTAGTCGTTTTCAACTTGTGTAGTTTCCTCTTAAAAGCTCACAGTTCAGTTCGCATAGAATTCAGTGTGTTTTAATAATGTATTGATGAGTGTGCAGGTGAGTGTGGTGTTAGAAGGTGAATTATCTTTCTTGTCATTTGTCTAGGTGTTGTCTCTGTGCTGCTGGACCAGCAGACAGCTGTTTGTCAGTCAGAGCAGCTTAGAGTAATGTTCTGTGGGGATGCTGTCATCCGGCCCAACACTGGCCCAATGCCGTTGAGCCGACAGGCCGCTCAGGTGAACACAACCACACCTCATGGGTCCAACTTTTTAATTAATGATCATTTCTCCAAAGCTGAAATCTGTATATGTGTAAAAGTATGATTCACATTTGTCTTCTGCAGAGTTTCTCCACTCAGCTGGGCGAGATGCGGCAGAAATTCGGCATGTTTGACAGCCCTCTCAGCCTCATCCTGGTGACGTCGCGTGGCGGCAGGGAAAGCTGTCGTGGTGCCTTGCAGATGCTGCGGTCCCGCGGAGTAAGCGTGGACGAGGCGTACTGCCTGGCTGGTGCCCCACGGGGAACCATGCTCTCCCTGCTCCAACCTCACTTCCTGCTCAGAGATGGCTACAGCGGCCTGGAGGAGTGATGACATAATGACATGTTATCACATGACATCAGAAAAAACTTTGGCGTGTCTTTGCAAGAATCTGCCAAAGCCTGAGACTGAACCAAATTGGTTCAGCTCATTGAGCCGTAAAAAACAATCAGTGATCCTGATGGAAAGCCTGCCCACAAAGAAACCACCAATTTTTTATTATTATTGTTGGAATTGGATGATATAAATCAATCTGAACACAGTCAACATGTGTGTAACTCTATTACAGTCCAGCAGAGGGCAATCTAACGCTGAAACTTTACAGAAATCTGATCACGGTAATGATGAGAAGAAAGTTTCTGCTGCTGTTTACTTTCTGTGGTCTTGTCTGTTACTGTTTATTTTTCATCTGTATGTGTGCTTATTGTCTGTATTTAGGCCTCTCCACATCACTTCAGATCAGGATTAAGTTAAACTGGCTCTCTCAGGCATTCCCATCATGTCCACTGGATGTGTCTCTCTTGTCTATGTGTTTCAGTCTTCAGACACATTTTTATATTGCTCAGAATTGTTTTTAAAGACATTTTGTTGTGTTATAAGGCAGACTGGAAACAGCAGCTTTTACTTTGTTTCTGTACTTTCTTAGTTTTAATGAGAGTACACAACACACAACGTCTAACCTTTATTTTCTGAAGCACTGGATCTTAAATATAATGGGAGCCCTTGAAGCCTTGAAATTGTTTTTTTTACACAAGATAAAAAACATCTATAAATGTTGCAGAACTTCTGTGTCTGTGGTCTTGATACATGGATATTGAAAATATCTACATATCAAATATTAAAAAGAAGAAGGGAAATACAGCTGTGTGGCGTTTTTGTTGCTGTGATGCTCAAAGACAACCAGTAGGTGACAGCAGAGAACTTCGATCAGTAAACACACACACACACACACACACACACACACACACCAAAGGTCTGTGACCCCTCAATGATTGCTTGTAATATTTACTTTGCCGTGAGACAACTGTTGGAAGCTCTAAAGCTAGTACCAAATTAATGGTTGTCTGACAGCAAGCACTGAAAATATTCTTAATATGGTGTACACTTAAACAGATATTGTTTTTTGTTAAATGAGCATTTTTATGTGGCAGAAATATATTTTTCTGCTGACCCTGTCCACAGCAGTGCATAGCTCTACTTCTCTACTGTAGCTATAAGTACCTCAAACAACCCCACTTCAAAATCCCACAACTACACCTTTGTAGGTGCCATATGTAAGATTCTGAGGTATTCTACATATTAATATCATGTTTTAATCATTTGTTATTGATAATGGGTTGTAATGGTTGTAACTGGTTGTAATGTAGCTTAAAAAATGAACCCCTTCTAAACAACTAATAATTAAATATTTGAATGAATATTAAAATGTTATCTTTAGTTAGGATGTTAACAGCTAAATTCAAATCCTAAAGTAATTTTAGGAGACACGTTTTTGTAATGACATCTTAAATTGAGATAAGACACAGACAGAGAAAGTTTCAACAACTGTACAACTACAAAGTATAACATCTGAATTTTTTTTTTTTTTTTGTGGGAAACCAGAGCGCCCGGAGAAAAACCCACAAAACTTCATGTTATATTAATTCGCCTTCTTTTTCTTCCACCTCTTTGGTTTCCTCAACCCCAGAAAGTGACGGGTCCTCTTCCAGACAGAAGGTGGTTCTGCTGTCCTCTCTGGAAGATGTTTCTCAGCCTCTTTCTGGGATTCAAGGGCCAGTGCAGGACTGATGGTCTCCTACTTCTCACACTGCTTCTCCTCGGCGACTTCAGCCTCCTTCGGTTGTTCGAGGGCCGCTGCAGCGCTGATGGATTCCTGCTGTTCGAACGGCATTTCCTCTTGGACTTCAGCCTCTTTTGATGGTTCAAGGGCCTTTGCATTCGGGATGGATTCCTGCTGCTTGCTGGGCTCATCCTCTGATTCGGCATCACAGCCAGTGATTTTTTGGGGAGCCTCTCTCTCAGTCTTAAGCTCAGTAGAGAGTTTCAAGTTGAGTGATACCTGAACACTGAGCTGAGTTTTCAGCTCGTCCAGCTCTCTCCAAAACATCTTCTCCTTCTCAAGGGCATTTTGCTGCAGGACAGTGATCTCCTCCGCCATCTTTTGACGGAGGGCTTCCTGCTCTGCCCTCAAGTTGTGGATCGCACGACACCCCTCTGACACTGAGTCTACATGACACTTGATTTCCCTGTCAAGCTCACCCTGAAGGGTGTCGGCCTGTTGTCTGACCGTGATGACATCGATTTCATACTTCTGGGTAATCTCGCGGATCTTGTCCATTTCTTGCTGGAGAGTCTCGTTCTTCTCCTTCTCTGCATGAAGCTCAGCAGAGAACGTCTCCTGGCTAAGTTTGTGTGCCTCTTGCAGCTCCTCATAAGTTGTTTGCAGGAGTTTCTTCTGCTCGAGTTCCCTCTCAAGGTCAGACCTAAGGATGTCAGCCTGCTGTCTGACATCAGTTACATTCGTTTGATAACTCAGGTTGACCTCATGGAGTGACACACTCATCTTGTCTAGTTGTTCTTGGAGAGTCTTGTTCTTCTCTCTCTCCGTCTGGAGTGCAGCGGTGGCTTCATCAGAATCAGATTGCAGGTGATTCTTCTGCAAGATCTCAGTATCAAGATCATGCTGAAGGGCATCAGCCTGCTTTCTGATTTTGGGAACATCATTTTCATACCTTGGACTGAGCACTTGGTATGAAATACGGAGCCGTTCCAGTTCCTCTTGGAGAAGCTTGTTCTTGTTCTTCTCTGCCTGGAGCTCGTTGGTGAATTTCTCCTCTTGGATGATGTGGGCTACCTGTAGCTCCTTGTAGTCCACTTGCAAGAGTTTTTTCTTCTTCCTCTTGGTGTTGTCTCTGACTTGGTTGGCAATCTTTGCAGTGCTGAGAGTTTCTGGATGGATGTACTTCTTCAGTCTCTCTAGCTCTCGCCTTGTCTCTTTTTCCTTGTTGATGAACATCTCTTTCAAGGATTTCTGTCTCTGCAGCTGTGCTTTTGTCTCCTCCAACTCTTGGTTGAGTTGGCAGCTGGTCTCACAAAAGCAGCCGCGTACTGTCTGCTCTCCATCGCTCCTCTGGTCACCTCTTGGGTTCCTCGTTTTATCCTGTCTATGGTCTGCATCAGGTTTTATCTCTGTACGGTAAAGACATATGAATGAGCAAATTAAAAAAAGGCCATAAGAAATATTGGTCACTAAATCATACAAACAGATCCCTTAAATGGGATTTTGTCCCAAGTTATTTTTATATGTGACACTCCACAAAAAAAAGAATCAAAATCAATGTAGTTGCTGCTGACTGACATATTCCAGACCGTAATAATCCATTAAAAATCTATTATATAAATAATAAATAATTTGATGTGATATTTATTTTATAAAAATTAGTGGTATCATCACAAAAGCTGTAATTTAAATGTTTACTTTCTGTAAAATCAATATCAGGAAGTGTGTTTCTCCTACAGCGCCTCCACCTGGAGGAGAGGAGCAACGAGCCCCAGTCACAGCAGTCAATGGAACAGCACACACTCAGTAAACTAACAGATTTTTCTGTCACTGATACAGTGAACTTCATCCAGAGGAGGAAATCTTGAAAATGTTGATGTGTAAAAATGAATGATGTCTCACTGTCACACTGTTTTACTGGGACACTTGAACACAACACAGTCAGTGTTCATATTCTCAGTAATATCTGTGCTAAGAAATGAAAAATGTTAATAAATGTAGCCTCTGTCAGCAAACTGCAAACAGACTCAGCCTTCATTAGCATCTACTGTCAGCAAGTCATACCACCCAACTGCTGCACCCACCTCCACCTGCAGATTCTACAGAAAACAGCTACAGCCTCTGTGCCTTGTGTCATCAAACAGCTGCAGGCCGAACATCCACCTGCAGCTAAACTGCTAAAGAACCCTGCTCCATCTGCAACGTCTGTAAACCTAAACCTGCAGCCTCTGCCAAAAGGTTACAGCCTGCTCCACCTGCAGCCTCACACCTCCACGCAGTTTCTAGAAGATGGCTACACCCCAGGATTCCCTGGTCAACTTCGCAGACTTGGGTAACTCTGTAGACACAACTAAGGTTTAGTGTTGACTGGCTTTTTCTCGAGAGTCTTATTCAGGCATCAGGTGATGAAGCTCTCTAGACCCTCAGCTTTGTTCCTTTGATGTGGTTTTGATTTGTATCTAACTGACTATACCATGAAGGAGGTCCATACAGACAAGCTCTGTGGGAGTCCTCTCAGAAAGGCATTTAACAGTCTAGGTTATGACATTTTTTTAAATAATGTGTACAATATATCATCAGCAGAGGAGTTAAAGTGAACAGCAACACTGTGCTCTCAATCTCAAACTCAAACTTTATTTATTTATATTGCACCTTTCATGGAAACATGCAGCCCAAAGTGCCTCACAGAGCAAAATAAAAACAGAACTAGACAACAATGAATAGAATCCAGCAGGATAGATAATACAAAAATAAAATAAATAAAATTAGGTCATACAAATATAAAATGTTAGAACAAATAAAAGCCAGTAAGAAAAAAGCAAGAACTTAAAAGAAGTTTAAGAGAAGTTGCATTAAAATTAAAAACCAAACATAAAACCTACTACAATGAAAACAATAAAATATAAAAGTAAATAACAATAACAATAACACAGGATAAAAAGTAAAAGAAACGTATCACCAGGACCAGTGAATGCCGAGGCACCTGAAATAAAAGCTAGGCTAAAAACATATGTCTTAGTTTTTTGTTTTTTTAAATGTCTACAGAGGTGCAGTCCCTCAGATCCACAGGCAGACTGTTCCAGAGACGGGGGCCGTAGTAACTATAGGCGGACCACAGGTACGTGTCTTTGTCAGACAATGAGAAGACAGGCTTCAAAGCTGGTTCAGCTCGCCAGCTTTGAAGCCAGGAACCATGTCAACCGTTACAATCAATACAATCAGGCATGGTAGTGATGACTTTCACTTCCATTTCACTGCCTCACACTTTTGTCTGGTACAGAGGACTGATCCAAACTATGAGCAACATGGTTTATGTTTTTGTTCTAGTTTCTTTGTGAGGTTTAAAAAATATTTTGGTTGGTGTTGCCTTCCAGAACTAGTTAAGTTAGTTATTAAAACCACATGATGTAGAAATTGATATTTTTGTGATTTTTTTGCACCGCCAGTTTCAGAGTGCAATACCACTGTCAAGTAACAGATAAACATCAGTCAAGGTCAACAACACAAGACATTGCAGCCAGCTAATATTACTTACTAGTTTAACAGCAAGAAGTGTAAAATTAAAAATGTAAAATTATAAAACAATTATTTAATCCACAGAGTAATACGTGTCACCTGGCTTCAGTCTCCTCTACAATCACCATGATCTCATCTTTCAAACTGTTTGCTCTTCTCTTTTGATCCATGGCTATTCCTGAAACCCTCATTTGTGCTACAAACATATGAGGTGATATCACTGATTGTAAGGCAAGTGCAGTCTATTTTCAGTTGACATTTCTAGATCATAGGTACAAAAGCATGTTTTTTTATGCTCAGTATCTTTTATGAATTGAAGTGCACCATTAGAAATGATCTATTGACTAAGTTCAAGTATAAATCTAAGAACAATACCTTTTTCTTGGGGGTTCTCTAAGGGTGCCTATTGGGAATCCTTGAGGAGGCCTAGTGCTCCCCTAGATGTTTTATCGGCAATTCCAGGAGGCCTTGAGAATATTATATTTTATAGATAATAAATATATTCAAAGCAACAGCCTGAGACTGAGTATTCATTGAATCTAGCAGGTTCATGTGATCAGTTTTAGTCATCAGAGAATGTGAAACAGATGGAGGCTTAGCTGATGTCACCCGTAGCCGCCATTGTTCATTTCTGTTGCCACAAATTAAAACATGTTCAGTGAAATGAAACTGTCCGATGTGGTGGTCTGTTTCTGACAGTCTCATATCATTTAAATGATCTGGAGCAGAAAACACTTTGTTTTCATTATCCCGAGCGAGGTTTCTGATAAATGCTGCGATCATCAGCCCCTGTTCAGCTCCACCTCCTGAACACAAACACATCTTTAATTTAGAAAAATGAACCTCTAGGAAGCTTTGTTTCTGCTGCTGCCTGCAGGAAGTTTCTGTTCAAAACTTCATGAACTATTCCGGTGAATTAATGAACAATTCTTATTATCATTATTTGTAACGGGGTATATCAGGATGAATTCACTTAGCTGCAAGGAGGTTGTAGGAGGAGGTTGTCCTTGAGAAGGCTCCACTGGCCCTAGGGGTGGCTATGTGGATGCTTGACCAAATTCCAATGTCTTTCAAGTTTTGTGGCTCTGTAATGTGGTCCTACTGATTTCTAAGATGGTTCCAGTTATCTTTGAAAAGATTCCAGTTGTCCTAAAGGTGGTTACAGTATTCTTTAAGGTGATTATGATTGTCCGCAAGGTGGTTCCAGTGGTCCACAATGTCCCAGTGGTCCTTCATTAGGGAAACCTTTACTGGAAGTGGTTCCAATGGTCCATGAGGAGGTCCTTGTCATCCTTGATAAGGGTCCTGTGCTTCTTGAAGAGATTCCAGTCACCCTTGCCGAGGTCCTTGAGGAGGATGGGAGGGTCCTTTAGGTAATTTCAGTTATCCTTGGACGACATCACTGCTCAGCTGATCAGCACAGACAGCAAGGCCTCAAAATTAAAAACTCATGACCTTCAGACCAGAGTCAGATAAGAACAGAGTCCAGACCCTCATCAGTGTTTGTTCAACCAACCAAGCTCAACCAAGATTACAGAAAAATGGAGGATCACAATGCTGCAGTGGAGCAAACTGAAAAACTATGAAGTGGTTTGACATCAACCAGTTTGTGGCAGTCTCAGCAGGAGCCTGGATTGAGAGTAAACCTGATAGAAAATCAATAACATCATCAGCTCCATTTCTTCTATTGACAAAAATAACATTGTTGTCCTGCTGTCACCGTCTTATCTATAATGTCACGAAAAAGGTTTCTTAACGTTCAGGTTGTGGGAGGACTTGTGTTACAAGTTGGCGAGTTACTGCAGTGGATAAGAGCTCAAAGTGAACAATGAGGCTCATGCTCACATGCAGATGTTGGTATAAAGGAAGTGAGGGTAAAAGCAATAATCCTCCCTCCTCTTTTCTTTTCTCCGTTCCTTCTGCTCTCAGCCACAGGCAGGAAGGTCAGGATGGAGGGATGTGATGGAGAAGGAAGCAGGAGGAGGAGGAGGAGAATGTTGAAGCATCTGTTGGATCCTGAAGCAACCTGGAGGGCAGCAGCAGTAGGAAAATTACAGTGTAATAACATGTGAAATGTGAAAACAGTCTGACTTACTGAGCTACACTGAGGAGGAAACTGTAACAGAATTTGTTTTTTACTAACACAAAGTGTGAAGAAAAACAGGAGTGTGTCAGAAACATCTGGAAACATCAATGTGATTTTATTTATGTGACCTTTTTTTGTGATCTTATTTAAACATAGACGTAAATGTGATGTTCCTTTTATATTCTGAAGAATGTTCTCAAAAATAAACAACTGGAGAAGAAATCTTGAATCCCTTTATAATATTTATAACTGAATTTAATTGAAAGATGATGGACCTGTCTCTGCTGATGCTTGTATATAGAGTCTGTACACAACAGTATGTAATGATTTATAGGTTAAAGAAGATCTCTTCACTAAGACAGCGATTTTAAAAAACCACCAGACTGAAAACAGTGGCACCTGGAAACAGGTGAGATCGTGCAACAGCATCATTTCAGTTGATCTCAGCTCATGTTTCCTAAGCGGCAGACTGATGTTCAGATGTTCAGACCGGCGGCTGTGATTTCTGACTGCCTGAGTTAAAACAGCAGCTGAGCTCTGACGTCCTGACAAGCACTCTGGATCTGAATCATACAAACTCGTTCATACCTGTTCATACGTCTGATTATCATAAAACACAGAGCGGATGAGACCGGCAGCCTGTCTGTCTGATCAGTTTCTCTGAGGGACTCAATGTGGCCTCCCTCACTCTTAGGGCTATTTTTAGCCTCTCATTACACAACTGGAGAGTTTTGCAGTCAAAAGAGACTGCAAAATATGTGAACCTCCACACCGATTACAATTAAAACTTTTCTTATTCGTCAGCGCTAATGCTAAAAACAATGCAGTGACCACATGGTAATACCTAAGCTTTAAGTTAGCAGCCAGCTGGTAGCAATGTTGCAACCATTCACAATCACTCAGCAACTACCCCAACCATGTATCAACACCATAGCAAACACCCTAGCCATGCAAAACACCATACACCGTAGTAACCACTCAACAAACACATCAGACTTGTATCAACACCATAGAAACCACTTAAGCATATATCAACACCATAGCAACCACCCCCAGGCATTTAGCAACACCATAGGAACCACTCAGCAACCACCCCAGTCATTGATATTACAGCACCCACTCTGTAACCACCCTAGCCATCTTTTAACACCCTAGAACCAACCTGTTAACACTTTAGAGTTCACTTGTAACACCCTTGTAACCATTGGTGAGATCTTAGCAACCATTTAGCTGCCACTTGGCAACATTGCCAAGTAATGCTTAAATTTAGACCCGTACTCTGGCTGTGTGATATCTTTAAAATTTGCATTAATGTGTTTATATTATTCTTATAAAAATGTGTGCAGTGATTGAGTATGAGAGTGAAATAATTTCACACAGGTTCTGGTCTCCCTCCAATGATGCTAGTTTGTCCTGTTGATTTAAATAAATCCAGATGTTGGGACTAATCAGCAGCAGAGGATTCCTGCAGTTTGATGTCTGACAGGGGAATCCTCCTCTCTGCCTTCTGGCTCTCTGCTTAGTTTAACCCTCAGCCCTTTATTCTACACTTCAAAAAATGTCTGGCCAACATGTTTTATCCTCCAAATCTCTCTGAGACCTTTACTTTGAAACTGACCTCTTCAACCCCCACAGACACTACACACCTTTATTTTGGATTCTAGTGGAGATCACAAAGTTTCTAAAGATACAAAATCTGTAAGGATGTCAGATTAGGCTATATTTATAACAAGAATCTATTTTCTATATTTACATTTATCCCTGAAAACAAACAAAAACTCTTAATCAGAGATTTGTATATTATTTTGAAAAGACAAAAAGGATTCCTCTTAAAAACAATGTTATTAGTTTAAGTATATTTTAAGGGGTACATGACTTTAACCTTAATTTACTATATTTGCTTTTGCTAGCACAAATATTAGACTAAAGTTATCTGGATTTTCATCTTCTTCATTCCAAATAATCTGCAGCAACACCAGCTCAATCCATTAAATAATTCATATATTAGAGATTCTAATGTGTTAAGACAGTTAAAAGTTAAAATTAGCTCCACCTCTACAAACCACAACATTATAATGAATGCGTTACTGTTATCGTGTCATGTTAGGTTGGGACATTTTGTATAATGAGTACTTGTACTTTTGGTTCTTTTATTTTGATACTAACCTCGGACTTTTACTTGTAATATAGTATTTTCTACTTACAGCCAACTTGGCAACTAAAGCAAGATATTTAAGTACTTCTTCCATTACTGTTGGTAACTAAATCAAACTGACCACAATTAATAGTGAGAAACCCCTAATGCCTTGATAATACCTTAATCCATTTATGTATCCATTAATTGAAAAATCCCACTAAATTACCTTAATTAACGTGAAATAAAGGTATTTTAAGGGAAAAGGGGTCAGGGGGTTCTGGTCCATATATTTATCCTACATCTCTTACATTGATGCCGTTGTTTAATATCTATTTCAGTGCTGTGCTTCACTGTGATATGTTTACTGTCCTCTTTAATTTCAATTAACTGTTAACTAAAGTTGTGGATATTTTTTGCAGTGGCCTCTCTCTCTCTCTCTCTCTCGCTACACAAACACACACACACACACGCGCGGACAGATGAACAGACAGACAGATGGACAAACTGTGTCTCCTGCTGGAGCTCAAGGACTGAAGGACACCGTAAAGCGCAGCTGATAAGCGGCTTTAATCGGCTAATTTGGCCCCAGTGGCCTTTAGCAGGCTGCAGGTAAACACACCGGAGCCGAAAACACCCGCAGTCCGTCACACTCACCGCGGTCTGCCCGCAGAGACGCTCCGGGTGGTCTTCACTCAACAACCTGAGCTTTTAACTGAGGAGACATGGGTTTCCTCTTCAACTTTCTCATGATTTGAGGATTTTAATGCGCTTTCGATCAACTCCGCCTTCAGTTTTGGCATCTTCGTGACACAAAATGTCCTTTCTCACGAAGACACACGGAACTTAATCACCATCTGTTTAATAATTATGAGTTAACGGTGTAAAAGTGTGTTTTTATTTGTAAAGAAGACCAAACTACAGCTGTTTCCAGCCTGTTTTACGCGGAGTTTTTTTGCGTAAAGTGCGCACCGAAGCACTCCGGAGCTCCACGGTAGAGTCTGAGTCTCCGTGACACCATGATGACCCCACAGTGCGGGGACCAGAGTCCGTTCCGGTCTTCATGAGAGTCCGCTGGCCGCGCTGCTGCGGCTCGGACCGGGACGGAGCGGAGGAGCAGCGGCGGAGATGGCAGCCAACCTGAGCGCGGCTGCGGCGGCCCCTGAGGCGGCCGCCAGGGGACACAACCTGCCGGCCCTGGTGTTCGGGGTGCTGCTGATCGTGGTGATCATCTGCGGGAACCTGCTGGTGTGTCTGAGCGTGTTCACGGAGAAGGCGCTGAAGACCACCACCAACTACTTCATCGTCAGTCTGGCGGTGGCGGATCTGATGCTCGCGGTGCTCGTGCTGCCGCTCTTCGTCTATTCCGAGGTGAGAGCAACCCACCACATAACACACTGTCTGTGTGGAGATATTAAACGTTAGTTTGAGCACAGGTGACATACTTTTTTACTTTCAATATTTACCTCGCTCCAGGGGCCCCAGTGCATTTCAGGGGCCCCACAGAGCTGCTTATGGTTTTAATGTTGAGTCCATTGGTTGAGTCCAGATGCAGGTCTGTCGGGAATTTGAACAGCAGGTGTTAATGGACTCAAACAGTTTCCTCTTTTTACTTAAACAACAGAACCCTTAAATGACCAAATAAACCTGAATCCTGAAAACACACCAAACACGTGAATCTAAAATAAGGTGAGCCAGAGACCCTGTAATTTGTCAGTTAATTGGAAAATCAGAATCATTTTCATTAAGGTGGAGTAAAGGTATAAAACAGATTGTCTTGAGGCAAAATTTTAAAATTCACAAATTAACTGCTTCTGACAGGAACACTAGATATTTGTCTTCTATGCACTAAATCTACAGCAACAAGAGCATCAATCTATTAATCAATTAATGTACTAAGGGTATTTTAATCGATTATGTGCTTTATTTAATGGGTTTCAAGGGACAAAATGAACCAAAAAGCATGAAAGTCTTCACAAAAGTTGCATGTTACCTGAAAATTCAAAGATATTTTACAGTAAGCAAGTCTGTCATGTAATTTTGTCAGGTGAGAGATTTTCACACCTTGCAGATAAACCATTAAACCACCTTACTATATCAAAATCAATTAATTATCCCCCTGAAATCCCATTAGAAACACCTTAATTACATCATTCATGTACTGCAGGGGTTAACTAATTGCATCTTAAGGTAAAAGAGATTCAGAGAAACAGCAGGTATTTGTCACTCAAATCTTGTTACCTTTTCTTCTCATGATTCAGTTCAGAGGGAATTCTGTTTGGAGCCGTGAAACATAAATATAAATATTGACATTAAGAGGAAAAACAGCAACAATAAGAACAGGGAAGAGAGAAAATGCTGAGCTGAGTAACGAAGATAAAGTTTTATGAAACTGCACATGGGATGAATAAAAACTGGAACCATAAACCTCATTTTGTCTTAATAAAAATGTGATTAAAGTAAACACAGCAGTATACACATAATATATGGATAGAATAAATAACACTGTGGTAACATGAGTAAAAGTAGAAATTCCACAGTATGCAAATACTCTGTTAGAAGCAGACATCATGCATTCAAAATATAGTATCAAGTATCAGAAGTAAAAGTACTCATTATGCAGAATGACCCATTTCAGAATAAATGGTAAATGTAAAAGATGGTTTATGTATTATTTATCAATTATGTTTTTGTACTTTAGACTGAGGCTTTAATATCTACAAACACTGCAGGTCACCTTCCATGGCAGAGTCCGCTATGTTGGACTGCCATGTTTCTACAGTAGCCGAGGACAAACGGACAAACTAAACATTGATTCTAGATAGGACTTGCATGTTTCCTGTGTGTTTCATGGCCACCATAGTTTCTCCTTCAGACTAAGGAGAGAGTGAAGTAAGGGGGCAACACCTCTAGTTGCCACTAAATCTTACACACTGGTCCTTTAAGTGCAGTTTGTGAGCAAGGAGCTGAGCATTTTGATGTGGTTACTCTGTTAGCTGTGTTTTTTAGTTTTACTTTACAGAATTCAAGAATGAGTCCTACTTAAGATATTCAAGAACTAGACAGCTTTGTGCAGCAGATTAATTTAGACATCTACCTAAACTGACCTCTGGTCTTTGAGCTTCTGACTCTCTCTCCTTGATGTCCACACATTTATATAGATATTGTAAGCAGATATAAGGATATTTTTATGAATGTCTAATAATGTACAGCACAGACATATTTTATATAACTGTATTTAACTTTATTATTATTTATTATCTAATAACAGCATCAACTTATACCGTAGATGCTCTGCTAAGCTGTTAAAAAATATTAAGACTGAAAGGTCCAGTGTGTAGGATTTAGTGAGAGGATTTAGATTAGAAACAGTGGTGGCCACGGAATATGCAAAGGACGCAAAAGGACCGACCTAGATGTCCATTTTCAGGCAATTACACACTAAACTATCACAGCTGTGTAAAACATATTGAGCTCTCACAGGAAATACAACTATCTTAAAATTTGTCTTTTCTGCTCAGATCAGGACACTGGTGTTTTTATTCATTTAAAGCCCACGCTTTTTCTTAGCTAACAAGGAAAGGAAGATTTATTTGAAGTGTGTAGTTGCAGTGAAGATTTATAATGGACTATGTAGAATTGGGTTTCTCTTGGAAAAAGCCCTTGCATTGCAATGAATGTGATTAGAAATCTGAAGATGACACAAGCAATAACTTATCACAGAACAGTGACACAATTAATCACTGATATCTGTGAGGTTTTTGGTGAAACTGACAGAAAATAACAAATACATCAAATAGGTGAGAACTGATAGTAAACTGTAAGTAAAACATTACTCTAATCAAACCGTGTCACTTCGTGTTCTTCTTTTTGACGTCATTGGGTCAGACTGTTTCACCTGAGTCCTTTTTAGAGGATTGAAGGAGCAAAACTACAATATTCCACATGAAAAAGATGCAAATATTAGAGATAATAATAATTTTGTGTATTAAAATTTGGTTCTGATCATTCTGTTTATAGATCTTCACTACCTGTATTGTCCTTAAGTATCCTTTGCACAGTCAACAATGATCAGTACCAGTGATGTTCTGGGCAGTTTTAATCATCCTCAGCCCACAGCCTTTGGGTGACTGCCAGTCCAAACTGTCTGGGGTTTGTTGGAGGAAGTCTAATATCCAGTTGCAGAGTGTGGTAGTCAAGCCCAGAGTGCTCAGTTTTTCTTTGATTTGGGGGTTTGTGCTGAACTCAAAGCAGAAATCAACAAACCAGTTGGATGTAGGTGTTGTTATACAAAGATGTGTGAACACTCACAGTGGAGATGACATCTTCTGTGGAACCTGTTGGTTATGAATGCAAGCTGTTGAGTGTTCAGGCTGGCTGGGATGTTGTCTTTGATGTGCTGGTTTCTCAAAACACTTCATGGAATAAAGGTGGCTGTCCTGAAGCATGTACGAACACGGTCCTGTGACAGTGATATGTTGTCAGTAATGACAAGCACCTGTTTTTAGTACACAGACGGGGATGTTCTCAGGCATTTTACCTAAAGGACCAGTCTGTTGGCCATCTAGAGGTCTTGTTGTGATGTTACCCCCCTCTCCTAACCTTCTCCTTCCTAGCCTGCAGAAGAAACCATGTTCGCTGCAAACCACACAAATAGCATTAAAGGTCCTATGTAGGGCAACATGGCAGACTCTGTGGAAGAATCCCCACCGGGCGTGTGACGGCAGCGCAGTGCTGCCTTGCGAGCCAGCCGTATTCACGCGAGATCACGAGACTGTGAGATCCCACAATAAGCTGTATGTATAAAGGAAACAACAACAACAAACAGCTTACTTTGCTTCTCTGACGTGGAAGAGATTATAAAAAGGATCTGTTGTGTCATAAATTATTGTGTGCTGTTCCACTTCAACAATTAGTCTCTCGTCGTCCATGTTGAGACCCTTTTAGATCGATTGACTGCTGACCTGGTGCCACCGGTTATGACGTAATGTTGATGTGAAGTTGTGATAGGCTATATGAACTGCGTATTGTGTTTTATTTTGAAAGGGGGCGGAAGTGTATTACCTTGATTCTGTGCCGGATATCCTGTCTGTTGCAATCTGCTCTGTTGAGCTTCACGCGATTTAGCAACAGCTCCGTCAAAAATAGAAATGCTATGGATTGATAGTGCTGTAGCGCAGAGAGTGCTGCTGGGACGCTGCTGAGACATGCCGTGGCACGCCCGGTGGGGATGCTTTCGTTGATTAGGGTGGCAGCGATCAGCTCCGGTGACCGCGCCGCTGACGGACC
The DNA here is from genome assembly GCA_033000465.1 of Sciaenops ocellatus. Classification (NCBI taxonomy): domain Eukaryota; kingdom Metazoa; phylum Chordata; class Actinopteri; family Sciaenidae; genus Sciaenops; species Sciaenops ocellatus. Next base: position 23,127,534 of record CP136871.1, on the reverse strand, counting down.
CAATGGAAATTAGGCTTTACATTTCATTGTTTAGAGCCTCCTAAATCTGACACACTGGACCTTTAAGTAAAAGATTTTAAATGTAGGACTTTTGCTTAACAGAATATCTTTACAATGGTATTACTACTTTTACTGAGCAAAAGATGTGAGTCAGTACTTCTACCACTGACCTTCAGGTTTGGGAATATCAATTCAATTCAATTCAATTCAATTCAATTCAATTCAGTTTTATTTATATAGCGCCATATCATAACAAAAGTTATCTCATGACACTTTTTATACAGAGCAGGTTTAGACCGTACTCTTTATAATATTATTTACAGAGACCCAACAGTTTCACCATGAGCAAGCACTTGGCGACGGTGGAGAGGAAAAACTTCTTTAACAGGCAGAAACCTCGGGCAGACCCAAGCTCATTGGTAGACATTAACTAACTATAAACTGTAATGGAGATATGGTAACAATAATGACAGTAATAATATATGTAGTGGATGTCGTGCAGGACCACAGCAGCAGCCACGATCCATGAGAACCTGCTGGACGAGAGAGCACAGAAACTCCGGGGAAGAAGTTTAGTTAGTAACATGCATTAACATGCATTAATGAGACATGTATGTTTGTTTACAGATGGTGGTGGTGATGGAGAGAGAGAGAGAGACAGAGAGAGAGAGAGAGAGAGAGAGAGAGAAGGTCTGAGTAGAGTTTTCAGTAAAGGGAGATGTAACTACATCTTCAACCAATACCATGCCTGACTAGGCATAAAGAGAGAGACAGAGAGAGAAAGGGAGAGAGAGAGAGAGAGAGAGAGAGAGAGAGAGAGGAGGGAGTCTAGTCCTATAGCAGCATAACTAAGGGATGACCTGAGCCAGCCCTAACTATAAGCTCTATCAAAAAGGAAAGTCTTAAGTCTACTCTTAAAAGTGTTGACCATGTCTGCCTCCCGAACCCAAAATGGTAGTTTGTTCCACAGAAGAGGACCTTGGTAGCTGAAAGCTCTGGCTCCCAGTCTACTTTTGGAGACTATAGGAACCACAAGGAACCCAGCATTCTGAGAGCGCAGTGTTCTAGAGGGGTAGTAAGGTACTATGAGCTCTTTTAGATATGATGGTGCCTGACCATGAAGAGCTTTGTATGTAAGGAGAAGAATTTTAAATTCTATTCTAGATTTAATATCGGTTTTAAAGGACAGGAAAAAATGGAAACTTTGAATATATGGGGTGTGCATGACGACTGAGAAAAGTGTGACAACAGTGTTTAAAATCTTGTCTGTGATCCTGTGAGGGAACCAATACATTAGCGACATCTGGGTTATAAATACAGTGAAGTGTCAGTGTCAGCTCTGAACTCCAGCTGACCCTCTGATGAAGCCTCCTAATTTCACTGTTTTCATCTTTTCATCATTTAACTTGGTGGATATTAATAACAAACTTTGACAAACTGATGGAGGCAGGAAGTTCTCTTAAAAAGGTTAAAAGATTAAAATAACCTCACACACTTGTCCTGGTACAGTCATTCTTTGTCTGTCAGAGCTCAGACAACAACAGCCAAACACATTCCTCCTGATGCTGGCTCTGCTCCAGGGGTCAGAGGTCACCAAGAGGCCCCACAATAACAATGGACTTTAGGAAAACAATGAAAACAAGAAGAATGAGTGCATGTCTGGCAGTTTGTGTTCATTCTTCTGCTCTCTCCCTCTGATCTTCCTTGTGTCTGTTTGTTTTTCATATTTTCCTGGTGTTTCCTTGTAATCTAAACTCTTTCTGTTTCTTTTTCTGTTTGTCGTATTGTCTGAACAAGCTTTTGGCCAGAAATTAAAGTAATTCATTTGGGGCTGATCAGCTGATTCATGTTTCAGCCTCAGGGCCCTTCTGCACTGTATTATTACAGTATTATTAAGACGGAAGTAAAAGTAGCAATAATACAATGTCCAAATACTTCACTATAAATAAATTAATGGATACTTTAATGGATTTCTCGCTTGATTTAGAGTGAGATTTTTTTTTAATGAACTGCTTTGAATAAATTCTGCAATAAATCATTTTAGAGCTTCTTTAGATGGTATTTCATATTTGTGTTTATTTAATTTTTATAATTTGTTTTTATGCACATTCTGATTTATTTGTTAATTTTTGCACTTTATTTGGTAATTTGTACTATATTTTATTTATTTGCATCAAATTAATTAATACACCAGTGTAGTGTATCTTTTTTTAATCTACCTGTACAGGTGAACACTGACCTGTCAATGCTGATGATTTATATATTATTTTTAATAAAAATATGTGCTTAGATTAAAAATACAGAAATATTATTAGCAAAATGTATTTAAGTAACAAAAGTATGCATGCAAAAAAATAAAGGGTGATAAGTGTCTCTTGGTTCTTGGTTGGTTTATTAAGTATGATAAAGTTCACTCTAGAGGGCCGTTCCAGTAGAGAAAATGCATGCTGGTGTCCAACCGCATGTCATTAGTGCCCTTTCTATTATCTTCACCCCGCTCCTCACAGTCCATGTGTGAACGTACTGAGCATGTTTCTATGTTTCAGTTCCAGGATGGCGTTTGGACCCTCAGCACCACCATCTGTGACTGTCTGATGACCATGGATGTGATGCTGTGTACTGCCTCCATCTTCAACCTCTGTGCCATCAGTGTCGACAGGTCAGTGCTCACCTGTACAGGTACACACAACAGACAGACTGCACTGCAAGGAAGCAACGAGTAAACAGTAAGTTAGTTTGACCTTTGACATGTGATGTGCTGCTTTCACCAGTACTGTATTTTGTATGTTATCTCTTTAACTGTGAGGTCCAACATTGTAACACATGAAAGCAAACAACATCCTGATGGTGAAGCTCTTCTTAAAGGGATCCTCAGATTTTAAAGTGTGTTCATAGGGCAGTACTACTGTGAGCTGTAGTCTGCTCCTCATCTCTACTTAAGGCTAGCCACAAGCATAACACCTGAATCTGTGTAATTGAGTGTTAAGTTGCATTGTGTGTAACATAGGCAAGCTTTGATAAGGAAGAAGAATGTGTGGAGTATGAAGAGTGATGAACTGCATCCCTCTCTAGTCTCTGTCTGTGTCTAAACCAGGATTTGTCCATTATTGGACAAACTTTGAGAAGAATCACCAAGTTATTTCAAGTCATCCTGAATGAATGAGTGAATAAATGAAGCAAATTTCATAGAAATCCACCCAACGGATGTTGAGACATTGCACTTAAAATTACAACCTGCTAGTAAGCAGCTAGAGGAAAAATCTGGGAAGTCAGGAGGATTCATTGTTGAGGGCTCTGAATGTCAAAATGTTCAGTAGTAGACTGACTGATTGCATCCCTAGAGTCAGGCAACTTTTAGCAGGACTAAAACGAAGGTATGGACTTGGGGTTTAAGGTCCATATCTCTGTGCAGTTGATTTAAAGGTAGGGGTGAAAGTTGAACCATAACTCACATTGTGTGTCAGAACCAGAGCTTCAATTGGCCTTGGGTCAAGGTCATTCTGCAACAAGAAGCTGATTAGTTGAACCAGAAACCTGAGTGGTCTGTCAGGACCACACAAGAGGAGACCTTGCCAAGGGTGTCAGCTTTCCATCTGAAGGTCATCAGGGTCAGACAGTCACGCCACAGTTCACTCTGATGTGGAAATATAACAACGACCTTTTGTCTGTTTCCTGTAAAAGCTAGAAAAAATGAAAAATCAGAGCAGACAGAACAATTTAAGGCTCCAAATGAAGAATGCGTCTGCTGTGATGAACTGCCAGCTTCACTCTGTGCTCGTTAGTTCGACTCAATGAGATTATCTGAACTCTTAGCTGATGTTGAAGGATGAAAATCTGAGCTGAAAACCTGAGCTGCTCCTCAAATCTGATGTTCCAACTCCAGAAAATATGATTACATCAGAGACTGATGGAGGCAGTGAGCCTAACGTGGACTGATGGTGATGATCTGAAGCTTTTTGAAGCAGCCAGCAGCAGTTAGAGGTTTAACTGGATGAGATAGCCTGAATAATTCAACAGACTGAGCAAGAAACAGATCCTGAAGGTCTGCAGAGAGTCCACCTGCTGCTGCTGTCCACAGGCTTTTTGGTCTCTCTGCAGGTTTGATGGTATTAACAGCAAACTGATTGATGACCTGTTGTCATTGTGGATGGATGACTGAACGGGACCAGGGACCAATATTTCATGTTGGAAAGTCAAATAAGTCAGTCTTTTGTCCTCACATATCACATATTTTTGCTCATGATCAAGATCTAGGTCCTTTGAAGAAATATTTTGGGTTAGATGAGAAGATTGATACCACTCTCATGTCTGTCCTTTATATATGTGATATATATGAAGCTATAGCCAGCAGCCAGTGGGTTTAGCTTAGCTTAGCATAAAGACTGGAAACAGAGCTAGCCTGGATCTGGAATGGTAACAAAAGTGTCCTTCCTGCACCTGTGCTTGGTTTTGATGATTTCAAGTATGAAAAATGGTGGTCTGCCTAAACTGGAAAACAGGACTGTGTGTTTCTGAAAACATTTGAGAAGAGAAATAGTCAATGCAGTAACAGAATCTTTATTCATATTTGATCAGCACTGCCTAGTTTGACAGTTTGAGCTGAGTTTCATGAGCGTGGTGTGTTGTGCTATACAGACTCACTGAGAACTGAGAGACTGCTTTGTTGTATTATTGTATTGTATCTATTTTACTCTAAACGGGACCATGATTTACAGAATGAATATCATGCTGTATGGAAGAAGACTTGAAACTAGATATTGAGATCATAAACTCATGGGGGAACTGTTTACTGAGGTAATAACTCAAATGAGAAGTAGGGTCATTTTCTCATAAGCTTACAAACAATCAGACTTTTTTTGTTACAGCCAATGGAGCTGACTCTTGCAGGTTTAGGGCACTTCCACATTGACTTTCACTTCACTAATTTGGATCTCAACTACCCCTGTACAATTTCATGACTGCATTTGCATGATTGCACAGTAAATGTGTCCAAGATGTGCACTGATATTTCACAATTAATTTAAGCCTTCCATATCGCAAGTTTCAGTGCGTTATCAGATGTTTATTTACCTTGAAATAAAAAAAAGACAGATGTCCCTCTGGATTTTCACTTTCCAATGGCTCCTGATAATGGAAATGGAAAGTATTGAAATGATAATGATTTGTCAGATTACCTATGTTTGTATGACTGGCAACCAAACACAGCAGTACAACATTTGAGCTTCCCACCCTGAGCATAACATCAAAGGAAAATAGCTGCTGTGTAAATATGGTAAATTGTAATGTCAGGTCTTATCAGGTATCTCCTATAACATTATACTCATTCATTTTGAATGCTACTTGTACTGGTTTAACTGCTGTTCTGTGTTTTTATCCATACTCATAAGTTATATCTTCTCTTCTGTATATGTCTCTTAAAAAAGGCATTTTGACCTGTCAATCACAAGTGTGACCAATTAATTTATTAATTGCTGCATTACAGTAATTACAGGGATGAAGCTTTACTAGTGTAATTAGTTCCATGTATGATTTTTCAGCTATGAAAGTCAAAGTATCTGCTGTCAAAAAAAAAAAAAATCTATGTATCTTATTCATTCGGGAACGATAAAGCGTAATCTGATGCTGCCATAAAATGTCAAGGTTGAAGTTAGGAAGATTTATTTAGACAGGAAAACATATCATATCATATCAGATCAGATCAGATCAGATCAGATCAGATTAGGCATCTGGAAAGGAACTAAAAATTATTGGAGGATTGTGTATTAACAATACAGACAGTAAGCATTTTTTGTTGTACTACCACTACATTTAACAGACAGTGTGTAGGAATTTGTGGCATTTAATAGTTGGTGATTTCAGCTACTTCGCTTCACGCTCCCATTTCAAGTGTGTAGAAACTATGGTGGGCACAAAAACATACACACTGGACCTTTGAACAACACATTTAGAAAATGCCATTAGTGCTAATATGACAAACATTCAAAATTACTACCATGATTTCAATGCTAATGTCATGTCAAGTGCAGCAGATTGTAAAATTTCTCTCACTTGTTGTAGGTTCATCGCTGTGTTAATCCCTCTCAACTACAACAGGAAGCATGTGGACCTGCGGCAGACAGTGCTGCTGTCGGCCACTTGGATCCTGGCCCTAGCTGTGGCCTCACCCGTCATGTTCGGCATCAACAACGTGCCGGGCCGAGACCCCAGTGAGTGTAAACTAGAGAACGACGACTACGTCCTGTACTCGTCCGTGTGCTCCTTCTTTATCCCCTGTCCCATCATGCTGCTACTGTACTTTGGCATGTTCCGTGGCCTGCGGCGCTGGGAAGAAGCACGTAAAGCCAAGCTGAGGAACAGCATTCAGGCCTGCCGCAAACTGCAGGAAGCCGCCGCATCATTGCCACCACTGGCCTCGCTGCCACCGCCACTGCCGCCCATTATAGAGAGGGAACAGACGGATACTCAGGATGAGCCATCCACCTTCCCATCCCCAGACCAGCCCTTTCATTCATCACAGTACAAAGATGGCCCTGTGCGGACGGTCAGCTTCGCAGAGATCAAGTTTAACCCTGAACCTCGCAAGAGGAAGACGGCCAAGATCAACAGCCGGGAGAGGAAGGCCATGAAGGTACTTCCTGTCGTTGTGGGTGAGTTCACTTCCTGTTTAGCAACATCAGTGACTTAGTTACATCAAGCTGAGCAACTATCTCACAGATTAAATGATTGAAAAATGCTTTTTTGACTTGGTTTTCTGACAAAACTTTACTTGCTTCTAAGATGCATGGACAGAGGAAACAGTCTTAAAAGGTCAAAACTCCAGCAACACTTGTGTTATTATAAGCTTTCATATATTTGGATTTGCAGCTTCGATGGCCACAAATTCCTCAGTTGCCCTGAAGTTTTAAGTTTACTGTGTGTCAACTGGTTGTACTTATTTAAATAGTTTACATGCAGTAAATCAGTGCAAATACTGAAGTTCACAGGCAAACTTGGATCACTTTGAAGTGCAGCTACCAGCAGTCAGCAGGGTGAAGGGATTAGCATCAATGTGTTGAAAACAGTGTTGGGTAAGTTACTTGAAAAATGTAATTAACCAACACGACATACCTTCGGTGTTAAACAGATGCAGAAACGAGAAGGGACCTCTTGTTTATGTGGGAACCCCTCCCCACATGTCCAGCCCCTAAACCAAACTAAAGCTGGACTGACACTTTTAGCTGATTATTAAGATTATAAAATGTGTTAACTAACACCACACATCAGACTTCTATCTTCACACTGTACAGATCAATTGACTGGTCCAAACGTGCAGCTCCCTGTCAAAACTACAATGTTGAAAAAACAAGCAATGTTACTTTGTGCAATTTTACTTCGAACAAAAAGCAAGAACATAAGAGAAATATAGAGCTGCAGATGGTGGGAAGATGCAGAAAATATGGTCTGTTTTGTCTGACAGCAGTCTACTGGCGCAATAATATCGCAGCAAGCTCACTGCGGGTTATAACAGATCTTTTGACAGCCGACAGTCTAATCTTTCTGACCTGTAGAAATCCAGCCGATTGTCCAACAACCAGATTGATGATTGATCCCCTTTCAAACTGAACATCAGATGATGGCCCGAACTGGTGGAAAGTGTTCCTGACTCTAAAATCTGTTTGGGACAACTTATCCAGGGTTTAAAACATACTTAATCTGTACATTGTCTGCCTGTTTTAACTAAATTCACAGATACAAAACTGATATCAACCTTCCTTCCACCTAAACCAGTAAACAAGGTAAAACCCCAGTTTCTCGGATTAGTAACTGTAATTTGATTACTGACTTTCACACACCGTCACAATTGTTACTAAAAAAGAGCGATGACATTAATATGATGTGTTGGTAAGTAATGCGTTACAGTCTAACACTGATTGTAAGACCAATGTGTTTCAGCTTGTGGCCTTCATCAGAGAGAACCTGGACTCTGGAAAAGGACACACGCCGAAGGTGGCTCTCTAAACTACACTTTAACATAAAATGCTGCTGAAGTTTTGACATCCAGAAAAGGGGACTGAAAGGCTGTTTAAAAGTTATTCAAAGGTTACTTAAGAGTTGTCAAAGATTAAGTAAATCCATACGCTAACTCTGAACAACTCACCACCACCTCTGATGTCTGTTTAGAGGCTGCAGGTACCTAAATGCCACACCTCCACCTCTGATGTCTGTTCAGAGGCTCTAACACATCATTTAGAAAAGGTCGGCCTAATAATAGCAGCCAGTGTTGGTCCTAATGCGTAGAAGTGCTTCCCTTTAGCACACAGCAGCTAATCCTGCAGCTCCTTAATCTGAAATCCAATTATTACATAAGCTTGGTCAGTGTGCAGGTAGTTCTCATGAATCTCTGCTTCATTAGTTCACCTGACAGTTAAAGTGGCAGTCTGAGAGCTGGTCTCAACAATATAAAGAATATAACTAATTGCAATTTGTCTGTCCAATAAAATATTTTGTGTTATTTAAACTCCAGGCTTGTATTGGCGGTCTATATAGTATTTCATGTTTTAAGTATAAACTGATTTAGTTATCCAGCTATCACCTACAGGTGGTGATCCCCTACATTAAGGTCACCACTGTGTTGGCTATAAATAGGTAGACAATTAGGTAGATAGACATAGAGGTAGGTAGGTTTGTATGACGACTGGTAGGGGAAATAGGTAGATGTGTAGGTAGGTAAGAGGTAGTAGGTTTTGAGGTTTGGGGGTAGGTACTGTAGATAAATTAGTTGGTACATTAAAGTTGGCAGATATGTAGGTACATTAGGATGGTAGATTGAATTAATTAATAAGATTGATAGCTAGGTTAGTTGACAGGTAAGTTGGTAGGTAGATACTGTAGTTGATAGGTGTGTGGGCACGTTGGTGTAGCTCAGTAGGTAGGTTTGTTGGTAAGTAAATGGTAAGTTGGTAAACTGGTATGTAAGTTTATTAGCTCAGCAGCAATGTGGTGGATTAGTAGGAAATTTGGTTGGTAGATAGGCAAGTTGGTAGTTTGGTAAATAAGTAAGTTGGTAGGTATGTAAGCTCTGCCTCATGAAGTCATCTGGCTCAGTGGCATGTTGGTAGATTGATAGGTCAGTAATTTGCTAGGAAGAGTAGTAGAGGGTAGAGGGTAGTTCTTAGATTGGAAAGGTTGGAAAATTGGTAGGTTCTAAAAAGGAAATTTGTTATTTTTGTAAGTTTGTAGACTGGTAGGTGAGGCTCTGGTATTCAGTTGGCAAACCTGAGAGTAATACTGAAGGTAAGGAAGTTAGTAGGTTTGTGAAGTACGTATGTAATTTGGTGCTTCTTTAACTCATTTGACAATTAAAGTGGCCTTCTGAGAGTAGAGCTTAATAAAAGTTGGTTGATTGGTAGGTAAGTTTGTAGCTTAGTTAGAAGCTCTGCTTCATTAGTTCATCTGACTATTCTGAACAGACAGTAGACTGGTATAGATCAATATAAAAATACTGAAGGGTTCAACCAAACCTGAGAGAAATCTTTTGGGATTCTCTTCTGGTCCAGAAAGAGATTATCACAAGATATTTTTCTTTTTTATAGAGACAGTCCATCAGTCACTGCCAGCATCTTATCTTCATGTTAAGCTAGGATAAACAGGCCAATTCTGTAAACTCTGTACCAGTTGCACAGTGATGAAACTAATTTCTTTCTGAAAGATCTGACTCTTGGTAGAAGACCTAAGTTTTGGGAGATCAGCAAGGACCTTGGAGCTCCTGTCTTACTGTTGACAAACGTCTGATTGTTCTTCTTTTGTAGGTGCCTTCCTGTTCTGCTGGACTCCATTCTTTGTCCTCCACACAATGCGAGCTCGCTGTCAGGACTGCCACATCCCACCGGCCCTAATGAGCGTGGTGACGTGGCTCGGCTACGTCAACAGCGCTCTCAACCCCGTCATATACACTGTCTTCAACACTGAGTTCAGGAACTTCTTCAAAAAGTTCCTCCATCGCTGCTGCTCCAAGAGCGCATGATGCGCTGCTGCTGCATGGCCGATTTTTAAATGCACAAGAGCTGAAAGAGATGCTACTGACTGTTGATTTAGTGTCTGTAGTCTGTGTATGTTGCCATTGTTTCCTTCCTCTGTGAGGTTTTATTTTTCTACATGTGCCGACAGCAAAGTTTGTTTGAGCTTCATGTTTCCTGTGAAGAAGCTTCAGTCTGAGGAACAAACTGTTCAGAATATCAGCAACACATCTACATCACACAACCGACAAGAACTTATTTTATATGTTAAAATTCATCTTTTCAGAATAAAAGTTTTCACAAAAAGAGCTGTTGTCAAGAACTGTGCATTTGTCAGTGTTAGAAACTTGTTTGGGGTCAATAAATCAGATGATCAGAAGTTTGGAAAATGGTGCTCATACACAAGTAATATGGTGTATACTCACCTCTATGCAGGGGTATTCAACATACCTCCCTGAATAGATAATCTGTGGAATTTACTTACTAATTCCCTGAATTTAGTTTTTAAGGCAATGCCTCCTCTAAGGCAAAATGTGTATATAATGAAGCAAACCTGGGGAGAAGTATTGTATGAAGGATAAAGTCAGAGAACTCAAGTCTCCTCAGTTATTAGAGGTCTGTAACTGGCAAATTTCAGGGGTAGGGGTATGAAATTAATGAGTTAACTAATTGTCTACACACACAAATACAAGTATGTAAGTAACGAACACACTAAAGCTCAGCTACATCAGACCTGCTCATCATGTTCCAGACAGAGCCCAGATTGTGCAGGTATAGCAGGACCTCCACAAAGTCATCTGAAGGACATTAAAGTTTGATGATGTTAAGTCTGAGACAACAAACGGACGTGAAGCTTTAAAAGCTTCTCAGCAGATTTCATCAGAGTCAAAAGAGAGAAATCTCAGAGGACAGAATGACAGCAAAAGCACACACTTTAACACGCACAAAGTACAGCACATTTCTGATGCCTCTAGTGCGTCAGATCATTTTAAAACTCCGGGTCCCACTCCCTGCTGGTCTTATACATGAAACCAACCCTTTGCCTCGTCGAAGGATAGGTTCGGTTCGTAGGTTATTTCTAGTCTGTATTAAAACAACATTCAAAACATGCCCATATGCACCATCAACATATATGAAAATGTGCAACATGACAGCTCGCCAAAAGTGAAGTCAAATCATCGTGGTGGCCCTCGAGTGGTGGCTGGCTGCAGTATATGTCATAAACCCCACCCACTCCATGTTGGCAAATGGTATGGATGGCAAACTAAAAAAATAGTACATGTCAAATAAATTGTAGGAAGTTGGGTAGTTATCACTTATCTATGTTCAAGTGTACTTTTTTTTTTTGGTTTTAACAAGTAATTTATTGCTATAAAAAGGGAGTTTTATGCCATGATTGACAGCCGTGTTCGTAGGTGAGTCCCGTGGGTTTATGTGCAGGACCTCGATACCACTGCTCATACAACGATCATTGCTTCACAGACTGCCTCCAAATGACTTCCCCACTGCAAGATAACAGAAGCTATAACTGGGATATTTTTGTTTCTTTTTTGTACAGTAGGAGGAAGTGAAAACATGCCATCCTTCTTTATATGTCGAGAGTACATACATTTAAACAGTCTCTGCATCATACTGGCGATTAAGATAGATTAAAAAACAGTATTGTTAAAAGATGTTGCACTGTGCCCGAAGTTCTAGAAAATGTAAAATATTAGTCCAGTAAGACTTCAGCAGCCCCCAATTTCACTGATGTCCACAGTGTGAGAGAGTGGGGGTACAGTTTGCTCGGTGGAACGCCTCAGGGGTATATGTCTTTGGCTGCAGACCCTCCTCTTCTCATCCAGCATGTCGTGGAAGGAGAGGGAGACATTCAAGATACTAACCTATTAGGACAGCAGCATCTTCTTCTACGCCACCTCCAGAGAATCCTGCTCAAATCCTCCACCAATCTCTGACCTGGCCTTCCTAACTAGCTTGTTGAGTTTGTAAGCATCTTTCTCTCTCACACGCACACACACACTCCATCCCCACCACATGCGGCCATATGGTGGGGATGGAGTGAGCAGTGACACCCTTCACACAGTGGTAGTACATCTGCAGCACCTTGTTGCAGACGTTGAAGCTTCTGAACCTCTGCAGGAAGTAGAGATGGCACTGGCCCTTTGTTTCCAGTTTATTCTAACCTGTTCAGGTGCTCTCTGAACTATTTATAGGAGTGACCTGCCTTGACATCCTCCCCCTGGATGGATACAGGGGTCAGGGGAGGCTTAGTCCTGTGAAAGTTCATAATCATCTCCTTTGAGTTGCTAATGTTCAGCTGCAGATGGTTCAACGTGTGCTGAAGGAAAGAGATGAAAGAAAAGGGCAAACCCACAGTACTGTACATAAATGTATTTCAAAGTTTATCTGAAATGAATATGACTTCAGATATGTGAGTTACAAAACGAGAGAATTTACTAAAGAGACTTCAAGCATATGGATGTGGGCGTCTTTCATCTAAACTGGTGAGGTGTGGCTTTTGATATATATTTTTCCCTGAAATCACCTTGCTTGCTGTAAACAATAATTGTCATTTGAAATAATGAATGGTAGACACACAGTTCAGATGAATATCAGGGTTAGGGGTTTAGATGAAAAATTGCAGTCTTGTCACGACTGTTTCATTTAAATCACCTTCAAATTAATCAAATCACTTAATAATTTATCACTGTAGATTGCAATTAACTTTTTGTTACTTCCAGCGTAATCATGGTTTCTGAAGTGCCGTTGAAGCCCCAAAACGACTGTGGCTCGGACATAGAGTGGGTCGTCCACTAATCACATGATTGGCGGTTCGATCCCCGGCTCCTCCGGCCTGCATGTCGAAGTGTCCTTGGGCACCATCAGTGTATGAATGGTTAGCACCTTGCATGGCATCATTGTATGAATGTGTGTGAATGGGTGAATGAGATATGTAGTGTAAAAGTACTTTGGGTGGTCGGAAGACTAGAAAGCCATTTACCAATTACCATTTACCAAATCTGTGGCTCACGCCGCCATCTTGGTTGTCTCTGTCATCCTCTGTCACTTCCCAGCTAATCTAAAAATCAGCAAAGATGTGGATCATTGATGGATCTAAGGCCAGGTGAATGATCCCTGGGTGCTCAAACAAGCCATCTGGAATTGGTCCTACCTGTCAATCAAAGTGGCCATGCTGTTAATTATGCATAACTTTAAGCCTTAATATAATTTGAACAGGTGAGTTGAATAAAAATTTAGACTCAGTACAGTTGTCACAAACGTAGAAATTAAATGTAGAGGCGGTTTATGTACCAGGCTGTAAACATGTTTATTTCTACTGTGAAGTTGGACATTTTAACATGGGGGCTTATGGTGATTGATTCCAGCCTCAAGTGGATGTTTAAGGAACTGCAATTGTGGCACTTGTGCATTGGCTTCACTTCACAGAGGTTTCAGCTTGCTTCCAATCCCTCATACATGTGTAGACAAGCCATGACTCAAAAGTACTGAAGGCTTGCTGTCAGATCTGTGGCGTAATATGCTGCACACTGCACAGCTGGGCTTAGGCGTGGGAAAATTTAAGTTCTATGGTTGAGAATCTAGTGCCAAGTCTGACGGCAAGGTAACATGATGAGAATATGCTGACTGTAGTGTACACTTAATGGGATATTGATTTTTTTTTTAGATGGGCCCTTTTTACGTGGCTAAATTATATTTTTCTGCTGACCCTGTCTACATCAGTGATTTGCTCCATATCTGTGCCTGGACCATCTGCTTCTTTAAACTGGTAGTGTGCTGACCAACGTCTACTGTAAATAACACAATGACTATGCTTCAGTACCTCATACATCCCCACTTTAAAAGAAACACAAACTATCCCTTTGAGTTAACTTTTGAATGTATATTTGGAGAACTCACCATGACTCCTCACAGTCAGTATAAGCAGGAAGAATGATCACAATAACCTGTAACAACGTTCAGAATGTGGTTTAATGCCTCGTAGGTTTCATATACAAAGAATTTGCTTTGGTGAGTTGGGGCATAACAAATATAAAGATAGTACAAGAAACATATAACTAAAGAAGAAAGAAATATGAGCACCCGACTATTGTTTAAAGACAGACCTGGAAAAAAAATTGTGAAGCTGTCCTTTAAGGGAGACATTAGATGAAACTGCAGCTTAAAGTTTCTCTACGTTTACAGTTGGCTGTTAATGTCGGAAATGTCTGGTCCTGAGGGGGTCCCCTTCACTGTCAGTGAGCAGCAGCAGACACCTGAGAGCCGCTGGGACTGAGACACAGCAGAATCAAATGTCATCATGTCTGAAATGATTCATCAAGAGTCACTCTGACAGATCACCTGACTGCTGACTGTCAGAAATATTTTTAAAAAATTAAATTCTGTCTCCAGCTGCTAAACACAAAAAAATGAATCTTAAAACTAGATATGAAACAGAACCAGACAAATCTGTCTGCTGGATTCCTGCAGGAGGGCTGATGCTGAGCTTTCCCTCTGACTCAAGTTGGATAAAAATAAACCTGAAATTTATATTTCATTAATAAAATAACTTATTATATAAACATCAGAGGAAATGAATGACGACAGAAGTCTCTTCTAAATCCTACTGAAGAAGTCCTGAACACAGAGTCAGAAAGAAGATATGTAGAGGGTCGATTTAATGTTCAGTTTGTTTTAATTATAGATGAATGAAGAAGCTGATTTATGATAACAAACATATGAAAACATCTGTGTTTTTTATTAATAATTTTTTAGTGATTTGGTTATTTATTTATTTTGTTCAGGTTCACTGGAATGAAAGCTTGTTAGAGTTCAAATTTAAATTGGCGTTAATGAATCTGAGGTACACTACATGGCCAAAAGTAGGTGGACAGGCAAACCATTCCACCTTTATGCCCTGCAGAGGGCATTGATATACTGTATATCTTACTTTGCAGATTGAATTTTGAGTTTGAACATATAAAATGAAAAGAAATAAATTAAAGGGTAAAATGATAACTCTATTGGCAAATCTTTCCAGTGTGAGTGCAAGACAAACTGGACTTTAAAATGTCAGTTCTGCCCTGAAATGTCGTTTTTCCAAACTGCAGGATTCCTGCTGAACAGCAAAGTGAGACACATGATCTGATTGGCTGAAATCCACCAATCACAGGACACCATTCTAATACTCTGGCTACTGGCAGGGTTGACTGTACAAATGACAAGTTAAACCTCAGTTTCATTAAATAATGTAATGCTTGTAGCTCTGCTGCTGAGTTTGACTTATAAGTTTTTAAAAAAGTTTGCTTTTTAAGGTGGTATACAAGATAATATCTTAGAAAAACAGACTCAAATATACACTTCCACATACTGTGAATATAAAAACAAACATTGTTTTAGCTGAAACTATTTTTAGATTCAGACAATTCTCCAATGATAAAAAAAGTCACATTACCATTAACCACAATAACAGATGACAGATATTTCATCTCTAAGTTTAGGACAGCGTGGGGAGGAGTTAATTTAATTTTTTTTTATTCTATTGATGTGTTTGACCTTTATTTATCCAGGACGGTCTCTGGAGATTTAAAGAGTTCAGATGGCAGCAAAATAATGTTTCATAAAACAAAAGAGAGATAACAGTCTCCGAGGGAAGATAAATAAAAATCAGTATTTCGGGGGTGCTGGGTAGCTCAGTTGATAGAGCATCGGCCCCATGTACAAAGGCTCAGTCCTTGCTGCAGCGGCCCAGGGTTAAAATCCGACCTGTGGCCCTTTGCTGCATGTCATTCCCCATCTCGCTCTCCCCACATTCCTGTCACTCTTCAGCTGTCTCTGTTAAATAAAGCTTGGAAATGCCAAAAAAAAAAAAAAAAAAAAAAAAAAAAATCAGTATTTCGGTAAATGATAAAATAAAGAAGTAAATTAATTAAAAAAAAAATTTTTAAATTTCATGTGCAGTTCAGCGTGATCAAGTGCGATGAGCTGCAGTTCCTCTAATGTCCTCTAGACGCAGCTGTGATCAAACTGTTTTGTATTGAAGTGAACAGTAAAAACACCCAACTTCTCTCTACAAATATAAAGTCAGTGCAGTTTTTATGGAACTGGTTCAGCTCACAGACGATCACGTCGGTCTGAGGGGAAACATTCATAATAAAAGTGCCAGATGTGTTCAGAAAGAAAATCTCCTCTTTGTCCACATGAGGACTTCCTGTCTCATGACCTCAATGCTCATGTCTTCATACGGAGCTTGCCGCTACTTCATTTCACTTTGTCCATGTCCATGGCTGTGATTGGCTCTTCCTCCTGAACAGCAACGCCCCCTGCAGACTGACAGCAGGTGTGTTGATGATCCTTCCAGTCCTGCAGTGGAAAAAAACAAACTGACGCCTCAAATTGTTTTTGATATTCCAAATTGTCGTTGATTTAATAACAGAAAGAAGAAAGATTCCCCCCCAATTCAAACCCACCCCAAAACAAACAAAAAAAAAAAGGGTATGATTTTAAACAGTAACTCGGATTTGGTTTCATTTTGGTTTTGTGGCATGGCTTTTGTATCTGCCACGTCTTTAGAGTTATGGCTGCTAATCTCGACCAGGACACTCTTGAAAGGGAGATTTTAATTTCTTATTTAAAAAAAAAACTCTTAAACTGAAAGAAAAACCTGACTTTACTCCAGAGGATCGTTCAGGTGAGTCTTACCTTCCTCTGACAGAAGGTGGAGCAGTAGTTGACCTTGTGACAGCCGGTACACTCGCTCATCGCTACCCGACCACAGTTCACACACATCTGCTGCAGAGCCAGTAAAGGAGAACGTATATGAACACATGAGCATGGAACAGGCGCCAGGAACCATTTTTAAATGTCAGAATGTCTGAATATATTTTTCCAGGTTCCCATCAGAGTAAATACTGTATATAGAGTAAATATGACTACAACTTTACATCCTATTTTAGCTTGAATTCACATACAGTATCTGACTGCCTGCATCAGACCTGTTTCACATAAAAAACAAAGTCATCTGTCATCACACTGTCTACACACCATAAAGATAAATTATGGGCTGATAATGTAGCGATGTGAAATAATGAACTAACTCAAAAAAGTGGCTTTAACTTTGAATATCTCGTCTTGACAGACTGAATTTACTCGATTTTGGAGGTAGAATCTAAAGCAATGTTGATGTTATGTCCTCGAGGTTAGAGAAGCGGGTTTGTGACTGATCTGGTTTAAATTCCTACTACGACGTGTGTGTGTCGTACATTGATGATGATTTCTGTGATTTCAGAGCTCCTCTTGGCCTCCGAATCGTCCGGCTGCTGAAACGAGATCTGGTTCTGAAACGACTGCATGCACTGAAAACAAACACACACACACACACACACACACACACACACACACACACACACACACACACACACACAGTAATAATCTCAGTATCATATTTCATATGTAATAATGTAATTTATGGTTAATGCTACTGATCTAAATCAAAGACTTTGTATGTCAGTGTGTATTTTTGTGTCAGTCCGTGTTCTCACCTCCTTCCTGCCTCCCTGACCTTTGACCCCTGCCATGTCCCCAGGACTGTTTTTGGCCTGTTCGATTAGAGCTTTCAGCTGCTGGACGTTGCTCAGCAGAGTGTTGGCCATCTCCTCCAGGTACAGCCAGGTGCTCTTCTGCCCCTCACTGACTGCCGTCCCCGTCCCTCCTACGGGACCCACCTCGAGCCCACTCACAAGCCCAACCGACGGGGACGCCGCTGCCGCCACAGTCATCTTGGCCTGAACCGGCTGAGGAGCTACGGCTAATGCCGGCAACGCTGTCAGCACTAAGAGAGACATAGAGATTTTTGCCAAGTCATTTTTGCCTTTAATTGATACAGGGACAACAGAGAGCTGACGGGAAATCATTTGCTCAGATTCAATTTATCACCCATGTTGTTTTTTCGTGGTTTTTACAGCCACCATGCGTTCCTCCTACCGCTTGCTAGGGGAGACTGAGGCGAGGGGTGATTCAGTTAGTTGCAATCTGCAACTTCACCACTAGATGCCACTAAATCCTAGACACTGGACCTTTAAAACAAAAAACAAACAGCAAATCCTCCCACCATCATCCTACCAGAGATGGGCTAAAGTTTATGTTTGATAGATAATTGAAAAAATTAATCGATTTAGCCACTGAACAAAAAGTTCTCCAGTCCATCCCTACTGGCACCTTTCTGATTCAGCATATGAAATCAAGTCAATTTCAATAGACAGTAGCGCAGAATGGACAGAATTAACACTGGCTCTCGACAGGACCTTTTGCGTTTCACAGCCGACATAGTTGCACCAACATGATTGGTAGGGACAGGTGTTGGGAGGGGTATTCAGTAGGTTGCAATCTACACTCTTGCTGCTAGATGCCACTAAACCTTATGCTGGACCTGTTAATTTTTACCTTGCTGCTGTGATGTACTGGTGTTGCCCATGATATCACTTCTGGGTGGGGTTACAGGTGCAACAAGGCACATTTCTGACCACATCTAACCACAGAAGTTACTTTGTTACGGTTGGCTTGCTGCAGTAACCTGATTTCTGCGATCTACCTGATCCATCCAAGACACATGCAGTGGCTCAGTGTACATGTGGTAGATGATACTAACTCATTTACATTTGCTCGTACATTAGAAGAACCGCTCCACATGCTGAGAGGGGAGACCTGGCAGTGACCTGCTGCTGTACACAGTGTTGATAGCTAATGTGATTGGACGCCTGCTGTGACAATTTCTCAGGTTTACATTCAGCCCTCACATATTTAATGAAGTCTGTAGAATCAAATGGAGCAGGTAGCATAAACAGATCCAGGTCACTATGTCTGTACGTCCTCCATACATTCAATACTGACCTACATACGTGCTGTAATGTCCGTTTTTATTCCTACAGGGATGAACACTGACAGCTCGGCGCTCCTCTGAGAACAGACGAGTCCAAAAATAACTACACATCCATCTCAGGCAGTGATTAGCATGTCATGGGGAAAACGTCTGTGTGTGATCTCACAGGTAAATGGAGGTGTGTTGAGCTCATCAGTCATTAGAGAATATTCACTTTTATTTAACTTTCCTACTAATCTGATGGAACATTTCTCAGTAATTTTCTAGAAAGAAGCTGCTGTGTGACGGTTGTTTGAGTTTTCAGTTGGTTAAAAGAGTGTAATGTTCACTGATTCAGGTTGATTTTCTCACTGCCACTATAATTTAAATGAGATAAATAAGAGAGGATGAATGTGATCCTCATATTAGCAGCCTTCAATCATTACTGTATGCCTAACAAGCAGAAGCAACTGTTTCACAAACAGTTGCCCTGGGTTTTGTCCCACAGGCTACATAGAGCCTGAAATACCTTACTGGTACACACATTTTTGAATATGTGCATTTCTGTGGAAGGAAAAACTTTTTTTCTGTTGCCTCGTCCTGCATTAAAAACTATGCAATTTAAACAACCAAAGAGTTCATATAACAATGACAAGTAAACAAAAAAATCTCATAAAATCAATTGTTTGCACAATGTCAGATGTATTTTCATTTACTATTAACTGTTGATATTCTCAATGTAAAGCACAGTGCACTGTGTAAAAATGCTGCTGCAAGGCAGCTAAACATGATTTAAGATATAGTAATGTGCATTAATAATACAGAGATTCTCAAACTAAGTGCAGGTAATCTGATAATAACACAAAAGTTACACATGAAGTTCTCTCTATACTGAGCCCTCACGTCGTATGCATTTCTTTCTCTCCTGGTTATTAATGCAGCTTATTCGTGAACTGTTTGTGTCTCGTCTGTCTGCTCAGTTTAATTCTTTATATTGCGGTTGTTCTGCAGCAGCAGAGACTTTACTGCCCTCTACTGTCGCCCTGCTGAAAATGAAAAGAAATCAGATTCAACAGCTTCATCATTCGAACATTTAAAAATCTGTTTCTTCCCCTCATCCGAGCTCCACCTTTACACCTCGCCTGAGAGGAAAACTCCTGTTCTGAGATTTGTTTAAACTCTGACATCAGTTTTAGGCCGACATGTGGATTCTGGGCAGATTCATCACTGAATTTAGTTTGAATTGATGTCCTGAATCTTTCACTTATTTTCTGAAGCACATCTCTTCGTCTGAAACTTCAAACACACACTCTTAGGCCCAGGGTGTTTCATTAACCTCAGGGTGAAGGGCAGAGACAGTACACACTGCTCTGTGTGTGTGTGCGTGGCCCAGGACTAAGATGAAGTCATCAGCAGCCTTACAGCCAATCAGGACATTTTTTACATTTAAATTACAAATACTTCAATGTTTATTATCAGATTGAGTTTTGGATGAAATATCACCAGTTTGTGTGTTTGTCAGCTGATCAGAACTGACAAACATCAGCCTCAGGAGACATTAATAACTCAGCTTTAGTGCTTCAAGTGTTTCCCCTGTATCAAGAGGAGGAAGGAGTGAAGAGATGTGGGACATCTCTGATTGGTCCTTTAAGGAGGACAATAGGATCAGACAAAAAAAATCGGTCACACAGCGCTCATGCCCACTGAGCTGGAATCTCCTGAGAGCTCATTACAGCAGCACGACAGCCAATCAGAGAGCAGCTGTGGTGCTTCCCTGACGCCTGATAGGATGATGGATAGGACGCAGGTCAGCTGCAATGCAGGGGACTTTGGGGAAACCATGTCCACAGATCATTAAGAGGGAGGACACATTACACGTCCTGGATGTGTGGCAGCGCTGCTTTTTGTCTGTTTAAATATTCGTGAACTGAATTTCTCTGAGTTATGGAGCGTTGGTTGAATAAAAAGAGACATCTGACACAAACAAATATTAGGCTTGTTTTCAAAAACTAAATATCAGCTGCCCAGGGCCAACTGGTTATTTTTTAAAACAATACTGACCTGCTGATGTGTAATTTGAAAGTTTTTGATCACTGTCATCATTTCTCCAGTTCATACTGGCTGCAAAGAGATCCCCTCCTAAAGTGATTTCAGTGGAAGTGAAGGGAGACAAAATCTACAGTCCTTATTCTGTTTAAAAATGCATACACAGCTTCAGTGAGTCCAGCCCATCAGCATACTTATGAACAGATAATATCAGTCATAACTTTCACAGTGTTCAATTTAGTCTTTTTTTTTTTTACGTTTACTTAACCAGTTAAATCAGTTGAGAACCAATTCTTAAAAACAGTCACGAGGAAAGTCTAAACATTAAAACATCACTGGGTTGTTGTTGCATCACCACGTCTCAGCTAAGTAGCTGCAGCTTCAAATGAATCAACCACAAATGTGTGAGCAAGCCGTTCAAAACTACGACAAACTACTTATCTCGTAATTACTTACTATCTAAAAACAACAAGAATAGAGCACACGTAGTTTTGAGGAGATGTTCACATGACTATTGTTAAAATCCTTGGCTAGGTTATTCTTAAATCAACTGTAGCGTTGTACTCTTTCACAGAAGATACTGTACGAAGAGAAGACGGATGTCTGTAAAAATGTTATTACAAGGAGGTGGTTTAAAGTTGAAACACCAACACAAGACGAATGCCTGAAAACTGTGACCGGAGAAATAGACAATGTTAGCGACGGGACAACTCGACAATGAACTGGTGAATATTACATAGAAGCTGGTTCTGTGGAGAAGTTTGATTGTGTCTTTGTCTTTTGTATATGAATGGAAAATCAATAGAAATAAAGTGGTGAGAGAATATAGCATGTAATCACGATCTCTTGATTTGTGATATCTGACATCTTTTTGTCATAAGTTCTGATTTTTTCTTTGTTGAATTCAAAGTGCTTCTATAAAAAACAGACGTGATCCACCCTGAACAACAGAAACCTGATCTGACCTGCTTCATATTCATTTGTGAGCACACGTCTGACAACACACAAATATACTACACCTGGACAGTATGATAACAGTGGTGGACCGTACCTGCTGTGCTGGTGAACACCTCGCTCTGTGCTGAATTTTCTGAGATGATGGCGGCGGCAGCAGCAGCGGCGGTGGCGTCGCCCGTCGGACTCCGGTCAAAGGTCAAAGTACCGGAGGTGGTGAACTGTCCTGACGGAGACACCGTGACTGTTGGAGGACAGATGTGTCAGGCATGTTTGTGCACACACTTGAAGTTTAAACGTTCACGCCACAGATCTGATAGAAACTACTGAACAGACATGTTCATCGATAATTCATTCATTTAAATAATTCAATACTGAATTTAAGTCACAGGTAACTTACAGGATGATGTAACTGCAATTTTAGCATTATTTTCAATGGTCTAATTTGATAAACAGATGATATTTTTCCTCCTTAACTCTCAAACCTTTTTGAAAAACAAGTTGCTGTGTGTGAGATCAATCTGTGAAGAAAGCTGATTGAACAAATCTATTCTCTTCTTCTGCTGTGTGACTCCGCCGCTCCACCAATCATACGTTAGAATGAGGTCACCAGACATACATGTGGTCCCCGGGGCCAGCGTGATATTTTTGGTGGCTGGAAGTTCCTTTTTTGGGGGAGTGACAGGAGGGTCGTTGTCCTTCTTCCGTCTCTTGTATGGGACGAAGAGGCGAACTGGACCAGTCTGAACCAGGCAGAGAGAGGCCGATGAAATCAACGTGTCAGGGACAAGACTTAAAATCAGAGACAATCAAAGAGTATAAAATTACATTTACCATGCTGATGTTTTCTGCTACCAGAGAATCCGTTTCCTTTGGGCACTGAAGACAGAGAAGAGAAGAAGACAAACACAAACTGAGTTCTGTTATCTGACCAAAATGATGAGGATACTTCGAACAAACATCCATTGTTTCCAAAGTGATTCTTCTTCAAACTGTATATTCATTCTGATAACACAAACAGGTTTAGTTCATAATGAAACCATCACACTGGGACCAGACACAGTGTTGTCAGATTTGATTGACACCAAATAGTCCGACCCAGTCATCATAAAAGAAGCCTTTGTTCCTTTCCAGAAACACCATTTTTATTGAAGCTAAATGAAAATGGTCATAATGGCTTTGTCCTATTCTATGAGAAAATTATATAAGTTGGCTATTCAGAGCTTTCCCATTATGTTCTGTGGCTGAGTGCAAGAAAAAAATAAAGCATTTGGTTCAGACCTTCTTTAAAGGGATCCAAAAATCAAACTTACAATCATGACAAATGATCTCCAATTATCTCCTTTAAGCGTTAACGTTTCACCCTGTGATAAACTGAAGTCAGTTATCATGCGTCACTGTGTGTTGTGTCTACTGAACTCAGACCACATGTGAGCTGCAAGCTGATGGTCGATCGAAAATGTGGCCTGTAACTTTAATTTAGAGGAAGCTGTCTAAAACAATTTTTAGAATTAAACAAACAATTAAATAGAAGAAAGAATAGAATAGAAAGAACGGCCCAGTCTGAAAACACTGAGCTGGTCCTTGGTCCTGAAGGTTCTCTGGGACCAGTCATGCAGACTCACCACTGTCAGGTCATCACAGCAGGCTGCACAGGTACAGGAAGCAGCGTGGGGGTTCAGGATGCGCTCCTATGCACAAACACACACAGTTAAACAGTTTATAAGTGTAGCACTGCAGTAGTACAGTGTAGTTATTATTTTATTGTTTTCACTGAAAATACTTATAAAAACGAACAATCCTGTTCCTTTACTTCTGGAGAATATGATTCATACACTGTGACATCTCTGTAGCATCACTCACTGTTGCTTCCTTTCTAATGGTATGTGTACCTGTATGAGACAGAGCAGAGGTCTGCCAGCGTATCTGATGCTCCTCTTCCAGTCTTTGCTGCTCGCTCTTCCTGCCAGACCTTCAAACTCAGTGGGAGTGAACCACTGCTGGTTGTGTCTGATGCAGCGACCTTTACCTCCTAATCACAACACACCACAAATGATTCAACTGGTCACATAAAAATCTAATTCACGTTCTTCAATCCTCAGATGGACATGAAACTCTTTAAGCCTCTTTGATTGAGCCTAAAAGAACTAAAGAAGAAAAAAAAAAGCTACAACCTGTGTACATAAAAAATGAAAGAGAGAAGTCAACTACGACTATGACCAAGCTGCGTTTCAGTAAGAAACATCCAATCACACAACTTCAAATTCTGTCAATATTACACTGTCAAGAAAAACAGATTTATAGCATAAATTAGTCAGTTTTCTGGTTTTGGATTCATTGGTGCCACACTTGAAAGCTATTTAGTTATTTAACTAGTGTTTCAGGTGTTTTTAAGGTCCATTTCATATGAATAATACATTAATCGAGTAATTTATTTACATGCAAATTGTATTAATGTTATGCTAGATTTATAACGGACTGACAGACAGACACAACATTAACACATTAGTATTGTGACTAAATGAACTCTGAGCCTGCAGCGATCAACAGATTTCTGATATGGAGACCAGGCGTTAGATGGATCACAGACAGACTGTGTCACTGTTAGCTCAGTGGCTGCTTGTGTAGGCAATGCCGATGTTGAACCACGGTGAGATCAGCAGCTGGTTTCAGTTTTGTATAACCTGCAGCCTCAGCTCTAAATTCAACTGGTAAAATTCTTTAACAAACTGGTTTTGGTGGAGAATGTGCTTATGTTGGTGTAAATCAGTAAAGAGTTCTGTGTAACTGACCGTCTGAGGGCTGCTTCATAAAGACAGCTTTGATGGATCCAGTTCTGGTATCACTCACAAGGTATTCAACAGTGATCTCTACCTTTTAAAACTATTTTAAGACAACAGTGAATTCTTTTGCCCCGAAGGTGAACAGGACCTTTGTTTTTTTCTTTCTTATCGGTCCATTGCCCACACAGGCAGTTAATTAACTATATTAATTAAATAATGCATCAGTATAATAATTTTAAAATTCAATTTTCTGCATGACAACTTTTACTTTTAAGCACCTTTAACTACACTCACTTTTTCTTCTACTTTAAGTACAAAGATTTCTGGGTGTCTTTCTTCAGTGTTATTTACAGTGAGGGCAACGGCGAGCACACAGTTTTGATTTTGATGTCACAGTTATGTGATACATTTTTTTATTCTCTTTATTTAAATCAGTACTCCCGTAGCCTAAAACAAATATATACATGCTATTTTCCCAATAAAATTTAAAAGCACATGTTGACAGCATCAAGGCAAAGATGAAACATGTGAGCTGTACATTTTAATTTCCCTAGAATCTGTCAAAATGTGATAAATCAGACAAGAACAGTAAACTCTTGCTCAAGAGGAATTATCAAGGAGAACCTTTTAAGACAGACTGCCTCAGCCTGAAGTAAGGGTAAACTTAAAAGCTAATTCTCCAGGACCAGGTTTCCATGGTAACTTAAGTCAGATTTATGTAATCCGTCTTATAAGCGTGGTTTACTGGTAATCGATGAAAATCAGTACAGGTGTCTATTGATTACCTGATCCCAGCCGGTTCTTGTAGAGGACTCCGCTAGTGTTCCTGCAGCGGACCGGCAGCTCGTTGTTGTAGACCGAGGGGTCCCAGTTATACTTGGAACAGTGGTCTTTGTCCTGGGGTGGAGTCAGCGGGGTGGTCGGGGTCTGTGGGCCTAAGGGACATACAGAAGAATGAAACAGACAAACAGTTCCAGACAAATCCAAACTCAAATCGCCAACATACGATACGATACGGATATCAACATACGAGGAACAGGGCCACACACACACACACACAGATCACAAATAAATACGTACCTGATGCGATGGTGGCAGCAGACTTGAGGCCAGCAGCCTCCACGATGCTGCCGTCAGTGTGAACCACGATTAAAGTGGCCTTCTGGGTACTGAGACCTTCACCCAGCTGGAGGGTCGTCCTCCCACTCTGTGAAACAAACGCACAGTTTTTAATGGTTCATATCAAACAAATAAATACAGAAATAAATAAACATGACAAATAAATCCTCACATAAATAAATGAGGCAATAAATATATATATAATTGTAAATATATATAAATGAGTCAGTATAGTTTGACGATTTTCAAAATGACCAATTTCATTTATCTTATCTATATGAATGTAAATTTACTGTCACAGATGGAAATGAAAGTCCCTGTAAATAAATAAATAATAGTACTTAAAAACTACTAAAAAAGTAGTGTTTTTAAGTAAAGTACTTAAAAAAAAACTCTTTTAAAATAAAACCCTGTTTATTTATTTATTCATTTAACTACACTGACTCATATTTATATATGTATATATTTACTGCCTCATTCATTTCATCTGTTTATTGCCTGTTTATACCTGTAGCTTTTGTGAGCATGCATTGTGCACAAGAACGATTCATTTGAGAATACTGATTACTAATTGCTAATAAAAAAAATACTACTACTAGTAATTAATGTACACAAATATTCTGAACATTTATCAGCTGTGACTTACTGTCTAATGTTGATCATTCAGATGCAGGTTATTTGGAATATACAGCAGATGACAGTGTGCACTGTTTCCAATTAAAGCTTGGAGCAATTAACCCATTCTCAGCAGTGTGTCAGGGACAATTAATGTCATTTATAAGAAAGTGGTCCAAACTCAGCTGAACAGAAATGTGATCCTGCTCAAGGTCTGGTTTCTCAAATCTCACTCTTTATTCTGAACTGCCAGGTAGTAATTTCAAACAGTTTCTCACTATAACAGTGTCTTCAAACACACCAGACACTCAGTTTCAGTTAATTAACTTGGACTAGTCAAGTTTCCAGAGTGAAAGTGCAGCCAAGAGAACAAATCCTGGTAGAAAGCGTAGCAGTCTGACTCTAATATTTTCTAACAGCTGGCTGTTCCTGCTGTGTGTTGTACAGAGCACGATGAGGTTGTTTATTAATAATGGGAAACATCAATGAAATATCATCTGAAAGTTGCCCTTTGACTTGATTATTGCTCTTTGAAGCCAATCTGATAAAACAACACAGACTGTATATACAGTGTGACACTGAGCATGTGTGGCAAGTGATCATGTGTGTGTATTGATCTACCAGCATGTGTTCAGGGAGACTTCCTGATGTGGCAACAGTTGTGGTGAAAACATTGTCCTCCGCAGCTTGAACATCGGCCACCGTCACAGCCGTCACTTCTGATCAAAAAGAAGAGAGTCAAATATTTTATCATCACATACATCTTCAGACCAGTACATCTACTGTACTATAGCTACTACAGTACATCTGTAATGTAAAGATAAAAGACCAGCCACACAAATATCAAAATCAGAAATTAAATGTCCCGGACAGCAGACTGGACAGTGAACTTATTCTAATTTATATGAATATTACATCAGAATCATTAAAACCAGTGTACTTTTTATTAAAATAATATTATTTTCACTGCTGGTTGTCACAGCTCATTCAGTCTGTCCACTAGTGGCACAGCCTGGTTAATCTTCTCCAGTCAACTGTCATAATCCACCAATTAAAAATACACTATGGTTGGCTTGCAGTGGAAAGCAAGTCTAAAAGTTGATATTTAAAAGTTGGGTTGATTTGATTTATAATGTTTGACATTGCAGAATTTGGGAACGTGCTAATTTAGTCAAATAAATATAAGCTTTGTGATATTTATGAGTTATAAGCTATCGATAGGCTACAAAAGGTCTAAAATGCATGAAAATTGAATGGGCTTTGGCAACAAGAGTATTACTGCTATGTACCAACTCCGGCAAATTTATGAGCCGTGCAGCTTGATATGAGCATCGTTATTGATTGATTTTTATCAGTGAGAACTAAAACATTAATTCATGTATCTGTTGTGCCTGTTTAAACACACAGTGAAGCTAACATCACACTTTTGTGTTTTAGCGCCACCCCGCTCAGCAGCGGCCTGCTGTTAGCTAAAGCCCGCCTTGCCTGCGAAAGCCGCTTCGGCCTCGTCTGGGTTCGGCAAGGACTCGGCTCCCATGTCGATGTTTCCCGGTTCGGCCATCACGGCCATCGTGGTGACTTCGGCCTCCGACTCGGTATCCGAGCCTCCCACCGGCGGCATGACGATGGGCGGTTCATCCAGCCCGAGTGCCTTCGTGGCCGAGTCCGCCTCGTCCATTCTTCCGCCGAACGACAAGAGCCGAATGAGAACGAGCAGTCTCGGGGCAGAACGGGATCCGAGCGTAGCCGAGCTCGTTACGAACCAGAGAGGAACCGAAAATACGAAACCCCTTTACGGTAATCGTTAAAAATGAACAATATTATCTACTAAATTAACGGAAATATCAATGAATCATGTGAACAAATCCGGATAAAGGAGAGAGAGCCGCTCGGCTGTTTGTTTTCATGAAGTCGACAGGCAAGCGATGCAGTGGAGCGGAGATTACCGGAAGAACACGAGCGGACCCGAAGTGGCACACTGTGGCCAAAACACACATAAAAACGAACATGACAGGAATGAGATCATCTGAATTAAGAGACAATTCATTACATGTTCATTTTCATATCAACGACCTAATAATGTGTTTTCCTTCTTTAAATTACTTTTACTGTTGAGTTTAAAATTTATATTTTTATGTGCTGACGTCAAAACATTGTACTACCTCTACTAAATGCCGTGACTTTCATTCAGTGTCTACACCCTAATTTAATTAATTTTATTTGGTATATACGTTTTGATCTCTATTTGTAATTCTATTTGTTATTCCTATAAAAAATGTTTTTTGTTTTTACTTTTATATAGCTTGATTATAATAATGATTTTATCTGATCTCATTTCTCTGCACGTTTAATTTCTATGCACATATATACACATATTTTTACTTTATTTTAATTTAAATGATTTATCTTATAGGTTAACTTTAGCATATGTTTACTGTTGTGTAGGTTAATTTTAATGTATGTTTACTGTGTGTTTACTGTGTCCCATGCTGCTACTGGATGCTTGAATTTCCCTCAGGATCAATAAAGTATCTATCTATGTCTATCGATCTCTGTTGCAGAGCTTTTAATTTATTAACTTGAGGAAAATATGTTTTACAGTCTGTATGTTTTGAAAAACTCACGTCTGAGAGGAAGCAGTGAATACCAAAATATATGCACACATGGGGAATGTTTGCAGCTTATAATTACAATTTAGACATGTTATATAATTTAAAGGGTGATTCCAGTATTTTTAATCTATTATAATAAATTTAGGTAAAGTTCAAGTAACTATCTCCCCATCAGGACTTTATTCCTGGTTTGTTTCATTCCTTCATGACTTGAGTGACTTCAGGTCATCCTTGGACACAAGGTACAGCCCTGGGATCAATATGGATATTTAAAATTTTAATTTGAGATGTGTTGAGTTCTTGTGTTTGAGGCGTTGTTAAATTCTGTTCTGTTGGTGGTTTTATTTGATTATCAAAATAAAATCTTTGATAAAGTCATAAATTATTTTTACCATATCTCACATAATGCCCAGATTGTAAATAAACCATGTAAAAATGAGCAAATATCCCCCAAAGGTTCCACAATTAAAATGATTTATTGTGTATGTGTATTAATAATAAATGGAGGCTGTGGCTGATCAACAGTCCAGACAGCTGGAATGTAAACAGAAAAAAAATAAAGGAAACTCTTTGTGACCCTCTTTAATCTCCTCCAGTCTCTTGCAGCTGTGATCTGCTCTGCAGACTGACTGGATTTTGTAAAAAAAAAAAAAAAAAAAAAAAAAAAAAAAAAAAAAAAAAAAAAGGACAAAATGTTAGAATGATACATGCCCCTGTAAACCATAAACAGAACAGGTCCCAACATTTAATATTATTAGAAGAAAACAGGCTGAACTGTACTGCTCAAACTAAAGTAAAACACAACTGAACAAGCTGATGTTTGAAGGTTTGTTTGGGTTTTTTTTTTAGAAAAAATAGAATCATGTGAGTATTTATAGCTTTATCTGTAAATGAACTGCAGGATCCATAAAATGTCATTACACGCTGAAGAAAGCTACCTGCAAACTTTTGTTAACATACTGACGTGTAAAAAAATCTAAATTAAACAGTTAGTTGACAGTCCTTCAACACATGGTGAGTACCTGGCGCACCGAAAACCAGCCAACAGCTGATTGACATGTCACTTCCTGCTTTCAGCGGCAGATTGTTACCTGCTGTATCCAAATTCCACCCTACAAATAAATTGGCAGGCAATGTGTATTACATATTAATTGTCACATAATAGTGTCTTTGCTGTTTGAATACTGAACATCTTTGAGAAAACTTCAGTTTTGTACTGACAGGAAAGAATAAAATAAGCATGTACAGAACTTTTGAGCTTGGAATAACACTGCCAATAAAAGCTTATGGAGATTTGTTGTTTTGTAAGTATAAGTCATTCCTTCATTTCCTTTGTGGACTCATATTTTTGAGTAATATTTCAGATTTGCAGCTTCAACAGAGAGGCTACCACTTAAAACCTGCTTTAAATTATTGTGCAGTCTGGAACAGAAACACAGCTACTGCTCTTGATTGACAGGTTCATCGGCCTGTCACACTCAGCTGTGGTGGGCACCACACCTACCTGAACTGAATCCAGGCTCCACCTTCTCTTTGCCCATATTCAGACTTTCTGGCTGCAGCAGGAAGGGACAAAGGTGGTGCAGAGTCTAAGTCCAGTCGGTGCAAAGTCCAGATATGTTTGTTTTTTGTATTTTATATAGACACCATCATCTTTGGTAAGCCCACACCCACTATAGTTTCCCATGTTTAGCTGGCCAACAACCCCTGCTGGTCAGTTCAGACAACAAAATGTTTTCTGTCTACTTCCTGTTTTCTCACTTTGCTGCAGAATAAAAAGTCTTCTCCTGTGCAGGAGAATTGCAGAGATAAATACGATATCAGAGTCTACAGTCTGAGCTCCTAGGTGATCTGGTTTTCCTGTCAACGTTGAATCCTGGAGACCATATAGTAAAGCAGAAAGAAGGCCAGGACCAGGCCCATAGAGACGTAGCAGAGGATGCGGCGGTTGTCTCTGCCAGATCGGACCATGGTGGAGAAACGTTTCACGCTGCCGCTCAGCAGACCTGTCGCACTGAGGAAGTTTGAGTCCTAAAAGGGAAGAGAGAAGAAGAAGGAAAAAGATTGTGGAGGAACTTTGAGAAACTGAAGAGAGATTCAGGCCTGTATTTCAGACAATTATTTTACACCCAGTTTTAGCTATAATGTAGCCTCCTTCGCATATTTAAAAATGTATTCAAATCCAGAGCAGTCACATGGATGTGTCTGAAGGTCAGCAGCAGCCTTTTTGAGGCTTGATGTACTTCTACTTTTATCAAATGTAACAATCCACACAGACTCTGACAGACGCATCTACTACTCCTTTTTTTAACACTTAGACTTTCTCTTATACTTTCTGATTTTTTTATTTTTTTATTTCTCGAGCACTTTTGGTGAAATTAATCTTTTCTGAAATTAATTTGGGGCCCCAGTGAAATCTCAGACCACCACAATCACATTGTTAAAAAGAAACTTGCCTCCCAGTGAATCAGTGTGTAGGAAAATTATGTGGAAACTAGATTTACCAACTACCATGAAGTTTTATTGATGGCTAATAATCATTGGATGTGTGTTTGTTGAATGCAAAATATATATATATATATATATCAGCCTTTCACAAAGACAGATGGATGAAATCCTTTGAAAGAATAAATGGCATGTATGACAGCCAATCAGAAACCAACTCTTTCCACGGACATGTCATATAAATAAAAAGACAAAAAGAAGGACTCACCATGCCGTCCAGATACTCGTTCTGATCATCAGCCTCTCTGTCGATTTCGTACGCCAGCTGTCAGATTGAGAGACAGAACAGATGATTTTAAAATTATTTTTAGAAAATAAATAATTGATCAAATCAATCGTCTCAGGTCAAACTACAGACAGAAGAGAGAGCATAAAGGTAGATTTTAAGAAAGGAACACACAACAGCAATATCACAAATGCACAATCTGTACACTGACACCCTCTATCCTTAAACCATGTTTTCTGGTTCACATCAGTGTCACCTTAACATGTGTGTGTCAGACTGAATCAACAGTCCGAAGAATCACCTCTGACTACAAAACATTAACACATTTATTAGAAATGATGTCACATGAAGAGAGTAGTTGTTGGTCGTGACTCACAGATTTCAGTCTGGAGACTTTGGTGGCCAGATTTTCAGCCAGACGTTTGTTTTCAGTGTCCAACATGTCGTCCACAGAGCCATGACCTGGAAACGCACAAAGACGTCAGATGAAAGATGAAACACTGCTGACTGACTCTGTGTGGCCACTTGTTGTAGACATTATGTTCCTGTGTTAAGTCCTCTGTAGGTTATT
The DNA here is from genome assembly GCA_033000465.1 of Sciaenops ocellatus. Classification (NCBI taxonomy): domain Eukaryota; kingdom Metazoa; phylum Chordata; class Actinopteri; family Sciaenidae; genus Sciaenops; species Sciaenops ocellatus. The sequence continues at coordinate 23,095,254 of CP136871.1, read as the reverse complement.
TCATCATTATTTCTTTGGGTTAAAATGTCTGGTATTCTATATGAATCCATCCATTCATATCACAAAACCCTACAGGGAACTATTAATGAATGTTTACCCCTGAACGATATACAAATTAATTAGTTTGTATCATTTTTAATATCATGCAGTAGTATAGCAGTATTGGTATGTATTCAATAGTATGTATGCAATTTATGTATTTATTATAACGTAAACCAGCACTATCAAGCAAATAGTTTATCAGGTCGAGTTTAGAGACGAGCAGTGATGACACAACATTTAAGCAGTATATTAATATTTGATGCAATTTTTATTAGTAAGGTTGTGTCAAGGTTAGGAATCTCAGAAGATAAATTTGGGATAAAGTCTGGTTCAGATTAAGGTAAGGGGAAACACATATGAACATGGGAACAGTCTTCGCCACAACACCAGGACTAACATTACCGTGTCCTGTTTACTGTCTTCTAATCTCGCTAAGTAGACCACCTTTTTAGTTACTATGTGGACATAGATAGCAGCTCTTCTCTAACTTGCTAAAAAACAAAGTTTGCATTTTGTGGACTGGTTAAACCTTTCGGCCCATGGTACGTTTTTAAAGACCTGTTTGATGAGTATTCAACAGTCAAACTCCTCCGCTAGTTAGCCTGCTAGCTGAGCTCCAGGCTTGTGTTCGGCTAACTAACGTCACAGAGTCGTACAGCACGCACACTGCCGGCCTGACCTGTCGTTCATGTTACAGACTCCATCACACGGCTGTAACATTAGCTCTGTCCTGTTGGAGACGGTACATGGCTGAACATTTAGAAGTGAATACGTGTCAAAAAAGCATTACCTCTATTCCAGTCCGCCATGTTGGTGAGTGACGTCACGATCAGCTGTGCACAAGTTTGATAGACACACGTGACCACCACGGCCAAACGCCTCCCGTTTCTTCCGGATGTTTCCACAACACATCCAGTCGGCATCAGCCAGATTATTGATGATGATTGTTGTTTAGAAATATTAAGTGCATCCCCTGAGGTTTGTCCGTAATCCAAAAAGAATCTAATAACCACTGGGATAAAGAATACTCCAATTAAAATCACAACATGCATCCCAAACTGTGATTCCAATGTTCCCCCATCATTCTTTGTTAACAGTGGTAGGTGGGAGTAGTTTTGGGGGATTTTGTTTGAGGTCAGTTGCAGAGCTAAAACTAAATTTTGTGTTTTTTGTGTTGTCTGGAAGCACATGAAGGCTAATTTATGACTTTAATTTGTACAATTTCTTTTTAGTATCTCTGCTGAATGACTAGAGGAAACACTTGATTCTATTTCTAGTCCATTTTGCAAGAGCGGAAGGAGAATGAACGTCCCATTTTTGGGTGAGTGAAATATGCAAGAGTAATCTTACATGTCACTGTTTATAACAGGCGTTGATCCTTTGCTTCTCCAGGCACTACTACACCACTGATGACTACAGCATCTGCATTGTGCAGCCTAATCAAAACAACGTTAAACAGTGTGGTAATACGGTATGAGCCACTCAGTAATAATTCAGACAGTCCAAGGATGAAAAGAAGAAAAGCAGATGGATGTGTTCCATTTTCCTGTAAAGTTTCAGTTTGACTGTTTTCTATATCAGAAAAGTAGATATCTGAGACTGCTGACGACGACATTCAGATCCCTTTAATGTTTTCAAGACAAGAGTTTGCTTTGCTGTTGTTATTACAGCTCTCCCCATTCATAGTGACCGGCTCTGTCAGATGTAACATCATAATGTGGTAGATAGAAGATTTTCATTCAACAGCAAAAATGAGGAGATATTCTTCAACTCAAAGTGGCTTGAGTCTGTGCTGTGTGTTGAATGTGTGTGACCACATGGTGGCAGCTCACTCACACTCACAAACACATAGACACACTGGAAAAACTAATGAGCTGATCCCAGATCAACTTGCCCAGTGCTGACTGAACCAATTCACACTGAATGAATTTATCCAGCAAGTACATTTCACAGACTTTAATCTTCTGTACGAGAGTTATTTATTTATTTAAACTCCAACAGTCTCGGATTTACTCGCCTTCAGATCTGAGCTGTAACCTGCGGTTAAGTGTGTATTCAATCAGTAATGTGAATCATAAATTTGTATCAGTTATTGTTTTGTGGCAGCATGAACTCAGATGGGTTTTGTGGATGTGTGTAGGTGTGGTCAATCCCCACTGAGCCCCTAAACTACTGTTGAGGTAGTCGTCCTCTTTAGAGTGTAGGGTCAAAGATCATGCTAGCTTAGTGTGAAAACACTATCATGCAAATGTGAAACAGTGATATCACCCTGTGTGTGTATGTGTGCGTTGGGTTAATCCTCCTGTGTCTCTAAATGCTGTAATCCACCTGTGTGTGTGTGTGTGTGTATGTGTGTGTGTGTGCGCCACCTGACGTCAGCCTGTGGGGGGAAGGGAAGTGTGCATGAGTTTTATGTGTGTCTGAAATGAAAACAACACTAGTGAACAACAACTAACCTAATGCAGTTAGATCACTGAGGACAGGATGGACATCACAGTTAGCAGGTTGCTAGGCTGTTTCTTGGTGGTTGCTAAGGTATAATAGCTGGTTTTCTATGTTTTTTTCTTGGTGGTTGTTAGAGGATGCTTACTGGTTGCTAGGGTGTTTTCTGGTGGTTACTCCTTTAGTGCACTTTATACCACCTTGATCCTCAGTTTTACATCTTAACCTCAAGTCTGTTGTGTGTTTGCAACTCTGTGGTGTGCGTAGAGACCCGGTCTGTGACTCTTTGTACACCTGGTGTGTGTAGACCCGGTGTGTTCCTCTCAGCAGGAGGAGCTGCAGCAGCAGCAGTCTCTTTGGCGCTCACTGAAGCCACAGATTGCCTAATTAGATTAAGCGAGGCTTTCCTCAGATAATCATTTAGCCAGCTCCTGTTTTTTCCTCCGATGGAGTGCTGCTTGTGACTGTGAGCTTGCTGAAGGTCAAACGGAATTTCTAAAAAAAAAAGACAAAAAAAAAAACCACAGGCTGGTTTTTGGGAGTAAATTGTGGTCTTGGAGCAGGTCTGCAGACTGCCGGCCGAGAAGCTGTGGCCGGGTTATGGGCTGTTTCTGGAGCTGTGAGTGTGACGCTGCTCAGAGTAATCGGACTGCCACTAATACCTGCTGCTGCTAACAGGAGGCGATGGGGGAAGTTTCTGTAAGTAAAGCCTTTTCTTTTCATCAGTGCTGCATGAACAAATTGATCATAATGATACCATAAATTTATTGGCTCTGGACTGTGTTTATTATTATTTTTTTCCATAAAGCCTGAATGTTTCCTCACATTGGCTGCAGAGTTTATTCAACCCTTCCACACAGCTATAGTCTGTGTAGTTTCATGTACTGCTGTGATCATTAGTTCATTAATAACTGATCAACAGATGAATACAAATACAAATGATCTTGTTGTAGCCTCTTTAATGTGAACATTTACATCCATTCTGTGTTTCCGGCTCTAACATGAATCTCTGTATTTTTGGACCGTTGCTTTGAATCTCTCATGAATCTCCAGCCTTGCACAGTGAGCAGCAAAGCTTTATCCACCAATTTGACCACCATGACTTGTGTTCAGCCCGTTCACCTCGCTGTAGCTTTTTCTTTCCCTCCTTCAGCTTTAAACAGGCTGCTTCTCTCTTGCTCAGATTAAGCCTCGGCTGACTGATTGTCACAGATTACAGCTGAAGGCACAGAGGTCACAACCTGTGAAGAACAAATATAAAGGCTTTTAGTTCACACACCAGCAGGCACAATACTCTACACCACTCACAAACATCTATTCAGACTGTACTTATTCTTTCGTTAACTGGGGTTTTAAGAACAGAGCAGCCTGCCGGATGGAAGTTTGATCAGGTCTGTCTTGCTAGCTGGTTGCTAACAGTGATGAACTGAAATGATGTAATGAACAGGACAGTGGACACCTAAAAGCAGTCCTTCTTTTAACCACATTTACCATTTGAAGATCTCTTGTTATTAGCAAGATATACTGTACTTTAATATAATACCATATAAATGTATAGTATTGTTTGGTGATAGAGAGTTCCACCATATTGCCCAGCAAGGGCTGCAGCCAGGATTTTATAAATACACCAGTCAGTCAGAGCTCCCCCATTGTAATCCAACCTTCACAAGAAGATTTTTGTCCCATCACACCCTTTGTGTTGTATTATTTCTACATTTTCCCCTTAAAGTTATTTATTTTTTAATTTTTTTCACCTCTGAAATGACCTGATCTATCTATCCCCCTACAGTCACAGAGTCCCTGTCAGGCCAGATCTTCAACTCAGGCCGACCACTGAGTTCTTGTTTTTTGGGAAGGCCTCTGTCAAGTCCCAGAGGAAGGAGACATGGCCACCAACTCTTTTCGTGGGTCCAAACATGGCCGACGTGACGAGGCCAACCATGAGGCTGAGTTCAGCTGCTCACTGCAGGAGCTGCGCTCGCTCATGGAGCTGAGAGGAGCAGAGTCGCTCACCAGGATCCAGGAGTGCTACGGAGATGTTAACGGACTGTGTGCGAGACTGAGGACGTCACCTGTCGAAGGTAGATATGTTCAGAAACTCTGTGGTCAGTTTGTGTCCACACACACCGACTTTCTAAAACGTCACAGCACACAGGTCCTCGAAATCCTTGAAATTTGGGAATTCAAAGGGGGAAAAAATCAAGGCCTTAACAGTTTTTGACAATAGTTTGACAAGTGCTTAAATTTATATATTTTGTGCAAATATATATTGAAGTTTACTTAACTTTAGTAAATCAATCGATCGACCAGGATCTGTGTCTCAAAGTGTGCCGTGTTGGGTCCTTGAAATTGGAGGAACTGGGCCTGGAAATTCCTTGAAATGTTCTTGAATTTAATGTTTAAGAAGGTGTGGGAAGCCTTGTAAAACTAAACTTTAGTTTAACCACAGGCAGTGTGACGCTCCACTGTATATACAGTTTGGTCACTCTTTAGTCACTCTAGTGCGTAATGATGTTTAAGGCCCCTTCACCAGTGATTCACAGATCCCTCCCTCTGGCGTGGGCACCATTAAACCAGGGGAGAACATATTAGGTTTAGTTTGGCTTGAGGGACTGTTGTCTGCATAATGGTCAAAGTCAACTGTGACCTGCAGCCTCTGTAGATCCTGTTCTGCTCTGTGTCAGCTTCAGGACAGTGTGAGACAAACACAGCATGTTCCTGTCTGTAAATACTGCATTTCATTTAAGAAAAAATCAAGTGAAGGATTCACAGCAGTGAGGACAGGCTGATTTATTTTCTGTGGCAGTTGTGAAGTAGTTTAAAGTTTGGCCAAAAGGCTTTGAAGATGTTGTTACACGTAAGCCATCAAGCACTTTGTCGGGATTCACCAACATCAACAGTGAGCTGAGAGGAAACTTTTGGGGGCGACTATAAGAAAATCACAGTGTGTGTCTTTAACTAGGGATGCACTGATCAATTGATCAGCTAGTAGACTGTTTTTTCATGAATTTAAAATTCAGTGTTTCTGCTCTCAGTTACATTACACCTAAGACAGCTGGAGGCCTACTGTGAAACGTGACTGAAAAGTGAATATAATTTTTCTATAAATAGGTTCAGATATTCTCTTATTGTCCTGAGGTAATTTTTCCGACACTCTGCGTAGTTATTTGTTTGTTTGACAGGAACAGTGCACGGCTGCTGCCAGAGCTAGCTATAAGCTAATTTGATGTTTGGGCAGAAAACACTGTGGTATAAAAACACAATTACAAGACGACAACAACACTAGCAATAACAATGGTAAGATTTCACAGTATTAAGTGTTTGGTTTATGATGTGTACACGATTGGACGATTTTAGCCATGATTTCATTTTGAATTTAAAATCAGTAAATCTGCGGCACTCTTCTACAGCTTAGTACTGTGCTCCCGAAACCATTATCATACAGTCACCTGTTAGTCGACCTACATATCCAGCAGTTGTCTGAATGCTGTCGTATGAAGCCAAATCACTGATCACTTTATACACTAAACTAACACATAATGCTGCCAAAGGTCAGGAGATTATACCTCTGAATAATATTACTATAAAATGGAGGATTGGGATTGGGATGAAATGCATTTCATTACATATTTAACAACTTGATGGAGGTGAGCGATAAAAGAGGACTGGCGTTACATCTCATTAACAACAAATTTTTAGCAACTAGATTAAAAACAACAGTCGTTTCACACAGTGAGGGAACAATGCAATACAGAGAAAAAGTCTGATCAGTGCAGCCCCAAATATACTACACCATTAGATGTTGTTGATGATGTTGTCATATAACTAAGTTATATGCGATGAAACACATCAATGCAAAGTGTTATATTGACATTTCTCACCAAATGTGTAAAAGTCTGCATTTCCTGGGTTGAAAGTGGCTCAAAATGTCATCTACATCCTGAACTTTGTAAAGCCGATGCTGACACAGTCATCCGTTTTATATCAAGAAAATATTAGGAAAACAACGTTAACCCCCTCTATGACACAAACGCACACGAGTGAGATTGTCAAAGCTTCTGCGGACTCTCTGTAGCATTGTCTCAATTCCACATCTTTGCATCCTTCAAAGACAGCTCGGACACTGAGTCTGATGGCAGCTGCTCATGGCTGGTTAGCTCAGACACTGTCGCTGACTCCGGTCTGTGTCTCTTTACCTCCCATGTCACACATGCACCATACAGTGCGTGCTGCTGTGCAGCCCATCTTTTAAATACACTTGAGGGAGGGAGCTAGTCCCATTATTTGTCTTATAGCTCTGAAACAGCTAATCAAATCACTATAAAAATGACACAATGGAAGAAGCTGCTTCCGTATTGCTATAAGTATTTAGTTCACAGTTGTTAACAATATCAACAAAGTGGCAGTGGAGGGTGGGGTGATGCAGCAAAGGACTGCAGGTCTTGGCTTCACCAGGTGAGCTACTATCTACCACTGTTGCATCTAAAATGTTATACATCCTTCCCACGAGCCGGGGCTGCATGGCATTAGGCACTGAGTCAACATTGAGAAACTCACACTGTAAAATACCTCTCTGCCTCAATGTGCTGACTGACAGGTGACGTTTAGTTAGCTAACAAAGTGTTAGTTTACCTTCTTGATTAAAGCTGTAAAATTGTCCTCTGTAATTTCACATTATTGCCAAAGTCATAGCATTTTTTTTGTCCATCACAAAGGTAATCCAGCCAGTGTCTGTTAGGACTAGGTCAAAATAAAAATTTCACTTTTTATCAAAAGGGAAATTAGTCGTTAGGAACAGCCCTAGTTCACTCTTTTAGCTGCATCCTTCATCCATCGATCCACAACCCTGATTCCTTCCCTTCATCCCTCAACCCTCTCTGCGGACCTTCAGTCCATCACTCCTACATCATCTCGGCTGTACATATTACTCAAAATTATTCTAAATCCATGTCTTTATTGCTGTGGTTTTTGTCAGTGAATAATAGTGAATGTGTAGGCAGGAACGATGACCTCAGCTGACCTCTGCTGAACCCGGGAGGAAATGTCCTGTGTGTACCTGATGACAGAACACTGAGCCGCTTTTAATAAACATCCTGCTGTTCGTATGTTTGGTCATTTTCCAAATTACTCATCTGTTCTTTGATTGATTTCCTTCCTTCGATACACCCACTGGTTACAGTTTATTTGTATTCAAGTCGACTTGCAGTGACAGTCCATCACAGTCACATCACAGATTAGCCAAACTTTATTGTTTTAGTCATGCGGTGATGCTATGATGTGTCCCATAATGACCTGCAGACATTGGATTCCATCTGAGTGGACTCGGTGTGTCTCATACGCCTGCCCTTTGACATTTCCCTGCTCATCATTAATTCATTCAGTCTGTCCGTCTTGCACACGCTCAGTAAACACCTTCAGCGTTTTGACTCCTGCTGCCAGAGAGAGCTAAAATGTCAGCAGCAGCTTGAAATCAGTAGAAAATCTATCACACTGCTTTACTCCTCTGTGTGTCTCTGCGGTGACGGCTGGGGGGCAGATCCATTAACTTTTAGTGTAATCCCGCTCAGTGCTCTGCTCACTGAATTGGGTTTAAAACCTGTTCAGACTGACCGTGTCAGCTGCAGCCGTGCTGCAGTCCAAAGGGATCTGAGCATGTCTCAACACGTTGTGTTCCAGAGAGTCTGCTCTCTGCTCCCATACAACACGTCACTACTGCAAAGAGGAACCAGGTGTGATAAACCATGTGTCACTTTTCAAATGAATGGAATTATCACTTTAATTTTAAAACATTTTACCACATAGCCTCGTCCTAAACCACATTATAACCTAATCCTAAACTAACTGCTTTCAGTGTCTCCGCTGCCTCACTGGGTGACAAGCTGTTGTTACTCACTGTTGTGCTGATTTTTTGTTTCCGTGATGTTAAATCCAAAATGTTTCTTCACATTATTCTCTCAGTTTTTGTGTCATCTGTACAGCAGAGCTCACTAGTTTACTACAGTTAATGTTAAAGAAGACAGCAACAGTCTGGACAACAGGACCTGCAATGGGTCAGATGGACAGTGCATTTTAGGAACTCTCTCCACTGGAGTAAATATCACAGAATGTTGAGCTAGTACCATGCAAATTATGAATTCAGAAAGATGATCATGGATTGATTATTAAATCTGTCATCCCAACGGTAGTTTGAATTTCAAATAAAAAGTGACAGCCCTCATATGAATACAGCTGCAAGAGCTCAGAGGTTTGATCCTTTGAAGCTTATATAAAACACTTTGTAGAACAGTATTTGCTTATAAATTTGCTTATGACTTTCTTCTGGGAATAACTCCACATGTTCATCTTGTACTGTGTGCTGTGAAAAAAAAGCACTGTATAATCACAGTTGCCATTATATTAGGTAGTCATTACATTTCTCTCCATCGTGAACTGTGTGGAGATTCAGATCACCATCAGTGATGTGTTCTATAAAAACCCAAGAGTATATTTTTAAGAGACAAATCAACAATGGCACAGTTTGATATCACATTCTGATTTTCTAATATCATATGCTCACACTAGTGTTTCTGCTCCATCACAAGGCAACAAGGCAATCTGTCATTTCCAAACACATTCACAGTTTTATGTTTGCTGTCAAAGAAAGACTTTACTGAAGGCAGCAGATATAAACATTTTCCACATCTGCTGTATGATTTTGGATACTTTTCCTGAAAATCTAGCCTGCAAGATAGCCAACAATCTCCCCGAATAAATTCTGTGGTTTCTGTGAGTTTGAGCAGTTTGGACAAACAGCATGAGTTTGTAAAGATGGAGGGTTTGAGGCTTTGGGGTTAAATGAGGTTCAGTATAATCAGATTATTGGAAGTTCATCCTGAAAGTGTAAGCCTAACAATTATCAAGTCATATTTGTCAATGATTACAAATATTAAATCACTGAGAGTTTTAAATATTATGATGAGGTTGGGATTAAGCATTACCTTGGATCAACAGATTTTAGATTAAATACAAACTCAGTTTGATGGCATAAGACAGGATCAAAGGAGGACATGTCACTGATGTTGTCTTTGTGTCTCCTGTTGCAGGTTTAGATGGAAACTCGGAGGACATCGACAGAAGGAAACAGGAGTTTGGACAGAACCTCATCCCTCCTAAAAAGCCAAAAACCTTTGTGCAGTTAGTGTGGGAAGCCCTGCAGGATGTCACGCTCATCATCCTGGAGGTGGCAGCCATCATTTCACTAGGCCTTTCTTTCTACAGACCGCCAGATGCTGAGAGACAGAGTGAGTTTATCTTTTGATTCGTTCAAATGAAAACTTGAACAGGTGTCTCGCTGATAAGCTTGTCCACAGGGATATTGTGATGAGACGTTAGCAGAGCTGAACACTGGTTCATGAAAACATGTTCACACAATGGGCTTCTTATCTATCAACTGTCAACTAATATTTTTAATGTCTTCCATCAATACTTCTTACCTAGTTTGTCTCTATGTGTCAGCCCTGTGATGAAGTGGCGACTTGTCCAGGGTGTACCACGCCTCTCACCCAATGTCAGCTGGGATAGGCTCCAGCCCCCCTGTGACCCCCATGAGGATAAGCAGTTACAACAAGTTTCTGTTTCTCTCTCTCTTTCTGTCAGTGAATCAGCAACTTTATGTGTATTAAAACTTGCTAAATCAATTTAAAAAAAACCAACAACAACAACATTTTTGTAACTTGCAACTGTATTTCAACTATGACAACTAAAACTGTGTCTACGGACCCTGGTTTGGAGAAAAGTTGAGAAACAGTGTCGACTGATGTGCTTTGACCCACTCAGATTGGTCTGTGTCACTGTGTTGGACTGAATGGGGAATTATAGGCCAGATATATCCAGCCATATGCAGAACAGAAATATCAAATATTATTTAAAGTGTTTTAAAAGATCATTTTCAATCAAGCTTCCTCACTCTGAACTTTAGTGAACCTATAGTCTTTTCTAGCCCCCCTTAAAAACTGATTTTTAATAATAAGGAACCAACTTGTTAAAAAAAAACAAGTAGACTTGTCCTTAGAGACCTGCATCCTCCTGTGCAGGAACATCAGAGGTCACTTCAGGTCACTGTCAGGTTGCACTCTCTCAGTGTGTAAAGAAACAGGAAACTAAAGCTCCAGTCTGTGTTGTTTCTGTTCAGACTGTGGCAGTGCGGCTGGCGGTGTGGAGGAGGAGGGCGAGGGGGAGACTGGATGGATCGAAGGTGCTGCCATCCTGCTGTCAGTGGTGTGTGTGGTCCTGGTGACAGCCTTCAACGACTGGAGCAAAGAGAAGCAGTTCCGAGGCCTCCAGAGCCGCATCGAGCAGGAGCAGAAGTTCAGTGTGGTGCGAGGGGGCCAGGTGATCCAGATCAAAGTGTCTGAGATCGTTGTCGGAGACATCGCACAAGTCAAATATGGTGAGAGATAAAAAATAAAAGCAGGTTCCCTTGTTCTTGTGTTATTCAGAGAGTAGCAGGTCATTGGGACTGGTTAAAGTAGACGTCAGTCCAAAAGGCTGCAGAGGAATTGCTTTAGTTTTAATTTCAACAGAATCCAAACTGTCTCCAACAGATCATAAAACATTAACATGTGACATCAGAATGAAATGTGTCTGTAGTAGTCAACAGTTTACAGTTAGTGGCTCATAATCATTAAAAAACAGAACTTCAAATATTTCTGTTGCTGTATCATTTCATTTTTTCTTCATTGTCATGTGACGGGCAGATGTGTAATGATTAAATAATAATATAATGAGCTGTTGTCACAGTGTACCTGTGTGTGTTGGTTTTCCAGGTGACCTCCTCCCTGCTGATGGCATCCTGATTCAAAGCAACGATCTGAAGATTGATGAGAGCTCTCTGACCGGAGAGTCGGATCATGTCAAGAAGAGTCTCGACAAAGACCCCATGTTGCTGTCAGGTGCTTCGCTCTACTCCACTCGCATTATAGCAAAGTTCAGTGTGACCTGAGCTGTTAAGGTCAGCTCTTACCAGCAATTTTTTGCTGCTGATTTTCCATTAAATCAGTTTTTCGTTAAATCAGATCATCTCTCTGGTTTTCTCACCTACTGAATAAACACTAAACCTCTGCCTAACTTTGACCTACCTAAACCATGACCATGAGCAAAGACTAATTTCATGGTTATTATTTTAGGGTGAGTCACCACAGTAACAGTCAAGTAATGGGTTAAAACATAATTTTGGGAGGCATCATATTGGACGGGCACTCCTGCCTTTCCTGTTCCTCATGCTCAGCAGACAAGCACACATACCCACAAAGGGTGCATAGACTGAAATCTGAAATGTCAGTCTGCCTCCACACTAGGGATAGAAATAGAAAACTGGTTCCACATTGTTTGATCCATCAATTCCTTTTATCAATGCTGCCATGTTTTTCTTGGTTCATTTTGTTGGCATATTAGGATGACTAAAATGATCTATAAATCAGCCTGTGAATATTATATGAACCCCTCTAAAAACCTTCAGAATATGGATTAAATTGCAAGGTTCTAATAGAGAGACATTTTGAGGAGACAGCCTCTAAAGATATATATTGTTAAATTCCATGATATTTTCTTGGAAAACACTATTACAGACACAATATGTCATCTAATCCTTAGCATCCTACACTTTATATCTTTATTTTGTGGCTTGTGGGTGGAGCTGAGGCAGGCTGAATGAAGCCTGGTTTCTCAAACAACCTGTCACGGCACCCACCTGTCAATCAAACCAGGCATGGTTTTAAATATGCATAACTTTAAGCCGCAATATAATTTGAAAATGTGAGTTCTATAAAATCTCACCCTCAGTACAGTTGTCATGAACGGGGAAATTAGCTATAGAGACCAAAACTGTTTTTTGTACCAGGCTGTAAACATGTTTATTTCTGCTGTGAAGTTGGACTGACTCGTTCTGTAGCTAGCCTCAAGTAGCTGTTTGAGGAGCTGCAGATTTTGGCATTGTATTGGCTTCACTTCACATCCATGGAGGTTATGGAAGCAAAATCTCAAAACTGACCGAAAAAAGAAAATTATGTTTTTTTTTCTGTCGTGTCTGCCCTCAAGAGAAAGATACAAAAGATGTTTTCATGTGACTGGATGAGAGCAGGGTGTTATGAGCTCAATGACTCTTATTATCAGTCATTTTTATTTAATTAGCCCCAAATTTGCGTCAAAGGGTTTAGATCCTCGGTTTGGATAAGGAAGGAGGGATCCCTCTTCTAGGCATGACAGATACATGTAGCGTGTACAGAGTAGACAGAACAATAACAATGGTCAAACTTATTTCTGTTTCTCTCAGGTACCCATGTGATGGAGGGGTCTGGTAAGATGTTGGTCACCGCTGTCGGTGTGAACTCTCAGACTGGAATCATCTTCACGCTGCTTGGTGCTAGTGAGGAAGGTGAAGTTCATGATACTTATTTACTATTCACTGACAAGTTCTCTTCATAATTCACGGTTTAGGGCTTTAAGATGAGAACAAATTGAAATATGTAGATCACTGACACCAACTAACAGTAAAGGGAAACTTCTAAAAGTCTGTTCACATCTACAGGGAGTGGTAGTGACGTCTGTCACTCAGTCATCTCACAGAGCAGATACATTTCTTTTTAAACAACTGGACTGGAACTGACTGCATTTATATAGCTCCCTTTTCCAAATGCACTCACATACCAATAACAGAAAGCTACCATGCAAGTTAAGTGCAGTACCAAAAGCATGAATATTTATACGTATGACTAACTAATGGCTGTTTTTGCATGTTTTTCTTTTGCAGGAAAAAAAGATGAGAAAAGCAAGAAAGGTAAGCAGCCTTAGTCCTGTGAGTTGTTGTATATGACAGAGTGGATGTGAAGGTTTTATTCAGCAGCAGCATTTTCAGTTCATCTTTCCATCACAGAGCTGACCGGTTAATTCAAAGCTGTACTGTCACTGTCAAAGTGGTTCCAGGTTTCCTTCATGAACCAAACAACTGTTTGGTTCGTGAAGCTGCCTTTTTGTGCATGATTTATTTTTTGCATCTGTCATGTTGGTTGTATGTACAGTATATGTTGCTGTGAGCTGTGAAGGATGGAACATGTGAAGCAGTGCAGGAGTCAGCAGGCTGTTATTGATCACACAGTTGCAGCAGCTGTACTGCCATACATTCAAACGTTTTAGTGACATTTTGGCATGCTTCACCCCCACAGACTGCATGCTGCTATCTGTAGCTGCTAGCTGTGCTAGCTGTGTGTTGACATGTGTAGTTGCTGATTACAACTCCCTCACCTCACCCTATTCCTGGCATTGAGGAGAAACTTCAGTGGCCACAAATATGCAAAGTGCCAGTGTTTAGTTTGTCCGTTCTCGGCTACTGTAGAGTCATGGTGGACTGTATGTAAGACGTCCGTAGGTATAAAAGGCTTATTCTTACAAGGTAACAAAAACATGACGATTATTTTATATGATTATACACTAATGAAAACAGTTGTTATATCAGAATGTTATATTCCATTTCTGCTATATTCTGTGAATAGAGCCGACCTAAACGCACTGGACTAAATAATCCCACTCAGCTATACAGATTATATACAGATTACAAAATGAGCAGTTTATCAGACCCGTTTTAGTATTGCAACTGCTAAGAAAAAAGTTGGATATAAGATATAAGACAGATATAAATTTGGTCTTCAGCATTTATTGTATCACTACATTTCATTTTGATTATTTCGAGGTAAGAAGTTTCCCATTTACATTTTGAATATGAGGTCATTTTAACAAAATAGCCTATGTCTACTTGAAAATCTGCTTCAATATTTCTGGTTAACGGTGTACAGTTGTGCACAGCCCAGCTGAGCTACTGACTTCAACAAGAACTCTACGTCTACGTCCTCCTGTTATTGGGTGTTTGGACTCCAGAGTTCACCTTGACAAGTTCAAACTCTCAGGGACATGAGTTCAAACTTGGTGTAGAAGCAATGGATCTCGGCTAATAAGGGCCCAAATAGCTTAACTGATGTATAAAATATACGCAGACTCACTCACAACCATCTCACATGCAATATTAGCCCACAAAATGATGCTCTAAAGAATCTGATTAGTTTTGGTTCTCTGGAGGTGTGACTGTACGTTGACTTGGCTCTCAGATGAGAAAACATTTCATTAGGCAAGCTTTAAATTTGGTACCATACTTCATGACGAAATGTCATTCGGAGTGATTCCTTTTTAGATCTGTGAATCTCTACAACATGATTTGGTGCATGATCTTTTTTGCTGTTTCTGTCTAGTGTCTTGTAAGCCATGTACTGTAAAACATGCAACCAGGAGTCACTCAGTCAATAAAGAAAATATGTTGGTGGTTCTGATTAGACTGGTCAAAGACTTGCAGGAGATCAGGGGTCTGAGGTGGATCTTAAGTTCTCGTGTGAATCTCCAGTTCTCACGTTCTCATGTTTCTGGCAGGTCCTTCTGGTTCCTAGTGGTCCAGTGCAGTGCACGGGTACAGTGTATGTCTCTGTGGTCTGAGCAGCAGCAGCAGGTGCTCCTGACTCTGTTGATGGTGATTAGGACCAAGCAGATTATCTGCCTTAAGCTCGGCAGCTGCTTTCTTCTCCTGCCTGCTGCTGCTGCCTGCCTGTCCACTAATAACCTCATTACTGAGCTGGGATCAGCACGCTCACACACAGACACACACAAACACACACACACACACACACACGCACACACCTGCAGATACCCTCACTCTCTGTCACAGGGCTACCATGTCAGTTGACTCTGTCTGTAGTGCTGTTAATTGTTAGTGTGGTCTGATCTGGACGAACAGAGATACTGTAGTGTGACAGTTTGACAGTTAGTTATTTTGGAGGTCTGCTCTGACTCCACATGAAGTGAACAAACACAACACTATAAACCCTGACTGGGATTAGATAAACACCACCTACCTGTTGACACGCACCATCATGGCCCCGCCCTCCACTGGTCGTCCACTCACACACTGACCGTTCACTCTGTTGACACAGACTTTTAATAATGACCAGCAGTCATAATGCTGATGATTCGTCCTGATGATAAAATGTCGACTTAGTTATGTGATGACAAGTTGACAGTATGACCAACATACTGACATCATCACCCTTCATAGAAAAAAATGTACCAAATATTCATTACAGAAATCATCATTAGTATGAGTTAGGGTTGGCATCATATGTTTGGGTCACTCTGGTCTACAGTGGAAGTTGTGCTAGTTGTTTCCTGCACTTATATCTAAATAAAAGATTGAAAACACCCACCAAGTGTTTGGTTACAATTAGTTTTCATACATTTTTCAGGCATCGATCGAGTTACTGTTTCTTGTTTATTTCTAGCTGTTTAGCAATAAATGCATAACTGCAAACTGCAGTGCAAATGCAAACCTGTTTCTGTTTGGTATACAGAGGCTAGTCGCTTTTTATAAATACAGTCTTCAAGAGTCACTCCCTCACTAAATCTAGTGAGAAAGTCAGCAAGGTGGCAGCACTGGTCTCTCTGTCTCTGTGATTGATTTTGTGTGTATGATGCATGTGCGTGACATAGCACAGTGCTTGTGCCAGAGCCATGTAACAATGAAAATGATACACGCCTACAGTATATATATTCCAGGATGCATAAACTGAATAAATGTATGACATGACATTTTTTCTACTGTCCCAGACACCATATCCCATGTGTCATTTTTATTATCCCAGCATTACCATGGAAGATCCTTCCATTTCGAGCACTGATACAACGTCTTAATAAATTCAGTAATGTGCTTTTCCACAGAACAATCAGAACAAGAGTCATCTAACCTTTCTGCTGAAAACACTTCCTCTGTTCAAGGCTAATATTGTTCTCACTCACTGATTAATCCCAGCAGCTTCTACTTCACTGATTACTGATTTTTTTTTTTTTACCATCAATGAAACTTGACTCTTCCTGCAGATGTTTCACATTAAAAACCTTCCGGTGGCTCAACTTTCTCAAGTTGATTTCACTGATAGCAACTTAACAGTGGAAAACTTTTCTATTATTTAGTAGTGAGTCATGTGTTGCAGACCTGTATAAATAAAACCATCTTGACTGGACTTGAAGTGTCAGTAGCAGTTTGCATCCAACACTTGAATGTTTTACTGACTTCTTGTGCCCTCTGTAGGAAAAAACAAGGATGGAGCCAATGTGGAGATGCAGCCGCTCAACGAGGACGGAGAACCAGAAAAGAAGAAGAAAAACCTACCGAAGAAGGAGAAGTCTGTCCTCCAGGGGAAGCTCACCAAATTGGCTGTGCAGATCGGCAAAGCAGGTGCGAAAAGAGAATCAGATAAATGATGAAGAGAGTGTGAATATTAGATTAGATTCATCTTTATTGTCACTGAACAGAATGCAACAAAATTCAGTCTATTTTAAAGTATAGTTATTTTCTGAGGCCTGCCAGTGTTTACTTTACTGTTTACAATCCAAATGGCAAAGAGCTAAATATGAGAACAAAGATTGGCTGTGTATTCATTTTGGCATTTTACATGTGACCTCATAACTTAGTCACCCATATCATTTGTCTATACACATGAAGCGCAAACTTTTTTCCACATTTTAAACTTTCCAATACAAATCACAACTGTCAGAAAACTACAACACAGCATCATAACTACTACTTACTGTCTGTAAGTATGATCAAAAAGTGACATTTCAATGTCTTCGTTCTCTTTCATCCATACATCAATAACTCTCAGTGCTATGTTTTAGGTTAACTTGTAGAGTGATTCCTAAAACGGGGCTGATGCACTTGATAAATACTAAATATAATGATAAATAGCTGATCTAAACTCTCTGTCTGTCTGTCTGTCTGTCTGTCTGTGTATTCAGGTCTGTTCATGTCGACCCTCACCGTCATCATCCTCATCACTCGCTTCCTGATCGATACCTTCTTGATTCAGGAGGTTCCCTGGACCAAAGAGTGTGTTCCCATTTACGTGCAGTTCTTGGTCAAGTTCTTCATCATCGGTGTGACAGTGCTGGTGGTGGCCGTGCCTGAAGGTCTCCCTCTGGCAGTCACCATCTCGCTGGCATATTCAGTCAAGGTTTGTTGGTGTACAGAATTATACAGCGTTGCAGCCTGAACACATGCAGTCAGATCATGTTCTTCCATATGATTTTATAATTTCCTAGTAATTAGTTTAGTGTAATTCTTCTTCCTCTGTGGGTGTACAGTTTTTATAGTAATAAAGCAGTGAGTGACCCCCTAGAAAAGTACTAATGGGCCCATTTGATGCCCTCCAGATGATCCTGGATCAAACACTGTTCATCCTGTAAATGTCTCCAGTGAATTGAGAATAAAGCTCAGACTCAGGTAACACTGTTTTCCTCCTATTTCAGAAAATGATGAAAGACAACAATCTTGTTCGCCACCTGGATGCCTGTGAGACGATGGGCAATGCCACGGCCATATGCTCCGACAAGACAGGCACCCTTACTATGAACCGAATGACAGTGGTGCAGGCCTACATCGCAGGGCGCTATTACAAAAAGGTGCCGGAGCCGGACCTGATTCCTGCCAAGATCCTGGAGCTGCTCATCATGGGCATCGGGGTCAACTGCGCCTACACCACCAAGATTATGGTGAGCTGTAAAAGTAGCTGTCCATTCAGGAAGCTCTGTGAGTTAAGCATTTGGCCTAGAGAGCAGGTTGGTTTGGAGAAATGCCACAGCAGCTCAGGACTCATCTGATCACTGTCTCCTGAATCCACTGCACAGATCAGAGCATAAACAGCTACAAGAGCTAAAAAGTACCACCAAGTACGTTGCATCAGACTCCTTTCAGTCAGTCTGCATAAACTGATTCATTGTTTAGTATAACAGTGATTCCTAGCCAGAGATTTGGGATCTAATGAATAAAACCTAATAGATCTGAGGGATCATGAGATGATTAACGTTATAGACAAAAACAAAATATTACTGTGAGACAAAATTTAGTTTTTCTTTTGTTTTTAACCTTTTATGAAATCTTTTTGATTGATCTGCCCTGGGTCACAAGCTGAAAAGGCAGGAAACCAGTGGTCTATAAAATGTCAGAGGACATGGAAGGAAAATATTCAGAAAAGCCGAACGGGATGTGATGAAACGACTTGTTTTGTCTAAATAACAGTCCAAAAACTCAAAGAGTCAGTTCACTGTCACACTGCCACTTGACTAATTGATTAATTGACTAATTGTTTCAGCTCTACTTCAAAGTAACCTTAGGAGGCGTTCAGAATGAAAACAACCCTGCACAATGTCTATGCTAGTGTGGTCGTGTTGTTTCAGGTAAGAGGATGTCCAGTTTGAGTAACATATCCAAGTTAGTCTAAATGCTGATCAGACACCAAAGCAGTGCACAAAGGTTTATAATATTATGTGACAGGTTATAGTGACAATGATTTTGTCTTACCTCTTCCTAAACACAATCTTTACCACACTCTGATAAATGTTTTGTTATATATAAATATATACGATTAATTAATCAACAAAACTGAACTTAACAGATTTTTTTCTGTGCACAAGTCTGTGCACAGCTTGTTCAACATTAACATGGAACATTAAAAGCCTAATTAGCAATCAATAAATCTTCTACATTTCACACACAAACGAACCTAAGTATGCTTGACTCTGAACAAGCAGGCAGAAAGCTCTTGGTAACTGTAACAGTAACAGTGCTGCTGCAGCTGTGTTTAATTCCCACATCATGTAAAGAAGCAGATTTGTCATTAAAACATAAACTCATGCTGTGATTTAATGTCTTCTCTGCTGTCTCCTGTAGCCTCCAGAGAAGGAGGGTGGGCTGCCTCGTCAGGTGGGAAACAAGACTGAATGTGCCTTACTGGGATTCTCCCTCGACCTGCGCCGAGACTACCAGACCATCCGCAACGAAATCCCAGAAGAGAAACTGTTCAAGGTCTACACCTTCAACTCTGTGAGGAAGTCCATGAGCACCGTGCTAAAGAACCATGATGGCAGCTACCAAATGTTCAGCAAGGGGGCCTCTGAGATTCTTCTCAGGAAGTAGGTTTACTGCTGCTGCTGCTGCTCACACAGTTCTGCACTAAGTTAGATCATGATCACATGACTCTTTCCTGTGGGTCCAGGTGCTGTAAAATCCTTTTGGACAGCGGGGAGGCCAAAGTCTTCAAACCGCGGGACAGAGACGACCTGGTCAAGAAGGTGATTGAGCCAATGGCATCAGAGGGGCTAAGGACCATCTGCCTCGCCTACAGAGAATTCCCCGCCGCTGACGGAGAGCCTGACTGGGACGACGAGGCCAACATCCTGACCGGCCTCACCTGCATTTCCGTGGTCGGCATTGAGGACCCTGTACGACCTGAGGTACGTCAGCTCTGGATTTACCCAAAACACCATGGCTCGTTCTTATTTCTGACCTAAAAACACATGGACTGTATTTTAAGTGTCTCTGAGTCAAATCTGAAATCAGTCTGACTCCTATCTGTGCTGGTATTTAGGAGACTTCCAGACAGTTTAAGAATGAATTCTGGGATGATAGAGAAGTTTATCATTATAAAGGAAATTCTTACCTTCCTGCGTCATGGAAACATTTACTGCAGGCCCCTATAATTTTAATTGTTAGATGTTCAAATTCAAAAAAACTGAGATGGCACTGGCACAAGCTCTACACTACCTACGCATGCTTAGTGTTGTCAGAAGTATTGATACTTTTTCAATACCATGTGTTTAAAACAATTAAACAACACAGAGTGAGAGCGACGTTAGCTGGCATTACATTGAAGATGCATACAGTATTTATTTTACAAACTCAGACCAGATAAAATAACAGTAAACACACCTGGTTAGTGCCAATGTCAATGTCATTCGGTACCACGTTGGTTACGCCTTTTACAACAAGCCTTCCATATGTGGCTCACCTGCTGCTGTGAAAAAAGGTGAAAGAGGCGTCCTAACTTTTAAGGAAGAGATGTTTTACGAATGCTTGATGACAGTGAGCATGCTGAAAGAAATGACAAAATGTAATATTTTTTGACTCCCCTAGTGTGGGATGTAGAGAGGCCACATGCTCCTCTAAACCTCAAAGCAACTGCGATGAATAAGTCACAAGGCAAGGAAAGTTTATTGATCACTCGTTTTTGTATCGAACTGCTCAGATAACGTACAGAGTCTTCCATCATCCGTCACCTCAGAGTGAAGTTAATCTGGTCTAAGAAACTGGAGCCCACACACGGTCTGTGACATCAGTGCTGCATGCACAGGATTGTACTGTAATGTTTACTTACAGCCTATTGAAAATGGCTCATTGGTAAATAATATGATGAGCTGTAAGCTCTTTATTTTGGCGTCATATTTTGGCATATGTGTCCTTACATACAGATGTCTGTAGGGTTTAAACCACACACACACACCTCACACAGGACCAACAATTCTTTGTTCTTAAACAGCTATAACAAGTGTGTGAAGCTGCTGTCTGACAGTCATCATATTTATTTCATCAGTGTTCTGTCACTTGTCTCAACACTGTGTCACTGTTTCCTCTGATGTTCTCCTCAGGTACCAGAAGCCATCAGAAAGTGCCAGCGGGCTGGAATCACTGTCCGCATGGTGACCGGAGACAACATCAATACTGCTCGGGCCATCGCCACCAAATGTGGCATCCTGCAACCTGGAGACGACTTCCTGTGTATGGAGGGGAAAGAATTCAACCGACGGATCCGCAACGAGCTGGGAGAGGTCAGACAAACACAGAATGAGACCTAAAGTCCTAAAATTGACCTTTTGTCAATCTAATTCTCTCTAATGTTTTCATATTTCGGCTGTAATACACACTTTTTTTGACACACTGCTCATGAACTGATTTATGTTTTGCTGCTAAAACAATATTTATGTCTTCTCACTTTCTCTGCAGATTGAACAGGAGCGCATTGATAAAATTTGGCCAAAGCTGAGAGTCCTCGCCAGATCGTCTCCAACAGACAAACACACTCTGGTCAAAGGTTAGACGCACTTAAGCTTGGTCAAACAGGGTGGGTGGAGACAGGCAGAGAGATGTAGAGGTTAGACAGATGGGGGATTAAGAGAGGTAAGACAAAGGCAAATTTATTTATGCAACACAATTTACACATAAAGTGCTTTACAGACAGTGCTTTAGGTCCTCATTTGGTCAATAAGTTTCTTTCAGCTGTGTGTCTGTGTGTCGTCATCTCAGGTATCATTGACAGCACCGTGCTGGAGCAGAGGCAGGTTGTAGCGGTAACTGGAGACGGAACAAACGACGGTCCTGCCCTCAAGAAAGCAGATGTTGGCTTTGCCATGGTAATGACTGTGGCCACTGTCATCAAACTAGTTAACTTTGTAACATTTCGATGTTCACATCATGTGCTTCAGTCATCAGCATCTTTCACATGTAGACTGACAGCAGACCCACTGTGGATCAGCCCTGGTCTAAGCTAAGGCTCACGTGTAAGGTAACCTACCTGCTGTGTTCTGCAGGGCATCGCGGGGACGGATGTGGCGAAGGAGGCGTCTGACATCATCCTGACAGACGATAACTTCAGCAGCATCGTGAAGGCCGTCATGTGGGGCAGAAACGTCTACGACAGCATCTCAAAGTTCCTGCAGTTCCAGCTCACTGTCAACGTGGTCGCCGTCATTGTGGCCTTCACCGGAGCCTGCATCACCCAGGTCAGAGCCGCCTGACACTTTTGCTGAACATCTAACAGTGGTGACTGAACACCAGACTTTATTATCACAGGAACAGTTAAGACTAGCAGCATTTAGATTTGGAAAAATGTGGTGTGACTTATTTCCATGCACCAGTCAGAATAAAAACGTAATGACATTCGTGTATTTGCTCATGACACATTCTGGTCATTCTGATCATAACGTGTCCATTCAATCCTGATACAGCAGTTCAGTTTTTGAGTGTTAAACTCTAATAATACAGAACTTTAACTTTGATTGTTGCTAATTTAGTCATGAAGAAATTCATGAGAAATCATTTCTAGAGGCTTTGAGGTTTCCATTACAGTAAAAAGCCAGTGTTCTCTGGAGATGAATGAATAGATGCTAATAAATGGACTGCATTTATGAAACCCCTCACTGATGCACTCACACAGACACACAACAATGGTGGCTGACCTACCATCTAAGTTTCTGGCCTGTCCTTTGGAAACTATAATGATACGACTTCTACCAGTGTGTCAGAGGGCTCTATTTACTGAATACAGAAAATAATGCATGACTATGTTTTCATTAGTGTACAATCACCTGAAAAGGAGAATGGTTATGTTTTTGTTACCTTAGAATGAGCCTTTTATATTTACAGACGCCGTGGGTCCTCCAGTGTGTTGAACCACCATGTTTCTACAGAAGCCCAGAACATAAACTAAACACTGGCTCGAGATATGACCTTTAGTGTTTTCGAAAAAAACCTTCGTAGTTTCTCCTTCACCTTAGGAAGCAGAGGGTGAGGCGATGGGGTTGTAATCAGTAACTACACTGCTAGATGCCACTAAATCCTGCACACGGATCCTTTAAACAAGAAAATGTCTTTTATGTCATAAATCTCTTTTTCAAGATCATCCTGACAGCAGTTACTCTGAGATGAAGACAAACAAATGACAGATAAAATACATGACAACTAAACAAAGTCATCTACAATAATTTATGAAACAAACATTCTGTAAATGTGTGTGTGTGTCTTTCCAGGACTCTCCTCTGAAAGCTGTACAGATGTTGTGGGTCAACCTTATTATGGACACTTTCGCTTCGCTTGCTCTCGCCACCGAGCCGCCGACTGAGGCTCTGCTGCTCAGGAACCCGTACGGCCGCAAGAAGCCGCTCATTTCCCGCACCATGATGAAAAACATCCTGGGACACGGCGTCTACCAGCTGACCACAATCTTCACCCTGCTCTTCTATGGTCAGTGAACGCATCACAGGTCCCTGGTCTGAAACAGACTCACTGTATGTCTCTATTTGTGCTGTACAGAAGACAAACTGCACAGAAAGTGTGATTCCATTCAACACAATGAAGCAGAGAACCTTTTTATTATTACATGAGATCCAGTTTGTGCTCATTCTAAGTCAAAGAGAGAAAGCTGAGGAGACTTCACAGCGAAGACTGTCCCCTCAGTTACTAACCTGGATAGAGGAACCACAGCAGACTCCTGCTGGAGTACCTCAGCCTATAAATCTTAGGAGGCTGTATATACTGTGCATAGATCTGTATATGCATATACTGCACATAAACACCTACTATATGTATATGAAGTAACTCATTTCATATTATCCATTTAATATTTGTTCTGTACTCCGTGCTCTACATGTGTCTTGTTTACAATTTACAGAAATCAAACTGTGTGTAGACACTGTATGATAATACATTTCTTATAAAAATAAAGAAATAATCAGTAAGAAAGAAGAAACTCAAATAAATTAACATCCCATTAGGTGTATCACCACAATGTAGGCATTATTATTTTAGAAAATGTGACATAAATTAATATTTCTGTTTTAATTTGCTTCTGTATTTAACTTTGCCTTAATATGCCCTATTTATTTACTTGCCCGTTTAATTTACCATTTTACCTAATTTATTTATTTTTGAATTCATGCATGTATTTATTTATTTGTGTTTTCTTTTACGTTTGTAAAATGTGTTATAGGCCAACTTTTCACCTGTTAGAGGTGTCATCAGAGTGCATAGATTCACAATACATGCCTAAACAAATGGGAGAGAAATGCAGAGGAAAATAAAACAGAACTGAATACATTGATTAATTAGAAAGTTCATTCCTAAATAAAATGGAATATTTAATGGGAAAGTAAATAAACAGGATAGAATTAATACAAAGATAAATCAACACAGAAGCAAATTAAAAACATTCAATCAATTTATGTCACATTTTATAAATGAATAAATGCTTATGTTTATTTTTAATACTATTTTTAGTGCAATACATTTGAGTCATTTATTTTTTATTTAGGCAGTTTTGGTCCTTCATAGTCAGATGTATTTTGTGTATCTTGCTGGACACTGTTCTTGAAATTGTGTAAATGTATGGAGTCATATTTTTTGTATGTGTAAATTTGGCATGAAGCTGTTCCATGAAGGGGAATTTAATGAGTTTTCTGCAAAGATGAAGGGGCAAAAACTCCCAAAAATTCCCCTTTAAAATCCCTTCTCATAAAAAAAAAAAACATCAAAAATATCTTAATTTGTCACAATGCATTTATTAATCCTTGATTATTCTCCTAATAATCCCATTTAAATCTAAACATTTAAGTGTGAATGACTGGAATTTTGATGCAAAACATGGAGAGATTGACTTGATTTGTACACCTGACCCTCCCTCTCACAGGTGAGAACATATTTGACATCGATAGTGGCAGGAACACGCCCCTCCACGCCCCGCCCTCTGAGCACTACACCATCGTGTTCAACACATTTGTCCTGATGCAGATCTTCAATGAGTTCAATGCCCGCAAGATTCACGGCGAGAGGAACGTCTTTGAGGGGGTATTCAACAACATCATCTTCTGCTCCATCGTCCTGGGAACCTTCGTCATACAGGTAACCTGTAAGAGGCGAGGCGATGATCACACCTGGTCAGGGTCACAGTGTAAAGTGATAAAAGATGTGTGATGTCGTCTCTCTTTCCTCCTGTAGATCATCATTGTGCAGTTTGGTGGTAAACCGTTCAGCTGTGTGAGTCTTACCATCGAGCAGTGGCTGTGGTGTATCTTCCTGGGCCTCGGTAGCCTCCTGTGGGGACAGGTGAGACACTTTTTTTATACTGATAGCAGATAGTAGACAGGAAATGAGGGGAGAAAGAGGAGGGATGACATGCAACAAAGGTCTAATTACTTTTAACCTGGCGCGGGGAATAATGCGACTTGCTTCTCTCTGCAGGTGAACATCATTAGAAAATAAAACCTGTCTATAAACCATCAGGTGGTCTCAGTAACATCTTCAGGCGACAGGAGTGTTGAGAAACAGGAAGTGCTGCTGTTGTGTCTGACAGGGGTGTAATATTTGTGTCTGTCTCTCTCTCAGCTGGTGTCCAGTGTGCCCACTAGCTGGCTGAAGTTCCTGAAGACAGCGGGTCACGGCACACAGCAGGAGGAGATCCCTGAGGACGAGCTGGAGGAGATGAAGGACCTGGATGAGATCGACCATGCTGAGATGGAGCTGAGAAGGGGCCATGTGCTCTGGTGCCGCGGCCTCAACCGCATCCAGACACAGGTATGGTTTCACCTTTTAAACGGTGTCCATTCTGACCTCTAAGTTATTTTAACTTTGCATTGAAGACATTCGGGAAAGGTGACACTGACAAAACAACTTGTGTATCGAGACAAGCAGCGTGAGCCTCCTGGAGCTTTGCGCATATATTCCAGTTTTACATAAATCATTTCAAATAGTTCTTTCTGAGACCAGACAGAAGTAAACAGGGAGTTTAAAAAAGTAATCCCCCGGATTAACTACTGCAGCTATTTGCAGAGGGATCTACTTCTAACCAAACAGCTGGCTGTTCATCTGCACACAGTGGTTTGTTTCCATCTGTAAGGCTGCAGATTCAGCTTGTGGTCAAGCTACAGAATTGGTAGAAGATGAGGAGCTGAATCAACCAAAGAAAAAAAAAAGCCAGCAGAGGCTCAGTTCCTTCAATCGCTGCTCTCCACAGATGACTGAAACCAGATTCACATTATTGTGTAGGTGGCATGTTGTGACAGTGATGTCAGATTTGTAGAAATGTGATCTGTGTCGCTGACTGAGCTGCACTTTAAGTTAGAGTGTAAATTAATAAGTTAATCAGTATTTCTACAACACAAACAAACAGACAACAACATTCAAGAGTGGAATAGTTTTAATGCGTGTAATGTAAAGCAAGTGTGTGCAGCTAAAAACTAAGGGCAGATTTCTCAAATTTAGTGTTTGCATGCGGGACTTTGAGTGGAGCTAGATAATGATAGTCGGGCCAGTTTAATAAGGACGTGATTTATCTATTTTTCTATGAAGTGCTTTATAAATAAATAGAAACCAATGTCTTACATCTTGCTGTTGGAGACCAACCTTTTCATACGATATATAATGATGAGAAGAATAACTGTCACCGGTAATAGTGATAAATTGAATGTGGAGGCAGAGGCAGTTATCCGCTTTCAGTTCTCCACTCTGTACTGAACACACACAGAGGAAGGAAATTAACTCTGCATCTGTACAAATATCCACTTTTTTTTGTCATAGCTTGCGTCAATATGAAACTTGAACGTAACTTTTTGATCCAGCCAGATGCCAAGATATTTATATTCTACTACAACCTGAAAACGTTTGTTGGATAAACTAATAGCCTTCACGTATGTATGTATCTGTATATTCACACAGACAGAGCAACAAATAGTGAGAAGCCAGCATAGCGTGAAGATAATTATCATTTGTCATTAGATTAGCTACAGCACAAGAGCCTTATTAGTCTTCTGTAATGTGAATATGCGCATGAGGAGAACTTTTCAGTTTCAGATCTCTAAAAGACCAAACATTCAGCTCTACATACATTCAGCAGCACCACAACCAAAATCTCACAGGATGTTTTTGTAATGTGTTTAACTTTGCTGGAGTACAATATATAAGTAATAAATGTTTGTTGTTGCTGTAGATGATTCCAGTGCAGTTGACTACATTAACTAATCCAGGAGGCTCATTTCTGTTTACTTTAGTTTGGAATCAGAGGCAAATGTCTTCAGTTATTTCTGAAAAACTGACTTTTATATGGAAATCTTTAGGATACATCTGCCGTTTGCTCTAATATATATGATTTAGAGTCAGAATGGACACCGTTGAGAATAAAACCTACATCCTTAACATCCTTCTGGTGCCTCCATTAAAGTCTGAGCTGATTGTTTTCCTTCTTCTTTCAGATTCGTGTTGTGAACGCCTTCAGAGACAGTGTGTCTCCCTACGAAGGTCTGGAGACACCCGAGTCACGCAGTTCCATCCACAATTTCATGACCCACCCTGAGTTCCGCATCGAGGACTCGGAGACTCAGATACCACTGATCGATGAGGTGGAGGGCGAGGACGACGCCCCCACCAAACGCAACTCCATCGTCCTCCCACCGCCTCTGAGTGGACTGTCCCATATGTCACCTCTCCCGTCCTCACCCAACCAGAACAACAACGCCATGGCCCGCATCGTCCCTCTGCATAACGCATCCAGACCCGGTCTGATCCCGCCCAACTCAGCAGGGCTGCCGCCGTGTCCGGGGAGCCCCCTGCACAGCCTGGAGACCTCACTCTGAACTGGAGCCCCACCCCCCAACCTGACCACTTCCTGTTATGATGGTCTGTTCGTACTGTGTTTGTTACAGTGAGAGTTGTGGTTCTTCTGGGAGCCAAGGAATGGAAAAAAACAAACTCTGACTGGTTCTCCTCAGGAGTTCACCTGTTGGTTTTTAGTATCCAGGGAGCAGAAATGTTTCCAGGTGTTTGTGGTTGTGTACAGAGTGGCAGCAGCGGTGGCGGCTGCAGCAGGTTCACACAGACTGATGTTTCTTTCTTTACTTTAATAGACATGAACTCTGCAATTGTTGTTTAGGAGAAGAGTGTTTGTGAGGTGATTGATCAATAATCAGTTTCTGATCTGTAAATATTCATGTTGATGTTCAGATGTAGTCAGGGCTTGTTTTAATCTGTGTCTGTCTGTCAGCAGACAAGCTGACTTGAGTTGGCGGTGACGAGTTCAGGTTAGTTTTGTGTCAAGGTTTAACTTTGTGACTGAAATGTTTAGAGTGGGTCAGTTTTAATGATGGGGAGGTGGAGGGGGTGTTTATTTGTGTGTTTGTAGAAGGTGTAAAACCGAAAATTATTAAAAGTGGAAAAACAACTTACAGAGCAGGATGTTTGTGACGTTGATCCGACAGAAGAAGGTTTGATAGACATGTGTAAAATAACTTTAAAGTCATCTTCACCTCCAGAAGATTAACAACAAGTCAAACTGTGTCTCTTTACACTCCAGCTGTTTCCATGAAGAGCCTGTTGTGACCTTCATGATGAATTTACATCATAAATCTTTCCACTTTATTCAGTGCATCATCTGAAGCAGTGTCACTGCATGACACAAATAGACTGAGTCTAAAATCATTCACATCATAATACTGAATATCCAGTAACCTGTACACTGGACTATTATTATTACATAGTCCACCACAAAATGTAGTGAAAAATCATATGTTTCTAATTGAGAGGGAAACACTACAGTGATGGTGATGCAACCTCTAATATTGCTTTTTAGGTACATCCTCAGGCATTACTAAACCTACAATACAGAAATATTCATTAAATATTACACACATTATCACATAAAATCATATTATAATGATGGAAGTCCTTATTTTATTTCACAAATGTGTGTTCAAATGTTCAGACACAAATGTTCAGCTCTCAGTTGTGGCCTAAACTAAACAAGAGACTTGTGATTCAACAGATCAGAGCTGACCGCCATCTTTGAACAGACGTGGAAAGACAAATTCAGGCAGGTGCTGGATGAAAGGAACACAAAAACATATCCAAGATTTTGAGACATAAGTTGGAATATTTTGAGAAAATGCAATGTTATGAAAATAAAGTCATAGTTTTGAGGGTCAGCTTTCTAAGAGTAGTTTAAATCGTTTTACAGGAAAGGATATTTTCAGATTGTAATTTCATGATTAAAAACTTAAAATAAATAAATAATTAAAATTTTATAAAATAAATAAAGTTGGTTTCCAAAGAAAGAAATCATAGTATTACAAGAAAAATAAGATGTCATATTTTCAGTATATGATAT
Organism: Sciaenops ocellatus; assembly: GCA_033000465.1. Classification (NCBI taxonomy): domain Eukaryota; kingdom Metazoa; phylum Chordata; class Actinopteri; family Sciaenidae; genus Sciaenops; species Sciaenops ocellatus. Next base: position 23,065,945 of record CP136871.1, on the reverse strand, counting down.
CTTTAAGATTGTAATTTTACAGGAAAAGTTATCAAAGTATGAAATATATTATGAATATATTTTCAGAATAAAAATAACTATTAAAAGAAGCATTTAAACACACAGTTATACATGTAAAAAAATATTTTAGGAATATCATTGTCAGTTTTTGACAAAAGTGATTTTTCAGAGTCAAAGTTACAACCCACAAAGAAAAGGTCAAGAAGAAGGTGAAAATTGAGTCAGACTTTTACAAGAAAAAAACAATTGTTATAACCTATATTATTATTTTTTTATTTATTTTTTTAATATTTCAAATCACCAAGTAAAATGGCACATTGATGCGAAGGGCTGGAGACACAGAGCTTAATAAAAGAACGGGAAAACAGTATGTACAGTGTGTATGTACCAGTATGAAAATTAAACAATTCAAACAACCTGTGGTTGATCGTGCACAGATTTTTGGTGGAATATGACTTTAACTGGGTGGTTTTCAGTCTGAATGAGGCTGAACCGTTGTCTGGTCCAGTTTTGGGGTCTGGAATTTCCTCCTGATGGCAGAAAGTGAACACACCTGTACTGTACCTGTGCTGTTGGTTTGTACTCACAGATGATGAAGGATTGGAGGATGCAGAGTGAAATTTAGTAAAGCTGCCCGAAGTAACAACAGCTTCCCCTGGTGGAGAATTTGCAGAACCTGACTTCCTGTTTCACACAGGAGGCTGCCCAGCACAACCAGGCTGAAAGAGTCAACCAGTGGTGGTCTCCCTGTGTAACGGTGAGGTGCTCTCCGACCTGTCTGACAGACAGTACGTGTTCATACACACCACCACCACACCATACTGGCATGTTCCAAATGTGTTAAACTGTCGATTATATAATCGATTATATAATCTAATAGTCAATATTCTTTCTGCAGTTGTATTGTCAGTGTTTAAATTGGTTTGGTCAAGCTTGAATTACTTTAAAGGTCCAGTGTGTCAGATTTAGAGGCATCTATTTACAGAATATGGCAGAAATTGTACATAATATTCATTACTATGTTTTCATTACTGTGTTATCACCTGAAAAAAAGAATCATGTTTTTGTTGCCTTAGAATGGTCCGCCAAGTTGCCAAGAGAAGGGGAGACAAACATCAGCAAATGTCACTGTCACATGGCACAAAATCCTACACACTAGATCTTTAACATATCTATAAATAGAAAAATAAAAATATAAATTAATTTTAACTATAAAAATATAAAAATAATGCAGTTGCTGAGGGAGGAGGGAGGGATGGCCCTACTATGTTTGAGGGATTATTATGTAGCAGCACAGTTAAGACCTTTGATTCTTTCTGATTTAAGTGCCACAAAGAGGATTTTGGGATTTGATATTGTCTTTCATTCTACTTGGGGAATATATCAAGTGATCTAGATAATAGGGACAAATATTTATTAAAAATTCTTATGGCAGCAAGTAAAAAGGCAATAACTAGATGCTGGCTTCTTAGAGAACCTCCCACCTTGAACCAATGGAAAAATATAATAAATAAAATAAAATTACAATATTAAAATATACAGTGTGGAACACATACCATTTAGTTTGAGATTACAGAAGGAAAAGGGAAAAGAATACTGGGCTAAATGGGTTACATATTTAGCTGATGCAGAGTGTGACAGCTGAAATTGTAGTAAAGACAATTGTGAATGAAAGTGTATCATCCTGTGACTAATATTCCTAGGTGTATTATTCAGTGTGACTGAATGACCTCATGTTTGTGTTATGAAACGAAAAAAATAAAGTTAAATTTTTTATTTTAAATATCAAGATCACGAAATACCCAAATAATCCAACAATACTGTTCTCAGTATTCTGTAGAAATGTTTAATCACTGTTCCTTTTTGTACTCATATTACTTCCTTCCTTCTTCCTCTGTACAGTGTAACGCTTCATGAATATCTCTAATGATTAATTTACTTCGTTTGTTAAACTTTAGAGGAAATGGACTAAACTGGACTGAAATGGACTGAACTAAATACAGCCTTTATGACTACAAATCAGTGAGATGTTACTATAATGGAATTATAGATTCCTTTATTTGTGGTTTGGTTATTGTTATTTTATATATTATGTGTTCTCCGACAACGCAAACGGTAATTTTAAATTAAAACTTTAAATCCGGATTAAAAAGGAGCATCATTGGTTTCAAACAAAAAAAACAAAACCGGAAGCAGTTTTCCCTCAATGGACTACAGTCCCCGAAAGTCTGCTCACGCCTCCGTCAAACGCTTCCAACCAATGGCTGAGTGCGTCTGAGTCACGTGAGAAGCAGCGCAGGAGATTTGAATTGTTTGTGTGGTTATATTTTCTGTCGTCGCAGTTTGAATGCGGAGCGGAAAAGAAAATTATAGCATTTTCAGAGGAACTGGAGGTTTGTAGTTTTTACTTTAAAGAGTGACTCTGTGGAAGCCCCGCGAGCCGCTTAATGAACCAAACGTCACGTTTAAAGCTCATTAACGTTTGATTTAAGCTAGCTGGTGACCTAACGGACTAGCAGGCTAACGATAAAGTTAGCATGTGGATCAAAGGTCATGTTTAAAGTCGCTCTCTGTGCTGTTTGTCAGACTCTTCGTGTAAAATATTGTCGTTATAGTTTAATGTCAGAGCTGAATGTAACGCTGCAGGTCTGATTCCCACAGAGACGAACCAGCGGCGGGATGGACTGTCGAGCTAACAGCGGTAGGTCAACACTCACTGACCCCGAGTCAGCGTTTATACAAAGTTAACGCCATGTGTTTGATTATCGATGTTTGTGTTTGTGTGGACAGATCTGTTATTTCTGCCCGATGAGAAGTTTGACTTCGACGTTTCTCTGTCACCTGCCAGGTAGGAAACACACGACGGTTTCTAGTACATCCAGAAACACCAGTCCTCAAACTGATACCGACTTTTTCATACCGAAAGCTGCCAGCGTGCTGTCATGTAGGGTTTATAATCCGTCATTTCCACTGCCACCAAAAGCTTAACTTCCACAGAGAATGGGGGGGACATGTCTGCCTCCATTTTCAAAGTCCTCTCTTGTCCAGCTGCCAAAATCAAAATTCATTCAGCCTTACTGTCACTATACAACACAAGACAACACAATGATGTGCAGTTGCAGCCACCTCTCCTATATAAACAGATACTGAAGTATTTGAATGGAATAAAACGGGCAATATAAAAACTAAGATTGGTGGGACTGAGAGTAGTGACATGCATGATATGGTAACGTATGTTAAGTGTACATAAACAATAGTTCCATGTAGACACACAGATATAGTACAAGGTGTCAGGTATGACATGGTGAGCTGGCCCCAAACAGATGATCTGTGGTGTACTATGCAGTCACGTGCAGTTGGGCTTATCCATAGAAATAGGTTGGTTTCAAAGAACAAGGTAAAGGAGTGAAAATATTCTTAATAAAAGATATAGACTTTAATGATCCCACACCGGGGAAATTCACTTGTCACAGCAGGTCACATACACAAAGTTTATAAGAAATTACTCATAAATAAGAAATATATGGAAAAAAATCTAGGAGGTACTCAAAATAGAAAAAATAAATAAAATACGAAGTTATATACACTATATACACCTTTTCAAGTATACAGATATACATGTTGAATCATTTGCATCATGCACATATATAACAATAAATATAATTAGCACAGTAACTGAGTACTATTGAGTTTAACAGTGCTACATGAAGTCATGCTGGTGTTAAAGAGTCTGACAGGACCTGTGGTAGTTCTCCTTACATGGTGGGAGTAGCAGTCTGTTTCTGAAGGAGCTGCTTAAGACCTCCACAGTCTCATGCAGGAGGTGAGAGGAGTTGTTAATGATGGATGTCAGCTTTGCTAACATCCTCCTCTCCCCCACTTCCTCTATGGAGTTTAGTGGACGGTACAGGACAGAGTTGGCCCTCTTGACCAGTTTGTTGAGTCTTTTCCCGTCTCTCTCCGTGCTTCCCTCTCCACAGCAGACGACTGCAATGAATAATACAGATGCCACCACAGTGTCATAGAAAAATACACTTTTTGTTTTTTAACTTAATCAGCAGATTATATCTTCAAAGGTATTTTTTGTGATCTGATCGAGATCTGTTGGCCAAGAATAATAAAACGTTTGTTTGGCGACAAACCAAATCTAAAATTTCCAGATGGTTTTGCACCACTCTGCCCCTCTTCTTCACTCTGCTACCTAAAACAGACTGGGCTGTGAAAATACTGGATTTAAAGTTGGATTCTGCAAAAATTTTATCACTTCAAACAAACAGTAGACATCTTTCAAGTAACGAAAATACGTTTTGATGAAAATGTAGGTAGATAGCATATGTATGTTATGCAAATATTGTGTTTTCCTCAGTTGCTTAGCAACAGGTCTTATCTTCTGCTAGACACCACTCTCCCACAATGTAGTGCGCAAAGAAAATGAAGGAGCTGCGTACAGCTGGAAAAACTTTTATATTTCAGATGGTGTTGAGGCCGCTCCAGAGTGATCTTGGAACACCAAGTGTTAAATTTCTGGTTAAACATTTTGTCTGTGGGTTTAACTGTTATTTAACATTTAAAGCCAGAATCAGTAAATAAATAATAGATGTAGCCTGCACCAGATGTATTCTTTCAGGTAGGTTACCATCACGATGCACAGCAGTTTGTTGGTTTCAACAGCCAATGGTGACATCTGGTGGTGAAATACTGGTATTACAATCAATGCTTGTCTTATCAGTTATTAAAAAACATGTTATTAATTCATTTTTACATATTAAAACTGAAAGAATTAAGAACTATAAAGAATGAGCTCAGTCAGTTTTGGCTGTTTTTCATCCTTCTAACATCACTGCTGTGAGCTGTTCGTGTTCCTCTCGTCTGTCATGTCAGTGACGTCTCCCTCTGCTCTGCAGCTCCAAAGGTGATGAAGATGAAGATGAGGTGTTTGTGGGTCCGGTCACCCATAAGGAGAGATGTGTCTCTGTTCACGTGGTATCTCATCTTGAGGACAGCGGTGGTGGCGTGCGGGTGAGCTGGAGTCCACTGACTGGAGATCAGCTAGAGGCCGTGTGTCAGGAAGCCCACAAACTAGCCGATCAGCTACAGAGTAGTGAACTGAGCCGGCCACCCAGTGAGGACGATAAGCCCACCAACATGACTGCAGACACCACAACTGACAGGGAGGAGTTCGTCCAGGACGCTGAGGCCAAACTAGGTGTGCTCGGTCAGGCCAATGTGCTCAGCCCCATCAAACGCCAAACCTTCTGTGTGCAGGACAGTCCCATGAAACAGCTGCCACCCGCCATCCAGCACCGCCTGCTGAGAGGAAGCAGCACCAACGCAGCTTCATCTGCGCGCCCTGCCAACGCAGCTCCATCCACCCGGCATGCCTCCGCTAACACAAATTCATTCACCCGCCCGGCTGCATCCAAAAGACTCAGCACGTCCAGCCCTGTGGCTGGGGTCAAGGCTCAGCCCAGGACGGGGCTGCGAGGGAAAGCCACATTAGGTGTCGTGCTGCCAAGCAAACCGGCTGCCCCGACAGCTTCCTGTTCAGCCAGCAAGAGCAGAGTGGACAGAACCAGACTGCAACCACCGAGCAAAGTAGGAGAGAAGTTTGTTTTTTACTACCTTAACAGGAACGGGTTCTTGTTTCCCCACTGTGTTTTATCAGAATATAATGTGTCTCTCATGGAAAAGGTGAATTTCTTTCATCTTTACATGTAAATGCTTGACAGATCAGTATCAATAAGTTATTGGGAGGCTCCACCTGCAGTGGTGGACGGAAGGGATCAGAGAGTGAAGGTGATCTGATCCAGAGCCAGTTGCTGGTCTCTTTCTCTGCTCTGTACTGCTGCCTGATATCATGAGTTAGAATATAATCTGGATGTTCTAACAATCTTCATGCACTGCTGAGCTAAACATGTCCCGCCCTGTTAAGGCTGTATGCATGCACAGACTAATGTGCAACAAACTTAACCTAGATTCCCCCATGACATGCAGCACAGCTGTCTTGTGGACAGACAGATAAGATGATTGATACCACTCTCATTGAATAACGGGATCTTGGGTCCTGGTATTCAACAGTCATCCATGAATTGCATATTTGACCGAGATGCAACTAAAAGCTTTAGAAAAAGTCAGTAAGTGGCCTTTGAATTAAGGTCTCTCTCCGTGAGGGCACAGATATGTGTACTGGTGACGCACTGCACGGGGTCCCTCCTCCCAGTTTGGATACCAGTGTGTTAAGGCATGCATGATGTGTTGATGTCATCTGTTCCTGTTTCAGGCAGTGGGGAGCTGGAGGCGTAGCTCAACCTCTCGCCCCTCCAACAGGGCAGAGTCATCGGAGGATCTGCTCTCCGATTCAGCGAGCGTGGCCTCTGACATCAGCGACTCCTCGCTCAACTCAAGTCTACTGGGAAAACGCACGCTGGCTCCGCCCACCAAGGTAGCACACCTATTTAAAACAGATTTATGATGGAAATCTGTTCAAACAGCTCTACAGAGTCGCCGCAGCCAAACACAATCTGCACTGATTATATATTTCTGTATAATGACACGGTGTGAAAATCATTTTTGTCCAGCAGAGTGTCACGAGGAACCTGTCAGGAGTGAAAGCGCCCCTTCAGAACAAGAGGGTGACCGACAGGAGGAACACGTCCTCGTCTTCATCATCAGTGTCCAGCTTCAACTCTAGCATATCCCTGTCCCCTGCTAAAGGTATGCTAACTGCTAAGAGTTACCAGCAAAGTGTTCATAGTAAGTGTGACTTCCAAAACAGAGTATGCCCACATCAACCGCACTTTAACAACTAACAATTATGCATCTGTCAGGATCATGTAGTGGATTAGTCAAACAAAATAACACACAAGGCATAAACGAGATCAGCACCAACTACAACTAAATACAAGGCAAAACAACAACCAGCTAACTACTAACTTTTTACTGCCTTACTCTCATCATCCAGTCTGAATGTTCAGCAGTACAAGTGTTGTTGTGTCTCTTCTCAGGTAAACTGAACTCTTCTTTGAACCGGAGTCTGAGTGGCTCCACTGGCCCCGCCCCCAGCAGTATAAGCAGACCAGCAAATCACAGCAAACCACGCCGCTCCACCATCTACGCCACCGCAGAGCCAGCGTCCTCCATCGCTGGCCGCCGCTCGCTGTCGACCCAAGCCAGGAAACCGCCTGAGGTGGAACCTGTCAAACCCACAAGGTCCACTCCACTAAAGAGAGCGGATGCCACACCCCTACAGCAGACACCCGCCAAGAGAGTTATGGAGAGGACCGCCTCGATTCCCACCGCTGCCTTAGCTCGGCCGCAGAGTGGATTGAAGACCAAATCCAAGCCTGAGGCCCTGGTCCTTCCAACACCCAGTGGAGGAGTCAGAGGAGTCCCCCATGGAGACGGTAAGATAATGATGATATCAGAGTCAGTTTAACGTCTGTTGATCAATGAGGTGTACATCATGTGTTTTATCCTGGAGTTTGAGAGAACAGTTATTATGTTCACCTGCCTGTCATTGTGTTTCATCTCCAGACGTCTCAAAGATGTTGAAGCCAAAGAGGCTGATGTCAGCAAGCAGCATGGACAGGTAGATGACTTCACACTCAAATACAACAACTAATACAACTGAAAGGTTGGCTTAAGGAACAGACATACATTTCAAAACATCAGTCTACTCTTTTGTCCGATCTCTGTATAAATATGTAGAATCATACAAGTCCGGTGCCCACAGACAGCTACGATAGGGCACAAGTGGTACAACAAGACAGCAGAATGCAAATTTCAGTAGATATCACTGCAAAACAATACATGCATACAATACTTCTTTGACATAACGTCACAGCTGTTAACCTCTTCACATTATTTTTTTTCCACCATAAGTTTATCATTTTCTTATAACGGAACACGTACATTAACAATACAGTTTGAGACTACACGTATTTAACATTACAGACATACACAGACACACATGCATACATACATACACTCACCCACTTGCACCAATGTAAGGTAGAATATGAATAAAATATTTCCCAACATTCTTTACAATTTCCTTACAGGACTTCTTCACATATTCACATTAATCTCACATAAGGTTTTTGAACCATTCAAGATCTATTAATTCTTCCACATAGCTCCTTTTAAGTCTGAAGTTGAGTCTGAGTCTACCTGCCTGTCTAACAGATCAGTGAAGTCATAAGTAAAAGCCTTCCTCTCCTGTAGTCTCTCTCAGAAGTCTTCTGCTGGTCCTTTGACGCCCTCTGCTGGCAGCTGCAGGTTGCTGCAGATGAAACCCCGGCGTCCGTCCGCCCTCCCTACACCGGTGAAGCGCAGGATGTCCGCCATCCCTGTCGCGACACCCACTAACCAGACCCGGCTCACAAGACCGCCATCAACATCCGGCTCTGACCCGGCTTCAGCTAAGAGAGAGAGAAGCTGCAGGTGAAATGCTTTAAACTGCTATCAACCAATAGGAAAGCTACTCTCACCTGAGGGGGTGGTCCTACTGCGCTAGATCTTGTCTATTACCATGACAACACATGCACAGGTCTCACTGTGTTATTTATCACTCTGGTGTTGTTTCTGTGTAGTCCCGCCCCTGCAAACACACAGGAAGTGGAGCCTGTTGATGCCCCCGACATCCAGCCCTTCTGCCTGGAGGAGGAGGAGGAGCCCCCTGCTGCCCTGCCCTCCAGTCCTCCACAGCCTGACCAATTAGAGAGCACTGATCCTGGTGCACCGAGTCAGAGCGAACCGGAGCCCAGCAGAAACCTGATTGAACTGGAAACCATTCAGGAGAGCAACACTAAGACACAGGAGGTCAGAGCTCACACACATGCCCATAACTGTTTGTAGATTTGTCAGATATTTCTTTAACAGATTAACTAAAAACAGACAAAAATAGTTTCCAGAAAATAATAATAATACTAATCATGAATGACTGGACTCCTTTAATATCTCAGGTTTTGGTATTGTTAGAGCAGCTAATGAACGTTCAGGTATTAGCTTTGGTTTGATGGGTAAAATGTCCTGAAGCTAACAAGTTTGTGGTCTCGTCAGAGACTTTTGGTCTTCTCAGAATGTTTGCTTGTCACAGTTTTTGATCCCACATCGAGCTGCTGTGATCCTGCTTGGCAGCAGGGCCAATTACCCATGACCGTCTCCTCCCATGAGCAGTGTGTCTTCAGTGTCTAAACTTGTGTGTCTGTCCTGTAGGCTGGAATTTTTTTTTAAAAGTGTGTTCAGGTCTGTTCATCATTCGGATTCTCTCTCCAGGTTCTCCTGTTGGATCTTCCAGCTCCGACTCTGCAGCCTCAAGAGAAACTGCTCATAGACTTGACCAACACCCCCGACCTGATCCGGACCAGCAACAAGACCTGCACCACAAATCAGGTAGTTGACACCTCAACTGGTTATCGACAAAGTCTGGAAACACATCTGAAGGATGTAAAGCTTTAAATAAAAGCTGTTTGTTTGTTTCAGCAGCTGATCGACCTGAGCTCTCCGCTCATTAAGTGGAGCCCAGAAGACAAAAGAGAGAACAATGCTCCACTCATCAACCTGTCCTTCTGATCCAGATCCACCTAAAGACCTGGATCTGATGGTCTCTGCAGTAAACTGGACTCAGCAGGTTTCTGTCTTCAGACACTCTCATAATAATCCAGTTACAGAGCCAGTTTTTATCAGTGAAGTACTTACTGAAGCAGAGTATTATGTTTTAAATGATGAAAATATTCAAAAGTTGCTGAAGTTTTTCTGCACCTGATTGTACTTTTATTTGTCTCCATCTTGCTGCTCTTAATGATTAATGATGTCTGAATAAATGTTGTTAATGTCACTACTGTAAATGTTCATGCTCATGTGTTCATGTGCTGCTGACCTCAGTCCACCAGCATGGAAACCTGACTGTTCAGAAACATTTCAGTTCACTCAAAGAGAAGAAAAAAAACTTAAAACACTTTTGGCAAACAGTTAAAAATATAATCAATGTAAAATGTGAGTTCACTAAAATTGTAAATCAAAATGTAGAAAAGAAATTAATAAAAATCAAAGCTAGTGGGCAGCGTTTTTTATTTATTTAGTAGGTTGACCAGCAGACTGACATTAAGAAGTCTGTACACATTAGAGGAAACTGTGTTGGTCGATGATGAAGTAAATGGTGCCACCTTAACTACAATGCTATGGTTGTTGACAGTCGATTACTACGTTTCAGAGACATAAAGTAATAATGAATGTGTTCTTGGTTTGTTAGACCACGGAAGAAAGTGTTATTAACAGCCAGCCAAATTTGAATAATTAAAAATATCTACAAGTTTATGAAATTAGGTGTCAAAATTGGGTAAAAATGAGCAGTATTCTCAGCTCCAGGACTCTGTCTCTCTCTGTTTCTCTGTCTGTCTGTTTGTCTTTCTGTCTCAATGTGTCACGTACCTCAGTGAAACAACGCCCTGTGTGGAATACTATCATTACTTTGCGGTTGTTTCTTGCACGGCACACCTGCAGCAGGTGGTTACACCTTCCCAGGGAGGTGCAGTTACCGACACACGTAAACTTCAGATCTTTTTCAAAATAAATCCACTTCTGCTTCATCTCTTTGTGTTTGCAAAGTTTAAATAAAGCTGTTCGTCCAGAAAAAAATGCATTTGCAGTACTTCAAAGGCAGAGCTAGCTAGCAACTGAGTGTAAACAAGAATAATAACTAGCACATGAAAAAGCACAGATGCTAACATGTTAAAGGTTTTTGTACTGTTGTGGGTTAGGGAGGCGGGGGGATTATGCTCAGGGTGGCTTCAATGCATCATTGAGCCACCTTTTAGGACCGCTCAAAAAATCCTGGACTGAAATCTGGTCAAAAACAGTTTTAATCTCTAACTCTACATTTCAGTAATATATTGTCCAAGGTCTTTTCACACGTTTTCAGCAACTATTTTCCAACTTATTGGAAATCTCGGAATTGCCTTAACACAGTCTTTAAACATTGATATTGTGTAACAAACCTGTTATCTCTCCAAGTGAATGTTTTTGTCTGGTCTCTTTTGTCTGGCAACTGACTACGCCCATAAAGGTCTGTGCAGCCCCAAAATTAAACTAATTTAAACTTTCAGTGCACCCACACTCGTAGTACCGCAGACATCCATGATGAGCCATCACAAGACACACAATAATGAGTTTTGTGTTGAAGTTTTTCTTGAATGTGCCTTTTTTCAGTAAATTTTCAGATCTCTCTGCTCTGAAATTACTGAAGCAGTAACCTCTGTGACAAAGTGCCAGAAAATGGCCACTTCCACATTGGCTTCACAGCCACTAAGGTGCCACTTAGTCACCATCCAGTCTTGGCCACTACTTCCCCACATGATGTGCTGGATACTGGATGGCAGTGCAGCAGTCCTGCTCTTGTTTCTTCTTAGAGTTGGTTGTGTGTGTGTGTGTGTGTGTGTGTGTGTGTGTGTGTGTGTGAGAGAGTGAGAGTGAGAGTAATTCTTTATTACAGGGGTGTCCTAACTAAATTCACCACCAGGATAAGTATAACCAGAAGAGTTTTGGCTATGAAATAAAACACCATCTACCTATCTCTTAAATGATACTTACACAGTGATCAAGTTTTGTAGTTTCTGTTTTCATTTGGCATTCTTGCAATCTTTTCAGATACAGGTTCATTAAGTCCTATGCATACTTGGTGAGTTTTATGTAACATCACCTAAATGTACGTTAAGATAAGATAGATTAACGTGACAAATGTCAATATTTTTTGCCTTGATCGGCCCAAAAGTGAACTGAAAGTGAAGCAGCCCACCGGGAATTACCCACCCTAACCCTGTCTGGATCACTGCCACGTTACTGTGAGGCGGCGTAGGAGCTTTCATTCCTCAGTCAGATTATAATATGACTGAGTTCATAACTAACTGTAAAGATGATCAATTAAGATGTTGCAATTGAAGCTTTGGGAATTGTCATTTTTACTACAGTATGTGTAACTTCTGTCAATGAAACATGCCCTAAAACAGAGCAGGACATATGGAATGATTTGGGTGCATTGAGTATGCAATTCACGAGTGTCACGAGTGCTCATGCCTGAACATTGTCGTGTTCATTATTTTGAGAAAGGACATTAAAGCAAGAGTTGTCCTCCACTTCTCAGCTGTGGGTCTGATCTGCTTCACTCGAAAGCTCCGTTGGATCAGGGGCCCGGATCACAGTCTGCTCCCTCTTTTTATAAGTTTGTTATTCTGGGTGTCATCCTTTCTGATTGGTACATGAGTCAATACTCTCATCGGACCTTGTTTTGGGCAGAGGCGGTTTCTCTGTAAAATATTTCTTTAAAGACCATAGTCCATATTTTGCTGCACTGTGTATTATCATAGAGTAAACACAAAAACAGATCACTTCCCAGGCTTGAGGTACTACTCGGAGTTTGACTGAACTAGCCGGGCAAAGGGTGCACTTGCTTACAGTGTGTGCACCATTAGTTATTGATTCTTTGATTTGATTGAGTGAGTGATTAAAGCTCAGTGTGTTGTTTATATCGGGGAGACTGTTCAGAAATCCTGCAGACAAAGGTCATGAAGATGAACAGGAAGGATTTGTGATCGTGTCAGCAGAATATCTCTTTGTATAGTGTTTGTTAGGTTTTCACCACACCCACTATAACAAACCATTTTCACATATGTTTTGTTGAACAAACATGTCACAACATGTACAGGGTTTATGCAGGAATCCTGAGGTTAAATTTAATACAATTTAATACCTTTTTAAAACCTTCTAAATATTTTTTAAAACCTCAACCTAACTTGCCTCTAGTCATATAGCAAAAACAGGATCCATAAATGGGAGGGCACGCACACTGTTACGGTCAATCACTTAGTTATTTACATTTACATTTAGTCATTTAGCTGACGCTTTTATCCGAAGTGACTTTCAGAGAAGATGCGATGGCTGCAGTGGAAGTTTGACTGGTGGTGGGATTCGGTTGGAGCGGTGCACTGGACATACTAGCAGCACAGACATTTGATATTAATGGCTGATCCATCTACATCAGGGGTGTCCAAACTTTTTTTAAAGAGGGCCAGATTTGACAATGTGAAGATGCCCGGGGGCCAATACTAACATTTTAAAAATGAAAAAAGTTACATACAAATGTTTTGTAACAATTTTATTTTAATTGTCACAATTATCTTTTTTTTTTTTTTTTTTTTAAATGACAATGTAACCAAATCTAAGCCAATCAGGCGTGAACAATTCTAAAAAACAGTTCTTCCTTTCTTTCACATCTGGAGTCAGATAAAGAATAAATTGTATGGAATACGTTAAACTTGAATGAAGTTGATACAAATCTTAACCTCATGTTCATTCTAAACAGGACTTATTATGAGTAATGCAAAGTCTGTTAACATTTAAGTTTAAAACATGTCACTCTTGTTCTTTTCTTTAACAAAATCATTCAGAAAGTAATATTTAGTGTCACATCTACAGATATATAACACCAGCAGTTATGTTCTTAAAGGTTCAAATGCTTCGTCATGTCAACCAAAAAAGACAAATCTTCCAGCCATACAGTATCTGACAATCCTAGCAGGCCATAAATAATATATATTATATATTATAAAAATGAAGCTTCGGGCCGCATGGAATCCGATTGGCCCCCGAGCCATACTTTGGACATCCCTGATCTACATAATTTGAGTTACGCTACTTGATATCTACTAAAGAAATGACACAATGCCTAAGAGTTCAGTACCACTCCACACATAACCATGTTCTCTAATGAAGACATCATGTATACTTGAACAACCGTGTTTTACAGGGGGATGCTTGTGAACAGCTGTTCTATTCACACTTTTCTTTTTTGTCTTTTCAATGTAAATTTCAGTCGATGAAATCAAACTTTTTTGTGCAACGCTTGTTTCAAGTTTTACTCCAGCAATCAACCATACTACATAACTTTTCAGTATTCAGTGATGTTGTACAGTCATACTAACCACAAACTTCTTATTCATTACAAAGTTTCAGGGCGTTCCCGTAACCATGGTGACTCACAGTGCTGGAGGAGAGGGAGTGACGCTGAATGTCGTTTTTACACGTTTCCAGAGTAGAGTCGTTTCACACATGAAGCAACAACAGGAAACTCTCTGTGTCAGACGTGTTCTCACATGTTGACTAAACTGTAACTTTGAAACGAAAAATTTACAGCAAGTAAGTTGTGTAATTAAAATTTCGTACGCTGAGACGCTCTTACAAGCAGTACAAACCAAATTTAACTTCTTTGTGTCACTATTTTGCAGTGTAAATTGTGAGCCAGACACAGTTTGTAAGATGGGTACATAAATTAAAGTATCATAGGTTAGTCCATGAGTTCAACTGGATAGCCTCAGTCTGAATGACATTTCAGGCTGACTGTGGAGGATTTGACCGGTCTGATTGGTCTGAGCTGCAGGGTGTTGTCAGGTTGCGTTTGCACGGGGTATTTTATTTTGAAAATCCTCCAGATTCTCTTTGCTTTTTCTGTGTCTGGCTTCCAACCGCTCGAGGTGGTCTGTGTAAATTGACGCGTGCTGCTTCATCAAAGATAGAACAGACATGTATTCAACGCGTAGCCGAGCGTAGAGACGCTTCTGGGACGCGTCTGAAACAGTCCACGGCGGAGCCGGTGGGGGTTGATACATTGACTAGAATGGCCGCGTATTACTCGCCATGATGCGACGCTCACGCAACGCGCCGCGGACGGGCCGGTGGGGTTTGGCGTAAATGAATGGAAAAACATAACTTTCTCCCACAGTGCCAGATCAATAAACCCTATAATGTACTTATAAAAATGGTTACAACATGACTGCAGGATCATTTGTGTTTATTTGCTGCTAAACCCACTTACTACAAAGGTATGATCACCATATATATACAGATTTTACAATTGCAATAAATGGCTCAAAAGGATGCTGAAATAATTCTTCATGATGGCAGTTTGTAGAAAGTCTGAATTCATTGTTTGTCAGGTCTGTCTGTTTGGAATGATTAGAGCTATGCTAACTTAATTTATAGTAAAAATTGTCTCAAGGAACAGACGTACTTTTCAAAACATCAATTTACTAGTGCCTCTGGGGTCACAAGTCAAGTGCTACAACAAGACAGTACGGGTTACCAACTAGTCCATTAGAATGCTAATTTCAGTAGATATGACTGCAACACAATACTTCTTTGACATAACGTCATAGCTGTTACCTCTTCACATATTTAATTTTTTGAACCATTCATGAACTGTACATTTTTCCACATAGCTCCTTTAAGTCTGAAGTTGAGTTTGGGGTTAAAGTCTACCTGCCTGTCTGACAGATCAGTAAAATAAGAATAAGAAAATAACAATACTAAACTGCCAAAAATGGCAGTTTCTCAAATGGCCACTTCCACATTGGCATCCTCAGATGTGCCACTTGGCCATGGACACTGCTTCCCAACGACAAAATGTGCTCGATACTGGATAACAGGGTGGCACTCCTGCTCTCTTGTTCCTTCCTGGAGTCTGTTTATTTGTGTGTGTGTGTGTGTGTGTGTGTGTGTGTATTTCCTGTTCAAGTTAACTGCCTAAACCTGCCTGGTGAGTTTTTTGAGGAGGCGTTTGAGCTTAAATTCGTCAGTCAGATTGTAATATTCACATATCACACCAAGCAACGAGACGGGACATTCATACGACCCAGTCACGGACTCTGACATTCATTTCAAAGAAGGCAGTTCATAACTAACTGTAAAGATGATCGATCAAGACGTTGCAATTGAAGCTTTGGGCATAATCTGCAATGCTTCTGTATCATCTATTCAAAGACCACATGCAGCTGGCTTGGATAGTCATGTACAGCAGCAGATGTCCATCAATAATTTCATCTCCACAATGGTGGATTCAGAACAAACCAGGTAATTATTGGACATGTTTTTGCTGACTTTCTGTGCTTAGACGATATCCTTGAAAAAAAAAGTTTTTTAACAGATTTCACTACAGCAATCATGAGAGAGTTTGCAAATGTATTTTCCTCTTTGCAGAATGTGTTGTGAACAAACTGACTAGATAGAATTTATATGTGACTGACCATTAATGTGCTTTGAACATTACAGCAAGGTGTCAGGACTGAACTTCAGCCGCCTCCTAAAGGTGTTGCAAGGTGCTGAACAAGTTGATGAAGCAGGAGGCTTTGCTGAAGCCCAAATGATGGATGCTTCAACACGATCAAGGAATCTTGTCATTGACGAAAATGAATTCTTTGACCCGCCGTTCAACTATGATTTCACCAATTTGAAAGACACAGAGACCTATTTCAGAGGTGGAGAGGTGTATGAACGCCCATGTGGTTGGCAGCGTTTTGGTCTGAAGGTAAGTATGCTTTTGATTTCCTTCCAACTAATTTGTGAAACATCACTGGGAATTTTGTTGAATTCCGGCTGTTATCAACAACGCACGTTATCAACAACTGCTACAAACCAAGCAGTGATCTCTTGTGGAAGTGCCAAAAACTGCAGTTCCTCCAACGGCCACTTGAGGCTGGCTACAGAACAAGTCAATCTCCATAAGCCCCCATGTTAAAATGTCCAACTTCACAGCAGAAATAAACATGTTTACAGCCTGGTACAAAAAACTGTTTTGGTCTTAATAGCTACAGTGGGTGGAAAAGGCTTCCTCTTGGATTTCTCACTATAACAATTGCTAGTTGGTGGATCAGATATACTGTATGCTCAATTAAACAGACTAAGAACACTGTGAAAACACCATCAGAAATGATTAAGACTAACTTATGGTTCTCCTCTAAATTCAGCTGGAAACTGGAGACCCATTTCACATTTCACACACTCACCTGAGACATTATTCATTTGAAATTTTGGTCAGTGCAGCTTTAAAGTTATGCCTGATATCTTTTGCTCTAACACATCTGTCCTGCTGTTGTTGAAGATATTGAGGGTCCGTTTTACTTTTTTACTTTCCTTTGTAAATCTTGTGGACTTTACACCCACGCAGGGTTCACTGTAAACCTTCATCAAAACTTCTAATGAATGCCACATGTAAATGTTTTAAATGTTTCATCACAGGTCCTGGGTAAATACGATGGAACCACCTGGCTAGGGACCCAATACCGTAGCACACAGTCAGTGGCAGGAGAGTGGCCTGTGTCCTACCATGGGACATCAAAGGCAGGGGCTGACGGCATCATTTCTGGATTCTACGAGGTTTGATTATATGTCAGCTATTATATATATATATATATATATATATATATATATATATATATATATATATATATATATATATATATATATATATATATATATAACATATTTTAGATGCATGTGCCCAATAGGCCACACCCCTTTACAATGGAGGTGAATGGAATCTCTTTGTGGAGCCCCTCTATTATTTGCAAACATCATAAAAGTCTTAGGTCTGAGTTGATTTATTGTATATGTACAAACTTTAGTGATACAATCAGACATTATACAATAATGTTAATTCAAATCTAATCCTTATTTGTTTTTCAACAGCCAGGCCCAGGTGCTGTTTATGGCAGGGGGATTTATTCTACTCCTTACATCAAAGAGGCATCTCCATATGCCAAATCATTTGTCTCCAACAAGACGGGCAAGACGTACAAAGTGATTCTGCAGAATCGTATCAACCCCAAGTACAGGGAGAAACACAACAACGACAAGTACTGGCTGGTTCGCATCCCCAAAGGAACATCAGATGAAGAAGAGCAGGAGATGGTCGAGAGGGCCATACGTCCTTATGGACTTCTGTTGAAAGAAATTAATTAACTGGGGAAAAAAGGTCACAAGGAAACCCAAAAATATATTTTCCTAAATTTTATTTTGATATTCCAGTAGGTGTGTAGTCCATGCAAAATACTCTGTGATGTCAAATTAAAATCATAGCTATATATGTGTGTGTGTGACCTTCCTGCAATGAAATTTCTCTGCTCCATGTTTTAATAAGCTATACATTAAATAAACAGAATTTTCAAACACATTTCTTATCAATGTCTCTCTATACCAAAAAGACCATGTGATTCACTGCAGAGATTAACAGCACTCAAAGTCAAACAATCTACTTCTATTTTAAGCACTGAAACTTTTATACCATACACCATTCATGGCTGTGTAACCTGATCCGAGCAGACTGTGTGCCTGTAGATATCACTCACATCCACACAGTTTCAGGCTGAAGTTGAAAGTTTGAAACACAAAATGACCTTCTCTTTACTACTCAAAAGTAAAAACAATTTGTTGACCATCACAAAAAAGCAATAAGCCATAAAATAAAGTAAATAAGTTCAAATACTTATTATATTATACTTATGCGTATTTAAGAGCCAGGCTCAGGTCAGCGTTATGGCAGGGGGTGTATATATTTATAAAACAAGACATGGTATGTATGTATGGTTGTAGAAGGGATCAATCTGCCCAGCCCAACCCTTTAAACTTAATCTTTACAGTTCTGTCAAACATTTTTTTTGCACTCTTGGCTCCCAATAATAATCTCCCACTGTCTGTATCACTGTCTTGAAAGTAACTTTAAATACTCAAGATACAAGATACTTGAATAGCTGCACTAAAATGCACTAAACTGTGATTTGAGACTTCCGGTTATGGCGTCTACCTGAGCAGTGGCAGGTTTTTGAGCTCCGCTCCTGTGTGCTCTATTTTGCACTTCCATTTTGCCAAACCGACCCTCAATCAACTCCTTTACTTCAACAATCGCCTCTTGTTCATGCTGTGAACAAAAATGCCAAGAAAGAAAACAGCCATCAGTTTAAAACGGCAAACTGTCTGTGGAGGTACAGAAACAACAGAGACAATATAACGGTGTGAAGCAGAAACTCTGGGAGTTACACCTGGACTTTGGACTTATCTTTCCAGCAAAGATGAGGATCTTTCATAAGGGCAGCTGACACTTGTTCCACACGCCAGAGGAGGTGGAAGTATTCATTCAGCGTGTTCGCCAGCAGAAAGACGGGTTGCATGCTAAACCATCACAATTTTAAACACGTCCATACTTCTTATGAGGGACAATTGAGAGCAATGTCACAGTGTTTAAATGTTGTTTATCCTGATTACAACTGAATCTGATTTGGATGTTTACACTTGCACATTTGATTCGAGGGTGAGTGGGGTGACATATAATTAATATTAACCGGGGTCGGAGCGATTGACCCATAGATAAAACGTTCTTTTTTTTTTTTTTTTTTTTCCTGCTCCTTTTAAAGGATCAATGAACATAACCAAGTTGCTACAAGTGGGGGGGATTATCTGTGTAAACTAGATCACAGGGGGCGGGGAGGGTTAAGAAGTTTGTGCTGTTATGAGTGTTTTAATGTTCTTTTAGTTGAACTGTAAGGTGCATTTTTTCACAGGAAAGGCAAAATGTTATTAACAGGGCCATGCCATAATCACAGTATTAATAAATAAATAGGAATTTGGACCTTCAGATAATCTCCTGGAATGTCAGAGGCCTAAGGAAATTAAAGCAAGCAAATACAAGTAAAGCAAGTTATGAATAGGCTCAAGCAATATCATCCATAAATAGTTTTCTTACACACCTGCTTTCCAGTGAAACAGTCGTTTAAAGAAAATATGGCCAGGTCAAGTAATCACATGCTCTGATGGAATAATGATGGGATACACAAGAAATAAATCAAATAAACAATATTTAGAGATATTGGAACTGGAAAGGGGTATAAAGGAACTTGAACTGGAAATAATGGGTGATAATACTAAAGAAAAACAATAGAAATTAGCAATTCTAAAAGCAAAGTATAACAGGTTATCCACCAATAAAGTCCTGGCAGGTTTAATTAGACTGAAGCAGACCTATTATGATCAGGGAGAGAAGGCACTTGCATGGCGCTTAAAAACACAACAAAATTAACAAATTATCACAGAGATTGTGACTGCTGATGGAGGTAAAACATCAGATCCTCAAATAATTATTACCCTTTTTCAATCATATTACACACAGTTATACTCATCAGAATGTTTAGTGACTAATGAATCTCTTCAAGATTTTTTTGATCAGTTAACGCTCCCTTCACTTAGTGAGGAAGCTAATGCTGATTTAGATTCCCCTATCACATCAGCTGAAGGAGGAAAGGCCCCTGGCCCCCGATGGGCTACCTATTGACTTCTATAACATTTTTAAGAACAAGCTAATATGACTGCTATTAGATATGTTTGTAGAAAGCTTTAATTCTGGCAAACTTCCACCATCCTTGTGTAATGCACTTACGATACTGAAACCTGGGAAATCATCAACAAAATGTGATTCCTATTGACCAATTTCATTAATTAATTCTGACGTTAAAATAATTGCTAAAATATTGGCACGAAGGCTTGAAAGATACCTGCCTTCTCTTTCTTATCCAGACCAAAATGGGTTTGTTAGGGGACGTCAAGCTTTCCACTGTGTCCGCAGGGTTCTCGGTATTATTTATGCGAAGACAGAACATCCAGATACGGCAGTACTTTCATTGGACGCAGAAAAAGCGTTTGATCGAGTTGAGCATCGATACCTCCACGAAGTACTTGCTCGTTTTGGCTTTGGTAATTATTTTTCTAATTGGATTAAAGGTTTGTATAATAACTCGGTTGCATCAGTATTAACTAATGATATTATATCCAAACCTTTCAATCTTTCAAGAGGCACACGCCAAGGCTGTCCCCTTTCACCTCTTCTGTTTGTGATTGTAATCGAGCCCTTGGCTATTGCCATTAGAGTAATCATTTACAGAGAAGGGAACAATCAAGGTATAGTGCGATAAGAAAGCCTCATTGCAACAATAAGTGCTATGACAATTGTTAAAGGGGTAGTAATCTGAATATTACCAGCATTAAAATAAATGAGATTGACAACAAAATAGGCTTATTTGCGGATGAAATTATAATCCAGTGATAGAGTCAGTTTCTGAATCTATTAATAGATGGTCCATGTTACCAATTTCCATGATAGGGCGTATCAATATACCTAAAATGAATGTTCTTCCGAAATTTCTTCACCTCTTTCAATCCATTCCTCTTGGTCCTCCTATTTATTTATTTTTCAAAGATGAAAAGCATGTTCTGTAATTAATTTGGAACAACAGACGGGCTAGACTTCGATTGTCTCTGCTTTATCTCCCCTATGATAGAGGAGGCTTGGAACTCCCTAACCTGCAATGGTATTATTGGTCAGCCCAACTCAATACTGCCTCCTGTTGGTTCTCACAAGAAACACCACAGTCCTGGATGAGTATGGAAAGAAATATGACTTCCCCTCTACCACTCAATTCATATTTATATTCAGCTAAATTAAAAGAATTAAAACATTAACACATAATAAAAACACAATTCTGGTATGGTATGAGGTACATAAACATAAAGGTGAAATACCTGTATTATCTCAATTTACACAACATAACAACATAACAGTGATTTTACACCTGGTTAACAAGATTTAGGCTTCAAAATTGCAGATCTATTTAACAATAACATTCTCATGTCGTTTGAAGATTTGAGACGAAAATTTGACATCCAACCAAAACACTTTTTTAAATATCTGCAGATAAGACACTATATATTTAAAATACAGAAATCTTTATCTCTTCCTACTCTTATCTCTATAGAAGAAATAGAAACAAGTCAACACTCTAAGAGGGGCTGACTTCAAGTATCTATGCAACAGTCATGGATGGATCAAAGGTTTCCTTAGATAATAAAAGATTGGCATGGTGTGAGGACTTAAATTCTGTAATCTCAATTGAGGACTGGCAGAAGATTTGCTTAAAATCTCAAACACAAACAATAAATACCCATTTTAAATTACTTCAGTATAAGTGGATAATGAGAATATATGTAACACCAACAAATAGGGGCGGGATTTGAGTCATTCCTATTCTGGTGGTCAACAATAAACAAAAATGTAGATTGGATTTACTACCTGTATTATAACCAACAGCACTTTGTTAATTATACCTGACATGTGGTAAAAGGTATAGCTGAACAATTAGGACCCACTTCCCTCATGGCGTGGCAAAATAGGATGGCATTAGACATGTTGTTAGCTGAGAAAGGAGGCGTATGCAAAATGTTTGGAACATTCTGTTGCACTGTGTTCCCTAATAACACAGCTCCCAACGGCAGCATCACCAAGGCCCTGGAAGGGTTGACTTCTCTTTCAAAAGAGCTGGCAGAGAACTCAGGCATTAATGATCCATTCTAACACTTCCTTGAAACATGGTTTGGGAGGTGGAACCTCCCGAACCATTTATCAGTGAAGTACTTACTGAGGCAGGGTATTTTGTTTGAAATGATTGTACTTTTATTTGTCTCCGTCTTGCTGCTTAATGATTAATGATGTCTGAATAAATGTTGTTAATGTCACTACTGTAAACGTTCATGCTCATGTGTTCATGTGCTGCTGACCTCAGTCCACCAGCATGGAAACCTGACTGTTCAGAAACATTTCAGTTCACTCAAAGAGAAGAAAAAAAAACTTAAAACACTTTTGGCAAACAGTTAAAAATATAATCAATGTAAAATGTGAGTTCACTAAAATTGTAAATCAAAATGTAGAAAAGAAATTAATAAAAATCAAAGCTAGTGGGCAGTGTTTTTTATTTATTTAGTAGGTTGACCAGCAGACTGACATTAAGAAGTCTGTACACATTAGAGGAAACTGTGTTGGTCGATGATGAACTAAAAGGTGCCACCTTAACTACAATGCTATGGTTGTTGACAGTTGGTTACTACGTTTCAGAGACATAAAGTCCGTGTAAAGTAAGTATAAATATGTGTTCTGAGTTTGTCAGACCAAGGAAGAAAGTGTTATTAACCAGCCAGCCAAATTTGAATAATTAAAAATATCTACAAGTTTATGAAATTAGGTGTCAAAATTGGGTAAAAATGAGCAGTATTCTCAGCTCCAGGACTGTGGGGGCGTGTCTGCTGGATGTGTTGAAGCCACGCCCACTCATGGGACTCTGTCTCTCTCTGTTTCTCTGTCTGTCTGTTTGTCTTTCTGTCTCAATGTGTCATGTACCTCAGTGAAACAACGCCCTGTGTGGAATACTATCATTACTTTGCGGTTGTTTCTTGCACGGCGCACCTGCAGCAGGTGGTTACACCTTCCCAGGGAGGTGCAGTTACCGACACACGTAAACTTCAGATCTTTTTCAAAATAAATCCACTTCTGCTTCATCTCTTTGTGTTTGGAAAGTTTAAATAAAGCTGTTCGTCCAGAAAAAATGCATTTGCAGTACTTCAAAGGCAGAGCTAGCTAGCAACTGAGTGTAAACGAGAATAATAACTAGCACATGGAAAAGCACAGATGCTTATGTAACCAGTTTTAGGAATATAAAAGAGAATTACAGTATGTAAATGGATTAGGCTAATAATGAGACCAGAATCAGAAGAAACTAAACTCGATAGGAGCCCATGTCGAGCAGCAATAATGATTCAGACAAGGAATTAGAGATTGAGTAGCCACTCGTGTATTTCACAGCAACATAAGAAAGTGGCTACCTTGTAGATAGATATACAAAATACCGAAAATTACCAATACAAAACATGTAAACAAAAAGCGTCCAAGAAAAATGTGCAAAAAGTATCCAAAAAGTGTCCAAAAAGTGTCCAAAAAGTGTGCACACTTAAATGAAGTAAAATTGTACGTTGGGGCCCTTTAAGACTAAAAGGTGTTGCAGGTACCTGTTTTTTCCTTAAAAGTTCATGAAAGTGTATGTGTGTATCGCCTTCAATTTGATCCCTCCTCACGCCTTTGGCTCGCCATCTGTCACGATCCGGGTTTTCCCCGTCTCCTCAAAACCTGACCTATAGACAAGGTCATAAATTACACTCTATTCAATTGTCAGATGCATCATTACTGGGTTAAATGTACAAGTATGCTAAACATTTTATCAACCTTGCACATAAATCTCAAATCTCATCAAATCTTATTAAATCTCAAAATTCAGTCTTTAGTTGTACAACTCTAAAGTTCAAATATATCAAATCAAATATGAGCACTAAACATTTAAGAACTCACGTTATACTGCTCATGAGATCAGTATTTCAATATTTATGGTAAGTAACCATTATCATTCAATATATATCTATATAACCATGTCAATCCAGAACAATTTGCAATTACATAGTAAAACAATACACATGAAGGTTTTTTAGAGAGATTAAAGAAGTATGCTTAAGTACTCTCACACTACAGGCCTACTAGCGTGAGAAACTGCACCGAAAATTACCCTCTAGTTTTACTTTAACCTCACGACTGAAATTAAAGAAACTCCATCAACACTTCACATTTACAAAATAAATTATAATTGTGCGCTCACATAACATACAAAATTACTCTTTAACTTTGCAATAGAAACAAACAGATTTCCCTTAAAATGTATAAATTCGTATAAAATATATTCAATATACACCTATACAAAACATTACACCATTATTTCTCTGGCTTGATTTTAATACCACCACTGCTATTTTGTTAGCACGCTGAGAAACAAAGATGAGCATCAGAGCAGCTAAACACGTTTCTCGCCGTTGCTCTTTATAGACAAAAACCAAGCACGCCGTTGACGAAGCTTGCAGCGGCTCTCCAGGTGGAAAGGGGGTGGTTAGCCGACGTAACTCTCCTTCTCTGTGCAGTCACTCAGCTCCGGTCCTCCCGTGGACAACAGTGCTGACTTTTGTCTTCCTCTTATTATGTTTAATTCTGTTTTTTCCTCTTATTTCTCTTGCGATTTAGCATTTAGCGGCTCGCTCTCTCGTGCTGAAGTCAGAAAAAAAACCCAGAAAACACCGCGCCTGCACTGAACGTGACCCGCGCAGCACCTGATTGGCCGCTAAGGGCCAGAGAGCTGAATGGTGCATTCAAACACAATCGGACTTTTGGGACTTTGCCGATGTAAACAAATAGAATAACAAATAAATACTTTCTTCTTCTTTTACTTACTTTTACTAAATACTTTCTTTTTTTTCCTCCAAGTGTGTTTCTCCACCTGGGTTACACTAACATGTTAAAGGTTTTTATACTGTTGTGGGTTAGGGAGGCGGGGGGATTATGCTCAGGGTGGCTTCAACGCATCATTGAGCCACCTTTTAGGACCGCTCAAAAAATCCTGGACTGAAATCTGGTCAAAAACAGTTTTAACCTCTAACTCTACATTTCAGTAATATATTGTCCAAGGTCTTTTCACACGTTTTCAGCAACTATTTTCCAATATATTGGAAATCTCGGAATTGCCTTAACACAGTCTTTAAACATTGATATTGTGTAACAAACCTGTTATCTCTCCAAGTGAATGTTTTCGTCTGTTCTCTTTTGTCTGGCAACTGATTACGCCCATAAAGGTCTGTGCAGCCCCAAAATTAAACTAATTTAAACTTTCAGTGCACCCACACTCGTAGTACCGCAGAATCCGTGATGAGCCATTACAAGACAATAATACGTTTTGAAGTTTTTCTTGAATGTGCCTTTTTTTTCCTTAGAAATAAGAGTACATTTTTAGACTACTCTGCTCTGAAATTACTGAAGCAGTAACCTCTGTGACGAAGTGCCAAAAAATGGCCACTTCCACATTGGCTTCACAGCCATTAAGGTGCCACTTAGTCACCATCCAGTCTTGGCCACTGCTTCCCCACATGATGTGCTGGATACTGGATGGCAGTGCAGCAGTCCTGCTCTTGTTTCTTCTTGGAGTTGTTTTTTGTGTGTGTGTGTGGGTATGTGTGTGTGTGTGGGTGTGTGTGTGTGGGTATGTGTGTGTGTGTGTATATATGAGCCTGTATTTCCTGTTCAAGTTAAACATGTAATTATGTATTTGCTGGTGTGTCCTAACTAAATTCAACCACCGGGATGAAGTATAACCCAGAAGGCACTGCCTAAACCTGCCTGGTGAGTTTTTTGAGGAGGCGTGTGAGCTTTAATTTGTCAGTCAGATTGTAATATTCCCATATCACACCAAGCAACGAGACGGGACATTCATACGACTCAGTCACGGACTCTAACATTAATTTCAAAGAAGGCAGTTCATAACTAACTGTAAAGATGATCGATCAAGACGTTGCAATTGAAGCTTTGGGTATAATCTGCAATGCTTCTGTATCATCTATTCAAAGACCACGTCCAGATGCCTTGAACAGAGGACAGCAGTGGATGTCCATCAATAATTTCATCTCCACAATGGTGGATTCAGAACAAACCAGGTAATTATTGGACATGTTTTTGCTGACTTTCTGTGCTTAGACGATATCCTTGAAAAAAAAAAGTTTTTTAACAGATTTCACTACAACAATCATGAGAGAGTTTGCAAATGTATTTTCCTCTTTGCAGAATGTGTTGTGAACAAACTGACTAGACAGAATTTTTATGTGACTGACCATTAATGTGCTTTGAACATTACAGCAAGGTGTCAGGACTGAACTTCAGCCGCCTCCTAAAGGTGTTGCAAGGTGCTGAACAAGTTGATGAAGCAGAAAGCTTTGCTGAAGCCCAAATGATGGATGCTTCAACACGATCAAGGAATCTTGTGATTGACGAAAATGAATTCTTTGACCCGCAGTTCAACTATGATTTCACCAATTTGAAAGACACGGAGACCTATTTCAGAGGTGGAGAGGTGTATGAACGCCCATGTGATTGGCAGCGTTTTGGTCTGAAGGTAAATATGCTTTTGATTTCCTTCCAACTAATTTGTGAAACATCACTGGGAATTTTGTTGAATTCCGGCTGTTATCAACAACGCACGTTATCAACAACTGCTACAAACCAAGCAGTGATCTCTTGTGGAAGTGCCAAAAACTGCAGTTCCTCCAACGGCCACTTGAGGCTGGCTACAGAACAAGTCAATCTCCATAAGCCCCCATGTTAAAATGTCCAACTTCACAGCAGAAATAAACATGTTTACAGCCTGGTACAAAAAACTGTTTTGGTCTTAATAGCTACAGTGGGTGGAAAAGGCTTCCTCTTGGATTTCTCACTATAACAATTGCTAGTTGGTGGATCAGATATACTGTATGCTCAATTAAACAGACTAAGAACACTGTGAAAACACCATCAGAAATGATTAAGACTAACTTATGGTTCAGCTGGAAACTGGAGACCCATTTCACATTTCACACACTCACCTGAGACATTATTCATTTGAAATTTTGGTCAGTGCAGCTTTAAAGTTATGCCTGATATCTTTTGCTCTAACACATCTGTCCTGCTGTTGTTGAAGATATTGAGGGTCCGTTTTACTTTTTTACTTTCCTTTGTAAATCTTGTGGACTTTACACCCACACAGGGTTCACTGTAAACCTTCATCAAATGTGTCAGCTTTAAAATGATGAAAAAACAAGAGATCAACAAAAACTTCTAATGAATGTCACATGTAAATGTTTTCAATATTTCATCACAGGTACTGGATAAATACGATGGAAACACCTGGCTAGGGACCCGATACCGTAGCACACAGTCAGTGGCAGGAGAGTGGCTTGTGTCCTACCATGGGACATCAAAGACCGGGGCTGACGCCATCATTTCTGGATTCTACGAGGTTTGATTATATGCCAGCTATTATCAGTGGTAAATGTTACCACCATATATACATATAACATATTTTAGATGCATGTGCCCAATAGGCACACCCCTTTACAATGGAGGTGAGTGTAATCTCTTCGTGGAGCCCCTCTATTATTTGCAAACATCATAAAAGTCTTAGGTCTGAGTTGATTTATTGTATATGTACAAACTTTAGTGATATAATCAGACATTATACAATAATGTTAATTCAAATCTAATTCTTATTTGTTTTTCAACAGCCAGGCCCAGGTGCTTATTATGGCAGGGGGATTTATTCTACTCCTTACATCAAAGAGGCATCTCCATATGCCAAATCATTTGTCTCCAACAAGACGGGCAAGACGTACAAAGTGATTCTGCAGAATCGGATCAACCCAGAGTACAGGGAGAAACACTACAACGACAAGTACTGGCTGGTTCGCATCCCCAAAGGAACATCAAGGGAAGAAGAGCAGGAGATGGTCGAGAGGGCCATACGTCCTTATGGACTTCTTTTGCAAGAGATTTCTGCAATGAATTTTCTCTGCTCCATGTTTTAATAAGCTATACATTAAATAAACAGAATTTTCAAACACATTTCTTATCAATGTCTCTCTATACCAAAAAGACCTTCATGTGATTCACTGCAGAGATTAACGGCACTGAAAGTCAAACAATCTACTTCTATTTTAAGCGCTGAAACTTTTATACCATACACCATTCATGGCTGTGTAACCTGATCCGAGCAGACTGTGTGCCTGTAGATATCACTCACATCCACACAGTTTCAGACTGAAGTTGAAAGTTTGAAACACAAAATGACCTCCTCTTTACTACTCAAAAGTAAAAACAATTTGTTGACCATCACAAAAAAGTAATAAGCCATAAAATAAGAAAGTAAATAAGTCCAAATACTTATTATATTATACTTATACGTATTTAAGAGCCAGGCTCAGGTCAGCGTTATGGCAGGGGGTGTATATATTTATAAAACAAGACATGGTATGTATGTATGGTTGTAGAAGGGATCAGCCAGACCCTTTAAACTTGATCTTTACAGTCCTGTCAAACATTTTGCACTCTTGGCTCCCAATAATAATCTCCCACTGTCTGTATCACTGTCTTGAAAGTAACTTTAAATACTCAAGATACAAGATACTTGAATAGCTGCACTAAAATGCACTAAACTGCGATTTGAGACTTCCGGTTATGGCGTCTACCTGAGCAGTGGCAGGTTTTTGAGCTCCGCTCCTGTGTGCTCTATTTTGCACTTCCATTTTGCCAAACCGACCCTCAATCAACTCCTTTACTTCAACAATCGCCTCTTGTTCATGCTGTGAACAAAAATGCCAAGAAAGAAAACAGCCATCAGTTTAAAACGGCAAACTGTCTGTGGAGGTACAGAAACAACAGAGACAATATAACGGTGTGAAGCAGAAACTCCGGGAGTTACACCTGGACTTTGGACTTATCTTTCCAGCAAAGATGAGGATCTTTCATAAGGGCAGCTGACACTTGTTCCACACGCCAGAGGAGTTGGAAGTATTCATTCAGCGTGTTCGCCAGCAGAAAGATGGGTTGCATGCTAAACCATCACAATATTAAACACGTCCATACTTCTTATGAGGGACAATTAAGAGCAATGTCACAGTGTTTAAATGTTGTTTATCCTGATTACAACTGAATCTGATTTGGATGTTTACACTTGCACATTTGATTCGAGGGTGAGTGGGGTGACATATAATTAATATTAACCGGGGTCGGAGCGATTGACCCATAGATAAAACGTTCTTTTTTTTTTTTTTTTTCCTGCTCCTTTTAAAGGATCAATGAACATAACCAAGTTGCTACAAGTGGGGAGGATTATCTGTGTAAACTAGATCACAGGGGGCGGGGAGGGTTAAGAAGTTTGTGCTGTTATGAGTGTTTTAATGTTCTTTTAGTTGAACTGTAAGGTGCATTTTTTCACAGGAAAGGCAAAATGTTATCAACAGGGCCATGCCATAATCACAGTATTAATAAATAAATAGGAATTTGGACCTTCAGATAATCTCCTGGAATGTCAGAGGCCTAAGGAAATTAAAGCAAGCAAATACAAGTAAAGCAAGTTATGAATAGGCTCAAGCAATATCATCCATAAATAGTTTTCTTACACACCTGCTTTCCAGTGAAACAGTCGTTTAAAGAAAATATGGCCAGGTCAAGTAATCACATGCTCTGATGGAATAATGATGGGATACACAAGAAATAAATCAAATAAACAATATTTAGAGATATTGGAACTGGAAAGGGGTATAAAGGAACTTGAACTGGAAATAATGGGCGATAATACTAAAGAAAAACAATAGAAATTAGCAATTCTAAAAGCAAAGTATAACAGGTTATCCACCAATAAAGTCCTGGCAGGTTTAATTAGACTGAAGCAGACCTATTATGATCAGGGAGAGAAGGCACTTGCATGGCGCTTAAAAACACAACAAAATTAACAAATTATCACAGAGATTGTGACTGCTGATGGAGGTAAAACATCAGATCCTCAAATAATTATTACCCTTTTTCAATCATATTACACACAGTTATACTCATCAGAATGTTTAGTGACTAATGAATCTCTTCAAGATTTTTTTGATCAGTTAACGCTCCCTTCACTTAGTGAGGAAGCTAATGCTGATTTAGATTCCCCTATCACATCAGCTGAAGGAGGAAAGGCCCCTGGCCCCCGATGGGCTACCTATTGACTTCTATAACATTTTTAAGAACAAGCTAATATGACTGCTATTAGATATGTTTGTAGAAAGCTTTAATTCTGGCAAACTTCCACCATCCTTGTGTAATGCACTTACGATACTGAAACCTGGGAAATCATCAACAAAATGTGATTCCTATTGACCAATTTCATTAATTAATTCTGACATTAAAATAATTGCTAAAATATTGGCACGAAGGCTTGAAAGATACCTGCCTTCTCTTTCTGATCCAGACCAAAATGGGTTTGTTAGGGGACGTCAAGCTTTCCACTGTGTCCGCAGGGTTCTCGGTATTATTTATGCGAAGACAGAACATCCAGATACGGCAGTACTTTCATTGGACGCAGAAAAAGCGTTTGATCGAGTTGAGCATCGATACCTCCACGAAGTACTTGCTCGTTTTGGCTTTGGTAATTATTTTTCTAATTGGATTAAAGGTTTGTATAATAACTCGGTTGCATCAGTATTAACTAATGATATTATATCCAAACCTTTCAATCTTTCAAGAGGCACACGCCAAGGCTGTCCCCTTTCACCTCTTCTGTTTGTGATTGTAATCGAGCCCTTGGCTATTGCCATTAGAGTAATCATTTACAGAGAAGGGAACAATCAAGGTATAGTGCGATAAGAAAGCCTCATTGCAACAATAAGTGCTATGACAATTCTTAAAGGGGTAGTAATCTGAATATTACCAGCATTAAAATAAATGAGATTGACAACAAAATAGGCTTATTTGCGGATGAAATTATAATCCAGTGATAGAGTCAGTTTCTGAATCTATTAATAGATGGTCCATGTTACCAATTTCCATGATAGGGCGTATCAATATACCTAAAATGAATGTTCTTCCGAAATTTCTTCACCTCTTTCAATCCATTCCTCTTGGTCCTCCTATTTATTTATTTTTTTCAAAGATGAAAAGCATGTTCTGTAATTAATTTGGAACAACAGACGGGCTAGACTTCGATTGTCTCTGCTTTATCTCCCCTATGATAGAGGAGGCTTGAAACTCCCTAACCTGCAATGGTATTATTGGTCAGCCCAACTCAATACTGCCTCCTGTTGGTTCTCACAAGAAACACCACAGTCCTGGATGAGTATGGAAAGAAATATGACTTCCCCTCTACCACTCAATTCATATTTATATTAGGCTAAATTAAAATAATTAAAAGATTAACACATAAGAGGACTGTGCAGATGCAACCCTCTACGACAGCTAGTGACTATGCCTCATGAACATTGAAGTGAATGCTTAATGATGCATATTATGAAAATCGTAACAGAAGAGTAATATGCTGAAAATCTCGCAGAAGAACACAATGTTATGACACAACCGATGTATACACATATTCACTTCAATAATTTTGATTTGCTTAATATGACTTATCATGAACAGTTTAAACAGGAGGGAGATGTTAGAAAAATGTATTAATGTAATATGTTAAACTGTTGTAGCCATTATGTTCATAGATGTAACTAATCAAGAAGCTAAGCATTGTTTTCACATCTTTTGGCTCTCGTCGCTCAGAGACAGAACATGCTGTTCTGCCTCTCATGAAACCACAACGACTCATGTGACCACTGGCATGCAAGGACAAGAGAAAGTAACAAATGTGTGAAATAGATACATGAAACCGCCAACTGAGGTCATGCCACCCAAATATTGTGTGTAACCAACTGTTTAAAAACTTAGTGCTGAGGAAAATCAGCAGTAAATCCTGTACCCTTGCTGTGTGCAAGTAAAGCTTATTGAAAAGACTCCAGTGACTCTGTCGTCCTTTGGTAAAGGTTTTTCTTGAATGTGCCTTTTTTCAGTAAATTTTCAGATCTCTCTGCTCTGAAATAACTGAAGCAGTAACCTCTGTGACAAAGTGCCAGAAAATGGCCACTTCCACATTGGCTTCACAGCCACTAAGGTGCCACTTGGTCACCATCCAGTCTTGGCCACTACTTCCCCACATGATGTGCTGGATACTGGATGGCAGTGCAGCAGTCCTGCTCTTGTTTCTTCTTGGAGTTGTTTTTTGTGTGTGTGTGTGTTTGTGTCTGTGTGTGTGTTTGTGTCTGTGTGTGTGTGTGTGTGTTTGTGTGTGTGTGTGTGTGTGTGTGTGTGTGTGTGTGTGTGAGTGTGAGTGAGAGTGAGAGTGTAATTCTTTATTACAGGGGTGTCCTAACTAAATTCACCACCAGGATAAGTATAACCAGAAGAGTTTTGGCTATGAAATAAAACACCATCTACCTATCTCTTAAATGATACTTACACAGTGGTCAAGTTTTGTAGTTTCTGTTTTCATTTGGCATTCTTGCAATCTTTTCAGATACAGGTTCATTAAGTCCTATGCATACTTGATGAGTTTTATGTAACATCACCTAAATGTACGTTAAGATAAGATAGATTAACGTGACAAATGTCAATATTTTTTTCCTTGACCGGCCCAAAAGTGAACTGAAAGTGAAGCAGCCCACTGGGAATTCTCCCGATTACCCACCCTAACCCTGTCTGGATCATTACGTTACTGTGAGGCGGCGTAGGAGCTTTCATTCCTCAGTCAGATTATAATATGAGTGAGTTCATAACTAACTGTAAAGATGATCAATTAAGATGTTGCAATTGAGGCTTTGGGCATTGTCATTTTTACTACAGTATGTGTAACTTCTGTCAATGAAACATGCCCTAAAACAGAGCAGGACATATGGAATGATTTGGGTGCATTGAGTATGCAATTCACGAGTGTCACGAGTGCTCATGCCTGAACATTGTCGTGTTCATTATTTTGAGAAAGGACATTAAAGCAAGAGTTGTCCTCCACTTCTCAGCTGTGGGTCTGATCTGCTTCACTCGAAAGCTCCGTTGGATCAGGGGCCCGGAGCACAGTCTGCTCCCTCTTTTTATAAGTTTGTTATTCTGGGTGTCTTCCTTTCTGATTGGTACATGAGTCAATACTCTCATCAGACCTTGTTTTAGGCAGAGGCGGTTTCTCTGTAAAATATTTCTTTAAAGACCATAGTCCATATTTTGCTGCACTGTGTATTATCATAGAGTAAACACAAAAACAGATCACTTCCCAGGCTTGAGGTACTACTCGCAGTTTGACTGAACTAGCTGGGCAAAGGGTGCATTTGCTTACAGTGTGTGCACCATTAGTTATTGATTCTTTGATTTGATTGAGTGAGTGATTAAAGCTCAGTGTGTTGTTTATATCGGGGAGACTGTTCAGAAATCCTGCGGACAAAGGTCATAAAGATAAACAGGAAGGATTTGTGATCGTTTCAGCAGAATATCTCTTTGTATAGCGTTTTTTTTTCACCACACCCAGTATAACAAACCATTTTCACATGTTTTGTTGAACAAATATGTATGTTGTGACATATTTGTTCAACAAAACAGCTTGCTCATGTTGAAACAAGACATTTACAATAGTAAGTTGTGTAATTAAAATTTCATAAGCTGGGATGCTCTTACAAGCAGTACAAACCAAATTAACTTCTTTCTGTCACTATTTTGCAGTGTAAATTGTGAGCCAGACACAGATTATAAGCACATACATACATACATACATAAAATAAACAAAGTATCATAGTTTCCATGAGTTCAACTGGATAGGATCAGTAACATTTCAGGCTGACTTGTGGAGGATTTGACCGGTCTGACCAGTCTCTTTTCGTGCAACACTTCTGCAGCCTAAAAGCCCATTTAAATGAATGGAAAAACAACTTTCTCCCACAGTGCCAGATCCTGTCTGAATGCAGCCTTAGAGACACATAATAAACCCTCTAATGTCTTTATAAAAATGGTTACAATGTGACTGCAGGATCATTTGTGTTTATTTGCTGCTAAACCCACTTACTACAAAGGTATGATCACCATGTATACAGATTTTACAATTGCAATAAATGGCTTAAAAGGATGCTGAAATAATTCTTCATGATGGCAATTTGTAGAAAGTCTGAATTCATTGTTAGGTCTGCCTGTTTGGAATGATTAGAGAATATTGGTGGAGAATTTTGAACTGTATTAATCTTATTCGGATGTCTCTGGAGACATGTTTAGTAATACCAATAATTTTATCCCAGTCCTATTCTTCAATAGAAATGCCCAGATCTTTTTCCCACATTGTTTTTTATTGTCTAGGAATAAGTATTCCTAAGTATTTAATTCCCTTGAGAGGCCACTGGAAAGAGCCGGCTTGGAATAACGATTTGGGGCAATATGAGGTCAGGGGGAGGGCCTCCAACTTTGTCCAATTCACCCGATATCCAGAAAAACTTGAGAATGACTTTATAATTCGGAGTAGAGCCGGAACGGATTTGTCCGGGTTTGTGATGAAGACTAGAGTATCATCAACATAAAGCAAAAGTTTGTGTGTATAGCCTCCAATCATGATACTAGGGATATCAGGTTCCTTACGAATTGCCGCAGCCAGGGGTTCTATTGCTAAGCAAAATAAGAAATAAGAAATAAGAGGGTGCCACCCCATTAGTTTGAACAGCAGGTGCACTGTATAATAGTTTCACCCACTTCAGAAATGTCTGTCCAAAGCCAAAAATCTCCAGCATCTGAAAAAGATAGCGCCATTCTACACAATTGAAAGCTTTTTCTGCATCAAGGGAATGATTATTTCATTATTAATAATTATGAATGTATGAAAATAAGTTAGAAACTAAGAGAAATAAGGTCAAAAGTACACCATGTTGAAATGTTGAGTAAGGAACTCGATGAGAAGGTAAAGTATTGCAACTTGACCGAAATGTTAGAAGCAAAACAGGAAGTTGTACGGCACAGACAGGATGCATCTGGATGGACTGGAGGGGAGGGTTAATTACACAATGTACAAGTCGGTGCTATTCGGCACGTAGACACCAAAGGAAGGAAAGAGTATAAAAGACGTCACACCTGCCTGGTGAGTTTTTTGTAACATCACATGACCTGCATCACCGCCATGATACTGTGAGGAGGCGTGTAAGCTTTAGTTCCTCAGTCAGATTGTAATATTTCCATATCACACCAAGCAACGAGACGGGACTCAGATATCCATACGACTCAGTCAGGGACTCCGAAATTCCTTTCAAAGAAGGCAGTTCATAACTAACTGTAAAGATGATCGATCAAGATGTTGCAATTGAAGCTTTGGGCATAATCTGCAATGCTTCTGTATCATCTATTCAAAGACCACATGCAGCTGCCTTGGATAGTGATGTACAGCAGCAGATGTCCATCAATAATTTCATCTCCACAGTGGTGGATTCAGAACAAACCAGGTAATTATTGGACATGTTTTTGCTGACTTTCTGTGCTTAGACGATATCCTTGAAAAAAAAAGTTTTTTAACAGATTTCACTACAGCAATCATGAGAGAGTTTGCAAATGTATTTTCCTCTTTGCAGAATGTGTTGTGAACAAACTGACTAGATAGAATTTATATGTGACTGACCATTAATGTGCTTTGAACATTACAGCAAGGTGTCAGGACTGAACTTCAGCCGCCTCCTAAAGGTGTTGCAAGGTGCTGAACAAGATGATGAAGCAGAAAGCTTTGCTGAAGCCGAAATGATGGATGCTTCAACACGATCAAGGAATCTTGTCATTGACGAAAATGAATTCTTTGACCCGCCGTTCAACTATGATTTCACCAATTTGAAAGACACGGAGACCTATTTCAGAGGTGGAGAGGTGTATGAACGCCCATGTGGTTGGCAGCGTTTTGGTCTGAAGGTAAGTATGCTTTTGATTTCCTTCCAACTAATTTGTGAAACATCACTGGGAATTTTGTTGAATTCCGGCTGTTATCAACAACGCATGTTATCAACAACTGCTACAAACCAAGCAGTGATCTCTTGTGGAAGTGCCAAAAACTGCAGTTCCTCCAACGGCCACTTCAGGCTGGCTACAGAACAAGTCAATCTCCATAAGCCCCCATGTTAAAATGTCCAACTTCACAGCAGAAATAAACATGTTTACAGCCTGGTACAAAAAACTGTTTTGGTCTTAATAGCTACAGTGGGTGGAAAAGGCTTCCTCTTGGATTTCTCACTATAACAATTGCTAGTTGGTGGATCAGATATACTGTATGCTCAATTAAACAGACTAAGAACACTGTGAAAACACCATCAGAAATGATTAAGACTAACTTATGGTTCTGCTCTAAGTTCAGCTGGAAACTGGAGACCCATTTCACATTTCACACACTCACCTGGGACATTATTCATTTGAAATTTTGGTCAGTGCAGCTTTAAAGTTATGCCTGATATCTTTTGCTCTAACACATCTGTCCTGCTGTTGT
Source organism: Sciaenops ocellatus (assembly GCA_033000465.1). NCBI lineage: Eukaryota > Metazoa > Chordata > Actinopteri > Sciaenidae > Sciaenops > Sciaenops ocellatus. The sequence continues at coordinate 23,029,358 of CP136871.1, read as the reverse complement.
TGAAGATATTGAGGGTCCGTTTTACTTTTTTACTTTCCTTTGTAAATCTTGTGGACTTTACACCCACACAGGGTTCACTGTAAACCTTCATCAAAACTTCTAATGAATGTCACATGTAAATGTTTTAAATGTTTCATCACAGGTCCTGGGTAAATACGATGGAACCACCTGGCTAGGGACCCGATACCGTAGCACACAGTCAGTGGCAGGAGAGTGGCCTGTGTCCTACCATGGGACATCAAAGGCCGGGGCTGACGGCATCATTTCTGGATTCTACAAGGTTTGATTATATTTCAGCTATTATATATATATATATTAATATAACATATTTTAGATGCATGTGCCCAATAGGCCACACCCCTTTACAATGGAGGTGAATGGAATCTCTTTGTGGAGCCCCTCTATTATTTGCAAACATCATAAAAGTCTTAGGTCTGAGTTGATTTATTGTATATGTACAAACTTTAGTGATACAATCAGACATTATACAATAATGTTAATTCAAATCTAATTCTTATTTGTTTTTCAACAGCCAGGCCCAGGTGCTGTTTATGGCAGGGGGATTTATTCTACTCCTTACATCAAAGAGGCATCTCCATATGCCAAATCATTTGTCTCCAACAAGACGGGCAAGAAGTACACAGTGATTCTGCAGAATCGGATCAACCCAGAGTACAGGGAGAAACACAACAACGACAAGTACTGGCTGGTTCCCATCCCCCAAGGAACATCAAGGGAAGAAGAGCAGGAGATGGTCGAGAGGGCCATACGTCCTTATGGACTTCTGTTGAAAGAAATTAATTAACTGGGTAAAAAAGGTCACAAGGAAACCCAAAAATATATCTTCCTAAATTTTATTTTGATATTCCAGTAGGTGTGTAGTCCATGCAAAATACTCTGTGATGTCAAATTAAAATCATAGCTATATATGTGTGTGTGTGACCTTCCTGCAATGAAATTTCTCTGCTCCATGTTTTAATAAGCTATACATTAAATAAACAGAATTTTCAAACACATTTCTTATCAATGTCTCTCTATACCAAAAAGACCTTCATGTGATTCACTGCAGAGATTAACGGCACTGAAAGTGAAACAATCTACTTCTATTTTAAGCGCTGAAACTTTTATAACACACACCATTCATGGCTGTGTAACCTGATCCGAGCAGACTGTGTGCCTGTAGATATCACACACATCCACACAGTTTCAGGCTGAAGTTGAAAGTTTGAAACACAAAATGACCTTCTCTTTACTACTCAAAATTAAAAATGATTTGTTGACCATCACCAAAAAGTAATAAGCCATAAAATAAAGTAAATAAGTTGAAATACTTATTATATTGTACTTATACGTATTTAAGAGCCAGGCTCAGGTCAGCGTTATAGCAGGGGGTGTATATATTTATAAAACAAGACATGGTATGTATGTATGGTTGTAGAAGGGATCAGCCAGACCCTTTAAACTTGATCTTTACAGTCCTGTCAAACATTTTGCACTCTTGGCTCCCAATAATAATCTCCCACTGTCTGTATCACTGTCTTGAAAGTAACTTTAAATACTCAAGATGCAAGATACTTGAATAGCTGCACTAAAATGCACTAAATTTGAAATTATTACAGTTTCAATACTACATTGGTGTGTTTACAGTAGCTTTATGGAACTAATGGATCAGCACAGAATCAAACTACCTCCTTTTTATATTGCTGTCATCTGTCCAAAGTTCATACTATGAAAATTATCCCAAAATCAGTGAGAAATCTGAATCAACATGGTCAAATGATCTGGGTTTCTCATCAGGATAAGGCCAAGGCCAAGATAAAGAACAGTCGAGAACAAAATAGAGTCTGTTATGCCTTTTGGATTCGATAACATGTGCATGTTGTAGCATTTCCTCACAGTCCACACTGTGCTGTTACTATTTTTACTTGCCAAAGACGTCATATGACTATTGTACAGCTTTGGTTTGTGTCACTATGTCACCTCTGGTAAAAACACACTCTGGTGTTCAAACAGTTGGTTTCAGTTTTACAAGAGAAAAGACTCAAGGTTAAAGACTAAAGAAGTTTTTGGTTAACTTCCCCACATCAAAACATATTTGGTTATTTAGTCATAAATTATGTAGATTATAGTAACTGATTTCAATATCAGTACCCTAAACTCTCTCATAACACAGTCTTTTTTTTAAAAAAAAAAACTAGAACTTCAGATCATCCACATCACTCATTTGGTTGTTTACTATGATGAGATTTAAAATCTTTTAATATTACAACTTTGTGACACACTTTTGATTTTGTTGCTGAAAACATGAATTCTTTATAGTCAGACTATTAAACTGTTATCCTGAGATGTCAGTGAAAAGTTCACCCTAACCATAGTGAGTTTGTATTTTCAACATGTCTTTATTAAAAATCTTTAGTTGCACTCAATTCTCAAATTCTTCTTCTGCTAGCCAGGTGTCAAGATCCAACTATATCGCTATCCAAAATCTCCTAAGAGATGTCGTGCCAAAAAGTGATTGTCTGCCAGAATCTGATCTCTGGCCGCGGGAGCGCGCACGGCAGCCCGTTGAGCGGTAGCGTAAAAACGTCTGCGTTTCTCTGGATTAAACGGCATAACATGCAGATACACACAACTGTATTATAATGTAATTATAGCAAAGGCACGTGTCTTCGAAAGTTTAACGTTTGTTTTTACGTAATTATTACAACTGTGGCCAAAAGAAGTGTAGTCTGTAGCGAATCAGACATGGCAATTACGTGATAGACACGTCTATGTGCTTGGTATGTCTGATGACTTTGTTTAGCCCTGTTTTTGTAAATTAGACAATAATGAATATGATTTATAGGTGGGTTTTCAATAAAGATATGATAACTTTTGCAATGATCCTCGCGACTCTGCATTGTTTTTATCTGATCTGGGCCCTACATAGCATTTGCTTCCCATGTTTGGATGTGTTTTGCAGTTTTCAATCAGTTTTCACCTCTCAAAAACTGATTGAAGGCATAGTGTAGTTACTGAGAGGTGATTTCTGCCTAAATATGACATGATCTCATTCATAAGCTTTATAATATAAACACTAGAGCTCACAGGAAAATCCTTTTAAAGGATCATTACAACACAAAATAGGCATCCAGCCTTGAGTGTGAGGTGTAATATGAGGTAATCTTTCACATATGATGATTCAGGATAAAGACCAGTCATTTTGAGGCAGAATACATCTTTAGGCAGAAATCACCTTTGAGTAACTGTATTTGGCCTTCAATCAATTTTTGGCAGGTGAAAATGCATATTTTGTGTTGTAATGGTCCTTTAAAAGAACTCCAAGCTGTCCTGTGAGCTCAGATCTTTATATTATGATGCTAATGAATGAGATCAAGTCATATTTAGGCAGAAATAACCTTTGAGTAACTGTATTTTTGGCAGGTGAAAAGACCTATTTTGTGTCGTAATGGCTATCATTACATTATAATACAGTTGTGTGTATCTGCATGTTATGCCGTTTAATCCAGAGAAACGCAGACGTTTTTACGCTACCGCTCAACGGGCTGCCGTGCGCGCTCCCGCGGCCAGAGATCAGATTCTGGCAGACAATCACTTTTTGGCATGACAAAACCGGAGCTCCACATCACGTCCCGCAAGCCAATCAGACACTCAGATCGGTCAAACCTCCACAGACAGCCTGAAATGTCTCTGAAGCAGAGACTATCCAGGTGGATTCACGGACTAAACTCTGATAATCTACCTGTGTGTGTGTTCTTACTTTCTTTATTTCATGTACCAGCTTCTAAATCTGAGTCTGACTCGCAATTTACGCCGCAAAATAGTGACACGAAGAAGTTTAATTTGATTTGTGTCCGATGATTTGAGAGAGAGAGAGAGCGCTTTGGTAGAGAGACATAGAGTAACAATAACAGAGAGCGTGCGCCGGCCTCGATAAAGCTGTTATTAATCAGCGAAATAAAAAGTTATTTCCTGATTGTTTCACAGCGGTTACATTCAGCAGGTATAGACACGCCCACAGCAACCCACCCCAGCTCCCCTCACCAACCCCACCACCAAACAACCCTGCTACGAGTTGCCGCAATCCCTGATCCTGTCTAAATGCGCGCTTAATTCGACTATGATTTCACCAATTTGGAAGACACACAGACTTTCTACAGAGGTGAAGAGGTGTATGTTATGATGTTTCTGATTGCCCCCAACTGAATACCCCGTGCCTCTCTTTGTAACATGACTCTACTGTAAGAGCTAGAAGTCAAAATCCACAGTACCTGTTGGGTGCTAAACTGCATGAACCCGAAGTTAATATTTTACTGAGAAAATTACCCTTTGTCAAAGACACAACTTTGTACTATACATACTGTGTCTATGGAAAGAAAAGACTTGATTTAACTTGATTTGTCTAACCTTGGCTAAACTGTGGAGTGCATTGTCGCGCAGAACGAAATGATTACTTCAGTGATTATTGATTATTTCAGTGGGAATATAAGAACCAAAGTTGACCCAAAAAAATACAAACCCCAGCCTTTAAAGTTACAGGACAACAATAAACACATGAAACTGTACAGATTGTCAAAATTGTCAATGCTGAAATTGGAGACGATTTGAACAAAATAAAGAAATCATTATGTGGTTAATATTGACTCTACTACCACAAAAATGAGTGTGAGTGTGTGTGAGAATCTCATTACAAATATTTGTTTGTTAGGTAATACTGAGTAGTTTGTTGAAAGTTAAGAATTTCTCATTCTTATTTGTATATAACATGCAGGCGGACGTGATCTTTATGGCAGGGGAATCACTGTATCAACCCCAAGTACCGGGAGAAACACAACGACGACAAGTACTGGCTGGTTCACATCCCCAAAGGAACATCGAAGGAGGAAGAGCAGGAGTTTGTCAAAAGGGGCTTACGGTCTTCTGTTGAAAGGGGTCAGGAGCTAAAAGCCTCCACAGCTTAACAGAGACTCTGTTTTTAATCACATGAAGGATACATTTTTTAAGTTCTTTTGATGTACAGCACACATGCACTCACCCACTTGTGGAAAATATGGATGACTCATCTGACAAGACCGATGCTTTTTGCAGCACTAAACTCATAAATGTGCATATTTGTAATAAGGGCTTTATGCACTATTATAATCTGTCTTTGTACAGTGTAAAAAATAAAATCGAAAATTTATGGAAAATAACACACAACAGTCCTGTTTTTATAAACCTGTTTACAAAATTCACATTATCTGTACATTACATTATCTAAATAAATAAATGATTATTTGTAATTGAATATATGGCATGTTTGTCTATATACAAACAATTTAACATTTTTCTTTGTAACATAAACACATAAATCTTATTCATTTTACATTTAGATGTACTTTCTACATTCAATTTAGCTTTTTTATTACAAATATAATGCATAGTTATAAAAACAAACAAAAAAACTATATATATATATATATATAAAACAACAGTACAAAGCTGCACTGCTCTCTAGATGGTGAAACTTTCTGCCATGTTGAGCCTCATCCAGTGAGTAAAAACACAAACATGCCAATGAATTGAAAAAGTTGGTGGCTCAATTCCCAGCTCCTTCAGTCCAGTCAAAGTGTCCTTGAATAAAATATTGAACCCTGATTGTATCGGTGTCATTAGTGTAAGAATGAATGGGTGAATGTGACAATTTTGTAAAAGGGCATTGAGCCATCACTAGATCATAATTCAGGAAAAAATCTTCAAAATCATGACTTAAAAAAACAGTAAATTTATATTTACATATACATATATTTGTTTAGCAGCTGCTGCCAGTCTTTTTTTTTTTTTTTTTTTTTAAACAATGTGTAGTTGATGGATTGTTCTTGTGGACAGTCTGAACACATCTATATTTGAGATATATATAAAATAATAAGTCAAAATTATAACATATCAAGACAACATTCTGACCTGCTATGTCTAATTTTTTTGGCTGATTTTATTTTTCACGATTTGATTTATTTATTTATTTTTCTCTTTATTTAAGTACTGAAATGATAAAAATGTAAACATAGAGAAGATATTACGTTTTCTTTTACTAAGAAAATGGGCTTTGGTAGTAACAGACTACAACAACATGCAGCAGGCAGCCCAACATACAACATGAAGCAGATGTCCAGAGGGCCACAAGTCTCACAAGGTCACGCTGGGTTTTTCCATAACAATTTTTGCAAACTCAAGCTGATTTTATTTAGCTCAAGGTGGGAATGGGCAGCATGTTTTCAAGGCAATGTGCATCTTATCACTAAGCAAAGCAGTTAATAGATAGAATGAAGGATATAAACAGCTGCAGCAGCAGCCTGCAAGCGTTAACACTGTACACCTGCAGGCTGCTAACATGGCTTTATTCAAGCAGATGCTCGGTCTTCTCGTCCTCCTTGTAGTCTTTGACCGCTCCTGGGCTGAAGAGAAGGTGAGGATACGTGTGCTGTCTTTGAGTTAACATTTTATCAGTAAGGTTCAACAGAAAAATAAAGTGAGGATTAAATGTGTTAATCCTGTGACATCAGGATGATTCTTTGATTAATCTCTCCTGTGTAAACACATTTAAATAATCCATATAAAAATATAAATAATAATCCATATGATAATCCATATCCCAAACAGATTAGATAATTAATGATGAATTAGAGCGCAATGTGGATAATGTGTTGCACAAAACATTTAGGGCACATTCAAGAAAAACATAAATTAAAGTATATCTATAATAATAAGACCTATTGAAAACACATATACATATTATTAATTTATATATCTTACACATCTGGTGTATTGAACCGTTTATTTTGCCTGTTCTTATCTGGTGTCATGCCTTGAACTTGAAATGATTAACACACAAATGAACTTGTTCTATGAAAAAACTTGTAAGTAGAATCAGTCGTTGCAGTTCATTGGATCTTCCTGATGTTGATGAAGACATACATAAAGGAGGAATGAGTGATCTATAGTTAGAAAGTAAAGACAGCAGACTGTGCATGTACCTCTACATGAATATTATTTAACCTACTCATAGTGATATCATCTCCCTGATGTAGGAACTGTCTGTCTCTGAGCTTCTGTGGAAGGCAAACAAGGATGTTGGTAAGACACCATGCACTTCTACATTTATTTTTTATAAATCTTTATGGGACAGTGTACATTAATGTGTGCATGTATTCCTTTTAGTAAATTTAATGGGTAAATTACCATGAAATTTTAGGGGTACATTCACATTTCAAGGCAAATTAATTGCACCATTCTCAAAATAAAACTTCATTTTTAGTCTGATAACAGACTTAGGCTTGTTTATGATCTGATGATGAGAAGCAGATTAAGATAAGTCTTAAGTCAAACCTTTACAGTAATACACAGATATACTTTTAAGGTAGGTCAACTAATTGAAGTCATTTAAATGATCAAATTACTGATTGAGCCTTTAATCGCCTCTCCTACAGTGCATAGAGAGGACGAGCCCCTCGTCGTGGATGACATCGCTTATGACAATGAAAATGAGAGAAACGCTGATCCTTGCACCTCCCGCGGCTGCATGTGGGGCAAATCCAATGATGGAAAGGTCTATGTGCCGTATGTCATCGCTGGACATTACTGTAAGTAACTTTTTTTTTTTTTACAAATGTTGTAAAATAGTCGACCAGAAGATTTGATGTAATGTAGAACCATAATATGGGATGTAATGTGCTTATTGTTTCAAGCAAAATTATCAAGTATAAATTTGACATCTGATTAATGAAAACCGATTGAAGATGTAGTTTTATTGTTGTTGGATCTCAGGTTGTTTCTTTGCAAAACAACAATTTAGAAGAAGTGATCAGAAGTTCCCTGCTTCCTCATTTGCCATAACCAAATGACCCAAGACCTTTGTTATATACAGTATTTGGTTGAGGTGTGTGTTTACTTTATCCACACAATTTTTAAACCAGAGAAATCCCAAAAGATTTTCAAGATAACAGTACATTTCATTTGGTCGCCTGTCATATCATATCCCCTTTGCCTCTTTTAGTTGCTATGACTTCTGGGTAAACACGGGATACGTTGCAGAGTGAGGAAGGAAGTCAGTAAATGTAACATGAATTAAACTTTAACACATTCACATCCGTGAACATGATTTTTGCCTGCGCCATGTCAGTAAACTACATCTTCAAGGCAAGGCAAACACTGCAGAGTGACATGTATGTGCTACAAAGAGACTGCTGCCAAACGGCACAAACAAACCCAGAGAAAGATTTTTTCCTAAACTGAACAAAGTTGTTTTTGTGCCTCAATCTGATCAAACTTTTACCAGAACATTCTCACATCTGACCAACAACTGATCATGTGTCATGACATCACATGTCTCCTCAGCTTCTCGTGAGCGCTCTATCATCGAGCGCGGTCTGCTGTCCTTCAATGACGTCACTTGCATCCGTTTCGTCAAACGCACCAACCAGAGAGATTACCTGAACATCCAGTCTGACAATGGGTACTATGTGTTTGTGTGTGTGTGTGTGTGTGTGTGTAAACTATATGCAGCATATTAATTTAAATATGTGCAATTAAATTAAATTTATTTACACTATTTTCACTTTCACACAGTCCTCTACATCTTAGAAATAACAGTGCCATGAACTTTTTCTACCTGCTTTGATTATTCTTATTTCTTGCAGTTGTTACTCCTATGTCGGCCGCCGTGGTTATTCCCAGACGTTGTCTCTGGATCGTCAGGGCTGCCTCTACCACAGCACCGTCCAGCACGAGCTGCTCCACGCCCTGGGCTTCAACCACGAACAGTGCCGCTCTGACAGGGACCAGTACATCAAGATCCTTTGGCATAACATCCAGTCCGGTCTGTACACCTGACACCTGAGATTCATCGATTATTAAAATTGGCTAATCTTTGCAGTAGTGAAAGTTTTGTTCTAGTTCATAAGGCAAAATTGTAATCCTAAAATAATCCAAAATTTAATCTTAAATCAAAAATCACATTCTTGATCATCAGATAACTTTAAGCATATTTTTATCCCAGTGTGGCCTAAACTAAATGCAATTCCTCAGTCTTGAGCTTCTCAATTTACTATGGAAACCAATGTATGTCAAACTAAAACTGATAGTTGAAATCTTTAATTGGTCTGAAAATGAGAATTTTGGGAACTAAAATTGTTCCCAAATCTCCCAAATCTATCTAAGCAATACCGGACTAAGGGTAACCAAAATATAACCTAAGGCCTGGACACACCAGAAAGTCTTCACTCACAGGGCTAAACGGTACTGCTATACCCAGTAAGTTAGCTGCTAACTTACTAGCCTGCCGCAATAATGCCAGTTAGCCTCGATAGCTCTATTTTCCCTATTCTCGATTTTCAATCTAATTCAATAAAATAGTAACTGAAGGGGGAAAATAAGCTCAGAGCTAACAGGTTTGTTAACAGTCAGTTAGCAGTAAGTACATACAGTTTATTGAAAAGACATATTTGTACCATCAAGTCCCGTCTCATAACTGTAAATTATATCTCTGTTGTGGAGCAGTTAATGCTCAAACAGAAGTGGATGGTAATAAGAAAGATTTCGTTTTGGACTTTCTGGCTATCCGTCCTCTCAAAGGCCATCACTATTATGTTTTATTATGTATACTATTATGTTATTCCTGATGCAAAACTCACTTCTTGATTAACTGAATTGATCAAAAGTTTGTGATTTTCTGTTTTTTTCTTACCCTTGCTGTGATTTGTTTCTCATAGGTTGGGAATACGCCTTTGACAAGATCAACACTCTGAACCAGGGAACACCCTACGATTACAACTCTGTCATGCAGTACCACAGGTTGATATGACTACTATACATTTAACATCTCTTTATTCAGATAAACATAAATATAATAGTTATTTGTTCAAGTAACTTTGTTACCTCAGACTGGACTGTATGAAAATAGAGAGGGGGGCGGTAAATCTAGTATTTGTCAATATTTTCTGAGCACCCTTCCCTCAACTTAGAAAGAAATTAAACAGTTATTACAGCAACAGTATGAGCACATGGCCAGCTCTGTGACTGTTTAAACTTAAAATTATACACCCAATCCAGATACAACTTAATAAAAATAAACATGACTTAGATCAGATGTCTGACTGTCCAATCACTTCACAGTCAGTATTGACACAAAAACCATCTTTGTGAAACTTTTAAATTAAATATCATTAAATATCAAATATCAACTCTCTTAATAATTTCCATACATAATTCCTGGACCTTTTTTCATTGACACTCCTAACTTCCACCATCTTGACAGTGCCTGACTCTGTCTAACTCCCAGCTAATCAAAAAACAGGCAAAGATGTGGATCATGGGTGGACCTGAGGTGAGCTGAATGAAGCCTGTGTGCTCAAACAAGTCACCTGTGATGGCACCCACCTGTCAATTAAAGCGGCCACATCCTAAATTATACAAAACTTAACTACGTTTAATAAGATGAAACGGGTGAGTTGTATGAATATTCAGACTCATTATAGCTGCCATGAATGGAGGTATTAGATATACTAAAACTGTTTTGTACCAGGCTGTAAACATATTTATTTCTGCTGTGAAGTTGGACATTTTAATATGGGGTCTTATGGAGATTGACTTGTTTTGGAGCCAGCCTCAAGTGGGCGTGCAATTTTTGGCAAGCCCAGGAGGTTGCCCTTTATTTTCAGATTGAATATTGAACAATAGACAAATACTGTAGTTTCTATTTTATATAGAAACCAAAAACAATTAAACTGCTTAACTCTTTATACTTGCAGGTATGCCTTCTCTGGGAACAATCAGCCCACTATGCAGCCCATCCCCAACGCCAATGTTGAATTCGGCACAGCTAAGCAGATGAGCAAGAATGACATCGCCAGAGTGAACACTCTGTACAAGTGTTAAACAAACATCAGGTTTGAATGTATACTCTACTTCTGTTGCTGTGAGTGTTCCTTGTAGAGATGTATGGTTTGGAAAGACCCATAAGAAAATGAACACATTTTTGTTGCCTTTAACATGTTTCTGTCTTGTTTTTCCAACAGGTGATGAAAACAACACGACAACATGTTGCTTAACTAATTGATTAAAATTCCCACAGTGTTTTCTCAATCTTTAATACAATCAAAGACAAAGCATTGACAATAAACCTTCAAACATTGAGGCCTTGTTTGTTGTGGAATTTCAATATATTATTTGAGAGTGTTATAGTATGTTGTATGTAAGAGAAAAATTCAGAATAATGTCCCTAACGTCCCCTTATATAAAAGCTGCAGAATGTGTTGTGTTTATGTTGTATTAACACAAATCAAATGACTTCTTCTAATGTGAAACGATGTCACCTAAACCCACTGAGAATTATCACCCAACTCTGAAACTCAGCTGAGCTTTTTTAGCCATCATGTCAGCTAGATGTTGACATGATGGCTAATGATGCTTTTTAAGGCCTTCATGCAAGGCAAAAGCAGATCTGTTAAACTCTCTGTGCACTAACAGTAGACAGACAAAGTTAGAGACTAGCTGGTGGAGAACATCCAGCTGCTGGTCAAATACTTTTCTCAGGAAATGACTCTGAGAAGATCGGACTCCAACATAACTTTAATGGGATAATGTTGTTCTATTGGATGTGTAAGTGTAAAGCAGTTGTAAAGTCTGCTGTCTTTTTTAGGTACAACACCAAATTAAAGCAGATTTAATTTAGCTATGAAGGTTACATTGTACACATTGAAACATTCACCTTATTAACACACAAGCATGTGTTAGTCTTCAAATAGCTTCAGTATAGAACAAAGACAAAGTGACATATTGTGTACGTATATTTACATCTTCTAGTACATGATTTTTATTTTCTTTATATTTTTTTTACTCAATGTTTGTGATGCACATATTTCTTGTATGTAAAAAAAAAACTACCTGGACCGGCCCAGGTCGAATACAGAGCAGGTCAAAGCCCCCGTGCCGCTCAGTAGTGGGATCGCGCCTGTGAATAGACGCTGTAGTGCAGCCTGAGTAATACAGCGGGACCCAGTCTTTTTACACTCTCTGTACTGTTCAACAAACAGCTGGAACAACACACACGGTCAACAACAAGCTCTTTCTATGTTCAGCAGCTTCATCACTGCTTTTGATTTTCTTGTTGCCATGAAAAAACTCCAAAGCTGATGAAACTAGATTTGACACTGGGCCTCTGTAAAAAAACAACACAGGCCACAATACTGATGCCAGCAATTATGGTTAGGGCAACAAATTGGCTAGCAGCGACCCTGCTCAACAAATATAAATAAAGTAACTGTGTTGATGCTAAGTTACGCTAACTTACTGAATGCCAGGTAAAGAAATAAATGTGCATCTTTTTCAGATGTTAGGCTATCAGTAAGATGTTCAGATGTTGAAAATAATTATATATTTATATATGATAATAGCTTTTAGCTTTTAACCCACAGTCACCTGTTGTTTTTATTTTCACTTGATTGGTTTATCCAAATGAGAAAATGTTACACTGCAGCTCTGCACAACCCTGCTGACAAATTACTCAGTGACTGGACACTCTGTAATTTGTACATAATGTGTGGCTTGAAATAAAAATTCAAAACATGAAGGTTTCAGTCGAATATAGGCTACTTAAAACAGAACTGTGAAGCTTACCAGAAATGTACTTCATCCTTTTTTTAAGTGTTTGTATGGATTTGTAAAAGACACATTCGAACAGTTTTCACCAGATGAAGATCCAGGCCAAAAAGGATGCTTAGTTTATTTACGTCTGCATACATATGTGAGCAAACATTCACCGTTATGACACTGAACAAGAGCAGACTAAGGTCCAAGGAGACTGACAGTCAGCTCTGTGATTTGACTTTGAACCTACTTTGACACTTGACCTGGCATCAATTCTTCAGTCCAAGTTCCTATTAAGAGTATGTACTACTGAGGGACCTTTAATGGTGATGAAATCAGGTTTACAGTACAAAGTGTTTCATACTTGCTCATTAGGTCTGTGGGCTCATGGCCCTGAATGATTTGACATGAAAAGTTTGGACATCCCTGATCTGTAACCTGACCAGAAAAGATGCCTAAAACAGATCAGACTCTAACATCTCCAGCTATTTCCCTTAATTCTTGTTGCACTTGTACTTATTATTCATCCCCAATGGATATTGTTTTTCTGTAGCAGCGTTTGTACCTTTCAAGCCTCTACTGGTCACCTCAGATCGTCCTATCACAACCACAGCTGAAGACATCACCATGAATCAGTAACAATCAACAAAAACCACAAGCTAGTTAACTGGTATGTAAACCATTGTGTTTAGGATCACCCATCTTTCAGACAAAGATTCCTATACAGTACATTAACGATAGATGATGTTGCTCTGACTGCTAGATGTTGAAATATGCAGCTGTTAGATATCAAATTCACCATATTAACTTTAAAAGGTGATGAAACTTTATGTTGTGTGTGTTGCCACTACCCCCAAGTAGCCAAAAATCAGGTTTTGCAGATTCAAGGATTCAAGGGGGGTTTTATTGTCATTTCAGCCATATACACAGTACACAGTGAAACAAGACAGTGTTTCGCCAACGACTATGGTTCTACATATAACATAGAACATAGTGCAGACAAGACTCTAACCCTAACCCTGTTTAACAGTCTGACTGCCTGTGGGAAGAAACTGTTTCCCATCCTGGCAGTGTTAGCCCTTAAGCTGCGGAAACTTCTTCCAAAAGGCAGCAGGGAAAACAGTCCATGGGATAGATCATCTGCAATGCTCCTGGCCTTCCGCAGGCAGCGCGTGTTGTAAATGTCCGTGACAGAAGGGAGAGAGACCCTGATGATCTTTTCGGTTGTCCTCACAATGCGCTGTAGGGCCTTGCGGTCGGAGACGGTGCACTTGCTGAATCCCGCTGTAATGACGCTTCAGAGGATGCTCTCGATGGTCCCTCTGTAGGTGTAACCATCACAGCTCCAGTATATACTATAACAGCAACTATTACTCTAATCTTCAAGGAGTTATTAAACATGTTCCACCTTCTTTGTGAAAGTTAGATAAACACTCTGTGCATTAAGCCGGAGCCAAGGTAAAGTTAACTAAGCTTAGCATTAAGACTGGAAGTAGCGGGAAAAAGCTAGGCTGGCCCCCTCCACTGTGCACAGAAAGACCCACCCATGCCTCTAAAGCTCATTAATCAGCACACTATATCTAATTTGTGTGACTCATACACAGGCTTAAATGTTAAAACTACAATTTCTGGTGTTATGAGGAGGAGAGCGACATACTGGGACTATTTATTGGGGACAACAGCTGTGTGCAGCGACTGTGGGGTTGTCAGGTTTGATACAACCATGCCTTTGACATTTTGTACATTGAGTTATTTCTTAACTTTTTCCCAACAGGTTGGCTGTTATTTCTTTCTGCATCCACTCTGTACAATAAGATAAGCACTTCCATAAAGACTGACACTAATTTTAATGCTAACTATGAACTTTCTAACAAAATGTCCCCACTCTCGACATTTGAAACTCAAATTATATCTTGTACAAATGAACATAAAACCAGTCCTAAATGTTCTTCACCGTTAGGTGAGGAGTGGATAGTGTTTATAATTCAAATTTACAACACAGTTACTACATTACATTACATTCACAATATCAAAGTATTAACATTTTTTTAAGGTAAACTTAAATATAAGCATAACTTTGGATATGTATCATTCAAAGACAAACTGAGAAAAACAGTTGAAATGGCGGATGCTGGTATTTAACACAATATTTCATTTATGTCTGCACTAAAACAGGATTAAATCACTTTATATGTAAACAGACTATATTATAGTTTATTCATAATATTTCTTTGCTCTATGTGGGTTCATAAAAAGTGATTTTTTTGTCAACCTCAAAACTGTTCTTTGAGTTATTATCACAGATTATTTGTTGTACAGTGTTTTCATTCTCATATTACTGTTTTAGACTTCAATACATGGTAGTTTGAGGCAAACAGGACTGGCAGCGGTAACTATGTTTTTTTTCAAATATGTATTGTTTACATGCAAATTGGTGTTCCAGAACTGTTCTGAGGTCACAGATTCACAGAGGGTATAAATTCACCTGCACCTTCCATTTCATTTGCACTTTTGAGCAAGTTGGATAAGAGATATGTCTCGTGTTTCACCTTTCGAAAGAGCTACCACCATGTTTGACCCCGAACCAAAGGTGTGTTTCACAGACACACACACACATTTGTGCATTATTTCTAAACTGTTTTAGATCTTGTTAATTTTGAGCATCTCTCTAGTTTGACTGACAAGTCTGTGAGGCTGATCTCCATCTGACCCATGTTTTTTCTTTTGTTAACTTATATTTTGTGTTTCCTTTTTTTCTCATTCTGAGCAGAGAAATCAAGTCCCTCCTGTACCACCTGAAGGAGATGAGATCAAACAGCACTCCAGCTTCATTGAGAGGTAAGAAACTTAGTGATAAGAAACAATAGAAACACCTGTAAGACTGTGAGGCGAGTTGTGCAGGTATACTGTACTGCACAGCAGTTTAGTCAATCTGTTTTCCACCTTATAACGTTATTATGGTACTGTTAATGACACTGTACAAGAGTTTCTGTTTTCTCATCAGTCAACTTTTAAAATGTAATCTAATTTAAAATATTCAAATGTTCAATTCAATTGATGTGTCACTTTAAAGTCAGTGATTTGAGAGATTTGTTTTTCTCCTTATAACGTTTGAGCGAACGTTTGATTAATCTTTGTTTCTGGTGCTAATTCATTCATACCTTTAGTATGTCAAGGACAATATATAAATGACACATTGATTAAAGTTCTCGGTCGTTACGGAACGTCGTTAAACGATCAATGTAGATCCGAGGAGAAAATAGTGTTAGCTGGTGGCTGATTTTATTGACAGATTGTCACACTCTACAGCCAATGGTATTGTTTACAGTGTGCGCGCGTGACCAATGACAGTGACCCGCACAGGGCGGGAGCTAAACACGGAGCATCGGAGCTAAAGTTTAGCTGCTTAGCTAGCACAGACTCGTAATCAAAGAGTCTTTGTCTGCGTCACAGAGCTGTGTTTTCGTTTTGAGACTCGGTCTGTAAAGTTTAGTCAACACGTGAAAACACCTCTGAGACGGAGAGTCTCATGTTGTGTGCTACATGTGTGAAATAATGACTTTGTCTGCAGTATATCTGTGTAAACGGCTTCATTCAGGGCCTCTCTGTCCCTGCTAGCACCGTGAGTTACCATGGTAACGGGAATGCCCTGACACTTTGAAATGATAATAAGAAGTTTTTTGGTTAGCATGACGGTACATGAATGTAGTCTGATTGTAGCTCAATGCTGAATTATTGTATTATAACATAAGTGTACGTGACAACTCTAAAGCCTCAGAGCTTCCCTTTGATTATTAACAGTTGCTCTTATTGTTATTTAGTCCTGGTGCTGTTTGTATGATGGATTTTTCTGTTAAATGATAAGAGGCTCACTTAAAACAATACCAATAATAATGATAATAATCCATGCTTTAATCCATGTAAATGACATCACCATGTCAGCAGTTGATAAACTCATAATCAACTCATATTCACAGTCTGTTGTATTATGTCATGGGCACACTAAATCAACTAAATCAACACTTAAAGTTGCCTTTGCCAGTATACGAGTGTATTATTATTAGTATTATTTAGGTCAAAGTTGCTTCAGTTTGTGTCGATGTCTATTATTGAAGTATTAGTATTAACTAGTATTAAAGTACTAATATTAAAAATCCTCTAGATGGTTTGTTTCAAACATGAGTTGACAGTAAAATAACCAGCTTGTGTTTATGTGCTTCACCAGTGTCACCGTCTCTGAAGCTCCTGCCACCAAGACCTCCGCGGAGGACTGCATAGGGAGGACTCCTCGGTGGCACGCGCTGTTTGATCGACCCCGGGTATGTTTTACATGAAGCGCTTCACATGATCATTTTAAAAGTTTTTCACATTTGTATTTGGACACAAAATCTGCTCGACGCAACTTATTCTTATTCTTGATTTTGTTTTGACTTTACAGAAAAAGAAAAGAAGTCTGTCAAAGACTGATGAAGAGCGCTGCTGCAAGCAGCGGAGGTAAGGAAATCCCTTTTACTGCATCTTCAGTGTTGTAGACTCTTAAAACCATAAGTTCACAGTTTAAACTAAACCTGCAGTAGAATAAGCAGCTGTGTTTGTCTGCAGAGTGGCCTTCTCAGATGGTGCAGCTACCACCACAGCGCCTCCACCTGAGAAGGAGCCCCAGCAAGCAAGGAAGGAGAAAAGGAAGGCTTGCTGGGAACTGTCTAGCTGTGCCCAGGTATGTTTCACACAAAGTTTCAGTGCTTCACATCAACCAGATGTTTACTAGTCTGGACAGTCACTGGTCTTCATGTTTGTACTGACTGTGTTATTGAACAATTCGACTTTGTTTTGGTTCCTCCAGCAGAAAAGACGTCGCGTTTCTCCAGCGACTGATGCTGAACCTCAGCAGGAGGGTCCTCAGGCACATCAGCAAAGGTAACTAGACTCATTTCATGTCCCCACAATGAATTCATGTTCTCTGCCTACTGCTGGTCATGTATATTGATATATTAATTGATCATTGTATATTGTGTGTGTGTGTCTGTAGTGCCAAGAGTCACAACCACAGCGATCATCCCGCACAGGTTGTCGACCAACAGACCCTCAGATGTCAGCAGATCTGCAGCCTTGGGTGAGTAAATCTGCACACACACCGACACAAGAATGTCATTTTCCCAGAATGTTTAGTGTTTACATTTTCATGAAATAAGCCCCAGTTTGTGAATGGTCACTGAAGATCAGGATGTTGATGTGTCATGTGACTTGTGTTTGTGTCAGGTTTCCAAACCCTGCCCAGATCTGCTACATGAACTCCGTCCTCCAGAGCCTGCTCACACTCACGGGGTTCATCAGAAACGTCTACCGCCAGAAGGAGGTGTGGCGTTTCACTCCTGAGGCCAGGCTGATGAGGTACAGTAGCCATCCACACACATACACACACATCCTCAAGTTTCTCCACAACATAAAATAACCACCATTTTTCCCTCACCCTCTCCAGACGTTTCATGGACATTGTAAAATGTCGCGCCTCAGAAGCAGTCCCCAAGAAGCTGCAGGCCCTCCGTCAGTTCAAGAAGGTCCTCGCCGTCCAGGCTCCTGAGTTTGCGGACGACCGCCAGAAAGTAAGTCAGCTGCTCGATGCTTTTTACGATTCATTGTTAGGACGCCTGATGATTGCTTCTCGTCTGTGCATCGGATCAAACCTCTGTGTGTGTCTGTCTGTTCAGGATGCCCATGAGTTCCTCACGACCATCCTGCATCAGATGAGGAGTCTGGCTCCAACTCTGCAGGACGTTGCACTCTTCATGGGCAAAGGATACAGCTGCCCTGTAGAGCGCAACATGGTCTTTAAAATGAAGAACACCAGGGCATGCAAAAGGTAAAACGACTTTATATACTGTATGGACTAAGTTGTTTGGATAAACATATCTCTGACAATGTCTCTCCAGCCCTTTTCTTGCCACGTGCGACTGTATTTCAATGTGTATTGTCCCTTCAACGTGCAGGTGTGGTGTTGGATCTTCCAGAGAGGAGGAGTTCACCAACCTGTCTCTGGACCTGATTCCTGGAGGCTCGGTTGAGCTGATGCTCCAGGAGTATCAGAGGGTGAGAAGCCTGATGAAGCCTTGTGGAACAAACAGAAATCAATTAATCCAACATTTCACACTGCTTTGATGTACACAACATAACTGACAGCATGTTGTTATGCCTGCAGGAGACAGCGTTGGACTATCGGTGTGAGTGCGGCGGCAACGCATCAGGCCAATGCTCCACACTCAAGACCCTGCCCAGGTGAGTTAAAGTGACCCTCTAACTACAAATCATGTTTACATTTTTACCAGCCATTTTCAAATGATGAGAAGAGATCCTTAGACGTGTTTGTGCTGCAGATCCAGGCTGCGAGTGATTCCTTTCATCCACCTGCTTAAGTTCTGTAATCCATCCACATTCATTTTGCTCATTTCCTGTCTACAGAGTCCTGATCCTTCATCTGAAGCGGTTCAGGTTCACTGAGTACTGGCAGATGGAGAAGCTGCAAGACCCTTTCATCCTCAACAGGGATCTGACGGTGTCCTCTAGCGAGGTAAAATAATCACAACATGTGAACATGTGGACTGTGTGTGTTGGTGTTTTGACTGTGTGAGGCTAACTGTTGTTATCTGTGTTTCCTCTCAGGCTGACGGCAGGTACAGGCTGGTCAGTGTCATCAGCCATTTAGGACAAACAGCAGACATGGGTAAGGATTTTTATTCTTTGATTTACACTTTGCTTAACATCAGTTAACCAGTTAACTTAACCTCCACTTCATGTCAAGACCCCTGATCAAACAGCCGTCTCTCTCCTCTTAGGACACTACATCAGCGACGGGATGCACCCAGACGTTAAGCTGAATGCCGAAGGTGACCGCTGGCTCCAGTACAACGACGACCGTGTCAAAGAGACAACTGGTGTCGCCATTCGCCTGAAGCGCCAGCGGACATCGTACATCCTGTTTTACAGACAGGTAAGTGGACGACACTGTGACACCGTGAACTGAAGTCAAACACACATCATCCAAACTCAGTGAGCTCACAAACAGGTTTGGTGTCTGTTTTTAGGTGTAAGCCAGTCTAGCAGTCATGGTCTCCCAGCTGTCAGAAGGAAAGCTGTCTACCAGCCTCTGCCAACTACTTGCAGTCCACCTCCACCTGCACTCTCTGGCAACAAGCTGTAGTCCGGCCCTCCACCCACCAACCTCCGCCAACAATCTGTAGGGCGTCTCTACTCTACCTGCAGACTCTGGCAACCAACTGTAGCCTGATCATCCACCTACCAGCCTCTGCCAGTGACCTGCAGACCTCCTCCACCTACAGATTGTGGCAACCAGCTGTCGTCTAGCCCTCCACCTACAACCTATGCCAACACTCTGAAGGATGCCTCCACCTGCAGATTCTGGCAACAAGCTATAGCCCGGCTCTCCACCAACCAGCCTCTGCCAAAAACATGCAGGCCGCCTCCACCTGCAGACTCTGGCAACCAGCTATAGCTTGTTCATCCACCTACCAGCCCCTGCCTACAACCTCAAAGACTGATGAAGAGCGCTGCGGCAAGCGGCGGAGGTAAGGAAATCCCTTTTACTGCATCTTGGTGAAATGTTGTAGACTCTTTTAAAACCATAAGTTCACAGTTTAAACTAAACCTGCAGTAGAATAAGCAGCTGTGTTTGTCTGCAGAGTGGCCTTCTCAGATGGTGCAGCTACCACCACAGCGCCTCCGCCTGAGAAGGAGCCCCAGCAAGCAAGGAAGGAGAAAAGGAAGGCTTGCTGGGAACTGTCTAGCTGTGCCCAGGTATGTTTCACACAAAGTTTCAGTGCTTCACATCAACCAGATGTTTACTAGTCTGGACAGTCACTGGTCTTCATGTTTGTACTGACTGTGTTATTGAACAATTCGACTTTGTTTTGGTTCCTCCAGCAGAAAAGACGTCGCGTTTCTCCAGCGACTGATGCTGAACCTCAGCAGGAGGGTCCTCAGGCACATCAGCAAAGGTAACTAGACTCATTTAATGTCCCCACGATGAATTCATGTTCACTGCCTACTGCTGGTCATGTATATTGATATATTAATTGATCATTGTATATTGTGTGTGTGTGTCTGTAGTGCCAACAAGAAGCAACAAGCTGTAGTCCGGCCCTCCACCCACCAACCTCCGCCAACAACCTGCAGGCTGCCTCCAAATGCAGACTCTGGCAACCAGCTATAGCTTGTTCATCCACCTACCAGCCTCTGCCATTGACCTGCAGACCTCCTCCACCTGCAGATTGTGGCACCAGCTGTAGACTAGCTCTCCACCTACAACCTATGCCAACACCCTGAAGGATGCCTCCACCTGCAGATTGTGGCAACAAGCTGTAGTCCGGCCCTCCACCTACCAACCTCTGCAAACAACCTGCAGGCCTCCTCCACCTACAGTTTGTGGCAACCAGCTATAGCTTGTTCATCCACCTACCAGACCCTGCCTACAACCTGCAAGCCTCCTCCACCTGCAAATTCTGAACACAACCTCTAGCGCAAGCCTCTGTCTACCAGCCTCTGCCATTGACCTGCAGACCTCCTCCACCTGCAGATTATGGCACCAGCTGTAGACTAGCCCTCCACCTACAACCTATGCCAAAACTCTGAAGGATGCCTCCACCTGCAGACTCTGGCAACCAGCTGTAGCCTGATCATCCACCTACCAGCCTCTGCCATTGACCTGCAGACCTCCTCCACCTGCAGATTGTGGCACCAGCTGTAGACTAGCTCTCCACCTACAACCTATGCCAACACCCTGAAGGATGCCTCCACCTGCAGATTGTGGCAACAAGCTGTAGTCCAGCCCTCCACCTACCAACCTCTGCAAACAACCTGCAGGCCTCCTCCACCTACAGTTTGTGGCAACCAGCTATAGCTTGTTCATCCACCTACCAGACCCTGCCTACAACCTGCAAGCCTCCTCCACCTACAAATTCTGAACACAACCTCTAGCACAAGTCTCTGTCTACCAGCCTCTGCCAATGACTTGCAGTCCACCTCCACCTGCACTCTCTGGCAACAAGCTGTAGTCCGGCCCTCCACCCACCAACCTTCGCCAACAATCTGCAGGCCGCCTCTACCTGCAGACTCTGGCAACCAACTGTAGCCTGATCATCCACCTACCAGCCTCTGCCAGTGACCTGCAGACCTCCTCCACCTGCAGATTGTGGCAACCAGCTGTAGACTAGCCCTCCACCTACAACCTATGCCAAAACTATGAAGGACGCCTCCACCTGCAGATTCTGGCAACAAGCTATAGCCCGGCTCTCCACCAACCAGCCTCTGCCAAAAACATGCAGGCCGCCTCCACCTGCAGACTCTGGCAACCAGCTATAGCTTGTTCATCCACCTACCAGCCCCTGCCTACAACCTGCAGGCCGCCTCCACCTGCAGTTTGTGGCAACCAGCTGTAGACTAGCCCTCCACCTACAAACTGTGCCAACACTTTGAAGGATTCCTCCACCTGCAGACTCTGGCAACCAGCTATATCTGGTTCATCCACCTACCAGCCCCTGCCTACAACCTGCAGACCTCCTCCACCTGCAGACTCTGGCAACCAGCTATAGCTTGTTCATTCATCTACCAGCCCCTGCCTACAACCTCAAAGACTGATGCAGAGCGCTGCGGCAAGCGGCGGAGGTAAGGAAATCCCTTTTACTGCATCTTGGTGAAATGTTGTAGACTCTTTTAAAACCATAAGTTCACAGTTTAAACTAAACCTGCAGTAGAATAAGCAGCTGTGTTTGTCTGCAGAGTGGCCTTCTCAGATGGTGCAGCTACCACCACAGCGCCTCCACCTGAGAAGGAGCCCCAGCAAGCAAGGAAGGAGAAAAGGAAGGCTTGCTGGGAACTGTCTAGCTGTGCCCAGGTATGTTTCACACAAAGTTTCAGTGCTTCACATCAACCAGATGTTTACTAGTCTGGACAGTCACTGGTCTTCATGTTTGTACTGACTGTGTTATTGAACAATTCGACTTTGTTTTGGTTCCTCCAGCAGAAAAGACGCCGCGTTTCTCCAGCGACTGATGCTGAACCTCAGCAGGAGGGTCCTCAGGCACATCAGCAAAGGTAACTAGACTCATTTCATGTCCCCACAATGAATTCATGTTCACTGCCTACTGCTGGTCATGTATATTGATATATTAATTGATCATTGTACATTGTGTGTGTGTGTCTGTAGTGCCAAGAGTCACAACCACAGCGATCATCCCGCACAGGTTGTCGACCAACAGACCCTCAGACGTCAGCAGATCTGCAGCCTTGGGTGAGTAAATCTGCACACACACCGACACAAGAATGTCATTTTCCCAGAATGTTTAGTGTTTACATTTTCATGAAATGAGCCCCAGTTTGTGAATGGTCACTGAAGATCAGGATGTTGATGTGTCATGTGACTTGTGTTTGTGTCAGGTTTCCAAACCCTGCCCAGATCTGCTACATGAACTCCGTCCTCCAGAGCCTGCTCACACTCACGGAGTTCATCAGAAACATCTACTGCCAGAAGGAGGTGTGGCGTTTCACTCCTGAGGCCAGGCTGATGAGGTACAGTAGCCATCCACACACATACACACACATCCTCAAGTTTCTCCACAACATAAAATAACCACCATTTTTCCCTCACCCTCTCCAGACGTTTCATGGACATTGTAAAATGTCGCGCCTCAGAAGCAGTCCCCAAGAAGCTGCAGGCCCTCCGTCAGTTCAAGAAGGTCCTCGCCGTCCAGGCTCCTGAGTTTGCGGACGACCGCCAGAAAGTAAGTCAGCTGCTCGATGCTTTTTACGATTCATTGTTAGGACGCCTGATGATTGCTTCTCGTCTGTGCATCGGATCAAACCTCTGTGTGTGTCTGTCTGTTCAGGATGCCCATGAGTTCCTCACGACCATCCTGCATCAGATGAGGAGTCTGGCTCCAACTCTGCAGGACGTTGCACTCTTCATGGGCAAAGGATACAGCTGCCCTGTAGAGCGCAACATGGTCTTTAAAATGAAGAACACCAGGACATGCAAAAGGTAAAACAACTTTATATACTGTATGGACTAAGTTGTTTGGATAAACATATCTCTGACAATGTCTCTCCAGCCCTTTTCTTGCCACGTGCGACTGTATTTCAATGTGTATTGTCCCTTCAACGTGCAGGTGTGGTGTTGGATCTTCCAGAGAGGAGGAGTTCACCAACCTGTCTCTGGACCTGATTCCTGGAGGCTCAGTTGAGCTGATGCTCCAGGAGTATCAGAGGGTGAGAAGCCTGATGAAGCCTTGTGGAACAAACAGAAATCAATTAATCCAACATTTCACACTGCTTTGATGTACACAACATAACTGACAGCATGTTGTTATGCCTGCAGGAGACAGCGTTGGACTATCGGTGTGAGTGCGGCGGCAACGCATCAGGCCAATGCTCCACACTCAAGACCCTGCCCAGGTGAGTTAAAGTGACCCTCTAACTACAAATCATGTTTACATTTTTACCAGCCATTTTCAAATGATGAGAAGAGATCCTTAGACGTGTTTGTGCTGCAGATCCAGGCTGCGAGTGATTCCTTTCATCCGCCTGCTTAAGTTCTGTAATCCATCCGCATTCATTTTGCTCATTTCCTGTCTACAGAGTCCTGATCCTTCATCTGAAGCGGTTCAGGTTCACTGAGTACTGGCAGATGGAGAAGCTGCAAGACCCTTTCATCCTCAACAAGGATCTGATGGTGTCCTCTAGCGAGGTAGAATAATCACAACATGTGAACATGTGGACTGTGTGTGTTGGTGTTTTGACTGTGTGAGGCTAACTGTTGTTATCTGTGTTTCCTCTCAGGCTGAGGGCAGGTACAGGCTGGTCAGTGTCATCAGCCATTTAGGACAAACAGCAGACATGGGTAAGGATTTTTTTCTTTGATTTACACTTTGCTTAACATCAGTTAACCAGTTAACTTAACCTCCACTTCATGTCAAGACCCCTGATCAAACAGCCGTCTCTCTCCTCTTAGGACACTACATCAGCGACGGGATGCACCCAGACGTTAAGCTGAATGCCGAAGGTGACCGCTGGCTCCAGTACAACGACGACCGTGTCAAAGAGACAACTGGTGTCGCCATTCGCCTGAAGCGCCAGCGGACATCGTACATCCTGTTTTACAGACAGGTAAGTGGACGACACTGTGACACCGTGAACTGAAGTCAAAGACACATCATCCAAACTCAGTGAGCTCACAAACAGGTTTGGTGTCTGTTTTTAGGTGTAAGCCAGTCTAGCAGTCATGGTCTCCCAGCTGTCAGAAGGAAAGCTGTCTACCAGCCTCTGCCAACGACTTGCGGGCCACCTCCACCTGCACTCTCTGGCAACAAGCTGTAGTCCGGCTCTCTACCAACCAGCCTCTGCCAACAACCTGCAGGAGGCCTCCACCTGCAGACTCTGGGAACCAGCAGTACCCGACCACCCTCAGCCTACAACCTACAAGCCTCCTCCACCTGCAAATTCTGAACACAACCTCTAGCACAAGCCTCTGTCTACCAGCCTCTGCCAACGACTTACAGTCCACCTCCACCTGCACTCTCTGGCAACAAGCTATAGTCCGGCCCTCCACCCACCAACCTCTGCCAACAATCTACAGGCCGCCTCCACCTGCAGTTTGTGGCAACCAGCTATAGCTTGTTCATCCATCTACCAGCCCCTGCCTACAACCTCAAAGACTGATGAAGAGCGCTGCGGCAAGCGACAGAGGTAAGGAAATCCCTTTTACTGCATCTTGGTGAAATGTTGTAGACTCTTTTAAAACCATAAGTTCACAGTTTAAACTAAACCTGCAGTAGAATAAGCAGCTGTGTTTGTCTGCAGAGTGGCCTTCTCAGATGGTGCAGCTACCACCACAGCGCCTCCGCCTGAGAAGGAGCCCCAGCAAGCAAGGAAGGAGAAAAGGAAGGCTTGCTGGGAACTGTCTAGCTGTGCCCAGGTATGTTTCACACAAAGTTTCAGTGCTTCACATCAACCAGATGTTTACTAGTCTGGACAGTCACTGGTCTTCATGTTTGTACTGACTGTGTTATTGAACAATTCGACTTTGTTTTGGTTCCTCCAGCAGAAAAGACGTCGCGTTTCTCCAGCGACTGATGCTGAACCTCAGCAGGAGGGTCCTCAGGCACATCAGCAAAGGTAACTAGACTCATTTAATGTCCCCACAATGAATTCATGTTCACTGCCTACTGCTGGTCATGTATATTGACTGTGTCTGTGTCTGTATCTGTAGTGCCAACAAGAAGCAACAAGCTGTAGTCCAGCCCTCCACCTACCAACCTCTGCCAACAACCTGTAGACCTCCTCCACCTGCAGTTTGTGGCAACCAGCTGTAGACTACCCTTCCACCTACAACCAATGCCAACACTCTGAAGGATGCCTCCACCTGCAGACTCTGGCAACCAGCTATAGCTTGTTCATCCACCTACCAGCCCCTGCCTACAACCTGCAGACCTCCTCCACCTGCAGATTGTGGCAACCAGCTGTAGACTAGCCCTCCACCTACAACCTATGCCAACACTCTGCAGGCCGCCTCCACCTGCAGATTGTGGCAACAAGCTGTAGTCCGGCCCTCCACCTACAACCTATGCCAACACTATGAAGGATGCCTCCACCTGCAGACTCTGGCAACCAGCTATAGCTTGTTCATCCATCTACCAGCCCATGCCTACAACCTCAAAGACTGATGAAGAGCGCTGCGGCAAGCGGCGGAGGTAAGGAAATCCCTTTTACTGCATCTTGGTGAAATGTTGTAGACTCTTTTAAAACCATAAGTTCACAGTTTAAACTAAACCTGCAGTAGAATAAGCAGCTGTGTTTGTCTGCAGAGTGGCCTTCTCAGATGGTGCAGCTACCACCACAGCGCCTCCGCCTGAGAAGGAGCCCCAGCAAGCAAGGAAGGAGAAAAGGAAGGCTTGCTGGGAACTGTCTAGCTGTGCCCAGGTATGTTTCACACAAAGTTTCAGTGCTTCACATCAACCAGATGTTTACTAGTCTGGACAGTCACTGGTCTTCATGTTTGTACTGACTGTGTTATTGAACAATTCGACTTTGTTTTGGTTCCTCCAGCAGAAAAGACGTCGCGTTTCTCCAGCGACTGATGCTGAACCTCAGCAGGAGGGTCCTCAGGCACATCAGCAAAGGTAACTAGACTCATTTAATGTCCCCACAATGAATTCATGTTCACTGCCTACTGCTGGTCATGTATATTGACTGTGTCTGTGTCTGTATCTGTAGTGCCAACAAGAAGCAACAAGCTGTAGTCCAGCCCTCCACCTACCAACCTCTGCCAACAACCTGTAGACCTCCTCCACCTGCAGTTTGTGGCAACCAGCTGTAGACTACCCTTCCACCTACAACCAATGCCAACACTCTGAAGGATGCCTCCACCTGCAGACTCTGGCAACCAGCTATAGCTTGTTCATCCACCTACCAGCCCCTGCCTACAACCTGCAGACCTCCTCCACCTGCAGATTGTGGCAACCAGCTGTAGACTAGCCCTCCACCTACAACCTATGCCAACACTCTGCAGGCCGCCTCCACCTGCAGATTGTGGCAACAAGCTGTAGTCCGGCCCTCCACCTACAACCTATGCCAACACTATGAAGGATGCCTCCACCTGCAGACTCTGGCAACCAGCTATAGCTTGTTCATCCATCTACCAGCCCATGCCTACAACCTCAAAGACTGATGAAGAGCGCTGCGGCAAGCGGCGGAGGTAAGGAAATCCCTTTTACTGCATCTTGGTGAAATGTTGTAGACTCTTAAAACCATAAGTTCACAGTTTAAACTAAACCTGCAGTAGAATAAGCAGCTGTGTTTGTCTGCAGAGTGGCCTTCTCAGATGGTGCAGCTACCACCACAGCGCCTCCACCTGAGAAGGAGCCCCAGCAAGCAAGGAAGGAGAAAAGGAAGGCTTGCTGGGAACTGTCTAGCTGTGCCCAGGTATGTTTCACACAAAGTTTCAGTGCTTCACATCAACCAGATGTTTACTAGTCTGGACAGTCACTGGTCTTCATGTTTGTACTGACTGTGTTATTGAACAATTCGACTTTGTTTTGGTTCCTCCAGCAGAAAAGACGCCGCGTTTCTCCAGCGAGTGATGCTGAACCTCAGCAGGAGGGTCCTCAGGCACATCAGCAAAGGTAACTAGACTCATTTCATGTCCCCACAATGAATTCATGTTCACTGCCTACTGCTGGTCATGTATATTGACTGTGTGTGTGTGTGTGTGTGTGTGTGTCTGTAGTGCCAACAAGAAGCAACCAGCTGTAGTCCGGTCCTCCACCCACAAACCTCCGCCAACAAGCTGTAGTCCGGCCCTCCACCCACCAACCTCCGCCAACAACCTGCAGGCTGCCTCCAACTGCAGACTCTGGCAACCAGCTGTAGCCTGATCATCCACCTACCAGCCCCTGCCTCCAACCTGCAAGCCTCCTCCACCTACAAATTCTGAACACAACCTCTAGCGCAAGCCTCTGTCTACCAGCCTCTGCCAAGACTTGTAGTCCACCTCCACCTGCAGACTCTGGCAACAAGCTGTAGCCTGGCCCCCCACCCACCAACCTCTGCCAACGATCTGTAGGGCGTCTCTACCTGTAGATTGAGGCAACCAGCTGTAGACTAGCCCTCCACCTACAACCTATGCCAATACTATGAAGGATGCCTCGACCTGCAGATTCTGGCAACAAGCTATAGTCCGGCCCTCCACCCACCAACCTCTGCCAACAATCTACAGGCCGCCTCCACCTGCAGACTCTGGCAACCAGCTATAGCTTGTTCATCCATCTACCAGCCCCTGCCTACAACCTCAAAGACTGATGAAGAGCGCTGCGGCAAGCGACGGAGGTAAGGAAATCCCTTTTACTGCATCTTGGTGAAATGTTGTAGACTCTTTTAAAACCATAACTTCACAGTTTAAACTACACCTGCAGTAGAATAAGCAGCTGTGTTTGTCTGCAGAGTGGCCTTCTCAGATGGTGCAGCTACTACCACAGCGCCTCCACCTGAGAAAGAGCCCCAGCAAGCAAGGAAGGAGAAAAGGAAGGCTTGCTGGGAACTGTCTAGCTGTGCCCAGGTATGTTTCACACAAAGTTTCAGTGCTTCACATCAACCAGATGTTTACTAGTCTGGACAGTCACTGGTCTTCATGTTTGTACTGACTGTGTTATTGAACAATTCGACTTTGTTTTGGTTCCTCCAGCAGAAAAGACGCCGCGTTTCTCCAGCGACTGATGCTGAACCTCAGCAGGAGGGTCCTCAGGCACATCAGCAAAGGTAACTAGACTCATTTCATGTCCCCACAATGAATTCATGTTCACTGCCTACTGCTGGTCATGTATATTGATATATTAATTGATCATTGTACATTGCGTGTGTGTGTGTCTGTAGTGCCAAGAGTCACAACCACAGCGATCATCCCGCACAGGTTGTCGACCAACAGACCCTCAGACGTCAGCAGATCTGCAGCCTTGGGTGAGTAAATCTGCACACACACCGACACAAGAATGTCATTTTCCCAGAATGTTTAGTGTTTACATTTTCATGAAATGAGCCCCAGTCTGTGAATGGTCACTGAAGATCAGGATGTTGATGTGTCATGTGACTTGTGTTTGTGTCAGGTTTCCAAACCCTGCCCAGATCTGCTACATGAACTCCGTCCTCCAGAGCCTGCTCACACTCACGGGGTTCATCAGAAACATCTACTGCCAGAAGGAGGTGTGGCGTTTCACTCCTGAGGCCAGGCTGATGAGGTACAGTAGCCATCCACACACATACACACACATCCTCAAGTTTCTCCACAACATAAAATAACCACCATTTTCCCCTCACCCTCTCCAGATATTTCATGGATGTTGTAAAATGTCGCGCCTCAGAAGCAGTCCCCAAGAAGCTGCAGGCCCTCCGTCAGTTCAAGAAGGTCCTCGCCGTCCAGGCTCCTGAGTTTGCGGGCGACCGCCAGAAAGTAAGTCAGCTGCTCGATGCTTTTTACGATTCATTGTTAAGACGCCTGATGATTGCTTCTCGTCTGTGCATCGGATCAAACCTCTGTGTGTGTCTGTCTGTTCAGGATGCCCATGAGTTCCTCACGACCATCCTGCATCAGATGAGGAGTCTGGCTCCAACTCTGCAGGACGTTGCACTCTTCATGGGCAAAGGATACAGCTGCCCTGTAGAGCGCAACATGGTCTTTAAAATGAAGAACACCAGGGCATGCAAAAGGTAAAACGACTTTATATACTGTATGGACTAAGTTGTTTGGATAAACATATCTCTGGCAATGTCTCTCCAGCCCTTTTCTTGCCACGTGCGACTGTATTTCAATGTGTATTGTCCCTTCAACGTGCAGGTGTGGTGTTGGATCTTCCAGAGAGGAGGAGTTCACCAACCTGTCTCTGGACCTGATTCCTGGAGGCTCGGTTGAGCTGATGCTCCAGGAGTATCAGAGGGTGAGAAGCCTGATGAAGCCTTGTGGAACAAACAGAAATCAATTAATCCAACATTTCACACTGCTTTGATGTACACAACATAACTGACAGCATGTTGTTATGCCTGCAGGAGACAGCGTTGGACTATCGGTGTGAGTGCGGCGGCAACGCATCAGGCCAATGCTCCACACTCAAGACCCTGCCCAGGTGAGTTAAAGTGACCCTCTAACTACAAATCATGTTTACATTTTTACCAGCCATTTTCAAATGATGAGAAGAGATCCTTAGACGTGTTTGTGCTGCAGATCCAGGCTGCGAGTGATTCCTTTCATCCACCTGCTTAAGTTCTGTAATCCATCCACATTCATTTTGCTCATTTCCTGTCTACAGAGTCCTGATCCTTCATCTGAAGCGGTTCAGGTTCACTGAGTACTGGCAGATGGAGAAGCTGCAAGACCCTTTCATCCTCAACAGGGATCTGACGGTGTCCTCTAGCGAGGTAGAATAATCACAACATGTGAACATGTGGACTGTGTGTGTTGGTGTTTTGACTGTGTGAGGCTAACTGTTGTTATCTGTGTTTCCTCTCAGGCTGAGGGCAGGTACAGGCTGGTCAGTGTCATCAGCCATTTAGTACCGCTGACCGCTGGCTCCAGTACAACGACGACCGTGTCAAAGAGACAACTGGTGTCGCCATTCGTCTGAAGCGCCAGCGGACATCGTACATCCTGTTTTACAGACAGGTAAGTGGACGACACTGTGACACCGTGAACTGAAGTCAAACACACATCATCCAAACTCAGTGAGCTCACAAACAGGTTTGGTGTCTGTTTTTAGGTGTAAGCCAGTCTAGCAGTCATGGTCTCCCAGCTGTCAGAAGGAAAGCTGTCTACCAGCCTCTGCCAACGACTTGCAGGCCACCTCCACCTGCACTCTCTGGCAACAAGCTGTAGTCCAGCTCTCCACCTACCAGCCTCTGCCAACACTCTGCAGGTCGCCTCCACCTGCAGATTTTGGAACCCAGCTGTAGACTAGCCCTCCACTTACAACCTATGCCAACACTCTGAAGGATGCCTCCACCTGCAGATTTTGGCAACAAGCGATAGCCCGGCCCTCCACCAACCAGACTCTGCCAACAACCTGCAGGCCGCCTCCACCTGCAGACTCTGGCAACCAGCTATAGCTTGTTCATCCACCTACCAGCCTCTGCCAACAATTTGCAGGGTGACTACACCTGCAAACTAGCAACCAGCTGTAGCCCATTCATCCACAAACCAACCTCAATATACAACCTGCAGATGCTGGCAACCACCTGCAGCCTTAACCTCCACCTGTAGAAAGTGGCAGTCTAAAGCTCCACCTACCAATTCAATTCATTTTTTTTATATACCACCAAATCATAACAAAGGTTATCTCGTGACACTTTCCATATAGAGCAGGTCCGGACTTTTTCAGATAAAATTATTTACAGAGACACAACAATCCCACCAGGAGCAAGGAAAAAACTTTGAACAGTATCAACAGAGATAGCAATGAAGAGACAGAGAGAGACACAGATGCACAGCAGCAACAAACAACAACAACTGTAACTATAAACGTTAATGGAGATATGACTAAAGGCAGCAATAATGATAATAATAATAATAATAGTATATGTAGTGGACCTCATGCAGGACCACAGCAGCATGCTTAATCAATTCCCAATCTGGCAGAAGGTTGCAGTCGAAAGCTCCACCTTCAGCCCCAGCCTACAACCTGCAGGCCACCTCCACCTGCAGATAGTGGTAGGTAGTTAGTTCTTACTTGTAAGGAAATGTAAGTGACTGAACTCCACCTTCTGTTTCTGTCTGACTTGTCTGTCTCTCTCTCTGTGACCTCCAGTCTCCCTCTCACCTGACTGTCAGCTCACCACCTGCTGCTCATCATCCGGTCATCCCTGCTATATTAAAGACTGGTTCAACCATCCAGACTGTGCCACATCGTTCAGTGTCCTCTTGTGGTAAATACACAACGGTCAACCTCGTGAAACTTGTGTGCTCATTTTGTGAATCCTGTTTAACCTTGCTTTCCCTGTGCTCCAGGAAATCCTGCCAGTCATTGATCCAGCTCAGTCCTATCTAAACACCTGCTCCTGAAGTTTTCTGCCACCACCAGCCTTGCACTGTTCTTGATATCCACCCTTTAAGATCTCATGCAGTCACCCTGCTTCTATTAATTTGTTTGAATAAACTGTTTAAATTTATTCTGTTCTGTGGTTGGTGTTTGCAGTTTGGGTCTACTACTGTTCATTATAAAGATCTTTAATTAAAGCAAAGTGGAAATTAGCTGCAGGCGTCCTATTAATGCCTTGTTCCTCATCCTCTCTGTGCAGCGTGTGCAATATTACTGTGCTAGAATGCATCCTCAGGTTTGCTGTGTGATAATGTGATTAAACACAAAAATAATTCTTGAATATACATCATCTGAGCACACTGCCAAGATCAGTTTCAAACTGGGTTTTTAACATAAGAACCCTGATAAGACAGGTCCTGAGGAGCAGGTAAAACAAAGTACAAAGTAAAGTAATCTAATGCAAGAGTTGAAGCTCAGAGGTGAAAGCTGCTTTTGAAACTGCTTCAAAGCTTCAACAGTCATAGCACAGAAAATACACTGAGGTGGAAATCCAAACTAAGAAAAAGAAGCATCATAAATAGTGGAGTCATTTGTAATTTTTCTCTGAATTCTCTGACGAGATAATAAAATTGTAATAATTTGAAGCGATTATTTGCCTGTTTGTGAGTGTGTATAGACAATGCAGGTCAATTTGACTCAAAAGATAATGGAAGGGATTTTCTTTCAACACAATAGGTGGTTTAAAAAATCACAGTGAGTGATGTGAGTTGTACCACCTTAACCAGACTGAAACAAACAACAGAAGGTGTTCATAGAGCTCAGTCTGCACACATCCACACAGTCCTGACAAAA
This sequence comes from Sciaenops ocellatus, assembly GCA_033000465.1. Classification (NCBI taxonomy): domain Eukaryota; kingdom Metazoa; phylum Chordata; class Actinopteri; family Sciaenidae; genus Sciaenops; species Sciaenops ocellatus. Next base: position 22,996,305 of record CP136871.1, on the reverse strand, counting down.
GGCCTACAAGTTTGGAATCCAGAAAAGGTTCAAGGGCTTTTAAAACCTCATCACGCCTACATTTAAGTGACAACAGACACCGATTTGATGTATTTACACGACACATCATCTTCATCACTGCTTTTTTCTGTTCACTTTTCTTCAGAGACCAGTTGTGTTTGGGTTAGTAGAGTTAAAAATGTTTGAACTTGGTTGGAGCAAACACCTCAGTTTGCCAGACAGACCAAATGAAACATCTTCACACAAACTGATTTCAGATTTCTGGAGCAGGATGACATTTTTGAATCGACATTTTAAGCACAAGACGTCAAACAGGCAATTTATATGTACATAAAAATTTGCACCTTTAGTAAGTCATAACTCATCTTGGTATTACTGTGATTCATTTTTCAGCTCCACAATATTGTCAAAGTTTTATTCTGCATTATATTGTCACTAGTGTCACGTCTAGTGAATATGTATCATGTACCTGATAAGGTTTGTTAGTATGTACAATGTACAAATGGCGTGGTGTGTTCAATTATTTCTGATGTGAACAAATTTTTTTTAATGCCCCCACCTTGAACAACCTTGATGACGTCACATTTAAAAACTCAAACCCCCTATGCACGAGGACAGGTGTCGCCGGTTGCGGTGGCGCGTGCCTGTAATCCAAGCTACCGGGAGGCTGAGGCTGACTGGTAATTGGGCCGACGGTCGGGACCAAAGGCTCGGTTCGGGTCGCGCTTGATTTTTAAATAAACAATCCGTCGTGCGGCTCATTAGGGTATCTGCCTCGCTGAAGCTCACACGGACTGAGTAGCAACGTTGGGCACAAACACACACCCTCCTTGGGTGGTTGTAGGAGTTTTCTTCACTCTGTTTGTCCACCTCTAACATGGACAGAAGCTAATCATAAGTCAACATTTTGGGGCTGCAGCTGGTTGGGCCAAACATATCCTCCAGGAACACACTCCAAGATATCAAATCAAATTATAACTCAGAACTGGTTTGTACAAAATAAGACAAGTTACTTCAGAGCTGGAGTCTAGACAAAGCTGAATATGATTACACAGTTTGAGCTGGTTAACAACAAACATCTGAGATGAATGATGCGTTTACAGTCCGTCAGGACTGAATGTCCTTTTTTTGCTCCAACATTTAGTCTATTTCATCGTGAAAGCAAAGCAATCAACTTCTTCAATATCTGCAACCAATTTCAACCAATCAAAATAATAATAATTTTAGTTAAAGAAATATGATAGATAATATAATAAATAATATATAATATATAGATAAAACAAGGTCAGATTCACAGATGGATTCATAAAATATAATTTTCATTCATAAAGACATCAGACCTGTTAAAACAGACTGTATGCTACTTTTGTACAATTTGAAGTGCTTCATTAACATGTGGAAAAACATGCTGACTGTTGACTGACAATCTTTGAGTATCTGGTCCAAATCAAACAAGATTTGAGCTCTTATTGCAGGAATCTGCCATGTGGCATCAAGGTGAAATATTCTTATCAGGAGCTGTTTCCACTCTGTTTCTTCCGCAGTATCCTTAAAAGGATTTTATTCCGGTGTAGTTGATGCTTTATAGTGTGATGTTGCACCGCTCACTTGCTGTGTTTCCCTCACCTCAGGAATAGCAGTGAGTATCATTTCTAAAGTCTCATTATGTTAAATGTTTTTACACTGAACAAGGTGACAAAAACTGATCTGTAATTTCACAATTATGAAGTCATAGATGGTTTGTTGGTTGTTGTATGTCTTGCTGCAGGTTATTTGTTGACATGAAAATGAAGTGCATTCTAGGTCTTGTGGTCCTGGTGGCTGTCTCAGCTTGGGCTGAGCAGGAGGTGAGTTTTGCTCCAAATGTTCCACAACTACACTATTTGTCAGTATTGAGATGTTTTTCTTGTGTCATTTTTTTCCTCTGTGAAATGTTCCTGTAACTGATTATCATATTTAATAGTTAGTTAAATCAACAATACTGATGCAGCAATTTGTAAGCAGCATTTTAGTGTGATAGCTGCTCATGGTGGATTTAGTTAGTTTAGTCCAGTGGTTCTCATCCTCGGAGTCAGGGACCTCCAAAAGGTCACCAAATAAATCTGAGGGGAAATAAAGAAGATGAATAAACAAAGTTGTTTTGGTGAAATACTGAATAATTTCACCTCTCTTGCTCTTAACAGTTAACTAAATGAAGTTTAAAGTGGAAATGTGGAGCTGTAGCAGCTCATAGACATAAGAAAAGACCCAGAGTAGACATTAATGTTTTGTAAGAAGTCAAACAGGTTAAAACACTGATTTATTTTTTAATAATGCATGTGTAACATGTTACATGTTACATATATGTGTGATATAATTACAGTAAAAAGTATAGCATTTCCCTCTGAATTGGATAAATGGTAAATGAAGACTGAAATAAAGTACAACAAAATTGCACTGAAGTACAAAGGTTAAGTATGAATGTATTTAGTTCATTAGTTTCTAAATTTGTTCTTTCTTTTTTCTTTTTATGTATAATTTCTTGAAAACTCCTGATTCTGTAAGTTTGCTCTCTTTTTTGATCCAAGTATAAAATTTTATATAACAATATGATTATAATAGTGTTGTTATCATATTATAAAATGCACTTTTTATGATTTTAATGCCAAAAACAATGAAGTCATTTTAAAAGTGAAGTTTAAAAACGTTTATCAGTGTCATTTACTTTGTGTGACCATAGTTGTAAACAATTACTAAACTGAATGAATCTCTTGAAGGTCACTGAGACTTTGAGTGCTTCAGAGCAGATCGAGAGAGTCAACAGGGGTGTTGGTAAGAATTTTTTATCAAGTTTAGTTCAGATTTTTGTTTTAAATATGACCCAAGATGAGACTTGTCTCTATCTGTTTCTTCTTCCACCTCAAACATCACCATGATTTGAGAAATTATGAGGAAATGAATTCCCCCATGAAACAACATCATATCTTTTTTATTCATGTACAAATATAAAATGTTTTTTCATATTTATCATGTTTCATACATATTATGTTTTTGAAGGTCTAAGTTCTGCACACAGGAATAAAATGAAATCTATTTTTATATTTATTGTAGTTGGAATAAACATTGCCCAATACATACGTGTAAAGTCTTCCACCATGTGTTTATTTTATTTAATCTCTTTATTTAATGCTCCCTTATACAGAGGATATGACCTCAGTCTTTCAGCGCAAACCACAAATCATATCTTGCTGATGAATGAAGAGCATGAATTATTGAAAATGTTCATATATAGATCGTCTTGTGTCCCTCAGTCCGTTCTCCTGATGAGCCGTACATAGAGGACGATGTTGCCTATGATTCTGAGGCTCAGAGAAACGCTGACCCCTGCACATCTCGTGACTGCAAGTGGCCCAAGTCCGCTGACGGGAACGTCTACATACATTACACTATTTCCAGAGTGTTCTGTGAGTAACTCATAGTGTGGCACTTAGTGAGCAAATGATTAATTACACATTAATAACGTGTTCTGTTGTTGTCTAGTGTTGGTTCAATGGAAGAAAAAACTGCCCTGTGTTGCATCAGTTTCAAAGTGATTTTTCTTCCAGCCCCTCGTGAGGTGTCAGTCATCGAGCGTGGTCTGAAGTCCTTCCACGAGGTCTCTTGTATCCGCTTTGTCAGACGCGCCAGCCAGAAAGACTACCTGAACATCCAGTCCTTAAATGGGTAAAAGCACAGAAAAACACTTCACATGTCATCCTGATTTTCTTGTTTAACTGTTAACCCAGTTATGTTGTGATGAAAAACACAATTGCTGGTTAAGTTCAGAGGAAAACTTTTGATACAGTGAACATTTTTTGATACATTGAGTATTAACATTTTTGCAGCTTCCCACACAGGTTAATTATGATACTTTTTCCATTACGTTGCTTCTAAATGTAATTGATGTTGCAAATGAGTAAAACATAGCCTAATTTTGAGGAGACAGGGTTGTGTTGAGGGAACAGTAGGTTACCTTTTATAACTTCATATTTATTTTATGGCACTTTCACTTGAAATATAAATGTAGGGAGCTGGATAGAGAGTCTGTAACCATGAATGTACAACAAGAACAGTTACAACAATTACAAGAACAATTAGTGTGAGCCATGAAGTGAAAAATAGAATACTGGAATATTCATACAATATTATACATGTATTATTAACATCATATTTTATTTTTTAAATATCAATTCCCTATATATGCTCACACCCCTACCTCTGTTTGCCATTAACACTATCAGAACTGAAACGACATGGTTGACCTGCTGTCAGTGAATAGACTGACATCTGTCCTGATTTGGCACAGGTGCTGGTCTTACCTCGGCCGCCTTGGCAATGCACAGGATCTGTCCCTTCAGCGCTTAGGCTGTGTTTACCACCACACTGTCCAGCATGAGGTGCTCCATGCACTGGGCTTCCACCATGAGCAGAAACGCTCTGACCGCGACCAGTACATCCGTGTCGTGCTGGACAATGTCACCCCTGGTTAGTAATTTAACTTTAACACTTGTCAGTTACAATGATATTTGCAATCACAAGTGGAAATCGGCAGGATTGAGTCCTAGGTACCACTTAATCCAGGAATACAGACACAGATAGATGATGGATGATTGTGATAATTCTGTTTTCTTTTTAAATCTTTAGGATTGGAGCACAACTTTGACAAAATCCATACTCTGAACCAGGAAACCACCTACGACTACGGCTCTGTCATGCATTACCACCAGTAGGTAAAACAGAAGCCACTCTGTTACGACAGTGGCTGCCATCTTTCTGATGGAGAGCATGAGTTGGACTAAAAACAGCACTGTGTTAAGAAAATGAAAGTGGGTAGGATGATCTGAGTGTGTTGTTTCAGGTGCTCATAAGGCAATGAAATCTATCTATCTATCTATCTATCTATCTATCTATCTATCTATCTATCTATCTATCTATCTATCTATCTATCTATCTATCTATCTATCTGTCTGTCTATCTATCTATCTATCTATCTATCTATCCATTATAATAATTTGTCATATTTATGTAGATTATATTTTATATTATTTATTGTCATTAAATTGTGTGTGAATAATTCTTTATTATTATTGTGCTAAACAGTGATAGAGTAATTAAAGGACATGGGCTGCACAATGCTTCAAATTATTAATAACAAATCAATAAATAGTTTTAGAATTAAAATATTTAGCAGATTTCATGAGTTTAAAGAAATGAAACTGTAAGATGATTTAATGACTTCTTTAGCTTTAGTGCATTCTCTTTAGACGTCCTGGTGTTTGGATGTTGTTGGTATTTTTGTTTGTAAAAATTCTTTGTCATTCTTTTCCTCCTTCAAAACTTTCCAAAACTTCCTGACAGCAGTTTGGTCTCAATCTGTTTCCCACCTTTTTTTATCAACGCTCATTAATGTTTTGCTTTTTGTGGTTTCAGGTACGCTTTCTCTAAAAACAACCAGCCCACCTTGGTGGCTATTCCTGACTCCAGTGTTGAGTTTGGTTTGGCCACAGAGATGAGCCAGAAGGACCTCATCAGGCTCAACAGGCTGTACCAGTGCTGAACAGAGAAACAACTATCAGGTAAACATCTGTAACAACAATGTCCTTTAAACTTCACCCTTAAATCTGTTTCTTTGCGGTGATAATCAATAACTTTGACATCTTTTTAAGCAGGTGAATGAGACGATGTATACTTAAGCAAGAGAATCATCATCATCATCATCATCATCATCATCATCACTGTCTCCAATCACTGGCCCCACAATAAAATATATACAATTTAATCAACATCAATAAATTTGCATTTAAACATTCAGTTCCTGAGTTTTACTCTCATTTTCTTCATTTTTTTTCCTCTCCTGGATACACCTGTCAACTTCTTAAGCCAGGAACACACTGCAAGATATCAAATCAAATAACAAATCAGGACTGGTTTGTACAAAATAAGACAGGTTACTTCAGAGCTGGAGTCTGGACAAACCTGAATATGATTCCACAGTTTAAGCTAGTTGACAACACTAAGATGAATGATGTGTTTACAGTCTGTCAGGATTGCAAATGCCCTTTAATTTCTCCAACATGTCCAACATTTAATCTACTTCAAGGGTCTTCAACCAGGTGTCCATGACCCCTTGGGGGTCTGCAGAGGTACTGCAGGGGGTCCACCAATTTTTGTCATAATAATTGACAATTTTCACCAAAATAATGGTGACTGTGAAGGTGCAGATAATTGAGAAACTACAAACAGCGGAGTATTTGCACTCCAAATGGATGAATCAGTGGACATGTCCAATGGCACACAGCTCTTGGCATTTAATAAGCAATAGTAATTATGCATGAACTTTTTATCAATCAATGAAAACATATAGGCCAATAACCCAGCATATAAATAGGTTAATAAGGTGAAATAAAAGCTGAATAAAGTAAATATAAAAGTTATCATAAGCTAGGCTTAAAATGTGAAACATTTTTAAAAATGAATTAAATGTTGGGGTCCTTGTTCTATTTGTCTCTCGTCCAAGGGGTCCTTGGCCTGAAGGAGGTTGAAGACCCCATGTCTATTTTCTTGTAATAGCAAACTTTCTTTGTCCATCCATTTTCATCAATATCTGCAACCAATTTCAACCAACCAAAAAGTAAATATATTTATTTGGTGACTTGCGGTAGATATATTTCAGCTAATGAAATATAATAGATAATACTACTTTTATACTATTTGTAGTGCTTCATTAAAATGTGGAAAAACATGCTGACTGTTGACTGACAATCTTTGAGTATCTGGTCCAAATCAAACACGATTTGAGCTCTTATTGCAGGAATCTGCCATGTGGCATCAAGGTGAAATATTCTTATCAGGAGCTGTTTCCACTCTGTTTCTTTCTGATGATGTTGCACCGCACAACTGCTGTGTTTCCCTCGCCTACCTGCATTCAAAACCAGATTTACTGTAATTAAAAGTACAAAAGTATTATCAGACAAATGTTATTATATTCAATAGCTATTCAATCAATAATACTGATGGAACAATGTGTGAGCAGCATTTTACTGTGATAGCTGCTCAAGGTGGAGTTAAGTCCAGTGGTTCCCATCCTCGGGATTGGAGACCCCCAAAAAAACAAAGTTCTGCAGCACAAATCTGTGTTCATTTTTTATTTGTTTGTTGTTGTTTTTTATTGAATAATTTCACCTATTTTGCCCCTCAAACAGTTATTTAAATGAAACCATGTGAGAAGTTTAAAGTGGAAATGATCGATCGATTTGCACTTTATTTAATGAAGGATAGAATAACTTACAAAGATAGATAAGACAATATTTCTTACCAAGAGTCAGGTGAGAAGATTGATACCACTCTCGTACTTGTCCTCAATATAAAAAGTAAATGTTAGCATAGATTAGCACAAAGACTGTCTGACTCCAGTCCGTTCTCATTAACAGCTCTAGACCTGTTTTATTAATACTCTACAAACGTGTGCACTGTGATGGTTGTACAATCAAGAATTATTATCATAAGACATATTTCTAGCCAAAACAAAATTTACAGATGACAGTGGTGAGTTGATTTAGTTCACATAACCTATATTTTGTCCTCCAGATGTCACTATTGTCAGCACAAAGTGGGTTCAGCTCTTTGGAAAGTTTACCCCATCACCAAATTATAGTATTTGAAAAAGCACTACAATCCAATACAAAGTGCAAATCAATACTCAACTTGATTGTGAAATCAATCTGAGATGTTTAGTGAGTGTTTTTTGAGTGTCAGCAGGTCAAAACATTGAGGAGGGGCTCCGCCATGATGGGTCTGTGATAGGAAAACTACAGTGTCTCAAGGGAAATACAGAAGTGGGTCACTGTATTTCCTACAGTGCCAATTCTTCACACCCGGAGGCCGGACACCATATTCTCAGACATTTGGGTGCAGACCATCTGTTATTGATGGTACATATCACAGCCAGAATAAGTTGTTGAGGAAGGAGGCATCATGATTGATGAGGCAGGTTTGCAGCAGTCAGACAGCCTGAGGATGAGGATGCAAGCTTTATGTTGCAGTTGTTACATTTAGTTATGGTTGCAACTAACAATTATTTTCATGATCAAAAAAAAAGCTGATGGTTATTTTCTTTAAAATGTCCATCTCAGTTTCTCACAGTCCAAGGTGGTGTTGTTTCATTGACCCAACACCCAAAGATCTGCAGTTAATATGATATAAATCTGTGTATTTAAGAGGCTGAAAACTGATTTTTCTACCACTCATGGTACCTATTAGTCGACTAATTGTCACAGTTCTACATTTAGCACCAATCAGCTTCAGATTTTTAACACCTACGGTGAGTTCAGCAGCGTCCCATCGTCCATAACAAAAGCATATGGTGAGGAGACACACAAGGCTCCACTGTCTGCCAGTGGATTTAATTAGCATATCAAACTGTTTAATCGCTCCATGGAAACCTCAACACACACATTTATTTTGGCATTGCTCCTACACAGTAAATTACATTTTGCTGATCATAAAGTTCCATTTCTTTTGATGCCTATTTAAGTGTATAATAAATAAATCTATAGAGTAAATATTGGTCATATTATTTATTAACATAAGGATGAAAAAGATTTCACAAATTGGTAGAGAAGGGTTTATAAAATGCGTCAGTGTTACAGTAACACTTGAGTAAATGTGAATGTCATGAAGTAGAATAAATAAAAACTAAAATTGAAGTTATGAATGGATGTAAAAGCATAAAATCACAGACAGAACCTACATTAATGTTACACAGCAACACACCATTTACAGTCCACCTTAATTTTACAGTAGGTGCATGTTGTACCACTGGAAACCTGAGTCAAATTAATGTAGAGGCTTTGCATCATCTTCCTTAGCAGCAGAACACGGTGGTTCTTCGTCTCGTTGGCAGTGGTGCGGTGCCACCCTGGTGTTGTGAAATAGCCGGGTAATAGGAGGTGTCTGTCATCGGCCTGATTCACAACACCAGCTGCAGCACACACACCTGAGAGGCGGGTCTTCTGCTGCTGGACGTATTAAAACACACACACACAAACACACACACACCAGGCAGGGTGACTAAAAACCACAGAAAGAGGAACAACTCATTCAAGTGGTGATGTAAGGGAAGCCTGCAGGCTTTATCGCCTGATACAGCATCTTATGTAATTCATATGCCAGGTGATTTTCAGATCACCAGGCATATTATTAAGTGTTGTGTGTCTCTGCTTCGAGTGTTGGGTAGGAGTACAACAGCACGGATCCCATAGTACTTGGCTCAGCTCTGTCTGTGGCCGTAGATGAACTCAACATCTCTGCACAGTTATGTAGAGCAGCCAAGACAGAATGAGCCTCCATCTGTGTTCTCTCGGGCCAGACTGAAGGACAGAGAGTGTGGGCCACAAATTTAACACTGGGGACGTCGGGTGATTGTTTCTGAAGATTTGCATGTGCTTGGTGGCATGCAAACCTCAGCTAGTTTTTTGCTGCTACAAGCTGATTTTCTTAGAGAATACATTAAACTCTCACGTATTTCATGCAGTAAATTATCATGAAACCCAATAAGATCAAGAGGAATGTGTTACAGTTTGTTTAAAAATGTCTCCTGCCTTTGTTACCTCAGAAATCCCCCCTCTGATACAGAGACTAACAGAAATATCCGTCCAGTCCTGTGGTTGAGTTCAAGCCAACCATCTGCCAGACGACAGGATGTGTCACAGATACTGCACTACAGCCTGTGGAAACAACATGGCGTCTTCCTGCGACACGCAGGAATCAGGAATAGTAGACAGTAACTTACTCATGTTGAACCAGAGGGTTCCAAAATATCTACAATCCTCAATTCATTTGATCAGCACCTCATTTCTGATAGATGAGCTCACAAGGTCAAGAAACATTGAAGGAAATATCGACCTCGGTGTCTGCAGCTTCTCTATAAAACAATATGAACAGTGACTTTAAAATGCTGACTGTCCCTGTGAACATGTTCAATTTCTTCTTTAAAAACAGCTGCAGTCGTCTCATCAGCTGTAGTTTATCATTACAGAGGACAATGCGTCTTTAAAAATACAAATCTTTAAGTCTATACTCTATGAAAACATACTGGAAGGTGTGATCGTGCCTATCAAAACTTAACACCTTGTTATGAGATGTTGTAGAAGAAGCTCACTCGGGACGTATTAATCCTCAGGGTGACGGAGCAAACGTAAAGCTAAACATCCACCCAGAGTTAATGACAAATGGGCTCAAATAAATCAATAAATCCACCACTGTAACAACTTGTACTGAGAAAACAAGCTTGAGCATCTGCAGGAATGTTTGATAAGAATTGATAGTTACTCTAATTTAAAAATTTACAGGACTTTTCAGAGCAGATGTAGAACTGTTGTGTTGTCCTTCAGCGCTGTCCTACTAAGAAAATCAAAAGTTTGACTGACTGCTATGTGCATCCAACAATTACAAAGAAAACATTGAATTTTAAAATTGTGGCTGAATGAAAACAAATAAACATAATAGACATTAAAATGATTCAAAATGAAAAGACAACTGAAAAGTAAACTTATTTTTTTTATTCCAAATAATCAAAGATACAAATATGAAACAACAAAATGGAGGAATAAAACGGAACAAAAAGAACAGACGGACAATGAAGGGGAACTCAGATGGATGAAATAAGGATTAAAGATGATGCTGAATGTATTCTGTACACAACAAAACAGTAGCTGAGTGAATGTGTGTGAATATGACTGTGTATATATGTGTGTGTGTGTGTGTGTGTGTGTGTTGACGGTGTCTCAGTTCATCAGTAATTCCATCTGCACCAGTCTTGCGTTGGTGTCTCCGGCCATGTTGTAGGGAATCATACCAGCGAAGGTGATGAGGGCTCTGGCCTGGCTGCGGAGTTGCTGTTCAGAGAAGAAGGCGGCATCATGTAGAGCGTTTGTTACAGTGTTTGTAGTATCACACGTGCTGCTATTATCACACACTGTTATTAGTATATCAGTGTTTAAAAATGCCACCATCTGTATATATTATGGTCTTAATTCTTGAAATATTAAGCTGAAGTGATCCTCAAATATGTGATTATGTTGGGTTATGGTTTATATTGTGAGATCTTTTCAGTATCAGCCTTAAAATCCAGCATCTCCGGAGCTATCATTGACTATTTTGTCTCTCACCATGTCTCTGTCCTCTATGGTCCTCTGTGGTCGTCCTGGTGTGCCTGCCGCTGCCCCCTTCAGACGTTTGTGCTGAGTGAACAGGATGTTCATGGTGGCTAACAGCACTTCAGACAGGTTGTGGCGCACCTGGGGACATAGAGAAAACGTACTGAATCTACACTTTCAGTCAAAGAATGACGCCGCCTCTTGTGAGAAAGGGTTGAAGTCCTTTTTCGAGTGGTTGGATCTTGATCTCACCTCATCGCTGAAGTTCCTGAAAGCAGCCACTCTCTCCTCCACACTGTCCTGACTGAGAGGAAGAAGCTTTAAACGCTCCATTACCTGACAGAGAAATGCAGAGAGGGACGACATTAACAGATGAGCTTTACATACTCATCATCACTCTGATACAGTAATCATGGAATCACAAAATAGAACTTTATTGGATCTGGCGGGTCACTCAGCACTAAGAGCTGTACTCACGTCGTAGGCTCTGTCAACGTGACCTGCGTGGTACTCGTCAAAGAATGTTGTCAGGTCTAACAGCAGGTAGAAAGTGCTATCAACAGACTTCTCTCCTGCTATGCCTTGAGAGCGGTACCTGCAGAGGAAGAAGGATTCAGTCAAGCATTTATACGATGCTCTTAATTAGATTTAAACTAATGCATGGTGTGTGTGTGTCGTTACCTCTCAGCAATTGCCACTGCAGTGTTTTTTAGCCTCTCCTTGTTGGACTGAGGAGCGCTGATTTGGGCGATGACTGGACTCAACAGCCTGTTCATCAACTCCAGCACTTTATCTGGGTTCTACAGAGATGAAGAGACAGTGAGAAGACTCCAAACCAACAGCAGAAAAACAACAGGACTGTGCAGAAATACTGAAATGAAATACAAGATAAGAGGGAAGGTAAGCTCACCTTGGCCAGCTCGTAGAGTTTGACCGCCTCCTCAAACAAGCCCTTATTCTCGGCCTCTAGAGCCACCTTACTGATGATAGCTCTGGTGTCTCCGGCAAACTTATCTATGACTCCAGGCTAGAGGGAGGAGGAGAGGGGATCAGAGTGAGACTGAGAATGCTGGAGGTCTTCAGATGTTAACTGTCCAATTATTATTATTTTATTATTTTATTTATTTATTTATTTATATAGCACTTTTCACAGATAAAGATCACAAAGTGCTTCACAATAAAATAAAATACAACAATAAAAACATAAAAATACAATGAATAAAACTATTTAAGACATTAACTAAAAGCCTGCTTAAATAAAAAAGTTTTCAGCTGTTTCCTAAAACAGTCCACAGATTCGGAGCATCTTAGAGAGAGGGGCAGGGCATTCCAAAGTTTGGGTGCCACTGCCTGAAAGGACCGGTCACCTCTGGTCTTAAAGTGGGTGAGAGGGACCACCAACAATCTCTGACCTGACGACCTCATAGCACGGGCAGGTACATGGAGTTTAATCAGGTCAGAGATGTAAGGGTGTGCTTGACCATGTATGGCTCTAAAAGTAAGGACCAAAATTTTAAAACTGATTCTGAAATGGACTGGTAGCAGAATTAAGCTTCAGATAGTTGGCGTTTAACCATTTTTTGATGTTGGTCAGGCAGTCAGTTAAGGAAGACAGTCTATGGAGCTCATTAGGTTTAAACGTACAATACAACTGAATGTCATCAGCATAAAAATGGTATGATACATGGTTATAAGACCTGATTATTGTTCCTAGTGGGAGTATGTATAAGAGGAATAAGATTGGTCCTACGACCGAGCCCTGGGGAACCCCACGTGATAGTTCGGTCGTATCAGACATAATTTGGTTCACACAAACACTAAAGGTTCTACCAGACAGATATGATGAGAACCACTGTAAAACTGAACCAGACATCCCAACCAGATCATGGAGTCTTTTGATCAGCGTATTATGATCAACGGTATCAAAGGCAGATGACAGGTCTAGTAGAACCAGGACAGTGTATTCCCCTGAGTCGGATGACAACAAAATGTCGCTTGAAACTTTAAGCAGTGCAGTTTCAGTAGAATGCCTTTTACGGAAACCAGACTGGAATTTATCAAAGATCTCATGGTTTTCTAAATGTACAGTGAGTTGTTCTGCCACCACTTTTTCTAAGATTTTTGACACAAAGGGGAGTTTAGAGATTGGCCTAAAATTTTCAGGATGCGATGGATCCAAACTGGGTTTTTTCAATATTGGTTCGACAACAGCATGTTTAAAAACACAGGGAACAACTCCAGTTAAAAGAGATAAATTAAACACATCAACAGTACAAGGGCCAATAGACTTAAAAAACTTTTTGAACAGCGCTGTAGGGAGGACATCTGTAGGACAGGAGGAGGGTTTCATTTTATCAAGAAGGGTAGAGACATCATGTAATGTCACGGGGTTAAATGAGGACCAAGTGTGAGGGGGTGACAACACACAGTCAGACCCATAGCAAGATGGTGGTAAGATATTTCCCCTGATATTTCTGATCTTTTCAACAAAGAAAGTGAGGAGTGCATTACTATCTGCTTGGGAGAACACAGGAATTTGAGGGGTACACTATGGAGTGTATGGTGTCAAACAGGTTTTTCTTATTCAAAGATATTAGCTGAGAGAAGTATTGGGTTCTGGCATTTCTTAGGATTTCATTCAAGGAGGCTCTCAATTCCTTCAGGTGAAACCTGTGAGCTTCAAGTTTTGTTGATTTCCATAGGCGCTCTACCTTTCGACAGTTTCTCTGGAGATTCTTAATAGGTTCATCAATCCACGGACAATGATTTATATGCGAGACATGGCTTAATTTCAAAGGTTCTGAGCAATGTCAAGCAAAGTGAGGACCCTGTTTTTTGAAGTGGCTTTTGTCTGATACAGTAGCTTCTGTTTTCCATTTCTCACTAATCAAAACCTCCAAGGGTCTGTCCTAAATTGCTCCTGCTTTATGATAGATTCATTGCAAAGATTTAAAAGATTTCCCTTATCAAATAATTTTCCAATTATGCTTCATGCTCTACTAAAAATTCTTACCATCTAATCACAGCTCAGAGACTTTTAGTATCGATATTCTAATTACATTACACAGATTCAGAGTTTTTTTGCATATGAAAAGGTCTCAGGTACAGTATATTTCCCTGAAAAGCCTTCCTGTAGGTTGTACATGACACTCTTACAATCATTTACTGTAAGTCTGTGTATCTACAGGACTGTGATGTCATTAGTGCAGTAGTTAAAATACCATAGTGCAGCCCTCGATTGGACAGTATGTAGGAAACAAATTCACACCGTTGACACACTGTCATGTGGGAGGGTTGAAACGCACAGCGATGTGAATTTGAGGGGAATAAAACACCCTCAAACATCACATCCTGCAGACTGCTGCAGGCACAGTGAAATGTCAAAAAACTTTGGAAGCAAAGGCTACAATGAGGCTTTGTGAGGAGCTCTTTGATGCATGACAGTGGAACAATGTCAAAACATGTATGAGACACGTTGAAGGAAGGTTTCTGTCCTTGTCTGACTGATTGAAACCCCCACATAGAGCAGAGACAAAGAGTGACAGGGGAAAAACTGAAAAAGCAAAGAAAGAAGAAGAGAGCAGATGAGAGGCAAAAGCATGTAATAGAGATATAACAGCCACAGAAGAGAGGAGAGATCAAAGACTAAATCTTCTTACCTTCCTACTGCCGTCCTTCTCTAATCTCCCCAGCAGCATGTCAAACTGTAAAAAAAAGACAATGTCAAAAATATCACATCAAAAACATGTAAAGTATGCAGAGAAATAGGTACACTTGTATTATATAGGAAAATGCAAACAAAGACAAAAGCCCTGAAATAAATCTTTCATTATGAAGCTTATTCGGTTTCTTTTGGATTATAATGAAATAAATGTTGTGTTCCAAACCTGGTAAAGGTTTAAACCGTTTACCAAAAGAAAAGAGAGTAGAGCCAAAGTCTGTTATGTGCAAAAAAAAGCAGGTGTATGATGTGGCTACTTCAGGTAAAACAGATCTATGTCCATTAAAAATATTTAAATGGGAGGTTAGAACAGATTTTGAATTGGTGTTTTTACTGTATGTGTTTGGAAAAGGTGACAACAGATGTGATACAACCAAATGAAATCCTTATTCAAGTTACTGATCAACTGTGCAGGATCTCTGCGTAGGTCACTCACCTCTCGACTCTCAATGACAAGTTCACTGACACAGCGCATGAACATGTTTTCTCCCTGGCTGTCTTTCTCATTGCTGCAGAACGACACATTCAGTACGAATTAGAAACACGTGCATGTGGTGAACATCACTAGATACAGGCAACGTTTGAACATGAGTCAAAATATTTTATCGTCCTCTCTTACTTACCGTAAGAAGTAGAAGTACTGCAGGGCTTCACGTGGATCAGTGGACTCGAACTTGCGAGTGTAGAGCATGAGCAGGCGGATAAAGTTCAGGCGGCGTACCATGGGAGGGTCACCAGGCTCCTGACTCACTACAGAGAACATTTGAAACACATTTTGTTTAACTAAACCTTATTACCAAATGTCTGCACTTACACCTACAAAATAAAAGGTGATTATCACACTCACACAGCTGAGCGCTTTGGCCAGATGACTTCAGCAACAGCCGTAGCTCGTACAGGACCAACGCCACGTGCACAGCATGACTCCGAAGTCTCTCGACGCGAAACAAGAATGCCACCGCCGCCTCAAACTGAGCTGTCAGGAACAACACCTGGAAATACAGGAATGGCTGCTGGCTCGCAGAAAAATGGGACTCGCCTGTTGGAAAGAAGATGACAGAGAGGGTCCATAAATACTTTAACTTTTTTATATTAGTTAAACCTGCATGTAATTTCAAGAAGAAAGATGTTACAACTCAAATGTTAGATCTTCCCACACATTTCACTTCTGAGAGTAATTTAAGACTCTGATATTGTCTGACGTTATCTTGGTCATATTTGACCACCGAGTGCAAACATTTAACTTGTCACAGGAGAAAAAATAACTAATGAGAAAAATTACATTTCTGCATGTCAGCTTTGATCAGTGTTAAACTTTAATACTACTTTAATCGTGCAACACATTTGATATTCACTTCTGTAAATATTCAATACTTTCCCAAAATGTTTGATGATGACCAATTTATTTTTTATAATAATGACAGTGGAGAGGTACATCTCTATGGAAACAAACACGTGAAGAACAATATGGTAACAACATTAAACATGCTGCATGAGCTGATGATCAACAAAATACATGGCAGCAGGATTCTTCAGTTCTTACACTGACAACAAACTAAGACACTGTACTAACATTGTGGTATCAGTGTCGTATTAATACAGCTGTCAGCTAATACAAATGGGTAATATGTCATTTGTCCCACTCTAAGAGTCACAAAGTTAAAATGACAGAGAAAGCTATTAACTGAGCACAACACAAACCTGAGAAGAGGCCTAATTAAGGAAAATAACTGAAATCACCTGTGTGGGTGTTTCAGTATCTGTGACTACCTGGCAGTTACTATAGAAACTCCTCTGATGTCATTATTCAATGTATTTTAATCTATCAAACAGCAAACGACAAGTTTAACTCTGGGTCTATACATCCCACGTCAGCGTTTGACAGTTGCTATGGCAACTAACATGTAAGGATTTGAAAACATTTTGTCGAGTGCAGGTACTTAGTCATCAAGTTTACTTTTTAATTATAATCCTTAATCCTCTTGCTGGCTGAAAGTTTGAGGAGTAGAACAGGGTGGACCATGTCAGCCATTTTATAGCCTTATCTCAGCCTTACAGCACTTTAGTTCAAAAAGCGAAAGCGCATGAGAGATGAAGAGAGAGGGAGCGAGCGATGAAGAGAAGAAAAAGGATGAAGGAGGAGAGATAAGAGTGTGGGAGTGAGGGGAGGGGAGGCGGGGGCTGCAGCACAGTGTGCAAACAAGAAACGAGAAAGAACAAATGCACATGCGAGGAGAAAACATGTGAAAGAGGAAAATCAGTGGGAGGAGAGAGGGAAAACAGCAGAGCAGGTGGAAGAAGAAAGAGGGGATAACGGGAGAGGACAGAGATGCAGTGAACGAAGGAGAACAGACGAGGCTGGTGGAGCGCTGGCAGTTATGTGAGAAAAATGTAGAGAGGCTTTGGGCTTTATGTCCCGCTGTGAAGCAAGATGGAGGACAACAAGGAACACGGTGCCAGACGACCGAGAGAGCCGAGCAGCGCAGAGAAAACAGAATGAGGCTTCAGGCTGTACTTCCCACAGAGCTGAGGGAGTGGGAGAGGGGAAACAGGAGAGGGTGAGGGCTACCGAGAGAGGAAAAGAGTGTAGTCTTATCTGAACAGAGCAGGATCGGCCTGTGGAGAAGGCAGTACCCAGGGGAGAAGACTGTGCTTTCGCAATCTGTGGGTGTTAAGGCCTAACGCCCTTACGCTCCTCTTTTTTGAGCATCAGGGGGCATGTAGTTGTTTTATTTTGAAATGCTTGTGTTGTCTGTCATTTAGAGAGCTGCAACGAGAAGGAAGCAATCTAACATGCACTCCCACAGTGACTGAACAATGGATCTAGGATTTGAACTCTTTCAGTTCTCAGAAATGACATCTGTCACTTTTTACGTGTACAACTCTGTGTGCAACTCTAGAAATACCTTTGAGTGTGCTCCATCCCCCTCTTGTACTATTCATTGTGTTGAGACATCAAGGACACTGAATTCTTGAAGAGAGATTAGGGAAGCAGTGTGATACAGCCAGGAGGAGGCGTGGTTGGACAGCACCTTGGACGACCCAGTTTGTTTGAAACACGCCAAACTCTTAATGTTTTCATGCACTCTCTGTTCTCAGAGTTTAAGCTGCAGCGGTTTCTTTTAACTGTACTAAATGCATTTGATAAGGCCTGCACAGGCAGCAGGTGACAGGCAGTTGTAGCACTTTCAAGCAATAAAACTCCAGGCTGAATCATAAGTACAAAAAAATGAGATACTGTGTTTCTATTTCTACTTCTACATTTGACTGTTTAAAAATCAATTCCAAAACAGATTCTGGCTCAGTTTTCAACAAACTCATGAACTTTTGTTCCTGCCTACTATGACAAATTGTTCTGAATTTTCTACTGCTCTGAGTCACACTGCTGGCTGGCTCGTTGTCTAGAGCAACAGTTACTGAGTTTCATGGGTACTGTAGTGTTTGGAGCTGTTCACTTTATCAAGCTGAATGAAGAAATATGATAAGCTGAAAAATTCACTGCCTAAATTGTCCGGGAGAATCATGTGATTCTCTGTCGAGGCACATTGTCGTTATCATTTATAGAAAATGAGAATTTACAGTCAAGAAAACTTATTTCAGATTCCGATATTTTGTTCATTTTGTTATTCAACTTCCAGTTCACTTATTCGTATTTTCGAAAAGTGGCTTATCCGTATGTGTGCACACACATATTTTGCGTGCAGCCTCGTTTGAGATAAAGTCTAATGTCATACATTACTAGCAACATTGTAGTTTTGTATGTACACTGCTATCATAGGTTAACAGACAAGGAAAACAAACACAATGCCACCTCAGCTGGGAATATTAAAAATATTAAAGAAGAAAAGATGCAAAAGTTCTAAACGGATACAATCCATAAGTATTAGCCACAATACTGACCTGATTAAGAGAGAATCTGGTTATGAACCATGATGTGGCTCATCACATTAAATATTTTCATCAATGTTGATATAAAATTCAGTGTTTCTGTTAGTTACAGTGGGCTGCCAACTAGTGCCACAGCAATCCCTGGTCTCATGTCACCTCACATAACAATGATTCCACATCGTTAGGTGGAGAGATTTTAAATTTTGGGGGAACTTTAAGTCCTGCCAAAAACAACTTAAAAGGTCCCGTGTGTAGGTTTTGGTGCCACCTAGCAGTGAAGTTGCATATTGCAACCAAATGAATACTGTCCCATACCTCACTCTCTCCTTCCAAGCATGCAGGAAAAACTTGGGCTGCGAAATTGACATAAAAAGCAAAAGTTCATATCTAGAGCGAGAGTTTGGTTTGTCTGCTCAGGGCTACTGTAGAAAAATGGCGGTTCAACATGGCGTACTCCGTGGTAGAGGACCCTCTTTGTGTAAATATAGAAGGCCCATTTTAACGCAACGAAAACAAAATAAGTCCTATTTGCAGGTCATAACACACAAATGAAAACATACTAATGAATTTTATGTTCAATTCCTGCCAATAGATCCTCCTAAATCTTGCACACTTGACCTTTACAATAAGATTTCACTAACCAACAGTTAAGTATGTCTGTCTTCTAGATACTACATTTTCACATATCTTAAATTAAACAAAATAAACATTTGGACTGAGGTGATAAAAACTGACACGAGGAGAGGCAAAGCTGGATCAGTGCATTCTTGAAATATAATTTGTGAAAAACCAGAAAGGATACAACAAGAGTTTTGGTTAACTCAGACAGAAGGAAATAAAACACTGGAGGCAAGCACTTATTTCTTAACAAAGTGCAGAGAAGGTTGTTCTATTACAATGAATGGTACACGAGGCACTGAGCTGAATGCTACCCATGGGAATAGGTAGCACATAGCACGCAAGCCCACATATCTGTGCCCCCTTTGTACCAGCTTCTCAAGTACTATGAACAAAAAGATAAAATATGGGTATTTGTGGTCTTTCTAGAGCTGAAACAGAAATGCAGTTTCATACCATAGTCCTCCAGCAGCTGCTTCTGTAGCTGTGGCAGGGTCAGCCTGTCCTGAGGAGAGCTGCTGCCGTCATCATCAAAACACACCTGGTTCAACTGCAGGGACAAAACATGGCACACACTGTGTGAAAATAATGGATAGAAATATAACAACTTTGGTTCAAAGGAGGGCTGCTTTCCAAAAAGACAACATACTGAAGGCAGTAAATGACCCATGCGTGGTTAGCCAACAGAGAACGGAGGACGGACCAGCTTGTGCACCCCGTGTGCACAGGCTTAAACGTCACAAAATAAACCAAAGGGAAAAACAAAATGAAGTAAGCTGTACCTTTAGCCAGAGGTAGTCTTCAGTCTTATCTGCCACCTCTCCGTGGTTATCACTGATGTCACATTTCCCGATCAGGCAGTAGACGGCTCTCTTGTAGGGGTCAGCGCTGTTCCTCAGCACTCTGCGGTAGTGGAGGCGAAGCTTGTTCTCTGAAGTCGGGGAAAGGCTGCAGCCCAGCAATCAAGAGGCAAAATAGATGAAAGAAGAGATTACAATACAGTTTGACCTTCTTTGACTTATGTCTGTATCTCAAATACACGAAGACAAGGAGCTCTCACCGTCTGTCGGGGCTGTTCATGTACTCCTGAAACCACGTTTTGAAGTCTCCCAGCTGATGCTGCACTCTGTTCACAACCTGCATGGCTGCATTCAGATCTCCACAGCGCAGACAGTAGTAGATCACAGCCCACACTGGGTGGCCCTCTATCTCACCATCCTATTGCACACAGACATTAAACACAGTGGTGGTGACTATATTGCCCTGACTTATTTCTTTATTTGATTTTTCAGGATACATTTCAAACAAAGATTATATCCACATAGGCCGCCTTAGGCTGTGCATGCACAATTTGTCCAATTACTGACCTCCATGGGGATTCAGCAGGAACATGAAAGCAACTATATTTCGGTAATTCACATGACTATTGTCACCAAAACACTACCACCTAAACTGACTTTTAGGTGTCGATCAGTCACCGGGGTATTAAAAACGGTGTACACTGACACAGTAATCAGCCCAGTGTTTAGAAAGATCTCATTGTTTTTGACCTGAATGTAAATGTTTCAAATAAACTCATGCACCAGTCCTTGGTTATGAATATCAATGAGCTAGCATATAAATGTAGATTACGATATGGATATTTGACAGCCTTGGGCATTTTTACAGTCTGACATCTGGTGGCTTATGATTGGCAGGTTGACCAAAAACATTCACAAAAATTCAAAATTTACAAAAAGCATTCAAAATCTGTATATGTGTGTAATACCTGCATGCCAGGAAGAGGCCCTGGTAGTTTAATGTTGAGGAAACTGCGGACTAGTTGATACGTTCCTGGCACTCCTCCTAGTTGGGCCTGATGGAGGTTCCCAAACACCGTCACCATGGTGTAGTTTTTATAACTGGGAGAGAGCAGATGCATACATATATATTGCTATATATTCCATCATAATGGGGCTCAGCTTAAATTTAGACTTGCGTGTAACCAATGCTAACGTAGATCCACTAAAAGCTTAATCTCATCAAAAAAAAAAAGACAAACTACTGTACTTTAGAAAAACAAAAATAAGCACAGTCACCTGTTCTCAAGGAAGTTAAGCGCCTGACGTACGAAGGCCATTTGCATTTCAACAGAGGTTCGGCTTTTGAGAGTGTCTTTGGCTGGAACCAGCAACACATCTGTCATCTGTTTCACCATCAGCCACATGTCCGATACATTCTAGTGGGAAGGGAGAGAGTGACAGCCACAGCTACATAAACACGATACAATGAAAACAAAATGTATGATAGCAGCTGGAGTAAAACTTAGCTGTATTTTTTTGCAGAGGAAAAAATAATTAAATTTGATATAGGGGACTATTAAAATAATAGTTAATTTCATGAATATAGCCGACGGGAAAGAGCAATGTTCTTACCTTGTCATCCAGGCTTTCTGCTACAGAAGCACATAAATCTCCCAGATTAGGCTGAATGTGACCATTTACTATCTTCTCGTTGAAAATGTAAATCTAAAAGGAGGAGGAGGTGGTGACAAGATTAGAGAAAGTCAAAAATTTAAAAAAAAGTTACAGTTGATTGTTAAATGCATAAATTTCAGGTTTACATTTACAAGTTGACGTTTTAAGAAAATTAAAATCCGCCTACAACTCCATCCCCGGCCTCAAAAGAGAAAGCAAACACTATGACCATCGAGTGAAGTGGTTCACGACGAAAAACAAGAAAAAAAGAATCAAAATGTTCAAAAGGTCATCAAAGAGGATGACAAAAACTAGACAAATCACGCCGCACGCAATGTGTCGACACATGGTCGGAGGAATAGCCACATTTAAAATACTGCGTCATGCAGCAGATCAGAGACAAACGGAGAGGGAGAGAGAGAGAGAGAGAGAGAGAGAAGGTCAGACAGGATCATGAGGGAGGAGGGATATCAGAGAGATGCAGAAACAGAGTGAGAGTCTCTCAGAGCCCCCCCCCCCCCCCCCCCCCCCCACCACCCAATCAATCAATATGTTTGATCTGCTACTTCCTGCCTTGCTTTGACCTCATTCTAACTGAACGATCAGACAGAGTGCGTTACAAACAGACCGCAAATGAGTTACTGTTTACGCATGTGTTCAACTCACTTTAACTTTAGATTTAAGTATCAACAACAACTGTTTTACCATAATTTCCTAATGTTGTCACAGTTGACTGGTATATCAGAGGGCAATAGCTCATCACAGACATACCAGTTTATATGTCCGCCGATAAGTAACGAGAACATGCAGTACAGATATGTTCGGGGTAATAAAGAGACCGTTTGTCTGTCAGCTAGCTGACAGGTTTCTGTGTATTATGTTCTACTCTGTCCCCATCCTTAAAATTCTTTATTATATCGTATAATCATATAAAATGTGGACTTAATGTGAAAAAATACAGAAAATATATCGCTATTAGATTTTAGAACTAAATTTTTGCCCTTGCTCCATTGTGGCAAAATAGAGATGAAAGTTATTTTGCATCAAGTGTAAATTAAAACTGAATTTAACTGAGAGCTTTATCATTATCTAGAGTTTCGATCTATATCCAAATGATTAGGCTGTTGGCAACCCACCTGTCGTCCATAGGCCACTTCCACACTGTCCAACGCACTTCTTCCAGGAGCTGTCACTTCACTCACAAAGCTGGGCTACAATAAACAGAGAGGCAACAGATTACCTAATACATTTACTGCACGTGGAAAAACAAAAAGCTTGCCATGAATGCTGGGATAGGCTCCCATAGGATGACACACAAGATGAAAGTCATTAACTCAGGGAGGATAAAAATAGTACCAATGAATCTCAGATGATACTGTTATTCTGGGTTCATTAAGATGGACAGCTATGAGTACATAGTATCAAGAAATCCGCTTGAGAGACCTTGAGACTTGAGAAGATTTTTTGACTAAATAATTGGAAAAGAAATGATTGCTCAATGATTTAAAACCTGTAATATGAATATACCAACCTTTTCTGCACAGTCCACAACTAGACACTAAAATGAGGTCACTTTTATTTGTTAAATCCATTATGTTTAAGACACACTGAGATGTAAAGTGAGACTAATTTAAGTAAGTTAAAACCTCTTTAATCTCTTTAATTGTAAAATATCAAAAGGTTGAGCACAGACTCACTTTGGAAGTGGAACCTGTAATCTTTCAGAACATTAATATATATAATAATAATAATAATAATAATAATAATAATAATAATAATAATAATAATAATAATAATAATATATTAATATTTAAAGAATTTCCCTTCGGGGATAAATAAAGTACTCTGTCTGTCTATCTATCTATCTATCTATCTATCTATCTATCTATCTATCAAGAAGGCCAAAATTAGACATTACATTAAAAAGCAACAGTGGTGCATCTTATTTTGGAAAACTTCATTGATTTTCTATGACAGATCTTGTCTGTGGAGGGCTGAACTAAAAATGACCTTTCCCATTCAGTAAACATGTTATCTAATGTGTCTACCAGAAAGAGACACTTTGCCCCTCTTGGTAAAGATACATTTTTCTTTAGCCATGTCCCCTTGAATTGCAGAGGTCCTACCTCCTAAACCAGCTCTGTGTTGAGTGTCCCGTACCTCTACATCTTGACTGAAGTCCAGTGCGTCCTCTCCTGCTCCGAGTAACGTGTGCAACACTCTCTGCTTCACCTGCTCCCACTGGACCAGCATGGACTCACGGTGGTACTCTTCGGCCAACAGGAACGTCTGAAACACGTGAAAGTGGGAAATAGGTATCCAATCATACTCATTGTTAGATATCCTTACATTTTGTGTGTTTGTGTATAACATGCGAATTAATCGTGACAGAGTAAAAATTATACTTTAAGGTAGGTACGCGGTAGATAGAATTTTAATTTAATTAATTTTATACTTCATATATAAAATGTTTTAGCAGCCAGACAACCTAGGGGGATACATGTGCAACACACAGAAACATAGATGTACATTATGTAAATTGGGCTTACCTATGACACACACACTTACACCAGATTTAGCAACAGACCCCGTCAAGATTGTACTACTCCCTCAGGGCGCAGTGCAGTCTATTTTAACTCTCCATAGAGACTTAAAGTGAGATAATGGGAACGTGAGATAATTGAATCTTCCCATCTCCAGCTCAGGGATTTACAAATGTAGACTAAAGGCAGAACTAGACCTACCATTTACTCAGTTAACTTGGTCAGTGCCAGGATATGCTTTTTTTCAAAATGTAATAAATATATTTAAGGGATTCTTATTAACAGTGTTTGAATGTTAAATTATCGGACAAAGTATTGTTTCTGTAACTATCAAGTATCTCTATCGGAGCCTGACACATTCAGAATTGGCAGTGGTAAAAGGGCTTTAAATTTTAAAAGACATATTCATGTCAATTGGTGACTGTGGGACTGGACAACTCAGACTAAATCTGTCATTTAACAGCCCAGCAGCCTAAGAAAAAAAAATAAATAAATAAAAAAAAAGGTACAGCAGCCAGATAGAAATCTGCAAGAACATTTCTAACACCCCGCTTTCTTTCTAATCTTCAGTGCATTTGAGTTTTTTTGCACATAAGTCCCTTTTTCCTCTCAGGGAGCAGAAACAGATAATGGGAACGGCAGCTAATTAAAAGCAGGGCCTATTAGCACTGCACATCAGGGAAGCCATTTCAAAAGCATTCCCTAAAGGTTCACACCAGAAGGACTTTTAGATCACAGCAAGTAGAAATTACTAAAAAATTGTTTTTTAAGTGTTCCTTTATTGTGATGTGCTAATGTTCATACGCACTACAGTGCTGAAACTCATCTGATTTTGGAAAACTAAATATGAGGCAAACAAAGAACCACTCCTGTCTGTGATTGGAGTCTAATGACTGCATCTTGTCTTTTAAAAGAGAATAAAAAAAAAAAGAATACAGCCATGCAGGTTTTGTAGGCCTGTCTGAATCTGGAGGTGCCTTTGAACTGGTTTCGCACACTATAGGCTCAGAATCTGTCACTCGTCTGTAGCTCTTCTTCAACCTGAGAAGCAATCAGACACTGGGCAGATACTGACCCTGCGGCGAGACTCCTCGATGGCTGACAGGAGGGCGTTGTCTCTCTCGTTCTTCAAGAAGCCCTGTGGACGAGGTAGAAACAGACAAGAGACAGAGGATGAGAATGAGACGTGTGACAAACAAACAGAGAGAGATAGAGAGAGAGAGATATATATAGAGAGGAACAGGAGATATTAGCTCGAACGCTGAGAACAAAATGAAGCAGAGATAAACTGGATGCACAGAGTTCTAGAGGGACAGATTTAGCAGGTACACCGTCGTGCTCTACGGGAGATAGGACATGCACTGGCAGAATTAGTCAAACTTATGGTTGCTGGTGTACACGGGCGTATAGGCAGGCCAGACACGCCATTTTGCTCTGAGACAGCAGTCAGCATAGCCTCCGTTTTGGTGTCATCTCAAGATGGCTGCCCCTGCATACATACACCACCCTCTTCTGGCTCTTTTCGACGAAAATGGTAATTATTCCCTTCCTACTCGACCGATAATAAAAACTACTTATCTTACACACAAGATCTGAGCTATCAAGTGAGTGAGTGGTACTTATGTAACAACTGGAGTGTGCAGGAGAGAACACGACAGCACTCTCAAGAAGGAAACTCGGTGAACGGGGACGTGGATATGAGACAGACATCTTGAGAAAACACCAAAATGGCGGCTACGCTGTATGCACTTTGTTCCTGTCCTCTTAAAGCAAACTCAAGAGTAGGTCACCGGCAGCTTCAAAATATCAAAAAGATACAAGATGACCTAAAAAATTTGAAACAAACTGATTGATTCATCTTTTTTTTTTCTCCCACTGATCATCAAGATGTCAAATATAACGGCAACAGCCATCTCAATTTAGCAGAGACCTAATTAATGTCTCAATGACTAATTTAGTTTTATCAATAGGACGGGTAATAATGATTATTATCTTTGTTTAAAAATAGTTAAAAATGTGAATCACAATTTCAAAGGCCAGGTTATTTTGTCCAACCAAAACCAAAGATATTCTACTTATCAAAAGTATTTCATTTACAATCTGAAATCATCAAATCCACAAATTGTAAAAGGTGAAACCAGAAAATAGTTTGTCGGTTAATTATTTAAATTATCATTATCTTACAATAATGTTATAGTTAAATAATATTTCAGAACCAAATATAAAAGTTAAGAATTGTGCCACACAGACAAGCAAAGTCTTATTCCCCCTTGACCACAAATAACACATAAAATTATATTTAGTTTTAAAAGTGTGATTATATAATGAGTTAGGAGTACAGAAGAAAATTTCCCCATCTATGATAACTTGCTTTTGCTTGTATTATAACGTTTAGCCTATAGATTTTTTATCAGCTTCGTTGACATAAAGGTCAATATACCAGCTGAATGAACTGCTGTGTGCAAATTTACATTCCTGAGATGTAAATGAAAATACTACTGCTCCTTATAATGCAAGAAATGCCGAGGATACGCTGCAGAGTTTACATAACCACAGGCCTTCTACCTCTGACATAACTGCCCCCCATCTTCTCCTGTAAAATAATATTATTTTAATTCATTGGTGACATTTTTGCACTGCGTCTTTGCCTTTGAAATACGTTGGATCATTTTAGCTTTAAGAACGAGCACCTGGTGAGATATCATTCTGCTCTACAGGGATGTGGGTGCTCTTGGCTTCCCTCCTCCTTCTATCCCTCCTCTCTTCTGTCCCTATCCCCCCACCTGCTCATTGCTCTGCCTACTTCAGTCTCATTTCCTCCCCTCCCTTTCTGTCCGAGCTCTTCACCTTTGTCTGTCATTGCATTCGTCTGTCCCGACAAATGAGAACAAATTGGAAGCACAAAGGTTCACTGTGAGAATGAATAACTTCTTGAAACAATGTCAGGACCAACACACAACTGATAATTACTGCATTAAAAACTACACCTTAACAATGCCCAAAGAGTGCAACGACAATATATGATCTGCCAGGGCCACTTAACCTGACCTTAATGAAATATGTTATCAACAGTAATATTAATGTTAATGAAACTAAGAGCTATTATTAAAGTGGATCACCAACTAAAGCTGGTGAAATAATCAAAGCTTGTTGAGATGTTGAGCTAAAAACCCTGGTGCTTTCCAGAGAGAAAAACATCTCAGCAAACTTTGAATTGCAATTTGATGGGTTTAGTTCAAACCAAGTGGTGGCTAGATTTACAGTGTCTTGTTTCTTGTGAACAGACAAGCCAGCCTGCAATGTATTTTCAATACTGTCTTGATAAAGATGTCTATCGTTACAGCTACACAACCACAGAAGAAGACGTACTATCATCTGATAAGAAGTCAAAGTACAGTAGTGTAGATGTGACACACAAAGAAGGAAATCCAACCAACTCTGATCTTCTACTGTGGAAAATAGGACAGCGGTGTACTGCGTTGTCGCAGGTGTGTGGCTTTACATAGAAAATAACTGCAAGTGTAGTTACATTCATGTTATACAGTACTTTCTTATTAAAGTATAGAAAGTAAACCATGATACAGGAGAAAATCTCCATCTTGCTCCATCATAGTGGACAGCAGTTTGCTACAGCTCTAAATGGGTCAATAATGTGCCTTAAAATTTAAGAAACAGTAATTATTTAGGTCACAAAGTAGCACTGAATGAGAGGGGTGAAGATTCAGTTTTTATGTAGTGTAGTGTCCTCCTAACACAATTTTAGTTTCTTTAGAAACTGCTGACATCACGGCAGAAATCAAACATGTCTTCAAGAAGTCACATGGCACATTATTTGGCTAAAACTAAAAAGGCCCAACTTGGTATTGTAAATTATATAATACTATTAGTTTATTTGAATCAATTAAGTAGGGAACCATGTCCCCAGTCCCCCTTTTCATCCATTCGTCGTACCCTTGGTTTCCCCCCCCCCCCCCCGCCCGCTCCCTCCCTCCTTCTTTCTCTATCTCACTTTTTTTCCCCAGGAGAGGCTGAGAATAGGTCTATATTTAACCACTCTAACCAGAGGAGAGCTCAGGTCAATGCTCACTGGAGAGCTGCACTGGAAAAAGGAAAAAAAAGAAAAGAATAGAAAAGAATAGTAGTAACAGAGGCTTATGAGCTATATCTACTACAAGAGAACAGCAGACTGTATTAGTCATTGGTGATGACCCTGATTGTTATTCCAGTAAATTGGAGGAGGAGAAATAAGATGTCTTTTCCAGAAACACGATGCACAAGGATGGGGGGGCTCAGCATTTTTTGCTTTGACTGAAGTACAAAAGATTTTTCATTGCTGTCATTTTGTTGCCTGTTGCCAGCTGCACTTGTACTGCCAACGACTTTGCCTATACAACATTTTTTGTGCCAAATGTGAATTGACAACTTAGCCAACAGCTGTGGCCAAAATTCCCATTTGTCTGCGATTCAAACGCTCTTCACTTTTATAAAGAAATACTCTGTTTGACTCAGAATTAACAAGGACCTCTTTGTGGACAGGGAATCTCACTATATTAGGTATTACCTAAAAAAAAGAATTGGATCGTAAATCTTTTTTTTTTTTTTTTTTTACTCTTACAAACTTTGGATAGCCCCCTCATAAGGGATTGTGTCTGATGAAGAATGAGTACATCGTTGACCAGATTTATGAAATTCTGAGAGGATTTCAATGTTTTAATCATGAAAAGGCACAAACATAATTGTTTCTGTGTAATTTTGATTTGTACTTAAAGGGTTGCCATATTATTTAGTCTGAGACACATATCAAATTAACGGCGCTTCAGTTCCTTGCTTCATTCTCAAATGGTAAAAAAATAAACATAAACTAGAGAAAACGCGTCATTTTTAAAAATAGGGGCCATTTTAGCAGAAGGTAAATGCA
The DNA here is from genome assembly GCA_033000465.1 of Sciaenops ocellatus. Classification (NCBI taxonomy): domain Eukaryota; kingdom Metazoa; phylum Chordata; class Actinopteri; family Sciaenidae; genus Sciaenops; species Sciaenops ocellatus. Next base: position 22,966,987 of record CP136871.1, on the reverse strand, counting down.
CGCTTATGACTTTCAACGATCAATTCAATGCTGGGCAATAGGTGTATCTAAAAATGTATGTTTTCCGTTGCCCCACCCCTGTATTATGTATCCTCAGAGATCTGCAACCCACTGAACACCCACAGCCTGCTGGCCAGACAGCCCAGAAGCTTCTACAGGAACATAGCCACAGAAAAGAACTAAATAATTATGGATAAATCAGGAAATTCTCTGTTACTATTAGAGACGAATAGGAGATGCACTGAGAAATAAAACTTGGTGAATTAGGTAGAACTGAGGGCTGCCTTCGACTGTAAGTTTAACTGATGAAAGTTTGTCTAATTTCTGAGATAAGATTTCTACAGATAATATAAAACATTAATGGCCATCTGACTGCGTCTCTAAAAATACACTTAACTGTAAGTCAAGGGGCAAACATAACCATATTTCAGGAAATCACATAAAACTGATCATTTAAAATGAAATGTATATGGTGAGTGTGCGTTTGTCTTCAATACGCATGTTAACATGTACTCGTGTGTTCAATCTCTGTCCCGGCTCACGTAGGCCCTCATTTTATTAGTCTTGGTCAAGATAGTCAGACTGTCTACGTCTGAATGCAATCTTACAGTATGTTCAGGGAAATCAGCAAGTCTGATTTTTCACTCTTTCGTTCTCACTTCATGCACATTGCGCACTATGAGATATGGTGTAGAGATACCCGGTCTCAAGGAATCTAAAGGCTACATAAGGACACAGTCAAAGAGCGGTTAAAGGGGACATAAAGACCAGGAGCCTCGCTCTCTGTGCCAGTCATCGTTGATGTAAGAGTGGGAGGCTTTCTGTCCTCATTTGCCATGACACAATGAACCGACTAGTGCCTGTGCGTGTGCGTGTGTGTGCGCGCATATGTATGTGTGTGTGTGTGTGCGCACGCGCAAGAAACCCCACCCTTCACGCCTTCACTTCCTGTGTAGTAAAATTATATAGGTAAAGTACTATAGCATAAATACACATTTATGTTAATATATATTGAGACAGTGATGTTCACCTCCAATCATTATCATTTTATACAATCATCATCATCATCATCATCGTCGTCATCATCATCATCATCGTCATCATCACCTCCATGGGTGCTGTACAGCCATAGACAACGTAGCAAACCAGAAAGGAGATGTGGAAAGAGAGAGTGGTGACAAAAAAGTGTGACAGACAAAGCACATGCCTGTCTGTGAGTGAGTGGGTGTTTGTGTGTGTGTGTGTGTGTGTGTGTGTGTGTGTAAGTGTATAGGCAATACTCACTCATGCTGAGCGCCTGACTGCCTGCCTGGCAGACAGACTGACAGATGAAAAAACAGGATGAGACAAGAAAAGAGTCAAAAAATAGTTTTTTGTTGCTTTGTCTGTGCACAGGTATCTGGGCTTTGACAGCCCAGGAGACCTGAATCGGCCCTCTGCCTCTCCATCCTTCTGTTTCGCTGTGCCAGGGCAGCGGCAGTGGCCGCCATGCTGGGGCGTGTTCCCTGTGCCCTTTTCGAGCCGGCATGGCGGTCTCCTTGCAGCCTTTCCCCGTTCAAAAGCAGGCCAGTGACTCTTGTGCATGAGCCGGAGTGCTGAGTGGAAGTGCCACATCAAGACTCATTGGAGGTGGTTTTATTGTCGGAGGGTCGTACCAACTGAGCGCTCAGACACAGGGGGGATCCACAAGAAGGAACTATGGATTCATATAGAATATCAGTTCCTACTATCAGCTGACAACCCCTCCCTCAGCCTTCATCCTCGCTCGCTCTCTCTCTCCGTCTCTCCCTGCTTCACTTTATCCCAGCATCTCTGGCGGCCCTCCGCCTCCTCCCTCCCTCAGTCCCACTCATTTTCTTCCTTTTTTTTATCCATCTATGCATCCTTCCTTTCTTCCCCTCCCTCTCTCCTCCCTCCCTCAGCTCAATGCAATTATAGTAATGGATTTTTTCCCCCTCAGTTGATGGCTTCCGACATCCTGTCTTGAAATGAGGCTAATCATGCTCTTAAGGGTCATGTTTAGTTAATGAAGGGTTTGGGAGGCACATGTGGGAAGAGGAGGGGGGAGGAGGAGGTGGGCATTCCTATATGCAGGCTGACTATCACAGCACACACAAAGCAGGCGTGTTAATACAAACACCTCCACTTGTACAGGCACATGCATTATAGCCGCAGTCGTATGTCCAGGCCAGCACGGACTGGATGAAAATGCGTGCGCCCATGTGCAGCCAAAATCTACGCTAGACACGCACACTCATTCATAAGCACACGGAGAAACGCTGAATGCATACGCCAGCAATCGATCCCGACTGACACAAATACAGGCATGCAAACACAGCACATGGAGACACACACACACACACACACATCCTGTGAAGCTACTGTATGTCAGTAGTGTTCGTCTATCTCAGCAGATGCTCTGGGCTTAGCTGACTGCATCCGCTGAACGCATGCCATCACTGCTAAGGGATATGTGTGTGTATGTAAGGAGTTGGGGATGAGAAAGGGAGGGAGAGAAAAGATGTAAATGGGATGAAAAAAGGGGAAAAATTAGAGAGGAGAGAAGTTAAAGTGAAAAAGAAAAGAGGAGTGAGTTGCAAGGCCAACTGAAAGAGAGTGATGTGAGGAAAAAGAGAGAAAGAGCTCTGGCACAGAAAGACAGTGAAAAGTGAGACGAGGACACAGAGAGGAAAAAAAAAATTGCAGCCGGTCGCCATTTTTCTACCAGCACTGCTCTCCGCCTTCCACTTCTACAGTTTCATTCTGTCCATTTTTTTTCATTTGATTGCTATCTACTTTCCCTGATCCCCCATCTTCTCTATTTTTCTGTTCGTCATCCTCTTTTGTTTATCATTGCATACGTTATTTTATGAAACAGAAAATGACTAACCCTGAAGTGCCAAATAAAAAATGAGTCATCCATGACAATTACCAACACACGCAACATACGGTACAAATGTAAAACTGGCAGAACAGATAACAAGGACTTAATTTTAAAGAAGTATACTACGTGACGTCCGCTCCTCATAATTATGTACAGAGATGCGTTGGTAGCATTAGGGTTGGGTGTTGAAAGCCGATACGAGTGATACGTTAAGAAAACTGTTGGAACAAAATTCTGTGAGCAAACTTAGATCAAATCCAAATGATGCCAAACCATAAATGGAATACTGCACAAATAATAGTCACGATGTGGAGAAAAAAGCCTGATAACCATATCAGAATATGAAGACAATTCACATGGGCTACATTGTAATGTTAATTATTAAAACATAATTCTGTGCCATTCGTGATATTTACAAAAATCCCACCACATTACAACTGTAGATGAAGTAAAATGAAGCACCAACATTTTGGCTGGTCATAGGTGCGGCAGTAGCTTAGTTAGCTTAGCTTTGCTTGGGAACCAACAGTAGCCAGTTCAAGTTCTAAGTACAGAGTGTGGACTGGTAGCTGAAGAAGTGCCCTTGAACAAGGCACCAAACCCCCAACTGCTCATGACCCCACCCTATGAGGCAGGTCCAATACTCTGACATCTCTCCATACATTAATGCATGTCTTAAAATATCTTCTTCGTCCTTCTTAGGTGTGACAACAATGAAACGTGCATATTTTAATCATAATGTAATGATAATTGACATTTTCTAAGACATTACTGAAGGAACTGTGTTTCAGTGTCATAGAAATTACTTAGATCCTTCTGCTACATTTGTGCAGAAAAATCTGAATATCTGATATATCTGGGCGTGTAGTCTAGAAACATGGTCTGCATATAGCAAGCTACTCCCACATCCATGAAGCCCTGGATCTAGGGCTCTGGGTCTATATGGCCTTCTATAGTGAGATCCTCACTAATTGGTGTTCAGCCATACATACAGACATATCATTTACACACCACTTCCCTCAGTGTGTGTGTGTGTGTGTGTGTGTGTGTGTGTGTGTGTGTGTGTGTGTGTGTGTACTGCATCAACCTCCAGTAGTCCCCAAATGTCATGACCTTGCACCATTTACAGGAAAATCCAACCATAAAAACATATTTTGTATTATTTGAATGATCTTAGACATCACTACATATGTCTCATAAACCTAGAAATCTGTTATTCTCTCCTCTGACAAACCCTGGAGCTGCTACATACTGATGTCAAGTCATTCTGTAGTCCAGTTAAACTGGGTACACACAGACACATATGGAGCTCAGGGAAAAGCAGCAACTTCCCTGAACCAGGACAGAGGAAGAGAGAGAGAACGAAAAAGGACAGCTGTACCAAAGACAGCATACAGATCCTTGTTGAATTGTTACAAAGCAGAGCACTGTAATTATTATTCATTCATTATTATTATTATTATTATTATTATCAACTGTTGATAGAACAAACACCACAAAATAATAATATGTTAGCATGCACAACTTAATGTTTATAAGTGTCTCAGGGTGGATGAAAAAAAGTCAAAATTGATGCTACAGAATCAGGATGCTGTCTTTCTTCAATCTATTCATTCTTCTTCCTTTTGGCACCTACATTACCCACAGTGCAACCCGGCCGCTGACGGTTCAGTCAGTGAGTTTTAGGTGTGTTAAACTAGTAGAGGCTTATGTAGCCTTAGCTGTTGGTCTCAAGCAGGGATGAGGAGCGTGCCACAGAGGTCTGGTAAGCTTACTTTCTAACTCCACATTTATTTTCGATTTCTGTAGTCTTTAGCTTCAGAATTACAAACTGTAAGATCAGATACTGTGAAGAAAAGCGTGAACTGAAACAACTCCTCCGGCAAAAATTGTGTTTTCCAGCCTAGTGGCCCAAATATCTGACACTAGGCACCTGTACTGCTGCATCTTTGAAATACAACGACAACCGGAAAAGTTTTTATCTGGTTACCTTCCAAGTAGCACTTATCAGTATGATACAGTATGTGAGATATCTGACATTTAACTCCTAGACCAATGCCTTTACAGTGCAATGAATCTTGCAACGTATAAGGCAGAGTACATGTGTTCAAAATACTGTAACGTTGCTTGTTCTTAGTGAAAGTGATGCTGTTGCCTTTTATCCTACACATAGTATGTCAATCCTGTATTTGGCTGTTGTCTTATAATATCTCAAAACCAATTAACCTCTTTTCTGCTCAGTGTACTCGGTAATGTAAAGTGAATGCAACTCTCCCAGCAGGATGCTAAATGCAGATCTGTAGGAGGAGAGAAAAGTGGGTTACATTTTATGCTCTGTGTTGTTCAGAACTTTGCTCGCCTTCCTTTCAGTGGTCTTACTTTCAAACCGAAAGTTCTTCCTGTTGTTTTGTTATTTCTTGCTGAATGAGCGTCCTGTGTCGGATTCATTTTTCTGGCTCTTTGTCAACAGCCATTTATGTTAATAGTAACAATTAGTCAACTGTTTGTTTATAATGTCACGATTTTGATTAAAGAAAGAAAGGTGCCAGCAGCCAGCTTATTTGATGACTACTCACCTCTGTTTTGGCAGATACACAGAGTGACTGGAAAAGTAAAAACCTATGCTCTGTATCAGTGTACAAGTACTACCTCTGTGAAACCTTTTATTATTTGATGACACTATGCAAGAGAGATGTTGATTTCATTGCATCCTTGGTGTAGTTTGTGGTATTGCAAATCATTTAAATAGTGTGGTTCTTCTATAAATGTATATTAAAATATTATAAACACCTTTCAGTATAATCCAGCACAATTTACAGAATCACAACATTCTGACACAGGCAAAGGTTCAAAAATTGTCAGGACAAATAGCTCATTTCACCACTGAAAGGCAGACATAATGGAGATGCTGGAAGTTCTGTTAAAGCCACATTATGTATTTAGTCTATGACCCTGATTTTAATGGCTCTGAGTCCTCTAAACAATGTAATGTCTGCAATCAGTTCTTCTTTTTTAAGAAAGCAATGCTATTTCTTTAAATAATCATTCACGTACAATATGTGAGAAAATGAATGCCAATGCAATAATTCCTTCCTCAGTTGACTTGCCTTTTATCCTCATTTCCTTCCTGGAATTTGCTTGTTCAAATGGAGCTGTGTTTTTTTCTGCGACACAGCAGAGGAATTATTTTGAAATGAAACTTTGTAATGCGCTGTCCTCTTAGAAACCAATAATCGGAAAAGAGCAAGAGCAGAGTGTGTGTGTGTGTGTGTGTGTGTGTGTGTGTGTGTGTGTGTGTGTGTGTGTGTGTGTGTGTGTGAGAAAGAGAGAGAGAGTGAAGCTAAGTGCTCTTCCAGTCAGTCAACCCCAGCCAGGCTAGCATACATCCGGCTGACCAAGAACAATGAAAGACAGACATAAGTTAATGTAAAATAATGGAAGGTGGACAGCCAATATAGAAAAAGACAAAGAAGGAGTGAGACGTGGAGTTTAAAATTGTGTCACAGCCATGATCCTATCCTATGAGGGTCTAAGGATAGAAGGTGCATGCTGTACAGATTGTGAAGGCCCTTGGGGCAAATTTGTGATATTGGGCTGTATATATAAAACTGACTTGACTTAACTTGTCTGACCAGGCCAGGAACAATATAAGAGAAGAAGAGAGATGAGTTAACAGAAAGAAACAGATGAGCTCAGACAAATGCAGCAACTTCTCTGAACCAGAGGAAGAGAGACGGTAAGTGGAGGAGGAGAGAAATGTGCATCAAGTCAAAGGTAAAGATCGGATACAGATCATGGTTGAATTATTTCAAAGTGGAGCATTGAAAAGGACTGCACAGTGTTAATAATATAAAGACCACAAAGCTTAAACCATTTCAGTAATGCTATAGAAAATGTGTGCGATAAATGCTATTACCGCAGTAGCACTCACGCGATACAGCTTTGTGATGTGTGTGTGGCAGAGACGCTTGTTTGTGAGTAAGGTGAATCAATAGCACGTCTTTATTCCATTTGTTGTAGCTTATCGTGTGATTTAAAGTCATGTCCTGGCTGTGTAGAGTACATACAGCCAACAACAATTCCCACAATTCTTTTGGAATGGCTGCAATATTGGCACAGGAAAGCTGCATCTATGATGCTTCTAAGTCTATGATGGTAATGTTACAAATATTTTATATATGTTATGTGCAAAATGATGAGTTAATGTATAGCCCTGAGTAACCTAAGAGCACTGCATTATATTATTACAGGGGACGACAATAACGACTTTCTGTTAGGGTTGATGTAAAGTTATATTACAGCTTTTTCCTTTTGAATACTCGACATACAAGGAGCCTCCTGAATTTGAACTCTTGTAACCAGTGATTTACAAGCAACGCAGACATAGCTAAGCTGTTTTTGTGTTTTTTATTTGTGTTGCTATTGCTTATATTTTTGTTGTTGTGTTTGTGGAAAAATATGAAAATCATCAAAATCAATGCAGCACAAACCTTCTCAAAACTTAGTTTCTACATTACACGGGGCAGCAGTAGCTCAGTACGTGGGGGCTTGACTTGGGAACCCGAGGGTGGCCAGTTCAAGTCCAGAATGGACCAAAGTATGGAGGGTGGACTGGTAGCTGGCACCCTTAATGTGTTTGTATTTCAGGCCTATGTATGTAAAAACCTGAGTGAAAAAAAGAATTTCCCCTTAAGATCAATAAAGTATAGGCTTTGTAAGTACAAATTTATACACAGGGCATACTTTACACCCGAGAGACTGAGTCACATTAAAGCAGATCTATCCCTTCTATGCCCCCGGTGTAAATTAGAAATGGGCACGCTTGTAGATATGGTATGGTCTTGTCCTAAGCTTAGACAGTGGTGGGCTGAAGTTGAGAATATTCTTGAAAAAGTGCTGCCACAGGATATTTCTTTAACATCTGTGATCATAATGCTGGAGAATGTGACCGATCTAAGGCTTCCCTCTCAAAGGATAAAAGGTTTTGTGAGCTTAGCCATTACAGCTGCAAAAAGATGTATCACAACTAAGTGGAATCATGAAGATCCTCCTAATATCACTTGATGAATTAATGAAGGTAATTCCCACTTCATGTTTCAAATGAAAGATTGGAAGTTGTACCATCTCTTGTCGTGGCACTGGTATGGTTGTATTTTAGTATGTCATTTTTTTTAATATATGATTGTGGAAAATGACTCAAACAATAAAGTTTCTATTCTACCCACAATGCAACTCGACCACCAATAGTTTGGTTGACGTGTGTTATGCCAGTGGCAGCTAACGTAGCCTCAAACAAACAGCTTCAAGCAGAGATGAGGAATGGGGCTGTTTGGTGCGACTCTAGAGGTACAGTTCAGCTTGACTCCTTCATTTCAGTGTTAAACTTACTTGTGTTACATGCCTCCACATACTAACTTCAAGCCACTGTGACCTGATCATCAGTACATCTTCTATGACCACAATACCTTTCTCCACTGTCCACAAAAACAAAGCCCACTGTTCAACCTGCAGGCCTATTTCTCCATGGGAACACTGTTCTCTGAGGTAACCTTTATTTACATCTGTTATCCTGTTAAGCTTCATCCCATCCTTATATTTTATTCTTGGTTGTTATCTGGTTAGTGTAATCTCTCTAGAAGCTAATGTTTGAACAATGGAAGCTCAGCAAAAGATGTTTTTTAGACAAAGGCTCATCACTCTCTATCGTTCTGAAACAACATAAACTGGAGATTTCACACAAAGAACACTCACAGGTGAGTGTATTTCAGTGAAGTCATACGATTGGAAAGGTAGCAGTTAGCTGGACTTATGGCCTAGTAGGTCATACCTGTATGTCGGTGTCTTTGACCGGCTCCAGGGGCTCAAAAGTGGTGGCAGCACTTAGACTTTCCAACCGCTGAGAAATGTGGAAGATGTCTAAACCTCTGGAACCAAGGAGGATTGACCTGAGAGTAAAACAGAAAGATGTTAAGAATGAATGAATGAATGAAGGAATACAATGGAAGGACTAAACGGAAATCAAGACTGACAATGAACTAGACGACCACTAGAGAGCACCAGAGGCTTTGCTACTATTGCAGTAGAATCCATTGGTCAAAGATAAAAGATCAAAGCGGGCTTCAGACAAATTACAGGCTCCAAGTCAAGGCATTTATCAGGGAATTAAACAAAATATAAAATAAATGTCATCTTCATTTTACATATTTCTTAACATAAGAAGCCTCTTTTAATGATGTACGGTTGCATTTTACATTTCATCACCAATTTGGCCATAAATTGAACTAAACATTACAGTATCCATGTTTGCTTTAAGATTCTAAATATTATCTGTTAAATATCAATATCAAAAGGTGCTCCCTGATAATAACTAACATAACATAACTATCTATTATTATAAGAAGAAAAGGGCACATCAAAGTGTCAGGTGAGGAGTATCTAAAATCACAGACATCCATTTACCTTGCAGAAGTAAATGGATTCATGTTACAGTCTGTATAAAGCAGTGTACAGGATCATATGGGCACACATGTTCTGACTGCGTGTGTCATGGCACATATTCCTTACGCTTTGACGTCGGCAGCATCTTGTGTGGTGCGGGTCAGGGTGCGGGATCGAAGCCTCTCCCCCGCCTGCTGGATCTCCTGGAGGTTCCTCTCGACATGCGGCAGCTCAGAGACCGCTTCTGTCTCGGCAGCTAGCTGCTCTGCCTGCTGCAGCAGCTCCCCAAAGCCCTCTGCATCCATACCTCTACACAGAGAGAGGAAGAGTGTTTACATTACATAACACAGCTAGTCTGTAAAATCTTGGACAGTGATGGCCTTTCTTGTTGTGAGTTCTAGCTCTTTTGATTTAACATGAAACAATAATTATGGGGGCTAGATGTCAACTTTCAGCTTCAATTTGAGGGCATTCACATCTGTAATGGGTAAATCTATCTATTTTATCGTTGGGTTACAAGCCTAACCCAAACTTTAGGGGACCACAAGTAAACGGATTAAATTGATTCTAGTAGATTTAATTACTCCATTTCAAAAAACTACATTTAAGCCATATTACTGTGTTTAGCATGAAGAAGGCCACTATGAATACTATGTGCCAAAGTAGGCACACTATTTATATTAAACACTGTGAACTACAGAAGTAGCGTTAAGGTTTATAACTGTGTGTTTATATGAAGTCTATACGACTTGACCACTGCCATAAACTCTCACATTAAAAGCACTTTGTCTAGTGCTCATGCCATATAAGCTGTGAAGAGACTACACATACAGTCCTGTGATTAAATGACACACAGGTACCACGTTACCTTTTGACAGCTGACGTAAACAGAGGGGTGCGTGCAGCGCGCGCATGGGCTGCTGTGGTTGTCAAATTAGCTTAGCGTAAGCACAGTGCTAACTCTTAGGCTAGCTAGTTTAGACACTTGAACATTCTGAACGGTAATTTGAGTTGTGCTGAGGGTGAATTAAATATCAAAAGGTAAGACTGTGTCGACAGCCTCGTGTTTAGACAGTTATCATTCCCGGCCTAGCTTTGCTGGTATGCTACACCTGCTAGCTTCACGTCTCCATGAATGGCGCTCAACAGCTAGCCAGCAGGCGAACTGGCTAACGGCTAAAGTTCCATCGCACGCTCGAGCTCAGTGAGTCAACTGAAAACTCTGAATATTTAATCTCAGACTGTTACAGACAGACGAGCGTCATACCTGCTGTGTGGGACAGATGAAAGACTGGTCCTGTCTGTGTTTGTCGGGTCAGTGTGTTTATAGTTACTGCCTTTTATTCAGTTTTCCTCAGTAGTAATACAACATGCAGTAAAGTATGTTATTTGCCCCGGCACTTCTGGAGGCGATGCTGATTGGATGATCCCCGGCTCGTGCCGGATATCGCACTTGTTCGTCTTCTTTGACATGTGACAAACTCTATTGCGTCACCACCTGGACGGGAGGACAAACTGTCTTCTTCTAGTCAAGTCAAGTCAAGTCAACTTTATTGTCAATGCTGCCATATGTACAGGACATACAGAGAAACGAAATAGTGTTTCCCTTATATCCCTGGTGCGAACGACAATATACATGAAATATAAAATATAAAAAATATATACAAGTTAAAAAGATATCTAAGAAAAATACGGCAAATCTAAAAGATATAAACAGTATAAATATGGCAAATATAGCAATATAAACAGAATGAACAGTATAAACCGTGAGATCTATCAAAAATAAAAGATATATACAGTGTAAACGTCTTCTTGTTCTTGCTCCCATCTCCTTTTCTGCATTGCAGTGCCCAGTTGGATATTTCCCTTTAACAAAGTATATTAAGTCAAGTCAGCTTTATTTGTCAACACTGCCATATGTACAGAGGATTGAAATTTCAAATAAGCAATACACATGAAAATATAAAATATATAAATATAAAAATATAAGGAAATATAAAAAATATTAAAGCATATAAACAGTTTAAATGCGGATTTGAACAGCAATTGAATGTACAAAAAGTGCCCTGATCAAGTTGCTGTGACCAGTTCTTAATCGTCTCATAATTACTTGTTTTTTTCTGTTAAATGTCCAGCGTGTAGAATTTAGCTGCATCTAGTTATGTAATTGCTGCATTGCAATCTCTTCCCATCACCCTTGACTTCCTAGTGTAAAGAAGAAACATTTTAAAGGCCCTGTCTAGAGTCAGTATTTAGTTTATCTGTCCTGGGTTACTGTAGAAACACGGCGTTTCAACATAGCAGCCTCCATGGAAGAGGACCTGCTCCCACTGTAGATATAAAAGGCTCATTTTTAAATAGGATTCTTATTTTGAAGTGATTATACATGCATGAAAACATAGTTATGAATATTATATTTCATGTCTACCTTATTCTGAAAATAGAGGTCCTCAGTCTTACACACTGGAGCTTTAATTACAAGGTGTCTTCCTGTTATCACTTCTCCCAGTCAGTATTTGGTTATTTGCCTCCAAACTATCCTTTCCCCCTCTGATTTTGAAAGTTTAATATTCATTTCCACGTGTTCTCTCCTAACCGCCTCCTTCACCACTCATGACATCGTCCAGGCTACTTAACCGTCTGGGGTCCGAGCAATCGCCCACTATTACAAAACATAATTAGTAACAGTAACATAATTCCTCCATCCTCTATGCATGCACGATATGGACTAAGTCTTTTTTATGTATCCAACCTACTGCAGCTACCCACAACTGAACTGTTGAACTGTTTACCCTTTGACTGTTCAGGGCTAGCATGTGAATCAACACTGCCTTATTTTCTTGAGGTTAACTAGGTCATGTGAAATAAGAGCACAGTCTAAAGCACCAAACATAAAAGGGTCATGGGAGTTTGTGCAATGTCACTTTGTAAATTAGTAGACTGACTTTATCCCTGCTGAACACTGACTGTCTGCTTGCAAACAGTGAAACACAAGGATAAAAATGTTTATTTCATTATCTTGGAGTTTGTACTTGTACTTTGTACTCTCGAGACATTTCTCATGAGAATTATTTATTATGCATAGTAATAATTGGGAATGGTGTCAACACAGCTCTTCGCAGATTTAAAATTAGGATTTTAAATCTTCAAGTTCTCACTAATATCCATTTATTGCTATGTGCTGTAATACTGACTGTTTGTTTCTGTTTTAATTTATCTGTTCTTAGTTTGTGTTGCTGCCTGTCTTGGCCAGGACTTTGAAAAAACATTTTTAATCTCAATGGGACCTTTCCTGGTTAAATAAATAAAATTGTAGTATTTATGTACACAAAATGTACACATTCTGAGTCTAAATAATAAATAAAGCTAATATATATAATATTAAATTAAGTATTAAATATTCTTAAATAAATATATATTCTTCTTTAAAATATCTGCTTTGGAAAATACATAGCATATTGTGCATGATTCTATTTCTATTTGTCATTTCAAAGATGTCATTGTTACGACTATAGATGTTTTAAGACAAAAGATTTAAATATATATATTAAAAAAACTGAACTACCCCCAACATTTTTCTGAATATGGCAGCATGTCACAGTTAACTCTTCCAAAAGACTTTTGCTCTTTATCAAACACATCTAACACTCTACAGTCAAAGCGTCACTCCTGAAAACATGTCTCCAGATTAGCTTAGGTGTCTTTGTTAAACGACTGTCTGGAGGGCCCCACATGGAGAAAGGACTTGTCAATGTCAGACATAAATTAGAAAAACTCTGACAGCCTTTGCTCTTGTTGTTGCTTCATGAGAGGGAAACCACTGGCTGTAGCTTTAAACACAGAGCTCGGTCAACTGCTTCCAGGCTACAGTTTATTGCTCAGTGAGGACAGATGTGGTCATGTGGAGTAAAAACTCCCAGGGCTACTTCATTATATAACACAGTGTGTACAACTGTTTTCTCCATTATACAACCCAGAAAGCAGACAGAGTATCACACTCTTATATGACTTGTTCATTAAATATATATAAGAACATATTTTCTCCAAAAGAACAAAATCTATCTAGATCTATGTGCCTGTCACAATAAAATTAAAATGATCAATATTTTTTTCCCTTTCTGATTTAGCAGACTTTGGAACTGAGCAGTATTAATTATATTAGTTCTACTTGGACTTTTTCTTGTTCCTGGTTTGAACATAAATCCTGTACACTGTATATTTTTGCTGAAATAACTTTCAGTTTTCGAGACACTTTCGGACAGTCACCCTCTTATATTCTTTTTTTTCTCTGCGACTATAGTAAATTGGGAATAAAGATTGTGTTTTGTAGTTGCATTTGTGTTTGACGATTAAATATTTCTTTTAACAAAATTATGTCCTTTCACCAAGAGAAAGAAAAGCCTCGCCCTAAATACAAACAGTGGCGAAGAAGTGATCCAGTCTACAAAACACATTGTTCTCCTAATTTGGCCTGTATTTTTGTGACCCACATTCAGACCTGTTGGGGCAATGTGGGCCAGTTAGACACTGGCCTATATTCCCCTAACGTCTCAATCAGGAATCACCATCTGACACAGAAAACCTGAATTTTGTGCTTTTACTTCTGATCATAATTAAAAATATGTCTTGTTTATAGAATATCTAATGTTAGTAAAAGTTTTGTGTAATAACATTTTCAATGGGTCTATTCTGTTCAGGGAGTGTAGAGAAAGCATGAACAACACCACGACCCTAAAACCGAAGCAGGTAAATGGAATTCAGCCACCTGTGCAAACACCTGTGCTTTTATACTGATGTATCAAAAGGTCTTCTGTGTTTAAAGGCCTGGTGACAGTAGTTTATAATCCTGTTTAGAAGAAATTACAACAAACAAATTAATTTCACTATCAATTAATTCTAGGGATTATTTTTCCTATAGATTCATTACATTTAGTCTTTAACGTGTCAGAAACATTGTTGCTCACAGGTTCCCAGAAATAGAATGATGTCTTGCAGTAACTCGTTTTGTCCCAAAACTAAAATATATTCAATTTACAATCATACAAAAAAAGATAAATTATATAAAAAGCTGATAAATTACCTAAAGATGTGATTAGAAATCTCTTTAGAAGAGTATTTCATAGATTAATCTATCATTCAGAGGGTCATATTTCAGGAGTGTGCACAAAAACACATTTTCAAGACCTCTCAAATAGTTGAGTTTTTAAGATCAGCGAACCTCCACTCACAATTTCAAACTGAAGACCTTTGCAGGACTTGCAGGCACCAAAGTGAATATTACACCACACTTTAAAAAGAAATGCAAAAATAGGTTCATTTGATCTTTTAATTTTTGTACAAAATAACATTTTAAACAAATGTAAAGTTCTAAAACATCACCCCATGATCCCCATATCAATTTGCAACACTTGTACAAATCATCAGTCCTGTGCTGATATGTCCAAATATTGTCCTCTCTGTGTCATCCAGACCGACAGCTGACCAGTACTGTACAGACCCTGCATGGCTCTCCAGAGGTTAACTCTGTGTCACAGTGTGTCCCCTCCCTCTACTTGAACTGATTATCAATCAGTGTGCCCTTCATCTTCGCCTTCTTGGCCTCCAGCTCGGCCAGCTCCTGGAGCCTCCTCTTACTCATGCCCTTCCTCTCCAGCTGCTTCTCAATCACTTTGGCGTTTTGGGCGTACGAGTCCGCCACCTCCCTGGCCTCGATCTCCTCCTCCTCCTCGTCGATGGTGGAAACAGTGACGGAGCTGAACTTGCCCATGTCTTTGGTCCTCTTGGTCATCATCACACGGACTTTCTTGGGAGCCTCCGGCTGTTTCTGGCTGTAGACGCTGGTGTTGCCGAAGCCCTGCCCGAATTTGACCACGGCTCCGTCCACGATGAAAGTGGCCGGGTTGTTCTTCTCCTGGTGCTGGTAGAAGAGCAGCAGGCCGCACTTGCCGCACTTCTTGCGGTACTGCCTCTCGATGCCCTCGGCTCTCTTGAGGTACGCGTTTTCGTCCACCTCCACGTTGCAGAACTTGTGGGCATGTTTGGCCGCATCGATCACCCTGGCTCGGTCCCGGGGCCTCATGGGCAGCTTCTCCAGCTGGCAGTCCAGCACCAACACCATCTGGCCGCACAGGCAGTAGTAGACATGGAGAGGCTTCTCTCCGTCGTCGTACTCCTCTCTGTCTCTGGTGTCCGAGCACACGACGCTTCTCGACACAACCTTCGGCATGTTCACACACTTAAATCAACTACAACAACTGTACGAGTAATGATAGTCCAGTAAACTACAACAGAGACGCCATGACGACGAAAACACAGAAACGACGACACACTTCCCGTGTAAGTCACCGTTACTGTTACCGTACCAGAAACCGAGTCGCCTGACTTTAGTTCCGCGTAGGCCCACGTCACTCACACGTGTGAAAATGATTTATTCTTACCCTTAAAAATAATAAAATCCCACTTGGGACCCAGGATAAGTCTGAGATGGCAGAAAGGATGAGAAATGAAACATGTGCCTCAAGCCAGGGTTTCAAAATGGTTGCGTGTTTTTCTGTCAAATGTTTAGGCCCATGAATGTGCCAAGTAGGGGTGCAGCACTCTTTAATAATAATAATAATAATAATAATAATAATAATAATAATAATGGTAAAATAACCATCACAAACTATCAATTAAGCTTATAATGAGAACTGAGATTTGCTGTATATTCATTTTACACTAGTATTTGTGGTAGAGGTTTGTCTGTTTTTAAGAAAGATGGTGTTAAAGGTGTTAAAGAGTCTGACAGCTGTATGAAGCTACTACGACTGGCTGCCAACCACATGGTGCCATGGCAACAGAAAGATAATAACATTTTATTTTCTGTTTATCAACAATATGTCTATAATAACCTTATTTCCAAGCCAGATTAAGGCAAGACAGATTGGATCTATTACATGTGAGCAGACTGAGGTGTTTGAGGGAGTTTAGACTGTCCTGTTTAATCAAAGTGATGAAAGATATCAGGGCACTTGGCCGGACCCAAAGAGATTAACTCAGACAGCTAGAGTACATACTGCAACTGCAATAGACTTTTTTAAATAGATAGACGTTCATGTAATAGTAGGGTAAACACAGGTGTTGCCAGTGATACTTATTAAAGGTACAGTGTGTAAGATTTGGGGCCTCTATTTTCAGAATAAGGCAAACATGGAATATAATATTCATAACTATGTTTTGATGCATGTATAATAACCTGAAAATAAGAATCTTTTTATGTTTGTTACTTAAAAAATATCCTTTTATATCTACAGTGGGAGAGGGTCCCCTTTCATGGAGGCCGCCATGTTAAAACATCTTATTTATACAGTAGTCCAGAACAGACAAACTAAATACTGACTCTAAACAGGGTCCTTAAAGTGTTGTTTCTCCTTTACATTAAGAAGGTGAGGGTGATGTGAGGAGATTACAATGCAGTGATTGGACCACTAAATGCAACTAAATTCTACACACTGTACCTTTAAGGTTCCATTCAGGTCAAACAGAGTCAGGGTGCAGCTGTGGTGCATGGTGAAATGAATGGAACAAACCTTAATTAGTATCATGGGAAACACCTGTGATTCATGTCAAAACGGCTGCTGTGAAAAAGGTCAACTACTGACATGTACAGTGATACATAGGCCATTAGTTCAACAGGATGAGTGATTTAGTTAAGTAATGAAATAGATCAAAGAACTAGAGCTTGCTCAATTTTGAGGTTTTAAAGTAGGTAGCACTCTCCAAGCCTTGATTCTCCATTTACAGCAAACAATGTCTTACTGAGTGGGTACATTGCCAATTAAATGAGTTTCAGTAGATTAGTCATTTTGCCTCTTGATATAAAATGTGGGTTGACATTTTCAGAAAATGTCTTGGCACCAGCAAAAGTGCGCCTTCAAGGACATACTTGACCTTCCACTTGTGAATCAATTCTTTGTTATTGAATCAGGACTCTGCAGCCTTAAGGACTTGAGTGTCCGTGAGTCTCCCCTGTGTGTGACCTCGCTTGGCTGACTTTCTACTGCAGCACCACAGCTGAATCACGACACCTCAGCTCATTTTATACAGAGGCTTGAAACCCAATAGCTACACAGCTTCCAAAGCTAAACAGAGACGACATGTTCACATTAAGGAAACGTTTATTTCAACACTGAAGACAAGTACAAAATAATTTCTATAGACATTTGCACCCACAATTAATAATTCAAAGTGGTCCACGCGGGCGACATCACAAGATCAGGAGACTGCTGATGTAGCTGGCTCCTCACTGACAGCAGCTGGTGTCGCACGTCTTCCCTTTGCACACGCAGCCAGAGGCGCACTTGCTGCAGCCGGATGGGCAGCATGGGCAGCAACCTGGAAACAGACAGGGACATTAAAGTACTGGAAACGACAGCTGATAGCAGCACTAAGACGAGGACATTTAGGTAAGCTCTTTAAAACAAGGGATGGTCAGCTTGGATTACAAATAACCCCTTGAAGTTTCAGTTAATTAGGCACACCTGGGCAGCCTACCGTCCATGTAAAATGTTATTTTAGATAGCTACATAGGACACTAGGAAAATCATTAAATCACATCGATGGAAAGATGTTTTCTAACTTACTCTTCTTGCAGGAGGTGCAGGAGCAGTCTTTGCAAGTGCAGGATCCCCCGCAGTTGCAGGTTCCACCTAGAACACATTAAAGATAAATTAAATATAATTCAGCCAGATCATATTTCCCACTAAAGACAAACGTTCTACACAATATTAATAGCAGACGCAGCTATAATCGGAGATCACTTACTCTTTGAGCAGTCACAAGGGTCCATTTTTTTCAGATGATGTCGAGATTTCTTCCTGTGAATGTGTCTTCTCTTCGATCTCAGTCGAGTTTGTGTTGTGAGTGTCTGCGACGGAGCAGCTCTTTTATACCGTCCAGGGAACAACAGAACCGGGTGCAAAAACACGCCTGTCAGGCTGCACGCGCAGACGGAGCAGATGATTACAAAGAGGTTTATGCACACGACTTTTTGGTTAACCACCCAGAAGCGGGAACACACAGAGATTCCCAGCCAGGCGAGGACGAGTTGTTGGCATACTGTCTCAAAAAATTACGTAAGAATGGGAACACCAAAGCCCGGAATAATTAATGTGTTTACATGAAGAAGAACAACGTGGCAGTGGAGAGAACACAGGTTAATAAAGTGCGCCGATACATGGTTTCATTTTCAGGTGCATTTCAGGTGAACACTAATGCCACCTGTGTCTCTCACTAGGAAAACACCCTTTCCTTGTTACTCTAGGGGGCTACATGGAAGAAATGATTAATAATAGGGAATAAATAAGATGTTTTTTAATGCGGAAGCACACAGTGTGCACAAATCAGTACGTGAGCACACACTGTGGTGTGCACAAATCAGTAAGTCATGTCGTCAGTTTTTGCGCACGGATTTACGAAATGCAAAAATTTCCCGGTGCAATGAAAACTTTCGATATATGAAGCCCCCCTCGAATTAAAGGGGTTGTGGGGCTTAATATTTGAATTAAATTGTATCAATGGTGAATTAATGGTGTCAAAGAAAAATACTCAGGCAGTAAATCAGGTCTAAATTAGACAGCTGTTTGTTTTTTTTTTCAATTTAGTCAGAATTACTTCCAAATATAACTTTTGCTTAATTATTTTGACTCAAACATACTATCTGTGATTATCAGCAGAATATAATCTGTGCTTTATTTGACTAGTATAACAATCAAATACTGAATTTTTTTTTTTTTTTTTTTTTTTGCGTTTAATACCTTGTTTTATTTTGAAGGCCAGTTGTATTTCCGGAAATCTTGCTTTAAAATACAAACAAATGTGTTACAAAATATATCCTACAGTATAAAATCACAAATAACTAATATGAGATCTTTCTTAGGGGTCCGTAAATGTGATTTTAAAGTTATTGTTAATGTCGTGGTGAGGTTCAATGAACAATTCAAAATAAACACTTCATTTTCTGTCCTCTTATGTGATTTTATTTTCCCATCACATATAAACATCATAGACTGTGTAAATAAAACATGTATTCTTCTGTGTGTTTCCTCAGTGTTTCTCGGTGTTGTCGCCTCTGTGCGGTGCACACGGTACAAACAAACTTCAGCTTTGTCTCTCCCTCCAGCAGCTCTGCACCCGGCCGCGCTCGTGAGCAAACCAAAGTAAATAGGCTATTGTAATGTGATGCCTTCACGTACCGTGTGCTGCAGGCAATTTAAGGCATGAGCCGAGCGCACATGAAAACTAGGGCAACAAAACAAAACAACTTTTTGTTTAGTTTTTTCTTGATGCCTAAGGCGCCATGCAAAAATGTCTGTTCAATGAATATATGTAAAGATTATCACAAGCTGTGACGACGAAGTAAGCTTCCTAAAATCTTGTTTTGAATCCTATGGAGATACTTAAGATGCTCACTTCAGCACAGAACACTACTGCACTCTCACATACATGTTTTTATGTTGGTTTAGCTAGCATACATTTCACAAACAGGTGACTGTTTACATTCACCGCCCTCGGATGTTGCAGATTGTGATGGGAGCCTGAAGGCAACATTGTCACTTTTTTTGCGCTCGCCACCGTCTGATTGTGTTTTTCCTCGCATCATAGCTGAAGTGATTGTGTGTGCACATGTCATTGTGTAATGAGCTGAGTCATTATAGGAAATGACTGATGTAAATCACTGAGTGTAACGAGTGGAATGAAAGAAATTTAGGGCGGAGTGCAACTTTTTAAAGAAACTATTAGAATATCAATGAAAAGCAAAGAATGGCATATAAATCAGATTCCACATAGTTCTGAGAATAACATCAACTATATTTATTGCATTTATATATTGTATATTGCTGAATAGGTGATACCATTTATGTTGTGTAAGACAGGTGGTGTTTAAACCCCCAGAGCTTTTATTTCAAATTAAAGATAAGATCCCAGTTTACATAGACAAGTGTATAACTGACACATATGTAAAGTTTCCCACTCCATGTCATACATCTATAAAAAAAAAATATATATATGTGATGCTGTGGTGAGAAATCATATCTAACTTTGAGGACGATTAAGAGAAAAAAGGCAACAGTTAAGTCAGGAAACACGAGGCGGTGTCAGGAACACTGAGTGCAAATGGATGTGACTGGACTTTCCTGTGAATGCACAATCAGCTTTTTGCAAACAGACACAATTACAGATGGTGTGATTATTCACGGACATTAATCCACAGTGATTATAGTCAATTATTTGATTAGGATGTAGGCGATTAGTGAGGTATTGTATAATAAATGCAAAAGCTCTTCAGAACATTAGTTAAGCTGATTAAGCCCTGTAATTCCTCAGCTTGTCTGTTAGGACATAGTTTGAGTTCCGGTTTATAAACTTAAAAACGGAGGTTTTAATTTGTCATTCATCCTTTGCTTATGTCACTGATATTTAAATATGTCGTTTTCATTTGGCAACAGCTCAAAGTGCTCAGTGTTTTCTAAACTCAGTATCCAAATGATAATGATTAACTAATTAATAGTTATGCTGGGACATTAGGGGTGATAACCATGAAAGATAGGCAAGCATAAATTTAGAGAAAGACACACTGAGGCACACTGCAGACGAAGGTGCTGTTTGTGTCAAAGACCTCAAGAGGGAGACATCTCCACATTATTATAGATACACAGAAACTTTTACTTGTAGGAGAGCTTTAAAATGTTTGTTCTAGATGTCCTCATCAAATGTTTAAGACCTTTGTTTAACAGGTAAGTAATCATTTGGAGGCAAACAGTGTACACATAACTGGCAATCTTCCAATTTACTGTAATATTTAGAAGTTGATGGATATAAAAGGGAAAGATATCAAACACACAAGCACAAGCAACACATGCAATTTTTACTTTTGCTTTGATGTTTTGCCTTAATGTGTAAAACACCAACAAGCATACAAAGTATTAGAGATACTTGTGTAGACATGCTCTTTGCATGAAAACATTCACTGCCTTGTACAGATTCTCTGTGCAGGCAAGACTCTTACTTTCACTTGTATTTCTTGCTCAGTGAGAGCAGTGAAAGAGAGAGAGAGAGTGCATGTGTGGGGGTGTGTGTGTAAAGGGCAGACTGTTCAGGGGGAATCTGATCCTAAAGACCAGTGTGGGACAGGGTATGTGCGTTGCCAAAAATGACATGCTTACACCTGCAGTTTTATTTTGCATTTTAAAAAATCTAGGGTGGTTAAAAAAAGCAATGCACTAATAATTAATTGCTATAATGCCATTTCTAATTACTTATGAAGGTGGATGCTATATAAAGACATCAATCAAATAAATTATTGCCGATAAATGTTTTAAGCCAGCATGTGGAGATTATTTCACTCAAACTCTTTGAAATGAGCAAATTTGACTGGATCCTGCTGTCACTGAGCTCCTTGTTATTTGCTGAGCATGCTGGGATCTTGTTCCATCATGGCTGACGTGTATCTTCCCTCAGCATGCTTACTGACTCACTAAAATGAAGCAAAGAAGACCTTCACTACCAGCTTCTTGAGAAATAAATATTTATAGTTTCTTTTTACATTTGTGGAAACCTTGCTGGAATGCAGAGTAATTTTCTATCAGCAGGGTGCGATTCATCCATCACACATTAGGCCACGTGTCTTCTGTCACGAATCATATGGTGGACACGCTGTGTGTGGAAGGAGAAGGACTCGAGCTCTTTTTAGGAAGGGTCACACACTTCAGACGTCTGGTCCTGGTCCTAAAGCAGGTCAGTTCAGCAGTAATAACCGATTTGGCAATGAGCTCTTTTCACAAAATAATGCCTGAAAAGCACAAAACTGTACAGAGATTAACAACAAAACAAGCTGCAAAAGCTTGTAGTGCATGATATATTTTATTTTGAGTGAAGGCTACCATCCTGCAGCAGGTGTACATAATCATTGATGTCATTCTTCTGCTGATCATATTTGTGTAATTTATAGCAGTAATATTTGTAGGCTGTGTGTTTTACTGTGCATGCTGATGGAAATTATTCTAGAATCATTCATTTGGGTTAAGTAAAATGAAGTTATACTAAATTTGATGCATAAATAAAAGGTGACATAAGCAATTAATAAAATGGGATATAAATGCTTAGAAAGACTGTTAAAAGGTTTTGAACATTTTGTGGCTGCCTAGATACTTATTCACAGCAGTGTTTTCAAACTGATTACCATTGTATAGGGATTCTGCCACTGAGATATGGAGGGATCACTGTTGAATAGTCTGACTGGGTCTGAGAAAAGTTAATCAGTCAAGTTAAACAAGATAAATCTGATGCAGCTTTTGATGACCACTGAAACAAGCTCAGGACTTTGGCCTAATCATCAGCAAAATGATACAAACAGTCAGCATGCTTGTGTCATTTGCAACATGAGTAGAGTCAACAAGTTTTAGCAAGCACAGTTGTATTAATCGAGGACCCAAATTTAAGCGGTTATGGCACAAGTATAGTACAGGTAAGATTCCTGAATTTGATTGTCTTTTAACAATCATTTTCCTCCTTCTGCTTCTGTTTATGAGCTGTAATGTTAAGTGTCTACATAGGCTAATTGCTAACACATTTAACTAACTACTACTCCTTCACACACATCTTAAGTGCAAGGCTGCATGCTGTACATTTCTCTTCACAGACTGAGCCATGGATCATGTACTGAACATTGCAGACAATTACATCTTCACTCCGTATGTTTACCCGACCTCATGGCCCGAGGACAGGGCTCTGCGTCAGATAATCAGCCTGTGGGTGCTGACCAACCTGGGGGCAGAGCTGCTTTACATGGGCTTTGGTGCGCTTAACTTCTACTATGTGTTTGACCATAAACTCATGAAACATCCATATTTTATTAAGGTAAGCTTGTTTAATGGACCAGGTTGAATTGTAGACCAGTTATTGATATGACAATTTTGATTTTGTAAATAACATAATATCAGCCCTTGTCCAAAGAAAACTCCTCCGAAATCCTAATCCTGTGATCCTATGATAGAACCAGGTAAAACAAGAGATTCAACTAGGAATGACCGCCATCTTCTGGATGAGCTTCCCCACAGTGGCCCTTTTCTTCTGGGAGGTCAGGGGTCACAGCAAACTTTATGACAACATCAGTGAATCTTCTCTGGGTGAGACAACGTTCATCAGAAACCTTAAAATCCAGAACAGGGTTCATGTTCACCTGAATCAACTCATTCATCAGCTCAGTCATTTTGGTGAACTGACTAATAGTAGCCATTGATAAAAGATTTCTCATTTGTTAAATTAGTAAAATAATTAGTCCTAATGAAACCCATTAGCCTTCTTTGTGTGTGTTTTTTCAGGCTGGCCCGGGGTGTTCCTGAGCATTGCTGGTTTCTTGTTTTTTACTGATATGTGTATCTACTGGATACACCGGTGCATGCACCATAAGAAGATTTACAAGGTGAGCTTCAGCATGCTTATAGCTTCAGCTGAAAGCTGTTCAAAACTAACAGATTTGTAATCTGAAGGGTTTGCTCACAGTGATGAACCCACTGAGAATTATCACCTGAGTTTACTGCTCCCCTCAGCGCTGTGGCGCATTTTAGCATCTTTCAGCCCATTGTTTTGGTCTTACAGTCAACAGCTTAACTGTTTTTTTTTTTTGGTTCAGTATCAATCAGGGCTATGAAGGTCTATGAAATTACTAACAGAACACTTTCATCACATCTATTTGTTAGATTGCCCGCTTAGTTTATTGGAAATTAAATTTAATTAATTAATGTAATTTAAAAGTTACAGAATAAGCTATGACCTCTTCATAATACTTTCTGATTCTGGCTTTCTTTTTTGTGTACCTTGTTTGCCTGCCTTGTGCTTTTCCCCTTCAGCACTTACATAAGCAACACCATATATTCAAGATTCCTACGCCTTTTGCCAGCCATGCCTTCCACCCACTCGACGGCTTCCTGCAGAGCTTACCCTATCATGTCTACCCTTTCATCTTCCCCCTCCACAAGGTGCTGGTCTTCTTGTAACAGTACTGACAATTATGACTGCACAAGCTTTATTACATATTTCTTGATGCTGTGGTTGTTGATAAAAGTTGACTTGAATTATTTCAGGTACAGCTGCATGAGCATAAAATCTGATGTAGAGTACAAAATGCAATGAATTCGAAAAAGTACATCATCCTGATGTAAACTCTGTCACATGTACACTGTAAAATGTGTTGTTTTTTTGGGATGTTTACGTTACAGATGGTCTACCTCTCACTCTTCATCTTTGTCAACATCTGGACCATCTCCATACATGATGGGGACTACCGCATCCCCGGCCCGCTGATATGGATGATCAATGGAGCTGCTCACCATGTTGACCACCACCTCTTCTTCAATTACAACTATGGGCAATACTTCACGCTCTGGGATCAATTAGGAGGCTCTTACCGATACCCCTCAGCCCTGCTGCAGAAGGGGCCACATGACCACATCCGTAAGCTCATGAAAGAAGCTGCACAAACACAGTGATGATGGAGCTGATGATGGACAATGGAGTCAGGAACTTGTTTTACAGAGATCTTTGGGGTTTTTTTCCCAATAGAAGTTGTGTAAATGTTAAATACAAAATAATTTAAGCAGGTTTAAAGGGAATTACTTTGAGATCCTTTTTAGATTTTTGGATAAAATGGTTAAATGTGATGACTAGAGAGAACTATAGCCTGGAATTACTGTAAAGAGTGTACCACAGTGAATAAAGCCAGCTAAGGTAAGCTCTTAACTAACCATATATAGGTAATGCACAGCTCTTTAATCAAAATAAACTGTATGTGTGTGTTTCAGATTTTTAACAAAGATCTTGTATAGAAGTTGTCTATTGCTTCACAATCTGAGCATCAGAACAAATTCTGATGTAGTCATATCTTCATCTTGGGCTGTAATCATCTAACTGCCAACATGATGCTCCATGATCACAACTTTATAAAGTTAAACCAGAATTTCTTTGTTTTATGATAGAAGATTGACAGATTGATCTTTAAATAAGCAAAAAATGCTTTTACTCAGTACGGGCACACACAATATCTTTGTGTCC
The DNA here is from genome assembly GCA_033000465.1 of Sciaenops ocellatus. Classification (NCBI taxonomy): domain Eukaryota; kingdom Metazoa; phylum Chordata; class Actinopteri; family Sciaenidae; genus Sciaenops; species Sciaenops ocellatus. The sequence goes on along the minus strand of CP136871.1, from coordinate 22,941,576 downwards.
ACCATCCTCTTGACTTTTTATATTCAACACAAGTAAAAGAAGTTTAAGATGAGGTGTTGTTGTCAACACATACAAGGACTGAGTCCTAGACTAACTAATGCTGTCAAAATTAAAGCTGTTTGTTGTATGAAAAAAATCTCAAGAATGTGTAATAACACAGTTATTTTATATTTATAAAGACTACAATATAAACCCGACACCAATGCAAAATACATTTGTGCATCATTTCTGCTTTGCTGAAATATTCTCAATCTTGCAAAAATGTGAAAAGAGTGTGAATCGCATGCATCTGAATTCAGTGTCTGTTTTTGTCCGAGAGTCTGATTCCAGATTAGTTTTTCAGCTTCCGGTGCTCGGTGTGTTTTCGTGCAGGCTCTGCAGGGCGAGGTCTGTCCACTTCATCTCTTGTTCCTTCACAGACTCTGTGGATCCCCCGTTGTCCTGCTCCGCCTCAGGCAGTTCACTCTGTCAGAGAACAAGGGAGAGCGTTTCACTTTACTTTATAGCAACTGTCTGATGTCATCAAGACAAAAACTGAACATTTGAAGGATGCAAAAGAGAAGCAGAAATATTTAGACAGGAGTTTATACAAAACAAATCTAATAGGCAACATGAGCATTTGAGAAGTACTTTCTTGGATTTTTCTGTTGTTGTTAACTGGCTGCTCATTAAGTGTGTTTCTTGTCATTTCATTTATAATGCATTTTACCAAATTATTAGTTGTTTTTTTTTTTACAGTCCTTGTTTTCCTTTTTGATCCTGACACATTTTTAATTCTCTGAATTTTATGCAGTCTTGTGCGCGTACGGCCAGAATGGCAAAGGTCATACATGTTTTCAGTCTGAAAGACGACTCTGGCTACTTTTCTGGCAGTACAGCTTCTTTTTCTAATCATCTTCTCACTCTCAGTTTTGTCCATTATTTGAGCCTTGCACATCAATTCAGTTCAGATCAAATTACTCTGGGTTGTTACAAAGTTTTTACATAATAAAAGGGTTTCCCAGTAAACCCAATCAGATTTGTCATTTCTCTAAAATACTGCACTGTGTCCTGTTGAAGCCTGTTAGCCCATATCTGGACTCAAAACCAGATGATGGGGTTTGTTTTCTGCTCACCAAATAACACTGTCATTAATAAACTTCCACACAAGAGGAATTAGAAACATCTCTCCTCCATGACATCCAACGATTGTTGTTCAAAATGTCGAAGAGAAACTTCTGCAATCTCTGCAGAAGGCTGCCCGATGCTAACATCAGCCTGTTGTGTACAGCACTTACTAGTGGGATGGTGACATCTTCATAGGGCAGTCTGTCTTCCCTCCAGGCGTCATCGGTGAGGTCCAGCACTCTGCCGTCTCTTTGAATTTCACTGTCCATGCTGCTCAGTTAGCCTTCAGCCAGCTGCAACACTTAACAGTAGAAGGTTTAGAAAGCCCGCCACGTTACAATACTACCTCAGCAGTAATAAAGTACCAGCAGCACGGGGTTCGTTAAAATCTGTTAACAATCAGATCTGAGTAGAAATATTGCCCTGCGTTTCACTTTGTAGCTGGTTGACCACAGTCGACGCTGTAATTGTACGTCACAGCTGACGCTTGTTGATAATGTAACCAACGATGCCTTCACGTGCTTGGGAAGTGCTGCGTTAGATATTCAATTCTGTGTTAAATGACCGATTAAAACCGTCACATAGCACCACCAGCACTACTACTACTAATAATAATAATGATTACGATAAATTATAAGAGTAACAGTGACGATAATGCAGGTTTTGTGACAGTTTTAACGAGTGTTCATGTTGACTGACAAATCTAATGAAGACCGTTAGATGTGGTTAAAAAACACAGAGAGTTTTAAACTAGTAAGAAGACCGTTTGTGAGATTATCTTCTGTTTCTGTTACAGAGCACGGCTGTTACAAATGAACGTAACCGACCGCCACGCCACCTAGTGTTACGTGGTTTCCATGGTAACCAGACTCATCCTCTCTGAACCGTACTCTGGATCACACAACCAGACAAGGCCAGCGCGACTTTTTGTGTTGTTTTACTACATTTAAAGGTAACTATATCTATCTATCTATCTATCTATCTATCTATCTATCTATCTATCTATCTATCTATCTATCTATTACATTCATCAGGTTTTCTTCAGTTAGTTTTCAGTCAGCGTAGCGTTAAATTTAAATGTAACGACAGTTAAAGTTGACGTTACTTTAATAGGTTAGCTAGACAAACGTTACTTTAGCATCTAAACCAGCCACCATTTCACTCAAGTATTACTACAGAGAATAGTAAGGCTTTCTTTTGGAGTGACATGTACTTATACTTATTATATTTGAAATGACACTTTGACACTGAAGCTTTAAGCTTGTCTCAGTTAAATAGTCATTAAATACCTGTATGACTAAACAGTTCTCATCAAACATAAGTTAATGTTGCCCTCAGACAGAGAAGACCTCTGCATCAGTCAGTTTCATGGTACCAAAAATGAACACGGTTTTGTGCAATCTTGTACTGAAGCTGAATTTTGTGAATTATGATATCACTTTCTTCTTATAGGCGCTGCAATGATGTCAGCCTCTCAAGGTCAGCAGGTAGAAAACACAAAAACATGTTTGACACCTGGAAACCCAGTTTTCTCCTGCATGATGTCTCCAGCGCTGCGTGCAAAGACTAACAATCTATTGTACAGGACCACTTCCAGAGACTATGGTCTCCTCTCTCCAACCTTTGAAAGCTCACCGTGCAGTTTCCACCCTAAATCACAAAGATTCTCTGATCACCTGGGCAAGAGCGGGATGTATCGTGACAACTCCTTGAATACAGCCGTGGACCGAAGCAGGGTGTATGACCGCCCCAATTTACAGCACACCATCTAGATGCATGGTTGACCTAATGTAAGATTGTTGGTTCAATGGTATTTTGAATTCTTCTGACATCTTAGTTTAGTATAGACCACAAAGAATACATATTCAATGTATGGACAACTTTCCTCTTTGTTAATGAGCATTATGTAGCTTGTGAATGCTGTCATTTAGCCAGTTTTGTCTTTTAATTAATAATATTAACTATACCGTCATATATGTGGTCTGTATTTCAGATGCCTAAATTCTGAGACATCAAACTGACCCACAGATGTTTACCAAAGCCTTGAACATGGACCTGGACCCTGCTGCATGGAGTACCCCAGCCCACCTGCAGTTCCCCTCTGTTATATTGTCCTGTTGTATATTGTATATTGATAAATGTGACCTTGACAACAAATAAAATGATTCTTTTACATTTTACCACCAGTGGTACAGTGCGGATTCAAGTGTATTAAGAAAAGTTATAAAAAACAATTCCTATCTTATTGTTCTGGCACATCAGTGTGACTGTGGGATTCTTATACAGTATAGGCTCTAATAGTTCAAATATACAAATATATTTCGAATAGAAATATTATATTAGTGCTTTATTTTTTATTAAAGTTTTAAAACATTTTATTTGTAATTTTTGTGCCTTCTGTTGATTGCGTTCAAGTACCGTAGGAAACTTTGGCTTCGGAACATTCCCTTTTAGTTTGCTGGTTTTATATATGTATAGATATATATATTTTTACAATAAATAGTTGAATTGGCGTACTTGTTTGACGTGTTTGTGGCACTGTAGTCTAATATGCAACTTTACCATATGCGTTTTCATCTGTTGTAATTTTATTGTTGTAACTTGTTGCTTTTATTCTCTCGGGAAAAACATAACATAGAGTGCAGATACACACAAAACAGTGATTTACACACGTATTTAAAAGGCTTCAGAATGCAGCACGGATAAATGACAAAAAAGAGATTAAAGGAGAGTTTATTATATCAGAGGAACCCGCGGTCTTTGCTGTATATTGACGTTGTATTGAACAGAAATCCTCCTTCCTCCTCCTCCGTCAGCCGCGCCTCCGCAGCCACAGCTGATGATGGTCAACCTTTTAGCTGCCAACGCTACGGAACTTAGCACGGAGCTAGCGGTGTAGCGTCGTTAAAATGTGTACGAGGTGTTAGCCGACCCGTCACATGAATGTACTGCTTTTATATCTCACAGAAGCTGTCTTACGAGAATACAGGCGGGTCGTGTTAATGTGCCCCCGTAGTTCACCGGCGTTTTGAGCACCACGCGTAGTTCGTTGCTACTCCCGTTAGCGAACTTATGTAGTTTGACAGTCAGAGGAGTGTCCAGCTAACCGGGCTAACAGCTAGCTGGTTAGCTCCCCAACACAACGCAGCTAGCTGTCTGTGACTGTGGAAACTACTTCAGTCTGCGTTTGAACGCTGCTGTTTTTCAAGTGAGAGCACGTAAGTACCCGTTCAGGTCAGAAATGATCCACAGTGGTTCAATAACGAAATGATAAGTGCGAGTTTGTGAGACATTTTGAACTGCTAATGTTACAGTGCTTACTGGGTGGGTGGCTAGCTTGCTAGTCAGCTAACTGAGAGGCTCTTGCTTGTCAACAATACTAACATTTTTCTGTGAGTTGGTGCACGATGAGCTCATTGTTGACACATTTTGTCTACTTAAACAACTTTAGATTGAAACAGCTTCACGTCGTATAGTAACTACTTTGCCTGAGAGGGACAGCTAATGGTTAATGCTGAATTTCTTTCCTAGTTTTCAATAATTTATTTCCTTCAGACTTGGCACTTCATCTAATGGGGTGTGCCACTTCAGCTAGATTTCAGCTTTGCTGCTGGCAGAACATGATCAGCTGTTTAACAATTAAATAAACAGCTCGGCCAGACTAAACCTCGGGGCAGAGTTTCACTTTTTCTCCTCTGTTTGTGTTGCTTCCACAGATATGCCAGACCTGGATGAGAACTGGACCTGAACCCTGGGCTGTCTATGATGTTCGCAGCTTTTCTCCTTGCAGCACCTGACCCCTCTTGGTCCATTTAACCAGCCATATATTACGACTTCCAAACCAATCCTACATCTCTGCTTGGCAACATTATGATCATTTACGTTGATCCCACCCAGCCCACTGGGATTAGAATCCCCCAAAACCAGGCTCTCCAAATGATATGATAGTAGCCACCTGGATCACTTTCTGTGCCTGCAGGAGCCTTGCACGGGTTCTGCTCTTCCTTTCCTCCTCAAACTCCCTTCCTCCATTCTGGGAGACCTTTGCCAGTGTGGTCTCAGGCACTGGAACCATGGGTAACAGCTGTGTGTGCCGGGAGGATAGTGACTTGGAGGACCACCAACACGGGTCAACAAGGGCGACCCGAGGACAAGCTAGGCGGGTGGATCACAGTACGGGCGTAGGTGTCGATGCTGGAGAGGCCAGGAGCAGTCGACCAAGGGATCCGGTCAGGCCGCCACGGCGAGGGCGAGGACCCCACGAGCCAAGACGGAAGAAGCAGAATGTGGATGGCCTGGTGCTGGACACATTGGCTGTCATCAGGACACTTGTAGACAAGTAAGTTTTATAGGAGTAATGACATTAATGAGGTAAATATGACGATGGGAGGAAGAGTTAATGTGTGCCATACAGTTTTTAAATTTATATATTCTAAAATGTAATAAAATGATAAAGTTGTTGGACTTGAACCAGGATCATGAGGATGTGTAACCATCCTGATGCTTGTCAAGAAATTCTGTTTCAGTATTTCAGTATTGTTACTATTGTTATTTATGTGTAGCTACTTTATTACTTAAGGTAGGAGCGAGTACATCTGAAGCAGCAATACGGTAGCCGCAGTGCAGTGGAAAAGTAATCAAGTTATATTAGCATATTTACAAGGTTTGTTGGCTCAGCGCATTTGGACCTACTTGATCCCATAGATTGTTTTTGTCATGCAGTAGGATATACTGTACATTAACATGAGGGTTGCGGTCTTGTAAATTCGAGTGGTGGTGGTAGTGAAATGCTGTAGCTTCCCATGACATTCAAGATCAGTCAAAGATGAAAAGAAAAAATGTCAAAGCGTCACATGAGGTTGCTCCGTTGTCACAAACACACAAACATTGTGTGCCCGACACTGACAGCGATGTTTGAAAGAGTAGTGGGTACAAAGTAAAGTCACGCCTGTGAGATGACTAAGTCCTGTGTCATTTGTGTTTTTGGAACAAACAGCACAGCACTCATAAGCACTACATAAACAATTAACAAACAGCTTATAGCACACCATAATGTAGCAATAAGCAGTTATATTCATTTGTGTTATGAAAAACTCCTTCTGTGGGCACCTGTAGGTCAGTAATTAATAACAATATAGTAAGACACAGTTCTAATAATAGTTGTAGCAGTAATTGTTATAAAATTAACTGTGTCATCATAGGATAAGTTTTAATTGTTGACTGTAACTATACTTAAAAGTGTCCTCATGTCTACGTACAACTATATTACGGTGTGGTTGTATACTGTTTATTAACGTTTAACAGGGACACTTAAAGTAAATTGTTAGTAAAAATCCTAAAGGTGTATGACTTTTTGATTATTATTTAGGAAACAAATAAAACAGTATATTAACCAAATCTATTCCAACTAACATTAAATATATAAAACACATGTTTTTCCAAATTTATATATCACACTGTTAAGTATTGCGCAGTGTCATGGCAACACTACAATGAGTGTTGTCAGAGACTGTGTGTTGATTGCGTGGGCTGTGTCGCACCTGTCTTGTTGACAGTGCCAACACCATCAACCTTCACAGTGTCATCAAAAATATAACCACGTTTATATCACCTTGTCAAGCTTTGACATTTTTATTTATCACCAGCAACGAGCTACACTTTCTCACGTCTTTACCTCATCATCATCATCATCATCATCCCTGTAGTCTAAACTAGGGTTGTATGTTTCCTTGAGGTTTAAAAAAAAATGTAACTGGAGAATTTATTGGAAACCAGGATTTGACACCAGAAATGAAACTTTAAATATGAAAGCGATTTCACAAAATAAAAATGTAAAGGCCAAACTGACAAAATAAGTTAGAATAACTGACTTTCTTTCCACCTGAACTAAAACAATACATCAAGCAGAATTGTTCCTATAACAAGACTTATCTTAATTATTAAATATTTGAGATGACTTGAATGGTGTTAACCAGTCCAAGCAGCTGCTGCAGGTATTATTAGGTTTATGTGCTGTGTTTCCTCCTTTGCCCTAACGGTGACTTGCTGCAGTGATGTAGCAAGATTTGTGTTCCCTGCGTAGATGCTGAAGCACTTCCCTTTCTCTTCCACCGAGCTCTCTTCGGAGAAAACCATTCAGCGTGACCCTTTTGGGGTTTTCTTCAGCATGAGTTTGGTTGGCTTTGTGAAGAAAATATGGGCATGATGCCTTTTGAGTGTGGAATGGTTAAGAGGACATGCAAATATGAAGATATAAATTATAGGTAGTGTAGTCTGCTTTGCTTTTCTCCTTATTAGTCTGGTCTTGTTAGTAGTAACAGCAGCAACCTAGTAATTTGCCTAATTTTCCATCAACCTGGCAATTAGATGTGTCACAGCATGGTGTGGAGACTTATTTCTTGAGTCCATCCAGAAATACTGAAAATCTAACCTACAAATAGACTCATCTATGAAGAATTTCATTTTAAATATTGTTGATTTATGTCCAAGTTTGTCTCTGTGCAGCCTCATTCACCGCTGCTATATCTACATGTTTGAGTTCCTGTTCAAACCCTTACAAACCCCTGTAGCTTTTCGCTGATTTTACTGACATTTATTGCAGCACAATGTTTCCACACAGGTGAGCTGAACTGTTTTTAACATGACAAGTAGATATAAGAGCTGCAGGCTGAAACGTTGACTCAACATTGTTAATTAATAGCGGCACTCAAGGTTGAGGCTCAGTATTTGTGGCAGCTGTTTTAACATTAATGTGGCTGTGAAGATACAGGGTACATCTGGTGGTCTTCAGCACATGTGAGCACACAAGAAGAGGTGTGCTCCAAAATACCGGCTTCTGTAGTTACATTTCCCTGGGGAACGGGAGTGTTGTAGTACAAGAAATTGTCCTGCATGTTAATACCTCAATTCCTGGGCTTCAACCTTAGTTTGAAATAAGTTACAAACTCCAAGCTTTCTTTCAGATAATAGGATTGCATTATTTGGAAGCTGGTGTTGTTATATTGTACATTATCTGTGTGTCGAGATGCCAGAATAGAAAAGTGGCTGCAAGATACAGCAAAACATAACTTTATTTGAATACTAAGAATTATTGCAGCCTGAACCACTGTCTGTGCAGCCCTGAAATGAAACACACAGGTTAATTTCCAAGAATTTGTTCACAGTTTGACTCATAAAGCAGAGAGAATTCAGTTACAGTCACTACTCATTTGCGTTAGGAAATCTGACATACAACAATAGCAGCAGCATCAAAAACAACACCCTCTGATGTCAATCCATCACAATTATACTCTGCGTTAACCTTTCTGTAGGAAAACATTACTGTTCACAGCCATTACTGCAATCACAGAAACAAAGGCATGAATCATTGGTTTATATTATTTCAGATGGAGTGAACTGAGCGTCGCAAACACTTGAGATGTATTTGCTGCCTGAATTCTCTTACTGCGATGCACCACTGCCATTTCTGTAAAGCATGCTTAGAAACGCATATCACAAAATATAGAGCAGCGGCTGTGATGATGGTAAAGTGGAAAAGGGATAGAAACTAATCTAAAGCAAGCTGTTCTCACATTCTGTGCAAACTCTGTTTTGTTTTTCAGTGACCAAGAGCCCCCTTACTCCATGATCACTTTGCACGAGATGGCAGAGACAGGTAAGCATAAAAAGAGAACACACATTGACACACTGAGCGTGGCCACTTAGCAAATCAAATGTCACTTTTTAATAAGCTGCTACAGAATACACAAAGCTTTAAACTCCAGCTTTTAAAGTTTAACAACATCTTTTGTGTACAACTGAAGTGAGCTATTTAGTGTGTGTTTCACAGTGCTGTATATTTTTGGTCTTGTGACAGTCGTACAATATCCTTCTCTACCAGATAATAGGATTGCATTATTTGGAAGCTGGTGCTGTTATATTATACACCATCTGTGTATGGAGATACCAGAATCTGAAAGTGTCTGCAAGATACAGCAAAACATAACTTTATTAGAATACTAAGAAATATTGCAGCCTGAACCACAGTCTTATGCAGCCTTACTGCATATGAAACACACAGGTTCATTTCCAAGAAGTTGTTCACCGTTTGACTCATAAACAAAAGAAAATTAAGTTACACTATTACTGAGCTGCGTTAGGAAATCTGAGGATCAAGCTGACTAAAGTTATGACTCTCAAACTGAAAGCACTCTTCAGCTTGGGATGAGCCATGACAAGCAACAGCAACAACAGCTCAGTTGCGTTAGGAAATGACTAAAGTAGCGTGACGTTATGTGACGCAAAAGCACTTTTAATGACTGAAATTACAGGATCAGACTTATAAAATGAGAAAAGCTTTACTCAGAAACAGCAATTTGACGAGTTGACTAATGACTCAACTGTTCAGTTGTTAGCTTTCAGTCATGTTTACAACTCCTCTGACACAAAGTCAAAATTTTATCATTTCTTCTGGCTGACAAGGAGTCCCAGGAATTTAAACAGGTCTCTTCTTAACATGCTGTCCCATCCCCCTCTGCCTGAGCTGGTGGGTTGTTTCTGAGAACTGCTGAGGCAGTGATATTAAGTAGCTTTGTAAGCAGCAGACAGTCGCAGTCCTCTTCCTTTGTTCAGTGTTGTTTTTGTTTTTTTTTGACATAAGTAGTCTCGTTGACACATCATTCAAATCACTCTGCCCGCAATGTATTTCAGCAATCAATACGTGCTGAAGGCAGATTTGGTTTGAGTTGTTGAGAAGAAATTTTAAGGACCAAAATGTAAAACTCTAACACAAAGACGATGGATTGCATGAGACGTAAAAGAGGCCATTTATGTCAAACTGGAAAAACCTTCACTGGAGGGCTGCAACACCACCTGTCTGCACCTGTCTGCTGCTTACAGTGCTGCAGCAATGTTGCTGCCTCAGCATTTCTTCAACACAGCCGGGAGAGAGGGACATTGCATCACCTGGAGAAGGGACATAGTTACACTCCAAACATCATGTGTCAGCTGCCAGATACGATATGTCGAACAGATATCTGCATATGAACACATGTATGAAGATTTTGTCATTGGAAGCACTTTGGTTTCTGTTTGGTCAATACAACTCGGACTACAATCATGTTTCAAGTGTTTCTTGTGTTTCTTTGCAAGTAAACAGTCCATGTGGAGAGCGAAAGAGATGGAGAATGTATGTAATGTGGAATGACTCCATCGGCTATCGTCTGATGATGTTGTAGCGATTAGTTGTTTTTTGCTTTTTTTTAAAATATCTGTTTATAGAGATTTGCTGAAATGCATCTTTCTCTCGAGACGCTTATCGGACTGTAAACAATGATTGGCAAACGGAAGAGGAAGTCTTGGCCCAGATATCTGTCGTCTGGATATCCGCTGGCTACACCAGAAGCCCAGAAACATTTGGCGTTGCCCCCAGAGGCTGAATTGTTGTCAGATGACAGCCAACGTTTCCAAGATTGAAATAGGATTGACATATTTTTTTCTGTTTTGAATGTTCCAGATGGATTTTTTTTGGCTAGTTGAATGAAATATAAAAGAGTTGTCGTATTCTTAGCCTGACATGTCTGATTCTTGCTTAGGTTTGCGTACAGTTTAGTTGATGTTTTTGTGTATGTATGTTTGTTTGCACTTTCTTGTGCATATGTTGAACGATGCTCTCCTGCTGAGTGTGTTTGTGTGTATACTTCTGTGGTAGCCTTTGAATCCTTGTGTTTGGGCCCTTGTATCATGCACATATGGTGTGGTGTTTGGTTTGACAACAGCCAAGTTTGGTATTAGCTCGCAGATACTGGACTCTGAAGGCAGCCAAGCAGCCAGCCAAGCAGCCAGCCAGTCATTTTCTGTTTGATGTGTTATGATATTACATAATTCATCAGGCAGTTGGCTGGGGTTTTTATAAGTGATAGAGAGTTTCTGACTGAGTCATCTAATGGACAGGAAATGGATGTTTTAGTATTTATGCCACATCTGATATCGTGATCTAGGGGCATGTCTTACAATGTGATTTCAGCACAGTTCAATTATCTTTGACATATTTTGCTTTATTAGGAATAACGACGGCAGTTCTTGTGTTTTTGCATGAATATGAATATGCCTAAAGAATACAGAATAATGTGCAGACTTGCTGTAATTCCCTTTTTTGCACAGTAGGAGAGTATTGGGAAAGTACAGCAGTCCCTCAGTGGCTTGTAGGTGTGTTTTTTTTGTTTTGGTTAGGTCAGTACAAATACGGTCAATTAATACTAAGATTATCAGAAATGTGTTGGTATGTGTTTTGTGTGTGCCTACGACAGAATCACAACCGTGTTGATATTCAGTACAACAGCACTTCCTTTCATGTGATATTGCTTTATTAAGACAGCAGGTAAATAAAATAGTTTCTTATATTGCTTAATGCAGTCAGGCAGGATTTGGTGATCATTCAGTTGAGTCTCCAATCAGTCTTTTCTTCTCTTATTTCTCAGATGATGGTTGGCTGGAGGTTGTCCAGTCTCTGATTCGAGTGATCCCATTGGATGATCCGCTTGGCCCTGCAGTGATCACCCTTCTACTGGATGAGTGTCCACTACCCACCAAGGTTAGTGGTTTATAGGTGTGTGTGTGTGTGTATGTGTGAGACACACAAAGAGAGAGTTATTTAGCGTAATGAATTTAAAATAATTCAACAATTGGACCTAGAAAATTCTTACCTCATATCTCACCAAAGCTTTTAGTCTTAAAAGAAAAGTAAAGACTCAGAAAACCAGTCTTTGTCCTCCTTTTTTCTGTGTTTCTGTGTGATTTTGTGTGTGTGCATAGAAGGACATAGTTAGAAATTCTTCCCCCTGTTACCAGTAAATTGCTGTGGACCCCAATTTTATTTACACCTCAAGGAACTGACCTTCAGAACACCATCACAAACTCACTCGTTCACATGTAGCAGGCCGCCGCTTCTCCTCAGGAGCAGTCATTGGTGAACCATTTCTACACAACTCAACATGTGGACCAATGGTGGTAGAGAGCAACAGACCAACTACACCTGTAGTAGTTTAGACCTGCGGCCGTTAACATGTTGATGTTTTCACCTGCAGACAATTTTAACACTAGTGCCACCTGCAGCCAGAAAGTATTACAGCTGCAGGTCTTTGTGTGTGTATATTTTTGTGGTTTTATATTTGAGGTCTATCTGTTGCATACATTTTAAATGGTTATTGAACATAAACCATTGTCATAAACTAACCTACACATACCCTTATAGAATTAAGCTTGTTGAGCTTCAACAGTAGAAATTAGCCAACTGTTTTCTTTTGGCCTCTGCTTTCCACCCCCTCTCTCCCATCGTTCCTCTTTTTTTCCCCCTTTGAACAAATACAATCTGGTTAGGACCCCCTGCTTCCCTGTCCAAAGTAATCTGAGGACAGAGGACATACTATGACACTCTGAACAGTATGAACTCTGTACTCTTTCCAGTATTCAACAGAAATATGCTCCACCTAAGAAAACATTTGAGTCTTTAAAATCTAAAATGTAAAGCGTCAACACACATGAACAGCAGCTGGAAAGAGGACAAAACTGCACTCGTAACACTCCGTGCCTGCAGGTGGCGCTAGTTACGTAAATGCAGAAGGTATTCCTTTTCTTGCCTGTAGATGGCCACATCGACGTGTTTACATCTGCACTTCCTGCATCGTCACAGTGACGCAGGCTGAAGCAAATTGGATGATATTGGCTGATCCTGGTTTGTAGTGCATCAGTGAAACTTAATTTACTTGATGTGCTCTGCTTTCTCCAGCTGTTGGTCCAGGAACTCACCTCTGCCTTTTCCCACTAGAAATAGCAGTAATGTGTGTGTCTGTGTTTGCCCTTACTTTAATACTTTATCTTGGTCTGTTTCCATCGTAATCAAGTATGAATTTGGAAACGCTGTAACTTGTAGTGTAATATTAAATCTCTCCGTCTTTGGATAGAAAACAGGTGTGTATCTATATATTCATCAGAGTAACTCTATGTCTTCTCTCCAGGATGCTCTCCAGAAACTCTCTGACATGTTGAGTTTGAGTTCAGCCGTAGCACGACAGGACGCTCTAAACCCTGCTAAACACAGAAACACCACAGCAGTCCTGGGATGCCTGGCAGAGAAACTGGCTGGTACAGTTCACATTTACACACTTGATCATTTTAATCCTCGTGTCAGTAGTCCTGCTCCTCACTGCTTACACTGGCATGTTACTTTCTCGCTCTCGGCTATGAAAGTCTGATTCGTCAACTTGCAAGGACTTTACATTAATTTTCATTCAATCCCCTACCCTATATTTAAGGAGTCAGTTATCTTGTGGTGATTTTGCTATGTTTTGTTATTTAACCAGAGTAAGATGTGGTCATGGATGCTGTTTTTATGTCTTAGCGTGCATTCACAGATCAGGGATTGTGGCAACTCGTAGCAGGGTTGTCCAGTGGTGGGGGGGTGAGGGGAGCTGAGGTGGGTTGCCGTGAGCGTGTCTATATGTGCTGAATGTAACCGCTGTGAAACAATCAGGAAACAACTTTTTATTTCTCTGATTAACAGCTTCATCGAGGCCGGCTTCTTCATGTCACTATTTTTAAGTCAGAACACACACACAGGTAGATTATCAGAGTTTAGTCCGTGAATCCACCTGGATAGTCTCTGCTTCAGAGACATTTCAGGCTGTCTGTGGAGGTTTGACCAGTCTGAGTGTCTGATTGGCTTGCGGAGCGTGACGTAGGGCTCTGTTTTCCCAAAAGTTGGATCTGGATCAACTTCTCTACCGCACGCCGGCGCGTTTTTTTGCGGCAACCCCTGCGCTGCGGAAACGCACTACCCCCACTGAAATGAATTGAAAGACCGCCGGTTTTCCTGGAACGCCTGATCCTGTGTGAATCCGCGTTTAATGTGCAGTATGGTGGTATACTGGATGGTCAGATTAGACTAGTTTAGCTCAGCGACTCAGTATTCTTGAAATCAAGTGTTAATATTTAAAGGTACAGTGTGTAGAATTTAGTTGCATTTAGTGGTCCAATCACTGCATTGTAATCTCCTCACATCACCCTCACCTTCCTAATGTAAAGGAGAAACAACACTTTAAGGACCCTGTTTAGAGTCAGTATTTAGTTTGTCTGTTCTGGACTACTGTATAAATAAGATGCTTCAACATGGCGGCCTCCATGAAAGGGGACCCTCTCCCACTGTAGATATAAAAGGATATTTTTTAAGTAACAAACATAAAAAGATTCTTATTTTCAGGTGATTATACATGCATCAAAACATAATTATGAATATTATATTCCATGTTTGCCTTATTCTGAAAATAGAGGCCCCAAATCTTACACACTGTACCTTTAATAGCTAACTAAAAGACTAAATGATAAATAGAACTACCACAGCAAACAGATGTGATAAGCATGAGTGACGTGTCATTGACAGGGTTGAAAAGGGGAAATGACGGGGACATTGTGAAATACATTGCTGTTGATAAACAACCTAGGTAGCCATTTACCGCAAAGACACCACCACCACCATCTACCCAGCTGTGATGCTCACTGTGTTTTACCAAGTGCTGCACAGTGCTGAGCGTATTCTAGTGATGGGCATAACACATTTGATCACATTTCCGATTTGTATTTTTTGATGTGTCTGTTCAGAACATGGTGCTTTATGTTGGTAATGGTTTATATTTGTAACCTTTAGTGAGGTGGCTGTTAGATCTGGTAGCTGCAGCACTGATAATTCCTGAATTCCCCCAAGCATTATTTGCTGCGTTATACATCCGGAAAACCTTTTTTCATGTTATGGCGGATTGATAAATCAGTAAGGCATTACTCATGACATTAAGTCACAGTTTTTCTTGCTGGTGATGATCATTATTTTTTGGGGTTAAACAGAAACTCTGACTAAAACAATTCTTTTTGTTTTCTGTCCATCTTTCTTTTTTTTTTTTTAGGTCCGGCCAGTATTGGATTGTTGAGCCCTGGAACTCTTGAGTACCTTCTAGAGAGTCTGGTGAGCACACACACACACGCTCCCTGTCACACTCTCTCACACACTTGTGGTGTCAGTTTGCATGTATGTTTAATTTTTTATGTATAATGTCAAATTTCCTGTTTTGTCTTTATGGCATGTTATCCATGGATGCTGCTCTGGGAGGGTCATCACATTTCTTGTGATACCTCAGCAGCTGAGCTACGTTTTGGTTTTAACAAAAAAATGAAATCCAAAGAGAAAAAACATATGTGCTGATTAATTGAGCTTGCTTAACGGGTAAGGTGACAGTTGCAGTTATCTCATCCAGCAGTTTTTGCCGTTGGTGGCAGGAAAGACTGGATGAGATGCTGGCTATGATGAAATGCAGAGTTGAGACGTCGGTATGCTTCAGATAAACGTATGATGGAAAGTCCAGCCATGCCACAGACAACAAAGAGAGTTTCTGTTTTTACCACTCCACTAGTTCTCTTCAAATCATTTTGTTATTCATCAGATAAGAACGTCACTGTTTTCTAATCTCCTTTATCTGATGTGCTTTGTCAGAGAGATAAGGAAGTCAATTCTGCAAATGAAGTGTTTGCTGGCCACTTTTGATAGCTCTGAGGGAAATCCCTTCAGTGCTGGACTGGCTTTGACTTTTAAAATGTGGTAGCCAGTGTGAGGATATTGAAAAGAAAGAACAAGAGTGAGTAAGGAATGAATGTCTTCTTATGTAGGTAACTTTTGTGTGACTGAGCAAACAGATTTATGTATGAGTTTATCTTGTAACGTAGACATAGTGATGGTTGTGCAGTCAGGAAAGAGAAGTCATTGTGAAACTGATCAAACTGTCGGTTACCAAAAATCAACTGCTTCTAACGTCTGTCCATGGAAGCATGCTCACTATAAATGAATAACAGAGGACATGGTTATATGAGACAAAGTGTGTTGTTATTGTAAATTAATGTTAGCATTCCTAGGTCAAAATAATACCCTGACAAAAAGCACAAACTGATGACCATTTCTTTTCCGCCTTTTCTGTGAATCTGCAGAGCTCTGAGGCCCACCCTACCGTAATGCTGTTTGCTCTCATCGCTTTGGAGAAGTTCTCCCAGACCAGTAGGTTCACTCACTGTATTTTAAGACCTGCTCATATTAAAGATTGATGCAAACTAGTGACATCCTCACAAAAGAATCCTCAAATTAGATTGAAATATTTGTATATGAAACATGCTGTGAGGTAAAGACAAAGAAATGCAATTCTTTCTGGATGGTTGGTGCTGAAGAATGTTAATGTCGTCCCCACAGCCACCAGCTTAGATTACACTGCAGTGACATTTATATACAATGTTTTCAATTAGTTGTTGTAAAGGTGGCCTTTTATACTATACTTCGAACATTGCCTCTCCAATATATTTGTCTGAAGTCACTTTGTATCTCTGACAAAGATTTATTTTGGGATTTGTTTGGCTGTTTTAAACACATGGTGCATCTTCCTGCGTCAGGTGAGAACAAACTGACGGTATCTGAGTCGTGCATCAGCACTCGACTCGCTGTCCTTGAATCGTGGGCAGAACAGCCTGACTACCTGAAAAGGCAGGTCGGATTCTGCTCACAGTGGAGCCTTGACAACCTGTGTGAGTAACCGGTTGTCTTTTTTTTTTAAATAAGGCCTTTTGTGTCACTGAAGAAAGAAATGTGATGATGTTTCCTCTGTTGTCCTCCGTCCAGTCCTAAAGGAAGGTCGTCAGTTCACATACGAGAAGGTCAACCTCACCAATATCAACGCCATGCTCAACAGCAACGATGTCAGCGAGTACCTCAAGATCTCCCCCACAGGATTAGAGGTCTGTGTGTGTGTGAGAGAGACAGAAAAGCCACTTTTGGCAGATCAGTGGCAGAGTTACTCATTTAGAAAATGATTCTCCAACATTGAGATTTTAATACTGTCTAAATGACTTATGAATGTTTTCTCTCTCTTCAGGCACGATGTGACGCCTCCTCCTTTGAGAGCGTGCGTTGTACATTCTGCGTGGATTCAGGTGTTTGGTACTATGAGGTGACGGTCATCACGTCAGGAGTGATGCAAATCGGATGGGCCACCAAGGACAGCAAGTTCCTCAACCACGTACTTGTCCTCTGTTTATTTACTGCTCAGCTTTTCCACATTCTGTTTCTCTGCAGTCCCACAATTTTAGGTGTGTGTGTGTGTGTGTGTGTGTGTGTGTGTGTGTGTGTGTGTGTGTGTGTGTGTGTGTGTGTGTGTGTGTGTGTGTGTGTGTGTGTGTGTGTGTGTGTGTGTGTGTGTGTGTGTGTGTGTGTGTGTGTTACAGGAGGGTTACGGGATAGGAGACGATGAATACTCGTGTGCGTATGATGGCTGCAGGCAGCTCATCTGGTACAACGCTCGCAGTAAACCTCACTCTCACCCCTGCTGGAAGGAGGGTATGCACTACACACACAGACATAGACACACGGTTATGAACTGGGACTACTTTTTCAGTTAGAGCAGTGGAAGAGAGCGAACACCACACTTTAAATGTTAAATGATTCATTTGTTCAAAAATTACACTTTGGTTTTTAGCGTCTCTGGAGCATTTTTATTTATTTTTTTTTTTTTAGCACCCACGTGCTGCAGTCACTGCCAGCATTCAAGCTCTGATTTACGTCCCACATAGACAGATAATAGTAGTAATAACATGCCAATACTTTATTGTGCTGTGTGTGTGTCCTATTTAGGAGATGCCATCGGGTTCTTGTTGGACCTCAGCAAGAAGCAGATGATCTTCTATCTGAACGGACACCAGCTACCGCCAGAGAAACAGGTCTTCTCCTCAGCCACGTAAGTCCACACACACAGACACCCACCTCTAGTGTCAATGGTTAGTCTCCTCTTTCTCTTTCTATCCTTCCTTTCCCCCCCCTCCTTCCTTCCCATCTTCTTTCATCTCTCCCTCCATCTATACTCAAATGAACCCATTTCTTTGCTTCACCTCTGTGTCTTGTCAGGTCCGGTTTCTTTGCGGCAGCCAGCTTTATGTCATACCAACAGTGTGAGTTTAATTTTGGGGCCAAGCCTTTCCGTCACCCACCTTCTGTGAAATTTAGCACCTTCAACGACTTCGCTTCACTGATGCCCAGTGAAAAGATCATCCTACCCAGGTGAGAAATAAAGCCGGTCTGCGCTGTGACAATTTGGGAAAACAGGATGTAGTCTGTTGTCCTTCCCAAACGTCTTCTGACGAGTGAATCATTTGTTTGCACACAGTGTGCAACATGTAGGTTTGGCATGATACAAACATGACTCATCTTCTGCGGTTGCTCCAGTGTACATAGAGTATTTTTATCACTCATTAATTTTTTGGCTGCATTAAAGCAGCTCTTTTGTTTTGTGTAGTCACAAGTTGAATGACTTCATCGAGACTAATTAGATTTAGTGACATGAACAGAGCAATATCTGTACAGGAGATGGTCGCCACTTTAACAGTGCAACAGACCTGTCTTATGACAGACACTTGGCTATGGCTCTGTTCAGTTTAGGCTTTCCAGTAAACCATGGCTGTAACCCAGCATCCACAATGCTCATGAAAATGAAATTACCTATTAATTTTACTGATCACACATGAGTTTGTCAGGACAAAATGTGTACCATTTAAAGGGTCTACGGCCCTGTAATAATCTATTATTAAATAATCTTAATGAGTCTTTCAGAAACTTGTTGACCCAGCTCTACAGCATTCCTTTGCAACAACACGACCTTGAACATTACCATAGCTGAACCCTCTGACATAATGTCGACAAAAATCAGAATCTTGACAAAGAAAGGAATTGTTGCTGTTTGATTGAGATCAAACAGCAGTGCACTTGATATTGATACAAATCAAAAAAGTTGATGATTCACATGCTCCACATTTTGTGTTTTTCTTGAGTATACATTTAGAGCAAACTAGCTCACATCTTAACTGCACATTATGTGACCACTCGTTTCTCTCTGTGACCTGATGGCCAGCGGCCCAACAGCAGACCTCTAATGTAAACACACACTGAACAAATAAATGTTTGGTTTACTAATGAGCATAAACAAATGAATGTTAGTCTCACTTAGTAACAGGAGTATGCTCTAAGGTTCAATGTGATGTTGAGCTGGCGCTCACATATACTAAAGATATTTACTTCAAAATGGGGTTTTAGTCATATCTCAACATGCCACCAATCACCTCATATCTTATTATGTTATTTCAAAATTGGTGACTGGACTGAAAAATCATGACATACAGTAATAAACATCAAAATATAGTACATAACAAAATGTACCATACACCTGGTGATTTTTCATATGGTACATGGATGAAACAGTACTGCAGTTTTACTTGCCTTCAAAATTGTTCACATTAGCAGCAAGTATGTAAGTAATTATGTTTGCCACATTGCAAGGAGAACTGTGCTAAGTTGTCATCACTGTACACAGAGGAAAAGCTTTAAATACGTGTGTGTGTGTGTGTGTGTGTGTGTGTGTGTGTGTGTGTGTGTGTGTGTGTGTGTGTGTGTGTGTGTGTGTGTGTGTGTGTGTGTGTGTGTGTGTGTGTGTGTGTGTGTGTGTGTGTGTGTGTGAATGGAAACCTTTATCTTCTCCTCTGTGTGTTTTGCAGACACCGGCGTCTGGCTTTACTAAAGCAGGTTAGCATCCGAGACAACTGCTGCACGCTATGTTGTGACGTCATGGCTGACACAGAGCTGCGGCCCTGCGGACATGGGTATGTGCGACTGTTAGGACTAAAACTGAGCTAATTTCTGTCTGTCTAGCGTTTCCTGTGAAAGTATAATAAAATCTTCCTTTGTGTTTCCCCCATCTTCCTCCAGTGGTATGTGTATGGAGTGTGCCTTACAGTTAGAGACGTGCCCCCTGTGCCGCCAGGACATCCAGACCCGAGTCAGACTCATTGCACATGTCTCCTGACACACTTCCTCATGCAATCAGGAGAGACACACAAGCCCTACATCCTCCTCCTCCTCTAATCCCCTCTCACCCAACAGGGCTGTGAGGATGATGCCACAATGTTGTGACGATACCAGAACAGTGACTTCTGGTAAGAGGAGGCGTCGATGGAGAGGTGAAGAGAAGAAAGGGAGGAGATGAGAGGAGGGGAATTTAAATCACAGCTGGATCCGCGGGATCTTTCCCTCATTTACCTACATCTCCTCTTTTATATCCTTCTGACGGCTCATTGCAGAAGCTAGGCCGAGAATCGTCAACTTTCTACCAACAGTGTGTTTTTCAGACAAAAACAAGCAGAAGTGAGGGGCAGAAACATTTAAACCAGATTACAGACAGAACCCACCTCTCATCTGCAAGCAACCTGCGTAGAGTCATCAGACATCCTTTCTATGATATGAGGATTCCACTGCGCTTTCTGCCCAGAGGCTACTACTATTTAATCCCATCACCTGTCATGCACATGTCTGCAGATCTGAAAGGGCTGGGCAGAAGAAAAGATCACAGCCTGTAGTACAGTATTAAACACAAGGTACAGATAAATTTGAGATGTATCTCACGTTCACATTTTTTTGGTATAGAGATGCGAATCATGGTGTTCTCGAGGTAGCATTTTTTAATTTTATTTTTCCCAAGGTTGAACCAGCATCTATCCTTTGGTCAGCTTGGTGTCAGAAATCTTAAAAGTTGCTGAATTACTCTCGGAGGTTAGTTTTCTGATTCGGTTTACAAAAACAAATTAAAGTTATAATCAAATCAGTCGTCACATGACAAAACATTTATTAAAAAAAAAAACGACAACAAATTACTTGAATCTGTATTAATTGATTATTAATACAGATTATACATAATATATTCAGCACAGCTGACCCTGCTGCTTTTTGTGCTTTATTGTCTTTTTGCTCAGATGTTGATATTGCCTGAGTCCCTGTCATGTATGTACAACAAATAAATACACAGGGATTATACATTACAGAAAGTTAATCTGTAAATCAAATCACATTTTTGTTTTCTCCAATTATAAGTGCATACTGTATGTTTGAAGAGCCAGTGTAGGGGTTTTATACAATTAAATTTCTACCACCACATTCTGAATTTATCTGGGATTGCTTGATTGATGCTAATCATTTGGCAACAACTTGTAATGTGGCTCCACCGTGAGTCAGGCTCATTCGTGGGCTCAGTATAATTAATTATGTCTTAATTTTTGTTTGTGATGACAAACACGTCCGTCTGTATCAAGACGACTGTTTTTCAATCCACAAGATGTGATTTAATTTTGTATCATAAATGATGGCAAACACCGATGTAGAAACTTGGTTGAGAGGTACAAGAAGTTTTTGTTGATTGACAGTGTTGTATTAGCCAATCAGTAAATTGTTTAAAACAAATGTGAAATGTTTAAGTGAATCGTTTTTTTTTCCTCTCAGTTTACTAAATATCCCAGGGTCATTTTAAAAATGTTATTGTTTCGGGTCAGTAAAATAATTGACATACATTAGCAAAGGAACTACCCACAGCAGAGTGACATACAGAGTGTGGGCTTCAGTACAGAAACAACTGTATATTTGTTACACTTGCTACAAATCACAGCACTCTTAGTAGGATTTCTTACATACAGATCGATCTTGCCAAACCACATCTGTCAAATCGGAAGTGTATCTTCCAGGTCACTGACTGTTCAGACTGAATAAAATGTGGTGTCCCTCTTCGTGCTTTATATAACGGCACTCTCTGCTCTCATTTTGCCATCTTCCTCTGTCTTTATAAAGAACCACGTGTTTCCTGTCTTTCTGTTTATCCTTTACTTGAAGCATCTCTGGGTTGACTGAATGACATTTGTATTTTGCAAACAGGTGACGAAATGAACATATGACAGATTGTGATTTAATTCTATTTGTACAAATTAAAAAAAAAAGAATCTGACATGTCAAATTATCACACTGAATAATTTAGAATTTATATTGGTCAAATTGTTTATGAAAGAGTTACCACTCTGCCAAATTGCATGAGCAGGATCTGTAAAAATCATTCAGACTATAACTGGAATGATTTCTAAAACAGAAACATGCATCTCTCGGTATGACTAAAGACTGGTCTGGTCACTGTTTGCTATCTTGTACTTCCTGATGCACCTTATACATGCAGGTTTATATGGTCGTCTCTACAGTTGGAGATGAAGTTCAGGATTGTAAAGAATAAATTGTGAGTTGTATTTAAAACATCTGTAAAGGAATTTTGCCCCGGAGTTCCCAAAGATGTGATTGATTGAAAAATTATTGTTTCCTGGATTGTGAAATTTGTAATAAATGTATGTACATGTGATTTTCTTTTTCTATGACTGCGTGGTTTTTATTTCAAACTTAAAGCTCCCTTTGTCTCAAAGACAGGAGTGATAATCTGATTATTAAACAAAAACCTGGCCTTCATATGAGTGCATACAAAATGTGTAGATATAAATATAAATGTATCTAATTAACTCTTGAAAAAACAGTCCATAACAATCAAGACAACGTTAGAAAATAAAAAAACATGGTAAAAATTAGCACTCTAAACCAGGGGTCCACAACCCCTAGGGTGTCCGCAGAGGTACTGCAGGGGGTCCGCCAATTGTTGTCATAATAATTGACATTTTTCACCAAAATAATTTGTGAGAATTAAAAAATATGACAAAAATGATATTGAGTAAACTGCAAGCATTATTATGCAATAATAAGCTACTTTTGACAAAAACTATTACTATGTTTATATTTTTTATAAATTATTCCATTATGCTGATAAACGTTTTATCAATCATAAACACATATAGGCTAATTTCCCAGTATAAATAAAATAAATAGGTTAATAAGGTGAAATAAAAAGTGAATAAAGTAAATATAAAAGTTATTGTTATATTATTATTGTATTGTAGACCAGGCTTAAAATGTGACACATTTTTAAAAAAATGATTACATGTGGGGGTCCCTGTTCTGTTTGTCTCTCGTCCAAGAGAAGGGGTCCTTGGGCTGAAAAAGGTTGAAGACCCCTGCTCTAATCCCATTGTTTCCAGGTAGGAACCAACGTGCACAGATTGTGTTGTCCCCCCCCGGATGAGACGCATAGGGCGCACGGACGTCGTTTCCTTGGCAACAGTATTACGTTCGCTATTTACCATCCACGTTAACGACTTATTTAAACAACATGGACATCCAAGAGCGAAGTGAGTAATGTAGAGGTGTTTAACTAACACCCACACAGCGTAAAGGATGTGACATTAATAATATGAAAAGTATGAACTACAGCTAACAAACCTCAGCAGTTCGTATAGACGATATGCATGTGTTTAGCTAGCGTGAGCTAACCTTAACTTAGCCTTCCAGCTAACTAACGTCATGTTTCTGTATGATCAGTGATCTCAGGCCTGACAGGCAGCTTTGTGTTTCAGTGTCAAACGTGTGTAATTTTCACATGTGCAAGTTAGCAGCTGATTTATCCAGAACACGAGTATTGACATGTTGCCTCCTCCTCCCTCCTTGTATCGCCAGATATCCGGAGCTGTGGAGAGAACATCGTAGACATGGTCGACACGGACGAAGAAAACTTTGCTATTTCCAGGTGGGTTGACCAGAACTGCTTAAAGTGTCAGAGCAAGGTTTAAGTCTGAGTCACAAGTCTTCATAGGCAAACTGTAATTCAAGATCCACTTCAAGTCTTTAAGATATGTGAGTGTTGACACAGTATTTTTCCGTTTAGAGTTGTTTTGTTGTTTTTACTTTGTGAGATCAAGTGCTCTAAATTAAATACAAATACCAAATAATTAAAATTTCAAGCTGTGTGGTCATGAATGGCCTGTCTGTCTCTGTGTTTGGTATTTTTTAATTCTTCCCGGTCTTTTACGAGAACCTAAAAATTGAGCATTTGCTTTCAAGGTTCAAGAGAAGTCTTAACTTAGCTGCTAAATGTCACAGCAGTCAAGTCCAAGTCAAGACTGTTGTATCTCACTTTACCTAGACGTCTTTCAGGCTACCATTTCCCGTCTACATCTACTTCAAAATGCTGCAGCCCTGTTACTAACAAGACCGCATTACTTCTGTTCTAGCATCTTGACACTGGCTTCCCAATCACTTCAGGATCAACTTCAAAATCCTTCTAATCTCTCCACAAAACCACAAGACCCTCAGATCAACCCGTTGTAGCTTTGTCCCACTGTGTCCCATTCAAAGAAAAAAAAGAAGAAGGCGGGGGATAGACAGACATCTGCTGATGCTTTGAAGACTCACTTTTATTCTCTGGCTTTTAACTGTGTTTAATCTGTAATTTTTTCTTTATGGCAGTGGTTAGCACTGTCGCCTCACAGCAAGAAGGTTCCTGGTTCGAACCTCGGCTGGGGCCTTTCTGTGTGGAGTTTGCATGTTCTCCCCATGTTGGATTCTCTCTGGGTACTCCGGCTTCCTCCCACAGTCCAAAGACATGCACTTAATTGGTCAATTGGTGACTCTAAATTGTCTTTGAAAAATGCTTTATAAATGAAATAAACTTGAAATTTGATCTTAATACATAGCTGTGACGTGCTAATATACGTCATATTTCCTATAGCATGTAACTTACATTGAACAACAACTCTGACAGAGCAGGAGCAGCATCAGCCTTATTATGGACCTCATACAGTTTGAGTTGACAGGTTTGCAGCAGGCCTATCTTGGCTCTAATACACCAGCTCTTGCTGCTTTTGTGAGTCACATCACTTAAAGTCCACCTTTTTTAGGTGATATGACCTTTCTCTTGTTTTTCTCCCTCCAGTTCCTCAGCTGCAGACTCTGCTTTTGATGCCGTCATTGGCTGCATAGAGGACATTATCATGGGTAGGATTTTTTTCAGTGCTTTATAGTACTTTTTCTTAAAAAACACAGTTTCATTCATACACTTTAAGAAAGATGAATTTTCAAGTAAGCCTGACAGTAAGAAGATTGTCATTGTCCACGGAAATGGATCGAGTCGCTGAATGTGAGAAAAGTAAAGTGGCGTTTCCCCAAAAAATGAAGCCTTCTGATGCATATTATATCTAAAAATATGGGAATTAGATTCTTAACGTACTTATAACATTACCTTTAGTTTTGTCCTTTATTGTTCTGAAAGAGAAATATCTTTAACATAACTATGAGTCCAAGACATGTTGACTTTTAGGGAAAATACTAGAAAATCAAATAAAAGCCAACTAAGACTTTTATAGATATTTATACTATGTGCATGACATTTAAAACATTTCCCTATTTAATATGAAGGTTTTCTAAGCAGCCAGTGAGCTAAGATAGCTGAAGACATGGAAATCTTCAGTGTTTCGTCAGTTAATGGTGAAGATATGTGATGTTCTACATGTGTATTACTTTTCTTTCAGAGGAGGAGTTCCAGCAGCTTCAGCAGAGCTTCATGGAGAAACACTACCTGGAGTTTGACGACTCTGATGAGAACAAGCTCAGCTACACACCCATCTTCAATGAATATGTGAGTTGCTGAGCATGTCACTGTGGTCTAATATAACTCCCACATCTGCCTTCAAGGAACATGACAGATTGTCAATCATGACTTTTGACTTTTTACTGACCATCCATAATAGTCAGGGAGGTAAACTAAGACGATATTCATAATTACTGTTATATGGTTGTTGTGTAGGTTGACCTGCTGGAGAAACACCTGGAGCAGCAGCTGATAGAGAAGATCCCTGGCTTCAGCATGAACATTTTCATAGACCTGCTCATGTAAGATGTGACATATCCCCCCTGAGGCTGTTTTCAGCTCATACAGTAGTTTTATCTGATGCACCTGTTGCTCCTAAAAAAAATGATTTTGCAGTGGGCCTCTAGGTGGCACAAAAGTACATTTAAAATGGGATGAAACTGAACACACTGTGCATCTCTCTTTTATCTGCAGGCAGCACAAAGACGAGGTGCCGGGTGACATCTTTGATATGCTGCTGACCTTTACTGACTTCATGGCCTTCAAGGAGATGTTTCTGGAATACAGAACGGTGAGTCGTCTGCGAGCTGGAGAACGTTTTTAAACCTGTTTTCACTGAGAATCTTTTATATTCGTCATGACATGAACTGGTCTCTTTATTACTGTAAGTCTCAAGTGGTTTGGAATACTGTGTGCACTGCTTTGCTTTAATAGCAGCTATATGAATCTGTGTGTTTCTAGGAGAAGGAAGGCCGAGGTCTGGACCTGAGTCAAGGACTGGTGGTTACATCTCTGATCTCCAAACAGACCACTGGATCGCAGTGACACGCTCACATACTACGTCCAACACTTTGTATTGCCTCCTCCTTCATATGTTTATGGAAAATTTTGTTCATGGGCCTTCAGAAAGTCGTTGTCAGGTGTTTTGTATTCTGATGGAAACACTCCCCATAAATCTACACTCTCTCTGTGCACAAATGGCCCCTAACAGCAAATCCATATATGCATTCCTCTGTGTTTTATGTGGTGGGTGGGATGCTGTGTGTGTTTGAGAGCCTCTTTCTAGTTAAAGAGTGAAGATGGAGGTTGTTTTTTTGGGGGGTTTTTTTGGCTTATTTCTACTCCCCAACCGCTGCACATGAAGCTTGTTTAACTGGAATTTTCAGACCTGTATTCAGACATTATTCAAAGCATTTATTAGTTCTGCATGGTTGGGGTGTTGAAACTCAAAATTCTGGTGCAGGTATTAGATTTGCATTTGTGTTTTTCAGGTCATGTTACTGGTCCTTATGGAAAATGCATTAACAAATCCCCTAGCCCTCTTTGTTTTGTTTTTTCATAAGAGAAGCGTATAGCAGATCTATATAGAATATATGTTTTATGAAGTTTTAAATTATTTGGTCAGTTTGAAAACTTGTGCCTGTGAAAGTGATTTTTAATGCATAAAGTGATTGTGTGTGTGTGTGTGTGTGTGCCTGTGTGTGCATGTGCGCATGTGCGCGTGTCTGCGTTTAGAAATAAGATCTACAGTTCAGTTTTCAGTACAATGTTGACGTGTTTTCTACTTGTCTTAACATGACAGCTGTAAATGTAAAAGTATATTTATGTCACTGAAATACTGTTAGTGAAAAGGTATTTTCAAATAAACAATTAAAAGCCGTACAGTGATATCAACAAGCGCTTTATTTGAACACTTGGCAGCGTTCACCTCAGGATTTCATTATAGCAAATCAAATTCTTGGTACAAAAAGAGACACATACAACAGTAGTTGAGCACTTCATCATGTAAATCAGAGTAAATGTTACAAACTTTTCCACAGCTCTGTGAGTCTTTAGTTGAACAATATCTGAATCATTAAAAAAGTCATTAATCCTGTAAATCGTTTGATTCATTTTCAGTGCTTTGGCTTGGTTCATAGGGAATTAGTGTGATTAGAGTTTGATATTCAGAAATCAAAATGGATTTCTGCAGGATGCAGATACTTCACACCTTCTGTACTGCCATGTTAGATTATTAGAGCAGCATCCTAATGTGAGCATCACTGAAAGCTGACGCAGGAGTCCAGCATCGCAGCGGTACAGTACTCACCAGTCTAACCAGTGCAATAACAACCACACTGTAAATGAGATATACTAATCAAACGTTTGATGATTATGTTCCACCTTGATGGTGTTTGATCCAGTCTTCCTCCCTCTCAAACTCCACATTCACATAGGGACAAAAACATGGTGTAAACCTGATCTTCACAGCATTGATTGACCAAGGACAGGACTTTAGATGAATCAGTTTAGATTGATATTGATATATTAAGGCAGTTTTAAAAAAATGTCATCAAAGATTATCCCATGGTATAAAGAATTAATTATATTTACAATGTCATTAGAGATTTGTGAGAGTGGCAGAGGATGTTATTCAGAACATGAACAAATAACTGAATTTACTCTGAGGTTCAGATCACTTTTTTATGTTAGCTTAGCTTAGCACAAAGCAGCTAGCCTGGTCTGTCCAGAGTGGAATCAAGATATCTTACTCTTGGCGAGATGGTGTATGTTAAAGAAAAGCTGGAGGTGTTTGTAGCTAGGCAATACTATGGTAATATGCCCAAGGCATTACCAGGAGTTTCAGGGACTTTTGGCATTATTTGTGGATTTACAATAGTGTTATTAAATGTATTATTTTAAAGAAGTGTTATTAGGAAGTTATTCTTGTGGCCTTTTGTGGCCCTTTGTGGCCTGATGCACGTTTTATGTGCTGATATATAATTTATTTTTATAATTAAAGGTAAAAGTTTGACTGAAAAGTAATGTATAGGTATCGTCTGTCTGAATTAGGTTTCATCTATTGTTAATACTAGGGTTAAGCTAAGGTCAGGATTTGGGTTACCACAGTCAGTAGTAATAGTCAAGTGACGCTGTGTTGACAGTTGAGTCATCTAAACTATTCAAGTTCAAGAGTATTGTGAGGGTAAAAAACAAACAAAAAAAAAAAAAACACACGAGGAGTCTTTTCCTGATCAGCATCACAGGTTTGAGTCCTAGGTCGGCACTGTGTTGGTGGCAGCGTTTCCTCCATCTCCTATCCAATCCTTATAGGAATAACGAGCACTGCCCGAGTACAATCCAAACACAGTACCACTGAAAAACTAGACAGACAGACAGACAGAGAGGAGGGCAGAGAGACAGAGAGACAGACAGACAGAGAGACAACGACAGGAAGTGAAAAGGGGAGGAGAGAGATGATGACTTTAGGAAGCGGAGCAAATGTCTCATAACTTCTACTCATGACATCTTATTGTATTCACATCTATAAAGAGTACAGGTACTTGTGATTTATCAGCCTTTATCAGACATGAAGTCCGGTAAATGCTGCTGTATCAAAACTCGTGAGGAGACAGTAAAATGCAACTGATAAGAGTTTGTGGTAGCATAGAGGCATGGGTTCTGTGTGTGAGAAATCATGTGATGTGCTATATACTACCGTAGCTGTAAACCAGCATGGACTTTAGCCTGCTGAAGAGACTATACAGCACATCCAGTCTGTGTTTTCTGACACTTCACACACATCATCTTTCTATCTGCTACCCAACACCCACCTCTCTCTCTCTCTTTCTTTCTTTTTGTGTGTTGTTTTTCACTTAAGTAGTTAATTAAACAGCAGAGAGGAGGAGCAAGTGGCAGCTGTGCTACAAAGGCAACTGGACTTATGAACACTTCCAGTCACATGATAGGCCTGTCTCGCATCTTCAGGTTTCAAGTGTGTGTATGTGCCACGGCGTTATCAGTAAACATGCTATCAGAAACACATCAAATCAAGTGAGAGGAGAGGAGAGGAGAGGAGAGGAGAGGGGGAAAACAACTTTGTATTTGAGTGTTTGTGGTCTTACAGTGGCGGCTGACATGTGTCTGTAGAACTGTACTAGATCCCAACCGGTCAAGCTGATGTTGTACCCTACAGATATAGTCACTACGTTGGTCACGAGGGCGGTTAAAGAGAGGACCGTGGCTGCCACATGATACACCATCACCTAGCAAAAGAGGAGAAACATTAGTC
Organism: Sciaenops ocellatus; assembly: GCA_033000465.1. Taxonomy (NCBI): domain Eukaryota; kingdom Metazoa; phylum Chordata; class Actinopteri; family Sciaenidae; genus Sciaenops; species Sciaenops ocellatus. The sequence goes on along the minus strand of CP136871.1, from coordinate 22,912,041 downwards.
ACATTTTCGCCTCCTACCTTTCTTTCTGTCATATTTTGTCAGCTACCTTTCACTTGACCCTAACCTCAAATCCTCCTTGATAGTGACAATCTAAACCCTGCTGCTTCATTCTTGTTTCTGCGCCAGGATACAACTAATACTAATCTCAAAAGCCAGATTTTCTGTGAAAATTAGAACAGTTTTGATTTCATTGATTGGTTGGGTGGTTTCATCAATTTATGTTTCTGTTCTTCCTGCTGGCTTGAAGTGGGAGGGAGTTTTAAACTCTTATTTAGTCATTTTATAATTAATATTAGTAGTATAAAGAAATACTTGAGATAGAGACAAGTTTAAAAAACCTTTCTTTAATTTCACTTTTCTTTCTTCCTCTCCCCTCTTCCTGCTCTACTCCGATCATCCGTCCTTACCGCCATGGGCCAGGGGACAGCAGTGACTTTCTGCTGGACGCCGCACAAGGTCATAAAGAAGAGGATGATGGTGAGGAGCCACAGAGTGATGGCCACAAACATCACCCAGCCATATGCTGGCACCAAAGTGAACTGGACGCTGGCTATCAACGAAAAATGGATCATCCCCATAACCTAGAGAGAGAGAGAGAGAGAGAGAGAGAGAGAGAAAACAAGACAGGCCAACTAAGAAGAGGAGCTCTGAACTCACAGTCTGGGCTGTCTGGCTAACATCATTACCAGCATTCACACTGCATTCTCACTGAGGGTCTTGTTTGTTTTTACCTATTTCTGAGAAAATAACCATATAGCCTCTTTAAAACAGACAAGAATCACACAAGGACCCTCTTTCTCTCTGTCTCTGCTTCCTTCTCACAAGAAAGGACACGAGAGGACAGTCTACTATGCACGTAGAGATCAGGTTTCACTTTTTACACACCTGATACACACACATACGCAGTACGCACTCTGACATTGACCTTTAAAAAGCACCTATTTTAACAAGGATCTCTGTTTGTGAACTAGGGGAACAGAAGATAACCTTAACGTTATGACTTAAACTGTAAAATGTTACTATGAGCCATAACCGTTTAACGTGTTTAATCACTTTACTGCCAGAGCACTACTGCATTGTTACACTACTACAGCATTACTGGGACATGTTTGTATCCCTGCTTTGATTACTTTATCATCACTGGATGTTAATTATGAACAAAACAGTCACAGGATAAAGACGGTATGTACAATAAACATCATATCTGTGTGAGAAGGAGAGTGTTATCAACAAGTTCCAGTATTTATATATTATTATTTAGATGTGTTTTATAATACAGTATGCAAGGAACATGTTATTTATTAATATTGCAGAAGGCTGGAAGCCAGCTGACCTATGACTATAACACTTACTGCAGATCAATGAATGCAGTGATGTGGAAAGAAAGATTACTTTTACTATTGTGGTACTTTTTGCTCTTTTTACACTTTTTGTATTGTTGTTGATCACTTGTGAGGAGGAAAATGGAAAATGATGTTGTCACACACATTACATACATACACTCTAATAAAAGTTCTCTGGGGCATTTTGGGTTCCCTGAAGAAACTTTTTATCTTTACTGTTTAAGCTTTCTTGGGGAACTGAATGCAAAAAAGAGTTCTTTAAGTCACAATTGCAGCACTTATGGTGCTTTGAAGGACTTTTTATGTTTAATATGATTTTTCTTTTTACTTTTTAAAGTTCTTTGGAACACTGATTATTGGTTCTTTAAATCACTCTTTGTAACAATGTGACCTGGACCTGTGACAATTTGAACACCTTTTATGTGCACCTGAAATACATGTGTGGCTTTATTTAATGCCTGCTCTGTGCTGTAACGATTAAGAAACGATGGGAAAAAGGCTCCCTGCAGAACCATAAAAGGTTCCACTGTGCACTTTAGGCTCTGACTTGAACTCTGATGTTTCAGGGTGTACACACATACAGACAGTCTGTGACACACTACTTAATGGAGGTTCAGTGAGATTCTTGGATGTTACATAAGGTGACATTTCGCATTGAGGTCAGCAAATTCTCACATCAGTAATTCTTCTAGGAAACATCTCACTATTTACAACTATATCTCACATGCAGGTATGGCAAAGGACACACACACACACACACACACACACACACACACACACACACACAGGCCACTGCAAATCTCTTTCTGAAGATCAGGCCACAAAAACAAACAACTTTCACTGAGATTCAAAGTAGTTCAATTGAGACTTTTTTTTTTGTTTTTGTTGTTGTTGTTCTTGACAAAAAGTTCTCAACCTCTTTGTTTGTCTTCACCATCACTGGTTTTGTTGCCACCAGCTGGCAAGAAATTCACTTACAACAGAAAAAAAAAAACAGCTTCATCATTGGATTCAGTTACATCATACACATGAATACTTCATGGAAGGGAAGCAGATGGCTGCTGCCCATTTCTCAGTTGCTATTGGGTTTCCTTTACAAAACTGTGTAATTATGAAAATGGTGCCATAATTTAAATATTTATCCGTTTTCAGTGAAACCTGCCCATGGTTTGAGTGAAAGCCAAACCAGCTGAGACGACCATCTGAAACAGTCCTCTCACTTATTCTGGGTAAGGTTTCGCTTGGAAGCAAAGTGACACGTTTATTTTGTCCTAACATGTCTATCCATTTAAATAAGACTATTAAATAGTAAATGGACTGTACTTATATAGTGCCTTTCTAGTCTTTTGGCCACTCAAAGCACTTTTACACTACATATCTCATTCACCCATTCAAGACACACCCATTCATACACTGATGGCATTGGCTGCCATGCAAGGTGCCAATTACTCATCAGTTTTAGGAGCTAACCATTCGCAAACCAATGGCGCAGCCTTCGGGAGCAATTTGGGATTCAGTATCTTGCTCAAGAACACTTCGACATGCAGACTGGAGGAGCCGGGGTTCGAACCGCCGATCATCTGATTAGTGGACAACCCACTCTACGTCCTGAGCCCATCTATTAATCTCATCTGTCACTGCAGCAACTAACAACAAGGTGGCTTACATTAGCTAAGTAACAATCATGTGACGCTTGTAGTCTAATGCTACACTGACAGAAGCTGTGTAGACAGGGCTCCCGTATGGGTATTGTAGGTCTGGGCATTTAGATTTAATGTTCAGAAAATGTCCAACTTCACAGCAGAAATATTATTATTTGAGCACCCAGGCTTTATTCAGCCTGCCTCAGCTCCACCTATAATCCATGTCTTTGCCGATTTTTGGATTAGCCACCAAAATGGCAGCGATCAGAGCCACCACACTTTGAGCTCCACAACAGCTCTTCAGAAACCTGTGGGTGACATCATAGATGAGACGTCCATATGTTATATACTGTCCATGGTACACACACACACTACCAGAAATATTCATTATAAGCTAAGGTTGCTGTTGATTTTCCTGAATATTTATGCTAAAAAGATGTCATTTGTACTTTGCAAGGGAAATGTTAAAACATAACTCAATAAATTTTATTAGAACTGGCTAAACGTTTGCTTCATTCTTACCTCGAAGCCACAAACTTACATTACTGCTGACTACTACCTAATTGGCCCTACTACGAGCCAATAAAGTTTGCAACTCATAAAGCATAGAGAGTTTACAAATGTTTAACAGCCAGATTATATACAGAATGAACATTGTTTCTCTGTCCTTGAAGACTGAACTATATGTTCAGTGTAATAATGAAAGAGGTGAAAGTGAAAGAGGGCAAGGGACCTTCAGGGGACAAAGATCTCCTGCACCGGTCAGTCATTCAGCCAGTCACATGTCCTCTGTGTGGACTGAGCATAGTGCATGTAAGCCACCCAATTACACTTCATTCAACCTTACAAGCAAATATTAGAGCCACCATAACAAACCTGTCTTGCTGTTTCTCACAATCAACAATCTCACGAACGTACATAACAACACAAATCCTTATCATTTTCAGCTTTCAGCTCTTGACTCGGCATGACTGTGTAACTAACCTGGTGCTCACTGCCAAGCAAAACAGCAGAGGCTTTGACCGGTGACTGTCATGTTTTTTGTTTATAGAGTCAGTGGCATTTGTAGTGCATAAACTGAAGCTTTCACTCATCCTCAACGATGAATATAATAATAAACTTGTATATTACCCACACTTACCTACAACATATTGGTACTGCCACAACAGGCAGTTTGTAGATTCTTGTTGAGGCTATTAAATCAGAGCAATATGTGCAAAATAATAGACTATCACCACTAACAAGGAGTTAAAGGATAAGTCTGTTGATTTTTGATATATTTTGCCTTTACTGTGAACAAAGATCATGAAAGATCATGAAAGACCAAAACCAACAAAATGCATCAAATCTAATCACCCAGAGCCTGATATATCTTATTCCTCTGCAGCATAGAGCTCATTTCTTGTCTAAAACAAATCAATGAGTAGTACTGTTGTACTGAGTGACCCTTCATTATGATGAACATGGTCACTGTGGTTTATTTTGACATGATTCCACATACACCGTCTGTAAATACCCTCTACAGAACCAAATGTGTATTCATCCACAGCTTAATCTAGTCTGCAACAAAGAGAGCCCTGCTGTTTATAGATATTATTTCATCTGTCTTTCTCAAAAAAATGAAACAAGACAGAAATTATTTGGCAATGTACCAACACATTGTTGACTTTGGTCATGTCATGTTATCCTTTAATAATCTGTAAATTAATACACTTCAAACATCATATGCTCGACAGACACAGACTAGAATAGAAAAAGGCAGAACAGATGTTTGGCCTAGAACAGAACAGATAGTAAGTTTGTAACATACTATTTCTCCAATCATAGTGAGGGCCGGCATGCTTCGGATAAAGGATGTGTTCATCCCACTGGTGACATTAGCAGCCAGCCCTCGGAGGCTGCCCCCCATCTGAGAGCCCTGGGAGTCGGGTAAGCTGGTCTCTGTGGCAACCTTGGACGGGAAGTCTGCCATGATCACGCCGCTTATGTGAAGATGTGTGTTTCAGAAGCAGCCACAGCAACAACAGACTCCTCAAGGATGAAGATTCAGTCTCAGAATAGATGTCTAAAACACACACACACAAACACACACACACACACACACACACACACACACACACACACAGATATATAAATGCTGGATGGTTGAAAAATAAAATAAAAATAGTCCCAAAGAGTTACAGAGAAGCCCTCTCCAGTGAAATCTCCAGGTTCAGATATCCAACAGTCACTCTCTCCATGCTGTGACAGGTGTCTAATGGTATGGGGGTGAGTCTTTCTACACCGCCTCTCTCTCTCTCTCTCTCTCTCTCTCTCTCTCTCTCTCTCTCTCTGTCTCTCTCTCTCTCTCTCTCTCTCTCTCTCTCTCTCTCTCTCACCTGAGTGACTCATTAACATGAAAACTGGAAAGAGGGATGCCATGTGTAAGACGAAGGTGTGATGTATTTCTGCTCCATGCTTAACTCAAAAGCAAGTAAGGAATCTATTTGTGTGCTAATGTTAACTAAGGGCTCCAAACAAAAGTCTGAGTGTAATAAAACAACATTATTCAGACAGCCACTTGTATTAATCTCTCAATCAGTCATAAATACATCCTAAATATATACATACAACATACAAACAAACAAAAACACATCACAAAAAATGTATACTAAACATTATACTAATGTAATAATAACAATATAATTATAGGACAATATAAAAGTACAGTAATGATAATGTCATATTTATTAATATTTTCATTCACTTATTGATGGATTGATTATTTATTAATGGAGATACCTATTAACTGTTAATTTTATTGTTATGTATATTTTTATTTAGTCTTAGATAAGCTGAGGCTTGACCAAATCAAATTTCCATAACGGTGGACAGTGAAGTTGTTGTATTGTAATCATTATGTGTAGCAGACATGGACATAGACTGTGTAAATATACACTGTTGCCAATAAAGTTGAAATAATTTTGTTTTCAGACACATTCCTCTTTTTATTCCTCCTTATACACACAGATAGATAGATAGATAGATAGATAGATAGATAGATAGATAGATAGATAGATAGATAGATAGATAGATAGATAGATAGATAGCTGTCCGGTATATTTGAATACAATAAAAATACAAACAATAAAATACTGAGGTAGAAAAAATAATAATAAAAAATACAGAATAGGACAAGGACACTTAAAAAACACAGGATACATAGGTAGATAATGTGCAGTGGTAAGATGATGGTAATAGTACTTATGATATGATGGTAATGTTATTGTAAATAACAGTATATAATAATAGTAGCAGTATATAATAATAGTAGAGTATATATAGTATATAATAATAATAATAATAATAATAATAATAATAATAACAATGATAATAATAATAATAATATAGATACACATAGAAATGTGTCATATTTAGCCTGTGCAAGGTGTGCATACATACATAAAAGCAATATATAATATGTAATATGTACACATGTATACATGTGTGTGTATATACACAAGATATGATATAATATGATATATAGTAGTATATAGTATATAGTATATGTATAATATAATATATGCATAATAAATACTTGACTATACAGGATATACACACTATAGATAATGTAATATGAATATAAAAATATGTAAATTGCATGTGCAAAAAGATAAGAATATTGTATAAATATGATATATAATATCAATATGGTTTATATTAACACATATCACACGTATATGTTCCAGTATTTGGAGTGGATTGTTGTACAGGGTACACAGTGCAAAGGTGACAGGTAGATTTAGTCCAGTTCTGTGATAGTGGCTCTGACAGAGGTAGATGAGTTATAAAGTCTTATTGTGGTTGGGAGGAATGATTTCCTGTATCGTTCCTTAGAGCAGCGGGGGTTGAATGAGTCTGTTGCTGAGGCTGCTCTTTAGTTTGTCCAGTGTTTTGTGGAGGGGGTGAGAGGGATTGTCCATGATTGCCAGCAGTTTCGCCAGCATCCTGTCCTCCACCACCTCCTCCAGGGTGACAAGCTTAGAGCCAACAGCAGACTCTGCTTTCCTGATAAGTTTGTTCAGTCTGTTGGCGTCATTTGCCTTGATGCCCGCACCCCAGGACACCGCAGCAAAGAAGATGGTGCTCGCCACAACAGACTGATAAAACATCTGCAGCATCTTGTTGCAAACGCTGGAGACGAGCCTCCTCAGGAAGTAAAGCCGGCTCAGGCCCTTCTTGTAGATGGCCTGTGTTGGTGGACCAGTCCAGTTTATTGTCCAGTGTGACACAGGGTAAATTGTGGTTTAATTTGCACAGTGATATGTTTGGAAGAGATTGATCAATGAAATTTTGAGAAGATACACTTTATCTATCAAGAATATCACATTGTCACAATCATTTCATGAGAAGAGGTAAAAATATTTTATTCCAACTTTATGGGCAACAGCGTATATGTATATTTGGTGCAGTTTTTGGCACTTCCATGTTCACTTCACAGCCACGGAGGTTGTTGCTTGCATGAAACACGTAAACACAAGATCAAAGAACTGTGGAAAAAAATGCAACACAGCATGGATAATTTTTACGTGTGGCAGCATTTGTTTAGTGAAATAAACAGGGATTTGGGTTTTTACAATAAGATCTATCAACAAGATTTTAATCTTATGCTACTATTGTAACAGTACACCTATCCTAAGACTCTACTACTTTAAACAATATAAGTGTCTTAAGCGTCCCATAACAGAAATGAGAAAAAAAAAAAAAAAAAAAAGTGGTCTGTCAGAAGTGGGATTCGAACCCACGCCTCCAGAGGAGACTGCGACCTGAACGCCAGCAGCCGCTGGAGCGTCCGTCCAACATTGTGAATGTTGGACTGTAAGAGCCAATCAGATTCGCAAGTCCAACATTCAACGACCAATCATTTCGCCGGATTCTTCCCCGATCCAACATTTGACCAATCACAGGGCGGAAATGTTGGACGAGAATTTTATATATTGTGGTCGACAGGGGGCGTTTACAGTGAGCAGTGAATACGGCGCCGAGGCAGTACATTCAAAACGAATTAGAAAATTACGTCTATTCAATCGACATGGCGAGTATTTACATATTTAATACAGTTCTGTTCAGGTTATAAGACGTTAGTTTAAGCCTAGAAGTGATTTCACCTGGTGTGTGTGTGTGTGTGTGTGCGTGTTGTCCTATCGTTTGAATGAGTTGTCTACGTTAGGACCGCTCCGTTATCTGTCTCCATTTCCTCCGATGCTGTTAGCTCACGTCCATTTTGTGTACTTTTTACGCTCGTTTTTACTGAGCTTAATAATCATTTTCTATTTGTATGGTAGGCTTAGCTTCATTCATCACTTGTGTAAATGACAGTTAGCTACTCTGCTGTTACAGTATCACCGCTGGATAGTGCTAATTATCATGTTGTTAACTAACAATGGCGTGCCATCAGGAGAAGCGGTGACCAGTCCTAATGTATTCATTATAAAGTGTATACAGCTAGCATTCATAGGATTAGTACAGCGTTATGATGCCGGTGGTCTGGCTTTTATAGCTGGCACATATGTTGTTGTTTTCATGTCTGTTAAAGATGTGCAGTCATTCATTCATTCATTCATTCATTCATGTCACTGAAGGCATCCAAGCCAAAGACACACAGGGCGATGGCGGACTCCGAGTGGATGACCCGTCTGAGGAAGTTTGCCAGCACTGGAGCCTGGCCGGCAGGTGAAGGGAATAGGCCAGCTCCCAGACAGAAGAAGTGGTACGAGCTGTATCAAAGGGTATGAGCACTGCACAGTATATTTTATTACTTGTTATTTACTCTCATAATACTTTCACTCATGATAGAAAATACAGTAAAAGCCAATGAGTTAATAAACATGTTATATCAACTATTATTTTTAGATTGAGAAATGTCCCATGCAGGCGCATGGACAGATGTCCTTATTCGGTCAGCTCAGGAAGTGTACCTGTGGATTCCACACTCAGAAGGTAGTACTGGTCAGTCAAAAGACTGAAGCAGTGTGTTCATATGTTTGTGTGTGTGTGCATGCATATCAGTACACATGCTAATTGTGATAAATCTATTCTCCCATTAACCAACAGCCAACCGGAGCAAGTGCTGCTCAGGGGCCGGCACAGCAACAGACTGGAGCAGTGGGTCCAGTTCAAAGCACTTTGGGACAGCAGAGTGCAGCGGTTCAGAACGTCCTGGGTCAACAACCTGCAGCAGTGGGTCTGGCCCAGAGCACCACTTCAGCAGCCGGTCCGGTGCAGTGTACCATGGGGCAGCAGAGTCCAGCTGTGGGTCCAGTCCACAGCACTGGAGGACAAAGTGCAGCTATGGGACAGGTTCTGGGAGCAGGAGGACCGAAGCAGCGGCCATCAATGAATTTGGCAATGGTATTTGGACACTTACACACTCACAACTGACCATGAAAGTCTGACATTTTCTTCACTGGATGATAGTTTGACAACATAGTCCTCTAATGATAAAGTCTTTTGTTTTTATTCCCTTCCAGTTCACCAAGCCAAGATTTGGTGGTGCTCATGTTGCTGCTGCAAAGCCAAATCTGAGCAGAGCCCGAAAAGTAACCCAGGTAAGTAGAGATCAAAAAGCAACCTGTTTTATTAATGCAGCTGTGTTATTAATGTAAGTTACTTATGACTGAATGCTTTACAGACCCAAGTCACCGACTCTGCTGAAGCAAGTTCCAGTTCAGCAGCCAACATTGCTGTCTCAGTGAGTAATTACACCTGTTTGAATACAGTTTATTACAGTGTTTCTATACAAGATTATTAAGAATAGTAAAAAACATTCAAATCAAAAAGTACCTAAGCTAAATAATTGTGTAGATGTGTAGAATAATAACTGAAGGTTTGACTGTGTTTGTTCCTTGCCATGCTTTTACAGGCTCCAGACCCTCAGACAGCTGCTCAGGTGGCTGTACCAGGCCCTGCAGCAGTGTGTGCTTCTGTGTCAGTAAGTAGTCATTTCATATAGCATAGAGCATCTGCAGTGCTTTTCAAAAGTATCAAGTATGTTCATATGTTGTTTTGTCATTGCCAAGACTGCGGACTCCAGGACTGACACCTGAAGCTCCAGCGACTCCCCAGCTGCCCCGTCTGTGGTCAGAGGGCTTGCCAACTGAAGACCACAAATGGATTGCAAAGACCCTCTTGAAGGTGGGACCCAAGGGGAAACTGGAGCTTCAGCAAAACCTGAAGCTCTGGTACTATCCTCCACAGCCAAGCCAGCTGTACCACCAGGCTCCTACACCGGACCGCTTCTTTGCGCATCCACTGCTGGTCTGGATGCCGTATAAGTTGTGGAAGGTGAAGGTGGTCTGTCCCAACCCTGCCTGTGGCCAGCACCAACTCACAGGAGCAGGGTTGCACAAGAGGGCACGACGGGTCCTGGACGTGGACAGGATCTACAACATGGTGACAGAGACTCTGACCTGCACCAAATGTAGAGCCAACCATATTTCATGGAGCCAGACTGTCCTCACACAGCTGGACTTGGCTCACCGTTCAGAGTTTCGGGTCATCCTCACACAAAAGTGAGTAACGTTTCTTTTCTCCTTTGCCTTGTCAAATAGAAGGATGTAAAACATTCTAACTGATATATATTGTATCCTATCCGTGACCAAGGTTTGCCTGTGACATCCGGGTGATCCGGCTTCTGCGGGAGAGAGGCCTGGGTAACAGTCCCACAAGACTCCTGAAGCAGCTGAAGGAGAACCACACAGAGGAGTGGCTGAATCGGGTGGCACGGTACACCACAGAGTGTGTGGACTTCCTCCAGCGCCCCGGACTGTTGCCCATGGTATTCCCTGAGCCTCCAGAGCCTGCTGTGGTGCCAAGTTGTAAGTGGCTCTTGTCCGTGTACAGCCAGGACATTCTTACAAGGCTGGACCACATCAAGGCCACAATCACATCTACCTATGGCACCATCCTTAAAATGGATTCAACCAAAAAGGTTAAACAATCTTTTTCTCTTTAAAAGTAGGCTACTGATTATTAAATGCACCCTGTATGTCAGTATTTTTTTTATCATGTTCACTGAGGGCCTATATATTTTGTGTTCTTCAGATCACCAAGAAGCTGGCTGGAAAGGCCAAGGGGACCGCGCTTTGGCTCACCTCTGTGGGAAATGAGCGTGGCGAGATACTCATGAGTGTGCTGACCGCTCAGGAGGGAGCTGGCCTGGACCTGATGGCAGCTGACTTGGTGAAGAGGTACCAGCAGGCTCAAGTGGATCCTCCTGTCGCCCTCTATGTGGACTGTGGCTGCTGTGCTGAGGCAGAGGACACAAAGCTGAAGGCCAGATTCAGCGGGTGGCCAGCCCTCTCCATAAGGCTGGATATCTGGCACTTCATGCGCCGTCTGGCCCTGGGATGTGCAACAGATGCTCATCAGCTGTACCCTCTGTTTATGTCACGTCTGTCTGCGTGCATATTCGAGTGGGATGCAGCTGATTTGGCTCTGTTGCGTGAAGCAAAAAGACAGCAGCTGCAATCCCAGGGCCTGTCTTCCCTCACTGATACGGACCTCAACAAGTACCTGACCAGGGAGGAGCTGGCTCTTCACTGTCGGAGGAGGACCCGTGGTGAGGAGACCACCATCCGGCTGCTGGAGGACCTGTTGCGGGGGCTCATGGGGACCAGTGGGAACGACTCCCTCGGAGTTCCCCTGTTTGACAGGGACAGGATGGAGCACATTTGGCGTGTCCAGAGGAAACATGTCAAGTGCATCCAGGACCTGCCAGGTGTTGCTCTGTACACCAAAACAGGGGAGCTCACAAAGGGAGGGGTACGGTTACCCACCTTCAGATGTGCCCGAGGCTCCACATCTCTCGAGTCCTTTCATCTACACCTGAACCGCTTCATTCCAGGTTTGTGTCTCTCAGACATGTTGCTTATTTAGTCTAATAATATTTCAGAATTTAATCTTTAAAAATGTACATCTAGGAACCAGTGCCAACAGCCTGAATTTTCAGGCCTACCTGCTGGAAGGACTGCATCGGTGGAACCAGGATCGGGGTAGTGCTGCTCTAGCTGCTGGACCATCGTCTTTACGTAGCTACTCTGGTGACCTGCTTCACTGTGTCAACAGAAATTATCAGAAGCTGTTTGGCAGGAAGGTGGCACCAGAGTTCAGTCCACCCTCACGCTACACTGGCAAGTATCTGTGAACACATTAGTATTTCTGCTCGGTTTTAAAACCTCCTGTTAACTTTTGTAAATGATCCATTTTTCATATATTGTTTCAGGAGAGCTCATCGGGGTGCAGTACCTGTTCAGGCAGACAGGTCAGGCACTGCAGGACATGCATCCTGATTCAGAGGAGACCGCTCAACTGGTTGAGCAGCATGAAGTGGAGGACAACGTAGAAGAGGATGAGGGGTTCTCTGACCTCACAGGTGACCCCACAGTGCTGGACCTGGAGGTCCCTCAGGCTCCAGCTTCTCTGACTCCTCATCCCTCCACTACCACATCTGCTGTCAGTTCACTGGTCAGCAGTCTGGCCTCCAGCGTCTCCTCCCTGGCCCCCAGCAGATCCATCCTGGTTCCCGCTACATCCACCGTGACCTCCGCTACATCCACCATGACCTCCGCCACATCGGCCTCTGCCTCATCCACTGTGCCCACTGGTTCGTCCTCTGACGATGTGGTAAGTGTCTCAATTTAGAATAGTGTCAGTCTATAGATATCTGTACACATATTTTATAAAACCCACAGCATTAATACAGTTTCCTGAAAGCTCAGTGTCAATGAACGTTTTACATTAATATTTTCTAACATGTTTCATCCTTTGCCTAGGCTGTTGATGAGCAGAATGTTCCTGGGTACCAGCATGTGGACAGACTTGCTGAGTATTTGGTAGAGCTGCGGGAACAGTCTGCTCTCTGCCTGAGCAACCAGCAGGCGGACACAATCATCGCACTGTGGGGGAGCCTGGATGATGTGGACAAGCAGCGGGTGGTGTATGTAGCACGACACCAGGAGAGACTTTTGAGTGGACGATTTCGAACACCGAAGAAGCCCTCAACAACTCCTGGTGTGGAGAGCACCACCCGTTGCATGTTGGGAGCAAGCAGTGCACCAGCTCAGTGGCCTGACTGCTGTCGTTTGGTGGAGAACATTTTTATCAGGCTCTGCAATCTCCACCCGAACCCAGTACGGAGAGGCAGGACAGCTGATTCTAGGTGGTCCCTAATTCTCAGGGACTACCATAAAATCAGACAGCTCGTCGTTGGTAACTCCCTGGTGATGCAGGGAACAGCCATTCAGCTGGTGGAGGTCAACCAAAACACCCTCATTCAGTGGCACAATAAGAGGCAGAAGCGACAGGAGCTGTCTGTGCTGCTTCAGGGCACCGGGGCTTTGCCACCAGCACTCCCTGTGTCCAGTGAGCCTCTTCTTGATGCAATAGTGCTTCCTGCTGTGCCCACACCAGCTCGTCAAGAACATCAGTACCGGCTGCCTGAGAGTACAGCTGGTCAGGCACAGCAGAGACAGGCAGTTTGGAGTCAGCGCCCGCGCTCCATCATGCCAAAGGGACATTTGTTTGTCACACCCCCAGCACCAGGACCCTTTCTAACCCCCTCCCCTCAGCTCCTTAATCCACTAGGACAAACTCTGAACCTTTTGCCAGTCGTCCTCCCTGTGTCTCAGCCACAAAGCAGTGCAGCTACAAGCACAGTGGAAACTGGAGCAGCCCTGAAGAGACCGTACAGGCGGACAGTAGAAGCAAACACTTGCAAGAAGTGTGGTCAGTTCCGCACTGCTGACACTGGACACAGTCAGTACCGTGGCACAGTGTACTGTCCTCTGTCTGATACTCTTCCTAAAGATCAGTGGTTGGAAGAAATGAGGAAAAAGTTCAAAAAGTAATCATGTATGTATTGTAAATAGTAAAGAGTTGTAAATAGTAGTTGTATATAGTTAATAATTCTAAATAATGGTTGTTTTGTAAATAGTTGAAAATATTGTTTGTTAAAGTATTGAGATATATATAGTGTGCTTACTGTAAATAATTGATTTTTCTACATTTTCATTGCAGTTGTTGCACTTTTTTGGCCTTTTTTTTAATTAAATCTTTTTTTCTTTATTTAAGTGTTTCTTTGTTTCTTTTTTCTCTGAACAAACAAAACTGGTGTACAGCAAAAGTGTCATAATATTAATAATAATAATGACAACAATAACAGTAACATAGTATTTTATTAACAAGAGAGGCTTCAAATGCTCTCCAAGTCATGTGATGAGCCTGTGACAGTGAGGTTGTTGGTCCTGCAGGTAGGTGAGAGAAGAAAAGCAAAAAATGATTACACATTACACACATTACACATAAATCATTTATCAAAATATTGACACTAAGTTACTATTACTATTACAAGGTGCAGGGAAGAAACTTAAAGGCAGTAATTTCTTTGTACTTGTTACATATTGGCTGATAATTTACAAGCTAAACCCTCTAGCCCAGCTTAATTATTGGGGAACCCCTCAAACACCTGGGAGTATCGGCAGCGTGTGCGTCACGTTGACGCAGCAGGGGGAGCCACTCCCCTCCATTGAGAGTTTCCCTTTAAATTCCACAGTTCGGCGGTTCGAGTCCCGTCTACGGCGAGTCCAAAGTGTCAACATTTTGCTTTTTGCTTTCAGACAGCTAGAAATACATTCAACTAATAGATATGGACACAAAATCTCCTCATTTCCCCTCTTTTTCTCCTTTCTTCCCTTTTTCTCCCTTTTCTCCTCTTTTTTCTTCTCCCCCCCTCCTCCCCCTTCTTCCCCTTCTTTGACGGACGAATGTTCCCCAGCTTGAACGCAGCGCCTTAGACCGCTCGGCCATCCTGACGTCACAACTACACACAGCCAACCAAGCTAATAATGTAACAACAGGAAATGTGACATTGGGTTTTCACAATAAAATCCACTTTTTAAAACCTTGCTTACGCCAAAACTCCACCGGGCATGCCTCTGTCACAGCGACCCGACGCTGTTTTTCTTCTTCAAACCCCACCAGAGTTAATTTGTTTCCTTTCTGGCTGCTTTATTGACCGGCAGTTTACACGGGGTGTTTTATTTTGAAACTGAGCTGTTTCTGTGTCTGACTTACGGCCAGCTCGAGCTGCTCTGTGTAAATTGACGCGGGCAGACTGGGACATTAATGAACTAGACCAAAACAAATTAACTACGTAGCATATTTACATATTTAGGAGCACATACACTATGGAAAATTACCAAATCTGAGCAAAACAACTGAAGTCTGGTTTGGTGGGATTTTGACGTCTCACAACAGAAATGAGAAAAAAAAAGTGGTCTATCAGAAGTGTTATTCAAACCCAGACCTCCAGGGGTCAGTTCAACATTATGAATGTTGTTGGGTAGGGGCTTATGATATTCACAGCTTCAACATTCAGCGACCAATCATTTTGCTGAATTCTTCCCAACTTCAACATCGGGAAGAAATGTTTGAATGAAAACGTGTAAACTGTGGCTGAAGGGGGGCGTTCACGTCTATTGAAGCAGCATGATGAGTATTTGCATATTTAATACAGTTCTGTAGCTTCTATGACATAATTTTAAGCATAGAAGTAATCTCACATTAGATACCAATTGGCTTAGAGCAGTTGAGCACCTGACCACCTCACTCTGCCATCTTGACTTCACATTTCTATCAATCTGACAAAGGCTGAATGTGACCTTAATTATTAACCGCTTAGCTGCTGCATGAATAAACTGGAAACTCCTGTGACATTTTTGGTCTCAGTGGTGGGTGGTGTGCTAGAGCCCTACTTTAAAAAGTGTTGGGGCAGATGGCTCGATCCTGTTGTAATGCATTAGTTGCATTTAGTGGTCCATTCACTGCATTGTAATCTCCTCACATCACCCTCACCTTCCTAATGTAAAGGAGAAACAACACTTTAAGGACCCTGTTTAGAGTCAGTGTTTAGTTTGTCTGTTCTGGACTACTGTATAAATAAGGTGTTTCAACATGGCGGCCTCCATGAAAGGGGACCCTCTCCCACTGTAGATATAAAAGGATATTTTTTAAGTAACAAACATAAAAAGATTCTTATTTTCAGGTGATTATACATGCATCAAAACATAGTTATGAATATTATATTCCATGTTTGCCTTATTCTGAAAATAGAGGCCCCAAATCTTACACACTGTACCTTTAAGACATTTTATCTCATGCGCTTTGTGTCTAATTTCTGTCCGAAAATGTCCTAAATTAAATAATTATGTTACGAAATGTATTTCTTGATATTAACGCGAGGTCAAAGGTGAAATGTCAGGTGTTACGTATTTGCGTCGGCTACGTCATCATTGTGTGAATGATGTTTGGCTATAGCTATAGCTTGATTTATCGGCTGAAAAATGAAGCGTTTCCTCATCCCAAATAAAAGAATCCAGACTAGTTCGCCAAAAAGTGTCCCCAGGGGAGATACCGACAACATATCAGACCAGCCCCTCGACAGCAAGCTTTGTGGAGTCCGACGGCACCGCGATATCAGCATGGGATGGCCCACGACGCCGAAGTTGGCTTCCAATTCGCCAGCCTCCGATTCGGCACTTAAGGGGAAAGTTAAGGGGAAATTAACTTATTGTGCAGTGCGACTGTTTGTCCACTGATTGGCTGTTTTTTGTGACACTTCTTAAAGTGAAAACTTTTTAGACATTTTAGGTAAGACACCAGCTTTGCCTGACACCTACTATTGTATCTGTGAAACTTTTGTTTTATTTGTGAAAATGCTAAAGGGGAGATTTCACTGTTTTTGTTTTATACCAAGGCCTCATTAGACCAGGTCCAGATCAAAAACCACTGTGCCTAGACCTCTCAAATCTGGACTGGATTAATGTACAGACCTTAAAGATTCATAAAAACACAGTCTCTGATTTGTGAAACCTTTATTCTATTTGTGAAAATGCAATAAAGACACATTTCAGCGTTTTTTCAGCATATAGGCCACATTAGACCAGGTCCAGATCAAAAACCACTGTACCTAGACTTTCCCCTTAAGTGCCGAATCGGAAACCAACTTCAGCGTCGTGAATGTGGCCCCCGGGTGTATTTCTAGGAGCACACCCATAGCACCTGCAATCAAATTTCTCTGGTGCCGCCCCTGATCATGCAGGATATTGATACTGATTTTTGGACAGCCTGCTAAACTTTATATCTTGAGATCTTTAAGATCTTAATGTTGACAGCACAGATAAGTGTGAAATATAGAAGAAAATAAAATCCAACATGGGAAGCAAGATAAAACAGAGATATTGTAACAGAGATGTTGTAGTTCACCAAGCATACTTTATTGACTCAGTTCATACGAAAGTCACAGAGGAGTTACGGGAAAGCTATAAACATCATCGGCTTCAAATTAAATACATGAAATGTTCTGAAGTTACCTGGTTTTGTGAATCTGACTTTAAACACAAAAAACATAATGTCATACTAGTGAAAATACACAACAAAAACAACTTTCATGTCATCATACTCTCTCTGTACGCCAGACTCCGTATCAGCTCAGTCATTTTACACTCTTCAGTATTTGAAATGAGACACAAAAAAGATGAATTTAACAGACGCTCCTTGGCAGATGAACATCTACTGTGCTGCAGTGAAACAGTTACTTCAGTTAGTGGACACTCTTCTTATAAATAGTTTGATTACAGACTGAATGCATAATTGTTAAGCGCTACACTGGCTGTCTGTGGGGACCTCTTACCTTCCCTCAACCTGCCTCGCCCAGTTCTACTTCAGTTAATGGTTTCCTACATTTCCCAGAAGGCTTTTAGTGAAATGATCGTGTTAACATATTCAAATATTAGACCACAACTTTGTCATCTTAAATAAATATAAAACCATCTTGGGGAACAGTGGATTTTTAGGGGAATAAAAAGAATAAAAAGAAAAATTCTAACATGTCACAATTGGAATACTCTTAACTGCACAGATCACAAATCCGTCAGTTAGCAGTTGAGCTGACATTAGATCTGTAGACACCATTTCTCCACCGCTCAGACAGGAAGGACGTGAACAGGCGAGGTTCTGCTGAGCCCTCAGGAGTAGAACTTACTGTTGTTTATCTTCTTTTCTTTTGTCCTGAGTCATTAAAGAAAAAAAAGCAGCATGAATAATTAAGGACGTAACACATTTCATGTCAGTGATCCACCGAGTTTTCCCCCCACACCCTGAGAGTTTGAGGCTAACCTGTGTTTCTCGCTGGTGCTGGCCTCTCTCATGAGGGGGTTCTGTTGGATGGCGGAGCGCTGAATGTTGCTGTGTGTGTCGTACAGGAAAGGTTCGCTGCTGAGCTCGGACTGCTTTTTCTTTAGCTGGCTCGAGGACGAGTACAGTTCCTCTTCTGCTTTCTGTAAGATGAGAGTCATGTGATCACAATCACAGAACCCATGCTGAGGTTACATATGTGTAAATTAATACAGATGTTTACTGTGTGTGTTTGCTTACCCCTGCTTGCTGTACATTAATGTAGACCAGCAGAGAGGCTAACTCTAAGTTTTCACTGTAGCCATTTTTTAGAGGAACAGACCGGTAACCTGTTGGAGCAAACAAACAAACAAAACTATTAAGGGTACCATATCAACCAATCATACCAAAACTACACAAATAAAGGACCACACTGGTGTTTTTTGGCTGTGAAGTCATAAAAGGCCCTCTCTAGATGCAGTGTTTAGTTTGTCCATTCTGGGCTACTGTAAAAACATGCGCGTTCAACATGGGGGTTCTGCAGCATCTGTAGATATAAAAGGCTCATTCTAAGGTAACAAAAACATAATGATCCACTGCAGCTTCATTATATTTTGTCAGTGCCTCTATGCTAAGTGTTTAGTTTTGATGAACAGTTGAAATTAGGAATATGCATCATATAGCTGTAATATCACAATAATGCTTTAAAAATAGATTAAATGTAATTCCTTCATTATTACCATACACCTCAAAATTAGTTAAATGCACCTAAATGCATTGAAAATAAATCAGACAGCAGTCTTTGTGGTCTTTAGCTGGAGATGCTGAATGAAGTTCATCACAGTGAACTTGTCAGAGGTGTTATTGTTCCATGATAATACAGAGCAGACTTTGTGGCAGACATTCTGCTGTGACAACATTAACTGTGTTGTCGAAGTTTACTGTGATGGAACAATTTTGTGATGGAACACAGTTTCTTTTTATTCCAAACCTGTGGGAGATATTCAAATCAAATTCAAAACACTGTTGGATTCTTTGGAAAACAGCTGGAGGTGAAACTATGATACAGTATGTTGTCGTTCACATTTGAATTCAACGATTTCTCTTTACTGTACATGGCATCTGAATAGTCTCAGAAGAGGTAAGAGTTGCGGTAAGTATAGAGTGGAAGAATCCTGCTTCGATAGTAGCAAGTAACACTGCTTTATAATCAGTACTGCATGAGTCATGTCAACAGCTGTTCCCCAGATCTGCCCGCTGTGCTATACAGCGTGTACGTGTGTTAGCACCTGAACGGATGCCTTTGACAGGAAATGTGGCCTGAGCCAGGAAGTTGGGGTCTGAGAACATGTCCTCCTCGTTGACCACAAAGCGCAGGAAGGTGAGTTCAGGCTCGTACACGGTGAAGACTATAGGCTCTGCTGGGGCTTTCCACACCGGGTTCAGACCATTATCACCTGCAGCGGGCAGAACAGCAGAATTTTCTGACACGACCACAAAAGAATCGCTCACTTCTCGCTCATTTCTCAGTTTAACTTTCACCCCTCTCCACTTCCTGCTACACCCCTTTGCTTACGATACACGGTGGTCTTGAACTTCTCTTCTGTGTATCCGCACAGCTCGACCTCCACGAATGGGCTGGCGATGCTGCGACCGGGCTTAGGAAGGTGTCTGGCAGCAATTACCTGCAGGAGACAGGAGACTGGTGCTATACATTTATAAACTGTAAATGAAGCTCAATGCAGATACACTTAATCCTGAACCTAAATTAATTTTAAAGCAACCTCATGATGGTGTGTATGTGGGCCATTAAAGTCCATGTAAAGTAAGAATAAATATGTGTTCTGAGTTTGTCAGACTAAAGAAGAAAGTGTTATTAACCACCCAGCCACATTTGAATGATTAAAAATATTGTCAAGTTCATGAAACTAGATGTCAAAATCAGGTAAAAATGAGGGGTATGCTCAGGGTGGCCTCAGCATGTCATCGAGCCACCCTTTAAGGACCGCCCACAAAATCCCTGACTGAAAACTGGTGAAAAACTGTTTTAACCTCCACATTTCAGTAATATATCGTTCAAAGTCTTTTCACGTTTTCAGCAACTATTTTCCAACATATTTAATGTATTTTGAAAGAAATCTCAGATTGCCTTTACACATACTTTAAATGTGTGTGTGTGTGTGTGTGTGTGTGTACAGACGTACCCTAACCACAATGTTGTACTTGACCTTCTTCTCCTGCTGAGGGTCGTAGCTATCGTAACGCATGAGCTCCGGCTGCAGCACATAACCTGTACGTCCATTCAGACTGAAGAGGGCGCTGTTCAACTGGGTGTACTTATCTGTTCGGACACATCACATTGAAAATCTAAGTGAAACACTCCACATAAAGAAGGGATGATGGAAATGCACTGGTTACAACAGCTGGCTACATGAATCCAGATCAAACACCAGCAAGTACTGTCTAGCTCTGCCTCTCTTCGTCCTCCTTTACCACATCAGGACCACCATTCTTCCCCCTGGCCTTTCATTTTCTCTTTCTTTTGTCAATCTCCAGTGACTGTATCATGGATTGTCACTGTTGTTGGTCCAAAGGGCTATTTCACTGACACTGACATATGACAGTAGGAAAAACACAGGTCAAAGAGTCACAGATGGGGCTCTTGTAACCAATCTCTAATACACAGAAATGGATGGATAGACAATGGTATTGTATAAGCTCTCCAACATTTCCCTCCACAGTTGTCCTTTCATGGAGCTCAAATAAACTACTGTACCTGCAGTCTGGAAGTTGAGAGCCACCATGTGACAGCCAACAGCCCACAGTGGGTAAGGGTCATAGTTGGAGGACTCCACACGCTGACCTTTTGGGTAGATTCGACTCAGAGCTTTGCGGTTGTACTGCAGGAAGTCTCTGGTGCGACTCTTTCCCGGCATCTTGTTCTCCACGAAGGAGCGTATCTCTTTGTAACTGTAGCTGTCTAAAGACAGAGAAAAGAGCTGTGATTTGAGAGGCACAGAGACAGCCACCACATATCAACGAACCAAAGAACAAGATAGAAACTGTGGATACTTTATGTTTGCATTGAATATCTTTAGTTAACATATTGTTAGCTGGTTGTTGCTCGTTGGCTTAAATCCCACATTCACCCAAGCAAAGAGGAGATACCTGTCCTTATATCTACCTTTTATCTACTGAGGATAAACTACATTAGCTGGCCCTACTGGCGTGAAAGACAGTTTTATCTTAATACCATGGCCTGCTCAGTAGTTGAGACTTGTTCCACAAGCCTTACAATTAGCATCCCCTCTTCTATGAGAAACTCTCCCATGCATAAATCATGTCCCTTGACCGAAGACGACAAGGTCATCAAGTGGGCACCCTCACAATAACTGGTGTTTTGTTGAGTTGGCCACAACATATTGATAAATTCTCCATTCTCCTTGAACAAACTTCAGTAAACCTTTCAGCAGAAGACATCTTGGACTCCTGTGCACTTTCTCTCCACTGACTGAACTGTCCATTGATGGATAAAACTCTCCACAACACTAACAGCACGCTTACTCACAACAACCAGCTAACAACATGTTCTGCACAGTCATTACTACCTGCATCTATATCCGTCAGCTACCTCACCTTAGTGAGCAATAAAAGTGAGGTGATGTTTATAACATCAGCAGCTAGTACCATCAGTGTTAACATGTTAAAGGCGGCTTAAAGGTTACATCAGGTCAGGGTTAAAGAAACAGCAACCTTACTAGATTTATGATGACACAACCTGATATCCACTTAATGATTAAGATAGTGAGTGTTTTAGACTTTTTAGACTAAACTAATGATATGATAGAAATAAGTTACTTGTGTAATTAAGTGCAACTAACCTGAATAATCAAGTTGCGGTGTGGATGTATGGCTATGTATAATTCAGAGCATCTCCAAATTTAGATTTTCGTAACACAGGAAGCTGTCTAGTCTTTAGATCTTTCCCCTTTGTTCACATCCTGTTTGTTGAAGAACCTTTGAATTGTGGTCTAAGAACAGTGAAAGTAGATCCTCACTGAATAAGTTGCGGTCAAAACATTCAGTTTTTCCTCTACAAGTATGAGGTGTAGCTGCACAATGCACATTGGAGGTAGTGAGTGTAACGGTCTGCATTTACACGAAGAACTTAATTTCCATTTCTGACCAATTTCTGCAATACACCATAACTGGCTCGCAAAATTCGGAACAATTGGAATTTGGAACTTCATATTAGAGATGAAATATTAAATGACACGGTTTACTGTCTCAAACTTACCTGTGTGGAGGCAATCACAATATTCACTCCAATTTTAAGAATTACCAGAGTGTGATTCCATCAAGCAAGATGGTCTTGAGTCAGACATGAACTGAGGTACAGGTTACAAAGGTGAGACTGAGTTAAAAATTGATTTATTATCCTTTAACTAATTAAAGCACCTATTATTAATCGAACGTAAAGAGCACTTAGACTGAGCATATCAGATTCTAAAGCATCAGGACTGTTTGTGTGGCAGCGTACAGTTTTTCCCCTGCGAAGCTGTGGTAAACTTTGTCCCTTGTCATGTTGCTTGTGTTCACAGGTTTTTGTGTGCAGTATATGCGTCTGCATGTGTTTACCAAATCGATCTTTTTCCTTGCTGCGTGGCTGACAGTAGACCACCAGGTCCGACATCTCCATGGCAACCTCTGCTTTTTTCTCCACTTCCTCCTGCTGTCTGATCTGAGATTGGACAGAAAAACAGCCACTTCCTGTTTGCACAATGATGCTGACAGACCACCAGTGAAACAGCTCCATTGTGGTTATACAGTATGCAGTATACTGTTCTTAGATTTAGTGAAGCTGATTGAAGGAATGCCAAGAGTGCTCAAAGTTGTCATCAAAGCAAAATGTGTCAACCCTGAAGAATCTCAAATATAAAACACAGTTTGCTTTGTTTACACTTACCACATAATTTTATGTTTTATACATGTATTATCTGAACTGTCACTGTACATACTGATGTCACCTCTAGGTTTTGACTAACTGAGGCAGGCTCTTCCACCATTACATATATTATGATGTGCCATGAGATACCAGGTGTGTACTTGAGTCAACTCGAGTCACTGCTCGATGACTTGAGAGAAAATAAATGACTTGAGACTCGACTTGGACTTGGAAGTTAAAGACTTAAGACACGATGATTCAAATGATTGGTCTGTGTAACGTTACATGGTAGACCAGGAATGGCATTGCCATAATTGGATAACTACACTGTCAGTCAATCTCCTCATGATGCTACCTGATGGTCTGAAAATTAACAAATAAATGAGATTTTAAAAAGTTATTTGCTTTTTGTTTGTTTACATTTATTTCACTGAATATCAATAATTCTAATTAATTTTGATTCATTGTCATACTTTTTTAACAGGTTAGATACATTGGCCAATAATGTCATAACAAGTAATAATAGCTAGTCTTTTCTATTCCTAAAGACCGGGTACTGTAGGTTTGCCTGCAGTATTTTGGGGTGACTTGACTTGGGACTTGACATATCTCAATCGAGGACTCAACTTGACTTCTTGTTCAAGAAAAAAATGATTTTGGACGTGCATGAGACTTAGATGAAATGACTCGAGTCACATGTCTGTGAGATACTAACCTCTTGTACCCTGTTGTACTGCTTGCTCATCTCTCTCTGAGTAATGTCCCAGGCCAACTGGTACCATTCAAACAACTCCTCCAGAGAGCCTGCTGATAGGTCAAACTGTAGACTGTCCTGCTCCATGTCCTGCAGAGTCAACACGTGGGGCTTCATATATTTACCATTCTTCACTAGAAACAAGGAGGGAGGAAAGGGAGCACAGTGAGGGATGGCAAAGGATGCACAAATTCCATATTTTTATAGGCAATACATGTTCCTATCCCATTCTGATGGTGTTTCATGTAAAAATCATGTTAATTGGAAAGCTGTGTGAGGCTCGCACAGTTTGCCCCAATATATAATGTTGTAAACTTTAAAGGTATCCATAGTCCTGTCTGCATTTCAACTGTGACCTATGCAATGAAGGCAAAACGCCTTTGGGGTTTATGACCAGTTACATGTGCACAAGATACACACAAAAGAGGAAACTGACGAGTACATGCACAAGCACAGAGATGACAAAATACACACTGAATGGTTTCATGCTGCTCTACTGATTGACAGATTGTGGTAGTAGTGTCAGGAAATGAAGCAACGCAGCAGGGAAAGAACGAAAAGTTTTTTCTTCTTTCTTTTAAGGGTCATGAACAGCGGAGCGTCAAGATAAAGACTGGATGGCTTTAGACCTGTTGGTTAATTGAAATGGTCACATTTATCTGACATTGGTTTAGCCAACAGTCCCCCTGCATAACAACATTTGTTTGCTTTTTGTTGCTTGGTTAATTAGTAGTAATTAGTAACTATAAGGAAAAGTATCATCAGTGTATCAGGTGTGCGAATGTCAAGCATCAGGCACTAGAATAACTCACAGTTTTGGACGGAGCACTTGGAGATGTCCACAACACCTTTACATAGTTCACCTAATGGATTGTCTTCCATGTCCTGTTGTAACACACACACACACACACACACACACACACACACACACACACACACACACACACACACATACGTTATTCCAGTCAATCTTTAGGCTGATTAACCTTGAGTTAAATTATGATCTTAACTCAAATGCTCACCTGTTCTTTGGACTCAGGTTTGGCATTGTTGGACACTTCCTCCACATAATTAGATGGGAAGAACAGCTGCACCTTTCCACCGTGGTCACCTTTCCACCTGTAGAGCGTAGAAGGCTATGAACCACCCTGTTTGTTCTAATGCTAGGAATCTATGCATATATGTATGCAGAGTGACTAATCCCTAAGATATGGCAAAGACTCATGACCCAATCCTTGATATAGGATCTTACCCGTGTTTGTGTGTGTGTGGACTCACCATCCATCATTCTCCTTTGATACATTGTGTATCAAAGCTCCTTTAGAGAAGCTGAGCTCATCTGGCCTTTTAGCTTGGTAGCCATACACAGCCTTAACTGTATTTTGAGGCTAAAGGAGACAAACACACACACAATCATGAATATATTTATCAAAGGAGACTACACGAGATCACAGTATAGTCATGTATACACACCAGCGTTGGTTCAATCTCGTTGGGTTCCACGTAGGTCTTCATCTCGTACAGAGAGGCACATCCTTTCTCCTGTGAAGCATAATCTACTGTTAGCATGCAACATGTAAAGACATCAGCATGTCAAACATTTTCATGCTGATATTAGCGATTATCACAAAGCTGTGCAGCACAGCCTGGCAGAGTTGTTCTCTGCTCTTCTCATCAATAAACGCTGAGGATTTCCTATTGATTTTATTAAAGTCTTAAGCTTTACAATATGTATGTTGGATTATTTTAATTTGTTCTGACTTGTTGGTTAAATGTTGATAAAATATGTATGTTCATGTCTTTTTTTTATTTTTCACTGTGGGGATTCTCTACATTTTCTCCGGCCTTGGTATGTGTCCTACAGTAACTCACCGTGCTGAAGCGGTCCACCATCTCGAGGGTGACTGGGTAACGTAGCTTGATCTTCCTATACAGCGGCTTCTTCTTGAAGTAGTTGACCAGCTCCACTAGGCTCTCAAACTCTGTAGTTGTTCCCAGCAGGTACTTGTTGCCCTCCTTCTGGATTCGGCAGTGTTTAACCTTACCATCACCTCTGAAAGAGAGAGAGAGAGAGAGCTTGATTAGTAGAAAAAAAAACACACACAAAAAGCAGGAAAAGAGAAATAAAGCCATGAGCGTCACTGTACCTGAATGTGATGGCGAAGGAGTCGAGTTCTCCTTCTCTCTGTCGGATGAGGAAAGCTCCATCTCTGGGAATCCTCAGCAGGTAATCCTCGGCCTGACCTCTGCTCAGATTACTGTAGAACCACCTGCACAACACACACACACGCACACACACACACACACGCACACACGCACACACACACAAGGACAGTTACATTATGTATGTGTGTGAAGATGATTTAAAAAATGATTGGTCTCTAAATTTGTAAATGTGTACACAGGTAAAACTGTTCCATCTAGACAGCACCTGAGGATGCCTGGGAGAGTGAATTTGTTGTGGTAATTTAAGAGGATGCATGGACTAAATGTCTTCAGACTATACATTCCTGCTCAATTAACTCAAGGCATCAGTTAATCCAGTATTAGGTCATACACAGACATTTTTCATGTGTTAAACTACATTCATTCTACCCTTTCTTATCACCACTCTGTATTAAATGCAAACAATCTGATGGGACACTGGCTCATATGTTTTGGTTCTTTACCAGACTCCACAAATTTTGGTCAGAAGTTTTTTTGTTGTTACTCCGATGTTTACCAGCATGATCTTCCTACTGACCCAGAAACAACCATTTTATTTTTTTTTTAAGATATTTTTTTGGGCCTTTTTTTTGACAGAGACAGCTTGAAGAGTGACAGGAAATGTGGGGAGAGAGAGATGGGGAATGACATGCGGGAAAGTGCCACAGGTCAGATTCGAACCCTGGGCCGCCACGGCAAGGACTGAGCCTTTGTACATGGGGCGGATGCTCTACCGACTGAGCTAAACGACACCCCAGAAACAACCATTCTAAGCTTGATTCACACGGCTGTCCACAGGTCATAGGGACATGTTTGAGACTTGGACTAAATGTCTTGAGTCATGTGTCTGTTGGAGAGCCCATAATAATAATAATTTGAATAATAATTAGCATTATTTTAACACTTGCGGATGCATTATTCTGTTATAGTTCAAGTATAAGAAAAATCTGTAAACCTGAAGGATAAACACTGACACAACTGTCAGCTAAAAGTTAAGAGGAACTGCTAAACATAACTGGACATTTAAATTAGTGGCTAAAACCGATGTGTTTATGCAAAGGCGTCAAGTAGTGAGAGTGAGGCCACAGGCTCATTTATTCAGAATTGAAACTGATTTCTATGCTAATATTGTGCTGTACTATTACTTAAGATTTAAATATAGAAACAGACACTATAGACACTGCAACTGTCAGAATAGTCTAAACATTAATTTGCTTGCATGAAAGCAGTATTACACTCATGTTGGTTCATATATGACAAACCCTTCATGTAGATGTGGGTTGGGTTGCGGCACAGCGTCCGTGAGGCGCAGTTCAAAGTCTTGGCAGCGCAGCGGGTTTTCTCTGTAGTGCTGAATCAAGGAGTACACGCTGGGAAAGTGCAGGTTTGGCGTCAGGAAGTAGAAAGTGTATGTCCCCTCTGAACTCGAACGAATGCGACAGTGCTGGACCCTCCCACTGCGCCTGAAATACGTGCAGAAGACAGGCGTTAAAGATAAATATACAACCCCAATTCCAAAACAGCTGGGACATTGTGTAAAATGTAAATAAAAACAGATTGCAATGATTTGCTAATCTCACAAACCCATATTTTATTCTCAATAGAACATAAACAACATATCATGTCTTAAAACTGAGACATTTCACCATTTCATGGAAAATATTAGCTCATTTTGAAATTGATGGCAGCAACACATCTCAAAAAAAGTTGGGACAGGGGCAACTAAGGGCTGGAAAAGTATACGGCACAAATCAAAAACAACTGGAGGAGCATTTGACAGTTAATTAGATTAACTGGCAACAGATCAGTAACATGACTGGGTATAAAAGGAGCATTTAAGAGAGGCAGAGCCTCTCAGATGTAAAGATGGGCAGAGGTTTACCAATCTGCAACAAACTACATCTTAAAATTGTGTAACAATTTTAGAAAAATGTTCCTCAACATAAAATTGCAAAGATCCCACCATCTACAGTGTAAAATGTCTTCAAACATTCAGAGAATCAGGAGGAGTCTCTGTGCGCAAGGGACAAGGTCAAAGGTCAAAACTGGATGCTCATGATCTTCGGGCCCTCAGACGGCACTAGATTCAAAACGGGCATGATTCTCGACTGGAAATCACTGCACAGGCTCAGGAACACTTCCAGAAATCACTGTCTGTGAACACAGTTCGTCGTGCAATCCACAAATTAGCAATTGAAGCTGTATCATGCAAACAATAAGTCATATGTGGACACGATCCAGAAATGCCTTCATCTTCTCTGGGCCAAAGCTCATTTAAAATGGTCTGAGGAAAAATGGAAAGCTGTTCTGAGGTCAGATGAATCGAAATTTGAAATTATTTGTGTAAACCATGTGCGCTGTGTCCTGCGGACTAAAGAGGAGAAGGACCATACAACTTGTTATCAGCAGCCAGTTTAAAACTCTTCATCTCTGATGGTATGGGGTTGCATTAGTGCCTATGTCGTCAGCAGCTTACACATCTGGGAAGGTCCCATCAATGCTGAAAAGTACATACTAGAGGTTTTAGAGCAACATATGCTCGCACCCAGGCAATGTATCTTTTAGGGAAGGCCTTGAATATTTCAGCAAGATGATGCTAAACCACACACTGCATCCTTCACAACATCACACTACGCAGGGGAAGAGTCCAGGTGCTGAACTGGCCTGCCTGCAGTCCAGACCTTTCACCAATAGAAAACATTTGGCGAATCATAAAACGAATCCTTAGAATCCTGCATTAGACAAGAAAGGGACAACATTTTTCTCCCAAAACTCCAGCAAGTGATCTTCTCACTTCGTGGACATTTACAGACAGTTGTTAAAAGAAGAGGGGATGCTACACAATGCTGAACATCGCTCTGTCCCAACTTTTTTGAGATGTGTCACAGCCATCAATTTCAAAATGAGCTAATATTTTCCCTGAAATGATAAAATGTCTCAGTTTCAACACATGATATGTTGTTTATGTTCTATTGGGAATAAAATATGGGTTTTCAATGATTTTTAAATCATTGCTTTCTGTTTTTATTTACATTTTACACAGCGTCCCAACTTTTTTGGAATTGGGGTTGTAGTTGCTTAAAATATATTACACAATTTGTATAATTTAAAAGCAATAAAAACTTAGATATGGGTACCAGAAGGAGAGGGTGAAGTCTGTGACATAAGTATCACTCTCTCGGACCAAGAAGGTGCCATCTCTTCCCCCGGTTTCTGCGCAGTAATCATGGATCAGTCGCTCGGCCATCAGCCTGCCCTCCTTCATGCGACCGTGAAACCACGGCTCTGAAGTGTGCAGGTCTTGGTACTGTGAAAGACACGAATAACACACACACGTTTGTTTTATGACAACACAACCAAAGCGTAAGATCATGGATTAATGGATTGATGATCTTTATGACACAATTTTAACAGTGGATAGTCTGCACACTTGAAGTCCGTGTAAAGGCAATTCCATGTTTTCTTTCAAAACACAATAAATATGTTGGAAAATAGTTGCTGAAAAAATGTGAAAAGACTTTGAACGATATATTACTGAAATGTGGAGTTAGAGGTTCAAACTGTTTTTCACCAGTTTTCAGTCCAGGATTTTGTGGGCGGTCCTAAAACGAGACCGCGTGACGTCACGCGGTGATCATTAACATAAAATTACCATTTGACTGTTAAGGGAGGCGGGACCGCTCTGCCGAGTGGGCGTGGCTTCAGCACATTCAACGGGCATGCCCCCACAGTCCTGGAGCTGAGAATACTGCTCATTTTTACCTGATTTTGACACCTAATTTCATAAACTTGTCATAATTTTTGATCATTCAAATTTGGCTGTCTTCTTTAGTCTGACAAACTCAAAACACATATTAATTTTGACTTTACACAGACTTTTCTCTCTGTCTTTTACCTTTTTGATATCTTCCTCCTCCTGCTCGTACTCCTCTGCATAGTACAGCTTGTCATCAGAGATCACACAGTAGTGCTTGTTCCACCGCTAAGAAAGGGAAATGAAAATTTACATGTTAATTTCACATGTAAACATGCTGCTCACACTTTCCAGACCAAAATGCAATCGTCTGAATTCTGAAATTACTCACTGAAGTTTAAAGAGAACACTTAAAGGTCCAGTGTGTCACATTTAAAGGGCACAATTTACAGAAAATAGCAGAAATGGAATACAACATTCATAACTATGTTTTCATTAGTGTATAATCACCTGTTTTTGTTTTATATTTGTTTTGTTAACTTAGTATGAACCTTTTATATCTACAGATGCGGCAGGTCCTCTTCCAGAGTCCACCATGTTGAACTGCCATGTTTCTACAGTAGCCCAGAACGGACAAACTAAACTAAACACTGACTGTAGACAGGGCTGGGCTTTTCAAGCATTTAATAGTCCCTATAGTTTCTTCATGCAAAGAACGAGCCTAGGGGGTTGCAATCAGCAACTACAGATGCCACTAAATCCTTGGAATGAAACACATATATGCTGGTCTGAATATTACGTGGCTCAACACGCAATCTACTGTTTTAAAGAACATTAATGTCCCTCTAATGAGAGGTGGGCCTTTGTGTTTTTCAAATGTATTCAGATTTAGATGCACCACTCACAATTCAGTCTATTTTTTACTAACCGTCTGCCTTTTCTATTTTGGCGCTATGGTTCAGACTTGCCCTTTTGATGTTCTCTAGAAGCACCACCAGATTATTTCCCTTGATGATGAGCAGCAGGGCGACAAGAACACTCAACCACTGACAAAAAAAAGGCCGCAGAGCCTCTCTGAGCCGCTAGCGTAGCTTACATGGGTACCACACAGAAACTTTATCAAACAGTCATGAACGTGCTTCTAGTGACTGCCAGCAGACTTTCTGTGTTTCAAGCACGGACACAGGGGGTCTGACAGCAACTTCTCATGTCTGGTCAACTTTGGTCAGTGCTGTTGCTGCTACACTGAGCGGCAGCCAGTCTCTATCTCACTCTGGTCAGTGTCTCTTTACATCCTGCGTCACACACAACATAGCCATGGATCAGCAGAGGTATAAAACTGTAGCCACTTCTGCTACTATTACTGCTGCAGCTAAAATAACTCTAACTTACAAATCTGTGTTTGTGGTTCTAAAAAGTGATTAAGATCAGAGAAACATAACTGGGGAATCTTAGTGAAACCAATAGAAGTTTTCATATATTATACAAAGTTTTGTTTTTGGACTGGTTGGAGGTTTCCTTCCTTCCAGCACAGTACAAATCTGAGCAGGATGGTTGATACCAAACTGCACTGCATCACATAACTATCACAGGCACACTGACTATAACACACATCCTCTCCCACATTTACACAGAGGTACCAACACAATGCAGGTGCAGGTGAGTGGATTGAAACAGCAATGTAACAACAGAGAGACTATAATTCCTATTTCACTAATCCAGCCTCAGTGTATTTTTGTCGTTTGTATTGGACTGTGTAAACCTGGCCTATTCAACTGGCAGCTACATCTGGCTCAGAAGCAACCTCCAGCAGACAT
The DNA here is from genome assembly GCA_033000465.1 of Sciaenops ocellatus. Lineage (NCBI taxonomy): Eukaryota > Metazoa > Chordata > Actinopteri > Sciaenidae > Sciaenops > Sciaenops ocellatus. The sequence goes on along the minus strand of CP136871.1, from coordinate 22,880,430 downwards.
AAATCTGGTAAATGTGAAAATAAGTTAAATAAATAGTGTATGGAAGAAGGAGTGAGCCATGTCGCTTCCTTCCCATCTTTGTTGAGAGTTGCACATGTGCAGTATCGATCTCGCAGAATGTTTATGAAATTATATCTTTCACAAATCAACATTTTACCAATAGCTTTTCAAAACATCTGGCTATTGACAGTCAAAAGTAGGGACGTGAAAAAATGTCTCTGTTCCCCCTGAAACGTAAAATTGACAAATAAAAATGTCAGTTTAATCCTGCCTGGACTGTGAAATACTTTATACTTAAATACTTAAAAAAATACAAAATACTTTATTTTACTGCCTCTACATAAACTCTGTACAGGGAAAATTTCCTTGCAGATGTTAAGGTTTCACATCATGTCACATTAAATACTTCACTTATGGTTTTGTTGCTTTGTAATTTAAACCTCTTTTACGTGAACATAAAGCCAAACAGGAAAACCCAGAGACAACTAAATTAGTTGATAACCAGCTTGATCACAAAGCAGTTGAACTTTTTGATACAGGCCCCATCTGACCCCTCTGTCAGTACCTGGTCCACAGGGTCCCAGATCTCCAGGTCTCCCTGTTTCTGCCCCTTCCTGAAGTCTTTACTGATTCCTCCTCCTTCCACACTGAGCTTCTTGTGCTGCACAAAGACAACAAGGAGAACACAGTCACAGCCATTAGTAGTGAGAACACAACAAAACAAAACATTTTCTCAGTGATGTACCACTTCCAATGACACATCCGTACGTGTAAACACACACACACATGCACGCATTACCTTGAGTATGATCTTGCCTTTCAGCTGTGTGGGTGAAGGCAGCTGCTCAGCCATCTGCTCCACGGGTTCAGTCAACAGTTTGTCTCCGAACACTTCTTTGAAGATACGAGCCATCTGACGCTGCTGATCTAAAGGGCAATGCTCCTCTATGGAGAGGATCACTGGGAAACTGAGAGAGAGAGGCGCTGTTGTCAAGATGTGTTTGAGAAATATGACAAAAAGAGAAACAAGAGCATAAAGGGCTGTAACAACCTTTTCTTTAGTCAAAAAACAGTTCACAAAATGCCAGGAACCAAAAAATGTTCAAATGTGAAATCAAAATGGAACAAACTCAAACTTCCAGTCCTCACTGGATCATAGTCCTATTCACAGCTTCTCTCTGTGTCCTGCTTAGAAGCTAATTTATTTTGTGCCAGTCTATAGTTCATTTGTTTGTCTGCCAGTGAGACTTATCTGCCTGCCCGTCTCACCATCAACAAAGCTCATCAGCCAGCTCTCATCCTTTGGATTTCCTCTACCTCTCTGTCATCTCTCTGTTCCTTCTTCTTGTTTCACCTTACCTGCCTAGACATTCATACCTGGATTCTGCCCAGTACAACCACAGCCCTATCTCTGTAGCTGTGTGTGTGTGTGTGTGTCATATTTTTTTGTGATTCTTACTCTGAAGCGACAAATGCGTGTTCATTAATAGCTTTGACCACATCCTCAAACTTGATCTTGGTCGTCCTGGTCCAGCCGTGGTAGATGATTGGTTCCCCAGGCCCTTCCCAGCAGTCCACTGGACAGATTCAACACCACATACAACACACACACACACACACGTGCACGCATGCACCCACACGCACGCACGCATACACACACGGATAGATATACAATGTTCCAAAATGAGAGTAGTGCTGTTAATGTAACGTTCTAAATGTGAAATGAAAAACATCAGTGATCTAAGTGTAGCACAGCAGGGCTGTTATATACTGACATTCAACGCAGCGGCATCCCAGACGCAGACAGCGGACGTAAGCCTCTGTGGACGACTCACTACGAAGCTGATCACCGGTCAGGTAACTGTTGAAGAACACACACACATCAGGAGACACGCTAAATGATATATATGTCACAAAACTTAGATCTTGGTCATGTCTCTGCTATGGAGCTCATGTTTTAGTCATCATGTTTATGGTTCTATACATAGTTGCCTAACTTATGAATCAGTTATAAGTCACTAAAAGAAGAACTTTTAGGATGTCAGGTGACGGCAAACAAGTCCTACTTGGATCTAACTTTTTAATCCATGTCTATTCTGCTGAGAGAAATGTTGATAAAGTCATTAAAGGAGCACTTTGCCAATTTAATACTGTACCAGAAAGTTGGCCGACTCATGGGTGACATATTAAAAAAAATAGTTAAAATCAACAGAGAAGAAGAAATCCCAAATTTGTGTCAAACAAAAAAAAATTAGCAGCTTTGGATCTGCTTGCATTTCATTGTAGCTAAATTACTGCAAGACTGTGTTAAAATTATCGATCATCAATTAAAATTGTAAGTCACTACATGCCAAACTCCAAATTGAACACTGACCAGTTTCATCTACTTCTTAAATGATGAGTGTGTTTCATGTATGTTGTTGATTTACTGTATGTTACTTGATCTACTTTGTGGAGTCATACTGACGTGTTGTGTGAGGAGCTGATCCAGTAATGGGACAGAGGGTTGTTCATGTCCAGGTTGCTGATCTCTGAGTACTTCTCGTCCCATATGGAGTTCTCTTTGGAAAACAGGAAACTGAGGAACTAGAAGAAGAAAACGCTTTCAGATTTAAGTTAACACTCATTATTTGTGTGACTTATTTTAACAATGATAAATGCTTTCGGTTTTATTTTTCAAGCTACACAGTCATAATTGTCATAACACTTTTAACTGTATCCCTGCAAATAATTATTTCCTACCATGAAACAATGCTTATATTGACTGTTTTAATAATGAATAATGAAAACACTGTACACACAGTCTGTTACATCTTTGCATATTCTATGTCTGTCGCACACAGGCACAGAGCAGAATACCTCGCTGACGGTGAACTCGGGATCGTTGGTTTTTCTCATGGTGTCGTCGATGAAAGTGGTCATCAGTTCTCTGACCTGGTTCAGATCATTGGCCCAGGGTTCCTGAGAGATGAAGAGACACAGAAGAAGAAGAAGAAGAAGAAGAGAGAAAGATATTAAAGCCATTGATGAATCTGTAGGATTATTACATAATGACTGGCTGCATTTACATTGATCCTAATATTTGAATAATAAGCGTCTAATCAGAGTAAAAATGCCTCATGTAACCACTTCAGTTGAAAGAGACTATCCTTATCCAACCAATGAGGGGTGGTGTAAACCTTTGATGATCCCTTTAATAGGGAAATTTGATCTCCTTATAACTATGTGAACGCTTAATCCGATCGTTTCTCTCTGGTTGAAATCAATATATTCTTTCTGCACATGTTTGCCCCGCGTGAGTGTCACGTAGCCAAAGATTAAATAATAACACAGAAGCTCTCTGGTCTGTACAGTAATTGTATAAACTAGCATTGATTTGCAAAAAGAAATTCAGGGTATAAATACAGAAGACACAGAATTTCTGGCGGCACTGCATCTCAATCATGTCACGGCCACAACTACAGCAGGGGTCAATTCTGGGCACTCTTATTTGATTTCATGACATCTCATCTCAGTTTTATACCACTGACACACTGCTATAACCTTCCAACAAAGCCCACTGACTTTGGCACACTGTGCCAAAAATCCAACTTCAACCTTAATTTCCACATCACATTGCAAAGGTTTCACTGTCACATCATTTTAAAGGTAAATCAGTTGTTTGACAGGCACAAAGCAGCTGATAAAAAAATGAGTCAGACATGCAAAGTTTCAACAACAACTCTCTTGTCTGGTGCATTAATCATTCACCAGAGCTTGTTTTACCTTTTGCTGGTAGATGAGGAAACGCTGGAAGTCATGGAGCAGAACTGCTGAGGCGTCAGGTTTATCTGTGTTACTGTATAATAGAAGAGAGCAAACACATAGTCACGCCACTCTGACTATCTTTACAGGCTGAGTTTTATTCACTGAAGATAAAATGGAGCAAAGATGAGAAAATCACGAGCTCACCCCAGAATAAAAGCACACGATTCCTTTTTGAACTCATCAAGGATCTGAGTTAAAAAAAAAAAAATGAATCAAATGCTGGTAAAACATACAGTATGTACATTATATTTACTTTAATGTGATCAATTCAGACTCACTTCATTCTGTTCAAACATTATATGATTGTACAATTTATGAAACTGCTCAAAATCCAGGCGGTCTTTCTTAGATCCCACTTCCTGTGAAAGCAGAACACAAGCAGTGATGGAGACAAGCAGAGCACCTACAAAAAGCTTTATTTACACATCAGCTCATTAATAAGGAGTTAATCTGTCATCATTGTTAATCTCATTGTGGAATAGTTTCTTTGTCTGTATCTTTGTCTCTAATGTTAAAGTAGGTTTAATCATGGAGTTGTGCTTCAAAGGCCTGAGAGAAAGAGATGTACAAAAAGTAAAGAAATCTTTAATTACACACAACAATAACTTTTCATGAATAGAAGATGAGTACCTGGAATCTGTCTTTGAGAACACGAGAGCTGGGGGCCTTGTAGTTGAGCAAAGGAAGGAGAGCCTTCAGCTCCTTCATGGAGATGCTGGAAGGAACAAAAAAAGACATCATGTGGCATCGTCCTCTCATACTGTTGTTGATCATAAATAAAGTTCCTACAAGTTGTTTCCCATAGAAAACACTGTTTAAGTAAGTAACCAGAACTACATGTTCATGTACACAGTACCTGTTTTTTTTCGTCTGGTTGACAGAATACATCTGCTTCCTCAGCCAGCTGTAGGGAAAAAACACAGAGAGTTCAATGACTGGATGAGTCTTTATTATTAATGACTATGTGAATGTTTGTGTGTGTGTGTGTGTGTGTGTGTGTGTGTCTACCTCTCTATAAGAACCGGAGTCGGCGCTGCCAGTGTCTCTTGCCTCAGCAATTCTAGTCCAATCAGCCATTTTTGTGCCTCTTCTACACAATCAGCTGGAAAATGAGCAACAAAGACAGTATCACTGTACTAAACAGACGTTCAGTGCTGTGGGATGATGAGCAAAACGTAACGGACATCAGATCTGCTGTTTAGGAAATACTTTGTCTTTGAGTTCTCTTTGTTTGCACGAGGAGAGTCGGTCGACATTTCGACACACTTCCTGGTGCAGTAAACAGAACAGTGAACAGAATCTATACTGCAACAAAGCACTTCAGAAATTCAAAAGAAAAGAGCATGCAAGGAGTTCAGAGGCTTCGTGTAATGAAAAGAAAAATGGTGACAAACTGAGGTTTATAAGCATGAAATTAAAATGAAACTAGTAACTAATACATACATTGCTTCTGCTATACTACTCAGATCAAAACCTAACATCAGTTTATTGGTTTCCGTGACAACTATGCACAGACGTTGGGAGTAACAGATTACAATTAATGGCATTACGTAAATTAGGATGCAAAAATAAGGTAACTGTATTCCATTACAGCTACAGAAAAAGAGCTAATCAGATCACTGATACATTTAGTAAAAATGGGGATTACTTTATAAAGAACGATATACTGCCATGATCCATACAGCATACACATGTGCAGAAGCACAGGGCAGACACATTACAGCACTTCACAACACTTTCACTGGGTGGAAATTTCACTAATATATTTTGGTTTTGATGCAGAAAAGGGGAACAGCATCACAGTACAGTGCAAGTTCTGCCTTACAGCTGTTGACATTTTATTCAAAGAAATATTTAAAGATGGGAGTAGACCTGTAAACCTGTCACTATATGTCTATAGGCCACTGCCTGAATGGCTTAATGAAAAGTATGTTTATTTGGTATGCATACTTTCCATTTTTAATTGGTAACAGCTTTTTCCATCTTTATTTGATAGTGCAGCTGCAGGCAGACAGGAAGGGAGAGAGGGGAGAGGGGGACAGAGAGGGGATGATGAGAGGCAGCAAAGCGGGGCAGATGCTCTACTAGGTGAGTTACCAGATTACATTTTTAAAGTTACCCTCTGAACCCTGAGTATACAACTCTCTCCTGGAAACAGAATAATTTTCATTTCATGTAAATCTTTTAAGAGAATACTTCAACATTTTGGTAAAGGTACTTAATTACAGAGTTACAGTTAGGACTTAGTTAGCCAACTTAGCATAAAGACCAGAGACTAGCCTGTTCTATTCAGAGTGTAAAAACCTGTGCATGAACAGACTTTTGTTCACAATTTGTGGTTTCAGGTGAAGTTCTGAACAATTTCTTGATGAACATCGGCACAATAGCTGTGGGCAGCATCCTGCACTCTTGTCATCACAGTGAAGTTGCCAGGTTTGATACAATAGTGGAGACCTAAGTCCTCGCTCACTGACCATATCTGGCAATCCTCACGATAGCAACAGATGCTGAACATGAGATCTGGGTGGATGGATAAATTCCTTTGATTTTATAGTTCCAACATGTTCCTGCCTCCTAAATCACAAACTGTGGTTGCGTAGGGATTAAACAAACAAGTTGTGTAAATGCATAGCTTAACTTTAAACAGAGCCAGGATCATTCTTTTTCCCATGCATTCAGTCTGTGCTAAGCTAGGCTAACCACATCCTGTCTCTTGCTCTGCACTTCCTCCACACAGACGCTGATATAAATCTTTTGATATCACTTTCTATGACAGATAGGTATTAGTCAGCATACTAGACGATTTCATTCAGAAGCTTTTGTTGTTGGCCTTTGAAACATCCTACATATCCAAAGCCTACAAATTTCTGGACTTAAAGTTTAAGCAGAATACTACATAAGTGTGATTTGAACACAAGGCTAGAAACACACATAGATAAAGAACTCACCTCCCAGACTGAGGGTGTTGAGAACAAAATTTGAGCCGTAGAAAATTGTGAAGCAGGTATTTTCATCGTGTTTGTCCTTGCCATCTTTAAAGCGTTCAAAGTCCTTGGAGTTCCTCCCTGGACGAACCTCTCTGATCTCAAACAGGTCCACTGAAACACAGCACACACATTTCTCGCAGTTATTATTTTCAAATGAGGTGATTTACTGTCCATTGTCATTTCTGGGGAAGACATCATTTCGTACTAAGCATCGCAAAAAGTCATTTACACTACAAGAGGTAGTTCTTCTTTTCAGTTTCACACACTTTCAGCTCACTACCATTGTTAGCGCACTTTAGGGCATGGTTATTTTCACACTTTGATGAGCACAAACATGCACACCAGTGAAACAGAGGCTTTACACCTACACCACAAACCTTGCTGCATCTTATGGCTGGAAGGTAATGCACTAAATTAATTTAATAACATGCCTGCACGCGTATTGCTTTCCAAGGACTTAGGACTGTAGAATAGCAGCTGGCCAGTGTATAACATAACCTGAAAGTTGTCTATGCACGATGATCATAATTTCACTGTGGTGCACATTTTCTTGAAGACAAAAAGACAAACAAAACAAAAAAACAACTTAAGATTTAAGCAGCTGATCTTCCAAAATGGCTCCATGGAATTACACGCTACAAACATCGTTTCAGATCTCAAATGAGAATTTGCAATAGACAAACAATATGAATATTATATCGCATTGCCAATAGATCCTCCTAAATGTTAAACCCTCATAAAGAGGAATGTAACATAAGAGGGACTGGCTTGGAAGATAAGAGTATTAATGAAAATTTGGCCAACAATGCAGAGCCTGAGTGAAGCTGAGGTGAAATAAGTGGAAACGTCTAAATCATAACAGTCCCAAACGTACTCCTCTTTAAACCTTAATATCTTCTTGACAGAACAATTTCAAATATATCCATCTACTAAAATTTAAAAACAAAACATTTCAAGTATCTAGTGGCCAGTGGAGGTATTGCATCTTATAGCACTTACAAGTCAACAAGTTCACTGTTCAGCCATGGTGATTTCTGCTATACATATTTAACTATGGCAGATGACAAAAAACTGTGTATACGTACCGCTGAATGCATAATACAACTTTGCTATCTTCACCTTATTAATTCATTTAATTTAATTAATTGTTTTTTTAATTTGCCTCTGAGACTACTGCCATTATTACAGTACAATGACAGGAATGGGATTTTGATTGTGGTTCAGTCATTTTAAGTTACATTAAAGGTGTCCTGTGGAGTTTTCTTGTCTTTCCGTTCCTGTAAAGCCACTGTGATGTCACCCATTCGGTTTATGGAAAACCATTTTTGAAGCCTCAAGTTTGGCATTATGGACATTGCCATCTTGTTTTTTTTGGAGCCAGAAGTGACCATATTTGGAGAGTCTGTAGCTGGTAGGTGATGTACTGTAAGTTGTGCTGCGCTTGGTTTTGATGTTTCTGAAAACATCTGAGGAAAGAAATATTCAATACAATAACAGAATATTTATTTATATTTGATCAGCACTGCCTAGTTTGACAGTTTGATCTGAGTTTTGTTAGCCCGATGTGTTGAGCTGGATGGACTCACTGAGAATGACTTGTCCTTCACAAGATAGCCACAGGATAACCTGGTTTATCATCTATTTTACTCTAAATTGAACCATAATTTAGGAAATTACCATCATGACTGATACATGATTGAGAGATTGAGACCATAAACTCATGAGGAAACTGTTTGCCGAGGTAATAAATCAAGTGAGATCATTCAAGTAGAATCATTTCCCTGTAAAACTCGATACAATCAGACTTCTTTTTGCAGCCACTGGAGCTGCAGGTTTGAGACCCGGAAGCTCTTCCACTAATTATATAGATCCCCAAAACACACTGAGTACCTGGCAGACCTGTTAAGTACTTTCCTTCCTCATAAATGATAAAATATTTTGAATTGTGCATTGTTTACTTTTCATGCTACATTGCTACCGTGGACTCTTCTTCCTGTGTGGGTGCATTGCTATGATTCTTTGTACGTGACCGTCACTAGCTATTGATCAGTGGAAAGAGAGTGAAACCAGAAGGTATGTCAAGTTGCATGGATGCTTATGCACATGGATGTGTAGCTAAAGTACAAACAAAACTGGGGACATGTCTTTATAGCATCACTAGAGGCAGAAAAACTCCACAGAGCACCTTTAAAGGACTATAAAGTGAACAAACTTATAATGTAAGACGTACTGCATAACAAACAAAAAGCTATACATAATAATTCAATCATCTAATTGTGTAAAAACTTACCACTCACTTTTAATGGTGAAGAGGTTTTGTCACTGTGTTTTGAAAAAATACTACATACTCACAGACACCATCAGTCTTGTCTGCGGTGCGTGTCCATGCCACCTGCCGGGTCTCCATGATGACCTGCACAGTGAGTCGCTCAGCCTTCTGCCGAAACACCGTCATGACCACACCCATCTCCATGTCCCGTTTGATTACAATCTTCCTGTACTCCGTCATCTCGCCCTGCTGCCCCCAAGAAGCCATCTCTGCAACTGAGACAGCGAGACAGTTAGTTTCATTCACTGGAAACTAACAACTGCTGACAGCGTACAAGGTTTGAAAAGTCAAATCACCTTCATGTGGCTCAATCTGCAGGTGTATTTTATTCCTCTCATCTTTCAAAAGATTTCAGATATTTAGAGCTTTTTACACATTAAGGTCAGCTAAAATAAACGATTATTTTCCTTTCTTGTGTTACTACCAAGGTGAATGTACAACAAACTACACTCTCAACAAACTGGGTCTGCAGGGTTTCAGGCTCAAGCATAACAGGAACATGTTTAGCAACCACTAACTCACCCATCATGTAATAATGTGACAGGTTGTAAAAAAAAGAAATGCTGAAGGCATTTTTTTTTTTTTTTTAAAGAAAGGGCCTTTTTCGAGCTTTTATTGTATAGAGACAGCTGAAGAGTGACAGGAATGTGGGGAGAGAGAGAGATGGGGAATGACATGCAGCAAAGGGCCGCAGGTCGGATTCGAACCCTGGGCCGCTGCAGCTAGGCTTCGTACCCCCAAAATGCTGAAAGCTTTTGGCACCTTGAAATAACAGCCAGTAGCCTATGAGTAAATGATCTTCCTGTGCCACATCTATGGGTCCTGCAATGGTTTTGAAAAACTGTAGGTTTTTTTCACAAGCACAACTGCAAACAAGCTTCCCCTTACAGTACTTTAATTAAATTGAACCTTAGGCCTGAAAAATGAGTCAGAAAATCCAGAGAGCAGCATGGAATGATCTCAGTGTAACGATGTCTTTGTTTTGGCTATATATACCCATACACAATGCTGAAAGGGAAGCTTAATATTTCATCATTGTTTCATAATCGTTGTTAAATTACTCTAGACTGAAGATGTATAACTTAAACTCAGTCTCTTTGTCTTGTTTCTTACCTTACATATGTATGTGTTGGCATATTTATTTTGTATAGATTTATATTGCAAATTTCTATTCATTGTTGTCTATTTCTGTTCTAACTTTTTGCTCTGTGAAGCAGGCTGTGAAGCAGGGCTGTATGTTTGTATGATAGGTGCAACATAAATGAGATGAATTCATAGGCTTTTGTATTGGTGAGTGTCTGGGTGTCAGATCATACATGCACATTCCTTTTTATTGTGTTCTCATATTCCTTTAATCTGACTTTGCGCTTGTACCCTTTACCCTTGTAAAAACCCTTGTTTTTCAGATTAATTCTTTTCCTTTCAGATTAATCAGTGCATGTTTTTGTGTTGTAATTTCCCAGATCCTATGGTGGAGAACCCACAGATATTCTGGTTACTTTGTAACTTGCTTCTGGTTACTACTGTATCATATATGACAATGAAAAACAGTAAATCCTCATATTTAAGAAGCTGACACCAGTAAATGTATGTAATATAACAATTATTGGTTTCTCAAGATATTCACTAGATGTTCAAAAAGACATCTACATTTTCTGTTCATCAACTAATCAACTAAATGATTCATCCAAACCATGAAACCTGAAACCTAACCTAACAGCTGATTCATTAACACAACATCCTACTACAGCCACTCCGCTTCATCACCTCAAATCAGACCCCTGCTCCAAAAATGTCCACAAACTGAGCCGTGTGATGACCCATGATTACTCACTGTGTGTGGATTGTTCTTTAAACAGCAACCGCCCACAAAAGTTCTGATGAGTGGGTGAAAGTACATCACCCCATCAATGTCTCTATTTTTGCTTTGCAATTTCATTCATGTGGTTGATTCACTTAAAGGCAGATAAATATTTTAGAAGAATAAATTCAGACAGTGAAGGTATTCAAGAAAAAAAAGAATAATTACAGATGAATGTAGAAACTTAAGAAATAGTCAGAACTATATAAAATGTAAAATACACACACAAGCACTAACATCACTTAAACCTTTGCAAACCCTCAAGTTAAAGGACCAAACACAGCATAGTTTGAGACACTCAAGCTTTACAGAAGCTCACAGACTGGGAGCCACACATGTAGACAGTGGAACATGTATGTTTACTAACATTAAGTAAAAAAAAAAAAAAAAAAAAAAGAACTTCAAGCATGTTCAATGACCCATGTCTTTTATGTCTATTTTCAAAAACTTTTTATTCTTGAAATTCACAAACTTTTAAGGATTTCAAGGACCAGGGGAACCATGGTACTGTATGGTATGATTAAACTCATACTGTACTGTACACATACAGTTCCACAACTGCTGTTATACAAGAATGCAACACTGTCTCTTCCAAGTTACAAAAGTACAGCTATGTATACCATACAATAATATGATACAGTCAGATATAACAATACACACTAGAATATTATTTAATATGATTACTGATTGATAGAACCAGAAAGTATTCATTAGTGATTCTATCTCACTCTTATGTTTTCAGTCATTTGGACAAAACAAGACATTTATCTCCTTGAGCTTTAGAGAACTGTGAGGCTCCTTTTTCACTATTTTCTGACATTTTTTGATGATCAATTGATTGATTCGAGAAACATATCAGAGGGTTAATGAATAATGCAAGTAATCATTAGTTGGAGCCCGAATCCTGTGACTTACGACCAGTGTGAGTGTTGACATGACAGTGGTCCATTGTTCATGTGCTGGATCCTTTTTAGGTTTTTTTGGTCCAGCTATGATCATCCCTTTATTTTCCTGCCTTACTTGTGCTGATAGCTTTCAAATCCATGTAATATTAACACAGAAGATAAAAGAACGGTCAAAACTGAAAGAGCAGAGGGTGAAATATCCTGACTTTTAGTCTGTAGTATGAAAATCCTTCATCGTATGTCCCATGTCTTCAAAACCCCTTTCTAAAAGCTTGGAGACACAACACAACACAACAGGGGGCATTCGTGCCAATTTCTCAGTATTTGACGTCCTGGGAATGAGACTCAGCATTCAACTATCTTTCTTTAGTATGAGTGACTCCACTTTTAGACTTTTGTTCACATTACATGAGTAATTGAAAAAACTGATCAGCTAGTTTTGAACTGGGATCATCAGTGTGGATCAAGAAAGCGGTGATAAATGTGTGCCAAACAGACAATCTGATATTATTGTGATATCTATAAAAAATCTGAAAAATGCAATACTTCAAATCCATCTTCAATTTAATGGAAGTGATTGAAGAGGCCCTGGATTATTTACTGAATATTATCATATGTGTATTATTAACATGATATCGTTATTCTTTTTTATAAATATCACAGCTAATGTCAATACCGTTGTATTGCAACACCTATAGTGCCATCTTTAGAAGGCTTCACTGTGTTAGTCACATATTTAATCAACTTTAGGTAAATATAAATATCTGTGACATCACCAGTGTTTTCAAACTTTGGAAAGTTCCCTTCAAGACGACAGAACATACAAAATAATTCACTTATTTAATGCCCTTAACTCCCCTAAACAGAGTTACCCTTTAGAAATACAAATTTAAGATGCTTGTACAAACTCTGAGCCCCATGCTCCCTTGTCTACTGTTTATGTGTGTCCTCTGTGGACATTTAAAATGGTCACCCACTTTTTCCTCACATACGACAGCAGTATTAATATGAGATGCAAATATTGGAGCTCAGATACATATCTTATTGTGACCATGCTGTCTTTCTGCTCTCAGTTCATTTTATTATTATCAGTGTCTTGCCTTTGTTTTTAATACAATCACTTCTCTACGTCAGTTATTTATTTTATAAAGCCATGTGGACTGGACCAGTGTATAGCTTCGTGACTTTGAAGGGAAAAGTAAGTTTGTTTTTTTGTTTTTGTTTTTTCTCGAGTAAAACTGGTTGTTCAAATGAACATTATATTTAATGTGCCAAGTTCAAAGCTCAACTGTGTGTCACCAAGTTGGCAACACTTTAGCTTCTCCTGACGCGGTGCATTCTTATGGCTCAAATGGACTGGGAGAAAAGTCAATTAGAAATAGTGTGTGCACAGACTCATGCAGTCAAAAGTAGGTTGAGAGGTGGTACGCTACAACACCTAATATTTAACTTGCAAATGACCAGAGAGATATCAAAACAAACTAGTGCCACAGGAAGAGTTCTGTTAAATTAAAATTTAACTAAACTGTGTTTTGGAATTTGGAGAGTAGAGAGAAGAGAAGTCCTGTGTACTCATAGATAAAACACAAACCCCACAAGCTCATGCAACAATACAAGTCATTTGGCATATTCTTTATATCTGGATATGATTCAGAAGAAATATATATACCAGAAGGAATTTCAGAAAAAGTGCTCTGATGTAAACAAAAATGTTTAGATAGCTGCATTGACAGATGAATTCCTTGTTTAATATTAATAAATGTGAAAGCACGTATATTTATTGTATAAATATCCATTTACACTAATGCATGTAGAAAAAAAGCTGAAACATAAAAACTAGTGAGAGTTCTTCAGTGCAATGAAGTAAAATTAATGATTAACTGGTATTATGACACCCTTATTCCCCTGTTTTTCCATGTTGAAACCTTTCCCTCTGCAAAGGGACTTTCCCCATAGGGACCACGACCAGCCTTAATTAGACTAACAAATATTTTCACATTGAAGCAGCCGCGAGACATAACACAAATACTGTGTTAATACAGCCATATGTGTTCCTGTCGCACACGCACAAACACACTTGCTTCAGAAAAACCATATGAAACAAGTATATGATGGTCCACAATTTTAACATGTTTGCTTTGTGGGTGTGACATTCCTTAGATACAGACTGTATACACTCAACCATATACACTAGAGGACTGCTTCTCTATACACAAAACAACATGCTTCTCTCTTAACTAAGCTAAATAAGATAAAATTTCATGGGAAGTTCATTTGCATGCACTGGGTGTTAAATGGCACAATCGGCTGTTCGAAACTGCATAAATTGCATCAGATAAAATAACACATATGACACAGGCAGAAAATTCTCACTGGTTAAAGTAAACCGTGTGTGAAAAGACCAGAAGAGTATATTCAGTAGATACAGTGACAACAGAGTGACTTTTTCATATTCTTGTAAGCTAAACTTTTTCTCACCACAGTTCACTGACTGCAACTCCGCACAATGGCTACTGGTTTTAGATACAAAGTAGAAAGTAAGCACATGTTTAAAATTACCAGTATTTACAAATCAAAACATTCATTTCAAGTTCATTAGAACATCAAAACATGATTTTAATGTAACTTAAATTTGCATGAATGTGTTTCAAAATGATTAATGTAGCCTTTTAGCCTCTTTTAGCTAACTGTTTTTATTTTTACTACTCTCTACACACTTTTACTTTTACTAAACTAGCCAACTTCCTAAAGAAATTCAAACACTGAGCAGCTAAAGAGCCAGATATTGTTCTCAGAAGTTGGCAAAGACCAAAACTGACATAAAAGGGGTGAATATCAGACTTTATTCCAGCAGGTGATGTCCAAATGAATACCACTATTGCTTTGTGTCACGAAAAAGCTAAAGCAGAGGTCACATTTATCCAGTCACGCCAAACACCTCACTACAGACTCACGCTAGACCAGCTAATTTTAATGACACAATAAAAACAAAAGACAGTGGAAAGTGGAAATTATCTATATATTTTAATATATTCAATTTAAAGGAACACAATAATTAATAATTAAGCTATGGCTAGGCTAGGCTCACTGTGACAGTCCACTTTAAGAGCCAGCTTCGTTAGCGCTCCACAAATGTGTTAGCTCTTGAACAAATTAGCCTTGGCTCCATCAAGTGCTGTTTGAACCATAGAGATGAGCGTCTCTACCTCTAAGCTGAGTTTGTAGACATGCAGCTACATTACTGTAACCCCTCCTTTAACTGTATCATTGTTAAATGACATAAAAACATTTAGAAAAGTTCATTTCAAGAGTTGTGTTTCAGAGTTACTTGTTTTGTTAGTAGTCGCACTATCTTTATCAGAAAACCTTTAGCTGCCGAAGCTTTTTTAAACAGTTCTTGACAGCACAGTGCTCATATGGGTCAAACAAATACCCCTACAAAAATACAAATATCTCAGAGTAACACAGTATTATTCAACAGTAGAGCCAACTACAACCTCTAAAGTTGAATTAACACCTCTCTAAAAGAGTTCAGACAAAAGCTGAACATGCTAACCTTGATAAAAGTAGGATTTATTTCAGGATTGTTGTATTTTTACCGAATAAACTGACTACTAAGTGTACAACTGTAAAGTTTATTTACAAAAATAAGCAACATGGGTCTGCATAGACCCAACAGGTGGTCACTCTGGGTTCAAGCACGTTCAATTTAAGCCATAAATAGGAAAAAAAAAAAAAACCTTCTCTATAACTTTGTGGTGACAAGGATGCACAAAAGCTACATCCCTGTGTCACCACACCGCACTTGCTTATGCTATCTACTTGGATAAACCCATTTTTCTTATTTAACTAAGCTTTCAGGTGGTTCCTTCAGAAACAAACAGCCCTGTTCTTCACTCAGATATCGAAAGCTAAGCAGCCTCCTCCTGTCTGTGCCATTAGAGCCGGTGTAGCCGGTATTTCAGACTCCATGCTGAGAGCTGCAGCCTGGTCAGACGCATCATTTTTTGTCATCTGCAGCCCAGCAGATACGCCGCCAGCAAAAAGCGGATTTCCCCTCTTGTTGCTTTAGTGTGTCACACCACAGGCGGTTTAACACCGACTTTAATATATATACATATATAAGTTTATTATAAAGTCAAACTTACCTTTTACACGTGAAATCGACTGCGTTGAACTCGACGAAGTTGCCGCTTGTTTTCTATCAAATCATGATTTGAACGTTATGAAATGAAGCTGGAGAGGATGTAGAGTGTTGACAAAAAGGCCAGCCGCAAAACGGTCAGTTCCTCTATCTGTGTGTACAAGGAAGTAAAAGTTAACTTGCATTATAGGCATAGCCTACAAGTTATAAAAAAAAAAAAAAAAAAAAAAAAAAAAAGGCCGGAAGCAAGGACGGTATCTATGCAAACTACACTATGCATGTACCATCAGCAGATGAGCTGGCACTTTGTCAGGATGGAGACTAAAAGTGAATGTTTTGGACCGAGCTTTATCGATTCTTTTACAGCCTCCCTCCCTCCCTCCCTCTCTCTCTCTATCTCCGTCTCTCAGTATGAACACGGTCCATCAACATGTGTGTGACAGGTGCTTCTCAAAGCGAGGGACGAACACTAACTGTCCATTTGATCCTTAAACACTGGAGACTGTCACAGTTACACATTTAAAAAGTGAGATGGAAACAAAATGCGGAAGAGTGTGTATTTACTCTGGTCTGTAATCAGTGGTGGAAGAAGTATTCAGATCCTAGGCTTAAGAGTAGTACTGCCACAGTTTAAACACAGCCTACTTTATTATCTTGCTTTCAAACTAAAGTAAAAGTGCAAAAGGTATCAGAAAAAGTACAAATAATGTATTTAGTAGGTTATTTATAATGCTGCAGAATGACTTATATTAATATATATTATATTAGTGTAATTTTAGTAGCTGTTCATTAAACCTATTTTACACACTGTTTTGGTTATTTAACAATGCATAATAACTATATTTTACGTCTTGTCTGTCCAATCTTACTCTACTAAGTGAGGGGGATAAAAAGTTCAATATTTCCCTCTGAAATATAGTGAATACTTAAGTAAAGTACAGGTATAAGTACCTCAAAGTCGTACAGTATTTGAGTAAATGTACTTAAATACACCACACCAATGTCTGTTTTGTATTTGTCAGACAGTTGTGTTTAGTGGACACTGGTGAGGAGAGCAGTTGCAGAGAAGGCGTCCCTTCTTTTGTCTTGTAAAGTAGTGGTTAACTTTATGTCTTCAGGACTCATGAAAATTATTCAAATAAGACAACAAAGTAGAACGTTATACATTTTATAGGATCAAAAGACAAAGTGATTGGGAGCCACTGAATCCGATATTATAACTGTCCTGACGTGTGAAAAGGTTGTGAACGGTTTTGGAGAGTTTAAATAAATCCTCAAAAAAGGAAGAACCACTGAATGAAAGTAAAGCAAATTACTTAGCAAAAGAGTTCAAGTGAGGACTGAGCACACGTGACCTTTAAAAATAATGGAAAATACAGCTCGGTCATGACAACCATGGAAATATGTGCATGAACGTCAACGTGTGTGCAAATCAGCATTAGGAAAATAAACACAGAGCAATAAGAAACAAGGAAATGTTGAGAATTGCGTAGCATAGCATAGCACACACACACACACACACACACATATATATATAGACACACACACACACTATGCAATGCAATGCATGACATCCATTAATCTTCCAGTGTTTCAACAGCTTTGAAGTGCCTTAACCCCTTTCATTGATCCATACAATGCATGCACAGTGGTCACATTTCTTGGAATAGCATAATGACATCATTTCCATATACAAATATGAAGACAAGTATAAACATTCTTTATGGAGCCATGTCCTTCATGCCACTGTGTGAATTGCTGTAAGATTATGGAGCAGATTTGCATGTGTAACTTGCCTCAGTCATTTGCATGATATCAGAACAGACGAGGGGGGATACAGAGTTGCCTTTCAGCCTCTGAGCAGGTGTTTGTATTAGTACAATTAGAGATGTCAAAGTGGAGCTCTTTATTGTCGTTTATGTTTCTGTCAACATTTTACAGCCAAATCAAATGAACACACACTAACAGAGCTAATTACCACACTTCAATCAACTGAGAAACACAAGTGAAAGTAGGTGCACCCTCCAGGTGCCTTCTTATTTAATTCGAGCAACACTGCAATAATACACACATACACACACAAAGAAAGTCCTCCACTTACTTCAAACACAATATTCTATGAGGCATTTTTCTAACTGCATTATGATGCCCATATTACTGCCAACAAATCAAATTAATCAATTTGACTTGATGGTCCAATGACAACCTCTTATTAAATGTCTGGGCCATGATGTGAGTGGACAAGCCATAGAGCCTGATATTTAAAAATTAAAAAATTAAAAATTCAGAGGTGCCCCCAGGCGGGTACGAGAATAGGTTTTTGTCAGGAGGGATGAATTATTTACAGTAGGATATCTCGAATGTTAACAAGCAACTGATGTATCCTCTTGAGGAATTCCCTGAATAACTAAACTTGGTTAAACCCCTTACAGTATGAAGGATCTTGTCATTAGTCACATGTTCACACATCAATATAACGGCTCAGAAGGTGAACCGACTAGAGGTTTTCAAAGAGGGAGGCAGGCCTCCCCAGAGGGGCTCCAGACAGTTTCAGGGGAGGATCAGTGAAAATATTCCATTAGTTATCAAAAGCAGATCATATAGAACAGCCTGAATGTGTGTGTTTTGGTTAAAGAGATAGTTTCCATTTTCCCAGAGTCAAAAATAAATAAATGCCCTTGGACAGATCACTTTTATTTATTTGTTGTAGTCTGAGTTATGTGGAACAGCAATATGAGGATATCGTGGCTCAGTTGTTGACTGTTTATGGGATCTAATAACATGATCATGATCACATAGACATCCGGGAATAAAGCGAAACTAAGCAAGTAAACTAAGCGGGCGTGAGGGGACTCCTTTTCCCAAGCTTTGTCTGAGAGGAACCTCTTTGAAAACCTCTTGTCTAGAGGAAATGATTAACAGGTTCATGACAGATCATGTCTCCTTAACCTGAATGGTACAGTAGCAGTAAAACATAGCACATAGGAACTGACCCTTAGTCCCACCCCTTTTCACCCCATGCTCCAATCACAGTCAAGCGAGCTTCAGGCAGAATCTCGATCAACTTCGTTCTTTCCTGTACATAGACATGCTATGTGCTAGCTTGTCAACAACCAAGACAACTGAATTTTGAAAATGGTTAAAAGAAAAAAGCGACATAGTCATAGTCAGACTGGTCTTGCTGCCTCTTCTTTGATAGACTGCTTTGTGATATTTCTCGAATATTCATTCAAAAACAGTTTTCTTCTGTCAAACAAACAGTGTAGCTTGGTAGAGTTAAGTGTGAACACACCCATGACACATCTCTTCTCTTCTTGTCTCTTTCACACTGAAGATGAAAGCTGAATTTGAGTTGTGTGTGAATGAGTCAGATCAACTTTACAGACAACTTATGCACTAAGCTGCTTTTAGATATAGTTAAACTTTGTTAGCCTGTATCATGTCTTTCCCAAGCCAATACTATGTTTAATATCTGATCGGTGTAGACATGAGGATGACTTTAGTGTCATGTGACATTAAAAGAAGCAGCAGTTGGTGTGTTAAGGAGTCCAAGAAGAATGAGAGAAAGAGAAATCTGATATCACTGCGTATATTGGAGACATGTCTTGTTATTCAGCTATATCAGGTGATAAACTCCCGACTTGTATCAGTAGTAGTTGGGCCAGAAGCCTCAGTAAGGTAAGAGTGTTTTAGTTCCCTGTTTCCCCTCACTGCTCCTGGTCTTCCTCTGGTTCCCTGAGGCCCTGACTGTGCAGAGTCTTCCCTGCCATCTCCATCATTGCTTGGACCTCTGGATCCATATCCAGGATACTCTTCTTACCCTGTCCCTCCTCGCCCTGAAACAGAAAAGATACAGAAATACCAAGGGTTTAATTCTTCTTATCCTAAAAGGAAACAGCTGTAAGATGTAAAAGAACTGAAATGTAAATGAGGTTCTCTATTTGTGGTCCAGTTGATACAGTTATTCAGTTCCCAAGGATGACTTGAATGCAGCATTATGTAACATTTGAAAAAGACAAACTTGTATGGTCTAAACGTACGCCACAAAGAAGGGCATGAAAATGCTCCTCCAGCTCCTGTGAGTTTCTGAGTACCCAGCAGATGGCCCTGCTGTGTGTCTCCCACTGCAGCAGCAGTAGCCCCTTGCATATTACTGTAACATCTGTCAACACTGCTGTGAGCCTGCAGTGTAGGACAGCTGAAGACTGTTTCCTGTGTGCCTCTATTGTCTGCTTCAAATGAAGGCAGAACAAGTGCTCTCACCTCTTCTGGTTCTGGGGGTTTTCCGACCGCCCACACTTCCATTGAGTCGATAGTGAAGTCCTCCTCTCCAGAGAGCTGAGGGCTGCCGTAGGTGGTGCACTTGGGTCTTGCACGGCTATGACCACCACCAAAATTACTGTCCAGCCACAGACCAAAGTAGTAGTGCTGACCGCCCATACCCTGATGAAGACCAGAAAAGATAAACACCAAGAGACACAGAGTGCATGAATACAAGCACTTGCTTTATTTTTTATTAGAATTTTCTAAATGCTACCAAAATCTTCTAAAGCCGCCCACTTAGGGCCAAAAAAATAATATGAAAACATAAAGTTTACAAATTATTGTGTTATTAAAGTTAAAATATTCAACCACTTTAATATCAGATGTATTTATTGGATACACTGTTAATAAAGAATATTGATTAGTGCAGCATTTTTAGGTGATTATTGCAGCACTACGTTGAAATTTTGTTGTATTTTCATAGATGAGCTAGCACATAGCATCTCAGTACAGGAAAAGAGAAAGTGGATCAAGGTTCTGACCCAGGCTTGTGGCTTCAACTGTGGTTGGTGCAGAGGGGGGCAAAGCCACTTTCACTTAGTTTGTCATATGTTATACAAAACTGTAAATAAACATATTCATATCATATTCGTGTAGTCATAACATGACAGGTTAGAGGCACTGGTTGACTGTTACATAGTGTTCAGAGATGGTTTTCTCCTCTAAATCATATATCACATCAATATACCACATAACTTCAATGCCAGTAGACATTTTCACATTTTAAACTCCATGTGATAATTACAGGCCACGAGCGACAGGGTTAATATTCTGAACTCGTGTGGTCTCACCAGTCCGTTGGGCATGGTCTGCTGATTCTGGTTGAGGTACATAAAGTGCTGGTTGTATCCTGTTGCTGTATAAACTCTCAGGCTGGGGGACACAGTGAACAGGAAGCATCTGGAGTCACCTGCACACAGACAAATATACAAATTATAAAGATCTGAGTCAAAAATCAAGTGACAGCCCACACTATTCAAACAAGTAGCATTACTTCCTCAACGTGTCCTTTTATCTGTGCTTTAATATTAGACTAGATCTGAGGTCTGGTTCATACCAACATGAAAAGTACTGTTTCTACCACAGCTTATGGATTTAAAAGCCAAACCTGTTATTTACCAGAGACAACACACTTCAGTCCTGTGTGGCTAAGTTCTATGGAGCTGTGTCACTATGCGGTCTAAGTTATTGATCTTTATATCTTTTTATTAGTTCACTTTAGTTGCTAGTTAGCTGTGGTATAACCGTAGTTTTTGTAAATGGAAGCTTATTTCTTATAAGTTACACCAATATTGACAATAATCAAAACTAAAATAAATTTTATTGAGTTATATTTCATACAAACTTTGTACTATTGGCTCACTTGCTAACATGAGTGAATCATGCGGGCTAATGTAACTACAGCATTCCTCAAATAGAAGTTATGTCTAAAGTCTATAAATCATACAATATAAAAGTGCTGTGGGATTAGACAGAGCTAGTCTCTTCTCTCACCCTGGAACTGTGGTTTGATTTCCCAGGCGTGTGAGGCGAAGCCCCCAAAAACATGTCCCTTTGTGTCTCTGATAAGCAGCAGGGTGGGCCCACGCTTGGTCAGGCCTGCCACCATCCTGGTGAAACTCTCCCCGTGCAGTCGTGTGGAAAACACAAGTCTCCAGGGGGCACTGTAGCTGTCTGGCAACTGGGGAGATTAACAGAGTTGCACAATCACAGTGTTATGTAATTATGAATAGCAATACTGTTAAAGTTTTGAAAGTCCTGCATGAGTTTTCAGCTATTCTGACTGATGACTCAGTTTAAAGTAGAGTTAAGGTAACCGCACGCCACAAAATTACATAAAAATGAGAAAGGTGAAAGTTCTCCTGTTACAAGTGACAGTTTCTATAACAGGATGGTATTTACAGTTGTTAGCCACATATCCAAGTAAATATAAGCAAACAAAACCAAGTATGACAAAAATCTCAAGTGAAACCTGAGATGTAGCATCACTGATGCATACACTGCCCTGCCCAACATAAAGACCCCTTACAGGATGACAACTTCACACCATGTACCAATGACTCTAAACTTCCTGACTTTGCCTACTGAAGGTAACAGTGATAGGCTTATTGTAGCTGGTGTTAGTAAAAATGATTCCAACAGAGATGTGAAATAAATGTACAAAAAACAAGAAATCTATGCTTTGTCTGTGACATTATTGTGGAATACAGTGTAGTGTAGTGTAGTGTGGCAAGTGGTTCCTTTAAAAGTGTGAAAACTAATTCTGGAAATGTTTAAACTAGCTGTAAAAATGTACCAAAGCTAAAGGAAATGAGAAAACCATGATGGCTGATTTGTTTGACAGGAAGTTGCAAAGTAATAGTTCAGTGAATTTTGAAAAGAAGTCACATGTACAGTAAGTCTCATTTAGCATCTGATAACAGTGGTAGCACTGATGACTTTCTTAAGTAATGGAAACATTTATATTATGGCTTGATTCATTCTGTGCAAAGCAAACGGTTTATGATGTCGCTGAGGGCATCATAGTGACGTCTAATGAATTGTATTAACCTTTAATAAAACTAGATAACAATAACGCAGGTGGAACTGATCACAGTGCTGCTGAACATATAAAATATAACGGAAAAATCTGTTCCTCTTCTTGCCACTTGATTTACTGCGTGTCTAGTTCATAACATTCCACTAGAGCTCTCAGTGCTGGTAGTTCCTGTTATGAAAATAAAATAGGTCAAATCAACAGTCGTGGTATCTATATGACGCAGCTTGTTTCCGATCCCAAGTTATTTGAGAGAATTCAGATTCATAAATGATATTTAATTTGGCTGAACAGACATCAAGCAGCACAGAGATGGAAATGTGGTTGAAGGTTCGGCACCTTCAGTAGCATGTATTGATTCTGAGTGGTGCCACTGCTGCTCTACTGGCTAAAGACACTTATTAAAAAGTATGTCACTCATGTTCCACTGTCATATACCACTCCCTACAGACATACTGTACCCATTCATGCTGCCATATACTGCTGATTATTATGATATATTGCTGCTGTATGCAGTTTATAAGCTTGTCCCTCATGTTACACTGGCACATACCACTGTCCACCATCATACCAGTGCTCGGCCACTCTCTTATTGGCATGTCACTGGTGTTCTCCTGTATGTAAAGCGTGCAGTGCAAGCTGTCTAACATTAAACTTGTGTAACAAGCAGTTCAACGACAAACCAATTGTGGATTAAGCACAAAACGAAAACGGCTGAGACAGGCAACCTCTCATCACCTCATTTGCCAACGTCAGCACTGCTAGCAAGGCTTGTGCTCTGAGTAACAGATCTTGGTTTGCGTATTTGTCTTTGTCATCCTGTGAGTACAAACCCTCTCTCAGACATACAACTCTCTTTTTGCACTGTTCCTGAAGAAAGTGGAGAAAAAACATACATGTGCCAATAATACATGTGCCATACCAATAACATCACAGTCAGTGTGCAGTGACATGTGATCTTTTATGGTGATCTCTTCTTTCAATGTGAACTAGCAGAGATGGAGCTCAGAGATGCTAGCGAACATTGCTTAAACAATGTGAGTAGATCTATAATAAATTTATAAATAAAGCCAGTGGGTGCGCTTGTGGGTTCCTTAACAAGACCATCCTACCCTAGCATAAAGCTCACAGCAATGCATCGAGTCTTTACAGTTAGTGATGAATCTGAGGGAAGCATGGTAAGCTGTGTCAATCATATGCAATGCCTGAGCAGGGGCACACATGTACAAAAGGTCCCCATAATCCAATACAGGTAAAACTGTTGCAGCAACAAGTCTCTTTCTTAAATTAAACAAGAAACACAACTTGTTTCTGAAACAGAAACTTAACTTAAGCCTCAGGTTTTTCACCAAGCACTGTACATGTGGTTTAAAAGTCCGATAGTCATTTAGAATGCCATGGTATTTATAGGAGCTGACTCTTTTAATGACTTTTTCCTCAAGAGTGACCACTGAAAGAATATCCGTGGTCTACTCTTGGCATTAGAAAACAACATGCACTTGATTTTATCAGCATTAAGAACAAGTTTCAGTTGAGACAAGGTTTCCTGTACAACATTAAAAGCACGCTGCAAGTGGTCAACAGCTTTTGCACAGGTTGACACACTGCAATAAATAACTGTATCATCAGTTCAATAAATTAAAATCAGCATCTTTCATGTCTTGATCCAAATTATTTATAAAAATAGTAAAAAGAGGTGGGCCAAGCACAGAGCCCTGTGGAACAGACTGAACTTGACACACTGGGACCTGTCCTTAAAGCAGTTTGAGAACCAACCAACTGCTTGCTCTGATAGCCTGATATCAAAAAGCCTCAGTTTGAGGATCAACTGTATCAAAAGCCTTGGCTAAATCAATAAAAAAAAAAGATGCACAAGTTCTCCCTTTTCTCCTTGAAATACCTCCCAAACCTGATGAGAGCAGCCTGGCCTCTCTGATTTGATAAGAATCAAACAGTTTGAGGAGAACTTTAATATTTACTCAGTAGCAATGAGCATGTGGAACCATGTTGCTTATATAAGGCAGTGGTATATTTGATGCTTTTGATATCAGTCATGGGGTCAGGCAGAGTGTGTTATTATTAGGTGACTGCGCATCGTGGAGCGGAAGTCTTTTGGTGTTGCTGGTACTTTTTTAATCCTTCTCACTTTCTTTCTGACTGTCATTTTCCTTTTTTATCATCTTCTTTTCATTATCACTCTTTCTTTCAGAAAATTTGGACAGCAGTCCGTTCCATCTTTATGTCGAAACATGGGACACAGTTATGACGGTGGCACTAAAGCAAATGTCTAAATTTCCAAAATTTTACTTGCCCTGTCCAATCAAAGAAAGAGCAAACAAAGTTCAGCCCGAATCTACCAACATGATGTCATATGAATTTGTATTCTGACCTGTGGTGCCAGAAACATGAGGGTGGGAAGATCCAACAGACTCTTCAGCTCTTTCCAAGGCGTCTCCCTGCAGGGGGGCAGCAGGGTGGGTGCCGGCCGGCCACTCAGGGACACATTTAGGCCCTCAGCTACCAGCATCTCTAGGTACAAGGATACCTGAGAAACCCTGAAGATCCAGTCCTCCAGAGAGGAAACATCACAACCTCCCTGATCTGAGGAGATGGGCATCAACAGTGACATTTCCTTACTATTAAGTACTATCAATATGTTCAAAAACCTTCAAATCACCTGTTTACCTGAGGGTTTAAGTTCAGAACACAACTGCTCTGCCAGGAGTTTGACACCCAGGGAACCATCCCCCATTCTCTCTGGTTTCCAGCCCTGCAGACGCCCTCTGTGGACCAGAATCTGAACTACAGCAGAAACCAGGTCCTGTAGGAACTATGTAGAAAAGCAAAAAGGCCATAAAAGGTTAAAGGAAACAGAATCAAAAGGATGGTTGTGACAAAAGACAAACCAGTGGAAGAGAAATACCATAGAAATTGACACATTATTTCCTGTTCAATTTACCCTCTACTCACCTCTGCTACCTGCTCACATGTGACAACTGTTGCTGCTGGCCCTGCTCCACGCTGGGACATGGCCATGACGAGAGGAGCCCGTTCTTCTGCAGTACCTCGCAGGGTGTCTGCTAGGAAGATGACCAATTGTTCTCGACCTACTCCAGACGCAGCAGTGGTGCTGGGCTTCCCAGAGGCTGCAGGTGCTGCCTGTCCAGGGTCTATACAACACATGCACTGGTAGACCCTCTTCACCATGGAGTCTGGTGCCAGGCTTCCCATTGAGCACTTGGAGAGAGGAAAGGAAGAGGTGAACACACTCACAGAAAAGACCTTTCCCTGACAGATGATAGATACATCTCTGAATAAACATGCACTGCAAAGACAACAAAAAAGTCATTGAATAAACACTAGATCTGACCAAAACAGGTCACACAGCTCTTATACGTGTGAGTGGAATGGAAACTGTTATTATTCTAAGGTCTATTCACCGCTTTATCAGTCACACCTGCAGCATCTCGAGCGTTAGAGTCTTCCCTGCTCCTCCTGAGGGGCCCCCAGCACCGCCCTGGAGCCTGTCGAAGACCCCCTCGACCACAGGCCGCTCCTCGGGGCGGAAGCGGGCCAGCCGCTTCTGCACCACCACGCTCTCTGTGTTACCCATGGTGCTCTGGTTTCAGACACATACTGTAATATGTCAGAACACAAATACCAGTCATTATGTATACACACAGCGGGGTACAATTAAAAGAAACACCCACTCTAAAACAGCTATGCTGATTTCAGGCAGTATGTTCATGTATCATACAGCTACTTATAATGGAATTTACATTGCGAGGACTTAAAATTATATTATCATTATTACTGTAATTATTATTTAACAATGTGAAAACTTAACTGAATGTGTTAAATGTTATTCTGCTCCCTGTGTTTTGTTAAAGGTCTTTAGAGTCACTTTGTACGTGATGTACATATACATATATAGGCTAATGTATGTGTTTGTTAATAATCAATAAAACATCTAAAAGTAATATTTAATGAGAAACCTAGACTACAAATGTCACAGACCTTTTTATCTTGGACCTTGGAAGATTAGCTCATGCTAGCTAGTGAGGCACTGCATTACTTCATTTCTCTTAAGCTATAACAGCTACAGCCTGTCATATGAAATAGTTTGGGTGAATATATATCATGCATGCTGTTCTCAAAGCTTCAACGTCCAAACTAAAAGTGTCTGTGTGCCGCTAACCTTTTAAAGAAGAGCAGCTACGCTTCACATCCTGCATCAAGTGACAACAGACCGTACACTTCCTGGTGTAAATAGTAATGACGCTTGTAGTAGCCAATCAAGTGACCCAAATGGTCAGCTGTTTCATTCTGATTGGTCTATCATGACAGGAGGCGGGACAATAGGCCGACGCTTAGTAGCGATATGTTTATTAATCACTGGGGTATACCAAAGATATATTATATTATATTATATTATATTATATTATATTATATTATATTATATTATGCATGTTGTATGTTTACATGGGTTGTGGTATATTGTGTACTGTCCACGTATGTGTACACATACAAGTGATATAGGATATAGGTATACATACAGCTAAATTAAAACATGAAATGAATACCTCAGAATCTTACATACATACAAAGGTGTAGTTGTGGGATTTTGAAGTGGGGTTGTTTGAGGTACTTATAAGTAGAGTTATGCACTGCTGTAAAGCAGAAAAATATATTTTTGCCGAATGAAAAGGCTCATCTCTGAAAAATAAATGTCTGTTTAGCTGTATACCATATTAAGAATATTTTCAGTGCTTCCTGTCAGACAACCTTTAAATTTGGTGCTAACTTTAGAACTTGTACACTTCATGTTCAACCATACTATAGAAGGCTTATAGGAAAATATACTACACTTGTCTGACGGCAAAGTAAATATTACAAGCAATCATTGAGGGGTCACAGACCTCGTGGTAAAGACAACTTTCCCAGTTAAATAACATGACATGTTTGGTATCAATACATTCACTGCAATCTTAAAATCCATACAACACTGGCTTTACGACTAACTTAAAAACAAGGCTAACGGCCTTCAAAAGACAATAATGTTAAAGCCAGATGATCCACCATCATTTTCAGAGGGTTAAAAGTAGGCTGAATAAACAAAGAACTGAGGAGGAGAATCATTCCAATATTTAGATCATGGTGATCAATAAGGCAGAGTCTAATTAAAATGAAACCTTTGCTTCTATTTTTCACTTCCAGATGAAGTGAACTTAGCATGCTGCTGTAAGTGTATTCCAGTTGCTGTGCTTCTGTTACAGGTAGAAGACTTTCATTGCTCTTGCTCAACCCAGTTAATCTAATAATATGCTTCATTACAGACTAACTACAACTAACTCAATACAGACAGCCTAATTACCCAGATGGTTTCTCTTCCTCTGCAGCTTCTATCATGTTAACACAGGGATGAAAACTTGGGAAGACTGAACAAGTAACACAGCAGGACAGACACAAAATCCCTCAGAAATCATTTAATTGGATGTCCTATTTTGGGTAGACAAAGATAATATCAAGAAAAATGGTGACAATCAGAAGTTGCATTCCTATGTCAGCGCTGTAAAAAAGGGAATGTCCCAGTAAAACAGTGTGACAGTGAGACATCATTCATTTTTACACATCCACATTTTCAAGATTTCCTCCTCTGGATGAAGTTCATTGAATCACTGACAGAAAAACCTGTTAGTTTACTGAGTGTGTGCTGTTCCACTGACTGCTGTGACTGCTGCTCATTGCTCCTCTCCTCCAGGTGGAGGCGCTGTAGGAGAAACAAACACAAGTGTTTTCTGGAGGTTTTTCATGGCAACAAGAAAATCAAAAGCAGTGATGAAGCTGTTGACCATAGAAAGAGCTTGTTGTTGACCGTGTGTGTTGTCCCAGCTGTTTGTTGAACAATACAGAGAGTGTAAAAAGACTGGGTCCCGCTGTATTACTTAGGCTGCACTACAGCGTCTATTCACAGGCGCGATCCCACTACTGAGCGGCACGGGGGCTTTGACCTGCTCCGTGTCCGACCTGGGCCGGTGCACCCCTCCTTAGGCGACCTGGTGGTCCCGGGCTCCCCCAGGAGCACCATATCGATACCGAACTTAGTGCGGACACCCGATCGACATAGTCCGCTGCAGCTCAGAGCTCCTGAGCTCAAACGATCCTCCAGCCTCAGCCTCCCGGTAGCTTGGATTACAGGCACGCGCCACCGCACCCGGCAACACCTGTCCTCGTGCATAGGGGGTTTGAGTTTTTAAATGTGACGTCATCAAGGTTGTTCAAGGTGGGGGTATTAAAAAAAGTTTGTTCACATCAGAAATAATTGAACACACCACGCCATTTGTACATTGTACATACTAACAAACCTTATCAGGTACATGATACATATTCACTAGACGTGACACTAGTGACAATATAATGCAGAATAAAGCTTTGACAATATTGTGGAGCTGAAAAATGAATCACAATAATACCAAGATGAGTTATGACTTACTAAAGGTGCAAATTTTTATGTACATATAAATTGACTGTTTGACGTCTTGTGCTTAAAATGTCGATTCAAAAATGTCATCCTGCTCCAGAAATCTGAAATCAGTTTGTGTGGAGATGTTTCATTTGGTCTGTCTGGCAAACTGAGGTGTTTGCTCCAACCAAGTTCAAACATTTTTAACTCTACTAACCCAAACACAACTGGTCTCTGAAGAAAAGTGAACAGAAAAAAGCAGTGATGAAGATGATGTGTCGTGTAAATACATCAAATCGGTGTCTGTTGTCACTTAAATGTAGGCGTGATGAGGTTTTAAAAGCCCTTGAACCTTTTCTGGATTCCAAACTTGTAGGCCTTTTGTCAGGACTGTGTGGATGTGTGCAGACTGAGCTCTATGAACACCTTCTGTTGTTTGTTTCAGTCTGGTTAAGGTGGTACAACTCACATCACTCACTGTGATTTTTTAAACCACCTCTTGTGTTGAAAGAAAATCCCTTCCATTATCCTTTGAGTCAAATTGACCTGCATTGTCTATACACACTCACAAACAGGCAAATAATCACTTCAAATTATTACAATTTTATTATCTCTTGTCAGAGAATTCAGAGAAAAATTACAAATGACTCCATTATTTATGATGCTTCTTTTTCTTAGTTTGGATTTCCACCTCAGTGTATTTTCTGTGCTATGACTGTTGAAGCTTTGAAGCAGTTTCAAAAGCAGCTTTCACCTCTGAGCTTCAACTCTTGCATTAGATTACTTTACTTTGTACTTTGTTTTACCTGCTCCTCAGGACCTGTCTTATCAGGGTTCTTATGTTAAAAACCCAGTTTGAAACTGATCTTGGCAGTGTGCTCAGATGATGTATATTCAAGAATTATTTTTGTGTTTAATCACATTATCACACAGCAAACCTGAGGATGCATTCTAGCACAGTAATATTGCACACGCTGCACAGAGAGGATGAGGAACAAGGCATTAATAGGACGCCCGCAGCTAATTTCCACTTTGCTTTAATTAAAGATCTTTATAATGAACAGTAGTAGACCCAAACTGCAAACACCAACCACAGAACAGAATAAATTTAAACAGTTTATTCAAACAAATTAATAGAAGCAGGGTGACTGCATGAGATCTTAAAGGGTGGATATCAAGAACAGTGCAAGGCTGGTGGTGGCAGAAAACTTCAGGAGCAGGTGTTTAGAATGGACTGAGCTGGATCAATGACTGGCAGGATTTCCTGGAGCACAGGGAAAGCAAGGTTAAACAGGATTCACAAAATGAGCACACAAGTTTCACGAGGTTGACCGTTGTGTAATTACCACAAGAGGACACTGAACGATGTGGCACAGTCTGGATGGTTGAACCAGTCTTTAATATAGCAGGGATGACTGGATGATGAGCAGCAGGTGGTGAGCTGACAGTCAGGTGAGAGGGAGACTGGAGGTCACAGAGAGAGAGACAGACAAGTCAGACAGAAACAGAAGGTGGAGTTCAGTCACTTACATTTCCTTACAAGTAAGAACTAACTACCTACCACTATCTGCAGGTGGAGGTGGCCTGCAGGTTGTAGGCGGAGGCTGAAGGTGGAGCTTTCAGCTGCAACCTTCTGCCAGATTGAGAATTGATTAAGCATACTGCTGTAGTCCTGCATGAGGTCCACTACATATACTATTATTATTATTATTATTATTATTATCATTATTGCTGCCTTTAGTCATATCTCCATTAACGTTTATAGTTACAGTTGTTGTTGTTTGTTGCTGCTGTGCATCTGTGTCTCTCTCTGTCTCTTCATTGCTATCTCTGTTGATACTGTTCAAAGTTTTTTCCTTGCTCCTGGTGGGATTGTTGTGTCTCTGTAAATAATTTTATCTGAAAAAGTCCAGACCTGCTCTATATGGAAAGTGTCACGAGATAACCTTTGTTATGATTTGGTGATATATAAAAAAAAATGAATTGAATTGGTAGGTGGAGCTTTAGACTGCCACTTTCTACAGGTGGAGGTTAAGGCTGCAGGTGGTTGCCAGCATCTGCAGGTTGTAGATTGAGGCTGGTTTGTGGATGAATGGGCTACAGCGGGTTGCTAGTTTGCAGGTGTAGTCACCCTGCAAATTGCTGGCAGAGGCTGGTAGGTGGATGAACAATTCATAACTGGTTGCCAGAGTCTGCAGGTGGAGGCGGCCTGCAGGTTGTTGGCAGAGTCTGGTTGTTGGAGGGCCGGGCTATAGCTTGTTGCCAGAATCTGCAGGTGGAGGCATCCTTCAGAGTATTGGCATAGGTTGTAGGTGGAGGGCTAGACTACAGCTGGTTTCCAAAATCTGCAGGTGGAGGCGACCTGCAGAGTGTTGGCAGAGGCTGGTAGGTGGAGAGCTGGACTACAGCTTGTTGCCAGAAAGTGCAGGTGGAGGTGGACTACAAGTCGTTGGCAGAGGCTGGTAGACAGAGGCTTGTGCTAGAGGTGGTGTTCAGAATTTGCAGGTGGAGTAGGCTTGCAGGTTGTAGGCAGGGGGTGGTTGGTGGAGGGCCGGGCTATAGCTTGTTGCCAAAATCTACAGGTGGAGGAGGTCTGCAGGTCATTGGCAGAGGCTGGTAGGTGGATGATCAAGCTACAGCTGGTTACCAGAGTCTGCAGGTGGAGGCCTCCTACAGATTGTTGGCGGAGGTTGGTGGGTGGAGGGCCGGACTACAGCTTGTTGCCAGAGAATGTAGGTGGAGGTGGACTGCAAGTCTTTGGCAGAGGCTGGTAGACAGAGGCTTGTGCTACAAGTTGTGTTCAGAATGTGTAGGTGGAGGAGGTGTGCAGGTTGTAGGCAGGGGCTGGTAAGTGGATGAACAAGCTATCGCTGGTTACCAGTCTTGCAGGTGGTGGCGGCCTGCAGGTTGTTGGCAGAGGCTGGTTGGTGGAGGGCCGGGCTATAGCTTGTTGCCACAATCTGCAGGTGGAGGTGGACTGCAAGTCTTTGGCAGAGGCTGGTAGACAGAGGCTTGTGCTAGAGGTTGTGTTCAGAATGTGCAGGTGGAGGAGGCTTGTAGGTTGTAGGCTGAGGGTGGTCAGGTACTGCTGGTTCCCAGAGTCTGCAGGTGGAGGCCTTGTTGGCAGAGGCTGGTTGGTGGAGAGCCGGACTACAGCTTGTTGCCACAATCTGCAGGTGGAGGCGGCCTGCAGAGTGTTGGCATAGGTTGCAGGTGGAGGGCTAGTCTACAGCTAGTTGCCACAATTGGAGGTCAATGGCAGAGGCTGGTAGGTGGATGAACAAGCTATAGCTGGTTGCCAGAGTCTGCAGGTAGAGTAGAGACGCCCTACAGATTGTTGGCGGAGGTTGGTGGGTGGAGGGCTGGACTACAGCTTGTTGGCGGAGGTTGGTGGGTGGGGGGCCGGACTACAGCTTGTTGCCAGAGAGTGCAGGTGGAGGTGGACTACAAGTCGTTGGCAGAGGCTGGTAGACAGAGGCTTGTGCTACAGGTTGTGTTCAGAATTTGCAGGTGGAGGAGGCTTGCAGGTTGTAGGCAGAGGCTGGTAGGTGGAGGGCCGGGCTATAGCTTGTTGCCACAATCTGCAGGTGGAGAAGGTCTGCAGGTCAATGGCAGAGACTGGTAGGTGGATGAACAAGCTATAGCTGGTTGCCAGAGTCTGCAGGTGGAGGCATCCTTCAGAGTGCTGGCATTGGTTGTAGGTGGAGGTCTAGTCTACAGCTAGTTGCCACAATCTGCAGGTGGAGGAGGTCTGCAGGTTGTTGGCGGATGTTGGCAGGTGGAGGGCCGGACTACAGCTTGTTGCTTCTTGTTGGCACTACAGACACACACACACAATATACAATGATCATTTAATATATCAATATACATGACCAGCAGTAGGCAGAGAACATGAATTCATCGTGGGGACATTAAATGAGTCTAGTTACCTTTGCTGATGTGCCTGAGGACCCTCCTGCTGAGGTTCAGCATCAGTCGCTGGAGAAACGCGGCGTCTTTTCTGCTGGAGGAACCAAAACAAAGTCGAATTGTTCAATAACACAGTCAGTACAAACATGAAGACCAGTGACTGTCCAGACTAGTAAACATCTGGTTGATGCGAAGCACTGAAACTTTGTGTGAAACATACCTGGGCACAGCTAGACAGTTCCCAGCAAGCCTTCCTTTTCTCCTTCCTTGCTTGCTGGGGCTCCTTCTCAGGTGGAGGCGCTGTGGTGGTAGCTGCACCATCTGAGAAGGCCACTCTGCAGACAAACACAGCTGCTTATTCTACTGCAGGTTTAGTTTAAACTGTTAACTTATGGTTTTAAAAGAGTCTACAACATTTCACCAAGATGCAGTAAAAGGGATTTCCTTACCTCCGCCGCTTGCCGCAGCGCTCTTCATCAGTGTTTGAGGTTGTAGGCAGGGGCTGGTAGGTGGATGAACAAGCTATAGCTAGTTGCCAGAGTCTGCAGGTGGAGGCGGCCTGCATGTTTTTGGCAGAGGCTGGTTGGTGGAGAGCCGGGCTATAGCTTGTTGCCAGAGTCTGCAGGTGGAGGCATCCTTCATAGTGTTGGCATAGGTTGTAGGTGGAGGGCTGGTATACAGCTGGTTGCCACGATCTGTAGGTGGAGGAGGTGTGCAGGTCATTGGCAGAGGCTGGTAGGTGGATGATCAGGCTACAGCTGGCTGCCAGAGTCTGCAGGTAGAGTAGAGATGCCCTACAGATTGTTGGCGGAGGTTGGTGGGTGGAGGGCCGGACTACAGCTTGTTGCCAGAGAATGCAGGTGGAGGTGGACTGCAAGTCTTTGGCAGAGGCTGGTAGACAGAGGCTTGTGCTACAGGTTGTGTTCAGAATGTGTAGGTGGAGGAGGTGTGCAGGTTGTAGGCAGGGGCTGGTAAGTGGATGAACAAGCTATCGCTGGTTACCAGTCTTGCAGGTGGTGGCGGCCTGCAGGTTGTTGGCAGAGGCTGGTTGGTGGAGGGCCGGGCTATAGCTTGTTGCCACAATCTGCAGGTGGAGGTGGACTGCAAGTCTTTGGCAGAGGCTGGTAGACAGAGGCTTGTGCTAGAGGTTGTGTTCAGAATGTGCAGGTGGAGGAGGCTTGTAGGTTGTAGGCTGAGGGTGGTCAGGTACTGCTGGTTCCCAGAGTCTGCAGGTGGAGGCCTTGTTGGCAGAGGCTGGTTGGTGGAGAGCCGGACTACAGCTTGTTGCCACAATCTGCAGGTGGAGGCGGCCTGCAGAGTGTTGGCATAGGTTGCAGGTGGAGGGCTAGTCTACAGCTAGTTGCCACAATTTGCAGGTGGAGGAGGTCTGGAGGTCAATGGCAGAGGCTGGTAGGTGGATGAACAAGCTATAGCTGGTTGCCAGAGTCTGCAGGTGGAGGCCTCCTGCAGGTTGTTGGCAGAGGCTGGTTGGTGGAGAGCCGGACTACAGCTTGTTGCCAGAGAGTGCAGGTGGAGGTGGCCTGCAAGTCGTTGGCAGAGGCTGGTAGACAGCTTTCCTTCTGACAGCTGGGAGACCGTGACTGCTAGACTGGCTTACACCTAAAAACAGACACCAAACCTGTTTGTGAGCTCACTGAGTTTGGATGATGTGTGTTTGACTTCAGTTCACGGTGTCACAGTGTCGTCCACTTACCTGTCTGTAAAACAGGATGTACGATGTCCGCTGGCGCTTCAGGCGAATGGCGACACCAGTTGTCTCTTTGACACGGTCGTCGTTGTACTGGAGCCAGCGGTCACCTTCGGCATTCAGCTTAACGTCTGGGTGCATCCCGTCGCTGATGTAGTGTCCTAAGAGGAGAGAGACGGCTGTTTGATCAGGGGTCTTGACATGAAGTGGAGGTTAAGTTAACTGGTTAACTGATGTTAAGCAAAGTGTAAATCAAAGAAAAAAATCCTTACCCATGTCTGCTGTTTGTCCTAAATGGCTGATGACACTGACCAGCCTGTACCTGCCCTCAGCCTGAGAGGAAACACAGATAACAACAGTTAGCCTCACACAGTCAAAACACCAACACACACTGTCCACATGTTCACATGTTGTGATTATTTTACCTCGCTAGAGGACGCCGTCAGATCCCTGTTGAGGATGAAAGGGTCTTGCAGCTTCTCCATCTGCCAGTACTCAGTGAACCTGAACCGCTTCAGATGAAGGATCAGGACTCTGTAGACAGGAAATGAGCAAAATGAATGCGGATGGATTACAGAACTTAAGCAGGCGGATGAAAGGAATCACTCGCAGCCTGGATCTGCAGCACAAACACGTCTAAGGATCTCTTCTAATCATTTGAAAATGGCTGGTAAAAAATGTAAACATGATTTGTAGTTAGAGGGTCACTTTAACTCACCTGGGCAGGGTCTTGAGTGTGGACCGTTGGCCTGATGCGTTGCCGCCGCACTCACACCGATAGTCCAACGCTGTCTCCTGCAGGCATAACAACATGCTGTCAGTTATGTTGTGTACATCAAAGCAGTGTGAAATGTTGGATTAATTGATTTCTGTTTGTTCCACAAGGCTTCATCAGGCTTCTCACCCTCTGATACTCCTGGAGCATCAGCTCAACCGAGCCTCCAGGAATCAGGTCCAGAGACAGGTTGGTGAACTCCTCCTCTCTGGAAGATCCAACACCACACCTGCACGTTGAAGGGACAATACACATTGAAATACAGTCGCACGTGGCAAGAAAAGGGCTGGAGAGACATTGTCAGAGATATGTTTATCCAAACAACTTAGTCCATACAGTATATAAAGTCGTTTTACCTTTTGCATGCCCTGGTGTTCTTCATTTTAAAGACCATGTTGCGCTCTACAGGGCAGCTGTATCCTTTGCCCATGAAGAGTGCAACGTCCTGCAGAGTTGGAGCCAGACTCCTCATCTGATGCAGGATGGTCGTGAGGAACTCATGGGCATCCTGAACAGACAGACACACACAGAGGTTTGATCCGATGCACAGACGAGAAGCAATCATCAGGCGTCCTAACAATGAATCGTAAAAAGCATCGAGCAGCTGACTTACTTTCTGGCGGTCGTCCGCAAACTCAGGAGCCTGGACGGCGAGGATGTTCTTGAACTGACGGAGGGCCTGCAGCTTCTTGGGGACTGCTTCTGAGGCGCGACATTTTACAATGTCCATGAAACGTCTGGAGAGGGTGAGGGAAAAATGGTGGTTATTATATGTTGTGGAGAAACTTGAGGATGTGTGTGTATGTGTGTGGATGGCTACTGTACCTCATCAGCCTGGCCTCAGGAGTGAAACGCCACACCTCCTTCTGGCGGTAGACGTTTCTGATGAACCCCGTGAGTGTGAGCAGGCTCTGGAGGACGGAGTTCATGTAGCAGATCTGGGCAGGGTTTGGAAACCTGACACAAACACAAGTCACATGACACATCAACATCCTGATCTTCAGTGACCATTCACAGACTGGGGCTTATTTCATGAAAATGTAAACACTAAACATTCTGGGAAAATGACATTCTTATGTCGGTGTGTGTGCAGATTTACTCACCCAAGCCTGCAGATCTGCTGACGTCTGAGGGTCTGTTGGTCGACAACCTGTGCGGGATGATCGCTGTGGTTGTGACTCTTGGCACTACAGACACACACACACAATATACAATGATCAATTAATATATCAATATACATGACCAGCAGTAGGCAGAGAACATGAATTCATTGTGGGGACATGAAATGAGTCTAGTTACCTTTGCTGATGTGCCTGAGGACCCTCCTGCTGAGGTTCAGCATCAGTCGCTGGAGAAACGCGACGTCTTTTCTGCTGGAGGAACCAAAACAAAGTCGAATTGTTCAATAACACAGTCAGTACAAACATGAAGACCAGTGACTGTCCAGACTAGTAAACATCTGGTTGATGTGAAGCACTGAAACTTTGTGTGAAACATACCTGGGCACAGCTAGACAGTTCCCAGCAAGCCTTCCTTTTCTCCTTCCTTGCTTGCTGGGGCTCCTTCTCAGGTGGAGGCGCTGTGGTGGTAGCTGCACCGTCTGAGAAGGCCACTCTGCAGACAAACACAGCTGCTTATTCTACTGCAGGTTTAGTTTAAACTGTGAACTTATGGTTTTAAGAGTCTACAACATTGAAGATGCAGTAAAAGGGATTTCCTTACCTCCGCTGCTTGCAGCAGCGCTCTTCATCAGTCTTTGACAGACTTCTTTTCTTTTTCTGTAAAGTCAAAACAAAATCAAGAATAAGAATAAGTTGTGTCGAGCAGATTTTGTGTCCAAATACAAATGTGAAAAACTTTTAAAATGATCATGTGTAGCGCTTCATGTAAAACATACCCGGGGTCGATCAAACAGCGCGTGCCACCGAGGAGTCCTCCCTATGCAGTCCTCCGCGGAGGTCTTGGTGGCAGGAGCTTCAGAGACGGTGACACTGGTGAAGCACATAAACACAAGCTGGTTATTTTACTGTCAACTCATGTTTGAAACAAACCATCTAGAGGATTTTTAATACTAGTACTTTAATACTAGTTAATACTAATACTTCAATAATAGACATCGGCACAAACTGAGGCAACTTTGACCAAATAACAGATTCACATGTTACAAACTGTGGAGATACACTCGTATACTGGCAAAGGCAACTTTAAGTGTTGATTTAGTTGATTTAGTGTGCCCATGACATAATACAACAGACTGTGAATATGAGTTGATTATGAGTTTATCAACTGCTGACATGGTGATGTCATTTACATGGATTAAAGCATGGATTATAATTATTATTATTGGTATTGTTTTAAGTGAGCCTCTTATCATTTAACAGAAAAATCCATCATACAAACAGCACCAGGACTAAATAACAATAAGAGCAACTGTTAATAATCAAAGGGAAGCTCTGAGGCTTTAGAGTTGTCACGTACACTTATGTTATAATACAATAATTCAGCATTGAGCTACAATCAGACTACATTCATGTACCGTCATGCTAACCAAAAAACTTCTTATTGATTATCATTTCAAAGTGTCAGGGCATTCCCGTTACCGTGGTAACTCACGGTGCTAGCAGGGACAGAGAGGCCCTGAATGAAGCCGTTTACACAGATATACTGCAGACAAAGTCATTATTTCACACATGTAGCACACAACATGAGACTCTCCGTCTCAGAGGTGTTTTCACGTGTTGACTAAACTTTACAGACCGAGTCTCAAAACGAAAACACAGCTCTGTGACGCAGTCAAAAACTCTTTGATTACGAGTCTGTGCTAGCTAAGCAGCTAAACTTTAGCTCCGATGCTACGTGTTTAGCTCCCGCCCTGTGCGGGTCACTGTCATTGGTCACGCGCGCACACTGTAAACAATACCACTGGCTGTAGAGTGTGACAATCTGTCAATAAAATCAGCCACCAGCTAACACTATTTTCTCCTCGGATCTACATTGATCGTTTAACGACGTTCCGTAACGACCGAGAACTTTAATCAATGTGTCATTTATATATTGTCCTTGGCATACTAAAGGTATGAATGAATTAGCACCAGAAACAAAGATTAATCAAACGTTCGCTCAAACGTTATAAGGAGAAAAACAAATCTCTCAAATCACTGACTTTAAAGTGACACATCAATTGAATTGAACATTTGAATATTTTAAATTAGATTACATTTTAAAAGTTGACTGATGAGAAAACAGAACCTCTTGTACAGTGTCATTAACAGTACCATAATAACGTTATAAGGTGGAAAACAGATTGACTAAACTGCTGTGCAGTACAGTATACCTGCACAACTCGCCTCACAGTCTTACAGGTGTTTCTATTGTTCTTATCACTAAGTTTCTTACCTCTCAATGAAGCTGGAGTGCTGTTTGATCTCATCTCCTTCAGGTGGTACAGGAGGGACTTGATTTCTCTGCTCAGAATGAGAAAAAAAGGAAACACAAAATATAAGTTAACAAAAGAAAAAACCATGGGTCAGATGGAGATCAGCCTCACAGACTTGTCAGTCAAACTAGAGAGATGCTCAAAATTAACAAGATCTAAAACAGTTTAGAAATAATGCACAAATGTGTGTGTGTGTGTCTGTGAAACACACCTTTGGTTCGGGGTCAAACATGGTGGTAGCTCTTTCGAAAGGTGAAACACGAGACATATCTCTTATCCAACTTGCTCAAAAGTGCAAATGAAATGGAAGGTGCAGGTGAATTTATACCCTCTGTGAATCTGTGACCTCAGAACAGTTCTGGAACACCAATTTGCATGTAAACAATACATATTTGAAAAAAAACATAGTTACCGCTGCCAGTCCTGTTTGCCTCAAACTACCATATATTAAAGTCTAAAACAGTAATATGAGAATGATAACACTATACATTAAGTATACTATATACCATATGTTAAGTATGTCAGTACAATGTGACACAAATAAATACAGTACAATATAGTGGGAAATGTTAACAAGAAACAGAAATATTACACACAATATGATAAATTGCATGAAACTGATATAAAATTACATGATACCTATGTTACGACACCGAAACAATTAGGATATGTAATATGATAATTAGATACATCTGATATGGGACATGTATATACGATACAATATGATGCAGTACAATATATATGAATCAGTACCACCTATACAAGATATGGTGTCATAAGAGAGGATGCAATACTATAAGATACCAAATGATTTAATACAATAAATACACATTTTCATGTACAGATATATAACAATTACATTTGTAGACAGTAAAACTATATTGCAATAGTGCAGAGAGGAAAGGATGCGTAATGTACATGAGGTAGGTGGCTTTGACAGTATATACAGTAGGCACACCAAACATAGATTTTGTATGAGTGGTGATATTTACATGTTTTAAAGAACAAAACTGAGTTTAGACAGCAAGAATAAGTAATTTACAGGTATAGTGCATGTTTGACGCACAGGGTTATTTATTGCGCAGGGACAGTTCCTGACTGTGTGTCTGTCTGCTGTTAACTGTTTATCAGAGTGATGGCCTGCGGGAAGAAGCTGTTCTTGTGTCTGGTTGTTTTGGTGTACAGAGTTCTGTAGTGCCTCCCAGGGGAGAGAAGTTGGAACAGGTTGAGTCCAGGGTGTGATGGAGGAGGGGAGGATGGAGGGGCAGGCACTAAGATTTGACATGAAAATGAATTGCTTTATAGTTAAAAGAAAAGTGGAAAATTAATGTTTATGATATCATCAAAAAAAGCTGAATGAAATGAATCATATGATATGGAAATGTTAGTTATGTTACATATTCATATCGTTTTCCAGAAAATCAAAAGTAAAACAGGGTTCTGAGTTTGGGTCTGATGGCATCATCATCATTTTATCCCAAACTGGTTTTCACATGGAAACAATATATAATTTACAGTAGAATGAGGAAGAACTGTAATTTCATTGTCCTAGTCCATCTTTCACCAGTAGTAGTCTGCACAGGAGCAACTGAAGGGAGACAGAGAATTTGCAGAAACAGTACTTAGTTGAAAAACACAAAGTTTTAGGGCATGAGACTTACTCTGTGAGTGCACTGAGCCGGATGTGTTGCATTGTAATTAAGTCTTATGGGACAGTGGATGCACCCGCGTCGGCACAGCTGAATGCAGGTGATGTGCAGCCATCTGCTCATGTCAAGTAAACAAACAGCTGTAAAGATGATAAATCAGTGTGTGCAGCATAAGATGAACCACACGTAGACAGACGTCCTGGTTGTCCAGTTGTCCTTTGGAGTGCATTTACTGTAAGAAATATCCCCTAGGTTGATATGTGGGACATAATTCTGAATAAATTAAGGAATGAAGCTGAGCTGACAGGTATCAAAGTATTTAATTCAGATCAGGTCATTATGTGAACACACAGGATGTAGGTAAATGATAAAAACCTACAGATATAGAATACCAACAGAGATTTGTCTTGTTTTATACAAAGACCTCAAAAAAGCACTATTGGGAGTATTTTTAAGGGACTTCAGCATAATTGTGTACCATGTTTGCTCTTGGCTTCATTAAAAACACATGATTTAGACAAAACCAAATCAGATGATTCAAAATATGACCCTTAAAACCTTTTTTTTTTTTTTTTTTTTTTTGCTCCATCACAACATGTTGAAACTGGGAAGGTGAATCCTCTGCAAGTCACACAGTAGAGTCGTCATAAAAGTGAAAGCACTGAACCTAAGTTCACAGTTGAGTTGCTGTGGCTTCTAGTTCCCAGTTCACTCTCGCCCAAAGTTTGTACGCTTTCATTTGAATTCGTATAGATTTATGACACACATATAGGTTTACACTAAACTGTAGGAATGATCAACAAACTGGGTTTCTCCTGAGAAACTGGCGACGTGTAACTTTTGCTGACTAGTGACCATAGATCCATAAAGTAATCCATAAATTTCACTTCTTATCAGCCAAACACTGGACAGCAGTTTATGACAGGACTGACAGGAGTGTAAAAAACTGCCAATCATTTTATCATTTAAGTCATGACAATTGTGAGATAAGCAGCTCATTAATATTTACCAATGTTAGGAAGTGATGGAGTAGATCTGGAAAAAGTGAAAAATTCAACCATTAAAGGAAAATGACTAAACTTTCAAGACGAGGTTCACGTTACAAAGTTAGAATATGTGGTTAACAGTTGCAAAACCTAACAAGTAACCAGAGCAGTTTACAATTTCGATCAGTCTTTCTATTTCCTTCTCTCTGTTGTCTACACATACTTCATTGTTATGTGACTGTGTATGCTAATGTTCCAATATACTTGGCTTGATCACTTTGAATTAAGCTGTATTAACTAATCTATGTTGATTTGGCTGTCAACATGTTGAAACTTGAGAAGTGAGTCTTATTAGTTCTTCTATTCTCTTCTCTTTGCCCACTACCTCTCCTCTCTTGCATCCGCGTATGGTAAAAGACTTACTTACTGCTGACTGACTGCACAGGAAATCCACCATTTGAATAAAAAGAGTCACACACCACACATACAAATTTGTAGACTGAAATTGACTTCAAATTGTTCTTGCATATCAATTTTAAGAAAAGTTATTGGTTTGCTTACCACATGTAATTGTCACTTGTACTTTCTGTTCAGACGCAAAGAGAATGAACTCATTACATTTTCACTGATTTTTAAAAGAGTTTCTGTAAAGACAGACACACAGACATGCATTCAAAACGATCCTAACCCTAAACCTTTTTCTGTTGCAGTTTTGATGTAAATGCCACATGAAGTCGGTCACAAAGGGAACTGTGCATTTCCCAGATATTACAGCAAGACACCTTATTCTGGTCTGTGACGGCATCCTTCCCTCAGCTGGGACTTCTGCTGTAAAGTGTAACCTTGTGTAACAGACCTGTTACAGTAGGCAGCTGTGACAAAGCAGGTGAACCCAAATGCAACAGAGACCGAAATGTAATCAGTTAAACTGAGTTTATTGTCACAGTATTTGGCAATTGATGATGGCTTAGCGACTATGGGCAAGCAGGCAAGGTGATCCTGGATGATGACAAACAGAGGAAAGCAAAGTATCATATAGGTAACTGAATGATCTGGCAACCTCTGCATGAATGAGCCAAGTTTAAAAACTGCGACAGTTTATGTAAATTGGGAAGATCTATCGTAGGTGTATAGGATGATTAGCAGGAGCACGGCAGACAGGACCGCTCCTCAGGTGAATGACCATCCTAGTCGATCATATACTGCAGGCCCAGGTTTATATGGGAGACATGGAAGGCATGGTGAATCCTCATAGAACCAGGTAACTTCAGTGACCCTTTACACAAACTGGGGACCACTATCAGAAACAATGTCACGTATGTCATGCAGGTGGAACTTACGGTTTAATACAGGTATTTGTGTGGTTTCACAATACAACAGGCCTAACATCATAAATCAGACAGATGTAGCCTCAGCTTCCAGATCAATGTCTGCTTCCCCAGAGACCTGTCCAGCTGACCCTTCTTTTCAGTGATACTACTAAAACTGGTCTGGGAATCATTCAGAGGGGTATTAAATGAGGCAGTTGACCTTTCACTGTAACCCTGTGGCTACAGAGATACATTAATAATAAATTAATTTATTAATTAATAACTATTTGATGGGTTGTCACTGATTCATACAGAGCAGAGAGTTATAGTTTAATTAAAGGAGAATCTTCAGCAGTAAACAGATGTGCTGTATTAGTAATTGCAATGAATCCAAAGAGAAAGATACAAAAAGGGGGTCAGAAAATGGAATTATGTGAGATATTGCTGTGATCTGTAAAGTAATAAAATGTAGAGGTGAAAGAAATATGTGTTGCCTTAAGGCATGGAGATGAGGGTGAGTGATGCAGACATGTGACACTCACAAGAAGACACTTTGTACAGAAGCAATTCTCCTGACGTTATAGGCAAATGTAAAAATGTTTTATAGGATTACTGACAGTGCGCTTAAAAATATGACATATTGTACAAAACATATGCATACTACTATATGTTAAATATGTCAGTACAATTTGACACAAATAAATACAGCACAATATAGTGGGATGTGATTAACAAGAAACAGAAATATTATACACAATACGATACATTGAATAAAATGGATATGAAATGACACGATACCTATGATACAACGCAAAAACAATTAGGATATGTGATATGATAATTAGATACATATGTATATATAATACAATATGATGCAGTACAATATATGTGAATCAATACCAACTGTACAAGATATGATGTGATTAGATAGGATGCAATATAATACAATAAGATACCAAATTATTCAATACAATACAAATAACAGGACACATTTTTATGAGGTTGTTAGGGACAT
Source organism: Sciaenops ocellatus (assembly GCA_033000465.1). Lineage (NCBI taxonomy): Eukaryota > Metazoa > Chordata > Actinopteri > Sciaenidae > Sciaenops > Sciaenops ocellatus. The sequence continues at coordinate 22,836,287 of CP136871.1, read as the reverse complement.
TGGAATTACTATGCATATACATCTATTATTCCTCTCAAGTATATTAAAGAAACCAAACTCATTCACAATAATCAATGTACTGAAAATCACACACACATACAGTATACAAGTAAAACACTTTTACACATCTGAAATACTTTTTTGGAACAGGGTTGTAAATTTGTGGGCCGTGAGAGGCTAAAAGAGCTGAGAGAAACATAAAAGCTGGTGATTCTCTGTGGGTCTGTGACTGGGAGCAAAAATTTGCATATAACACATTATCATTTGATCCAGTATAAAAATATTGATTCTAGCAGCTTTAAACATAAGAGACATCACTCTATGTTAATGATTAATTTTAAAATAAGCACCATTTCAACATCACACAGACGCACAGATATAACTCGGAGAACACTGATCCGTTTGGATTTAGGACCCTACTAAGCTGTGATAAACCAAATATTGAATAAGTGGTGACGGAGTTTAATTTATAGTATAATTATGATTTAAATATAATGTATAGAGGTGTCTAAACTGGAGCAGACATACATGTTCACACATTTAGAGTAGTGTTTTGTTTATTTTTGTTTTTTTATCCTACCGCCTACAATACATGACTACATTCACCATTTCATCACCATCAGTCACTCTGTTTCTTTGAAGACACATGACGATGGTCATTACACACACATTTGAAGTCACTGGATCGACCAACACACACACACATACACACGCATGCTTATTCAGCCAGTAATGAAATGTCCCTCCTGGCTACCGTAGGGCTAGATGCGCTTCAGCACCTCCTACTTCCGCGTTTCCAGTGTGGTGTAGTATATGTGTGTGTGTGTGTGTGTGCCGTACGGAGGAGCGACAGGCTGTGACTGTTTCCGTGCAATGCTCTGGTAGGTGTGTTAACTTGTAGTTTGAAGTTGCAGCGTGCTTGCTGCGTGTTTAGATCCCGCTCTATAGTGCCCTCACCTCCACGTGCTGAGCGCTCTGTGCGGGTCTTGTGCGGTAATCACGCAGGAAGGTAAACACCAACACTGCGCATGTTTATATCATGAGTCCCGTCTGGCAGCGTGTTCATTCATTTACTCCTTCTCTGTACACGCTGACTGCCGCTGCTGCTTGCCTGCGGTTGTTTGTTAATTGCTTTTGTGTTTTGGTCTGCATTATTTACCCTTTAGTTTTATTAAGGACAAAACACACCGACACTGACCGCCGCGGCGCATATGACGTCTCTGTAGGACGCGTTGCGCGTCATTGACTTCATTTACATGGAGAGGACAACAGACTTAACAGGACAAGCACAGGTCACAGGTGAGTTGCCTTATTTCAGTAAATATGTGTTGAGCGCAGCAAGTCTGAATAATAAGTTAGCAACATTAAGTACTGTTGCTTCATGTCAGTTACACCATAACCAAGAAGTTACTGTAGCAGGTTATTACACATGTTGAACTAAACAACAAAACTAGAGGAAGAGCGTCTGCCATCTTAAAGGGCCAGTGTGTTTAGGTGGCACTATTGGTAGAAGTGTTATATAATATTCATAACTGCGTTTTCATTGGTGTATAATCACATGTGAATAAGAAACAATGTGTATTTCTCATCTTAGCTGAGCCTTGTAAATCTGTAGAGGGTCCTCTTCTACAGAGTCTGCCATGTTGAACCACCATGTTTCTACAGTAGCCTAGAACAGACAAACCAAACACTGACTCTAGATAGGGCCTCCTGTGATTGTTGCATACATGCTTAGAAGTGGAGGGTGAGGCAAAGGATGTTGCAATGTGTACCCTCACTGTTGGATGCCACTAAATCCTACACACTGGACCTTTAACTACACTCAAACAAAATGCAGCTGGTGTCAATAAATGTAACAGCCACCTCACTAATGGTTACAACAATAAACCAGCACAAAATGACAATTACTAACATCAGTCACCATCTTCTGACGGACATTTTTATAGGACATAAAAACAACAAACTACACACTACTCCAGCACTGCATAATGGGACAAGCGGACATAATTGAAACTAGATTGCAAACAGACAGAGAGCTGGCAGCAGTATCGCAGTATTGCAAAATGTGGAAGAGATAAAGAGATAAAAGATATCCAATGCCTTTCTTATTATACATTTACTCTGTGTCACTTGGATGCATCCTTGTGCAGACAGTTTAGGTTAATAGATTAAAATGCACAACTTTCTCCTCAAACCCACAGAAAATCAGAGATGGCTTGAGGAGGAGAAAGGGAACCAACTGGAGGATGTGGAAAGGATGCGGGGGGGCAACAGAGGTGGACAGGCAACTGTCTCAACTCTCCACAAAGAAGTGTGCCATGGCAGGACTGTATGGTGTGGTTGATAGATATGTGATGTTTATACATACTAGTCTTTAATAATTGAAAAGAAGAAGACTTCTCTGTGTACATGGTGTGATTAGGCATACATTATACATAATGAGAAATTATGCTATGTTTACTTTTTTATATATGATATGTCTGACATGTCTTCTGTACACAAATAGATCCTGTTTCCCCCTGAACCTCCTGGAGCTGCTCAGGTTTGTAGTAACAGCAAATTTATTCCACATCTGCATTCATGACAGATAATCATTTGCTATCTCTACACAGTGCTAGTACAAATTTTCAACAGCAGATGGCGTAGTTAACCCATTTAGTGGGATGTAGCCTGAATCCTTTCAACCCGCTGTTTTATTTTTCAATTTTTTTTTTTAACCGTACTGTACTAATAAAATGTCTACCATAGGCATTAGCTTAGAATGCATGTGTGGACAGCACTATTTAAAGTCACTTGATGACTTGATCTCAAGTCTCTTCTCATCCATTATTGTACAGACAGTTACACAAGAGCCATAGGACGAGGTGAGTAGAGGGTGGGAGAGCCCAGTAAGGTACAAACATGGCTTTTTTTTAAGGGGCAATACAACAGACAGTGTAGCTTGTGACAGGTGTTTTCTGTCTCTGTACGCCTTATAAGGCTGGTGCTGTCTGTACAGTGAAGGGTTTAGTGACGGAGTTTCTCACCCTGATTGACACCCTTGATACTTGTCTGTTTGGTGGTAATTTTTTCTATGTCCCTCACAATTTATGTTTTTTTTTTTTGCCCTTTGAGCACACCCCTGTCTTATTGCAGTCTGATGTCTCATTATTTCATTATGACCTATATTTTGTACAATTTTAAATGAATTATACTTTATAAATGTCTTGTTTTTAATATCTGGTTAAAGTGTTTGTAGTTGTCTGGCTGGCTGAATAATAAATTTTGTAAGTTTGCGAATTCCTTGTCTCTGTCCATAATTTACTGTCACGTGTGTCGTTTATCAGATTTGTGGACTAGTTGAGTATTAAAGGCTCAGTGTAACCCAAAATATTAAAGGTAAAATTCAGGCCTCTCTTGCCACATTTGGACAGAGCACACAACTTGCTGTGGGCTGTAAAATAGGAAGTTCCTAAATGAACCAATTCCAACAATATCTGTATGTTCAATTTAAAATCAAAATCACTTTTATTTGCCAGGTACATATGCACATACACGGAGTATGACCAACAAGGACAACAAGTTTGACAGGTAAACATTAAACTACTACTTAGTATATAAGCTCCTCAATGGACCAGAAAGGGAGAGCAGAAAACTAAACGAATTAACAAAAGCACAGAAAGTTCCAGAGAGTGCAGTACTGCCATTTTGATTGTACATTTATGGAGTGAATTCAAGTGGTTGGATTTTTAGCTTCTGAAATGATGTTCAGGAGTAAACCTGTAGAAACCTGTGAAGGTGCCAAAAACTGTATTTCCTTGAGCGGCCACTTGAGGCTTGCTACAGAACATTTCAACCTCCATAAGCGCCTGTATTAAAATGCTCGACTTCACAGAACTTGCACAGCCAACATGGCGTCACAGATTTTGAAGATCAAAATCTGTGGTGCTTGCCGCCACGGGTGACATCACTCATTCACTGTCCGTTTTTTCTTACTGTCATCGGTTCAGGCACATTGAGTGTGGGTCACGCAGCCCAGCCACACAAAAGAGACCCACAGAAGTGCTCCTTGTTGTCCCTGTTGAGTTTGTAGAGTCCATCCTGGTCTTAAGTCTAGACTGGATTCTCATCATCCACCTTGTAGCTTTGGTTTGGAATACCCCTCGGTCCTGCTGCTCCCCCTTCACTCTATCCTCCTCCTGCTCAGTGTTGATTTCCTGCGACTAATTAGTGTTAGTTGATTCAGGAAATGAATTGATTTGTGGCACACTTTTTAAATAACATAGTGGGGGAAGGTATCAAGTGTTTATAAGTCCAAAGGCTCAAGTCCAAGTGAGGTAATGAGTCACTGGTATGTGTAGTGGCCATTTACCAAAGGCCCAAGTGCCTATAGGCCAATTAGTCAACAGAGTAATCTTATTTATTTATTTATTTTAGATATTTTTTTGGCCTTTTTGAGCTTTATTTGATAGAGACAGTTGAAGAGTGACAAGAATGTGGGGAGAGAGAGATGAGGAATGACATGCGGGAAAAGAGCCACAGGTTGGATTCGAACCCTGGGCCGCCGCGGCAAGGACTGAGCCTTTGTACATGGGGCAGATGCTCTACCAACCGAGCTAAACGACACCTGAGTAATCTTACTTTTGACTTGAACTTAATCCTCTTGCGAAAACCCACTGCAGAATTACAGAACCAATCAACCAAACATTCTTCCATGACGGCATTAACAAATAAAGCTATATGGCTTAAGTGGCTCTTATAGTATGTAAATTCAAGTCTTTTATTTGAGTCTAAAGTCATGTAACTCCGGTCAGATCTGTTTGAGTTGGTTTCCTTTACACTGTGATCCGTGAACCATCGGCCCTCTCAAGCCTTTTTTGTGGCTTTTTAACAATCCAGCTTTTGACCTGCTTTTTGCACTAATCTGAACTATTTACGATCTGATCTTTTTGTGTAAAATATTAACCTGGAACCAAAGATGGATTCCACATCATCAGATACACATTACAGATATAATCAGCAGAGCTGCTGTCTTCTCTCCTCAGGAACATCAGATTACTTCTTTGTTTTTGACTCCACAAGTAAACTGACATTATTATACAAGAATACAAATCACAAATACGTACAGCTGACAAGAAATCCATGAAACGGACAAAAGAGACGTCCCCAAACAGCCTTTTTTCTAAATGTGATATCCCTTCATGAGATATTGTGTATTTATCTTCTGTGCTCTATAAACCTCTCTGAGCTGCATTTATATGAATCTCTACCTTAATTAAAACTTTAATTAGCAGCTCAGTAACATGAACGCAACAGTGTCAGTTTCCCTGTTCTTCACCCTCGTCTTCCTCTGTGCCACACTTCTCACTCTCTTAAGTCGAACTTATTTGTAGGTCAGGGCTTTTATATGGCTCCCTGTCTGCTTCCCCTGCAAAGCCCAGAACTGCTGCCGAGGCAGAAGAGGAGCTGGTTTGAGGGAAATCTCGCAGCGGCCGGCTGTAATCAGCATCCCTGCTGCCTTGCTGCATCGTCCCCCTGTGGATTTATCGGTCTGGAAAAGCTTTGGAACGCCAACATTAGTCACCGGCTGAGATGGAGTCCAGCCCAGAGACCCAGAAATTCAATTCTAGCAAAGCACACCACAATGTCTCCTCTTGATAGTGGCTGATATGCTGACCTGAGGTCTGCTCTGGGGCTGTCCGCTCACTGAATTTGATATTTAATCCTTCTGTATCTGGCTCATCTGAATAAATTGGAAATGGTTAGTGGAACTGGGTTTGTTGAACTCTTGACAGATCTCTGAGGAGCTGCTTTTAGACATAAAGAGGCCTCCTCGTCCTGAGCCGACATGGCGAGCTGCTCTTTAACTTCAGTCTGCTCTTTTATGGTGCTGATATAAAAGCAGGAGCTCTTATTTCTGTGGCTGTCGCAGTCTAATAACTCCCAATAAGTGTTTGTTTATGATAACCTGTCTAGTCTATTGCCACAGCTTGTTACAGAGCTGCTTCTGCATATTGGGTGCTGGCATGAATAACAATGGCGGGAGAGAGATGTGCTGCATTAACTCGTTTGTCACTATGTCGACAATATTAATGCCTTTTCTGCAGACTTGATAAAGACTGTTCCCCCAGCGGAGCTCACTTTAATGTGCTGGAGTGCAGTTGTCACCGCGTCATAAACAAAGCCACAGAGGGGGAGGAAGCTGATACAGTAACTGTAGAACCACAACCTGCATCGGTCAGACCACCGGGAAACAGAGAGAAACAGAGGAATGAGGCCCTCGATTATCGCTCATTCTTATTCTCTTCATGCTCTTATTTAAGTTTGCCGTCTATGCCTCATTGTTATTCTTGTTTTTCTGCATTAATGAGTTTTGATGCAATATGAGCTGAGCTGTGTTGCCTCCTTATGCTCCACTTTAGCAGAAACAAATGGAAAACAAAGTCACATTTAGGCTTTTGTTTTGTCGAGACAGAGACACAAATAGAGTTACAATGAAATGGTGCTTCGATGGTGTCTGGTGTCTTGATTGAATTGCTGCCCACGTTTGATATTTTTCAGTCGTTCTTACAGGTCTGGTACTCATTGACGTTGAAATGGTTGGAAAAACAACCGAGCCAATCAGAGCTCTGCATGTAAGATTAACAACGAGGGTATAATTTCCTGTGCCAGAGCTAGAAAAATATCTGTGGAGATTAGAAACGGAAAAAAAAACAAATAAAATGGCAAGAAGTTTGATAGGACATGCTGTACAGGTTGTTTTTGTCTTTTTTTTTTTTTTATATCTTCATGAGACAGATGACAAGAAAAGTGAGGAGAGAGATGGGAAATGAACAAAGGTAACTGGTTGGACACAAATTAGATATGCTGCGGCCAATGGTCAGCTCAATAGCCAAGCTGCAGGGTGCCCCTACAGGTTGATTCAAGTTCTGAAAGTAATTGTTCTGAAAAATGGACAGAGAAACCAGCACTGCAGCTTCTGTGTCGACTAAAAATGTTGTTAGCGAGTTGTCCTCTTTTTAATAATGCAAAAATATCTACAGTAGCACCAGTATTATTAAAGTTTATATTTCCTATAAAGGTGATAAAAATGTAGTTTTCAGTGTGACTTTAATAATGTGTTCTGTAAAACCTGCAACTGTTTCTGTCTCTTTGCCTTTTTTAAATAAGTTTATTGAAAATGAGTCCAGATACAGAAAGTTATATCTGATCTGAAAGTCTGTGCTGATGACGTGAATTACAGAACACTTAGTCTGTTCAGTGTATGAGAAAATTGTACCAGACTGATGGCTGATGAAATTCTTAAAATCGTTTTCTGTAGAAACATGCAGATAGGTAGGGACCTGTCATGGATACTGATTGGCCTTCACAGCAGCCAGTGCTGAGCGTGCATTGCACTCATGCAGCAACCTCCGGTGTTGGGAAATGAAGCCAATGCAGAAGTGCTAAAAACTGTAATACCTCAAGTGGCCACTGAGTCACTGTGAGGCAATCTCTGTTCAAGCGCCCGTATTAAAATGTCCAACACTGCATATTTTCGGCATCAAAACTGTGCTTCGAAACCTCGGTGATGTCACTCATGCTCTGTCCATTCTTTATACTGTCTTTGTTTGCACCCCTACAGCCATTCAGCAATAGTAGTCCTATTGACTGTAGAGTGGTCCAATTAGCTGACTCTACCTAGACTAGGAGCTTGCAGTGAACTCGGACCAGGACCAAACACAGCATCAGAGTCTTATGATAGGAAATACAGTACAGAGGTGGTTTTCTTTTCAGGGTTTGGCTTCTGGCATTACGGCCCTCAGTCAGCCTCACCTACTTGCACTGCCAACTGATCCAACGGTGCAGGTACCAGATGTGCTCGGCCTGCCAGATAAGGCATCTTACCATCAGGAAACTCTGTAAATTACCTTGGTAATGTATTTCCGTAGCCCACTAACATCAGATTCAACAGTTAGCCATTAGCCACGTTAGCAAGTAATGCTAAAGCTGTCCACCAGGAGAGTTAAGGTGGCGCAACCAGGGGACATCAGGGGAAAACCAGAAACTATTTTCTCTGTAAAATATGATCAAGTTTCTTCAAAATCAATGAATAAAGTTACAAAGTTGTGTTTTTGTCTGTCTCTGGTGAGGCTCAACATCGGCCCTCAGAAACACTCCTCTGAGAATACCTGCAAAATACTTACTTGTCACTGTTGGGCCAGATACTGGAGTATAGGTGACATATAGTGCTAGAAATATGGGATAAAAACACAAAGATTCTAACCTCGTGGGGACTTAATTGACAATAATTCAATTAGCTGATTAATCAACCAGTTACTACTGATCGATAGTTATATATCGAACATCTGCTGGTTACAGCTCCTAGATTGTTGGGACTTTTCTGCTTTTTCCTATAATGGTAAATTAAATACCTTTTTGTGTTCTTTGTTAAGATAAAATAAGCAATATGACTTGATTTGATTGGCTTAAAGTCAGTTAAAATAATGAGAATAGAAATAATTGTTAGTTGTGGCCATAAGCTACTGTAAGAACTGTAAGTCCCAAAGGTTGACATTGTTGGGATGCAAGTTTTCATCTGACAGCAGTAAAACTCTGTGATGGCACTGTGTTATTGATGAAATGGATTTTTAATTATAGAGAAAGTAGTTTGGGGCTGTCTTCCTGTTAAAAAACAGTATATTACAAAGTGGTCATTTAGTTAACAAGGTGAGAAATATTTTTCATTTCACCGTGACTTTAATGTGAGACCTGCTGTGTCAGCCACATCGTTTTAAATGTGCCGACAGGAAACTACAGGAAACGAGGTCGTTTTAGTGCGAACGCTGCGGGGGCTCCGAGGTGCCGGCACAGAAACGATTCGACTGTAAAACTGAGCGGAAACCTTGAAGCTCCACATTCGAGCTTCCTCTGATGATACACTTGTTCTCTGTGAGGGGAATTATGCGGCGGGCTGTATGGAAGTGTAATGGCAATATGTTCATGTCAGGATGGATTGTTATGCTAGAATAGATTTTCTGCTCCGGCGCTGGAGTTTCCTCCCTCTAGCACATGGTGGGTAACTGATGTCTTACAAAGCTCAGAGGAGGCAGATCACCGTGTTTAATAGGACGTAACGTACACTGAGGCCGAGAACACTCTGCATTGTTTAAAGAGGCTGGAGCACTGTGTTTCAGTGTGTGTTCGTAGTACTGTACATGTGTGTATTTGTTGGTGTAGGTGTGAGTATATAGGTGATGTGTACAACTACTGTTTTATTATTAGACACTTCATGGAGCCAGAGCCATATACTTGTTTCCACTGAACAGCTTTACAGCTGCAGGCTCAGTGCCTTGCTCAATGGCTGCATGTCTGGGGAACTAACCTGACCTAATATCATTTATCCAGGTGAAGAATAGTATTATCCTCCGAGAAGCACTTCAAAAAATAGCTCACCATTTTGGGTATTATGCATGTTTGCTTTCTTTTTCAACAGTGCAGATTGATCAAACTCAAGTTTGTGTGTAAATTATGAAGTTGTTTCTTTGTCATTGTGTGATAATGCAGTTTAAAGTTCCCATGAAGTCAAAACTGATCACATAGACCTGTGTCCCGTGTTATACATCATACCCCAATGTCGGACCCAACAAAAGTCTTTTGTAGGTAATGAAAGTAGCTAGCACTAATCTATAAATTTGTCGCTAGTCACTCTTTAGAAATATAGTCGCTAAGAGGGTCTGAAAAATCATTAAATCTAGAATGAAAGTTGCCAAGTTGGCAACACTGGTATTCTTTAGGATTCTTAATGTCATCTTTAAGACTGTTCACTTTATCTTAAAGTCCCAGTGAGATCAAAATGGATGTGTTTTTATCACATATTTCTAATGCTGCATGTCACCTATACTCCATTATCTGGTCTTTAATGGTATTTTTGAGTTTGTCATTTCCTGGAAAAGGTTAAGAAAATGTTGATGACTCATCCTGCAGTTGGGGGTATTAACTCATTTTGTGTCCAATGAAATGCTTTTTCTCATGTGACAGTGCTGCAGCTTCTAAGCCTCACTGATTACTGTACAAAAACACAACTTTATTTATTTTATTTTTTTTTACTGTTTTTACTGATTTTGGTCAAACTTGATCATATCACTCTGTGATTTAAAGTTTCCTGATGGACAGATAGCTTGACGCGTTGCTCAAGTGGCTAACTGTTAAGTGCTGCTAACTGCATCTACCATTAATGGGCAAAGGACCCAGGCTCACAGGCGTCTCAGTGAACACGACAGGACACAGCAGATGACAAATAACACAGCTTTACTCTTTCAAATTGCTTGCAGGGCATACTCTAAATTCCAATTTTGTGCACAGGTTACACACCAACCCTGCCCACTAACTTCTGTGGAGAGCAGGTAACTTTATGAACAGTCGCGGTTTTGGTTAGATTTAAGAAAAAAAAAAATTACAGTTTGTCAGTTATTTACACGGGACACCAACGGGGGTCTCCTGGGTGAAAATCCTGTGTGTGTTTGAGCCATCCATCCACCCCAACAACCTCTCAATGTGGACTTTCTCTTTCTTTATACTCCGTCGTCTGATCTGACATTTGTGAGACGCAAAAAGCTAATAACGCGTTGTGATAAGACGCAAATTACTTAAGATTGATGTGTTATCTATACACCATTTGGTATAAGCAGCTGTTTGCTTTACGTGTTTGGCCATTCGCAATCTTCTCATCTCACTTACAGAAATAAGCGCATTTCCAAAAACATTTTTACTGAAGATAATAGACAATATTTTAAATCATTTGACAAGACTTTTTTTATCCTGCACAATAATTGATGTGCATTCTGCACACAGTAGCTTTTTCTGTGGTCCAGTGATGGGCTGTAGTATACATTTCACATATACATATTTCTGTTATGTTCTTTATGCATTTTATAATGTTTGTTTGTGTTGTATATTCAAATCTGTGCATGTTCTATATTGTACTCAACTGCCAGACAGATTTTCTTCAGGGGACAATAAAGTTAAAATTCTAAGTTTAATTATTTTTAATACAAGAATGCATCAAATGCTCTTATATGTTGCATTTCTTTTTACCACACTGCCTTGCTGTTCTGTGTGAAGTCTTTGTCTTGAGTAAAAATGTATAAAAAAACTGTGAAAACCCAGTTAAGAGTAAAGATGATTACTCGTACCCACAGATGATTTGTGTGTTTGTTCTGAAGCGCTGGTGAAATAGTGGTGAAAGCAAAGATATCTGGGTCGTTTGCAGTTGGCAGTCACTCTCTCTGATAGATGAAAGTAGTCTGTGTGAATGTGGAAGTTATTCAGTCTCCAAACACTCGTCGAAAATTAGTCATGATACAGACTTTTGAAAAAAAGAACATGAATGCTCTGCTTCTGTCCGTCCCAAAACAGTCTGGCTAACATTACAATGATACTAATTCAGATAATCAAACTTGAATTTAATGATGTATTAATGTCTTATAGAAAGGCAGGATTTCATAAAAATTGGAGACATATTAAACTGTCTTTGCGAGGAAACATTAGAGCGTATCAAACCCACTGCTCACCATAGTCCCAGTGTAGACTTAAGCCTAGGCCCCACCCCAGCAAGGCACTGTTCAATTTCACCTGGCACGGCTACAACCAACGACGGTAAAAAGAATGGACAGCGTATGCGTGACGTCACTCATAGATTTCCAACCGGCGTTTTGAAGCTCAAAATATGTAGCACTGGCCACTGCCATATTGGCTGTCCTGCCTTTTCTTCCACCTCCTGGTTAATCTAAAAATCATCGTGGACCTAAGGTGGGTCGAATGACGAATGGGTGCTTTCAGAAACAGCTCTCCGCTTTGCCCTGCAAAGAATATGCAGCTGTTCTATTTTCAATGGATGCCGTGAGCAGCCACGTCAATCAGCACACAGTAAACTGCGTCACATCACAACTGAAACGCTTTTTTGGTCCGTTTTCCATGCGGCTTCAAACCCCACTAGGAGCGTTTCAGAAGCAAGCTTTTTGGCCACCAGACTTTGTTAACTTTCTCAGATCTCATCATTTTTCCTAGTGCCTATGTTCTGTGCTGATTAACGCATCGTCTGTCAAAAGTAGAACAGCCACATATCCTTGATGGAGAGCTGCTCCTGAGATGCTTCTGAAATGCACAACAGCACTTCTGGTGGGGTCACAATCATTGTCTAGAACAGCCACGATCAGTTCTGGTGTCCACGGCACACCCAGAACGCAGATGTTCCTGATGGAATCCCGTCTTTAGCGGCCTCTGCTTGGCCCATTGTTGATCAAAGTCTGTCTTTCTTAAAGTTTGTTGTTGGAGCAGTTGACACCAGAAAAGATCTCTTGCCATCTGATAAAACTGGATCGATTTTTAAAAATTTTAATTTTTTTAAATTATTACATTTATTGTAAAATAATTTGATAGTGTTGATATTTTCAGTACTACAGGATTTGGACATCCTTCTTGGCAAAGGTGCCTAAAAAGTGTCTATTTCTGGTTTCCGGTTGTAGTTTGAGCGGGCTTTGGCTGGAACAGTGATCCCCGAACCGCTGTTTACACTGTGTATATGATTTTACAATTTCTGTAATACTATCTAAATTTCATCCGACAAAACTCCATCACTACAAGCAATAGCTATGACAAGCGAGGAGCACCTTTTAATGGAAAAAGCAAATAAAAAGATTGCTGACCTGAAAAATGACATCCGATGGCTCTCCGCTGATCTAAAGAAAAAAGACTTGCTTCTAGCCAGCTACATGGACGTGGCTTTCGGCATGTCGAGGCGAATCGACTCACTCTCTGCGGCCCTCCAGGACACAGTCGCCTGGGACCCGACCTGTCCACAGCAATCCGGCAGTCTACAACCATCCTCCTGCTCAACATCCAAGCCGTCCTGGTCTGAAGTGGTGGTCCGCGGCGGCAAGGGGGTCTCGGAGGTGCCTGCTTCGCCCCCTTGTCTAAGCCTCTCCAACCGCTATGACCCGTTGACTGTTAAGAGCCCAGCTCGTCCAGCGGCTGCCCCGGCTGATGATGCGGCATCTCCATGTCGGATCCCCTCCTCGAAGTGGGCACCCACTGGCACTGTAGTCTCCTCCACGCAGGTGTCTGACGGAGCCAAGGTGGCCTGCCACTCGACCGTGGAGACGGACCTCAAGCTACCTTCACGAGCGATGACCTCCGCCTCATGCCGTAGGATCCTGAAGGAGGCTGTGCTTCGTCGCGCCGGAGGCCCTGGAGAAAGGGAGGCATCGGTTGGGCAGTTTGTCGGGGCCGGGGCTGGAGCCTCCGTCTCATCTGGCCGCTCTCCTGGCCAGACTACCCACTCCCAGCCTGCGATAGCAAACCCAGCTCAGGTGTCCGAGCGCCCCCAGTCCGCTCGGGGGAGTCCACCTGCACCTTCTCCGCCTTTTCCATCCTCTCCAACACCTCGTCCTCTTCCCCCCCCCCAACACAGTCATAATTGGCGACTCCATTACCAGGCATATCCGCTTCGCTAATGCCATCACACACTGCCTTCCCGGTGCTACAGTTTCTCAAGTCCTGGATGGTTTGCTGTCTCTCCTGCCTACTCTCCCAGACTAAATTTCCAGAGTCGTTGTGCACGTAGGGACAAACGACACAACCCGTCGGGAATCAGAGCGCACGAAAGCCAACTTTAATCTCCTCTTCGATGCGCTAAAAGACTATGGTAAGGCTGTTTTTATTTCAGGGCCGATCCCGACAGTCGGTCGCGGAGCTGGCCGCTTTAGTCGACTCCTGGGTCTCCACACGTGGCTCCAGAAGTCGTGCAGATCGAACAAAATGGGGTTCATTGACAATTTTAATTTATTCTGGAACCGTCCCTCCCTATTTTCCTGGGACGGGATCCATCCCAACAGACTGGGAAACCGAATGCTGTCTGCAAACTTGCAGTTTGCACTTCATCATCCATGTGACTGACTGTTTACACTAGTTCCAGATTCACAGACACACACCTCCTCTACGACACAACACCTTGATTGCCATCACTCCGCCCCCTATCAGACCCTCCTGTCTTCACAACCAACCAACTCCATCAGGATTGATCACCCTGCAATAATCCCTACACATGTCTCACATCACAGACCCACAGTAAAACGCTCACTATCTCATCCTTCAACTGCAAACCACAGAAACCTCATACATATTCCTCTGATTCCGTGGTCACCCCCTGCCCCCTATCCTAATCCGGTTAACTTTGGCCTTTTAAACATCAGATCTCTGAATAACAAAACATTTTTATGTAATGATTTTATCACCTCTAACAGATTAGACTTTTTTATTTTAACAGAGACATGGCTAACTTAAGGTGATCATAGCCCTCTCATTGAAGCAACCCCTCCTGACTATACTTCCTCCACCAACCCCGGCTTTCTGGCAGAGGAGGGGGGGTTGCAGTTATTTATAAAAAAGTTTTTAAGTGCACTCAGAGCCCACAGAGCAGTTTTACCTCTTTTGAACACCTTGGTTTTATTATTAACCCTAAAGACCCGGTACTGGTTTTAATTATCTATAGACCACCAAGGCCAAATAATGCTTTTATCCAAGAGTTTGCTGAGTTTGTTTCTGGTTTTATAGCTAAACATAACAAAATTCTGATCTTGGGTGATTTTAATATACATGTTTGCTGCCCATCGCAGACTTTTATTACTGATTTTATGGACACCTTGGACTCTTTTAGCCTCACTCAGGCCGTACAAGAACCCACTCACACCAAAGGTCACACCCTCGATCTGGTTCTTCATCACGGTCTCAGCCCAGACAACCTCTCTACAAAGGATATCTGTGTGTCGGACCACAAAGCAGTTTTACCTCGTATAGTTTTATCACCCTCACTTCTTAGTCATGTTTTTCCTGTCCGCCGTCGTGTTTTTAACTCCGATTCTATTTAAGGTTTTAGATGCAGTCACCACCCCCTCCACCTGCCCTTTCACGGATGCATTGGCAGAGCTGTGTGAAGATTTTTATCCTTTTTTAAAACCAAAATCCTGAATATACGACAACAGATTAACCCCACAGATTGCTTTTTAATTACCGGTAGAGACACTTACTGTTGTTTTAGCAATTTTAGCCCAGTCACACTGTCCTATTTATATGGTACAATAAGGCATATGAAGTCAGCTACTTGCAGCCTTGATGCCCTCCCAACTAGATTTCTTAAAGAGGTTTTAGACACAGTTGGACCCAGCATTTTATTGATTATTAATAGTTCTTTATCTGAAGGCATCGTTCCTGCCTTTTTTAAACATGCTGTTGTCCAGCCTCTTTTAAAGAAACCTAACCTTGACCCCTCAGTTTTTAATAATTTTAGACCTATTTCCAAACTTCCATTTTTATCTATAATTTTAGAAAAGGTGGTTTCATCCCAGCTTTTTGATCTCACATGTGTCACAACAACCTCTTTGAAGAATTCCAGTCAGGTTTTAGAGCTCAACACAGCACAGAGACTGCACTCCTTAAGGTGACTAATGATATTCTTTTAACAGTTGATAGGGGCGAGAGTGCAATTTTAATATTTTTAGATCTGAGCGCAGCTTTCAACACCATAGACCACGGAATTTTAATTGAATGTCTTAGAACCTGGGTCGGCATCAAGGGCACTGCTCTTAACTGGTTTTATTCCTACCTTTTAGATAGAACCTATGCGGTCGCCATAGGCAGTCACACTTCTGCTAAAGCTGTGGCTGCCTATGGTGTACCGCAAGGTTCAATTTTAGGTCCAATTTTATTTTCCATTTATATGCTTCCTTTAGGCCATATCCTTCGTCGACACAATTTATCATTTCACTGCTACGCAGACGACACACAGATATACCTCCCGCTGAGACCTGATGACCCGGGAAGCCTAGCTGCTGTGTATGACTGTCTAGACAGCATTAAATGTTGGATGGCTCAAAACTTTCTACTACTCAACGACTAAAAAACTGAGGTTTTACTGTTCTCCCCACCACACTTCTCCCTTCCTGTAGACAATACCCTTGGTCCACTTCACGCTAATATCACGTCATCTGCCAGAAACCTAGGCATTCTGTTTGACTCTCACCTCACTTTTCAACCTCATGTTAAGAAACTTGTCCAGGCCTGCTTTTTTCATTTGCAAACCATATCCAGAGTCAAACCCATGCTCCCTTAATCCGATCTAGAAAAAATAATCCATACCTTCATTTTCTCAAAACTGGACTATTGCAATTCACTCCTCTCGGGTATCAATAAAAAATCTCTCTCACGCCTCCAGCTTGTACAGAATGCAGGAGCTAGGCTTCTAACCGGTTTTAACAGACAGCATCACATCTCACCAATCATAGCTTCACTCCATTGGCTTCCTGTGCGTGTTAGGATTGATTTTAAGATTTTACTGATCGCTTTTAAAGCCTGCAAGGGTCTGGCTCCTAAATACATTGCAGACATGTTAACTCCCTATGAGCCATCTCGCAGCCTTAGGTCCTCGGGCGGGTCACTTCTGGTTGTTCCAGGGTCGATGTTACTTATTTTTATTTTTACTTTTTATTCTCTTTTCTCTATCTTTAAATTGTACCTATACATTTTTCTGTGTTTAGTAATTGTCCTTATCATTTGTTTTTTTTTCATTGTTTATGTCAATCACTGCTGTTCTGTAAAGCACTTTGTAAACTCTGTTTTTTAAAGGTGCTATATAATTAAAGTTATTATTATTATTATTATTATTATTATTATACACCACAGTATTTAATGCAAGCTTAAAAGTGAGGTAATACAGTGTACCAGACGATCAGAGATCTTCCCGCCTACAAATCATCTGGAAATTTCTAAATGTAAGACAGTTCATGAGCGAAGGCGTGAATGGTCTATACGTGGCCAAGAAGGAAGTTTTGTCAAGGGAAAATCATGTTGAAAGTAAACCAAAATGTTCATTGCACTGGCCCTCGAAGAGATGTGTTATTAACATATTTTGTAGTACTCCCTCATGTCTGTCAAATGGTTGACAGTCATGTTGTGTAAAGACATCACATTATAGCGAGGGAAAATACAGATTAGCTTCTGCTTTTCCATAACAGTTCACAGCTGCAGTGATGGGTGCTTACAGGGAAACCGTAGAGGGAGTACAATGTGGTTTTGATGATGTTTCATTTGAAGTCTTGTGATGTGGAGGTAATAGCTGTAGCAGATCTCTAGAGTGAGGACAGTGGACGTCCAGACGAGGCTGTTAGCTGTTTGCTGAAGGCAGCGGTGCATGGCTGCTGCTGCTGCTGCTGGCTGGTCGGTCATTTCACGCCTGTCTGGGCTTCCTGCAGAGCGCCGTGAAAAGCAAAGTGGATAAAAAACTGTCTGGGGAGAACAGACTCGGTATGATGTGTTTTCAGTGTCCGATCGGCAAGCCTGCGGTGAAAATTGACAGAGGGAGGACTCCTTTTTGTGACGCCCGAATTCCTGCATGTTGTCGTCACTCAGCCTCATGTTGTGATTAAGCTCCAACATTACATGTGTTAGAGTGGTACATGAAGCAATACTGTACTTTATTGGAAAAGTATGTTATCTAGTCCAATATGATGCTGTGTGATCAGTTACATAGGTCTTCAAGGCTTTTGTGGGGGGTCTTGGTGTTGCATGATGGCTGAATAAATTTCTCAGGCTTGGGGCTTGAACCCATGCACATAATCCCCCAAGAGAACTGTCATAATCAATTCAAGTTTTGTTTGTTTAATTATACATGAGCCGGGTAGAGGCAGATTCATTGTACGGAGGGACTTGTTTTAAAGGGCTCTTGTTTGTGCAGGCAACAGCTGGAAACTGTAGCTAAAGTGCTCCTAAAATACAACATTGTTGATGGGAATTTGATTCTTTATCGATTCCCTTATTGATTCCTGATAAATTATCTGTGTGGAAAACAATGGTTGTCTTAGTTAAACAAAGAATCTGCTACATGCCTGTGTGGCACTAGTTTTATGTCGTAGAATCCCCTATGTTTGGTAACAGACAGGCTGCTCAGTTGGAAAGCAGCAGCACCCTGACTTGAAATGATCACTTTACAGAAATTACAACTAGCACCAAGCTTTGAAAAGTTTCTTCCTCTCCGCCATGACTCCGTCTTACAACTTTTCAGCAGAGGTATGGGCTTGCAATGTGCAACTGTCAGAGAACAACGCCAACCATGATATAAAGAACTGATACGCTCGGAGGCATACGATTCTGATTGACTGGATAATTTGGAACTGGTTGTCGATTCCCATCCCAACTTATTGTGAGGTTGTTTTGTTTTCTCCATTCCCAAATTTAAGACTGGACTTTCAGGCTCCATGCCCAGCTGGTATTAACACATCATCTGGATAAAGGTGTACGATCCATTGGCCTTTATATTTAAGTGTTCATATTATCTTGATATGGCTGCATTGTGATTGGCTCTCAGTTCAGATTAGTAGTGCTGGCCAAAAACTTAGCTACCAGCCAAACATCACACAAGTGCAACATAACACATAGCAGCCAGCTAATATTACTTGCCAGTCCAACAACAAGAAGCCCAGCTTGGCGTCTGTCTTTCAGCCTTTTATTTCACGAAGCTCTCACCAACGATTAAAAGTCAGTCCCACATTTACTCTTGTCCGGCGACTTCTTGCTCGCTTACTCTCTCCTTTTCTCCTCTTAGCTTCACCCATCAACGTCCTTTTGGGTCTCTTGGTCTGTGGCATTTACGTAAAGACTGCTGAACCCGGTTTCATTGCTCGCTTACCTGGCTCTGGTCCCCGTCAGCATTCCCCACGGGCCTGCCCTTGTCCTGGCCTGAAAACCTCGTCTGGGCAATCCAGTGCTTCTTTGCTGGCGGTGTACTGTTACCATATACCATTCTAAAACTGTAGATGTAGAGTATTCGTCCTGTGTGAAAATGTATTCTTAAGTTCTACTGAAGTTTCAGCAGTTAGACAAATCTAACATCTTCATTCTGGGACCAACAAACCTTGGGTAACACAAAGAATGAATTTATATCAAAAAGACATACCTACTCTGTTTGAAACCTGAAAACTGATTAAAAACCTGAAAACTGATTAAAAACCTTTGTCTAAATTCTACCTTTGACATTTTTTACCCTGACAAAAGGGAAAACTTTACATACTTTTAAACTGTTTGGCAATGACATCTTAAAATATTAATATCAATTTGAAAATAGCAATAATATTGGTACTTTCAGAAACAAGAGTTGGTTTAACTCTTGTGTGGTTGTTGTGATCTTTTATTTTTTTATAAAAATAATTTTTAATCCTGTATTTGTCTTCTTTTGTTGTGCTACTATGTAGTTTGCCCTCATCTTATTTCACTGGTATTAAACATGCACTCCCACTTGGCACATATTTGCTGTGAACAGTTTTCTCTGTAGTTTTACTCCTCTGCTGCTGCATCGACCTACTCTCCCCACAGAGATCAATAAAGTTTAATCTAACATGGTCGAATCTAACCTGAGTGCTGTTTAGTTACATGTTTGCTGCCATGGTTCTCATGATGTTTGTGTCCTGTTCAGGTAATGGCTCAGCAGGCGTCGGCAGGGAGACGCTACCTGCGGGCGTTCGTCAGCGGCTTCTTTGTTGCTGTTCCCGTCACCGTCACTGTCCTTGATCGATTCGCCTATGTGGCGCGAGTGGAGGGAGCGTCCATGCAGGTGAGACATTACAACACATCTACCACTTAAGAGCGAGAAAGAAATCCTCATGCTGCCTGTCTTCAGAGACGTCCCTGAGGTCAACAGGAGAGCAGGCTGCAATTTCTAGATCTGTTAACTTCACAAACTACATAACAGAGAGGTCAGAGGTCACAGCATGTTGAGTTGAGGAAAAGCTGTTTTTGTGTCTTAAAGCTCAACCAAAATCTTTGAATCGTTTTCATCATTGTGGTGCAGTATAAACCTTTTGACTGTAAATGTGCAGTAATTTACTGGCACAGCTTCCCCAGCAAAGTACTGTATTTCTTATATTTCTATATTTTAGAGTAATTGTGTTGAAGTGTAGTTCATATACTATATTCTTAAATAGTATATTAATACAAGTTTATATATTCATACATTAATTAACAACAGAATACTGCTAACAGTTTTGACAGTAAATCACTGTATATTTACAGTATGTAAATTGTGTATTACAGTCTATTCTGTATTTAATGATATTTAAAGAATGCTTCTGGAATACAACTATCCACTATGCAGTTCCTTCTCAAATCTTTAGTAAATTTAAGTTGACTTCACTTTTCTTTCTCTTTTTTTTTCAAAAGTTTAACAATTTTTCAATTAGGTGACAGTGCATACAATATTTGGTAACTCACTGTGACAATTTTTTGTGAAAAGGGAACATCAAACAGTTTTTTATTAGAGTAGGCTTGTGTATTCCAGTAAAGTGTTTTTATGAAAAGATAAACTTAAAACTTATAAACTTCAAAGACACTGGAAAATAAGGGACTGCATGTTTGGATCAAGCGGCAACCTCGAGCAGCCGTTTGAGACAGAAGTGAGTCAGTCTCCATAAGTGCCCGAATCAAAATGTCCAACTTCACAGCAGAAATAAACATGTTTACAGCCTGGTACAGACAATGATTTTGGTCTCTTGGGCTAATTTCCCGGACAACTGTGAGGGTGCTGATTTTTTTTTTTTTTTTTTTGTAACTCACCTTTTCAAATTGTATAAAGGCTTAAAGTTATGCATAATTAACAGTGTTGCCGCTTTGATTGACAGGTAAGTACCATTACAGATTGCTTATTTGAGCATCCAGGCGTCATTTGGCCCGCGTCAGGTCCGCCGATGATCCACCCTTTACCCTGGAGGTAGAAGAAGCAGTACATCCAACATGGTGGTGGCCAGCGTTGCATATTTTCAGCTTCAAAACAGCACTATGGGTGACGTTACACATGGTCTGTCCATTCTTTATGCTGTCATTAGTTTGGATGAGTGGTTGGGTCCTACTTGGAGTCACTGAGCTTCTTGATGAGGGTGGATTCACTGATGCAGCCTTCTGCTTGACCATCTCTTTTTGCTTTGCACTTTCTCACAGCTTCGTGCCCCACTCAGAACTAATGGCGAGCAGTTCTGAAAAACATTGTAGAGCGACAAATATATCTATCAGGTGACATCAATCTATGAATGTGACATATAACAAATAATACAAACTGAGACCAAATGTTGACATGCACCAATTTCAGCTCGAACATATCTTTTCAACAACATTTGACACTGTTCTAAATAGCAGAAACTTCAGTTGGAGAAAACCTCACAATTATTTTCCTTGACAAGAAAAATGGTATGCCATTTCCAAACATTTTGATGCTTCAACGCGGAATAAGAATGGTACCTTTTCTCAATGGAGGTTGCCCTATCAATGCAGCGCTTCTGTGACAAAAGGCAGGTTGTAGTGCGGCTGGCAGATGTGTCCTAAAGTAGAATTCAACAAAAATAAATGCAAACTTTTTCCAGAAACTAAAAAGATCTTCATTACGATATTTATTTATTTTCCCCCACTTTTCTTTCACCTTCCCAAGATGCTTAGCCATTAACAGTACATTTTACAGTAGGTTCCTGTAAATAACTGTATTCTCTCGCTGTAATTATGTTTTTATTTCTCCCAGATTGCGTTGCAGTTTATAGACATTAATTCAGCAGAATATTGTTCAGATTTCACTGTAAATTACCATCAAAGATTTCCAGTGTATATATTTTTAACGTATCTGTCTGTGCAGCTCTGCTGTTGGATTTATAAATGCTATGAGGCAAGCTCCATATATATTTTTTCATGTACTTGACATAGTAGAACATGTAGGCAGACTGCTGGTCAGGGGAGAAGAAATGACTACAGCTACACAGTATAAATGATTTAAAAATGTCAGTGTTTTTATACATCATTAAATATAGTGCCTCCCGATTCATGCAGCTTGTGTTGCTAGGCAACATCTATCTAAACAGGAAGGTGTGAGCCAGGCTTCCATCACACACATAAAAAGTAATTCAACTTTGAACATTTTGGACCAACAAGATCAGAGAGATTAGAGCTGCTACCTGCTGCTTGCTACAGACTGTCCATTTTTAAATGTGTCTGGTTCTCAATGAGAACGTACATGTTTACGTATTAACTCAACCTCTAAGCTTTTTAGCTAAACCACACTTTTGCTGTCCGGATACAATTTAATACTAGTGCTTTAATTTAGCAAACACACAAACGCCTAAGTATCTGGTTATTCTGTCTGGTTACTACACGTTCCAGCTAATCAGACTTGAGAATTCTCTGTAGCCATGATAAAAGCAGATGTTACACTTATGCCTAAAACAAGGGTTACATTTTTCCAAGTCTGTCTTTTACCAATAGTCCCATATGTACATTGAAACTAGTTTGTCTTGCTGTAATCGTTCTTTCTGTTCTTGAGTGGCCATTAGGAGATCCCTTCAGCTTCCGGAGAGGGGGGGGCAATTTGGGAAAAATCCACAGTCCTCATCCTGTTTAATGGTGAACTACACTGATTTTACATATTTAAGTGTGTTTCTAGGTGATGCCACTTGAGTCAGTGTCGACTGAAGACTACAAACATAGAAATAAGAAAAATCCGTCAGTGTGGAGTTAGAAAGGTGTGCGCTGAACAGACCTTTGTAGCTGCTCCTCATTTCTGCTGCAGGCTAAAAGCTCCAGGCTACAATAGACACTACCAGCACAACACACTTGAGCTGTCAGCAGTCGAAATGCAGAGCATCAAAAACGTTGGTCTTTTTAGTGAATTCCCTTCTTTTAGTTGAATTTGACTCCTTTGATGCTGCCTCTGTATAAATAGCTTCTGCCTCAGATTTCTGTATGAGATTATGAGACAAAGATTCTGCAGAAGACACCTCAAATACTTCTATAATTGTTCTGGCAAAGTAAAATTGTAAAAGTACCTATAGATCCTGTATCCATAAACATTAAAATACAGACAAAATACCCCAGAATGATTTAAAAATAGTGTTTATCTGAACACTGGTGTGGTCGGTGTAGTTTATTCATATTGACAATGCCGTGTTTCATCATTTTTCTTGGAGAGAACAACAGCTGCTATGTCCAACATAACTGTCTGCTGTATTGCTGCTTGTGAAAAATACAGAAACAAAAGTAATATATTGAAAATAAAAGTTTTAGTTTGGTTAACAAGACTTGTTTTACTGCTGCACACAGCTTAAACATTTTCCTGTAAAAGCTGTAGTTGCAGGTGGCCATGTTGGAGAAGAGTCAACTTCACAAATACTCCATGCATGGCCTCTTTTATTCTCATCCAAACAGTAAACAGCCTTCACTCTTTCTTCTCATCTGAAAAGCAGAGATGTGAAAAACAAAAAAACAAGTGCCTGTTGGGTTTTGACCGAGTTGATTTCCTGTTGTGCAGCTTATTATCCCTGACGTGTGTTGCATAATGCATAAAACAATCTGCTCTCTATTTTTAATGAGCATGAATATTAAAAGTGCATGTAGCTCTTTGCTTCATGTTGTATATTCATGTAGCTGTGTATGTTGGGTCATGAAGCTGACCTCTGCGATGGCTTCTGAAGAGTCTGAGACTCTGATCAAAACTTCTAAAATCATTAATAGAATGACTCAACAGTGGTTGTTTTTGAAGGAGGAAACTGGTTCTCTCAATGAGACACTGACACTCCTGGGTTCAATCTGGTTAAGGCTTCATCCTGGCTAGACTTGCTCCAAGTCGACAAATGAAGGGATGATCAATGGGATGATTTCCAATGGCAATATAAAGGCGATTTTAACGGAAATTAGATGTTATAAAAATAATCTGCAGCCCATTGTGCATTTAGAGATGTTTCTGGTGGAGTGGCAGGTCCACCAGCTGAGCCCTGTTAATCAGCATGAGCGACAAGTGAATTTTAGACGCTTAATTACAAACCAGTGTGCTGCCTCTTTTCCATATCTGACACCACGCAGCTCTCCAAATGCCAAAACTTTGTTCTGGCGAATATAAAAGTAGTCATGGATATGATTTTGATTGTGATATTAAAGAGAAGATAATGAATTGAATGTGATGCTGTGATAGAGCACAAGCCCAGACACACAGATGGAGCAGTTGTTTGAATCGAAGAGACACTGCTATTAAATACATTTTTTTAATGTGTGCAAGTAAATGAGTGTATATCTTGTACATAGCTTGCAGACACACTGTGTAATATGCTTAGACTCACCTTTGGCATCTGTGGAAAACCAAGTTTTCTCTCTGTTTTCAATCAGGGAAAAAAATATGTCCTGCCTGTTCACGGACTTTCTGATATTATGGCTGAACAGGAACTAAAATATGTTTCTGAAAACATTTGAAGGGATAAATAGTCAATGCAGTAACATAATCTTGATTCATATTTGATCAGCACTGCCTAGTTTGACAGTTTGATCTGAGTTTTATGAGCCCGGTGTGTTGCGCTGGATGGATTCACTGAGAATGGCTTGTCAATCACAAGGTAGCCATGCTGTAAAGCAGACCCTGGTTTATCGTCTATTTTACTCTAAATGGGACTATCATTTACAAAATGAACATCATGCTGTATGGAAGAAGACTCAAAACTAAAGATTGAGACCATAAACTCACGTTCACTGGGGTAATAAATCAAATGACAAGTAGGCTCATTTCTCCATAAGACTCAATACAATCTGACTTTATTTCTTGAGCCAATGGAAGTACTTCCTGCTGGCCATTAGAAATAATGCAGGTTTAAGACACGTGTGTGTATGGTTAAACCACATAATATCCCCAAATACAAGATGTTACCTTTTTCTTTGACATCAACCCCCCACACATAAAAACTGATCAGGAGTAACCATGATTGGACAATATGAAAATAGAAACGGTCACCCAACCATAAACAAACTATTTAACACAATATTCATAACCACAGCGAGTAAGTCTGCAAGAAAGGCTGTAAAAGTCACATCTATGCTCTTTATTCTCTGTCTGACTCAATAATATGTTGCTGTTATTAGAGACAGACTCAATGACCCCAATAGTGGCCGCGTGATAGTGAGTCGTCTGCTGCTGGACATTATCTTGTTTTGTTGTGTAGACATCAAAATATTCCCATGACGCTGTCTGCCCGTACATTGGGTGAAAGATCCTTTGATCCTGATACTGCTGCTCTGTCTGTAGTCTTTATGATATGAAAACACAAATCATCAGTGTGTGTTGGTCAAAGCTGCTCCTTTGTGCTGTTAAGTCCCAGATGTACTGAAAGTGATTTAAAAAGATGATGTCCTAACAGGTTAGAGAAACAGCTCTTTGTGTTTAGGTCTGCCACACTGGTTGGGAAATATTTGAAAAACTATTGGATGTCATGACAGTTGCTGCAGATATTCAAGGTCCTGACATGATACATTCTAGTGACTTCAGTAATCCTTTGGCTTTCACTCATCCTGTGAAATATCTCAACATTTACTGGATGGATTTGCACAAAATTTGGTACAGATATCCATGTTGGCTAAATGATCAATCCTAATGACTTTGGTGATCCTATCTTGACAGCTATTGGAGGGATTGCTGTGAAGTGTGGTTCCCTCAGAATTAATTAATCACTTTTATTTTCATCTAATGCCATCGTGAGGTCAAAATATTAATGTGTCCAATACTTTGTTTTGTGACAAAACAAATGGCAGTTCTATCAGCCTCAGCTGTACTTTGTGTTTAATGGTATATATTATACCTGCTGAACAACAATATGCAAACATTATTACTTTGAGCATGTTAGCATGCTGATGTAAGCATTTAGCTCACGTACATCCTCAAAGAGCTGCAGAGAAGTGCAGTATGGGGCTAGGAGGAGTAGTAAGGTCTTCACAGTTGAGGAGATACTTTGGTGCTGATGAGAGAACTGATTGCTTCATACCAGGGTCAGGACCAGTTTCCCGGCAACCAGCTGAGATGCCTGTCTGGTCTTGGCCAACAAATAGTCTGGCACATAACCCTTGTAAAACAGTTAATTGTTGTTTCTTGCACTAATTAAACAAACAAGATATAACCAGTGAGCTTTAGAGATTTATTTGGACAGAGCCCTGCTGGTTGTTTCCTGTTTTTCTAGGGTTTATGCTAAACTATGCTCAGAGTGAGTGGCATCAATCATCTTGTCTAACTCTTGGCAGGATAAGTGTATTTTCCAAAACGTCAAACTATAAACTTCCAAATGTAGCAATAATATGCCGTAAATCTACGATCATCATGACTGTTAAAACATGTCACAGTGACTCTGCAGCTGTCGTCGACGTTTTCCTGAAGTCAGACCAGTTGATTGTCTAGAGAAACATTTTACACAGCAGGTTCATCACAGAGCAGCAACACAGAGACACAACCTGTGTGTGTGTGTGTGTGTGTGTGTGTGTGTGCGTGTGTGCGTGTGCGCGTGTGCGCGTGTGAGACTGTGAGAGATTTCCCGCATTTCTTTTTGCAGTGCTTGGGATGTTGTCATGGAAACAGTGTTTTCTGGGCTCCAGAGTAACGGATGGTTATGAATATGTACTGTGAGTTCTTAATTTATGTCAGGAAAAAAAGACAAGCATACATGATCAAGCTCATGATTATCTCAGCTGAGTTTCAGAAATGGAAATTAACGATAAGCCTTTTTTATATTTGTCCTATGAACTCCTGATCTAATGTAGGGTCTGTATAAACTGAGTGTATTCATTATAACATCTTTGTTTAATCATCTGCTGTTGTTTTAATTCCTCCTTGTCATTCATCGCTGCTCATCATCGTGTTCTGATACTTTACTGAAGCTACAGACGTGATGCTGCAAATATTCAAAACTAAAAATACATCAAATGAAGATTTATGTTGCTGTAAATTATTTCCCAAAGTTATAACCACATCACATATTTCATATTTTGTATCTTGATCTTGAAGTACAGTCTTACGGGTTCAAACAACCTTCTGCACTGTACATTTTTAATGATGAATCCTCAGGTGGGTTGTGCATCAGGAGGTCAGTACACTGCAATAAGTGGTTCATACTGTCATATCATTTCTGTGAAAACTTTCCCCAAAGTTTCTCAAACTGCATCATCTTTGTAAAAATTAAATTAATGATCACACAGTGTGCTGCTGCCGCCCAACTGTCACACTTTTACATTTTTCTATAAATTCAGACTCACCACAGCGGTGGTTTCAGAAACAATCCAGCATGTAATATGGGAAAATATGACTGCGAGGGAGGCTGATGAAGTATCCAACTCTATCTGATAAACTCGCAGCCTGACAGCACTCACAGGGATATTTATTTTTGGGCCGACAGATAAGAGATATTCTGTCAATTACCATGGCAAGCGTGAAATGGCCTGCACACATCCTGTTTAATGAAACGCCGTGGTGTTGCTTGCCGGCGCAAGTGGGCTTTGTCACACGTAGATTCTTCGAAGAAATGACACAAACCGAGTTGTAGGAATAATGAATTTCACCGTTGTTGTTGTTGAGGAGAGAAGTGGGCCATCACAGACAAGTATGATAGAGCTGTCATGGAGGACATGGTTGTTTGGAGTTTTGTTGAACGCAGCAACAGTGAAATTATAAGTATTTTATCACGCGGATCACTAAAGGAGGGAGATGTGTGCTTTAAAGAGAGAGCACCAACCAAACCCAAACGTTTTTTGTAAGACAATGAGGGAAAGGAAAGGAAAATGAAAAATGGGCTTACACGCACACTTTGAAGTTGAAGGAAGACTGCGGCTTTGCAGATTTTAGCCTATTAAAAGAGCAGCGTGTTGGATTTAGTGACATCTAGAGGTGTAGTTGCTGATTGTAACCACCTTGAATGACCCCTCTCCTTCATAGTGTGAAGAGAAACTATGGTGTCTGTGAAATTTGGGAATAAAGCAAAAGGTCTTCTCTAGGATCAACGTTTAGTTTGTAAATTCTAAGCTACTGTAGAAACATGGCATTTTTAACATGGTGGACTCTGCGGAAGAGGACCTGTGGTGTCTGTAGAGGCATGTACCGCAATATGTGATAAGCAGTATTATTGATTGGAGATCTGATAAAACATACCACAATTCTGTTCATTTATTAGCTCTTCTTATTTCTTATCCTCAGACAGTAGTTTGATCTAACGTCATCAAGGCTCAATTAGCTCCAACAGTTGGTGACTAAATGATGACCAGTTACATTGAGGAACGGTGATGAATAATTACACTGATAAAACAGTTACCCTTCCTTGACATTAGAAAGGATTTTGAATAGCACCTCAAATGTAGAAGAGCCCTTGACGCACTAAGAGGGAGAGAACAGTCTGTCCTCAACCGCTGAATCAAAAGATGATGACAGATCATTGATTTGAAAAGAAATGGTCAGCTTACCTCATGTGACTGATAAATTTGTGGTGTTGGATATTGTTAGCCAGCTATGGATTGGCCACTGTTATTAATCATTGTTTGTTTCTAACATTGTCATATGTCTACTCCTGTTTGCTGGCTCCCTGGAGGGACAAAAGGGAGTATTTTGAATTGAACTGAATTTAAATACAAATTATTCAGCCATGTATTACCTTTGTACAAGCCAGTTCCCAGGCTCTGACAGTTGATTTTCACACCATATTGAAATGAGTTGAAACCAGTGGCTGCCTGGAAAAAGGGAAATTATTCTAAAACTGGATTACATGCTTTGTAAAATGATCACATACTGTGTATATATACCACATGTAATTTGTAATTAATGGGCTTAAATATGAAATCTGGACCAATGTCAGATTTAAATTTCTGCATTGCGAGGACAGTTTGGCTCATCCTCACTGTTTTGAAAGGACTGCTTGAAGGTTTTGAGGTTTAGAAAAGATACAAGTATAGAGACAAGTGTTGACCTTTTGAACAAACTATATTTAGTCTGTTTAGTTCTGCTCTATTATGCCTTACACTGACTCACGCCTGATCATCACTTCATGTGTCTTTTTACTGGATGTGAGTGAGGTGTCTCCTGTAGGCTGTATTTGCCTCTTTTCAGTGTTACACACTCTTCCAGCAAGTAACAACAGCAACATACAATGTCTCAATATAACAACATTTGTTTGTATAACAATATATACAAACAAATAGTGCAAAGAAATAAAAATTGAATGGCTATACCTGAAGTAGGTGTAGAGTATATGTATACAAATGTACACTATATGCTGTGTATATATACTTTATTTGCTTGTATGTGAGTATGTACAGCATGCTGGATTTATATATGAGTGATGGACAATAAATGTGTGTATGTATAAATTGATACATTGCCTTAATCTATTTTTCTGTGTTTGTGTGTGTGTGTGTGTGTGTGTGTGTGTGTGTGTGTGTGTGAGCAGCCCTTCCTGAACCCAGACGGGGGGTCGAGATGTGACGTTGTCCTGCTGAACCGTTGGAGTGTGAGGAACTACCAGGTCCAACGAGGCGACATCGTCTCCGTCCTGTGAGTAACGCTTTCTTTACAGAACACTGAACACAACATGAAATCACTGAGTTATTTAATGACTTTAAAAAATACTTAAAGGAAAAATTGTTCGTGATGTGTTTGCTCTTGCTGTGGATGAAGATTTAGACAATTTGAGATGTGAATGAAAATATCGCACTGATCTAAAACATCGTAACTTAGTTACACAACAACAAATTCTCTGTTTAGGATGCACAGAAAAAAATAAACTTGTATAATAGAATACATATAATATGCCACATAGAGAATCTTTTTTATTTTAACAGCAGTCATATTATTGCCTGGAACCATGACTATCTATATCACAAACATGACGGACAGGAAGTCTTTTATGCGGCTCATATTTGTACACGACTTGTAAAGCATACAGCAAAAAGGTGAATTAAATTTTAAGGAGTGAGGGTAAGAAAGCCAAACCAACAAATATTTATCCACTCTCTCCATTTTTTTTATGTATAAATCAGTTATTCTTTCTATCTCATGAATCCTTTTGAAGATTTCCAGCCAGTTATCTTCTGTTTGTGGATTTAAAGCTTTATTAGCATTATTCAAGTTCAAGTTTCGGTTTTGTGTTAGTATTCATACGCTTGAACTTAATTTCAGCCTAATATAGACATCACAACATCCTAACAAGCAAACAACTCTGCCAATGTCATGACTGCACAAAATATTATATGATAAGATAAAATACATAGCTGGAAAAAAAACTAACAAGTGAAAGCAGTCTGATTAAATTTTAAATGTTTGCAGCAGTAGTGCAGGACACTTTATATATACTCTATATTTATTTAACTCTTTTTAAATGACAGCTCCTTTTGAAAGTGTAGTTCTCTGGGAACAATAGAACCGGTCTTTCATGACTACAGGGAGATGAGTAATTCATATAAATGATATAATTTATTTGTCAAACTGTCAAAGCCAAGTGGTTGGTGTAGAAGTGATATTTCACCACTTTTACCTTGATGACATGCTGTGGCTGAATCCGAGCTCTTAGCCAAAAACAATTTTTGGAGAAAGGTAAGTTCTTACATGTTATATTGCTGTTGCATTGTGTTGTTTGACGCCGTCTTGCTCGGCGTCTTGCTCTTGATAATTAGATTTTTGCATGCATAAGGACAAGCACAAGGTGCTGTAGCAAATGCAACCTCTCAGAAAACCAGAACCTTGTGGAATATTTAGAAAAACATGAAAGTTTGACAACAACAGAAACAAATGTGTGCAGGGAAGGTGAGAAATCAAAATATAATTAATTTATGTGGGGTTGACCCACAGCAGCCTTTTACATCAACTGAACACAAGTTTGTTATCTCATTAAATCAGTCATACACACAGCATGGTCCAACTTCTATCTGTGGACATGTTGCAATGGTGTTTGTATGCACAAAACACTGCGTTATGTGTTGTTATCAACTGGTATTGCTATCGATGGCTAACCAGGTGAGAGTTTGGTTTTCCAACTCGTTGTATTGGAGCAAGGTGATGTCATTCCCATCTCCAATTTCCGAGATTAATGGAACATAGGGAAAGCAGACCTCAAAAGAACTAGCTAACAGAGCACATTATAGGGTTAAAAAAGACTGTACTGGTTTAACAATAACTGGACTTACGAGAAAAATATATGTAATATGTGTCTATATGTGATATGTAAATAATAAGATGTGACAACAATAAAATAAATGCAAGCTACATACATATGTCAGTCTTGGAGCACAATAGCTGGTGTGTATCAGGGATGTAGTCTGTCACAGGCAGCGTGTTCACAAAGCAAACTTTCTATTTGGATTTTCTATCATTAGTCTCTCCAGTATTATATTTTAACATTATCTTGTCACTAACTTGTAATGTGCTGAGGCATTTTTACTAAGTTACAATGTATTTCTAGCCTGGCATCTTTGCAAATGCAAATTAGTCTGGAACCTTTTCCAAGAGGTATTTATCAACAGCCAGTGATGCAACGCTGATGGACACATGCAAGTCAGGCCGGTGCGTGGTCCATTTTAAAGCAGGAAAACATTTCAGGAGAGAAATAGTCAACGCAGCATTGATCAGCATTGACAGTTTTAATGCAACAACCAATCAGAGCAGCACAATGTGTGATGTATCATTTTTTCAAACCTTGACTGGCAAGACTCCTCTGTTCATCATCGTATAAACTAGGGCTGTCAAAATTGCTCCAAAATGACGTTCGAATATTCGCTCTAAAAAAAACACATAGGTTCGAACCATTCGAATACATGCGCATTCGCATTACGTCAATAACAGGAGGACAAACTAATACGAGACATAACTACTTGTATAGGTATTTTTATTTCAGTTATAACGTGTCTTTGAAAACATACCTACACATTACCCAAAATAAGTAAGTGAACTAATGGCCTATACCGTAAAACCTTTAAGACCGTAGACCTCTCTCTCGCTCGCCCTCCTCTGTCTCTATGCGCATACGGCATCTACTTTCCAAACGGGGCTTTTTAGGTTGCTTGGAGTCCAAACCACGCTCTCTGCTGCCGAGTTGGGCTCTGAACTTTCTGCCATTTCGTTTTTTCCAGTTGTGATTGGCCTGGTTGGATCCAAGGCTGGTGGAATTTAGTTTAAATAAGAGGGTGAACAGACGCACCCGCCAGGACAAACGAAACATGAGCTTGTAGATTGTGGCCCCCAGGTTAGTGTATTTCCCAACTAAAAATTTAAATTAAAAGACCAGTGTGCGGGATTTGTGGCATCTAGTGGTGTAGTAGCTGTTTGCATCGCCCTCAGATCAGCACACTACTGTGGCTGTGACAGCTGTAAAAAGCTCCAGACTCCATGGAAAAGGACCTTTGGCATCTGTAGAACTAAAATGTTCATTTAAAGGTAACAAAACCAAAAATATTCTTATTTTTAGGTGACTCTAAACTAATGAAAACATAGCTAAACATATTATAATCCATTTCTCCCACATTCTGTAAATATTGACCTCTTAATCTGACACACTGGACCTTTTAAATAACAAGTCCAAAATCACACAGAGCAAGACCATTATTTCCAATGGGGCATAGTGGCTGTGAGAGCCATGGCAGCGCACATTAGGCTTATTTTCCACTGGGTTTTGTGGCAAACTAAACTGAACTTTGACTTCCACAACATACATCTAATGGGATTTTGTCACAGGAAGTAAAACGGCAACAACCTTACTGTAGAAAAGACTGGAGGAAAAGTTTTGTTCAGCTCTGAATGACTGCAGTTATGTTATTCTCCTCTCTGACCTGAGCAGGACTTGAGTGAATTCAGAGGAGTGGAGGAGAAAATGTTGTTTGTTCACAGTGTGTTGTAGTCTGTAACATCCTGGTTAGCTGCTTTGTAGGATTATGTGCTGATCTTCATTATGCACTCATGCAAACTATTTACTTTTGCACATTTGATCTCAAACGGCTGTTCCACAGCCTCTACAAGCATGTCTGAGCCTTCCGGCTAACACACAGGTGTGCTGTGGGAGCGAATATTATTATTTTTTTTTTTGGCTTTGTCATTATAAAAGCACCTGCACTGCTGCTGCTGCGGTGCAATACAGATATGATTTCATTACATTCCTGTTCAGCGGTGCAGCAGGGGCCTTTAGAGCTCATATCACCAACTTTATGTCACCAACATGCTTCCGGTGCACCTGAACTGACACCAGCTGTGAACTGAAGACACAACAAACAAGTACATTGCGGTCCAGTCAAACTGTGCAGAACAACGTCACGGGCTCCGTGCATGATGAGCTGCCAGCGCTCATTAGGCTAACGGAGTTTTTCCGTCTGAACGCGGCCCTGAAGCCTCTCAGATGTCTGTCCTCGGTCTCATGTCTGCTGCTCCATTAATGCATCGTTTCTGTGAAAGTCACACACACTGATTCAACCTGTTCATACCGGAGACGCAGCAGCCCCGCCAGCTGCTCCGAGACCAGCAAAAGTGAGATTTCACACGAGGAAATTGACAGATTTGACTGCCGTTCTGAGCTGTTTGATAGCGCAAGGACGATGCTGTCAGCTTTTTCATTTGAGGTGTTTTGCTGTGCAGCCTGTGGAGCACTCAGGCTGGTGACAGGAGGACAAACCCACTTCCATAATTACCCCTCGATGGCAGCCTCTCTTTCTCTTAAGGACATTGTGTTTTGTTTTTGTAGAGAAAAGAGATGTTTCTGAAATTCTATTCCTGGCTGCGTAAAGAGCAGGAGTGTGGATCTGAACGGTCATTTAATCTAATCCGAGGCTGAGAGCTGTGAACATATAGTGGCTAAATTGAAGAAGAGCCCTCATTCCTCTGGCGGAGGGTAATGATCCAACAGTGCAGCCTCACACAGCTGGACGGGCACTTAGCATATAGAGCTAAACAAGGAAAATGGAGACACTGGTTTTGTAAAGTTCATGTGAGCGCACAATCACTCTGACATTTAAATTCATCCCGTCATCCTCGTGGCATTATCAGCTCTGTGCACCTCGCCCCTCCTCCCCCCTCCGTGTCTTTTTGTCTGTTTGTCTTCTGATCTTAACGCCACCTGTTTACCTGGCAGCCCTTTGAAGAAGGGGATCTTTCCTCAAAGCAACAGATAGTTCAATCCTCCCCATGTGAAACAGATCTGTATTGACTCGCCTCATCGCCGGGGATTTAGTTAAAGTCCCTCATAAAGCCATGTCTATCATCTGCCAAGAATATCGCCACGGATTTAAATTTCAAATGTGATAGAGCTACACTGCAGGGGGAGACTGACTCCTGCTTATAATTGGCACTCATTTTAGAAGAAAATTGTTCAAGGGAATATGCCAGTGCGTAGTCATATCTTATTTACAGAATGCCTCTCGTTTTTACTGTGCGCTGGCTAAGGAAAATGATTGTGTCTCTGTATTTCTGAGGTGGCGTACAGAGAGCTGAGCACTGCCATGGGTGTTTGTCATGCTCTCAGTGCAGACCATTACAAACCTGATTGATTTTATGTTTGCTTGTGAACAGAACCATTTGCCTCTGAGCGGCCTCAGAGCTGATTTCTGCAAAACATCATTTTCTCGAGGATGGGGAGCAAATGTTTCCCGCCGGTTATAAATCGGCGTCATGAGAGATGAATAGAGTCCCCGCTCCTGGCTCGCTTGTTTGTTTTTTGTTACGTTGAAGAGTTTGATGACAGCCATCTTGGATCAGCGGGGGATTGTTGGGGAGGGGTGTTGTGGTGAGGTTCAGCAGTCTATGAATATTCATTGAAAACTCAGCAACTACGGAAACCTTCAAAAGCACTGAGTTTTATTCCTCTGCGGCGGCGTCCCATCGCTGTTTGCTTTGAGTCGAGGATCTTAGTGACAGCAGACGAGCATCTGGAGCTCCAAACTGCTGTTTGCTGTTTCTTGGTAAGGCGCCGACACTGTGCTCACAGTGACAGCGTTAATTATAGCAACTATTTTAGATTTAGCTGTAGTCTTTAGACGAAAATGTTTATTAGTTTAAGTCAAACTTTAGTCAAAATGCTTTCTTTATTTATTGCACATCGTCCCCTATCCCTCTCTCTCCCTGCTTTCCTGTCTTTCTTCCTGTCTGCCCTGTCAAATTAAAGCAACTTTAAATAACTGTAGCAACTGTAATCGGTCCAGCAGTCATAATTTATCTGTCAGAAAATTGTTATGTGATAAAAACCACAAAGATAAGACATATTTTCATACAAAGTCAAACAACAACCAGTGGTGAGAAGTCACTGAAATGCAAATGTAGCAGGTTAATATTAGTTGTCCTCCATTCTGCTGTTGAAGGAGCCGAGCTTAATACCAGACACTCTCTCTCTCACACACACACAATGGTTGATTTTTGTATTTTTGTATTTTTTTTGTGCTTTTGTGAATATGTTAACCAGAGTGCCAGTAAAAGGACCATAGACCCAACATCGTGTCAGGACCCTTCATTTGCCACACCACGATACAGATCTACAGTAAGAGCCTGGAATCCTGGTTACACAAACATTAGGTTTTGGCTTTTTTGTAAACAGACTAATTGTTGACCAGTGCAGATAAGAACTAACGATCTAATTAACCTTCTCAGTAGCAGATAAACAAGGTGCTTTTCCAACACCCCATCATTATATTGAAGGGAATCTTCTGTATTTTTCAACCTGGACCCTATTTTCCATGTTTTTGTGTCTAAGTGACTAATGGTTTCTAAAACTGGTCAAGTATTGAATGAGAGCGCTGCAGCCGGCAGCTGTGAAATGGGCTGGGATGTGTAATCTTTCTGGGCAATTGTGTACTGTCTATGTACATCCACTAAAAGTGTTTTTACCACTGACAGGCTCATATTGTCATTATGAAGTGTCTGACAACATTGCGCAGACAGAACTTTTTGTTGAAGAGTGAGAACATGAAACAGCAGTTATGTCTATGTGCTAAAAGCCAGACTCCTTTGACAAAAACTATAACTTTACCCTGCAGAACATGGGAGTTGCTGATCTGCCACTGCCTCTTGTTTGTTTGTTTGCGTTATTGTATGACTTTAGATTTTTAACATTTTGCAATTTGAACTGCGCCATTCTCACTCAATACAGGTTTCAAGTCATATAATTTGTCATATGAAATGTGTTGGACTCAGCTTAGCATTAAAAGCACTAAGCAGTGTAACAGCACTACACATAAGAATAAAAATAAGCTAAAGAAGTAAAAAAAAAACAATACTATAAAAGAATAAATATAGAAATGTATAAATAGCAGCAGCAGTCTTATTTTGCAACAGTCCTGCAGCCGTGCTCCTGTACCGTCTGCCACACGGTAACATGGACAACCATCTGCGAACTGGGTGGCTGTGATCCTTCAAGATGCTGTGTGCCTTCCTAAGGCACCGCTGGTGAAAAATGTCCTGCATGGCCGGGAGTCTGTTGCCGGTGATATGCCTTGTTGCCTCCACCACTCTCTGTAGTGATTTGCGGCTGTGTGCAGAACAGCTTCCGTACCAGACTGCCGTGTAGCCCGTCAGCGAGCTCTTGATGGTGCTCCTGTAGAAGTTTGTGAGGATGCTGGTGTTCATGCCAAACTTCCTCAATCTCCTCGGAAAAAAGAGCAGCTGACGAGCTTTCTAGAGTAATTTTAAAAATTGTTGTCCCCATAAGTCACTTGCTAACAAAAACATGGAGAAATTGAAAAATACAGAAGCTCAGAATCTGAAATATTTTGAAACGTTTCAAACATGTCCCTAACCCATTTGTTGGCACATTTCTTGGCATGTTCTTGTCACCAGCTGTCAGGTGAACAGTAAGAAACCATCAGCAGGAATGTGTGAATTCAGTTAAGAACCCAGTTTTGTTTTCCACTCAGTGTTTTCAAAAGTTTAGATAGTATGAAAAATAATGGTTTATGCAGCGGAACTGAACTTCTGTCTTTGGCTTCTTGAGGCATTCATCGGTTCACCAGCAAAATGAGGACATTAAAACGTGAATGTAACAAGATCCCCGAGTTATTGGAGAATTTCATTCTCACCTCTGTAATCTTCAACACCCACAGCACTCACAGTTTTAAGTTTCAGAACTTAATCTGGAGCTAAGGATATTGCCCTGATAGCGTTCAGACTTCTGCACCCCTGCAAGCATGTTTTCTTTCCTGCGACAGTTAATTTTAATAGGTAATGTCATTTCAGCGCATTACAAAGACTGCCTTTCTTGTTATTTTTCCTCAGTTTAACTACATGCCTCTGTCTCCAAAGTCCCTAGAGATCAAGAAAGGTGCCAAAACCTTTTTTTAAGTTGATTTTTCACAAATGCTACAGCACACTGGGAGGGGAAACAAAAACACAAGAACAAAAAAGAGGAAATGAAGTACAAACTGTTCAGGTGAGGAAACATAAAAAGCCTGGGGGGTTTCTAAAAACATCTCAACCTGAACGAGACGACAGGGAGAGATGCAAATGACAAGAGTGAAGAAAGACAGGAAAAATAACAATGCAGAAATAGAGACGAAGTAAATGGAATAAAATAAATGAGCCCCATGTTTGTGTGTTTGAGATGTCAGGTAATGGAGTAATAATTGGTGTATGATGTAGCTGAAATAACAAATTACATCTGCCTTACCTTAAAGAAGATGATGAACTCTTGAATACTGTGTGATTCGTGTTCAAAAGTTTTGAATAAATAAACCTTCAGGTTTCTTATCACGTAACCCATGTTCTCTGATAAATGAGGTGTTGATACAGAAATGAATATTTGAGAGCCTAAAAAACATTTACAGCACAAATAAGAGTCGGACAAATCACCGTGTGATGTCCTGACAAACAGAATTTCTTTGCCTTCTCTTGTCGAGCTTGTCACCTTGCACAATGTGTTCTTTGACATTGACCAATATGAGCACAGAGCGCTTTTCAGCATACTTCTGTAAACACTGGGAGACAAAAGATGAGAAATGATTTTGGTGCTGTCAGGAGAAAAGTTGAAGTTGATCCCTGTGTACATCACACAAGTCTTGAAAGACGGAAAGCTTTAATTCAGCAGGTCAAGTAATCTTATCCTGGCATCATATATCAGAGGAAGGTTGTCTGACAGAGTCTTAATAATATTACTGTTTTTTGATAAAGTTGTGGGTCATGTGACTGCATCTGGTTCTGTATTTCTTGACTCTCCTGTGTGTCTTAAGGTGCTGATGTTCTCCAAATAAGATTCCTGAGAGGGACGGTGGTCTGCAGAGTCATCTGAGAGGAGTGTCATGGAACTCTAGGCATTTGTGTACCATTTAGTTTAGCTTGATCTGGGAATATCCCAGCCTTTTTTTGGCCACTTTGTGTTGCCGTAATGTAAGTTATCACCTTACACGGGCAAGCAAATGGTGGCTCATTTACAGATCAAGCAGACAGACCAGTTTATCGTACATACAAAAGTGGTGGTTGTGGTCACCTGGTAAATGCTTCTCCAGCATTCTCCTTTTAGCTCTGGTTTTGTTTCTAATTTTGTGTACAGAGGGTTGATCCGAGCTTGTTTGCTGAAAGCGGCCTGCTGCTGGTAGAAACAATGCTGATGAGATTGAAAGTCAACCAAAAAGTAAAGTTGGGGGTGTAAAACCAAAACTGTTGTGGAGAGAAAGTGCACAGGAGTCCAGGATGTCTTATCAAATCAAATCAAATTTTATTTGTATAGCCCAAATTCACAAAACACATTTTGCCTCAGAGGGCTTTACAATCTGTACAGGGAGTGCGCCCTCTGTCCTTAGACCCTCGGTTCGAGTGAGAAAAAACTTGCCCACAAAAACCCTTTTAACAGGGAAAAAAGGTGGAAGAAACCTCAGGAAGAGCCACAGAGGAGGGATCCCTCTCCCAGGACGGACAGACGTGCAATAGATGTCACATGTACAGAACAAATCAACAGAGACATATTGTACAATTACAATGAATGATAAAATGATTACAGTATACAGAGTACACAGAGATATGGTAACAATAATGACAGTAATAATATAAGTAGTGGACGTCGTGCAGGACCACAGCAGCAGCCACGATCCATGAGAACCTGCTGGACGAGAGAGCACAGAAACTCCGGGGAAGAAGTTTAGTTAGTAACATGCATTAATGAGACATGTATGTTTACAGATGGTGATGGTGATGGTGATGAGTCCCCCGGCAGTCTAGTCCTATAGCAGCATAACTAAGGGATGACCTGAGCCAGCCCTAACTATAAGCTCTATCAAAAAGGAAAGTCTTAAGTCTACTCTTAAAAGTGTTGACCGTGTCTGCCTCCCGAACCCAAAATGGTACTTTGTTCCACAGAAGAGGAGCTTGGTAGCTGAAAGCTCTGGCTCCCAGTCTACTTTTGGAAACTATAGGAACCACAAGGAACCCAGCATTCTGAGAGCGCAGTGTTCTAGAGGGATAGTAAGGTACTATGAGCTCTTTTAGATATGATGGTGCCTGACCATGAAGAGCTTTGTATGTAAGGAGAAGAATTTTAAATTCTATTCTAGATTTAACAGGTAGCCAATGCAAAGAAGCCAAAATGGGAGAGATGTGATCTCTGATCTTGGTTCCTGTCAGAACACGTGCAGCAGCATTCTGAATTAGCTGCAAAGTCCTAAGAGACTTACTGGAGCAGCCTGATAACAAAGAGTTACAGTAGTCCAGCCTAGAAGTAACAAATGCATGGACTAGTTTTTCTGCATCCGCTTGAGATACGATGCGTCTGATTTTGGCGATGTTACGTAAGTGGAAGAAAGCAGTCCTCGAAATTTGTTTTATGTGGACATTAAAGGACAAATCCTGATCAAAAACAACTCCAAGATTCTTTACGGTGGAGCTGGAGGCCAGGGTGATCTCGTCTAAAGTAACTAAGTCACTAGAAAGAGAGTTTCTGAGGTTCTTGGGTCCAATTACAAGAACTTCAGTTTTGTCTAAATCTAACATCAGAAAATTGTAGGTCATCCAACTTTTTATATCCTTAAGGCATGCTTGGAGTTTAGTTAACTGATTGGTTTCATCAGGCTTGATCGATAAATATAATTGGGTGTCATCAGCATAACAATGAAAATTAATGGAGTGATTCCTAATAATGTTCCCTAGAGGAAGCATATATAAACTGAATAGAAGTGGTCCTAGCAGAGAACCTTGTGGAACTCCATGACAAACTTTGGTATGCATGGAGGATTCATCATTGACATGAACAAACTGAGATCGATCTGAAAAATACAATTTAAACCAGCTTAGGGCAGTTCCTTTGATGCCAATTTGATGTTCCAGTCTCTGTAAAAGAATTTGATGGTCAATGGTGTCAAATGCGGCACTAAGATCTAACAGGACAAGTACAGAGATGAGTCCTTTGTCTGGTGCCATTAGGAGGTCATTTGTAACTTTGACTAGTGCGGTCTCTGTGCTATGATGCACTCTAAATCCTGACTGAAAATCCTCAAATAAACTGTTCTTATAGAGAAAGTCACACAGCTGATTGGCTACAGCTTTCTCAAGTATCTTAGAGAGAAAGGGAAGGTTTGATATCGGTCTGTAATTGGCTAAAACCTCTGGATCTAGAGTGGGCTTTTTATGAAGAGGTTTAATTACAGCTACTTTAAAGGACTGTGGTGCATATCCTGATAATAAAGACAGATTAATCATATCCAATAAAGAAGGGCTAACTAGAGGTAAAACGTCCTTGAGCAGCCTGGTTGGGATGGGGTCTAAGAGACAGGTTGGCGGCTTAGATGAAGAAATTATTGAAGTAATTTGATGAAGGTCGATGGGAGAAAAACAGTCTA
The DNA here is from genome assembly GCA_033000465.1 of Sciaenops ocellatus. Classification (NCBI taxonomy): domain Eukaryota; kingdom Metazoa; phylum Chordata; class Actinopteri; family Sciaenidae; genus Sciaenops; species Sciaenops ocellatus. Next base: position 22,795,682 of record CP136871.1, on the reverse strand, counting down.
AATATATATCAGGTTTTACAGCTGTTTCCAAACTTGTTGTGTAAGAATGCAGATCGGTGCCTGTTGAGGGCAAGAGGTGATGAATTTTGTCTCTAATAGTTATAATTTTATCATTAAAGAAGCTCATGAAGTCATTACTACTTAGACCTAAAGGAATAGATGGCTCAATTGAGCTGTGGCTCTCTGTTAGCCTGGCTACAGTGCTGAACAGAAACCTGGGGTTGTTCTTATTTTCCTCGATTAGTGAAGAGTAATAGACTGCTCTGGCACTACGGAGAGCCTTCCTGTATGTTTTAAGATTATCTTGCCAGATTAAACGAAAGTCTTCCAGTTTAGTGGCACGCCATTTGCGTTCAGATTTTCGTGCCTCTTGCTTTAAGTTGCGAGTCTGCTGGCTGTACCATGGTGCTAACCTCCTTTGTTTAATTATCTTCTTTTTCAGAGGTGCAATAGAGTCGAGAGTTGTTCGTAATGAGCCTGTAGTACTATCAACAAGATGATCTATTTGTGAGGGGCTAAAGGAAGCAGACAAGTCCTCTGCTACATTGAGACATGGCATTGAATTCAATACTGAAGGAATCACTTCCTTAAATTTGGCTACAGCACAATCAGATAAACATCTCCTGTAGGAGTTTCTGCCAAAAGGCTTATAGTCCAGTAATATGAACTCAAAGGTTATTAAAAAATGGTCAGATAGAAGAGGATTCTGTGGAAAGACTATTAGTCAATTTCAATGCCATATGAGAACAAGATCAAGAGTGTGGTTCAGACAATGAGTCGGTTTATTTACACTCTGACAGAAGCCCAATGAATCTAACAAAGAGATATACGCAGTACTAAGACTATCATTGTGGTTGTCCGCATGAATATTAAAATCATCTACAATAATTACTTTATCTGTTTTAAGGATCAAGCCTGATGCAAATTCTGCAAATTCAGATAAAAATTCTGAGTAAGGACCAGGAGCACGATATACTATAACAAATAGAATTGGCTGTAATGTTTTCCAGGTTGGGTGAGTAAGGCTAAGAACAAGACTTTCAAATGAATTATAATTTAGTCTAGGTTTAGGATTTATTTGTAGACTTGAGTCAAATATGGCTCCAACTCCACCACCTCGACCAGCACTTCAAGGAATATGAGTATTACAATGACTGGGAGGGGTGGATTCATTTAAGCTAACATATTCATCCTCCCGCAGCCAGGTTTCAGTAAGACAAAATAAATCAATATCATAATCAGATATTAATTCATTGACTAAAACAGCTTTAGAGGACAAGGACCTGATATTCAAGAGTCCACATTTAATTCTCTTATTTTGGACTGTTGGAGATGCTAATTTAATTTTTATTACGTTTTTATGATGAACTCCTCTTCTGTTTATTTTATCTTTAAATAATGTAGGTGGACGGGGAACAGACACAGTCTCTTATGTTGAAAGGTTTGTTTCCCTTGCTTGTCTAGATAGATAGATAGATCGATAGATAGGTATGTTTTAATACAATAAAAATAAAGAGGTAGGAAGAAAAAAAAATGCCCTCAGAATAGTGTCACAATTACTCTGTGTTCATAAGTACTTAATACATCTTCAGTATAAGGTATTTGCCAACTGGCCATTAATCTACAAACAAGGAAATATGTTTAGCATTGGTGGTCCAACATCGTTATCTGACTTTGTAGAGACTTCTAAATTATATACCTATCTGTTGTGTCGAGGGAGTGAAACAGCCCTGTGCTCTGATCTTGGTTACCATTATAATAAGAAGAATAGTACCTGCTTTGCCTATTACATATTATATATCCATGACCTTGTGTTACCCCATATGAGGCATGCTAGAAAATTCCCTCACAAAATATTCTAAACAGTCTCATCTTTTGGTCCACTGTTAAGGGTATTTTTCAGCCTGGACCTTATTTTGTCATGTTTTTGTGTGTGAGTGAGAGCGATAAATGTAATCTTTTGGGGCAATTACACACTGTCACAGTGTCACAAAGTGTTTGACTGTATAATGGAAAGGATCCTAGAGATAGAAGTTTTTGTTAAAGAGTAAGATCCTTTTTGTTCCGCCAGAAACCACAGTATTTCTCCATACAAAGCCACCAGAGTCCATTGACAAAAACATTCATTTTACCTAAAAGAGCAGCATGGAATTGAAAACAATGTCTTATTTTCACGTGTTTGGGCCTGAAAAAGTATAAAGAACCAGATTAACTGGACTTTATTTTGCACCAGCAGTCATACTCAGTGGGCTCAACACACACACCCTTATACAGTGTGATCACACAGCTTCACACATTTTGTCATATTTTAGTTTAATCTGCTGTCATGCGTCAGACGGCGGCTGCCTCCCTCAACATGTTTCATAAAGAAACGAGGAAATGAATGAAACGAGCTGTGACATCTCACCGCTCAACAGCTAGTTATATATATTTATATCTGGTCAGATTCCTGTTCAGCAGAGCTGGCAATGAAGTATTCACATTTTTGAGGAAATATTAGCCGCTCCTCGCTGCTTCAAATGACGGTTGACGAGAATATTGACACCACTCATTTTGTCTGTACCCGACACTAGAGCCAAGAATTGATTAGCATAGCTTAGCATAAAGAATGGAAGCAATGGAAAGCAGCTAGCTTGGCTAGCTGTATAAAGTGGCTTCAATCTTCTCATTTCACTTTTGGCAAGAAAGCAAATAAGTGTATTTTCCAAAATGTCAAATTTTTCCTCTAAATTCTTTGGCATTGAATAGGCCCTGCCTGATCAGGGCTCCAGACTAACTTTATGCATTGGTTGCACTGATACACCAGCACAAAATTTAGGTACACCCAAATTTTTCATTGCGTCGCCTTTAATGCCATAAGGTCACTTTTTTATCGCTCTCCATAACTTTCATATAATGTGAATTATTTTTAAACAAGAACAAGGTGTAGAGAAATGCTTGTCTTTATTTGAATCACAATTATATATAAAAAGAAAAATAAAGTGTTTAAAGTGCTTCACTGAGCTGAAATTGAACATTTCAAACTAAAACATTAAGCAAAATAAAACATTTCCAAATAAAAGTGCTTGTGCTTAAATTTGGTGAACGGCAACTCCTCTTTGGCAATGTTGTATGCAACATTAAATATGATTATCATTTCCGATTCCTCAGAGGACCTGATTATTACTGCCTGCCGCTGAAATGCAGCTGGGAGAGGGGCCACTTTCTCTTCACACTTGTCACAGCATATAGTGTGTTTTTTTAAAGTTTCGATACGTTGTTGACCCGCTTACGAATGCACTATTACCGGCCATATTCTGACCGCACTCCTGACAGTTAACGCAGTGCATTGCGTTACGTCCTTTGTCGTACCTCAGTGGGGAGTAGTAGGGCTGGTTGTAGGCTTAGTTTTCTTAATGAAAAAACTTTCAATGTTTCTACCACTCTTCATTTTCCCTCATTTTGTCGCGTGTATTTTCTTTTTCCGTTTTAGTTAGGCTACTCTGGCGCTCAGGTCGCTCGCAATTTTTAGACACACACAACTTAGAGCAGTGAACAGCACCACAGCCAATCAGAGGCAAAGACCCACCCGAGCTCTGTCTCTTATTGGTTTAGACCACGATATGATCCTACCATGAGTGTGAGTTCGGTCACAGGAGAGCACGGAGAGATGATGCACTTGCGAAATAAATGTATGTTTTCACCCGGGCAGCGTCAGGTGCACCAGTGCGACCTAGAAAAATTATTAGTCGCACTCTTAAAAATTTTGGTCGCATGTGCGACCAAAATTGGAGCCCTGCTAATATTTTAACTCTTTTCATTACTGACACTGAAGCTAACACGTGTATTGCTTTCAGCACTGAGGGGATTAATTTGGATTTTGGGTAATTTGGGTAAGACAAAAAAGCCACTGGTTACACTAATAAAATAGCCAATGGAGATAGTGCCAGACCAGCAACTCCCTACAAGGTAAAATTACTGTTTTTGTCAGTGAAGTCTGGTGGCTTCAAAGAGAGCATAGACCGATACAAACACTTTAGTTTCCTGTTGTAAAGAGCCGTCTGATGGCATGCAAAATATTTTGAATATAGTATACCCTTAGACTGATATGTTTTTTAGGTGGCTAAAATACGTTTTGTTGTTTCCCCGTCCACAGCAGTACATTGCTCAGACTCCATGTTGGTCCTCTGACTGGGGCACATGTTGGCGGCTGTCTACTGTAATATACTGACTTTGGATAAATATTTCTGTCACACAACCCCACACCAAAAAACAAAAAAACAAAAACGGACTAATCCTTTAAACTTCAACTGGCAGTATTTAAAATTCAATTGACTCTTCAACTGAAACTAATTTCTGCCAGTGCTTATAACTTAACTAACTCTTGAACTGGCCGTTATTTATTTGAACATTTACACTTCACCTCTTAAAGTAACGCAGATGGCTTTATAAACAAATTGAATATGTCACATTTCAGACTTGGACAGAACTGCTCCACCACTGGTCCAGTTTGAAATGAGCAGCAAAAAGCTTTAAGTCATATTTACATTAATAAGTTAACATCCATTATTTGTGTCTGTACAATCTATAATTAATGCAAAGATGCTAGAGAATAGCTGGGAGTCCCTAATCTATACGACTATGCATGGAATTCATGTGGGGGCCTCAAACTAATTTCCATTAAATTGGTATTAACGCCTCACTAATTAAATAAGCCCACAGAGGTTTCTGTCTTAAGGAAGGAAAAACACTCCTCAGTCTGCTAGCAGTTTGTACAGTCCAGTCATCACTGTGAGGGAGAGTGTGTTTACTGGTTAGACTGGTAGAGTGACACCAGAGTATATGATATTAGTAAATTATATATTACTTTTATACATACTGTTTATTTTACATACACATATTGCATATCTTCCTCAATTCCTAAAAGTGGTAAATGATTTCATTTGCTGAGACCTGTGAAAGCTGTTGGCAGCTTGCTATGCTAACAGATCGTCAACACGTTCTCACTCCCAACTTGTCAAAAGTGGCATCTTAGTCAGTGGTCCTACGCTTCTATGATGCTGTTGGTACCCCACTAGCATCAATTTTGCATGTGTGATGCACCAGGGTTCGCAAATTAGCAACTATTAATATGCTATATATATATAAGTTAGCAATAATAAATAATAAATGTCTGTCCAACTTTGATAATAAAGCTTGCTGAGAGACAACTGCCTTGGTTATGTTATGGTACAAAAGCTACTTGGTTTTGGTTATAATCAGCACTGAAGGTATGTTACAAACCTAAATTAATGTTGACATTTGGTTCCACATGGGACTTGAATAGTGGTCTACTGCCTGAAAGTTCTCTGTTTGTAACCCTAACCCATTCATCCACTCCAATCTCCTTCACACATGGACTTTCTAGCTCTTTGTACTACTATTGAGTTCAATGGCCCATCAAAACACTACGCGGACGCAGGTGCACCCAGAAATGACTATGGAGTGGTACCTACAGCATTGTGGTTTGAAGCACAGGGTAACTAACCAAGCTGCCATACTTATGGGTAGTGCTGTGTTCCATTGTCAGTCCAACTTGGAAAGAAATTGCCTCCAACACAGAAAAGTGCAATGGAACAGTGATTCAGGAGTTCCAAGTTGGAAACCTGGGCAAGATCCATCCAGCCAAAGTTTGATGACAATATGGACAATGTGGACACACTGAACAGTGAGAATCATTTTCATCCATTTTTAAATAAATATGTGTTCCTGTTGTGAAAGCTAGAAACTTTGTAGTTGCCTTGCCATTGCCATTCATTGGTGCTTGATAGATGTCTTTGCGAGCTTGCAATACAAGCCCACTTCTCTCGTTTAATCTATACTAAGGGTGCTAAGTCGAAACTTGCAGTTCAGAGACTTGCCATAAAAAACGTTTGCTGCAGGCGTCCATGTTTTCCCAAGCAGATGCACTGGGACGTATTCAGATTGGAAGTTGGGTATACTCATTTGAAAATATCGATTTCCAACTTGATCACAGCATGAGAATGCTGTGATCAAGCTGGTTTGTCTGGTTTGAAGGTATAGCATTGCTGATGCTACTACCAAATTTTACAACAATCCATGCAAATAGTTGTCAAGATATTTAAATAATAACCTAAAATACCAACTTCATGGTAGCACAAAAGGGAAAGTTAGAGTATCAAAGTCATTAGAAAACGTACCCTGGGAACCATGAATGTACAACATTTTGTGCCAATCCATCTTGTAGATCTTGTTTACAAATGAAATACTTGACCTACAGGTTGTGTTAGAGGGAAAATCACTAGGATTCATCCTCTGAACCATTATTGTGTGTACAATCATGTCAATCCATCTAATATTCGTTGAGATATTTTAGCCTGGACCAAAACGGTGGATCAACTAACTGAATATTGTTAAGTAATTAATAAGCAAGTATGTAAACTCATTTGTCTCTCTTTCTATCTCGCATGTCTTTCTGTCTCTTGCTGTGATGCATGCTGGGTAACAGGATGTATCAGCGTTATCTAACCGCTATCCTCTTTTGGGGATTCGTCTCCTTCCTTTCCTTCGCACCAACATCAAAGCCGACAGTCTGCGGCTCACACAGATCTCCTCCCCGAGCGAGCTGGGAATTACCTCCATGCGTAATATTTCCTCGTCCATCCGTTTAGAGGCGGTAGATCCCTCCCTCCCTACGCCGTTAGTTAGTTGACATATTGAGGGCGCAGTGAAGGCTGTACGTTAACACCGGAGGGAGTGACACACTTTAAAGGCAGCAGGTGGGGAAAAAAAGGAAAAAGAAACTCTTTTTATTCAGGATGCAGTTTTACATGTTCAGACATAAACACACGCATCTTTAATCTTCATGCTTTTCTAAATTTGAATCTGATGAAGGACTGAATGGTTGGCTGTTGAATGTAGTTTACAATCAAAGGGTGGATATAATTACGAGAACACTCTTACCATCAGCCCTGCAACACATACTGCTGTTTTAAGAGTTTATAAAGTTCTGGTTTTGCTGACACTTTCAAAAAGGTGGTGATTCAACTTTTTCACCAATTTAGAGAGTGTAGTCAGTGCTGGAGTCATAGTATTTTGATTGTAAAACAGAATTACCAAAAAACAATTCCCATAAAATTGAATGTAAGTATCAACTGGGACAGTGGAAAAATATTTGTGGTACAAAGTCTGTCACTTTAAGATGTTTTTTTAATATGTGCTGTGTTTAGACTAAAGTTGATTGTCTTCACCGGAAAAAATAGAGCATCGGTTATTTAAAAAGTTTACTTTTGTTTGACAAGAACCTCTCATGGATCTGCAAATATCGACAATTGTTGACACCTTGAAACCTCGTCTGATCGTGGTCAGAGTGGATGCTTTGGCATTTGGCTTTGACACTAGATTGAGAACAGTCAGTGTTGATTTCTTGTAACCATCACTATGATTTTTTCCTAACTCTTACGTAGACATTTTAGTTGCCTCAACTAAGCTGTCTTGCTGAATGACCTACATTTCATAAAAGAACACTAATATTCAGACTCAATTTCCATTTTTTTCCTTGGGAAGCTGAGTTCCAGACTTAATGGAGTGAAGCTTAAATGTTTAAAATAATAATAATAATTGGAGTATGGAGTAATTTAGAGGCGATGGCTGACACCTTTATCTAACTAAATCAAAAAAAAAGAGGCTTCTGGACGCCATGGGAAAAATAAACAGCTGTTGGAATGGCAGGACATGAAAATGTAACATGCATTCAATGGAATTCATGGAATCAAATGTATTAAATAAAATTATTTCATGTGTATTATTTTATGTAATTAGTTAAGTTTAGCTTCTTGTTGTCCATGTTTTCTCCTCGTGTCAGGGAGCTACGTAACATCTGGTCCTGTCGTGGAGGATAGAAGAAGGTTAAAGTATTTTAACTTTGGACCGTAATGCCATCTATCATTACTGTTCACGGTATTCTCTGCTGGCCTTACCCAATTTTACTGTCTCGCTCTCATTCACTAAAATGGATTTGCCGTCTACTGTGGTCCTGCATCCATGTGAAGGCAGCACAAGGACAATAATCTGTTATGTGATTATGTGAGTATTACATTTATGTTAGTGAAAGAGACATTTCCATACATTCAAAGGGAAACTTCCCGCTGTGTCAAGTATGAATATTTTGCATTGACAACTTGTAAATACATTCACTACAAATGTTTTCATGTGCATATTGCATATTATTTATATGAACTTTGGTCCAATCCGTTTGCACTCCTAGCTTAACAAGATCGGCAGCTTGGTCAGTGGCCCTATGCTTCAAACTAGGACGCCAGACAAAGAAGTCAAAGTTGATTTTTCATATGGGACACGAACAGCAGTCTACTGCCTGAAAGTTCTGTTTGTTTGACCCATCCATACACCCAAACCTCTTTCATATGAGGACTTTCTTGGTCTTTATAATACGCCACCTGACTTCACCAGCACATAAGAATTTAACACCAGACAGCTTGTGAAGACATCACAGTAGAGAGTTACCTACAGCATCTGTAAATCTGAATGTGTAAACAGGTTTAAGTGCGACGTGTGGAGCTGAGCTGGAAGTTGCAGTTGCTCCACATCGTTTAACCCAGCACTGGAAATGAGCTTTGATCCAGGCTAATTCTGTTGCTGCTGGGAGGCTTTCCTCTGGACCCCAAGCTCCCAACAGGCTTTGTGTCATCCATGTTTTAACATAGTTATATTAATGGGTCGTGTGGTGGTGCAGCATTAAAACCAGAGTCAGGAATTAGACAGAAAGTGCAGACACAGTGAAGACTTTGTGAAAATCCCTGTTCTTAAACTTTTAATAACTCAGTGTTTCCCTCAGATTGATATTTATTTTCTTTTTGTCATAATGCACTCGGACCAACGGCGAACTGTCCTGAAGAATTAGCCTGGGGAATTTCTTTTTTTTTATATCTGTGAGTTATATAACCAAGAACTGAGATTTTGAGTGGAGTTTTACAGCCAAATCAATACGTGGTTTTATAGAGGCAGCAAATTTACTGGAATACAATACACTGCATAACACTGGTCCATTAAATCACAACTCTCAGCGGTTCATTTTCAAGGTAATGATGACAAATTAAGATGACATAAACCTTGTGTAAATTTAAGTTAATATTTCCATGTCAGCTCTTGGCTCTTACATCCAGACTGCTGATAGAGTTTCAATCCACACCAAGGCTCTGATTACTTTTAGTAATCAGCTTATAACCCCTGATGTTTGCAATACTCCCCTCAAATTTCCTCTTTAAGTCGGTTGAAAGTCAGATAAAACATTTTCATGCACTGTACAAACTGTATATGTTCTGTTTCCTCGCTCCTCTGATGCTTAGATTTACCTAATTGTTGATTAAATGTGCATCTGACATATTAAAATAACAGCTGTAGCCTTATAAATTCGACACATCTGTGCCTTTACTAAATAAAAAACAACATACTAATACATATTATACCTTTTTCAGTACTGTACATATCTGACCTATAGTGTATTCATATCCACTTATTTATGTATATGTGTATATATGTGTCTATGTATATGTATATATATGTATATATATGTGTGTGTGTGTGTGTGTGTGTGTGTGTGTGTGTGTGTATATATATATATGTATATATATGTGTGTGTGTGTGTGTGTATATATATATATACACACACACACACACACACACACACACACACACACACACATACATATATGTATATATGTGTGTGTATATATATGTGTGTGTATATATATATATGTATGTTAGTGAATTCATTTCTGTTCATACTGTTATGTTAGTGTGTATCCGTATCATATATCACCGCTGTTATTGTTATATCTCTATCCATCATCATCTATACATATGTAAATTACTGTGAACTTTATATAGCTTTATAACTTATAATAACTAATAACTTATGACCACAAAAAAAGACTCATCAAGTGACAGAGGGGACAACAACAGCTTACCTGCAGAAACTAGGGCACTGTGAGAATTGTCAATCCTGTTTTAGATTTCAGTACTCAAATTTGAAGCTCAATTTAATTCTTTTTCAATATAAAATCCATATGATGACACCCTCACAAAATATCATATGTAACACATGTGCTGAGCTGTAGATCAGCTCTGAGCAGGTGGGTGGCGGACTGTGTGAGATGCTCTCTCCTCCCACTGGGAAGCAACCTTTGCCAACACGAAAATAGAGCCCTAAGTGTACTCACTGAACTGACAGCTGAGTGTATGAGTCTACTGAGCTAGTTGTACACATGTATATGTACAATACAGTATGCCAGTGTGAGTTTAGGACTTATATGGTCTGTGTTAAGAAATGAAAACCTAAAAAGAGCAAGAAGGTTTTATGTGACTCTCTTCACATGCAGAAAGATATAAAAGGAAACTCCAGAAATTGAGTGTTTCACCTCAGAAGAGACAAATTAAAAGAGAAAATCAAAGATATTCTGACTATTAAAACTTTAACAAGGATGGATCCTACATTTCCCATAATGCATCGTTTTGTCAGACGCAACGCTCACTGCCTCATATACACTAAAACATTAAACTTCACCAAACTGTAATGTGGACTTTCCATTAAAAAATTGTCTCCAAGCTCAAGATGAGACAACCCTCATAACATCACTATGACATCACCAGGGTTATTTCCTGAGATTTGATGACGATCCCCCAGAGGCACGGACAACATTATTTTCATAATAGTACTCATCGCAGACTTTCTTTAAATAACTTTATGGCACTAAATCAGCCTGATGAACAGCTGCTTGGACCATTGGTCTCATTTGGACAAACTGCAGGTCGTTTTCTGGACAGGTGGAGAACATCATAGCAGTATGAAGTCAGTCTTCAGAGAACTACATCTCCTGCTTCTGATCCCAAACCTGCTCGCTGTGAGTTTTCCAGGCCTAACACTCAGTTTAGCCCCCATGTTAACCCGCTTTTCTGCAGTGAAACCTGTGATAAATGGACCTGCAGCGTGCGGTCGTATGGTCATGCTTCTGTATTTTTAGAGGTTGTGTGTCCAGACAAGGATTTTAGAAAAAAAAAACAGAAACACAGACAAAGATGAATTCTTTAGAATTTCAGGACGTTTTTTAGAAGTCCATAATGAAGGTTACTATCTGTCTCTGTCTCTCGTCTCTGTACAAAAAGCTGAAGATTTTTAATTTGCTGATTTTAACCAATTTAGGGTAAAAAATGGTCTTTATTCCACCTTCTGTGTCCTGTGTCATCAATATTACCCAACAACCACGGGCTGTTTTAGGAAATTAATGAGCCTTTTTGAAAAAAATAAATATTTACATCTGCAATAGGAACCACATAACACACTCACATGTCCACTTTCCTCGACCTTGATGGAAAACATCATGAGGTTGGAAAGATGTGAAGGAGAATTCATAAAGTCAGCTGCAGAAAAAAGGAATCTGACGCCACTTACACTAGGCAAGGTAATTATGTGACAGCAGATGTTATTAGTGCTGGTCTGCTGCAAGGAATTGTGGGATGGCATTACCTCCCTTTCTTTCATAAGAGATGGTCTGATGTATCCTATGCTAAAGGAGATAAGAAAGGAAGCACTGAAGCTCCTTTTCTTAACATTTAGAGAATGCGACCAGCTCTTATTATGGCTGACACTTCCATATTTCCAGGTCATTTCACTCAGTTTGGAAGCAAAAAGGACTGTTCGAACTGTTCAGTGGCAACTGAGATGATTCAATATGAAACTGACTTTGTGGGTAAAAAATCCCAGCTGAGAAAGTCTCTATAGTTATAAAATCTGGTGTTTCTCAGTGTGCAGCGAGCGTCTTCGCATTCATCAACAATGCAAATTAAAATCAATGTCTCAGGAACAGAAAATCATTGGCGTTCAAATGAGAGAAGGTAGTAATGCCAGTCACACCTCCAGGAGGCTGATGGATGAGAAACAAGAGGCCTCCAGGATTCTGACACCTCGAGGGATTTGCCATAAAAACAAACAAACTGTAAGACCAGCTGTAGAAGATCCCCAACAACACAAAAAGATCACAGGCTGTCTCTTTAACAGCATCAGAGGGAACGTCCTGAGATTGATTGGACACTTTTAAAGATTAAATTATCTTGATTTGATGGATAACATGAGCTGAGACGTGAATGAATGTTCTATTGTCATCGTCATCATCCTGCTGGGACAGATAAATGCCTCGTCATCCTCAGAGGAAGAGACTCAGACTGCGACGTCTGCACTGTTCAACAATGTGTCTCTCCCATTTAAAGCAAATGCTCTTCCTCCTCTCATCCATCTGCTGTGGAAATCTCAGCTTCTGAATGATCTAAATTACAAGTTACATTCAGTGAGGACTGGGTGGTCTGTACTTCAGCTGCAGAAAACAGTTGAATGCCACCAGCACAGAATAGAGATGACTGATAGCGCAGCATCCGCCTGTTGCCTCGGCAACTCAGTGAAACTACTGACAAGGGAAGGAGGATGTGGATGATAGGAAGCCAGGTTGTGTGGATGCAGCGAGGATGACATGATTGACAGAACTGGTACAGAACACAGAGAAGGAGTGGAAGTGGCAGTATGCGCCAAGAGTCTTGTGAGAAGAACGACGCTCACAGACGATGGCTGAGAGATTCAACATGACGAGCCCTGATCTGCTTCATATGGATTATTCCTGTTTACACGCCCTCTCTGTATGCAGACTGTGGAGACTATCTGATGCTAGAACTGCAGGTTATCCCAGTCAGATGCTGCATTAAAGTTTCATAGCGTAGGTGGAATATAAATGTGTAGCTGGCTGAGGCCTGCGCGTTGCTTTCGTTCGGAGATTAGCGGGATAATTCCTCGGCTGATACTCGGGGTCCTCATGTTACCACAGAGCTGCCCTTGGTGTGCCTTTGTCATTCATCAGGTTTAAAGCGGGGCTGTCGAGGGAGGGGAGGGCTTTGTTGTTGGGGGCCGTAGGGGGCGACCAGCCTCAAGCTATTGGTCATATTTCATCGTTTAAGCAGTGCATCGCCTCCAAACTCCCCACTGTCCAGCTCAGATGAGAGATAACAGTGGGAAGCTTCACGCCGACAGCTCTGAGGCCTGTTCATCACATCAGTGAATCAGCCTCTCTGAGGACCTCGGTGAGGACCACACCCCAGCCAACAAAGCCCAGCAGTGAGGCGGGCAGGGAGGATTTGTAATGTCACTGGCAGAAGCTGCGAGGTCTCACAAACATTTATCTTTATTGACAGCGAGTGTCTGCAGGAGCAGCAGCAGGGTTTATGAGGAGTTTCTGCACATTTGTGAGGTTAAGACAAATACAGATGGATGCAGAGTCTTGCAAAGTATAACTCAAATAACTTTATTTATGTGGCATCTTTTAAAATAAAGTTACAAAGTCATTTTCAGAGCCAGGAAAGCAAAATGAAGCCAACAATGGAAATGAAGAAATGCCAAACAGAAGGAAACATATCAGATTTATTTCTCTCAGTCAAGTTTTAAAGACATTTTTCTATGTAAACCATAAATTATGGTTATTGCGTCCATACTAGGAAGCATTCATTAAGAGCATACGTCCCTAAATTATATTATTATTAGGAAACATGTTCATTTGATGTTGATTTGATTTGATCTGCAGTAGTGCATGAGAAAATTGTAAAAAACTTTAAAAAATAAATCTTGGATCTGCATCAAAACGTATTCACTTAATCTTTGGCCCATGTTCACACTTTTCACCTCATTTCATTTAAGTCTGTCAACAAGTTTTTGAGATCTCCTGCTGAGAAACCAAAAGCAAACAAACAGGAGCACAAACACAATGTTCTTGGCAGAAAAATAAACGCTCCAAACTGTTAGAACAATCTCCAAATCAAAGAACGGCCAAAAAAAGAAGGAACGCTGGAGAAACAGAGAATGTGGTTGGGATTAAACATTTACAAAAACTATGCTGGTTTCCATACATACTGATGGAGGTGGGGTTGGTGTCACAGGTAATGAGTGAAAATGTGAAGGTACACTGAGGTAAAAAGGTGTGAAATTAAAACTATTAAACTACTGGCGCTCCATAAAGAAATGTAATTATTCAGATGACTTTAACCGTCACGACTTCATGTGAGTGAACAAAGTAACCAACACTTTACAAGCCAGGTGAAGCTCTGAGTCTTCAGTTTCCGTGGAGATTCATTTAACTCGCTGGTCATTTTGAAGCTGTAGTTTGTGGTGTTCATCAGTCAGCGCTGGTGAGGTTCTCGTCCATCAAATCCAATTTTATCAGTGTCGTTTCTTTGACTCTGGCACAGAATGCTGAAGTACCAGCTCGCCTGTTTTTCCAGCAGACAACATTGAGCACAACACCCGATCTGTTTGAATGACTGAAGGAGAGGGTGGGAACCAGGCTGGGATACAAAAAACATCTCGGCAATAATAGTCACATTGAAGGGGTAATTCAGAGGTATTTTTCCATTAGTAGATGGTGGCATATCGGCAATATAACATATGCATTTCATGCCACATTCAGGGTTTGCACAAAATGATTGATGGCCGCACTTTGAGAACTCCTGTAATTGACACAACTTCACATTCATCTGGGCTTTGTGCCTGTCAATAATACGTATTTTTTAAACAAGAAACTAAAACTTGGATCTAAATAAAAGATTAGGATTAAGATATTTAATATAACTTTTTAACTTTTTAATACAACTTATGTTTTACAGTGCAAAAGATAAAGCATACACAGAGAGAAGACAACTTTATCACATTGATTTAAAGTTATTAGGACTGATATTTTGTATTTCTATGGTCTAATAATTTCTCATTGTTATAAGATGACATTTCTATCATGTAGCTCTGTAATCAAGCCGAGAAGTTGTTCAAACAAACAGTGTCTTATTTGGGCAGTATTCCAACTCTTAACACAAAATGTTATGTATTGGCCTTAAAATCTCATAGAGCACAAATTGAAAATTCAAAAAATTCATCACACAGTGAATTTATTAGAAAACAGCAGTAGCTGTTTAAAGCAGCAAGCTCTGATAAACCTACCTCAGCCTCAAACAGAAGACAGACAGTCAGACATGAGCTGGCGAACGTAGTGGAAGATTTTTCCCTCAGGAATTGGTGGAGACCAAAGAAAGGAGCCAAAAGACAGTGATTATTTGGCAGGTGGACACAAACAAGTCTCCAAATGAACACTGATATTTTTCTGTATCTGCTTGATGTGTAAAAAAGTAACTTTTTGCTAAATTGTTGTTGGCAAAGTTCACTTTTCCTTGCTATCAGATCTGCAGCAGCAAGCTGCAGATCTGTGAAGTGAAAACTGAAGTTCCTCAAACTGTGAAGTGAAAACTGAAGTTCCTCAAACGTCCACTTGATGCTGGCTACAGAACAAGTCAACCTCCATAAGCCCCCATATTAATAAAATGTCCGACTTCACAGCAGAAATAAACATGTTTACAGCCTGGTACAAAAACAGTTTTGCTCTCTATAGCTAATTTCCTCGTTCATGACAACTCTACTGAGTCTGAATTTTTATATAACTCACACGTTCAAACTATATTAAGGCTTAAAGTTATGCATAATTAACAGCATGACCGCTTTGATTGACATATGGGTGTTGTTTCATGAGCACCCAGGCTTCATGCAGCCCGCCTCAGCTCTACCAACAATCAACGTCTTTTCCGATTTTTAGATTAGACGAGAGGCAGCAGAGGCAAGACTGCCAAGATGGCGATGGCCAGAGCCACCACACTCTGAACTTCACAACCGCTCTTCAGAAATCTATGTGTGACGTCACGGATACGACATCCATGTTTTATACTATCTATTGGCATAACAAGCTATGCAGAGTTGGACTTAGGCGTAGGGATACATAATTCTGATAGTTGTAACACCAAGCGTAAGGGCTGTTTGATGGCAGCGTAAAGCAGTGAAAATATTCTAAATAGTGTACTCCTGTTGTTTTTTTCAGGTGGACATTTCAGTGTGGCTAAAATACATTTTTCTGCTGACCTTGTCCACAGTACTGTTAGGGTTAGGGCTTTCCCAAACTAGTAGTGTGCTACTAATCATGTACTGTAGGGAACACACTGACTATTAGTACCTCATACAATCCCACTTCAAACAAAACTATCTCTTTAAAATGTGATAATAAGTTTATGCTGTGTATGTAGCTTGTTTCTGCCAAGTGCTTATGAAATCAGTTACTGCAGGTTTGAGATTTATTTTTGAATAATTTTAGCCCACAGACTGCAGCAAAGTGAAATTCTTCATTGTCCTGCAGCATGACTTTCTCTCTCCTGAGAGAAACTCCTCTCTCCTCACAGCTCAGACGTTTCATCAAACATAAACAAGGCCCCCCCTCCCTCTGCTCTCCCCCCTATTTTTGGCATGTGTGTCTGTTCATGTGAGACTGCTCTTCATAAAAAATTGTTTGTGAAATTTGTCTTGGCAGTGTTTCTGAGTGTGTGTGTGTGTGTGTGTGTGCGTGCGTGCGTGCGTGCGTGCGTGCGTGCGTGCGTGCGTGCGAAAGAGTCTCAGAGGTAATGAACAACCGTCCACCTTCATGGAAACCAGTCAGTTTTCACCCCAGCATCCCAGATGACATCAAACGGCACAGCCGCCATCATTAGCTGTGGGATGTTTTCCTGTTTACTAAAAAAAAACCTGAGTGTTTTTCTCTTTTTTTAAATCCAGAAGAAAGCTGACAGTAATAAAAAGTTTGTGCTGTCATCAGGAAGCTGTTGTTTTGACAGAAAGTCTCGCTCTTGCAGAGATTGTTGAGCTTTATTTTTTCTTGATAAAACCCCCTGTGTGTGTTCTCGTCACAGCACTGCTGTCAATATGCCGGCTGTTTACCTGCCTCACATCTCTTTGTGACTCGATTACTGTTGTGGAACTAACATATTGGCAAGTGGATTTAACATACCTAGCAGTGAGAGAGGCTGTGTGAGGAATGATGATCGCTGCCCTCTTCCATGTCAGAGTTGATTAAGTTTGTCTTTTAAACAATTGGCCGTCGCTGTCATCCAGGCGTGTTTACACCTTGTATTAACATGCGTTTCTGGTGATCCAGCTTTGAATACGTCAGTTCACGTTAGAAAGCGTCTCCAGTGACCAATTGTGTTCACTTCCCCGTTCTGTATGCAAATAAACAGATACATTGTTTCAGCTTAGAGAGACCAAATGCTTTGTTGTTTTTAACTGATGGCTTCAGTACAGTACAACACAACATGCTGCAGTGTCCAATCCGAACAGTCAGGCTGGTCAGTCAGCCTGAAATGTCCCTGAAACTGAACACTACCCAGTACAGTTCATGGACTAAACTATAAATCTCTCCCAGTTTTACTCTTTGTGTTTTTCCTTTGGTCTGTCAGAGAGAGTGAGAGAGAGAATGCAGTGATTGAGCGACATAGACAGTTAGTGGGAGTGAGGGAGCACTGGTATCGACAAAGCCATTGAATCAGAGAAATAAAAAGCTATTTTCTGATTGTGTCCTCGCAGTTAGGTTCATGCACACACACACCCAGCATCCCCCCACACACAGTCAAATGTGTTTTACGTCATAAATTACTATTTGATGGCGGTCAGGACTCAGAGCAGCACAGCACCCATTTTCATGAGTAATTTAAAAGTTTAAGAAGAAAAAAGTAGTAGTCCATTCAGTTTCCTTCAGTTCCCCTCATGTGTCAATCCAGCTATAATATTTGCCTCTTGGCTGTATGAAAACAGAAATTGAGTTGGATACATCAGTGCTGTAGCCTCTTCTGTTTGGTCTGTGGAAGTCTTAAAAAGTAGAATACAAAATGTAAAGTATTGAACAGGCTGTCAGACTCAACGTGGATCATGAGTTCATTGCTGAGAAGGTGAAACAAAGGGAAGCCGAAAGACACCAGGAGCCAACAAGAGGTCACTGTGAACAGCCCGTCAAAATGAAACTCACACCGCAGACTTATGTCAGCAGTGATTGAAATATTATATTTGAGTGAGAATATAAAGGCCTGATCATGCCAGAAAGGTCATCCGCCTGTCACTGTGTGTAGGCGCAATGTTGATTTCTATTTTCAGGAAAATGTGAAGCTTGCTGGAAAAGTTGCTTATGTAATAACGTAGCAACTTACATATTTACAAGATTTGATAAAGCAATGATGTCAAGCTAAGCTACGTTTATTAGATTCTAACTGGCTTCATCATAAGCTAATTATATTTCAAGCTGCAATCACTAATATAGATCTAAATCTACCTTATAATAATAAATCCTTTTTATGTAGACTGAACTGAAGAGAATAAATAAATAAAGTTGGAACAATCACCATTATGCCCTCTGTGTAATTCACTAAAAAGATATTCTTAAATTCTTAAATAGATAGTCAGTTGTTTCAAGGGTTAGGGGGAGTTTCTCAGACAAACAGTGACTGGTCGTTATGTTCGCACTATTTTCGCTGCTGCCCCTGACAATTTATCTTCAGTATTGTACATCATTTCATCAGATAAAGAGTTAATAAAGAGGTGAAAGGAGCAAGCAAGCATTAAGCCTGGTTGCTTATGGTACAACAAATTTACACGGTTTATTCAAAATCTGTGCAGTATCTGTAACATGGACTCCTGTTTCACAGCGTTGTGTAAACCATGACTCTGCAGTCTGTACTGTAACTCTGACTGGAAAAGATTTAACAAAATGACATGGTGAAATACAGCTAATAGCTACGATAGCATCTTCTTTTTTGGACTCTCCACTAACTCAAAGGTTAACAATCAGCGTCAAAGATCACCAACAAATAAACTCTTTAAGAAAGAAATGGCTCATTGGTTCTTTCTGAAGACAGAAATCCTTTAAATGATGGTGACGATTACATGATTTCATTTAAAAAAATTAAATATAATCTGCCTGAGAAACATGAAAGTGACTTAACAGTACCAAGAAAGAAACTACGGTTATAACTTGAGAGTTACCGTAACTTTGGTTTTATTGAAGGACAGGACACTAATGACAGCATGAATATTAGCAAAGTGAAATGACATCAGGAAACTAAAACATCACACTTGACAATCCGAGGTATTCATCCCCCAGGTAGCCATTACATTATGAATTTATGAATTAAAAGGATGACAAAGAGTAAAAAACAGCTTTTCAGAGTCTGACTGTGACAGGAAGCCTCAAGCTTTAAATATATTTCTACAATGATAAAAGCCATTTTAATATAAGTGGTGATAAGTCACCAGACTTATCCTTTAAAAATGTCATCTTTAATTGTCATGCCTTCAATCAGTCTGAGGCCACTGAGTTTTTAAATGGCAGAACGAAGCGCCTGAAGGCATCATCCGGGAATGTTTCGTTGATGCTGTGACGTAACAGTTATGGCCTTTCATTGTTAGAAAATGTTGACCTTTGACTGTAGCACCCCCACTGGGCCAATTAGTGTAATTTTAATATGAGAAACTGAAGCGTCGTTTTCAGACGTCTCTAACATAACATTTGACAAACAGATGGACGGACACAGGCTGATCCCTGCAGTCACCCACCTCCCTTAGTCCCTCAATGCCATATTTCATCATCAATAGGAGCTCAGAATAGAAGGGAAGTGCTTCTTTCCACTGACACTTTTATTTTTTTTTTCATGCGTTCAGTCCATTGCAGTGTTGACCTTGAACAGAGAAGTCAGTGCAGCCAGATTAGAAAAGCGCTCCAGGCGTTTCTGAAAAAGGCCAGCGTTTGCTCGCCCCTGCGCTACAGCTACTGTAGATAGATTTATCTCTGCACCGTTCAGCCAAAGAAACTCAATTTGGCTCCTGATCAAATGTTTGATCTTAATTATCATGATCCAAATGGAAAGATTTAGTCATTAGATGCTCCTTTTTTGTCTCTTTTTTGGAGGGGGGCAGTAGGGATAATTATCCAAAATGAATTTTGCATGAGTGAAGGGACAAGAGAGCAGCTCTCATTCCTAGTTCAAGCACAGCCAACACAGAGCAAATGAATCTTAAAATTACCATAGGTCACTGAATTAATTCTCCAAATGGCAATTGGTGTGATTTCTCCTGGGTGAAAATGACTGGCAAGCCAGCTTCCCCACTCACCTGTAGGTGTGGATGTGAATTTCCAGTCGTGGAGGGTGGAGGTCAAAATCTGTTTCAGCTATTTGTCGAGTCATTTTGAGTCTGTGTGTGAGTCAAATCAACAAACAGATGTTACGCAAGATGACAGTTGTGTAAAACGTGGATAAGTGATGCGGCTTGAAAGCTGTCATTTAAATCAGGGTGGAAGAGGAAATTTTTTTCTTGCTTCACTTATGTAATGAGTCACCTGACAAATTGTCTGGTCTGAAAAATACGCTCAAATTTCCTTTTGTGATGGTGTTGTCATATTCATATTTCTCCTGCTGCTCTGACTTTAATATTCATAAAGATGCAAAATATCATGCAGAGTCTGAGATTCACTGCATTGGTCAGCTCATTTGTTTGGTTTTGTGACGTTGTCTTCGACATCATTGGTTGTTGGTTCAAATGTATTGAAGTTTACAAGGAGTTTGAGTGATTATTTGAATAATGAATGTTGTCTAAAGGTAGTGTAACAATCAGTGCATTTACATGCAGATTACACAGGTAATTGGAGAACATGTCACTGTGGTGACCTGGTTGCTGTAAATCCATGTGTACATACAGCAAATCGATAATCAGATATCTCCCGAACCCCTGACCCTATTTTGAACCTCTGCTGTCATCTACCCACTCTACCGTTAATCTCCACTGACTGTAGTCAGTGTACCCTGACAGCCCGTTCTTACTCCCACGTCATCAAGTACATCAGCATAGGTACCCCTCTACCTCTATGGAGGAAGTGTGGGGTAATGGATGACTCAAACAAACACAGGACTACAGGAGGTCCTGGTTAAGGTTAGGCTGTCCACAATGAAGCAGAGTCAATGCAGTTAAACTGGCCCAGTCTGCATCACACGAGGGACGTCACTGCTGTCATTACATTGTTTGGCCACTAGGTCACAATTTGATTCAAAGCCCAGCGCTCTTCCTGGGGGATTTCTTTAACCATTCAAGCTTTATTTTGAAAACCTAACTGGATGTTGCATATTTATACTTGTTAACACAGAGCCCTGCATGTCTAGAAAAGATGTTAAGGGGAACCTACAGGGTCATATTTTGAAGCATAGGGGCACTGCTGGTGTTAGAGGGCCTAAGTTGGGAGTAAGAACATATTGATGTGATGGCAAATAGAAATGTTTTTTCTTTAGTTTTATTCTTTTATACATTACAAATTAACATTGAAGATCTCAACACTATTAAATAACATATAGAATTATGTGGTAAACAAAAAAAGTGGAAACAAACCAAGACAATGTTTTATATTTTAGATTCTGTAAGTAGCCTCCTTTTCTCTGATGACAGCTTTGCACGCTCTCAGTTAGGTACATGCGATAGTCATCTGATAAAAAAGTGCGATACCACTTTTTGGCTGCTTTTCCTTCGCTGCGCCTCAACTCATCCCAAACCATCTCAATTGGGTTTAGGTCAGGTGATTGTGGAGGTCAGGTCATGTGATGCACCACTCCATCACTCTCCTTCTTGGTCAAATAGCCCTTACATAGCCTGGAGGTGTGTGTGTGTTTGTGTGTGTATGTCATTGTTTTGCTGAGGTCCTCTTGCACTGAGAAACATTCAGACAAACATAAAGAGGAAAATAAAGTAAACTAAAATGAACTGACAATGTGCCATAATCCTCAAAGCAAGTAAAATTTTATTTTGAAGTGTTTGCACTACAAATGGCATTATCATAAAACAGATTTCACCAATAAATTCTCTATAACGGTTTTTTTCTGCAACACAAAAATAATGAGCTCTTAAACTGTACTTGAAAGGCGCAGTGCAGATGTAGATGTTTGCAAAAACACGGCTTTAGTACACCATTAAGTGTAACTTAAATGAAGAAAATATGGAACGTTTATTTTGGCAGAACAGTTCAAACATCTGTTGTGGATCCATGAAAGCTTTCCTCTAAACTGCTGCTTGTTACACAATAAACACTCCACTCCTATAAAGACTGAATAAACAACAATATTAGATTGTTTTTATATTTTTTATTACCATCGTTATCTGAACATATGGAGCCAACAACATGACACACTGTGGAGAACGGTTATGTTCCAAGCTTGGATCTTGAAATATTTATGTTGAAGGTTTTCTTACTTTACTGTGTATGAACTATGATTGGCTCAGTAGTTTATAACAGCCACCAATGAGCTCAACACAAGGCCTGTTTGGACAGCTGAAACAGTGTGAGGTCTGGGTAGTGGAACCAGGGTAGCTCAATGCAGCATATTGGAAAAAAGTGTAGCCTGGGGGTGGACGGTTAAATCTAAACTAAACAGTAAAGAACACCTGTTTTCTTATATTTAATGCTCATAGCCTTTACAATGATCTTGTAACAGGAAGTCAAGGATGCGCTTTTACATGTTTCAAAACCAGACAGACACCACAGTGTTAGGACGACTCTCTAAATGGACACATGACAGCTGTAAGTTAGCAGCCTAGTGTTCTTGTTTTCCTCCACTGCGAGCTATGTGGATGGTGCTAATGGAGCTAATGCACCCGGACAAAAAAGCCTTGAAAATCTTTTCACCCATAAACTCCAAAACTGTCTCACAAATCCAGCCCAGGCCATTACTTTAACACGCACGGCTATATTTTTCCCAGCCTGTAACTACTATTGGCACAGGACAGTTTATGTGTTACTCGTGTAATTAAATCTTTGGATACTTTCCCCAAATCAATGGAAAGTACCAGCATAAAACACAGGCTTTGAGCTGGACGGCCCAAGGCAGAGCGCAGGCGGAGATCGATGGTGGCGGGCAGGTGGTGATTGGTGGCGTCGCTCCAGGCTGTCTGACATCGGAGAGGCTCAGTGGCGCGACCTTGGCCTTTGAAGAAGCATTTGAGCCGCTGTCATTACACAGCCAATTAAGTCTGTTGTTTTATCAGCAAAGCAACCCCACCTCCCCCTTCTGCTGCTGGCTGTCCATCCAGCCTTGGAAGAGGTAATGACGGCAATTAGTCGCTAAAGGAGGCTCTTAGCTGCTATCTGCTGTCACAACCCACAACCTATGACTGGGTAAAGTTGCTGCCAAAAGATAGGTTACACCTCAGCCCTGCTGGGAGAACTTCCCACTGTCACATCATTAACCCGGAGGAGAAAAATTGTCCCAAAAATAAAACAAAATGATTATGGGTCATCATCTCTAACAGGTGCTATGTAAATACAGACCGCAGCAATGAAGCATTTTTCTGCTTGAGGAAAAAAGGTCCAAACTCTTGCTCCGTGAACGCGTCATTTGAATTTTACTGTTGTTTTATTGTTTATCTCTGCTTCCTGTGCAGGCGGCACAGTGACACGCCATTATGTGACTGCCTGGTAGCTACAGTACCTGCTGTCAGGACACCGCGGTGTGGATTCCTGCTTCTGATCTGAGCGCTCACAGTGACAGGCCCTGGCTTTAGACTCACCTAAGTCATGGTGTCCATGTTGGCCTCATTAACTGGAGTGTTGCGTGGGTTTTATATCAATGTCACAGCTGTCACGGTGTGTGGAGGTGGGCTGCCTGTTTACCAGCCCTCGCTCACACTCACAGATCTGTCTAACTCATTAGTAATCACCTCATCTCCCTCATAATCAGAAACCACTAGAGAGGCAAAACTGAGATAGAAAGCCATTAAAAAATGCACCACGTCTGTTTTTTTTGGGGGGGTGTGCTATGATAGATGGTCCTTGGATTTCTATTCATAGAGCTGCAGGTGAGTGGCCGTTCACTGCTCCTCCTCAGTTTTACATTCATCCGGGGCTCATGTTTAAGCATGTTGGAGTTCCCAGGCGACTGATTTATGCTGTTCTTATTTCTGCTCCGACGGGGAACTCATCTGAGCTGGACAGCAGGGCGTCTCTGAATCTTGATAGTGGAAACTGCAGCTGCAGATTGCTGTCAAGGCTTCTCTGCAGGAAGCTCCAATGCCTGACTGCATTTTTTTATTTTTTTGGCTTCTTTCGATGATATTCTACTCTATAATTTAGCTGCTTGCCCCCCACTCCTTGACTGACTAAACAACACTCTTTTTTTTTTGTGAACAGCCCTTTGATTCGTTGCTTTCTGTTCCCATCAGTTTTAGACCAGGCCTAGGCAACCAATCGGCACCCACAGGGCTTTAGTTTAGCAGTTTAAAATCAGAGCAAGAAGCTTTGTTTATGTTCTGGTTTCTTTTCGGTTTCAGGTCAGGATTGATTCGATTCCTCTCACAGGACTCCTCAGACCCTCTGCAGGGATTTTTGGAAATAGTCCATTTTTTTCTAACCGCAGAACAAAAGTACTCAAAATCATTAGGTATCCACATGGGAGGGGGGTCCCAACCCGCATGTTTAAAACCACTGGTGTAAGGGATCCTGCAGTGGTAAATGGTTATTTGGAAACTCATTGTAATGTCGAATGATCAGCTTTCAACGTTTCACAAAGACTGTCGGCTCAATTTTTTTGAGCAGAACAATCAGCGCTTGAACAAGATGGCCCTTAAAATTGACCTGTGTGGTATTTTAAGTGCAAACAAGTGAGTTTTATTCAAATAAGGCAATCAAAGTGAGTTAGTATTTTGGTGGAAATTGAGTCTTGGTGGTAATTTTGGTCTAATTCTTAGAAATGAGAATAAATGTATGAATGTGTTAAAAGTTGAGTGAACATCAGAGGCAGCAGCTGTCCATACTTTCCATATTGTTGAAATGTATGATTGATCATTTGATAAAAGATGGGTTTATTAGATTAATACCCACATTCTCTATACAAAGATAGATAAATAGATAGATAGAGAGATATATAGAGACACAGATGCACCGTAGCATTAAAATAATGATAACTATAATTATAAACTTTAATGGAGATATGACTGATTGAAGTAATAATGATAATAATAGTATTTGTAGTGGATGTCAGGCAGGACCACAGCAGCAGGCTCGACCAATTGCCAATCTAGGCGTAGCCATGATCCATGAGAACCTGCGAGACTAGAAAACAGAAAAACTCTGGGGAGGAAGCTAAGTTAGTAACATGCATTGATGGGACATGAGTGTGTCCAGATGGAGAGAGAGAGAGAGAGAGAGAGAGAGAGAGAGAGAGAGAGAGAGAGAGAGAGAGAGGGAGAGAGGGAGAGAGAGGGAGAGAGGGAGAGAGAGAGGGAGGAAGGTCTACAGCACATGGTTTAAGTGCATGGTGCAGGTGCATTCGACTTTTGCTAGTAAACGGTGCATAATTTGGGCGCAAAGTAAGGCGCAAAGGCTTTGTGTTTAGTCTCCTAATTAATCATAGGTGTGTTTTGGGCGTAACATGAATTTAACCAATCACAGTGTAATCTCCCATACCCTTTAAACCAGGTGCACCTGCACCTGGAGCTGTTGCTGTTTAAACGGCGGATTCGGCAAGTTGGAGAAGTGAACGGATTTCTGCTGAGGAAATGAAACTGTGACTTTGACAGAAACAGGGAGTGTGTAGAGACATAAGTCTCCAAATCATCTGACAGGAGGTTACAAATGTCTGTTACAGTGTACTGCTGAGTGTACGTGTGTTGTGCCTCTGTAGACACATTGTACTATCTGAATAGGGTGCCCTTTAAATATTGTATACCGACAGTTTGGGCTGTGGTAAATGGGACACCATTGACCAGTTTGTTCTTAGTCAATGGTGCTATTGCTTTCTACTGCCTTTGCTACTAACACGTCTGGGCTGGCTGTGAAAATGAAAACGGCGTCAGTTGGAAACTAGCAGTGACACTTTCACCGAATGTAAGATAAGACCCTTAGACTCTGATTGAAGTTACTTTGTGCTTACAAGTTCTGTTTTTTTTACACTTTTCTGAATTTTTTGGACTCAAAAGTCAAAGTTTGATCTATAAATGAATATGTGCATTTCTTACAGTATCTGTTCCCCGCAGCTGCTTTGTACTGTATGAAAAGTTTCTCTTGCAGTTCATTAAATCCCTGTAGATATCTGAAGGCAGCAGGACACATATGGTGATAAATCTGCTGCCTCCAGCTTGAAATCTGCAGTACCATTACACATGGCCAGCCACCATTTTTAACTTAATCACTTTTTTTTTTTAGTTTTTGACTATAGCTAGAAAACCATTTGGCACCCACAGACCTTTAGTTCAGTAGTTATGAACCCAAGCAGGAAGCTTTGTTCTTTTGTTTTACTCGAAGTCCGTAAGGAGTCAGGAGTAGGAACTGGTGTAGTCTCTGTTTTACTGGTTGAGATGAAACGCCAACAACCTCACATAAGATCATCTGTCACAGCCGGTGTAACGGTCACAATACAATAAGCAGGGAGAGGAGGCTTCTCCAGGGAGGGAGGCTTGTGTAGGTAGCCTAATGTCTTTTTAAATGTCTGGATGTATAAACTCTCCACTGAAGGCCATCTGTCTCCGTCAGATGTCTGCCTCCGTCCACGACTGTTACGCTTCCATCAAACAGGATTTCTCACTTAAATATGAAATATTGTAAAAGCAGCTACATCCTTTGCTTATTCACTTTAAAAAAGTGTCTCATAAAACGTAAACATTAATATCAGAAATCAGAATCAAAGATGTTCAACAAAACTAAAACTAACTAAACAAAAGGAAGTTAGAGCGAATTAGAGAGCCCAGTATCTACATTCACAGGAGCAACAGGACAGTTTGGAGGTCTAAATTCCTCCACCCTTAACAGAGTACAATGAGTTCACATTGCTCCTCTGGGGCTTTTTAAAATGCAAGAAATCACTACCTGAAGTCGAGGCACATTGCAGGGAGAGCCAATGTGGATGCACAACAGAGTAAATAAACCTTTCTCACAGAAAGACTGGAATGTGTGTGAACACCAGCGGGTGAGATATTTGTCAATATGTGTGTTGGATTGAGCGGTTGTAAAATCATTAACATACTCTTAACAGAAACAAAAACAGGATCTGATTATTGTCCTGTACTGCATATTGTTGGTTGAAGCTGTGTAAGGTATTTAAGTGATCTAAATAGTGTGTTGTTTTCTCTTTGTTGAAGCTGCTACAATGTGACTGTCATGTTTCCATCAACGTCTTTTGATGCGTTTTGAAGTATCACATTTGAAAAGCTTGATGGAAACTGGTGAGAAGAGTGGGAAATGGAAACACTTCCACAACACTGACAAGAATTTTTGAATAGCATGACAACACAACATTAGGCCTGACAAGGTGTGGAAACCGTGCACAGAGACCATGATAAGCAAAAAGCAGCTTGTAGACTGAGCACAATAATGACAAGTAGGACAACAACAAGGAAACCCGTCACTGTTCTAGTTGCATCATCTTCTTCTTGTTTTTCCACCTACTGCTTCTCTCATGAACTAACTCCTAATATTCACATAACTGTAGTGGATGGAAACAAGCATTTTCTTTTGCCAAATTACTCAAAAATTTAATTAAACTGTGTGACACATATGGATGGACTGACACTTAACTATGAACGCAGTGATGAACCTGCAGAGAATTATCAGCTGAATCAGCAGCTCCCCTCGGCTCAGCTTTAAAGCACGTTTCTTCTCACTGTCTGGTTACATCTCTAATAGCGTAATTTTAAGACAAAAAGCTTTAAAAGATCACTGTATACTACCTGTTCTCCAGGAAAACATGTGTGCCATTGTATTTATTTGTTGTAAATGTCCATTTTCCTTGCAATTTTATTGAAGTAGTAAACTCTGGGAATGACAGCTGTTTCCCCAAAGCCTCTTAAAAACTAAATCATACCAGTAAGAGCGACTTTAATTTGAGCTGAGAAACACAATGTGCTATAGCTTCACTCATAATATTAATGAATGCTTGCACAAAGATAACACCGTGACTAAACCAGGTGTGTGCTGTATATTTACTACTAATAATATTCCTACATGTATTTATTTGTGAAGAGAAATAATGTCTGTACATGATATTAAAAATATGGAGAACTTGTTTATGAAAGTTATGACTTTTTCTTCCACATTAAAACAGCGTTTCAAAGAAACTATAAACCAGAAACTTATGACGAGAACGAAAGGTTGAATTTATTTATTTAAGGTTGTATTTATTACATTATTATTCTATATCAGTATATTATTTTGAAGGTGGGCAGTTAAAAAGAACCAAATAGCACCATTTATAGTGTGTTTAAATCACGTCCTTTAAAAACACAGCTGAATGTAATAATAATAATAATAATGTAATGCAGGTGAAAGAATTTGAGTCATTCATTAGTCGACTGACAGACTGTTTTAATTGGTTAATCATTT
Source organism: Sciaenops ocellatus (assembly GCA_033000465.1). Taxonomy (NCBI): domain Eukaryota; kingdom Metazoa; phylum Chordata; class Actinopteri; family Sciaenidae; genus Sciaenops; species Sciaenops ocellatus. The sequence goes on along the minus strand of CP136871.1, from coordinate 22,767,393 downwards.
CATTTAGTTTTTATGCAAATATGCCAAAAACTTTTTGGTTCCAGCTCCTTGAATGTGAATATTTTCAGAATTGTTCAGTCGTGTTTGACAGCAAACTAAATATCTGAATAAAAAATAAGTGAATATTTGAGTTTTGCACAAAACAGGTCATTTATATAAATAAAGTAGAGCTCTGGTACATTGCAATGAACAATTCGATTTGTGGCTCCCCCTAGTCAAAGTGTCCTTGAGCAAGATACTGAACTCTAAATTGCTCCCGATGGCTATGTACGGGTTAGCATCATTGCGAGTGCTTTGGATACGAAGAGATGTACCACTCCTTGAATGTTTGGTAAATGGCTGAATGTGATAAGTGTTCTAAAAGTGCTTTGAGTGGACGATAGAACAGAAAGCTGCTATATAAAGTCAAAGTCAAAGTCCATTGGCCCAACACGAGGAAATGCAGTAAATTAGCGTACCCAACAAGTTGGAAAAATGCTGATAATAAAGATAAAAAATCAGTAAAATATTCACCTACAATGTACTTTATTTTCACCAAAGTAGGCACTCTTGTAATAAACTATCCACTCTACAGCTACAGCATTATTCAACTTATTTATGATTATGTTTAGGCACTGGCAGCAGGTTAGAGATAGATCACGGTCTGTTTTAATATGTTTAAGTGAGAAGTGACTTTAGACATAAAAATTGAACTGAAATCACAATCTTTCCCTACTACTAACCAACGTACTTTTGGTGCCTAAATCGGAGACTGGAGGCCAAAGTCTGGAGGTGTACCAGGTAAATGTTAATTTTTTAATGATCATAAATAATATTTTGTCTAAAGTCACTTCTGACTTTGACTCTGGTGTCACAGTACTGCACATTGTATGCCTGCCATCCACCGCAACCACCGCCTTGCGACATAAATGTAGTGTTAAGAGCACAATCCAGGCAGCGATTATGTCTGTCACCACAATGTGATTACAAAAATAATTTAGTAACATACAAATATAATTTTTAGGAGACAGGGTTGCAGCATTGTGATGTATTTCAAAGTTAAAGTGAATACGTGGGTAGGGTCAAGAGTCAAGGGTCCACATCTCCATCACTGGCTTGGTTTGATCAGAAGGAGGAGACGGAGGGAGAGATGAATGATTTAGACCATATTGTTTTTTATGACTGAGATTGAACACACTATCAAACACACACTTCTGATGCATGATATTGCTCTGCAAGCTGCTTTGACTCATCAGCTGCCCTGATAGAGCAGGGTTCACAGGTTGCCAAAATTATGTTTGTTTGGATTTCCACACATTTTACTGACAACACATGCTTCTGAAAGAAATATTTTTCCATAAATGTCTCAGCTGAACGCTGTTTTGTCCAAAAGTATGTCCAAACCCTGCTGTCTGGAAGCGAGCACTGATATCACACTTAGTCGACTGTGTTCAGGAAGGACTCGCGACGGTGTGAACATTTTCTTGTTGTGACAAGTCAACTGGTCTCAGGTTTTTTTGGCAAGTGAAAGAAGATTCAGCTGTAAACCCTGGTGATAGTATAAAACGTGGCTACTCACCTGCACTGTTTCCTTTGTTGTAGAGGAAGCAGAGGGGAGAGGGCAGGTGAAGATAGTTTTCCTCTGACAGCCGGCTGAAGGCTGCAGTCACATGGGCTCATCCATCTTTGAGACTGCTGCCGCCCTCCCATAGAGAGTTTTGATTATGTTGAGTGCTCAGTCTGCTAGAAACAAGGGCTCAGTCAGGAAGATATGTCATGGTTATAAATTGCAGCTCCACTTTTTTGTCACTGTGTCCTGTCACAGTTTTAATTAAACAAGACAAAGACCAGGAGATGGGAGCGGTCGGCGATGAAGGAGAAAGATGGTTTGTAGGTTTCTGATAATAACTAGCGAGGAGAGAGGAGGAGATGGTGGTGGTGTGGATAAGAGGGGCCTGGCAGGGCTTAGTGGAGCAAGAACCAGACGTTATTAGTCCCTGAGCCGCATGCTGAGCCAGCAGGCATCAGGCTGTTTGGTGTGCTGCTGCCTGCTGGACCGACTCTGGTGCTCTGATGCAGGTTTTGGTTCTTAAACGAAGTTGGTTATTTTGTATTTTTCTCATTGTCAAGAAACTGCATGAAAAGACCAAAACCAACAATGTGTTACTTTCTGACTTTCCTCCCCTGTCTGCGCTCCATTGGCTCCTCCTGAAGACTTAAATCTCTCACTCTTTTGTTTGTTTGTTCTTTTTGGTACCACATTTTATTTTTTTTTTTTTATTTGATTTTCCAAACATGAAAAATGCAATGCATAAGTAACATTTGCTGTACCTCCTATGTATCTAGTTGTTAGTTTAAGACATTAGTTGAATAGTCACTGCACATTTATGATATTAATTTGATAATATATACTTTTTGTATAGCTAACACTGAGCTACATTGCAGAGAAAGACAAAACTGTAATAATAAGCCTTTAAAATATAAATTTTACAGCAGTAATGATGAATGTGTCAAAACAACCAGCAAATAAACTGAACATTTTTGTTTTTTACAGGACAGTATAACGTCTCATTGTTCAAAAGGAATAAAAGGAATAAATAACTCAACTAAAACAAATACTCATGGACTTAAAAACATGATGGAGGATGTGTAATGCTACATATAAATTACCTTGATACAAACCTGCTTCTCTCCCGCTTCACGTCTCCTCTGTCCCTGCCTGAACCCACCATGTCTTTGTTGTCCCTGGACTCATCCCTGGAGCTGCCATAAATCACCTCATATTCCCTGTCATCAAACTGTTTAGTCCTGACCAGGTTCACTGGGAGGCTGCTGAGTCCAGTTCTGTTGCCTGCTCGCCTGGCTTCGGTTCTGGTGCTCTTTCCACCAGCCTCCCCCAACCCAGACAGACTGCAAACCTGCTCCTGCTGGTGGCAGTACCAGTCCAATACTGGTGCTCCCATTCCGGGAAGAGTCAGTTAATAGGACCACTAATTATGTAATGGCAGCTTGCAATCTAGACACAACGCTAGTACAGTTAGCAACAATGCGTCAGTAAGTGACTACCTGTGTTACAAGAGTAAAAGTCTATGTTACAACAATCCGACTATCCGACTAATGAAAAGTTGGTTGGCTAATGGTTTAATCGACTAAGGAGCAGCCTTACTACGTGCACATAACACAGACCTAAAAGACATAAATGTTTAGAAACACCCCACAAATAAACATCTACTTACTGTAGTTTTTATCAAAGAAATAGGAGGAATCGTTGCATTTATTGGGGACTACTTTCAGCGGTTGATTAATCCACATTTGGTGCTCTTGCAGGATGGTGTGTGTGAGACTAAGTCCAAATAAACTACACAGTGTGTGTTTATGGTAATAAAGGAACATGTCAGCCAGTCACCCACAATACTTGTTAGTACATACATTCACTGTTGGTTTGAGTCTAATCATGAGATTTGTTGACAATAATAAAAATATGGAACATTAGACTGAGTATTTTAGCAGCATCACAGCAGGGAGACCAAAGTGCTTGTAAGTTTGGGTTGGTAAAAGACTGGTTGTCACGGTAACCAGACACTGTAAGTGCCTACTTTTACAGACCAAGAGGCGGGTCAGTTTTCCGTATCTGAATGATTTATCTTTTAAAGTATCTGCGATCCTCAGTGTCCAGGCTTTGCCCCTGTGATGAAGGATGGGGCCACATAGAGGACAAACAGAGCAGCCAAAGGCTTTAATTCATCCCCCATACACACACACACACACACACACACACACACACACACACACACACACACTATCTCTCTGTCTTTCCCGCTCTTTCCATCTCTCATCTCTCCGGTGAATAGGACTATATATCTGTGGTTTTATGTTGTGGCCTTGTGTTTGCTCTGTGTGGGAGGTTTGTGTATGAGTGTGTGTGTGTGTGTGTCTCTGGAGAAGCTCATTAGATCCTATTTTCTGTGTTCCTGTAATAGAAAAACACTCTGAAAACATTATGAACTAGGGTGTTCCTCTCTCAAAAACTAACAATCTAACATGCTGTGTACTTTAAAACACATTTGCTGAATACTGGGATTTAATAGAACAGTATACGTGATTTCTAGTGGACTGCAGTAGTGGGTTTCATCCCTGGTGGGTGGATGTGTGCAACTTGGAGATGAATGTCTCTAAAACCAAGGAACTAGTTCAGTTCAATTTTCAATTCAAAATACTTTTTTGTCTCTCAAGGGACTCTGGACAATTTATTTAAAGTGGACCTATTATACTCATTCTCAGCTCTATATTTTTATTCTGGGACTCCATTAAAGTAACTTTGCATTATTCACAGAATCGAAAAACATCCTTATTTATCTTGTGTCAAGGGGCAGCTGCTTCACCCTCTTGCTGCTGTACTTGATAGCATGTCAGTTTCAGCAATTTAGCTTGGACAATAGCGATATGAAGAGCTGAATTTAATTATCAGATCACAAATGAGACAAGAAGTCCAAAAGATGCTGCTTGTATCCCTTTCAATATCGTACTGTATGTATTAGATTGTCCCAGCTTAGGAGACAGAGTTTTGTTCTATGCTGTCTGCGGCTGTGAGGGCCAGGCTGGCTGAGGACCATAAGTAACTACTGACATCAGACACTGAGAAATAAAAACTCAATGACCACCGGCCAGTTTGGCCTGAAATGGATCTGCAGTTCAGGAGTTTTCCCAAACTTCCCCAATGGCCAGTACACCCACGATCTTAGTGAGTTCATGGTGACGGTCCTCCACCGAAAAATGTCAAAATGTCAATGTCAATGACTGTGACGTCACCCATTAGTTTGTGGTGTTGACCATCTTGTTCTATGATATTCAGACAAAAATGTGAAGCTGGTAGGTGACATACTGCAAATTTAGGCTCCGCTTGGTTTTGGGCTTGGAAAAATGGCAGTCTGAATGGTCATAAACACTTTTTTTATTTAACTAAACAGTAAAATATTAGTAGCTAAAATTTGTTTCTGAAAACATCTGAGGAGGAAAAATGTCAATGCAGTCTTTTTGATTCATGTTTGATCAGCACTGCCTAGTTTCATGAGTCTGGTGTGTTGAGCTGGATGAACTCACTGAGGATGACTTGTCAATCACAAGGTACCCAAGCCTTAAAGCTGTTTTATGGTCTAATTTACTCTAAATTGGACCATAATTTACAATATGAACATCATACTGTTTGGAAGAAAATTTGAAATTAGAGATTGAAAACTTGAACTCCTGAGGAAACTGAGGTGGTAATAAATCAAGTGACAAATTTTCATAAGCTTACATACAATCAGACTTTTTTGTTGCAGCCAATGCAGCAGCCCATTCTTTCTAATGGCCTGCAGGCCATTAGAAAGAATGCAGGTTAAAAACATTTCATGTTCGCTTTAGTTCACAGACCTGGAAGCTCTGTCCACTAATTATATACTGTCAGTGATTTTAGCAAAACAACACGTTTTAGTTCAAGTGACAGCGCCCTCTAGCGGCTGCAGTAATAACGACTCGTGCCGCTCTTTAAGACTCTGGCGATGCTGATTCAAATGTAAAATGACAGGTGTGGATGTACACACTGTATTGAGCTGTTGCTGTCATTCTGCCTCTTATTCTTCTCTATAAATTGAGTGAAGCAGCACTGATTGTTATTAGTTTCAAAGCTGCTGTGTTCATGTACACAAGTTTAGTGGCTGGGCGTGTTAAAAGCCTGAATGTGTTTGATCAGCCTGGGTTTCGTCTCAGCGGCCTGGACAGGAGTAAATAGCCAGGTCCTTTTGATTTACTCCTTTCAAACTGATGCAACTGATGTAACTTCACAGATTTAAAAGCATCTGTATTTGATGTAACCTTCTTCCTGAAATTCCACTCCTCGGTGTTAAAAGCTTGGGGAGGCTCTCAGCTGTGTCTCTTGTAGTGAGGGAACATCATTAAATTTCTGCGTGAAATTAGCCCTCCTGCTGTAATTGGCAGCCTAATGAGTAGATAGAGGAGTTTTCCTACGCAGCCATATTAGGCATGTACCACATTTGATGCTTGGCACTTGTAATTTGAACTCATTATTTGCTGCGCTCCGGCCAGATGAGGCGGATAAATACTGTTTTGATGTGTGAGGACTGGGAGGATTGAGGAAAGGTTTCTCCCCAGGAGGGCTGACAGTAGGGCAGGTTAGGAGGATGGCAGATGGAAAGCATGGAAACAAATAAAGTTCACAAGACTGAAACCATGTATTTTTCCCTGATACCTGTCTGTCAGTAAATGTCAGGGAACTTAATTAATGTTCAAAGAAATCATCCTTCCTTCACAAGACCTCAGTTAAAACCTCCACTGTACTCCATTTTTCATGTGCTTAAAGGGCAAACCAGCATGTTTTGTTGATGAGGTGGTTCATTCAAACATAAATTAGGACAGGAGCAGGTTTGGGGCATTCCAAAAGTTGTGCTGGCTCTAGTAGTTAGAGACAAGTTAGAAGACTAACTAAGATTCAACACTGACTCACACTCTGTGCTCCAGTTCATCCCAGAGGTGTTGGATTGGGGAAAACCACTCCGCTTGAACACTACACAAACTAATATAGATCAAGCTAGGTAGTAAAGTATTTTTTTTTGTAATTAGAGTGAACAAATGCTTTTAAAGTTAGAAATTCAGTGTCTGCCTGTTCTCTGAAGCCATTAGTGAATTAATTATTCAAACCCAGAATATATTTAATGCTTGCATTTATACATGAACTGGAAAAATTCTCGATGATTCATCATTGTTTTTAGCCTGGCATCCCCAGACTAATTTACCAATGTAAATTACAAATGTAAATTAGTCTGGAACCTCTCAGTTCATTTTCGGTTTCCAAGGGGCGTTATCAAGAGATGAAGGCCAAAAAGCTTCTGGATGCATTTGGATAGACTTTCAAGCAATCAGAGATTTTATTTTTTATAAATGTGATGAGTTTGTATGTTGTTATAAACTGAAAATATCTCGAAAAACATGTTATAATAATAATTATTTTACGTTATGGCATGGTACTGATCTGTTTTTCTTTTTCTGGCATGGGAGCAATACACTGCTATATTCATTCCATCAGTCAATGTCATCCCCCTTGAAATGACGTCTGAAATCTTGTAATTTGTCTTTACATTTGTGCTGATATTAAGAATGACTCCCACTCCTTAGAGACTGTTCTTGTCCCTCAGCCCCTCGTCTTTCGGGGGCCCCGGCGTCCTTAAATCTGCTTACTGTAAGCGTGCATAGAGGCTGTTTGTTCATTTTTCCTTTAGAGATCTTTAGAGAATCTGCCTGACGATGCCCCAGCTGTGAGAGGAGGGCGGCAGGATGACAGTGACAGTGCATTACTTGCTAATCATGTCCCATTACATAATTAGCCCTGGATTTATTGCCAGGATCTCTTCCTCATTAAAAGCCATGAATCAGAGCTTGTGTGCTGATAAAACATCCCATTAGCCATGTTGGGATATTAACACGGGAGGGTGGCAGGAACAATGCATAGTTTTCCTTTTCTCTGGTGTGATTGCAGAGTGGCCTGGAGCGAGGTCGCCTGAGGTTTTTTAAGGAATATGCCGCCATGTTGGAAGAATGAAGACAAACTGGGAGGACAAACATGGCGGAAAATATCACATGTTCCCTGAATTAGAGCAAACAACATAAGGGATATTCACAAGAGAAGAATTAAATGGAAATTCAATTATTAAATTGTGACCAAAATTTTCAAATAGATTATGCAGAAGATTCCCCCATAGGAACAATTAAAATTGCACTTAAAATTCCTTTGACTCTCCCTCAGTGATCTTTAAAAAAGCTGAATTTCTTTTTTTCTCTCAAAGAGGACGTTGGGAAATTGGGTGAAGTATCAAATCCAGATTTTCAAGGTCTGCTGTGTATTCGCTGTATGAAATGTCCTGATAAAGATCTAGCACTGAAATGTCAACAGGAAATAAAATACAGCAGATATAAGTTTAGTGTACAGGGATCTTCATTTATCTTCTCTGGATGATTGATGGGATCTTGATATTTACCCAGCAACATTTTGATGAGCACCAGGGCAGTTCCGTATTTATCATACGATTCAAACTAAACACTCTTTTTTTCTTGAGGTAAAATTAGTATTTTGAAGCAGCAGCTGAAGCCCAAAATGAATTTCATTTTATCTCAAGACAAGACATTTCAAACAAGGTTCATTTAATGCTAAAAATAAAAGTGGTTACTTTGCAGATTGTATTTTTTTATCCAAAATGATGTGAGCATCATAAAATATGGGTTTGTTTAATCTATACTACTGCTTTATATTACACACAGTAGTTAAAATGAGTTTTAGTTAAACTAAGTCCAACATTGTGTTGTGGAGAAATTGCTGAAATCAATGGTCAGTGGCGAGGTCAGGAGGGAAGAAAGTGTTCAGGAGCCTCTGATGTCTTATGCTGTAATATTTATTGACACTTGATCAAGGAGAATTAGAGACACTCTCAAAGTTCATCAGAAGTGCCTGAGTCGGTCTCACATTCTGCCCCAACTCATCCTGGTGGATAGACTTTAAACCCCTACAGATAACACCACAAATACTGTACGCCCAGAATTAGTCAAAGAGAATGTCTTTACCCATAGAGGTGTTATTGTCAGCATATTCTAGTCTGGAGACACTGTTGCCTGTTTGCTAATTGGAAGGTCAACGGCAATCGATCTATTATACCTAGAAAGGCAGCAATAGGTCTCTTCGACCCTGGCCATCACAGTGTTGAGATAGACTGGCACCTACTGTTCCCAATCAAAGCCAAACAACTAATACTGCCGAGGACCTCGAGGCCCACAACCTCGTGTAACCTAAGGATAGAAAATTCCATAACACATTGAATGTTGCTTACACATTAAAGGTTATATAAACAAAATTTACTGCAACTAGCACCAGCATCACAGACCAAAACAAATGGGTGTCACAGCTGCCTTGTCAATGACTTGTCAATTTTATCTTGCAGATAATTGTAAAACTGGGTGGAAACAAAATAAAACTCAAGAAAACTGTCTTCGACGGCTGACATAATGGGGACAAATGTACCCATCAACGTACGTCCACTAAAAGTGGTTGTTTTTGCCACTGACATGCTCAGATTGTTATGAGCTATGTCTGGTAACATTATGGAAAAGATCCCTTCAGAGACCGACCTCTAAGATCATTTATGTTCAACCAGAAACAGCAGTTGTGTCACTATTATTCGCAACCAGACTCCTTGACAAAAAGTAATTTTACCTCACAGTTCGTCGTAACACTGTAACTTCATTCAAACTTGACAGAAGCAAAATAAAACCAACTCACCAACTCACTGCCTTTGTTTGTCTTTCCACTGATTAACAACTTTTGTTTGTTTGAAATAAATCCTCAATTCACGACTCACATTCACTGACGTGCATTCATGGCCTGGTTGGTTGTATAAACAAATCACAGAGCAGCTTGTAGAACAACACACACAGGGATGTCATTTATCTGCTCAGGACGTCATGACTCCACATATCTTTACAAAGCAAATAGCTACTGCTATATTAAATCTTGTATACGTAACCTTTAATATGTCAGTGATAATAATGCAGAGATATAAATTATATAAAAATATAACACTGAAAGAGAACATTTATGTTAATGAGGATCTTCTTCCATCAACTTAACTGCAAAGGAATTTTTTTGTCCTTCAAACTTTTTCCTTTTGGCTAAAAGTCATCCTCTTGTACAAAGACAGTTAATTTATGAACTGAAGGAACAAAATTAACATTGACCAAAAACTTCTCACCTCTGAGAAGTCCCAGATTAGACTTAATAAAGAACTCTTGTTACCATAACGATGCTGACATACAGTCGGTCGGGATAATTATCCTCTATTTTGGAAAGTCTAATAGGGGTGATTTAAGCTCTGACTAAAGTGGTGATTAAAGTTGTAGAAATCTGGATGGAAACACCTGAAATAAGACAATCAAAATCCTATCGGCTGTTTTAGTAGATGTAAGTAGATAAAGGCTGAAGGAAACAGATTTTTCTAATAAAGACCAGCTCCTTCTTCATCTTTTGATGCTGCTTGGCATTTTGCTGCCATCTTGTTGTTCCCTTCCTTACACTTCAGCCGATGAAGACAAATAAATAAAAAGGGTCAGCAGACAAAAACATCCATGCGCAGTGTTTGTTTGTGTGCGCATTCAGAAGAACAAATCCATTCATTTAAATGCCATAAATGCCATCTGAGGTGTGAAGCAGTAATGAAATGTCCTGATGGACGGAGCAGAGTTACTGTCGCTCTTTTCATTATGTAATCTTGTTTTGTCCTCTGGAGAGTATTCACACAGCTCCATCTGAAGGAAAAAAAACACAATGAATTTTACTTTGTTTTGCCAATTTTCAAAGAAATTAGCATCAAATTCATGCAACATTTAGATGGAAACATGATGTGTCTTTGCATGTGTGTATGCGTTTCTCTTTCTTTGCTTTTGTGTGTGTTATGAGTCAGCAGCGCTCTGCAGCTCCTCCAATACAATATATGACAAGATGGATAATTCTCACCCACACACACACAAACCCACTCTATATTAAAGAGCGGTGGTGGTAAAGTCAGTCCTGCTGTTTAGGCATCTGGGCTGAGTTGCTTCCTGCAGGGGCAGATGAAGTATTTGCCTTCTCTCTTCTTCATGTCCACAGGACTAATCTCCCCCCATGGGGCAGTTAACCGGACCGCCCATCCACCTCAACTGCTAGTAAATGATAGTGACTCCCGACATAAACACACAAACATTCATACATTTGGTTTTCTTAGCTCACCAGTTTCCACCCAGCTGCCAACTGAATTAATGCAAAAATGTTCTCAAAAATCAAAAATGAGTTTTATTGTAGTGAGAAGAGTATAGAAGACTGTGATATGTAAAACTGAAATAATGATATCATGTTAATATTACACATGATAATATGATGCAAATAATCCACCACCTCTTAGATAATTTGGAGGTCCCCCAAGACCCCAATACATTAGTACATTTAAAAAGAACAAATTACAACAGTAAACAATGAGATGAAGTCATCAATGAACACACTGTCAGGAAAAACTGGACTTGTAGAACCAGATATGATAAAAAGTAAACCTGGGGTCTGCGGGTATTCCAGTCAGAAGGTTGAAGGTAAACACATTTCACCAGAAAATATTGTGTGTGATTCTACAGATCAATGCAGGTGGTTAAATAAGTCTTTGCTTTAAGGCTAAGAGGCTCATTAGTTTGCTGAATTTGTGCATCTTTCACACTGTTTAATTTTATTTCCTGTCTTAGTCTTAATTGAGGATATGAAATATTGCTCTGGCCTGTTCATCACCATTTCTATCCAAACACTAGCCAAATTTATTCCAAATTTGGACCAAATTTTGAGTAATTCTTCAAGAGCAAATGAATGAATGCATATTTCCATCCACTACCAATATCTGAATATTAGGAGTTCGTGAGATAAGCAGTAGGTGGTGACAATTCTCAAGTCAGAAAACCAGAAGAGGCACAACCGTATGATGTAACTAAACGAACACCAGTTGAACTTCAACTGGTGAAAAGCAATGCAGAAAACATGATGGAAATGTGAAATTTGTGTTTGTTTCATGTATTAATGTGAGGAAGGATACTCAGATCCGTGTGAAGACTGTCAGAGCGGCAACAGATGATCAAAACTTAATTGGAAAAAGTTTTTTTTCCCATCTCCCACTATGAGCATTAACTTAATGAAGGCAAAAACCTCCTCAAAGGAGTGTAAAAATGGCAAATGACAAATGTGATACTTTAAATGTGAATTGAAATATATTGGTGGAAACAAGTCTGTCTGCCGTCTGTCCACTGCTCAGCTTAGAATTCAGTCTTCTCTCTTTACCTTCACTGTGACTCTCAGGCCTGCTGAGCTCCCGTCTTAACAGAGCAGTGTAGCTACAGTTTGATGTTATAGCAGTCATTGTTGACTTTGGAGAACGGTGGGCTTTAATCTGAAAACCTCCTTTATTCATTGTTTTTTTTTCCTGTTTACTGTCTCCGTGAATTCAGGTGTAGTCGTTGTAAAGGTGATCCTGCAGAAGATGAGGCAGATTTTTCTTTTATTAACCATGTTTGTTTGTTTTTACCTTCATCTTGGAAGTTGTTTCTATGCTAATGAGGCCTGGTATTGCTCATTTGTTACAGTCAAACTCTATTCCCCTTTAAAACTCTCCAAAACTCTTATTAGGCTTCTTAGAAGCTGGCCAACCTGCTGGTGGCTGACACTGCAGACTGATGGGAAGGGAATGAAAGAGTTGGACAGAACCATTGAAATTGTGGCCTTTTGCATTAAACATCACATATGACTTTGGTGTTGGTGTGAAACTCTTCTCACTGCTGAGCAGCTCTTCCCCTGAGGATGATCAGTGATCAGGAGAGGACTTTCATAGATGCCTTTTTCCATAAATTAACACGCCATCACATATGTGTTAATGAGCGCTGCGTTGGGCTCAGAAGTCGGGATGAAAGAAACACGATGTGCAGACCTGAGCGTGGATGGTCTCACATGTGACTTGGAATCATTTCAGTGGAAGTATTTCAATGAGAAAAATATCCAAGGATTCATTGATCGTCCTGTCCTGTCATATAGCTGCTGGATATGTCGTGTCATCAGTTAATTAATCAACTTCTGTTTGGTGCCGAAGCTGGATGCAAGTCAGGGGTCTTCTAAAAATATTCTGATAATCTGCTGGTTGTCAGATTGGTGCTGTTTTTGTCAATGTATCTGTCTCTGATGTCAAAGTAAAAGTGGCTTTGTGAGAGTTTGCTAACAGTAGTGGGTAGAAACAGCTTTAACACACATTAAGCTTGAAGTTTTCTAACTGAAGACATTCTGGTGCCATTAAGCTGCAGACACGTCTTGTTAATTTCAAACTAGATGTTGCCATGGTGTCTTTACTAATTTTCTAAATCATGCAGTATCTCGCTGATGATGTGAAGTTTAAAGACTTTAATCTTTTCCATTTCCTTGACACCATTAAAGTGTATCTGTAACTATGTAGGAACATGCAAAACGAGTTTCTTACACGTTTCCTTCTTTTTCCCCCTCTTATTTTGATTTGAGTTTACAGGGTGATGACACTACAGTGAAGAAGATTTTGATACTATTGTGCTCAGTTTGGGTCAATGTTAAGTGGTACCATTTTTAGGAAGGATTTAGCTATGAAGCTAGAAAAATAAAAATACAACCTGAAAGAATCCTAAGTTTACTTGACAACCTTTTGTCATCTACAGTTTTAGGTAAACACATTGTATTCAGATCGCCATCATTAACCACATCAAATGTTAGATTTATCTTCACTCGAACTGTGAAAGTCAAATGTTTCTAAAAATGATACCCAGCCCTGCACACCAACAGATTTGTTTCAGTTTCAAACTTGTAGTATCAGCCGCAACCAACACTGACTTAAGTGACATCACTTGAGGACATCAGATTTTACACAGCAGCTTTATTTAGTTTTTTCACGTATGCTGTAAACACCTGGAAACACACACTGAGGTGGAAAAATAGCGACGCTCCTGTTTAACTCCTAAATAACAGAGGTGTTATTGTTTTGTCCACAAGACATCATAATGTGACACACCACAGTTGTTTTTATGGTGCTGATATCATCCTGATGGGAACACATTTTTTTTTTCATTTTGCCGTCTTTATGCATAAAGTTTTATTATTTGATTATGATCATTTTATGCTTTCAATATTTGTTTTATGTCTTCGGTGGGTGACATTATGTCGTAAAGTTTTTTTTTTTTTTTTTTTTGTTAGCTCACTGAAGTAATGATGATTCTTTAAAAAGGTGCTTATGGAATTTTTCCCCGTCAAACCCCAACACACAAAAAGATATGAATGGTGACTGTCCATGGTGACAACATGAACACAATCTCTAAAATCCTTCATCCTTCAGGGTCCAGTCCCTGCTTGCGGTGCTCCTTGTTTAGTTGTTTTATGACAAACACAACTGGCAATGTTCCTGGGTGGGAAGCCAGGGAGGGAAGAAGTCCTTTTTGACTAGTGGGTTATGGGAACCTGCACAGGAGGAATTGAGAGGGGTATAGTATGAATATTTGCAGGTTAACTACCTCCTGGTGAAGCTCCTTATTGTCAGATGAAAAAATGTGACTAATCACTTGATATGTATCAAGATTATAAACAGTTTAAAACATGGACGTTGTATCTATGACGTCACCCACAGTTTTCTAAGGAGCCGTTGTGAAGCTCAGAGTGTGGTGGGGCACCCACCTGTCAATCAAAGTGGCCACGAATAATTTTAAGCCTTAATTTAATTTGAATGGGTGAATTATATAATAATTCAGAAGACAGTTGTCATGAACTGAGAAATTAGCTATAGACTTTAAATCTGTTTTTGTACCAGGCTGTAAACATGTTTATTTCTGCTGTGAAGCCAGCCTCGAGTGGACGTTCAAGGAACTACAGTTTTTGGTACTTCAGCATTGGCTTCATTTCACAGCCATTGCAGTTGCTGCTTACATGGCGATGTCATCTGTGTCATTTTAACCCCCATCAGCACTTGGTAGCTGTTCGTAATGACCAGGGATGTGATCATTTGGAACAGGTTGGACAGCTCGAAGAATACTATTCTGCACAATAATAGTGGCAGACATGTAGACAAAGGTAGTGCCATACTGGCTTTAGCTGCTGCAGTGTTTGCAAGTTACACAGTAAACTTGTTTCACGTTCTTCTCACCCATACACCAGTACAAAATCACCTGCAATTGGTCAACGATATTATGTTATTGCTTCCATTTTACATCCAATCAAACAAAGCAATTTCTGTTTACCAAATCCTAAAAGTATGTTCATATGCTAATTTGCAACAGCAAATATGTTTTAAAGAAAATCTAACACTGCCTAGATTTGTTTTTATCACCATGATTAGGAATAATTTCTAGTAAGTATATCCACAAACTGACTATCTGCTAAATGTTTGAATTTTCATTTGTGTTCCTACAGTATCTGATCATGACAACTGAAGCACAGTAACCTTTTTACAGGGAGGCTGTGTCTCAGTAGGTAGAGGGACATATTTGTTGTTCAGACTCCAGCTGCTAATGTCCACGAGTCCTTGGGCAAAATACTGAACCATAAAGTGTGTTTGAATGATTGAATGAGAAGCAAATTGTAAAGCACTTTGGATACAAGTCCTGCATGAATGCAGCCATTTATCCTGGCCTCCACATCTTCCTGATCACTGTGCTTTCTTGCATGTACAATAGAAATAGAGTAGTCAAGATAATAAATGCAAAGTGAAATGTGTTCGCTGTATCATTCAAATAGGGTAACTATTAACACTCAAGGGGCTTGTAGTAAGCCTCAGTAATAGGTAATAAGATGCTTATTAACATTAATATCTGTTAATAAGACTGTATAAGTGTTAGTAATAGCATCATAAACATGTTTGTTGTGATTACAGGACACTTATTAGAAAGTTTATAGACTATAGACTTAATAAAGCCTTTTGAGTTTCTTAAAAGTGGTTATTGGTAATTACATTACAAACACATTTTTTCAGTTTAACCAATTTAATTATGTCAAACCTTTACTAAGCTTTTCTTGTTGTTTTATTAAGATTGCGACATACTTTGCTATGAACTTTTCAGATGTTAACTCTGCTTTTGGATCTAAAGTGAGAGCAATGCTAATTAAGGTTAACATAACCTTTACATGCACAGTTAACCATGGCTTCATTAGACTGTAACAACTTGATCCCTCCGGACACAGCTGCAACACATTCTGGCTGACTGTGTTGTGGCTGCCAGGGCTGATACAGATGCTCTAGACAATGATTGTGTTAGGATTGTTGTTACGACTGTAAAAACAGACAAAAGGGAAACAATGTAACTACTCAGCCTACTTACTTATGATAGAAACCCATAAGTCAAGAAAGATTACCAAATCTGAGCAAGTTAACAAAGTCTGGTGGTCAAGACGTTCCGCTTTTGAAGCGCTCCTGATGAAGTATGACTTCACAGATCCATTATGGGGACGACATACCCGGGATGGAATCAAACCTAGGCCGTTTGCTGCATGTCGTCTTGCTCTACGATAAGGATTCATCCTTAGTACATGGTGCACACACTCAACCAGGTTAACTACCGAGGCTTACTATGCTTTTTGCAGCTACCGGATAGCAAGAACAATGCCTTATAAGATTAAGAAAAATATATTTATTTTATTATGTATGTTTAAACATTTAACTTTATTCATCTTAACTGAGAACTACATGCTGATAATATCCTAACAGTAATATTATTATATTAGTTTTAATAAGCATTTTTTAAGAGCCTTATTATTTATTAACTAACTCTTATTATAAGCTTCTTCATATACCAAACAGTTACCAAACAGTTTGGGGTTTTTCTTTTGAACATTTGATTTGGACTCAAACTGTGATCCAAATGACAGGAAGGTTGAGAAGGTTTTAACAGGAAGTTAAACCTCCTAAAAAACAGAAGTTGTGATCAATAGAAACTCAATAAAAGAGGATGAGGACGATGATGACCTGACTGAATCTTCTTGATGTTTATTGACCACAGACCTGACTCGTAAATACCCTATCAAACGACTGAAAGTCAACAGATATCAGACTTGACATTTATATCTTTGTTACAATTCCAGGATTAACAGAGCAGTTCAGCTTTGTCAGGACTGTACGGGAGGGCCATTTCCTCTGCTGTTATAATGCTCATTAAGGCTCCTCCCTTGTTTAAGGGCTGTTATTTATCATCATATTTATTGTGTTTTTAGGCTTTATAGTGCATTAATAATTCCCATCATCTATCTTCTGCTGTCACAGCAATGGCTCAGCATCCCGCCCAGTTATGCAGGACTGTTTTTATTTCCTTTCAACCCACATCACACATATTGTAATTGTTGGATATAAATCTAAGCAGTAATGACCCTGTCACATTCGTTCTTATTAGTGTTTGCAAGTACTGGAAACAGTTAGTGATGCTCCGTGTCTAAGGAGGCAATTAGTCAGCTCTAATTGGACAGAAATCTACCGCAGCGTTACTGTAGCTGCGTCGTCTCTCCGGGGCAGAGCTCCCTCTCCATTAACCTGCAACTCATTTGAATGCAGGAGCGAATCCTGCAGTTCATGCAGCTCTGAACTGGACTGTCCTCATCCATTACTGAGCAGGGAGCTGCTACAGCACCGACCCACCTGAACTCACAATTCAAGATGATGTAGATTCTTGGCAGACATTGTAAATTTCTGTGACATGGAAATGTTATTTTTAGCCGTGCTTCGGGTCTCTAGACAAAAGTACTGCATCTGTCAGTCTGCAGATCCAACACTGTAGTCCAGAGCAGTGGTACCCGACCTTAGTGGCTTGTGGCTCCCTTAAAATGAGGCAATGTCTCCTCCTGACCCCTCACGGCAAGAGGTGAAGAGTTCAAGAGTGCTAATTTCGTTCTCACAGATTGTTTCATTTTAAGGATTTTTGGAAGCAACGACAGGGTGAAAATATTCATAGACATAATGTTTTATTCTTTCTTATCCTGTTAGTCATGGTTTCTTAGGACCACTCAGGTGGGAGACTACTGGTCTACACTGAAATATCTCAACAACTATTAGAGGGATTGTCATTGACTTTGTTGTAGATATCTCATAGGTATAGTTTTCATGTACACTACAAGAAGAGCATATACAATGTTTTATGTATTGATTTTTATTTCCCGTGAATTAAGTAAAATACTTTTGTTTACTGCTGGTATATTCATTTTTAACATTTTGGTCTACACAACTTTCATTATGTCTATGAACAAGCATCAAAACAGTTACATGTGCACATAAATAGTGTGTTTAGAGGAATTAGGCTGGTTGATAAATGGAGCACCTTTTTAAAAAAACAAAAAATTCGAAGAAATAGACACATAAAAAAAAGCTAACTATTTAACAGCAATTGGAATCTTCCGACTTTTTAAAATAACTCCACCTATTTGCCACCTGAGCAATCATTGTACAGTATTGTGTATGTAGATGACAATCAAGTTTTAAACTTAGAAAGTAGAGGATTTGTGTAATTTAGTAGTAGGGGGCAAGAAAAAACAGTGGTGGAAAACAAATAACTACGTTAACTGAAATACTGTCATCAAGTACAAATTCAAGATACTTTACTCCCTACATGTCTACAAGAAAACCATCTATCTCCAGATGTGTTGATTTTGAATGTTTGACATGACAATCTGAAGGATTCGATTCAATTTTATTTATATAGCACCAAATCATAACAAAGGTTATCTCATGACAGTTTCAATATAGAGAAGGTCTAGACCGTACTCTTTATAATATTATCTACAGAGACCCAACAATTCCACCAGAAGCAACAACTTTGCGATGGTGGCGAAGAAAAACTGAAGTGAACCTGAAGTGTTTCTTCATTTGTTGTGAAAATTCTCCTTTATTTTCTCAAACTGAATATTTAAAAACTTTCTTAGATTAGCTGGAAAAGTCATTGTTACAAAGCTGCAGACAGGAAGACTTTTTAGAGACGTGGTTCTCACAGCAGGGCAGCAATGTTACAAATATATGATGATCTAATAGACATGATGCATTGCTGTAGATTAAACTAGCCAACAGTATATAAAGTACATAAACATCTGCGTTAATAAAATGCAGGATACACATTAATAGAGCAGTAATAGTAATCCAAGAACATCAGATATAATAGTAAAACACTGACAGGGAACATGTTACTGCACTATGAGTACTTGTTTACTCATTTTGCCCACAATACTGAGATACTTTTACTGAAGTAAAAGGGTGAAAGTCCTGTGTGTGATCCATCCATCCACCATGAACGCCTCACTATATTGACTTCATAGCATCTCATCTGACTTCCTACAGGCTTTGTCGAACTTAGTAGTTGTTACAAACAATTTGTTGATCTTTAAAACAACAAATTTAGTCTTGATGCACTTTAAACTCGACACTACGGAAACATTTCAAAGGCAAACAACGGGACGTTTCACAAGAGTTTGCAATTCTGTGGTCACCATCTAGACATGACCACAACACTTTCTTCGTCCTGTAGCTACATCAGAATAAAACAGGTCTGTTCAGTAGAAACAGTCAGACAGTTACCCACGAGGGATCAATAAAGTATCTATAAAAAAAATAAAAATTCACTGTCAGACTGGACAGTCACGTGTGTGTGTGTGTGTGTGTGTGTGTGTGTCTGGAGCACGACATCATCTTTATTGATCAACATTAGCAGAAACAGTACATACGCAGGCAGACAGACAGCATGTTGCTGACGATTTGATTCTCCTAGCTGCTGATTTTGCAAGGTATTATGGGTCAGCCTGTGAGTTTAATCTGTTGTGTGTTTTGTTGGTGTGTGTAGGTGAAGCTG
The DNA here is from genome assembly GCA_033000465.1 of Sciaenops ocellatus. Lineage (NCBI taxonomy): Eukaryota > Metazoa > Chordata > Actinopteri > Sciaenidae > Sciaenops > Sciaenops ocellatus. The sequence continues at coordinate 22,747,989 of CP136871.1, read as the reverse complement.
TTTCGAAGTGTGCGTGTGTTTTGGTGTGTGGACTCTCTCGTTGCGAGCAGTTGCCACGGCAACAGTGGTCCAAGGCTGCTTCTATTGTGCTGCCCACATCTCTGTACTCTGTGTGTGTGTGTGTGTGTGTGTTTACAATGTTCTCATCTAGCTAATGTTGAATAAGAGCTGTACATTCACTCCTTCTTGTTTCTACCTGAAATCATTTTTTGTTTCATTCCACATTTTATTGAAAAGTCAACTTTCTATGAAGAATGAACAGTTTGGAGATGCAAAAAAAGGACAAAACAAAACTGTAGAAACTGAAAGAAAAAGTCAGCGTTCAATTAGATTATGCCAAGAATTTTAGTTTCCATATTGCTTGGTGTCTGAATATTTATTCAAATTTTTTTGTACCAGAAAGCGGAATATACTGTATGTGGTTTCCATTGGTTTGATGCTGACTGATTATGTCAATAGTGACAATTAGATCAGTGTGAACAACAGCAGGATCTGTCAGCAGTCTGATAGCACCTCATGGCATATGAATAACATTATTGTTATTATGTGTTATTACAGCACTTCAGTACCACTGTCTAGTGACTTATGCAGACTGAATGTTGCAGATTAAAATGTCCAGTGCATGTCCAAAATGCACACATACATGTAAAATGTCCTTAAGAATCTTATGTTATTTATAGCTCTTCATTCATTACTTGTGTTTGTGTACTTTGTGTACAGCATGCTGAAGTTACATGACTTATTTTTACTGAGTTTTGATGTTCTGGTCATTTGCCATCATCACAGCTTCCATTAAAGAGAAACAACTAACACTAATTTTATCTGAAAGGTATGCATGGACTTGTGTATGCAGGGGAACAGGTTCATTTGTTTCTCACTGATTGATGATGATGATTGACAGCTGGTCACAGCAATATTTCAAGAAAGGCAGGGAGGTGGATGTCAATGTGGCTCGTAAACAGGGACATTTTTGCTGGATTCAAAACACGGTGTAAAACTAAGAGTAAACATAATTTTTGTTTGTTCAATGTGTATTCAAATAACATGCATGAAGGATAGTGAAGTGGTGATGTAGAGGAGGTGCATGCATTATTAATATAATGGTGAAACCAGGATTTTCCCCCTATAATTGTAACAATAAATTTAAATAAATCTATAATCTTTGTGTCCTTATATGAGTCATAGGCAAGGAACATATGATGCTTTCTGACAAAACCTGTTAATTAGGGGCTCCAGGAGTCTTATTCTTTTGCCCAGTAACAAAAATGCTGCATTCATGGCATCCATGGTGATGAAAGGAACGCTCAGTAGGTGTGCCAGCGCAGAAATAATTGTTCACCATCCTGATAAAAACATGTATGGTGCAGCACACACATTTGCATGTGCATGAACATGCAGCACATGTAATGGTCCTGGTTTATTTGGGGGTTTGAAAATATGGTCACCACAATGACAAATAATGTCTGGTGCAGAGACGAAGCAGGGACCCCCCACTACATACAGTATATCATTTATAATTGTGCTGCATATTAAACTGGGCCTACAGTAACCTGTAGAGCAGCCTATAGTGCTAGCTCACATGATTGCATGAGGATTCATGGGTAGCCTGTCATCAGTGTTGTGGTAATCATTAGATAAATTGTCCTATTGGTAAAATACCACTCATCCGTAACTGCTTATCCTCACGGTGGGGCTGGAGCCTCACCAACCACTCACACTCACTTTCACACCTATGGCCAATTTAAAATCACCAATTAACCTATTAAGTGCATACCAAGTGCATTCAGTAGGGCAATTTATATAATAATATGTTAGACTCATGTTAATGTGTAATTTCATTCTTGAAAAAACAAACAAACAAAAAGACTTGAAAATGAGTAGAGCACCCTTGGAGTAATTCTGATGACCCCTTAGGGGTTGCAAACCCCCGATGAAAACCCAGGCTGTAGTGTCAATAAGTGCTCATGTTAGCTTGCTGAGTGGAATAACAGTTTAACGGCACAATAGACCTCTCAAATATTGACTGTTGTAGAGGTTTAAATCTAAACATCATGTGGACAAAAGCTTCGAGTAACATTAGTAGAACAAACAGCATGAAGTTCTTCAGTCAGTCGAGCATCATTGTCAGTGTATCTTGTAGCAATGTGGCTCACAGTTGTTAGTCAGCCAATGTCACGTTAAACACCTACTCAGAGGCCTGAAGCTCAGACGCTGTTTCCACAAACATTTCCAAAAACAGTTTAATCCGCCTGTGAAAAGCTGCAGTATCGTTATATTTCTGAACATGAAGAGTGAGGAGAAGGAAAAAAAACTATACAACTCAAAATAAGAAATGAAAGTGTCAAAGTATCAGTAACTTTGTTTAACGACAATGTGTCATGCTGATTTGATAATATGAAAATCACCTGATTTAGAGTTGGACAGGGATGTTTTGTTCTCTGTCAGTCTGTTCTACGTTCGATGTTTACCTCTTTTTCTTTTTTTTTTTTTGCTCCATGGTGTAATTGTCAATTACTTTAATGTTTGACTCTGCTGTTCTCCTTTATCGTCTATTGCTCTTATGACTTTTCCTTGTTGCTGTTTGCTGCAGCGCAGGTTCAATTTCCCCACAGGGATCAATAAAGTTTCATCTGTTCTCTGAAAGCTGATGGATTTCTGGTTCAATTGTGTGGTAATTTTTGTGGTATTATTAGAGTCTACAGTTTTGTTTTATTGTTATTTTTCATGTTAAATGTCTCTCTATCTCCATCACTCCTTCTGGCATCCTACTTTATTTTAATTAAATTGAATTATAGTTAAATTAAATATTGGTAAGAATTTGGTACAAAGTGATGGCTGTAGGACGAAGCTCTTCACTGTTTGGTTCTGACCTGAACTCACCAGTGAGAACAGTTTTTACGTGTACCTAGAGTACTTGTGTAAAAATATTCTAACTTCCTGTCCATCATATGCTCTCCCCTAAAAACCAACTTTTCCTGGCAAAAAGAGTTTTATAGACAGCTCTGTGGTTTGGAAGACTCTGATAGAAACACTGGAAAGAAGCTATGAAGACTGTAGGGTGGATGTGGGTGTGGGTGTGGGTGTGTGTGTGTGTGTGTGTGTGTGTGTTTGGGGCAGCCGTGACATGAAGCTGCCATTATCAGTTTCAATCATTTTCACATTGACAATGTGTGAAATGAATACTTAAGAGGTTGCTTGTATTGATAAACCCACAGATAACTCACTCACCACACTCATCAGCCGTTTTAGCATCTTTCAGCTCATTGTTTTGATTTTTTGTTTTCGTTCACTCTCATTGGCATTGTTTCCAGCCAAAAACATCTTCCAGGTACAGTAACTGTTTTTTAGTAAAACATTTGAATACACCAACTGTGACCTGTTATCTGCAGACAGAGAATGTTAGCGACTGGCTGGTTAACGTAGAGCATTTAGTAGCTTAAGAGAAACAAATATTTCCATCAGGAGTTAGTTGAATGCAGTACAATGTATGTACTGTGACACATTTTTTCTTGTACACACTTTTGATAGCCTCAAGTGGGGGTTAATACCCCCTCATTGGGAACCATTGATCTAATTGAAGAATCACACCTTCTGGAAACTGGAAACTGAAAATGAACACAGGAATGAATCTAATCTAATCTAATCTAATCAGATTTTGTAGTTTTATGTTTTCTGAACAAAACTTTACTAAAAGTATCACATGTATGTGTATAATTGGCACATATAGTTAAAACCTACATTAATGGGAAATTGTATCATAATAATTTTATATTGACATTTTACATTTAAGTCCAGTGGTTACGCAGAAATAAATAAGCAAAATAATTAAACTCACTAGATGTTTTGTCCATTGCCATGCTGATGGATGTGTGTTAAACAAATGTTTGCAGTTGTTTCTCTTGTCAAACTTGTTTTCGTCAAAGTTAAGTGAAGGTTTGATTTGCACTGAGAGATTCTGCAAAGTGTTTCATCCTTGTATAAAATCACTGGATTTCTTTCTAAGATTATTCTGTGTGTGCACGCTTGTGTGTGTGTGTGTGTGTGTGTGTGTGTGTGTGTGTGTGTGTGTGTGTGTGCGCGCGCGCGCGTGCGCGTGCGCGTGTGCGTGTGCGTGTGTGTGTGTGTGTGTGTGCGTGTGCGCGCGCGCAGGGCAGTAATTAAACCCAGAGAGAAATCATCAGTGAAGAAGAAGCAGAGTCGTTCTCATCCTGGCAGCTTTTCCTCCTCCTCCGACTGAGCATTTCCTTTTTCATCCTCCTCCTCCTTTTCCTTTTCCTCTCTTCTTCCTGAACTCTTCTTCATCAAGGTTTTTTTTTTTTTTTTATCTTAAGAGTTGTACTAAATGGTGTTAAGAGTTTTTTGCTTAAGGCTTCCCCTTAAAGTCCACCTCAAATTAAAATTTCTGCTGTTCATTTGAAGTATCTTCTAAGAAAAATGTCATTACCAAGAAGGAATAGATTTATCTTTTACAACGTGAGGGAAATGTTGTATTTTTTATGTTTGACAGTTTTGGTTACAGATTAAGAATTTACACACAAAACGTATGATGATCTTATAAAATCTGATCTGACTGCCCAACAGTATATAAAATAGTTCAAATTAGCTCCACCATCTTAGCTCGACTAAGATAAGATGAGGTATCTTGAGGGAAATTGCTGTGCAGCAGTTGCACTACAAAGAAGAAAGAGTGCTAATATAAAATAAAGATGCAAGTATAAAAATGTCAATAAACAAAAATCCACAGAGCACATCTGTTGCTGGCTGCTGCCTCTATCCCTCCAGAGCCAGCATGTCAACAGTGAAGTACTGCTTAGACATTAATTAATCAAAATAATATTCCAATAAGAGCCTATAATATATATAAAAGTATTACACTCATTTCATTCATTAGTTGTGAGTACCTTTACTTTCCTAATTAAACTTTATCACTTCCACTTACATCACTTTCACTTAAAGGACCAGTGTGTAGGATTAAGTGACATGTAGTGCTCATGCTAGTTGCTGATTGCACCCCTCTCACCTCAGCCTCTCCTTACAGTAACAGTAGGACTACTACTACAGGCTTCTATTTCGTCCCCATAGAAGCACGCTCTCACTCCAATTCAGTATGGCAGCTTGGTCAGTGGCCCTACGCTTCAAACTATCACTGTATCACTGTCACTGTAGGTACTCCTCTCGCATCATGTCCGGAAACGCACTTCTAGTGTAAGGTTTTGATGTGCTGTTGAAGTCAGGTGATGTAGTATAAAGAGTGAGAAAGTCATGGAGGAAACCACTGTTCATGACCCGCGAGGAACAAAAAAAACTACATTAAGTACTTTTTAAAAATCCAAACCAAGTCATTTTTGTGTAAATCTAACCAAACTGTAATTGTTTAAACTCATACAATGTGAAATGTTTGGACACAGACTTCTACATGTGCAATACTGACACAGAGGGGGTATCTACAATCTGGTGGGAGTGAGAAGATGTTGGCAGATCATACCCTCTGTGTCTGCATTAATGTCCATTTGTAATGCCTCAGCAAGTCGCTCAGCTGCAAATCAATTCGCTGTCACCAACCTTACAATGATATTGATGTAGGCTCCTGCAGGTCATATGACCTCTGTATCAAGGGGTCGGGGGGTTGGCGGTTTCCCCTGCCAGTCTCTCGCAACCTCTGAACGACTTTTACTTTAAACTTGACCTCCTTGTAACAGACTGCCAATATTTTCTGCTGGTTCGTCTGTCAGTGGCCCCGACTCCATGTTTCCACAAACCACGGCAGTTGTTTTTATTTCTTATTATTTCCACCGTTTCAATCTCTGATATTCTAATCAACCCAGCTGGCGGTTTTCACACCAAATTGTCACCACCTGCAGCTCACCCAGAGCCAAAAAAGATGCAAATGTAAAAAAAAAAACTGCATTTTAAATCCTGGATAATTTCATTAAAATGGAAAACAAGTTCTCTGAGTGTTCATCAGAGTCCAGAGCCTCCAGAGGAGATTAGACTGTGATGTTCAAACAGGAGGCGTGGGTTCTGCAGTGACAAATCCTGACATGCTTTCATCCCTCATGAGGTCAGAATCAGCACCAAACTCTTTGATCAGGACATCAGACACCATCAGCTCTCTGCTGAAGGATTCTCACTGAAGACTGTCTGTGAAATCCAGGAGAGAATGAAAAAAAGAATCCATCAGAGATCTCTGGAAGATTCAGTTTTCTGTCAGAAGGTTCAATAACAAATGTTGGTTTCAGACAAAGCGGATTTGAAGTCTGATTGCTTAATCGTTGCCGGTTGACCTAGACAAATCCTCACGGCAGAGGACACCATATCTCACTTTGTTTTTCTGCATTCTACTAAATGAGTAATGTTGAAATCAATTGAAAGTCAACTGAAAGACGTGAGGACATACATTTGCTCAATGTGGTGCAAATACAGGTGATTACACTCAACTTCAACTTCAGTGGCAGAAAACCCTGTTATGTCCAACTGTATATATCATATATATTGCTGAACAATACAGATTTTGGAGCAACATATGCTGCTAAGTACACAACGTCTTTTTCAGGTACGGTCTTGTGTATTTCAGCAAGACAATGCCAAACCATGTTATGCACGTAACACAACAGCATTCTGCGTAGTAAAAGAGTCCGGGTGATAAACTGGCCTGCCTGCACCCTAACTTGTCACCTGTTGCAAATGTTTGGCACATTACGAAACGTTTGAATGTTTTGCACATCATCACATTTTTACATTTTACAGTGTGCCAACTTTTTTAAAAACAGGGTTGTACCTCTGTTGTACCTATGTCATCACATATTTTTTCAGCATGGGACATTTTCATCGGACTGAAGATGAATGTTCTTTGAGACATGTGGCGGTTGGTTGCAGCTAAAAACACAGCTTGTTTCCCACTGGGATCAGAATCTGCCTCTGTTCTGTACTTCTATGATTGCTTTAAACAAGGTCTTAAACTAGGCTGCAGATCTCCTAATGAAGCTCCCGGGAGGCTTCCTCTGATTCAGAGCAAACTGACTCCTTCTTTACCGTCTATGCGCTCTGTTCTTGTTTTTCTGAAAAGTGTGGACCGACTGAGCAGTGGGCTAACTGCCCAACTCCCCTTTGGGCACCGGGGTTGACAGTTAGTGCCTATTTGCCATTTATGAATTCACAGCTCTGCCATGTAGCGCGCAGAGGCTGGCCTGTAAAGAGCATCTCTGAATAAATAAGTTGTCACCCCTGGGAGGGAGAGGAACAAGCGCAGCTGTACTGTGTCTGATGAAAACTGTTTTCTAACTTGTGACAGCACATGAAAGGAAATGTGCTTTATGTCTGTGTGCTCTTTTGAGAAAAACAATCTCCTTCTACACTACACGGGGAAAAAAAAATCCAACCTTTGATCGTGATCATGTTGGATATCATCAGTCTGGGTTGTTTCACACTTTCCAGGAATGTTTCATCTACATTTTGTTAAATCCACATTTGTCAAATTGATTTGTCTCTTTTGGCTTTCCTGTGTGATTTCCCGCATTTCCCAGAATGCCCTTCTATGGCCCCAAGCGCAGGGGCGTGAACCTGTTCCTTTTAGCTTTGATTTTATGTGTGACTGGAGAGAACTATAACCACAGCACAGAGATTTCCCAGTTGAGAAAAAAAGTGAGAGACCTGCTTTATTCAAACCACAACCTGTCTCGTAGTTGCATTGCATTCTGGTCCATTTCCTGCTCCTGTGGGTGTAAAAAAAAAAAAAATGCACTGTGTGTTCTTCTTCACTGATGGATTACTCCCTGTTGTGCTGAACGTGGGTACAAAATGGCGGCTCTAAACAGAAGTGCCTGCTCTTTGATTCTGAAGATCTGACAGAAAACCTGACATTTACTGTTAATGTTTCAGATCAGTTTTCAAACAGAAAAAAACTGGATGTAACAATATATTGTCTAAATTTACCTGCTATCCACCGGAGGAGTAAAGCTATAAATGGAGCCAGAAAGAGAAAGTAAGTTCTTAGTAGTTGGCTCCAACAGTTCAACTGGTTTGGGGATAATTTACCCTTAAAGTGAGTCAACTCTGTTTGATGGAAACATCAGAGCAGTACTTGGAGGGAGATATTTGACAGAGACAGATGGTCTGAAGAGGAGGGATTTTACAATTAGACCTTTAAAAAGACATTAAGTTCCTCTCGTGAGGAATAACCATCACCTTATTTTAACCACAGTGAAAAAGTTTTGAGAGTTTCCTCTCAAGTCTGTAAGTCAAAGAGGAAGTTGATTGGACTTCTGGGAAGCTGTTGGCAGACATCTCCAAGCTGTGTTTGTGCTGCAACATTAGCAGAGAAATTTCTTCTGAAACAGTTTGAAAACTGATATGGTCTTACTTTTCCAGTAGAAACAGAACAAAATCAAACCATATCAAATCATCACACATAAATTAGCACAAGGCTAATGTTATTTTATCTTTTTAGTTTTATCAGTAGCCCCATGAAAAAAATGTGACCACCAGCACTACTAACGTATGTGTTAGCAAACATTTACACATCCAGCAGACAAAGAGCAACATTATCTTTCATTGTGTATTTAAGTCTAATATTTGCCCTCTTTTAGCTCTGCTTTTGTCTCCACCAAATCCTGTGTAAAATATCTCACAAGACACTAAAGTTACTGACCATAAAGCCAAAACAATGTTAATGACTCATCGTGCACTCCTGGTTTATACAAATTTTCATTCAATCAAACGTCTTCTCGAATTTCTAGTCTAATTTCTTGTCTAGTTGTGATTGTCCTCAGCAGAAGTTGTTTGTAAAAATAAAGTTGTATACGTTTACCTGACAAGGATGTCCTGTGGCTGTGCAAATTATGACCACAGTCTGTCAGAAACAGGTAGTAACACCCAGTTTTCCACAAATATTCAACTTTTTATTTACCATGATGTTGATTTTTCCTTTAAATTAACCAAGTAGTTTTTGTACTTAAAAACAATCCAGCCTTAACCATAACCAAGTGTCTTGTGGAGTTTTAAACTCTTATTTTCTTTCCCTGTCATATTTGTAACCTGAAGTGATGCCTGTTTCCTGTCATATATCCAGTTCCATCCATGCTAATAGCTGTTAATAGCTGCACTCAGCACCCTGACCTCTTGCCTGTAAATAATCCATAGGTCTGTGTCGTATGAGCTTGGATAATGAGATCAAATATTTCCAATTATATTGTCACTCATTTATACTGAGCCGTCAGATGCCCTGAAAATGTGTTCTAATTATGACATTATTAACATTTAAATGTTACTGATTAACATATTATTGAAAAAATACAAAATGATGCAGAAACCCGACAGTGAATCCTCTACAAGCAGTTTTTTTTTGTTACCTAGTTTCTTGAGAAAAATAGCGTCTTTATCAGTGTGCAAGATTCTTGGAGCTGTAATGAGAATCTGTGACGCCTGAGACATCTTTGCTTCAATCAGATTTTTAAAAATACAGAAAAAACAGATTCAGTCAGCAGCAGCCTGTGATCTGATTTCATTATGTTCCTTTGGCATCAGGCTGAAATGTGAACATTTAAAGGTGTTTTCTGTGTACTGTAAACATGCCAACTTAAAGATACTCCCTCGGTCAGACAGCCGTCTGGTCTGTAGATGCCAGGGAACTATCGATCAAAAGAGTTAATTGTTCCGCTTATCTGATGCTCCTGAAGGGCACTTAAATGCCCTCGCAGATAATGGAGATGATCAAAATCAACGCTCACATCTCTCCACCCACACACACACACACACACACACACACACACACACACACACATACTGTATATGTACTCCATCAAAAGGTTGAAAGCAGCAGGAAATGTCAGTCAAATCACCCAAAGCTCTCTTTAACAGACAACACTAACGTACATATCAAGGGTCGAGGGTGGAGGTGCAGCTAGAGGTGCACCTGGTGCTGCTGGGGTTCATTATTTTCTGTGTGATAATATTAATAACATTGATTTCACGTCTCTGCTACCTGTCAATCACTCTCTCAGGCAATAATTGATCGCTCTTTTCTTCATTTCCTCATGCAGTCGACTGTACGCAGATAGAGGTGATGGCGATGATCAGAATATTAATCATGCTGCTTCTCAGCAGAGGTGGAAACTAGCAAAGCACATGGACTCCAGTTCATATTTCTTGATCTGAGGCTTTATAGTTTTAGCTTTGCTAGTGAGCTTTGCTTTAATGCTTTTATTTTCCATCCAGCACCACCAATAGGTCAAAATTCCCACTTGCTTAACAACAGAATACATCTAAAAATAATGATCAGTCCATTCAGATGCATCTGTTAATAAATCCATTCAGTGTAGAGATGTCCCGAGACAATCCTAACGATCTGTATCAGGGAAGACTTCAAGGTCTCTGTATTGATGGCCGAGGGGCAGCATTTCACTCACATGACAGCAATAAATAGGGTGTTTGAATATATCTGTGCACACAGGTGTGTGTTCTGACACTCAGGTTGACAAAATAAGGTTACACTGATTTGTGACATAAAGCAAAACATCCAGATAGCGGTCTTGCACACGTTGCATCAGCAGCCGCAGGTCACATCAGCTTTGTGGTCCAAAAACAGTCGGGCAAAACCTCTGTCTGTGTTTCCCCTTTCCTGTACTTAAATATGCTTTGTGCTAGCTCATCTGGAATGCTTAAAAGATCAGTTACATATACTGTATATAAGTTAGCTAATGTTAGAAAATTGCTAGCTAACTAGCTAGCTGACATATAACTACATCACAGGGAGCTCACCTGATGTCAGATCACCAACATCAGCCAACAGGTTTGCTTCCTCATTCCCTCTGCGGACAGATTGCTTGGTTGCTCTTCAGATAACATGAAATATTGGTAGCCATAAAAGATCTATGCTATGTCCTATCCTGAAGAAGAACTTTTGGTGTTATTTATTTGGATATACACAATGTACTTTACTGAATATACACAAGAGTACTTCACTGATTCTCAGAAGGGGCACAGGAGGACTGGTAGTGCTGGAGCAAAGTTGACTGATAGTCTTGTCATTCTCTGTCGTCCCTACACAAAGACTGTTTGGCTTCTGTCTTTTTCATTGAGACTTCAGTGGGTCTCATTTCAGTTTGTTTTACCTTGTTCATAAAAGATTTGTCATACATTCTTCCAATGCATACAGTAGTCCTTGCTGTAGTTGTCTTACATCTATATTACCTGATATCCAGAAACTCTAATTTAAAAATTTAATACTCACTCCAGCACCGGAATAAACAGAGCCGACGTCGCTGTGTGTCTTTTTGTCAAGCTTGTCTGTGGATCTGTGAATTCAGTGAGTAACCTGATGACAGGCCAAAATTAAACTCATCTGGTTAAAGTGCTCTTTGAAAGCTGGTGTCTGTACTCTGCCAAAGAGTGTTTGAGATGGAGGAAGCTCCGTAACTCCACTGTACACCCACAAGAGTCTCTGTACTTACAACAACTCCAACAGAGTGAGACATCTTTTCTCTAGCAGATTGTGTCACATCAGTTTCAGGACAGATGTTCTCACATTAAAACTTTTGTTCATACATGAATAATTGAAGATAATCGGTGTAATCTTTTTGAAACAGGACCTTCAGTATATGGATGAAGAAGCTTTTGAAAACTAAAATTTGTCGGATTCAGCAACTCTAGTTGTGATTTCAGTGTGTCAGACTGTTACAGGAATCAGAATAAGGGTAAAAAAACATAACCAGAACATCACTAATTATGTCTGTTATGTTAAAGGTCATTCCCATTAAGATCATTTGAAACATTTTTGAGTTTTACATTTAAAATTGCCATTGTTGACCGTGAAACAGTGCATGAACATTGTAAGTGAGAGGATTATTTTATATCTGTACATCCATATCTATCTGTATTAGTTTATTTTTATATAATATATTATGTACTTTTTCAAAAATGACTGGTTAAGCCTTTGAGCACTAAAAGAACATTTGATTTCCTTTCATATAACCTTTAAACAATTTGACTTTCTTTTCTTTGCAACTGAAAAATTGAAACACAGCACATGTTTATTATTAATAAGTTGCAATATTTACTGCATAATTCAACACACACATGGTAAAGTCATGTGAATAAATCTTTTATTAGCATGTTTAAATGTATGCATGCTGTTGGCAGACTTGGTCGCGTTCCCATCAGCCTACTTACTGGTTTGCCCGGGGGCTTCTCTCTGGAAGTTGTGCTGTTCCAGAGAGGCAGAAGTTTTTCGAGCTGTTTTGGATCTTCAAGGTTGTTTCGTGAACGCTGTTGTTTTACTCTGAAGATGAGGAGTTTGTTGAAGGTGCTGTGGCCATCTGGAGGGGACGTCTGGCGTCATACCTGATTTATCTCAACCTGGTTTTTATTCTCCTGTGAGGGCTTGAGTGCCCTCTGACCCCTCGTCTCTCTATTACCTCCACTGACTTTATTGGTGTGTCTCCTCCCTCCTGCTCTTCAGAGGCCAGCTCCATCTTTCAATGTCTTTTAATATTGCAGTCCTTATCTCAACATCCCACAGGGGGCCAAATGCTGAACCTTCAAATACAACAACATCAAAATCACGAGAATTCAAAGCACATGTGGTCATCATTTCAGTTAATAGGTTAAATTTAATATAATGTAATATCGAAACTAAAAACAGACAAATCATAAATACAGAAAGTAGAATTGTGATGAAATGGTAAAGCAACAAAAATGAAATAAAATCAACAGATTGACTCAAATAAAATGTTTAAATCATGTTGATTCAGATAAAGCAAATGTGGCAAATTGTCCCCATTGAGTTTTTTTTCCCTCCATCATGTCAGTTTTTAGCCACATTAGCTGTATGGCTCCACAGACAGTAGTGTTGATCTGCCTGTTCACCACAGAAATAAAAGAACAACTAAATTGCCACCAGCAACACCATCAGATTCACCTTTGTGTTTTTAGTGAAATGTCTCTAAAACAACATGGTCAGGTCAAAACCATAGACAGTATAAAGGATTGGACGTTGTGTCTGTGACATCACAGGTTTCTGAAGAGCGGTTATAAAGCTCAGAGTGTGGTAGCTCTGGTCGCCGCCATTTTGGCAGTTGCTTCCTGGTTAATCTAAAAATCAACAATAACGTGGTTTGTGTGCGGTTTGTCTGTCATGCTCAAATCATGCTGTTTATTCTGCATAACGTATATCCTTAATATAATTTGAACTGGTGTGTACTACAGTGACTGTGAAATGTGTGGAAGGTCCTGTAAAGCTAGTGTTTAGTTTGTCTGTTCCTGGCTAGAAACATGGTGGTTCAACCTGGGGGTTCTGTAGAAGAGGATCTACGGCGTCTGTAGATATAAAATGCTCACTCTATGGTAACAAAAACATTTTTTATTTTCAGGTGATTATACAATATTATTATTAGTTATGTATATTATATTCCGTTTATGCCATTTTTTTTATAAACAGATCCGCCTAAACTGACCGGTTAAATCTTAACCTTATGAATGTAAGAGCAGACTGAAAACATGCATATCCAGAAGCCACAGGTGGTTTAAATTCACAGGCAGGTTTTCAAGCTTCTACTTGTTGAAGGCTGCAGACCGTCTCCACTGCCAGCATGTTTTAAACATGTTTGATTTCATGATTTCATCATGCTGAGTTCGGTCGAGCTCGTCCAGTGTGAAGGTATCTGCCACTCAGCATGACTGAAATTTGACAGCGATCCTGACAGCAGCCAGTAGGGGTTTGACTCAAGAAAGCAACAAAAGAAATCACTTACAGATCTCTTTCAGGTAGATAATTTATATAAGTAGTAGAGTTTCGCAAATGTCTTAAACATTTTGTTTTTAACTTTTGTTTTAAATACATGTGTTACACCGCTGTGTCTGATAGTATCACACGTTTTTTTAATCAGTTTGATATATATATATATTTTTACATGTGTAGCTGCACCATTTTATGAAATAGCCTGGATCAAATCATATAAATTTATGTTAACATTTTATTCAAACATAATGCCAGTTTGTATCAAAATGTTGCATATTAAATGAGGTAAGTACAAGATGTTACGTCCCTGGTCTAGGGGAATCAGAGACATAATATGGTTTGCTTCTCCCCATTCTCCCACACCCAAGAAGGCCAGTGTCCACAGGAAATGTTATATTTTAAAGTAGCCTTTTTATTTTTCTACAGAGGGAGAACAAAAGCCAAAACAACAAACAAAATAATCTATATCCCTACCTTCCCTATGCAAACCAAGATTTAACCAAAAAGACAAACTCTTTCCTAACTCCTAAGGGAAAAACAGGAGAAAAAGGTTTAAAGTAAATGGCTTCTCCCTCCTACAGGGCTACCACACACACAGGTTACTAACTTTCGCAATATTTACAAAGACACTCAGTTTGTAGATTCACTAATTTCTTACACACAGAAGTAGCAGTTAGGCTAGACACTAGACCCAGTTGGTTGTGGGTGAATCGGTGGAGAGAGAGAGAGAGAGAGAGAGAGAGAGAGACTGCAGTCAGTCGGTGCTTCAAAAAGGCTCCTCTCTTCATTCTGGCCAGTCCTGCAGCAGCAATCAGGCACCTCCAGCCAATCAGCAGGTCCAACCTGCTGTCAATCACACACACACACACACACACACACACACACACACACACACACTCAGAGGCAACTGCTCACACACTCAGAGGAGGAGGGACAGAGTAGCATCACATCTTCACAACATAATGACCCAGGGTCATAACACCTCCCCAGCTAAAAATCAAACATTTATCCCCTAATAAATATTTGATTCAGTGAGCACGCGAAAGAGCATCGGCCATGACGTTATCCAACCCCTTTTTATAGCGGATCTCAGTGTTGAAGCCCAGAAACAAGGGGACAAGGTAGGGTCAATTTCTTGAGCTTTAATTAGCTGTTCCTTGTCTACAGGTATTGTGAGGGTGTTGTCGTCAGGCTGGAGCTCTGTAACAGGTGCACTTATTTCACACTCAGAAAGTGAGCTTGGTGGGTCAGAGGAACTCATGAAAGAGTCACTCAGATCCACCAAGTCTCCAAATTTCCGTGCCTGAGCACGGGTTATGGCACACACGGGAAACAGGGGACACGAATCTGGCCCAGCCGGGTCAGAAACACACGTATTTATAGTTGGGTTTTTGATTACCTCGGGGATGGGAAAACTTTCCCTCCTGCTAAATCATTACCGAGAATAAAATCCACACCCGCTATCGGTAGCTCGGGACGCACAGCAATCTGGAATTCCCCTGAAACAAATTGCGAATGTAACTGAACAAAGTGCAAGGGTGCACGAATAACACTTATTTTCACCCCCCATGGCAGCACATCTGACCCACAGTAAGACTGCGCAGAGAAGGGAAGGATGCTGCCACGAATGAACGACTGCATAGCGACGGTATCCTGCAGGATAGTGAACGGTACGCGCTTTTCGTCACCAACAAGAGAGCACCAACCGTCTGAAACGAACGGCCTGAAAACAGAGTCAATTTGGGCTTTTTTCGATTCCACCACCTTCGTGCTTTTGGCTGAGAGTGGTTGGATTTGGATTAGGTTTATTGGAGCTGGTGTTTTGGTTTGTCTAATTTGCGCTTTTCTTTTAAGAGTGGGGCAAGCGCTGATGAGAAATACCTGCTCGTGACAGTAAAAGCATTCATGGGTTTCACGGGCAGTAGTTGTGGCAACAGTATTTCGACGAACACTATTAGGGGAATTACCCAGCATCTTACCCTAATTTTTTGCCTATATGCTTCGGGCACTAACTGGTATGCACGACGTACGGTGGCTTTCATGACATCATAATTTAGACTGTCCTCAACTGACAGAGATGTGCATACCTCTTGGGCTTTACCCACTAGCTTACACTGTAGAAGCAGAGACCACACATTTTTTGGCCACTTCAACGTAGCGGCGATGCGTTCAAATGCATGGAAATATGAGTCCACTTCAGACTCTCTAAATGGTGGAACTAATGCAATGTGCCTGCTAACATCAAAACTATCCTGGGGCGTCTGAGAGGGTGACTGTGTGGTTGAGGGACTGGCTGCAGCAGCAGCTCCCCGCTCTATCTCAAGAGCCTTCAACCTGAGATGCATGGCCTCCACCTCCAGCTCCCGGTTTCGCACCTCCACCTCCCTTATGCGCAGAGTCAGCTTCAATTCCTCTGCAGACAAACAAAACAAATGGAATACAACTGTGACATGCAGCCATTTTGAAAGTTTTAACACAGAGACATCTTGTGAGGTTTCTCTTGCTTTCATCAATGCAGAGTAGGAATCACACAGTTTGGTGGGAGGCACCTCGCTGAGCCATCTTTTAATTTTTTATGACTGTCTGTGGCTCTCGGCTCCAAGCTCCAAGCTTTAAAAACACCTCATACAGGAGGAAATTTGTCTTAAGCTGTGAATTACTCCGCATTTGGTGCTCTAGAGGAGTGTTTCTCAAACCTTTTTACGCTGTGTACCACCTCAGAAATATTAGGCTCTCAAAGTACCACCATTATCACTGATGTTAAAATGGAGCAGTGTAGGACAACCCTATACAGCTGCAGATCGTTTGCACAGGAGGCAGATTTATTACTAATAGGAAGAATATTTATTGCTGACTGTTGTGATAATGGAATCAGTTCAAGAGCTAATTTGTTGGAAGGCGGTACTTCTCTTCCTGATCTTTCCCACGATTGCACAGTTTTTGAACCGTTCATTTCACCTTTGAGCTCACGTATGCATGCTACGGGCAAGAATGTGATTACATAGGATACTGAAACCAAATATTTCAGTAAATGCAAAGTACCACAGCAGGGAGGCTACATACCTGTAGTTTGAGGAACAGTGCTCTAGAGAGTATTTGCAGCAGCAGGCCGGTAGGTGGGATTGATAAAATAAATTACTGTGTGTGTGTGTTCATAGTAATGAATAAATATGTCACACAGTGCATCAGTGTGGCTCACTGATGTGTTTTTAATAGTTTTTGGACAACAGTGAAGCTCTATGGCACAGAGAAAGACACACACAATACTTATTAGTAGCTACATTCAGTGCTGGTTTGAGTCTTTTTCAGTCAGAAAAATATTTAATATCACCTGTAGAAGGTTCAAATTGACTTTATCAGCATTCATAAAGCAATAAAGGGTTGATATTTGCTTTCAGCAAACACTGAATGCTGGAAAATAAATGACATATTTTGAATAACATTAATAACGTTACTATCAAAAAGTTGGCTTCATGATACTAACTAGCTTGCTATTAGCAAATCACCCCATTAACTTTGATTACAGTTAGCTAGATGGCCTTCGCTTTGCATCGCTCTTGACTAGTAGAATACATATGCATGTATCCGGCCACCCTGACAAGGCAGCCAATCTACCAGCCAGATCAGCGCTGGGACTCTGGATGAATTAGCTAATGTTATCTGTCCAAGCCAGTATTGTGCTACGTTAACTAACAATTTGTCAATGTTAGTAAGCAAGTTAACGTTAGCCAGCTAACACCACAATATCACAATGTAGTCACATGCTTGGAAGTTATGTCAGTTTTGACCTTGGACTTGGTGTTGGACTCTATTTCTAAACTTCTTATTCTTCTAAAGAATATAGCAATCAGTCCACAGGCTTGATGCTTTAGAGTTTTACATATGACACCTTTTAAAGAGGAAGTAAAACAATGAAAGAACAACTAAAAGTCAATGATTCAAACCAATGTGTCATTAACATCACATTAAAGCTGACAGAACATTCATATTAAGACAGTTTATTATCAATCAGGGCTCTGCAGTGGCTGCTATGATCATAAAATGAGCCATAAAAAAACACTGCATGTTTGCAAATGATAAAGAAAAAGTTTCCAGTCCTCTGAAATCATCTCAAAATGTATCTCAGAGGTACAGAGAAGAGTGAGTTTTAAATCCATAAAATCATCTTTCATCTTATTATAAACAAAACTACCATCGAAGGCAGGTAAGGTGGGAGGTTTTTATATTTTATTCCTGTGTAGATGAGAAGGTAACAGCTCAGTTTATAGCTTCATGTACTCTCTGGATGCTGTTTCCCTCTCTGAACGCTCCACTAACTCAGTGCTAAGATAAATCACCCTTCTTCTGGACTTTGTATAGGTTTAAATTAGCTTTTTTTCTCACAGCATAGCTTTAAACACTTATTGACAATAGCAACCTGGCCTGACTTGGCGTGCTGCAAGGTCTTTCTCTGAGTAGATGCGTCCGGTGATGAATTCAGGTCATTTTCACCCCAGGATGGCAAGTGTTACACTCCAGCTCAATGTCCATCCAATGTTTTCTCATCAGGTTTTCAGCATTAAGGGGAGATTGATGGATCTATTTTCTCTTTGCATTGCCTGTCTGGGAAGTGTAAAGACTATCTGTCAGTAGTGAGAGTTGTCTCCTGCTACAGTACACTGGGAGGAAATGACTTTGTGGCCTCCAAAAGTACACCTTGGAGCAGATGAACTCAGGCAAGTCATTATGTCATTGATCCCTGGAGCATTTAACCAGCAGGCAAAATTCACTACAGTCCAGACTCTTGCATTGATTACACCGGTTTGCAGTTACATAAGGTGACAAATCGAGCCGTGGGCACACTGCGACCGAGGCGTCCTCTGGTCTGGAAGGGTGGACGGACATCCAGGTTGTTTCTCTTCTCAGCTGACTGCTCCTCTT
Source organism: Sciaenops ocellatus (assembly GCA_033000465.1). Taxonomy (NCBI): domain Eukaryota; kingdom Metazoa; phylum Chordata; class Actinopteri; family Sciaenidae; genus Sciaenops; species Sciaenops ocellatus. Next base: position 22,729,337 of record CP136871.1, on the reverse strand, counting down.
CACATGCAGTGATGTCAGGGACTACAGTTTGGATGTTTGAAATGAGGTGGTTTTACATGTAGATACTCTCTGGTAGAATGATATATCAGATTAAGCTTGGAGTCCTTTGAGACTTCAAACCAGTCGACGATGTGTCTGAACCAAATAACAAACAGTAATCAGGGTAAAAAAAAAACAACAACCTTTGCCGCAGCATTTCGCGGACCTGCGGTTGTTTTTTTCTCCACATTCTAACACTGACAACATCAGCTAAATAACTGAATGTGTTTTAAACATATTTTGGGAGTTGGGACTGAACTGTGTCAGAAAAAACTCCATTGTTCCCTGTCCCTCATTCCCTAGTGTCTAGCTATATAATGGGTACTTAATCATTTGCTTCATAGTGAACAGTAAATTGAACACTTCTAAATCACCCTTATCTGTAATTTTAAGTTAGCAGAAAGCATCTACCTACATGAATGCCCCTATACAGGCATATGTTACCTCACGCCCGTTACGTTTCTCCAATGAACGACGCCTGGCTCTTCCACCCGTACTCAAGGCAATCCAAACTTTTCTCTGTTATTTCCTGTTGGTGGAACGCGCTACTAGTTCCTACCAGAGCAGGGGTGTCCCGCTCTACCCTTTAAAAAAAACCTTGATTGTTTCCCTTTTTTGTAAGTTGCATTGGATAAATGACTAAATGTACATGAAAATGTGGAGAGATGGTGGAGTGATGGGCAGCCATGTAGCACAGTTGGTCATTAGTAAGGGGTTCTGCACCTTGCTCAAGAGCACCTCGGCAGTACCCAGGAGGTGAGCTGGCACCTCTCCAGCTACCAGCCCATCCTCCATACTTTGGTCCATTGTGGACTTGAACCAGCTACCCTCTGGTTCTGAAGCTACTGCCGCCCCCAAATTACTGTAAACTAATGACTTTGCTAACATTAAGAGGCTTCAGTAATAATCCCCTCTTCACTCATGGCACATATACATACATATATAATACATAAACTGCTTTTTTAGTGTTTGACATTCAAAATGCGACACAACACCTTTAGGCAAGGTAGTTTTTTCAGTTGCTTGTTGTCAATCAAAATCAGGCACGGTTGTTCTGATGACGGGGAAATGACATACTGTATGCCTGCTCTCAGGTATTATAACTTTGTTAAATGTTAAGTGTTTGTGTCACCTGATGAATGTAATCCTGACATTCACTCTCATTTAGCTCTGTGTTTGGTCTCTACTGAGGGGAATATCTGGCTCTTTCGCTGCTAAATGCTCCACCAGCTCCAGGCAGAAAGTAGGTGGGTTTTTCACTGAAAACAGCTGCTGCTGCAACCAAAAACTGAGAGAGCTCCAACTGAAGCAAAACTGTAAAATTGCAGGCTGAGAACTGCGTTGGGTTGTGCATCTTTCACTTACAAGTACCCTTTGTTAATATGTGGATCTTGATTATAGACACTTTAAAAGACTGTTTGCCTGAATGTACGTGGAATGTATTGATAGACTAGACCCTCATCTTTTGTCTTCTCCAGATGAAATTTGGTGTTAAAGGGTTAAGTAGGACTTGCCTGTGGTGGTACTCTCAGGACAAACTCTGAGAAGGCAAAGTTTTCTCCCCATTTTTCATCCTTTCAATGATTGGTTCTCTGGTGTGTAATGAAAATTACAGTGGAGCTCATTTTGGTCTGACCATTTTCTGGCTTGGCTGGAAACCTCTGACCACTGCTTTTTAAACTCTCAGCTGGTTTAATGTTCAGGTCGACTGTGTTGTGGTGCTCAGAACAGCCTCGGGCATGTCGGTGAATCCGGCCCCGCTTCCCCGGGTGTATCATCCAGGTTCCTGTTCGCAGTGAAGCAGCAGAGGTTTCTGGGATGTATATGTATAAGGCAGTCAAACAGTTGCATTTTCCTGGCTTTCAGCGTTGTTTCTTGGACAGGTTTGTATCAATAAAGGATGGAGTTTGCCTGCAGTTTGATATAAATATCAGAGATGCCGGTTTCCCTGTCTGTTTCGTCTCTGTAGAGGTGTCTCTCATATCAGCTTCCCCCTGCTGAAGGCGCGGGACGAGTTATGTTCAGAGACGGCTTCATGCCACTGCATGCACACAACGAGACTGTTGCTTTGACGTTGTGTCTATATTTAGCCATACTCCTACCTAATAGATTAGGGACTTCAGAGGACATAAATGGACGATTGGGATGTTTCATCTCTCAGTTTGTAACAGTGAAGCCATCTTTAGGATTGTAATTTTTGGGACCTAATGCAACCTAGTGTAACTTTTCTTCTATAAAACAACAGATTTTAAATCATTTTGATGCTACACTGAATTATAATCAGGTAAATGGTGCCTCTTTAATTCCCACTAAATTAACGCTTTTCGGCACTAAGTTAGACACAACCGACTATTTCACTGATTCTGGTGAAACTGGATCATATTTTATGGAGAAAATGTTTTCTGGTTTTCCCACTGATGTCCTCTGGCTGCTCCACCTCAATTCTCAGAGTTTCCTGATGGACAGTAAAAGAAACTGCTGCAAACTAAGGCTGCTGCTAGCTAATGTTAGTTCAGTTTGTTAGCCAGGCTGCTCTGACAGTGAGCTCAGAGCACCAAGAGAGCATAGGTATTTTGGACCATTTGGGTTTTCAGGCCTGGGCCACAGGGGAATGCTGATTTGTCTGAAGCGATGCTGAGCACGTGGGCAACGTAACCTGGCTCAGCAACTTCTATGGACATAATGGCAGAGGTAACAAGACCCAAGAGGACATTGACGGAATGAAGCTGAGAAGAGAAAAGGAGAGCGTGACAGAAAAAGAAGCCAGTGGTCAAGAGTAAATCTGGAATCTTTTAGTTGTCGGCGAAAGCTCTGTGAAATAGGTTCAGAGACAGACACTGTGCTGGGCTTCTTGCTGTTGGAGTAATAAAAGGGCTTTTGGAAAATGACTAATATTGTTGGAGGCATTTATCATATTTGTAATGATAATGTAGTTTATTTATTACCTGAATTTGAAATCTTTATAGCCGAATCGTCAAGGTGCAGCAGATCAGAGAGCATAAAATTGTTATATTTGACAAGCAAATGTTTTGTATTTTTTGTTATTAGCTATGTGTATGTACAGTCTGTACACACTCCAGGATCAGATACAAGACCAATACAGATAAATTTGTAATGACATAATACATTATTTAAAGAAGATTCAATACAGTTCATTTCAGCCACAACTGGGATTTTCTGTTTTACTTTTTTTATCAATAAAAGTGTCACTAACAAATCAATTTATATTTCAAAAACTAGAAAATACCCCAGATATACATATTATTTGCCACACCTAAATGTTTTTACAAATTTTATGCAGACTTTACATTGGATCTCGGTTTCTATATCGATGCAGTCAAATCTCTGACTGTGATGTCCACTTACTTGCTTTTACTGGAGCTTTCCGCCATATTGCATAGTCTTCAGCAGCAGATGGATGGATAAAGTATGTGTTGATCAGTAGTTGTTACAGTTTCATCCATAGCTTTTTAAAGACGTCTTGATTGTGTTGGCATCCCATTTAAATGATTCATCTATTATCAGATTATTGGTGATGATCATTTGAGCTCCTCACAAACGGACCTTAACTGTAAACTGTGCTGAGCAGCATCTGCTTGTAGCAGGAAACTGAAGTTTATAAGAGAGAGCCAATGCACCAATGAACCATCTATAATTTAAGATCTCTGTATTTTTCTTCTATAGTCTCTAAAATATTAAATCCTGAACTTTCAGACTAATGACTGAGTAAGGTCATGTTCAGACTGGGGTGACACCACACTGTTTGCTCAGTGGGGGATCCTGACACAGAGCAAAAAACACATGGCTCAACTTCTTTAACAAAATGTATCAGCATCTAGCACACGTGTTGGCCTTCACTCAATTAAACTGTAAGGGTACCCCACGGAAAGAAACTGCCATCAGCCTCCCCACAAATTATCTGTTGTAATATCTACCATATAAAGTAAAATACTGTAATAAAAGTGTTGACTCACTACAAGACAGGGCCACATAATTAAATGAAGGTTCTTAATACAATACACTAATAGTCAGTGAGGTGCCCATATGAACACTGAAAGATTGACGTTGAGGTTTGTCATACTACAGTCATCCCTCCTGTCTACACTGGCCATTAAGAGATCTCTCTCTGTGCGTCTAATGGAAGTGTTGGGAACAAAACCCACAGTCCTCCCTCTGTGCAAAAATCCCTTCAAAACGTTATCTAGAGCTAATAGGAAGCTTCAGTCTGTTGAATTTGACAAATCAAGTGGAGCGCTTTAAAAGTTACAGGATGAAATTCCCTCGTTTCTCCAGACTTTACTTGTTAAGCTTCGTGAAAGGACAGTGACACAAAGTGGGAATTTCCTGTTAAAAAGCTTGTTACATTGGAAGATCTTTTAATTAACTCATTAACTTCAGATAACCTTTTGTATATATTTTTTGCACAGAACGAGGACTGTGGATTTGTTCACTGTCACTTATTTCTGAGTCATAACTGGTCAGATAGCTTCAGAAACCCCCCGCCAAGTGCAACACAATGAATGTGTTTTAGGAAGTACTGAAATGATATCACACCACCTTTGAATGTGGTCGTAGAATCAGATATGATTAGAACATTTGCCTGCCAACGTGGTCGTATAAACTAGTCCCAGCATATCCTTGCCCTTAAAGTGAATGTGCATCAGGAAGGGATCTCTTAATGTCCGGTATGAACAGGAGGGAAGATTACAGCAAGCAAAACCTGTTTCTGTGTTCATATTGTTTTAAGACTGACTGAATCTTTCAAGTTATAATGCAAGACCTTCAGATTTTCAATTAATCGAATGATCAAAAGCCAAGTGATATGCCACCAACCTGGAGTTTTGGGGGCCACTTTGGGTCTCAGGCTGCAGGTAGTGGACTTTGAACTGCGCCCTTCTACTTTCAGTTGTTAAGAATAAGATGATTATCAATGGGGAAAGATGTAATGCAGTGTTTTAAATCTCATGGATATTTTAGTCAACCTGGACTTCCTGGGCTGTATTTCATCTTCTCGCTGGTACTAGAAGCAACCCTCCCACGCCAACTCAGACCCCTGCATATTTTTAGTCTTTTCCAGCCCTGTTCTGCTTCACATCATCTGCTGCAATCATTTCCACCTGCCAGTTATCCATTTATAACCACAGTCTTCTGTCATTGGTCAGTTGGCGCTTCCCAGTATAAACCTTCCACCATGCAGTTTCACTGAGGAATAATTTAGCCTGAAGCACTCTCCTCCGAGCCTGAATGTCATCAGATTGAGTGTCATAAGTGAGAAGGCTGTGGTGGAGAAAAGCGCTGTCAGTCGGCCTGCTGAAAACTGTCTGCTTCAGATCTATGCTTTTAAAAAGCTTTCATGTCTAGATGCATGCTTACACAGTCCTGCATCACTGAAACATCCCCAGCTGAATGCACACTTAAAAGCTCTAACCGCGACCAAAATACATCCATAAAAGAAGCTATTACTCTCAAAGGAGGAGCTCTCTGAACAACTTTCACTCAGTTAGAGCCGGTTTATCTTACTTTATTCTTTCAAAGATCTAAAAGACAAGCTTAGGTTGAAGCTTTAAAGTGGAGTTATTTGTCCCGATAATGGATCCAATTGTTCGGTAGACGCCTGCTGTGCATGGCGATGACATTTGGCCGATCTGTAATGAGCAGAGCTAACGGAGCAGCACCATTCGGCAGGACGGCAGCGCTCACAACAGCCCGGTCTTAATTTTCCTCTAATCTTCCTCCCTCACCTTGGCTCCCAGCTCTAATCACTGCACTAGGAGGAAGCCAGCGTTTAAATGAAGCAGCTTACTGGGTGATTAGGAAAAGGTAAATTATTCATTACAGAATGTGTAATCATAGAGCAGCCTTTGGTGGAGGATGAGGGAATTCAAGGCCTGCTCTCCAGGAGCAAGACCACACCCCTCCCTCCACCATTGATGGCAGCCACGAGGAACCTGAGAGATGAAAGGAGCCACGGAGAGGTTAGGGAGCCATGGCAAATCCTCAGGTAATAAACTACAGGCCTGAAAGCAGCTCGTTAGCTGTGGTTGTGAACTACTTCTCCTCATATCAGGATTTTCTCTGCTAATGATGCAAAGCCAGACTCAAGTTCAGTTTTTACTGTGGTATTCTTTTGTCTGGAAAACATCCCCTGAGACTCCATTGATCCCAGCAGCTCACTGTGGGGAGCTTTTAGTTTAGTTTCTCTGTGATGTGGCCAGAACTCCACGGGGAGTGACTTCCTGTGCAGACAAGGTCACTGGAGATATCAGAGGGTGATTTCTTTATGGGGAATGTTTCTTAGGCTGTTTACCTGAAAAACCTGAAATGAAAGTGAAAGCTGCTTTTGGCTCATATTTGGTCCAGAAAAGTCTCTGATTCACCTAAAACTCTGGTCTGGTGTTTGAATCCATTGAAACTGAGATTGACAGGTGAAATTCAGGATTACTAGTACTTGGATGATCTGATTAGTTGAGCGTTATTTGTCACAGTACAGATATGGCTTTCTCTTATGAAAATGAAGTATATTGTTAAGTACATCAAGCATCTAAGCGTAAACCCACCGTGACATAACCCACTGATTTGTGGATAACCATTTTGAAGCCTTGAGTTTGGCATTGCCATCTTGATTGTTTGGATCAGAGGAGACCATATTTGGATGAGAGCGTGGAGCTGTTGGGTGACATACTGCGAGTTGGTTTTGAATCAGTTTTTAAGCAGGAAAAAATGCCGGCCTGCCTAGTCACAAACGTTTTTGTATCACAACTAAAGGGTACACTTCATATGTTTCTGAAAACATTTGAGGAGAGAAATAGTCAATGCAGTATCAGAATCTTGATTCATATTTGATCAGCACTGCCTACTGTAGTTTACAGTTTGATCTAACTGTCGTTAGCCCGGTGTGTTGTGCTGGACGGACTTGCTGACAATGACTTGTCAATCACAGAGTAGCCACTTAAAGCCTACCCTGCTTTATTGTCTGTTTTCCTCTAAATGGAACCATAATTTAAATCATTAAATTTACATTTACATCATGCTGTATGGAAGAAGAATCAAAACTAGCGATTGAGACCATAAACTCATGAGGAAACCTTTAACAGAGGTTAATAAATCAAGTGAGAAGTAGACTCATTTCCCCATCACACTCACACAATGCAAATGCACCTCTTTTTGCAGCCAGTGAAGTTGCCCCCTGCCGAGCATTAGAAAAAATGCAGATAAAAGTCTGGTGTTGGGGAATACGAATAATTCTGTTCTCAGTACAGATCTGAGGGGTGTTGCATGAATATTATCAGTTAAACATTTAAACAGATTAACTCTGATTGAGGTCACCATGGAAATTGAAAACCAAATTAACTGTCACTACCTTTGATGCAAAAAAATCACCAAAGCATTCAAAAAAGATGACTAACCTATAAGTTTGGTAAATATATCGTGGAATCACTTTCATGCTTCCCACGACAGTGACTGAGACTCGAACAGGACTATAACACAGTATCAGTCAATTTATTACATGCACTCACAGACATGAGCTTTATGAGCGGCAGCAAGTGTTTTGTGGCTGTTTTCACCCTGTGATATGCCCCACCTCATTGTCTGACTTGTAGAAATAAAGTGTAGTGTTCTATTTACTAAAGATGAACGGGATCTGTTGAATTTGAAATTTACATCTTTATTGCTAGAATGCATTACTATAACGCCAGATATTATAGTAACTCAAGGTCGACTTACTAGCTCCCTCTGGAGCTTTCAACTAGATCTCACTTCATTAGTGTAACATAATGTCATAATCCTGCAGAAGAGGAGATTATTCAAAGGATGCATAGCCACGAAAAACACCACTAGTTGAATTATATGCTAAATCAAGGTCAGTAAAAGAAATGGGAAAACTCTCTAAGCAGTTGGAGTGCTCTTGAGCAATGCACTGATCCTGTAGGAGTGTGTTACAGCTGTACAGTGGAAGACTGGCTGTATCTGGCAGCTTCCACTGTGACTGTGTGTATCTGGATAAATGTGAAACAGAATGTCCTGAGTCAGTGTTTCCTAGAAAAGATTTAAAAAGTAACAGCCAGCACAGAGCCAAGGAGAACAAAAAAATAAGTCGGAGGAAGTCATTAATCAGGTTGAATGCTGCTCTACTGGAAACAACCTTGTCTTGTAAGTGACTGCTACCTGCTTTAGTTTATCAGCAGAGGTTAAGTGTACGCTCGCCATCTGCGACTCTCCATCATGAAACAATAATAAAAGCTCAAAAAGCTCCGCGATCGAAGATCACCCAAAGTCAGCGGTGTTGTTTTAGCCTAATGGGCCAGTGAGCGTGAGAATAATTACTTAAAGCCCAGGAGGTTCTGCATGAGGAAAGCTAGATAAATGTGAGGCTTTTCTAGTTTTACTTACCCCGAGCAACAAGCCGCAGGCCTGGCCTAAATACCAAATGTTTGTAATGGGGCCATAATTCATGAGAAAAATAGTTTTGCTCTCTCGCCGATTTTATTTTACCCGCTAACACATCGCAGAAAAATGGGACATTTTAAAAGTGGAAGCGTTGTAATGAGAGGTATTAGTACACTTCAGCCAGGATCGTTAGGCTGTTTTCATGGATTATTAGCAGAAAATGAAATGGAGGAAGAGTGGCGGGTAAACACGGGTAATGTAATCAGATATAAGGACTACAGATATGGCTCTGCTGGGACTAACTGTGCAGTCAGTGCTCATTAAGCTTGGCGGCTGGGCTTGTTTCCTCTGTTTTTATTGTATTTCCAACATTCCAAGTGTAGATGTACAGTCTCTTGCGGTACTCATGCTTGTTCCTCAGTCTTTGATGAGTTTCTGATCTTCCTCTCCTACATCATCGACACAAATCACAAAGCAGTATGTCGCTGCCTCGCCAGCACCACCTTTGTTTGATTCCTCAAACATACTGCAGCATCTCCGAGAGCAATGATTATGCAGCTGCCGAGGAGTTTTGAATTTCCATCATCAAGAAGCTGGAGCTGCTTTAACTCCTCTCACATTGCCGGTAGAGGAGGCATGAAGCTGATCCAGTACCTCAGGGCCTGAAGCCTGGTGCTACAAAGAGCCTATTGAGAGCTCAATTAATGCATAACCTTAAAGCCAACGACTGATAGTAGAAAATATTCCAGCATGGTTGGATCCTTGTCACTCTGAATTAGGATGGCAAGACATTTCAGTAAAATAAATTACTAATTATATCTGAAGTTGTGTGTGGAGTCTCGATAAACCTGAATCTGACCACAAATATCACTCAGTACCAAAGTATGTCAAAACAAAGTATGAGCCGGTATATTCTTTCTTTTTATTAATCTTAGTGGTTTAAGAAGAACTCAAAACTGTGACTCTAACCACAATGTAAAAATACTTCATTGTAAGTCCTGCAGTCAAAAATGAACTGAAGAAAATAAAATCAAACAAGTATTAGTACGTAATAAGTAAAAGTTCCACAAACCCTTGCTGTAAGTCACAAGGAAAAGAAATAAGTAGATGACAAAGGAAGAAGATAAGATAAGAGGAGTAAGTTTAGGAGGATAAAAGAAACAAGAAAGGAAAAACTGCAAGGAAGCACAGCAAAGAGGGAGAAGGAAGAAAAAAATATGCGACAGGAAGGAAAGAAGGAAAATAAATATAATAGTTTTTATTTCTCTCATTGAATCAAGGGCAGCAGCTGATCAAATTTAAATATGCTATATATAGTCTAAAAATACTGAAATCAACCTAAAAATATGTACCATGTTTACTTCTTTAACTGTAGAATTTAAACTTTTCAACTAAAAGCCAAAAATCCCAAAGAAAAATACCAATGACTTGACCTCAGTTTCCTGAGTGGTACCTACTTACCTCCTCAATGCAGTATCAGACACTCAGCACTGCACTTAAGTCACTGTCCTCTGGTCATTTTCCACTTCTTCAAGAACAATGAGTGATTATACTGTAATTGATGGTTAGAAATGGCTGGTTAATTCTCCCAATCTGGCCACATTCTTCAGTTTCTCAGCAGATCTTAACTGTTCGCTTGTCGTGCTAAGTATTAATGAGCAGGCGTGTTTCTGCGAGGAAAATCATCAGTGAGTTAATCATGTCTGCAGCGAAGAAACGCCCACCTCTGATTGGCTGTTGCTGAAGGACGCTGGGATTCATTACAAACACCCACAATATGACACCCACAGTCTTTATTAACATCATCTATTCTGTTGAGGAGCATCTCGTTTACTACATGACGCTCTGTGATGAATTGAGGTGTGTGGTGGAGATATTACCAGCTTCCTACACGAACATAAGATCATCTGCAAAGTTAATGACTTTTAAATTTTGGTGTTTAACACAGATGCAAGACATGGGAGGTTTACAGGGAAAGACGATCATGGACCACCTCGTAGTTCTGTGGAAATGCACCTGTGGTTTCAGCTGGACCATAAGAATACACCTGGAAAAAAAAAATAATTAATTGTAGTCCTCATGTAAATACAACTTTTACATGTGACATCAGATTGAAATAAGTCATGTGGTTGCGAATATAAAATCAGTGGGTTAGCATTGTCATAATGAGCATGTTATTGTACCAACCACTACCATATTTAAATCTCCTACAATTTACAGTTTGGTTTTCTCTAATAAACACAAGGTTTTCAATTATTCCTATGTTTTTGGTGACTTCCTGACCTTTACTGAAGTGATTTTATTGAGCAATTAGGTTTACTGAGTGCATTATGCTCCTCAGAGGTTGAAACTCTCCATTTTTAACACAACATGTGCTTTGGACTAGCACCTCACTCAAGCTCACATGCGTGGCCAAGATATTTCAAAAAATGACAGCTAATTTCCCCCAATCTGATAGCTGACATTGATATTCCCCAGATAGTAACTTACTAAACTTTCTTACGACTCCCTGACCTCCTCTAAAATTGTCACCTTCAGACGAAAATGAGCCTGTGACCTCTAGCACTGTCCTCACGACAAACTTTACATGATCAGTCCCATAAGAGTGGCCTAAATGGTCTTTCTGTGTTCGTTGCTGTGGGGTATAATGAACTGTGCAATTTTGAGCAGGTTCTTGCAAGGTTTTTGCTGGTAGTTTGTGTGGAGTCCTGACAGGGCAGATTTGAGTCCTGGTTTCAATTTCACTGGGTGGATTTAATTTAACCTGCCAGTTGGTGTAGATGCTGCGTGGAAAACTACTCCTGTTGGAGACATTCCCCCTGGATCTGCCACAACATATTGTGTGTGTGTGCCCTCAGCAGAGAGCAATTACTCACTTGGAAGAGTTTTTTTTTTCTTCTTTTGGTTGTGTATTGGCATTTATTTTTATTTTTTGACGGAGTTTAAAAATGAATTAGATACTCTTATTTTTTTGTTTTGCTGTGAGGATTACGCATTGACATATCACTCACTCCTCTCAGCAGGGATGAACCAGAGATGAACCCGGCAGTGCAGGTGAAGAGGCACAAGAAAACGAAAAGCCTCTAAAACGACCTGTCATCTCCTTTATATAATCCTTCCTTTTCTCATGCAGCTGCTCTCCTAAATACCCAGAATCCTCTTCACTATACAGTACTGAAGCAGCAGACTCTCTAATGAACCCCAGGCCTGGTTATCTTGTAAAGGAGTGCACAGCACATCAGTAACATCAGCACTGTGAGGCGTCAGGCGCTGTCGTCCTCTGTCCTGTTTGGGACTGAAACTACTTTGTCCTGGTTTTGTGGTCCATTTGTCTCCTTCCCTCCGCCTCGCAGCTCGATGCGAGGCGTTTAACAAACGAGCCCAATAGTTGCTGAGCTGTTCCTGTGATGGCGGCGGTGTCTCTCCAGGGTCACACGGGGAAGGGGATGGCTTGGGTGCCACATTCTTGCTGACCTATTCACTACCTGCCTCTAATGGGTCATATTTTAGCTCCTGTGGCGGTGACAAATGGCCACGCTCTAAAAGCCCTGTCCAAGGTGCTGAAACTCGGTTGATCTATGACTAAGTCTTGCTGATAAATGCCTCCCATCAGTTTGCGTGTGACGCCGATTCATCACCTCACTGAGGTTTGTGTTGGGAATCCATATTGGATTTTTAATGAAAGAGAATATAATGCAATTCAAAGTCAATGGGTTTGCCAATGTCCTCTCACTTTACACACACACACACCCATTAAAGTACATACACACATGCGCGCACACACACACACACACACACACAGTGCATACACTCGCCATGCTGTTTGAGATTGCATTGCATTTCCCTAACAGTGTTAGAGCGTCTGCCTTGAAGGGCATCTGCTGTAATTGTGTTTGTCTATGGCAGATCGCTACACTTGTGCTGCTGTATGATTTGGACAGGGACACAACATGATTCATGAGCCTCATCCATACAAATTAATATTTCGCTTTTTGTAGTGTTTTTGTGGCAACAGACATATTTTAAAAAACATGTTTCATTGCATAAAGTGTCCAAATTTGACGAGAAAAGATTGTAGTTATAAGACACCACACAGGTTTAATGAAAAATGTATTCGTTCATAAAATTGTTTACATTATAGTCGGTTTTATTGTACACTAGACTAACAAGTTTTTTTTTCTGCCATTATAAACTATCTTCGCTTGGCACCATTTAATGTTACACAGCAAGGAAAATGCTTTTTTGCAGACATCAAAGCCGTCTCAACAAGGTATTTAAGACAGAAGAGTTCCTGTGCTGTGCTTTACACTGGTTGCACTGCATGAATGACCAGTAGCCATGTAGATTATAGTCAAGATATCTGCCTGATTAAGCTTGTTATAATGACACAAGTTTGAAATACAAAATAGTCTCTCCTTTTAGTCTCTGCCTTTACGGAAATGTGTATGAATTTCCTCTGATGACATCCAGCTGAGTTCCAGTGCAAAATGTCCCATCAAAAGTCGTAAAAAGAGGGCACGAAAATGACCTTGTCCAGTGTCCATCACTCTTCATCTTTGCTTAATCCCAAAGTGCTTTTACAGTCAAGGACGTTTCTTACATGGAGTCATCCTGTAAGTCTATTATAGTTGCCCTCACCTTGACCCCAGACACACCAAATTCCAGGAAAGAAGAAGAAGAAGAGGAGGAATGAGAGCTGGGAATCAGCAGTGTCTCATCCGGCTCTGCTATCAGTTTCCTGTAAAACACTTGGCTATATAGAGACGTATAGATGACAGAGCAAGTCACAGCAACCACAATAAAAAACACAGCACAAGTAGCCATCACCAAACTGTCCCAGTTCTCAGTTTTCTCCCTCAGGACCGCTGCCTCCTTTGTGGTCACGTTGACACAGTCCCTGCTGTATCCAGGCTGTGCTGCACTGACCTCAACACAAACCTGGTAGCGAGTGGAAGCCTTCAGCTGTTTGATGCGGTACTCTTTGACATCAGCAGGAAGCCTGGCTTTGAATGGCATCAAGAGGTGGCTGCTGTCGGCTAAAATGGACCAATTAAGTTGTGATACAGAACCACCTGTGCTCTCCCAGGAAACCATGACTGAATGAGTCTGGACAGATGTGATATATACATGTAAAGGTTGCTTTGAAGGCTGGGAAATGTATCCATCCACCACAACCATCACAGATCTGAGGTCTGCCCCAACAAGATTGTGGGCGATGCAGGTGTACAAGCCAGCTTCCTGCTCCATGGCATCGTAGATGTCAAAGGTTCCCTCGGGGTGCATGTAGTACTTATCAGACACACTCCCAGGTAGGACCCTGTCACCTGATGGTGTCACCCAGTAGATCTCAGGCTCTGGTTCTCCGAACGCCCGGCAGTGCATTGACACAGAGTTCCCTTTAACGACTTCAACCCGATCTGGGAGGCTCCCGGGTGAGATCAGCGGAAGGCAGATCTCTGTCATCTCCCTGAAATGCACCTGACGGACATGTTGGCCTTGGTACTCTGGAGGCTCCACACAAAACAGCGAGTCGGGCTCCATGAAGCGAATACCGGTCCTGTTCATGTTGACCCAGCGGATGACGCAGTCACAGCGAATGGGGTTGCTGTGCAGACTGACCTCTCGCAGGTTGGGCAAGGACTCCACGGTGCTGCTATGGAGCGCACTCAGAGCATTGCTGTTCAGCATCAGGGTCTCCAGCCTGGGGAGCCTGTGAAAGGCCCTGGGGTGGATGTAGGACAGCCTGGGATTGTTAGTAGCCTCAATTTTTGTCAGCTCTGGTAGGTTGTTCAGGGCAAAACTGTCAATGGATACAAGCTCAGGCATGCTGTTAATGCCAAGCTCCTTGAGATGCATCATGTCCATGAAGTCACCTCTCTGGATTCTCTCAATGGGGTTCTTATTCAAATCCAGAAATTTCAGATTCTGGGCTCTGGTCAACGCAGCTCTGGGCACTCGATTGAGCAAATTGTCAAAAAATGAGATGCTCTCCAAATTTTCAAGGCCAATGAGAGCATTATCTGGAATTTCAGTCAAATTCATCTTGGCAAGCACAAGGCTTCTGAGGTTAGCCAGGGGTTTAAAGTTCATGTCTGACAGCTCGACAATGGGGTTTTCTCCCAGCATCAATATCTCCAGGTTGGGTAGATGCAGGAACCACTCGCTGTTGACACTTGTCAGTCGATTGGAATTGAGATGGAGCCTCATCAGTCTGCTCAGGCCATGAAAGGCTCCGGGGCTGATGGAGAAAATCAGGTTGTGGTTGATGTAGAACTCCTGGAGATTGGGCAATGAAGCAAGGCAGCTGTCAGAAAGCTCCTGAATCCAGTTCTCCTCCATGTGGAGTGACAGCAGGTGGGGTAGAGACCCCAGACAAACATCGCTCACTGAGGAAATGTTATTCTGAGACAAGTCGATTTCAGTGATGTTGGCCAAGTAATCCAAAGTTTTCTCCACATTAACGATGTTGTTTGTCTGTAGAAGCAGTACCTGTGTTTCTGAGGGGAGTCTCTCCGGTAGAGCTGAGAGGCCCAAGTCATTACAGTCCACAGTGACAGCCTCGGTGTAAATAGAGCTGGGTGAGAACCAGGGTCGTATCTCACATCGACACAATGCAGGGCAATGAGCGGCACCCTCAGAGGCCAGAACAAAAGCAGCCAGAGACAGCTCAGCCAGAAAACAAGCCACAACTGCTGTCTCCTTCATCTTGGCCCCGTATTCCCTTCAGCCAGTAATTGGCCCTTATGGAGTCAGCTGTTAGCACTGTTAACTTCACAAATAAAAGCTCATTTGTTACTGCAGCGAGACAGAGTGGATTTCTGCTGACGCCTGGTCCCCAAAGCTTTGGCCCTGTTGTCTTCTAGCTTTTGGCAAAGAGGCAACCTTTCAGTTCGGTTGGTGCCAGGTTGTCATGCACGCTGTGATATGTCAAGGTCGATGTATCCTTCAGGGAGAGGTGCTACGCAGCAGAGGGGCGGTTGAGGAATGCTGTGGCTCCGGCTGGGGACGAATCACTCTGCCTTCCATCATTATTATCCTCCGTCGCTGTCACCGGTGTCAGTTTCCATCTGGGGAGAAAGGAGAGAAAAAAGGGCAATATAACACGGTGCTGTTGAGATATGAAGACGTATTGACATTTAGGAATATTGAGACTTATTAAGTCTTTTCAGCCTCATTTGATTTTATTGCTTTCCACACACCATTGAAATTGTAAGTTATGATTAACTTGACCTTATGTATATTATTTGACAGTTTGGAAACCAAAAATGGTACTTATGAGTGTCTTTAAATGGCTGAAGGGCGAGAGGACTGATATATTTTATTGCTTTTTCAGTCAAAGTAGTAAAATAGAAGTGCCCTAGAAAAGTTTGAGCTCTGAGATGATGCTTGAAATTATCTTGATTCAAGAGGCAAAACATTGCAAGTCCCCATTTTACCCACATTGTAATTAACAGAGCGTCGCCAACCCCTGAACCTCTCTTCTGTTGTGAACAGTGCACCTGCAGACACTTATCAAATCACCCACACAAAACAACAAGCCACAGCTGATACACACAACCTCAAAGAGTTGTAGATCCACCAAAAATATCTATCGAATGAGTCTGCCGCAGGTCTTATGCTGCGACTCCTCGGTTGCTTTTTGCATAATTCATAAGGCACTGAATCAATGTTGTTGGTACAGGTGACAGGTCTAAGGCGGGCTTTGCCTATGTCGACTGCACATATTGATGTTTTGATTAATTTGTGACCTTGAGTGCAGAAGCCACGGCTGAGTGTACGACAGTAGATGAAGCTGTCGGTAAAGTCTGGAGCATGCCGGCTGCTGATGAGGACGAGCTATGACACTTCATGCATATATTAGCTTGTTTATGGCAGTCTCTGTGTACAGGTTTGCAAAACTGAAGGAGTTTCTTCCACTTTATTTTCCCTCTTGCACTCCTTCTTAAAGGTGGGCCGTTACTACGCAGCATTTTCCTACCAGTACTTTTTACACACATATACATATACATAAATATATATTTAAGACGTAAGGCCAGTGTTAGTACTGACAAACTCCACAAGATAGCCAAAACAAACTAAAACATTTTTTTTAACAGTGGAACGCAGTGGTTTTTATCAAATGTTAGGAGGAAATAGTGCATTTGTTAGGGACTATTTTCAGCTGTTGCTATATACACACTGGCACAGGACGGTGTATCTGTGATTGACTCAAAATAAACTATGCCATGTTCATGTTTTCCAGTGCAACAGTGTGGCTCACTGATGTGTTTTTGGACACAGAGGAAGAAGATCTATCTGGGTTTGGATACACACACATAAGATACTTGTTACAGTAGTGGATATATTCACTGTTGGTTTGGGTCTTTTTGTGGGATTTGTTGACAATGAAAAAACACAATATCACCAGATTATCCTTTCAGAATAATTTTGAATGCAAGATTTGCAATAACATTCATTTTTAGTAATTACAACATTATTTAACTTCAGTTAAGGATTTAATTAGTTCCACCATTGCTCTCTCACTCTATCCCGACGGAACTATAATTTCATTACATTGTACTTAGGTACAATTTTGAAGTACTGTGCTTCCCTTAATGGTGGAAGAATTGTTGGAGCTGTATTTATTTAAGTAGTAAAACCACGATGGAAAAATACTCATTTAATAGTCATTTAATAAAAGTAATCACACACTAAATGAAATGAAGTTATATTTTGGTCGTTTTTAATTGTTCTTTAGCAGACCTAAAAGTAAACTGGAGAATTAGAGAGAAAAGTCATAATTGTTTGTTTGTTTAACCCATGAATGGTCCACAGAGGAATCATTTACAGTACTTAAAGTACTAGCTGAGCACACGAAACACGAAACTTAAATTTTGAGCTTTTTTAGTTTAGTCATTGTTTTTTTTGTTTTTTTTTAGACGTTGTTCACAAAGGGCAGCCGGGAAAACACCTCTAGTCTGCTTTTCGTGGTCCAGTATAATGCAGACCTTGAAGACATTTTATATAGTATTCCTGTGGCATTTTCATTATGAATAACATGTCAAAAGATTTTTCTAAGATCTTGTGATCATGTAAATTACAGCTGGTGTCAGTCAGAAGCAGACAGAAAGTAGCTTGACATTGCTATAACCTTGGACTTAACTTTAACCAGCAACAATTCCCCAACCCTAACTCCAAGTGTTGTTTGTCCCCGAACCTGACCAAATCTTGGAGACCATAGACATAGCCGATCAGAGAGTCATTTTTGTCAACAGTCATGTAAAATGGTTTTGAAAGGCGCCAACTGACATCTTGTTGATAGAGGTGTCAGATCAGAAAGTAGTTTTGTAAAGACGCAGCAAACAACTTATTTTGTCATTTAGGTTGGAGGACTTTTTAATTGGAAATTGAACTCACATAATTACCCAGTTTTCACTGAAATCAACCATTCTTGTTTGCTTTTAATTCTATATAATTTTGAATGCAAGACTTGGAGCATTTTTCAATTGGGAATAACAAGTTTCTCTCTCTCTCTCTCTCTCTCTCACTCTCTCTCTCTCGCGCCATCTGTGTGAAACACCACACGCAGTTACACCCAAGCTGCTCTGTGACAACAACGTTAGAACAAATCAATCTGCATTTACAGCACAGAACCCATCATTCCGTCAATATATAATTAGCCGATATTGCATAGTTTGTTTTTCCTTTGCATTTGCTTGTTATCATCCTTTCATGGCTCGCTTCCATTTGCAGTCATTCCTGGGCAGTCTTTGTTTTACTCTTATGCAACTCATTAAAACCCCTGCGGGCATGCATCTCCATCGCCTCGAGATAGGAGAGAGCTGCTGTACTGTATCTAACGTTACAGTATTATGTAAATGCTTCTCCACAGAGATGGAAACAGCACATTTATGTACAGTATTTAGGTAACAACAAAAACAACCTATATGCTAATGAAGCAAGCATGGTTTGAATGCTAAATGGAGCGTTTAATAGTGGATGTTTTCTCTTTTGGTTGGTGAGCGTGCTCTCAGGAGACGCTGCCGTGCACTAATTTAATTTCTCCTGTTTACTTCCGAGATGCTCGCACACTTATTTCCCTCTTATTACTTAACAATAAGAGCTGGCAGTGACTTTCCTCATTTCCCTTTTTATGCACACACACACACACACACACACACACACACACACACATAGAGTGATGACTTTCATGATGCTATGAATATCAAGTTACTGTTATGTTGGATGAACAAAACAGCAAAATGTGGTGATTCTGCGTTCAGTACTCCCGGTTTGAAATGTTTTTTTTTTTTTTTTTTTACTCAAAATCCAATTTCATGTAAATGAGATCCAGATTTTTATCTGAATTTTAGGATGACAGCCTCTCCATGTAGACTGCAGTAATGTAATATAATTGGTCACAGTGATTCAGATGCAGAACAGCAGGAGGAACAATATGTCCTGAAAGACATCAGTAGTAACACTGGTGTTCGTTCAACTTCCATCATCCTGCACCACCAGGGCTGTAGCTACCACTGTCAGGGGAGATTTGTTAGCAACCAGGAGTGATTTAAATTATACGATTGAAGCTAACAGTCAGTGGATATTAAATAGATAGACTATATTCAAATGTTACAGATCTGTGAGGGACCAAGATTTTCATATCAGAAGCGTTCTGGTTTTAGTCAAAGTCATGTTGATCAATCACATTTGAGTAGGCTTTGGTTACAACAGTCCGTGTGGAGAGCAAAAGAGATGAAACATTGGCCTAAATACAAATTTGGAACCCATCGGCTATTGTCTTCAAGATTAAGCTTTTCATTCATGCAGATATCTGTTTATAGAGATTCTTGCCATTCTTGTGCATCATATTTCTGATCAGACTGCAGAGGAGGTCTTCAGACCGGATATTCACTGAAGCATTGTCCGTTTCCTCCAGAAGCTAAATTGTGAACAGACCAAGTAACAACTACGTGCTACATGTGTGACGCTGAAGTTTTTTTTTAGCTTTGATATAATTAGGTTAGCTAGAGAACACGAACAGCCAAAATATAAAGCTGGTATTTGGAATCCATCAGGACCACTTAGCGCTGCAGTAGTCAAAACCTGTGCAAAACCTCCCCGCTCTCTCTCTCTCTCTCTGCTGCCTCGTATTGCTACACAAAGCCTCTCCCACCAAACCCACAAGTTAAAGTGAAAGTCAGCAGAAGGAGCCAATGGGATCATCCTCTATCTGAGCCACAAGGACCTCTCAGACCACTTGAATTACAATATGCTGGAAGGTTATCGTGGACTTTTTTTTGCCCAGTGAATGCAAAAAAAAAAAAGCTGCTTGCCACAGTTTTAAGAACAAAGACGGATTTGCCTTGGTCACATCCCAATTTCACATCTTTAATTTTACTGTCTGAAGTCTTGGAATTTCTCTAATTAATGAATGAATTAATGATGAGGATGTTGTCTTTGAATGGGGGTTAAAATTCATTATTTGGGCTGAATAAAATTAATCACTTTATAAAGCCAAAGCAAAAATACTTGAGACATTCCTGCACTCATGTCAGCATTCAAGGGAACCTTTGCTTTCTTTGTCTTTTGGATTCAAATATATTTCATTGTCATGTTATTTTAGTCACATAAAAAAATCTTCCCCACATAAAATTAAGTGACTTTTTTCCTATAAGTCATAAGACAGCAGTCAGTGGTTAACTTATTGTCCGATTAGGGACTCTGGCACTCACAGCATTTAACCCCAACATCCACTTTGAGACAAGTCACATATACTCTCCCACTATTATTCCTCATTTTCCTCTGCAAACTACAAACTGTCCAAACACACAAACTCATTACTCGAGCTCTTACTCACCAAGCAGCCCCTCACTTGACATCCTGAGCTACTCAGAACTACACAAAGTATCATGACCTCAGAGGTCAGAGGTTGTAGTCTCTGCATTCATTTCATGGCCTGAAGAAGATGTGATTTCTGCTGAGGGAACAGTCAGCTCGATCGGGCTGTGCTATTAGTTTTTCCCACTCACACTTTGCAAGTCCAGCACATACAGAAAGAAAAAGAATCTCTTGTTGTTGATAAAAGTATTTAGTAATGCATTATACAACCCGCATGCGGACCAGAGAGCAGCTCTGTTTTAACCCGTCAAGACTGCAGGTCTGAGCACTTTTTTAAGTGCTGAGCATTGACATTCTGTGAATGGATTAAAGCAGCCCAAATGTAAAATATTTATGCTTTTCTTTTATGGCAGAGAGAGAGAGAGAGAGAGAGAGAGAGAGAGAGAGAGAGAGAGAGAGAGAGAGAGAGAGGCCGAGGGGCCGGAGCTCTGAGGGCGCTGCCGTCCTAATGTGGCAGACGTCTCATAAAGTGGTCCCATTCCACCATGTTTTATTCAGCACTCACAGATACAGAGAGCCTGCCGCCGTCACTCTGCACAACTGCTGTCAGATGAAAACCGTGGACTCCAATTTTGGGCTAATTTTAATGCTTTTATTGTGACTGATGGATCACAAATGAAGAACGCTGTCCAACCTCCTGAGACGCTAAAACTCTTTCCTCATGAGAGCGTACATTTTTTATTAAGCAGTTCTGAGAAGTTGACATTTGGAGATTCAGAGTTTTCACCTGAAAGCAGTAATGAGACAGATTGTTTAAGGTCCCATGAAATGATGTCATTACCTCCTTAATGAGATGTAATTCCTGTGGAAACAGGTTTTTTAAGTGCTATCCAATGGGCTGTCAGTTAGAAAGACTTTGGGATTTAAGAGGGCAGGCAGAAAAGCAGAATAAAGATCTGTGAGTTTTACAGAAAGTTGTGGTTTCCACTACTTCAAAGAGTCCATTTCATGGTCTTTGCTTTTCAAATTTTATTGACTGGAGAGAATACTGACAGAAAATGACCGTGGGAGAGATGAAGATGATGTGCAGCAAAAGCAGTGTTAGTTTGAGCAGCTATTTTAGCTTTAGTATTAGTTATAAACACATTTTACTTATTTCTGTCCTTCATAGTTTTAGTCAATGAAGTCATCACATTTTTGTTACATTTTTGTTTTCTCTTTTTATCTTCACTATTTGTGTGTAGGAGAAAGAGACCTATCTTAATGAAAGGTTTCTTGTTTTGTTGCTATTCAACAATAAAGAACATTTTTGGAACAACTGGTCTGTTAATTTAGCCGTGGTCCTCCCACAAATGTAGTACTGTGGGCAGGGAGAAAAAAAAGAAAAGAGAGGCTCTCTTTTTAGCTGATTTTTGCATGTCAGGCTGATGTGAATTGGGTCTCATTTTGGGTCTTAAAAAACTCTGACCTGCACATCATTGTACCTCAGTTTTCTCTTAATCATTGGGGGAAAGTATCATGCAGCATTTGTTAAATGTCTGAAAGCCAACCACCAACCTTTGTAGTCTCATCAACAGAAAACAAAACAAACATTTCGTCATAGTTTTTATTATCAAAGATATATTTTTAGCTTGTCATTGTCTCGTCTTCGGTGTGGAGGGTCGTTGAAAATCAGATCAGGGACTTTGTGATTATGTGCTACATGTCTTAATAACTACATTGCCGCAATGCTCTTATTGCTGCATCTCTCTGTTGACACAAATAACCGTAATTTTTGAATGGGGGTTCATGTTGCTCTTGTTGCTGATTGCAGTCTGAAAATTATGAATCATAATCCTAAATGAAATACCAGTGTGTTTTAGTTGTTTGACACTTGCCTGCAGATCGTGGTTTATAGGGTAGTTATAACATTACAAAAGCTTATAAGTTGAGATTCAATAGTTCAGCTGTTTCATAAGCACATTTCTGACATTACATAGGAGTGATTAAGGTTTCAACACAAAAACAAAATGAAACTAAACAGTTGAAACGTTACTAATAATCTATAAACTGTCTGTAGGTGGACTGTCCAAATAAAGTGTCACAGTTTATTGGATGTACTCGAGTCTACAGGATAAAAACAAGTTGTTCCTGATTTCATAAAAGTAGAGATGATATTGTCTTCAACATTCTTGTCTTGACTGAGCTAGAAACCTCTGAGAACACCTGTCATGCACCACAACTCTTTATTGTGCTTTAATTGGTGCTTTCTGAAGTGGGCGCTAATTAACACATATATCTGGTCCGTTTAACCCCAACGAAATTCCAAGTGTGAAAACTCTAATTCACACTTTTACGGAGGGGTTCGATGACTTGGTTCTGAACAACGACTTTCTGGAGTCTTCACTGGTTGCCTGGTAACGGCACCGAGCCAAGAAAAGTCTCATTAAAACAACAAATTGTCATTTTTTCCACTTTTTCTGCAAGTTAAATAAACAAGATATAACATGTTAATTAGTGAGCCGCAGAGATGCTGGCAGGTGGGGTTTGTTACTTCATATTTAATGGATATACATGAGAGTGCTATAAACTTATGTAACTCAAAATGTCCAATTATTCTTTTAAAGGGCATTTTAAACTAATTAGCAAACATATTTCCTCACTTACCTTTATTGGTATCACCCATGTAGATAGATTAATTTGTCCAGGTTTTGAAATTTCTGCCTCCACACCAAACACAATAGAGAAAAACTACATTTAAAGAACAGCAACATCTCTTTGCACAGATACTGTGGATTATCATTCTTACTAATGTTCACAGTGAGGTCTGTGGGCTATCAGCAGGGATACTGATGTCAATCTTAAATGCTCTGAGCACTACAAACTAAATTCAATTGACCTCCACTGTACTGAGATGACAAGAGACACTTGAGAGACAAATATCGCAAAATCTGGACAAATAAAACCAAAGCTAGGTGCGTGTTTATCGACCTAAAACTAAATGTTTGCTTTTGCAGTCAGAATGTCTTTTATACATTTATCATGAATCTACTGTATGCTAGCAGTGCACCCCAAGGATAAATGGACTAAATAATCGGACATTCATCCATTGAAATTTGTTGCAAAAGCATTCAAAACAATCAGATAAAAAATACATCTGTGTTTTCAGATAGAACATGCTTCAATCCTCTGGTCTGTCTGTGCTGCAGTCTGTCTGTAATTAACGCGTCTTCATGGCTCTGATGTATTTGACCTTTCTTCTGTATAGATTTCTTGTTATTAACTCTCCTCCCTGCAGACAGACTGTGTAATGACCAACAGATACCCTCTAATGTTTATTAGCTGCTGAGTTTTTTTCCATTAGAGTCAGCTGGAAATCTCAGTTTGACCGCAGACAGCATGCTGCTGTCCTTCAACCTGTCGACCTACTGGGGGAAAAAAAGTGCCTTTGAGCAACATACTCACATCCCACCAGCTCTATGTTTGCTGTTCTGACCCTTCATCTCGGACCTCTGACTTCCCTGTTGGCAAGAGAGAACTGGACTTTTTTCCTTTGCGCTATCAGCAGGGGAAGAAAAAAACTCTTTCACCTCTCAAGGACATCTCATGCAGCAAATCTCAACTTCAAACCAATTTATTTCTAAAGCTCTATCAAAGCTGCTCTCGACAAGATTTTGATGTAAAAATCCATCCGTTTTATCTGCCTGAATCACACAGAAGAGTGTCTGCACCAATTCAGACTTTTCGTTTCTGCTGTCAGAATGAAATTCGACCATGACCACAATCTTACTCAAACCTAAACCTAGACCTACATCTAACCAAACCTTAACCACAGCAGTGGTCAAATACCCTGACGAATCATTTTGTAGCGGTTCTGTTCACACTGCAGGCACAAGTAGCCCAAATCTGATTTTTTTTGTTTATATGTGACCTGTATTTTCACACATTTTCATATAGTGTGAACAGCACAAATCACATGAAATCTCATGTTTTCAATCCAGATTTAAGACTCTTTAATATGTGGTTCAAATCAGATACAAGTCAGATTTTTTTAACACATCAGTCATATTGGAATTCATATGACTTTGTCTTGTCAAGAGTTGTGGAAAGGAACTGACAGATGTAATTAAAAGTAGCCCTCAACATCTTGAAAATTCAGAAGAAATCTTTTTCTGAGAAGCTGTTCACTCCACAATCCCACCACCCATGACTCAGACTGCGCATCTACTGCCTCTTATTTCTCGTCCTCATTATCTTTAGCTCACAAATTTACTAGTTTCCTCTGCACATCAACTTTGAAATTAAACCATTAACACTGACTTTAGTGGACCCCATGTAAGACTGTGCTGTGTTTTTTTGTGTGCATGTGTGTCAGTTCACATTGTGACCAGTTCACACTGGAATCTGATGTTGTCTGCCATAATATCAGAAAACACACATGGATTGATTTGGAAGGCAAATCGTGTCTTTTGTTGATGACTTCATTGATTCATTCAACTTAATTTACTTAATTTAATTTTCTAGATTTGGACAAAACAAGTTCCGATGACGTAAGTAAGTAGTCGCGCTGCTATCCTGATAAATGTTCAACTTGTTTTAAAATATAGAGAGTAAAACCCAGAGTCACACATTTATTCAGACAGATGAAAGACAGGAAGTGATGTCATGACTTCGGGTCATGATAATCCCCAAACAGAACATTTATTTTTCTGTCGTTAAGATACAAGTAGACTAAACCGTATGTGAATATAATGAATACATTTATTAAGTGAATGAAGAGAATAAATACATTTAAATAAAAGATTAACAAAAATACACTTGGCATCAGTTCATTAAATCCATTTTTAGTTTCATCTTTTTTTTTTTTTTTAAAGATATTTTTTGGGCCTTTTTGAGCTTTATTAGAGACAGAGATTTAAGAAAAACTCTAAATATTTGTTTTTTCTTTTCTTTTTTTTCTTTTTTCTCAGATCAGATTGATTAAAGATTTACCATAAAACATAAACCTGCACAGCCTTAATTGTTCATATATTGAATGAAAAAATAGAACCTGCCTATATATTTTTTTCCATAATAAAGGAAAATGATTGTTGATGGGAGGTAGAGCCATATTTGATATTAAAAGATATTCCAACATTTCTAGATACAGATATTATTTTCTAGGTTTCTTTGTGGGGTTAATTAAGTTATTACATACATCTATTCAAACATTTCTCTTTTTGAAATGAAATATCCTAAAACATTAAGCTGGGAGAGAGGACACAGCTCAGTGTTGATGTTTTAAAACTCAACTGTATTCTGTATTTGTTCGTTCATATTTATTTAATTCAGCATCAGTCAGCTTGGCTTCTCCATACATTAAATATATTCAAAGAAAAGAACTCCAAAAAATTCAAGCACTTCTCTCTCTCTCTCTCTCGAGACTCTCAGAGTTGCCTTGTTGTTGCCAGTTGGACGGAACATGTTGATCTCAGCACTGATTTACAGAAAGAGGACGTGCTGATTTTTAAAAAAAAGAAGAAAGATGGAACAAACTCATCAGCAGAGGAGGATTATTTCCCCCACCTGCTCCTGCTGAGAGCTACAGTAAATCTGCAGTTCATAAGAGCCTCAGCATGTGACTGAATTTAACGCTGGATCACGCTGACGTCAAAGCTCAGTCATCGGGAGGCAGATGGGTTTTTCATCTCTGCATAAATATAACTACATACTGAGACGGAGGCAGGAGCACAGTGAACATGCAACTATGGAGATTTATTTTTGAGTGCACTGTTTTAGGTCGGCAGACAAGTGGATTTACCTGTTCTACTGGGCATTCAGTAATGAGGCTAATTTCGTGCCGATGCTAAGACCACAAGCTCTTCCACTATTTACACCCAAATAAATAAACTGAGTTGTTATGCGATGGAAGAACAAACCTCGGGTGTTTCATCTACTAGTTTTCATAAATTTATGCTGATAAGAATCTAATAACTATTTTCAATTAATCGCTCAAATATTTGGTCGATAAAATTTGAGGGTGTCATTGAGCTTTTATCACCATCGTATTCCATGCAAGAAAATAAATACTTTAAAGGAGAGTGATTTTCATCAGGGTTTTATGTCTGCACTAACCCTGTCTCTTGGAAGCTATAATTATATACAACTAAGAGCAGATATGTTGTAAAAGAGATGTGATGCTGCATAGGTGTTTTTAACCAACATAAAGAGGAAAGGTTGTTCAGTATGTTATTAGTAAAATGTTCAAGGACATGTTTCATTTGTTTCTCTCCAAAATATCCATCTATTGCCCGTAGTAACTAAAACACGATTCATCTTTTTTATGATGTTTCAGCAAGGGGAAAATCATAGTTTAATACATGAAGTGACTTAAAGCACCAGATATAACATGTTTACTAACATTTTACTGAACCCGCAATTTTTCTTAACCTTAAAGTAAAAGAGAAACATAGATATTTTTGAACCTGCACCTTCATTTTTGTCTGTCAGTAATGGGGACAACAATTTTTGAAATTGGTCCTCTATTGAGCGAGAGCGTTGCAGCCAGCAGTCGCAAAAATTGGCTGCAGAATGAGTGATTTTACGTTAGTTCGAACTCACCAAAATAAAATAACCAAAGCGTAGTACCACAAACAAACTAACAGATCGATGAAGCAGTAGACCAACAACTCTAGTGTTCTGCAACAAAAGAAATTACTGTTTTTGTCAATGGAGTCTGGTGGTTTTGAACAGAGCAATATAACTGCTGTTTCTGCTTAAACAAAAAAGGATATTACAAAAAGGTCTATTTTTTGATAATGACCACAGAATAACAATCTGAGTCTGTCAGAGGAAAAACCAAGCACTTTTAGTAGACGTAAACTGATGAATTACATTGGAGCCAGTTTTGTGGCTGCCGGCTGCAGCGCTCTCACTCAATAGTGGGCCAGTTTACTTAGTTAAAACTTAGTTTTAAAAAGTAAAAGCAGTCATATAATAAAAGTTGTCATTTCTAACATTACTGTATTCTCCAGTGAAGACATAAAGACAGCTGTGATTCTAATAATCTCAGAGGTAATTATTAACGTGATCGTCAGTTAATAACTGATGATCAAACTGAATGCTTCAGTCTTCATGTCACCACGGGACTGGATCTTTATGTCTTTTTATCCATGCTGTTTGTTTTGGGACGTCTTTGTTTTTCTTGATCTTCTGTCTGTAAATGTTTAACTGTTCAAGACATTAAATGTTACTGACAGGAAATAAAAGGTTGTATTGGTATCTGGTGTGTTAACTGGTCTAATTTGGAGAGGTTGAGCTTTAAAAAGCCATCAGGACGAAATCCATCATTTGAAGACGCTGTTTTGCGTTCTGGTAAAGTTTGATGGTCATTGTCATTACTTAAGACATTTTATAGACACAATGATGACTATGCTAATCAAAAACTAAATGGAGCTGTTGATAATGGCAATAATCATAATAATTTTCACAATTTCTGACAGCAAACTGTCACTACAAAATAAATGTGTCAGTATAATCAGCTATTTTCTGATCTGTACCTCTATGTTTGAGGTGTTTAAGCTTAGAAAACTAAAACATACTTTATTCACTTGATTTAGCGTTCATCTTTATGTGTAAAATAAATTAATATTTACTGTTGCCAGGAGACAGGACATACACCTCATTCTCTGGCCTTTGTACAACCATCCATCATCAGCTCACATCTTTATATTGTATTGCAGTAAAAACACAACTTTCTGCTTTGGTACTGAAAATAGCAGACAGTGTTTTAAACAACCAGATGATGGATGTTTATTTTTTGGTCATAATTTTACTGTTTGCCATCATTTTTTTCTTCCACATAAGTTTGTCAGACCTGGAGGTTTATTTCCAATATGTTTGATCAGACTTTGTTCCCAGATCTCAGCTCAGGGAAATGTTATTATTACTGGTAGAAATGATGACAAAACAATCAATAAGCCTAATATGTGTTTTGCTTGCTATGGTATAACTCAAAATGCGGTTTAAAACTAAACACTTAAATCCCACAGACCCTGTCTGCATCTAAACTCTCACGCCTTCTTCAGTTAGTCATAAACCATTAAAATCTGAACGCATAGTTTCATATAAACTGCCCTAGAACATGCAGAGAACCACCCTCGTGCTATTATTAGCATTAACTTACTGAATATCAGAATATATGCAGCAGCAGTATTCAGTAATCCCACACTGTAGAAATACTTTGTAAATACAAGTTCAAAAGTGCAAAAGTATGAACATCAAAATATACTTCAAGTACTGAAAATAAAAGCCCTCATTATGCAGAATGGCCCACTTCAGAATAATATTATATTATTGGATTATAATTATTGATGTGTTAATGTGTTCAGCACTTTAATGTTGCAGCTGGTAAATGTGCAGCTCATTTTAATTGCATTATATACAGCTTGTGAATTCCCCCTCAGGGATCAATAAAGTTTTATCTTTATCCATAATAATACATCCTAATTTATTTTCCATTATGTTTTTATATCAATAATCTGAATCTGCAAAGTAATTAAAGGCTTCAAATGGATGTAATGGAGTAGAAGTATAAAGTGTCAGAAAATGGAAATACTCAAGTACTAGTGACTGAAAGTTGCACTTAAGTACAGTATTTGAGTAAAGGTTTGAATACATGACATACCCAGTTATGACATGTAGTGACAAAAGCCTATAAATAAAGGGAGTGAAAAACTAGTGAGAAAATGTTTCAAAGGGTTAAATAAATCTGAGCATGTGGATTCAGTTTTTCACTTTAGATCAGTAAAACAACATGACATGATTTAGAATCAATAAATAGATCGATGCGAAACAAGCTGATCACATTTACAGCAGGAAGCCAAGACATGAGCAGAACAGAGTGTACCCTCTATTTCCTGTTTCCTCCCTCTGTCTTTGCTTTAATTGATTTCACTGGGTGTTACTGCCATGAAACGTGACGCCAAAACGCCAGGATAAGATCAACATTTCTACATTAGATCTCTCCTTCCTTCCCTCCATCTCTCTTCTCTCCATCCGCCATTGATTTACGATTAAACCGGTCCCATGTGAGTCCCGTCCACCGGTTTGTTCCCTTCGCCCTCCCCACTGCACACACTCCTTGTTAGCATCGCCAGCGATGGAATTCACACTTGGCCTTCACTCCCATGAGTCACACTTTTCTCTTTAATCAGCAGCCCGTCTACTGTTAATTACCATCACACACACACTCACTGTACACACACTGTAAACACACACGGTTTAACAGTGTGACCTCTGTTTGTCGGTTCATGGCGGTACATGTGTAGAGCTACAGTCACCTGTGTGTTCAGTGTGGAGGAGGCAGCAGCAGATGGGTTTTTGTATCAAGTCTGACAGGTTGCTGGATACAAAACTGATGCTGGTACTGCTTTACATTTTCAGACTGTGTTGCTCTATTCTGGCTGCTTGTGGGCCAGACCAGAGGCTACCAATGTCTCAACAAATACTTAAAATAGACTCGTTAGACTGGCAGCAAAATTGTAACTTCTGCATTAACGCTGAAATAATTGTTGTTTAAGGATACAGCTGCTGTTATTCAGTGTTTCCATCTTTCTAACTCTTTCCTGCCTTCTCCTTTTGACATTCTTTGTCTGATTGGATTTTCTGTTATCTAAACTTCATGAATAATAAACTTCCTGTCTGTCACTGTCAGTTGCAAGCCAATAGTAAATCTTTAAAAACACCACAAATACAGAGTTTTATTTTGAAATAAAGGTTCAGTAATTTCCTAAAACAGTTGCTCACTGTAGTTTTTATCAAACAGGAGGAAATGCTGCATATTCTGGGGACTATTTTCAACCTGGAAAAGAACGCTGATATTCAACAGAGATGATGTTTAATGACGATCAGTGTGGACCCAGCTTGAATCGAACTGGAGATGTTGTGATCACATGGTGCGCATCTTTTCTTTCTTCTTCGTTCTTTTCTTTTGTACATTTAATGCCAACACTTTTGAAAATCTTTCTTTTTCAAACATCTGTCCTTTGTGTGTCCAATCTCCAAAGCATATAATAGACCTATGCGTCCACTGTAACAGTGTCATGGTTTGCGTGGCTTAGGCGTGGCAGTGTCACATTCTCAACAATGTTTTCAACTCTCCTGTTCCACTTTCAAGATAAATTTCGTTTGGGTCACAGTTTGTCTTTTTGTTACTTGGTTATGTAAGGTAACTTGTGTCAACTTAACGTTTGGTGTGACATGGGACTTGAACAATAGTCTCCTGGGTGAAAAACCTCCCCCACATGGACCTTCATACTTTGTCACATTGGTAGGTATTCTGTAGTGGATCTGCAAGTCTGTTACACACTTTAACGTGAGAGTAGGAGTGAAATAGTACTTTTTTAGGGTCAGGGAGAAATTGTGTTTACTGTCAGTGAGCTAAGGTCTAAGACATGTTTTTATTAATGTATATTTCATGATGTCTGAAGACCAAAAGCACTTGGTACTACAAATCTGATCCAGTGGTCACACTGCAATGATGGAGACTTCTTGGTTTTTCTGGAGGTAGTAGTGCAGACTGCAGAAATAGTTTAGGGTAGATAGTTTAGGAGGTCTGAATCCATTTATGAGCTCTCCCACAATGAGATGGAGCCAAGCATACATCATAATTTATGTGACAAATGAGTTTCTATCACTATTTATTACAGACTGTATTTGTTTTCCAAGAAATTCTCCCTCAAGCGTCCGTCTAAGAAATGGAGGAAATATTGCTGTTTGGAAAAAAAAAATCATGAATCTCATACAGAAGCTTGGATAGGCCTCCAGCAAATATTCTTTTTATGGTGGAGAAAAAAAGCTCTTAGACAAAGTTAGACCTGTGATATGATCAGGAGGATTAGTTTGGGGTTCTCTTCAAGCCAGAGCTGTGTGTCCTCTGGACGTTAATATGGAGACCTGAACTGCAGTTTACATGATATAATTTAAAGTTATAGATAGGTGCTTTTTAAAGGGTGGATACCAGTAGTTTTTAGATGTGGTGTTTTTAAATGTGAGATTTTTAGGCCAAGAAAAATAAATAAGATCATATATGCACCACCAGAATGTATCCTAGACAGAGTTAAGACGCTGAGCTTTTAGAATATCATGTAGAGAAACTAGAAAACATACCTTTTAATTTAAAATTAAATATACTGTAAGTACAAACATGATAAAACAGATTATTGACTGCAACATCGAAGATATTCAAATGTCGACTCACCCTCTTCTTCCTAGCATGAAAGAAAAACTATGGTGGCTGCGAAAAAAAACATCTTGTGTTTAATTTGCCCCTTGCTACTGTAGAAGAAGGGCAGTTCAACATGAGAGACTGTGAAGGACCTGTGTCGTCTGTAGATATAAAAGGCTCATAAAGTAACAAAAACATTATGGTTCTTATTTTAAGGTGATAATACTTAGTTATAAATATATTTTATTCTATCACTGCCATATTCTGTAAATGGAGCTAACACTGGACCTTTAAGTAAATAAACAGAGGAGTAATTTAGGCGATTAGCAGAGAAAATACTATTGATCCTACTAGGAATCAAATGTAAAAGCATGTATCATGAAGAATCATATTGTTGAATTCTTATTATTGATGCATTTACATGTGAGAAGAAACTTCAACTGTTGCATATGCTGATGGGTAGTTAAATCTCTAACATGTAGTGATGTATAAAGTAGCAAATTACAACAACCACATATTTTAACTACAGTACTTGAGTAGATGTACTGCTGGTTGGACTTCTAACTTCAGTATTTGTAAAGACATCTGCAGCTCTGCTTCTACCTCTCGATGCTTCTCTGCTGAACACTCGATGTAATGAGATGTGGAGGTTTTACAAATCAAATTTATTCTGTGTGCCTGAAAAAAGAAAAAGACTTTATTCCACCAGGAAAAAAACAAACAAAACAAAAAAACATGATAGAAACAAGAAGTAGTTTGTTGTAGAAGCTGGGGAGGCCCAGCAAAGGGAGCAGAGTTTTAACAACCTTAACCTTACTTTTTACCAAACTGTTCAATCTGAACTGAACAGGAGCGAACAGCGTGTCGAATGTGTGCTTTTAACATCAGCTCATTTTTGAAGGAGAGGTGTCATCTTCACATAACTTGTGTGTTAATATTGGTGCTCATTTAAAACATCCTCTGTTCTCTGCTCAGGGAGTGAATATCCAGAGAAAATACTGTCATTATTAAATTAGCATGAAGTCACATTGGAGTAATCCTCCGTCTATTGTCAATTAAATGAAAATAATGGGCTGTTTTGCTTGTGCAGAATAATCAGAGCAAATGTGCTGCGAGCCCTCTGAGAAATCATGTGATGAAAATTAAGGATGAACATTGACGTATTACTTGTGGAGCTCTGGAGAGGGCTGCGTCTTTAAAGTCTCCACAGCCGACGCTCAGCTTCTCCGAGTCTGACGCTGCTGCATGTTGACGTGAGAAAACTGAGTGTTTGTTCGTCGTCAGGAAGCTCTGACCTCTTTTTACTTGACCCCCCGTTTAGCTGGGATGGAAATGTGCTGAATTTTAATATGGGCACTTAAAGACGCCTTAGTGCACTGCTGTTAATTATGAGTGAGGCTTAAATACAGCAGGAGGGAGGGAGGGGAGGGTGGAGAGAGAGACAGAGAGAGAGAGAGATGGAGGTTCTGGTAAATTAGGCAGGCAGTGGTGGGAACGTCTTTCCTCCCATTAGAGCAGATCACCCTGTAGCCAATCCTGTGACCTGCACATCTAAACTCTGACTGCGCCCGTCCAAATATAAGCAGCTCCTGACTCATGTTGCCACATCACACACCAGCATGCACTGTCTGTCCACACCGGCTCTAACTAGAGCTGACGAAGCTCGGACACTTTCACCTCGTTAGCGCTCCGGAAGCATCCTGGTGTCTCAGTTTCCTGAGGGACATGTAGCTCGTTAATGTGATGCCCTGGGTTTAAACCTGGCTCAGGACCTTTGTCGCATGTCTTCCCTGAATCCTTCCTGCCTCTCATCACTTTGACCTGCCACATAAAGGCAAAAAAATGCCTCCCCACCCTCCCTTCCAGAAAAAAAAATCCTTTCTCTTGACTTCAGGGGATGAACCTGTGGAGTGACACTGACACCGATGAGACTTCAACACAATTTCCTCTCTCTCAGAAGAGAGAAAACGAGCAGCTGAACTGACAAAACAAGAGAAAGACTTGAGGGGCTGCAGTGTCCTCGCTCGCATTTAAAACCTGCGACAAAAAAAACAACAACAAAAAAAAAAACCCAGCCCTGTTTTCTTATTCCCCTCAGCTGTCAGAACTGCAGGCTGAGCCGCCACAGCGCTCAAGGACTACCGCAGTCCTCCCAACACACACACTCCCACACACACACACACACACACACACACAGACACACACACAAGTCATACAGCGATGAAACACTCACCAGTAGAAGCGGTATCCATCACGTCCCATGCAGCAGCAGATATTCAGCAGGTATTCCCGGCATGGCTGCAGCAGTGTGTGTGTGTGTGTGTGTCTGTTTTATTTAAGGCATGCAGCGCTGCATGTTAACATCCAGCAGCAGCAGCAGCAGCAGCTATTTTCCTGTTTTCCTCGAGTATCTCCAAGAACCAACGTCTTCTCTCTACAGCGACAGAGAGATGTAGAGAGAGTGGGGGGAGCGAGAGACACTGATAGAGACTAAGAGAGAGAGAGAGAGGGAGTGAGGAAGTGAGGGAGAGAGAGAGAGAGAGAGAGAAAGAGAGAGAGAGAGAGAGAGAGAGAGTGAGAGAGAGAGAGAGAGAGAGAGAGAGAGAGAGAGAGAGAGAGAGAGATTAAAAGGAGAGAGGGGAGAGAGACACTGGGAGTGAATTATAGGTTGTGTTTGTCATCCCTCCATCCTTCCTCTCCTCTGCTGTTGGAGAGGAGATCATCCATCACTCTGTTACACAAACACACACACACACACACACACACACACATACACACACACACACACACACACACACACACACACACACACACACAATATGAATACGCACATACACACTAATACACACATTGATACATTCCAGTTCCCCAGAGACCGGCCAATGAGTGTTCAGCTCTGCGACTGTGGGTGAATCCAGTTGGCTTAACGAGCTGTCAGTCAGTCATGAGCCCCTCTATCCCCACGGCAACGGGGAGGATGGGGGTGGTGGGGCAGAAGAAAGAAGAGGAAAAGAAGGAGACATAGGAGAGAGAAAAGTGAGGAAGAGGAGGATGAAGAAAAGTAGGAATCAAGGGGAAACAGAGTAGCAGGAGGAGGAAGAACTGGCAGAAGAGGAGGAGGAAGGTGAAGCTGTGTTCCTCTCCCTGGCAGGGGTCACTGAGGAAGTCAAAAAGCTTCAAGTTGCAGGACAGCAGATCAAGGTCTTCATGGGTCCAGATTGGTGGAAAATCTGCATAAATACATTTTCAAATCATGAAGACTAGATCCCATATTGGATAGGATCACTGTGATCCAAAATGCTGTTGACCTGAAATACCATTAAGTACCAGCAAGTACCCTGGGATTGGCAGAAGCTGGTGGTGGTTCCTGTTTAAAAGGAACTGGGGCGACTGGAGGGTGTGCTCCAATTTCTGGGGTACCCAGAAGAGCATTGGCCTGGGTCATGGAGAGACTTCAGGGCGGCTGTGACTTAAGGGGTAGACTGGGTCCTCCACTAATCAGAAGATCGTTCGTGGCTCGATCCCCAGCTCCTCCAGTCTGCATGTCCTTGGGCAAGATACTGGACCTAAAATTGTTCCTGAAGGTGGTGCCATTGGTGTGTGAATGTGTGTAAATGATGAGCAGTTGTTACCTTTCATGGCAAGTATGAATGGGTGAATGTGAAGTGCAGTGTGAAAGCGCAGTGAGTGGTAGCCCAGTTCATGATCAATGAATTGACCCCACAGTTCCATTTTTTTTTAGAAATTCAAAAATGTCTGGTGATCTGTTTATTGAAAGTTGTTTCTTAGTTGAGAAAACGACCAAACTTGGTCCATACCAAACAAAAATGGCAGTAAATGTGGATGAGATCAACAAATCTGTAAAGTTTTGACTTACAGAAATAGCAAATCTTAAAATTGGCATTTTTCTTTAGTTGTGACATTGCAAACATTAAGTGCATCTCTGTTGGCTGGAAACAATGTTGACAGATACTACTGATCGGTTATGGAAAAAAAAAAAATTCCTTCAAAGCAGAAAACGGCTAACTTGAACACTATGAGTTAATTATGTGAAAATGAAACAGCCAGATTATCTCCTTTGAACCTCAGAAGGAGATTCAATAGTCAACAGGAGAGTCAATGCAGTTTCTTTCCTGGATGTGGAACAGTGGATCAGCTCTTTATTTGCAGTTACTGGAAACACATTCTTGATGGATGTTGAGTTTTTTGACTTGTTATCGACTCTATCTGTGATTGACTTGCACCAAATCTTTCGGCACATCTGAGACATTGTTCAGTTAACTGACGTCAGGATGCATCTTTGCTTTTTGTTCAGGTTGTAGTTCTCTTGGTTTTTCATTGGACCCCATTAGACATGGCAACTGTTTTCCCTGAAGCAGTCGGGATGCCAGTCAACAGTCTGTGGCTATGGTATTCGTATTGCTGCTAAGTTCAAGTATCTCAGGATCTTGTGTTCAAGTTGTGTACAATAGAGCAGGATATCAACATCACCAGTGTGCAGACTGTTGACATACTGGATACAGTATATACAGTGTATATAAGAGGTGCCTCGATCACGCTCTTTTGTGGCAGATCCTAATTGATGATCATCTATGAGCCGTATACTGATGGTTCTTTGTCCTTTTTCTGGTATCACACACAACAATAATAGCATGACAACATAACCCCACAAAAAACAACAGCAGCAAGACAACAAACAAAAACCAAAGAACAGAAAAGAGAGGAAAAGACAAAAAGTAAATAAAATAAATAACAATAGGATAATTATAAAGATTATAGGGTCCCTTCAGTGATTCAAATAATTAGATTGACTGTACCAGTGCATTTAGAAACTAACGAATGTACACACCTGCTAGGCTAAAAACAAGGATCATCTGTTGATTAATTCTTTACCTGATATGTTCTGATCCACTAAGACTTAGACATCATATGAAATCAATAAATCCCTGTTTTCGTTAGCTTTACCGTGTTGACTGGAGGGGATCCTGTCACCACTCTGCTTCTGCGTGGTCGTCATATTGGAGAGGTCAAGATCCGCTGGTAAACAAATACAGTGTGCATCAGTAGGTTTTCTCGATCTGTGTGTCTAAAGCATTAATTCCAATCTCTTGAACGCGTATTTCGACTGAACACAGGCCGATAAAGATTGGCATCTGATCAATCTGGTCATCCCTAGTATACATGGGTTCAAGTGAGGGGCACTTTAACACCTGCTAGTTTAAATGTACCTCAGCCACCTGAAGGCCGAGCTGTTGCCACACTTTCAGGATCCCCACTGCCCACGGCTGTGCTTTTCCCAAATTGTAATTTCTAATACAAAATATAGTCATAGCATGAAAATCATTTGCATATTATCAACCATACTGAAAATTGTTGATCCTCAGAATGCCTACTTTATCAAGAGCTGAGAAAAACAACCTTGATGTTTGCTTGTCCAACATGCAGCTTGGGTTTTGTCCAACAAGAGGCTTTAATCAACACAAGAGTTTGAAAATGTGGATTATCTAATCCTTCAGAGCTGGATGCACAGACACCATCTCCCCAAACAGAGCTGTTTCCACATCTTACTACATCACGCTTCTATGATATTTATTTGACTGTGTTTTTCTGTTTGGGTTTTATGTTCATTGCCTTATATATGTTTATTGTTCCCCTCAGGTCCCCCAAGAATCCTCAGCAGAAGATCATCAAGCGGGTCATTGGCCTGGAGGGAGACTTCATCAGGTAGAAAGCGCCCTGAATCTGACTGAGCCTCTCTAACTAACACTGATAAAGGAACTAATATCTTTTATATTGCAGCTCTAGTGTAATAAACTAAAGGTATCCCGAGGTTGATGTGAAACAGCCACCTGTCTCACATCTAATCGTATCATTCTCCAGTGAAGTGGTTCCCTCCATCACGCTGATTTCTAATCAGATTAACTGGCATCACCTTGTGGCAAAAATAAATCCCTACTTGGTACAAACACAAAACGCTCTCTAAGAAACAGGAAGGATTTCACAACTGTGCATTTACTCTTTACTGAGAAAACAAGAAAGCGTCTTACACATGCAACTCAACCATGATTACTCTTGATATAATAAAGATATTTAAAGTCTGTGTTGTGGGCAATTCTGAGATTTCTTTTAAAATACATTGAAAATGTTGGAAAATAGTTGCTGAAAACACGTTAAAAGACTGAACGATATATTACTGAAATGTGGAGTTAGAGGTTAAAACAGTTTTTCACCAGTTTTCAGTCCAGGATTTTTTGGGCGGTCCTAAACGGTGGCTCGATGACATGCTGAGGTCACCCTGAGCATACCCCTGCACCCATAGCAGAGAGATAGAGATTAATTCATCTCATGTCATTTTCTGAACCCATCCAACACGCGTTTCAGTTGCTTCAAAATTGCTGCTTGACTGCTCCCACGATGCACCTTCAGCGCCTTCAGACGGACACGCCCCCACAGTCCTGGAGCTGAGAATACTGCTCATTTTTACCCGATTTTGACACCTAATTTCAGAGATTAGATTAGATTAGATTAGATCAGATCAGATCAGATCAGATTAGATTAGATTATACTTTATTTCATAAACTTGACAATATTTTCAATTATTCAAATTTGGCTGGGTGGTTAATAACACTTTCTTCTTTGGTCTGACAAACTCAGAACACATATTTAATATAACATTTTTATTCTATAAACTGTCCTTAACAAGCAACTATTAGCAAGTGTTTATTGATGAACAAATCAAAGTGCTTAGCCTTCAACTGATTAACATCATTTAAATAAACTCACATGACAACCTCCTCCACCTCTTGTAGCTTTCACTGTCAAAACCATCACCACATGTATCTCGATTATGACCGGTTGTTGGTTCTCTGTCACGTTCAGGGAACGTGAAAGTCACTGTGATGAGACACCAAAGGAGACTTTCAAACTGAGTGACAGCAGATCCTGTCCAGCTAATCACTGTGGCAGGTGTCTGATGGACAGAAGAGAGGACGTCTCTTGGGATGATGTTACATCCTTAAACCACATTCATGTTGTATCAGATTGAGATTTAAACAGGAAATCCATCATTTCTTCGCATCAGATTGTGTTTCTAGGTGTCAGGGAGTTGTACATTTGAAAAAAGTTTTCTAATGCTTTAGTTGCTCCATAGGGAGCAGTGTGAAGTCTGATAAATGTCCCCAAGTAATGTAACTTGAGTCAGCAATGGCTGAAGACTACAAGTTTGAAAATAAAGCAAATCTGTTGGTGTGGAGAAGTGCTAACCAGACCTATGTAGCTGCTCCTCATCTCTGCTGAAGGATAGCGCCTCCAGGCTACTAGCATATACCCCAATCTCACAGCTGAGTGTCAGTGGTTGAATTGCATAGTGGGTAATGTAGACACCGAATTTTGACAGAAGGAATTTGTGGAATTAAAAAAAACATATCTCTCGTTCTGCTGCATCGATGTTGATTTAAAAAAAAAGATAAACGTGAGAGACTACAGAAAACCAAGGGGGACAAAAACCTCAAGGGTGTCTTTTAGGTAGAAAAAAAAAAATCCTTTAACCTGGTCCACCCTCAGTGTTTTGCTCCAGGACACTTCAGTGGGATTCTTTTCAGCTCCAAAACTAAACCACACTTTGTACACAGTTCACTGTCTTCAGCTGTTCTTTGTTTTGTTTTTGAGGTGACTTTGTCCCATTAATAACCATGGTTCCTCTGCACAGCTGAACGAACAGGCTCCCACCAATGACAAAAGCAGATTTAAATTGGCCAATCACTGCTGGCACCGTGTGCCGTGTTTGCCAGGTGGGTGAACAAATTACAAAAAGGATGTTGGTGCAGCGCACCATGAAGCCAACATGTCAAACTGCTGGGAGTGCTGTGGCAGTTGTTCAACTCAAAGTCAAGCGGAAAGCTTTTTTTATTCTCTATTTTTACGACAAACTGGAAACAGTTTGGGTGCAACCAGACTATAAATACAGAATTACAACCAAGGAACCTTACAGAAAATTTTAAGTCAAACTTTAGGTCTTACACTTGGGCCACAATTCAATTGAACCATATATACATATATCCATATAGCACCAGATCATAACAGAAATTATCTTAGGACACTTTTCATAAACAGAGACTTAGCAATTCCCACCCTGAGCAAGTACTTTACGACAGTGACAAGGAAAAACTTTTTTTAAGAGGCAGAAACTTCAAGCAGAACCTGGCTCATGGTGGACAGCCATCTGCCGTGACAGGTTGGGCACAGCAACAGCAACAGTAACAGTAACAATGACAACTATAATAATGATAGAAACATGACTAATAATAATAATAGTACAGTATCAGTGGGCGTCAAGCAGGACCTCAGCAGCAGGCGCAAACCACAATCCAAGTTAGTTAGTAACATACATTATTTGGATCTGAATGTGTAGAAATGGAAGGAGGAGAGAAAAGCTCAGTGCATCATGGGAAGTTCCCTGGCAGTCTAGGTCTATAACAGCATAAGTGGGCGTTCAGACAGGGACAGGCAAACCGGACGCCGGCGGCATTCGCACCAGCAGCTCGCAACGCAGGCATCCGGGAGAGAAGTTGAGCCAGATTCAACTTTTGGGAAACCGGAGCCCCATGTCACGCTCTGCAAGCCAATCAGACACTCAGATTGGTCAAACCTCCACAGACAGTCTGAAATGTCTCTGAAGCAGAGACTATCCAGGTGGATTCATGGACTAAACTCTGATAATCTACCTGTGTGTGTGTTCTGACTTTGTTTATTTCATGTACGAGCTTCTAAATCTGAGTCTGACTCACAATTTACACCGCAGAATAATGACACAAAGAAATTTAATTTGATTTGTGTCCGATGATTAGAGAGAGAGACAGAGAGAGACAGAGAGAGAGAGATTTGGTAGAGAGACATAGAGTAACAATAACAGAGAGCGAGCGCTGGCCTCGATAAAGCTGTTAATCAGCGAAATAAAAAGTTATTTCCTGATTGTTTCACAGCGGTTACATTCAGCAGGTATACAGTAGACACGCCCACAGCAACAGACCTCAGCGTGTAATTAAGAGGAACCATCTGTACAGGTCTTCATTGGTTAGTCTGAAATGTTATAAATGGTCCAGCAACATGAAAAGTAGCATTTCACTTCTAAATGTGTTTTTCAGCAGTGTGAAAACTAAGATTATTGTTATTTCCCCTGTGTGCGATTTGTGTGATTGCTCTGGAGCAGACTTCACTGGAGTACTTTAACTTTTCAAGCTTAATGTTGGCTTGAAATTGGTCTTGAATTGCATTTGAACTGGCATTAAGGACACATTAGGTTGCAGATAGCTATTTTTACTCTTAGTATGAGTGCATTGGATAGCAGAGACTGTGTGTGTGTGTGTGTGTGTGTGTGTGTGTGTGTGTGTGTGTGTGTGTGTGTGTGTGTGTGTGTGAGTCATGCTCTTCTCCCTGGATTTCCTTCAGGAAGAGGTGGGAGCTGTTCTTATCCCTGTTACACTGCGTTCTCGTGAGGAAATGAGCACCACAGTTCAGATAATGAGACGCAGCAGGAGAACAGAGCACACCGGGCTGTTGGCTCTGATACAGCTATTTCTTTAAAACTCACCGTCTGATTGTTGGATGTTTTTTTATTTGTTACAGAGACCATTGTGTCCCCGGTCTGTCTTTCTGCCAATTAGCATTTCAGTCTCTTTGATTTTTTTTACCTTTTAATCAGAAAATTAAACTTTAGCACAGACTCTGTGAACTCTGAAACCACTCAACTTCTGACTGATGACTGAAGGCATATTATTACACTGTCATCACTGTATTACTGTATTACATTATCAGAACATATATATATAGTTTAGGTTATGTGACCATTAATCACAGGTATCCAAATGCATTTCTGTGCATTTTACTTCTATTACAAACTTTGCTCTTTATTGTCTTTGTAAAGACTACAAGGTCAAAAGTCACAGCTTTCAATGACACCTTATTCTCAACTTGATTATGATTTGTTTGAAGGTTATTTAATTGCTTACACTATGTAAAGAACCGGTTATTATTTTTTATTTTCTTGTGAAAATTGGGTGCGGATTAATCTCTTTTTAATTTTACACACATTTTGTATTTTAACAGAACAAGGATGGGAACAAAACCTGTCGCAGAATGTATTACATTTAACAGGCATGACTGCACAGCATCAACTAAGTTTACTTTATGCTGGAAAAAGAACTGTAATGTGTTAGTAACAAAATAAATCACCAACTTTAATGCAAATTTTCTTAATTTGCAGGATTATGGGACGGCGCACGTAAATCAACCTTAAATGAAGTTATTAATCCCTTTAATCCTTTAGGATGCAGAAATAAAGCAACATGTTTTAATTGATTTTCTCCTTTTAAAGTCTTCTTGACAATGGCAGCATTACAATAAGCCAACTGGAAGGTGGAGGAAAACATGATAATCCCTTTACATCGGTTTGTTGTGTTAGCACTTCTAAAGCTTTTAATATAACTTATAATTATATAAGTTCACTGTATGACAATCATTTACAGCTTCCTCGTAAGGTTTTACCTTCAAACTAAATATCAAAATATGTTGTTTGCTTTCCAAAACACATTTAAGCGTTTCCTGATTTTATGACATCATCAGCACCTTTACATATAGACATATGGAAATTATTAATATGACTTATACTTTCATTACTATTCATTATCCAGTTATCCTGTGTTAATTAAATGTTTCTGTTGTTCAGGATACAACTTAGATACAACTAATTTCTCATGAAACAGCTGGGGAGGGTTGTGGATATTGATTGTTTACAGCAGCCAATGGTGCTGATTGTGCAGTAAGCCCCTGCCACCATGCAGCAGTAGTGGTCTCTATTCTCTCAGACTGGGAGCTTCCAGTAAACTCAGACCAGGACCAAATACAACATCAGAGATGGATGGAAGCCAGTTTGACAACAGGGAATGCAGTGCTGAGGTGGTGTTCTTGCCAGGTCTGACTCCTGGCATCCCAGAGCTGAGTCAGCTAACCTAACCTAGCTGCACAGCTAACGGTGTAGGTACCAGATGCGTAGCAGATAAGCTCTTTCTATCAGGAAACTCTGTACATGACCTCAGTACTGTATTCTTTGTCAGTCTGCGTCTATGAGCGTTCACTGGGAGGCTGCTTAGCCCGTTGTTGCACACTGCAGAGACAGCAGTTAGCGATTAGCTACTTTAGCAATTAATGTTAAAACATTTCATCAGGAAATAACGTAAATCACAGAGAGTTGAGGCGGAGCAGATAGATACATACAGAGGCTAAACCAGAACATGTTTTCTCCATAAAATATGATCCAGTTTCTCCAAAATCAGTGAATTAAGTTATACATTTGTGTTTTTGCACCATAATCAGTGACACCAGAAGTGTCTCCGGTTCGCCACAACACCTCAAAAATCAAAAATTGGCGTCATAAGAAAGAAAGCGATTCATTGGACACTAAAAAAAGTATACACCCCCGAGTGAAGAATGAGTCAACAACATTTTCCAGGAAATGACAAACTCTAAAATACCAAGAATACCCAAAAATACAGACAAAATGACGACATGGCGATCATTGTACTTACTGCTGTGCCTTCTGTCAAACTTTACTGAAAATGCAGATTCACGTATACAAATAGGGTCACTCATAAGGGCTTTTGAGACATTTAATGGCTCTGTTCACCAAAATTGCATCATAGAAATGATATTTTTATATTAAATGCCAGTCAGCAACTACACCGCCACTAAATCCTACACAGAGGTCCTTTAAATGCAAACTTCAAACTAAACACTGGCTCACAATAGAGTGCTTTGTTTTTTTCAGTTCTCCTTCACATTTGGAAGAAGATGGTGAGGCAAGGGGGATGTAACCTGCAACTTCACCACTAGATGCTACTAAATGCTTCACATTGACCCTTTAAAACAGACCACGATCTTTACCTAACATTACCTTAAGTGCTGCCATTGCCTAAACATAACCATAAAAAGTTGAATAACACTGTAGTCACTACGAGTGAATAGTTTTAGAGGCTATTTTGGTAGAAAATACTTTGTCAGACTTGAAAACAACTTGCCAGGTACATTAATTAACAACATTTCCTCATTATGTTCATAGAAAACAGAATTCACTCAGCATTGTGTTTACATCGCAACATATTCCCTGTTGAAAATTAGTTGTATATAAACATCATTTCTATGGTGTCTCTGCAGATTTTGTTTATCTGACCAAGATATGAGATTTACACTGTCTGGGATTTCTGTCTCCACCCAAACACAGTGGAGGTGAAGTGAATGTAGTTAGTGGTGCTCAGAGCACTCAGAAAATATATTTAAAAAATAAAACAGCAGCATGTGTATGTGTTACTCCAGATAATCCACACATATAATCCCCTGAGATCGCTTTTCATTAACCTAAGAAATACTAACTGTTGGAAGTATCGAAAAACAAAATCTGTGTGTGTTTCTC
Organism: Sciaenops ocellatus; assembly: GCA_033000465.1. Taxonomy (NCBI): domain Eukaryota; kingdom Metazoa; phylum Chordata; class Actinopteri; family Sciaenidae; genus Sciaenops; species Sciaenops ocellatus. The sequence goes on along the minus strand of CP136871.1, from coordinate 22,685,442 downwards.
TTTTTTGGATGACCTGACTTTCATTTCAGCAAATGTGGGGAATCTGCCGACACTCTTATTTTTGGTGCAGCTGCACATTCAGGCTGAACAGTTGGATTTTTACATCAGAACATGTGGTGGAAAATTAATGTACTGTATATGTAAATCGCTGAATCACTGTTGCATAACTCAAAAGGAACATCACAACCTTTGACATGAGAGGGGGTTCAGACTGTCCAGTCATAAAGATTAGAAGACCTCAGGATGTCTCTTTTTTTTTTTTTTTTTGAGATATGCTCAGTGGATACTGGTTCTGACTGGATTTTGATGTTTAGAATAAAAGAGAAGAGAAGAGCCACATACACCTCTCTTTATTACCTTGTCCCCATGGCACCTGGGTATAACAAGGCTTGTGGGAAGGGGGTTTATTAAGCAGACCCTATACAGCCCCAGATCCTGCTTCTTGGCACTAGTACTGTAATAGATTAATTTAAGTCAACGGAGACTGACCAGAGTATTTCTTTATTCATCAGAACATCCATCCAACCATTTTCCATAACCACTCATCCCTATCAGAGTTGCGGGGGGCTGGAGCCAATCCCAGCTGGTATTGAGCAAGAGAGGCAGAGTAAAACCTGGACAAAGCCGGCAGTTCTCATCAGAACATGTCTCCCTGTAATAATGTCTTATTGGAGAAGATACAAACACTAATATGTTGCTATCCACACCACCAGTGGCAGTCTGTGACATGGTGAGTGGGTCCAGATGTAACTTACTGTTCTGATGCATATAATATGCCATTTTAGTCACTGTGGTGAAAAATCCTGCAATAAATAAATGTGGCAATCCTTTATTTATTTAAGAAAGAATGATTCTCAAAAGGACTACTTTTATTTATTTTAGGGACTTTTATTTCATGATGCCACATTTATTTTCGATTTATTTTTATTTCCATATGTTACATTTAAAAGAAAGGGATGTGGTTATCTCACAGAGAAGACCAAACCATAGACAATATAAAATATAGATGCCGTGTCTGTGACACCACCCATAGGTTTCTAAAGAGCCGTATGCGAAGCTCAGAATCTGTTGCTCTGGCCATCACCATGTTGGCTGTCCTGCCTCTGCCGCCTCCTGGCTAATCTAAAATCAGCAAAGGTGTGGAGTGTTGATGAACCTCAGGTGGGCCGAATGAAGTCTGGGTGCTTAAACAAGCTACTTCTAACGGCACCCACCATGCCATCAAAGCAGCCATGCTGTTAATTATGCATAACTTAATAATATTAATATAATTTGAAAAAAAAACAGCAACATGTTTATTTCTGCTGTGAAGTTTGACATTTTAATATGGGCGCTTATGTAGATTGACTTGTTCTGTAGCCAGCCTCAAGTGGATGTTTGAGGAACTGCAGTTTTGGCACTTTTGGAGGTTGCTGATTGGAAACCAAACCAATTCCAAACTCAGCTTTTGGATGATTATCACCCTAGTTGGGATGATGAACCACACCTGCCACCATAGAGCTCAACCCTTTCACAGATGTAGACATTTGAAATACTCAGCCATCAGCCCCCAGATGATTTTGAAGAAACCTAAAAAAGTCTATTAAATATCCTTTTAGTTTTTTCTATATCTGAAAATATTTTTCAGTAGCTCCACTAAATTATTGTCTTAAGTCTATTTCTCCAGAAATGTATTTTCTGGTGAGGAAGATTGAAGATATATTTGTTGTATTCACTTATATATTAAGTGAATACAACATTAATTAATTAATTTTTATGGTCAAATGTAATGTGCAAAATTCAGAAATATGTTTCACTGTGAGCTGTGGGCTAAATTATGTCTGGGCAAAGTTTGTTTTCACATTAATCTGCTAAAGGAGAAAAGTTTTCTGTTTTTTTATTATTATTATTTTGGGCTTTTAATGCCTTTATTTAGAGAGTGAAAGCCAAACATAGACAGGAAGGTACAGGTACAGAGAGAGAGAGAAGGAATGATATGCAGCAAAGGGCCGTGGGTGGGAATTGAATCTGCACCACTGTGGTAAGAACTCAGCCTTTGTACATGGCACATGGTCTACCAGGTGAGTTTAAATCTCACTAGTTTGTAGCCAATTATGGTCTGGTATGAAACTTACACAAGAGTGATGTGGAAACTTAAAGCTTCCACTCATAAAGTAGGAGACCTCTTGTGTCCAGCTGTTTGACTTTGAAATGAACAATAGCTCACATTGTAATAGATTCTACATTTTTCAGTGGAGGAGACTAAGATGACATATTTTATGAATATGAGCAAGGTAACTGAACTTTTTTGTGTCTTCAGACTGTCTTTAAATTGTAAAATATAAACTGCACTTCAACTTTCTCAGGTTAAAATATTGAGAACTTTTCCTCTACAGCTCATGATGCAGACAGTAATAATCATTAGTAAACATGATGCATCAAAACACATCATCCAATAAGCTGATGTGCAGAATTTTATCCATCAATGGTCAGTTCAGTCAGTGGAGAAAAAAGTGCACATGAATCAAAGATGTCTTATGCTGAAAGGTTTATTGAAGCTTGATCAAAGAGAATAGAGGATTTATCAATACTCTCGTCTTTGCATGATGCTGCGTCAATACTGAAGAAACTGTCCCCTCTGTCTCTCTCTCTCTGTCTATAAAGGAAATATGTTTACACTTAGTGGCCCTACATTGCCATCTGATTCTGTAGAGGCTACTACGTTATGTACCTATCTGTTGTGTCGAGGTAGTGAGACAGCTCTATCCTCTGACCTTGGTTACCATAGTAATGATCAGAATGGTGTCTGCTTTTCAAACGCAAGCATGCGTATGCTCTGTATCTCAAGAAGAAGTCAGTGTCTTTCTCTCTTAGCCTAAGATTTAACAGTCCCACAAATAATTGACCCCGTGTAACCCTTATATGTGTAGAATGAATAGAAAATTCTCTCACAAGTGACACACAGCGAGAACACAGCCCCAGTGACAGACAGCCCCAAACACCCAGTGCACCAGTAAACACATTAGATCTCATATCCACAGTCTGACCCTGCAGCAGCGCTGGCGAGGCTGCGAGGAAGTGGCAGAGCATCAGACCAACAGAGGCGTGTTCACAGTATCATAACATGCCATCTTCATGTGATTCATCCCGGCAGCTGTTGGTGTTGGGTGCCACCGTGCAAATTACAGGTCACCGGCTGGGGAGGGGATGAATAATTAACAGGGCCGTGATGGGTTCCCTGGCGGAGGCGGCGCTGACGACGCTGGCTGTCAGCCTGTGTTGTCTTACACGGGCCAGGCTGACATAAATCACAGCTTCGGTTTTAATTCAGCCACGCAGGCCAGACCGTCTGCCTGCCACATAACCGTCAGCCGCAGAGAGAGGATTGTTTTACAGATTCATCTCCAAACAGAGAGCCTCATACCAGACGTAAATCTCCTCTCCTCGCTGTCAGGCCAGAGGAAACTAAGTGGAGTGTTGACTATGGCGTGGTGCAGGAGAATTTGCAATGAACTAATGGTAACACATAAATAAGGTTTATTGTCTGGTAAACCATTATACAGGTCCCCTTCCAGCAGGAGGCAGCCATCACTGACACGAAAAGTCACTCCTACTCGAGCAAAGTGACACAACAACACATAAACTAATGTACCCACCGAGGAAAATGGGAACTAAAGCCCTAAACTTTACACACAAAATGATGATGAAAGGACTTCATCTGTATTTTGTAAATGAATTTAAATCTGTTCTCTGAAAAGGAAACACAGCATAGATACTTTCTGCCATTTTGTTGAGGCTTTTATCAAAATTGCCAAAATCTGGCAACCAAAATCCAATTTGGCTCGTTCTCAAAGCGAAAATAGTAGATTTTCAAGCAAAAGCTCCACATTTGTCTTCCATTGCTGCAGGGGTAATCATTTTAGTACTAGTGTTCAGTTCTCCATACAGCAGCAGCATTATCTTCGGACAGAGCTGAACCTCTGACCCCGATAGTGTTTGTACTTTATACCAACTCTTTGAGCTACACTGGACTGTTTAGGAATTCATGAATGATGAAATCATGTAAATCTCTCAATCCACATATTTTCATCCAATTAATCTGAGCCATGGTGGAGTGCATGTCAGAAATGATAGTTGAGACACATCATTACCCTGTCAGGAAAGAAATTCGGCGGAAAAGGTTTGGACTTTCTCAGCATGAAAACAGTCAAATTCAAAGAAACAATGGCGGAAAAGCCATTGGCAGCTTGAAAAGACATAATGATCAGCATCAGGAGTCTTCAGGAGCACGTAGCAGTCACATACACACAGGTCAGAGCAGGTTTAACTGTAATCCAGTGTGTGGAGCTGTCAGTCGACCTCCGCCTCATTAAACTTCTTTCAAACTGCTCTGCAACATTCATCAGCAGCTGCGAACACTGATGAAAGCAGGTGTGTGTGTTGAGGAAAAATGTTTTACTCATTGTAGTGAAACATCCCGTTCATCGCCTCAGTGAAGCCCAGAAATGGCCCAGATTTAGTAAAGCGCATTCAGACAGCGATAACAAGGCAGTTTGTAGAATCTGGAAACGCTTTGAAGCATCTACAGTGTCACTTCTGTGTTTTTGTTATTTTGAAATGTATGAATAAGTCTGCTGTGTCAAGGAATGGATGAGTGTGTCTGCTGTATCTGGGTTAAACCCTCATTAACAGGATGCTGTCTGTCCAACTCAGGTTAGTCTGGGGACATCGTATAGTGACTGGATTCACTGGGTTTTGGGGGGATATGTATGATATATGATATATGATTTATCTCCTATCTATTCCAGACAGTGGTAATAAATCTAAGCATCTTTCCTCTCTGCTCAGTTAAGAATTTGCTGCAGGTCTATTTTTGACGGATGCCCACCCAGTCGGAAGTCAGACACAGAAACACCGTATAGAATCTGTCAACATTCAAAATAAAACACCCTGTAAGGAATCGTGATCATAAAAACAGACAAAAGAGAAACATTTTAACTATGTAGCCTACTTATTCATGGTAGAAATACATAAACCAAAGAAAAACACCCAAACTGAGCAAGTTAACAAAGTGTTGTTTCTTCTGTAGTGATGATGTGATGATGATGAAGGAACCTCAGCTGACACTGACTTAGTTGCATAAAAAGGTTTATTACAAAAAGTACAGTATCATAACAAGCACCAACAATTGCTTGTGAGAGGACCCGAAGCCAATGTGGATCTCTCCCGTTCTCCACCCAAACCACCAATTTTAAAGCCTGTTTAACACATTCCTACATATTCATAGTATAGCTGATGTCCAGTGTCCTGATAGGCACAGAGCCACCTTATGACCATACATGGCAATCTTGGAACGAGTTAAAGTAAACCATATGGCTCTTATATAAACAAGAACCAAGGGGCCTCCTTTTAACCCTACATTCCAAACCTTCATCCTAAACACATGGACAGAAACCCCTTTAAGAGCAGACACTACAAAAGTCAAAATGCTCCGCATCTCAAACACTCCTGGTGACGTATGAAGCCACGTGGTGAACGGAGCAAAACAGTGTTGTGGCCACAACATCACAGAGTCGTGCCTGAGTGGAATTTAGAGATCACAATGTGATTGGTTGTACATGGTAGATCAGTATTTTTGTGTCCTGTGACATTTGCAGGATATGTGAGAAAAGAGAAAACCATCATGTTTGACCCACCAAGTTATGGACTGGATTGCTCTACACTACGTTCGTCCTTTGCTCCCACCAGTTATTTTTATCAAACCATAATCTACATCATGTATGTAACGTTTCTCAGCATGTTAGGTCGGGTCAGGTATCATGTTCTTGTCCATAGACAACTCTCATGGCAATATGAATCAAAATAACTGAATTTGGCAGAGAGGTTGAAATGTGAAACTTCAATTCCTTCAAAATCTCAATATTTATACATTCATACATTTTTTGGAGTGGGCATGATGAATGATTCATTTTTATTAATGTTTGTGTCTTCAAGAGGAACTTTGTGTTGACATGGAAAGTATGGAAGTATTTGTGTGGAAGTGGTTAAAGTTTTGCTTCACAGTTTTGTAAGTCAATGAGTCCATGACAGTGTGTACTACTCTCTTGCACTATTTTTCAAAAAAATGCAGAAAAGCACAAACTCTGTCACCACCAACAGTCTTGCGGCACTCTTTATCCCTGGGTGTGTCCGACAAATGTAACCACTTCCCCACAAATACTGTATTCAGCTTTCCATGTGAAAAGGTTCCTCTTGAAAACACAAACATTAACAAAAATGAATCATTTTAATCATAGCAGTCTACAGGTCATAAGTTTATGGACTTTAATGGGAGCACAGACTATGAGCAATTCTTTCGCTGCATAGTCACTGGAGTTAATATTGGACTTATTTTTCACAAGCCACATATCTTCTGAACGTTCTGACACTAAAATGACATTTTTCAGACAAATCACAAGAAAATTAACTTTGCTTGAGACCTGTCTCTGTCAGCATCAACACAGATATGTCTTCTCTCTGTTGGTTGAATAACTGTCTGAACCGTCCCAACATTTCCAAATGAGGTTTGGGAGATCAAGGGCAAGGAGACAAGAAGTGTATAACATTTTATGTCACCGGTGCGGTGTTATCTTCTGTTATAGAGCATCTTTGGTTCAGTATCTTTTGGGCATCTACCAGGAAGCCTAAACAGAGGGGGGCGACAATGCAAATATGAAACCAAATAAATATATTTTTACTTAAAGTCTGTGTAAAGGCAATTATGAGAATTTTTACAAAATACATTAAATATGTTAGAAAATAGTTGCTGAAAACATGTGAAAAGACTTTGAATGACATGTGGAGTTAGAGGTTAAAACAGTTTTTCACTAGTTTTCAGTCCAGGATTTTTTGGGTGGCCCTTAAGGGTGGCTCGATGACACACTGAGGCCACCCTGAGCATACCCCTGCACCCCTACCAGAGAGATAGAGATTAATTCATCCAATTCAGAGTGTTTCAAAGTTAGTCATGTCATTTTCTGAACTCATCTGACACTTTCAGTTGCTTCAAAATTGCTACTTGACTGCTCCCACGAGTGGGCGTGGCTTCAGCACATTCAGGGGACACTTATCATCCAAATTTGGCTGTGTGGTTAATAATGCTTTCTTCTTTGGTCTGACAAACTCAGAACACATATTTATTCTAATTTTACACATATTTTAAGTAAATGATCACAACACGTTACTTCAAATACATTGAATTTGAAGCAAATTTGTACAGTTTCACATGCTGTAATGCAACACTGAGATGTACAATTTCACATTATTCTGCTCAGAGGTATCCGGCATAATTCAGTAAAGATCATCATTAGTTCTTTCCCACCATTTCATTGTGACGATAACATCAAGGTCACACCTCTTTACTGAGGGAATGTGGCACATGTAGAAAATCGCTAATTAAGATAGAAGTATGTGCTAATGGAGAAAAGGTTCCTTAAAAATGACTTCGCATAGTGATGGAATGAATTAAAAAAAAGACAGACAGACAGAGGAAGGATTTTTTTCTCTGTAGCTGTGCTGCTTAGATTGTTCATCTCAACAGACAAAACCTGGTTAAATAACATGCTAAATACAGGAAAGTATATTGTCCTTGGTTCTGTAAAGATGTCACAGTTGTTCTTACACAAATGTAGCAGAGAATTTGTGTCATATAGGCTGTAACCCTTTTTTTATTTCTGCAAAAAGGTCCCAGCTTGTTTTTTTTTTGTGAGTCAGTAAATTCAGCTGCTGTGGCTAAATCAATATTTATGTATCCAAGGCCTCTTCGGTCAGCCGGCCTCCCGGACTGGCACACACACACACACTCATTGAGAACCTCAGACAAATTCCCATTTAAAAAGTCACTGAGGCTATAACTCACAATGTTCCCTAACTAAATGATAAATCAGGACTTGAACAAGCCCATAACAGTCCAGAGGGATGATGAAGGGCATTGGACCTTCTCCTCATAAACATGACGACCTGATTGAAGCAGCTACAAGAGAAGGCAATCATCATCACCACCACCACCACCCTTATTAGTCTGAATTTGTTCTCAGATCTGATCTTTGATGATAATGATAATCAGTGATAAGGCGGTGACAGGAAGTGACGCTGCAGGGATGATTTAGAGGCTGATGATTAATGATAATGAAATGAAAGTGATAATTGTCCCAGAGATTTGATCTGCCATCAAGAATGAACTTTAACCGCAATTTACTCCTGAATCTCAATCTTTTCTTTCTCTGAAGTAATGAAGCAATTATTCAACCCATCTGGAAAGTTTTCTGTGTCACATTTCACTTCAGTTTGATGTTTAATATTAAAAAACATGCATTCAACAATATTACATATATGTAATGGTGGAATGTATCTAAGTATGTTTATTCAAATATTTAAAAAAATGTGTTAAATTAAAGGCTCATTTTGTAGAATATGCCATAATATAATATTCATAAGTGTGCTTTCATTAGTGTAATCCAACATGTTCTCACTCCCAACTCCCTAAAAAAGCAGCTACGTCAGTGGCACTCAATAATTCAAACTATATGCTGTAGTTACCCCTACTGCCAACAAGTTGGCAACAGTTAATATGCAACCATGGTTAGACTTAATTACAAAATAAAATTTACTGAGAAACAACTAACATTTTAGGATAGAGTTTAAACGCTGCAGATGGCTCAAGTTTACGAACAAAAACTAAAGCGACCTTATGTCACTTTTCTACAATAAATAACAGATTTTGATGCTATACTGATGTAAAAAATACTTATCTCTACATGTCACTTTAAAATGAGTATGTAATGTAATGTACATAAGAGAAGTATTACATACTTCATGTTACATACAGAGATAACGCCATCTAAGTTGAAAAGAGTTCAAAATTTACTTTTGGTTTCACACAGGACACAAACAGCGACCTCCAGGGGAAAATCCTATTTTTGTTTAATCCATACTTCCACCTCAACCTTCCCAATGTCTCGCTTTTTATATTACTTTACCTGACTTCAATGGAACATCAAAACATTACGCCAGATGGGCCAGGTTTTCCCAGATTGAGCCTTTTATCTACAGTTTCAGACTCCACCATGTTGAAATACCTTGTTTCTACAGTAGCCCAGAATGGACAAACTAAACACTGTCTCACTGGTTTACATGTTTCGCGGCCACCATAGTTTCTCCTCCAGGAAGGTGTTAGGAAGGAGAGGGTGAGGCAATGGGTTTTCAGCAACTACACCACAAGTAAATCCTGCACACTGGTTCTTCCACTTGTACTTTGAGTATTCTTTTATGCCACTTTCTTCTCTACCACAAATAACTGGAAAACATTGTACTTTTACGTCACTACAATTATTTGACAGCTTTAGTTACTTTGTAAATTACATTTTTAGTCCACAAAATATATGACTAGTTTATAAAATAAATAATGAATAAATAATCATTTAAACTACCTAACCCTACAAGTACAGCTGAAACAATCAGTCAGTTAATCAATTATCCAACTGACTGAGTAGCTGGTAATGCAGTTACTCAAGTAAAGTGCCCCAAAATTGTATTAAGGACAGTAGTTGAGTAAATGTGCTTAATTAGTTTCCTCCTCTGCTGGTACCTGAAACAACATGTCCACACAAAGTCTGATGATTTTAGCTCACAGCTGCCTCACAGAGCTGCTGTGGCTGTGAAGACACATATAGAAGTTTCTGTGTGTGTTTTTAGAGCAAACACTACTCGAGGCGTTCCAGTTTTAAATTATCTTTCAGCTCATTATTGATATTGTGAAACTCAACACTCAGTGAGCTGAATTTTTGGTATTTGGGTGCTAATGGCACTGAAAGAAAATCAGGCATCTTTAAACAAAATCTCTCAGCTGTTTTAACATCATTAGATTTCACCCGCCTGGAGAAATGTATTATGAATGCCTGATTGTCTGATTGCTTGATTAAAAACTAAATCTTCTGTTCTTTTCTTTTCAGGACTCTCGGCTACAAAAACCGATACGTTCGAGTTCCTGACGGTCACTTCTGGATTGAGGGGGATCATCACGGACACAGTCTGGACAGCAACAGCTTTGGACCGGTATGACCTGAAGCCCCTGCTGTTACACATCAGCCTAATCAACCAATCAAGGCAGTCCACACTGTACATGTCTTAATTCTTCATTAATAAAAGTGACAGTTTAATCACATTATCCTCCCATTAGGCTGCATCACAGATGGAGAACTCCTGCAGAGTAAAACAATAAATAACAAAAATAATCATACCTACACACTGTAACTAAACTGTCAAGTAATGAAAGAGGCACACACACACCCCTGTACCTAACAGTGTTACCATAGCGACTGAGTGACTGTGCTTTGTATGTAATTTTGTTAAACCAAAATCTCATTTTTAACACAAAAAAAATGATCAAAGCAACATCATTCTACCTTAAAATAACAGCTTCACAGTCACAAGTGTTGATGCTACACTGATTTGTAATAGGGGGAAAAGTGCCTGTTATCAGTATTCTTGTTCTTTGTGCTCCGGGTATGGTCACCCATGAGAAATAACTAACACTTTACTACACTAATTCACACACCACCAAATACTGTATTTCACTGATGCTGGTGAAACTGGATCATATTTTATGGCTCCGCCTCAACTCTCTGTGAGTTACAGTTTCTTGATGGACAATAAAGTAAACTCCTGTGAACTGCAGCTGCTGTTAGCTCAGTTAGTCGGTTCTCAGAGACTGGGGAAGTATTAAACCCCAAATTCCAACGGGCACAGATGAGCTGCGTCCACGGTGCGCCGCAGTTCAGAAGCGGACCTCCGCTCAGCTCCGTGGGGAATACCCGGCTGTTCTATTTCTGACGGACGCCGCGAGCAGCCCGCATCAATCTGCGCAGAGCAGGTCGAGCTGGCTGGAAGCTAGACACAGAAACAGCATAGAGAATTCGGTCGATTTTCAAAATAAAACAACCCGTGCAAACTGCCGGTCCAAAAAACAGACAAAAGCGAAACAAATTAACTACGTTGCATATTTACACATGTAGAAGCACATGAACCAAGGAAAACGACCAAATCTGAGCAAGTAAACAAAGTCTGGCGGCCAAACCTCTCCCCTTCTGAAACGCTCCCAGTTGGGTTTGAAGTTACGTGATAGAGATGTGCCCAGTGGCGTTTGAGGGTTAGTGTTTACCCTGGTAGCGCAGGAAATTTGGACCACAGATACGAGTACGTTTTCAGGCCCAAGATGGGGGGGGGGGGTGAATTCTGATGCGGAGCCAGTGTAATATGGACATGGACATAATGGCAGAGGCATAGAGACCTAAGAGGACGTTGACGGAGGAAGAAGAAACAGAGAAAAGGAAAGAGTAAGCGAGCAAGAAGCCACCAAGCAAGATTAAATCTGGGACTGACTTTTAGTCATTGGTGAGAGCTTTGTAGAATAAAAGGCTGAAAGACAGATGCCGAGCTGGGCTTGTTGCTGTTGGACTAGTAAATATTATTAGCTGGCTGCTATGTCTTGTGATGTTACACTTGCATAATGTTTGGCCGCTACTTTTGGATGATAAGTAATGAAATCATAACAAACACACGTGTACAGCTGTCCAGAGTGATATTGGACTTTGAACCAAGGGGCCCTAAATTGTAACAAATACTAAAACTGCTCCATTTAACTGTGATGGAAAATCACGTTCGTACAGTTAAAAAAAAAAACATGTAGCTTTGTGAAAATCCATAAATATATCCAAAATGTACGTGTGTGTGTGAGAGAGTGTGTGTGTGTGTGTGTGTGTGTGTGTGTGTGTTGTATGTCATAGGCCAGGGTTTTATCTATCCAGTCTGATATTGAGCCGGGATTACCTACATCCACCTCTGGCTCGAGCAAAGATTTACAGTATTCTGAAGGAAACTGAGGTGACAGATTATGCATTTTGTGTGTGTGTGTGTGTATAGGTGTGTGTGTAAGTGTGTGTGTGCGTGTGTGTGTGTGTTGTGCTGAAAGCCTGTATAGAAGATGAGTGTGTTTCAGTTGACCTGTCCATCCTGACAGACACTGCAGCATCTTCCCCTCCAAACATAAAGATTTCATTAACGCTGTGTTTCAGGCTTCTCCTTGTGACCTCTCCTTCTCCTCTTGGCATGCTCTTCATGTTAGGTTTTCCCTCTTGGTTTGAGCAGTATGAAATTTTCAGCAGAGACGGTGCTGTTTGCTATGGACAACACATTACAGGCCAGACAGAAGGCCAGGATTTCCAGCTGAAAGGAAGCTAGCCGAGGAGCTCAGGAGAAATCCCCTCAGAACACATGAACCAAGAACACATGAACCAACAGCTCCACAGAGCTTCTCCAGCTTTACACTTTATTCCCAAGACATTTCTGAGCAGCAGCAACAGCCTGTAGTTGCACCAGACAGAGGAACAGAAAGAGAACCATCCATTGTTGTTCGTATTTGTACAGCTTCAGTTAAGGTAATTAAAACTTGAGATCATCACTTAAGTGCAGGAAAAAATATAATATAAAATATGGATTTACCAGCATGTAAACAACGTTAATAGGTGCTTGTTTGTTTACCAGAAAAACAATGATCAAGAATCAACACAATTAGCACAGTAAGAAAAGTAAAACACTTGTTGATCTTATAAATCATTAGTTTATTGTAACCTTCAATCAAATGGTTTGTAAGGATAATGTAGCATCAAGTTCTTTACTGCACATACTGTTGAAACATCCTCGATTTAAACAATGTATAAAAGTCCTGGACTCCTTAAGCACTGTAAAGATCTGAGATAATTATTTTAATGAACAATACAAACTACAAATTCAAGAGGGACCAGGTTCAGTCAACAAAATCTGAACATTAAGAGCTGTACTCCACCTCACAGGTAATTACTGCAGGGCTATTTTATCAGCTGACCTAACCTGATGTACTGTATAAAGAGAAGTAGATGGGGTAATGTGAGCACTTTGGTCAGTGTCACAGTAGGCAGCAGTATCCTTTGTACCAGTGCAGTACAGCACATAGCAAACTTAAACTTTTCTGAATGGCTCAGTTGTTTTTACAACTGGATAACGTCAGTCACTAGTCATGTTTCCATGGAAAAAGAAAATGTGATTAAATGCCTGTTTCGAACCAATATTAGGAGTTTTTATGAGATAAGTAGTAGATGATGCTTCAGGAAACCAGAGGGGAAGACACCAGTTGAACAACAACGGGTGAAAAACAATGCAGAAAACAGGATGTAAATATGGAATTCGTGTTTGTTTCATGTATTAATGTGAGGAAGGTTACGGCAGATCTGTGTGCAGCGACCATGAATATATTACAGAGTCATGTGAGCTGTGAGGAGATTGTGTTTTTATCAGTGTATAATCGCCTGAAAATGAGAATTTTTGTTATCTTGCCTAGTAGCCTTGAGTCCAGACACCATTAAATCCTACACATTGAACACTTTTTCAAAGAAGGCAAAAAAAAAAAAAAAACACCACAAAATTGTTTTTTAAAATATTTCACTTCCATCAATCTTTTCTAATGTGATACTGCAAAAAGCAGATAAAATTAAAAGACAGCTAATGAGCTCAACACCAGACATATTTATTTCTCTAGAACAACTCGCTTTGTGGTTCAGTTCAGATGTCTTCTCTCCAAACAGCCAGATTTGTTAGCAAAGAAATCAAAAGAAACTTTTAGCAGGTGGTGTGAATGCAGTGGTCTTTTTGTCTCTCTGTCATTCACCCATTCACCTGTTTTATTAGACACCGCTTTAAAGTGGGGGAAAAGAGCGGCTGTCAGCTTTCATCTCTCCTAACAGACATCACCATCACGCACTTGACAATCTTTTTATTCCTACTGAATGACTGAAGATGTGGCAGCATCTCACCGGGCCTCAGCACCATTCTGTCTGTTTTTATGGGAGGAAAACATCATGTCACATCTGACAGTTTAATGTCACCACAAAATGGTCATACCAGGACTAACATGACTAAAACCATTAAATCAATGGGGTATGTTCAGGATATATCCCATCTGGTGAGGAGGTGTCCTTTTAATATATTCTTTTTAAATCTGGCCTGCAGTGCTAGCTGCCACCCACCACAGTCTTTTCACTCAGAAACACATCAGCTCCCACAAATGATGCACTCAGCCTTTGGGTCGATCAGAAATAGTCCAAAACAAACAAAAAAACACCCACAACCTCTGCATACAGTATATAGTGTAAATTCCATATGCAGTGAGTGAGTGCAGTCTTGATTTTTTTTTTTTTTTGTTGTTCTGTTTTCTAAAAAATTCAAACTTTGAAATGTGTAAAATGAAAGAAAACTTTGCAATACAGAGAGGTCACAATTTCATGTCAGTTGATTTCATGCTGTGGGAAGTATGGCCTATTAAAGTATTTAAATGTGCAGTAAATAAGAGTTTTACTGATCCCAAAGAATGAACTACAATACATCTGTGGGGGGTTGATGGGGGATGGATGTTAATCGATACCAGTAAGTCAGCCAGAGCTCAGCCTGCTGAGGCTTCTGCTTTTCAGAGCTCATACCAAAGAACTAGACAAGTCACCAGTGAGTCAAAAAAGGAACTAAGAAACCATTGAACCAAGTAAATAAAAATCAAAACAAGGAACTCAAGAGAGAGGACAAAACTATAGAGGCAAAAGAAAGAAAAATGTCTGCGGACCCGTCCTCCTGTCCTGGTTCTTGAGCTTGTTTTAACCACTTTTCTAGATAGTTCAGAGTTAGCAGTGGTGTAAAATGTGCAAAATAAATATAATCAGATATTTTTAATGTCTCACTGCCTGCCTTAGTAGATAACAGCCTGCTGACCTGCTTCAACTGCAGCAGATGAATATTAATCGGCTGCTTCATTACTTCATGTTATTAAACTGGATCTTGACCTGCAGCTGTTGTAGGGATTGAAGTTTTTTTTTCTGTTTCTCAGACTACAAACCCACCTCAGCTGCAAGGACACCCTAGAAGTCAAATCAAACACCTCTTCGTCTGTCTGCAGCCAGCCTCGTATCGCCCCACAAGCCGGAGCACACCCGCTCTCTAAAGGTTACTCTGAAGATAGACGAAAGATATATAGAGACGGCAGCTCAGAGATAACAGGCGTCACTAAAAGCATTTGACATTTCCTGGCGTCTGTGTGTGTGTTGGAACCTCATGCAAAACAGCTCTAATTCATGCAGTGAGGATGATGTTGGACAACAGTGAGCGATCAGATCTTCAGCTGTCAGCTTGCCAGTATTAATTATCGCAGCTGTTAATGTCTGCAAGTCTCAAGACCAGAGTGTGTATGTAAATCAAACTGTTTTAAATCCTCCAGAATAAGCATGCATCTGCATACAGTGAAGCTCTCCATCATATGTAGTCTTCATTTTTGAAGCTCCAATAAAATGACTAAAAGCAGATTCACTTTAAAACGGAATATTTATCGCCCTACTCATTTTAAAAGTTATGTGTAATTTAACGTTGTTACAGATGCCACATTTTATGACAAAGTTACTCTTTTTATGGTAACAATAATAAATGGATAAAACGTCACACTACTTAAGTCACTGCTGACTTTTGTGTCACACAGTTTAAAGTTCGTTTGACCCACCCAATCACCCCAGCCTCCTCCAGACACAGACTTTATCGCTCTTCAAAGTACATCACCTGACATTTTTTGTCTGACATTTGTGCGTAAAATGACACGCTGATATAACCAATGTAACCCTGTAGAGTCACTTGTTATTTGTTGTTGTTTCCACTCTTAATACACACAGACAAGGGTCTGCTGTGGTTCAGGCGGTCTAGTAATTGGATGGTTGCTGGTTTGATTCCTGGCCAGTCCAGTCAAAGTGTCCTTGAACAAGTTTACTGAACCCTAAATTACTCCGAATGGCTGTGACATTGGTGTGTGAATGTGTGTGGGTGAGTGCTTTGGAAAGGAAGTGCTATGTTGCTCCTAATGAGCAAGTGGTACTTTGTATGTCAGCCTCTGCCATCATGATATGCGTGTGTGAATGTGAAGTGTTGTAGACATTTACCTTTCCAGTTACCATAATTTAAAAGTTCCAGTTTGTCAGTTTTCCAGGTAAGAAAGTTGACATTGGATGTTTCTGTCAAAGATCATGGTTACGAGGCAAAATCTGAATTGCAACTTGCAGAATCTTCCAACATGGACGCAACTCCAGTGTGGAAGTAATAAATTATATTGACTCCTGTTACTGTAACAATGGTGCTCTTTTCTGTAAGCATACTTTTACTTTTTTTAAACTATATTTTAAAGCAGTCATTTTACTTTTACTTGAGTATTTTTTTAGTAACTATTGAAGCTACATTTCAGGCAGAAGAAGCAGTACATCCAACATGGCTGTGGCCAGCGCCGCATATTTTTGGCTTGAAAACAGTGATTCAGAAACCTACGGGTGACGTCACTCAGGCTCTGTCCATTCTTTATACTGTCAGTGAGTATGCCTCATTATAGTTAAAAAAAGGTTGCATCACTGACAGATGTCTGGACTGAAAATAATGGTAACACTGTGTTCTTCATCTCCACATCATCTGTTATTTTCTTATATTACATCACCTTATACATTATCTGTCTCTGAATGCAGTTCTGACCCTGAGTTATGTTTTTTTTTTTGTTTTTTTTTCAGGTGTCTGTGGGGCTGCTTCACGGTCGGGCCTCTCACATCATCTGGCCACCAAATCGTTGGCAGCAAATCAAACCATCCCTCCCCCCAAACCGAGGGCCACTGGACACTGGGGAAGAAGAGGGATGAAGACACAAACAGTTTTTATAACTATGATAATATCATCTAAACTGATGTGAGGTGTCCGTTGGCTGCTGTAATTGGAAAGACAGACCACACGTTGTATCACTATTATTTTTCCTAAAATGTGAAATTGGCGTGATCAGATGCTGATTCTGAGTCAGATTCTTCCACTACTGTTATGTAAACTGTTCATCTGTATATTGATTTTGTATTTTGTTCATTTTGCCACAGTACAGTCGTTACATGAACAATTTCATGACAGAGACTCTAGCCTGTGACATTTGTGGGTTCTTTGAACCACAACCACATAAAGAGTTAAAGTCCTGACCGAGACCTGAAACAACTGGTTGATTGTGATAATCGATTAATCATTGAGGTCATTTTTCAAGCAAAATTCAAAATATTCTCTGGTTCCAGAGTCATAAATGTGATGATTTATCTTTTGGTTTTGGACTGTTGGATGAATAAAACAAGACATTTGAAGACAGCACCTTGGACTTTTGGAAACTTGTGAAAGTCATTACATAAATTACAATTAATTTATTTAGGGTGTAGTATGCTATTCTAATTCAGTATGCGTATGTGCGCAATCTGTGAATTTTTTTTAACTCACCTGTTCAAATTCTGATAAGACTTAAAGTTGCATATAATTAACAACATCGCCTCAGGTAAGTGCAGTTACAGATGGCTTATTAAAGCACCTACGCAACATGGTGGTGGCCAGCGGTGCATATTTTCGGCTTCAAAACAGCACTTTGGAAACCTACGGGTGACGTCACTCATCCTGTCCATTCTACATACTGTATACTGTACTACCTTCTCAGGGTATGCTAGCCCCGGCTCTGTGAATAGGAAACAAACTCAGACTGAGCCACACAACACTAACTGACATGACTTGTGTGTGAGGTAACATTTGATACTTGCCCACGGACATTCAGCTCACTTCATAATATGCCAAGATATGCTGCAGTGGTGATGTTAGCTAAACAACTAACTTGCTAGTTTGTACTCTGTTGTGTCCTGGAGCTGTTTGTGTGCATGTGTTCGCTTCATAAAGTGTTACATTATTGATAATACTCCACCTTTAATTGCAGAAATAATGATAAATAGATGAATCAATAATTAGTCGCAGCCTAATCCTAACCCTATCTACTACTACTACTAATTTCTATAGCAGACTGAGAATTTATCTAAAATAGCTTTTTTGGGCATTTGACAAAATGACGTGTACTGAAACGCACATTCCACCTTAAATAAAAGTGTAAAAATAATAGTTCACTGTTTTACAGATGATTATACTGTCTGTGTGTTTTTTGTCGGGGAGCTGTTGCCAGGCGACCAGCAGAGAATTGGTCTTCTCAACTCTAACTCTGAAAAATAAGAGAAATAAGATTATTTTACAAACTGTTGAACCTTTGCTGCAGGGTCAGGGGAAAGATTGAAGAAGGGAATGTGTCCTGTCAAGTGTCACTATTGATTTTTTTCAATATTCAACCAAGATCACAATCGTTCCTGATCTTTAACAAAGTGTTACTACAAAAACATTCATCATGTTTTAGCATCAATAAACTTATTAATGCATTCAATCATTAAAAAAAATGTTCCAATTTTGATGTTTCGTAAAAGGTTTCCTAGTTTTTGCAATTGAAAATTTGTAGTATAAGAGTATAATTTTAGAAGACAGGATTGATTTGACACAATACACTGCCATGGACTGGATTTTATTTTGTTTTAATTTATTGTTATCACAAATATCAGCGTTGTTTTCTCAGGAACAGAATCCAGAGGTTCTTGTTTCCCTATCTCCAAATGTCACATGAAGCAGCTCGAAGAGTGAAGAGTTTAATACCTGTTTGACATGCCTGCTTCTACTTTCGCTGTACAAACACTCACCTCCATCTCCACAAACTGGAAAACTCCAGAAATCTTTTCAGCTCATGTTGACCACCAGCACCTTTGGGAGAGAATCGTCATGTCAACAGATCCTGATTACATAGCCTGGGAACAGATGAATCATGCTTTATTTGCTCTAGCAGGTACATCTGCCCCTCCACCTCCATTCAGAAAGGCCATCGGGGCATTTTTGTAAACAACCAAGATGGCTGTTGCTGCTGTGGGGGACTGTTCCTGTTGAATCCGTTATCATGTCAGTATCACGTGGATTTTGTAACCATGCTACGTAACTACATGACGTCACACATTTCGTTGCTCTGACTGGTTGTAGGTCTTTTCAAGTGTCCAGATACATTGGTGTCTGCTGATAACACCCCTTGAAAATTTACTGAGAGGCGACAAAGCCAGGCTGCTGATTACACTATCCAATGAAAACATGTTGAAAAAAATACATACAGACTGGAAGATTGAGCAATATTCCCCTTCACACATGCTGCTGTACAGCTTCTCTCATGTGTTACCTCTCAGTGTGACCTCTGTGTACATGACCTATCAAGTACACTTGAGGATAACAGTGTGAATGCAATTATTTTTCCAGTGCAATGGGATGAAACAATCTCTATGTCATTATCTAAAAATCTATTTTCACTGTGCTTTTGTTTGTGTGGCTGGTGTTGTCACCTCTGAGCAGAGAGCTGCTGATAGTTCACACGGATCCCATGAATATCCTTTTCTTTATTAAAAGCTCTGAAAGGAGAGATGAGCATTTAGCCTCCCACATCAACCAGGTTATCTGAAGTCTTAATTAGAGAAAAACCACGCAAGACAAAACAGCTGACTTCTGCCCGGCTTTCAAACGATTGAAAAGCTCCGTCTTTTAAGAGGCGCATCGCTGATTTGCATAAATCAAATTGAGGGAGCACTTGTGGTGAATTCAGCCAAATGGAGCTCTCAGATGTAGCTGTTGATTGTGCAATGCAAACAGCTGCGTCACAGCGTAATGGGACCCTGAAAGGCACAAGTGGGGCTAAATACAGGTGTATTCCACCCTCCCACCGAGGCAACGCGCAACAGCGGGCTCACATCTGCATAATTAATTCACTCAAATGTGATGTGCATTTCTGTGCAAGTTGAATCTGACATTTAAGGTTTATGTTTGAGGTTATTAAATTGCAGCCTGCAGAGCAAAATGATGTCTTTGCATTGAGAATTAAAGTGTGAGCTGAAAATACTAGTCAGCCCTGACTGAGTAATATCTACTCTGGGTAATAAAGCTTGTGTTTGCACATCTTTCAGTACTTTACATCCTGCATTTACGTTATTTACAGAGAGCTCAAAAGACTCATCACTCTGTCTGTGTGTGCATGTGTGTCTCTAAGCTTCTGTTCTGTTGCCGTGCCAACAAACACTGCCGGCTGCAGCTGCTAGGATACCGGCATCACCGTGGTGAGATATGGCCTTGTTTAGACGTGCAGGATTACCACGCTAACAGGAAGGAAACCGCATGCCGTGCTGTGCTTCCTCCATCAGTTAAGAACTGTTGTTGTTTGTTGCGTTTGTTTGTTTTTTTTTTTATCTTTTTCTCTTAATTGAATTTCCCAAGTGATATACCAGAAATAATCTTAGCACACAGGAAACCAAATTAAAGAATATTTCTGCCTGAACCCTGCAGGCTACAGTACATTTAAAACATGGCACAATAAAATGATGGACTAATAAAACTAATTACTCACACAATCACTATATTTCTTTACTTGTTGTGAAACAAACATGACATCTTTCAACCACCTGGCATGAGAAGACGTTTCTGGATTTTTCCATATAATTAGAATAAGATGCCAGGTTAACAAGAAGATTAAGGCAATTGTAAATATTCACAGACCGTGCAGCTTTCTCTGGCTTTACACGCCTTCACAATGCTTGTTTTAGCATTTGGATGATTTGATTCACTTCAGCCTCCCCAAACAGAAATGTCCAATCATAGCTTAACAACCATATCTAGGCACAGCAGGCCTGTCAACCTTTAGTTTAAAGCTACATTGTGTAACTTTTCTACCATAAAATAAAAGTTTTGAAACCATTTTGATGCCGCTCTTTCATTCTTACTCTGCGCCCTGTGCGCTTGTTCTTGCACTGTGTGACTTTGTCCTCCAAGTACGATCACCAACCAGAAATAGTATATTTTAGGCTTAAAATGTTTTCTGCTTCACCTCTGATGTCCGCTGGCTGCTCCCCTTCGACTCTTAGTTGTTTACAGTGTTTCCTGGTGGACAGTAAAGTAATCTCCTGCGAACTATAGCTGCTGTTAGTTAATGTTTGTTAGCCGGGCTGCCTGGACTATGAGTTCAGAGCACCAGGGGGAGTGTTAGTGTTTGTACCACAGGTGTTATGGACCACCGGAGAGAAGAGGAGATTTTCAGGCCAGGAGAGCATACAAATATTGATGGGAGAAAAGAAAATGAGAGAGTAACCAAGCAAGAAGCAGCTGGACAAAAGTATATCTGGGACTAACTTTTAGTCGTTGGCGAGAGCTTCAAGGCCAATGTTATCGTTAGCTAGCTAACTACATTGTTTTATGTAATTACAAGTTACATTTAAAACATGCCTTATTCAGGACTAGAACATCTGCTGTGTAGTAGTCCATCCATCCATCTATCCATCCATTATATGTAACCGCTTATCCTCATCAGGGTCACGGTGGGGCTGGAGACTATCCCAGCTGACTTTGGGCGAGAGCACCCTGCACAAATCGCCAGCTTATCACAGGGCACATAGAGACAAACAAACATTCACACCTACGGACAATTTAGAGTCACCAATTAACCAATTAAGTGCATGTCTTTGGACTGTGGGAGGAAGCCAGAGTACTCCACACAA
The DNA here is from genome assembly GCA_033000465.1 of Sciaenops ocellatus. Classification (NCBI taxonomy): domain Eukaryota; kingdom Metazoa; phylum Chordata; class Actinopteri; family Sciaenidae; genus Sciaenops; species Sciaenops ocellatus. The sequence goes on along the minus strand of CP136871.1, from coordinate 22,663,924 downwards.
CAGTCATACAGCAACAGTGCTAACCACTGCATCACCGTGCCAACCCTGTGTAGTAGTCTAAGCAACATTAAGTGGTAGTATTTAAGCAACATGTTCTCACTCCCAACTCAACAAATACAGCAGCTTAGTCGGTGGCCCTACACTTCAAACTAGGATGGTTTGGGTACTCTAGCAGTACAGCAGCCAGCAAACCCCCATTGGTAGAAGCAGACATGAATCCCAGCATAATAACAGAGCTATGTACTGCTGTGGACAGGGTCAGCAGAAAAATGCATGCAGCCACATAAAAAATACCCAACTAAAAAAAAATCTATCAAAATCAAGTGTCTATATTGAGAATATTTTTACAAGTTTACCCACAACCTTTTCCTTTGGCACTAATTGTGTCAGTATTTCTACATATTACGTCGCAGATCATCTGTCTTAATTACAGTGGCACAGAAAACAGATAAATACAATCCAACACTATCTTTAAAATCTTTTGATTTCAGTCTGACGTCATAACTTATTGATCCAAACAGCTGATCTGAGTTGTAGCACAGTACACAGGCCAAAACAGATTTGTTAGCATCATATGTATAATACAAGGACTAACTAACTCTACACTAGCTGTAACACAATGCTGGTTCCTTATTTCCATGTTTTCTGCATGGATCATCAGCTGTTGCGAATGTTGTTGTGAATTTCCGTGGCTGCCGAAATCGGTCTGTGGATGCTTGAAAAGAAAAGAGCCGCAACTCGACTTGACTTGAATAATTAGGACTTTATTCAAAGAAACAAGTGAGTTGGAGATGCATCTCCTGGTCCAAAACCTTCAAATCTCCATGCCGAATTCCCCCTCTCGAGTCTCCCTGGGCTAGCTTTTATACCCACCGGAAAACCCCCAACAAACATTCTGCATTGTCTTGTTACAACATACTATACTGTGTCTGTTTAACTTAATCAGAAAGAGATGACAAAAGGTCCTGACACAGAGCCCCTCAAGGAGAGATAAGGTCCTGACCCAGAGCCAAGCCAGGAGAGGAAGGTATAAACTTCAACAGAACTTCCTGCCATTTCCTTAAGAGAGGTCATAAATACTTTAGGATGTTTATTCTTCCTGAAGAGAGGGGCCAAATTCTATAGATTGGTTAATCTTCACACAGAGAGGAATCATTACAAATTCTCACAGACACATACCTCCCATTCAACTGTTACCTTAGAAGAGACCATTGAAATACTATGAAATGTTTATAAGAAAATATACCACATTCCCCCCTCCGCGGCTTTCTAAAGTCGCGGTAAAGAAATACAGAGCTCAATTCAAACCTATAAAGTATCTTCAAATTTTCTAATATGTAAAGTGCATATTTAAAGGCTTTTACAAGGTTTTAAATAAATCATTATGAAAAAGTTTGTCAACCAGCTCATGGAGCTAAAGGTAAATAAATCAGTTAGCTAGCTAGAGCTAATAAAATCTGCTAGCAACAATCTTTTCAGCCAAGTAACTGGAACATGCTTTTCAGCATATTTTCAACCCTTCAAACGTGTTTGGCATGTTCATACACACACATGCACAGTTCTGCTTATGCACTCACCATAAATGAAAACGCTTTCATTTGGATGGGTGGGGGTCATTAATTCAGCACTTAGCACACCACCCGAGCGAACCTTTCCACACCATGTACGTCATGAATGCAGTCTTTTCATTACCAGGCACTTTACGAAAGAACCAACCTCCTAGAGATCTTTAGAAAAGGACAACTTTCCCTTCAGCGTGACAGCTAACCATTAGCATAGTGACAGAAAGAATGTTATATGACGCTTGCCTGTGACTCATAAGCTAGCAACAGCCTTAATGACACATACAGACTAATTAGTGTTAAATTCTCGTGCATTTATGTTTTTATATTGGGAGGACAGAACATGATAAACATCTACAGTATGTAAGACAATTTGGTAGTAGTTGTTGAAAACTGGGACATTTTAGTGTTTTACAGATATTGGCTGGACTCTGGACACTCAGCTTGAAATCAGGACAATCCTGAACAAACAGCTTGACAAATAGAGAGGGTGGGAGATACTGTAGTTTTTGTGAAATGTGGTCCGTTCTGTGTGTTAAATCTTTACGAAGGAGATTTTTTTATGCAAGTTATCTCAGAATTCATCAGAGCTGTAAATCCAAAGATAATGGGAACATAATTTTAACCACATGTCAATATGAGGTGCATCTTCAAGGACAATCCACCTCATTCTAATTATCCTATTGCTGAAGCTGACATTTTACTGTTGCTTCATCTCCTTACGTCACTATTAAACTGACAGTTTCCCAGCCCCACATTAGTCCAAAGATACCTCAACAGTAACATGAGGGGAATGCCGCTGGAGTGTCATTGGGAGAGTGACTCAAACCAATCATGTGGATGTGAAATTTATCCCCATATCAGTGTCATGTGTCATGTGGTCATGCATATTACAACAGTTTGCCCCATTACTACTCTACACCAGTTTCTGGGTCCCTAATGAAATCTTGGTGCCGTCCATGGCTCATTTGACTGTTTGATTGCTCCTCTCTCACGGCGATCTTGACCAGTTTGAAATGCAATTATGCTAATTGGAGTGCCGTGCAGGGTCAGTCTTGCACTTTGGGCCTTTACCTCACCTGTGAATAGCTGAGCCCTGAAGCCCTGTGGATGAGGGTGTTTCATCCAGCCCTGTAATAGATATTAAACAGTGCTTGGCTGATGTGTGTAGGAGAGCCACGGAAATTATCCTCCGCTGGTCCGAGGTCACCCACTGAGCCTTGGGGGAAAAACAGCATCAACTTGATGCTTGTCTGACTGTGAATCAACCTGCTGATGTCAAAGCCAGAAGAACTGGCGCAGAGTACAAAGTTCTATATAATCTCTTTAGTAGCTCAACTCTAAAGACAGACAAAAATACTTAGGTGAGATAAAGTCTGTAAGAAGTGGTTGATAGATATTTATATCTGCTGATCACTGCTGCTTGGAAATCAGAAAGAAGCTCTCTGTTAAACTGCCCCCCTCAGAGCTTTTACACTTGTTGTGTTGGTAAAGTAACTTTAAAGATCACCCAAATTGTAAAAACACATATTTCCCCACTGTATCCCCACTCGTCATGCAGGTATTTAGGTTTTATTTCTCCAAGTTTTGAGATATTTGACATTTCTGCCAATGGAAATAAACTGAATATTGTTTGAGGCGCTCACAGCTTAAAAAAATAACATTTAAAAGATTCAACAGTACCCAACACACATTTTCTGACATGTCAATGTTCTACTCTATATATCATGTCATAAAATAAACCAGAGCCTCCACAGCTTTGTCCTCAGCTAAGGATAGCTGAGCGGCCTGCCTAAAGTTTGGAGCCTATTTGCTATTTACTCATAGCTGGCCCCAGTGGCTCAACACAGCAGCACTTCAGAAGTCCTGATCCCAAAGCGGGTTTACCAGCAGGCAGCTGAGAAGACACAACATGCAAACAAGGCAACTTTGATGTTAGCAGGAGTTGCATTTCTCCTCTTTTAGCTAAGAGCAGCTTGTTCACACCTCCCACCCCTGCGCCTAGCTAACAGAAAACCAACCTTATGGTATATTAACCGTATATCATCCCCGTGTAAACTCTGTTCAAGACAGTAACAAGCAGCACTGTCGCTGTCTGCTGTTTTCATTTCATAACAGTGTTTTTTTCTTCTTTACACATAAGAATTATATAATTTTTTATGTATTTCGTCCTGGCGGGCACTGCAACCAAAGAGGGCTTTAGTTTTCACATCCCTGAGTCCGTTACCGAATGAGAAGCTCTTTCAAGTGACTCATTAGTTCAGTGTCAGGGTAAGGCCAAACACACTGCATGTGTTTAAATGCCCAGATTATATTTACTCAGCGAGGGAGCTGCTGATGACCTTCCCATGTTCTGAAGGGATACACCAAGAATTTGTTGGGGGTGGGGGGTTGTTTTGTTTTTATTGCAGTGCTGTGTCATTACCTTCGTAATGATAACAATAATTGCTTAGCACTTAAGACATGCTCTAAAACAAAAGCAACTTAACCACCCCATCCACATTAAAGAGAAGATTTCCTGTCTTCACTAATTAAAGCCTATTATTGTGGCGGACTAAGCAGATTTCAGAAGACTCTTAAATTACCAAAAACTCACCAACAAGATTGAAACAATTAGTTACCGCAAATTGCACGAACAACAAAATTTTGAGTTGTTTAGTTCTTAACGATTTAAGTTTTATAACTGTGTTTCCTCCAGGAGGTTTGGAAGACCCTGACAGCAAATGATTTAAAAGTAAAGTTTAATTTAGTTCATGAACCTTCTTTCCTTCAGCCTGGCTGGTCTGTTTCTGCTTTAGTTAAAGATTTATTATTCTTTCCAGAAGGCTTTGGATCAATGCCCACAGACGGAGATGTAACCCAGGTCACTGAATGTAAACATAGACAGTATAAAACTAGGACATAATATCCGTGACATCACCCGCCACAGGAGAAGAGCCGTTTCAGAAGAGCCGTTGTGAAGCTCATTGTGGTGCAAGCGGCAACCTCCGATGCTGGGAAATGAAGCCGATGCGCAAGTGCTAAAAACTGCCTCTTAATTGACAGGTAAGTGGTGTTACAGATGGCTTCATCGAGCAACCCAGGCGTTATTCGGTCCGCCAATGATCCAGGTCTATTAGCTGGGAGGCGGAAGAACAATACAGCCAACATGGCGGTATCCAGCGCCGCATATTTTCAGCTTCAAAACTTACACTTTGTAAACCTATGGGTGACGTCACTCAGGCTCCTTATACTGTCATTGGTGTGGTGGCTCTGGCCAGCGCTATGGGGTGGGCTGAATGAAGCCTGATTGCTCAAACAAACCACCTGTGACAGCACACACCTGTCAAATGTAAGTTGTACGTATGTTTTATACTTATATTTTGGCACTAATGCTTTGCACGGTTGTAATTGGGAAAGAAGATAAAGCATAAATCTCACCTTTGTGTTAATCGTCCAAGTCATTTTTCAGCGATGAATGAGCCATTCCAGACCTGAAAATAACTTTCGACAAACTTGATGTGATGGAGCCGTGGTTCAACCAGAAGGCAACACATCCAGCGGACATGATGTGCACAAATCTGCTAATGAAGTTAAACCCTTCATGGATTTACACTTGAATTTCAAAATTTGGATCCAGTTTCACAAACTTATAATTTACTTTCCACCTGCTTTTCTTCATAGGAGAGGAGTGAAATAGACACTCTAGATGGTCCTTGAGGTTGGGGTCAAATGGACGTTGTTTGCCATCTGAGTTAAGGAGGAGGCTGAAAAGTTCCCACAGCCAGCGGCAGCAGTAAGGCATGATGTAACCGAGTGTATTAGTGAGATTAAAGCACAGCGTTGTCTCTCCGTGAGCTTCCAGCAGTCTCTAAGCTGATATACGTGCTGCTTTGATATGTTTCATCCCTGTGAGCTCCTCAGACAGCAGCATGGCCAGTTCTTTTCAGCACATTATGCTTCCGCAATGAAAAAAATACTGGTTTAGAGAGATAACAACTGATGAGCTCTTCTTGAATAATTTGAAAGTTGTGTTGAAAAATAAAATATTTAAAACATTTTCTCTGATAATTTTTTTTTACTTTCTTTCTTTTTTTTCTCCTGCTGCGACAGAAATTAAAGTTCATTATCTCCAGATGTCACTTTCTGGTTAGATAAAGCAAATGAAAAAGAAAAAAAAATGCCCCTTATTGGACTTTAAAGCCTCTAGTAATAACATTAAAGTGGCAGTATTACCATCCATGTTGAATTAGAGTTCAGAGATCCAAATCTGCGCATTGCTTGCCTTGAATAAATCCTCTCTAATTACATAAGTCTTCTTACACATCCTTCATAAGTTGTAAGCCATAATATAATATTACAGTGAGATAATGAAAAACATATCTTATCCTTATAATTAAATATAACTGGTTCATAAATGCATGCACATCTGATATTTGTTCCTTGAATCTAACACCTGCAGTGATGTTCTTCCTCTGCAGAATGATTCAGTCCTCTCCCTCCTATGAAACAGTCTGATCATATTTGAGGTGTCGGTGAGCGGCTGTCGTCCTTGAGCAAACTGTCTAGGGGATAGAAAGCCTCTTCCAGGCCTAGTTATTCTCATTTATCTCTCTTCACAGCGGGGTGGTTCAAACGCGAGCGCTCCGGGTCCTAATCTTAAATGAAATGTCATTTTGACCTCCCCTCACACACAGTCAGCAGCTAGGAAAATGTGACTGACCTCCACCGTCTATTGATGATTAATTAATGACATATCCAAGAGAAGGACCCAACACTTTCATATTACAGTGGCTCCAGTCCAACAAATTCACGTGTTCGTACACTGTTCCAGACTCTCCAAACTTTTTAGTAATTATTTTATCAGATATTGTGATCATAGTTTCAGCCATGATGAAACAATGACAGAAATTTGATAGACTCTCTAATCAGATTAGGTACAGATTCAGTAGAATAGACAAGTATAGCTCTTGGATGCCCACTGAAGCTAGTGGCAGTATTTCCTTAGAAAGTAATGTAACATCTTTGCTTGCTTAGCCCCAACCCTGTCTCCTAGAAATTACATTTGTATGTTATAAAATTGTTTTCATAGTTACGTTGTGGTGACAAATTGCTGCGTGGGTTATGTTCAGGGACAAGATTTCTTTGAGTGAATGAAACATAACATTTATGTAACGTACTAGAGTCACAAGGAGGCAGTTGTGGTGGATTACAATCATGTAAAGTGCAACGTTGCGTTTCGTTCAGACAGATAGATAGATAGACTGTACCTTTAAGCTTCAGATTGTGTTATCATAAATTTTAACTTTCACCTTGTAGCAGATTTTGATGCTTGGTGCTGTTTTTTGCCAACATTCACCATCGAGTTAGGGTTTAATATTTCCCTGATGTCTTTATGTACAGAGGTGTACACCTCTGACATTTTATAAAGAACCAAATATTTTCTGCAGTTATTCATCATCTGTACTGATGATGAGTGTGCCAATCCAAGTCGTAGGAGTGCTCCAACTGTGAGTCACCTAGCTTCGTCTGTGAGAAAAATGAGTGGGACTTCCGGAAACTGGGGGTGACTGAAATAGCTCCTGCCACTTTACTATACGGTATGTACAATGTCTGCTAAGAATCCCACATTGCAATGCATTGCATTTTCTGGATTTGAAAATTACAGTTGTATTATTCTACCTGTCAGTCACATCAAATGACGATGACTCTCAGTAGGGAGTAGTGACTTCGGAGGAAGACATTGAGGACCTCATAAGAACCTTGTTCAACCTGAGCTTCCAAATATTATTCAAATGTCTAAACGTTTTCTGTCATCTCTCCTTGCCTCAGCGGTGCATGAACATGAGATGAACGTGGCAAATAGAGTATTTTTCTGTTTTCCAGTTTCACTGCATGGCACTTTTCAAAACCACACATTCATACATAAACAAAAGGGATTGCGTCGTTGTCTGAAAACGAGGTTCTGTTGCTTATTTTAGAAAAATTTAAAAGGCTTCATCTATTCATGCCGTGGTATCCTTTGAATCGGCTTTGTTTCTTTTTGTTTGGGAGCTTTCAGTGTAATTTCGAGCCCAGCTTTTTCCTCATGCAGTGAGAGTGAATGGAGTCAGGCGAGTCACTTTTTCCTCTTTGTCTTGATAAAAAAACAATCTGCCATTTTTGACAGATATCAAAGCTGGGAAGCTGCACAACCCTAGCATTCATACATACATAACAAAAAAGTTTTTTGTAGGTTATTTGAACAAAACAATGTTCATTTACTCTTTCCACCCCAGCGGTCAAGTTGAAGTCTGTTGAAGGGTTTAGTTCTGAAGTTCCACTTTCTGAAAAATGGACTTATTTGCTTCCTTTCTGGGAGTGAAGATCAAAACCACTCTTGTGTGTTAATTACAGATTTGTGGTTAGCCTAGCTTAGCATAAAGAGGGGAAACAGCTAGCCTGGCTCTGTCCAATGTTAAAAAAAGGTCCTGTAACACCAGTGACCTATTCACACAATATATTTTGTATCAACAGAAATGATATGGTTCAGATCTGGTTACCTTCCCTACTGTTAAAACTTCCAAACTATCTCACATCCATACTTATTTAAATCTGACTACAGTTACTACCTAACCTTAGGTGTGCCATTTAAGCTCAGTTGGTAGAGTCTGCACCCTGTGTACGAAGGCTCAGTCTTTGCCGCAGCATCCCACGGCCCTTTGCTGCATGCCATCCCCCCTCTCTTTCTCTTTCTCTCCCCACCTTCCTGTCACTCCTCAGCACTCTCTATCCAATAAAGCTGGAAAAGCCCCAAAAAATATCTTTAAAAAAAAAAACAACAGACATCCCTCTTGTATGCACTAATGTGTAATATGTACTAATAGAATTAACTGCAAACTGTCTTTAAACTTGACTCTTGCATTCCCATTGGAGATTTTAAAGCTTTATTATCTGATGTTTTCTGTGATTCTTGTAAATGTTTTTATTAATGCCTTATTTATTGTGTAGTTGTGTTGTTTCTGTTTGTTGTTGTAAATGTTTCTTGTTCTCTGGTCTCTCTTGGAAGAGAGATCTTAATCTCAATGAGACTGCCTAATTAAATAAGTAGCTATAGTACTAGTAGTTTCCATCCAAATGTAGTGCAAAGTTTTACTGAATTTATAGAAAACTGGTAAAAACACCATTTACTGTGATGTGAATATTAGGAACTATGGACAGAGTAGATGGCTAATTCTCCAGTTGGTGCAAATAAGCCATTGTAGAAGAAGCGGTGACAACGAGATGACATCGTTAAAAAACAAAGCTCAAATGATGAAAAAGTGAAAAAAAGGTGGAAATATAACATTTCAGCTCTTTACTAGAAGTGACGAGTGATGTTTAAGTCGCTTGTAAACATGAATTACTGAAGTCATGATTATGTCTCTTTCGATTGTACTTTTTTGCAACTTTTCCTCCTCAGCCAATTGTTTTTAGAATTTTTTAAAATTTTTACTTTATTGTTACCATTTTTATTCGACTTTTTATGTGTGAAATTGAAAATGCCAATAACAGAGCTTCAAAACTGAAAACTGCATGAAAACTGCAAAAATGCAAACAGGTGAACAATTGTTTAAGTTTGCTACATTCATCAACAAACTGAGTGACGTGTCTTATGTTTAAAAAAACGCTCACCCTGGTTTCATTTTTGTAAGTGCGTAATAGTTTTTTTTTATCTGAGATTAGTCAAAGGTCAACATGGGCACATGGACGAAGTTTGCTTCAGAGCTTTAGATAGCGGGGTTTGTCCTCAAAAAGGACGAAGCTTGGAAGGAAATCCAGAAGCTATTAGGAGTTGTCCTCCAACTGTATAGAACCAAGGCTGACAAAGATTGATGCTGCGACATTACTCTTCTATCTGGACAATTTTTTACACTGTTCTCTAGAGGTCACTCGCTTGCTGTATGTTAGGAAGCGGTGTAAGATAGACATTAGTGTTGTGCTCCAGCATTCAGCCTTAGTAGCCTAAAAAAGTTTTCGCCAGTAACAATCTAAACTTGAATATCAGACTCTCAGTATGTGACTTGGATGTTGATGGGTGAGACATGCCTAGTTTTCTTGCCTGTGACTTCCGAGAATTACAGATGTGCAATTATGTTTCCATGGTAATCCCATAATAGTCGTAAGTATAGACTATTGACAAGATCATTAGTGTGAACTGTGTGTGCCATTAATGACATATGAGTCACAAGATGGAGAGTGTGCATATACAGTACCAGTTAAATATTTAGATTCACCTTCTTATTCTTTATTTTTGTTGCTTTCTACATTGTAGATTCACACTGAAGACATCAAAAGTATGAAACAACACAAACAGATTCATGTGGTAAACAAAAAATTGTAAACACAACAAAATATGTTTTATATTTAAGATTCTTCAAACCCTCCTTCTTGGCCAAATAGTCCTTACATAGCGTGGAAGTGTGTTTTGCGTCATTGTCCTGTTGATGATGGACAAGAGCTGGACGATGGATGGCAAATGATGGACTTAATAAGTACAAACCCGCATGTTGCTGCAGAATGGTATGGTAGTCATGATGGTGTAGTGTTTTTTGTATAAATTTTGAATAAAACACCAACAGTGTCATCAGCAAAGCATCGCCACACCATCACACCTCCTCCTCCGTGCTTCACAGTGGTAACCACACATGCAGATACCATTTTTTCACCTTCTCAGCATCTCCCACGGTGGATGGAATAATAATAATATTCTGACAAAAGTACAGATTTCTTTTGCAATAAGGTGGTTACAAAACAAGTAAAGGCAAGTACGGGAACTACACAAGTAAGACAAACAACAACAAGAGGACATGAAGAAACCAACATGAGTTCAAGCAAGTGGGAAAACACTTTTTTGGGCACAAGCAATTCTCTTTTTCTAATTGGTCTTCCTCAGGAATGTTTTCTTTGCAGCAATTCTACCATGAAGGTCTGATTCTCCTCCAAACAGCTGGCGTTGAGATGTGTCTGCCACTTGAACTCTGTAAAGCATTTATGTGGGCTCTAATCTGAGGTGCTGTTGATTTCCGAGGCTGGTAACTGTAATGAACTTCTCCTCTGCAACAGAGGTAACTCTGGGTCTTCCTTTCCTTGGGTGGTCTTCATGAGAGCCAGATTCATCACAGTGTTGGATGGTTTTCGTGACTGCACTTGGGGATAAATTCAAAGTGAAATTAAATTGTCAAATCTTTAAATTTTCTGGATTGTCTGACCTTGAAGTCTTAAAGTAATGATGAACTGCTGTTTCTCTTTAGTTGAGCGGTTCTTGCCATAATATGAATTACTACAGTAATGAATGTGTTTTTACAGGTTTTATGTCCACTGTAGTTTCTCCTTCATGTTTGGAACAGGAGGGTGAGGCAAGTGGTCCTCAGTTGTTTGCAATCTGACACTTCACCACTAGATGCCACTAAATCCTACACTCTGCACCTTTAAATCTTACTTTTAATTTTTTCACTTTTTTATTTGCTAGTCTTTAAATTAAAGTGGAACCCTCGAGACTCCATCATTTTGTGCTCTAAATAATAAACAGAAAAAATTGACAAAACATTTGAAGAAAGACATTTTTTAGAGTTGTCATAATAATTAGACTACGGTGTTTAATTATATTCTAAAAATGGATAGATCAGAAATAATAAGTAATGACAGATTTGACTGTTAATAATCATATTTCATTATTTGGTGGTTGTTTTTCTGGTTGCACATCACAGGCTACAAACAGTTTGTATCATAAAAAATAAAATAATTATTACATTTTAAAAGTACTAAAGTATTAAAAGCACTGAATATATTTTTATTTAATTTATGGTCAAACAGAAAGCTGTCCTTTCACTTCCATTGAAAATCAATGAAAATCTGTTAAAACCAAAACAGTATAGATCAATGGACGTCATGGACCACATGATTTCTGTGTGCCAGAGGAGGACTCTGTGTTGTTTGTTCCCAGGCCTTGGAGCTTCCTCACGGGCCCCGGCCTCCTCAGAGATTACCAATTCATGAAGTGTGATAAGTCAGAAACATCGTGACAGCGGCCAAGCTGCTGCTTAGAGATGCAGGTCAGCAGCTCTTGAACCAGCTCGTCCCCTGGGAGGCATCCTCCGTCTTCATTATGGATTCTGATATCTACCATCATCTGACAAGTGAGACACAAACACACACATACACACAGGGGAAGCCAGGGAGTGTGTTTAGCCCTGGGCCCCTCAGCTGAGCCCTTCAGAGGATGGAGAGGGATGAGGAGGAGGAGGAGGGTGTAGAGCTGGAGGTCATGGAGGCAGCACAGATGAAAGAAGAGTTCAATAATAGGCAGCACTTTGTAAGATTTGTTAGAGGCTGAAAATGGGTTTTTACCACCATGACCCAGAGACACAACCTGCATGAGCAGCTGAGACTAGCAGAATCCTCCTCATCTGGAAATTCATTTCTATTGACTGACTGTTACAAGGATTAGATGTATTTTATTCTGCTGTTTTTACTGTTGAGATACATCTTAGTGCGGTTCGTCCTGCTCTCATGTTTTACTGTTTTTAATTTATTTTATGAGTTTGATGTTGGTTTTTATTGGTTCAGGAAGGAGCAGCTCGATAGACGGTATTACACAGGATTAAATCTGAGACAGACTGAGACTGTAGACAAACAATTATAGAGTATGGCTCACAGGCGGCATGCTAATATCATGTGCTATTTACTTTTTAGAACTTAATTTAATTCTAACTCTTAACTCTTTAATTTAAATCCGCCTTAAATGAACAGTTTCAGTATCATATTGATGGTACTCCGACATTACACGTGTGTGTGTGTAATCGTGTGAAAGGTTCTGTGACCGTTCTGTTCTCACTCTGTGTAACTTTGGGCTCCGGGTCAGGAGAAGTACGTAGCGATTTACAGCACTAAATCACTCACCACCAACTATTTTACTGATTTGTTTTTTCCCTCTGATGTCTTCCGCAGTTTCATGGTACTTGTGTTGCTAAAGTTAAACAGAAAGCCAAATAGCTCAGTCTCAGCTGTCCAGACTGAAACTGTTGGTACAGGAGGAGGTTTTCAGCCCCAGGGTAAAGGGTACCAGTGGGGAAGACTGACTGGGAGTCCTGCCTGGATCCGAGCTGGGAGAGCGGGCAGTGTAACCACACTCAGCAGCCTCTGCGGACATGGCAGAGGAGACCAAAGAGGATGTTGACAGAGGAGAAAGGAGAGGGTGAGCGAGCAAGAAGCTGCCGAGAAGAGTCAATGCAGGACTGACTTTTAGTCGTTGGTGAGAGTTTTGTGAATATATTAGCTGGCTGCTATGTCTTGTGTTGTTGACCTTGCTTGATGTTTGGCTGTGAGCAAGGTTGTTGACTCGGTAGTTGTTGATCATTAGTAATATAATCATAACAAATACACGTGGACAGCTGTCCATATTTACCACAGTGGTAACTGACTCAGTAAGTACTAAAATCTGAGAGTGCTAAGGTCAAATTTTGTGCTCCAGGTGTGATCACCTGCAGAAAGTATGTAACACTTTACAGCACTCATTCACTCCACCTATCCCACTATTTCACTGATTTTGGTGAAACTGGATCATATTTTATGGACACCTCCACCTGTCTTCCACAGAAATACAAATTTCTATGCATTGTTGTTTTAATATATTGATGCAAAATTACAGCTGCTGCTGATTCAGTTCAAGAGATGAGAAGTCATCAGAATGAATCCACAAAATATCGTTGTAATACATCCAGTACTTGTAAAGACATTTTACTGTGAAGCAAAGACGGGCAACAAAGTCCCTGTAACTGCTCTAAGCACTTAGATTTGGTGCATTGGATTGATTGTTAATGCACTAACCTTGTGTTATGCACACCTGCAAAAATAATATCATGTTCATCAAATGTATTACAAGTTGTAGTTATGGCAGAAGCATGATTATGAGTTAATGTTAGATGCATTTGACTGCTCAGAGCGGTATTCACTGAGGATGTTAAAATCCAGAGCTGCCCCAAACTTCTTCATTTACACTGCATAATGATAGAAATATCTGAAATATTATAAATGAGATATTAATATTAATCCCCGGTAAATAATAAATCCCTGCCCTGCATGACAGCACTCTCCTTTATTACTCTGCCCCCAAACCAAACCTGTGGCAGATAAATGGACCCAACTATTGACAGACTGAACCTCTCAGCTGGGTGTCAACAGTATCAACATGGCGAGTCCCCAGCAGGCTGTTTCTCAAAATGAAGCCAACACGACTGCTCCTGCAGAGGCTCCTGGCACGCAGCAGAACCAATTAAAAAACTCAATTCAGCAGCTCAAAGTCCTGCTGAGAGAGTGATGGCGTGGTCGAGCTGATAAGCGGCTCAGCGTTCAGACGCTCTGTATTACATACAACACACACACACCCCTCCCGCAACGCTCCTACTCCTGCTGAGGAAACACCACTCCGACCTGGGCTATCTCCGGCACCAGTGGCAACAACAGGCAATTTGTGGAAGGTTATATAGGGTAATTAACAAATGTGCTGTGTGGTATTGGCTGACACGTTTCATATCATGTTTGTGTTTCCCTCAGGGCATCTGCTGCAGAGACGCTCCCATGTAGAGACAAGCTGCAGGTGGAAATGAAGACAGTTTTCGTGGTGAGAGCATAGAATCACTCACACATTCACTTTGCATCTGCTGTCTTAATTTAAACTCTTATTCTGAGCGGATTAATCTAAGAGACGAACAGCAGAGCTACAGGTTTATTTTACTAAGAACCATCTGAGGCTGTAAATGAATTAAACACGGCTATAAACTGATACTTGTTGACTTGAATGCAAATTTGAAATATGTTTGATTCATGCCGAATTCAGACTCAAAAATGTCAGTCCAATAATGTCCCAGCCTGGCAGAGACAGTGGTGTGAGAATGATTTCTTTCTGTTAAATTACGTGATAGAGTATAGGCATAAGTAGTACAAGAGATGTCTATATTTCCTGAAAATTGTCGACTTGTTCTGGATCTGTTTTCTGGGAAATGAAGCTGCTTGATTCCAGCACTTGTAGCATGTGTGTTCACTCGCTGAAGAACATTGTATGTACTGAACAAAGACAACCTCTCGAAGCCTCATCATAACACTACCACTCAAATCTTATTGATATAATCCAACCTTGTTACAGTTCAGGCAGATGTGAAATATTTTTTATAGGGATAAATAGAAAAACTTTGTTTATGCTTTCCAATCACTGACTCATTCTTTAGCTGCTTGGCTACCAGTTGACTAGTATCAACTTATCATACTGTTTTTAGGATCACCACTGGTAAGAAAAGCAAACTCAGTCTGTAAGGATACTAACATGATTTTAATTAGCTACTTTGAGGCAGCAGTAGCTCAGTCCACAGACTTGGTTTGGAAATGGGAGAGTGGCCAGTTCAAGTCCAGATGGACAAGTTGATAGACAGGTGCACTGGTAGTTTGAGAGACACCAAACCCACAACTGCTCAGTGTGCTGTGTGATGGCAACCTATTGCCATGTGTATTCTCAGACTTGTGTGATTTCCTTCAGGGGACAATAGAGTAATTATTATTATTATTATTATTATTATTATTATTATTATTATTATTATTATTATACTTGTTCATTTAAAGCAGTTATAATCAATATGTTTATAAAAACGATGTGAAAGGTGTCTCTGGTAGTCAATTAACACCTGAACACCAGCTCCCCTCAGCTTTAGAGAGTGTTGTAGTGAGTTTCATCTCATTGTTTATCTGATTGGAAGCAACTTTACTGTTTTGGCCAGCCCATCCTCACCAGAAAAAAAACATCTGTATAGGTCATCTGTACAAGTAACATATTGTGACCCATATAAGCTACTTGCTCCCTTGGTGGCCATATTAATTATGACAGGAGCAAAGATGGAAGTCAGGTGATTTAGTAAGAGAATCAAAGTCCACACATGGAGGAGGCTGGAGTTGATGGGTGGATTAAACACATCCAGACTTTCACCCAAGAGACTGCTGCTGAAACCAGTTATTTATGCTAAACTTATGTATGTAAGTTAACTTACATAACGTACTTAACTTACGTCATGTACAAAACGTCTAAGGTACAGGGCGGCTGTGGCTCAGGAAGAAGAGTGGGTCCACCAATCAGATGATTGGCCATTTGATCCCTGGCTCCTCCAGTTTGCATGTGGAAGTATCTTTAGGCAAGATTTTACTCCCGAAATTGCTCCCGAAGGCTGTGCCATCGGCGTGTGAATGCGTATGAATGATTAGCTCCTAAACTGATGAGCAGTTGGCACCTTGCATGGCAGCTAATGTCATCATTGTATGAATGTGTGTAAATGGGTGAATGAGATATGTAGTGTAAAAGCCACTTCAGTGGTTAGAAGACTAGAAAGGCACTCACTCTCACACCCTAGTGTTATTTTCAGAGGATCATCTCGAAAAAACCACTGTACGGACAGACTAGCTGGTGAACATAGTGGCACATTTAGCAGCTAAAGAGTCAGATATTTCCCTCAGGAGCTGGTAGAAACCAAAATCAGAGCTAAAATAGAGTGAATGTTGAGCTTACATTAATCAGGTCACACAAAAATGATCGTGATCATGTTGCTCCATAACGGCTGATATTTCATTCTGTCAACTTAAAAGGTGATAATATGTCAATGCTGAGTTCACATCTTGTTTCTGCTGCAACCAAACAGCTAAAAAAATCAGTTATTGCAGGTTTAAGACCCAAGAAGTTGGTAGATTGGATTTTAATGCTCTGTACTCCAGAGTTAATTAGAGGAAGTGAAGATGGAAGACTCGGCAGAGGAGGGATGTGAAGTATTTCATGAGGATTTTCAAGCTTTAGGCAGAAGATCAGCACTGACTGTGCTGTTCTGACTGGAGAGGATGCCCTCCAACCTTTAAAAAACAGACTCGAATGGAACAGAAGGCACTCAGAGTTATGAGCTTCTGCTAAGATGGAAGAGAGTCTGCAGCTCAGGAAGTAGAGCCCAGTCAGGGTCAGAGTATCGAGTCCCCTGGAGCTATAAACAGTAAAAATGTATGAAGTGAAGCTGCTGTGTTGAAGCTGTGTTGCTTTGGACAGAGATGTTTGAACAGTCAACGCCTCTTCAGCAGCTTCACCGCAGGGACCTCTGGATTTCTCTATGTTGCAAGTATGAAGTATAAACTGTAAAACGCAGGACTGAAGTTTTAAGGAAATGTTTTCACATGTTCACATAATACGTTTCGTTTTTGGATGCTGTGTAAAACAGAAAGACAAACAATGATTTGCTTGATCTGAACACATTACAAACAAAAGTTTTTTAATATTCAAACTGATGATTTTTTTAGTTTTTTTGTAAATATACACTCAATTTGACTTTGATGACTGCAAAAAATGACTGTCACTGTTGTGACAAGTTGTGCAGTGCTCAAAAAATGCCAGGTGTATGATGATTGAATATGAAGGAGCGTCCCTGAAAGGTTCAGTTGTTCACAAGCAAGGATGAAGTTAATAGTTCAAACATTTTAAGAACATTTCTCAACACAAATTTCAAGCAATTTAGATATTTAATCATCCACAATCCATAATATCCTGAAACGTTTCAGAGAATCCAGATAAATCTCTGCTGCAAGGCTGAAAGAGAGACTGACTCTCATTTAGTAAGATAGGTAACAAAGATTATGAGTTACAAAACAATTAAGCTAGTAGTTCAGTGAAAGAGGGAAACACTGGTCACTACTATGACTGATTGTAGTATTACTACTGAATATACTGCTATCACTATATTGTGTCCCTACATGTTACACCTGACCTGGAAGTTTTCTTTTCTTCAATCTGTTTTCTGTGTTCGTCTCTTTGGTCTCGTCTTGTAGCTGCTTCTCTTTTTTGAACATCCGAAATGTTTTGATCTCAGTGTTTTGATCCGGCTCCCCAAATGATCAATGCTTTCATCACAGTTTCTTTTAAGGAAGGTGAAGGATCTGCATCCTCCTCCTGATGTACTCTGAAAGTTCATTTCGTTGGCTGTAATGTGTATAGTATAGCTTCATTAGACAGGACTCTCAGGAGGTCACGTTGAACTGTTTGTGGTTGAATTTGTAAATTATCCCTCAGTGGTAATTACCTAAAACTTTCCAACATGGCTGCTTTCCCTTCGTTTCTTCTGGGGCCTGTTACCACGAGGCCATATTAGTGAGCTATCCAGCTATCTTTGGGCTTAACTCAGTTTTCCCCAAAGCTGGTTCACTTTTTATCATGGTAACACGGGTAGATCTCCATGGTAACATTAGCAGATCACCATGGTAACAGATAGTGCAGTGCAAACCTGAGTAGGTTCAACTTCAGAGGATTAGATGAAAATCTGTAAACACCCTGACCACTGACGAATCAGATCACTCGAAAAAGTTAGTCATCGTTCGTACAGGATCCTGACGTGGAAAAAGTTCTGAGTTTAAGATAAGATAAGTTCCTCAGAGGGGAAATTCAGTAGCAGCATGAGGACGGAAATAAGTACATATAAGGATAAAAATAAATAGGAAACAAAATAGGAATTAAAATTAGAAACTATAGAAGAGTCTTTAAACTCAAAATTACAAGGCAAGAGTGATTAGTGACAAGTCTAGTATAGATAAACAA
Organism: Sciaenops ocellatus; assembly: GCA_033000465.1. Lineage (NCBI taxonomy): Eukaryota > Metazoa > Chordata > Actinopteri > Sciaenidae > Sciaenops > Sciaenops ocellatus. Next base: position 22,645,759 of record CP136871.1, on the reverse strand, counting down.
CCTACACCAGATTAATATAATATAATAATATATAATTCAGTATGTTATAGTTCAATATAGTATAGTATGAGATATACAATTTAAGGTGAAATTTATATAGTATACTATTAATATTTATGAGTATAGTATATCATAAATAATAAATATGTTACAATAGATACAAATTAGGACAAATTCAAGGTGAATTTGATATAAAGAATAAAAATAATTCAGACTAAAATCTTATATGTATTGCACACTGATGGTTAAAAATGTGTTTATTTATTTTTACTTTTTTTATTTGGGTGTCAAAAGTTATAGTTGCAGGAACTTTTATATTTTTTCAATGGTGCAACTCTTACGAAAATGTATACACGAAATTAAAGCATTCTTACATAAATGCCTTAATTAGTATAACTCAGTAACTCAACAACAATGTTTCTCCTCTGAGTCCATCTGTTCAGTATACACAATATGTAAACTGATAGATTGCACCACATTTCAAACTGTTCCTGAACCAAAGGAGTGTACAGAGTGATTGAAGTTAAATCACATTTTCTCACCATGAACAACAGAATAATGAATACTGAATGTTTTTGTTAGTGAATAAAAGTCATCCCTGGTCATCATCTCAAGATGAAAACTATCTGCCGAGCAGCAATCGTTTTCCTGCTTTTAGCTTCTTAGTTCCAGTGAAAGGAAATCTACAGAATACAATTATATTCTTACAACTTTGTTTGTCCCTTTCTTGGTTCAACATGACAGTGCCGTTGTGCACAAAGCAACCCTATAAAAAAATACCCACTTTGTTGTGGAAGAACTTGCATAGAGGCCTCTGACCTCAACCCAAACCCTCGACCCTCATCCAACACCTCTGGGATGAACTGGAGCACCGACTGTGAGCCAGACCTGCATACAGGTTCCAATATCTGATGAAAGGTCTGCAACAGAAGAGAGTCTTTGTGTGAAGCTTTACTTTTTCAAACTGCACTTCATTCTTTACACAAGGACAAACTTATTGAAAAGTTTCTGTAAGTTTTTATATATTTTCAGCCTTTGAAGCTCTTTAATTAAAGATAAGGTTTACTTTGTGAAACAGAAGCACTTTCAGACACACAATAAGTCGTTTCACAGCTGCAAGCAAACAGTCTCTGTAAAACATATCGCAAATTTATTCAGTCAAAATAAACCCTTCATGAATGTGTATATGTACTGCTTTAGAGAATACTTCTGTCGGAGAGTCTTCAGTTTATTTTATTCACTTCAAACACATGCAGCCCTTTACTTTGAACCTCGCTGCCCACCATCAGGCTGAATCCTAAAATCCTTTGCATGAGTCAGGAATCCCACACTCAGAAGAGGCCGAACAAACTGCGTTTTATGGACCGTTTCACATCTGAGCGCCGAAACAAGCGAGTCCGGGGCAAAGACATCATGACTGAACTCTGCGGCTCGCCTCTAATCTCCCTTAGTCACACCCAGATCAAGGAGTCCACGATTCCCTACCTTTTTACCTCTGAAGTTGGCTACCTGGAGTCTGATAAACCCTGCAGAGATCTGGACTCGCTGGTCAGTAAAGTTTTTTTACCAAGCATCATAAGTAGGTGAGCATGGGAAAGTTCAAACCTGTGGCGTCCCATGACCTGAAACATTAACATCCCCGTATGATGGAGACAAACATGGCTGTGAGTGTTGAGCAGGGTGCGCAATCTTCATCTTGCGTGTAGGAATGAACAAGAGTTATCTTCAGCCTTCAGGCATATTTATTTATCTTTCACAAGTCTTAACATTCAGGTGGAGTGAACATCTACCAGCCTGCCATCACTGTCAAATCAACAACAGAACAACAACCCATTTCCGGGGAAGTGACAAAATACAATAAGAGAGCCTTCACAATAAAAGTCCTGCTTAAAGACATAGGAGTAAAGGCGTCATCATTCAACAATACTTAACAGTGAGGCTGGTGTGGCCACATTTATAATATATTTATAAATATAACAATGCATGTAGAACTATGACTATAAATGTTATAATTAGTCACATTGTTAAAAATACATGAATGACATCTGTGTCTTCCTTCACAGCTTTCTGAAGGGTTATAACTTGGCCTCCATCTTTGTCCATTCCTTGAACCCAAAAATCATGATAGACAAAGAAGAAGAACTTGAGGTGGACTGTCTGTGAGAGGCTGAGACACCAGTCACCTTTCAACAGAAATACAAAGTGTTACATAAGATGACATAAAAGAAACAAAATGCATCATGAAAGGAATTAAAGGACAAAGACCTCATGGGTTAAAGTCCTTATTTGTAGACCTTTACTTTAAAAAAACACAGACCCACTAAACTCATCTGAGTTAACTTTTTTAACATCAGTTAATAAGTAAATGTGTTTATGAATACATTTTTCCTATGAGGAAATTTGAGGTTGTGGCTCAGGGGGTAGTGCGGGTCGTCCACTTATCAGGTGATTGGATGTTTGATCCCCGGCTCCTCCAGGCTGCATGTCGAGGTGTCCTTGGGGAAGATACTGAACCTGCTCCCGAAGGCTGTCATCGGTGGGTGAATGCGTACGAATGGTTAGATCCTAAAAAGCACCTTGATTGGTAGGAAGACTAGAAAGGCGCTAAGTACAGTCCATTTACCATATCCAACATTTCTGGTCTAGTTTTTGTTGTAATGGACGTCTTCAGACCCAAAGTGCAAACACCAGTCCTAAACTAGAATCAGTTTAAACAGTTTATCCAGTCTTCTGACAGAGTGACACTCAGGGGGCCATGAGGCTGAAGGTGGCTTGAGGGACGGAGACACAAACTGACGTAGGCCAGTGGCGAGGAATGGTGCATGGTTGGTGGTGTGATGCAGGATGGTGCTGGACTCGGTTCAACAGATTCTTCTGGTACAGGTGCCGGGACAGGTCGGAGCTGGACATGGATAGGATAGCAGAGCAGAGTGCACAAAGTAGTTACAACTATGTAGTCAAAACAATCTGGTGGAGACTGCCGGTCTTATATAAAGAGGGTGTTGATTGGATGATGAGCCACAGGTGGTGAGGTGCAGAGCAGGTGAGGGGAAGACCAGAGGCCGCACGAAGCAACACAGACGCCGCCAACAGAGACAGACAGAGAAGAGAGGGGAAGCCAACAGGAAGCACACAAAAAGCTTCCATTATAGCAGTTTGTGCAGTTGTTAACTATTTACTATTAGCATTTACATTGAGATTTACTTTATGTAGCACAAGCCTAAACGTTTAATATGTTTGTAGGTCTACTGTATATTTCATCATTTATATTTCTATCATTAATTTTATTTATTTAAGTTGTTATTTTCATCTTTAGATGTGAAGACACTACAGATGTCTCTGAGTGTGTTGGGTTTGAACCCAAGAGCTCATGTTGGTAAACAACAGTTCACAGCTACCCATGTAGTATGTATGAAGTATGTGTAACTCCACCTCAGCGTTACGCATGATTATTTTATAACAACAAAGCCCCTGAGTATCTCAAAGACTACTTTCGAAGGTTGGGTGGTCTCCTCACAGTGGACTGCATGTTGTTTTATGTTCTGCAGAGAAAGTAACCACATTTTATGAATTAAACTTGGGAATGTAAGCTTATCATCCTAGTTAAGATTTTTATATATATATTTTTTTTTTAATTTTTTGCTGTTGGAGTCATGGGAAAAAAGAAAGAACTTATTCATGCTCTTGATTTAATATTAAATATTTTTCTTTCACTCCTCTCGTAGAGGACAGTAAATTCAGTCAGCTGGAAGTTTGAAGAAGACAAAAATGATACACTCCAAAACACTGAAGCTGAGTTTTTATGAACTGGATGACATCTGCAGTATCAGCAAAAAATTCATTCAGGATAAAACAATCCATTATTCTGTAAAATAGATTTAAGGAATCTCAATACAAGCACAAAGTCGTGTTTAACAGCCAAAACCTGAAGTATATTCACCAAATCAAACCACATTAAATCCAAATGATCCAGTGAGTGAGACACAGCACAAGGCAAACGGCATGGAGCTGATAAATTATACAAAATCATACACACAAATTATTGATCTGAGAACACAAATGATTCAATCAAGCGCATTAATTAGTTTTTTTTTTTTTTTTTTTAATGAACTGTCTCAGTTTGTGACCAAAAACTGATAATATTCCCATCAGCCTCAGCTGTACTGTTTAATGCAAAATGTTTACGCTTATGTTCATATGCTATGAGGGATGTTGTTTAAATGACGATATTTAAAAAGTGTTATATTAATCATGTTAATAATACACATATGATAATGTTGTGTAAATAATCCAGCGGCTCTTAAATCATTTCTGTTTCTTTCCGTTCTCACTTTGTGGTTCACATTGTTCACATTGTAGGTGGCTGTAATTCATTTGCCAAAACAAAGAGACAAAACACACGATAAAAGTCTTTGGTGTATGTTGTTTACAAAGATGAAATTGACATTAGAGTTCTCCTTTTTTTAAATTTTCTATAGATATCACGATAATAACGTTACTGAATTCTTTTGGCCACAAAACAGAGTGAAAATATCATAGTGTGACAGCCCTGCCACGTAACAAATGTTAACATGCTCAGATGCTAAACTAAGATGGTGAACATTAACAGTAGCCATTAGCAGTAGCATGTTAGCATTTATGTCTGAGTACAGCCACACAGGGCTGCTGACTGTGGTCTCTTGTTTATAGTGAGATTTTATATCAATCCTCTCATAATGTCAAATTAAACTAAAACTAAAAATGATCATGTTTAGATGGTCTGCATATCATTTAAACACCCAAATCACACATTCAATAAAGACTTCATAGATTATCATTTTATTGTATTAGTATACAGCATGCCTGTAAAATGTGTTAAATGATGCACCTTTACATGGAGTGGATGATCATGTGTATGACAGTGAAATGTATGATGATATGTGCATGTTGAACACAGTGCATTTAAACCTTTAATTATCATATATAACAGAAGTCAGTGGACGTTTTGGTGTTCAGGGGTTATTGACGGTGTGTGACTGATTGAGCTGTTCATCAGAGTGACGGCCTGTGGGTAGAAACTGTTCTTGGGTCTGATTTGGCGGGCAGGGCTCTGCAGTGCCTACCAGAGAGGAGAACAGGGTGATGGCTCTGCAGTGATGTTTCCTGCCCAATTCCTGAGTATGTAAGTCCTAAATTGAGGGCAGCTTGCAGTCCTGACTGTCTGTTGTAGTCCATTCTTGTTCTGTTTGGTGGCCGATCCAGACCAGACAGTGATGGATAAACAGAGAACAGGGTGACTGTAGTGTAGTACTGGATCAGCAGCTCCTGAGGCAGATTCAACTTCCTGAGCTGGAACAGGAAGTACATCATCTGCTGAGCCTTTTTAAACGACGCTGCCTATGTTGGACGCCCACTTTAGACGATTGTAGATCTGTGAAACCTGAAGGTTTCCACTGCAGACGTAGTGCTGATGGTGATGGGGGGGCTCATCTCCAGCTCATCTCTAGTGTTCAGCTCCAGGTTGTTCTGACCCCATCACAGGGCCAGCTGTTCAACCTCCACCCTCCACCAAACTGAAGTCCACAAACAGGATCCTTGTGGAGTCCAGGTGTTGCATGATGTTTGCATGAGGTTTATGCGACAACTACGCATGATCAAGATAAAGATTTCTCCCCCCTAAAGCGTCTATAATAATTATAGTAATTAGAAATCATAATGTTGAGTTGCCTGTAGCGGTTGTAATCTCAGAGAGGCCCCAGGGTGCTGAGATGTGTGACAGACGCTGAGAGGGATGAATAAAAATATTCAGTCAACTCTGCATACAGACAAATATTATTTCAGCAGCACGTTTTAACAGGAAACAGGATGAGCTGAAGATAACAGTGACGTGTGACTGCCCCCTGCTGCCTGGAGGACAGATATTGACATTATGAAAAGGGGGACAGTGAAATTTAATTTTTGACCTTGAAAACAAGAAACAAGAAAGATCTGAACTCAAGGTCCAGGTCCAAGGTCCGCTTTCAGCCATGTCTTCTCAGCAGACTGAGTGATGAAGTTGAAATCTCTGAAAAAAGCTGCTTCAGTGGATGTTGAGTTAAAAATTTATTTGGCAAACTGCTGTTTCAACATCTGTTTACGTTTGTCTCACATACTGTGCCTTTAATTCTTCTCTTTATTTTCCCTCTGCAGTCTTGATGTCATGTTCTTGAGCAAGGCATTAAACTCCCACCAACTCAGTATGTGAATCTTATTCAGTGAATCTGAAGCTGAATTAATTGACACAAAAAATGACACACAGATACATTTGCATTTTATTTGAATTACAGAGGTGGAATAAGTACAGAACTGTACAGTATAAATATCACATTGTAGAAATATTCTGTTACAAACAAAAGTCCTGAATGTACTCAAGTAAAAGTATCAGCATCAAAATGTACTTGAAGTGCCAATAAAAAAGTACTCATTATGCAGAATTACTGAGCTATAATTGTTGGTGTGTTCATCACTTTAATGTTGCCGCTGAGAACGTTGGTGTTTATTGTTCTATATTCTGCTGGATAACTTGTGAATTTCACAGAAGGATCAATAATTATCATAACCAATAATTACAGGAGACCTGAAAGGCAAATGAGGAAATCTGGTGATTCTCTTGTGGCTGAAATAAGTATTACAACAACAAACACTCCTGATCCTGATTTTCTGTTTGTTAAAAATACATCGTTATAATTTATTTTTTGATTATTTTGTATTAATAATCTGAATCTGCAAAGTAACTAAAGCTGTCAAATGTAGTGAGTAAAAAATAGAATAAATAAAAAATAAACTATTTAATATATATTTGGATTAACTATGGTACTATGGAGTTATTTTCCACCACTGGATTCTTAAAAAGAGTTGATTTGAATGTTATGACATTTCACTGTCATTATTATGGATATTAAGAAGTCAAATCATGAACTGTTTCACAAAGATCTAAATGAGGTCTCTACCAGTCTGTTTTTTAGTCTCACAGTGAGATGTTCTTGTATATGGGACATATTTCCAGGGACACAGTGAAGGTAAGCCCACCTCCCCACCCCATCTGACTTTCATATAAATCTTCATGTTATAAACTGACAGAGAAGGATGTGTCTGCATGTGTCTGCATGTGTCTGCGTTGGCAGCATGCCTGCAGTTCCTGGTCAGACGTCTGGCAGAGAAGAGTTTAAAACCTCCTCTGTGGTTTCAGTAATGGGGTCAAAGTCCCATCAGTGCTGCAGCTAATTAGCTGCTGCTGCTAACAGGGAGCCTGGAGTTCACACTGCAGGAGTCAGGCAGACTTTATCCTGAAAGATGAATGTTGGTTTTGATGTTTTGGTTTTTGATTTGAAAGAAATTTCTGAACCTGTTTTAGGATACAAGACTTTAGGATACTTTTACTAACTTGACAACTTTGGAAGATACTCACTTGATTTATTTAACTCAGCTTCATAGTGGCCTCAACTAATCTGTATGGACAGTAAAGATGAAACTATTTCAGTGTACATGTGTTTTGGTATTAGATGATTTTTTTTTTTAGATTATGGGTCTGGTTTGTCTACATACAACACTCATATGCAGAATGAGTTGATGAGTTATTGGTGCCTCCTGTCCACACTGGCCATGAAAGGATGCAGAACATGAAGATGGAGGACAAAATCAACAACCCATGTTTAATTCAAACCTGCATTGGAAAGTTTAGCTTGAGGTTTCAACAAACTGAACTTAGATCTAGTTGATATGTTTGTCCTCATAGTTTGTGTTGTGTTTATTAAAGATGTTTTGTCCCAGCAATGAAGCAACATTTTGTTTCCTTGTAAAGCACTTCAGGTTTTTGTGTTGCTATATAAATATATGAGTATTATTACATGTGACATGCAGGTTGCATCTCACCACTGCAGCTTAGCAAGGAAATGCAGAGGGAATTTTGTCTTAAACTTTAACTTTGGTAAGAAAATCTTTCATTTGATGGCTTAATATTATTACATATATTATTTGTTTTTTTGCACAAAATGAGGATTCTCTTAGAGTGCAGTCGTGTTAGAACGAGATTCACTTCACAGCTAATATGGACCAACAGCCAATAATTCTTCCCAGACATAATATGGACATGTGAGTATTATATTACGATAAAGAAAAAAACCTGAATATATTCTTTAAAAATCTATTCACCACATTAACATCACAGATGTTTAAATCCACCACAAAGAAGAAAAGACAACTTAAAAAAACATAAAATATGAGTTTATTGGAGCGAGTCAAACTGTACAAACAGTGCTATCATTTCATTACAAAAAATCTTCATATATTTTTAAATCTCTGTATAAAATTTGTAGAATCTGTAAACATGAACAGAGTCATGATGAGGAAGAACAAACAAAAAAACTCTGACAATATTTATATACTATACATATTTTAATATTGAGGTTTTGACAGCCCTCAGAAAAACAACTAAAGCTTGTCACAGATTTAGTCTTTTTAGTTCCACACCTGACAGACCAACGACCCAAAAGTCTAAATCTGTTTTCAGCTCTCATGTTGAGCTGCTATACTGTGGATTCAGCAGCAGCTCCGCCCTAACATCCCTCTGACCAGAGGAACTTAATGTGCATCCACCCTCAACTTTAATACGTTTGATCTGCAGCACTGCTGGCACTTTGACTTATGCGGTGAGTTTATTCCTCACAAATACCCAGCTGAAAATGTTTCAGACACTCGGATCAGCTGCTTTGATTTGAATGTGTAACCAGATCAATCAGTCATCTGCTGATCTGATTGACTGGTCCGATCCAGGCAGTGATCATCTTCAGTGATGAATTAAATTCCTGGATTAATACTTCACCTTTTCCAAGACCGATTTCTGAATCAGCAATGGTGGTTGTTTAACAGTTACGTCCTTTGTCATAGAGCGTCGCTGCCCAAGGAGTCTGGGTTTTCTGAGTGGGACCTGGTGCTCCTGGTCAGATAGTCCCTGCAGAGGAGAGTTCAGAAGTAAAGAACCATTCCACTGGTTTTGACCTATTTACTACAAATTCAATGATTAATTCATCAGTTACTTTTTTTTCTCACTAATAAACTACGATTAATAAAGCTCAACGCCTCCTGCAGACATTTCAAATTAAAAGCGTACCAAAAAAAAACAGTTGTTCTGGGCTGCTGAAAGATTTCTGATGTGAAACATCTATACAGAAAGTGTACATCAAAATAAAAACGTATAAGAGAGTTGTGAGCATGACATGACTGATGGGCTGGTAGATATATCAAATATATTCAAATATAAATTAGTGTGCGATATAGCAGAAGACCAAATCGTCATATGTGGGTTATTAGTACTGAAGGTGGACCCCGCTGAGGGCTAGCTGTAGTAATGAAGTGTGTAGAAAAGCTGAGGTTGAAGTATAATAGTTACTGAAAGGCTGTGTGATGTGTCTGCTGCCACATAACAACAGTCTATGTTTATGTAATGTTAAAACAGCGTCTTCTACCTTTCACAGCCAAGTTGGTCCAGTCTGTGAGCAGCTAGCTAGCTAGCAGCTACTCGACATCACAAGAGAAAATGCGAGATATCATCTGATTGCATTTGTCCAGCTCTTAAATGTACTACTTTATATGCTTTTGATATTTCAAACATCAATGCATCATATTCTCATCATATCTTCAGACTATTGAGGAATTTACAATGGCGTTTCAGAGAAAATCTGAGATTGTGTTAGATTATCTGAATTAAAGTGTTGAAGCCACATACCTCCAAACCAAAATGCTCTACTTTGTTATAAACGATTTAATTTCCACAATGAATAAATGAAGGGGAAAGAAAATAAAATACATTGTCAGCTTACAGAGACCCAATAAAAATAATATAAACGAATAAAATAGTAATAGTGACAAATATCCTGAGATAAAGCCGTACAAAGGAGAAGATAGGCTGAATAAAAAGAAATAAAAATTAAATGGCTGTGCAGCACAGCAGATCTATAAAATGGATTTTGAGCGGAGATTTAAAAATACAGACACTGCCGGCAGTGAAAACTTCCATTAATATACAGTAACTGACAGATAAATCTGAGCAGGATGTTCACTGTGATGGATTATCTATCTGCACAGTGTCATGTCTCCAAGTTGACTTTAACATCATACTGATGAGAAGTGAAACCAACAGCTGTCTGCAAGCAGGGAGATCAATCTTAAAGCTGCTGCTATGATTTAAAAAAGCTCTCAGCAGTGATGTAGTGCAGGTGATTTGTAGTAAATGGGCTAAAACAGGCGAAATCACCAGCGAGTCACTTTAAAAGTCTGCTGTGGTTTCACTAATGGAGCCACAGCTCAGAGGCTCGTCAGCGTCGGAGCTAATTATCAGCTACAGCCGTGAACTGAGGTTCAGCTGCACAGACGAGGTTACAACAAGTTAAGAATGAAGAAAAAGTTTTTTAAATCTTCTGCAAAAAGTCGATATATTGAAAAAAACATGCATGAAGAGGAGCATGATCTCCGTGTTGGGATTTCTGTTTGTGTCCAAGGCTCACATCCATAAAGGCTTTTCAAGTTGACCAATAGTAGGTAGTGCAGCATGGCTAGAGTTAGTACCAATGACAGTAGAAAGAATGGACAGAGCCTGAGAGACCTGACCCATAGGCTGAAAATATGCGGCGCTAGCCACCGCCATGTTGGCTGTACTGCTTCTTCAGACTCCCGTCTAATCTAAATATTGGAAAGACATGGATCATTGGCGGACCTGAGGTGCGCCTGGATGCTCTAATAAGCCATCTGTAACGGCACTTACCTGTCAATCAAAGTGGCCCACTGTTAATTATATGCAACTTTAAGCCTTAATATAATTTGAATGGGTAAGCAGCAGAGAAATTAAGCTGCAGTCAATATTAAATCATAAAGTTGAATCATATTTAAACGCCAGTGGTGGTTTATCAGTACCTGTGCACTCGCTGCAGCAGCGCCTCCTTCCTCTGCAGCAGCAGCTTCTGTCGCCGCTCCTCTGACGTACAAAACCGAACCTCCACCATCTCCAAGTCTTCGCCCATCTTCTCCTCCATGGCAATCTGCCTCTCCACCACCTCTCACCACCACTCTTCTTCATCTTCTTCATCCTCCTCCTCATCATCATCCTCCGTCTCTTCATCCTCGTCCTCCTCTGACTCGCTGCTGGCTCCGCCCTCGTCCTCAGGTGCAGGAGTCACCTGTACGAGTGGCTGATCAGAGACCTGACGGGAGAGGACACTGTGTTTAGGACGAGATGTTTTTGGTAAGAAGCCTTTTTATCCACTAAAGTACGTGTGCAAATAAAAATCCAATACAATGGGGATCAACACAGAATTGTCTTTATATGGGACAAAAACTCATTGACACAGTTTTATATCTAACTTTCTTTAAGTTCCAACTCATTAAAAATCTCTATTAAATATTTTATTTCGTGTACCAACAAAATGAACATTCACATTGCCATTTAGCTAAATGTCAAATAGGTACCTGGAGTTGCTGGTTTAAACATACTGTTAATAATACCCAGTTTGATCAATGAAATGTCAGTTTAAATTAAATGTGCCTCTATATATAACTTCTGGTCCTTATAATGAAATAGATTTTGTAAAAGATTCAGATTTATTAAGCAGAGCTGATGTTTGATTGAACTCTTATAAATGAACTGAAACTTTTCATCCTTGTTTATTTCTGATTTAACAGTTTCTTTTTTTTTTCAGAAGACATTTCAGTGTGAGAGAATTTTGCTCAGTGATTCCCACAGGCCAAGATGAACTCAACTGACTTCTTCTGTCCACAACACAAAGATATTCAGTTTACTTTCATGGAGGACAAATTATGGCTCATCAAAATTGCTGAAGTGGATTTAATAGTTGATAATTAATCGATTAATTGACTAACTGTAGCAGCTCTTGCTAGCATGTCACAACATATTAAAATTAACACATATATATTCAAATAAATAACTGACTGATCAAAGGATAAGTAAGACTACAAATGTGACCAGACGTTCACTGACCAGTGGTGGGGCGGCAGGCAGGATTTGCCCCTCCAGGATGTTGACGGTGGTGACCTCGATGGATTGAGTGATCTCCAGGTCCTGCAGGATCAGCTGGAGGGGAACCTGAGGAAACATCTCCTGGATCTGCTGAGCCTGAGACACAGTGAGAGACGCCTGAGCTCAGTAAACCTGTTCAAGGACACGTGGGCTGCATGAGCTTCAGGACATCACCCTGTCTGTCTATCTGTGAACTCACCATGCTGTTGATCTGAGATGGGTTGGTTGGTACGATGCCCAAGAAGTTGGTTGTGGCCATAACTTCCACTGAGAAACTGGGCAACCAGCTGGCAATACGAGACCCTGGGAACACAAAAAGATCAAAGGTCAGAGCGTCTCAGGAAAGGAACGCAGGAAGGCTCATTAAAAAACTCATTAAAAACTGGTATGAGTGAATAAGGTTCCTATATTAAACGAGGAGAAAATTAAGCCTAATGAAGCACATTTCAGCATTTCTGATATGTGACATCAACTGTGAGGCAGCACAATCCATGTCATTGACAAGTGACTGTTTTTGTTGTAATGGATACTTGATATAAACAACTAACTAACTAAATAAATAACTAAATAATATATTTCAGTGTATGGTTGCTACTAGACTAATACTGCAGTCTTTGAGGTGCATTAGAGCATTTATCTTATTATCTGATTATCGGTTCTGTGTTGAGATGCTTGTCTGTAAACAGAGTAGAGGTGTGGAAATGTTTTGATGCTAAAATACAGCTTAATATGGATGTGAAAGGTTCTGCATCAATGCAGCGATGCAACATAATCAGGAGTTTGCAGCTGACGCAAAATTATAGCCGACTAATGTTGATTTTCCAACGACAGCTGGACAATAAAAGTTGTAATGTAATGTTGTTACGTTGCATCTTTGCCTAACCAATGTTTCTAATATGGTCAGAGATACGGCGGAGAGACAGATAAGCATATTTTTTAATTTAATTTAATTTAATTTAAGGAACCATGTTAGCTGGTCTCACCCTAAGCTAACGGAAGATAATCAGCCAAGAATTGAGGATGTGCTGTCAGGGAAGAGAACACAGGTAGGTGTTGAAAAGATGCAAATCAATCAAACAAATGAGATGCATGTTCATTCCTGAGCTTTAGAGGTGATGTTGGGTTATTTCTGAACTTTGGACAGAGCCAGGCTAGCTGTTTCCCCCTGCTTTCAGTCTTTATGCTAAGCTAATCACCTGCTGGCTTTTGTTTACGTACAGACAAATACTCTTAAATATTTCTTTAACATCTTATCACAGTGGAATTAATCCTCAAAGCACACCTGTATGGACCACAGCTTGTTGAGGCTGATATGTTCTAAAGCAGCCAGACAGTATTGATTAGACAACATCGCCTTTCCTCTGGTTCTCCAAGAACACCACAGAGCTACTGGTGTGGCTACAGACTGGTTGTATGTGGTATAAACATGATGACATGTTTCAGAATGTTCTGATGTAAAAGATAATGGATCAGCGGAGGAGCTGAACATATGTAGTTTGCCATCTCACCATCAAAGTTGAAGAAGTGGTTGAGATTGTTGAGGTTCAGCGTAGCATCAACTCTGGGGCCACCAACCATGTTGTCAGCGGCGGCCTCCCTCTCCACGTGTCCTTCACCTCCTTCACCAATGTTCAGGGACATCCGACATGTCGGACATGACATGTCCTGTTCGAGCCAGGAGCACAGGCACGGGCTGAGGATACACAAACACTGAGTGTTATCAAGAAAACAATCAGCTTTCACTAAATGTCACAACTCGGTGAGTCATCGGGGGAAATAAATGTCCTTTTATACAATCTCATCATTGTGTGCCATTATTTAAACTCCTCATTAAGTTTTCCATTGATGATCATTTATTCATTAGTCTATCCTTCATTAAAATGTCTCGCAAGTTCATTTAGCTCTTTGTTAACTAACTTGTGTGTGCTCAAAGTTTAATTACCACATTACAGAGTTGTGCTGTTCTTTTGCCCTCTAGTGACCAAACCCAATCACGTGTACTGACCTGTGGAAGAGGTGACCACAGGGCAGCCTCTGAGCCGAATTCATCACATCCCAGCAGATCGCACAGTCATCGTTGTTGGCTGCCAGTTCATCTGCAGACGCCACAGAAAACCTGAAAAGACAAAGCAACATCAGTTTTTAAGTTGTCGCCACTGCAGATTTAAAAAGATGTTTTCACAGTTATGATACCGAGCACTTAAAGGGACATGTGCAAAATAGATCTTTGAGTTTCTGGTACTTTAGGTTGAACCGCCTATAAAATCTCCAAAAAAACAATGAAAAAGGTTCAACAGTCAAGAGCCCATCTTGTTCAAATTGCTGGTTTTGTTCAACAAACAGTCCGAAACTCAAAGATATTCCATACAAATCATAAACATACAGGGTTTTTTTGGGTCAGTGCCACAGAAATCACTCCAATCACACAGGTTTAAAATGTGTGAAAAAGAGAGCACTGGTGTCAGATCTGTACACCGAGGCATGAGAATGTGCAGAGAGAGAAAAAGATCAGTGCATCTCCAGCTTCAGCACCAACAATCTGATTCTCTGACCCACTGCGGTGATACTGACTGGGTCTCAATGTTGCGGAGGACTCGCAGGTAGTTGTGGTGGCGGCGGATTCTCTTCTGAACCTCCACAACGAGGAAACGAAGCTGCATGAAGATCACCAGACTCGCCATGGACAACCAGATGTTACTGAAGACCTGGGGGAGAAATAAAAAAAAAAAAGAAGAGTTTACATGTTGTAACTCAGGTCATAACACAACACTGTAAGCACAAGGTCCAAACCCCAAAAAAACAAAGAAAAAATGAAATGATGTTTAGGTTTTCCATATTTGCAATTAACACTTTAATCTGAGGGCTGAAGTTTTCTTCTTCTTTTTCTTTCCTGCTGCTGGAACCTTCCAGAAGACTCTCCGTCTCAAACCAGTCCATGTTTTAATTTCACAGGTAGTTAAAGTCTCATTAAACGGTCTGAGTTTGTAGTTTTCTTCCTTGATTTGAAGTGTTGTTGCATGAAAAAGGGTCTGTGCACT
Organism: Sciaenops ocellatus; assembly: GCA_033000465.1. NCBI lineage: Eukaryota > Metazoa > Chordata > Actinopteri > Sciaenidae > Sciaenops > Sciaenops ocellatus. The sequence goes on along the minus strand of CP136871.1, from coordinate 22,630,675 downwards.
TAATGTGACTTAATATTGATGGCTGTGATCAGTTGGGTCACTCCAAAAATCAGTTATGTCAATTTATTTTGTGAAATTATTAAAAAATATATAAATGATATACTTCCCTATGTGTAACATGCATCATAAAAAATTATTTGGTAAAAGGGTAACCGTTTAACAAAAGTGCAAAAAGGCATTTTTGGTCCTTTTTTTGGTCTTATATAATCTCTTGGAAGCAAGGACAGGATATTTCCCCAGGCATTTTTGTCCTGTCCTTCACTGTCTGAATTGCTACTCACACATTTTACAAAGCTGTCAGACAAAAAAACAACTTGAAACTGACCTTCTTGATGTTTTCAGGGACAATCTCTTCTATTGTAATTTACATACACACATTCTGAATAAATTATAAAATAATGTATTTGAATTTATTTCTCGCCTTTTGCCTGATGGCTTAAAAGGTCGCTTAATCTAGCGAGAACAAGTTGGTAGGACTGGTCTTGTCACGCTGTGTAAAGCTCATGCTGTGTTTTTTTTTAAATTGAACACCTAATATTTAAAATGATATGGACCTACTGTACTTTTTGTGATGCATAAATGTAATCATTTCATTTATAATGACACATTTCTCTACTGTCACAAAAACTTCCCTCAGTCCCAGGTCCTATTTTTATTGTCTTGAGGAGATCCTTCATTTTGAGTGCTGCCTGCTTCATCCAGCTGAGAAATTTAACCAACATCAGGTCAGTCTTTCATCTCCAGATCAAGACATCTAGAAAAGCTCCTTCATGTTTTCATCTCCACCAGACTCAACTATTGCAATTTATTCTGGTCTCAGCAGGTCAAACATCCAAAGACTGCCGCTGATACAAAACTCTGCTGCCAGACTTTTAACTTGTTCTAAGAGAAGGGACCACATCACACTGATCTGCTCTTTGCTTGTTACCTGTCAGTGTTGAAAGCCATTTTAGGATATTACTGCTGTTTTTTGAAGCCTTGACTGGGCAGATTCCTGATGGCTGCCTGAGACCCTGTGGCAGGTCACCACTAATGGTTCCTGAATCTGGACTTGTGACCTCAGCTGCAAAACTTTCTTAAAACTCACTTTTATCTTCTGGTTTCGCCTTAACAAATGGCAGTAGTTGAAAATGTTTAAATTATCTTGTGTTATAATTTATGATTTGGATTTTTATTTATTTGTTTTAATGTAAACTACTTTGTTATTTTTTTATAGGTGCCGTATAAATAAAGTTATTGTTACCTCAGAACTTAAATGGATTGTGTTTGTTTTCTACCATATTATTGTGTAACATTAACCTTAAAAAGCATGGAAGCATGACCCAGTGACCTCAGTGAACCTCACTGAGCCTCACTTAAGACGAAATACACCTCTAAAATAACAACAAGCTCAAAGTTAAGCTCAGAGCAGTAAAGAGCAGTACTCCTGAGAAAAGTGATGACTTAAATAAACTTGCGCTGAACTGACTAGCATGTGCATGTGATGCAGCAGGTCGAGGCCCAGTTGCAGCAGCTCCATCAGCAGGTCGGTGTAGTAAACGTAGAAGGACTTATTGTCCCAGCTGCCCTCCTGGTTCATGTCCCACAGGTGGATAGAGTACCTGCAGGTTCACAAAACGCTGTCAAGATCTTCTGTTTGATCTACAAACAGGAAGTATGAAAATCTTTAGTGTGCTCACCGAAACATGACGTGTGTGGTCCTGAGAGTCACCAACATACACTGAAACACAGACAGCACGTCAGACATACCATGCTCAGGACGCCTTCACTCCTATATTTCCATAACAAGAATGCTGTTTGGTGCTATATTAATGTTCTGAATATTGTATATGATTTTGATTTTGGGGGGACATGCTGATTGTCTGAATGAGAGTATTTCAGGTGATTTAGAGCGTGTCAGAGAAAGAGTTTCTTACCTCAGCAGCCATAAATGTGGCGGTGTGGCGGCCTTGACTGTGAACCAGCCAGCTGCAGAGAGTGGCCAGACCACCGCAGCACAGCAGCAGCACCACCAAAAGCAGAAGCACCCGCGCGTGGCTGGACAGAGGGGTGGTCGGAGAGAAGGACAGCTGGAGGAACACAAACACATAGACACAGACTTGTGACCACACTTGTCAGTTTATATAAGAAACTCGCCCACATAGAACCGTCTATCTCTGCTTTTCATTTTAAAACACATATCTTACATATTTTTACTGTAGATTTATATTTTATATTTATGATTCCTCACTTTTTCTGTACTTTTCTACATTTATTGTTTATTATGTTGAGTCAAACTTTTCTTCGCCTGTAGCTGAATGGACTGAATGGCAGCAGGTTAAGCAGAGTATTCTAGACATCCTTTCCAGCTCCTCCTGGTGGATCCCGAGGCGTTCCCAGGCTAGATAGGACATGTAATCCCCATAGCGAGTTCTGGCTTTGGCCTGGGGTTTCCTCTTAGTTGAACATGCCCCAAAACACCTCGAAAGGAACATGCCCAGGAGGCATCCTAACCAGATGCCCAAACTACCTCAGCTGGAACCTTCTGACACGAAGGAGCAGCAGCTCTACTCAGGATGACACATTTTGTTCCCCCTTCCTTTTCATCATATTGGTCGACCTGACGTATTCATATACACAAATCACACGCATTAATTCTTTCATACTATCTGTCACATCACAGGGTGACATGAGCACGTACACGCATCTAACAGGTATCTCTGCAGCTGAACTCCTAGCTGTCTCTAGGACTTCAACACAAACATGTTGAGAGTTTGCCTTTTATTTTAAGGTGCCTGACCATTTACTGCAGAGTTTTGATCATTTGCTTTCATACTTCTTATCCCCTGTGGTTCTTCATTTGATGGACTTTTATTTACTTTTAACATTTTACTGTTTGCATTGATGCAGTCTTACTGATTTGGTCATACGTTTTTATAAACTGATTCTTTTACTTTTTTTTATCCCATGTGTTTGTTTATTTTATTGGCTTTTATTTATTTGAACAATTTACTGTTTTATTGCTTTTTTGTGCAAAATTGTCTTCGCTGTTGTCTATTGCTGTTTTTACTTTTTGCACTGTGAAGGTGTTTGTGCTCTATGTTTGTATAAAGGTGCATCCAACACATACAAATGCCCATTCAGAGCCTCAAAACAAAATATTAAATAATTTTATATTTTTATTCATAATTAAAATGATTTAAATGAAATTCCCTCCTGTCAGTAAAATAAGAATAAAAGTCTCTCTCTGTTTGCTGACATGAATTAACTCTGCAGAATAAAGTATTTTTCTTCTCCAGGACATCGAGCTCTGTTCTCTGTAACTACGCTGGCGTTAATACTAAAACTTTAACTCTTCTAACTTTGCAATGAACGTTTCGCAGCTGTTGTAGGGTCCTATAAATGTTTAGAGGATAGACTCTCCTGTCTGTCTCTGTTTTCTGTCTGATTCAGTGAAGCTTACATATTCAAAGCGGTCCTTGCAGAGCTGAACTAGAAGATGGAGGAAGACCAGGACGGAAAACCAGAGCCACCACATCACCACCTCCTCCACCGTCTGGACGTTCAGGACGCCGAACACAAAGATGAACTTGTAGAAAATGAAGTTCCAGAACTTGTCCTTCAAGTGCTGCAGCAGGAAACAAAGCGCAGGTTTGTGATGAAGAAACAACTCTTTTCAGGATGTTTCTCTTTTATACAGCTCAGGATGAACAGAATGAGCTCTCTTCATATTTTTGGCTTTATTTTTGATCAATTTTAATTGGTTACAGTTTACTAGTGATGGGCGGATGAAGCATTATGAGGCTTTCTTTCTATTTGTGTTGAAAAAAGATCAGAAGATTCAGCAGTTCAGTGACATCTAATGGTGATCTCTACAGTTTAACAACAATTTAAAGTTTTTATCTGGTGAGCTTACAAACTCAGAGCTCTTAAAGGCCACAGACGTCATCAGAGAAAAAACTAGTAATAATAAACACCACAAACAGAAACACCAACCTGTTTTTCACTGACACGGAGCGGCCCGAACACGAAACACTGGATGAGTTTGGCAATAAGCAGCAAGATGCAGCAGGCCGTGTTTACCATCACCTGCGCACACACAGAATAATATATCACCTTCGGCAAATATGTCTTAATAATCACATATCAAACTCCCCTGAGATAAATCCAAACGAGCAGGATGGTGTAACAGGATGAAAGGATGAGACAAAGGATAACAAATGAGGGCATTTAATAAAAGGACAGAAATACAGCTGCATGATGTCAACGATGATGAGTGATACTACTCAGGTAAAACAGAAATTCCTGTCCTCCAAACAGGAGACAGACAGACACTTTGATTAACAGTGTTGCAGGGGCATTAAGTGGAAGTACTGTGTGAAAAAATGTAATTAAGTGTAGCTGTAATACTGTGGACTTATTGGCTAGATCACAAATGTGCTGCATGTATAAACTGTAAACTATAAACGTCTTCTTGTGTGGATCCTGTGCAGCAGGAGTAAAAAAATCAGATATTGATGTATCAGCTGGTATACATCAATATTGCAAAATTGCAAATCTTCCTCAGATGTAGTTACCAAACACTTGTGACAGAGACGTGATGGAGGGAGATATTTTACACTTTAATATGCTAAAGAAAAGGTCTGGCTGGCAGCAAGGTAAAATGATGAAAACATTCTGAATTACACATTTACACGGATTTTTGTGGGTGGTGTCGCCATCTACTGTAAGTAACACACTGACTATGGATAAGTACCTCATACAACCACACTTCAAATAAACCTAACTATCCCTTTAAGGAATGCCACTTTTTTTAACCCTCAAGATACTGTAGTCCTGCAGAATCCTGTCTTCATGAATACAATACAAAATACTAGTATCTGTCTGATAATGATGTTACTGGCCAATTTATCTAACCAGTTCAAAAAGTATGACAATGACTGAATTTGTATTATAATTGTTGATATTCAGTGAAATAAATGTATTTAAACAATAAATAAAAAACTTTATAAAGACTTAATTATTTCCTGGATCATACTGACACAGGCATGATGATGATTTGATCTGATGTGATCAAAACCACCAGGTAGCACCACAAGAAGCCTGACTCACAGGGTAGCCATCCAGTCACGACAATGTCATTCCCAGTGTTTGACACTTTCAAGTCATCATGTCTCAAGTCAAGTGTTGATTCTTTAACTTCCAAGTCGAGTCTCAAGTCATTTATTTAAGTCAAGTTGCAACATAGTCACAAGACTCAAGTCCACATCTTTGGTGGTTAGTGTAGGATCCAGTCTTCAATACAACATACCAAACAATTCTCAATCATTGCAGAAGGTGACGTATCTCATGAGAATTTGGGAAATTAGAACTATGAGGTGTCAGATTTGGCCAGATTACTTCTTCTTTCATCAAATATTTCCTGATTTAAATGATAATATGTAAATGTATTACTGTATAGATCCTGTGTGGCTCTTTGTGTTCACACTCGGGGTGCAACAAATCAGTTATCTGTGCCAGAGCTTAAAAAGACTGAAGATTGAAATGTAGTTAAATGTAGCACCCTGACATGGTTCAAACTCACCCAAACAAACACACTGTCAGTCAGCAGGTACATCAGCACATCAGCAGCCTGATCTCCATACATGGGACTCAGATACTGTCCACCATCCCTGATGTAGCGGCCGATCCTGGAGCTGTGGACCGGCTGGCTGCGGATCTCCTCCTCTGGGGTGGACTGTGGGCGGGACTCAGAGGAGCAGGCAGTCAGGACGGTCCCGGCCAGCAGGGCAGCACTGAGCGCCGTGTACATCTGTAAACTGGGCCAGGGGAACCGCTCCAGGAACAAGAGAGGCATGATGGAGGTGAAGTGATGGTCGGACTAACACTGCTCACGGAGGTTTGTACTGTTACATAACACGAACAACGCTTTGTTTACAGCCGCGTCACATACTAGTGTTGTTGACCGCTGTTCAAACTAACTGTCCGCTAGTGAAACAGACAGACAGACAGACAGACAGACAGCCGGTGATGAGGTGAGACAGTTCATCCTCCTCTAACGTCTCCAGCCGTTGACTTTCACCGCTAACGTTACGTTACTATCATCAGTAGTAACGTGCCTAGCCTCCATAAAGTACCGCTCATTGTAGTCACGGTCAGAGTTCAACGTGCTGGTGTGTTTTAATTTAAATGTAGTGATAAACTCCGCTGTCACTCTTTAAATCTTTAATAATCTGTTGAGTTTGTCGACTCTCGCTGATCTGTTCAAGTCCCATTAGCTCCGCTCCGCTCGTCACATCCGGTCCACAGCCAGACATCAAGTACCGGAAGCAAATCGACATTGTTTCACAATAAAAGTGCCAACTGACGACATTTAGATTAACCAAATAGTGTTCAATTAATTCATTTGACGTGGAGGTACTACAGGGAATATGGTACATTTGGCCGCCTAAATGTGTATTATATACAGGAGCTTGTTGCTGCCATGCCAGACAAATATAAATGTAGCAGTATCACGTTTTAGCAATATCAATTATCACATTATAACGTGAAACTTTTCACGTTATAACAACAATTTATCGTGTTTTCGTTCTACTGCTCTTAAAAAAAACACGTTATGAAGTAAAATAGCCCAAAATGTCAAATGCTAGTTCTGGGATTCATATTGTATTCGTATTTGTACAGTGCTTTTCCAAAGTCGCGATTTAAAGGTCAAAGCAGTGAATGAAAGAGAAGAGTTCAGGTTAAAACCAAAAATGATGCTTCGTTTCTTCTGAATGAAGACAAGTGCATGGTTGTCGTATTTTATTTTGAAGATCTTCACCGGATGTTCTTTTGTTTTCTTCCGTTACTTTAACTAACGGGAGTGAAAAGGTTCCGGTAGGACCTTTTCTCAATCTAGTTCATAAAGTAAACATGTTACACGTATTACACGTGTTACACCTATTTAGTATTTACCTGTTGAAAGACTATTTTATGGTTTGCTTTAACCATATATATATAACCGTGTATTTGTGTTATTACAACTTAAAAACACCATCCAGTTGGCGGTAATATTTTGGTGACGGACCGTGTGAGAGAGCATGTGAGAGATGGCGGCTCCAGCCGCTCAGGAGTTAACTCTGATCGGGCTGTGTGATGGAGAGCTCGACTCTAAAAAATACCAGTCCTCATATCAGACCAACAAAGTCGGGGGTCAGCCGGACTGGTTGCCGCTCATCTCCCGGCAGTATCCCCGCTGTGGTCGCTGCGGAGCCCCGCTAGCCCATGTGGTCCAGGTGTACTGCCCCCTGGATGCCTCTCCCTACCACAGGAACCTCCACCTGTTCGCGTGCCCAGGTGCCGAGTGCAACGCTGGGCCAGAGTGTTGGAGGGTGCTCCGCTCTCAGTGTTTGGAGGCGGAGGTGGCAGCAGCGCAGACACCCAGCCGGTCAGTCCCGGCTCAGGCGCCTCCTCTGTCGGCCACTGACTGGTGTGACACCGCTGATGACTGGGGGATGGATGAAGGTGGTGATGATGGATGGGGAGGAGGTGTGAAGGTGGACAGCCAGGTTCAAGAGGAGGCAGCAGCTCCTGAAGCAGAGGGTAAGACTGACATCACATATAAATATTTTACTTTTAATTGGCTGGAGTTACTTTTCAGTTTGTTTCTTCACGTTGTGGCTCCTTAACATGTTCCCCTCAAAACTGCTCAGATATTTTAACTAAGCACGTTTGCTCAAGTCCTTTATTATACAGTACAATGGCTGTTGGTTAAAAATCAGAAATGAAATTAAATCCCCCTGATAACATCTGTGGTTTGAAAAATAATGATTATGACATTTTAAAGGGTAACTTTGGTATTTTTTAAATTAATTTTCCCATGTTTAAGTGGCTAATAGGGACAAAAATTTTAAATGGTTCCAGCATTGATCGAAAGCGCTGCGATCAGCAGCTGTGAAACTGACTGCAACACAATCCTTATGGGCGATTGCACACCCTCAGTGTACTGTACATCCACTAAAAGTGCTTGTTGTTGCTACTGACAGACTCAAAAAAGTGTCTGTCAACATTTTGGAAATGTTCCTACACAGGTAAAATATTTGTGAAGAGTAAGATCATTTTTGTTTAAGCAGAAACAGCAGTTATATTGCTGTGTTTAAAACCACCAGACTTCATTGACGAAAACAGTAATTTAACCTTGTCACAGCACAGCACTTCATACAAACTCGACAGAAACACACTAAAACTCACCAAAACCGCCGTGGTTTGTCTTTTCTGTCTTGTCTCTTTCTAACAATCACCAACTCTGGTTTGGTTGATTGATTTACAGAGTTATATGTGAAAATATCAGGAACAGTGCGATGGAGAGATCAGGCATCAGAGAGGCAGTGGAGAGGAACAGCATGTAGAGACGTAAAATTACTGTTTTTGTCAATGAAGTCTGGTGGCAATATAACTAGTTTCTAGTGATTGACTGACAGCTGAATTGTCATATATGTTAAACTGAAAACATTATGTATCTTTCAGAGGAACTTCTTTTGATTATCTTGACCTGCTTTCTCTTTCCACGCAGCAGTCAGTGATATTGATGTCAGCAGCCAGCTTCAAGATCTTACTCTGGAGTCACAGGAGGATGTTCCTGTCCTCCGTCCGTTCTTCATCAGCGTGATGGAGGAGTCAGACCTGGGTGAAGAGGAAGATGACCTGCAACACGCTCAGAAGCTGCTGAGGGAGTACGAGAAGAGGGAAGGAGTTAAAGTGGGAGAGCTGGACGACGGTGGCGAAGGCGGCAGCGGAGAGGAGAAATATGAAAAAACAAGAGCCCGTCACGGAGACGCCATCTTCTCCAGGTTCATGAAGACGATCTCGCCGTGTCCTCAGCAGATCCTGCGGTATTGTCGCGGCGGGAAGCCGCTCTTCATCTCCAAGCCACCGCCCAACATGGCTCAGGTGGTTTCAGCGTGCGGCTCCTGCGGAGGATCCAGGACTTTTGAGCTGCAGTTGATGCCGGCTCTGGTCAGTCTGCTGCAGAGGAAGGACGGCGGCGCTGAAGCAGGGCTGGAGTTTGGGACGGTGGTGGTTTATACCTGCAGGAACAGCTGTTGGACAGCAGGATCAAGATCAGCTCTGGAGGAATTCTGCTTTGTTCAGACGGACCCCGACCAGCAACTCTTTAAATAACTAGACAGGACTGAAGATTAGCCTGATCCTCACTGTGTCCATCAGGGCAGGAAAAAGCTTATTAATAAAGGAAAACAGCAGGTTCTGGAGGCTGGTTTTAACTTTGTAAGGTGGTATGAATTTCAACATCACCTCTCTGCAGTTATGTTCAGGTGTACTTCAGGACACTGTGACATCACTGTTACAGGTGCAGCAAAGCCACACCCATGTGTGATGTCATCACACATGGAAACAGACCCAAAACCTTCAACCAGAGGGGGCAGAGAAACACTTTATGAAGGAGTTATGTGGCTGTCCGATCACTGTCGATAGTAAATGTAGTCAAATGAAGCAATAAATTACTCAGTGCGTGCTATACTTATTGAAGATATAACAGTGAAATCTGTTGTTCTTCCAACACCAGCGTTGTCACGATGTGATGTAGTTTGTGTTTAGGAAGAACTACAGGTTGTTTCAGTTCGGAGCCTGAAGGTAACAATATACACGTGTGAAAAAGACACAGGCAAACTGCAGGAATTCATTTGCTTAAGCAAACTTAAGTTCATGTGCAATGCATCCTCATACTTCAGTTGACTACATTTACCATCAACACTTGGATTGGACAGCAACATATACTGTGGAAAATCTTCCCTTTAAACTGTAATGCATCTCTGGAGAAGCCCAAATCAGTTTTGTCACAGCAAGTGAAGAAGTCAGGATACAGTAGATGAGGAAGAGTTTGCTACCAAAGAATAGATCATGCTCATAGTTTGTGTTCTTACCAATTTTCACAGAAAAATACCTCAATATTTATAAATATAAACAAATTTAGGTTTTAACAGTCCCCCTACAGCCAGACATTGTTGCATTTTCTGCTGTAAAAAGACACGTCACAGTTTACAGTAGGTCCTCTTGGAGTGAAAATGCATCGTTATTAAAAAAAGAGGCATAAAAATGATCAAATCAATCAGTTATAAATGTTATTCTGTGATAATTGTTTCACATTTTACAAACAGCAGGATATTCTTGCCACAGTTTGAGTGCTGAGATGCAAATATGTTGCAGCTGTTTCCTCCCTGTGTGATTCAGTGCAGATTGACCCTTTAATAACATTCTTAACTTCGTTGGTTTGTTCCTGTGGCTGGCCAATATTAACCGCTCTGACCTTTGACCTCATGTAATGAAATGTTTTGAACTTAAGTGCCTTAAACGTGTTTCTGCATTAAAAAACAGTGTGCGACAACATCCCAACTCCAGAAGCGACGCTGGTTCTAAAAATCCTTTATCGAAACCGTTTACACAGAATAAACTATTTTACAGCTCATCATTCATCAAGGGATTTATCAAAACACAAAACATCCAACCCCTCTTCTCCTTTTTACTTCAACCTTATGACACATTTCTATAATTCAGTGTTTGAAACTTCACACCAACAGTTCAGGTTGATCAGCGTTAATGTAAAGGAAATGTAAACCATACAGAGTAAAACCAAGATATAAAAATGAGCTGAAGGACTTTAGTTTTATGCTGGATTAGATCCAGAGTATCAAAAATAGATTTTTTTAATTAATTGGCCAATAAATAATGACATGATTTTCTCTTTTTTGTGCGACCTTAACCTTCTGTAATGATATTACTGATTTAAGCACCGCTCTTACAGCCCTTTGGTTGTATGCTACAGTTCTTCCAATTCGATCGTGGAGGGCTAAAAAAAAAGTCTTTGGTTTGGTTTGAAAAAAATTCCTGAGACAGATGAGGAAACGGTAATCTGATACCGACAAGACGAGTTGATGAGACGAGCACACAGACTCGTCGGCTCGAGGCTGCTGATTGGTTTTCAGGCACTTTGTGCAAACGTGAGCGCCGGCTTGTTTTTTTTTTCGTCAAGAAAGCGTTCAGTTGAAGAAGCACTGGGGTCGTCTCCTGAGGAAGCAGTGCAACTACTGAGGGCCTCCACAGAACGGCAAGGCAGCATCATTGGACTTGTGCTCCCAGTCGTACTGGTGGTACTGGTCAAACTGGTCGGGCTGGGCGCTGCTGCTCAGACTGCCGATGTCCCTGTCAATTATCTCATTGACTGCAAATTAAACAGAAGCAGGAGACGTGATTAGTTACTATTTATTTTACAGTTAAATATTATTTAACCTTAGAGATAAATGATGGTTGAAGACTAAAATTGGTAACATAAAAGTTTCTCAGTTTTGTAACTGTAGGCTGAAAATAAACAAATAAATTCTACATATTTGCTTGTTCTGTAGTTTTCCACCCCATCTCACTATCTTTCTCAGATCTCAACCTGTATGATGTGGTTGAAAGCTCCACACAAGACTGGTCAGTGAACCTTGAGTTAAGATTTTATTTTTATTTTTTGTTTCCAAATTTAAAAGGGAACTTTCACGCTCAAAGTGGTTGATACACATCAGTGATCAGTTTCTGAGCTGTTTGGTGTGGTTGCTATGAGGTTGCTAGGTGTGTAAAACATCAAATTCATGGACCCAAGTTTGAGATAAGGTTGAAGGTTTTTTACTGTTGCAACACATGTTGCAACTTTTTTAGAATTTCACCAGCGTGAAACAATAACACAACTTCAGGAGATGCAGCTGTAGCCTGTTAAAGTTAAGTAAAAAAAAATATAAAGAGAACTTCAATCTCCGTTTGTGCACTGCTACTGTATAAATTCAAAAACTTTCACAGATCCGTGTCTGCTTTCAAAACCTCTCCCCCTGAAATTCACAACCTTTCAAGGACCTGTGGGAATCATGCTATACTGTCATTTTTAAAAACAAAAGCTCTAAAGCTAAATAGATAGTTCTAAATAGATTTTGGATGAAACAAAACTGAAAGAGAAAAATATAAGTAATCTTTGGCTGAAGTGTTTTTAAAAGTGTTGTCCATAATTTATCTTGATGCTTACTTAATGTATCATCACGTGTCTGCTGGTATTGAAATTTCTGTGTTGTGTGAGGATGAGGGCTAATGCCTCCAGTGTCATAAACACCACATGAATTGTTGCTTTTTTTGTTACCAAGTTACCAAGCAGAAATGAAAACATGCTGCAAACAAATTCAGGGAAAGAAAATCTGATTCTGTGCTGCAGCACCCTGTTCAGCCAGAGGATGGAGCATCTGGACACAAACTGTGACTTAAAACGTGTTCTCCAAAACCCTTCACTTACTATTTATGACGCTTAGGGCCTAATGACTTCACCTCGACAGGTTTGTGTGGTTGTAAAAGAGATAAATTGGCTTTACACCCTACAGCTACTCATTATCTTCTAATTACTAACTAATCCATGTATTACTACAAACTGATTCATGAACCCGTTTATGACACACACTGTGCAGGCTGTGTGTTTGTGTTTATCACGAGTTGCTGTAGTAAAGCTGCTCTGCTGAGTCTATTTACACAACAGCAAATGGCTTCATCACAGCTACATTCAGTCTATACATAGCTCTGCAGTGAAACCTGACGCTCATGAAGCAAACCAACAATAACACAACACACAGCCCATTAAACACAACTTCAGCATTAAGTTTTCAATGCAGTGTTTTTCTCATCGAGCCTCCATCATCTCGAAGTCAGCAGGTTTTTGGTTGAACATGGTATACCTCATACCATGTTAGCATTTAGCTTAAAGCACCACCTCGGCACAGCCTCATAGAGCTGCTAGCGTGACTGAAGGCTCTTAAGTCTTGTTCAGACAGGTTGTTTCAATTTCTAGATTTTAATGTGAAACATGTTTAAAATCAACAAAACATACTCAGTTAGGTGCTTTACAAACAACTTCAACTTCACAACCAGATTTAGCCCAGTTTGAACCACTGACAGTAGACATAACATCAGCCTAGGTTCCTGAAGAGCTGCTTTGAAGCTGAGAATATGCGGCTTTGGCCGCCGCCATGTTTACATTCCTGCCTCTTCTGCCTCCCGGCTACGGCACCTACCTGTCAACGAAAGCGGCAACGCTGTTAATTCTGCGTAACTTCAGGCTTTAATATAATTTGAACAGGCAAGTTTAAAAAAAAAAAAAAAAGATCTGCACCAGTCTAAACATTTTAATAAGGGAGCTTATGGAGGGTGACTTGTTCTAAAGCTAGCCTTAAGCAGCCGCTTGATAATTTGCAGTTTTTGGCACTTCTGCATTGGCGTCACTTCACAGCCACAGAGGTTGCCACTTGTGTTTGAACCTACATCAATGGCTGCACAACGTTGTACAATTAACCCTTCCTAATTCCTGCAACTTTTTTGCTCTGTGCTCTGATAACAGTCGAGCGAGCTTTGGTCAACTTTCTCCTTACAACATGAAGTATTAGCTATAATTTGGTTGTCTTTCCAACATAGACAAGCTAGCATATTAAGTCGCATATTTAAGTACAAGAAAGGAGAAAGTCGACTGAGGCTTGCTCAACTGTGATTGGAGCACAGAGTAGAAAGGGGTGGGACACAGGAAGGGTCAACTAATGTGTGGGCTCTAAACTTCAAACTCATGTTTACTTATGCAGATGTTAATCTTTGCTTTGCTTTTTTATAAATTAAAACAATCCAAAAAAGAGCAGTCACCTTCCAACCTAAACATCTTCTGACCTGCACATCACAAAATCAATTTTTATGTGCTGCAGTCACAGAGGTTTTACATACGTTTTCATCCACTGACTCTGAGGCCTCGGTGTGTGATAAGGCTGCAGGTGGACATTTTTCCAGCAGCACCAGATCAAGCTGCTGAGGTCAAAGTCAAGCTGAAAGGCGAGGGAGTGGGTGGGGGGCGTCCAGGCAGGAGGGTCAGAGGCCTGACGACAGCTGCTGCCCACCAACTGAGGCAAAGCAACAAATTTAACCCCCATCTGCATCATTCAGACCAGCAACAAGCAGACGCAGCTATTATTAACCCAGATCAGAGAGAAACCCAGTATTCACACACAAACACACACAGGGCCTTGACATATAAATAACCAACATCACAGAGCAAGTGCAGACAGATACACACACCTCATGTGCAGAAACACAGACACATGGTGAGCGCAGTGATTTGGATTGTTGGAGTCTGAGAAACAGATCTGAATCCCAGGACCAGATCACAAGTTCATCCAGTATCCATAGTCAGTTTATTACCTACAATACAAGTGTTCTGAAGGGAAACTGAACAGTTATATCGCTCTCTCCAGTGCAACCAAACATTTACAAAAAAACGTAATTTTACCTTGCAGAACAGCAGGAGCTGATCTACCACCAAAGTCACACGATAACATAAATAACCAGTCGAGGCAGAATTAAGCTTTGTTGTTGAGAAACTGGTGTTTGAAGCATGCTAAATAAAGATCAGTTGTGTAGAAGTAGATTAGGAATGGTTTAACAAGTTTTTATGGATATTTTGTTTTTATTTTCTTTTGTCTATTATAAATGCTCCACACTGACTACAGCTACCACCCTCCACAAGAAGCAGCTACAAGCTTTTCAGAGCAACTTTTCAAGCCTACAGCAGGATAGTTCATTAATGAATATATGCAGCTTCCTACCATCATCCAGCGTGATCTCCTGGAGGCCCAAAGATCCTAGATTTCGCTGGGAGTCTTCCGGTTCCTGCTTGATGCTCGGCACCTCTCCTGGGCTGGCAAGCAGAGAGTCCTTCTGGGGCTCAGCAGGGGTCACAAAAGCTCTTCTGGAACTCAGAGAAGGAGAGGGTTCTCTCTGAGGTCCACCGGAGGAGTTGGTAGCGGGGATATTGAAGGTCTGAAGAGACACTGAAGAGGCCTGGGAAGATATCGTGGAGATCTGAGGAGGCATGATGGAGGTCGGAAGAGGAATCAAGGTCTGGGTGACCATGGAGGTCTGTGAGGGCATGGACGGGGAAGTGCAAAGAGGGATAGAGGAGGTGTGAGGAAACATTAAGGAGGTCTGAAGGGGGACAGAGGGGGGAGGAGGAGGATGATGAAGATGAGGTGTGTTCTCGGAAGGAGGACCACAATGCACCGGGATGTCACAGGAATCGTAATAAACAACATCCGGTCTCGCTCGGTCACAGGAGGGCACCTGGCAGGAGATCGGACAGAAGTCAAGTGGATTGAGGGAGATGTGGTCTGTCTCCCAGCGCTCCTGTTTGACTGCAGCAACAGGGAGGTGAGATCTGACTCCAGGCAAGTAGGTGAAGTTCTGCGCCAGACTCCTTTTTCTCTTCCCATTTGAGATGTTGAACTGGACTTGGACGGGATCTGTTGTCCTCTTATTATACGGAGGAACCTCCACCACAATGCTGGACTGAAAGACAGAAACACAGAGAGATGAAAAAATTACAGAAAAACAAAAAATAGACTCATGACTTCCTTCTATGATTCATGCATTTCACATGAATAAGATCTAAAGAACATTCCTGTTAGCTTAAAGCAACATTATATAACTTTTCTACCTTACAATAACAGCGTCACTTTTACTTTGATGCTACACTGACTTGTAATAGGGTAAATGTTGTAACTTCGGGCTCTGGGTCAGGAGAAATGTGTAACACCTAATGGCACTAGGTCACACATATTTGGTGAAAATGTTTTCTGCTTTTACATCTGATGTCCTCTCACTGCTCCGCCTCAACTCTCTGTGATTTACAGAGTTTCCTGATGGATAGAAAGATTTATTTGCTGCTAAAGTAAATGAACCACTAAGCTAGTTAGCTCAGTCCATGCTGTCAGGACTGGGAGTGTTGGTATTTACACCGCTAGCAAAGGAGCTTTGAATCTGGGACTGACGTTTAGTCATTGGTGAGAGCTTGGTGAAATAAAAGGCTGAAAGCGAGCTGGGCTGACTGCTGTTGCTCTACTAAGTAATATTAGCTGGTTGCCATGTTTTGTGTTGTTGCACTCCCTTGATGTTTGGTTATAAGTAATAAAATACACATGTACAACTGTCTACTATATACAACAGTGGTATGGGGGTGTAAATCGCAACAAATACCAAATCTGACATATTATTGCTTTAAATGTGATGAGACAGAAACCAGTCACGCGTGAGTCACGCTCACATCCATCCAAAATCGACTACAAATTTATATTCTTCCGTGATGTCATGGAAACTCCTGCATTGTCTCCCTCTACTCCCTCAGACACAGACACAAACTCAGCCTCTTTGTGGTTTCAGCAAGCTCTTGTTGACTTCCTCCCTGTACTTCCTCTTGGGGGAATCCTCCTCGCCATCTTACGTGAGGTTTAAATGCTCCAAAATCTTTAATGATTTTCTGTGCGATTGACCCTTCAACGTGTGAGTGAGTATTCCATCATCTGATCCAGAATACACCGCAGGCTTTCATAATTCCCTCTGCTCATTGTCATAATATACAGTATAAGTAAACACAGCTGATTAAAGCGGCAATAATCGATGTTCGGCCACTTGAGGGCAAAAGAACTCGAACGAAGATACAATGGCCTCACCTCTTTGTGTGTACGAATGTGTTTGCAAACAATTGCAGAATGCTCCAGGAGGAGATACTTTCTATTACTTTATCAACAGTTAGCTTATTTAGTCCCCTCCAAAGGGATTGTGAGATGATTAATGGGAGAGGAAAGTTCAGATACTTGTTTTAAGTTTTTGAAATATTCTTTAATCTTTGCTTCATGGCTTTTGTACACTTTGACTGCTTTGTTAAACCACTTGAGAAATCTAGAGAAGAAATGTCTCTTTGATGACACTGAATCTAAAATGTGACAAGGAGCCACAACCAGTCACTGCTTGGTAAATGTTCACAAGTAAAGCAGGAGCTGTATCAGTGGTTTAATCTGTTTGCTTTTTTTGGCAGTACTTCAAGTTCCCCTGTTTAGCATTAATAAGAAGTACATCAAATTTAATAAATGGTTTATAACACTATAATTTGTGTTTATTAACTACTTAACTCCTGTGGACACCCATAAGTGGAAGTTGCTCTACAACACAATATATTTTTTATTTCTTCTTTTGCTAACGTCCACCACTGGTCGGAGTAATGTTTGTACCCACCTGATGAATATCAGTCCAATATTTAGTCTCATTGAATCTTCGGTCTCTATTTCTTTCTGTGGTATCAGGACCGAAATAAAGATTTGGCTGTAATGGGGCCAAACATGAATTATGATGTTATGAACATACATGTGGGCTTTCATCTCCCTCAAACTCTCTACCCCTAATTCTTGAAGTTGTCATAGGAGTACAGCACACACAAACGTGCGTTATGATGGACTGATATCCTGGAGTATTGATGACCTACTTTATCAGGATCCTATTGTTATTGGACTGACAGGCAGTGACGATGAAGATGGGCAGACAGATGACAATAAATCCAAAGTAGTTACTGTAAAATAGCCTATTAAGTTCTATAGTTATTATTTGCTTTTTGTCATATTGTTTTTCCGAGTCTGGAGCCAGTGGATTGTAAACCACAACGCTATTTTGGTCTGTCCTCCACGAAACCTCAAACCCCACCGAAAGCATCGCATCCGTGCCTGATGGAATTTGGCCATAATACATTTCATATCGAGCATATCTTTGTTATGCTGTGCTATTCCTGCTCACACATCCCAATTTTGTCACAGGAACCACATAAATCCTGATATTTTCAAATGTAAAATATATTTTCATGGTATTTTTTTAAAGTAAAGTTTCTACTTACTCCGCTGCATTTTTCTGGCACAACTCTGGCTTCCATTTCCCACAGTGATCGTCCATCTGTGTGGGCAAAACACATCAGTTCAAACAAACAAGTAAGTAGGATGTTAATCATGAACAAAATCAGATGTAAATGTATTTAGTGTACAGTAAATTAACGTAAACTGATCTTACCAGGACCCTTCTCCATGAAAACAACCCTGGACTGTGTGGAGATGTTGGAACCAGTGATGAGGAGCTCCTCTCCTCCGTCCACAGAGCAGTTGGCTGGACTGAAGCTCTCGACCTGAGGAAGCTCCTGGCCTGAACGCTGAGCTGAACCATAACACAGTTTTTGTTAGTAATGGTGTTTAGGTAAATATATGTATGGTTTCTCCATGTTACACAGTATGCTATAACATAAGCACATTTATAAACAAAAGAGGAAGTATGCAGTCAGCAGTGAGAAAAAAGTATCACTGATTATGATCTGTTTTGGCAAAATTTTGAAGCATGAAGCAACACTTCATCACAACTTCCTGCTCTGCTTGTTCAACTTTAATCTGGTTTCGAAATAAAAAGAAAAAGTGGTGAAAAAACGTTAACCATTATGTGACTCTGGCAGTAACGCAGAATAACAAAATCAAATCTAAATGTGATGTATTATTGTGAATATTACTCACAGCACTCCACAGGAACAGATGTTGTCTGCAGCCACAACATCCGGCTGTCCGGCTGAGGGATGGCGACCCTGAACACAACTCGCACCCTTGTGTTCTTGCGTCCGATGTCCGTTTCTCCTTTCTTCAGCTCGATGTCGGCATTACGCAGCTTCAAGATGCCGGCACAGTCAATGCTACGGAAAAGAAAAGACATACTGTTTATTACTTAAAGGTATTATTTGCAGTTTTGGACCACTAGTAAGTTAATAGAGCAATGTTTTGCATGCGCACAGGCACAAAGGTAATGAAATCCACATTGCTGTTGACTGTTGAGGGCAGTAATGCAAATGTTTAGTATTGAGGGTGATAATGCAAATGTACAGTATTTGCAAGCTATAAAACACAAGAAAAAGGTAGACAAACAGGTCAAACAAGATACACAGAACAACCGGGAAAACTGGAGGATGTAAACAGTCTGACTGTTACTGGATACATTCACTCGTTGGTTGGCCTGCAAATTAAATGTACACCTACAACAATTACTACTGTTACCCTTATGATGCTACTTTTAGCGCTGCTACCAGCTTATTGCTACTACTGCCGATTCAATTACTACTACGACCAGAATCTAAACAGATATCTTCATTTGAATGCAAAATCTGTAGGCCAAGATTTTGGCATCAGAACATTCTGGTTTCCGTTTGTAGAGGAAACAAATTGATACTACTAGCCAATAGTAACTACTTTTGCAACTGACAACTCCCTACAGTATCTTTCATCGGAAAATGATTTTAGTATCTAGAATTAACACTGCGATTTAATGATAAATAGAGCAGCATGTCATCAGCATAGAATTGAAAACCCTACTGGGCCAAGAATTGAGCCCTGCAGTACTCCAAAACTCAACATTATAAATCAAATCAAAGGCAGCAGTCGTCTCACCGTCACAGTCTCTCTATCATGGATGTAATACATGTTCAATGAGTGGAAGGTAGTGCTCACACTGGCTAAGATTGCTATTTTGAAGGAA
Organism: Sciaenops ocellatus; assembly: GCA_033000465.1. Classification (NCBI taxonomy): domain Eukaryota; kingdom Metazoa; phylum Chordata; class Actinopteri; family Sciaenidae; genus Sciaenops; species Sciaenops ocellatus. The sequence continues at coordinate 22,611,265 of CP136871.1, read as the reverse complement.
AAGTCTGACATTTTGTTGAATTTCAACTTTTGTTTGAATTTCAGGGAAGTCAGTAAATCACACAGCCCATGAAATGTTTCCATGTTCAGTCACCTGTAACAACTGGGTTTATAAATAGAGACTCATTTAGTCGTGCAGTTACAGCTGCTTATGCCAGAAAAGTTCAGTTCTGTTGTTGTTCCTTCCATTACCTAGCGGACATGTCATTTTCTGGAAGTAAAGGGATCTCCAGGACTTTAGTACAACCCATAATTTTCTCCTGGCAGTTGGTGGTAACCATCTTCCCTGTTACCCGGTGTACTTGGTAGAAAGAATGAGGGCGAAGGTAGCGGTCGTCTGCGGTTCCAATGAACAACAGCAGGCTGACCGGCTGCTCGCTGTATCCAATCAACTGAAAACACAAAATTCAATGTTACACATTTAATGAACAGTTGCTCTTCTTGCCAGACATCTCAACAGTACTTAGAATTTTGAAACTTGAAGGAATGATCCATCTTCATATCCTGACCCCTGGTACAATTAAAATATTGAATGTGTGATATCTCAGACAGAATCAGTCCAATTCTGACTGAACTTGGAGTGAAGTGGATGCATGTTTGGCAGCATATTCTGGTGTTTTCATACACTGACTGGCCTGATTGGTGAATATAATTAAAGTTTAAAGGAATAATCCAACATTTTGGGAAAATTATTTGCTGAGTGATATGAGAAGATATGTATCACTCTCATATCTCTATGTTTAGTACAGAGCTAGAGCCACAAGGTGTTTAGGCTTGCTGAACATTAAGCTAACACAATGTAAACAGGAATGTGATAATTTGTGGTTTTACAGGGAATTACATGTTAGATCTATTCAATAGTTTTTGTTTGGTTACAGCAAATGAGCTGAGGTCTTGAGCTTTAATGGTGTTAGTGGATATATTTTTTAACAGAACCAGACAAACTGTTTCCCCGTTTAAAACTTTTATTTACCTATGCAAATTACTAGCTTCAGGATGGTGTAAAAAATGTTAGTAAAAACTGTCACTACTATGCCACCAGCTTAATTTAGATGTTGATCTCGATGTTGATCTAGATCAAAGATATTAGATTAAAGATATAAGATTAAAGATATATCTACTTCAAGAAATGCCAAAATTAGAGATAATGACACAAACATAAAACCTAACTTTGTTTTCATCACTCTAAGGTTTGATAAAGTTCATGACAGTTGCCATGTATTGTGGAAAAAAAAACAAACAAAAAAAACAACTCTTCACCACAGGGTTGTTAACTCGGTTTTCAGTTTCATGCGTTACCAAGCAGCACTGTGAGTTTTTACACATCTTGCAGCAGGAAGCTCATCTGGCTTCATCAGCGGCCTGAGAATGTGACACCCAGAATAGCCCTGCTGGTGTCTGTTACACACGAGGCCTTGATGGAGCTTTACTTGCCTCAGCCTGCCCCTGCTCTCTGATCCAGACAATCCGCAAGGCTGTTCACTCACAACATCAGCAAAACACAACCTCAGTCCCTCTCTGATACATCTCAAGTGGCTCAACACTGTGTACTGTTAGTTTATTTGTAAAATGTTTGCAATCTGTTAATAGACAGATAATTACTTTTTTAGATTAATCAATAAATTGTTAAATGTCAAAAATGTCTGAAAATAGTGAAAATTGCCACTGACAATTTTCCAGAGACCCTAAAATGCTTATTTGTCTGACAACAGTCTGAATCCAAAACCGCATCCAATTTACAATGATATAAACAGATAAAAGTCACAATGAAGAAGCCAGAACCAGAGAATATTTGGTATATTTTCTAAATAATGAATTGATTATCAAAATTGCTGTCAGTCATTTCAATCAATTCAGAACTATCTGATAATACCAGACAAATGAACACAATATTATGGCGACCATTAAGTTTTGACAGAAGACATAATACAAATATTTTAAATTATCTCATATTTGGTGCAGTTAAGCCCTGCTACCATGAACTAATAAGTCTGCCTCCATTAGAACATTTCTTGACGTGATATAACATGTATATCTGTATACTTCAATGGTATATATATAATGTATATAACTTTTATTTTATTTGCTATTTTCTTTTCTTTTCTCTCTATTTCAATTATATCTTAGATTGTTTCTATATATTTCTTATTTGTGAGCATTTTCTTATCCACCTTGTGTATGTGAGCTGCTGTGCCAAGTGAATTTTCCGGGTGTGGGATCATTAAAGTATTAAATTTATTTTATCTTATCTTGCTTAGAGACCTGTCAGAAAGAATTAAGCTGACGGTACAAGGAAAATTGTGTGCAGGAACAAAACAAAATCTGAAAATCAGGGCGACATCACACTGAGTGTGTTACTTAGAAATGATGACTTACCTTGACAACCGGATGTCCTACATTAGCTGCCTTAATGGACCCTCTGCTGCCCTCTGTCTCATAATGCGCCCTGTGGTAGGATCTGGGCTGGACCTCCAGCTTCAGCTCACACTGGTCAAACTGGTTGGGCAGAGGCATGTCCAGAGGAGGAGGTGATGACGTCCTGGAGACAGAAACAACAGACACATTATGACCAGATATTGTTTAACACCAATCACTTCCCCTTTAGTAGTATAACTCTGAAGGAAGTTCAGAATTGAGACATTATCCCAGTTAGAGGATGTTAAAAGTAAGACATTTAGTAAAATATACTTATTAACTTTCTGATATCACTCTTATGTCTGTACATTAAATATGAAGGTACTGCTGGAAGACGCTTAGCTTAGCTTAACCTAGTGTAAAGACAGAAACAGGAGAACAGCCTAGCTCTGTCCAAAGTTCAAAAAGGCACCTAGTAAACACATTATATCCAAACAAACAAAGTGAAATAAAACACCAAAGTGTAAAAAGAGAATTGATTGTTTTGTGCTGGGAACATTTGCCAGGCAATCAACAGACACTCTTCAGAGAACATATTGCACCTAAAAAACAGTGGATTGTTGTTACGTTTTTGTATGAATGAAACAAACAAGATATCATGTTTATCAGTGAGCTTCAGCGGTGTTCATAGGTAGATTTTGTTACCTTTGGACAGCCAGACTAGCTGTTTCACGTGCTCAGCTCAATTAAACTGCCTGCTGGCTGAAGCTTTATACTTAACAAGCAGATATGAAAGTGGTATCAATCTTCTCATCTAACTTTCCACACGGAAGAGAAATGTAGAACGTCAGACTTTCCATTAAGAATTTTCTGTAAATAGTGTGACTAATCCTTCAGCACTTAAAGGTACAATATGCAAGATTGAATTCCAAGCTCGAATTCCAAACCGTGGAGCTAGTCGGCCCCCCTCCCCAGACAACGCTCACGCAGGGTGCCAGGTTGACGCCGCTGAGCCTTCATTAGCGCAGGACGAGCGAAACGTAACGTAAACGTAACTATCTAAACTCTGATACTCTGCCTGTTGTGTTCTGGCTTTGTTTATTTCATGAATCAGCTTCTAAATCTGAGTCTGACTCGCAATTTACACTGTAAAATAGTGACACGAAGAAGTTTAGTTTGGTTTCTAATAAGAGAGAGAGCACTGGTCGAGATACATACACGGTAAATCAGAGTGAGGGAGATTGTTTCATAGCGGTTACGTCCAGCACACATAAAAACAGAGAAAGAGCTGGCTCAATTTGTGGCAGCGGCAGCTAGTAGTGGCACTTTCCCACTGACCTGCCGCGGCAGTTGCCAGTGTCTGAGGCAGCTGCCGGTGTCGGCACGGCAACTGCTGCTGTTATGGGCATTTGTTTTTATTTTATAAAACAGTCGTCAGTGTTGCATTAGACTCGCTGGCAGTAGCATTTCCATTATGTGATTTCTGCATTAATTTGATTTTAGGTTTTCTTAATTAATCTCTCAACCGCTGTCGCTGTGTGGGGCAGCTGAACTAAACACACCGTCAGCACCTTCCACAAACCGCTGCACCCCCAAACCCCCGTCTCCTCCAGTGACTGATAGCCGTCAAACACCACTCAAACTGAGCACTATCAAAACGGAGTTCGTGCACTTTAAACTATGAAACTCTCCTAGCTACTGTAACGTCGCTTGTTTTGTTTATTTTTGTGTACCTAACCTCTACGCCTGTTTCTGTCTCTCAGGTCTGGTAGAGTCCAGCTCTGTCAAACTGCTGCGCTCACTTGCTTCCATCGTTGTAGTGCGCTGTGTTTGCCGCAAATTTGTTTCATACCTGGCAACCAAGGATATCGAACACGGAACTAATTGATCCGAATAACAAAGGCCAAAACATAAACAAAGAGACGGGCCAGCGGTAAATTTGAAAATAAGAACATTTTGGCTGTCGGGTTTTTGTCAACAAGCAAGTATTTCAACTTAGCATGTTTCCTTAAGAACTGATGATATAGCATATTAATTTTATGATTTAATACGGTAAATATCTTACATATTGTACCTTTAATTCATTAACTGTGTAAAGGTACAAAAACAAAAGCTGCATAATTCATTTCAGAGAAGTAGCACATTTAAAAGAATAACAACTTAAGTGAAATGACGCCAACCTGAACAGAGGAGGGTTTCCAGGTTTGGGTTTGTTCCAGCTGAAGTGGGAGGGCACCTGAAGAAACAGCTCACGTCCCTCCTCTCCGGGGGAATCCTGGAAAGGCTCCAGCCCAGGGTCACCTTGACCGGCCAGGAGGCCCAGCTGGCTCCCCGACGTCCTCCTGGTCTTGGAGGGGACGTCCTGGTAGCCAGACATCAACAGGGATCCCAGGGCGTCTGCAGGACTTCCCACCCAGGTGTCATCTGTCACGCTGCCCCGTGGCGAGGCGCCCGGGGTAGGGCTGGGGGAGTGGTGAGGGGAGGGTGAGCGGGCGTATGGGTCAGCACCAGAGTGGCGCCTCTTCCCGCAGGGGGAGGTAGGCCTTGATGACGGTCTGAGAAAGAAGTCCAGTCGGAATTATCAGGATTGATTAAAAATCAAACTACTGGCTTCCTGTATAGAATGAAAGATTGTCTGTCTTTTCTAAACCATAAGAAATTTGTTCTGTATACTTTGATGTCTGCACTTGATTACAGAGATATTGTGTAACATCCCACTTAGTCAGCTAAATCCTGTTTGTTAAAGTGCCAGTTACACTTCATCATTAATGACAAATCTCATCGTCATCGCTGCACTCTGTATCATGTAAGGCTGGATGGACTTCCTTACTGGCAAGAAGGAATAATAATGATGATATCCACCTATAACTGACTCTTTAGTCCTCCAGAAACATGGCATGAAACTATTAGAAAACCAAGTTCAAAGACAGATTGTGTGGGCATGGCAGATCACGTTTTGACTGACATCTCTTCCTCTAAGCACCATACTACTGTGCATGGGAGAGGATCAAAACGTACTTTAGCCATCTAAAATAACATCTGTTTAAGATGGTCCTTCGACCAAACCAGAGTTGGTGATTGTTGGAACAATAGAAAGACTAACTAAGGTGGTTTTGGTTCATTTTATTTTGATTCTGCTGTGTTTGAATGAAGTTTGTTTTACAGTGAGTTACATTGGCAAGTAAGCTAATCTTGTGCGGTAAAACTAAAAACTTGAAGGTGTAAAGGTGTCTGTTTCTGTTTAATAATGGAAACAGTTCTACTATTAAATATTTTCCTTTCTTGACAGTTTATTAACTGTAACTTTAGACATTTCCTGGTATAATCATATATCTTGTTTCAGGTTCCTCTGCACATTTTAAATGGAATGAACAGCGGCCCTTTGAACATTATCAAAATGTGAGTGTGGTATGTGGAGTGTGGTATGAGTCATGATGTTATGTCAAATATGTTTATCCCTATCTCTATGATCATCTCACAGACATTATAAATTAGCATGCTAACTGACAAGCTGCTGACTGACTGTGAATCAAATTTGCAGATGTGACATTGTTTCATGTCATATTTATTATTTCATGAAGCAGTGTTGTACGTTTGTTGTAAATTTAACATCCATCTATCCACTTAAAAAAGGGCTGGTTGGTCGGCATTGGGCCATTCGTCCTGTCCCTCTGCTTCTGAGACAAAGAGAAAACCTCCTCCTGTTGCAACAGAAAGTCGTCGTCCTGGCAGAGGACTCCTTCTATGTCCTTCAATCATCTTTTAGAGACAACCATAATGGCCTCCCGTTCATAGATCTCTGTCTGGAAGCTCAAAGCTGTTTCTTTATTAAGCAGCTGAGTGAGCTCCACAAGAACTGTGTTTCTTTTCCTCCTTTTTCAGCTTGTCAGCGAGCGTCTGGTTTTTCTGTGATTGTAGGGATCTACTCCGGTCTTTAGAAAAGTTCCTACCTGATTTTAAGGGCCTCCAATTCCCTCATCTCTGTCTCCACCCTCAGTTTCTTTTCTTTCTGAACTGTCGGTCGAACTCTTTACAAATAGCCTCTTTGAACCCAAGGTCCGTAAGGGTTTCCTCTGTCTGGTTCTTCTAGTCCTATTCTTTATGGAGCATTTGCTGCAGATCCAGGATCTCATGATGAAGTTGTTCTGCCTGGTTTTCTCAGATTTGAGCTCAGCTGAAAGCAGCTGGCTCTCAGCTGAACACTCCCCTGAGACCCTGCATATCTTCCAATTTGTGAAAAAAGTCTCTGTGATCTCCACAGCCCCTAGTTTTTTTTTCTGTCACAACCTGGACCTTCAGGAAATTCTCTCTGTGGAGGATCCTCCAGCTCCTGTTTGGCCAGAGTTAACTCCATGATGAGCCTCTGCTTTTTATCTTAATGCTTCCTTTTTGACTCCTCCACTGTAGAGGGGCAGGCCACCTTCTCTCTCCTCTGCTCATGGCTCCATTACTGTCTTTAGGTCTAGATGATTCCTCTCTTAATTGGTTCCATGCTTACCATCAATAACGAGATGCCACAGGGATCTGTTCTTGGACCATTACTGTTTACATTATACATAAATAACTATTTTTCATAAACTGTATATAAACATCTATTTTATGCAGATAACAGAGTTGTATATGCTCCAAGCTCCACCGCAACCATGGCCCATCTCTCATGGTTTTGGGTTTCTGCTTTAGTATTTGCTGTGTCACCTGTGTTTAATTAGTTGATTAGTTCTCATGTAGTTACTCCGTGTGTTTCCATCTTTTATTTCTCAGGTTGTCTAAGACTGTTCTCCAGTCCTGCGTTGTTTGATTTTTGTGCTTCCACCTGCGTTCATGCTAGTGAATCTCAGTTCTATATTTTTTATTGTTGGACTCCTGCTGATGGGATGTTTCTTGGATTGTTGGATTAACTTTGTTTTTAACATGAACTCCTCAGCCGCCTTTTGTTATTTTGTGTTCTCCTCCCGGTTTTGTAAATGATTAAAGTCACCTTTTGTTCACTCTACCTACTCGTCTGCATTTGGGGTCACTTGAACTTAAACATAACACCATCTTAACATTAATCATAGACTAGATGTTACATGTATCAGTCATCCAAGGCAAATATTCAATATTTTTTAAAGTCAAACTAGACTTTCAGTATAGAATTAAAGGCTGTTTGTAAAACCATTGTTCTGATTCTTTTCATCAGGCCTATCGATTTTGTTCTCAATGAGACAACTTAAATAAATAAAGCCACTAACTAGACATTTAGAAAACAAGTTGCTGTGTACCTGGAGGTGGGCCGGCGGTTCAGCCAGCTCTCTTCAGTGATACTGGTGCGAGGGGAGTGGCAGGGCGACTGACGGGGTGACTGATAGGGCGACAGCGCCGGGCTGAAGGCCTGAGGATGCTGGTACTTCTGCTGCCACAGCTCCACCCCAAAGGCCCCTCCCCCACAACCTGGGGACCCAAGAGGTGACCCGAGGGGGGAGCCCAGGGCGAGACGGGCAGCATCACGCAACTCCCCCTCCACGTCGTCGTAGATGTGGGAGAAGGACTCACAGGAGGAGCGGTCAGACATCCAGCTCCTGGAGGACAGGCTGCTACAGGGGCTTGGGCACAGTGCTGTGTCCCTGTAGCAGGCGTCCAGTGGCAGGTACAGCTGGCTTCTCGACCAGGACCCCTCAGAGTAACCCCCCTCTGCCCCGCCCGCCGCCAAAGCTTCATGGCTACTACCCAGCTCCACATGGTTGTTAGGAGCGATGGCGGTGATCTGAATACTTGGGCAGTCAAATGCTCTGGGGTTCCCCTGGGCCGCATACTGGGGCCCCTGGGATTGGTAGCCAACATGCTGGTAGTCGTCTGGGATAGGCAGACATGCAGGGTGACTCTGCAGCTCCTGGATGACTGGCTGCTCGGCCAGAGCCTGTGTGGAGGAGGGAGGTGTCCTCACATCGAGATCAGGACCTGTGAGATGAACAAAGATGTAAATCAGATAGGTGATTATTTGCATTGCAAACACATTTGTGTTTTATTGCCCTGTAGCAGTAGTCTCAGTACTGCACCTGACAGTTAAAATTCATCTATCACCAGCAGACAAGAAACAACATTACAACCACCTCCACTACCTAAAATGTATACATTTGTGTTAACTAAAACATCAACATTAACGCAAAATCACTTTCACCCAGCAAATGCAATTTCAATGTCTGGCCATTGTTTATGCCATCATGTACTGCTTCAGGCATAAAATGTATTTTTCTTTGTCCTGTTTCTCAGATCTGCTCCTGTCTTTCAACAGTTTGGTTCCTTCAGGTAAAACTTGTTTTAATTTGGCTCTGGAGTTTAGTGTTTGTCCACCATATGCCACAGTGACGAGTGACTTCATTATTCAGTTTAGATTTATTGTTCTATAGGAGGATTTTCTTTTAGCTCTGGTAACATGATTGTGGCAAAAATAGTTGACATTTTGAAGACTAAATAATCTATCAACAATAATTTAAATTTGCTAATTAATTGTTCGGGTCATTTATATAGCAAATATGCCAAATGTTTACTGGTTATTTCTGGTGATTTTCTTATTTCCTCTGTTCTATATCACTGTAAATTGAATGTCTTTGAGTCACTTGAAGACAAATGAGGTCAAAGACTTCTCACTTTTTTTATAACAGGCGGAAGGTCTACACACAGCAGAAGCAAATGACACTCCTCAAAACACCCACTCATTGTTTTCAATGTAAGACCACACACTAGTAGTGTGTCCTGATGCACTTCAATTCTTGAGGACACGCCTCTGTCCTATTTCCTAGCACTGTCACACATCAACGCCCCAGCTACTGTAGTGTGAAGACTTCCTCCATCTAGTGTCACAACAATCAGTTGATTAATCATTAAGTCAATTATCAGAACAAGTTAAATGAGCAGATCCGCTGCTGTAAAGTGAATATCTTTGGGTCAATCCATTTAAAAACAATTGCTTCTCTTCTACTATTCAGCTTAATATCATCGGTCTCCCAACCCCCAACCTCTCAGATCTCAATAACAGAGTCACTTCTTGCTTGGTACTCCCCATAGCACATGACCCCGGATACACCCATTTTCACTCTACTCCCATCTGGTCACAGATACAGGACACTTAGATAGATAAAGTTTTAACATAAGTTTTATACTGTCTGCATAGAGATGGAGAGTGTGCTCTGTACTGTACAAATGTATCTATGTTCTGTAGGCATGCATAAGGCTCACTCTGTGGAAACAAATGTGCCCTTTGCATATAATAAATCTGTTCATGCCACGCTTAGTGGCTTCCAGTCTGGTGGTCGCAAAATAAACCTGACCCCCCATGATCATCAGAATGGGAAAACAGAAAAAAATTAGTCATGAGTACTTGATTCGGACATCAGTATCTGTTCAATATATAGAGCACCAAGTATAAACCCACAGTGATGGCATCCCTTGGTTTGCAGGCAACCACTTTGAAGCCTTGAGTTTGGCAGTATGGCCGTTGCCAGCTTGTTTTTTTGGAGTCAGAATTGAGCATATTTGGATGAAAGTGTGGAGCTGGTGGGTGATGTACTGCAAGTTGGGCTGCAGCTACAGTCTGCGCACATTTTCAGTCACACATCACTCAATCTTTACACTCAAATTAGACTTGTTTTTCCGTCGTTGGTCAATTCACATATATGTGAAAGCATCCAACAGTAATACTGGCTGCAGATCTATAGCACCACTGTTTTTTTTTAACAAAACAAGATTATAGAGTTGATATTGTTGCATCTTAATATTTGTGGGGGTGGTCTTTCGTCAGGCGGGCTAATCTCTGCAGTCTGTGCATGCCATCTCCACACGTTTTTGCTTAGATTAGGTTTTTGTCAATCCTTGCTAGGTTACGAAGGTTGGAAACCACCTCCTTCAACACTCCTTGCCTGCTGTTTGTTGTCTCCTTTGTGACTGTGGTGTCTTATGGTACCTTTACAACATTGTCACGTTGGTCTGTAATGTTCAGCAGCAGCACAGTGACACTACAGCAGCAGTTAATAGTTAATGGACCTGACTAATTGCAGTAACAGATAATCTATAACAGTTCAGTAAGTTTATTCACTCAGCTGTACACACTCTTCGCCACAACCCTATTAATACACATCTTTCTCGCTCTCACACACACCTTGCATGCTACATGCAAAAAAGGTGTCAAGTGGCAACTGTGATCTGCTTCAACAGCTCTACTCGTTTCTTTGAAAATAACCCTTAATATGCCCAGTAGAGACAAATGAGATGTGATGCAACAGTTTCTCCCCACAGGGCAGAAAGACGGAGAGGAGGGGGAGGCGATGCCCGTCGCCAGCTGGGTGCCACAGAGCAGTTAGAAAACCAGGAAGTAAAACCTGCCGGCAGACAGGCTGGGCGTCACTCTGTCTGAAACACAACTAGCCTCCAAGCATCTACAGTATGTATCACAGCTGTTGGATGTGAGAAGACAATAAACTGGTTTATTTTTTCTTTATAACAAAGTCTCTATTTTATCACCTACAGACTTCCTCAGAATTACTCCAGGTGCACCAGTTGAAATCTGAACTCAGAACAGCCAAAACACTTAGTTTACCTCTGCCTCAAGTGGACAAAACTGGTACAAAATACATACATACATACATTATCTGTAACCATATCTTATCCTCACTAGGGTCACGGGAGGGCTGGAGGCTATCCCAGCTGACTAGTACAAAATAGTGCCAATAAAATATCGAATCACCTTTTTGAGTCTGTGGTATTTATTTAGGGTTCCAACAAACTGAAGTTTACACGGACAGAGAGCCACTCCTTTACCACAAGTACACATAACTCAGCAGTTTAACAATGAGGCTGTTATGAGGCAATCAGCAGAAACTGAAAATGACTTTTATTTTCAATTCCAGGACACTCCAAACACAGTGTCCAGACCAATTCAGTTAATTTAATGTGATTTGAACTCTTCACCAACTTTACCCTCAGAGCAACATTTTTACAGACAGCTTACATACTGTATAACTTGCCTCAACTAGGGCTGCAGCTAATTGTCTTCATTATTGATTGCTGATTAATTGCTTGATATAGGGCTCAACACAATTTTTTTAGAGTTGTTGCCAGGCAATCAGATATCAGCTTTTGGTTGCAGGTATTCATAATCAGGATACTGTGCAGTTATACATCAGCTTAATAATGAAAATGTGATATAAAATGTCGAAGAAAATGAACATGAAAGCTTTATTACAGTAACCGACAAAAGTTATTGGCAATTTGTATTTTATCTGACACTTTACAGAGTTTGATGTTATCAGTTAACGTCTTTACTCTCAGTTCCTGATATAAAAAAATAGCAGCGCAGCTGTTATCATGTTCTTCACAGACCTCTCAGACATGAACCGAGTGACCATGCCAACACACAAAGTGTTGTCTGGTTCCAATTCTGAAAATAACAGCAATGTTGAAATATTATTAATGCAACAAATATTAAATATTTATTTATTTTGGGGTATTTTCCAGAGATTGCAACCAAAGACTGTTTTTTCAGTTTCTTAAAATAGTAAGGCTACCGTTACAGTTGAGCCTTGTGGTCTATAAAGTATTAGAAAATAGTGACAAATGACTAGCAAAGGACGCTGAATCTTTAGCATTTTTAGTCACGTCAGAGACTGAAATATCTCAATGATTAGATTGATAGAACATTTGGTGAACACATTCATGTTCCCCTGAGGATGACTTTTAATAACTGTATCGATCCTCTGACTTTTCAACTGGCATCGTCATCGGGTCAGTATTTTCATTTGCCCAAGCCAGCCAATCAGCAGTGCTGCAAATACTAGCATACTAATAAACTAATATTATGATCATGGTAAAAAAAAAAAAACTACACCTGCTCAGCACTGCCGGATGTCACTGTAAGCATGCTAGCATTAGCATTTAGCTCACAGAGCTGCTAGCTGTATACTCATTAAAGATGAATTGACATAATTTTTGGCTGTCTAACAAATTTATTATCAACGAATAACTTTCTCAGAATTGAACATTTACAAGTTTTCTGTGTTCTCCGTGATGGTAAAGATAAACTATATGTTTGTTAGTTTACTGAGTTCAGTCAACATAAAATGACCAACATTAGCTGATCATAAATATTTACAGCCTACTTAATCAGTACATTAAAACTACAGCAGACTTATCAGTAATCAACAGACTACTACACCTCCACTAATCAGTGGTTTCAGAGGCTGATTAAATCCTTTCTTCACCTCCTGATCCACACTTTAAAATTCAACTAAATTTAACAGCAGACAGTTGGTTTTGTCACATCAATGAAAGTAAGACAGCATAACTTCCGGTTACAATTTTCAAAATAAAATTACAAACAAGGCAACCATAGAAGGATGAGCGTGTACCAACAAGTGAAATTGATCTCAGGTTTTTACAAAACTTTTACAATTCGTTGATTCATCAACTTGTCTGTAAAAAACAAAACAAGAAAACTGAACAGGCCACTTTTTATAGTTTGTACATGAATCACCTCATTAACTAAATTACTGGCAGACTTATCAGTTCATTAGTAACACTGCAGTTTGTTATTATTATTATTATTAATATTATTACACACAGAGATACAGACAAATAATAAACCTGATATTCAGAAAAATGATCAATGATGACGCCATTAATAAGAATTTTACCTCATTTAACCTTTTGAGGGAAACTATCATAAAATATCACTTAAAAACTGTCTGAAATTGACCACTAAGAATAGTGGTCAAACTGTTTTTAACTTTATTGGATCCATAATTGACACTGTATGGCATGCTAAAGTCTTATTTCCTGCTCTCTTTTTACAGATTTTATTTAAGTTTCTCATTTGTCTTTATTATTATTTTTAATTTAAAAGAAGCAAAAAAAAAAGACAAATTAACATAAACATGCATCAAACATAAAACACTAAATTTTTATTTAGTACACCCATCCTTTATTCTTCACCAACTAAAACTTAAACAGTAAGATCAGGTGTTATTACTGTCCTTTGTCTTTATGTTTTTATTGCTTGGAATATTTCTACTGTTATTGTCTTTCACATTTTCAAATAATATGTTTATTTTTTTTCAGTGTAGGAGTGTGGGTTTCATTTATCTTGATACACAAATTGATGGCTATAAATTACATTTCACCCCAAATATCTTTAATAACACTGTTCTATCTGCTATAATAAATCAGATTAAACCTACATTTTGCAGCAATACCAAATACCACATTTATTAATATGTATTACTTCAAAGATTGTGTACGTTGTTTTGTATTGGGGGTGTTTTATTTTGAAGTCTAAGGTGCTCAGCTTCCGGTGCAACTCCCGCTCGTTCTTGCTAGCTTACTGCACTTTGACAAATTGCTAACTAACGTCGCCAAAATGACACGTACCTGCAGTCTGTCTGCCGTCCTCCTCAAAGATAAGTCTGAAGTCCAGCTCCTCACTGAAGTTTAATGTGGACATTGAACTGGAGAGACACTCACTGTCCTCAAAGGCAGCCGTTAAACCGACCTGTCTGTCTTTTAAAACTGACCTGTCTCACTCACTTCCATCCGACCGAAAGCAGAACTCTTGTGTCAGCTGGACCGCCAACAACACGTCGACTAATTTCACGACTAAAAGTTATTTACGGATACCGGCGCGGTCAATAAAAACGCCTCTGTACCGTGTAGTAACACCGCAAAAGTCCCATTATTAAGTAAACTTGTTGTGTTCGCTGTTTCTGTTCGGCTGCAGCGAGTTTTACTCTCCTCCAGGTTGATCCTTATGATGCGTTCAAGGTCTCCTCGTAATTTCTAATACAACGATGTTAGGTAATTATAACAACGGCCCATCAAGTACAGTTTGGAACAACAGCTGAAGTTTGTTAATAATTAATAAGAATAATACAAAGTCAAACTTACTTTTTTTAAAGAAAATACCTTCAAACCAAGCTTTCTTAAAATATTCTTTAAAAAAAAAGTTAGGATGGTGGAAATGATGTTTATTAATTTAGTTTTTAACTATACTATGTAGAGTTACATCCAGGTACTATGTATCTCTATTTTTAGGGTTTCTTGTCATATTTATGGAGAGCCTGCGGTGTGCCACTGGAATAAGACTTTATTATAATTAATTTGTAAATTGATAGATGCCAATGTCATGTCACTTTAAAGAGATTAAATTCAATTAAAGTTTTATCAATAAAAATAAATTAGAGCGGTCTTTAAATTACAATAACACAAAATTCAAACTGTAAATGTTGAGTTATTAAATAAGACCGAATTAAAGGGGAACTAAATTGTTGTTGACATTCTCTTGGCTCTATACATACATAGTAGATATTCATAATGTATCTAATATTCTTGTTTTATTATATTTCTTGACCTATAATACACATTTGTATTAATACTTAAGACAGTATTTCCTACAGGACTGACAAAGTTTCTCTTATTGATCAGTAGGCTTGCTTGTTTTGGTATGTCTGGGTTTTTGTTTTTTTGATGTTTGACAGATAGTATAACAAAAACATTGACTAAATAAAACAATTGCTCTGTTACTTGAAAACAGTCCACAGAGTCTAGTAATATATATTCTTTGTTTTTCTGGTTTATTTTGAATTCTTGAGTTTTAGTTGTATTTACAGTACGGGGTCACAGTACAGCTCTGTGCGAGCAGATGAATCGTCACCCTCGTATTCGCAGTGCCCCTGAAAGCACCATTAACCAGCCCGGTGATGACGTCAGTATCTGGCTGTCTACATCTCGCAGGTTCAGTTCAGGACTTTATAAACATCAGACAAGGCAAGCCCGGTGTTATCTTATCATTTTATCACAACGTGCACATCGACTCGGTTTATCTACACGAAGGAATGTGTCACCTAAATGCAACAGTTTGGCTCTTTCAGCTGAGCTTAATAGTTTTGTTGACACACTAACTCCATCAGGATGCACCTACTCTATCAGTATTTGTTAGCCAGATTAATTTATTACAAGATTTGTTCTTTTCATTGAATTTGAAAAATATAATAAAAGATTAAAAATAACGCTTTGTTCCTTCAAAATGAAAACGAAACTAAATGTGTCAGGATGGTTTGGAAGACTGTTTAGATAAAAAAAAAAAATAAGACTCGATGGTGGATACAAGTAAAAATAGAAACATATATCACCCTATATCTACTTCAGTGAATCGGTGATGGCAACAAATAAACAGTTAAACACATTTAATCCAACATCGGCTGTCTTCAACTGAGACTACAGGATGCAATCAGGAGACGAATGATGAGTTTAAGGCCCATCCAAAAATCAGGGTAGAAAAAAGAAAAGAAAAAATATTCTTCCGTAAGGCACCAAGGTTAAAATTAATGTGTTGTTTCTGAAATATTTAAAGTGATGAAAACTTAATGTGACGGCTCAGCACTGCCCCCTACTGGCTGCATATTCATATCTTCTGTTCTATTCTAATAAAATACTGTGTGTATATAATAAAATAATAAAAATCAAGAGGAGTGAACAGTGAAGACTCTCCACAGTCGAGCACTGGGCAGATCCCAGTTTGAATGTGTGAAAACGTATGGACAGGAAAAAAAATAACTGTTAATCTGTTTGATGCAGTTAAACATAAATCTCCCTTGATTTTTTCTTCCGGTTCACACAAATGTTTGTCAGTCGTTATCGGAGCAGCGTCTCATCAAGTTTTTGACTGTCCATTAACTCCTACGGTTATTCTGGAGGCGTGTCTGGTTTGTGGTGGTCACCATTGGCAACTGCAGCCATCTTTGAGTTGTCCGTTTCCTGTTCAACTACGTGTCTTTTCTTGATCCCCTCTTCCTCTGCGGTGCCGTTCATCTTCACCTCCCTCTTCCTCTTACAGACCAAGCCGGAGTCTTCCTCTCCGATTCGACCCTCCGGTATTCCCAGAACTCGCAGGCAGACGATGGCGGCCGCTTGTTCTGCAAATTTCTTTGACTTCTCCCTGAACACAAAAAGATCATTTAACACGAGAGCCCTCAGATCTATGCTGATTCTGTAAGTGCGTGTTTGTACTGACCACAATGAAGATCTGTACTTCTTTCCTGCTACAGTGACGGTGGACTGAAAGGCTCGATCCTGAGAGCGCTGCACCTGCAAACACAACACACACAAACTGTTCACAACTGATCACTGATGATTCGAGTCGCTGTGACTTGGACTCACTCTTTTGATGACTTGCAACTTGACATGACAGAAAAGATTCGACTTGGAAGTTAAATTGAGACATGATGCCTCAATGACTTGTCTGTGTTCATTTTATGTTTTAGTTTAAATATTAAAATGTTCAACGTTGTCCTTAACAAGTTTCATGTGTTTGTCATTTGAAGACTCATTCAGATTGCTGACACTAACATTAGCCAAAAACAAACTGTTCTCTCACAACTCTGTGGCTCGCTAACATTGGCTAGATACACTGACAGTGTGCATGAGTGATGTCATCCGTCAGTTTCTGAAGCGCCGTTTTGAAGCCGAAAATACGCGACGCTGGCCACCGCCATGTTGGCTGTACTGCTTCTTCTGCCTCCCGGCTAATCTAAATACCGACAAAGACTTGGATCATTGGGCGGACCTAATCTGGGTGCTCCAATAAGCCATCTATAATGGCACATACCTGTCAATCAAAGCGGTCCGTACAGTTGTCATGAACAGGAAAAGTAGCAAGAGAGACCAAAACCTTGGCTATCTCGCTTGGCTGGATACAATCTGTTCTCATAACTCTGTAGCTCGCTAACGTTAGCCAGAAAATGACTGATATTACAAACCTGGGTGACATTTTCCCTCTATTCAGCAGCTTTTTGTGGTCAATCTTAATTTTTTCATTAAGTCTATAAAGTAATTTGTGAAATCTGTTAAGGTACCTTGATTGTCTCCCTTTTTGTAAGTCGCTTTGGACAAAGTAAAGTAAAGTAAAGTAAGGTCTTCCCAGCGCAGGTATCAATGGAATCAAGAAATCAGTTAAAGTCATTTCTATAAGACTGGAGTTTATCTGTGTATGAGCCCCAGTGTCACCCTGAACTTCTAGTGAAGACAAGTCAATTGAGTTTCTTACCATCGCATACAGCGGCTGCTCTAGTTTCTCCTTGCGACTCCACTCCAGCAGGAACATCTTTGGAGTGATCTGAGGTGGATACTCCCTCCTAAAACCACAAACACACGTGGAGATTGTAAAACTTGTGATTTATTGAAAATGCCTGTGATTTATCAGATGAGATTCACAGTGAGATAGCAGTCCTTTTAGCTTCAGTCGTGAAACCTATAACATACTAAACATTAGTATGCTACTATGCTACTTGAATGTACCAATGTATTTAAATATCAAAACTCATATATGAGCCAGTTTCTACTTACATTTTTAAACTTTAAAAGTTCACATGGGTATTTATGTAGTAGCATATAAACTGGATCTGTGCAGTGAGCTGCTACAATTGGCCTCACAGGGACAAATAAAGTTGCATTGCATTAAATTATATTAAATGATGCACATTTATCGCAATGTTCATTGATTAAATGACTGACCGCTCAAACTTGACAGCCATGGTGGTGACATCTCCGTCCATTACAGGTCGGTCTGGCTGGCTGCTGCTCTCCAGGACATCCCTCCTGGCCTGCAGCCGTTCCTGGGTCTGCTGGTACAACTCCTGCAGCCTGTATGCCTCGCTGCAACACAACACCACAATGACACCGCGTCACATTACAGCACACATCACTTGATACCTGACATCAGACACCAGCAGACGACTGTGTCACTTCCACTTAATAAATGTCCAGGAGTCATAAAAAAGTCCTGTACCTGATCTCAGCGATGGTCTGAGCTGCCTGCACCTGCTTCCCCAGAGGAGATTCCACCTTGTCTCTCAGCATCTGACACAGACAGTACTTGGTGTTGAAGGCATTGTTGTCGTACCGGATCGCCTGTGAAATACAAGACCACGAGTAACAGATTCAGTCCGCTTCCACTGACGATTTAGGACAAAAAGTTTCAACTGGGAATTTTCAACATCCAATTTAAATTAAAAATATTATCCATGTACTTCCATGGTGACAAAAATCCTCTAATAACGCGTAATATTAAAAACATGGGTCTGTGATCAGGCAAAAACTCACATATTTGAGGTATTCCTCCATGACCGTCTCCACAGGAAGTGGTCCCTGGTTGCTGAAGACTGATGCGTTCCACATGGCAGCACGGGCCAACATGACCGAAGAGGTGCCCGCCGCCTTCCTGAACTCCTCGATGTCGCCGTTTGTCTTCACCAGATCCAGAGAGCCTCCGCTGCAGGAGACATCGACTGTGTTTAATGACCAATTAACAAACAAGTTCTTAAAATTGATTTTTTTTCTCTGGTGTCTGGTTTCTTACTTGGCAATGACGGGGATGGAAACAGCCTGAGCGACGGCCTGAATGTAATCGCAGTGGACGGGGTGTCTGGGACGCTCTTCCTTCATCCTGGACAACACAACGATCAGCAGAAAAACATGAAAATGTTGTAAGTAAACACATCGTACTACATAAATGAAGCAGGCAGATAACAGGCCAATCAGAAACACGATCTGCCCCTTGACTCATAAAGCTAACTGGAATTATAATATGCAGTATATGAGGGTGCAGAAAAACAGCATGAGAGCATGATGAGAAACCAAAATATGTTTAATTTAATAATTCAAAAACCAAAAAAAAAAAAAAGAGTTAAATTATAAATTCATTCCAAAAGTCAAACAAAAATATAAAGACAATATCAAATGACTAAAAGGTAAGCAGTTTACCTGCCATGAACAGCGATGGCAGCAACGCCGGTCGTCTCAATTCTCTGGACCAGACTGAGCGTCTCCTCCAACTTAATCCAGTAAAAACATGAAACCAGTTACAGATGATATTACTGAGGACACTGCAAGACTTTCACCATTTAAAACAGCCCCTTAAATCTGCCACAATAACACAAGAACATATTTATGATAAATGATAATCATTTTTCACATCTTACCGAAGGCAGGATTCGGATTTTACACGTGACCGGTATGGAAAGTCCTGTGACTAGCTTCTTGAGGATCTACAAGTAAGAGTTATTTTTAAAGTGTTTTTAAAGTTCAGTAATCAAACGTCTGCTGTCTTTTTGTCCACACGTAATCAACAGTATTTACAAACACAGTGGTGGTCATTTTCTTCAGACAGACTTACTAAAGAACAGCTTAATACTACAATTTTTATACAGTTTGTCTGAGACTTGTCCAGCTGAGGTACTCACCGCCTCGATCTTGTCAGGATCTGACAGAAGAGCAGCTCCCATCCCGCCCTGCGAGAGGTCAGAGGTCAGCCAGAGGTCAAAGGTCAGAGCAGCAGGTTGGTTACTGACAGAAAACTCACCTTAGTGGAGTATTCTTTCGGACAGCCCATATTCACATCGACAGCAGCCACATCCTTCTCCCTGTACGACAAGCACAGTTATAATAATTAGTGTCAGTTACCAGCCAGGTCGTTCACATTATATTTGCATTTTCCCACTTTTTAAATGTTATAAAATGTGTATTTAACTCTGCAAATGTGTCAAAATTTAAAGCCTTGAAATATTAAAAATGCATTTGTGATACCAAAGTTAGACATCTCATTAAGCATCTAGAAAACAAACGTTCAGACCCATAAGAACACCTGATTGAAAACAGCTCATTTTGCTGTTTAGATCATTTTTCCAGACTGTGAAGGTAAATGGAACTGCGGTCTGTGTTGGCCTTATTTGTGGCAACCTCCATGGCTGAGAAAAGAAGTCTATGCAAAAGGGCAAAAAAACTGCAGTTCCTTGAACAGCCACTTGAGGCTGACAGAACAAGTCAATCTCTTATTTTATTTCTGATCAAAGTGTGTTTTACAATGAGTTAACAAGGCAGTTAAGCTGTCTTAGTTAGTTACGAGAGAGAGCTATGTGTACATATTTTTTTTCGTGACAGTTTGAGTTTATTCTGTTTATTTATTACACTAAAGGTAGTGAGCTATAGCCGGGGTGGGACCTTTTTTTATGAATGGTTCATGGAATTAACTGCGGAATTTTTGTAATATATGTCTGAATGTCTTTTATGTGACATAACACCCAATATAAGGAAAGTGTTTGAAATCTGGATTGAAACTAATTACATACCTTACATACATACATTCACATTTACTAAACTATGCATACATAATACCCTAAATTATAAGATATTGTGACTATATCCATCCATTCATTATCTCATCAGGGTCACGGTGGGGCTGGAGCCTATCCCAGCTGACTTTGGGCGAGAGGCGGGTACACCCCGGGCAAGTCACCAGCACAACAATTCACACTCACATTCACACCTATGGACAAGAGTCACCAATTAACCTATAAGTTCATGTCTTTGGACTGTGGAAGGAAGCTGTTGCTGTGAGGCAACAGTGCTAAGTACTGCACCACTGTGCTGCCGAAATATAACAAAAAAAATGTCATAATACATACTTACCAGGTTGTGAATACTATTGGTATTATGTTCATAATAAAACTATGTTCAACTTAAATGTCAGACATGCAGCTGTGGACTTACACGAGCCGGGCCACAGTCAGCGCTCTGTCTGGGTCAGAAGTTCCCTGAAAAACAAGAGAAGACAGCTCTGACTATGAATCTACAGCAAACTGACAGCAAACATAAACGAGATGTTTGTTTTCCTGTCTCACCATCTGAAAGACAACTCTGTCCTTCTCCCTCTCGCAGGTCCTGAACATCACTCGATCATCTGGAGCAACAAAATCCACTGTCTCCAGCACCTCTGACAAACATACAATAAAAAAAAAAACATGATGTAAAACTTGTTTGTTGTGTCTGTCAGTCTGGATCATCATCACCTGTGTTATGAATGAGGGTCTTACCGTTTACTACCCTGTGACACTGGGCCATCTTAATGTCGATTAACTCCTGAAACAGACAGCACAGGGTTAACAACACTCATTTTAACACTAATTTCAGATTGAGCCTCCATCCTCACCTCACAGTAAACCAGATCAGCACCGTAGTCCAGAGCCAGCAGCCTCATGGGCAGAGTCCCCACCCGGACCATGGGAGCCAGGGCGGTGATGTTTCTGAAGCTCAGCCTGCTTGCTGCCATCCTGGCGGCTCACTCATCCTGTTGACAGCAGAGAGGGAACAATATTCATTCAGACTATCATCTGTAAGCACTGGACTTTAAATATTAACTGTTTCTGGTCCGTTTCGCCGCGTTTTCGTGTATAAAGCCACCACGAGAAACTCCCGTCAGAAATCAGCTGATTTAAGGTGATTTCGGGTCTAGCCGATGTGCACACTTAACACACGGTAACTGAGGAGCTTACACTTAAGAACTGAATTTGTGGGATTAATTATTCACCCGAAAAACATTTCAAACACCATATCACACATAAAACAAATAATATTAACTTTTAGGCTGCCTGCTGCTCACATATCAAAGGTCAGCTAATCTGTCTGCCTCCAGCGTTAAGAGCCAGACATAAATCGAGATTTTATTCAAGTTAAATTAACAATTAACAAATAAAAAGCGTGCCGAAATATCTCCAGAGTGATAATATTTTGTTAAACGATTAAATTAATAATCTAGCAGCTCTGTACAAGCAGGTAAACTTTAAATTGTGACTTTTCTAAACGCAGTTTGGCAGAACAAGGCGATCGTTGCTATGCTATGCTAACACTGTAGCTGCTCTATCAACAGTGTTCCAACATGACGTCAGCTAAAACACACATTAAAATGGCGGTGACGCGTATCTTTATACAAATATTTATCTATATATGTTGTATAACTAATTTAAATAAACTCACCGGCATATATGTTGACTATTACTGACGACAGCAGCTGTAACGTGTGGTCATGTGGGGAAAGACTGAAGCAGCGTGCCGTTTAAACTTCCTGTTTAGACCGCTACGTCACCATGTCGTCATAGATCAACAGTAAGTAGATCAGCACTACCTACAGAGCTCTGATATACAGAACAGAGAGGTCATTCATTCATTCATAAAGACAAACATCAGGCATGTTCCAGTTTATTCTGGATTTATTGTGCTGCTATAGTTATTTACTCATCTTTACAAAAAAAAGTTAACGTTCATGTAATGATCCCATTGTAAACACTGGATGCTTTACAAATAATTTACAGTGTAAAAGTGTCTGTATGTATGTGAAGACAACACGAGACAGATCCTGTGCTGTGGTTTTCCTGATCTCCTGGATTTCAGTTTTTTGTTTTTTTTTTACATGTTATTTGCAACAGAATGAATCCCCCCTCAAATCTATGAAGATGGAAATACTGACATGTCTACATAAGGCAGTTAAAGACTTATGTTACAAAATAATAATAATAACAGTGAAAAGCAAGTGGATTTGCTGTAGATCCTTAAAATATCATGTTAATTTATTTGGGGTAATATAACTACGAAGGTCTAGAAGATTTAGGACAAAATACAGCTGCATTCATGTTGTGTTTAGACTTCAAATTAAACCATAGTGATCAGAAACAAACAACCTTCTCTGGAGGTTACAGCCTTGGCGTAGTTAAAACACAAGGCTTTAAAATTTACATGAATAAGGTTGTTATATGGATTGGGATTTCTCTTTAATTATACGGCAACTGTTGAAAAGAGATTCTCATATAAGCAGGGCATCTACTGCAATTTAAATACTGAAAACAAAATGTTAAATGAGTCAGCTGGTCTCTACATTCAAGCAGAAGCAGGTGAAACAAAGAAGAAGATTGTAAAATATAATAACTGTTGTAAACTTGGGCATGAATGAAAGAAGCTGTGTTCCAATGTCATGCTGTAAACACTCTGAGCATAAAGTTCGTACCCAGAAGTTAACCTCAGTTATCAATTAAATGTTGGTGAAATAATATCCCATAACACAATGCACAATGGAAATGGCAGCACCACTCACAGCTGCAAAAAGTGTAAATTAATTGTGAATAATTGACAAATACAAAAAAAAGGTATAAATCTTATAAATATATTTTCTTTCTCTCTTAAGTTTAAAGGTCCAGTGTGTAGGATTTAGTGGTATCTGGTGAAGTCGCAGATTTCAACCAACTGAATACCCCTTACCTCAGTGAGTAGAAGAAACTACAGGGAAAAATGTTTGGTTTGTCTATTCTGGGCTATTGTAGAAACATGGTGGTGAATCATGTATGGATGGATCAATAAGACATGGATACAGTGGTGTTACTCAGTCTTACTTCCAATTTTGCTGAGTGGCCTTGAAAATATTAATCTTGCGAGGCAGTTGGATTCACAAGCATGAAGGCTTTTTTTGACAGCGATGTCGATGTTTTCACACCAATCAACCAGATCTGATTGGTTGAAGTTCACCCATGATAGACAGTAACAGCTGACATTGGGACACAGCTTGAGGCTACACAGTTAGCCTGCTAACATTCAAAACCACTAGCAACAACTGTTTTAGTAATAAACTTGTAATGAAACCAGAGATACAGATTTGTTAAAAATTAACTGGCACACAGCATATTAACACTTTTTACAAATATCACCAGTATACTTCTGCTTCATCCTAAACTGACAGGCAGGGATGTTGCTCCGAGACATTTGTGTGACTGTACAAACTGTATACTTGTATTTCGTATTATGGTGTATCACAAAATACAGGCACTCTGTTATGTTAATGTTTTTATCAATCAAACAACTGCACATGTATAAAATGATGATTTGACTGAGTCTAAAAGTGCTAATTGGCTAACGTTAATGTAATTCTCAATCAAATCACTGCCTTATAAGAGCACAGTTGTCTGACAACAAAAACAAAATGATATCAGTGGAGAGTTTTATGTCCTATATTATTCATAACCACACAGAGTCAGAAGTTATTGAAAGTTGACTTTGTATCACTTATAGTTACCTGACTACATGTGATTTTGTGATCTCCCGAATCCAATTGACTATATAGGTTACCTTTGTAGAGCCAACTGGAGCAAAAAAGTGCGTGGACTATTTGTAATTATATGGATGTGGACAATTTTGTCTCAGTCACACATTGCATTAGCATTGCTTAATATACAGAAACTGCCACAACAGCATTTTAAAATCTTACTTTGCTGTAATGATGTATAAGTATTTCAAACTCTGAGTACAGTCACAGTGTAGGTCAGTAACTCAGTTCAACAAACCAGACTACTTTGTTAACAACAGATTAATAAACTTAAGCTTGGCCTTGGTCTCAGGCTTTGTGCAAAATGAGTCCAGCATCATCTGGTTTTACAAATGAGAGGAAAAGATTTCATACTGAGCAACAAGATAACAGACGATGGAAGACCAAAGTGCTTTTCAAATAATCAAATGCAATACACAAAGCGGAAGGCACATGCAAAATATATTAAGATCTAATATAGTGAATCAGTTAATAAACATTTCAATATACATTTTCCCCTGTAAAGACCTTTTTACACCAAGTCTGACCTTTTTAAAAATTCATATTGTTGATGTGATGGTGCATTTATTTGGAGCCATTTTGATTTTTGATGTTCATGTGTGTTTGTCTGGGGAGTAAAAGAAAATATCTATATTCTGCTGTTCACATCATACGTCTTAAATAAGTGCAGTGTCCGATCGGCTGATATTTTTTATTAGGTGCTGTATAACTAACAGGATGTGATCCAAGTAGCAGGTTTACAGGTGTTTTAATCAGCCCATGTTCCAGATTTGGGGCCTCCAGGCTATCGAGATAACTCAGTAAACCTCTGTGTTTTGGAGGAGAAATTACCAACAACATGGAGAATAGAGAGCTGAAGTCTTAATTTAGCATCCAACCACTGGCTTCTGAAACTCAATGTAATCTCTCACTGAGAGTAACTTTTACTGATGTTTCTGAAAAAGTGAAACATGTTCTGTTTGCTGTCCGTGTGCTGAGATAAATTCGTATCTACTGCAGCAGTTAATTCAAACCCAAAGTTTGCAACAATTCATTTGTTAGAAGCAAATAAAAAACTACAGCTCCCATAAACCATCGTAACTATTTCTCATCCAGGACGCATATCCAAATATTTAGCTGGAATCTAAAAATGTTTCTACTATTTGGCCCTTCCTGCCCTGCTTTTGTTACAGCCATGTCTGGACTAGCTGGTGCTAACACCGTTCTCTGTTCAACTGGTGACCTTTAATTTTAACCTTTTTATTAAATAAACATTAGAACTTTTTTTCAGAGTCTACAACCATACAAGCAGCTCTGTGGGGCTGTACTTGGACGGAGCTGTGTTTTGAGCTAAATGCTAACATCAGCATGCTAACATGCACACAGTGAGAATGATAATTATGCTAATATTAAACAGGTGTAATGTTTATCATTTCCATTTTTCTCTATCTGTTTCTGAACAATTCCTGAATCATTTGCAGTCTTCGTTTAGCATGTTAGCATGCTAACATTTGTTAATTAGTGCTAATATCACAATTTAACAAAGTTCTTACAATTCATCCTGAGGGGTACATGAATGAACCAAATCACATGGTAATCTTTCTAATAGTTGTCAAGACACTTCACTCAAAACGACAAATGTGAACAGTAGTAAAGCAGTAAAAGAAAAGTCAGGGGATCCGAAAACTAATTAATTATCTTCTGGGAACCATGAAAAAAAGTATGGCCATCCATTCAACAGTTTTTAAGATACTTTAGTCGAATCTTATCTAGACATGGAGTGAACCACACAACATCCTGTTAAGTAAGTTTTTGTTCAAGGCTAAGGCTCAAAGCTATGGAAGTCAAGAATGGCCAAGGTTGTGAATCTTTTTTTTTTAAGGCGGTTATCTTAAAATTATCTAAAGATATCTCAAGATTAATTGTCTTAAGAAAACAAGATAATCAACCTCTTATTCTGAAAAAAATAATAATTATTTAGGTTTATCAGAGATAAAGAGTGGCATTCCAACATGCATATTAGGAGGGAAAATGGTGACATGATACTGAGCAGTCACAATAAAAACACATGAAAGCCATTCGTGGCCTGCAGATGTCTAAAATAATTTGTTTGTTTGTTTTCAGAGTACCAAATTTGTTTGGGACTTGGTGTGATAAGGTCTGAAGGCACATTTAACACCAGAAACATTCAGAAGAAATAACCATCAGTCAGACAGAGTTCTGTCATATTACAGAAAAAGGAACAAATGGGTCCAAATTGGGAATAAAAGTCCTTTCACAGTGTGACACTTGGCATTAGGTTGTTGTACTAGACGACTTAGTAGAAAAGAGAAGAAAAAATAAAAAGTGCAAGCAGCCCGCGCAGAAGAACAGGCGTTTCCACTTGACTGTAGGGAAACCAGAGTCTCAGAGGGTCAAAGGTCAGACAGGAAGCTCCCATACCAGGAGGAAGTGTCTGGACTTACATAGTGATGGAGTAAAAACAAGAAGCAAAAACAAAGATCTGTATATATTCAGGCAAAAGTTTTAAGAATTGGCAGACAAACTGCTCCTGCCTGAAGACCGGTCAGTCCATTCTGAGGGAGTGGCGATCTCGATGGGGTCAAACTGAGGAAAAACCACGAAACACAACCTCTGGCCCACGTACGTCGCCCTTTCTGCAGTAAAACACAAGTCAAAAGTTAAATATCAGCTGTTACAAAATGAGTCCCAACCAGTTCTGGGTCAGATTACTTGTAGCCAGTTAATGAACACAAATTACATGGCAATTTTTGTTTTCCTTTAGAAACTCACCAATGAAGTTGTAGATACACTTTGGTTTTTCTTTCCAATGGACACCCAGGAAGTAGACAGGTACGCCGGTGAGCATGATGACTAAACCAACGCCACACACCACTGGCTCTGAGTAAAGACTGAAACCCAGCAGCAGCGCCCAGAACATCAGGTAGCACACAGGAACCAACAGGTTCACCTGAAGAAAATATGTGTTAAAAGTTTATGACTTATGGAAACAAAACAATTTACTGGGAATGAGGTACACATGGGGGCATGATAAATCAACTAAAAAAGGTAAAAAGTAGTGGTGGATAGAGAAGAACAAAGTAGAAAGTGCATTAAAAGAGATGATTCAAGTGAAGTGCAAGTACCTCCAGTTTACTGTACTTAAGTGCAGTGATTGAGTAAATGTACTTAGCAGTAAATTCAACCTCTGGTAAAAAGATGCGTTGGTACCTTGATGGGTCGGTACAGGTTGGGTTTCTTCCAGCGGTAGTACAGCAGACCCGCGATGGTGACGCCGTATGACAGATAATTGATGAAGGAGACGTAATTGATCAGGTTGTGGGTCTCTCCGATGCAGAGTATAACAATGGTGGCAGCGCACTGGAAAACACAGTCATGACAATGTGATGAATGTGAAAAGAGCAAACCACCAATTTTGTCACTGGAGTTTGACGGGTCACGGTGGCAGCAGGCTAATCAATATAGTCACAAAGTCCCTCTTCCTCTCCAGTAATGTTTTCCACCTCCTGGAGGATCCCAAGCTGTTTCTAAGCCAGACGAGATATATAATCCCTCCAGTGTGTTCTGGGTCTACCCCGAGATCTCCTACCAATTGGACATAGCTGGAAAACCTTTAGAGTAATCATTGGAGTGCCACTTCAAAAGCTTTAAGATAGCTTTGAAAAGATTACATGCAACAATAAAAGTGTGGTCTGATAAGAAGAACCATCATTGACCTCTGTGGGGGAAATCATGTTGTTACAGCTTCAAATACTGCATATATAGACAAATGCATCATCTAAAAGAAACTACAAACAGAGATGAGTATAACTGTGAGGTTGTACATACGCAGACGAGCAGGGCAGGGATGGGCGTGCAGTTCTTATAATGGATCATGGCCAGCAGGCTGGGTAGGTGACCCTCTCTGGCTCCAGAGAAACACAACCTACAGGCACAAACATCGGACAGGCCGTCAGCAGCTATACTAAAGCAGTGTTGGAGCATGAAGGAGCGGGCAGAGAGTCTCACCTGGAAGAGGTGAACAGGTAGCCATTGATTCCTCCGAAGGTGGACAGAGCCACAGAGATGGGCATGATGACGGAGAACATTCCCAGCAATTTCTCTCCAAATGTCTGAATAGCAGGACAACAGACAAATTCACTGACGGGTACAGCCCTGATAAACACTACTACATGAACTCCAGGTGGCCCATGTGAGCATTAATGGCAGATTTGTGTAGTTTTATCTGAAAATGTTTCTGCCTGTCGATTCATTCACCATCAGAGATAAGGTCATCTGTTTGAAGCTAGTTTTAAGGCTGAATGCTTTTAGCCACACTAGTGGTGAGAAATGGCAATATTGGCCAATCAGTGAACCTCAAAATTTATTTAACAGATTTTCATAAAATTAAATAAAACATGGGGTGTTGTTTAGCTCAGTTGGTAGAGAATCCGCCCTATGTACAAAGGTTCAGTCCTTGCCGCGGCGGCCCAGGGTTCGAATCTGACCTGTGGCTCTTTCCCGCATGTCATTCACCATCTCTCTCTCCCCACATTCCTGTCACTCTTCAAGCTGTCTGTCAAATAAAGCTTGAAAAGGCCCAAAAAATATCTTAAAAAAAAAAAAAATGAAATAAACATTACATTATTTAGGTGATTTTTTTTTTTTTAGCTCTACACACATGTCAAATATAACAGATATCCAACACTCAGCATGCTGCTGTCAGCCTCATTAAGTTGACAATGCATCAGCAAGTTAACTGATAACAATGATAACTTAAACCATGCTAAGAAGCTACGTTACCTCAAAGTACAGCTAAGCTGAGGCTGACCTGAGGTGACGACTAATTTACAGCTGAGCCTGACAAGCTGAGCCTCAGATGTCCTTAAAGGTCCAGTGTGTAGTTGAGGCTCATTGTCAGAATCTAAACTTCTTACATGGTTTTAAATAACTGTGCAAATAATCCAATATTTTACTAAAATTCAAAGATGAGAGAAAAATCAAAAGGCTGGAAAACGATTTGTGCAACAGAACTTTGTTTTTCCTTCTTTCATCTTCCATTAATCATTTCGTGACTCTTCAGATTTATCTGGTGATCCCATTGGAGGGGCCCGACCCATACTGACCTCTGACCTCTTATTTATTGCTTGTAATATTCTTGATCTAGGAACTGATTTCCACTGCTGACCTAAACATCTAAAAGATCAAGCATAGTTCCGACTGTTTGCCACTGATCATCATGTAGCCACGTTACTCACTACAGCCACGGCATTGGATGACAGCAGCTCCTCGGGCGACATGGAGGAGAAGTAGGCGATGTTGGTGAGCGTGTACACAAAGGTCACCAAAGGTATGGAGATGTAGATGGCACGAGGTAGATTCCTGACCGAGGCCACACACCATGCACAGATGATACAGTCAAAACCAAAAATCAATTAAACATGCATGGAAGTTGATCAAAGGCACTAGGAATTAAAAAAAATCTGACAGGTCAGTAATTATAAAAAGTAGAAGCTGTTTGCTGCACACAGCCAGTGTGGGGAGAAAAATAACATAGGCTTATTTCTTTTTACTTTTATTTACCTTTAACTCCTCCAAAAAACTGACTTTTTAAAAGGACACGCTTATTTAAAATGTAATGTCGCCCAATGTTGTTTCTTGCTACAATAGATCATGAATCATATGATTTACAAGGGATGTGCAAAGGCATTTTGAAGTTGCTCTAACCTGAACCAAAAGGGCAAAATAAGGCAACTTTATCAGCTACATCTGCTTCTTAGTTAAAAATGTATTGCAACCTGAATGAAACATGTTCAAGAGCATAGCTAACTAGCTCGTGTTACAAGCTAGAGAGAAGCTAACATGGTTGTTTGGCCTGCTAAGATGTGCTAACATGTCATTCATGGTTCACACACAACAAGTAGCTTTCTAGTGGCTGTAAACAATATCTAATCTTCACAGAACGCATGGTTAATGTAATATTCTTAGCTGAGGAGTTATCTTGATTGGAGCCTATATATTTTAGTCAACTAGCAATCTGGCTAAGATTGGTTCATGTGATGGCATAATATAAGACAATATTGTGCGATGTGATGCACAATATTGCCAAGCTACATGCACATTGTTTGGAAGAATATGTGGAGATTTTTTTATCATTTGTCATTTAAAGATAGACATTAAAGGAATAGTTTCTCATTTGTTTAATCAGCACAAAAAAGTGCCAAAAAAATTGCCATTTTTTAACAAGAAAAATAACATTTTTTTGTTTTCAGGAAGTGCTCCAAGCCAAAAATTTATCCAGCACATATAGTGCCTGGTAAAAAAAACAAATTGTCATTTTACACTGTACATATTAAACAAACAAGGATAGAACTAGAGTCAGGTTAGCTGTCTCCACCTTATTCTTTAGTGTTATATTAAATATAAAGCCAGAAAGCGAGTAAATACATTTTCCAAAATGTCAATCTATTCCTTTAAGACTTGATTTAGACTGCCTTTGAAAAAACACAGAAATGTCACCAAAAATCTGAACAAGCAGAGCAAAGAAACAAGCTGAGATGGAAGCACTGAAATATGTTGACAAGGTGATGAGAAGCATAAATATTCACCGTCTGGGTTCAACCACTTCCTCTGTGACGTAGTTGAGGAAGTTCCAGCCACTGAAGGCGAAGGAGGCCTGCAGGAAGGCCAGAGCGATCTGACCGACCGATGGCGTCCTCTCCAGGGAAAAGGCCACCTGAGGAGTCAGCGCCTCGTAGTTCCCTGGAGGATAAATCACACATTTGAGTTTGTTTTTTTACTTCAGGGAAAGGTAAAGCTTTAGACCACAAGCTGATGTTACCATTGCAGATTTGGACCAAGCCGACGACAATGATGAGGCCCAGAGCCATCAGCTTCCCCACCGTGAAGACATCCTGGATCCTGGTAGCCATTCGAACGCTGGAGCAATTCACCCAGGTCAGCAGTACTGATCAGAAAACACACTCACACAGTCAAAAGTGTGAACACACATTGAACCTTGTAGTAGTCAATACAGGGTTTAAGAGATGCTTTGTCAAAGGCTCCTATACACTATGTGATAGCAGTATGTCACACTTCACACACTTCTTAATGTTGGACACTGAAATATTTCACTCTGCAAAACCAAGTATACTCCACCAGAACCAATTAATTTATGACTGACAGCTGAGCCCTGCTCATGCTTGTATCAGCAGGGGTATGGGGTGTCAGCACCCATATCCGGGGTATTTCACAGTGAAAGGAAGTGGAGATGCAGCACCCATCTTAATAATCAGAACTGCTTGTTGGGCGTTGAAATAACTTCAGAAACCCCCTCCCTTCACGCCTTTCTGATGTCAAGGAGGTTTGTGTCCATCAATTTCTGTAACTTTCCGAAAAAAACAATCTGACATTCACACGCACTTCACCATATACCACTGGCCTGGTACATGAGTGGTGAAGAAACAGGGTTTGAAAGTCTCTATTTTTTCATGTTACACAACATTTCAAAACTAGTTACTTTCTAAGATAACTGAGCCGTCATAATCCCCAAGCTCCAAAAATAACTACACCTGTTTCGCTACAACTTGATGACATCACTAGAGTATGACATCATCAACGTCTTGACCAAGTTCCTGCAGAGTCCGAGAAGACTTTTGTTGACTATTTTCAAAGATCTAGTATTACCAACCATGACAAGTAAACTGACTTTGAGACGCACATTTGGTGGCGTGCTCCTTTAAATATTTAAGTGTAGCTCCATCCCTACTTTGTGGAATCGGTGCTGGTGCTCTTGCCGGCGGTGGGCGGCAGCAGCCAGTTGCCATGGGAGGCAGGAATGTGGGAAACGGGCAAGAGAGGGGGGGCTTGATTGTTTCACCTCTTCCATCATTGTCACCAGCTTTGCCCCACTCTCTCTCATGGTGGCCTCACTCTCCAACACAAAGACAAGCTGTCAGCCCCACAAAACAAACCACTTCCGTTGCGAAGAGCAAACAAAACATGGCGAGGCTCTCCCCCTGATGCCCCGAGGAGGCTGGGCAGAGCTCACGTTTCAGCATCCAGCTCCAAAAACAACTGTGATTGATGGCGTCAGAGACGAGGAATCACACGCTGAAGTCCCACTCTTTCACCTTGCCGACAGGACTTCAGGCCTGACGTTATTTACTCATTGATAAGACAAACAGGCTGTGTGGATTAATGTCCGTCATTGCAGGTACTGTCAGACAACACACCAAGCAATTAGGCAGCCTGACAGGTCCACATTGACCCATGTAATGTCTTCAGTCTTCCATGAAGTCTGCTTGGCATGTCCTGTCATGGCCTCTCTTAGTACTGACATTTATTTTTTTCAATACAATGCATTCTTGTTGAGGACATTTACATTTTTTAGGAGTGAAGAAAAATTAAATCCCCAAAATCCAGGAGTGGGTAGTAACAGTGAGTAATGCACATGAATAAAAAAGTATTTTTTAAGGAACAAGTACTACTCATGATCATTCTTCTAAACTGTACAGATACTCCTTACTCAAGTATATTTTTGAGCCAGTAATGCACTTTCTACTTCTCTATTGCATTGCATGTAGAGGGAGAGGAGCTCCTCTACTGCAGATGTTTCCAGCTGCCTGGAAGAAAAATAAGCATCTGCTGTCTTTTGACCATGAGGCAATGACGACAGAGCAAAATCCAGAACAAGAGGTAGCTTCAAGTGACAAACGTCTGGACACATCTGACCACACCTTTTATAACCAAATCTAAACAATGCAACAGTTACATGATGAAGTGCTCTCTGTTCTTCTGAAAAGAACTTACTCTCTGCAAGTAAGTTCCACACACACACAAACATTAACCTCATGATTACAGTTAAAATCACACCCTAAAAATAAATAGAAAATACTCTGTACTTTGAGTAGATTATTAACCAGGTTCTTTTTTTAGTATAAGGGAGTAATTGTACTTGAGTACAGAATTTTAGTACTCTACCCAGCACTGTGCAGAATATCTGCAGATACTTCAGCAGATTCTTGCTGATGTTAATGCCATATCATTTATTTTTCTTCTATTAAAGTCTTTCAATAAATAGTAATGTGCAGGAATGTGTGCCCTTTGCCCTTGTCTTTGGATTTATCCACATGATAAAGTGGTGTGCATCAGCATCTAATTTGGAGGGTTGTATATTTTCTTTCAGCTTTCAAAAACACAGAGAAAGTGCAAGGAATTTATTAAACAGTGTGTCTATCTTTTCTAATGTAGGCTGCAAACATTAGCAGGGGTTAGGGGTTATTTCAAAAGCGTCATTCAGGATTCAAGCAGCTCTCTACTGCTAATTGGATTCAAGAAGTTTACACTTCAGGAACTCAGCAAAACTTGTTGCATGTGACAGCGTTACGCTTGCCAAACGCATCAGTTTTAACTGGCAACCTCAACCACAAATTTTTATTTTCTTGTTAAAGTAAAACATACACTACTGTTGAAAATATAAACAATAAAGCTAACCCAATCTAACATCCAGTCTTCTAGCCCTCTCCCCCCTCCTAGAGCAATGCTGTGCATTATTTACTAGAGCCATGAAAGGTTTTTAAAAAGCCTCCAGCTAGAAGTTACATAAGAGAGATTTTACATGTGACCACTTCCTCTCTGACACACGTGCCAAAGGAATGGACCTGTAGTTTATTGATGAACTTGATTATAATCAGCATTAGAAGAGAAATGACTTATTTCATTATCTAAAGGAGAGCAGAGGGAAGATCAGAATTCAGCAGCAGCAGCAGAGCAACCACGAGACTTCATGTCATCCTTCATTAATGATGAAGTGTACTGTCTGGGGCCAGTCAGCAGCAAGATGCAGTATACTGTATACCATCCATCCAAAGTGAATCAGAATAAGAGTACAGTAGTAGTGGAGCCATTATGTGTTTTTAACATCTTCAAGTGTTTTTTTTACTTCATGTAGCCTCCCACTGAACGGGTGTCTTGGTGTTACCAGTCCTGTTTCAGCAGACAATGCTAGCATGTAAATATAAATCAAAGACTGTACAAGCCACTTACAGAGACAGGTGCCAGACAGCATCCGTGTCGCCATGTATGGAGGAACGCAGTTTGGGAAAACGGGCTGCAGGACGTAGCTGGAGAAAGTGAGGGCGATGACAGCCAGCGTGGTCGGGTACATGATGAGGACGGCGCTCCACAACAGAAGAAACCTGAATAAGAAAAAAGACATTCAGTGCCAGACAGATTCAATAAAAACATAATCATCAACTCAAAAATAGACATCACCTTTTATTAGATATAGTTGTGGAGGTTGAGTTTTAATGTAATTCAATCTAAAATGCCTTTTTAAGGGGTTTTCACCTTGACCTCCAGGTGGCTTTATGCATTACATGCACTTTGACTCATGCAGAAGTAGCCCATGTATACCACTAACGTTTAGCATGTCACACTAAGCATGATAGCAAACATGTACATTATATTAATATTACATTTATATTTAAATGTTTATAACATGGTAATATAACATTTTAACATTAGAACAGCTGTGTTTCCATCCAAATGTATCAAAATTTTAACAGACTTTTCAAGTATTTCAGTATTCCGTTTCCATTTTCTACCGCTATATGAATATTAGGGGTTGGTTTATGAGATAAGCAGTAGGTGGCGCCAATTTTCAAGTCAGAAAACCAGAAGAAGAGGGCCCAACAAGATGACATAATTTAAAGAGTGCCAGTGGAAGTTCAACCATTGAAAAACAATCACCAGATGGAGCTTTGTTTAATATATTAATATGAGGAAGGTCACATCAGACTGTGTGGAGCGATCACTCAATCATTTCACCTAAGTGTTCACTACATCACAGCTTAATGGAAAAAAAAGTTTCCATCTCCCATTAAGCGCATTAACTCTCTTGCTTTTTCATCTTGCCATCTGATACACAACAGTCTTCTACATACAGCTCCACGAAGAGTGAAAACTGAATAAGGGTGGCAATTTTCGGACACAACCATGGACTCTCTTCACTCACCCCATCAGACCACCGAATATCTCTGTGACGTAGGAGTAGTCTCCTCCAGATTTGGGGATGGTGACACCCAGTTCAGCATAGCAGAGGGAGCCCAAGGCAGCGATGCAGCCTCCTAGTAGCCAAACCACCAACGCCAAACCAACTGAGCCCGAATGCTCCAGGACCCCCTTTGGGGAGATAAAGATCCCGGAGCCGATGATGTTCCCTGAGGAGAGGAGGAAGAAGGTATAAGATACGGAATACAGAAGTGTGAATGTTAACACCAGGGGAAAGTGGGGTCTCCATATCCACAGATAAAAGGGAATCCATGAAATCTGGACAGTCATTGCTGAGCTTCAGTGAAATATACTTCTTACACTTCTTTTCACCCTTTGTCTCTTTGCATGTAATCAGATGTAGGACTCCAGTCACAAACTTGATGACTTCAGATTTGACAAAATCAAAACATTAACCCCAGTGACATATGTCTTCACCTCTTAAAGAGCAGAGGACAAAATAAGCTCACAGCTATCGATCATATCACACCAGCAGATGGACTCTGCCCAGATTTAAAAAATAAGTAATAAAAAACAAGATACCTTATCAATTTGGTGTTTTTTTTTTTTTGTTTGTTTTGTTTTTTATACAAGATGAGCAGACAGATAATAGTTTATATCTGTTTATCAAATTTTGATGTAAATATTCTGCTGTGGTCAACAAAAAACAAGCAAAAATCTTAAAGGGATAGTTTGGATATTTTGAAGTGGGTCGATACCACAGGTTTGAAACGATAAAATTTCCTCCAACTATAGATTTGATTATATCAAAACCACCAAGGTTTAAAAAAAAAAGACACAGACGCTGTTTGTTATACAAGCACGGACAATGTAAAGCATCTGTGAACAGTGAACAGTGAAGCTGTCATTCAGTACCACATTGGTTTATATTTCGATTTCGCTACGCCATTAACAATAAGCCCTCTGTGGGAACACTGTAACTGGTCCTCAATATATGTACTAAAGGTATTACATACATTACAAGTGGCAAAAATATTTATGTAGTTAAAATATGTTTTTCTGCTGATCCTGTCTACAACAGTACACAGCTCTTCTTCTGTGCCTGGATTTCTGTGCGCTTCTTCAAACTGGAGGCACACAGACCGCTGCTTACTGACGGATGGATGGATAAGTACCTCATACAACCTCACTTCAAAATACTCAACTATCCTTTTAAACTCAAAAATGACAAAATCTTATTGTGTCATGAAAAATACACAGACACACCATTGCTTTTAAATGTTATGAAGCTTTTTAAAGTAATACAAACACATTTCAAAGGGCATTAATTATTAATGTTAATTTACTATAGTAATGGTTAATCTGGTTAAAGGGTGCATGATGACTTGTTTAGGACTTTTAACACAAAGTTCAGAACTTGGGAGCCATTGGTTTTGACTTACAAAAATCTGAATATAATTCCATTTTTAATTTCTGAAATAAATATCAGACATAATAGCAGGTACAAAATGAAAATGTTGAAGATGTTCAAACAAAAAAAGAAACATCAATCTAGCCTATGAACGGAAATTTGTACATTCAATGCAAACATGTTTACATATAGTACACAGCACGTGTGCGTTTCACGTGACTTGTTTGGAGGGTTTTCACCCTGCACATCACCCTGAACATCTCCAACATTTCTGCAGCACCTTAAAAACACCAATGACCCATTGAGACTCTTGAGTAACCCAAGTCACACAATCCAAACTGTTCCCTGCTGAGTTTATACAGAGGGCATTAAAACACAAAGAGCTCTATAACAGAGTGAGTTAGAGAAGGAGGTAAAGGCCATCACTCAGGCCGGGACAATCCCTCCTGCCCAGAGCTTCAGTATGCAGTGTAGAGTACCAGCAGATCCGACACATTCAGACTACAGCGCTACCAGTAGCACGGCAGAAGGCAGCCAAGTGGCACAGACACCCATTACATAACCAGACATAAATTATCCACTCTGGGCTGCAGAGGTGGGAAGTGACCAACTCACCTTCTACATCTGTTTATTCCGGCAGCTTCCTAAAATTCACACGCAGGACAAAAACAGACTGGTGTTGTGGAGATGAAGGTTTACAAAAAACTTGATTCAATGTAATCTAGTGGCACATGACTCTTGATGCTGAGCCTGGTCCAGTGTGCAGAGCAGCCAGCCTGTTCACTCAGTCCTCTCTTTGAATGGAAAGGTGCTTCAGCATTCTGCACACAGGACCTTTCTCTTGTTCTCGAGAAGGATTTTTACAAAAATGTCCGCCTTGAGTGAGCAACAACAGCTGAGAGGGAGAGGTGGCCCCGTTAGCAAAAAACCTGCACCAAAAACCAAGAAGGCTGTAGGTCAGACCTCAGAAGGACCACTGTAACGTGCAACTACTAGACAAGCCTTAAGCAGGATCCTGCAGCCATCTGCTCTCCTACTGCATTTAGTTCTTATAGATAAATAACAAGTCTGCAAATAGTGAATCGACTGCATTTATATAGAACTTCTATATAAAGCTTATACAGAGCTTTACATTTTGCCTCTCATTATACCCATTCATACACTGATGGTAGCAAAGTATCATGTAAGGTGCTGGTCTGATCATCAGTAATAATGTAGGGTTCAGTTTGGACAAGAGGAGCTGAGATCAATCCCCCAACCCTGCATTTAATGGATAACTTGCTGAGTGCAGGAGTTACATTAGCCACACTGTTGCACTTAATTATACTTTATTTTGACTCATTCCCACATACTCTGTCCTGCTGCCCCAAAGACTCACTAGAGCACAAAATGTGTATTAATTCACCGCTGGCAATAGTCCCAAACAAATTCACTGGCCGTAAATCTGGGTGTAATGCTCATCACAAACCTGACAGATGAAAAATTGAGAGACAACTTTCCAGTCCTATATCCTCACCACTGATGAGGAAATACAATTTAAACTTTGTCTCGAAGGTGGTACCAAAGGAAAGACCATATGATTACCTAAATTAAAAGGATTAACCCTGAGTTTAAACCCACCGCTGGTCACCCATTGGTCTGTGGACAACTGCTGATGCCTTGAGTTTGGCATTACGGTGGCTGCTATCTTGGTTTTTTGAAACAAGAAGTGAACATATTTGTAGCTTGTGGGTGACGTAGTGCAAGTTGGGCTGTGCTTTGCTTTGAAGGTGTATTCAAGCAGGAAGAAATGGCATCCTATGTAGCCACGCCCTGAAGCATACCATGCTTTAACTTCTATTTGACTCTAAATGGGACCATAATTTACAAAATGAACATCATGCTGCATGGAAGATTTGGAACTAGAGACTGAAACCATAAACTCTGTCAATTAATTACATACTGTCATTGCTACATCTAGAGTATAGTAGCTACACATAGACTGCAGTATTATGTGACACACACTGGCCCAAAAGTCTTCCTGAGTACAACTATGACAAAAGGAACGTCTGTAGACACACACACACAAACACTGTGAAATTACTGCATCAACAGAATTTGATCCATTCAATCCAATAACATTTGGAAAGATTAGAGGAGCTGCATCATCAAATTATTTCCTATCATTCATGTGTGTGGGGAGCTAACAGGAAGTCAGCCGGCTCAGTAAGAAGACTCTCATCTTGTCAACTGCTTTTCAGTCTCAACTGTTAGGATTCAGGCCTTGCCTCCTGCTTTCCCAGTGTTTCCCCTTCCCCTTTATGTCACGTTTGTCCTGTGTGTGCAGCTGGACGTGCCGTCCAGTTCCTCATCACCTGCCAGTACACAACAACACCTGCTACCAATCATCTCGTCAACCTGACCAGTATCAAGACCTGGCTCACCCACCCAGATTCACCCACCAGATTCCATCAGATCCGTCAGTTTCCCAAGTGGTAACAGACGCTATGGCAAACTCTTTTTGATGTCTTTTTCTTTAGATCAACTATGTTACTAACCCTGCTCTCTGCTGGATCTACCACATCCAGCCCCATCTCATCCTCTGCTCCAGTTTTTAGATTTTTGCCACAGCTAGCCCTACATCTCCGGACATTCCCTCACTGCAGACCCCACTGCTACTCAGCCTGAGGAGATTCAGCTTCTCCACCTTATTCAATATACTATTTAACTGATTCTGATCTCCCGGCTTGTGTTTGCACCGCTGCCATTTATTACAACATCAATGAGCCACAGTGTTACACTTTATTTTGACTCAGTCCACATACACTGTCCTGCTGCCCAATAGTCCCAAACAAATGCATTATTTCCTCTTGTTTTAGTAATCTTTGCAATATATATATATATATATATATATATATATATATATATGTGTGTGTGTGTGTGTGTTAGTATCCCAAACTTTTATTTTGTGTCGACAAACAACTGAAAAGATGATAGTAAATAATAAAATCCTGCTTTTCTACAATCAGTTTGTACAGTGGCTTCATCTCAGCCTTCTCCAATTTCAATTATATTGTTTACGCAACAAATCAAATTATTTCATACGCTCTGACAATCCAATTATTGTATTAATTTCTATTTAATTAATCTCTATCTCTCTGCTAGGGGTGCAGGGGTAAGCTCAGGGTGCCCTCAGTGTGTCATTGAGCCACCCTTTAGGACCGCCCAAAAAATCCTGGACTGAAAAGTGGTGAAAAACATTTCAGTAATATATCATTCAAAGTCTTTTCACATTTTCAGCAACTATTTTCCAACATATTTAATGTATTTTGAAAGAAATCTCAGAATTGAACTTTAAGCTCAAAATATTTACAGTTTTAAAACTAGACTTTTAAAACGGAGCCCCTGTAAGACAGGGGCCACAAGACCAGGTAATAAAGCAGGACGCTGATGCAACTGTATTATACCGAAGTTAATTAATACTTAGAGGCCGAATTTTTAAGATTTATAACAAATTAGCAACTTTCCAACCGACAGAAGTTGAATCTGAGGTTTCAGAGAACACTTGGAGTCCAGGACCCTGTAACATTAGCACACTATGAGGGGCCCTCAGGAAAGAATTAGCAAATGGCCCCTACTGACACCCAGTGTCTCCCACTCTATATGCACTGAGTATGTATCAGTAAGTAATTTATGGTCATTTGTTTACATTCAGTAAAATATGAAATAAAATATTAAATGCAATACCAGACTATAACTCAGGGCACCAACATCAGATTATGATGCAGTGGCCACACAGTGAACTTGGTGCCTTTGGGCTCCTCTGAGGTTCTGGGTTGATAATCCAGTTTTGGGTCAACTAAGATGATCCATAGAGAATAAAAACCTCAAAACTACCACATTTAAGGTGTTCATAAATCACTTCCATCCATCACGTTAAAAGTTTATTAAACTTTAATAAATAACAGTAATTCCTGTGGTCTTTATAAAAATACTGTGGAAACGACTGAAGCTGAATCCAGAGGAAACCAGATAACTGATACATTCACCCTGACATTTCTCCATCACCCTCCTGCTCTGCATACTGTTAATATTAATACAATCAGTGATTTGTAGGAGCAGAGTGGTGCAGCCGGCCCTCTGCATGCAGCCTGACTCCCTGCAGGCCCCCACACTCCCTCCCACCCTCCATCCATCCATCCATCCAGCCTGGATGATGCTCACATTTACTGTGCTTAGGTGTGTTTAAAGGTCCCTGCTGTTCATTCTGCTCCAGCACACAATGTTCTTCTGCTTGACCACCAGCTTCTGGACTTCATATATTCAGCCACGTAAGCACTACAACTCAGTTTGATGTGAACCCACATGCAAACAAACATGGAGTCCCTA
Organism: Sciaenops ocellatus; assembly: GCA_033000465.1. Lineage (NCBI taxonomy): Eukaryota > Metazoa > Chordata > Actinopteri > Sciaenidae > Sciaenops > Sciaenops ocellatus. The sequence goes on along the minus strand of CP136871.1, from coordinate 22,570,197 downwards.
TTTTCTCATGATCAATGCCACATAACTTTGATTTTCTTAATTAGTCTATCTATTACAAGTCCCCATGGGATTGAAGCTTCATTTTAACACTTTTTGTGAAGTCCTGCAGCAGTTTTTTTTAAAGCCAAACTTGTTTTTAGAAGTCTGCAGTGATACAGTTTAAGACTGAGCTGATCCCAAGTGGCAGCTCTCTCTTGTTTTCCTGCCTCACCTATGATGATGGTGCAGGCGCTCAGCAGCCCGATCTCCTTCTTCAGAGTTACTCTGTCGGGGATTTTCTTCTTCTTCTTCTTGCCGTCCGCCACGGTGCCGTGCGGCCGGGAGCAGATGCTGCTGCTGCCGTTCTGTCCATCCATGTCCGCCTGCCCGGGTCCAGTCCGGTCCGTCCAGTCCACTGTGTCCACCCAGTCTCAGTACTCCCAGTGCTCCTGTCCTCTCCTCACTCCGTATTCATGCAGACTGAATGGGCTGCGCTTGCGCAACAACCTGCCGCTGTCCAGGGTAGAATGTTAAATACCCAGGACTCACCATGATGCGTTCAAGGACACTGGGAGGAACAGACCTGCTGCGCTTCCCTTTAGATGAGTCTTCACCTGTTCATATTTCAAATGCAGCATGACAAGTGGTGATAAATACTCGGTGTACTATAGAGAAATTGAATAATATAGATATAGGATCTATGAATATGTATATACACATTCACGTACAAGGAAACTCTCAGCCCCATTACAGTTGATAGTGATGCAACAAATACACATCTGGAGAGAAATTAGTAACAAGACTATTAATTTCAAGAGCAAATGCTATGTTTATTCAGAATGAATAAATTAATATCCAACCTTATTCCCAGATGTATGTTCTACCTGTGACAGATACAGATTTTCACCTGCCTCTATAGTAGACTCACTCTGGCAATGTCCTAAACTGTCCACTTATTGGAGTTCAATCTTCGAAACACTGTCCAATGATAGCCATTTTTGAAATAGCAGGAGAGGACAACAATCATCTCACTAGAGCTAAAGCCAATAAAATGAGTTACTTCCTTAGCGCGGATACTAATTGTTCTCCACTGAAAGACATCCACCAAGCTGGACTCAGTAGCTGTTGAAGGTGTTGCAACATCTTAAACTTGAAAAAATGAGACTCGTATTAAGGCTCCTCTGATAACTTGGTTAGAGTTAAGCTTTAAAAAAAACCCAAAACTTCCTGACTCTGCTCCACCCACTAATGACTGGACAAAAGTCAGCGACCACAAGGTGATTGTGGTGAGGGCTGTGAATCAGCTGGAGAAGACATTTGAAAAGAAGCAACAGGCTGAGGACCAGCTGAACAGGATCCAGCACCATGCAGTATATGTGATCTTGATACTGTACAATCTAAACGTATCCTGTCTGATGATGGGAAACAAGTTGAAAATGGTGATATGTGGAAGGATTTCCCAGACAATCCAAAGAGATTTGACCCTTGACCCTTCCCCCTGTGTGTCATTTAGTCATTTAGCTGTCTCCCTATATTACAAAGTCCAGGTTAAAGGGGAGACTGAATAGGATTTAGGAGGGGTCAAAAGATTATCATTGTAATGTTTAAAAACTGTATTATCATTCAACCCAAACCCTCCTAGTTAAATTAAGAGCCAGAGCCAAGCCTTAAGGATACAGTAGCAGTGAGTTTGTGGAAGAAGTTGTGGATTTGCTGAGATGAAGCTCTGTGGGGCTGACGTTTTAGAGCTGCTGGAGAACTGGCCAGAGCAATGGCTAGGTAAAAAGTATAATTTCGTTTATTAAATTCTACCTAAGTAATCTACCAGAAATGTGCTGTGACAAGTATTTGATTGACCAGCACAGCAGCCAAGAGAGGTCTCATTGAAATAAATGACTCCATTACATTCAGCCCTAATATCAGTGTGAACAAAACCTCACTCTTTAATACTGTTAATTAAGGCGTTTAACACAGCTCTGATCTTTGGTATGCTTGTATGGTTTGATTGCAAACAGAGACATGTTCAAGGAAAAGGAGAAAGTCCTTCACTTAATCACAAGATTCATTTTGGAAATCTGGTATAGAAGTGTTAAGATATATAATGTGGAGATGGAGGTGAAATTTCAAACCAGGGATCCCTGATCACAGATTCAAACAATGGACACATAGCAGCATTACAGCAATAAGCACTGATGGCTGCTTCAATTTAGATGCTACTATTGTTAATGTCCTGAAATGTTAGTGTGAGCTGTTGACCACTGTATTGTCAACTGCACAGCAAGTAAATGTTGATCAGTAATGAAGTGGCGCCCATGCTCCTCTAATTTTAATTCTGTTTTCATATTTTTGATTGTTAAAGCATGGTATAGATTTCAATATAATAAAAATAAAAATAAAACAAAGTGTAGTCTCCAATATCGATAAGGTGCTTGTATAAGTCTTCACTGCTTTGCTCCGGACTAAATTCATGCTGTCACTCATCAGGTTCAACCTGAAAGGCAACAAAGTCTCACCTGCAGAGCAGAAGAAGGTGGGGCAACACCATTTCAATGTCACATTCTTCATTCATTTGATAGAAGACAGATCTGCAGTTCAAGTGTCTGTTCAAGCTCTAAGGCTACCTGAAACAGCTACAAGATTAAAGTGAGTGAGAAAAATACAGGTTGCTGATATGTGAAAAGTTTCAAAGATTAAAGAATTAGATTAGACAATTGATCCAATAGCTGATATTTATTTATTTTGGATGCAAAAGTGCAGAGTGCACAGAAAATGACACAAAGAGCAGTAAATTCAGCAGCCAAATCAACAAACCTAAGTCAGTTTCCAAACTCTCTATTTTTAGCCATGTTAGCAGCGTTGCTCTATAAATAGATATGTTGGTCTGTTGGTCCTCCACTTTGGCCCAGGCTGAAATATCTCAAAAACATTGCTACTGACACATCGTCAACAGTAAAAAATATTGTTCTTAACAGTTGCACACTTGAAAAATGCTGCAAAGTTAGATTGTTTTATCATTGCAATCTTTTCTTTTTTCTTTCAAAGAATTCACGTCCTTGTGAGCTGAAATGAATCTGCATTATGGTTTGCATAAGTCCAAACCTTCCTGGTTAAATAAGACCCAGAGTTGAGTCTTCAGGATCCAGCACCTGTGGGTCTGTGGAAGAAACTATGAATTTGTTGAGCTGAAGCTTGACCCACTATGGGCTCCAGCTCTGCTCGGGCGGCGTTACAGAGCTGCTGGATGCTGGAGAAATGCTGCAGCAGGGCCAGAGCTTTGACCCTGCCGACCCCAGGGACCTGCTGCACCAGAGCCAGGACCAGCGGGTCCAGCAGCTGAGATGAAGTCCTCCTCCTAAAGGGGTTCTCCTTGCCATCTCTGTGAACCTGAAGAAGATAAGAGCAGGTTGGAAGATCAGCATCAGTCAACAAAGTGTACTACTGCGAGAGGTTTAGGCAGAGAGCTTAGTTTCACACCAAAGATCTGAGTTTGACTCTTTTATGCTAAAACCAACAGACACCTTGTCAACCCTACACCTGCAGGCTGTGACTCAACTTTCTTTGGCAGTGGATGTCAACTAGTAGCTCAGTACTAACAACGGGTTCACCTTAGTTCAGCTAGCAAAAACATTCTTACTGTCACATCAGATGATTAACTGCTTGTTTACAGGCCATTGGTCCCAAAAAAACTGCATTTTTTCTGATGCTGATGACTTATATGCGACAGGTTGAGCATTTGGTGTAAAGGTTAATATCGTACAGGTTGCTACAGATGGTTTTGGAATATAATTTTGACTGACTGAGTGCCCAGATTGAAAAAAAACACTGCATTAAACAGGTAAAGAGTAGAACTTTGTTGATGGTGTTTCAAAGTAATCGACCAAGAATGTGAGATTGCAGTTGACTGGCCAACAGAGCAGCTTGCAGGATCATGTCTCACAGAGGCATTGGGGCAATAAGCATGGTAACTGACAGGGACAAATTTAAAATTAAAAAGGAAGACAGAGACTATTTTAGGGAAGAGATAAATCTAGATTTCCCTTGTAAACCAAATATTCATTCCAGACACATAAAAAAAGTCATTTTTAATATTAATTCAATGCTTACGATCTGAGTGATGAGCTGTGAGGCCTCAGTCTGCCCGCTGACTGGCAGTAGAGTCAGGCCGAGGTCAAACATCACAAACTTCTGCACAGCACAGAAGTACTGCTCACTGAGTCTGGTGTTCTCCACCAGCACCAACTCCTGGAAACTACTGCTGCTCTTTAAAACAGGACAGACACAGCTCATATCACACATAACAGCACAGGGAAGCAGTTATCAAAAAAGGTTTGTCACTCATCTCGTTAATTAAACTCACATTTCTGTGGCGAACCAGTTTCCTCTTGTAGCTGTTTCCTGCTATGATGTCACACTCAGACACGTAGAGGATGCAGCTTTTGTTGGGCAGGTGGAAATCTGCCACACCGAGCTCATTCTCAAAGAGGATTTTCACACCTCCACCTACAGCAGAAGAGAGAGTAGAGCTTGTTTATTAGAGCATTTTCTTTACGTTGAGAAAATTAAAAATCTTTATGTTAATATGCAGACAAGAGTGTGCCATTCTTCAATCTGCTGTGACTGACTCAAAAGCCACAAATAAAGACATCACATACTAGAGGTTACATAAAGCACACTTAATAAGTGTAGAAGTGGGTTTACCACATTAAACTTTAATATTTGTTATAAACCTTAGTTAATCTGGCCAAATACGTGCATGCAACACAGGCATAAACAACAATTAACAATGAGTTTAATTTACTCATAATCTCTGGATTAATTATTTGATCCATAAAATGTCAGTGGAGTGACTTTGACTGTGTTTCACACAAAACTCCACTCAGAGAACTCATTAAAAAGCTAATCAAATAGTCATAAGAAGACAATATTTACATATATTAGTTAATTTCGGACTTATGAGACTGTTATGACGCTTACTTTACTGTAAAACGTTTACTCACACTGTTCCCTGCTGACAGCTGACCTGTGTGCAGCTTGTGGTGATTACCAAACATTGCTTTACATTAAGCCAGTTTTTTACAATGACAACTTAGCCGAATAAGAGAGTGCAACTCTTTGAACACAACATGTGTACATTCATATCAATACGAGGAGTATTTATTTGCTGAAAAGAGAAACAAAGTCACGAATCGATGTTTTTGAATGGCGTTTGGCACACGTTTAGCTAGTTAATGTTTTATGCTGAGAGGCTGTTACTTCAGTGTTTCAATAAAATACTTAATTACCCTTTAAGCTTTGAATAAGTGATGAGTTTCTCCACTTCTCGCTGGCAAAAACGTGTCCGTAAGGAGGGACCGCGTTCAACACAACAGCCGCTTTAGTCTCCATGAAGCTGAACAGTGTTCACCGCATTAAAGACAAATTTATTAAACTCTCTCTAGAGAGTGGCTGTAGAAAGATGGCTGTATCCATGCAGCTGAGTTTCAAACGCTAACATTAGCTAACTGATAACACTCGTTTGTTTTGCCTCCAAAACTTCTTAATTTCTTCTTCGTCTGCAGTTTGTTGGTGAAGGTGAGGAGCACATGTTTCTTTGTCGCCCCCTGCAGGACAAGAGAGACTACACATCCTCCCCATACAGTCACATTTAGCACTCAACAATCGCTTAATACTTGTGTATGTTTGCATAAAACTACTAAATGCTACTCTAAACTTAGAAATATCACATATATCTCATAGCTCATGTTTTTCGGTCCCAAAAAGTCTCCAATGTTTACACATTTTCGCCAACATAATGCCACATTGGGGTTTTTCACATATGAAGAGATGATGAAGGGGATATTAAAATATCTGATCTTTACTTTGACGGAGCCGCTTCTCCCCTTCCTCCACCAGCAAAGCAACTAAAAATAAAATATAAAATTTGTCTATCTCTAACATCTTTACTTCCTTTTTTTCTTCTTTCTTCTGTCTTATTCTTTCTTCTGTCTGTTTTTTCTTCGTTTTCTTCGTCTTTCTTGTCTTATGGGCAGGAACAGCTGGTGACGCAGCTGGTGACGCAACCAGGAAATGCTTCGAAGGCTAGACCGTCTCATTTAACAACGGTTGATGAGGCCTTCGAAGGTCCCTCAGAAGCAGTCGCCTTCAAGGCCTCGAAGGCCGCGTCCTTCGAAGGATGCAGCCCCTGAATTGGGACACAGCTTAGAATCACTATAGTTTGTCTGTTCTGGGCTACTGTAGAAACATGGTGTTTCAATATGGTGGCCTCCATGAAAAAGGACCCGCTCCCACGGTAATTTTTAAGTAACAAAAATAAAAAGATTCTTATTTTCAGGTGATTATACATGCATGGAAACATAGTTATGAATATTATATTTCATGTTTGCCTTATTCTGAAAATAAAGTCCCCAAATCTTACACACTGGACCTTTAAATCTTTTAGGTAAAATAATTTAACTGAACCACCCTGTCACCTAACCTGTCTCCATAGTGACCCCTAACGGTCACAATCAGAACAAAGTCAGTTACAGCCGCATTTTCGCCCTCTACCCAAGTGTTCCCGTTTAAAAGCTCGGACACAGGTAACGTTACACATTTTTACACATAAAACTAGTTGTAAACCAAACAGAAAAAACTTAAAACGTTGAATAAATGCACACCCGCCAAATTTCCGCTTCAATTAGTTACATTCTTAGTTATAAATTTGAGAAGTATTGTACCGCCTGTGAGCTAACGTTAGCTTGCTAGCTGACAGGCACTTATCAGTCCGAAAAAACGTCGACGTCAGTCTAACTTTAAATGATTTTCTGGCTTTCAGGGATAAGTTGGACTTCAGCAAACGTGTGTTTTCCTGCAGGGTTGTTCTCAGTAGTGTGGATTGACGGACCCTCACACAATGGTGAAAATATCGGTCCTTAAGGTAAGTGAGTTTTTCACCAAGCAGTTAATCAGCTAACGGTTAATTAACGTGCGTGCTGCCGGTCTGCACGAGAACAACGTTGGTAGGTTGGAAAATGTTGAATTATGTGGGTTTGTTTATTTTTGGTGATTTTTTTTTTTTTTTGGTAATTTACTGTTGTTAACTTGAAATGTGCACTATTAGGTTGCGATTCTGCTTGTGTAATTTCCTTAAATGCGTGCTTCATCTGCGATTATAAAATTCCCCTTCACCCTTACATTGTGACAAGACAAAACAACTAAACAGAAAGAGCAAAAAGATCATTTAAAAGTCAGTAAGTTTACAGAATAATCCCCAGTAAATGTAACATGTAAACCTATCAAATGTGAGTCTGGGTTAGACAGCTTTGACTTGTAATGTGGCTGTAGTTAAGACTCTTTCCTGTATGTTAATGAACCAAGCTTTGGTGTTATTACAGAGGAGAAACTCCATTAATTTAACAGCAGTGTGTCGAAATCTGGACATCAGAATGACAGTTTTTAAATGATGAACGGTGTTATTTTCATCAGTGGTTTCTAAACATTTGTTCTCTGTTGATGCTCTATTTGTTCTATTAGTGATGTTACACCCATGGTAAGAATTGCGCTCGCTGTATTTAAGTGTCTTTATCTAATTTATTATCAAAATATGTCTCCATTGGATCATCTCTTACATAGTCGATGATCTGGTGGGTCCTGAATATACTGTTAGTAGTGCTGAAATGATTAGACAATCACTCAAGGATGTGGCGATAATAGTTCTGATTAATTGATCAAGAGTGAGACTGCTGCTTTTCTGTGTTTCGTCTTATTGTATATTCAGTATTCATGTCATTCTATGACCGAAGACCGTGGGCATTAATATGCTGCTATAACAGCCTTTAAGGTTGAAGAAAAAACAGATTATAGGACTGGAAATCAACAGGTGACTCTGTGAAATTGGACCCTAATATTTCTTCTGGCCTTTGCAGATTGAGAGCCCGTCCTGCCTCTGGTGTCGGGTCATTCAGGGTCCCCGTGGTGACGCAGAGGCCACAGAAGATTACAACCGTCTGCTGACTCAGATGAACCTTTACTATCATGGCGTCACTCAGGACCTGCGCAAGCTGAACCCCACATCGTTAGAAGAGGGACAGGTAATGCAACACCATGTTTTTACACACACTGATGTAAGTAGTCCACGCTGTCTTGTGACATCTTAATGGGACTGAAGGTGGATTAGATGTGTATACTGTATTTCCTCTCAGGTGTGTGTGGTGTACTGGTCAGCAATGAAGTCATGGTGTCGGGCTGTAGTGGAATCTGTCATTGTAGACTCTGTGTCCTGTCGGGCTCACTGTTTCCTGGTCGACCATGGAGAACAGCTCATCATCCCCTCAGATCAGTAAGACCAGAACAGTACCAGTCTTTCTCTAGACCACGAGCATTTTACTGAATTAGTCCAAATACAAGCCTACTTTGATTTCATGTTTTAACAGGTTACAAGCTCCTGTGTCCGTGTCATTTGATGTCTAACTTTTGTGTTCTTGTTTCGGTCTGTCCAGGATCCGAGTTGCTTTGCCAAACTTCCTCAAGCTGCCTTTCTTGGCGAGGAGGTTTCACCTTGTGAGAATCAAACCCGTAACTCTGCGAGTGTCTGTCGGCGAGGAGAAGGCAGAGCCCGTGTAAGACAAGCTCACTGCTTACCACCGAACTGTGGATGGATTTATGAAGCATAATACATGCTATTTATTACATCTTTAAAAATGTAAAAATGTCTAAATCTGAAGTCGCTCTGAAGCCCACATCTTTCCCTGCTTTATCCTTGTGTTGTGATGTTTTTATAATATAAAATTAAATTCACTCTCAGCTTGATAATTTATCCCTTTCCTCTGCAGTCTGTCCACGGAGTGGGATAGCTCTGCTACACTCTACCTGCACAACCTGCTGCAAGGTGACCAACATATCAGATAGATAAACAACTGTTTATTATTTTCTATAGATTTTAGGTCTTCAGAGTAACATTTCTTAAACCGTTGTGTGTTGAGATTGATGTTAAAACGTAAGATTTTAGGAGTCACTTTGAAAGTTTGCTTCCTTCCATCAGTGTCGACTCAGACGGAGGTCATTTTGCTTGAACCCGAGTCAGACTCCACTTCCGTCGAGCTCTATGTGACTGTGGGGGACATCAAGGTGAACTCTGACTCCTCAGACCCTTTAGCACGTTGAATTAATTAATGTCATATAAACACAGATAAGATCAAAAAAGATCTACTTTAATGTGTGACTTTATCCGCTTAAGACATATGAGCGTTTTTATCTTAATATCGTTGACAACATCCGGTTTTTCAGTTTATGTAAGTTACTGTTTATATTCTTGTGTTGTTATTTATCACTGATATTTCTTATATTACAATATTCATTTGTTATCAGAGCTTGTATATTTTCACAAAATACAAAATCCCTGGTGATTTTTCAGATCTGTGTGAACGATGATCTGGTGGCCAAGAAGTTTGCAGTTTACATTAGCAAGTCAGCTGACGACCCTTGGCTGGATGAGGTGGACCAACTTCCGGTCATGTTGTCCTCCAGCATCTTAAACCAGACTGTCTGCATGACATCAAACAAGCTGCCAGCAAAAACTCAGCCACCGCCTGGTAAACACACTGACTTCCTGTTCAGTCACATTTTTAAGACATACAAGGACAGAATGACAGTCTACACTGGGTATCTATATATGTACACTCATCCACATGTGCAGTCAGGTGATAAATTGCAGTAAACATTTTGGGCTAATAAGTGAATCTGTTTTACATTCATACTGACACAAATCTGGTTTAACCCTCAGTGAGGTCACAAAATCTGGCTGTAGCCAGAGCAGGTGATTGGCTGACGGATCCCTCCACTCTGCAGGTCAGCAGCAGCTCTGGTCACTGTGTTAACTGTCAGTTCTGCAGGACTTATCCACACATCCTCACCTCTGACCTGTGCTGCTTTAGTGTCAACAACATGAAGCCAAGCTGAAGACCTCTGAGGGAGACAGCAGAAGTGTAAAGGTCACAACTGTAAAAAAAATGAATAAAGGTCGACAACTGTCTCCAGGCAGCCAGTCAAAGAAAGGCTCAGACACCGTTGCTGCAGAGAGGTGGGTGCACATTTGGTTTAGTTGAGCAGTTTGCTGTTGAACAGAGAGAAGAGTAAGGCTGAGTCATGTCATAGTATATGTAGTTTTTTTGAAGTAGACTGACCTGCTCTCATGTTCAGTGGCTCATCAGAGGACACAGACTCGTCTTTGGCTGCAGCTCTGTCCAGAAACCTCTGCCTGTTCAGGTGAGAGTTGACAACGATTACATACATGTGGGCTGAAATCAGCCACGTGTTTCTTCTGTTTTTTTTAACATGATTGATTGGACAGAGTTCTTCCTGTACCTCACAGGTTCCTAGAATTCCTGAATCCTGACCGCTGCAACCAGCAGGTGGCTCCCATTGTGAGTACATGTTCAACACAGGAAGTGTTTGCTTTCAAAAATTGAAGCTCTGATACAGTTTTCAGCATTTTCTAATAATTTATTTTTTTTGGACATTTTTTTTCTTCCTCTTTTTGCCGCCTTACAAATGTAGTAGTTGGTTTACATAATACATTTCATCTCTAGAGTTCAGTTATTAGTTCCTGAACAATAAAAAAGCCTGTTATCTCTGTCATGGAGATATAGTTTTCATATACGTTTGTTTGTCTGTCAGCAGGATTAGGGCAAAACTACTGGCCTGTGTGCCAGTGTCAAAATCAGGGGGCAGATACAAAAATTATTTTTTACTTTTGTAACATCTCAAGATAGGTCAGTTGTAACATTGGTGTCATCGTTATGCATGTTTGTATGCATCTTCATTAAAATGATTGGTTATTTATTGGCATGAGATACTTACCCATAGACAGTGTATTTCCTGCAGTAGATGGCGGTTAGCATGCCCCAAGTTTGGAGAAGCAGACAGGAGAACCAGCACTGAAGTGTTGTACTTCTGTGGACATGGGCAGCAACAAAACATATCAATGCTATATTTAGAATATTTTCACTACTTTACCCTGCTGTCAGACAGGCCTTTCTGGCAGGAAAGTGAAGCAGTTATATCGCTCTTTCAGTGTTTTAGTCTATGCTCTCTTCAATGCCACCAGACTTCATTGACTAAAACACTTTGGTTTCCCATCACAAAAGGCTGTCTGATGGCAGGTATAGCAGTGAAAATATACTAAATAAAGAATGCGCTGACTGATACTTTTTTTTAATACTTGGCTCATTTATGTTTTGTTGCTGCACGGTCAACAGAAGTACATTGCTCATTGCTTATAATAATCTTATCTTTCCCTTTTAAGATGAATGGTGTGCTGTGACTATACATACAATCTTAAACAGCACTGTAGATACATCTTAGTGGAGGTCTCCCCTCTAGTTTGTTTTTTTTGTTTTCTAGGTCAGCCAGCACGAGGAGCTGAAAGACCGTCGACCTGAACGGACAACATCCAGCACCAGCACAGGACAGGAAGTGTATGCTGCCAGCACACCTTCAACAGTTTTAATTTGACTGAAGCCCAAATTGAACCAGATTAAATTAACAGGGGTAGGCGGGAAATTAAACAACTACTCAGTCACATATGAACACACAGACATGAAACATGTATTGATATCATTTGGGGTGACATACTCTTCCAAAGGATATTGCTATCTCTGATGTCCATCAAATAAATGTCCATGAATCCACTTAAAAAACAGAGACAAGACCATTCAGAACTTCAGAATTATCCTCAGAATTATCATGTTTTTAAGTGTTCTTCAGTATCAGAGTAATCCAGTAATGGATGTCTGTATATATTAATGAGTAGGCAACATGAGGCTTGCATTCTGACAGTTTCACACTGCTAAAAAAGAAAAAAAAATCTGTATAATTGTACATTAAATATTTCTCATGCATGTTTTGTCACATGAATTTCTGCATACGACAGTGAGCCTGTAACAATGCACAAGAAATCATTGCTCAGTATAATAATAATAATAATAATAATAATAATAATAATACCTTTATCTATATAGCACCTTTAAAAACAGTGTTTACAAAGTGCTTTGACAGACAGGCACGAACAAAATACTCAGGCAAAATATGAAGAACCAACATTTAGAAGACAATAAAAAGCAATTCAATTTTTTTTTTTTTTTTTTATGAGGTAAGGAGGCTGGCAAGTGCTGTTTTATTTCCTCACATGATTATTTTGTTCTATGTTTAGTGAACCGAATGATAATTTTAGTAACTTTGGCTTGATTTGTGTTTTATTAGTGGAGCTGAATGTCTTTGTGAGAGCAGTCAAGTTGAGCATCTGGCAGATGAAGAAACAAGGTAAATGTTCTCCATTAAAGCTATTTCTGTTACAGCACTACTACGTTACTGTGTTATAATCTGGTGAAGGATACTGTCTGAGTTGAGCAGCTCCATTCTCACTCACTCTCTATTTTTTTGTAGCAGTTCGAGTATATCAGTGGAGTCAGGACCGACAGAGGCAGAGAAGATGTGGAGGAGTAAAGAGGAGTGGGCCTGTTCACGGTGAGCTGCATCTCAAAGAGGAAAGATGTTGAATAGCTGCAAAACAAGTAACCCTTCAATAAAGACATTCTCTTTTTCTTTATCACACACACACTAAAGTAAAAAAAACAAAAAAATATTTTGACTTAGAGTTGACTAAAATGTTACTATCGACTAAAACTATGGAGGATAAAATGACTAAATATAAGTAATAAACTGATAATGGAAATGAGCACTTGATGGCTTGTAAGGTTACTGCAAATCTCAGCCTGAAAGTTAATATTTACGGGTAATTCCAAGGAGTAATGATTATCTACAAATAATGAAAAACTTCAGAATAGTATCCAGGGCAAAGTTTAATTTGACTTCACTTATGAAATAGTATCTTAGGAGGTCAAAACACATGAATTTCTTTCTGAATGTTGTGTCTAATGCAGCCTTTTGGAGTGGCTGAACCCGGAGCCTCTGAACCCTGATCCAGACACTGCAGATGATGTGGTAGGTTCTTTTAGTTAATTCTAGACTTTACAAACAAAATGTTTTTGAGTTTGTGGTCTGAAGGTTGCTGGTCCCTGCTGTGGTCACAACCAAAGAACCCCAAAACTGACTGAATGAGTCCATCAATCCCATGTCTTATGTTTGTGGAGGTGGTGTTTATTTCAGCTGACCTAAACTCTAGTTTGATGTGTGAAGGTGAACACTGGCCTTCATGATGTTATCAACATATTTACTGTCTCCTTTGTCTTTGTTTCTCCTGTCCTTGCTAAGGTTGTTCCCAGTGATCCCAGGAGGACTGGGATTCTGGTGCACTCTGCCCTCCCAGTGGAGCCCTGCACCAGCCTAGATGATGCCCCCATCACTGATACGCTCCGCAGAGTAAACAAGAGTTTTTTGTTTGTTTGTTTGTTTTTTAGGCAAATTAGACTTGAAAACGAGAACATCTAAAATAGGAGAAGTTTGTAGTTACACTATAAAAGATATATGGTCAAAATGCATCCCAGACCACCTCAGCAAGTGGTTTGAGTGATCGGATCACAATCTTTCTCGGTGGTGTTTAGCACCATCCACTTGTAGTCCGATTACCCAAGATGCATGTTAATACTAGCTTTTGTAAAATTACTTATTATTATTAGTTACTTCATGTGAATGTTTCCAGTTTCTTGAATCAGATCCATTGTTCATATATGTAATTATGTTGGTTGTTTAATCTCTGCTGTCACCAGAACTAGTTGGACGATTGAGGCCTTCTACACATTCACACACACCCAGCACTTTTATAGAAATTATTAGCATCATAATAGAGTTATTAAATGGCAGAAGGAGCAAGTTGATTCAGTATTTTTATTTGGAAGAATAATTAGTGATCTACCACCAGACCTGGAACACTCAAAACATTTAGGCAAAAAAATAAATAAGGGAAGATACTCTCACTCTTGGTTGGCTGTAGTGGCTGCAGACAAACATGACAGTGGTAAGAAGCTGCCAGTGCAGCTTGTCCACAGCTCAGTGGATTTCTCTTCAAACTCCAGCTGAAGCAGTTCTAGGTACTGGCCAGTCTCCTGGTATCGCTTAAATTGTGGGGACTTTGACTGACACAAAAGCTGGTGATGAAATGGGCAGAATAGACTGGAGGTGACAGGAGACTGACACTAAAACCAAGCAGCATGTTTCAACTCCACCTGAGATTCACATAGTGACCACTCTGTCTCCAGGTGCTGTGGAGGAAACAGTACAAAACTCTGTCTCCGGCTGACAGTTACAGCTGGCCAGCTTTGGCTCGAGGGTGCAACACTTTCATAATCTCTCAGAATGCAGACCAGCCAATCAGCTACCTCCCCCCGATCCTCACCCACATCCTGCTCTATTCCATCTTCAACTCCTGCACCTCCACTACAGGGGTGAGTACTTCAGCACCAAGCAGGAGGCCACTTAAAGTTCTGAAATACTCCTCAGAGGATGGTGTTTTAATTTTTGGATCTGTACTGCTTGTGTCGGTGTGTTTGCGTCTAGCCGATAGCAGTGCTGCTGTGTCCAGGCTGGGAGAAGGTACAGGCGGTGTGTGACGTGCTGGAAGAGATGAAGGTCACCCCGACTCTCAACCCTGATAGTGTGCTGCTGGGTGTCGGCAAAGACGAGGCTAAAGCTGTCAGGATCTCCAAAAACTGTGAGCAAAGCACAATCTGTATCATGCTAGCCGTCAGCTAAAGACTCCAGATTTCTGAAGTTATGAAAAAAATCTCCAGGTGCAGTGTTTGTTTATAAGTTGTATTATTCCAAATTAAATTGTCATAATTTCCAAAATGTTCTATTTTTATTTTTCTCCAGGCCAGCTGCTAGTGACCACTCCCTTTAGTTTGGTGCGTCTGCTGTCCTGCCACTGCTTCCTCTTCCTGCGTCTGTACCACCTGGTGCTGGACGAGGCAGATCAGCTGTTTACTCACGCTCCAGACCAGGTGCTTTTATTATTATCATTTTTTATAACTTAACATTGGTAAACAGGCTACGTCATTAAACACCTTAAATCTGAAGAAATAACTTTCATATTTATTTCATGAATATGTTCTTTTGCTCATGTGGTTACAACTTTTCTTCATATTTCCTTAAAACACGGATGTTTTCTCCTGTTAGATGGCGACCATTTTACAGCATTTCCAGAAGGTGACCTCCAGCGAGGAGAATGCATCCTGTCCTCAGCAGCTCGTCGCCGTGGCGAAAAGATGGACCAGTCACATGGAGGGTTTGTTAGCCAATCACATGCCACACCCCTGCATTGTCATAACCCTTCCTGCAGAAGCTGCTCTGTATGGTAACGTTCAGCAGGTCAGTCTCAATGAGTCATCCATAATAATAATTTTATATTATGTTTAATGTTTGCCAACATTTATAATGAAATATCTGTTTTAGTCAAAACAATTTAAGATGTGTGTAAAAATTAACATTTTGATCCAAGCCCTGAAATTCCCCATTTCTCTTAATTTCAAAATAATTGTGAATTACACAAAAAACATTTTTTATCCATTGTAGAGCTATGTACGTGTATACTAACGCTCAGCTGTATGTTGATATCTGATGAGATTTTCAGTTTAAGGAAATGTTTGTCTTCCCACAGATCATCCTCATGACTCTAGAGAGCAGTAAGATCTCAGTACTGCTGGGTGCGTTGGATTTCAACCCTAATGTCGGCCAGAAGACTCTGATTGTAGCCAACTCTGCTCAGGAAGTGGAAGACATGTTCAAGGTGAAATGACCGCTTCAGTTATACTGTACATTCCGGTGCTTACTGTATCTATAATTTAGGATTATTATCAGCCCAACACCCAGTCTTAAAACTCAGTACACTGCATCTATAATAATAAAAAGTTTAGTCAGACAATTCACAATTGGAATGTTTTATTGCAGCAGCAGATACATTTGGAGTTTTGAGTTCTTTGAGGGAACATGCAACGTAAAAAGTTTAATGACACACTGATCTACAGATTAGAGTGCACCGATGATATCTGACAAAAGAAAAAACAAACACGAGGTTTACCACTGTCTTTTCTACTTGTCAGGCTGTGAACAACAAATCTGCATTCTGCCTCAAGACCCACGAGGGGTTAACTCACCAGTTTGACTGTGTTGTACAGCAATGGAGCAAAGACATCGGGCCTGGCACTCATGTTATTCTCGGTGAGCAATGAGAACATTATCAACAGTAGAGAAATGTAATGTCCTCCCTCAACATTAACAGTGCTGCTATCTGTTCGTTTTGTTGTGTTTGACCATTGGCCTCTAGTGACCACCAACGAGTGTCTAAAGTGTCTGGGGATCAGAGATGCAACTTGTGTCGTCCACTATGGCTTCCCCAATTCTCCCAAAGTATTTGGCAGCCGACTCTTCTGCATGGCGGAGAACTTTAGAAACCTTTCTGAACGAGTAAGAACAGACAAACTTTGGTTGATAAAATCTTCTATTCCTGTACAAATGATTAATGCACATTTTCAGTGTCCACGTGTGCATCTAAAAGGTGCACTGCATGAAACTTATGTTCAAATATCTGTGATTACTGTAATATCTTCTCCAAGGTTCCCTCCCTGGATCAGCCAGAGAGCCACCCTCGTGTCATCAGGTCGGTGCTGCTGATCTCAGAGAGGAACGTCTGTCATATTGTTGGGGTTCTGCGTTACCTAGTGAGAACCAGCGCCCTGCTGCCTTCTGAGCTGCTGTCCTTCGCTGAGGGCGTCCATGTGGTCCGGGAGGACCAGAAGACCAACAGGCCTCTCTGCAGCTACCTGAAGAGTTTTGGAGTCTGCAGGTCAGCTTTCCACATCTTCAAATAATGATAAACTGTGCCTTTATGTTCTGATATTTGATGTTGAGACCCTCAGTATCTGTTCATCTACTCTTTGTCTATAATCTGTTAAGGCCAGAAAAAACCTTTTATAGCTGTATGAACTGTTCGGTTTAATATAAACTATAACACACAGGAAGAGCAGGCAGATTTTGAACCACAGCCCAGAGCTTAAAAAATTAGTCAGTAAATGGATTAATTGACTGAAAGTCTATTTACAAAAACAACTGACAATGAGTTATGCCTGTAAGTCTTCAATCAGAAGTGCAGTAGGGATGGAATATTTGAATATTCAACTCTTCCAATATTTGTTTGTATTTACTTTTTTTGCTAAATGTTGGGTCGTTAATGAACGTGTCAGGATTCTAGTGGATTGATTATATTGGGCCCTTAAATCGTTTATTTTTTGTGCCCTTGGTTTTTGGGTATGTTTGCTCAAAAGATTCAGTGTTCTTGTTCTCTGTCTCATAGCTGTGTTTCACATTGCCACTTTTAATAATCTCCCCAGTCTCGGAACATATTGGTTTTGAACTACCTAACTAAGAGTCTGTCCATTCTTGATTAAAAGCTCTGATTTCATTGTTTAATTTAGTTTTTTTCAGCCCACACTCTGAAATTACTTTTGTCTGACTCAGTAATTTCTCCCTGTTGGTAACTAACTCACTGACTTGACATGAGATGCAGTGCATATTGGAATACACATTGATTGATTGGATGAGGTGACACATGAGATGATTTACAAAGCATGCATGTGGTCTGTGGACTTCCTAGGCTGCTAAAGCTGTATTGGTTAAAATAGAAACAGTCCAGCTTGGATGCGACAAATTCTTGTTGTGTTTTTACCCTAAACAAACTCTACAACTGCTCATCACACCTGTTAACACTCCCTTACCCGCAGAGCATGAGCTCCTCAGTGACATGAGTTAAAAACATGAATTAACATGAGTTAACTTTCTTGCTTGTATGTATGTATGATGATTGAAATCCACTGTGCCGTGTCTGGCTCAGTTTGGAGAAACTTTTTGGTTCATTACAGATTAAAATGTATTGTTTTTTTTGTTAATTTTTTTTTAACAAAGAGAATAAAAGAGAACATTGTGTGATTTAGTGCGTGTTCTTTTGCAGAGACAGAAGTGTGTGTCCCAACCGTCACAGATTCATTCCTCACCTGGATCAGTCGGTGCTTCCTGCCGCAGGAGTCATAGAAGTGAGGATGTTCACAAGACATCCTCAAAGACAGACAACAATTCATAGTGGTTATACATAAAATACATACAGCTTATGTTTTACCTTGCTCATGTTGTTTTTAATTTTAAATCTCATCCATTGAAGTAATAATCAGATCTTTGATTGACTTATCTAAAGCTCACTGTATATTATTCCCCATACACACTTCCTACCTTCATCTTTATTAATTCATCACAAAAATTGTTGATTAAAACTCTACCTCTATTTTTCCTTCTACAAAATATTTTTAATGAAACAACTGTAGTGTCATCTGTTGCTATACTGCAGTAAATTTGGACCTGTGTTATGTCCAATGCTTCCAGGTCATGCCTCTCTACATTAAGACAGCATCAGTTTTCTACGGCCGTATTCTCTGGAAAGAGGATGAAGATTTTCAGAGCATGGTGTCCGAGATGACTTCTTACTATGCCGACAAGAAACCTGGTGCCATGGACATTCTGGAGGGAGGCTTGTATGCCGTGCAGGAGGGCGAGGTTTTCCACAGGTCTGACATGAAACTAAATATAAGTATTACTTAAGGGCTCATCACCCTACACGAGATTTGCAGACTCGAATCACACGCATCAGTGATGACACTTGAAGCTCAAATGATGTTTTTATCATGATATTATCTGTTGGTGAGGCAAATTTTTATACTGGTCATTTCACTTGTGACATGAGTATGTGTCTGCCTGGATAAGAGCCCCATAGATAAATGTATGTAATGTAACTGTGTTCTCCTGTGGCAGGGTGAAGATCCTGTCTGTCCCCGACAGAGGTGACCGTGTGTTTTCCACCATCTTTGTTCGATTTATTGATGTGGGAAAGGAGGAGGAGGTTAAATGCCATCAGATCCTCCAACTCCCGGAGCAGTTTCACTCTCTGCCCGCCCAGGCCGTGGAGATCATCCTCTGCCGGGTGAAACCAGTCGACGCTGAGACCAACTGGCACCCCAAGGTTTCCTGCTGATCTCCTCACTTTGCTTTCAAATACACAAACACATTACCACTACCACTGCCACCAGAAGGTTCCACTATGTATGATAATCCTTGTTAAACACAGTCAGAGCTAAAAGAAGTTGCAGGTGTTCAACTGGAGTAACAGGGTCAACGTTGAGAGCTGTGCTTTCTGTCAGCTGGAAGAACTCAGATTTGTGGCTTTCCTTGTCCTAGAATTTCTGCTCAAGAGCAGAAATATCAGTCCTGCATAAAGCAAACCACCATGTGGTTATCATGTGATTGTACATTTTTTGGCTCACAGGTCACCAGAGCAATCAACCAGAAGATTCGAGGCCTGCAGCATCGAGCTAGAGCGGTTTTCAGTCTGGGAAACACTGTTTTTGTTGATCCCATGGTAAGTTTTTCATTAGTTAGTCATCTCTTTGTTCGGTCAGTAAATTTGAAACGGATCAAGGTTTCTTAAGTCCTGCAGACTGTACACTTTTTAAAAAAGTTTATCCAAAGTATCAATATTAATTTGAATAAAACGTCTAATGTGAACTCTGGCCTGTTTTGTGCTGTGTTTGGTGCAGTTGGCCCCAGTAAACTTGTTGTGTCTTGTTGTTTTCAAAGGTCCGTGTGACACATGTGCCAGGTATGAAAACTCTGATCAATGAACATAACGTGCAGTCAGAAATCCTGAACACCGGGATGGGAGTCAGCAACCCGGAGCATCTGAACCTGCTGAAGGCGCTCTGTCAGGAGAGCAAGACCAACAGCTGCAAGGAGGCGTCTCACATTTCTTGGTAAAGAAATACTCAGCTGTAGTGGACTGGGTACATGTCAGAATATATATCAGCCACCTTTACAGTGATCAGTGAAGCAGCACAGTGTTATTTATAGGTCAGGGGATGGTCCGACGTCTCCGGAGGTCATCAAAGCTGAGGAGGAAATTCTGGCTGAAGCCTTCAGAGCGATTGAGATCAGTCGCCTCGACGACCTTCCAGAGCTCGAGCCATGTGAGCCACTTAGTCCAGAATCTACAATGATCCAGTCCATAGTATCAGAACCACCAGTACCACAAGCACCAGCAGCAGCTGAACCCCACCTGGTGTCTGCGTGTGATCAGAGATCCCTCTTGGCAAGCCAGGCACCTATTGGACAGAGAAACACCCACACTGCTGACCTGAAGTCAGCTGAGCAGATGATGAGGTTTGTGTCTTACTGTAGAACTCTGCTATATAGATGGTGTCTCAAATAACTAATTGGTCTTTATTCAGGTTTCAAAGATTTAGATTTAGCTTACATGTCTCGGGGTCTCCACTGTTCCAACAATCACTAATGCTGGGTCAATCACAATAAATCCTCAATTCTCTGAGTTAGATACAGTTTAAAAGCCAACAGTAGCAGACAGAGAGACTCAAATGCGCTAATATGAAATGCAAAGTAAACAATGCTTGGAAGTCAAAAAAGGGAGATGGCACCTTAACTCCACATTTTGTTGCTATATTAATGTTCTAAATGTCACATATATAACCTTCAGTCTTAACTTTTAAAATCTACAGTGGATAAACCAGGGTGATTTTAAAAACTAAACTGTAAATGTATTTGTTCCAGTTTCCACCCTCAGGTCCGCTGGTACCAAACGTCCGACTCTGTGATGGTGACGGTGAAGCTGATGAACCCAGAGAGTCAGTGCTGTGATTTCTACCCTGACAGGGTCATTTACAGGTCCGTCAGGAGCAGACCATCAATGATTGCTCACTTACTGCACAATACATCCCACATTCAGTGGAGTTTCTTATCCAGAGCACTTTACACCGGTGGGAGTGGGTACATGTTTAGCATGGCTAGCCTCTGTGTGAATGAAATCACACACAAATATGAGACATAGTTCAGGTTTACAGTTTGATAATTAGCTATGATGTTCATTCCTTTTATTTGTTTGACCTCTAAAGTTGTTCTGTAATCCGTTTCTGGAATAAACCGTTTCACAGCTAATGATTCAGTCAAATGAGTCTGTGACATCATGTGGCACAAAATGTTAGCACACACAGAGATTAAGTTCAGAAAAGTTTTTACTGCTGTTGCTCTGCTGCAGTGACACCAGCTGTTCCATCCACAGCCTTTTCAGTTTTAACTGTGTTTTGGCACAAGATTATCACCTACTTTTTCCTGTAATAAAATGTTTTAAAATCAGTATTTAGTGTCACATGATTATTATACAACAGTTGATTGTAGGGCTGTTGCGGTGAAGGAATTTTCCCAGCAGTGATTTTGGGTGGTTCAGTAGCACGTTTTTTGTAAATTAGTTTGGAAGGTGGACAGCAGAATGTATAATAATAATAAATAATAATGTTTTTACAGTACATACTTGTACTAATCACCTTCCTCCTGTCTCTGTTTAATAAGTGACCCTGTTCACCGGCTACGGTACACATTCGGGTGAAAGTTGCTGGTAAGCCACGTGAATATGGATAATTAAATATTAGTAGCCCGGCTTTGATTCTTGGTAGTGACTCGGTTGTGCAATCCAGCCGACATATATGGGCTGTTGGCATGGGGGAAGCCGGTGAGGGATCACATCCTTAATGCTGCATCTGTTGTGGTGCTTGCACAAAGGCAGGTGTGATCTGGAAGGAGATAGTGGAGTTAGAGATGATAAAGACTTCCGTGCATATGGATCAGGACTTTAGGAGAATCATCTGTAATGTCCAGATACAAAATCTAAGAATGCATTTGTAAATTTAAAATAATATAAAATGTATAAACTGCAGATAAATCAGAGGCACCAACAAATTGATTGAACAGAGGTTTACTTTAGATCTTACTTTCTGAGAATTTGTCTATAAAATAATGATTAAAGAAAAATTGTATGGCACACTGGTGTTTATGGTGACCTCAGAGCTGCTGCTCCAATGGAGTCTGCTTCCTGTCTGACTGAGGACTTGAGGTAGATCATTGTGAAGGACAGACTGTGGTGTGTCTGACGGTACGGTGCAGGCAGAGTGTGGTTCTTTACAGCGCGTGCACACATGAAAGACAATTGAATTATATGTCATTAAATTAGAAAACTCTGTGCAGCATAAAGAAACAAACTTCTTCTGTGTGATCAGATTGACACTCGCTCTCTCTTTTGATTGTGTTCAGTGGCAGAGTGAACGGTCGGACCTACAGAGCCGACCTGGAACTTGAAGCCAACATTGCTGCTGATCGCTGTTGCTGGGAAATTAAGTCTAACGAGCCAGTCCTCAAACTGGTCAAACAACAGAAGGGATACTGGAAAAGACTTCTCAGGAGCAAGGTACTGAAGTTCATTTCATTCAGTCCACAGCTTGAGCTGCAACAATAATGATCGCTGTTATTAAATTACCGAGAATTTTGATAAGTGATCAATCATTTTGAGCCATTTTGTAATTCAGTTGTCCAAATTCTTAAATGTGAATATCTTTGGGTTGTGAACAAAACAAGCCATTTGAGGACATCACCTTAGGCTTTGGGAAACATTATCAACATAATTTTTCATCAACTAATCAATTAATTGAGTACAGATTAGATTAATTCACATATATACACAGATTAATTCATAATAAATATAATCAAGGTTATTAAACAAGGTTATTCCTTTCCACAGAATATTTTTGTGAGTTACGACATGGAGCACTTTAAAGAGGATGAAGGCAGAACTCCAAATGGTAAGAACCACACGTACTGAGAGCATGGGAGCATACATTTGACTGTAATTTGTGTTCATGGGAAAATAATGTGAAGTATCATCTTTGATACCTGCTGTGTAGTTACATCAAACTAATGTCTGTACTTTTTGGTCTTCAGGTGTGTTGTTTGTGGAGAACCTAGGAGATGATAACTGGTATGTCAACTCAGAGAGCGGCAGTGAGAGCGACTGAAGTTTAAAGACACTAAGCTAAGAAACAAAAAGAACTTCATTTTTTTTTTTTGTCTTTGCTTTACATCATCATCTGTTTTTATCTGAGGGTCACGTGTCATCTGTTGTATTGGTGCTTGTACTGTTTAGGGATCTGGGAAGAGAAACGTAGATTTGGAATTAAACATTTAGGTTGAAAATGTCTC
The DNA here is from genome assembly GCA_033000465.1 of Sciaenops ocellatus. NCBI lineage: Eukaryota > Metazoa > Chordata > Actinopteri > Sciaenidae > Sciaenops > Sciaenops ocellatus. Next base: position 22,547,151 of record CP136871.1, on the reverse strand, counting down.
CAACAAGTTCAATTCATGCTTTCTTTTCTTCAAGCATAAACAAAGATGCCATTTGACCACCTCAGTTTCATGTTGCAGAGAAGTTCAACCAGATCTTTTGTCAGAATGTCCTGCATGTGAGAAGAGAAACAAAAACAGAAGTCAATTTTCTTTGTCAGACCAGATTTATATTTTGCTGTGTCTCAATTCAGACACTTCTTTGTTGTACACTGTGTAGACTATGTAGCCATTTTGACATGAAATAGTAGGTAAACGCAGGTGTTTCCAATGATACTAAGGTTACATTCCATTTATTGCATCAGAGCCTTTCCAGTGAGCCAACATGCAGAACAGCAGCACCCTGACTCTGTTTGACATGAATTACTATCATTGATAACCTCTGTGTTTACCCTACTATTTCATGTCAAAATGCCTGCTGCGCAAAAGGTGTGTTGAGACCAAATGACAACCTCTGTGGCGGTGAAGTGAAGTGCCAAAAACTGCAGTCAATCACCATAAGCCCTCATTTTAAAATGTCCAACTTCACAGCAGAAATAAACATGTTAACAGCATGGTCGCTTTGATTGACAGGTGGGTGCCGTTACAGATGGCTTGTTTAAGCAACCATGCGTCATTCATTATGTCTTTGACGATTTTTAGATAAGGCGGAAGAAGCAGTACATCATGCTGCGACATAATGAATGTAACTGCCATGAAACAATCAGGAAATAACTGTTTCACTGATTCACTGGCTTTCTCGATACAAGGGCCCCCTTTCTGTCATTCTCTGTCTATGTTGCTTGCTCTCTTTCTCAGACCATTGGACAAAAACCAAAGGAAACCTTTTCATGTAACTATTTTGCAGCATAGACTTAAAGCCAAAATAACTTCTCCGCCACAGGTCTCTGCATTTTTTTCAGGACCCCCTGCAACCCACACCGCTGCAGCCAAAATGCAGTCCCCCCATTCAAATGAACAGGGAAAAATGACAAATTGAAATTGGTCCAGCGATCAGTCTGACAGCAAGGAAACCAGTCACAGCTGTAGTTTCTGTGGATATTTAATTAGTGCGTTTTGGTTCTATAGAGCTTTAACCAACATTAACCAACATTAACGTTATGATAAACTTAGTGCAAGTGTATTTTGGTTCGAATTGTTCAAATTTAAAGTTTAGATAAGAGTTTATGAGGGACTTTGTGTATCTGCTCCAACTTTCTGTATCTGCCCCATCTGATGTTGGATCCTTAAAAGATAATATTAAAGAGTTTAAAATAATTTATGCAAGTTAGGAGTGGGTAATTTTAGGTATGTGTTGATATGTTTTAAGGTTGGAGAACATTTAAAGATTACAGTGGGGGAGCTAACTTTGTGAAGCTAACTACTGTCCATTCTTATTATTTTACCTTATTTTAAATGTTCAATCAAAATCTAATGTCCCCTGTTAAAAAAAAACATATAGAGGAAATCCAAAGTAAAGTTGATTTAAATGAGTAGAAAAAGAAAAACCTTAATTTTGTATTTTTAATGTTGTTCTGTTGTTTTTTGTCATAAGGTTTGTGGATTGGAGCTAACAGTACCAGTAGTTGGAGTTTGTTACTCTGATTGGATGGTGTATTTGTGGATACATAAGTGTTGAGTGGATATCCAAGCCTTGACTTTTGTTTACATTTATGACATATATGAAGTATGTGTTTGTGTTAGTAATGAAACTTGATCCGTCAGGTTTCATGGACTTGCTTTCACTGTGAAATTGTTTTCTGTTAATGAAACTAAATTCTGCTCTTTGATTCTTGTGCTTTACTGTAATAGCACTTTGTTTTCATGAGAAGTATGAAAATATTTTTGTCATTTGTATTTTGTTTCTTTTTGTACTTTCAGCTATAGTACAGTTGGTTGCAAAAAATATTCGCCCTTGAGACTTTAGTTCTTGTGACACGATTTTTTATGAAGGTAACATAATTATTGTTTTTTTCTCCAGTTAAAGGTACAGTGTGTAAGATTTGGGGCCTCTATTTTCAGAATAAGGCAAACATGGAATATAATATTCATAACTATGTTCTGATGCATGTATAATCACCTGAAAATAAGAATCTTTTTATGTTTGTTACTTAAAAAATATCCTTTTATATCTACAGTGGGAGAGGGTCCCCTTTCATGGAGGCCGCCATGTTGAAACACCTTATTTATACAGTAGTCCAGAACAGACAAACTAAATACTGACTCTAAACAGGGTCCTTAAAGTGTTGTTTCTCCTTTACACTAGGAAGGTGAGGGTGATGTGAGGAGATTACAATGCAGTGATTGGACCACTAAATGCAACTAAATTCTACACACTGTACCTTTAAGACAGTGTTTGTTATAACATCACAGAGTTATGCTGCATATATGACAGAGTGTTAAAAATCATAATCTCAAAGATTTTCAGATAAATAAATTAATCTATCCCTGAATTAGTTAACACAATGGTGATTGAGAACCAATCAAAATTTGCTCTTGTCCGACGACTTCTTGCTGCGTCACTCTCTCCTTTTCTCTTCTTAGTTTCCTTTGTCAACATCCTTTGGGTCTCTTAGCCTCTGCTGGGCATGGTGACATTGCCCGCTCATCTGACTTACCAGTTCAGAAATGACACTGGTGTCACTCTCCATCAGCATTCCCTATAGGCTCCCCCCTGTCCTGAGCCTAAAACTTCCTCCTCGCAGCGATCCAAAACCCCTGTGCGAGCAGTGTAAACACTAACACTCCCCTGCTTCTCCAATCACCCATTTCTGGGCAGTACGGCTAACTGTGCAGAGCTAACTAGTTAACAGCAGCTACATTTCACAGTAGTTTTAGTGTCCCATCAATGGCACCATTCACTCTATTACAAGTCAGAGTCAAGGCTGAAAGCTAAAGGCGATCATGGTTTCTGACTCTGAAACAGCTTCCTACAAAGTCTTCGAGAGGCCAATCAGTGAAACATCTTTAAACAAACATATTTTGGGCTCAGTGATATTATAATAGCGCTTCACATGCTGAACCAGGATTAAAACATTTCTGAACTTCAATGAGGCAAAGATCCTGTGTGTTGTTTTCTTGTGTTTTTTTCTCCCTTTTCTGCTCTAGAAATCCATCTATCCATTTTCTTCCTCTTATCTGGGGTTGGGTCCTGGTGTCTATGCAAGGTATTCCAGAAATCCCTCTCCCCAGCAACGTTTTCCAGCTCCTCCTTGGGGATCCCAAGGCATTCCCAGGCCAAATGAGATCTATAATCCCTCCAAGTTCTTGGTTTGCCCCGGTGTCGCCTCCCTTATAGAAAACACTTTGTCACTACTGTTTTGAAAAGGTGCTCTATATAAAGTTTACTTTGATGTTGGTATTGTAGGAAAAACATCTCAACTTTAAATCTACTTCAGATGAAACTTTAAGATAAATTGAATTTGTTAAAGACTGTGAATGGTCAAAGGGCTGAATACTTTTGTAACCCATTGTCGGTGAAGTTTCACAGGGTCACATTTATTTTGAGTGTGTGTATGTGTGGTCATGGTCTGGACTAAACTGTGGCACAGAAGGATTTAAATAACTGTGTGATATCAGATTGAGCCACAAGTGTTTCCAAATGTTTAAATTTACCAGCTTTAAAGTCCATGTAAAGTAAGAATAAATATGTGTTCTGAGTTTGTCAGACCAAAGAAAAAAGTGTTATTAACCACCCAAGTTTATGAAATAAGTCAAAATTAGGTAAAAATAAATAGTATTCTCAGTATTCTCTCCAGGGGTATGTTCAGGGTGGCCTCAGCGTGTCATCGAGCCACCCTTTAGAACCGCCCAAAAATCCTGGACTGAAAACTAGTGAAAAACTGTTTTAACCTCTAACTCCACAATTCAACAATATATCGTTCAAAGTCTTTTCACATGTTTTCAGCAACTCTTTTCAACATATTTAATGTATTTTGAAAGAAATCTCAGAATTACATGGACTTTGAGTGTGAATCTGCTTCTCTTGCTCTGTAATTATCTCCTTAATGTTACTTTGTAAATCCAATAAAACAAATAAGTTATTTGTTCAATTAATTAAAACGGGTTGGCTATTTTTTGGTGAAAGTGCTACTTTGATTTTTGCATTTGTCCCATAGTCTTCCTTCACTAAAGTGCTTTTATATTTCATATTGTCATGTTTGTCGTGTTTTTTAAAAGCCAATTGCTATAACCGGGTTCTTAAATCTTAATTTTGCTCACTGTTGTTATTTTGCCTGAGAATCCTATTGCGTTTGACTGTCAAAGCACATTGTAAACTCTGTTTCTAAAGGTACTATACTAGAGTGTATACATGTTTAAGTAAAGGTACAATGATATCAGCAAAATGCTCTTTAAAGTATCAAAAGTAAACCTACTCAGCACTGTACAGCAGCAGAATGTGTGTTATATATTGCATTTGTTTGTATTATTAGTAATGCTGACGTTCGAAGTTCGTTGGGAGATAATTTAACTATTTTACATACTTTTTATCATTTGAATTTAGTGTGAAGCTCCTCCACAGCCGCAGAAGACATTCAACAACTCTCGTACTGTAGTGCTCCAAATGATTTGTTTGTAGCAGTGGTGGAGCTAGTCTCCCTCTGTTGAAGTACACTGTGCTGGGCGGCAGGGGGCAGTGTGAACCAGTTTGTTTTGGCAGCATCTCTGGGTCAGTTGAGCAGTAACGGGAGTTTTAAGACTCAAACACTCACTGTTTCACTACGTGTGGAGACTAAATTGGATTAGTAAGACGTGTAAATACACAGACTTTGTTACGAGACACGTTCCGCTGAAAGGCGGCTCTTTTAACAGCTTATTTTACGTGTTTTACTCTCTGATGTCTGGCAACCCGGACCTAAGGCTAAGGTCCTGCAGCTGGCTAGCCAGCTGATCACAGTAAACAGCTTCTGACAGGCTACTGTAGGTGTTTGTCACTGCCATGCCCAAATTTGGATGACCTGAGGGACTCACTGATAACAGGTAAAACAGTCATTTTACTAATCACTGCTTCTGTTGGCTGATTTTTATGGGTGAGTTATGAGTTGACCATGCTAACACGTTAATACGCTATCCTTAAATACCCCAGTGTAGCGGCAAAGCTAAGCTAGCTATTTAGCTCCGGTTTATATTGTTAGGTGCTTAATACGACGTTGTTTGTAGCTAGCCGGCTAATTGTAAAACTTCCGGTCCCCGGTTCTGTTCGGCTGAGTCACGTTACAAGTCTGAATATCTGAGGTTATAAATGTGACCGAACATTTATTCTGGTTAGCGATTAATTTAGCAAAATAGCCCATAATATGTCCCGTCTCCTGTGATGTGCACCGCTGGATGAAAGCAGTAGCTGTCCCGTTAGTAATGCTAACTAATCTTCAAACCAAGCACTGTGTAAACAAGCACTTCAAACCAATCTCCATTCAGAAAATGAGACATTTAACGTCGATACATTTGCGAGTTATCGATGCCCCGCAAAGTTTAGTACGTGAAGAACACAATAAAAGATCATTAGACATCGTTTCAAAACGTTGTATACTACCTAAATATGTTAGCCACATGTTATATTTTATAACACGATAGATGGATGGATCGAACAATATAGAAATACAAAAACAATTGATCGACAATTTTTTAAATAAGAAAGATAATTAACTATCAATAGAGAGTAAACGTGTCGGATACATGTTCATTGTGTATCGTACTTTTGTCCAACTTAAAAACACTGAAGTGCCAATTTTTTAAATGGAGTTTGGTTTGAGGCACAAACGAAACTAGCTGCCTTTGACTACACCACATCCGAAATAGAGACAGATTAAACCCGAACGCTTAATAACACAGTGTCATTTATATGTACCACGTTGGATGGTCAACATTATGATGAAATATACATCAATTTGTGGCACGTTATAGCACTGCACTACAACATTGTTTAAGATTGATTTTATTTTGAAAATACGCACGGAAATCACATCATTAGCTCTGTATAACTTGACATCCACTTTGTTTTTGTGTTTGAAGTCCTGCACTGTGTTAACATGCCTTTAAGCCAGTCAGTCTGAACCAGAGTGTGATGAAGTTATTCACAGGTCAAAGGAGAGCGGTCAGCTCTGCTTCTTGTTTTCTTTTAGCACTCAAAAGAGTTTTGTGTGCATCCTTGAGGAGCAGGATGTGATGTGTTGGTCACATTCAGGCTGTGAAACCTCCCTGTAGTGGTTTTTATCATTCAGCTCCTGAATGATTTTTATTGATTGATGGAGAAACCTGAAGGCAGGAATGGTGTCTTCTTTCATTTCATCCAGTTCCTCTGACCTTATCTGCCATCTGTTCACTGTATTATTCATGATTGTTGTCTTTCTTCAGCACGCTGGTTATTTTCTACATCTGTCTTACCTGATTGATCTGCGGTCTGTGGCTATAGCTGGACTCAACACACTGAAACACCTTTTAGAAATCAAACACAGCTTTATTCGCAGTATCATGTACAAATATAATACTGAATAAAATATATACAAATATATACTGAAATGTAACAATTAGCTGAATAATTGATTAATCCATACAAAATAAGTAAATACGCAACAATTTTGTAAATCGTTTAATAGTTAAAATTATGTTTGTTTATCTTAAATAAAAATCAATTTAAAAAATTGGGGCTTTGTCAGAATAAACAACACACCTCTTTAATTGCATTCCAACACTGGGATTAATTAGTAGGCTACCTCCAGATTAGCATGTTTTTCAATGTGTCTATCCTCACAAATACTCTCAGCTGTTTATGTGTTTAATAAGTTATAATGTAAGAGGATTAAGGAGTTTAATACTCTACAGCATTGGTTCATTGACTTTGTTGGTTCACAACCTGTGACAGAGTAAATTGACTAAGGGACATATTTTATGGATATTTCATATTATATCAGTGCATAACAGTAACAGATCAGAACAGATAAAATGTACCCAAATCAGCCCAAATAATTAACACAGTAACTGCAGGAAGTTTGTGTTAAAATATGCTATTTGAAAGATTGTAATACAAAACTAAATAAAAATCTTAACATTAATAAAAACAGATATTCAGGTATTCATCAGATATGTTTGTATAAAAGAGAGTGAAGCATTTAATCATGATAACAAATGATATCTTAAAAGTAAATCAGTGAGTAACATTGTTGAAAAGATGAGAATTTACATGTTTCATCATCCACAAAAAGAACAAGAGTTATCAACGTCCATTCGCTGGATTTTTAGGATTTCTTCTGCAATTATCTCATTGCTAACACCCAGATGAATCATGTTCTAGTGTTTTTCTCCATTTGTGCCGTAATGTTTCTGTATTTGTGCACACATTGAGCAAATTAAATTTCTACATTCAGGTTTTCTCCTTTTTTCCACGTTTCTGTGGATTCACGTAACAGGAAGGGTCAAGACCTGGACTTGAACCAGAGACTCTGCGATCACATGGACAGCACCTTATCACCAGGATTTCCTGAAAATGTAGTATTGATTGTTTAAAAATCAAACTATTGATGGTCTCAGCCCTGTTTGCGTAGATGTGTGACCTTTAATCTCCTCACTGTTGGTTGCTTATTCTGTTGTCCACACACTCCATAAGCCTCAGGCTAAGACGTCAGCTGAGTCGCCGCACTCTTAGTGCGTAATGTAACGGTGTGTTGGGCCCTGAGGGGGATGCACATTCCTCTGCACCGCTGAATATGCTGGGAGCGCCAGGCTTGTAAGGTCACGAGGACCATGAGGATCACGTGACTCATTCCTCTGTTTCATCCCAGCTGAGCAGCCTGACATGAGGCTGCTCGGGTGGGGAGTCTGTCTCTGCTCTGCTCAACTGGTTCCCAGTTTGTCTGCACTGGAGCTGAGGCAGGATGAAGCTTGTCTCTGAGCAGAGTGACGGGGTGAGTTGATCAGCTGTTAGATGAAGTGTTTTAGGATTTCTCCTGTACAGCCAGAGTAGATTGATCTGTAAGAAAGTTGTGTAGCTGTTAAGGCTGCTTAATAGACATAATGACAGATCAGAGATCAGTTTGTTTCTACTGATGCCTTTAGAAGCTACAGGTGGAAGAAACTTTGGTTTCTTCAGAGGACTTTTGAACAGAAAATGGTCATTATTAAACTCCTGTTTATAGCCATGGTTTGTTCTTTATTTTTGCAGGATTTATTGCACATTGATGGATGAATCAAGTCATTTTTTTAAGTTGAATTTGGTGCATCTTCAGGTAGAATAAGGTTTGGGGTTTATTGGTTGGTTAGGTGATTGGATAAAGTGTTAAAATGTGTGTTGTTAATTTTAGCCATGCTAGCAGGATGGTCAGTCCACCACTTCACTCCAGACTGAAATATCTCAACATCTATTGGAGGGGTTGTCATGAAGCTTTGTACATTCACGGTCCCCAGAGGGTGAATCTTAATGACTTTGCTGATCCTCTTACTTTTCCTCTAGTGCATCACAAAGTTGCCATTTATGTTTCTGAGTGAAATATCTCAACCACTGTCTGCTTGATCAGAGGAAATTGGCTCAGATGGTGGCCTGTGTGGTGGAAATTGCCATATAGCTTCCTAAGTGAGAAATCAAGAGATCAGTTGTCAAACAACAAAGAAGTCTCAGCAACAGCATTTGCAAATGTAAAATAAGTTCCGTTCACCAAGCTGAAGTAGGAAGTTGCTTATAATTCATAATTTACGTATTTCAATACTTCTGCAATAAAATGATAAGAGTTCCCCTCCCAAGGTGTAACTGCCAGCGTACACAAACAGGGAGGGAACGGTTAACAGCTGGGTAGGTGTTAACATCTCATGTTAACACACATAGTGAATAATACACTCAGAAACTCAGCTTTATAACTGAATCAATCCTTACTGCTTCTATTCAATAAAACAATTCGTCCTACAGCCTGCACAGCCTCCAGCAGTACTGTAGCAATCAGCGCCTGTAAGCACACACACCTTTGTATCCTCTAGTCAACTCGGGGAGTATCTATGGTGGCGGTTTTTCCACAAAGGGCTCATCTACTCACTAGTGGAAGAGGCCCAGTCTGTCCTGACAGTGATGATTGATTAGCTTCACTCCTAAACTCCTTCCTAAAACTTAAGTAGTCACTCCCTGGATGTGATGTCAGTGTTCAGGCTGAACTACAGGAGGTCAAACCATAGACGGTAAAAATAAAACATGGACGTCGTATCCATGACATTACCCAAAAGAGCCGTTGTGAAGCTCAGAATATGCGGCTCTGGTCACCTCCATCTTGGCAGTCCTGCCTCTGCCGCCTCCCAGCTCATCTAAAAATGGGCAAAGACGTGGACCTGTGACGAGCTGAATGATGCATGGATGCTCAAATAAGTCACCTGTAACAGCACCTACCTGTCAGTCAAAGTCACAACACTGTTAATTATGCATAACTTTAGGCCTTAATATAATTTGAGTTATATAAGAAATTAGCTTACTGTTTTCTGTACCAGGCTGTAAACATGTTTATTTCTGCTGTGAAGTTGGACATTTTAATTTGGGGATGCGAGGAACTACAGTTGTTGGCACATCTGTGTTCACTTGACAGACATGGACGTTGGTTAAACTGCGGAGATGCTCGTCTAATAGATGCAGGAGACATCACTTGGGTTTATCGTCGGTGTGAGCTTTTTCATGCTCCACACTATCGTTATTTTATTAGCCCTACTTTATAGATAGATAGATAGATAGATAGATAGATAGATAGATAGATAGATAGATAGATAGATAGATAGATAGATAGATAGCCAATTTTAGCCACACGTTATGTGCAGAGAAATTGAACATTTGTAGCAAAATTAAACATTTGCAGAGAAAATAAACATTTGCATAGGATTTGAATATGTACAGAGGCATTAAAAGTGTGCAGTAGTTAAACTCTAAAAGTTAAAAAATGTACAGAGGAATTAAACATTTGCATAGAAAATAAATATATAACTGTGTTAAGAAGTTAACCCGTGCTAAACATCTATACATAAACTATATAAAAGTAGAAAGTAACTGTAGAAATAAAAATGTTATATACAAATAGAAAACTATATTAAAAATATAAAGTGATCGTAGAAATAAAAATGTTTAAATTAAATCAGCTATCAGTCAACCCCTGCTTGTTACTAATGTCAAATTGTAGTAGTGCAGCATTCTGTTCATTTATTACCAATAATAGCATCCCACTTCCTCCACACATGCACATGCTAGTCATCACTTCCACTGTAAATCTTTTTTCTCTTGTGACTGTGGTCATAAGTTTTTAGACTAATCGAGAGTTTCACGGTAAGTGTTAAACGATCATATTGTGTTGTATTTTCAATTGGAAAGTGCATGAAGTTGTGTTGCAGACAGTGGAGCCATTGTCTAAGAAAATATGTGCAGTGATGTTATCGTCTGTCCATTCAAGAGCAGCTTCTCACAACTTCATGGTTAATCGATTTCTTGTCAAAATCATTCGTTGAATTTGATCAAAGTCATCCAGTGACATGTTAAATACTTCAGAGGCTGCTTTTTAGATTTACTAGTGATCAGTTCAAGGTGTTGCTGTTCCTGAATCATATATGCCAACATTGACACGTCAAAAAAGGGAGAATTTTGGACTGTTTCCTGCATTCTCGTGACTTCTAAACAATGAAAATAACAAAATAAGTACGCTGCAACAGCATTTTTATGTTAAATACTTTTAATTCCCAGGAAAATTAACAGAATATTTCACCCCTATTCCCTCAGTCATTACATTTTTTGTCCCTGACCCTGTCTGCCCTCCTTTTTTTTAACCCTCTACGTAAGAAATAGGAACTCTTTTTCCCCGGACATTCGTCTTTATAAGTATTTCTTTCTCAATTTATCTCTCTGCTATCACTCAGTTCTGACAGAATTGAACTGCAAATTGATGTAGAGAATCAGTAGCTCTCCTCTGCATCATATGCATGCCAAGAAACATTTGGTGAAGCTGTATTGTTGTCTGGGTGGAAACAATAGACTTTAGAGTTGCAGGACAGCGCCAGAAAGAGGTGCGATAACAAAAAGGATTTTTTAAATATTTTTTCTTTTGGCCTTTTTTTTATTGGATAGAGACAGCTGAAGAGTGACAGGAATGTGGGGAGAGAGAGACGGGGAATGACATGAAGCAAAGGGCCACGGGTCGGATTCAAACCCGGGCCGCTATGGAGCTTTTGTACATGGGGCGGACGCTCTACCAACTGAGCTAATCGCCACCGCAAAAAGGATTTTTTGTCATAACTTGGGAGAAATGTGCGATAATTATCTCTCAGGAGGAAACCAGGACAGGGAGAAAAACAGAAGTCTCTCTGGAAAATCAGGAGGGTTGGGAAGTATGTCCTGAGTCCAGTTTGCCAAGTCTGACAATTAGATTTAGAAAAGAGAAATTTATTTTCCACCAGCGTGGAAAACTGTCTTCAGGTCAGCGCAAGAACATGTAACCTATAGAACTAATGGAAACCCAATAAATAAATAAATAAAATATTAAAACAAGGCATACATCCTGTAAGCATATAATTAAATACTCTGGAGCATCATTTACAGCTGATTTTTTTCATCCATCCAGGCAGATGTGTTGTCTGTGTGAGGTTTTCCAGCGCATCTTGAGGCCAGCAACAGCTGACAGATAACATTTACATCGTACGCAGTGATGGAAGGAGGGATCGTGCGACCTTCCACACATGAACAAAGAGTCTGTCATCCATCTGAGGACAGTTGGCAGCGATGAGGATTTCAGTTCTGACAGAATTAAACTGCAAATTGTTGGAAAATGGTGGGCAAATAACCCCCCTCATATCAAATCTGGAATCTGAAAGGGACTTTATGTCTGGAAGTCTCAGCTACTAATGAGAACAAAGTGGTTAACGTGATTATGTATAATATTATTCAATAGGTTTTTGTGCTTTGAACAGTTCAGCAAGCTTAACTATCCAAAGTGACATTTTGGCCCCCTAAAAAGAAATCTGTCTGGAGCCACAAAACCTATTTAAGCCTTTTTAATGCTCATTTCTCACCGTAATTCAAGCATGCTAGTAAACAAACAAATCTGTGGAGACTTTTCTTTTTCCACAGCTAGCCTTGCTTGGGAGACTCAAGACTTGTAGCCACCCCTAGTGAGGTTCAGCAAAATATAGAGGGAAAAGTGCAAGTTCAAAAACGGTACACTAAACAGTACACTAAAATATGAGAAGAGAAATAGTCAATGCAGTAACAGAATCTTGATATATATTTGATCAGCACTGCCTGGTTTGACAGTTTGATCTGAGTTTCATGATCCCGACTTGTTGTGCTGGACGGACTCACTGAGAACGACTTGTCAATCACAGGGTACCCTCACTCTCTGCTTTATCGTCTGTTTTATTCTAAATGGGATCATAATTTACAAAATGAACACCATGCTCTTTGAAGGAAGACTGACACTAGGGATTAAGACCATAATCTCATGAGGAAATTGTTTACTGAGGTAATAAATCAAGTGAGAAGACTCAATACAATCTGACTTGTTTTTCCAGCCAATGTAGCTGCCCACTACTGGCCATTAGAAAAAAAAATTAATTAAAAGTATCATTTTTTTGTCAAAGCCACAGGGGGATTTTTTGAGAGAGGCTAAACAGCCACATGTTGCTCCGGAGCCACGGGTTGCTGATCCCTGTCAATTTAGAGACATGAAGATCTGTTTTGGAGTTTTCCTCCCTCAAACATCGACTCAAGTCTTGACAGATGTCCAGTATTTCCACATGTCTTTGTTTGGAAACTCACAGCACACTGTCACACTGCATCAATTACTGAGAAGCTGATGTTTGTGGTTCTGCATTTATAGTCATGCTGGAGTCTTTGCTTCTGGCAATGGTCCACAACTTTGATCCAGACTGAAATATCTCAGCAACTATTACCCTGAGGTTGATAATTGTGGTTTTGAATGAAATGTCGCGACGGCTAACTGATGTATTCTCCTCCCAAACAGCACCTGGTGAATCTTTCTTTATTCATGCTAATCACTTCCTTGCATTATCCTCTCCAGGATCCAGACTTCCAGCTCCTTATGGCTGTATATGATGAGAACATCCTGAAGAATCCTTTCTACTTGGCGTTGGAGAAGCAGAGACCGGATCTCTGCAGTCAAGTGGCAGAGATCCACGGCATTGTGAGTCCCACCTGTTTTATTTATTATTTAAAACCAAAGTGTGTGTGTTTATCAGAAGGAGAGAGGTTTAGCTGCACTGTCATGATTTCTGGCACTTACAGTCAATGAAGGAGCGATGAGTTAAGAGTTGGACTTTCAGTGCAACTTAAAAATGAGTAATTGCAGACTTGGTCAATTAGCTCTTCTTCAGAACTTTCCACTGTGTGTTGTTGCTAACCCCTGACCTTGTCACATCCCCGTTTTCCCCGTACTGTTGATGTGTGTATTGTATCTTGCGGATGCGTTGACTCACCAAGCATATCTCCTGCCCATAACTTCACAGGACAAGCATTCTTTGATGGATGTCTGTTTCTATTCTGGTGCTCTGTTATTCAGTATGTGAAACATCATGTGTGGGATGCCCAGTTGTGGTTGATTTCAATCTTTAAAGCCTGTTTCCAGCTTAACACGTCATCTGTCTGTCTCCCGGATTTTATCAGCTGAATGTGAACATCTATCCACACTTCGTTTTATTTGGTCTGGCTTGCCAGGAATGAGGAACTGCTGGCCATATTAAGTCAGTATCGGTATCTTTTTGCATTTTGTGGCTTGTTTGTAGCAATTAAGTGTTTCCGGGCAGTGTGTATTTTTGGGTTTCTATCTAATAGAAACTATAATATGGACACAGGATGCCAGGAAAGGTAAAAAAAAAAAAAAAACATGTTGTGGTCAGATGGGATTCGAACTGCAGGATGAAACAAACACCAAAAACTAAAAGCTTTAAGGCTAAAATGAGAACTCAGAGACTGTATCAATGTTGCTGCCAGCAGAGATCGAAAGGCATTGAATAAACATACTGGAATAAACACAGAAACAATGCAGAGAGAAAAATACAACAGTATAGTAGCAGAACAGACCACAGATATCTGCCAGTTCCCCTTCCAGAAAAACTTATTGGTTTCACATCCTCTTTAGTTAAAGGCCTATTGATCCAAAAACCTTAGTTACTTTGGATTCTGACCTCAGTTTTGAGGCTCATATTAGAAATGTCACAAAAATGTCAAAAAAAATTATAATCTCAGAAACATTATAAAGGTCAGACCATTCCTCAGTCTCAGGCTGACACAGAAAATATAATTCATGCTTTTATCACCTTGTCTATAGGCTGTAGGCTGCCCACAACTTAGGCGGGACTTTGTACTGACAAAGACCAGACAGGGTTCTGGACTTTCTCTACATGTGAACTGTTGACTTAACTGTTAACTGAACTGCAGACATCAGCTGTTTCTTGAACATAAATCCCTGAAATTCTGACTCATTGTTAAAATGTGTCCGATCAAAGGGACGAAGGCGACTAGCTCAGCTAATTTTCAAAGTAAGCAACATACTTGGCTTTTTGACTTCCTGTCTTGTGAGACTTCAATGAGGGTATTTTTGTGGTTTTCACACTCCCCCAGCTGTTTCCTCCTCTCTTATTGTTGCCTACACTTTCCTCTCAATGCATTTCTCAGTTTATATTTAATCGGCTGAGGTGACAGAGTTAGATGGACATTTCTTGAAGGTTAGATAAGGGTTCATAACGCAATTGATAAACAAATTTTCTCAATCAGCTCACTCGGATGAAACTCTCAAACTCCAGCCAACGAGAAAATGCACCCGCTGTGAAAATCATCAAATATAAGATTACTTTAAGACAGCATAATTGCTCCCAAAAACATATTTTAGCTTGTCGAGATGCCTGTTGAGACGGGGATCAGATGTTTGAGTGTTGGCCAGGAGAAGCACTGACTCACTGGGACTCCTCTGGAAACTCTGATGATGTGAACACCATCAAAACAGCAGCAGAGCACAGGAAAATAAATCTAACTGGATTACAGCTTCTAATCCGCATTTCACAGCAGACTGCTGACCTGGAAAATCAGTTACACAAGACACACAACATCCAAGACCGTATACGTGCACTACACATTGTACAGTACTTCCTGGTTTCACAGCCTTTTCAGTCTGCCTCGTGACCCCTCCAAATAAAATGTTGTCAATTTGTCATTAATGGTTGACTTTTTCTTATGGGGAGGGAAGTGCGGATGCAGCATCTAGAAATTCTGCTAAATGTCAAACCTAGAAAACTTATTCTTATTATAAATATATAAAACAGTCTCAACAAGAGACCAACAGTCTGGTCACAGTGCATTTGAGGCATGCCCAGCTTCACTTGTGCTCTTTAAATGGCACATAATCTGTGTGCAAAGTAAGGCACGCTATTGTAGGGGTTGTATTTATCCTTTGAATTAATAATTGGTATGACTTTGGGTATAGCATGAATTAAAAATCAGTTTGTCACCTCCCATTCCCTTTAAAGGTCAGGTGCACCTGCACTGGAGAAAACTCAGGCTGGTCACTTGTAAAGAAATTCAGTGCAGCAGTCATTACGCATGGGATTAATATTACTAGGTGATCGCATGTGATTCAGAAATGGCCCCGCATGTCTGTGTTTTGTGCAGTGCATTCACACAAGATAAGAGAAGTCTGAATTCTTGAACTCAAATTTACTGAAACGGTACAGTAGGTCAAACTAATGCTGCCGTGCCACATGCGTAAATGTGGCACCTCCAGCCACAAAAAGAATCGCTGCTCTTTCACTACTCAGCAGCTCAGAGTGAACACAACATCATTAATTATGATGAAACAAATCAGAATAATTTAATTGAGTTTGGATGGATCGCTTTAAATGTGTGTTTAGTAGTTTAAAAAGTCACATTTTTCTGCCCCCCCCCCCCACAGGTTCTGGTTCCTTGTTGTGGAAGTTTGACTGTCAGCAGCTACTCAGACTCTCAGTTTGAGAACTATGTTCTGCAGCCACTGGAGGATGGATACCAGACTGTGGATGGAAAGGTTTGTCACTGCTTCACCTCATAAACATCAGCTCCATCAGAGTCTGAGAAATATACACAGATTAATCTTTGACTACATCCTATTGGTTGTCCACAAGTCTAGATAAAAAATAAGATTATTCAATCTACTACAATCTTCTACTTTCAAAGTGTGAATCAAAAGCAGGACGCTGCTCAAAAATCAAGTGATTTTATTCGATTGGCTGTTCCAAAATCTTGATTAAAGTCAAACTCTTGGTTTCCTCCTGGTTTCCCAAAGTTGAGATTTAAAGACAAGTAGCTTCTATTAGTTTTTCCAGAGGTTTTAATGAACAGAAAAATGTTGGATAACTTTGGACCTACATTAAAGCTCAGACTGTTTTATCTGTATCATCATCAGAGTTACATTATTAATCGCTTCCATTCAACATCCTGAGCTGACATTAATGTCTTTCAGTTTTATAGTTAGAGTGAAGATCCTATCATGAGACTGTGTTACACTCCAAAGTTAGCCTAAAGTTTGGTGCCATTTTCAAAAGGGACTTTATGCTTCTCCTATGCATGTTTAATGCATGCAGTGTAAATGTTTTGTTGTCACACAGTGTATTTGTATATTTCTGAATACTGGGGTCAGTATTTGAATTGCATAAATTAATAAAAATAAATTTGGGTTTTGCTGAAAAGCTGAGACTGGTTTCAATGAGCCCAGTTGTATTTATGTGAGATAATGGTAGTCCTCGTAAAACCCATTTCATTGTAGTGAGAGCATTTTTGCGTCCTTGAAGATGGCAAACAACCTCATAAAATTGTACAACCACAAACTAGAGACCTTGAGCATTCAGAGGATTGATGTTTTTGAGACCAAATTACAGAAGAATTATTTTTTCTGTAATGTTTCTGAAGGTCTTGGTGTCTTTATGTGGTATATTGGAAGGAGTTCTGATCATATTTAACAATTTGCGGGGTTAAAAAAGTTTTGTTTTGCACCAAATCTGTAACAAAGGTATCAACCCAAAAACTGCTGCAACAACTTAACAGACATAATAGAGCCCTAAAGATCCCCTGACCCCCCTTAAAAACAAGAATCAGTCTTCAGTATGAACCATTGTGCTTGGAGCTGAAAGCCACAGACAGTATTGAGAGACAGACTTAACATTTGTTGACAAAAAGATAAATATAGAATAACCAACCTTTGTAATAAATAAACAGGTACACAGCTGTTTACCACAGGTGTTGATCTTGTTATGTATTGCAGGAGGTCAGAATCCAGGACAGGCAGGTCCTCCTGGGATCCGGCTTTCCGGCTCCGGCGTCGATCCCCATCCTGTTTGATGAAACCTTCTACAATGACCAGGAGCAGAGCTACAGCATCCTGTGCATCTCCAGGCCCGTCGAGGTGGAGCCGAGCCCGGGTGAGCTCAGCCCACCGCCCCCATACTGTCTGAAGAGCCTGGAGGAGGTCAGGGAGTTCTTGGGCCGCCACGCCCAGAAGCTGGACAAATTCATCCACGGCTTCTGTCAGGCCTTCAAAGAGCAGGAGAGGAAGGGACTCCGACACCACATAGTAGGACCAATCCTCTTTTTCTGTTCTTTTGCTTTTTAATCTCTTCTTTTTTGTGTGTTGTCTTCCTTCCACTTCAACGTTTTTTCTTTTTTTGTTGTCTTCATTCTACTTCTGCCATCTTCTTCTTTGTTAATTATAACCTGATAAATAATTCAAGATGTTTTCATCAGTACTGATAGCCCTCTCTGTCTTCTCTCCGCTCAGGACTCGGTGAACGGTCTTTACACTAAATGTCTTCAGTGTCTGCTGAGAGACTCTCGCCTGGTAAGTAGAAGCTGACCTGCAGGACAGAGTCATGGAGGTGATGGAAGGTGTCGGGTTAAGGATTGTGTCTCAGTTCAGGTAGAATGTGACAGAATTGGCATGTCCCACGTGAAGAGCTCTGAGAATGTGATGCAGCTTTGGTAAATCTTTCACGTGTTACTTTAGGTCAGATAGTGAAGTTGATCATGTCGTTTGTGTTCAGGTGCCACAGCAGGGTGTAAATAGTAGGCTGTAGTTTTTGTCACCATTCACTTCCATTGAAAGTACATTGTATGTGTCCAGTATGAACAGGAGGAATGATTACAAGCAAAACCTGTCACATGGTTCATTTGGGCACTAACTGTTGTTTTAAGACAGACTCAAACATTTGTGAACGTGTCCTAAGAAATGAAAGTTATGGATTTTTTGGATCACTAACTTGTCACACAGTTGTCCATCATGTGCTGCAGTTTAACATCACAACTCGCTCTGTGAACTTCAGTATGAAACAACTGATAAAACTGCAAATTCTCTCTCTGACTCGCTCTGTGACAGCTTAGAGATGCATCCATCATCAGTTTTGATCTCGTTTCAGTCTGATGTTCAGGGTCTCTGATCAATCCGACCTTGAACTGAAACACA
This sequence comes from Sciaenops ocellatus, assembly GCA_033000465.1. Taxonomy (NCBI): domain Eukaryota; kingdom Metazoa; phylum Chordata; class Actinopteri; family Sciaenidae; genus Sciaenops; species Sciaenops ocellatus. The sequence goes on along the minus strand of CP136871.1, from coordinate 22,528,732 downwards.
ATCAGCGTGTCGATCAGTGAGGATCCACAGGACACGTGGATCTCTTGTCAGGCCTTGTGGAGTCTAATGGGATAATCTGTGTCATAGCTGTTTTCATGCTCTGCCCCCCACCCTTGTCTCAATTTTCTGCCTAATCACAGTAACAGGAAGAGTTGCATCACGCACAGTGCAGTGACTAATGCATTTCTCTGCATTTACTGGTCTGATGAATGTTTTTTCTACAGAAACTTCTGGCGAAACAGGAGCTTCAGATGACTCTTCTCAAACAGGCAGTAGAGGTAACCTCATTCAGCAGAGAAGCATGTGTGTATGGACTAATGTTTGTTTGTGAAGCCTGTTTCATGACAAACAGACCTCAGAGCATGTTAACAGATTTTTAGTTTACACAAAGACTGGTTTTAAATTAGTACAATGTAAGAAAACTTTCTGGAATGTCTTAGGAGTGTAGACACTAAAATTAATGGAGGAGAGTAACAAGTTCAGGCTGCACCTGAGTGACCACCTGAATGTTTCAACAGGCTCACACAGACATATCTTATTACACAGCTATGAGCACAGCTTTTAATCCACTCAATCTCAGGTCAAAAGCTCTCTTTCTTTTTGTGCTATATTTCCTGCGTTTTTTTAACAATAGTAACAAGGACTATTTCAAAATAAAGGAACCTCTGCTGTGACTGATTGCATTCAAGCATTGTGATGGATTAAATAAATATAGATGTAGGCTCACCTAAGAATCAAGTTACAAAATACATTTATTAGAATTTGCAGGGTTTTGAATATGATAGCTCATTGCAGAACAGTACTACAACTAAATAACACAAGAGAATATTGATTAAGGTCAGTGAAAAGGCTAAAAGACATTTAAACTATATAAAAAAAAGAAACATCAGGAGAGACTGAAGAGATGTGCTAAAATGTTTCTCAGCTTTTGTATCATGCCCAAACTCTGAATGGATTTTGTATGAAGTCCAAAACAAACAAACTGTTAAATTAGTTGTTTTAGCAGTTTCTGTTCTGTCTATTCATTGTCAGTCTTTTCTGCTAAAACTGTTCGTTCTTTAAAACTCAAAGAAAATTTACTTTGACTGAGTCATGACATTAAATTATTTGCTAATAAAACTGATGCTGATTTTGGATCGTGTCTTTCTCACAGCTGTCTAAACTAAAATGTTTTTTCTTCTTATTCCAGATGTATGTTCATCATGGTATCCATGATTTAATTTTTAACTTTGTGGGAACACTTGAAGCCAGCCAGGTAGGTGTGAATTCTCACTGCTCTGCCACACTTAATAATACTGATGAAACACATTGTCTCACCTCTTGTGGTGTCTTTATTAAGATATCTGTCTTTCTGCCTCTACATCACATTGGAAGTGAATTCATTTCTATTTGTTTCTGGCAATTATTTTTGCTTTGAATGTTTTTTTCAATGTCATGGTTACTCTGGACAGATTACATGTTTACATGTTACATGTTTTTGGCATATCCAGTGGTTTCTTTAAGCAAATGAAACTATTCGGCAATGTAAAGTATCCATGGTAATTGTCAGGTTTTTGTTTCTGTCCAGAAAAATAGAGTCAGAGGTTCTTTATAGAGCCGCCATTTTGCACTACTGTTGAACAGTCACAGAAATACATCTGAGAGGAAACATTGTGCCTCCAAAGGATCAGCAAATAGGGGACAGCGGCCATGAAGTAAAATACTAAATGACAGAAATAATTGTACAGTACATAGAACGCGAAACTGGTGGCATGCTTTCTGTCCATGTTTCATTTTTCTGTGATGAAAACTGCAATGAACATGGATGTTTACGGTGACGTCAGATGATGATGTGTTCAGTCTTCTTGTGATGGTGGAGAAATGATCTCATGCCTGTTTTGCTGCTCGTCAACAGGATGCCGCCTTCAACAAAACCAGCAGGAGTCTGCAGGAGCTGCAGCAGAAAGACCTGGGAGTCAAACCTGAGTTCAGGTCAGTTCATCACGCTTCAGGTCAAAGGTAGAGAATAGATATCATGTAGCTGCCTTCATGTTTCTGTAAATGTTGGGTTGTGTGGTTGCGCTGCACTGATGCATTTAGGAATACTCAGACGTTGCAACTTACATGTATCTGCCAAAAAAGACAGATGAACCAAAAATCCAATCCAAAAGACAAACAACAAGCAAACTTTTTTTTTTTTTTTTTTTTTTGGTCCTCAAATGATTTTTTTTTGCCCTAAGCAGCTCTCTCACCACCAGGGAAACAGTCCCTGAAACACTGAAAAACAGATTTCAAAGTTGTTTTCCTCGACATGAACTGAATCAGCTGCCTGGAAGGAAGAAAATCGATCTTACAACTGTTGATTTATTTGTCAGCTGTATTGTGAAATACAAGTGATCTGTAGTCAATATCAAAAATATGTAAAAACAAAAATACTGATAATAACATATCAGTTACTAGCACATATACTGCACAGCTTTGTTCGATGCATGATTCTGATTCATTCACAGTATTCTACAGCCTGTTGTTTCTTTATAGCAGACTGCTTCTATGTGCACAGGACTAAAGACCAATTGACCTTGATTTCTTAAGTAAGAAGCTGTGTAATAAGCTGAATAATGTACAGCAGGTTGGTGTTTTAGTTAAATGAGCGACCCCATTAACTGGCAACCATCGGCCGATGCGCCTGTGGTTACGACAGCTGTTGAAAACAGGAAGATACATAGCTGTGATTGTGAATGGCTCTTTGTTTTTTTTTTTTATCATTAATGTTACAATGTCAGCAACAAAAAACAAACAACACACCTGATTCATCCTTCTTGTCTTGTCTGACAGCTGTATTAGACAGTGTTGTCTACAGTGTCAATAGGTGTCGTAACTACGACAACCACCACATTTGGCCAAAGGATGCCAGTTAATGGTCGTTGGTTAAACCGACCTAAAATCACCCTCACATATTCTTACTCATACATCAGAATGACAATGACAGAAGATCTTATCACAAGTTTAACTTGGTTTTTCATGGACAGATGGAGTTTGCGTAGCCGTCATGGCAATTGCTTATTTTTTATCATAAGACCTAAGAATGAATTGGATCTTGTGATATGATGATGATACGATATGATGATGTTTAACTCCTCTCTGTGTTGATTATTGTTGCTCCGCTCACTATAAGAATCTTTCTAAATATATCTCTAGATCTAAACACCTGTTGTGTATTAGTCACCTGTAACCTGCTGCTGTTGTCGTTTTTTCTGCAGTATTAACTTGTCTCGGGCAAAGAGAGAGCTGAGTCAGCTCAACCAGCAGACCTCCCCCCTCCTCAAACTGTTCTGCCTGCGCAGAGTCGCCCTGACGGCCACACAGACCCCCAGACGCACTGGTATGCACTGACTGTGTGTATGTGGATATGTGTGTATATTTATTAAATGCCCATTATTCTTCTTATCTCCATCTCAGGATCAGACAAGTAACCTTCATTAATTCAGATCTATTTATTTCTGTCCACAGGCCTAAAAGTGCTTCTCTTTATCTTTCTTTACTCATTTATTTATGATGATTAAAAGCTTTTCATTTGATTCAATTCATCAAAGAGGAAATGTGACTAATATTTAGTCCTGTCAGTGTGTAAGTCAGCTGTTAACTCCCTGGACAGGCAGACTGACCTCCACATGATCTCTGAGCGTCCTCTCACTGTCTGTAATCAGATCAGCACACTGGACAATACCTGCTCTGTCAGCCTCTAATGTGTTTGTCCAGTTTGCTTTGGAAATCCCAGTTTATTGGCCCACAACAACCTCGCTGTCAGTCTGCAGAGCGGTACGGTCCGCTCCTAATTAATGTTTGTCAAGCGGCCAATTTAGTCATTTGGTTTGGACAGAGGGAGAGTGTCCTGCAGTGTCAGGACTTCATGTGTTATTTTTCTGTGTTACTTGTCTTTGAGTCATTTCACTGAGTGTTTATCTTCCTCTGCAGTCAGTATAGAGGCTGTGTGCGCGGACGACCTGCTGTCTGTCGTCCTCTATCTGCTGGTGAAGACGGAAATACCCAACTGGTGAGCAGGGACGGGTTTACTGTGACCTTTGTGGCTGGTTTTCAGGGAAACAATAAAGCTGATCTGTCATTTCTAAAGTGTGTAAATGTCCAGTAGAGTCATTCCACTCTTTCATCAGTCACGTGGAGAGAAACTGAGAGCACTCCATTTAAAATCAAGGCCCTGTTTACATCATACATCTTTGGTGACCCAGTTTTAAATACACTATGTTGGTTCATATCTCCAGTGACCACTTCTCATCAAATCTCACTTCAATATTATTTAATATTAATAACAATAACAATAATAACAATATTTTTTACTCAAAGAAGGAAATAGCTTTGTGTATAACATTTGTCAAATTTACAAGAAGGCCTAATTAATTAAGAATTTGTTGTCGACAGCCTTTCACAAAGGTTATTAGGTTTCTCTTAACTCAACAACTTGCAAAATGATTAGACTTTTTAATGGAGTCTGGGGACTTTTTTACAGGCGTCAAAGAAGTAGCCTTTATTGGTTGTACTGGACAAGCCAGTACATTGATGCAGCAACATGTTTTTTTAGAAGGAAAGAAACAACTCAATGTGCTGAACTTTTAAAGCTGAAGGCACAAATGATAAAGACTTGGCTGTAACCAGTTCACAACATTTATTTTCTCCTCACTTAAAAACTCTCAGAATTGTGTGTTTTTTTTTGTATGAAAAGGAGAGGGGGATGTTGCAGTTACTAGTACAATTAGTTAAAACAGACAGTGTGTTCACAAACATCTGCTGCTTATCCGAAAAGGTAAAAAGGCCCAAACATTTAAATGTCAGTAAACCAAATGGAAAGCAGACAGCTTGTTTTGTGTGTTTGTACACGAGTGGTCCTTCAGTCTGACTCAGGATGCATTAGCGCACAGTGCTCAAAGAATGTGTACAATCGGTTATCAATCGTCTCTCAGTGTCAGGTGTAAACGGGGCCCAGGACTCTGCACACTTGTCCTTTTCCAATCATTGTGTTGTATTTCCCATTCCCATCCCATTGTGTTGGAATGTTTTCATTGAGTTATTTTCGTGTCTGTCCTCAGGATGGCCAACTTGAGTTACATCAGGAACTTCTGCTTCAGCCACTCCAGTAAAGATGAACTCAGCTACTGTCTGAGCACCTTCGAGGCTGCAGTGGAGTACATAAACCTGGGGAAGCTGCAGGACACCGTGAGTCACAGATTCGCTCGGGAATAGCAGTTTTTATTCCGTCGTCTGAGTCTTGGTTCTCAGCAGCGTTTTAATTGTGTTAAAGGTCGTCTCTCTGTCCCCTTAGGGCTCAGGCGAGCTGAATGACAAGGCACTGTTCAAAGAGAGGATGAGTCTGCTGTATCAGAGTGCTGCCACGCCCATCCACTGTCTGTTTGAGGTGAGCTCAAGAAACTGAACCACTCTGCAGATGTCCCAGAATCACCAAACTCATAAACAGTAATAATTAGGGCTGAATGTTCATGGCCTCGATGTAGGGGAGGATTTTTTTTGATTCATTGATTTATCATTTGGTGTATAAAACATCAGAAACCAGTGATGATGCACATCACAACTTCAGGTGATTTCATCAAAAGACCGAAGGATATTCAGTTCGCAATGATAATATATTATAAGAAAGAAAAGGGAGCAAATTCTCACATTTTGGAAGCTGGCACCATCATATATTCAGCATTTTTGCTTAAAAAATGACTTTGATTATCAAAATAGTTGCAGATTCATTTTCATCAATGTTTATTGTCCTACAAATAATTAAGAACTTTAGAAATTAGAATGAATTAATTGATCTTATTGATTCATGTCATGTGTAGCACATAGCAAATGGAAACGAAGTTGAGGTGGAACGTCTGCTGAGTGAAGGAGAGAACAGTGAGGATGTGAAGATGTGTCATCCCCTCTGTTCCTGTGACATCTGTGACCTCCAGCTGTCCGGGTCAGCATACACACACACACAAACACACACACACACACACAGATAGAAGAAATAAAATATATTAATGAAGCGGCTTTTGAAGAGTCACATGTTAATAATGTTCAGGTGTTTTACCAGAAACGAGAGAATGCTTCAGGAAATCCTCCACTTCCTCTTTCTTTTCTGCTCAAGCTCGTATCTCCCTTTTGTCTCAGTTTTTCCGTGAACAGGAACAAAAAGCTGTCTGCACTTTCACTTCCCACTTAAATCCACACACACACTCTCACAAACACACACACACATTCACCCACAGAGTATTTGGAGATTGCTTGAACTGTGAAACATAAATGTGTCATTGGCATTCATTTTCAATTTGTGAAATTCAGATTATTTTCTTCTCATGGCAGTAAACTGTTAAGAATCACATATGATGGCCCACAAGGGACAGGAGCCAAATTTACATCTAAATACTTGACATGACCCTGAAAAAACTGTGACCAGCATGTGATTTTACAGCATTTTATAAACTTGAACAACATTTGACTCGTTTGACATTGACATTTGAGATAGATTATTCATTGAAGACCATTTTTCATCACATTTATTTATTCATGTCCTGAATCACTCATTACTGTAGCTGAGATCAGTTTTCTGCCTTTCAAGTTTTAAGTGATGCGCTAAGACTGTAAAGTAACTTTGGTTGTCGGGTTACTGTTGCAGCCGTTTGAACGACCCATCCATCGTCACGCCGTTCTCCAGAGACGACCGAGGTTACACTCCGCTGCACGTCGCTGCAGTCTGTGGTGAGCAGCTGTTCATACACAGAGTGATAAATTATGATCCTTTATCCTTTGATGATGGGAATGCTCATTTACATGTGAAATGTGTGTGTGTGTGTGTGTGTGTGTGTGTGTGTGTGTGTGTGTGTGTGTGTGTGTGTGTGTGTGTGTGTGTGTGTGTGTGTGTGTGTGTGTGTGTGTGTGGCAGGTCAGTCTCAGCTCATTGACCTGCTGGTGTGTAAAGGAGCGCTGGTCAACGCCACAGACTACCACGCCTTGACACCGCTGCACCTGGCCTGTCAGCGGGGATACCAGGGAGTCACGGTGAAAACACACACACACACACACACACACACACACACACACATACAGCACAGCATTCGTCTGTGTGTTCATGCATAAAACAACAGAATCACAAAAACATGAAAACCTGCAGCTCCAGGTCTTTAGGGAGCTTTATAGTGAATTTCAGCTCATTGTAACTGCTGGATCTGTAAATAAGCAACTGTTTTATAACAAGTTCATTAAATCAAGTGGAAAGGTGATGATAGGTTGTGTTCACAACTTGTTTCTGTTGCCCCCAAGTGGCCGAAAAATCAATTACTGCTGGTTTAAAAGTGATTTTTAGACTAATAGACTATAATGAAAGCAATATCACAAAACATGGATTAACGTTCTCTGTCACTACGACACGATTTCCATCATTTAGAGTTCACAGAGGCTATTTATGAGATCAATGTAGATCCGAGGAGAGAAAAAAATATTTGTGTGTTTTTACTGGCAGATTGTCACGCTAGAGACCCAGTGGTATTGTTTACAGCGTGCAGGTGTGCATGCGTGCATGTGACTGGTGTGGGATCCAAACATGGAACATCAGTGCTAAGGTTTAGCTGCTTAGCTAGCATAGACTCGCTTTTACTGAAGGACAGCTCTGATGTATCAGAGATTGAAAGAACAGTAAAAAATTAAATGGAGATGGGCATGGGATGCTGGGGCGGTGTCTATTTGTGCTGAATGTAACCGCTGTGACAATAAGGAAATAACTTTTTATTTCTCAGATTAACTGGCTTTATCAAGGCCGGTGCTCCCTCACTCTCATCCACTGTTTGTCTCAGAGTTTAGTCCATGAATCCACCTGTGACAATTCATATGTAAGCTAATAACCTAGTAATTCTTCCACATAGCACACAGAAACTCCACCATTGGCTGCTGATTGCTGAAGCTTTGCACAAATGTCACAATACATGTAGAAAAGTTTGTGAAGTTACGTTTGACTTCATTGTCACATGAAGACTTGAGAAATAAGGTGAACGCAATTTGAGAACCGATAAGACCAATATAATAACATACAGGTATACCATGTCTTTCTTTTATATTTATTGAAAGTCACCTCATACGTCAGTGAAGCAGTTTACTTAAGCTTAATTTTGATTAGAGCCTGGCAGGTACACTCACTCATACTGAATGAGACAGAGTAAACTGTTTACTTCGCTGTCTGCGACCTGCTCAGGAAGAATGACAAACCCATGCAGTCAAATGACATTTAATTTTGTGCACCTTTCAAATGATTTTGATGATTTCAGCTTTTGTTTGTACAAGAATGAACCCATTTTGAAATGAGGGCAGTCTATGTGTTGCTGTCCATTCATCTCAGATCAGATATCTGAGATGTCTTCTGGTGGTATCTAATTGAACCTCATTTAGTTTTATCAGTCTATATCAGCACTCATTGAATGCCTTGTCTAATCAGACTACTTGGTTGGACTGTTGTGTAATGAGATTTAGATTGCAATAATGGTAAACAAAGTTAATAAAAGTAAATAACACTAACATCATTCATTAAACTTAATCATTATTGTGCTTTCTGTCCTCTAGCTGCTGCTGCTGCACTACAAAGCTAACACAGACGCTCAGGACAACAACGGCAACACACCGCTGCACCTCGCCTGCATGTACGGACACGAGGACGTAAGTCAAACACTCACTTTGTCTTTATTATAACCACTTTTTCAGCCCTAGTCCTGAATTTTCTTCATTAATTAGCTCGGTGGTTCCGAACTCTGTTGCTTTGTTTATGAAACAGGCCAATAAAAAAGTTTAAAGAAGAATCTGAAAAACAGAAATAATTTTTTGTTTTTTAATATTTTCTACCCAGAAAATAATTGAAAGCACCGGATTAGTCAAAAAATAGAAAATCTATTGGTTAATTAGACAATTTAATTGATTAAATTAATTTTTCAAATTTCAAATATTTCCTAATTCCTGATTACAGATTTCCTTGTTTTTTACTTTGGGGTTTTTTTGTAACTTATGACTTGTGATGTTCATATTTTTTACTTTTATAATCTAATCATTTGATCTAATTTAAATATTAATCAATAAGGAAAATTATTATCAGCTGCATGATCTCTCTGGACATTGATGGTGCGCATGCTGTGTGTTGTGTGTCAGTGTGTGAAGGCGTTGGTGTACTACGACGTCCAAACGTGCCGCCTGGACCTTCAGAACGATAAAGGCGACACGGCGCTGCACATGGCGGCCCGCTGGGGCTACGAGGGAATCATCCAGGTGCTGCTGGAGAACGGAGCGAGCACCGACATCCTGAACAAGAGCAAAGACTCGCCGCTGCAGTGTGCACTGAACTCCAAGGTGAGATCATGTTCTGGAGGTCTCAGATGAATTTGTTAAACTTTTCAGACTGTTCAGTGTTGAGCCAGTGTTGGTTTCACTTTTCAGGACGCTGTCTCACTACATTTTGAGTTTTTACAAACAACAAGCCCGTCTTAAATTTCAGCAGGACAGATAATTTTAATGTGCTTAGGCGGACAAAATGTATCAGTCTGGACCTGTACCTGGACTTGTGGTAAGAGTCAGGTGGACACAGAGTGTCATCTGAACTTTGAATTCCACGTGTGTCTTCAAACAGATTATAAAAACATTAATTACCTTGTTAAGACAGAAGAGACAAGTTCAGTTCAACTCTTTCTGACTGTTCTCACATCTTCCTCTATCTCTATATATCAGTTAAAGCCTTCTAAATAAGTTTGTTGTAATTCCTCAGAAATTGTGCATTAAGGGATTTTATCAAACTTTGCTAAATCTAAGCACAATTTAGATTAAAGCAGCGGCAGTTTCCTCTGTTACTCTGGTTCTGACTCTTGCTTTTCCTTAAACTTTTTTAAAAATTCTGAATGAAAATTAACTGAATTGAAATGAGATCGCTGTAGTTACGGTCATGCATGTAGCATGCACATACATCAATGATGAGGTAAAAGCTCAAATGTGACAGCAAGACAGTAAGTGGAGGTAAAATGAATGGTTCAAAAACACAGCTGTTTGCTGCATCATTTCATGAGCAGTAAAGTTTGTTAAATGTGGGAACTGACAGAAAGACTAAATGCAAGCCGCTGGTCTCAGATCAGTAAAGCAATGTCTGCATCTACACTGACATTGTTTTTGTTTCAGACCTCTGTGGTTGAACTAATCGGATCAGCTGCTGCTGTTCTGCAGAGAACCTGACCTCAGATCAATTAAATTAATCCAAACAGATGTTGAAACATCTTCTTTCAGCAGCCACCTGCCTGAATATATTATGTTGTTGGTACATGTGTGTGTTTTGTCTTCTTGTAGATCCTCATGTTGTTACAGTCGACTCAGAACGGACGTCAGCGCAGCGGCAGTGGAGTCGATGTGAGTCTCTCATCTAATCTCCTCAAGCAATCTACAAACCTGTAGGGTCAGAGGTCACAGCATTCTCACGAGCATAAATAAATTGAGGATTAACTGTTTTTAGCACCTGTTGATTTATTTATTATTTATTTTATTGTTAAGTATGTATTAAGAGTAAAAAATTTCCGACCATTTTTTTTACTCAACCACAACAAATTTTAGTTGTGGATAATAAAGTTTTAATGAAGTGATTTTCTTTTAATTGAATGATCTGAAATCTTCTTCTGTCGCTGGTCGTAATAAGAGACGTTTGTTAAATAATTCAGCAGAAAGTGGATAAATAAGATACATCGGCCTGTAAACTTTATTTTAATTTATTTTTACAGAAAAATGTGCAAAAATCATTTAATGCAGCGTTGTTTCCCATAGAAATACACACTGTGTTAACACAGGCTCTAATTCAGATCTCTGTTCCTCAGAATTGAAGATACTGTACTTTGAATTTGCAGCATTTATGCAAAATCTATATTTTGGCTTGGAGCCAAAGGGATGTGAGTATTATATATCAAATGAACGAACACTCTCAGTCAGATTTTTTCTGTGCCGAAATGACACAACTGAAAGGATGACCCGAAGGTCGTAAATAAAAGATAAGTGAAAGACAGGATGTGGGACTGAGGGGGATTTTGTTTACTGGTAGAAGGGCACAAGTGACCTTTGTTATGAGTCCAAGGACGTATCAGTCTAACAGTGTATTAAAAAGACTGACGTACATGTAGTTCTACTATTAATAGAGTTTTAGGTTTTAAGGGTTTTGCAGCTCTTATTGGTTTTGAGTGTCAAGCTTAAGTTAAAAACTTGTATTCATCTATGTGTTTTTTCCTCCTCTCTTCCTCTCCTCAGTCTCCCAGTCGCTCCCCTCTGGCCTCAGACTGCAGCAGCCGTCGCTCATCCATCTCCAGCACCTCCTCTCTGGGCTCCGAGGCCAAACCAGAGGGAGAACGGGTCCGACACAGAGAGGTAACAGCCCCAACTGATACCTGTAGAGACCATCTCAACCTCCAAATCAATTTAAACTGAAGAGAAATACAGAAACAACACTTTAGTCTGGTAGTAACATGAGTAGTAAAAACTGAAGTAGTATTCACTATAATGTAAACAGGAGTGTTGACCTCCATGCAAAGCTCTTCTATAATTTTTCTGCATATTTGATACTAAAGCAGAAGCAGCTCAGTACATTGCGATCAGCTGCTGCTGCTGTTGCCATAGTGACCGACACAGTGTGCGTCTGTGTTTGTTTGATTGACAGGTGGAGAAGCTGCTGCGTGCTGTGGCAGACGGTGATGTGGAGATGGTGAGAACAAACATTAAAGTCCAGTGGGACTGTATGGCAGAAATGGAATATAATATTCATAACTATGTTTTCATTACTGTACAATCACATGAAAATAAGGATTGTTTATGTTTTTGTTACCTTAGAATGAGACTTTTAATATCTATACAGATGCCATGGATCCTCTGTCCACCATGTTGAACTGCCATGTTTTTACAGTGGCCCAGAATAGAGAGAGCAAACACTGGCTCTAGTTATAGTTTCTCATTTAAGCCAGGAAGGAGAGGGTGAGGAGAGGCGGTTGCAATCAGCATTTACACTGCTAGATGGCACTAATTCTTCACACCGGTCCTTTAACACAAAAAACAGTCACATGTTCTCCATCTAAACAAACTGTTCTGTAGACTCCTTCATCAGTGCGATGTGTTTGTGTTTGTGTGTGTTCAGGTGCGTTACCTGTTGGAGTGGATGGATGAGGAAGAGGAGGATGAAGGAGAACTTCGGTCCGAGGCTCTGCTCTGCCACCCACTGTGTCAGTGTCCGAACTGCGCTCCCACTCAGAAGGTCCGACAGAAACGAGATCTAAATGAACATGTTCACAGTTTATGATGGCAGCAGATTAATTCGTTCATCTGACTCTGTGTGTTTGTATGTGTAGCTATCTGTCCTGCAGGCCGGAGCTCTCGGCGTTAACAGCTGTAACATTGACGGTTTCACGCCTCTCCACGTCGCCGCCCTACACGGCCACTCTGCGCTGGCTGCCTTGCTGATCCGCCACGGAGCCAACGTCAACGCTCGCACCAACCAGAGTGCCACACCGCTTCACCTGGCCACCCAGAACAGCCACGTCCAGGTAGGTGGAGATCAGTTCCAAAATAGGAAGGAAGCTGTCAACATACGGATAGATAGTTCATTTACTGATTTCACCAGCAGAAGAGCTCAGCTTCCTTCTTTCATTTCATCTGCAAAACAAGCAAGCAAGATTGTTGAACCTATAATCAGATGATCAGAATCTATAACTCACGACAATAATCAGACAGTAGTTGGATTTTGGAAACACTTTTCTGTTCTGACATAGCAAACATTTAGGTCACATGACTGATCAGCTGTTTCCGCGCAGGCAGTCTCCCAGCCCTCTATAATAAATCCACTATTGCTCCACATGAATGATGTAACCTTCCTCAAATTAATACATGAAACAAACACAAACGTCACATGCCGGTTGAGCTTCCACTGGCACTCCTAATATTCAGCAGGAGAGGAAGGAAACAAGAATTTCTTCCCGTTTTTTTGGGAAAATTTATTTGAAATTTGGTTAAAATTTGCAACACATTTGGATGGTAACAGCTAGATGTCCTTCTAGTACTTCTAGTGAAGTGAAACAATGGTGTACATGCTGCAGACTTTTTTCTTCCATTTAAAGGCACTTTAAAGCACATAAATGTGCTTTAAATTTGTCAACAGACTAAATAAATAGACAGAAATGTAATTTAATCATAGCAAATGAAGGTTAATGTATGCAATAGTAATGTAAAAACACATCAGTATAAACTACATAGTACAATACAACAATCTGGCAGCAGATAAATGTATATTGTCTCACAGTATTTATTGTCTTGTCACTTTTTCTACATTATAATGTCTTTATTCACTACTACTAAAAGAAGTTGATACTAATAATTATTTTTATTGTTAATTTTAAATCTAATACTAAATCCTGATGAAAACTGTCCCTGCAGCAGCTGCAGAATCAGCCGCAGCTGGTGGAGGTGACAGTGCTGTGTTATATTTTTGTGTCTGGCTAGTGATAAAAATACATTTTCTACAGTTGGTGTTACATCAAAGTGGGTCAACCACAACACCAACATCTCTCTGAAATAAGGAAGTGTGGTTCATGTTTTTTCCACGTTCACTGACACCGCCTTCTGGCAAAAACGCACAGTGCAGGAAAACCAACCAAAACCAGCACTGAATGGAGTAATCTGTGTGTTTGAAAGCCTGATTTATCTTCCTCCTCTGTGCAATAGAGCTCCATTGTTGTCCAAAACTATTAAAAACACATCAGTGAGCCTCACTGTTGTTCCACACATTGTAGTTTATTTTGACTTAATTCTACACACACTGTCCTGCTGCCACAGATACTTTCTTTCAAATGTGGATTAATCCACAGCTGAAAATAGTCCTGTGTATTTGATAAAAACTACAGCGCACAGCTGAAACTACTGTATATATCTGTGAGACATTTTTAAAGATTTATGTTTTCATCAGGAACGAATAATGCCATCCTTAAAATCATTATTACTGCGTATTCTTCTAAATTTACTCAATAAAATTAAATAAAATGATGCTTCATGGTTAGTTGGAGAGAGAACAACAATCTAACTGAACAGTTTCTGGTAGACGCTTAAAAAAATAACCACAGCTAAAATAATTAACATGTGAATCTGCAGCAGGTCTTTGTTCCCCAATTGTGATTAATTCTGTGTTCATCTCCCTCCAGATTGAATCTGTGTGTGTGTTTGTGTCCTCGGTGTGTTTAGGTGGTGAGGTTTCTGCTTGAGTGCAACGCCAAACTGAACAAGAAAGATCACTATGGCAACACACCTCTAATACATGCCTGTCTCTGTGGAAACCTGGAGACAGCCACCACCCTGTTACAGGTAAATACTTGAGCCCCTTTCATGCATGGACTCATCTATGTTACTCACTAGTTTAATAGCAAAAAGCACAGCTCAGCATTTTGAGCTCATTAGAACTACGTTGTATACTGCTGGCTAGTTTAATCTACAGCAATGCATCATGGTCTATAAGATAATAACATCATGTGTTTCTGTCCTGTGAGAACTTTTCATTTACTTTATCTTAAGAAGTCGGATAATTTTAATCAGCAAAACATCAAATTCAAAATCAACACATCTGGAGATACATGGTTGTCACTGTCATGAAAAATTGATGAGATGCGTGTCTGTGCAGAGTAATGCGTTGGTGAACGTAGCGAACCTTCAGGGGAACACGGCCCTACATGAGGCGGTGCGGGGTGGACACCAGGCGCTGGTGGAGCTGCTGCTGAGGGGTGGAGCCTTGCCTGGCCTCAGGAACAAGAGGCAGAGGACGCCGCTGGACTGCGCCTACGAACTGGGCGGCAAGGTGGGTTTATACTCACAATGCAGGGACAATGAAGGCCACTGAGTTTGTGGCATTTAAGTGTGTTGAGACAGGGGTGCAGAACATGGAGTACAGTACAGTAACTCTTTCACTTTTTCTTCTGCAGAACACTGAGATCCTGAGAGCTCTGCAGAAAGCGTCTGGACTTTCTCCTGACGATGAACCAATCAAACTCCTCTCTGTGCCCAAAGGCGCTCTGGGTAACGACTATCAGGATGAGTTTTTAGCAAAAGTCAGAAGACAGAAGTACAGTGAAATCATGTCAGTCATTATTTAGGGTTTAATTTCTCTTGTTGTCGCTGCAGCTCATTCGTTCGTCCAGCGCCTGAGGCTGCAAGATCACGCCAACGGGAGGAGACAGAAGCTGGCCATCAGCAGGTGACGTCTCATCAAACTCCAGCTCTCAAACAACCCAAAATAAGAGATTCTGTTTAATAAAGTATATTAACTGTGTTTGGATGTTCTTTGATTCAGGATTCAGCACATGAAGAAAGGCTCCCCTGGTCCTCCCCCCAGGTCTTCATCCCCAAACCAGGTACAGTGTTCAGATACAGATCTGTTTTCTCTAGAAATGCTGGTTTTGGTCTAGAGTGAAATATCTCAACAACTACTGTCATGAAATTTGGTTTAGATATGCATTATCCTCAGAGGATGAATCTCAATGACTCTGATGATCTCTGACTTTGCCTATAGTGCCCATCGGTCTAACATTGCAGTTCATGAAAGGATGCCTTTTAAAATCAACTTTAGGTCCCCACATCGAAGCTTCCTGGGCAAGACACTGAACCCCCAAATGTTGGTTTGATCATGCTCCCGATGGTCAGACCAGCAACTCAGATGGTAGTCTGCTGTATTTATCATGTAGGGGAGGGTCTGCTATTGGTTGCAATTTGGGAAACGTAAGAAGCATTTGTAAAGCTTGACTCATACAAGGCACTACAAGTCAAGATATCTAACCCTCTGTTGCCTCGATCCTGACAGTTTTTCTTTTATTCGTCTCTTGTGTGTGCCTGAACAGTTTTTTTTCCTCTGATATCCAAACTCCTCTGAACCATGATATGACTAATTACACATAACCTAACAGTCAAATATGGTTTTATATGATGAGCAGTATTATCTTGTTTCTTTGGGTAATATTCTTCAAGATGAGATAAAAATTACTGTCATGTTTTAATTGGAGAAAAGAGAAGGCTTTTGATATTAAACTAAATGACTCGACAGAAATCATTAGATAACTGAAAATGTAACACAAGGGCATGGGATTGGAACTAGAAAATTTATTTTTCTGTCTTTATACTAACAGTGTTAATGGGTATAAGCTCAAGCTTAGACTGATAAAAGTAGAGCTGAGCCTAACAAGCTGAGATGTCCTAAGCTGCCCACCATACAGAGGAAAAACCCAACATGACTGTTCCTGTTCTGCCACCCTCAAGACAAACTTTACATTCAATCTTGATTTTTCCTTTTAGGTGAATCCTGACAGGAGGAGGTTGAGGCGAGGTGAGACAGTGGAGGTCAGCAGCCCCTCAGCAAACCTCAACGCCGGGCCCCGGCTGAGAGAGCGGCCCCTGGGTCGCTGTCACACCCTTGACTCGGGAGAACAAACACCAGAGCAGCCTGAGCCCTCACACACTCAAAACACCACTGAACAAACTCCGCCAGAGAGTAATCAGACACACACTCCCAAAACAAGCGACAGCCCTCTTTCAGCAGGTGTTCAGATGTCCACAGATGTAGATGATACACAGGCTGACACCAGTCAAACACACTCCACCGATGACTGCAGCACCGGCAGTGAGACCCCACCATCCTCGCCCTTTAATGCACTGTCACACGCTGATAACGTGTCTGAACCCCCTCCTACACACACGTTTATAGATGACTGTGCTTCACATGACCCCGCTGAGCCGTCTGACTCCATCAGCCCTCTGAATGGACAGCTAGAGTCATCTGATGACCAGACTCTCACCGAAAACGAGGCTTTGCAGTCTGGAAGCAAGGACGGTGAGTCCAGTCCCACCTGCCCTTCTGATGTCCACCCAACAACCCAGAGTGATGAAGATGATCAGAGAGACACCAACCAAACACCAGAAACGAGCACAGAGTTGAACCACGGAGGCTGCAACTGAAATGGTGACATTATAGAGGAGCACTGACCTGATTTAAACTTCTGGTTTCCCTTTCCCTCGACATAAAACATCGCACAACACCAAAAACTTCAATGTTTGCCAAAAGGAAAAAAGAAAAGCACACAGTTTCCAAACAGATATGAGGGTAACTCCCTGATGAAGCCAAGCTGACTCGTACTGTAGCTGACAGAGTGACGTCTACCAGCTGCTTGTTGAAGTTCTTTCGACTGTTTTAATTCTGCAGAAATTCAAAGGGTCGGTTCACCCAAATTACAAAACAATATGTTTTCCCAATTATCCCTGGTGATATCTAATCAATTATTTTGTGCATCTCTATTGTATTGGTGTGGAGGCAAATTAAAGAACACATCTCCATTGCAAACACTGAATTTATCATAGACTCACCTGGAGAAATAAGTGAGAAAATGTGTTTGTAATTTGGGTGTGCTGTCCCTTTTTAAAGTCACAATGAAGTGCTAAAATTAGTTTTTTGCATTACACATCTCAATTTTGTGTCACCTCATATTCACCCACAAAGTCCCTGCTGATTGCTGTTCACGTTGTGAAACTCAGCTGACAGTTATTAGCTTTTTGGAGCTCACAACAGCATCTTAATCTTTAGCTGACGTACAAAAAAAAACAGCAAAATACATTTTCATTATCTTATGTTGTTTTATTTTGGAATCCCATCACTTTAATTTCCTGTGAAACAGCATACATTTAGTCCTTAAATCCCCGCGCCTTTTTGTTCTGTGCTCCAATCACTGTTGAGCAAGCTTCGGTTAACTTTCCTCTTTCCTGTACTTAAACGTGCTACGTGCTAACTCGTCAACGTTTAAAAGACAAGCAAATTTTGAAGATAGTAAGAGCGACAAATGTATAGTCACAAGTTAGTTAATGTTGGCTAGCATTTCTGCTAACATTAGCTAACTAATCTACAACAGTTGTTAGTTAGCTAGTGACACGTGATTTCACTCTTATCTTTGAACTGCCTACAAAATTCAGACGAGCTAGCGGGACTTAGAAAGGCTTACTTGTGGATCAAGTACAGAAAAACTGCCTTTCCCTTCACTACATGACATCCTGTTCATTTACACTTGTGTTTGTTAATTTAAAGGGAACAGAGCATAAAACATTTTAACCTTTTTGAAAACATAAGTATAAGTGTGCTGCAGTTAGCTCAATAGATACATTGTCCCAAAAGTCCTCTAACATCTAAAAACACAACTAAAATCTTAAAAAGAAATTAGAAAGAAAAAGAATGAATGTTGATATTAGGGTGAACATTTTGGTTGAATGATTATTACC
This sequence comes from Sciaenops ocellatus, assembly GCA_033000465.1. Taxonomy (NCBI): domain Eukaryota; kingdom Metazoa; phylum Chordata; class Actinopteri; family Sciaenidae; genus Sciaenops; species Sciaenops ocellatus. Next base: position 22,510,411 of record CP136871.1, on the reverse strand, counting down.
AGCATTATGTTGCATCCTGTTTCATTGCGAAGTCTACTAAAATATCATTTAATTGTGACTTTTAACAGGTCAGATGTGACATTAACAGACTTTCAGTTCTCCTGTCTGAAGGCGGCTCCTATATCTCCTCCTCTTTTCACCTGAGTTTGAAGCACTTTCTTCTAGCTTTTACACAAAAGAAAAAGGGATGCAAACTGACGTTATTTCAGTTTCATACCGTATGAATGTTGTTATTTAGTTGTGTTTTAGGCTACTAGAGCTACTAGACTGTAGCTCTGATCTGAGCACCAGACTTCATTTGAAGAAGTCTTCTTTTTTTTTTTCATTTTACTTGAATATTAGACATTGTTTTCACTGTTAAAAATTAATTTACAGTTTGCTTGATTTGCTCTTTTTCCTTGTTTAATTTCATACTACTCCACTTGTGTTTTTAATAGGATTATTTTATTTTTGTATGACTCTCGTCGATGGTAGTGTGTTGTGTATTCAGAGAGGTTCAGCTTCTCCTGGATGTGTTTTCTCCACAGATTTAGACCAGTTTAAAGGATAAAACTGCTGGTTTTAAATGTTTTGCCCATCAATTACAAACTTCCTTTCAACCACTGATTTCACTTTATTTCTGTGAAAATAAACTTGCAGCGACTTGAACCTTGCTGCTGATAGATGATCCATCACAGTTCAACATCTGCTGAGTTACATTATCAAGTTTGTATATTAATTTAAATACATACAACATACAGATTACAAAATATAAGTAACATGGACTCATTATGAAATAGATCAGATATTTTCAAAGAATACTCAAGGATCAGCTGAACACATCAGGGCAGTAAAACTCAAATACAATAAAACACTATAGGTATGCTGTAACCAAAAATGATGCATTCAAGAACACTCCAACAACATGAATGTGTTTTAAATTTGCTGCTTTTATGTAGCTGGCTGTCACTGCTCTGTCCTTAAACACACCAACAGGGAGCATCTTAAAAAGGATCTGTGCTTACAATATAATGTAGATTGATACTAGCAAATATTTGTTATATAATTAAATATTGATGGTTGTACTGATCTCAAGAAGGTTTCATGTCGTTGTAAGTTGATTTTTGCAGCAAACTGAAGAGAAACCATCGTCTGCCTTCAGGACCAATAAAAGATTTTGAAATTGATCAGCAGTGATGTCAAACATGAAGCAAAACCAGCTGTTTAGTCCTTTAACATTAGAAGATATTTACTGGTATTTAATACATTAGAACACAATGAAACTGCTGCAGTACTGTAGAACTACTATTTAGTCACCATCAGTGTTACTGTTTACGCTATCACAGAGTTCATTTACTGTGTGTGAAACAACTCCTAACCAGCCGTTTGTTTCCACCCTGTTTGTTTTTGTCCCGTCCGTCACACACACATTCGCCAATTCTTCAGCAAAGCAGTGTCTTTGTGTTTTACAGTGTTTAAACAGAAAGGATGTCAAACCCAATCAGAAGTCAAGTCTTAATTATTTTTGTACCACTGTTTTTAATTTCAGGTTCGGATGTGTAAGTATGTTGTGAATGTGCCTTATTTAATTCACACCCAAATAATCAATAATAAACCTGTCATTGAGACTAATTATGTTTTCATCAGCAATATTTTTTCACTGAATAAGCTAAAAAAAACATAAAACCAAAACAGATTGGCTCTGTTGATGTAATCAGACTACATGTCTGTTATATTATGTCATAATAGTAAGTAACAACTTTTGGATAACATCTGCGAGATAGCTACTGTTTCCCATCACTGAGACTGAAAAGGCCTTCTTGATTTGAAGGGCTGTAAGAAAACTATATACAGCTTACAGTGTTATTTTTAAAGTTTGGATAATTATTTGGGACATACAATTAGGTGTGACAGGATAAGGGCACAACAGAGGTTACCAATGATACTAATTAAGGTCCCTTCAGGTCAAACAGAGTCAGGGTGCTGCTGTGCTGCATGTTGGCTCACTGGAAAGTCTCTGCTGCAATAAATGAAACAAAACCTTAATTAGTATCATTGGTAACACGTGTTTACTAATTCTTTTTATGTGGCTGCTGCTGTGAAAAAGGTCTATAAAGACCTGAACTCAAGCTATATTTACAGAGCTCCACTCTGCTAAACAATGAGAAGAAAAGACTGAATGTATATATATAATATTAAAGAGAGAGAGAGAGAGAGAGAGAGAGAGAGAGAGAGAGAGAGCTCTTAAGTTTATATGACTGTTAAAAATAAAAAAAATACATAATACAGACAGAGAAGGATAAATAATCTGCTCAAAATTAATCCAAATTACTTGTCTGACAAAAACACACACACTTCCTGCAGTTATTGTGTTCACTATTTGGTTTAACTGTACAGTTTATCGGTTGTTCTGTTATTGTTATGTAATGAATGATTAAATTGAATTACTATAATATTGATATAAAATTATTATGTCAATATTTTAAATTGAAAACATATAAAATACCCATAAAATATGTCAGGGGTCGTCAGTTTATTTAGTGATAGATAAAGGGATAAAGTAATATATTTGACAAATATTAAAGATACACAGGTGTAATCTAAAGTTTTTATAATGACGGTTAGTGTGACGTCAGTCTGGTTGATGCCCACCCACCAATCAGCGCACAGCTGCTCCTCTGAGCTTTGCTCCTAGAACTTCCGGGTTCGTCTCACACGGTGTACATTAAAACGGGTCCAAAACATCAGATGAATTTATGACAAGAAACTAAACTGTGGTTTGATTTCAAAAGGTGAGTCATGCATGTTAGAATAATAAAAAAAAAGCAGTATTATAAAGCTGTATAAAGCTTAGCGCTGTGTGATGCTAAGCGTGTGCTCAGTGTCATGTCGCTGTTTAATCCACATGATGTTCTCAGATAATTAGGTGGGAATAATTACCCACTAAATGAAACACTCGGTCGCTTTAATTATGAGTCTTGTGTCGGTTTACCTGCCAGAAAAAAAAGAAGAGTTTGTATCTGAAGCTGTGACAGCTGCGTTAGACGAGGTAGCTGTTAGCTGACAGCTAGCGTAGGTTGACCGGTATAACTCTCATACATCTAGCTGTTGAATGTTGTCATGTTACTGTACTTTAACCACGTTTATAACCGTACCTACTTTGCTGAAGTTAGGCCATTTACCGACAAATTTACCTAAATGTTGCTAAAAAGCTAGAAGTAGGTTAGGTGGCTGCTAGCTCTGTTATGCTAACGTGTCAGGCTAGGCTAGCTAAATATCGTCTGGTATGATTTTGACACCACCACACAGATATAGTGACATCAGTGTGAGCTACAGCTGTTGGCAGCCTTTATTCTCATGAGGAGTGAACCGAGTTAACTCAACAGGTGTTGAGTATTTATGCTTTTTTTTTTTTTAGGCAGTTAGCTTTAACATGTGTATTCTCCCAGTTTGTAAGTCAAACCACATTTATAAAGGCAGAAGAGAGCTGATCTTTTCCTATCATCACAGACTTTGACCACATGAACTGTTGTCTCTGCTGTACAGACAGAGATGTGGCCCAGAGGAAGAACAGCGGGAGGAGACGAGATGATGCTGTGAAGTTAGAGGCACCTTGAAGTAAGTTTTCACTCATCATGTTCACTGATTCAGGCTGGACTTTCATGTGTCAAATGCCTTGACAATATTTCTCTGCTTGTTTTTGTTTTTGTCTCTTTTGTTTTATTGTAATTAATTTAAATCAATGGATACATTTTATTGGAAGCATGTATCATACATATATAGAGAGTATCAACTCTTTGGTGATTTTTTTTAGGTGTCACTTAATGCCTAATGAAATCTACATGTGCTCGTTCAAATCACACTCCAGAACAAATGTCAGTGATCGTGTCTGCAGAGAATTTGTAGGCCATGTGATGGATTGCCCCAACTAAATATAAAAAACTTGAAAAAGAGGCACATAAACCAGATTTGAATAATGAATCAGTATACTAAACTACTACTAAAGTACTTAAAATGGTGATGACTTGGATTTATTTCATCACTGGACTAATGTTGAAGATCAGTATTGGCAAATGTGACTGTAGCAACAGTTTGTGACTCACTAGGAGTCACCAAAGCGTCACAGTGAGTCCCGAGGCCTCATTAATTCCAACTCCAACACAACCGCTCACCATCTTTGGCATAACATATTTGTTACTGGCAGCTGAAATCCAAAGTTATAAATATCTTTGAAAACCTGTATCAGTATCACGACACCTCTTCCTTCCCTCCCTGGTTCTTTCTATCAGAGCAGAATGTCCTCAGGTCACAGGCTGAGAGATGTGGAGCAGCAGCGCCCCCTGCTGGACGGGGAGGAAGAGGTGGTGGAGAGTTTCCATAGCGAGGCTAAGCAACTCTGGTTCATCCAGGACTGCTGCGGCATGGTGTGTGCTTTCATCACCTGGTTCCTGGTCTTCTTTGCTGACTTTGTGGTCACCTTCGTCATGCTGCTGCCCTCCAGGAGCTTCTGGTACGCCGTCGTCAACGGGGTGGTCTTCAACAGCCTGGCTGTGCTGGCGCTGGCCTCCCACCTCCGCACCATGCTGACTGACCCGGTGAGGAAGCTGAGGGTTTTAGAGCAACACCAGTGGACTGATTTTGGTTTGATGGGGAAAAAACAGAGGCTGTAAGTTGCAACTAAGCCTGAAGATTTTTCCCGTTCTCTCTTTTAATTGTTTGTGTCTCTCTTTTGTCCGCTCCTCAGGGAGCCGTTCCTAAAGGAAACGCTACTAAAAAGTACATGGAGAGTCTGCAGCTGAAGCCGGGCGAAGTCATCTACAAATGTCCAAAATGCTGCAGCATCAAACCAGAGCGGGCTCACCACTGCAGGTCATACAACCTAGAGGGAGTTTCATGTTGTTGTTTTGTCATCTGTTAAATCTATCAATAAGGCAGCCGAGGTGACTGTTTTGAAGGTATTAAGAGATAATAAGTTAGTCTGGACAGGAAGTAATACTTTCTTTCTTTTTCTACAGTATCTGCAAGCGTTGTATCCGCAAGATGGATCACCACTGTCCCTGGGTCAACAACTGTGTCGGAGAGAAGAACCAGCGCTTCTTTGTCCTCTTCACTGTAAGTTCAGTTACTGTCATGTCCACATATTTATCACACAGGACAACCAGAGACATACTACATATTTTAGACAAGAGAATTGACAGTAGAAAAATTAATAGAGAATGCAAATTTGATATACAGGTGGGTTTGTTGTTAATAATGACTCCCATATTTTTCTTTTCTTAATGTTCAATCCCGACTCTTGGAAACCAGCCAGTCTGTCTTTGTCAACGGTGACAAATCTGTGTGTGAATAGAGTAGACTGTGTTCACTGCTGATGTAGCCGCCTACTGATAGTTAGAAAAGTCTTTAGAGCTTAATGCTTTGTACCACAAGTTACTTTTACTGATCAGTTTTTGCTTGTCAAAGAGTCAAACATTTAGTATATCCCTCATATTTCATATTCGATGAAGAGATTTTAAAGCATACTTCTGTTGATATTGTATATTTTTCTTCTTGGTAGCAAATCTCATGAAAAGACCCAAACGAAACACTGAATGAATTTTCTACTGCTGAGCCACAAAGCTCCATAGTTGATTATTGGAAGACAGTATTGAAAGACGCACAGTTTGTTGTTGGTTTGAGTCTACACATGGGATTTGTTGACAATGTAGATATAGATAGATATAGATGTAGAATAACTTCAGAGAGACATTTTGTTGTTTCGGGTTGTGAGATTATGCAACTATTTTGCTAATGGATTCATTAATATTTCGTAAGGTTATGTGACTGTACGTGTACAGTGTTAATTTCATTAACCAAATCTATGACGCAAGGCAATGAGCTAAAAATACAACTTTGAAAATAAAAACTTTATAAAAAAAATTAGAAAAACGATATTTTCCCCCAATAAGTCAGCGAAAACAGAGGTATAGTGATGAGCAGGTCAAAGGATTTTTAAAACCCACACCAACCCGGATGGTAACAAGAGTCAGTCTGCACGCTCACAAATGAGCTTTTTCCTGTGTACCAACATGCATCCTGGGTGGGTAATATGTCAGTTCACATTAGAAAGCGTCTCCAGTGACCACTTGTGATTAGATCTCAATTCTCTGCATATGCAAGTAGACATGTACAACATTTCAGTTTACAAAGAACAAATGCTCTTATGTAAATTATGTTAACACAGTGTGTTTAAACAGCTAGCTGGTAAATGTTGGCAGAAGATGCACTTCAGACAGCTGCCGGTAGCTGTTGATGATGCAGTGACAAACAATGTTTCTGTTTTTTTTACAAAGAAAAACAGCTGAATGATAAAGAGCTTGCCATAGCTGTTTCACAAAGTGTATTTCATTTCTCCTCACTCAACAGCTCTCATAACGCACCATCATGCATCATTTTCTGGAGTCCGAAGATGTTGCGGTTACTAGTTCGCTGGTGAAATCAGTTGAAACAGACAGCGTGTTCACAAACATCTGCAGCTTATTTTGCAAAGTAAAAGAGCCCAAACGCATCATTTGCATCACAGTGAACCAAATGGAAATCAGTGTTTTGTATGTTCTTACAGGACGTCAGTTGAGTGGGCGGACCTTTAATGCGGCCCAGAATGCATTCGTGTTTATACTGTCCCAGAAACAAAAAGTGGTTTGAGTGATCGGATCTGCAAATGTTCCCATGATTTGATCTCAACAGGCTGAAACTGATTAAAAAATGTTTCCCTAGACCCTGTTAGAGTCCTCAGCCTGTTGAAACACCAACAGAGGTCTGATTTAGTTTCTTCTGTCAACAGATGTACATCGCTATGATTTCCGGTCATGCTCTGGCTCTCTGTGGATACCAGTTCATCACCTGCGTCAGAGTCCAGTGGAGAGGTGAGACTTAAAGTTATCTCTCTCATATAAGGCTGGACATCAAACTTCAAGTACATTTAAAGAAATGTCTGTTGTAGCAAGTATTAAAAATGTCAATGCCTGAGTCTCCTCTGACACCACCCTCATTGAAATGCACAGAGAGCTGAGAAAAAAGGCACGAGAGCAGCAGTAAAGACTCACATGAACTATTTAAACTACATGTGTTGTTCTTTTGCGACCAGAGTGCAGTGACTTCTCTCCTCCCGTGACGATGATGCTGATGATCTTCCTCTGCATGGAAGCCCTCCTCTTCCTCACCTTCACAGCTGTTATGTTCAGCACTCAGCTGCACTCCATCTGTAACGACGAGACGGTGAGGACATCAACTCACATTCTTTCTCTCTGAAGGTTATGTATCTGTGTGTCTGTGTGTGTAATGAAGCTTGTGTGTGTGTGTGTGTGCGCGCGCGTGTGTGTGTGTTTCAGGAGATCGAGCGTCTCAAGAACGAGAAGCCGACGTGGGAGCGTCAGACTCGCTGGGCCGGGCTGAGGTCTGTGTTTGGAGGTCAGCCATCTCTGATGTGGATCAGCCCCTTCGCTGGACTCAAGCTACAAACATTTCTCCCCAGGCGCACCTGGAGGGGCGGAGCAGAGTTCTCCGTCTGACATGCCATCAGTCAAACTGTGCTCAGTGGAGTGAATGACAACAAACCACCATCAGAGTCCAGTCCATCAGTTTTACCAGGAGGAGGTTTCAGAGCTGCAGAAACCAGGTTCACACTCTGCTGCAGTGCCATGAAACGAGATGCTTGGTCTCATCTCTAACACTTCACCTCTTACCTTGCTTTAGGAAGGGGAGCATCATCCTTACTGGGAGTCATACAGATCGAACACAATCAGACTGAGTGGATGCCGCTGCTGCTGGATGTATGTAGTCAGACTCTGGCTCCAATTCTCAGATTCAGACTTTGACGTCTGAAAGTTTTTTTTTAAATTTGCTCATTAAGATGCTGGATCTTCTTAGGGCACTGACTGACCACAGAGTTGTAATCACAGAGTTTGTTTCCTCGGATGTTCGGGAACCTCTGCTGTAAAGTTTTTGGTGTTTGTAGAAGTTGATCTGCACTGTGTGCATCAACGTGAAGCTCTAAAGTCTGAAATGAAATATTATACAATGATTAGAATGATTCTGTTGAATAAATGATAACAATAATGAGAATCTCTTTAAATGGAGCCCCGTGGAGTTTTCTTGTAAACAATCAAAAATTACTACATTCAGTGTTTCTTCTCCCATGTGTGGATCCTTGAGGTTTAATAAAAGTACATTTCTCTCAGCCAGTTACTGAAATATTTTAAATCCTTTATTGTTTACTTTCCTTGTCCTTGTTGGCTGTGTTTCTGTAGATCTGTGTGACACCATTGGCAGAAACGTAGGTCTCGACACCCATGTGCATTTATGTCCACAAACAAAACTGGGACACCTTTTTAAAAACACTAATTGAAGTGAAAACTCCACAGGGTACCTCTAAGAAATCATGTCAGAAAATTACAAGCAATATTTTTAATGGCTGCTTCCAAGCCCCCGATAAATAAATCCAACACTCCGATTTTTTAATCGTTCAATCAACTTGTTTTTTTTTTTCCTTTTTGTTTTTTGGACGTGGTTTTCTCAAGATACACAACATACTGGACCTTTGTTTGTGTGAGTTAGTGTGAGTCACAAACCTTCTGAACTGCACAAACATGTTGTAAATTGCTTGCTGTAACTTGATGAATACCACCTGAGTCCTCAAAGTGATAAAAGGCAACTTGATGTTCTGTATTTCATTCACAAAAATGTCACATAAGTGTTAAATGAACTGGAAGTTTTGCTGTCTGAGGTTGGCAGACAGAAAGGATTCTGGACCACTCGTGAATTTAGTTTAGAAAATTACTCAGCTTGACAAATCCTCTTAAAAATCTCATGAATGCTTCTCTGATCTTAAAGTGCCATTTCTTTGTGACTTTTACTTTTTGGAAAATGTAAATTTGGCTGTCAAGTGTGTGCAGTGAGATTGAACCTTGTGTATTGTGTATCGAGCCCAAGTACAATCTGTTTTTCTTTTCAGCTTTTCTTCACCACATCTCAACAAGATGAGTCTCACAGAGTGAACAGCTGATTTCAGTGTTTCTCTGGTTATTTCTTACTGCGCCTTCTCTCTATTGATTAGTCACTAAATTATTAGTATTCCTTCTTGAAATCTGCGTCAGAAGGTCCTGTACAAAGTCTTAAATATATATAATCAAGCCCTAAAAAGAATTGAAAAGCTTTTTTAAATGTGCTTTCTTTATTCTTGGTGTTCTGTGAAGGGAGTGAAATCAGTGCAGTCCTGCAGATTTTGAAGGTTATGTTCTGTTCTGTTATGTATAGTATTTTATTTAGAAAACACTTTAAAGATCCTTAAAACCTTATTAAACTTAAAATCAGAGAATCTGACTTTTCAAAGAATGTATCTGAAGTTGGAGTGGTTGTACGTTTGTATTATGAGATTTCTTTTATATGTTCATCTGTGTCTATTTTTCAGACACTTTCAGAATAAAGTTCCTCTACCTCTTCAAAGCATCTCAGACCCTGTGACCTCAGGGCAAACTTTTAGCTGCAATATCATGACAACCACTATGTCATCAGTGTTATGATGTCCTATACAACACCTCTTTTGCATTGTGGGGTGTAATAAATTGAAGCATCTAGGGAGCACTAACAGGCTTGGTATTTCTAGTGTTAGCCATGCTAGCAGCATACTGTAGCTCCATGGATGTGGAGTTTTGCATGGATTGCTATTTATGTCATTTCTGTTTAAGCAACGCCAGATTCAGGGTTGTACTTTATGACCCTGCAAAACTAACTTTGGATTTAGTTTAGCAAATGTTAACATGCTAATACACCAAACTAAGATACAAAAACTTGTTAAATATTGGCATGTTAGCATTGTTATCGAAGTGATGAAGTACCTCTGATGTCTAGATTTAACCTGAACCCCGGCTCTCCACCAAGACCAAGATTATTATCAAAATTCCCAACAGCTTCTTGTTCCACGTAGTTTCAAGTGAAGATAATCCAGATTGTAATTGCCAGAATCTCTCTCAGAAAAGGTGTCTTGGAAAACCCAATTTTCAGATTAATTTAGCTCTGATTCCTGGTCAAGATAAATCTGAATTGTTCTGTATTTGGGAGCTTGTGGCTTTCCTTTTATTTCTTCCTTCAGTCCTTCTACAGGGTGAACAGTTATCACAGTGACTCCAGCTGTGAAGACAACCCAGTTTTCTCACTGACTCAGGCAACATTTTGGCTCCAGTTAATCATTTCTGATCTCTCCACACTGCCACACAGACTTTACCTACACCTTTCATTTAGAGGAGAGGTCTCCACTTGTTCAGACATGTTTAACATTCCCTGCTTATTTCTTGTTCTTGTGTTTTGGGGTCCTGTTCTTGGCGGGCCCATGACAAACCCCCATCCCAACATGACGGACCAGGAACTATTTTGGGGTGCCGACCAGTACGACTTCTCTGTGGTGCTTCGTGCTTCAGGGTTGGAGTGCTTCTGGCACTTTGCTCACCGTGGAGAGCAATTCTACTTGAACTTCATGGTAAGAAGAAAACGCTGAGGCCTCAACACATTTCCCTGAACATGAATAGATTTTTATATTTACTTTTATTTTTAAAGCCTCTGAAAATGTAATTTCAAATATTGAATATTTTTCTCTAACATTAAATGTTTATCACAAAATATTTCCCACTTTAAGTCAATCAGAAGAGCACAGACAAAACAACAATACAAAAAAACTCTCATAGGACGTAACCCAAACCGTTCCAACTGAAGAACATTTATACAGCGGGTAAAATAAGTATTGAACACATCACCATTTTTCTCAGTAAAAATATTTCTAAAAGTGCTATTGACATGAAATTTTCACCAGGTGTTGGTAACAACCCAAGTAATCCACACATAGAAAGAAAAAAGAACAAATAAGTTCAGAAATTAAGTTATACTATATTGCCAAAAGTATTTGCTCACCTGCCTTGCCTTGCATATGAACTTAAGTGACATCCCATTCTTAATCCATATGGGTTTAATATGACGTCGGTCCACCCTTTGCAGCTGTAACAGCTGCAACTCTTCTGGGAAGGCTGTCCACAAGGTTTAGGAGTGTGTTTATGGGAATTTTTGACCATTCTTCCAGAAGCGCATTTGTGAGGTCACACACTGATGTTGGACGAGAAGGCCTGGCTCTCAGTCTCCGCTCTAATTCATCCCAAAGGTGTTCTATCGGGTTGAGTCAGGACTCTGTGCAGGCCAGTCAAGTTCATCCACACCAAACTCTCTCATCCATGTCTTTATGGACCTTGCTTTGTGCACTGGTGCACAGTCATGTTGGAAGAGGAAGGGGCCATCTCCAAACTGTTCCCACAATGGAATTGTCCAAAATCTCTTGGTATGCTGAAGCATTCAGAGTTCCTTTCACTGGAACTAAGGGGCCAAGCCCAGCTCCTGAAAAACAACCCCACACCATAATCCCCCCTCCACCAAACTTTACACTTGGCACAATGCAGTCAGACAGGTACCATTCTCCTGGCAACAACCACCAAACCCAGACTCGTCCATCAGATTGCCAGATGGAGAAGCGCGATTCGTCACTCCAGAGAACGCGTCTCCACTGCTCTAGAGCCCAGTGGCAGCGTGCTTTGCATCACTGCATACAGTGTGTGACCTCACAAATGCGCTTCTGGAAGAATGGTCAAACATTCCCATAAACACACTCCTAAACCTTGTGGACAGCCTTCCCAGAAGAGTTGAACCCCTTTAGCTGCAAAGGGTGGACCGACGTCATATTAAACCCTATGGATTAAGAATAGGATGTCACTTAAGTTCATATGCCAGTCAAGGCAGGTGAGCGAATACTTTTGGCAATATAGTGTATGTGTAATAATGTGAAATGACACAGGGAAAAAGTATTGAACACGCTTACTTATATTTACTACCTTTGTTGGTAGTGACAGCTTCTCCATACAGGAGGCGTCTCCTGTATGGAGAAACTAGTTGCATGCATTGCTCAGGTGTGATTTTGGCCCCTTCTTCCACACAAACAGTCTTCAAATCTTGAAGGTTCCGTGGGCCTCTTCTATGAACTCTGGTCTTTAGTTCTTTCCATAGATTTTCAATTGGATTCAAGTCAGGCGATTGGCTGGGCCATTCTAGCAGCTTTATTTTCTTTCTCTGAAACCAATTGAGAGTTTCCTTGGCTCTGGGTTTGGGATTATTGTCTTGCTGAAATGTCCACCCTCGTTTCATCTTCATCATCCTGGTAGATGGCAGCAGATTTTTTATCAAGAATGTCTTGGTACATTTTTCCATTCATCCTCCCTTCAATTATATGAAGTTTGCCAGTCCCATATGCTGAAAAATAGCCCCACACCATGATGTTCCCTCCTCCAAACTTCACTGTTGGTATGGTGTTTTTGGGGTGATGTGCAGTGCATTCTATCCTCCAAACATGGTGTGTATTATGGCATCCAAAGAGTTCAATTTTACTCTCATCTGACCAGACTATGTTCTCTCAGTATTTCCCAGGCTTGTCCAAATGTTGTGCAGCAAACTTTAAACAAGCTTCAACATGCTTTTTCTTCAGAAATGGAGTCTTGCGTGGTGAACGTGCATAGGCCATGGCGGTTGAGTGCATTACTTATTGTTTTCTTTGAAACAATTGTCCCTGCTAATTCCAGGTCTTTCTGAAGCTCTCCACAAGTGGTCCTTGGCTCTTGGACAACTCTTCTGATAATTCTTTTCACTCCTCTTTCATGTTCTTTCCACTTCCGGATTATGGCCCCAACAGTGCTCACTGGAACATTCAGAAGTTTAGAAATCTTTCTGTAACCAATGCCATCAGTATGTTTTGCAACAGAAAGGTTGCAAAGGTCTTGAGCGAGCTCTTTGCTTTTACCCATCATGAGATGTTCCTCGTGTGACACCTTGGTAATGAGACACCTTTTTATAGGTCATCAGTTTGAACCAGCTGATATTCATTTGCACTGTCAAGGGGCAGGATTGCTTTCTGATTATTGATAGATTTCAGCTAGTGTCTTGGTTTTCTGTGCCTTTTTGCACCTCCCTTTCTTCGTGTGTTCAATACTTTTTCCCTGTGTCATTTCACATTATTACACATAACTTTCTTTCTGAACTTATTTGTTTTGGTTTCTTTCTATGTATAGATTACTTGGGTTGTTACCAACACCTGGTGAAAAATTTCATGTCAATAGCACCTTTAGAAATATGTTTGCTGAGAAAAATGGTGATGTGTTCAATACTTATTTTACCCGCTGTATATGACCCAATTATTTTTCTGGTCTTTTAAAGGTCCAGTGTGTAGGATTTAGTGCCACCTAGCAGTGAAGATGCAAATTGCAACCAAATGAATACTCCCACGCCTTACCCTCTCCTTCCAAGCATGTAGGAAAAACGCAAAAGATCATATCTACAGCCAGTGTTTAGTTTGTCTGTTCTGGGCTACTGTAGAAAAATGGTGGTTCAACATTATGTGGAAGAGGACCCGCCCTCACTGTAGATCTAAAGGGCTCATTTTGAGACAACGAAAACACAATAATTCTTATTATCAGGTGATCATACACTAATGAAAACATACTGATAAATATTGGGGTGTCGATTAGCTCAGTTGGTAGAGCATCCGCCCCATGTACAAAGGCTCAGCAGCGGCCCAGATTTCGAATCCTAACCTGCGGCCCTTTGCTGCATGTCATTCCCCATCTCTCTTTCCCCACATTCCTGTCACTCTTCAGCTGTCTCTATGAAAATAAAGCTTGAAAAGACCAAAAAATATCTTTAAAAAAACATACTAATAAATATTATATGCAATTCCTGCCAATAGATACTCCTAAATCTTACACACTGGACCTCTAAGTTTCACATATAGTGGGTTATTTTCAACAAAATGCAAAATGTTTGTTTTTGCTCCCATTTTTCATGAGTTGAGATCTAAGGCTTCTTTTCTGCACACAAAAGTTTGTTTTTTTTCTCTCAAATTTTGCTGAATAATGTGGTTGTGTGTTATTTGTGTTAGTAAGCACTTCTTCTTTGCCATATGTGGCATATCAACATGCTGATTAAACAGCATGACTGTCCTACACGTGTAACGTTCAGCAAAGATAAGAAGAAGGCGGAGTGGCTCACTTGTTTATATTTTATATGCAGTATTTAATATATAAGGAAGTTATTTTCATATACTGTGTAGTATTATGTTATCTGGACACTTGACTGACGTAAATCACATGCTTCATGTATGTTATCATTTATCTATGTTTGTCCATCTGTAGGTCCAGTGGGTGACGGGAGTTGGCCATGACAGACACCTGTCTGTCAGTGTCAATGCTCCCAGCAGTCTGGTAGTGGGGACTGTTGATGATGCGAAGGGTCAGATCAACTTTAAGGCTGAGGAAACAGGTAGTCTGTCTGTCTGTCTGTCTGTCTGTCTTTTAAAAATGATTGATTTGAAAGCTGTTTAAAGAGAGGAAAACATATTTTTATGATGGATTTATTAATTAATGTTCTGTTCCTGGTTTGTTTCAGCTGTACTTGAATAAACTGTTGGGTGGTTCAATTTATAACAAAACATCATATTTTCCAAGCTTTTCAGATGTTTTGTGTAAATATCTTGATTTTGAAAGTAACTAAGTTGTCAGATAAACTGTACTGCAGTAAAAATGGCAATATTTCCCCTCTGATATGTGGTGGAGCAGAAGTAGCTCAGCTACTTGAATTTGTATTTAAATATAAATATACTGTTAAATACTGTGTGTTTAGTCTTTCTCACTTGTTGTGCATCTGTCCAGGTTTCTATCAGATGTGTTTCAGCAACTTCCACAACCACTTCGGCACCATGCAGGTCTTCCTCAGCTTCGGCGTTTACTACGACGGCTTCCAAGATTCGACCAAAAGCAAGGAGGAAGAGAAGAAGAAGAAAGAGGAAGTCAGCAAAGACCTGAACAACACACTGAACATCATAGAGGTACGCACACACAGTAGTTACTGACTTTGGCTTTAGTAGTAGGTAGTAGTAGTATGGTAGTTGTTAGAATAGTACTATAGTAGTATATATTGATAAATATTTTAATGTTTGTACTATAGTATATAGAGACAGAAGTAACGGTAGTAATACAAATAGTAGTGCCAGTAGTACTCACAGTAACACTGGTGATGAAGTTGTAGTAATTGTTGTTTTTACTCATTAATCTTATTGATGGTGATGCAAGAGATGTAATAGTCGTGACAGTCACCGTAGTAATATTAGCCATAGTAGCATGTTGCAATAGTAGTAGAAGTAATAGCTGAATGAGTAATTGTAGTACTAATTGTTGTAGTAGTTGTCGTACAGCTACTTTTGATTTTGGAGTAATAGTAGTACTATTTGTAGAATGCAGATTTAGTAGTAGTAGTAGTAGTAGTAGTAGTAGTAGTAGTAGTACAACATGTAAAATTGATCACAGTAGTTTAAACAGTCACGGTAGTCACACTTAAGTAGTATGTTGCAACGCTACAGTAGTAATAGTACTAATTGTTGTAAAAGTAGTTATTAGTATTACCTGTAACTTTAAGGTTTGTAGTAGTAAAGTGGTACAGTCATAGCAGCACTAGCATATATAGTATTAGTACTAATACTAATACTAGTACTAGTACGTATTTGCTTAACTTAAGTTGTAATATGTATTTACGAGCTGTAACTAGTTTTTTTAATAGTAGCAGTAACTGTGGCAACAGTTATGGCAAGTAATAGGTCAGTAATAGTGAGTGTAGTAGTAACAGTGTCAGTAGTAATACTGGTAGAATAGTTCAAAAGGCAGCAGTAACAGTAGTATTTGTCATGATAATGACAGTAGCAGTAATACTTGTAGTATCTGTATTCGTCTGTGTTTTGCTGTTGCAGGAAGCGAGTCACAAAGTGGAGAACTACGTCTTCCACATGTTTCGCTACTACAACTTTGGCCGCATGAGGAAGAGCGCCGACTACTACCTGCTGCAGTCCAACTCGCAGTACATCACCTGGTGGTCGACTGCTCTCAGCCTCCTCATCATCACCTCTGGCTACCTGCAGCTCCTCTTCCTCAAAAGACTCTTCATCACCAAGACCTGCACCGAGGACGAGAAGCCCCGCTGCTGACAGACTCATAGTTCATAGTCTGGATGTGTATTTAAATCTGTCTGCATGTATGTAGGAACTGCAGCCACAAGTGAAACCAAAAGGCTGCTGACTTTCTTCCTGGTACTGTGTTTGTGTACTACTACATACAATAATCCAAAACACCTGTTTTCAGTTTTCTTCTTCAAAAAGAACAGAAATGTGATTTCTTTATCCAAAATACATTTTATTTTGTTCATTTCATTAAATTTACACCTTTTTAACTTCAAAATATTCTTCGTGTTTATTTTGATTGATTTCTTTTATAATTTTTGGGGGCTTTTTTCGCCTTTATTTGATAGCACAGCTGTAGATAGACAGGATAGTGGAGAGAGAGAGAAGGGGCATAACATGATAGGCATGAAGGCCATGATTTCTGTCCATGCAACCTCGCTTATGATCAGCAGAACTGCAACAATTAGTCCATCAATCAATCAACTAGTTGCCAACCATTAAATCAATCACCAATTATTTTGATAACAGATCAATCATTATCTGATTTCAGCTTCTCCAGTGTGAATATTGTCTGGTTCCTGACAGTAAACTGAACTTTGGTTTGTGGACAAAACAAGACATTTGAGGACATCAACTTGGGCTTTGTGAAACAATGATCAACATTTTTCACCAATTTTTTCACCAAGATTTGTTGAAGCTTGTCATAATTCAGTAGAAGTCGATGGTTTGGTGTCTGATGATGCTAACGTAAAAAAAAAAAATCACAGTTTGATACCAGCCTCACTTGCTAACCTCTGTGGAATGTGGGCAGTGGACAGTCTGACAGTTCCTTTTGGGAAACTCCTCCTGTCTATATCCAGGAAAGTAGTTTGAATAGACTTGTGACTTCCTGATCATACAGCTTTCAATCATACGTTCAGTAAAAAAAAACTAGATTGACAAGTAGACCAGACATAATGTGTGCGTGTGTGTGTGTGTGTGTGTGTGTGTGTGAGAGAGAGAGAGAGAGAGAGAGAGAGAGAGAGAGAGAGTTGGATAGAAAGGTGAAGGATATCATAGAAGGGACTCGTGTTTTAATAAAAAGTTAACTTAAAATAATTATTTGAGTGTGTGTTTCTAGTAAATAAAATACATTTGAGGGTTAGAGGATAGCATGTTAAAGTATTCAGAGAAGAAATTTGCTGGCTATCCCTTAAAACATGCACTGCATGGCCAAAAGTAAATGGATATCTGAACACTACACCAAATGCAACTAATGCTGTAACACCCTCCACACACAAATTTTAGTCTAGTTTCTGTTCTGTATTGTTAATTTGTATGTCTTTTAAGCATTTTGAGGCTTGACCCATCCTGTTTGCAGTTATCATGGTT
Source organism: Sciaenops ocellatus (assembly GCA_033000465.1). Lineage (NCBI taxonomy): Eukaryota > Metazoa > Chordata > Actinopteri > Sciaenidae > Sciaenops > Sciaenops ocellatus. The sequence goes on along the minus strand of CP136871.1, from coordinate 22,492,995 downwards.
TCAAAGGTTTAATTAGTTGTCAATATTTTTCATCATATTTTTTCTTCATAAAATTATGAGCTCTTACAGACAAGGTAGAATGGATGGATTAAAAAAAGATTGTTTCTCTGTTTCTGTTGATAGTCTCACTCACATTTCCCCGGTGGATCCCTGAGCCCTGAAGCCCTATAATTGAATTAATTATTGTTATTGTGTCTGCACAGGGAGTGGTGCTACACAAAAATTTACTTACTCACACACTTCATCCAGACTGGCTGCTGTAAGTAGCATTGCAATGTTTTTGATTATTTTCTTTTTTAAAAAACATATTTTTATTAGGTTTTTAATTGTTTTCTAACTAAACTCTGCTCCTTTGTAAAGTTTTACTTTAATTATTAAATTATTATTTTTTTTTGCCTTTTATTGTTAATTTGATAGGGACAGAGGCAGACATGAAATGACGGGTATGACGGTGTACCAATGCGCTTTCTCCAGTTTGTTTTTGATTGATCTAATTCCTAAAGAATCCATCTCAAACCATTAAAAGAACATTCACAGTTTTTCAAGGCAATTTTTCAAGGCTGTCGTAAAACAACAGTCAGGTAAAACTGGTTTAACTAAAAATCAGAGTTTCAGCACCTTTAGACAGATTTATAGGCAGATGTAAGCGGTTATTGTTCCGACATACACATGATGATGTATAATCATTTTTATGTGTAATACAGGCTGGCTTTGATTCTTTGAAATGTATGTAGAACAAGGCACAATAGTAAGAAAAATATGGCTGCAGTGGAAGTCATCTATATTTTAATATATAGGAGGCAAGCTGTCTATGTACTGTCTTTGTACAGGTCTTCCTAGACAGGCTAACTTCCTGCACACATTAGTCCTTATTTGATTTCTTCATGTGGACATCAGGACGTAGACGTGACGCAGACTTGCTCGTGTGCAGTGTAAATGTGGAAGAGTTTTGAGTTGGAGAAAGAAGGAAAGCATTTGCTTCTTATATGTGTGCGTCACTCATTATCTGGTCATCTGCAAAAGCTCCTATCAAAGCAGGATTCTAGGCAGGAAAACCTGCCCAAAGCTAGCTGATTTACCGTTTGGCCAATTCAAGAAATAGCAAAAGCAAATGTTTTAAATTTGCAGAAATGCATCACGACCAAATAAAGAGCAAATTTGTCACTGTATTTGTACGAATTTGACTGCGGGACTCTGCAGTACAGTTTGTCTTTATTTACTACAAACATCTAACTGTGCTGACATGAGCATGACAACATGTGTGGAAAGATGTTGACTGATCTCAGAACTCATCAGGAAACTCCTTTTCTCAGGAATCTCTTGTTTTCTTCTGTTTTATCTTATATCTACATCCAGGAAGTGGAGTCAGACAGCTCTGTGATCAGTGCAATTAAACTTAATGTTCAGCCTAAACATACTTTCAGGCGTCTGACTGGAATGTACTTGACTTCTGTAGAAAGTGTAGAGCATTTGTTATTGTCTGTACTGTATTCTGTACACAACTTCTGTTGCATGTCTGGTTAAACCTGAGGTTTTCCTGAGGAGATGTTTTCCTCATCTGAGGAGGTCTGAGGACAGAACAGGACATGAAATCTTTTTCACGAATGAAATGTGTCCCAGTCCATGAGCAAGACAAGGAGGGAGAGCACATAGGATTTCAAGTCATACAAGCAGTTGAATGTAAATGTGGCCTTGTGAAGGCAAAACATCAATGATGATGCTGAGAGACAGAATAAGGAGTCAAGACTGTGGCACTTGTGGTAGTGATTTTATGCACTTCGTAACAGTTTTTATTTTATTATATGTTTTTTTGAGTGTATACATTCGTATTATAACTGAATCACAGATGATTTGACCTAATGGCCTCTGCCACAAAATGAGAGTTCTCTGCTACAAGATGAGAGTTGGTGAACACAAAATGGAGGGGAAGCAGACAAATCTAGCAAGTTTGGATATTCTGGCAACACGCCCAGACATGTAGAGGGCAGTGGCCTTGAGGCCTGGCAGGTGCATTAGACAATCTCATTCTTTTGATTTTTCCTTTTTTCTGTTTCACAGACTGTTAATGTAGGTTAATAGCACCATGGTTGATGTGATGACAGATGACAAATGAAGAATGAAGTTATGTCACGTAATACTGATAAAGCGCCAGACGCCAGAGGCCTGTGGATGATTGTAACACAGGCTTCTTGATTGTTGATTATTAAAACATAGTTTTTAAAAAATAGAATAAGATATGTCTGAAACATAATAGTGTAACACAATGTGTCAAGATGTTTTAAAAAAATAGGACAGACAGCGGGAGAGAGTTTAATGGTGTATTTTTAAGAAGGATGGTGATAAAAAAGAAGTGATGATGGCATCGCTGCCCCTTGGGTTGACACCATTAGGTAAAGTCCCTTGGGTTTTCCCCACCCTTTGGGTTTTTCCCATGAGGTAATTTTTGACCAATTACACAGGTAGAAACAGGTGGGGAAAACCCGGCCAGCCCACTTGGGCAGGGCTTAGAAAGAGTATATAAGGAGATGCCTCGAGAGGCATTCTTCAGACCTTTCTCGTAGAGGGCTCCTGCTTGTTTTGTCTGTACAGATAAATAAAAGCGGATTCTGTTCACAAACTCTTTGATTCCTGAGTGCTGATTTCCAACTGCAGTGGAGGACATCACTCTCCTGACACATTCACATTAAAAGCTGAAGGTTGAATTGTTGCAACGCAGTCAAAGTAAAAAGAAGAATCATAAGACACCACACACTACTGCATTCATTCAAAGCTAACTGCCTCACTGTTTTTACAGATAATTATGGATGCAGGAATACTGCTAGACGGTATCTTGTCCACATGCCAGATTATCTACAAGAGGGTTAAGAATGTAAAGACCAACAAGGAGCGATGTCAACAAGTCGCCCAGAGAGTCAGAGCCCTTGAAGACTTGGTTCTCAACATCAAACAAAGAGGGCCAAGATGGATCTCCTCCGTTGTGAAGAACGCTCTGAAGGAACTCTGCATCACTCTGGAGTCTGCCCAGACACTGATGATGAAATTTACTGAAACTAGTGCTTTTGTAGGGTTCCTGAAGTCCAACAGCCATAAAGACAAGTTCTGTGACATTGACAAAAGGCTATCTGATCACCTCCATGTACTGTCAGCAGCTCTTGTGATCGAACAGGGGAACATACAGCACAAAATGTATAACACTGTTAGAGGAAGGAGACAGGATGAAGAATATTATAGTGAACAAGCTAGCTTCACCACCCCTCCAGCTTCCATGCATTCATACAGCAATATGCCCTCCATGCACATCTCTACTCCCACATCACCCCAGACTATCAGCTGCATCATGTCGCCGACGCAAATATTTAGCCCCATGATGTCTCTAACTGGAGCCATGTCCCCCACCAACTCCACCACCATTGTCTACTCGCCTGCTATGGGGTCATCCACTGTTATCTCCCCTACCATGGCCCCAGTGACCTATTCAACACAAAATGCAACTGTTATCATGATGTAAGAAGAGATGAGGGATGAACAGGAGAAAGGATTATCTCCATAACTGCAGTGCTCACACCTCTCACTATGTCTCCCAGTGTTTCTCAAAGCAAAATACACTCACCCTGAAAAGCTATTTGGTTGCACTGTTAATATTGTCATGATAAAGAGACAGGAAACAAGAGGAGAGAGAGGGTGATGAAACAAAAGAGATGTGGGAGCATTGCGGTGACGGTACTTGTGTGATTTCCAATCATATCTAAAGGTTTTGTGTTAGCCAAAAGGGGGATATTCTTCTTTTTACTGCAATATTTGAGTTCCTTTTTACTAAGCAGTACGAAGCAGTTCTTAATTTTGTCACTTAAAGTAAATTTTGCTGATGATACTCTTCTATGTTTGTGTTAGGTAGGATTTTAAATGCAGCACCTTTACTTGTAATTAAGTATTTTAACGTTGTTGTATAGGTATTGGTTGTAAGGTCCACTTCGTGAATTAAACTTCTGCACTTTAAGTAATTTTGACATATGAATGACTAATGCTTAGAGGCATCAATAGAAGAATGTAAAAAAAAAAAAAAAAAAAAAATGATGTTATTGAGAAATTAGACATACAGATTAGATATATAGTCAAATAATAAATGGAACCAAAGAATGTGGTTTTTGATTGTATTTTTATGGACATTTCTCATGTATGCACAAAAATATATGCAATGTAGTTATACAGATATTCTCTCTCTCTTTTTTTTTTAATCTCAAGCTTTATGTAAACTGTTTGTTCTTGACTATAAGTATTATATTTGGGTGTGCTTCATTAAAAAAATAGCATTGTTGTACAGAACTCTTTTTTTAGTCACTTGCTGCTTTCAGAAATCTTTCACTGAAGGGTCAAGCCAGCAGCTGCTGAAATAATAGTCTTTTCCTGTCTTTCTGTGTGCTTCCCCCTTCCCAGCAGAAATAATTAGTTTGTACTAAACATCTGAATGCCTGTCAACAGTAATTGCAGCCTAAAGCATTAATTAAACTAACTACCTGAAAAGTGTTGGACCTGTCAAACAACCTTGCTATTCCAGTTTCAGTTTCATTGTTAGTATGTAGGTTAACTCAAGGCCAATGGTACAAAGAAAAGTTTTGGATGAGTAAAACAGGTCATTTCTGCAGTAAGAGCACTATTTATAATTACTAGTGATATAAAGATAAAATGAGATAAAGAACAAAAGAAAGAAAAAAAAATATGAACAGAATTAGATAAATAAAACAAATAAATAAAAGTTTGGACACACAACAGTGAAGAAATTAAAACTATGAAATAACATATCAAATCATGTGGTATCATACTTATATACTCAAATAAATAAACAGAAATAAATAATAAAAAGAAAGTATTGTTAATAAATATAAACATACTATCCATCCATCCATTTTCTCCCGCTTATCCGTTGCCGGGTCGCGGGGGCAGCAGTCTAAGCAGGGAAGCCCAAACTTCCCTCTCCCCAGACACCTCGGCCAGCTCCTCGGGAGGGACACCGAGGCGTTCCCAGGCCAGCCGAGAGACATAGTCCCTCCAGCGTGTCCTGGGTCTTCCCCGGGGCCTCCTCCCGGGGGGACATGCCTGGAACACCTCCCTAGGGAGGCGTCCAGGAGGCATCCGGAACAGATGCCCGAGCCACCTCAACTGACTCCTCTCGATGTGAAGGAGCAGTGGCTCTACTCCGAGCTCCTCCCGAGTGACTGAGCTTCTCACCCTATCTCTAAGGGAGCGCCCAGCCACCCTGCGGAGGAAACTCATTTCGGCCGCTTGTATCCGCGACCTTGTTCTTTCGGTCATTACCCAAAGCTCATGACCATAGGTAAGAGTCGGAACGTAGACTGACCGGTAAATCGAGAGCTTTGCCTTTCGGCTCAGCTCCCTCTTCACCACGACGGACCGGTACAGCGACCGCATCACTGCGGAAGCCGCACCAATCCGCCTGTCAATCTCACGCTCCATCCTTCCCTCACTCGTGAACAAGATCCCAAGATACTTAAACTCCTCCACTTGAGGCAGGATAACTCCACCAACCCGAAGAGGGCAAGCCACCTTTTTCCGGTCGAGAACCATGGCCTCGGACTTGGAGGTGCTGATTCTCATCCCAGCCGCTTCACACTCGGCTGCAAACCACCCCAGAGCATGCTGTAGGTCCTGGCCTGAAGAAGCCAACAGGACAACATCATCTGCAAAAAGCAGAGATGAGATCCTGTGGTTCCCAAACAGAACCCCCTCCAGCCCTTGGCTGCGCCTAGAAATTCTGTCCATAAAAATTATAAACAGAACCGGTGACAAAGGGCAGCCCTGCCGGAGTCCAACACGCACCGGGAACTGGTCTGACTTACTGCCGGCAATGCGAACCAGACTCCTGCTCCATTCATACAGGGACCGGACAGCCCTTAGCAAAGAGCCCCGGACCCCATACTCCTGAAGCACCCCCCACAGGAAACCACGAGGGACACGGTCGAATGCCTTCTCCAGATCCACAAAACACATGTGGACTGGTTGGGCGAACTCCCATGCACCCTCGAGCACCCTATGAAGGGTATATAGCGGGTCCAGTGTTCCCCGACCAGGACGAAAACCGCATTGTTCCTCCTGAATCCGAGGTTCGACTATCGGTCGAATTCTCCTCTCCAGTACCCTGGTGTAAACCTTCCCGGGGAAGCAAACCACCTCAGTGACTTCGGCTTGGGTGATGGACGAGTCCCCCTCTGAGTCATCAGCCTCCACTTCCTCGATGGAAGACGTGACGGTGGGATTGAGAAGATCCCCAAAGTATTCCTTCCACCGCCCGACGATATCCCCAGTCGAGGTCAACAGCTCCCCACCTGCACTGTAAACAGTGTTGGCAGAGTACTGCTTCCCCCTCCTGAGGCGCCGGACGGTTTGCCAGAATTTCTTCGGGGCCGACCGGTAGTCCTCCTCCATGGCCTCCCCGAACTCTTCCCAGCTCCGAGTTTTTGCCTTCGCAACTGCCCGAGCTGCAGCACGCCTGGCCTGCCGATACCTGTCAGCTGCCTCAGGAGTCCCAGAGGCCAACTTGGTCCGATAGGACTCCTTCTTCAGCTTGACAGCAGCCCTTACTTCCGGTGTCCACCACCGGGTTCGGGGGTTGCCGCCACGACAGGCACCAGAGACCTTGCGGCCACAGCTCCGAACAGCCGCGTCGACAATGGAGGCAGAGAACATGGTCCACTCAGACTCAATGTCCCTCACCTCCCTCGGAATCTGGGAGAAGCTCTCCCGGAGGTGGGAGTTAAAGACCTCCCTGACAGAGTGCTCAGCCAGGCGTTCCCAGCAGACCCTCACAGTACGTTTGGGTCTGCCAGGTCTGTCCAGCCTCCTCCTCTGCCAGCGGATCCAACTCACCACCAGGTGGTGATCAGTTGTCAGCTCAGCCCCTCTCTTCACCCGAGTGTCCAAAACATAGGGCCGGAGATCAGATGAAACGACAACAAAGTCGATCATCGACCTCTGGCCTAAGGTGTCCTGGTGCCACGTGCACTTATGGACACCCCTATGCTCGAACATGGTGTTCGTTATAGACAAACTGTGACTAGCACAGAAGTCCAACAACAGAGCACCGCTCGGGTTCAGATCTGGGAGGCCGTTCCTCCCAATCACGCCCCTCCAGGTATCACTGTCATTGCCCACGTGAGCGTTAAAGTCCCCCAGCAGAACAATGGAGTCCCCAGTCGGGGCCCCTCTCAGAACCCCCCCCAGGGACTCCTGGATAAATGTAATATACTACACAATATAATAATTTATGAAAATTAGCGTTTGTGTGTAAAAGTAAAAGTGACAAGAGTGTATAGAAGTATTGCACAAAGTATCAGTCCTGATAGTAGTGCTTTATTATCCATTTTTGCAGACAGCAGTCCTGTTAGATTAAGAGAGTTGAGAAGTCTGATGGCCTGATGATAAAAAATGTTCTTATGTCTTGTGATGTATGCAACAATGCCAGACAGTAACATGGAGATCAGTCTTCTAGCTGGGAGGCCTTTAAGATGCTGCGTGCTGTCTGAATAAATACTTTAAATACTTACTCTTTCTCTTTCTTTTGTTTTTAAGATTTTTGGAGGGGGATATTTCTTTCTTTCTTTCTTGCTTGCTTTCTTTCTTTCTTTCTTTCTTTATTCATTCATTCATTCATTCTTTTTGGCTTTATTGGATTAGGACAGACATAAAATGGAGGAGAGAGATTGGAGATTGGGGTAACAACATGTAGCAGCATGTAATGTAACTATTTTGATACCAATGTGCTCCATCCAGTTTGTTTTAACTGGTCTCTTTTTCATGAAGGAACATTTAAAGGTGGTTTACAGTTTTTCAACGTATATGTGATGACAGATGACTTGGCTCTAATTCTTTTAAATGTATGTATGACACATTAAGAAAAAAATGGCTAAAGGTGAAAGCAGTTTCACCTTTAGTATGCGGAAAGTATGTATAACTGAAAGTTCTGGAAAACTACAGCGATCATCTCAAATATCTGAATGAATGAATGAATGTCCAACGACAAGAGGAAAAAGGATAGAGGTCACTGATGAGTTCTGAACAAAGGTTGTAATGTACTTCTCCAACTTCAACCAACAACAACAAGTTTGTCCACAGCATCGAGATGACAGAGACAGTATGTCTGTGATTGCAAAACATGTCTAAAGGTACTGTAAGCCTGTTTGGCAAAAGAGACCACTAAAGAGACATTTAGCCTCTAAACATGGTTTCACTTGATTTGAAGAACTGATTGAGGCCTTAAGAGGTAAAATTATTCAATATTTCAGAAAAAAGCAAAAAGTACAGAAAACATTACACAGTTTTCCTCTTTCCTTTTACATGAATCATCTCATGACCTCTGATATTTATTTGGTGATCCTTTGGAGGAAACAGACCCCCAGGTTGGGAACCACTGCACTAAACTATCTTGCTGCACATTGTTACTCACACTATTAACAATCTGTTGTGGAATATATAATAATATGCTAACCACTTTGCCCATGAAAGACTTTCTTTTATGTTTTTAGCCATGGATGTCTAGTCTTCACTTCCCACAAACAGAGAGTGCATGATTTTGGTTGAGTTACACTGACATGTTATCAAGCATACAGCATTGTGACTGAGTGTTTGTACATGTGGTTAATAATTATTTCCCAGTTGATATCTAAGAATCAACAGAAGAGAGCAGCGGACTCCTTCATGTCCTCCTCCACAGTGAGCTGCAGTCATGCTGTTGAACACTCTGCTCATAGTGTTGAGCTCTCAGTGTGTCTGGGCCAGAAAGTCTGAACCTTCCCTTAATGAGGCAGATGCGGGTTTGTTCAGGGGATCAGATAAATATGACTTTGCCATCGAGGTTCCTGCTGCAGGGATGGAGTGTTTCTGGCACTTTGCCCACCAGAGTGGAAGCTTCTACCTGATGTACATGGTGAGAAGTTTTCACCGTAAACCTACAGGATTTGGTTTTGTCTGTAAATATGTGTGTAATTTGAAGTAATGCACAGTAGAGTATATCTGTGTGCCTTTGTGCCATTTGTCCTCCAGCTTATCACACTTTCAAGGTGATCCAGTTTAACTTCTAAACAGTGATCTTTGTTGGTGATATCACATTAGTGTGTGCAAAGTTTTTCCCATACTCTGCAGAAATACAGAAATATGCTTGAATATATGGGGAGGTGAGGGTCATTTGTCCTTTTTATTTATTATATCGTTGACAACAGATTATCTTTCTTTCTACATTAGGAACTAAAATATTTCAAGATAATGACATCCTGAATATGACAGTGTAAACAATTAATGCTTTTGTAGATATTATTGGAGTTAATTACATCCATGAGCTTATGTCTCAGGGACAAACTAGAGGTCACTCTTGGGACTCAAGATAAAATAGTCCTGCTGTAGTGAGTATTTGGGACAGCAGGATTATTTTTTGGACAACAATGTAGCTCAATGGCACTGATCAGGTTTTGATACACAGACAATATTTGTTAGTATCACTGGATTTGTGGACTTGTTTAATATGTATCTGACCACAGGTACAGTGGGTAACAGGGATGGCCAATGATCCCCGGCTTTTTGTGACCGTCAACTCACCACAGGGCGTTCTCATGGCATCAAAGAATGAGGCTGTTGGTCAAATGAACTTCCAGACTGAGGTGACAGGTAGGCCCATCAGAAACAACTCACCAGTTGTCCCCAGAGTCCATTATTTATCAAAGAATAAGTCTCTGAAGTAACTGCAGTTTCTTTGCAACAGGTTTTTACCGGATGTGTCTCGGGAACCACAACAACAAGTTTGGAGGCATCAGGGTCTTTGTGAACTTTGGTGTCATCTACGAAGGCTTTGAGGAGTCAAAGGGAGAGATGGAGGAAGGAGAGAAAGTCCTCAACAGCACTTTGACAGATATTGAGGTATTTGTTTCAATTTTACATGATGTGTTTAAAATATATTTATTATTTATAATAAAAAAATAGCAACATGTCATCTGCATAAAGAGATATGCAACAAGTTGCATTACTGAAAGTGATAGGGGTGAGAGACTGGAAAAGTTTTGTGCAAATGTTAGTTAGACAAACTACAGCTACTTTATTTCATTATTACATTATTATCTGACCATTTACTGTAGAGTATATTACACCACATTATCTATAGCTTTTTGTATATTATGATACATAGTTACATATAAATGATGTAAAATTATACAGTGTACCATGTTTGGTTTAGGAGAGTGTACAGAAGCTCCAGAATCAGATCTTCCACATATGGCGTCATTACAACTTCGCCCGTATGAGGAAAGGAAAGGATCACTACCTCGTACTGTCCAACCTCAACTACGTCACCTGGTGGTCGGCGGCCCAAAGCTTCGTCATCCTCCTGTCTGGATACCTGCAGCTCCTCGTCCTCAAAAGACTCTTCCACACAGACTCTAGCAGACCACGATGCTGAGAGTAGAACATCCAAACATTTAGATCACTGCCATGAACCTCTGCTATGATTTCAACTTTCCCATAGCAGATTTATATTGATACATTTTTGGAAAAGACAAAGATTCTGCACACTATCTGAAGTTATCTATCTAAAGATAAAAACTAGAATTAAGGATGTCTCAATTCAGTTTTTTTGCCCTCGATCCTGATCCATCCGATACATATAATATCTACCAATAGAATAGTCCAGATCCAATACTTGTATTTTTTACTAGATAATACAGTTGCGCAGTGCATACTAAGTACAATGTAAAATCAATCCAATGTATGCTTGACAATTAAATAGTTCTGTAGTGCATTAAGAAATAAATTGCCTGCAACCAAATTGTTCCTTAATGTGTTTAAGTAAGTATTAATGTAAAATGTTGGGGGGTCTTTTACAAAATGACAAAGTAAACAAACTAAAATTTGTCTTTTTGCAGAACTCTTATCAAATTTCACTTAATACAGCTCTATGCAAACCAGACTGACCTATCAAAGCAGCACTCGAACAGCAACTCCCTTGTGTTCTGAAAGGTAAAATTAAAAATTGACAGTGAAAATGATGAAACATGATTCTGTTTTCATCATATCATGACTGTTTTAATTAAATCAGCTTCAAATTAATCAAATCACTTGGTCATTTAGCGCTCTATTTTTCAACTCACATGCATTTTCACCATGTCTATTTATATCAGTTCATTTTTGTTACTGCCACCCATCATAGTCCTTAGACATAAATGTGCGCAGGTCTAGCTTACTGTCAAAACTCCATATCTTACGTGTGATTTTCCTATGACTGCTCACATTACAGAAATGAACAGGAAGAGCTGGTTTAACACACACACACACACACACACACACACACACACACACACACAAAAACGTGCCCTATATATGGAACTGCTGCATTGGCAGACCATCATTATTTCCACAGATCTTTCAAATAGATAATTCAAGCAGAAAAGAGAAGACATTAGAGAGAGTTTGTTGGTGCATAACTGGTTTGACTGTCAGATTCAACAGGCCGCTTTTCAACAGGTAAATAATCTTCAAGGTTTTATTGTTGTTGTTGTTGTTGTTGTTGTTGATTTATATATGAATGCTGAAACTGGTTTCGTTTGCTGTAATCATTCCTCCTAAGATCACTTTCAGAGTGATCCACCTGAGGTCTTGAAGGCGCTAACAGGTTGCCTGCATTCTGATAGTGATAGATAGATTCTGATAGTTATTCTGATAGTGATTTAAGGGGTCACAGCTTAGATAGATTTGAGTATTATCTGCATACAAATGGAAAATTATATTATGTCTATGCATAAAATGTCCAAGAGGGAGCATGTACATAGGATCTGCTATATATACTGCTGAATTGAACTGTAAAGCCTCTTGAGGAAAATTTGTGATTTGCAATATGGAGCTTATCGCTAAACAAAAAGGTCATTGGTGATGTTGAGAGACAGAATAAGGAGTTAAGACTGTGCCAGTATTCCATTTCATTCAAAGCTTGCTGTCTTTACAGATAATCATGGACGAAGGAGCATGGCTGGAAATAATGCAAAAAATCGTATCCACATTCCCGATCATCTACAAAATGGCTGAAAATGTGAAGACCAACAAGGAGCACTGCCAAGAAATTGCCCAGAGAGTCAGAGCCCTGGAAGACCTGGTTCTCAACATCAAACAAAGAAGACCAAGAAGGATCTCCTCTGTTGTGCACAACGCTCTGAAGGAACTCTGTATCACTCTGTACTCAGCCCAGACACTGATGATGAAATTCACCCAAACTAGTGGTTTTGTGGGCTTAATGAAGTCCATCAGCTATAAAGATAAGTTAAAGGATGTGGACAAAAGGCTATCTGATCACCTCCATATCCTGTCAGGGGCTCTACTGATTGAACAGGGGAACATATTGAACAAAGTGTTTGAAACTGTTTCAGGAGAAGAGAGAGAAGATGAAGAGTATTTTAGCGAAGAAGCTAGCTCCACTAGCACCACAGCTACCATGCCTCCTCCCAGCACCATACCCCCTATGCCAATGTCAATCCCCACAACTTCGATGACTCTTCCCAACATTATGACCCCCATGCCAATGTCTATCCCCACAACTTCCATGACTCTTCCCAACATCGTGCCCCCCATGCCAGTGTCTGTCCCCACAACTCCTATGCCTCTCTACAACATTATGTCCCCCATGTCAATGTATGGCCTCGCAGCTGGAAACATGTCCCCAATCCCTTACTTGGGCTCAACTTCAGGCCTGGATGAATTATTGTCTTTGTACGAACTGTTTTCTGATTTTTAAAAGGCAAAAGGTTTTGTTCTGTTTGTTCTTCTGTTCTGATGATCACAGTCATAATCTGTATTTTACAGATTACTTACTATAGGAAATCTGGGCTCTGCTCAGAAAAGACTCATCAATCATTTTGCATAATGAGACTATATTTCTTCAGATTCATCTTATGGACCATCGTGTGGCTGAACAACCCAGCTGTTATTATTGATTATGGACATAGCTTATACTCTGCGTTACACAAAATCAGTCTCTTGGCCAGTGAGTCACTGTCACAACTATTTTTTCAAATCATATTCATGTAATCTTTAACCAGAAATAAACGACTGAGAAAGGTTTCCATTACTTGAGAAGGTAAAACTTCAAGGAAATGAAAAAAAAATTCAGTGCAACAAAGTCATATGACTGCTTCATGCTGCCTCAAAGTCAAACCTGGAAAAGTGGACATTGAGTTTGGTGTTTGTGCCACCAGATGAGTTAGCTGTGAATGAAAGCAGCTCTGAAAGTCTGCTCAGACGTATAAAACACATTTTACAATGATTGTACCTGATGATTTTATGTGACAAATAAACAGAATAACTAATAAATGTGTTCTTAATTGCAGTAAAATAAATAAAGACCTGAACATAGAACATAAAATAAGCTTGATAGAAGTGAATCATTTTAGAAATTTAATTTTAATCAAATAATATTCAATGCATAAAGCCATATATATTACAATAACATTGTGGTTTCTTGAGTTTTAAAGGTGGACACCTTCAAATGCAATACGTATGCAGGTTTGTTCAGAAGATCAAATAAATATGACTTTGCCATTGAGGTTCCTGCTGCAGGGATGGAGTGTTTCTGGCACTTTGCCCACCAGAGTGGAAGCTTCTACCTGATGTACATGGTGAAAGCTTTTTCCATAAACCTGCAGATTTAGTTTGTGTGCGCAAAAGTAAATATGTGTGTAATTTGAGTATATCTGTGTGCCTTTGTGCCATTTGTCCTCTGGCTTATCACACTGACATTCAAGGTGATCCAGTTTGACTTCTAAACAGTGATCTTTGTGTTAGATCTTAGTGTGTGCAAAGGTTTCCCATACTTATACCGAAATGTGCTTAGAGTGTATATGTTGAGATGTGGGTCCTTTTTGTTGTATGTGGATAACTTAACTTGATTCGATGGTTGACATTTTGAACAAATTCCAGGTTGTCCAAGCTGGCCAGAGTTATTGTTAGTCATAAAACAAAGGGCATAAGTTAGCATTTGGACAGCAGGACATATCCCTACCAATGTTTTGGGAGGACAGAACTGTATTTGAGTGGACTTGTTCACGTTAGGAGAGACAAAGAGAAAGCCTACCTTCCTACATGGCTCCCCCTGCTGATTTTTACACAGAATTGTTCATAAATTCAAAGGACATTTTGCACTCTTTTAAAGTTTGAAAATGTCTTATCCATGTTTGTTTAAGTTGAATGTGATATATGTTTTTGCAAACAAATTGAGGGCTGTTAAAAGTGTCACAGTGTGGATTCAAGTCTAAACGTATACATATAATGTGGCAAGTGTGCCTTTTTATGATGCTTTATAGATAGCAACAGGAGGTGACATAAGATCGTCTTGGATGAGAAAAAATGCTTGGCAGCTGCTGTTGATGACTACAACAAGCTGGCTGAATCATCAAGGCAAATTGTGTCCAGTGATGCCCTCATCCAGACTGAATTTGGCCTTGGCAGAACATAAGAAGTGAAATTAATTTTTTTAAATTTTAAAATATTTCAAATGTATCCTGTTTGAACAAATACCCAGTAACTGAGCAGCTGTTGGAAGTAATGTTCTTGAAACATTATATACTACTATTTTCCCTTCAATTGTTGATAAATTGTAGCGTCTGCAGACCTATGATAGAGGTATGTGAGCCGTTGTGGAAGGCTTGTTTGAGCACCAAGGTGCCTTTTATATTAGCTTCAAAATGGCTCTTCAGAAACCTACAGGTGACGTCATGGATACACCATTTATTCTTTATATACTTTATTGTACACAGTAAATGACAAAGCATGCTAACCACCACAGGGGGTAATCAGGTAGGTCGTTGTAAGTATCCTGTTGTCCATATTGATAATCTGGCATGTCTGATCTGCATCACAACCGTGATGACCACGAAATTGTTATGGTGTGCAGTTAAGATCAAAATTAATCGAACTGCAAAACAGCTGACACTCAGAAGACATGTGTACTGCATGATTAGCAGATTATTAGCATATTTTTAGATGCACATAGTGTGATGGAGAACTGTTTTTAAAAGAAGGTATAAGCCTGAAAACCACCTACCTGCAAGACCTTTTCAAAAAGCAAACATTTGTAAAAGTAGCTGCTGCTGCCAGGTGCAGAATGGTGAGCTTTGGTTGGCAGAGCAAAATCTGTGCACGTGCTTCAGTGGTGTGAACGCTGCAATATGAGGTCATAAAGTGTATCATATCATAAGATTATTCTAAGTTAAACAAAGGACATCTTACTTCTCAGCAGGTGCTCGCACACCTTCCTCATCTTCATGAGAATCTCATGTACCAGCTCTAGGTTGGTAACCCAGGGCATGCAGTTTAAAGCCTTCAAGAACAATGAAGAAAACTCCACATGCAGCCAGACTGGTCCGACAAATTACAGGAGAGTGAGGCAGAGTGTAGGCACCTACTGTATAGGCCAGGCTACACAGCACCAACACAAGAAGTGCAACAACACTGATTTGACAAATAATGTTAAATGAGATTTTCCTTAGCTTTGCAAGGTTAAGAATGGCCTGAAATATGTCACTCAGGAATTTACAAATCATGAACAAAAATGTTTGAATTAATTTTTATGTAAGCTGACAACAAAAAACAAAAAAACTTCACTTTTTTTGTCGTTATGTTAAATCATTATTAATAGAGTATGGTAACTTTCTGGCCACAGTCCCCCCTGAATAATTTTGAGCCTTAATTTTTCAGAGTCTTCTTACTCTTAGAAAAAGAGTTGTGTCTTAAACGGTCATTCAAAATACAATTCAGTAGAATAATTGAAGTTTATATCTAGTTTGATGTATTTTGTATGAGGCTTTTATCTATTCTGATGTCGAGCATCTCTTTCATTTATGCTATTTTATATGTACATACCTGTCTTGTTACTTTTGATTTAATGATTTACAAGGAAACATTGACAACTGTGATAAATAAATGTAATGGTCTGGTAGGCCAACCCCTTGTTAAATCACAACTAAGACACCTTACCAACAGCTGAGCAGAATTAAGAATTCTGCTGGAATTGCGTGTGTTTTTTCACTGATGCTGTCCAGTTGCTATTTTTCACATGGGTTTGTTTGTTTTCTGCTTAGTTTCCAGGATGGACAGGCATCCACTGCAGATCTTCCTGTTTAAATTTTTGGGAGCCTGGCAGGATGGACCTTTTTTTCTACGTCATTTCTGCAATTAAAAATGAAACATGTAGGGTTCTTTCACATCTGATTTCGATGAGATGAATACAAAATGAATTTCTAAGCAGAGAAATAACCAAATATAGCTTGCTGTAAGTCTATCTATCTATCTATCTATCTATCTATCTATCTGGGTGTACTGAAATGGCTACTAGTGGCAGGGGTAATCCTGGCATTCTCAATCACAAACAGTTAGTCCTGGCTAAAATCTAGCCTATTAAATAATTAGTCAAGTGCATGAGTTTAAGGAATAGCAATTACTACACACAATACCACTGAAGTTTCATATATATATGAAATGTCCTGTTTTGCTTAAAATTATTTATTAAAATGTGAATTTAGACTTATGGCCTTATGGTTACTGCTTAGTAAATCTGCATATTGCAATCAAACTTCAGCTTTACAGGCCTGGCCGTGTGGTTTCAAACTACATGCTGTCTAGTACTGACCATTGATACTAACGTTAGCTAGCTGCCCAGGCAAGTGTCTTTCACATGAAAATACATTGCAAAATAAATAAATAAATAAATAAATAAATAAAAATGTTGCAGAGGTAGTTCTTTATCATAACGTATTTACCTTGGATCTGGATTATGTGTCAATCAAATTCTCGCAGCAGGTCCTTGATGGAAAAATACATTTACTACGACTCCCAGGGTGCATTGCAGTTAAAAAACATCCAGCCACCTTGCTTAAGATCTTTTGAAGGTGAACTGTAGCTCAATGTTGCAAATTCTAAACACAAAATAAAATGAATTTAATTTAATTTAATGAATTCTTATTATGAATTAGTTTAGAAATACCAATTAGCGCAAATCGGATTGTCTTCATCTCCATAGCAACGGTGGTTGAGGATTGTGGGTAATGTGGGCTTTTTCGCTATTCAAAACAAATAAAACTTTATTTCTCAGAATCAAAGGAGAAATAATTCAAACTGAGGGCCACAACATTATTCTGTCTTATTATTGAGCAGTCAGTGATACTTTGGTGTATTTTTGTTGAGAAATGTTGACGATATCGTTAAAAGAGAACCTTAAAATAGGGAAGAAAATACTTCCGGGCAGCGGGTCCTTGGTTCTTCAATCAGATTGGTGCTCATAGCGTCATAAAGCGCCGTGATCGGGTTATTGTTGGAGAGAATGGACGTGCGGAACAGCTGCTCTGAGTCCCCTGCGTCTCTTCTGCCGCAGACGGGTTTACATGAACAGTACAGGGCTCCCTGTGCGTCTATATGTGACGCTGAGGGGCGTGACAAGGCGTCAGTATTTGACAAGCTGGGAATGAGACCAGGTGTTCATAATTGGAGAGCAGCAGGTGTTCAAAAAAACTACAACAACAGAGATCGCGTTTGACTGAAAAAAAAAACCGCATTTAAAAACGATTTATATGTATATATTACGTAAAACAGTACAGTTATGATTCCATTTGGCTTGAAGGTGGGTATAGATATTAAATAGTAATATTGGTGCTTAATGTAAGAAAGATAATGTTTGTGTAGCTCAGGTGAGGCTATGAGGCTACTGATAATGTAGCCTAGCTGGATGGTAAATAAACAATTTGAACAGTGGAAATGTTCATTATTCATAACAGCTGACTGTCTTCCTCGTGCTTCTCCTTGGTTTCACGTATCACCGTGTTGATGGTAAATAAATCCACTTCTATCAAAATGCCAAATATGTAGCCAAAATATTAGGAGTAATTTCTCCTGTGCTGTATAGGACTCTGCAGCGTGAAGCATTGTACCAACAGCACAAGATGTCTTCTGTCCAAAGACCAGATGGACTGCAAATGTGCCACTGGATATTATGGTGACCAATGTGACAAAGGTAGGCATTTGTTGTTATTATCGTTATTATTTGTTGTTATTATTTGTTGTTAATTATTTTACCAAATGTTGGGTTTTTATTATTCACTCTGCCTGTTTTTAAGTGTTAAAATGGGACAAAAACGGTTGCGAGCCACCAATCACCATGAAAAAGAAATATTCAGGCTTCACCCTCCATGGTTGCGTCTCTCCTTGCTCCCTGTTTGTAACACGGGATTCCTGTTGTACAGTTTTAGCCACCAAACCTGTGAAACGAGACATTTCACAACTTTTTTCACAGGCTGAGTCAGGTAAAATGGGTCGACTGCCCCTTTAGTAGATTACACATGAAGTTTAGTTTCCTGCAGATGATGCAAACTTGTGTTGTCCACATAACATGTACACATATGTTCAGTATTGTAAGAGCCACTTAAGTCATGTAGCTTTATTTTGTTAATGCTGTCATGTAACTCTGAGTGCGCATGTGCGCGGGAAAATATATGGTTAATTGGTTGTATATTTAGAGTCTTGAAAGTCTACTGAGGTGTGGGTCGAGATAAGGTTTTGACTGTTGGATTTTGTGGATTTTTGTAACGTTTTAAGTTGTTAATTTTCAAATAAATCAGAGTTCAAGATCACCATCTCTCTTCGTGATTGCAGTGGGTTTTCGCAAGAGGATCAGGTTAGGTTTTATGGACACGCGTCAAAAATAAGACAAGATTTCCTCAGCTGACCAATTGGCCTAGGCACTTGGGCCTTTGGTAAACAGCCACTACAAGTATAATTATACATACTTGAACTTCAGTGCAAGTTGATGACATGTAGGATATAAAAGAAGATCACTCAATTTTAACATATAGCAATCAGCAATGGCCTGTTGTGTGTGTGTGTATGTGTGCGTCGCTTACCTAGGGAACACATGGCACCAAGATGCACTATGGGAAGAAGGCAAGCTGACTGAGGCAGTGTGACGCTTTAGGCAATGTCCTACTGGGAAACCTTGGGTCCTACCATTCATGTTGATGTTGTTGTTTACTATGACACGTACTACCTACCAAAGCATTGTTGCAGACCATGTACACTCTTTCATGAAAACAGTGTTCCCTAATGGCAGTGACCTCTTTGAGCAGGATTATGCACCCTGCCACAAAGCAAAAATGGTTCAGGAATGGTTTGAGGAACACAACAACGAGTTCCAGTTACCGAGATCTCAATCCAATCGAGCAACTATGGGATGTGCTGGACAAATAAGCCCGATCCATGGAGGCCACACCTCACAACTTACAGGACTTAAAGGGTCTGCTGCTAACATCTTAGATACCACAGCACACCTTAAGAGGTCTAGTGGAGTCCATGCCTCGATGGGTCGTGGGCTGTTTTAGCGGCAAAAACAGGACCTACACAATATTAGGCAGGTGACCATAATGTTATGGCTGATTGATGTATATAGGCCCGAAATGCAAGCACACACACAAAGGGGCTTATAGACATGCAAACATGGAGAGATGGTGGAGTGATGAGCAGCTATGTAGCAGTGTCCTGGGAGCAGTTAATGGTTCTTTGCTCAAGGGCACCTCAGCAGTGCCCAGGAGCTGAACTGGCACGTCTCCAGCTACCAGTCCACATTCCATACTGTGGTCCACACTGGACTCGAATCTGTCCCTCTCCAGTTCCCACTGTTATACATGAAGCTCAAGAATTCCCTTAGGTTACATTCTTGCTTTTTGTTTTTTACAGATGCACAAATCCAAGTTATATGCGACAGAAACTACTTAATAATCAGAGCGAAAGAAGATTTCTTCAAGTATCACAATGTGCCACTGGAATCCCTGCACTTGGCCAACAAATCTTGTCGTGCTCAGAGAGTGGTCATTGGTGGCACGCCATACTACAGTTCCAGGATATCTAAAGACCTATATGCAACCTGTGGAGGCAAGCCGCTGGAGGTACAACTGGATCGTCATCTCCTTTAAATGCCAAACACAAATATTTGAACAGTTATTCTTAATTTTTTTTTTCTCTCTCTTCATACAGAAAAACTTTACTCACATCACATATTCCCTGAGTCTACTGTCAGATCCTCAGGTTATGGGTAACATCATCAGAAATCCAGTCATTAAGATGGACTACAGCTGCGTTTACCCATACATCAGGAGAGTCAGCCTACCGTTCCCAGTCGTCCCCTTTTCCAGGTGAGGAAGGATGTTAAATTAAAAGACATGACATTAATGCCATTCATACTATCGCAATGCTTTGGATACTTCCAAAATTTCACCTGTCCTTTAACCATTTTAGATAATGTATGTAAAAATATTCTCTTGGTTCATGTGCATGACTTTGTGACATGGAAGCATTTCTGTCCCAGAAAGCTCCCTGATGGCCTCCTTAAACTTGATTTCATTGCACACAGCAATATGGTAAATGGTAAATGGACTTGTACTTATATAGCGCTTTTCTAGTCTTCCGACCACTCAAGGCGCTTTTACACTACATATCTCATTCACCCATTCACACACATTCATACACTGATGGCATTGACTGCCATGCAAGGTGCCAACTGCTCATCAGTTTTAGGAGCTAATCATTCACACACATTCACACACCGATGGCGCAGCCTTCGGGAACAATTTGGGGTTCAGTATCTTGCCCAAGGACACTTCGACATACTGACTGGAGGGGATCGAACCGGGGATCAAACTGCCGATCTTCTGATTAGTGGACGACCCACTCTACCTCCGAGCCACAGCCGCCCCATGTATGACTACATGTTTTAGTACAGATTAAAATTACCCTGTGTTCTCATGCCTTTCCTCTATTCATGGACAGTGAGACAGTTATGCGTGTGGATGAACTTGATGCCAAGATACAGATGATGTTGTATACGGACCAATCCTACACTATGGCCTACAGTAACGCTCCCACAATTGAACTCAGAGACAAGGTAGGTCACCTGGTCGACCAGTTTAACCAAATATGAGTCAATTCTTTATTTTTGTTAACATGTCAGTGATGGCATCAAAATACCTTTTGTGTCCAGGTATATGTGGAGGTGACAGTCACAGAGCCTGCAGATTTCTTCCTGCTCCGCATTAATGAGTGTTGGGCTACACAGTCTTCTCAGCCTAAAGAGGGATCATTTCACACTCTGCTTCTGAACGGGTCAGAATTAAACATTAATCAACAGTTAAGCTGTGTTCTAGCCACTCTTCTCCTTCCTGCTCCTAATTTCCATTTCTTTATCCAGGTGTGTGGATGACCAAACTGTTTCCTTTCATAACATGAGTGCGGGAGAGTCTGGCCGTAATGGAGAAAGTTCCACCATTCGCTACAGCTTCGACATGTTTCGCTTCACAGGAGAATCTCACAATCTCTATCTGCATTGCACTGTGCAGCTGTGTGAGCCAGACGACTACAAGTCCTGCAAACCTGTGAGATCGTCTTACTGTCATACTTTGTAGTTTTAAGAGGCTTATATGACTGAAGGTTCAGGCTTCAGTTTGCAGGTCTCGCATTTGTCTTTTTTTATTTTATCCGCAGAACTGTAATTTGATAACTAAGAGAGAAGCAGTAAGGGGAGACCCCACCAACCAGGGCCTCCTGTCGTATGGACCCATCAGGATTGAAATGCCAGACAGACCTCATTCCAGTAAGCTCCTGTTTCGTCATTACTGTTGCCCTACTCCTGCTCCTGTAAGATGAGAAAGTTATTAGTGTTTTCTGTGTAGTCCTCGTTGGAAATTATATTTTTCTACTGCGTTTGATGTTGTTACCATGATTATCTCTTTGGCATTTGTTTTAGGCATACTGACGGCAGTGGTGGTGCCTGTAGCAGCTGTCTGGACTGTGGGCTTCTTCCTCATCATCCTCATTACTGTGGCCAAGGCAGGCAGCAGGAGACTCACACAAGTGGAGCAGCACTCACAGTAACAATGGTGCTTTTGGCAGCTTGAATAAAACTTGTACAAGGTGTCCATATCTTCAACATGTTTTTATTCCTGTCCTGAAAACATTTGTTTATAAGCTAAGTTTTAAACTGGGCAAAAAATGTGACTAACACATTTTTGTGTTAAACACATAACATTTCTTTAAACTTCATGTTGGCTCAAAACATTTTCTTCTGGAATGAAAGTGAATGCACTGGAAGTCCTGGATGTTGACAGATTCAAAATCAACTGCTACATATCATGTGGAGGTCTGAAAGTTATTTTTTCCACTTTGTATTGAGAAATTTTGATGCTAGCAACAGCAACATCCCAAGTTCAACTCATAACAAACAATCAAGACTGCAAACCATAGGTAGGGTCTCCTGGTGGTATTAATGCTGCGTCACTATTGCACCAGCCACTACATTAGGTACACTGCAATCCACACCAATTTTATATATAGGGCCATACAGTTAGAAACACCTTTTATTATAATACACTCCTGTACAACAACAGCACTCACTGAGACCTCAATAATAAACATAAAGTAGAATTAATACCTCTCTGACAGTATCAACAAAAACTGAAACATCATAAGCTGCTTAAAAGTAGAATTTATGGCAGAGTTGTATTGAATCACACTGGATTGTACAATTGTACATATATAAGCAACGATAACATTTGTAGACAGAATAAGACAATAGTCAAATGTTGCAGAGTGCAAAGGAGGCTTAAAAAAAGTCTGATTTATGAAGCAGGTTGCTTTATATAAATGAGATTGGTGGATACGACAAAATATACAATAAGAACAGCATGTGTAGATTGTGTTTGAGTGATGATACATGTTTAAAGAATAATTGAATTTAAACTGTGTTGAAGATGTTTTTAAACTAGTCGAATTAACAATACTTACATTTTACTTTAAGGGATGCACCATACTAAATCTAAAGTTAAACGACAAACTTATTTTTCTAAAGTAAAGATGCTGAATCAGATCAAATGTCTCCTCTTGACTGTGGACCAGCACGCCACACTTTCCTGTAGTTTCCTGCAGAAGCAGCAGACGGCGCCCTGACCACTGCTTGCTCTGACCCTGTGATGTGGGTCTGGTGTATCAGCCGGGAGGAGGGCCCTCTCTCCATAAGAAATCATTACAGAAATCTTTTATCAGACACACAGCTGTTTGATGGCGGTTTTACAAATATTTGCACAATGCGTTTCCGTTTCGAGTTAAAAGTTAGAGAGATCCATTTGAGCGGAACATTGCAGGAAATCTGATAACTTTGAACTTCAGTTTTGGAGTTTTTTTGTGTTTGTGTCTGAAATATTTTGCAGCAATTGAACAAACTGCGTAATTTAAGAGGCTGCTGGTTCCTGGGCCCGGATCTGTGTTTGCAGAAACTGGATTGCGACTTGTTGCTGCAGGACTTGTTACTGAGCTCCCTGCTGCTGATCAGCCATTGTGAACGTCGGGAAAGGGGGCAAGGTCTAGTTCATTTGCACGGTGGCTTCAGTGTTAGCTGTATGCGTGAAAGAAACTGTTGGATGAACACTTGGATGAGCCATGAGGCTGCTGGTCCCGGTCAAATCGGACTGCCTGCCACCGGGAATGGATTAGTATTTTTTTTCCCGAGGGTTTGTAAATGCTCCTTTATTTGCGTACCACACTTTGTTGTTGTTTTTCGAGCATTCTGATGCGCCAACTCCAAAAAATGTGCAGATAGCTCACTTGTTGCGGAGGTTTGTGATTAAATGTAGGAGGAGGAGGAGGAGAGAATAAATCCCGCAGCACTTTGTCCTCTCATTCCTGCCTGCCAGACGAAGTTGTTTTTGGCTGTTTTGTTTTGTTTTTGACATCTTCATCACTCCCACTTGGGGACCGTCATGAAGAAGATGGCATCCAAACAACCCTGGACTCACATCATCATTATCATCATTACATTATCGTCCTTATTGTCCCTGGTCCTGTGCAACACAGAGGCAGATGTCCCAGAGGAAGAAGGCTTCAGCGCTGAGGTACAGACATGACCAGATTCCTCATGTAGATGGTCACAATAATCAATTTTGGTTATTTGGTTTTAAACACTTAATTATGATAATAATGGTAGAAAATGACCTGATGAGGCCCAGCATGCAGTTTACTGTATAATTATAATAAGTTACATAAGTTCATATCTTTGTTTTGCTCAAACATCAAAGAATCAAGCAGATGTTGCACTGCAGGGATGTCATGTGACCTTTTGACCTTTTTCCAAATAACAACACTGAGCATGTGGTGCACACACCGAAAGATCTATCTATCTATCTATCTATCTATCTATTTATCTATCTATCTATCTATCTATCTATCTATCGTGATAGTGCAGTGGTTGTATCACACCATAATGTACATAATGTACAGTAGCTGTAAGCAGGGGACATTTTTAGTGTTCATTAATGTATTTCTTATTTGTAACTTCTCCCAGAAGCATCCACAACTGGAGTATGAACAGATAATGAATGACTGACAACATAACACATAACCATATAACATATAATATATAATATAATATAAATACTTGTCTCATGACAACTGAGCAAATTCTGTTACTGGATGACGTCCATGAGCTGTGAATGTTTGCACATGTGTATAAACAGTTAAATAACACTTTATAACAAACTGTAAGAATTGGTTCATGTCGATATCTTAAAAGTGAAATCATGAACTGTTACAGATGGATGGATGTTGTATCATTTGACATTAATAAACACTTAAAACATCTGTATCTGCATACAGCTACATATAGTGTGTATTAAGTGCCTATACTCAGCTTATAAATGCGTAATAGGGAGGTTAGTATGATTTTATGATTTTGAGCAAACTTTTTAAAGTAGTAACAAAATAAGTTATTGATGTGCATGTGTGAAGAGCCTTAAGCTATTGTAGCGAACACCAAAACTATTCTTTTAAAAGCCATTTTTGTGTATTTGCTGTATCTTCATACATATTATATTAATTGTAGGATATCATGATATTGATTATCAGCTACTGCATATCCTACAGCTGTATAAAAGGCTCTGCTTCTCTTCTTTCATGTTCTTCATCTTTACTTTTGTCGAGACTTGTCATGCTATGCAGAAATTACCTCAAAGGATGTTTCTCCTCTAAGTGTGTGCATGCCTGATTGAGTTGTGAGTTGCATGTGTGTGTTTTGCCCCTGGCATGCATGAATGAAGGTATGAGTCCCATAATGCATCTGTGTGTGGGGTGGTGGGGGGCTGTGGTGAGGCTTTTTAAAGGGCAGAGCTTCAAATTTAGAGTTTTTCCCCCCCCAGGACCCATCGCCTTGTTTGCCTGGCTACGTGGCTCCACACGCTCAATTTCACTGTCAGCAAACATGAAACAAAGAAGGGAAAATTCAGCATGTGTCACTAGATCCTCAGCCAGATTGTCTTTTACCATCATTTGAAGTACACACGTGGCGTTCTGTGTTTATCTTGTGTACTACAGTAGTGATATACAGTTTAATTAGTGTCCTTTTAGTGTTCATGTTTCCAGTTCGTCCTCTCCTCTCCTCATCTTGGCTGTCAGTGAGGAGAAGGAATGAGAGAAAAGGAATGTCGTAATGTTAATGGAAGCCATCTGGTTTCTATCTCTACTTTCTCTTTTCTTTTAACTCCTCAGATGCTCCCTCAACTCATTAGATAGTTCCTGGTTTATCATCACAGTGCCTCTCTATGAATTGAAGCTGTCATACACATACATGCACAAACAAAAACACACATGTTCAGCAGCTTTTCCCTCAGCAAAACTGACTTTCACTTCAACAGGCATGGCTTCGTAAATTCGGCTACCTGTCTCAGGCGAGCAGACAGATGTCCACCATGCAGTCGGCTCAGATTCTGTCCAAAGCCATCAGCGACATGCAGCGCTTCTATGGCCTAGAGGTGACAGGAGAGATGGACCCCGCCACTGTCACGTAAGCTCTATGTTGTACAAACATCCTGCAGAATAAAACCGAAGGTTTCAACTTTGGTTTTATTCTGCAGGACGTTTGTTGCGTACCATTATAACACATCTTCATTAATGAGGTTATATAAGGCTATTGTGTCATCATATCCTCACATTCAGCTGTGACCTTGATTCACTGTATCAGGTCTTTGTTCTCAGTGTATACTGTATATAAAAGGAATAGGCTGACAGTTTGGGAAATATCCTTTCTTCCTGTGAGTTGGATGAGATGTTTGATACCACATGCTGGTTTGCTTAGCTCAGCATTAAGACTTGAAAAAAGGGGAAACAGCTTGCCGACTCTGTGCCAAGCTAACACAATCTGTTTACCAACATCTCACTAACCAGGCTAGCTGTTTTCCTTTGTTTTCAGTGTTTGTGCTAAGCTAAGCTAAGCGACTACTGGCTGTAGCCTCATATTTATGGTACAGATGTAAGAGTCGTATTGAAGTTTACCTTTACCATGACAAATTGAGGTTTTTTCCTTGTGGTTTAGTCCTTTTAAGTTTTCACACGGATTGTTAAGTACTGCATTCTGCACTGTTTGAGTCCTGGCTGAGAAAAATCCTTTCCAGCTTTAAATTTAGAAAAAAGATCAGAAATTTAGTGTGTTTGTGTGTGTGTGTAGGGCGATGCGTCAGCCTCGCTGTGGCCTCCCAGACAGGAAAGCTGTGGACATAGATGATGGTGCAAGGAAGAAACGCTACGCTCTCACTGGACAGCAGTGGGACAAAGACCACATCACTTACAGGTTTATAGCACTGAATTGTAAATATAAGACAACAATAAAGCAGAATGTTTAACAGTCCATCTCATAATGTGCTTTCACTTCTGCCTCCAGTATCATGAACCAGCAAATCCCCTCCTCGCTGGGCGTGGAGCAGACTTTCGGTGCAATACGTGAAGCCTTCGATGTGTGGAGACGGGTCACGCCGCTCACCTTTGAGGAGTTGCCTGCTGTAAATAACATCAACATCAACAGCAGCCAGGAGCTCGCTGATATTCTGTTGTTGTTTGCCTCCGGTTTCCATGGTGATATGTCTTTGTTTGATGGCGAGGGCGGGTCACTGGCACACGCCTACTACCCTGGACCAGGAATAGGTGGAGATACACACTTTGATGCTGATGAGCCTTGGACACTGGACAGCCACAACCCAGAAGGTTTGTGGGTTAATTTTCTTTAACTTTATCAAAAATTTGTTAAAGCAACTCTGTGTAGAAATTAGTATTTTGATGATTTAATGCACCCAGTTTCAGTGCAATACCTATGTCACATGAGTATACTACTTATGATTAAAAACTAGCAGGTCAACAACTTTGCCAACAGCCAAACATCAAGCAAATGCAACAACACAAGACACAGAAGCCAGCTAATATTACTTACTAGTCCAACAGCAAGAAGCCCAGCTCAGCATCTACAAACAATGTAGCTACAAAATGTCTTAAAAACTTTTATTTAATGGTGGAGGAACTGTGCAACGTTGCTTTAAAACCTGTGTTCATGAGCACTTCTCCTATGCCAAGATAATCTATCCACCTTGCAAATGTGGCATATCAAGATGCTAAATAAACAGCAGGTTATGACACAGGTGTGCCTTAGACTTGTCACGTTTAAGGAGACTCTAAAATGTGAAGTTCTACCTTGAAAAAATGTATTCAGCACTAAGTCAAGGCTATTTTACATAGGACTACAAATAGCATTTTTTTTACCCTGGAAGGTCATGGCCTGCCCTACTCTGATTGGCTAAGAGAGTTAGCTAAAAAAGGGCAGTAAAAACAAAATGATATTTTTGTTTATTGTATAAATGGATTGATGCTATGATGCCTCTTCGATAGTTTTTAGTGTTGTAGAGCTGTGATTGTGTGATCACTTGTAATGTTTGTCTGAGTTCAGGGACTGCCTTTTTCAAAAGTTGGTAATAAACTCTGTCTTGAGAAGTGTGAGGCCACTGAGGCTCGTAGTTGCACAGAAGCCACAGATGTAAGAAAAAGTTTTTCAGTTTGCACTGCAGAAGATAAATGACTTAACATAATGAGCACAGCACATCTCTATTTACATTTTCTCTCTTCAGTACATGTTGCACAAATGTATGATGTAAGTTAAATATTTATATGTACATATTGTGTGCGTGTCTGTCTTGCAGGTGTGGACCTCTTCCTAGTAGCGGTTCATGAGCTTGGTCATGCTTTGGGTCTGGAGCACTCAGATAACCCCAGTGCCATAATGGCTCCTTTCTACCAATGGATTGACACACACAACTTTACACTACATGAGGATGACATCAAAGGAATACAGTACATATACGGTAAGAAGCACATAAATCATCGTATTTATTTATGTCTTTAACAATGCAGTTATTTAAAGGCACTGCCAGCAGAATTTGGACTTAATGATTTGAGACTCTGTGAGTTGTTTTTTTTTTACGTCTAATCAGCTACAGCAAAGATCTAATTATCTACAGATTTCAAAGAGACTGGAATAAACACATGGACGGCATTCGCTGTAGTTAATAGAACAGTACTCTTTAAATATGTGAATATTTGTTACAATTTAGTGAGTTTTATGGATAATAGTATTGATATTTACTAACTTTGATCAATGCCAACAAAGCAGTGTGTCTACCAAGCTACGCTAAGTTGGAAACCAACCTGTTTGTAGCTGTAAATGGTAAATAAACTGTACTTATATAGCGCCTTTCTAGTCTTTCAACCACTCGAATAGCTTTTACACTACACATCACATTCACCCATTCATACACGTTCATACACTGAAGGCACAGCTTTCTGGAGCAATTTGGAGTTCAGTATCTTGCAAAGGACTCTTGAACATGCAGACTGGAGGAGCTTGAGATCAAACCACTGATTATTGGACGACTCAACTCGTCCTCCTGAGCCACTGTCACAGCTGTGCACTGCAGTAAACTTGCATCTCAATATATTAGATCAGGCCTGTAACTATAATTAAAGACATGACTTGGTCATCTACTTATTTTACTTGTCAGTTTTCCTTTTCAATAACTCAGCGTTATCTATAACGATTAAAATCTAAACTTTATCTACGACTAAATGGACACACAAGCAAAAACTCCATGTTTTTGATGTTTTGGCTTCATGCTCCGACTGCTTTGGCTCTGAAGTGACTGAGAGGTTGAAGTCCAGAATTATATCACATCTGGTCAAAAGAAGACAGGAAGGACCTTATAAAGAAGCTTTGTGCACATGTGCACACACACACACACACGCACACACGCACACACACCCACACACACACACACACACAAAGCCAACCACACACAACAGCAGTGAAACCAAAGCTCAAAACAGCATATCATGCATGCCGCTATGATGCTCTCATGCTTCCCCTGTGTGAATGAATGGCATTGTTGGCTATCTGATTGACAGATGACATCTTTGTGTGTTTGTGCATGTTGTTTAGAGAAAGAGCTTGTGTGTGTTAGAGTACTGTATGTACTATATGTGTTGTGTTGTAATTACAGGACAAAATATTTGACTCTTAAACTGCAGACACAGATTCATTCTGGACATTATTTACACTAAATGACAGATTTATGATTTTATTTTGCTTTAGACAAAAACAAGGTTTTTCCCCTTTTCATGCTTTTATTTACTGCACATTGTTACATCCTGGTTACATCTCTGGTATCACAGAAAAGATTAAAAGCTCAGTTTGGGAAAGTTGTCTTTGGTTTTAGTTTGCCCAGCAAACCCAAAATCTTTCCATACCCACACAGTTCTGGCACTATTGATACGCCTACACTACTGTGGACGTCTGCACTAGAGTGAACTACAGTTTTGGCAAACAGATGTAGGTAGAAATTGAATTGTAGGTTTTTTGCTGTAAATACTGTGAGATAAATGTTTGGGCTGAAATTATACAGTAGTCTATTAAACAGATCTAAAGGACTGTGCGAGAGAAAAGCTCTGATTGGATAAGAAAAATGACCTGAAGAGTTTAAATAGAGACTAACACAGGATAAACTTTGTTGGTAGAAATAAACATTTGGGTTCATTTGTAGAGGATTTATGCTAGAGACCAGCAGTTTTCTGCCTCTCAGGTCAGTTTGTCTGCATCAGCTACTCATCTGTTGACTTATCACTACCAACTATTTACAGGCTGAATTCTTGCCAGTGCTGAAACATTCATGACTTACTTTTCAATTCACCGTAAAATGTAGTTTGTGAGATTACAAACTAATTAATAAATCATATATAAGTAATTCTAAGTGCTGTATGTCTTATGGATAGTTTTCTATGAACAATGGATCGAATGACTGTGTACTATGAAAGGTGTCACAGAAAATTGCCAGCTGTTCCCTTCTTGTCTACGTAGCATTTTAGTTTCTTCAAGCTCATTGTATTGGTTTTACGGCCCGCCACTTAACTGTTTTGTTTCACTCTTAAAGGCCGCTATTTTGAACATTAAAGCATTAAAAACCGACTTAAAGCTACCTGTTCAGAGGCAAAGGTCAGCAGCTGCTTTCCTTCAGGAGTTGGTGGAACTATAAAGAGAGTAAAGATTGGACTTACATTTATTAGAAGGCAGCTCCCTGTCAATTGGTGGTGTGTGAAATGGCAATCATTTGCTAACATGTCATGACTAACATGACTTTATATAATATGTCAGTGGTGTGTTTGTATCTTGCTATGCTGCCCTTACATTTACAAAAAAAAACAACCAGTTTAATGAAAATTTATGCTAGGACTGTGTTTTTGTAGCATCAACAGAACTACCTGCCAATGTACATTTTGAAAAGGTGTGCCCTTCAAAGACATCACTTCACTTCCAGGCAGCTGTAACTCTGTTCTGTGATGAATATGAACAATATGAACACTACATGGGTCTAAAATACAGACTTTTCCATCTGTAGACTACATTGTAGGTTAAAGTGCTGCAAATACTGAATTTCTCCATGTACTGATAGCTGAGTCACGGCCAACATCCTCCTTTATACATTCCTCTGAATATTTTGGGCTCACTGTAACTCAATACATCTTCAAGCCCATCAGCTGTCCGTACTTGTTACATAATGGATGTATCTGTGTGTTTTCTCCTCTTAGCAACCAGCAGGGCTTATTTTTCCAGAGAGCAGCCATTCAAATGAGCTTATAGCTGCTGCCCAAAATGGAAAATTGCATTTTCTTTGTGAGGGTGAATTAGAAAAGACATTGTGAGAGGACGAAAGCAGAGGTTATTGATGTCAAATGCCACACAGACTATGGAAAGCCCTTTCAACACTGACTGACAAGTACATCACAATGTCATCTTGACATGTCGATATGTTAATGTAAGATATCTGTAAAACAATTTTGACATGTTACATTTCTTCGACTATTTATTTACAGATACCTTTTTTCATTAGGAAAAACAACTACATCTGTAATTAACTGTCTACGCATTGAGAAAGGCTGGACAAATTTGTTTAACTTCAGATTGATGATGTATGATTTGTATTTTAGGTGAAATACTTATGCTAAGCTCTCCGTCTTTTCGTTCTCAGGTCCTCCTCTCGTCACTGGTACTACATCCGCTTCACCTCCTGCCCGTGATGATGAACCCAATGATAACTCCCCAACCCTGCATTCTCCTCCTGAAGACGAACCCACCTTCACTTCTCCCACCAACCCCCCACTTGAATCACCCAAACCAACTGACAGCATCCCACATCCCCCAGCTCAGCCAGAGCCGAGCACCAGCCCTACCTCACCTCCTGTCCTCCCCACCTCCACCACCACCGTCTCAAAGCCTAAACCGGAACCCGTCACCCCGACCGTTAGAAAAGATGTCCCACCTCCTCCGCCTCCACCTCGGCCCCCTGCTCCTCCCCGTCCTCCCAAGCTGCCGGACAACCAGGCCCCCAATATCTGTGATGGGGAGTTTGACACGGTGACCATGCTGAGGGGCGAGATGTTTGTTTTCAAGGTGAGAAGTAAAGAATTATTGAACCTATTTGTACAGAGGCAGTGTAACTGTTTGCTTTGGATTGGACATCTGGGAACTCTTATTCTCCACATATTGTGGATCAAGGAGCGTGTCACTGGTGTTTTTACAACCTTGACCTACATAGGAAAGGGCTTAAAAATCTATAACCTAACACAAGCCTGCTTTGAATCCGTCGTGCAAAAGGAAGTGAACAGTAAATCATTTGGAGAAACGTCATTATTTGTGCAGGGTCGCTGGTTCTGGCGTGTGCGGAGGAACCGGGTCTTGGATAACTACCCCATGCCTATATCTGTCTTCTGGATCGGCCTGCCTAGTGACATCGACGCAGCCTATGAGCGCCACGATGGAAAATTTGTCTTCTTTAAAGGTAAAACCAATAAAAACTGTCACTTTGTTTACACAGCGCCCTTCTTGGAAGACCAAGCTGAGATTTTTTTTTTTTAAGTTTTATGCGCCTTTCTTAAGGGCACAACAAACGTCTGGTTAGTTTCCTCATTGTTTTTTTAGCTACTTTTCCCCAAAGCCAACGTGGAGCTGTTTAAGAGTGTGTTATATAAACACAAAATGGGGAGTGAAACACAAATCTGATCTGGCGCTTTGATTTGAACTCTTCAGACTGAAAGGAAACAGTGCAAACTCAGCATGTTTTTTCCCCCCACACACAATGTGAATTACGAGGATATGGTAATAATTCAACACAGCTATAACTCTCCATATCTGAATATTTCTGACACACGCACAGAAATTACAGAAAGTTATGTGAACAAGAAAATAACTCCTGATAAATGATTCACTGTTAAAACTTTATTCTTCGACTTTAGTATGGCTGCAGAGAGAGAGAGAGAACTGATTTGCATGCATGTCACAGGGTTTGTGTGTATTACTGAGTGTTGCTGAGTTCATCGGGTGTCTTGAATGAGGTCTGCGCAGTGTGGCAGCTGTTGCTGGCTCTGTAAGACTCCAGCTCCAGCTGAGCCCCAAAAGGCCTCGTGAGAGAGGTTGAGGATTGCATCAGCCTGCTCTGCAGTGCTCGAGATGTTTAACAGCTGCAGAGGTTTCACTTTTACAATCAGGCCCTATGGTGATTTGTCATGCGTGGTCAGGATTTTCTGAGCTTTTGGTCACAGGTTTACTCTCATAAAAGATGTTGCTTTCTGTTGTTGCCATTGTTCTTGCTCTCACTGGGAGTGACGGGTGTAAGACAAGCTGATTCTACTCTACTCTAAAGGTCCTTGGATACTAAACCCACAGAAATGTTGGCCATATGAATCTGAAATGATTCAACTACTGTTGTAGACAAGACATCAGGTCAAAATGTTTAAACAGCATTTAAAAGTAAGTGTGCACTGATTAGTCAAAGCCCCAATGCACAAACTTAGCTATTAAAGTTGAGTCTAGTATGTCGCAGTGCAGCAGTAGCAGTATCCTGGCAGTGGAGGCGGAAAGTGGCTGAAAAGTGTGCCCAAAGGTTAGAGTTAGAGAAGAAATTGGCTCCCACATGAGGAAATCTTGGAAAATAAGTGTTATGCCTACCATTTCTACCTTGCCTGTCCTTTCTATTTTTCTTCTCAAGTGAATAAACCCCATGACATATGCCATATGTTCTAGCCATCGCTTTCTCGCCATATGCCACTGCTTTTTTTCCCTTCTCTTCCTCATTATTTCCCTTCTCTTTGCCAGGTAACAAACACAAAATATTAGCTGGGCGGGAAATGGCTGTACTGTACTGTATGTGTTACTATCTCTTTAGAGAAATATATATGCTTTTGTCCCTGCAGATGATAGATACTGGGTGTTCAGGGAGGCTGACGTGCTGCCAGGATACCCACAGCCGTTGCGTGAATATGGACAAGGAGTCCCTGCACATAAGATTGACACAGCAATCTGGTGGGAACCCAATGGGCACACATACTTCTTCTCTGGAGACAGGTAAAGTACACACAGATGCATGCAGCAAAATTTGAACAGACTCAAAATCAATGAATGTCTAAATGTCTTTATATATTTCATTGTGTGTGTGTGCAGATATTGGCGGTACAATGAGGAGACCCGGACTACAGATCGTGACTTCCCCAAGCCAAACAGCAGATGGGGCAGGATCCCTAACTCACCCAAAGGCGCCTTCCTCAGTGATGATGGCGGTAAATAATGATGTTAAATAAAGCAAATAAAGCCTTTATTCGGGCTGAAGGGAACGGCTTCTGTTCATGGGAATCACAACAGACATCAAAAGCTGTACATGCGGCGTTGAAGGCGGGAGGACAACTTGAAGTGAAGAGAGAAAGAACGAAAGGTTAAAGGGGTGAAATGGGGTGTGTAAGAGACAGAGAGGGAAAAAAATTACATTTGAAGCTGGTTAGGCTGGAGCAGGCAGAGGAGAGAGAAGGGTGAGGGGATGAGAGAGAGAGAGAGAGAGAGAGAGGGAGAAATAAAGGAGGAATGAGAGCTCTGGTTTGAGGGTTGGCCCGTCCTTGCTTTGGAAATTAGATTTGTGGCAGAACTGCTCTAAATGCACTCTCAAACAGTCCGATCTCATCTCCACCCAAACAGTTCTAACGTCTCTGCAAGCCCAGTTTCCACTACACAGCTACATTTGCACCCAGAAATTTACCCCAAGAAGACTAAAAAGATTACATGTGGTTCTTTATGCATCTCTTTGCCAAATCTTAGTGCATGTAAGCAACACATTTATCGCTTTGTTGTAGTTTAATATGAACACATTTTGTTTACAGTTTCATACCTAATCGGAGTCACTCCTGGCACTGTTCAATCGGTGCAAAATGTGGGAATGTTGGAAACGGACTAGACTTGTCCCCGAAGAAACATTCCTGAGTCTGCTTTTTGTTTTCACAAAAACTGAACTTAGATTTAACTTGTCAAGACAATTTTAAAGCAGATGATTATAAATGGCATGACAAAGTTGAAGAATCGGTGCACATATGTCAGTTTTATCCATTGATCCTTTGATTTCCTTTACTCAAAAAACTTATTTTTTCTTCAATGAATAATCACTATGAGTAAAGCACTGAAGGAATCATCACTCAGTAGTTTGATATTTTGGGAAATAAATGTTGTCACTTTAAGACTGAGAGTTGGATGAGACTTATACAGTGAATTCAAGCTAGCTCGCTTAGCTTAAATTAGCACACAGACAGGGGAAAGAGCTAGTCGTCTGCCACCACCTGATGTTACATCTAATTTGTTCAATCTGTATAAAAACAAAAGGCAATCGCTCCCATCCAGGAAGTAGTCTGATACATTTTTATACTAACATCAACACGTTTATCTCTTTTCTTTAACCAATAAGTTTTAGTGATGCTGGTAGGTGTTTTTTATAACCTTTGGACAGAGCTAGACTTGCTGTTACCCCGTTTCTAGTCTTTATGCTAAGCCAAGTTATTAATTGTAGCTAGCTTCATATTTGCTGTGCACATATGAGGATGGTAACAGTCATCTCACCTATCTTTTAGCAAGAAAGTGAATAAGCACAATTCCCCAAATGGTGAGTAATTCCTTTTAAAATAGGTTTGAATCAAACAAGCAAAAAAATTTACTTCACGTTGGAAATGATAATAATAAAGCTTTTGTGCTGGTTCATGCAGTCAACTCCAGTCTGCCTCTACACTCACATAGCATACCTATCTCACTGTCTCTAAGCCCTTTACCTTCCTCTATTTAAAAGCTATTTTTGTCACTCCCCGCTGGGCTGAGCTTGATATTTCCTTGTGGAGAGAAAGTCAGAGCTTGGACATGAAATATCAACACTGTACATATTCTACAATTATATTTAATAATTTATTGCCCATGAGTTGGCTGACTTAAAAATCTCTTGTTTTCTTCTCATGCAGCTTACACCTATTTCTACAAAGGTGCCAATTATTGGAGGTTTGACAACCGCAAGATAGAGGCAGACAAAGGCTATCCTCGCTCCATCCTGAAGGATTTCATGGGCTGTGTGGGAGCCCCTGACCCTAAGCCCGACATAGACACTGAGCAGGAGCCAGGAGACAAACCAGTCAACCCTTCAGACCGAGGCAAAGATGAGCACAAAGAGACGGACAGGGATCAGGGCAAAGACACAAACCCAGAGGAAGACCAAACCTCTAAGCCTGACAGCAAAGAGGAAGACGAGGACAAAGAGGTGAACGTGGTCGTGACGGTGGCTGACAATGAATCGAAGGTCATGACCCTGATCATGGTGATTGTCCCTCTGGTGCTCATCCTGTGCATCCTCGTCCTAATCTACGCCATCCTCAGGACTCTGCAGAACAAAGAGACGCCGAGGGCCTTGGTGCACTGCAAACGTTCGTTGCAGGACTGGGTGTGAGGCACAGAATTAGAAGAGATAGAACGGGTATTCATCATTTGTTGGCGTCACAATTTTTACTTATGGCGCGGTGGAAAGAAGTTTGGACACAATACTAGTCTAAGAAAGCAGAGGATGGGCCCCATTCATTGTGAGAACTTCTATCACTCATGTGAAATAATGCAAAAGTGGTAAAGTCGTTGCCTTTGGAGCTACAGTTTCCCTCTACTGGCCTTGAAGTTTTTCTCCTGTGCCTCCCTTTGTGCCTTCCAAATGTCTATTTCTTGAAAATAATCACATTTATTCCATCACAACATTTAAAAAAAAGATGTCAGCCACCAAATGTGTACTGTAGAAGACACGTGACACACTAGGAATGTCCGTTTCTATCAATTCTAATTGTACATAGGAGGGACAGATGATTTATTTGTAGTATAAATGCAGACAAAGTCAATAATGCACATACATGACACAGACGCACATACACACAAACACAAGTGCTTATAGCTATGAAAACAAATATACATGCCTCAATATGAACAAATCTTCCATATGCTTAACTATGGTGTCTCAACCAATCTTGACATTTTCCTTCGTTTAGAACAGATAATTTGCACTTTTGATTCGTTTGTTGTCATCTTTGTTTTGCTGAGGTTGCTTCACTGCAGATATGTGTGTGCAGAAGAAGCTCGTCCTCCTAACAGGACAGGAATGTCAGACAGCTGTGTGCGTCCATGACCGCCCCTCTCCCACCGAGCCCATCATGTCTGCCCTCTCTCACACACACACATGC
Source organism: Sciaenops ocellatus (assembly GCA_033000465.1). Lineage (NCBI taxonomy): Eukaryota > Metazoa > Chordata > Actinopteri > Sciaenidae > Sciaenops > Sciaenops ocellatus. The sequence goes on along the minus strand of CP136871.1, from coordinate 22,455,999 downwards.
ACCAACGTCACATGATCTTAAAAAGCACTCATTTGTGCATGCATGTCCACATATGCAGACACACACACACACACACACACACACACACACACACCATAGAGACCACTTACCCAAACAAAGGCACATAGAGTTTTTGCACACAGACACACGGGCTCCAGCCTCCCCTCCTCCCACCACAGCCACGATAACTGTTCAGACTGGACCACTAAAAACACAATCCCAGTGGAGACATATTGATATATGACTGGTGCCAGGGCCGGGATGTAATGCAAGGCGGGGGATCGTGGGTGGGGGAGTTATTCACATTTAACGTGAAGACAAGTTTTATGGTAATTTAGAAATTCTGCACATCTCATCTTGACCTGTGAAGAGTAAAAGGATAGCAGCAGCATCCATCTTTCTGTATCTCATCTTCCATTTTCATGCTAAAGCTAAAGAGACTCAAAGCTAATTAAATGTACAAGGAAAAAGCCTGCAGGCTTTAGAGGAATGGGTTAGGGTCTGGTTTCCATTAAGCCCACATGCTGCTGATTTAGTAGTGTCAGGCACGAGGAGGGGTGGGAGAGAGGGGAGTTGGGGAAAAAAGAGCGAGGTATAAAAATGGTCTTGGGGAGAAAGGGGAAATGAGAGAATGAGATGACGAGGGAAAGAAAGAAAGAGAGAGAGAAAACGGGGGAAGGCACAGATTGAGTGGGGGCGAGAGGGAGGGCTCTGCCAAAATTTCCTCTCCAGTTTTCTCTTGGAAAGGAGGAGTGAGGGAAAGAAAGAGAGGAAGGATTTCGGGGAGGGGCAGCGCTGGCGTTGCGCCTCCTGACCTAGATCAGGACACTATCCACTCCTCCTTTTCAAGCCTTCTTGTTTTTGCTCTGTTCGTTGTCATGAACTGGAGATAACTTCCTCTGTGACCCCCCCCTCTTCCTCCCTTCCAATTTTTCCATCCTCTTTTTGTCTGTTTTTTTTTTTTTGTTTGTTTTATTGCTGTATTCACCCCCACTCTAGCACTCCCAGATTATTCATTTTCTTCTCCACTCTTCTGGAAAGTTAGCTCGAGCATTAAAAGATGCCCGAAGCACAGACACATCTGCAGGAAACGATTCTGTCTTAATGTGTCCATTGAGCCTCACACTATCAGTCTGTCTCTGTGTAAAGCCACTATTCACATCAGTACCGTTCACTTTAGGTTTTAGCCCTTAGATTGTGCCTATAATCTGTCTTACACGTGTCATTGTGTCTTTTTTCTGTGAATATTTGGGGGGCATTTTTTTTTTTTTACTATAAATAGCATGAGGGAAACGTGTTTCTTTCCTTTTTTTACTTACCATTTGTAGTTTTGTAAATTTTGTTTCTGTTCAGGTTTTCTGTAACTACAGCAGTAGATTATTAAGACAATGTTGATGCATGCAGGGCATGTTCTGTAAGGCCTGTGCACTCCTGTGTAGAGTTAACGTTAAGGATTTCAAAATAAAACTCACAGGTAAAAGCAACAGATGTCTTTTTTGCTGCAGTTTTTTGGCTTCACATTCTTGTAACTTCACACTTTTAAACCTGCTGTGCAAATGTCAAGTTCAACAAGATAATTCTACTTTAGGCCACAAGAGGGAATCATTGCCTCTAAAATCTTTGCCACTTTGAGCACAACATACACACACAACAATGATAAACTAAAGTAAAGCCAGAGGTTAAAGAGAAAGCTTTTACAAAAACATGCTTGTGTATGTGTGTATACACAGATTCATTGTTGTGAAAGTACATTTACTCAACCACTGTACATTGCTATAATTTGGAGTTGAGTGTTTCCTTTTAATGCTACATAATACTTCATTTTAATACTTTTTTATGCTACTTATTACAATTAATGTATTTCATATAGAAATATTGTTCCAGTTTTTACTCTTAGCTGGAGTTACTTGTTACTTTGCAGATCAAGGCTTTTAGTTAAAAACAAGATACAATTATAAAATTTGATGCATGTGTTTAGATTACAATACCAAAGAAGTAATTCAAATCACCCACCGCAACAAGGTAGAACAATAACTGTCTGATAATAAAAGTTACATAACAATATTGCATAATTATTATTTTCACTTAGTAAAGGAGTACTTCTACATTGTGGTAGATGTATGTGAGAGTTTGAGGATGCTAATGTGTGCACATGAGGTTAATGTGTGGGTGAGTGAGAGCACCTTCCTGCATGTCTTTGTGTCAGAGTTAATCAGGATTATCTTCCATCACAGGTCATCCAATAGTTTTACCTCTGCACTCGCTTTCTCTTTCATCTTTTTCGTCTTCATTTCTTTCTCTGTTTTTCTTGCTTCACTTCAGTCTCTCTCTTCTTTCACCTTTACAGTCTTTTGTCCTTTTCAGCTGAAAGGAAGCTTTTCCTCACCGCTGTCACAAAAGACATGTTCATGGTGGGAGTTGTTGGGTCTCTGTAAATGATATTATACTACTATATTATTATAAAGATTGTGGTCTAGACATGCTCTGCATGAAAAGTATCCTGGGGAAATTTCTGTAATGATCTGGCAAATTTAAATAAAACTGAAGTGAATCTCTTTCACAATAAATTAAGCTAATGAAATCAACAATGGGAATAATTTCCTGCAAAGTGAGTCCAAAATTAGAAACCCTTGAACCTTCAGCTTCACTCTCTTCCTCTTTGCCCAAACTGCCACATGTCCCATGTCTTATCCAGATGTACAATTAGGATTGAGGCCACTATGGTGTTGCCATATTCCAGCCAAAGGCCAAGGGTCTGTGTCATCGACCTGTTCTCCCAGCTTATCCCCTGCTGAGCTCATAATGGGATCTCCCCAGTGCTTCCTGTCTCGTCAACACCATAAATTGTTCTGTAGTTCCCATTCTCAGTCACAACAGGCCTCAGTGGATATGGTGAGTTGTATCCACCTGACCTACCTGGTGAATATTTTTTCAATCTGTCTGTGACTTTCTGATTACCTGCAGGTCTGTTCAGTGTACTGTATGTCTATATGTGCAATTTACAGTGACTTATGTTGTTTGTTTAATCCTCATATATCCTGTCCACAGAAGATATTCTTTCATTGTTACAGTACAACACATAACAACAAAGGTGCCATGTCCTATTTATCAGTCGGTAAGTTAACCAGGGCAGTCGTAGATCCTTGCTAATCACTCTCAGGCATCGTGCCATGCTCTCTTTGGAGCTATTTACATTGGTAGGGTAGTACCTCTCTAAAGGGTCACAATATGAATTTAAATGTTTGAAGATGAATAATGGGGTAAGAAAGAAGAAAAAATAAACAAAACCAAAAATACATAATATCATCAAAAAAATCAAAATAATTTCATGTCACTGGGCCCCAAATAGTTATTGAAATGAAATAATCTGCGAGCTTCACTCTTTGGTGGAACCACTGGTTTTATTTTAGAAGGTTATCATATAACTTTAGGGCTAGTCTAGCGCTTTGGTTCACCATGAAATATCTCCACAACTGTTGCATGTAATAACTTGTCCAATACTTGTATTAAATGACCAAATATGACATATCCATCGGCCTCAGCTGTACTTTGTGTTTACTGCCAGTCACTAAATATTAGTGTAGCTTTATTTGTTAGCATATTAGCATCGTCATTATGAACATCTTAGCATGTTGGTATTAGCATTACTCTTCAAGCTGTGCCTATCACAGCCTGACAGAGATGCTATCATAGTTGTAGACTCTTGTAGCTTCATTTTATTGTAAAAATCCTAATCTGAAAAGTAACTATGGTTGTCAAATAAAAGTAGTTGAGTAAAAACAACAGTGATGCCCTCCTAGTTGTAGTGTGAAGTAGGCCTATACAGCAGCAGAAAACAGGAATACTTAAGTACAGTACCTCAAAATTGTACAGACAGTACTTGTGTAACTGTATTTGGTTTATTTCCACCTCTGTTGTTAAAGGTCTAAGGCTACACTCTTTCAGCCTTGTCTGGTAGAGCTGTGGTCTTCATGTGGCTATAGGAACAAGATAGGATGTACACTAGATCATTGGAGTCTTGGCCAGATCCTGAGACCGACTAACAAGCTTTACCTTTCTCTGTCTCTACCTAGTTGTCACTATTCAGTCAAAAGGTTGACTTTATATAGCTCATTGCTGGCCAGTCAGCAAGTGGTCCCGCGTCACTTGCTGGGGATAAAACTATAATGAGGATGGGATAGGAGATAATAGGGAACAGAGATGACAGGTGGAGGAGAGAGTAGGGTGACAGATACACCAAGTGTATTGTGCATAGTACAGTACAGAAAAGAGTGAACTTGATTATAGCCAAAATGAAATTGAAAACCAATGAGCTCCTGTTTGAGATCTTTGGCTGAGAAGTGAGCCGTTGACATGTTTATTACAAACCAAAATTCATGACCCAGATCTGTAATCACATGATTTTACAAATACTTCTTTTTTATCCTGCAGTGTTGGTGGAAGAATGTACACTTCCTGGTAAAAATCCCTGAAGTCTGTTGTTATGTTAGGTGGAAACCACCCCTTGTTGCTTGTAGCTGTCTGCAGTGGAGGTGGTGGTGGTGGTGGGGTAATAACAGTTTATAGGTTACAAGGATGATGTCCGATGTTACGTTTCTCTGCCGTTAATCTGCGATGGCACACAGTCCAGGATTGTGCCTTGACCTTCAGGTGGTGCCAGTTAATCCCATTAGGCAGCCGTTGTGGCAATCCCAGCAGACCTGTGCTGGCCGTGCCGCACTCTATACCTCCGGCATGCAGAGACACCTGTAGACACGCAGGTAAGGAAAACAATGATTAGTTATTCTGTACACATGTAGGGAAATACATAATTTAACGTGAATACATTGGTGCTGATTTGACGTGTTTTGGTGACAGTGTCTTGGGTGCAGAAGTAGAGGAGAGATGTTGATGTTGTTATGTTTCTTTCTTCATCTGTACCGTCCTTCCCAAATTACAAACACAATCAGTAGACAGAGAATTATGTTTGGGTGTGTGTGTCTCTAATTTTTGCTCTTTTGATGGCTCATAATGATGAGATGACTGTGATGACCAGGGTTTAAGCATATGACCAAATCTGTAGATTAGTTGCCGGGTAGAGCTGCTCTATTTAATCCATTGCTATACGAATTTGAGATTAGGACAGGGAAGAGGCTCTTCTGATCTTTGCTGAATAGGACAGTGTGTCATAGACTGGGATCACAATAACAGCTTTGTAAAGAAGCCTTGTTTATGGATTTTATATAACCAATCCCACAGCTAAAAAAAGTGTGATATGCTTGGAGCTGTACTGTGCCTCGAACGCAAATGAGGCTCCAACAAACCTGTAAAAATACAGTTTAGATCCAAGAATCAAATGGTGGATGAAACAGAACAGATGTGAGAGACAGAAGAATTGTGAGGAAATTGAGTTTTTAGGGCTTCCAGGCTTTTTTTTTTTTTTTTTTTTTTTTTGGTTATACATTTGTTTTAATAGAAATCACATCGGTTCAGGTCATACAGTAGACCCATGGTAAAGACCTTACTTCTTGCAAGTTTTTTTCCCCGTTGTTTTTGGCCAAATAGCATAGTTTTATAATATTCCAACAGGCACAAAATTAAAGATACTGTACCCCTTAACAAAACACACTCTTGACTTGTTTATGATTATGGTCCAAAGAGATTTTGGCGTTTACAAATCATTTGTCATGACAACTACTGTAAGACAGCCATTGTCATTGCCTCTGATCTGTCCACTGTGGTCAGTTAGTGGGACATCTTGCCGGTTCAGTGGCTCTTTCCCTGTTGCTGAAGTGGATTAACCCAACAGGCTGATCAACTGTCACCGGGGATAATGCGCAAATATGAGATTAAGTCAGGCAAGCGGCCCTCCTATTAGCTATGTAAGCTCTATCTTGAAACAGTGGCTCTGGACCAGTTCAAAGGTCCTCTTACTGAATATTTGGGACCGAATTCACCCTGTTGAACTGATTTCACTGATTTAACCTTCTGTCACCTTGAAGCAGTTTGTAAAGCACCTTATCGTGGTGTGCCGCCTCTGTCCCCCTGCCTTTTAGTCTCCTCTGCCTTTTGACTCCTACGGGGGTTTGCAGGAAAGACAGGGCCCTGATTTCCATCTCTCCTCTGAGTTAATTAGTGGATTGGAAAGACAAGTGTACATTGCACATTGCAAACTATATATCACTTTTTGGGATTTTCTTATTCATCTTCTAGGCATCTTCACATACCACTGTAAAGATTGTAAGTGTGTCTGGTGGGGAACTAAGGACAGTTTTAAAGATTTATATGAATAAAAATAGTCAAGACTACATAGAGAAATTTGGGCAGGTGAATGTCCTTCATCAGACCTCATTAGCTCCAGTTGAGGGCTCTCAGTCTGACAGATGAAGTGGCTGCTTTAATGAAGACATGACCAATGACCTATTAGGCATTATCATCATCAGCAGCATTAGCAACAATGTTTGATGAAGGGCTTTTGAGAGGATGACTTTTTGTGTGTGTGTGTGTGTGTGTGTGTGTGTGTGTGTGTGTGTGTTCAACAGGATGTTTAACTGGGTGGTTAAAGTGGTCCCCCAACCCCCTGAAGCTCCTGTGACAGATGAACCTACAAAGACCTCTGCTGCTGTATGACAACACACACACAAACACACACACATACATGTAATTTAGAGCATAATTTTAGAGAGTGTTTCTTCTCACATTTCTCTCTTTGTCTCTTTAACCTTACAGGTCCCCCCAAAAAACAGAGAGGGTGAGGATTATTTTCAGCATATTTTATACTAATTGTCTACTTATGTGTAAGAATGTATCTAAAGAGTATTCTTTTTTTTTAACTCATCCAACAGTGAAGAGTCCTCCACTGAAAAACACAGATGAGGCTTCAGAGGATAGGTAAACCTCTGTCCCCACTAGTTTCTCTGAACAAGTTAATGAGTGTGTGGGTAGATGTACTGACATCGTACCATCTTTCTTCACCTCCTCTTCAGTCAGGGCCAGACTGGAGTTTTAGGCTGGCTTTCTAATGGGTTTGTCAGTGCCCTGCCTCAACCTTCTAACTCCCCTCGACTCAACAGGGCCAACTCAGACGCTAAGGTTAGTGGATAGATGTTTGATTAGCCTGCTCTGGCTGACATTGAGCCTTCTACGTAGTATCCTATGAGAAATAAATCTGTAATGTGTGTTGGTTTGGGATCAGACTGATAAATTGGTGCTCCGACATGAAATGCCAGAAACTGTCAAAAACTGACAGAGGTGATTTTGATACAACTAGGAAGCACACAGCCTCAACTAATTCAGTATTTCAGTGAGATACAACAGCATTTATCATAATGCCTGTGTCGTCATGCTGTGTGAATGCTATTAATTCTCAGGAGAAGTCATTACCATTATCAAAGGAACTATTACAGTAGAAGTAGTTGTGCACAAAGACAAAATAGTTGAAAGTCTGAAAGTCTTGGCAGTACTTTTTCGGGCTCTAAACCTTTTTTTATTTCTTTGACATCCACCAGTCAGGAGAGGATGGAGAAAGGTACAGTGTGATTAGATAAGAGTGAATATTTCATGCTGCTAAATACATTCTTTAAAGATAAAGCCAGTTCTGTTTTTCTTCCCAGGTCTGGAGTGATAGGCTGGGTCACTCAAGGTCTGACCAAAGTGTTGCCTCAACCCGATGACAAGTATAAAGAGACTCCAGAGGTCATAGAAGAAGAAGAACACACTGAGGTCTGTTTAGCCTTTAAACTACAACATTTAATGAAACAAATAAACACTAAATCTTAAAAAACTTATTTGTTGTATAAATAATCCTACTATATCAAGGCATTGAAGAACAGTGTCAACACTACAACATGTTTAATATTATTAAGCAACACTTGACTCAAACAACTTAATATTGCCCCCCAGGCTTACTAATCATGTGTTAGGATTAAGCGTATACAGTAAAGGAATCTGCAGGGGGTTTAACAGAAGTTAAAGCACTCCATTAACTCCACTGTTGTTTGAACCAGTGTCTTACCTGGAGGCCTCAGGGCTGCACCGATAAACATTCAGGTGGTGGAGGAGGTGACAGACAAATAATAGACCATCATCAACCTCTGTGAATCAAAACAAAGTAGAAAATCTTATAACCATCCTCTGTTGGCTTTAATTTACATGTGTTTTATCTCTTTTGTCCTAGGTGCATGACGTACAAACAATGCCAGGTATGTTTTGTCTTTTTACAGAAAATATAAAATAATAAATATGTTCAACTGATGATTAAATATCAGTAATATAGCTGATCATTGCAGTCTGACTGATCTGTCTCTCTGTCCAGATTTTGATCCCCTCCCACATATCCCAGTGGTGGAGATGGTGTCAGAAGATGAGGGGGAGGTAGAAAGTCCGAGCCATCAATTCCCTTCCAAGTGAGAATAAAACTACACATTACTTCACACATGACAACACCTGACAGCCGATGGATTCCTTTGTCTGAACAGCCCAAAGTACAGTAGGATGAGCCAGAAAATCTGAATCAAATACTGAATTAAAGGGGCTGACCTTTCTCTTTTTCTGCAGCACTGTGGTGAATTGGATAAAGCAGATTGTCCCTCAGCCAATACTGCCCCCTGGTGTCTTTCCTGAAACAACCAAGTCCACTCGCTCCTCTGTGGATAAAAGTATACTCACACACACACACACACACACACGAAAGTATATTTGTTCTAACGCGCACCAGTGAGCAAACATCTACACACAGGCATGGACAGTCACAACACCTAACCCTCCATTACTACACATATTTTGACACTTTTGACTGTGAACTTTATGTTTCTCTTCTCTCCAGCTTTGTCTCCACCACCTGAATCTCTCAGTGGAATTTCACTGGATACTGACAGCAAGGCATCAAGGTATGTATTGATCCCTCACTGTCCGGGTGAGCCAAAATTGTCTTTCTGGTTATACATTTGTTATTTTCTTTTACATTCAAATATTAATTGATTTAAATGATTATTACCTTAAAAAATATCTGATAGAAGCAAATTATGCATACAGTACTCATTACTCAGAAGCATATTATGCAGCCTGTCCATCAGCCATCATTCATTTTATGAATTACACCTGTTTTGTGATAAATTACTTAAATGAAAAATACCTATTCTATATGTCTGCTACTTTTCATTTAGGTTTTTTTAGCTTCAACAACATTATTTGATTGGTTTAATTTGTCATCCATCCATTTTATTATAGTACATGGACAACAAATATGTCTACACTGACAGATGTTTTCCTGAAATTATATTTATAATGGGAAGACTGGGATGTGTAAAGTGTTAAAAGCATACAGGTAATAAATTAGTTTGTCTGTTGACAGTGTGGTTGGTTGGTTTGTGTCGGGACTGGGCCTGAAAATGCCTCAGCCTGCCGCAGCACTCAAAGATGATGCTGAGGTAACGTTGGGGAATTAATTAATCTTTCTTCCTTCTTCTTTTCATACATAAATCTTTTCTGGTGTGTCTGGTCTAATTTTTATGCATCTTTTCTTTCTGTCAGGGTCATACTGAAGCTCTACAGAAAGGTGAGTTTAGGTTTTATTCATTTAATTATACTTTTCTGTAGTCATAGAAAACCCTTTGCAGTTTCCAGTACCATTTTTCCTGCGTGCCACAGTTCACAGTTCAATCATGTGGATCTATTTCACGTAATGTTTTGCTCACAAAGTGTTTAAGTCACCAGAGAATAGCAGAAAACACCTCTTTAAAAACACTGGGTGCGTTTGATTCAAGTCATAATTTTACTGCTGAAATATGTCACTTCTCCCTTTAAGTAACTCCTGTGGATCTGTGTAATATTTGGAAAGTACTGCACCTTTTGTTTTTCCCCCCATAGTTTTTGAAGAGGTGTTTTGGTCGGACGGTCGGAGCCTAACTCAGTCCCTCTTCTCCTTCTGTTTCAGGGGGGAAGGCGCTGCGAGCCCCTTAAACAGCAGGAGGAGACGACTGGGGGGCGCTCTGATTCCCGCACAGACAGACAGACAGGCAGACAGACAGACATATTGCAGAACTGCATGTGCTGTGCAACATATAGACACCAGGCAGCTGTAAAATGCAACAAGAATATTAGAGAAATATTTGACTCACCTTACTGTACTCAATACAGTTTCAGATGAATGTATTACAACTTAAAATGTGTGCATTGATAAACATGTACTGTATATTTTATAGCTGATTAGACATATTTTGTCTTCAGTCTTTGTGATTTGAATTTGCACATTTTCTGTTTGACACAGAAACATTTAGTAATTGCCATTTGTTTGAAATTCCTGTAGGTGTCACACACTAAAGATTGCAACCAGGATATTTTTCTGTTACTTTATAGTGCATTAACCTATGGCAGTGTACACTAAACATTTGTGTTGCCATCTTCATATCCAATGCAAGAGCAATAGCAGCTTAAAACATGATGAATTCATCATTCATTTAAACATAAATGTTTCCGTTTAGAAGAATTTCAGCATTAAATGTCAAATCTACATTTCCCAATTCACAGAAATCTGGAAATAATCATTAAATGGCAGCTATGGTCATTCATTATTGTGTTATTTGTGGACAAAGTATATATCTGTATTTATACTGTGTATTTAGAGGACATAGTTCATGATTATGTATTAGTCTTCCTCTAGAAGAATCTGTTAATTATTATTATGGAAGTTGAGTTCAGTTTGGGTCTTGATCATGTTTCAGTTGGTGTAACTTTTTTTGCCACTGAGGTACTGAGTACTAGATATAGTGTAAGGCCTATTTTGATCCACTTGATCTATTTCTATGGCCTTGAACTGTGAAATGTGGCCAAGGGATGTGGTGTGGTGTTGTTGTTTCAGAGGGTTTGACTTGATTTGAAAGAACCATACTTACTCACATTGAAAACATGTTGACTGTCAGGTGTATTATTATGTACTGTAATGCAAGGATACTGTAGGAATAATAAAGATTCAGTGTGAAATTATTTATGTGGTGGTCTTAAGTTGAGTTGAAACTTTATTAATCATATTGTACACACAAAATTATTTCTCTGCATTTATCCCATCCAGCTGGCACCTGTCAGAACACACACGCACATGCACAGGAACACACACATAATGAAAGATGCCATATACACATATATATTGGAGCGGTGGGCATCAAAAGTTGAAATATCAATGCCTTATAGAGTTAGAAACAACAACTTCGAGTCTGACAGCATCCTCCCTGATCTGGACCACCTTCCATTACCTCCATGCATTCTTTACACATAAAGATTTATTAAATATGGAAGGCCTCCAACATGAAACAATTGATAGAGCATGTAGAAAAGTGAGTCACAGCTCACCTGTATTATAGACAATAAACACCAGCTTACAATATGTGCTAAAATACCTAAAACCAATCCATCACCAACATTTCCAATGTCAACCACACGTCTCTTCCTTCTCACACATAAATCGTCCCTTGTCACCCTCCCAGTAACTCGGTCCAAACTCAAACCTGACATGGTCCTAGAAGACGTGGAGTCAGACAACGAGGGCCAGCAGAAACGTGAAGATCGGTCCAAAGCTGCAGTGCCGTCCAAATCACTGGCTCCACCAGCACCATCAGTAAACCAGCAGCAGGAAGCAGCTCAGCAGACGCAGTCCAATTCACTGCAGCCTCAGCGCAGTGAAACCAACCCAGAACCAGAATCATCACAGAGTGCACCAAAAATGCTTCAGGAAGATGCTGAGACCCAGACGGGACGCTGGACACCATTCATTGAAAGTATCAAGAGGGAGGCTGAAGATGTAGCTTTGGTTACCATGGAGGAACGGTAAGAAAGGTGGAGAGGACGTAATTGCCCCATCTTATCAAATAATAATTTAAATTGTTGCAAGTTAATTTATAGTATCTATTGAATGAACTGGAGAAACTAAGTCCTACAGTGCAGTCACAATACTGGACCCTGACTGGTCAACAATAGTGTTTTAGCTGGACTCAGTCAGCTGGAGGAGTAAGAGGTCAAAACATAGTGATAAGGCTAAACTCACCCGGTTAGGATCTAAAGTCTCCGCAATAAGAATGAAGAGTCTTAATTTACCACATTAACATTCAACACACAGCACAATGATTTCATGAATCCTGTCTCTCTTTAGCCTGATGCAGGAGCGCTTGGAGATGGCACGTATAGCTGAAGAGGTGGCCAGGCAGACAGCTGAGATGGCCATTAGACAGATGGCCAGCGAGGGACAGTCCATCAAACTCTCACTGGGGAGTCAAGAACTTCTGGAGGAGCCTGAAGCCGAGTAGGACTTTATGCTCAATTAGAGAGACTTTGTGTGCGCGTGTTTGTCTGTGTTTGGACATTTTTGTATCTGGGAGATTGGGAGCATCCTTGTGAAATGATATAACCCTTTGTGTTCAATTTGACCAGTCTGCCAGTGCCAGAAGAAGAGGAGGAGAGCGAAGTGGACCACAGTAAAGAAGTCACAGAGTAAGAATGCAAATACGGACACCTTGCTGTTCTTAACTAAGACCCTCAGCACATTAAGTCTTGCACCTCACACTGCTCTTATTCTGTGCCTATTAGATAAAATTTCCACATCTTGTCACTGCCTCCAGCAACTAGTGGAGTGTAGACTTTAATTGAATGAAATGAAAAATTGCCAATCATGTGAATTCAGTTCCCTATCTCATGCTGGTCCAGCACAGTCAATTGGCTGTCAGGCCACAAGTCCTTTGGGTTCTCGTTATGTGATCTTTCCCTAAACGTACAAGCTATCCTGATAGCTGTTTTTTTTTTCAAAAAGAAATCTTGTCACTGCCTCCAGCAGCACGTTGAACTGATGATGAAACTATAGCAAGAGACTTGGTGGTGGAAGAAGTCTTCAGATCTAAAGCGTAAAATATACTTAATTTCAAGTATAAAACAAACCCTGCATTCAATGTTTTTTTTTATTATTATCATGGGCCCTTTCTGAGCGTTATGTTGTTAGAATTTTATTATTACTTCTGCATTAACATGTAAGCAGCACTTTAGTGTTGCAACTGGTGGAGATGGAGCTGATTGGGAGAATTATCTGTAGTAAGATGTCCATAGGTTACATCTGAATGTGCAAAGTAACTCTATCAGATAAATATAACGGAATATTTATATTTTAATTAATTAAAAGGCCTAAGTGAAGTACAAGTACCTCTAATGGTACAGTACAGCACGCAAATGTACGTAGTTACTTTCCTCAGAGTCCCAGTATCCTCTGTATCTCCTCGGTTCCACTGCTGGTCGTGTGAATTCAATTCCCAGTCTCCTGCTGATCCAGCACAGCACAGTCATTGGGCTGTCAGGCCTCAAATCCCGTGGGTTCTCGTTATTTGATCTTTGCCGCGCGCTGCCTCAGCATCACACTGCTGTGCCATAGCAACCACAGCTTCCCTTGGCAACACCCGCCTCCCCTCCTTCCCCGCTCTTAACGGTTCCCCCGGTAACAGTGTGCACCTGCTGCTGCTGCTGCTGCTGTGTGCTGTTTGCCGTTTGACGTCTGTAGTCGCAGGTAAAATGATGGACGGCGATGTGATGGAATATTTTTGTTTTTCTAAAATTTCAAAGATCTCCTGATCAGGTATACACGAATCCACAGCCGAGTTCGTGTTAGTTGTCGTGTCTCAGTGCTCGTGGACATTTTCTGTCGGGACTATTAACGATTAACGCACGTGAATATTGGCAGAGAAAGTGAGTATTTTGTCATAACATCGTGGTTAACAAGTAAATGTTATAAAATAAATAACTTTGACCTCTAATTTAACCCTAAGTTTATTAGTATGCAGATATAAACAGATTATATAAGCTCGTCTGTTACAGGTGGTCGGTTGTTTTATGCTGAGAGCAGAGAGAAAACAATAACTACAAGGCTAATGTTGAGGAAAGTTCATGCTTCCACAGATAGATGGAACCTGTGTCATGTGTGTCTGCATACACCAGATCTATTATAAGAAAATCTACCTTATAATGAAATATAAATAATTAATAATGGTATTTTTGTAATGTGCAGCCACCAAATGCCTTAAAGCTTTACATTTCCTGTATCAAATGTTATAGCTGACACTAGTTTGTACATTCAAAACCATTTTCTGTGTTTCTAAGCTGTACAAATCACAATTTCACACAAATGAATACTTTTGCAAATATTTTATGATTCAAAATTGCTGGGGGGGTGAAAAATTCTGTAATATTGTAGGTTACCCCTAAAAATAGCGGCATGTCCATCCTAACTGCAGTACTCTTTTAACCGTCTAGGGACCTATCAATTGTTTTTGCTATTGTGGGTGATTGCTCGGACCCCAGAGGGTTAAAAACAACCAACTGGACAAAGTTGAAATGAGCACTGTGGGGACCTTCACATTGCCAGACAGTCTGATATATAAATTGCCCATCTATTTTTTCTCCCGTTCTGTCCTGCAGAGAGGAACAGAGTCTTGCTGAGGAGGAACAAAAAGAGGAGATTGAGGAACTTCCCACTGAGGAACCAGGTAGAGATCAAGACAAAATCCAGATACACACCACTGCACACACTGCTGTTGACGTTTTTTTTTTTTAATTTTCTTTACTTCTTTCGGATCGACAGTGTTGATTGAAGCTGAAAAGTCGACAGCACAACAAGCCATAGCCCAAGTATAACTCTCTGTCATATTTCTACTATTCCAATATTTGAACTCATGAAATCTATTATTTAAAAAAAAAATCTAGAGCCAAAGGAGGAAGCAGAGCCACGGCAGACCTCCCCCTCTCCACCTCTAAGCCCTGAACCAGTTAAGACCTCTGAGCCAGAACCTGAATCAGAACCAGAGGCGGAGCCTGAACCAGAACCGGAGCCTGAACCAGAGTCGGAGGCAGAGCCAGAGCCTGAACCAGAACCTGAACCAGAACCGGACACCCAGGAAGCCAGTTCAGAAGCAGAGCCTATAACCCAGCAGCCACAGAAAACAGTGGAAGACGGTCAAAGCACCAAAGCTGACAAAGCTCCTGACAAAGTAATGTCCCTAGCTTGAACGTGCACAGTTATAAACGTGCACAGTTATAAATATTTGTTTGGTTTACCTAAATATCTTTGTCGTTTATCATTTTTAGAGGGTTCTTTCTCCCTTTTTCCGTGTCCCATTCTGTGATTTTTTTCTTTACCATCAAGCTTGAATTCAAGTTCTAGTCAGAAATCAACCTTCAACCTTTTTTCTTGTTTTTGCCAGCCCACGTTCTAGCCAATCACTAATTCATATGCAATTTGTTTTTTTGTAGGAGGAAGAAGCATCTGGGGACGGCTGTGGTGGTTTGTAGTATTTTTTTTTTTAATGTTTGTTTTTTTCTTCAGGAAATCTTTCTCATCACAGATTTTGCATGTAAAGGTGGTTAGATCTGTTATAGTACTGCTCTAATTAGCAGTTTCATACCTGTATGTCTGCCTGACCTGTTGTGAAACTGCTGTTTTACGTGCCTGTCTACATGCAGACGACTATGATTATGTACCATAATGTAACAGTGGCTGTCTGTCAGCCTTCTGACTGCAGGCCTTGATCATTATCCACCTTCTTGTCTAGAAGAACTCTCACATTGTCATTCAGACTGATTGCATTGCTGCTTGACTGTTGCTGAACCCATCTCCCATTTTGCTTATATTCTGCATGACTGTAAATCTTCCTATCCACCTGCCTCCTCTATAGCTCCAGTCAGCTGTGATGCACTTAAGAGCTGCCTGATGCGCATTCCTCACACCTCCGAGTGCCTCGGCAACATCAACGCGTTCTTCAAAGAGAACGGCATCTCCACTCCTAAGTTACCCTCCATGCCTAAGATACCCTCCCAGCTCTCTGACGTTACCAAGTACTTACCTTCCCTGCCCCCTGAATTGCGCCAAGAGCTGTCCCAGATCCGACTCACGCAGGTCCCTCGAAACATTGCTCAGACTCTGACTGAGTTTTTGCCCAACAGCTCTGAGGGTTCAGTCAGCCCCAGTCTGTCCGGTCTTTCCCAGAGCCTTTCAACCATCCCACAGAAGCTCTCCCAGTTTCCCAGCCAGACGCAACAGTACTTCCTCAACGTCCGGAACCGCCTCAACAGCCTTATGCCTCAAGATGCCTAAGAAACAAATACAACAACAGCAAAAACAAGACAAGAATCAGCAAGATGTTGAACTGAACCGGCTCGTCCGGCAATCCCCTCTACCTCCTCCTCACCATCCTCAGCTCTGGTCCCGCTCACCGTCTCCATCCTCCCCCAACGGTAGCGCCCTCGAATTGCCCAATGTGCCATCCTACCCACGCCTGCCGCCAATTGTGAGCCCCCCATCAAAGCAGCTCAACTCACTATCCCGGCAGCTGTCAGGTCTCTCTAACCCGGCGTTCTTCATTGAAGATGACTCAGATGTTTCAGCAATAAGACCCACAGGTGAATCTGCAGCAGTGGAGCATTAACTGTACTCCATCGTGATATTCATTGTGGATACCTGATATAATTAACACTGTAGTGGTTTGGTGTTGTGGTAGTGGATTTTTTTATGTTCACGTGTTGTTATGTGTTTCTTAAATAATCTCAGACATGAATTAAGCACCAGAATTAATTTGTTTGCTAAGAAAAAGCAGTGTATATGCACATTCACAAACTATTACTACTGTAATGAAGTAGACAAAAGTGTGCCAGTGGACCATGAGCCAGATTAGCCAGACTGAATGGCTTGCCAGATGAGTAAGCTGGCTATCAGCTCAGCTATCAGTACACTCTTATACACGGCCAAGTTTCCAAATGGATCCTCCTGCATTAGCATAATGTAGATTTGCGTCGCTCTCGCACTGTCCTGCTCTGCCTCTGCTTGTAAATGGGACCTGCTTTGCCTCTTACAGTCCTCTCTTTGTCTGAACACATTCGCATCATTTGTGATGCTCTTCATTAATCAACAAACATTTTGTGCCTTCAGAGAGCTCTAGCCTCAGCCTTCGTCCGGCCGTCAATGTAGAGGATGTCGACTCAGACAATGAGAGAGGAAAAGAAGGAGGAGGAGGAGGAGGAGGGGAGGGACAGAGCAATATCCCTCAAATTCTCACCCCCCAGGACCCCAAACTTACGACCCTTACTGTCCCTGTGACTCCTTCTGGAGGTCGTCAAAGGTGAGAAATACTACAAGAGCAGTAGTTTATCAAATCTGCTAGTAGGACAGCAATTTAGCAATTTAATAACTTACAAAATATGAAATATGAACATTTTCATATTTTTACTTTTGGTTGATGCTGAATAATAAGTCAAACATTATGAAATTCCAATTTTTCTGAGTGTGCATTATAGTGTTTTAAATCTTGTTCTCTCCCTTCATGTTTTTTTCCACAGTAAAGGAGATAAAGAGTAAGGAAATTGCATGGATTGCTTCAGTTGTGGTGCTTTTAGTTTTCTTTCGACAGTAATTATTCTTTCTCTCTAGTGAAACAATACATATTTCTAGATTATACAATATGAACTCAAGGCAAGCATTTCACTAGAGGGACAGTAAGATCATTAGATTTTTGTTTGGGTCATGTCAAGGTGCAAGCTCCTCTGTTCGCAGTGTGTGAGCATTTTCATCCAAAATGAGATCAAATGAAACATTAATATTCTAGATTACAAAAGAATTGCTTTTAAAATACAAATAATCTCAGTGGTTTAATGAATCATTAAATACACAATTTTGGAGTGAAACTCTTCACTTCTCTCTGTTTAGTGCCGTTTGAAATGGATCTACTGCCCTCTACTGTCTGCTGTAGTCACAGTTGGCAAAAGCATGAATGTCTGTGTGTTGCTTAGGAAAATCTGAAATCCCTTTCACTTAGTTCTCAAGGTTATGAAATCCTTTCTGCACATAAAAGACACACAAGCAAACACACTGTTTTATGGAGCTAAAATGGTTGTGTTTTTTTTTTTTTTTTTGTATTATTCTGTGTTTTGATGGTCTGATGTGAAGTGTGCTTTTGCATGGCTTTCACATTTTTTGTGCTTTTGGCTACTGTATTGTCATATGTCATATGGATATTGTCATAACGTGGCAAACAAACAGGTGCATCACGGTCATGCGCTTGCATCAGTACTGTAGGTGATTCTTCTCACTTGTTGTCGGTTTCTTGGATTAATATACTTTCTCTGGCACACACATCTCTCACAAACCCTCTCTCCCCGTCCCTCCCACACACACACACACACACACACACACACACACACACACACTTCAAACCCTGTTCTGACCATCCATGACAGTAGTGGAAGGAATCGTAGGACTATCTGGACAAAGATGTAAGATATCTGACCCTTATAAATACTGTATGGACTCATCTAGTATCCATCTATCAAAACATCGTGCTGCCCAATCACCATTCATTAGTCCATTTGAATTGACCCATCTTTGGTCGTTTTCTCATTAAATAACCATTTATCTTCAGTGTTCATTAATTTGCATTCCTCAAATTTTTCCCACATAATACTAATTCTACAAATACAGCAGATTTGAAAGTTAAACTGATAATGTTTCCGTGTTGACTTAACTTTAACAGTCGGAGGCTGCACTCCCAAAGTGAAGATGATGATGATGAAGGAAGTATCCCTGTCAGAGCCTGGCCCAGCCAGTCCAGCCTGCACAGCACAGACGACATGTGAGCACGGGCCACACACAAATTAAGAAAAAGAAAGCGTGAGCACTTAATTTGGAGTTTCATTTAATTGCTGACACTTAACAATATATGGACTTTTTTCCCGCCAAGACTGAAAGAGCGTCCAGCGTCTTCAGCCAGTCAGACCAGTACAGTGGTCAACGAGCGTCTTCAGGAGCTGGTTCGGATGTTTAAAGAAAGAACTGAGAAGGCAAAGGAGAAACTCATTGACCCTGACAGCTCAGATGAAGACAGCATCGTCCCCTGTGAGTCCCCTGTGGTGTATTATAGTATATTTTATTTCGAGGTTAAAAGCCTTGTCCAACAGAGAACGTGTCTGTTCATTAAAGTCACACCCACACTTTGGACACACAGCCGTTTTTAAACAAAAAGCTACATGAATACACTGACAGACACACGCAGGTGAGAAGTAACAGTAGCAGCTTCTCTCCAGGTTTCAACCTCACAGCTGTCCCACTTTCCCACCTATAGTTATACCACCAGTGTCCCTCCTTTAGTCCTCAGTGTTTTGATCAGTGGTTCCCAAAGTATATACCATATAAAATACCCAGCAACATTTGCATTAACATACAGTTTATCCATGATGTCATTTTTAGCTGAAAGGGGTCTACATGTGTGTGTTGTGAGGGGCTTGAAAAGTGTAAGAATCAGTGTGCACTGGGACAGTGTGCAGATTCAAGTTGGGTATGGATGCAGGAAAAAATCAGCACCATACCATGAAAAAATGGAAGTATAGTCTGCACATCAAAGTTTACAAGCTCCTTGGTATTTATTGCAGCAACTGACAAGCAAATATTTCCCTTTGTGGTTGAAACATTGTTTTAATAGACTGTAAGATGTAATGTCTACTACTCGCATTCAGCAGTTACATGTGATGTAGAAAGCATTTAGCACTTCACTACAGAACCGGGTACAGGAACATGGGTATGAACTTTAGCATATTCTTTGTTTGTAACTTCTTTTCAGAATATCTAAGATTCACAAGTATTGTGCTGTTTTTCTACTTTGAGCCAAGATATGTTTTTAGATCATTAAGAAATTTCTGCAAATTAATTAATTTGAGGCACAGAAGAGTCCCTCAAAAGTACTCCAACCTTTTTTACTGCAACCACTAACTCCATTATTCAACTATAATACTAATTTGCTAAGGCTCCTTTTATTGGAGCATCCTGAACTGGTCCTTTTTCTTAGCATCCCATCTTTCAAGCAGAGACGACTTGTCCCCGACATGTTGCAAGTCCTTTTTCTAAACCTTTAGTAAACCTGAGCATGTCTGTTTCCATGTGTTCTGACCTTTTGTCCCTTCTCCTCTCACCTCCCTCCAGCTCCTCCTCAGGCTCCAGCTCCTCAACCTGCTCCTGAAACTCAGCCAGTAGACGGGGAAGAGAAGGAGGCACAAGCAGGTCCATCAGAAGGAGGTAGAGGAGGAGGAGAAGGAGTGGAGAGTGGGGCAGTGGAGGAGCACTCTAACCGCTGCTGCAAGGTGAAAATTCCTCGATGGATACGAGCCTGTATACACTACCGCTTCCCTGCCAGCATCGACCCTTTCACCAGTGAGAACCCAGCCGAATACGCCACCTGCTGCCTCCTACAGCTCCTACAGACACCTGTCTCCTAATAATGTGTCATTTACCCCTTTCTGTTCCCTTTTTTCACATTCATAAGGACTTTGTGAACCAGTCCATCTTCTGTTATCACCTTTCATCAATTCCAAGTAATGCAAACTTTGCTTAATAATACAGATTAGATTCTGCTTATTTCTCATGCTCTTATCCCCGTCTTTCTCTAGTTAACAGCATATAATGGTAGTTGGTGCTTGCTCATTGGCCATCACTTGTTCTGTGATTACTGAATGATGTCTTCTTACTTTCTAATCCTCTGTCTCCTACAATTTCTCCATCTCCCTCCATCCTCTCACCTTTGTCGCTTTCCTCAGACCTAATGTATGTGCTGTGGATGTTATTGGTCTCTCTGGCATGGAACTGGAACGCGTGGTTCATCCCAGTCCGCTGGGCGTTCCCCTACCAGACTCCAAACAACATTTACTACTGGTTGCTGACTGACTACCTCTGTGACCTCATTTACATCTTGGACATTACAATTTTCCAACCGCGGCTGCAGTTTGTTCGTGGAGGGGACATAGTGGTGAGTGCAATATCATGACTGAAATCGTATACATTCTTTTGTCAGGAGACATGCTGCTGAAATCACAGTTTTATCATGAAAAAACTAAAGAATCACTGTAGTTATCAACAGCTTATATGACTGTATATTAAGATAAACCTGTCGGGATCATTGTTCATTTCTGCATTTGTTTTGTTTTTTTACAGTGTGACAAAAAAGACATGAGAAAGAATTACATGAAAACCAGACGCTTTAAAGTAAGTGACTAGAGATGAATAAAAGTCCACCTTTGTGTGAATTCTGTTTTTCTGGGCTTCACGTAATAATTGGTGGTACCCTCCTTGTTTTTCAGTTTGATGTAGCCAGCCTTGTTCCCCTGGAGCTCTTCTATTTTAAAACTGGCATCAACCCTTTGCTTCGCTTGCCCAGGCTCCTGAAGGTGACGTTTATTACTGTATATACAACAATCCATTACAACCTGTTAGTATCAGCATTCTGGAAACCAACCACTAAGAATCCTTGCACTCGGGGTAATCTGTTAGCTTACCTGGTAGAGCATGCACCCCATGTATCAAGGCTAAGTCCTTACTGCAGTGACCTATGTTTGATTCCAGCTTTGCTGCATGTCATCCCCTCTCTCTCTCCCCTGAATCTCCTGTCCACCTCTGCACTGTTCAACAAAGCAGAGAAATGCCAAAAATAAAGAATCCTTGCATGTTTTTTAGCCACAATGTGTCAAATTTACTGAGCCACATGCAACAACTTTACACTGACAGTATCAGTAAGCACTAATGCAATAGAAAAGTTAATATCCAAGGATCTATGAAGGCATTTTGGGAATGATTTAGACATCACTCAAATGTTTGATAGCCAACTGTAAAACCAAACTCATCAGATATTTTTATGTTTCCTCAGATCAACTCCTTCTTTGAGTTCAACGAGCGTCTGGAGGCCATCTTGACCAAAGCCTACATCTACAGGTCAGCTTCAACCTGATGGTATCTCATTATGCTGGCAGTTGTCCTGCACTGAATTCTCTCTTTTTCTGTCTCTGTATCCTTCTTCTCACTTTGCCTTCCTGTCTTGAGATGCCACACTGTGACACAGATCGATAAATACCTGGTTTTAGGTGTTCAGTTTATGCAAACATGCTCTCTCACTCTCTGTTTCTCAGGGTGATCCGTACCACCACCTATCTTCTTTACTGTCTCCACTGTAATGCTTGTCTATACTACTGGGGCTCTGCCTTCAATGGGCTAGGATCAACCAAGTGGGTGTACAATGGCAAGGGCAACAGGTTAGTGGGATAAACACACTGCCCTGTGATATTAAATAGTTTTGTGCTCTTTCAGTCACACAAACTGTCTACATTATATCTCCTTTGGTCTATACTAGCTGCATCCCTTAAGTTGCATCTGATGTGTTTTAAAACTCCTGTCCATCATGTTCATTCGAAGTCTTGCTTTGCCTCTTTTTAATGCCTCCTCTCTGTGTCCCCGCTCAGTTACATTCGTTGTTACTACTTTGCGGTGAAGACCCTGATCACCATTGGTGGTTTGCCAGACCCTACCACCCTATTTGAGATTGTCTTCCAGCTTATCAACTATTTTGTTGGAGTTTTTGCCTTCTCTATCATGATTGGACAGGTATGGATATTAATATAATGCAGACATTTGTTCATTATTAATCTTATGTGTCAAGATGGTGTTAAATTAAAGTTTATTGGTCTCTTATGCTCATTTGTCTCTCAGATGCGTGATGTGGTTGGTGCAGCCACAGCGGGTCAGACCTACTACCGCACATGTATGGACAACACTATTCAATACATGTCCTCCTATCACATCCCCAAAGACGTCCAGAATCGTGTCAAAACCTGGTATAACTATACCTGGCAATCACAAGGCATGCTAGGTAAGGATAGCATTATGTGTGCATGTTTGTATGTATCTTATACATGGAACCCTTCACTCACGCTGTACCTCTTATTGTCTGCCTTCAAAGATGAGCAGGAGTTGCTGACTCAGTTGCCAGATAAAATGCGTCTGGACATCGCTGTAGATGTCAACTACTCCATCGTCAGCAAAGTCCCTCTTTTTCAGGTAGGAATTCTAATAAACATGAAAAGAAGGAGGTAAAAAACATAAAACTAGTGCCATATAGAGATTCATTTTGTTTTCCCTCTTGACAGGGTTGTGACAGACAGATGATCTTTGACATGCTGAAAAGCCTCCGCTCCGTTGTCTACCTGCCTGGGGACTATGTCTGCAAAAAGGTACATACTGCATGCACAGTTGGCCTGTGTTTTGTTTGCAGAAGACAACTGCAGGTGGTTTCAGTTATTTCCGCTCATTATCTACCTCTACCCCTCTTTTCTGTTTTGCTCAGGGCGAGGTGGGTCGCGAGATGTACATTATAAAAGCGGGGGAGGTGCAGGTGGTTGGAGGACCTGATGGGAAGACAGTGTTTGTCACTCTCAGAGCAGGATCAGTCTTTGGAGAGATCAGGTGAAGAGATTTTTACACACAAAAAAACAGGTTTTCTTTAACTGTCTTGACATTTAGTATCTAAGCTGCCACCTCAAATATCTTCGAAAACAACTGAAGTGTGATTTACAAAGTGCTAAGAGGTTTGCTTTTAAATGTTTTTCATATTTTATTGGGATTTTGCATGAAATAAAAAAAAAAAATCTAACTACCCGATCTGTTTTTCTGAACTGAAACCAAACGTGGTGGGAAAAAAAAAGTTTAACCACAATTTCTCTGAATGACAGTTTGCTTGCAGTAGGTGGGGGTAACAGACGCACCGCAAATGTAATTTCCCATGGCTTTGCAAATCTCTTCATCCTGGACAAGAAAGACCTGAACGAAATTCTGGTGCACTACCCCGAGTCCAAGAAACTGCTCCGCAAGAAGGCCAGGTTAAACATCAATAGCAGTACACATGAGCAAATATCAGTACCCACAACAACACCATTACTGTACTCTTTACATTTTATCTCACCTGTATTTCTCTGCTGTGGAACAGTACAGATGTAGATCAAACATGGACTTATACATGAGCTTTGCTTCCTTATTTGTATGTGTGCAATTCTTACTTAATTCTGAGAGAAGTTACTCTTTCAACTGCAGGAAAATGCTTACTAAGGGAAAGAAACCTGAGCCCAAAGAAGAGGCTAAAGATCCCCCTCAGGTCCCGGCAGCCCCTGTTAGGATGGAGACCCCAAGATTGCTGAGAGCAGCCCTGGAGATGACAGAGAGATCCACTGGACTTAAAGGAGCACTGGCTAAAGTCAAAGAAAAGTCCAACAAGTCTATTATCTCATTACAGGTAAATAGACACAAAACCAAAGAATAGACAAATGCACATGTGGCAGTGACAACAAATATGGTGTACTTTATATATTATTTTAATGTCTTCTTTTATCTTCCAGCCCTCCATCTCCTCATCCCTGCCTCCTCCATCTCCCACCTCCAGCTCCGGACCTGACAGAGACGTGGACACGCCATCACCCAGCTCTGCAATGTTTCGCTTGGCTTCCCGTTGCCGCAACAACTCTGTGACGCCTCGCTCTGCTTCACAGTGCCAGGGTGGCGCAGACGAAACGCTCGCCGTGGACCAAAGGGAGGAAGGTGTCAGTGAGGTAGAAGGTAACGAGGGTGGGAAGAGGAAGGAAAAGAAGTTGTGATAACTCTTTAACAGACAATGGAAGGAGGAGAACATCAAGAGAAAAGAAATGTCTCCGGTGAGGACTGGATGTCTGTCCTTAAGCGGAAAATGGAAATTAGAGTGATCAAAGGGAAATAAAGAAAGAATCAAGTATATCTGCTATTAACTGACAGAATGGTTGAATGAAACAGAGAAGACATGTTGTAAATGAACAAAATGTCCTAATCTGGTGAAATATAAAGGTAGTACTGTATTCCACTCCATGACACACTATCTGCATTTGTTGGCAGTTGTAATGTACCTGAAAAACTTAAATAACTGGTATATATAGCCACTTTTCTGTCACATTTTTTCCAGGCCCACTTCATCTTGAGGGTGTCCCTGTCTGTCCCTGGCTCTGGACCAGTGGAAAGTACAAGTCCAGCTTCTCTGTTCATTTTAATCTCTCATTGCTTTGCAGCCTCCTTTCAGCCTTCACCCACTGTGTTCACCTTTTATTAATTAGACGTAGGAGCAAGCCATTCCTTGCCTAGTTACTCTTCGGAATTCACATTTCCATCATCCACGCTGCGTTCACATAACTGAATTCAATGTAGCGATGATGATGAGTGAATTCTGTGTGGGATGGCATAGTTAAGCCATAACAGTTTATAGTCATTTCTACACAACCTCTTCTCTTCTTGTCTTTCTCAAACATGTTTTTGCTGTTGTTGTCTGCTAACTGTTTACAGATTCTTTTGTAAACTTGAAAGTACAAGTTGCCTTATATTTTTTGTCTTTTACCTTTGTGTTGTGATGATGTAAATAACAGTACAGCTGGGTTTTTTTTTTTTTGTTTTTTTTTTGCAGCTGTAACAACATCCATACTTCCATCATGGGATATACAAATATAAGTTGACAGGTCAATGTAAAGTCAACTCAGATTATTTTACATAGATTTTCTGTCTGTCTTTGAGCATGTCAAGCTCAAACATCGTCTAGCCTCTTATTACTGTTCAACAATGCTGCATTTTACACACTAATACATACTGTATTAGCCATTTCAAAGTGATCAAATCATTATTACTAACTTATTTAGCCATTAATACGTGTAATATCATTGCTGTACAGCTACAGTTGATATGTTCTTTTGTACAATAATGTAAATATATTTGTTTTTTTGACATTTAGATGAATCAAATTGTCATTTCCCTGTTAATTTAAATTCGCTGCAATGCTTTGCAGCGTCATGAGGATGTGAATGCTAAATATATATTTCCTTTGTGCTGTAAATGTGTTTAGGACTGTGTAATGATGTAAGAATTATACTTTTTATATAGATGGTTTGATTATTGATACAACCTCAGAAGATCGAAACATAAACCAGCTAACCATACTGCCAGACAATCTGTAGAAAGGATTATCAATGTTGTTTTTACTTTATGGTTTATGGTGTGTGCATGTGTGTGTGTGTGTGGGAGAGATGAGTACTTATTGTGTAATCTAAACATGAGTGTAATAATGTGCTTATACTTGATTTCGTTGCTGATGTAGCCCTGTCTTTTGTGAAATAAATGACTGTTTTCAGCGTGTTTTGTCCTAGATTTCATGTATGACCATAAACATTTAGACTGACAAACAACATGACAAAGTGTGAACCACATAAAATTAAATTAAATTTAAAATGAAATGTCCAAACATCATGTCAGCTTAAAAGAAGATGTAAAATAAACTTTCCAGAACCTCAGTGGAAAATCCAGTGACACAGTTTTTCCACTTATTTAGGTCAAAGCTTTGAAAAAAAGTAGGTCGCGGCAAGAACAATGGTACCAACTGCCTTCTGTGGGGGTTGCAGGTAAAAAGGTAACCGCACGAGAACGTAGGCAGAAGAAAACCGCATATCCCACAATGCTCCGCCCGCTGACGTCGGCGGTTTCTCTGCGGTCACCTGATCCAACTGAAATCAGTCTGCCGACGGACATGTACAGCTTGTGGTGCGGTGTAAAGTAGCTTAGCGAGATGACAGCAGGCAGCACGGCTCTTCACTGACTTCCACTGGTCTGAAATCTGCCAATTTGATCGGTTAGCTAACGAATGAAGAATGATACGAGTCAAACGGCTTCTTGTTAGAGGCTGCTAGGTTAAACGCAAACTTGTACGGAGAGTTAGCAGAGGAATGGCTAGCTGACTCCCTCTCCTGTGATGGTCTGTTGTTCAGAATAACGAAGAAGCTCCAGAGATGGAAGACTGCGAAGGGGAGGACATGATAGAAACACCTGAGCTGCCTCTGGAGGTGAGTTAACGTCAGAAAACAGATCATTTAAGCCTCCGCTATGGTTAAGTATAGAAAATGCCTGTTGTCAACCCTCTTCTCTTCCAGCCATCTTCTGCCCACGGTAGACCCTGACTTATTAACTAATCCAGTTGTCTCCCATTCACTCAAGATTTGGTCCCAAATTCGAAAATGTTATGGTTGGCAGTCTTGTTCGCTTCAAAGCCCTCTTATAGAAAACCACGCCTTCGCACCTTCCTTTACTAATATGTTATTTAAGGATTGGTTAGAAAAAGGAATTCATTCCTTCCTGGACATATTCATAGATCAAATTTTTCCAACATTTGAACAGTTACAGAAAAAATACAATATTCCGAGGTCACAGTTTTATAAATATTTACAGATAAGGAGTTTTGTTATTCAGAATAATCCATCATATCCAAATTCTCCCAACCAATCCTCAATGGATTTGATACTTATGCAAGATCCTGCTAAAAAGAGAGGAATATCCAAGATACACGAAAATCTGTCAAACCTGGCAGATAAATCTACTATGGATCATCTGAGGTTAGCCTGGCAGGACGACCTAGGCAGGGGGATCACGGAAGAACAACGGCAGACAGCCCTAGGACAAACTCATAGCTCTTCAATATGTGCAAGACATGGTCTCCTGCAATTTAGAATAATGCACCGTTTACACTGGTCAAAACAAAAACTTCATAAAATATTCCCCTCAGTAGATCCTTCATGTGACAGATGTGGACTCGGACCTGCAACACTGGGTCATATGTTCTGGAGTTGCCAAAAGCTATCAAATTACTGGGACAATATTTTTCAGACGCTATCAAATATTTTACGTAGACCTATTAATATAGACCCATTGGTGGCGGTTCTAGGAATTATTGATTCAAGTATGACGAAAAGCAGTATAGAACATAGTATGGTTTCGTTTGTCAGTTTACTTGCACGAAGATTGATACTACTTAATTGGAAACATAAGACAGCCCCAATTTATTCAAATCTTATGACAGATGTTATGAGTCATTTAGAGCTGGAGAAAATCAGATTCTTACTGAAAAATCAAGAAAGAAAGTTCTACAGAGTTTGGCAGCCGTTTATTGATTATTTTAACCACAACACATAGTCTGATGGCAAGTTTTAGAAGTGCTCTTAACCCCCAATAGAAGGAAAGAACTTTTATTTATTTTTAATTTTATTTATGTATTATGTTATGTTATGTTTTTTTTGTGTGTGTGTATATATGTTTGGATATATATGAATATGTATAATCTTGTTTTTTAAATTGATCTCCTTCATCTGTCTATTTTTCATTCTGAGATGTATAAGTTAATATAACTTAAATTACTTTTATGTGTAAATGTGTATGTGTAAATGTGTATGGTGTCTGTATGACTGTTATGTTTTATGTTCAAAATGAGAAAAATCAATAAAGAGAGTTGAAAAAAAAAGAAAAAAAAGAAAACAGATCATTCTAGCACAGCTAGTTAGCAGAGTTTGATGTCTTGTTTACAGAAATACATCCATACAGCCACACACATAATGGGAGCTGCAGGTTGTGTGACAGTCCACTCCTGGTGGGTGAGCACATCCTGTCATCATATACTGCTCTTGTCAAAGGACAGTGCGTCTTTCAGTCAGACAGTATGCTGTCAGGTGTTTCTGGGTTTGATTTCTCCCTTCCTGGATCAATAAACTGCAATCTAATGCTGTATTTTCTGTCTCTTGCCGTAGATCATAGTTTACATCCTGAGCTTTCTTCACGCTTCAGACAGGAAGGAGGCCTCATTGGTTTGCCGCAGCTGGTACAATGCCAGTCAAGACCTGCGCTTTCAGGTAATTTTAACCAGCCACCAAGCAACAGTCGATAGAGTGGATACAGTGGCTGATCGTGAAGTGACTTTGGAAGTAACTGTACGAGTGTGTAAGCTTGAGGGCTTGATTTAACCACCTATGACACCTCTCTGTTTGTTTCTCTGTGTGCAGAAGGATGTCACCTTCTGCTTTCCGGCTTCAGCCTCGGCCCTGGAGCTGATCAGGGGTCTGGGCAGAAAGTCACGCTGCAGTCTGATTATCAGCCAGGTGGATGGGTTCAGTGTGTCCCGATCACTGCTTCTGGAGGTGCGGTTTGCTGTTACAGTTTAGCGACTAGATTCGTTTTTATAGCTGAAAGCAAAGTATCAGTTAGATTAGAAAGATTAGTACTAACTGGATGCCTGTGGGGAGTGTAACTGCTTTTTGCCATGAATCCTGGAAATTTTTCTAATTTCCCAATTACTCATTACTCATTTAACTAACACCTGGAGCTCTCTCATGGAGCCTAAGTAAATCTTTGTAGTACATCAGGGCTAAACAAGAAAAACTGGATGCAGAAGTGAAAGGGTGAAATTATATGATGATTTTCTGATATTTGTGTTTATACTGTACTAAATCTCTGTTGTCTTTGTTGTAGAAATTATACTGCTGCTGTCATGTGAAGTCCTAGTTCCTCTGACTTTTATTAGTGTAATGTTTTCACTTCAAATGATCACAGGCTTCTTTGTGTGTTCAGTGAATCCCTCCGCTTCGAGGGCTCTTTTACCACAAAAGAAATCTCCTCATGAAAGGCTAACATTGTAGATTCTTTTTGTAACGTACCATGTATGGAGTGTTTGCACGGTATCACTCTATCATCATTTTAATTTCCCGTCAGACTGACACAGTCATAATTAGATACGTTGTGGTCCAAAGGTCAGATGCACGAGTTTCTTTAGACTCCATTGCCCTATCACACTATTGTGTGTATTTGCATGTGGAAGTGTGCGAGCGTTGAAATTCCAGTTAAAGATCTTGTGTTGCCAAGTTGTAGAATCATTTCCTAGAAAGATAAGGAGAGCGCTAAATTTAATCCATTAGATAGAATTTGGTTATTTGAGGATATTTGGTGAGGCTGTAACACACATTGTCCACATCTCATTTTTTTTATGGCATGAAGACTGCAGGAACTTAATTAAACAGCATCGGCCCACCCCCTCTTGCTGTCCTCGAGTTACCTTTATCATTATCCATCCAGGAAATAAACAACACTAGTTCTTCATTTACAGATGGATTTATTTCTCTATAACATTGACAAAGACTAATTAACGTGACAAAAGAAACGTAAATAAACATACCTCGCTGGCTGCACACAACCTAGAGGGGATGCGTCTTCTTAAACAAAACAAAGTCTTCAAAAACAAAAAAAAAAACAAAAAAAAAGGAAATACCAAGTCACTTTAAACCAACTTAAACGGAGCATAACACTTCTTCTGCTTACATGCCTTTGCCTTGCAATTAATTGCGTCCCCTGCACAACAGGTAACAAACATTAATTCCTACCTAGTGCACAAAACAAATAAATATTCCTGAAAATAAATCACATAAATAATATGTAAACAAAACATTAAACTAATTGCAAATAATATTTAGTTGGCAGTTATAACCTCATGACCACCATCCACTAGCCAAATACTGTTAAAATATGCTTGTGGCTGCTAGATGTGCGTCACTCACCAGCCCTGCTTCCTCATTACTAAAAGCTATTTGCTTTACTCCAACCTGTTTCTTTCTTTAACCTCTCTATGAATTCTCATAATTTCTTCTTTCTGTTTGTCTCCCCTCTTATGTCATCGTCTCTCTGCTGTCTGTTTTTGTCTTTCTCCCTCTTCAGGTGGGTCTGTGCTTGGGCTCTAAGTTGGAGAGCTTGGCACTGCCTGGTAGCAGTATAACAGAGGCCTCTCTGCTGGCCCTCCTCCCTCGCCTCACCTCCCTCCGCAGGCTAGACCTCCGGGGCCTGGACAGCCTCTTCATGTCTGGCGCTTTCCTCTCCAGGGAGGAGCAGAGGCAGCAGGTATTTGTTACTGTTATGTAATAGTGGGATGGCGGGGTGAGGTTGGTTGTTTCAAAAGGACTGAGCTGACCGGGCGGATCATTTTCATAGATTTTGGAGCTGCCCGGCCATTTGGTCATACTGGCAGGGGGTAATACGAGCAATACAGAACATAGGTTGTGATGGAGTGGACTGCTCTTTCTTTACAATCTATTTGGGCAATACTACAGCTCATTTATTGGACACTGTTAACAGGCAGCAAGAAAGCTGTAACACAAAATGCTTACTGACCAAGCCTCCAACAAAGTAACTAGTATTCAAACGATAGACTGAGAGAATTTTGTTCTAAATTTATAGACTGATACATTTTTGCAATGCTGGGGAAAATGGATTATGCTTATGTCCTACTGAGGTATTATTATACGAGGTGACTGTATTTCCATCAGTATGACCAACCTTTGTGTTACACTACATTTTGTTGTATTTTTATGTTTTTATTTTATACAAAATGAAGTACAAAAAAAGACCTGAGCTGATCATTCTGTCAACATGTTCATCTTTAGGTAATTGTTTGACCACTGGAGAAGAAGTAAAATATTAACAATAATGCTGCAAATGCAAAGATCATCAACAAAGATCATACAGATGTACTCTGCCCTACAAAGCCAAAACATATGTTAGGATTACAGCATTTGAATGAAGATTTCTGTTACATGTTTCACCACATCAGTAATAATTGTGCCATAGAAATGTATGATTTTTCTGTGAAAACACCACGTCAAAATTGCAGTAACTACAAAACAAAGCTAAAAAAAACAAACCATACTGCGTTCTCTCACTCCACTCTGGCTCTGAAATCTTGAATCAGCTGTTGCAGCACATGGGAGCAAAGTTTGCCTTTGAAGCTTCCTGCCTTTCTTTTTCCTAAACCTAACCAAGAAGTAACGCTTTCTGGAAGAAATCTCTTAGGGTAAACTTTTTTGGATAAAGTAATAATAATCAACCTTAAACGGCAATAAACAAAAGCATGATAACCTATATTCTCCTACACTTCCACCTATCTTAAGTATATCCTTTTATCTGTAGTCCTCTGGGGAGTGGTGGGTGTGAGTGATTACAAATGTAACTAGAAAAATTTGCATTTCCTGCGGAAATACGGTGTGAATGCCCTCTGCTGAAATGCCCGATGCATATGTGGATATTTGCATGAAAAGATAAAAATGTAGAATATTTTGAAATCTTGTATGAATTTGTAGGATATTCTGTCAAAGTGTGAGATTAACTGGAAAAAGTACACTATTACAATAAACACAGTGAAAACAGCCCCCTCTCTGCTCCCTCTGCCTTGTGTCAGTGGCAGGCTGGAGGTTGCTAAGCAACGAGCGCCATCTGCCGGGCCCTAATTAGAGCAGCGTGTGTGTGCGCGTGTGTGCACGTGTGTGTGAGTGACAAAGGGGAGACACGCAGAGCAAAGATACAAACAGGATCAATACATGCAGATTTGAGAGCTATTATACGAGGAGGGCAGTCTACTGTTTGTGCATTTGAAATTTTGATGCAGGAAATAAAAGTTTGCATTTTCATCTTATTAAAAAATCTCTAACATAAATTATGAGGCTGTAAGTAATTCATAATGTTTGTATTTAGCTGCATTATATTCAACTGACACAAATACAGTATTATATTTTCATAACTCACAGTCAGCATCACGCATTCAACTGTAAATACAGTAAATGACATCATAAAAATGTGGCGAATATAACTCCAGAGGGTGACTGATGGTACTGCGGTTAAATGTAACCTACAAGTTTTTACTGCCATTATATGTGCACAGCTTTATTGTTTTTCCACCTGCATTAATGGTCCAATTTCACGTCAAACTCCATCTTCTTGTTTTAGGTCAGATCAGCTCTGTCAGGTCTAGAGGAGCTGGATCTATCCGACTTGCGCTATCTCTCCGATCTCACCTTCAATCGGCTCACCGGCTGTACCCCACGCCTCCGCCGCCTCTCGCTGGGCGGCTGCCATATAGCTTTCGAGTTCGACCCGTATCGAGGGTGCCCAGTGGGAGCGGTTGAGGATTCGTCAGCATTGCTGTCACTGAGAAACTTACGGAGGTTATTAACGGAGCAGAAATCCACGCTCGTAGCTCTGGACCTCAGCAGAACCTCCATCACCCCTGAGTCACTGCGCACTATTGCACAGGTTTGGATACTTAACGTCTCTGCAACAGCTTCTTTATCGCACAAGCAGCCAGGAATGATTCTGCACAAATTAAACTGCTCATATCTCTGTACCTATTCTGTGTAATAGTCTGCTTTATAATGGTTAAGTTTCATTTCTTTATGTTTTCTCTGTTCCAGGTTCAGGATTTGGTCTTGGAGGAACTGTGTCTGCACGGCTGTAAGGAGCTGACTGACTACTCGGTGGAGGTTCTCGTGAAGCATCAGCCAGACCTCAAGAGACTGGACATCAGTGCCTGCACTGAGCTGACCAACAGGTCTGTAGACGCCGTAGCACGAGGCCTGAAGACACTGACACACCTCTCCTTGTCCCGCGACTGGAGGATCACTGAAAAAGGTGCCCATTTGTGTATTTTTGTTTTTGTGTGTATCATAGTTATCTAAAAAGTCTAATCAATACTGGGGCTTGAATATTATGTTTGTCCTGACCTAACTTACCTGTTGCAAATAGAGCAGATGTATGGGTGCGTCCCTGTACTTTGTGGGTGTGCTGTGTGGAGCAGGTGATCATATTAAGAAAACTGTGACAAGCACTTGGCTAGACTGGCTAGATACATAATATAATTATGATTTAAAGTGATGATTTCTTGTCATCCACAGGCCTTGCTGACCTTCTGTCCATGTCGTCCCTGAGGAGTCTGGATCTGTCTGAGTGTGTGCACATCAGCGGAACAGAGATAGTGAAAGGTTTGACGGGACCCAGTACAGCCAGAGCACAGCTGGAGACACTCAACCTGAAGAGCTGCACCTACATTAGGGTCAGTCACGTGTGTTTGTACATGACGTGTGTTTGTACAGGACATGTGTAAATGTGTCCGTGTGAAAATACACAGAAATAAAATAGCTCCTTCCTCCTCTCTTTTCAGGATCTTTCAGTTTTCTCTCTCACCCAGCTTCTTGGGAATACTCTCCACGAGCTAGACTTGACGTCATGTGTCAATGTGACTGATCTGTCTGTGCGCTCTATAGCCACATACCTGCAAAGGTTGGTAGTTCTGCGGCTCGGCTGGTGTAAAGAAGTCACAGACTGGGGGCTGCTTGGGATGGTGGAAACAACCAAATGTGACCCTGACCATGAGACGGTGAGAACCACAGACATGTGCGGGGCCATTTTTGCAATTTAACAGATGTGTGTGTGTGTGTGTGTGTATAATATGTACTTATATAATGTACTTATCTCAACAGGGAGACAAAGGTCCCAGGTTCACCCGTACCTTCGGCAACATGGGCTTCTTCAAGCCTCCTCGTTTGCCATTTGATGAGCGACCCAAACTGGTCACACAGAGTGACCTAGAGCAGTTCAAACAGCAGGCTGGAGCTTCACTTTTAGCTCTCAGCAGGCTGCAGGAGCTTGACCTCTCTGCCTGCTCCAAACTCACTGACAGCAGCATCACAGAGGTGGGAGGCCGAGGACGAGGCAAATGTTTCAGTAGTTCAAATGTTGTAGCACGAAGACAGAAATGTTCACGAGTCAATACGGTTTCTCCTCTCCTCAGGTGGTGCGTTACCCAGACCTCCACAGTCTGTCTCTCTCCATGCTGCCGGAGATCACTGATGCCAGCTTGGCGTCAGTAGCCTGGCACTGCCGTAGCCTCACCAGCCTGGCTCTCAACCACTGCCCGGGAATCAGTGACCGCGGAGTGGCACAGGCTGCACCTTATCTAAAAAGGCTGCAGCATCTCTACCTCTCCTGCTGCAATAACATCACTGACAGGTGAGTGGCATACAATCCCACTGCTGTGTCTGTTTCTAGAGATAAAGGACGAATTTCTTATCTGTTGACCTTTGAACCCCCAGATCTTTGTTCCTCCTGGTGCAGCACTGTAACCGTCTGCGAACACTCGACATCTCACGGTGCAAAAACATCTCCGCAACAACTGTGGACCTCCTCCAATCACAGCTGCCCTTCTTGGAAAATATCCACTACAGATTCATAGGTGGGGTTGATCTTACCCTTGCATTCTGACTAGCTGATTGAATGTCCTAAATGACCACTGGACCTTTTCAATGACAAAACCTGCTGACCAAAGCATGCTCTGCGAGTTGAGCTTTTGCACATTTTTAGCCATTTGCACTATTTGTTTTGCAAAGTTGTCAGTTTACAGTGGGAACTGCTGTAAAACCTGTCACCTATATGTCATCCGGTACTGTAAGTGATTTTTAGAAAGTCTGTTCGTCATGGAGCAGGTACGAAAATGGTTCTTTCTGTCGGGCAAAACATTTCATTTGTTGCTTGCATTAAAACAATCTCAAATTACCACATTCAACAATCATGTTGTGTATGAATGGAACGTTTATGTTTAATTTATGTGGTGCATCATCACTGAGGACAAAGATTTCATCTAAGTAAGACATTTCAAAGCACTGTCTGCGTACAATGATCTTAAAATCAAGAGAAATCCTAAAAAACACACAGCAGCCACAACTTATTATATTGAGAATGCGATTTGTTGGAAGTAGATGTCAAACAGTCAATATCACAGAAAATATTTATATAGCTAGGCAGAATTACAAAATGACATAAGCTGCCCCATAATATGCTGAGTAATAATATATATAATATTGTTAAATAATATAATTATATCTTTAATAATTTGGAATGGCACTCAAAGTGAAAAGATAAGTGAAAGATAAACTTAAAAGGAATAATTCTTAACGTTCCAATTTTATGTTGTTTTAAGGGCTAAAAGGATGTAAAACTTTAATTTAAAATGTCTCACTTGACCATGTGATTCTTTTTTTTTTTTTATAACATAACTGGAGAAATATTTTTTATAACAATGACAGTTCTGTGCTGCTAAAGTAGAAGTAAAGATGGGATATGAAGTGAAATAGTGGTCCTAAACTTCAACTTATAGACCAAGATAGCAGCAGCAGCAGTAGCAGCAGCAGCGTGCCTGCCTCCATTTGTTGAATTAACGAAGGGTATTTAATAATTTTAATTATTTAAGAGTTCTTCGAAAATTGACAGCATTATTGGGAGTTTTGAGGAGTCAAATTAAGAGTCTCAGATTTTAAGGAATTTATTGAAGAGGAGTATTATCTCACAAATAGCAGACAAATCATGGTACATTTTTTTTTTTTCTAATGAAAATCTTTGGACATTTGCTGTTATGACTGGATACTACATGCTTATCATAACCATACAAACTGTAGTGTCGAACTAACTTGAATTTTCCTTTTGTTGTCTTGGTCAACCACTGTAGCCTAATATAATAAATCCCTTTACACTGTACTGTTAAATCATTTTGTACTGTTGTATGAGTCAGTATGACAGAAGGAGACTGTAAAGATGAAAAATCAAAGATAACAAATTTGTTGTTTTTTTTTATAAATAAACCAAAGTTTGGCAAAACACACACATCTGTTTTTCTCTGTATAAATCAGTTTATTTGTGTGAAATCACCCAAAGCACATGATTCAAAGTGAACGTTCTCACAGAGGGTTGTGTGTCAGGAATGCACCGCAGAGGACAGTGCTGAAATGAAACAACCCAAGGCAGAATAGACAATGTGTGATACACTGTAGACATCTGTCATTTCTTGAGTAGCTGCTTTGAGTGTCACTGCCACAACCACCGAGTGCTTAGTGAATGAGTGCGTGTAGCACACTGTGATTGAGCTTGTGGCCTCCATCATAGTATTATAAAGTACCGTGTATAAAATTGATCAGTTTCAGAATTCATTCAGGATACATGACAGATCAGAAAAAGACCACTGATTGTTTCATACAGATTTACTGGGATGATTGCTGGTTGAATAAAAGTTTGGCACCTAATGCAGACCTGCATCACTATAAAACATAAAAGTGGTACAGAGTTTTCAGATCATCACACAGGGCCATTGAGGGCCGCATAAAGGCAAGTACCTGTAGGTACTAGAGGAAACTATTATCCAATACTAAGCATACTGTATGTATGTTTAACATGTTGGAAGTCATGTACCACATCTTGAGAAAGCTCTTTTCTAGTTAATGCCCATTTTTAAAAACCAGAACAACCAGCATCTTGAGACAAAGATCAACCAGTAACACAGGAAAATTCCATGTTTCATACATAGTTTTAGATATATTTAGAAATATAAAATGATTACAAAACAAAATTAAAGTACCATTACTTGAGTGGCTGTAATGCATATGAATAATCTAATTTTTCCAAATCTCAGTTTGTTTTTGGAGCTGTGTTGAAGCTTTCAGACAGCTGAGGAGGAGGAGGAATCATTAATAGAGAGACGGACTGAAAAAATAAATCTCTCCAAGATGAGCAGTGATAATGTGCGGCATTAATACAGTCCGTATCAGTGCACATCCACATTGTAGTTTAAGGACAAAAGTCACTTTTCTCCTGTTCGTTGTTTCACTTGGATGTCGAAGACCACAGAAGAAGAAATGTCAAGGCTATAAATCTGCATTATAGTTATAAGTGCATGGATGCACAGGTCAGCTCTCACCACACACACTCCTATTATCTCAGACGTCCACACACACACAAACACACACACACACATATATATATATATACACACACATTCACACATCCAGCCAACGCATACACTCTACTGCTCGGTCTGGCTGAAGTCATAGCAGAAGTTGTAGTTGCTCGGTGGTTTGGGGACGACGGGCGCACAGTCGGGGATCGGGACGTTCTCGAGGTCCAGGAGGCGGAGCTTGATCTCCATAGAAAGGAGGATCTCCAGCTCGCTGCGCATGGATTCACTACTCATCTCCCGGCCCAGGAGGACGCTCAGTCCATCTGTCCACAAGCAGAACTGACGGAGAGAGAGAGAGAGAGGAAGCCTCTAAGTATGTTGTTTCTATTCTTACTGCACATTATAATGCACACAGAAAGAATAGTTTGGGGACAATGTCTGAGCAAAACTCACGTCAGTTCTGGAGGGGGCGATGAAGTTCAGGCTGTACTCTTCTACATCATATGTAATGCTAAATGCCAGGTCCAGCACCTCCTGCAGCAACATGTACAAACACAGTGAGATGTAAACCAACAGGAGGTGAACACGAACATAATCTGAGAAGACACAGAGTGCTGCTGACCTTGTTCTGTTTGCCTTTGTTCTCCTTCATGTGAGGGCAGTCTTTTCCTGTCAGCAAACCTTTGATATCTGCGACAGGAACTGAGGGAGGGTAGAAAGAGTAATGAACAGAGTAGATCAAGTTTATTTCATCCAAGTGAATATTTGAATATCATTTTCATGATAATTCTTTGTTCTCAAGTCCCGGCCCAGCTTCGACTCACTCTTATCTTGCAGTGTTTCGATTGGTGGATTGTCCATGTCTTCCTCTACGTCACCATAGTGAAGCATTTTGTGATTGGGTGACAAGCGGCAGTACCACAGTTTATCTGACGAAAATCAGACAATCGCAGCGGTTAGCCAAACAAGACATAGTCTGCTGTTTTTTTGTTTTTGTGTGTTTCTGTGCTGTCTCACCCTGTCTGCGTCGGCTGCTAATCTTTCTGAACATTGTTCCTTGACACAGTCTGTTGAGTCTCTGCTGGCGGATCAACTCTAGCAGCTCTGGCTTCAGGCGCTCTTTAAGTTCACTGGGAAGAGAAACACAACCAAAAATACTTCATCACATGATGCCAGCATCTCCTTTGTTTGTTTGTTTTTGTACTTCATTTTCAAGGAAACATAAAAACACAACAAAACAGTGCAACACAACAGCTGGTTACCAGTGTAGTCATACAGACATATGATTGCTCAGGAATGATCTTGTGAGGACACAAACACAATTCATTTTTCCCATTATTTCAAGAGTGTATCAACCCGCAGATTTATTAAATAAGTAATTCTCTCCATACTTTAACCAATAGTCACAATATCTATCCAGTTGGTCTTTGTTGGAAGCTCAGTCAATAACCATGAATATAAATCCCCTTTGTTTTGCAGACATGACTGCAAACTCAACCAAACAGAATAAAGAAACCAACACATTAAGACATTAAATGGAATGGCACCTCTATATAATTCCTATTTATGACAGTGTATCAAGTATTCTGTTATCAAATTGATTTTAAATGTGTGGACAGTGTCACACAGAAGAGAAGAGGCTCTACGGGATCAGCAAATGGCTGAAGTGCTGAACACAAAACTACTTTACTTTACTTTTTCAGTAAAAAGATTAATTTTTGGAATGTCCTACCTACCTACAGAAACAAACTGATCTGAAAATGTTTAATCGAAAGGTGAAATGCTGTCTGGAACAAAACAAAACCTGTGATCACTGACCTCTGATCATATACTAGTGCACGCATGCACGCATATGGACACGTACACACAGATAGGGGCACATATATACAGATAAACATACATACTGTTTAAACATGACCTAGGGAGCATACACATATGTGTACGTATAGAAAATGATTGTAATGTGATGAAAATATTGTAATTTATTATTATGTGTCTTTTATGTGCTCAATTTAACTAATGTATGTTGTTATTAATCAAATGTTAGGACCAGGGACAGCGGTCCAAAATTAGCCTTTGAACAGAAATCATATATGCAACACATCTGTATCATGTTATTGTAACCTGTTACTATTTGTGACAAATAAACTAGTAAATAAAAGTAGTAATCAGTATTCATATAACAGTTTTTTCTTCATTCATTTAATGGGAAACAAATGTCACAGCACAGAAGGCACCTTCACAGACATAAACTCAGCCTGCGTGGGTGACCCCAAATGTGACAGCAACACGCTGTTACACTCAGTGTTTAGTGACAAACAGTAGCATAATAAACAACAGTATGGCTGCTGACCTGTCTGCTGGTCCCATACGGGTGGAAACTATCTGGAGTCATCAATAGAACAGCTGATCAGGTTGTGCTACAGACACTGTGCTATTTTAGTTAATAACAAGAATCTTAATGTATTAATTGTGATTTTTTCTGTGAGCAAAGATAGCTCCCGCATGAAACTGAAATGACCAAAATCATCCGCACAAATCCTAAAACCTGTGTTTTGATACCTAAATATACAAAAGCTGTTTTTTTTTCCTGCACTACAGAAACATCCCCTCTAACTATTTTTAGATTTAATATTTGCTCTGAACATAATTTCCACAGCAAAACAAGATCATTCTTTGTAGTCACCTGATTTTCTTTGTCATGCTTCATACAGACACTGATACTTTTCTCATGGCTCATGCAGCTGAAACAAAGGAATCAAATAAAGCAACACAAAGTAAATTGGAAACATCCTGCTACTCACAGTACGGGTGGAGCAAGAGTCTCTTCTTGGTGCAGTCGTTCTGTCTGCCGCAGCTTGAGGATCTCGCTGTAGTTGAGAGCGTTAACTTTGTTCTTGAAGAGCTCCAGGGAGGTCGGCTTACTGGACAACGTCCTTGTGATCTGCTCCCTCACCACCTGCATCACCTGAGGATGGAGACATGATGGTTTAGTATGTATATATATATATATAGCCTTTATTTAGAATCACAGTATCAGTATTATTGTCAGTACTTTACACAGTTATCATTGCTTAATAAAAGTTATACAGTGGTTCATCTTTACAGTTTCAGATGTTGAATGTAGAAACCCAAAGAGTAGTTCATCCCAATTAAAAATATTAAATATCATCACTAATTCTGTGTAGATGTGTTATGCCACAATGCATTTACAATCGCACAGGCCCAAAACAAGTGATAATGGTCCTGAGAGCCACATTTTCTCCAGCTGGAGAAACAACTGGAGGACCCTGAGTGATGAGACTGCTGAACAGCCGAAATAAAATATCTGCTAAGACTCTTCCAGCCAAACATTCTCCAAGAGCTTGAGATTCCATTAAAATTCACAATATTTTGTCAAGATTTTTGCCTCTGTAAAGGAAATGTTAGTTTCCCTTCCCCATTTTTATTTAATGTAGGTGCTACTAATTGTCTTAACTCCCTGGAGTCACTTATAAAGTCTTAAGATTATTCTAAGCACACCCTATAGGCACTAATAAAAACTTTTAACAATTCATTCTCAAACACTTTTTGGCTCTTTCCCACCTATTTCTATAGTCAGTTTAAGGATTAAAGAGCCAGCCCTCTCCTGTCCAGTCACATAAACCTATACTTGCCTCCCCTCCTCTATGTGTGACCAGTCATTGATCAGTGCGCTCTTTATCAACCTGGAAACAACCGCACTGAATTAGTACAATCAATGATGAACAAACTCCACAGTTATTTGACTGAGTAGTTGTGACATGATTCTTCCTTGCAATTTGGCGTTAAGCACTAGAGACAAACCGAATCTACGTTTCACTTTAATAAAAACATCCCTAAAGACTGCACCTCTGCAGCACTGACTCAGCGTTTACTATGATTTTCTGTGTGTGTGTGTGTGTGTGTGTGTGTATATTCTGCATGACTTGTTAAACTGAAGCTCACACAGAGGGACAGGGGGTGACCCCCGCTCAGGGCAGTTGGTCAGACAGTGCATGTATGTAAATTCTATAGCTGCCTTCAGCGTATGTGCCTTGGTTGTAAAGAGAGGGAAAATCCATATAAAAATCTGTAACACTGAGACTAAGCCAACTCCCGCACTGCATGCTCTGCTCTCACACTCTGCTGACCTAGATCATTTCTGTTCACACCCAGTTTGACTGATTGTGAACAATCAGTGACTGAAGTGTAATTTGACTCTGGACTCTCTTCTCTCCACGAGGTTACATGACGTACAAAAATCAGAAAATCTCAATTCCATAACAATCTGATAACGCTCATCGCCACCCTGCCACAGGCTTTAAAATGTGTCTGAATGGTTTACGAGCACAGAGAATCACTCATTCGTCTGGCAGCAGTGAAATCCAGACTGTCACTCTATATTGTGTGAACATGCAGGGACACAAAACAAGCGAGTAGAGTTTCACACTGACTCCCTGCTCGAGCCCCCTGAGCCAAAATAACCCTCCCTGTCTGTCCAGCAACTTTCACATGACCTCAGACAGCCACTTCACACTCTCATGTCATCTTAAATCACATGCATAAATCATGTCTGTCTAAAAATTTTGTTGGAATTTGGATGAAAAATTGACTTTTTGTTTCGACCTGGAATATTTAAATCGAATGCCCAATTAAACTAAACAATTAGAAACTAACAACAAACTTTTTAACGCACATTACAACTAAGAAACAACACCAGAAAAAACCTTACCTCCATCTTATTTCCTTTAGAGCTGACCCTTTGGACAAATATTTAAATCCCAATTTCTAATTCCACCCGACGCCAACAATCAGAGAAACCTGACGGGGATGATGTGCAGTGAACGCGAGGTAGAGAGAGACAGATCACCTACATGACAGGAGAGGTGCAGGCCTGTGGGTGTTTTGTAAACAGACACCCTGATACTCGCACACATGCACACATGCACACACACCCCCCCCCTCCACCTTGTCCAGCCCCTCTGTCATTTAGCTAAACTGGCCAATAGGAGCGATGACTGGCAGCTGTCCCTGATCCCTAAAACCCTGCAGCCTGTGCATGTATGTAAAATGTGTGTGGCAGACTGTTAGAACAGGGGGTTTATAGAGCTACACAAATACATTCATCTGATTGGCTAGAAGTTTGGAGCATGTGTGTGTGGATCAGTCTCACACGCACAAACACAAATATTTCTAATTATCTGTAATTCTAATTAGCAGTAATACAACCTAAACTTGTGATATCACGTATACCAT
This sequence comes from Sciaenops ocellatus, assembly GCA_033000465.1. NCBI lineage: Eukaryota > Metazoa > Chordata > Actinopteri > Sciaenidae > Sciaenops > Sciaenops ocellatus. The sequence continues at coordinate 22,413,526 of CP136871.1, read as the reverse complement.
CACCTCTCTTTTTCTTTGGTTTCTCTCCTGGTCCTACCCTCTCGTTCTCGCCCTCTCATATTGTTTCCAGAGGTTTTAGGTTCCCTCTGCTGTTGTGTAATTACTGCCCATGCGCTTTGTTTTCCTCGTTTCCTTCCCTCTCTCTGTTTTTGCCGCCCACCACGCTTCTCTTTGTCCACCTAATGCCCCTTTGTCCTTGCCCCAAAGCACCCTGGGTAGTGGGCCGTAGACAAAAACAAAAGGCCGGTCTGCTGGCCTGGCGCTCAGGACACTGGCCCTATCCTGAAAGGTCAAAAGGTTGCTGAGTTTTATAACTATCAGGAGAGCACTTTGTTGCTGACGGACGGCTGTGTGTGATGTTGAAATGAGGCCCGGGACAAAAGCTCTGCTACCTTCCTTTTGGGATGGCTCGATTTTCAATATTTCTCCCTGACAAGACCCTGCTGCTGAAGGCTTGGCTCAGCCTATTACCATAGGACAAGTACACTGAGGTTGTACGGTCACTGTGTGTTCCTACATACAGGGTCAACCCTATCTGTGGGGGTCAGGCACAGTTAGCATATGAATGAACCTTTACAAAGTCGCAAAAGAACAAACTTACACAAATCCACCATAAAAACTCTTTTAAGCGGCTCTCATTTAAGCTAAACTCTGTGTGTCCAGAGGAGTCTGTCCTTTAGTTAACTTGTTTGAAAACCTTCATAATGAGATCGAGAGAAATTTCACTCAGATGCTATTGCGTAAGATAATGATCAGCAAATTAAATCAAATTTAATCATGAATGAGGTAATCAATGCTTTGCTGCAGAGTTCCTGGCAAACAAACATCATGCTTTACAGAAGTGAAACTGGGTGGATACAAGGCGATGACCAATTTCAACATCATTTTATTTAAGTATATTTGTGGTTGTCCCTTCCCAACATAACGACAGACTACCACAAATGGGTCTGTGCACTCAAAGGGAAGCGCAGTGTTGTGTGTTATATCACAGGATAAACAGGCCTGTTCTGGCCATGGAAGGCTTGGATCTGAAATACCCTGTGTCATCTTTTTCACATGCACAGAGACAATTGGCGTGCCATTGAGCCATGCACGACCAGCAACTGTGGAAACTGTAGAGCATAAAAAATTCCATTAGCAAAGCCATAATCTTTCCCATCTCTGTGAGAAGACCTTGATGTAACTGTAAAGAAAAACAGAAATCACCACTGGCTTGTTGACCATGAAAATATGTACATCCAATGAAGTAAACTTGGTCCTTCAGCCTTGGATAAAAGTTTTCTCATTATTATTCTTATAGTTATTATTTAATTATACATCCATGGACTATGTTGACCTTAAGTTAAGAAAACAGAAAACAGAGCTTGCACTAATTAAGTAATCTGCCTTTTAACACGATAATCCTCCTGCTGGGTCTTTTTTTATTAGATTTTCCTGAGCGGATATTAAGACAGATATTGAGCCACTGCTGCAATACAACTGGGATGTAGTCCACTCTTTCAGAGAATTTACAAAAAGTACAAACATGTGCCTTAAAACTACAAACATTAATATTAACCGTGTACAATCTAAGCTCTAGATCCAGAGCTCTAGATAAGCTTTGGATCCTTTAATTCATAACAACTGTTCATCACACTTAACATTAGCATGGCATACTTCCAACTTATACAAGAAAATTAACACTTTTTTAATGTTAAATGTTAAAATATGAAGCGAGTGGCAGTGGGAAATGTCCAGTCTGCCTCTATCCAAAGATCACATATTTGACACTGCTAAGCTAAACTAACCAGCTGCTGGTTCAGGTCGCATATTAACTATAAGAGCTGTATCAATATTCTCATCAGGCTCTCTGGAAGAAACCAAAAGAATAATATTTCCCAAAAGGTTGATCTATTCCTTTAAAGTGAAAAGAAAGTTGGATGAATTTAAAGTTAGCCTGCCTCGTCAAACTCCTCCTGGAAGGCACAACAGTTCTTGGTAACCTTTGAAGACAGCCATGTCTGGCTATTGTACCTTGTCAAAGTCCTCCTGAGTGGCTCTCATCTCCTTCCAGGTCTTGTTGAGCAGCTGAATGCAGACACAGAAAAGCTCCTCCATCAGCCGATCCTGACTAAAGAAGATGGGGTGGTAGTCAGATCCCGTCTCTGAGGCTGTTAACAGAGGAAAGGATGGAGAAGATTGAGGACAAAGACAACAGAATGCGAGATTAGTAGTTTTAGAGTTGGTTTGACGGGAGGCTACAGACAAACATATAGCAATCATCAGGTTAGAGGTCAACTTACGAGGCTCCCCGATACGAAGGATTTCACACAGGATCAATGTCAGCTGGATGCTGCTCCGAGCAAATGGACACTCGTGTTTGTCTTCCCTACTGCTGTTCTCCAGGACGAACTAGGAGAGTAAAACAATACTGTATTGTAAATGCTGTGAATTAAACTTAAGTTGGTCACAAAGTGAAGCTACGGACAGAAAGAACATAACATGATATTGTTTTACAACAGTTATTTTTAAAAAGCATTTAAAAGATAATCTAAAAACTTTTCTGAAAAGTGAACTGGTTGATGATAAACTCTTGTCTGGAGTTGTGTGTTTTAGACAACTAAAACATGTATGAGCACCATAAATATCTGATCAGGTAATCAAAATGTTCATTAAGTGATTTTTTAAAATTCAGCTCATGTTAATGACTTATTGGTCAAGGATGCTGACAGGATGCTAGGTATCATTTTGCAAAGAATTGTTTTCCTGTGCCGTAAATATCATTTTAAATGAGAACTCATCAAATTGTCTCATTAACAGTAGATAAGTCATGCTCACCCTGCTGTAGGCGTCAGGATAGCGTGCAGCAAAATAATACATGGTGTCCAAAGCTAGAAGACCAGGAGGCGTTCGTACCAAATCCTGACCAGGGTTACTATTATTCTGATAGGAAAGGAACAAAGACAATATTAATCACAGTAATATGAAGATGAAAAGGACTACAGCAAGGAGCATTGATAATTACTAAATAACTTTGGACAGCAGTCACTTACAGAGAAGCCTAACTTCTTGAACTCTTTGGCGCAGAGTGAGCGCCGTCTCTCGTGGCTCAGACTGTTCTCGCTTTCTGTCTCAAACGCTGCCTGGCGTAAACCATGAAGGATGTCTCTCTGCTCCTGGAGTGACAGCAAGAACAAGCAGATAAAAGGTGTTCGGTGTTTGTAACATTCCAGCTGTTTGTTGAACCTAACCCTGACCCTAATCAGGGTCATAATAAGACAAGCATTCTTAATTTAGTACTTTAGTCACTACCATGCACGTATTCTTGATATTTCTCTAAGAAATCAAATGATCTCATACCTATTTTGTTGGAAAATGTGTGCAAGTGTAACAGCAATTAAGAAAAAGAGTCAGCAGCAGCAGCAACACTATTTTCTCTCATCGTGTTCTGGCTCACCTGGCTGTAACAGTCCAGAGGTGTCCTCATGCGAGGCTCCAGGTGATTCAAGGTAACTGACTGTAGGACATAGAGGTAGTGGGCCATCTCATCCTGGACTGAACCAGAACTATGGATGATGTTCTGCAATTAAATGCACAGTGTATTTACATTCCTCTGCACAAGAACAAGATCTTCTTTCATTATATTATTACTGAGATACATAAATCTGCATGAAATATAAATTCAAATAAGGAGATTTACTTTATAAATGTATTGACGGAGATTCCTCTTATTCAGGAATGCAAACATATCCTGCAAAACAGACGACAAGAAACAAGAGAACAAAATGAGGATTCAAATGTGAGCTGTGTTACAGTGGTGCAATGACATGTTTCTAACATGGGGTGGCGTTATAGTGTCAGTAACGCATCAGAGGGCGGGACGAGATTTAATGTGGGACTTTGACCTCTATGACGAAACTATCACTTGCTGGTACATGCATCTCTAACCCAACCTCATTCTGTTCTCATTCCTCATTTGGACTAATGTGCTGATAAGAAGGGTGGATTTGTTGACCTACTGTAAAAGTGAGGAAGTGTGTGTGTGTGTGTGTGTGTGTGTGTGTGTGTGTGTGTGTGTGTGTGTGTGTGTGTGTGTGTGAAAGTAACAAAGAGAGCCTGAGAGAAAGGAGACAGAGCACTGAATGAAGGAACTGTTTCGGTACAATGAGAGAGGAGCAGGAACAGAACAGGGAGGCAGAGAGAAAGCCTCGACTGTCTGCAGAAAATGTGAGATGTCCATACAGAACGAGATAGATGCGTCATTTCTGTCTACAGGATTCTGACTCGCATGTACAATAATGTCCTGCTGGTGCAAAGAACCACTATCCGCCCCAAGCCACACGTATGCCACTTTCAGCTCACGATATAAAAGCTTCCCGTCAGTGCATGAATGTACGCAGTAAAGAGTTAAGATGACTGAAAATGAAAAACATCAACAAAGTTAAAGTATGCACAGTGCAAACTTATTTACAGCTGCAGGCACTTCTGTTTGGAACTATGAGACCTTCAAAACAGAACAAATACCTACTTGTCTGCATGCTTGGAAGTTTGAATGACTATAAAAAGAGGAAGTCGATGAAAAGTGTGGTATAAACTTAGAGACAAACTACAGCAGCACCTGTCTGTCTGAGTCCCCGGCAGTTTGTAGTAGTGCCATAAGTAGAGCCATGGCTTTGGTCTGTATCTGCTGGTTTGTCCTGAAACACGTCAGAGAGGAGAAAATGAAATGTGAGATGTTAAATGTTCCACAGCTGCATGTCTACAGGCTGAGATTAAAGGATGTTTTTGTTTAAAGATTTAAATTCTTAAATCAATACATTATATTTTGTCTATCACTGTGAAATGCAGGTGTGAGAAAAAGCCAGTGGTGTTGTTAGCACTGGTGTTTCACACATTTAAAAACGTGCTGTTACAAAGACAATGCTGTTAGTTATAACCCCTCACCCTATCCCCCAAAAATGTGACACTTTAAAAAAAATCTTTCGCTGAACATGAGTAGATCACCTTCTCAGTGTCTCAGAAAATTGAACATATGTCTAAAAAAACAATATATTTACACATGCAGACAGTTTTAATGTGTTGAAAGTTGCTACACATTTGACAGAAAATCTATTCAAGCAGGTATGGCTGCAAAATTCAAGAATTCATGACTGGTGTTTAAGAGGTATCTATCAGTTACTTACACCTGGAGGTGAGCGATGAGCCTCTCCATAGTAACTTCCTGTTTGACCTGCAGGAAGAGGCTGTGGCTGCTCAGCACCATGCTCTCGAGGATGTCCAAGGACACCTGCTGTATTGATGCATCGGTCGGCTTGGCGTTGACGAAGCTCGCAATCTGAACAAAGAGGAAAACGCAAAGATGTGAATAGTAAGCGAGGATCCTGCTACAATGAGCGAAACTAACAACAATAGGCAGACAGAGAGCGGCACCTTCTTGATAAAGACAGATGAGAGATTCTCCCAGGAAACTATCCCGTGATCCATCAGTTCCATGAAGCCTGTCAGTGTGTGGGTCATTATCATGTTACTCCTGAATGACACACATAGGAAGAAATATTTTAAACATTTGCATAGAAATGCACTGACAAATAGCATTCAAATTCAGCCTGTGTGAGTTACTGGTTTTAACTGTAAATATTTATACTTATGCACGCTCAAATATTTCTGTCACGTGACACAGCACACAGGATTACGCTCACTACAAACTAAAGTTTGTCATTGTTATCTATAATCATAGAAAGTCAGTCAGGATAGAAAGGGAGAGAACGCTTCTTATATTTGTGGCCCTAAATGCATTCAACAGGTACACTCCTTGTATCTTCTACACAGTCAGCTTGGCAGGATACGCTGCTACATGTGTGAGAACCACTCCACCCTTTAGCACCACTGATATCTATCTGAGCAGCAGTATTCCACCTTAGGGAAGAAAATAGTGCAGGCACAGACAAACACACACAAAATACTAACTCATTAGAGTCCTCTACTATCTTGACCAATAAGAGGTGTCCGTCCCGGCTGATGAACTCCTGAGCAAAGGTCACGTCTGTGGAAACGCTCGCCAGTTCTTTCAGCGAATCACAGCGCACACCTGAGTCAGAGCTCTGGATGCCCTTGTACAAGTCTTCTGCACAGCGACCCTGTGTTCACCAGCATCAACAAAAACACGCAGAAAGAAAAGACACATGTTCACGCACACCATGTAATACTCAATGACTTATAGTTCTGCCAGGGCGTGCAGCTGATTGTGTAAATTTGCTTTGTGTAGAATGTAAATGAAAGAGTGACAGCCAGTGAAAGAGTGCCGAGAGACAGAGGGCGGGAGGAATGTGCGAAGAGGGAGGTGAAACAGCAGCGTGGCTGGTGGTTGCAGACTCACCGGTGCCTTGGTCAGACGCAGAATGCAGCCGTTCTTAATGTCCAGACGATTCTACAACAGACAAACAAACAGTCACACACACATAAACACAGAGTAAAAAAGTATTTAACAGTTGAAAACTAAGACACAATGACATATAAGATGAAACCACAAGGTAGAGGAAGTAAGCTGGATGCTTATTTAAGTTAGCCGCATACATTTACTAAATATACACACGGTACAAAGACCTAGACTCACAGCATGGTAACCTATGTCCACAAACACAAACTCACTTCAACAAATATAAACTGCCAAAAAAGCTCTACTGCTGACAGTAAATAGAGAGACAAGAGGGTCTGATGTATTAAATATTTAATGATTGAGGCGATGTTTTAGTGTAAAACATGCATGCATTCTGATTAACATCTGTTTTTGAGGTTCTTCTCAAAAACAGATGTTAATCATGTTTAAACTTCTGGTCACTGAAAGTGAAAAACTTTGGTGTGTTTTGTTTGTGTTTGCCGTCCAAGACAACCTTCACATTTGCTCTTTTGTCCACGTTGACAAAGAAACCAATGTGTCAGACCGGTATGCAAGTCACAGCAAAGTAGCTAACTTGAACTTTATGTGAAATCACTGGTATTCGTACTCGGTGTGTGCAGATATCCTGAGCTGAGTAATCAGAAAAAAGTTTAGTAATGTTTCTGAAATCAGATTACTGTTGAAAGCAATAAAACAACCACATTATAACAGTACATGCAATTAAGCCAAATGTTCCTAAAACTCATCAGGAAGCTGCTCTTAAACTGAAACATCTGTGTTTAACTACAAACTGTGTGTAAGAGTGCTAAAAGCTTGTTGGGTGGTTCACACTCTAAACAGCAGCACAGTGATAGCCTCACTGTATTTATTTATAACAACGAGTAAAGCATCATTCTCTGCGTCTGTCTGATGGCACTGTAATGGCTTCTGCAGCCCTGTCTTCAGCCTAAAGAGGGGGGAGGGCCTTCAGTGGCAACCTTCTCAAAAGGTTAATTTGACACCAAGAAGCTGAGTGTAGTTACAGCTGCTTTTCTCTTTTTCGTTCTCTCTCCTTGTCATTTTTTTTTTTTTTTTTTGTCTGTCTCGCACTTTTTTAAATAGCATTAATGATATTGTGTGACCTGGGCTCCATCTTAAGTGATTTACTTTTTGGACACTGGGAAATACTCAGCAAACAGACACAGGTCACAAAGTGCTGACAACACTGTGATTCACATCTTAAATACAGATTTATAACATTGTCGTCTTAAACAAAAAACATCTGACTCAGGTCTGTTGCTCAATGTCTTCAAGATGTGCTCTAACTTTTACAACATGATTTCCTGGTGTAGATAAATATTTGCATTGATCTGTACATAGATGATGGTGACTCACCGATTCAGTGATGTACGTCTGCACTCCATCAGCATACTGCAGAGCGTAGTTATCAGGACCTGGGAGATTCCAGCTACACATATGCAAACAAACTATCAGGATAATACATATAGTTGAATGATAATAATACAAAAAGAGACAGCACAGAGTGGTGTAATACAACTCTGATTCATCATTATCATCAACTTACCCATCGCACACTTCCTTTATTACAGCAGACAGAGGCTTTTTCTGCACAGAGACACAGCAAAACAGCATCAATAAATACTGTGATCAATATAAATGCATATATATTTACACGTCATATAAACACACACCTGCTGCATACATGTGGGTATGACAACAAGAACTTAGTAGACTCTACTATCAAAGTATTTTCTCTGTCAGGAAGCTGAACGCATGCTTCAGTAATAACATGCTGTTATGGGATCACGGTACCACAGCTATTCTCACTGGCTGCAAACCTTGTTTGCTGAGAAGAGGAAATCCTAGAGCTCCCCAACGCTTTCTGAACAATGTTACCCTTAGTGCCCAGATCCCTCTTTGTGCGTAAATAAAAGCCAGACTACTTCCATGTCTGACTCTCAGCTATCCTGCCATTAGTGGTCAGCCCGGTGGTCAACCAATCAAAATGTCTTCGGGTTCTGTGGTAGACCCAGTGGCTGGTCTGTTATTAGTGGCAGCCAAGAAGGTCGACCAATCAGATGTGTTTAGTAGAGACGGCTGGGACAGGATTGGTTGTGATCTAAAATAAACATATTTTGAGTAGAGAATGGGCATTCGCATCATAATCAACACTCCTGGATGCTTAATTGTTGTGCTGCTTTTAGGATTATTACAAGAAAAAGGATTGGTTAAGGTATCATGACTTGAAAATGTGTCTGAAACTGGAATTGGTTTTGGTTCCAGTTTCAGTTCTGCTGCATTTTCCAACTGTTGAAATTACCAGACAGTCTAGTAAGTACCGGTTAAATCCACTATTTCAGGTCAAAGCTTCTCAAGTGATGCACAATATGTGACTGTCGACACACACCCCTGCTTTCTGGGATACAGTTTAAACCAATGTGTCCTGTCTTGCGCAAAGAAGTTCAAGTTCCCCAAAGTTTCTCAGAAAGACGTGGAAAACTTCCCCACAATCACAGCCAGTAAAAGCTGAATAAAGAAAGCCAGCCTTTGGGTGTGGGAGTCCAAAGTGTTCAGTATTATATAAATAAAATTTGCTAAATAATTGAAGAAATTATTAAAACTCAACTTATCAATTAAGGCTTAGCTCAAAAAGGCTACATATGCTACCTAGCCAGCTATCTAGCGATGCCAGCCTATGAGCTTGAATTATTGCTAAGGTGTCAAAGTGTTAGCAGTGTTAGCTAGCTCCTGTTGACTACAGAAAAACACTGCGTGTCCATTTGATATTCACAGAGTTGTGTGACTTTCTCTGAGGAACACATTTAAAAGCAAAATGCTGCAGAGGTAACTCTGAAATAAACAGCTACCGTTAGCTGCTGCTGTTACCACAGCCTTGGTTTGTTAAAGCTAAATAAAGAAGATGAGATGTTAGTTTCTGTTTCGGTGTTCATTCACAGGAGATTCTAAATGATAGCAGTGCTGTTAACAGAAGCTAAATCTGGTGGTAACAATTATTGAGCTTTTTCCATTTCCTATTCTGGCATTGTCAGTGATTGACAGAAAAGTGAGGACCTGTTGTCAACACCACTATCATGAATAAAATGAATGAATAAAAACAGACATATCAAACAGACCTTCTGTAATAAAATAACAAATGATCTGTTATTATGAAAACATCAGTGATTAAATAACAATTTATAATAATTAATTGAGTTTAAAACATTTCCTAAATTACAAAACATTCATTTACGTGATACATATTCACCACTTATCTATTTTATATTGAACACTGTAGGGCTCCCTATGTTGGTAAGTAAAAAGTAGCATGAGTGAGTGATAAAAAAATGTTAAAAAGCTGACCGGTTCCTGTTTTAGTCTAACTGTCACATCACATTACTAACATTTATTATATTGGCAGTGACTGGCTGATTTAAATATCTTGTGCAGCAGCAGCTTGTCAAACCACGCTGTTAAGGAAGTGGGGATTGTCAACTTCTGTACACACACACACACACACACACTCACACTCACACACACACACACACACACACACACACACACACACAAATGTTTTATAGCAACAGTATAATTCTTCATCTTCCAGTTCCCAGTGTAACACTGGTTAACTCATCACGTGACGTGAGTGAACCAATTCTACCAACCAAACTTTGGTCAATGTCTCAGAATTGCGTATGTCTGAATACGTTAAAGGCTGCTGAACTAAAACACAATCTGAACGGCCAGCCAAATTAATCAGTATATGGTGTATTCACATTGAAATTTATCACCTAACCTGTAAATATGTTGTATTCTGTTGTGGACGGTTAAAACTTTTCATATTTTTAGATTCTTGTTTGTCCAGCCTCTGGAAGTTCTCGAAGAACATTCCTGGTGTAGTATCAAGACCTTTAAACTCACAGGAACCTGTCAAATATTTGACATCCCTTAAAGGTTAGGGCTATTCAGCAGTCATTAGGATAACAAGGTCAGCAAATAAAGCAGCCTGAGAGGAAGTGCTACCTGAAAAGACTCTAAGGGCAAGAAATTCCCAAGGTTATTGCAGCCAAGTTGAGAAAAGCCTGAGAACAGGCAGACACCAGACATAGTAAGTAAATTATCTAATTCATCCACTTTTTACCAGCATTTATTTGGAACTGTGTGTGGGCTTGTGTCTTACCTGGTCCAGTTGTATGAGCTGGGGGTAGGCCCCAGGCATCTGGATGGCTATCTTCACTATGTCCTTCTGTTGTGGCATGTTGGCAACTCTGGACTGCACCACTCACTAGCTGTTGATAATAAACGAGATGAAAGTGTCAAGATTAGGTGTCTCATGTAGTTACATACAGTATAACGCTTACTCAAAATGTCATGACCTTTACTACCTGGAACCTGATTGAAAAAAACAAATAAAACAAGCGGAAAGTATTTTAGAGTGACTTAAATGTGTAACAGAAGCAAGAAGCATCCTGTTTTCGACAGCCATGACTGTGAAAACTTTAGAGTAAACTACAACCAAAATGAGTGAGCTTGTGTCTGATTTGGACTCCCCTGACTGAATTTCACATTCAATTTCTACCTGAAATCATTACAGAGCTCCAAACAAATCTGCAAAAACGTGGGCCTAGTCTTGACTAAGAAGAACTTAACAATCACTCTGTTCAGTCTAAAGATTTGACAGCTCAGACACGAGTTCTGCTGCTGTATCAAACTGAATAATAATTAAGTGGTTTTAAAACGTGATAAACTGAAAGCTAACAAACCAGAGAGCTGTCTCTGGAATTTGAACTGACGAGCCCGGCCATCTCCTGAATGACTCATAGTGGCCAATCATCATTTTCAATATGAGGCTGTAGAACACTGTGTTCCTCTTTCACTGTGTATTTATGGTGTATTGAGTAAAGCTCAGAGGACTAAATAATGTCTGTACACGCACTATGGATGGTTCACTCTTTATTCTCTCCTTTCCAACTCACGCACACATCACACACACACTTCCTCCTCAGCCTTCAGACAGCATTCCCAGAGGATACAGAAGAAGCAGTTGTTGTGCTTCCAACCCTTCCCCCTTCCTTGTCTTTCTCCGTCTCTCCCTCGCTCTCAGCACATGGAAACAATACAGTTGGATCTAAATTCTTCTGTGCATTTGTGAGCTTGTGATGAAAGAAAGGAGGTCGAGCTTGTGTCTGCTTGTGTTTGGCATGATTAATAACCCCCACCCTCTGCGCGATCTCTTGGATAGTTCACATACCATGACTAGCGTCTAAAAAAAAAAAAAAAGCTCTCACAGTTTATGGCAGGTTTCAAAGCAATACTCTTACTGTCTTCACACCACATTTACCCTGAGGCAGTGTCTTTCCTGATAAAGAACACCTTCAAAGTAAAGAATAAAAACAGGGAGGGGTTGGTGGCTAAATTTCTACAGCAAGATTGACTCAGGCTAGAGTCCATATGCAAACACAATCACATCAAGTTTGGATGTTTTGGATCATGTACATGCACTAAATGTCAAAGAAAGTCTAGGGTGCTGGTGCTGAAGGTCAACTTCCCTACAACAAATAACAACAAGAGAGTGCAGCCTTAATCTTAAAGAGATTTGTTCTAAGGCAGATTATGAGTCAGCAAATCCAAGAGCAAACTTCGGGTAATGGCATGTAAAAAGTTGTGGGTTTTAAGCTGTGTCTGAGCCGTATGATAATGACTGTGAAATTGAGTCCATATGTCTATCAGCTGAAACCCAAACTATTGCTTTGGTTGCACTACAACTACACTGTTAAAATTGGGACTTCCACAACAGCTGCATCTTAGGATGTTGTGTTTGTGAATGACAGCAATCAGCTGATCTGTTTGAGGAGCCAAACTGTATCACTCTGACTCTTACACTTATTATAGCCAGTTAATAAAAACTTCAGTAAATATAATTTATAATGGCATTATCAATTCTCATTTGTCCCATTCTCATTGGTATTCCCTCATCAATTCCTGATCAATTTTCTGTGGGAAAAAGAAGACCCACACAGGATTGCAAAAGCTCTTTTGTTTAACCACTATTTAATTTGGACCTGGTTATGGTTTGATGTCTTTGTTTTGCAAAGTAATTGATAAACCGTGAGGCATACAACTGTGACGAATTAGACAATCTGGAGCCAGTTCTCGATCCCCAGCACAATTACTAATTAGCAAATGTTTTCATGCTAACACAGTAAACTGAGATGGTGAACTATTGCTTTGCCTAAATACAGCCTCACAAAGCTGCTAGCATGACTGTAGATTCTTAGCACTGCTTACCTGAACTTTAACATTGTCATAAATATTTAAAGTCCATGTAAAGTAAGAATAAATATGTGTTCTGAGTTTGTCAGACCAAAGAATAAAGTGTTATTAACCACCCAGCCAAATATGAATGATTAAAAATATCTACATGTTTATAAAATTGGGTGTCAAAATCAGGTAAAAATGAGCAGCTCAGCTCCAGGACTGTGGGGGCGTGTCTGCTGAATGTGCTGAAGTCACTCATGGGAGCAGTCAAGCAGC